>CM035842.1:266356221-268899269 GCA_020510985.1 Pholidichthys leucotaenia
TGACCTTAATAACGATAAAAGAAAAAGTGACACCCGAGGTGTATGGCAGGCAGAGTCCAAAAATAGCCGAGAAGGCTCCGGAGATCTCCCCGCCCATTGTCCAGCTGGCGAATCAGGGGAAGAGAAATGTTCGGACGGCGAACTCTGGACACAGATCCCAGGAAACCAGTCCAACGGCTGCCGAACCAGGCCGCCCAAAGGCAAACACAGACCAGTGGGGGGAAACCAGATCGCCGAACCGAAAGTTTTGCGGGTCGGGTCGTCGACCCGCATCACTCAACCACCAGGACCGTTGAGACGGACGAAGGGTCAGAGCGGATCCCGGTGGAAGAGGCTCAGGGGAGAGCCGATGACGAGGGCGGCGGGCCTCAGGGAAACGGCCACCTCCTCACCGGACCTGGACAACACTGGGGCAGCACCCACGTCGGACCCCGATCGGGCCTCAGGCGAACCCACGTTGGACCCCGATTGGGTCTCGGGCGAACCCACGTTGGACACTGCACCAGAACCGACCTCCAACGTTGAACCCGGACCCTCCAGCACCACGAGGAACAGCAACTCCTCGCCGGTGACCCTGGAAGAAGGCTCAGAAGAGAAAACAGAACCGGGATCAGGATCACCGGCAGCGCCAGAACCCGGCGAGACGAGCTCAGACGCAGCGGGCGGCTGCACCCTGCTCGTCTCCCCTGGAGATAGGCTGAAGTGCTCAAAGATAAAAAGAGAGAAAAGAAAGGAGAGCACTCGCCTGATCTCGGGTTCTGACGCCGTCCAGGACTGCGAAGATCCAGGATCCGTCGTCAGGAGGTCGTTGTCAGGCTCCCATCTAGCCGCGTCGGGCCCCGCAGCCAGCACGATGGTCAGCGCAGCTTGAGATTCCTCCAGCTCAGGTAACCCCGCCGACGACCCACTCGGCGTGAAGCCAGAAGAATCTCGTCCCGCTGGACCGAACCGCTCCTCCGTGGAGACCCGGGGACGCTCAGTCGTCGGCGTAGACTCCACGCAGCAGTCAGTCCCCCTCCTCTGTCCGCAATGTAGCAGCGGAACCACAGGCCCTCTCCATATCCCACCACGTTGACCCGGAGCCGGGGACCGCTCGGCGGAGAGAGACACAGAGGATGCGGGATTAGGGATACAGGTTACAGCAGGTGGGGAGAGTTCAGGGAGCTGCGAACCCTGAACTTCTCCTCCAGGGATGTGACAGAGCAAATCATTAAGCAGGTGTGAAAAAACAATGACTTGCCTGCCCCCTGGAGGTTGAGTATCGCCTGCTGTAGTGGAATCTGCTTCTTCCTCTCCCCGCCCGGCGATAACGGAGGACCCCCCGGGAATTCGTCTGAGGATCGCTCGCGTTGTCTCCAGCAGAGAGCTCACCAGGCCGGGATTCCAGGCACACACAGCGGTCAGGAAGCGCGTCGAGGAGGAGGGGGAAACAGCCGGGGTGAGCCAGCCCGAATGTCCAGGAATGACAGCGGGGGAACGAGGCTCAGGGGACGAGGCTGTAGAATCTCCACACTGACGAGGCGAAGGGATGACAGCTGCGTGGGAGGAACGGTCCTGACGATGACCCAGAACTGGATCCGGACGAGGTTCGTGCAGAGGTGACTCGGCGATGTGATGACGACTACTCCCAGGGGACGAAGCGAGGGGGAAACCCAGGATTCGCCGCTCCAGATCGGAGATCGAGACGAGGAAGGCGTCGAGCACGGGAAGGCTTCGTAGCCCTGAAGTCCTCACCATCAATCTCACTGCCGCCGCCACATGCCTGAAGGTGGTGACAGGGAACACAGTAGAGCTCGCGACAGCCACTCGACCCCGGACATAACTGCTGTCAGCTGCGGCTCCTAGAAGGGAATCCCGAGTGACGTGGCGCAGGTCGGGGGAAGTCCTCTGGTTGGCGCGAACTCCCGGACTGGAATAACGGCAGGAACGGGACTCCGAAGCGGGGAAAGACGTCGCCCACTTCGACTCCCTGCCGGGATTTCCATCCACCCCGTGGAGCTTCTCTCGCTGTGTACCTGCAGCGTCTATCCTGGCACTGTCCTCCAGATGGTACAGAGAGTGAGGGTGACAGTCCAGGAGTTCCTCAGCACGGCCCGGATGCCAGCGTCTCGCGTTGGAGGCGTCGTGCAGGGTGAAGAATGTCCCGTCGACAGCCTCCGAGATGGACCTTAGCTCGTCGCCCTGGCGCCGGAAGTGACTCCTGGGAAACGGCATGCTAGCAGCGCTGACACTCGGACAGAAAGGTACGTTTCCACAGCGACTCACGGCCGCCGGCAACTCTTCTGGCTGCGACATACTGTCATATCCGGCTCTAGGGAGCCGGGCAATCAGAGCCAGGGACAAGCCAGTGAGTCGAGATGGTTTATTTTGGGTAAGGGATAAGGGATGAGGAGAGCACAGATACTCATGCAGAGGTACACTCACAGGTTGCACAGCGCAGAGGTAAGCAGCTCGTACCGGACGTGGGGGTAGCAAGACGTACATCCTCACAGCGGGATACAAACACAGGAATGCTGCAAGGGGAGTTGAGGCTGACACCAGACGAAGGGGCTTCAGCCTAGCAGTGCTTATGTCGCAGCCCCGAGTCATCGAGGCTGCTCCTATTTATCCTCATTGGCAGCGCCCCAGCTGATGAAGACTAATTGGCCCCAGCCGTCCATAATGCTGCCAGCTGGGGGCCAGCTGAGACGCTGCTCAATGGGAGGCAGGGATGAGGGAAAACATGGGCTCAGTGCCGAGACGGCATCTCAACCCATGGTGACAGGCAATGGTGTCTTTTTTTTTCAAATTATTTCATCAGGGGATGCCAGCAAATGTTGCTGGGCCAAATTTGCTGACATTGCCTGTGAAAAAAATAGTTGGTGATTCACAATAGCCCTGTGGTAGCCTCGTGAATGTGTACCTCTTGCCTTCAAATTTGAATACAACCCAAAACTGATGATCTGGGTGGATGGGAATGCTGGAAAAAGCATTACTGATGTCAATCACTGTGAAAAATTTTAATTTGTGATTGTAGATCATTTAACAAAGTATATTGCATAGTATTTTTAGACCTAATACTATAACCTCTGCATCTATGAGTCCCTGCATACCAGGTTTAATACCTTCTTGAATTCAATTCAATTCAACTGTATTTATATAGCACTATATCTCAACAACAGTCATCTCATGGCTCCTGGGCATAAAAGATATTGTCTCTGATAAGGCCTAAAATAAGGTTTTACATTTATTATTACCAATTCTGTATTATTTATTAAGCCTACGTCCTTCCATTGCACGTGTTTAGGCTTGCTCAATGCAATGTGTGGTGACTTCTAGTGTTTAAAGTGACCTTTATTTTTATCTAATAACCTCACAGATGCTTCTGCATAGACCTTTGGTGACCAGTACAAATTTGCGATAATTGTTCTGGAGGATGAGTTTACAAAAAATGTTTTCTCAAATTTGTCATCTGAGCCACTCAGATATTTGTCATACATGTTGCAATGACTTTGATTTGTGGCTTGCACGGTTGTAGGAACCCATGTTTTGAAATATTGCATTATTTTGGCTTCCAAACTCTCAGCCACTCAGGTTGGTCCGGCCGGTACCAAGCGAAGTGACCATGAGCTGGTACTGCAAAATCTTGCAAAATATGAATTTCTGATACATGTGGGAATTGTGATGCCCTCATACCACCTTCTGTCGGAATTAGGGCGATATTGAGAGTTGTGAGCAAATCCCTTTCTAATAAGTTAACTAGACACACTTGTGACAAAATGAATGAACCTTCTGCACTGTCCCCTGTAACATCTTTTTACTGTTACAATTTCAGAAAAATATTTCTTTTTTAGCTTCCCATTTGCTGATTTAATGATCACTGTGTGTTCTGATTTTGTGAGCCCCAGAATCATGAAGAAATTTCAAAGAAGTTCCCTGAACTTCTAGACTAACCTCTGATAAACCCTTTAGTGTCGTGATTAGGTCAAAGTCAGGTAAATGAAATACTGTATGTCAAATGTCATTGTCAGTAGCTGTACTTAGCTTTGGTTCGGTCAGTCACATGTCGGGATGTGATGAGTCCGGTTGTTGCTGTCGCTGTCGTTGTTGTGGCTTTGAGCAGGGCGTAGTCCCTTTCCCTCCCTCTGGCCTCCTGAACGTGGCCCACAGATCCAGCACCGAGGCCTCCCCCCACCTTCTCCATGCCGGGGACCCTGGGAAAATACAGAAGTGGGGGAAGCAAAAGCCTCCCCCTGAGGGTCAGCTCAGTTGTTCTGCGTGTTTTGCATATATCAACACATCAGCAAATGAACATGTGTGATATATTACAAGGTGTATGCGTACATGCTGTGCTAAATTTGGATGCATGTTCTGTAGGAATACATTTCTCAAATGTTGTCAGTAGGGTTCTGAACCTGTATCTGCAGTAGGATTTTCCAAACCTGAATGACTGTCCAAAAACATTTTGCAGCCTACACCTATAGGCTTCAACACTTTCTGTTTTATGTTAAGTGGCATTCTGAATAGCTGTCAAATCATGTTTTAATCTCCACTTGTTCCTAATATTTTCATTTAATTCTTTCACCTGCTGAGTTAATGCTGCATCAGTTGGTGGTTAACTAGCACAGTAGGAATATTTTAAAGAATGTTTTGGCTATTGACTTCAGCACCTTCAGCCGCTGGACCAACAAAAGCCAGGTTGTATAGTTTAACCATAGGAAATTGTCCCAATTCTATTGCATGTTCCTCTTCCTTAATGTGTTCATCTAAGGGTGAGGATGTGTGTGCTGTTGAAATGGCATAATTTGAAGGTGCATAATCACTTAACTTTTTTGTCAGATGAGAAAGCTGGCCTCTAGGTTTGATGTCCGGCCTGCGTTGAAAGGAAGGAGGAGGTGGGCGTGGAGGAGGAGGCCGGGGAGGAGCCAAGGAGGGCAGGCCCGCAGTTGGCGACGTGGGAGTGGTCACCGTCTCAAGATCCGGATGCAGAGAGGGAGGGGTCAGGTTGTCTCGCCACCTGCTCCGGCCATTATTTCCTTCGTCACCTCGGAATTTTGAGAAAAAATGTGCATTAGTCAAACCCTTCTTATTACAAACATCCGAGTCTTTTAAGGTCTGGTCTTTCCTATTCAAATCAGCTTGCTGTTGCCTGGCAATCTGAAGCCATTGTTCAGCCTCAAAAAGTTCATATTTTAACTCTTTTTGCCTCCTGCCATCTGCTGCTAATTTGATGGCAGAAATCAAACTCTTACAATCTTTAACCTCAAGTTCCCCACTGAAATCAAATTTCTTTCTCCATTTTGCCAGAAACCTTGTACTATTTTTGTCCTTTTTGCTATAACAGCAACCCATGTTTGAAAGTTTTTTTTTCCTCTTCTTTTCTTTTTACCATGTTTTCCACACACGAATCAGTGGCTACACGGCTTTTCTATTTTTTTTTTTATTCCCCAAACTCTCTGTTTCTTTTTCTCCTTCTCTCAAGGACACACACACAGAATCTCAAACAGATACACATTGAGACAGACATTATACACAGACAGGTACAGACAGACAGGGCCCAGACATGTTTTCTTTTGCGTTATCTCTACAAGGTCGTACAATGAAGACTTTTAGGTTCATGCCAAAGCCCAAAACAGCATGAGAATTACTTCAATTAATTTCCAGATCTGGCAACCTCAGCGGAAAAAATCAAATATGGCAACCATCACACCGCCACTGGCAGCGTGAAGCTTCCCCTTTCATTTTTTTTTTTTACACTGCCATAAAGCACAACATCAGTCCACTGTTTCTGCTCAAGGCTACTATTTTCAAATACCTATAATTTTAAACACTTCCCAAAAGATAATTAACTAACTAACCCTTTTATGCTCCACAAATATTAGAGAGAAAAACCACAGACATCAATTTCACACCGTATTCACTCCGCCTCCGTGGGAACTCAGCCTCTCTATGTTTCACACCGGAGCGGATTTCATGTAACACAGACAAAACAAACTCAGAACACAGTAACTCCTCTTTTTTTTTTTATTCTAGCGCTTCAACAAACTCACAAAACAAACAATTTCAACGGTCACGTCAGCCCCCCTGCTGTGTGCCTAAAGCCCAGAGTTAAACCTCCCTGGACATCTTGCAATAGCTCACCGTAGCGGAGCCAATGGGCAATAAAGCAGACCCGATAAGGGCACGAATCTTCTGTGAAAACAACTTTTTCCCTTTTTCGGGGTTCACGTCGCCTCCCCACTAATGCTGACAAGTCCAAAACTGAAACATAAGCAGAAGCAGTCCCAAAAGGCACGCCAAAATTTGGCACGAATCTTACCCCGAAAAATTAACTTCTCTGGGATCACGTGGCTCTTCCGGAAAGGAACGAGAACACGTATCTTTCCCGTTTTTTTTAACCCAGTACTGGCTTCTAGACCTCCATCTAGAACTTATTTTGAAAGTCGGAATCCAGCGAATTTCTAAGAATTACCCCGGATCTAGGAATATCGATCACCGCTTGGAAAGGAAAGCTCCATCTTCCCAAGGGATTATTGCGATACCCGCACCGTGAGTAACATAACTTATCAATTAGGCTGTAGGTCTCTTTCTTTCAGTCTTTCACCTAGTGTACAATCGGTCTAGGCAATCACTCTCTGGCCATAACAACAATAACAAAAACTGGAATAAATTACTCACACCTGGAATCCGCCTCTGAGTTCCGGTAGACCCGTCAGAGCTCCACGCCACTCCCCGACGTCACCAGGGCCTTTGAAGAGGGAAATTCAGCGTTTTTTTTTTTTTCAGCGCTTCCCAGAAGTATGGGTCTTCCTCTCCTTTGACTGTGCACTTGTCTAAAGTCCAGGCTCGTCGGAAAACACCGTGGACCACTCTATATGGGCCCCACATTGGGCGCCAATTATGTTAGAACAAAAATGAATTGACTGAGGCTGAAACAATAATCAATAGGCGGTTTTCCAAGTTCTGAGTCATTTATTCTCCTTCTGATCAGAAAGGAGGAAATCAGTATCAGCATACACTCGCCTCAGAGCTTCACAGCACCGACTCCCTAACATGTGTCCAAGGATGTTGATTTTTATACCTCGGTCTCTTATCTAAGCTAGACTGGCAGGAGCCAACTCTCCAAGTGACTCCTTCTTTATCTGTGGTCAGCAATGAACATTCTAACATGATCTGGTCATCCTGACAATACAGTAAAGTTTGGTATGATAAAACAATGAAACTTTCATCATTATTCACAATCTTGCTCATCCTAATCTTGCTCTGAAAACAGACAGTCTTTTCAAGCTCTGAGGCAATAAAAATATCACAGTGACCCAGACATTGGATTTTATATGCACCAGAAACAATTATAATATAAAATAGAATAATATAGCAATAAAATCATATAGAATAATTAATGAAACTTGAAAATATCCTATCAGGCGCCAAGTCCTGTCACTTTGAAATCAAGGTCCAAGAGTCTGGAGGAAGAATGAACAGGCATGGACTTCGAATTGCTTGAGGTCCAGAGTGAAGTTTCCACAGTCGATGATATGTGAAGCCATGCTATCAGCTGGTGTTTTCCACTCTGTTTAATCAAATCCAATGTCAGTGCAGCCATCTAACAGGAAATTTTAGAGCACTTCATCCTTCCCTCTGCTGACAAGCTTTATGGAGATGCTGATTTCATTTTCCAGCAGGACATGGTACCTGCCCACACTGCCAGAAGTACAAATACCTGGTTTAATGACCATGGTATCACTGTGCTTGATTAGCCAGCAAACTCTCCAGACCTAAATCCCATAGAGAATCTATAGTGTTGTGGAGGTAATAGAACAGGCGAGAGGCAATGAGCTGGAAGGACACAAGGTTTTATTAGATAGATAGATAGATAGATAGATAGATAGATAGATAGATAGATAGATAGATAGATAGATAGATAGATAGATAGATACTTTATTTCGAACAAAAAAGTATAACAAAAACAAAACAAATGACAAATGCAATAAAGTAACAGTATACAGTGTTCGAAAGGGAGAAGGAAGAAGTGAACACTTATTAATTCCATCTCCTCTTTTCCGTAAATACACCCATATGAATTATATACAAATTACCACCTTTAAGACCCCAAGTAAACAATTTACTGTATTTTTCACATATCAACATTAACATCCATCTATCCTAGCATACATTGATGTCCATACATCAAAACCAGCCTCAAACAACACAGATATACACAGTGCTGTCCCACCCACCATTCCATAGTGTCCCATAATGTCCCAGAGTAAGCATAGTGAATTGTACATATAAATACTACCCTTCTAACATATATCCTTTCAGCAAATAATGTTTATACCTCTTTTTGAATTGATTTCTGTTTGTACATAGTTTCAGTTCTGGCTCCAGACTGTTCCACAAATCCACCCCACAGGCAGATATGCACATACTTTCTTGGTTGTTCGTATCTTGGGTTTTGTAAAGTTTAAGTCTCCTCTCAAATTATGATCATTGTCTCTTTTTTTAAATATTTTTTTGTATATTAGTTGGGAGTTGATTATTAATTGCCCTGTACATTACTTGTGCTGTCTTAAATTTAACTAAATCGATTAACTTTATGACATGCGACTTTAAAAACAATGAATTGGTATGGTCTCTATATCCTACATTATTTATTATCCTTATAGCTCTTTTTTGTAATGTGCATATTGACTGTAGGTTGGTCTTGTAGGTGTTTCCCCAGACTTCTACACAGTAGTTAAGATAAGGTAGAAACAGTGAATTGTACAGTAAGACCAATGATTTATAGTCCAAGATGTGTCTTGTCTTCCCCAGTATGCCTATACATTTTGCTAACTTGGCCCGGATGTGACTGATGTGAGGTTTCCAGCAGATTTTATTGTCTAGCGTCACCCCCAGAAACTTATTTTCCTGTACTGTTTCTATTCTGGTATCATCTATCGTTACCATTATTTCATGATTTATTTTATAATTTCCAAACAACATAATCTTTGTTTTTTTTAGATTTAGAGATAATTTATTTTTGTTGAACCACTGCGTTAACTTTTTCATTTCAGTTGTGACCACCTCTAAAACCTGCTGCAAATTCTCACCAGTGCAAAGGATATTTGTGTCATCCGCAAACAAAATAAATTTCAGAATTTTTGATACTTGGCATATGTCATTTATATACAAAATAAAGAGTTTGGGTCCCAAAACTGACCCCTGGGGCACACCACAAGTGATGTCCATGAAAGGTGATTTGTGCTCACCAATTTGTACAAATTGTTGTCTGGTACTTAAATAACTTTCCACCCAACTCAGTCCTACCCCTCTTATCCCATACCTTTCCAGTTTCCTTAGTAGTATTCTGTGGTCAATGGTGTCAAAAGCTTTCTTTAAATCTATAAACACTCCTAGAGCAACCTTTTTTTTTAATCTATACAACTAGTAATTTCTTCTATAAGTTTGATCAGTGCCAAAGATGTAGATGTATCTGCTCTAAAACCATACTGGCTATCTGTAAGGAGGTTGTGTTTTTCAATGAAATCATTCAGTCTCTTAGTGAAGATTTTTTCAAGTATTTTGGAGAATTGTGAGAGTAAAGAGACTGGCCTGTAATTTGTGAAGCAATGACTGTCTCCTGTTTTGTATAGAGGTATTACTTTTGCTATTTTCATTTTGTCTGGAAATTTACCAGTTTGAAATGACAGGTTACAGATGTGGGTGAGTGGCTTAACAATTCCTTCAATTACTTTTTTCACTATTGTCATGTCAATTTCATTCCAGTCCGTTGATTTTTTGTTCTTAAATTTACTCACAATCTCGATAATTTCCTTTTCAGTAACTGCACCCAAAAAGATTGTGTTTGGATTTCTATCTTCTATTTCATTTACAGAACCACTGTTGTTTGTTTCTGGTGTCACTATTGATTTTGCTAATTCAGGACCAACATTTACAAAAAAATTATTGAAACCACTGACCACATCCTCCATATTATTTATCAAATTGCCATTTTCAATAAAATATTCTGGATAATTAGCATTCTTAGGTCGATTACTAATAATCCCACTGAGTACTTTCCATATTCCTCTTAAGTTATTTTTGTTATCCTCTAATATTCTGTTGTAATATTCTCTCTTATAGGTCCTCATTATATTAGTAAGCTTATTTTTATATCTTTTATATTTGATCTCAGCTTCCACTGTTCTGCATTTAATGAATTGTTTATATAATGTATTCTTCTTTTTACATGCATTTATTAAGCCACTGGTGACCCAAGGAATATTTTTTGTTGTTGTCTGTCACTGTATTGTTTTATAGGACAGTTTTTATTGTACAATGATTGAAATATTTGTAAAAAAAATATCATATGCTTTTTTATATCATTTTCATCATAAACTATCTTCCAATCTTGTATTAATAATTCCTTTGTCAGTAAATACATTGATTCTTCAGTTCTTATTCTTTTATATTTAATATTTTTGGTATACTTTTTCTTCCTATAATCACATTGATAGACAACAAAAATCGGCAGGTGGTCACTGATATCATTCAATAAAAGCCCACTCCTGATATTATTTTCCATAATGTTTGTGAATATGTTATCTATTAGTGTGGCACTGTGTGACGTGATTCTGCTAGGTCCGGTAATTGTTGGATGTAAGCCCATACTGTACATTGTGTTGATAAATTCTTCTGTCAAACTATGTTGTTTTGAGTTCATCAGATCTATGTTGAAATCCTCACAGATGAACATAACTTTATGAGTTAGTTTTGCATACATTTTTTCCATCCAGTCCTTAAACAAGTCAATGTTTGAGCCAGGTGTTCTATATACACAGCTCACTACTATATTCTTCACATTGTCCAGACAGATTTCTATTGGAATACATTTAAATAAATCATCCACAGTTACTGACAGATTTTCAACAACCTTGTATGTCAAGCTCTTGTCAACATAAATTGCAACTCCTCCTCCTTTTTTCACTTTTCTATTTATATAATTTAATTCATAGCCATCCATGGTAAAATCCACTCCTTTCTCTTCACTGAGCCACGTCTCTGATATTGCCACAATATTGAATGGCTCTTTAAACTGATGTAAATAATCTTTAATGTTATTAAAGTTGGCATAGAGACTTCTGCTGTTGAAGTGGATCATAGAAATATTGAAATCAGATGTGACCATTGTGTTAAACTGTTCATCCATGTAGTAACTACAGTTATTATTGATGGAGCTAAATAAATTATTATCAGGGTCTATGTCATATTCTATGTCCTGTGGGTTGTGATCTGTATATTCAAAAACTTTCAGTTCCTGTTGTTCCTGTTTGTTGATCTTTTGTTTCATGTTGTTAAATGTCTTGTAGCAGATGAGTATAATCCTTCAGCGTCCTACAATTGTCTTTTGTTGCTGTGACTCCAGTTCATAATATTCATTGATATTTGTCCAGTTCCATAATATTATGGATGTTAATGACCTTGGCTTCTTCAGGTGATCCGTTTAATTTGATGTATATTTTACAGTTTGATGTCCAGATGTTTTGAATCTTTTTCTGCTTTCTCATGTATCTTGCTTTTCTGGCTATTTCTGTGTTTTCTTTTGTGAGGTGCTCGTTTAGGTAAATGTTCGTTCCTTTCAGTTTCCTACCTTGTTTCAACAGTGCAGTCTTGTGTTTTCTGTTGACAAACCTCATGATCACAGCCGGTTTGTTGCCGTTTTTCTGGGCAGAGGGTGGCAGGTCTCTATAGTGTCACAGTCCAGCTGAATTCCTTTGGACTGCATGAAGGCCGCCACTTGTTGCTCCGTGGATTCATCTTCCAGCTCACCGAGCCTCCCTCCGCTGTCCGCGGCCACCGCTCGCGCGTATGATCGGGGTTTAATGTGGAGCCCCGTGATGATCACGTCGTTCACCCGGGTGTTCTGCTCCAGTTCCGACACTCTGTTCTCCAGATACGCCAGCCTCTTTTCCTTCTCAGCGTTCTGGATCTGCAGCGCTTTCACCTCCTCGACCAGGTCCAGGATGTTCCTTTGCTGCAGCTTAACAGCAGATATCTCTTCAGCCAAGAAGTCCAGCGCTCTTTTAATTTCGTCCACCTCCTCAGTCTGCTGAGCTTTCTTGGGACCCATGATCCCGGCCGATGATCATTGATTGTGATCGTAAGAAACAAACAAAAGAAAAAAAACAAAAAACAAAAAAACACGTGGGAGAAATCCCTTTGTTTGAGCGTGAGGGGCCTGATTGCTTCACCAGCCACTACAATATTAAGTTATGAGACTGGCAATTTCTCTTTTTTCGCACGAGCAGGTTTATTCTCCAGCGGTAGTAAAAAAAACAAAAAACAACAACAACAAAAAAAAACAGCTCAAAACGCTAGCTCTAAACTGAGTTTTAAGCAAGAAACGAACTGGGAGCCTTTACCTGTGCATCCTCACCTTACATGAACCGGAAGTATTGAGTATTCTTCCAACATACTGAAACACGCTTCGTAGCTCATGTGAACTACTGCGCTGCTGAGGCATGTATAACAAGCTCTTTTATACATGTTATACAGACAGAGAGAATGCATGGCACATTTGCATAGTGATTGTCAGCCAATACACATCAGTCAATACACATCATTAGCATGACATCAGCTGGTGCCCGGTTGTCCTTTCCATCCTCAGGGGGCAAATACTTTAATAGTCCAGTCTGATTGCCCCCCGGGGCTCTTTGTCCGTGTGTCTATTGTCCTGCCCTTCCTCCTGCCCTGATGCCCTGATGGGTGTGAGATAACGTCCATCCACCGTGTGCTGGGCCACCACAGTGTATTGTAAACAGGAAGATGAAATACACCAGACCCAATGATGCAGACGAGCTGAAGGTCACTATCAAAGAAACCTGGGCTTCATAACACCTCAGCAGTAACAGGCTGATCACCTCCATGCCACGCTGCATTGATGCAGTAATTATGCAAAAGGAGCCCCGACCAAGTATTGAGTGTGTACATGGACATACTTTTCAGTCAGCCAACATTTCTATTAAAAATCAATTTTTAAAATTAATTTTTTGTAATATTCTAATTTTTTGAGAAACTGAATCTGGGGTTTTCATGAGCTATAAGCCATAACCATCAAAATTAAAAGAAATAAACACTTGAAATATATCATTCTGTGTGTAATGAATCTAAATAATATGTTTCATTTTTTGAATTGAATTATTGAAATAAATCAACTTTTCTATGACATTCTAATTTATTGAGATGCACGTGTACATTAATGGTCTTCCATCTGCGTGTAACGATGTAGATTTAATAAGGTATGCTGATGACACTGTTCTGTATGCTCATGGGAAAAATGCAACCAAGGTTTCTACTAAATTAACAAAAGTAATCTACAATGTTGTTGAATGGCTACATAGCTCCTGTCTAACTTTAAATTTTGAAAAGACTGTGACTATGTATTTCACAAACAAGTTTAAAGTCAGAGACCCTCCTGACATCACTGTAAATAGGCATACGATCAAAAATGTTGACGAGTTCAGATATCTGGGTGCTACCTTTGACTCAAGTCTTAATTTTAGAAATCATGTAAAAAAAACTGAATAAGACTGAAATTTTACCTTTCAAATTACAGACATCTAATATATGCTCTTACTGTTGAGGTGTCACATTCATATTTAAATGCAATGATTCTGTGACACCTCATGTACTGTATGACCAGTTGGTCTCAGGCATATAAAACAACTTTAAGACCTCTTGAATCATTATATAAATACGCATTAGACATTCATGAAAAAAAGTCAATATCACCATTGTCACATTCTCACCAAATGATATACTGAATTTTGAAAATCTGATCATGTACACAAATGTCTGCCTACTGTTTAAAATCATTCACAACGCTGCTGCTCCTCCACTGAAAAAAAAATATCACACTCAGCTCAGAAAAAAATGTCATGAGTCACTCGATTAGTTACCAGGAGAGAATGCAGCATTCCTAAATGTAGGACAGCATTTGATAAATCGACTTTCTCTTCTGTTGCCTTAAATCAATGGAACACCCTTAAAACTGAACTCATCACATGTACAGACTTTAAAATGTTTTCCTGTCAAACCAAACGCTGGATACTGTCACAACAATCATGTAAACATTTGGGAGTTTGTGAGTGTATGTGAGTGTCATAGTGGGTCTATTTTAACTTGGGGAGCTGGGGAAATTAGATTTTAGGATATTGGGGATATGTGTACGATATTAATTGTACCTTTGCAATTTTGCACAATTGTATGGTTTGATTGACTGTGCTGTTTTGTATGTTTGTTTCTTTGTTTTTGACTTTACCGTCAATCTGCCCAGGGACTACTGGTGGAAAATAGCAACTTGCTAAAACCTGGTACAATGCATCTCTCCTTGTTGTAAGCAAGGTTAATGTTTTGTTGTACATTGTCCCTGTTTAAATTAAATAAAGTTACAAATTACAAATTACATGGGCAGCTGAGTCACTTGATATTAACAATGCAGAAAGAGAAACTCATGAGGAACCATGAGTTGAGTCTATTAAGGCTGTGATTTACTTCACAAATTCTCAAAGAGTTCTTTGCACACAGGTGTGCAAGTTTGTTGATGCAATCATCAGCCTTGGTTGGAAGTATACAGCCTTATTTGTTAGACCCCAGTGCCTTGAATTAACAGTGAACCATATACTTTAGAATAATTGTCATTATGCTCCCCAAGTTGCAATGACCACTTCCACCTCAATAATAGCGCAACATGTAGTTTCCATTAAATTCTGTGTGTCTGGTATCCATAGGTGTAATTTATGGTGGGATTAGACTGGTTGTAACCCCCTCAAAAATCAAATTCAGCCAATATAACCCCCATTGTCATGACTAATAAAACTTGACAGCACATGTGCACGATGCCAAAGCACAGGCGGAACCACACAGAGGGGCACGTTTGAGAGTTTTATTAAATATCAAAAAACCAAAGCACACAGCTGCAGAAACAGTCACTCGTCAGAGGAAAGGCCATGTGGAGAGAAGACAAGAGCTGTGAGGAGAGGAATTAGTAAATTGCTACTTACTTGAAATCCAGGGATGACTGGCAGGACCCAGCGGGGAATAGACAAACCAGAAATACATTGCTTTGGACATGACTGAACTTCCATTTCATGATGACTGTGTTGACAGTGTCAATAAAGACTAATTAGTATATAAATAGATGACCCCCCTTTCAATTTACCCTCTCCAATACCTGCCACATTATATCCCACCCCTGCTTGCCCTTCATTGAGTGCGTATCCGGATGCACCTTCTTGTGACCTTTCACACGTGCCACTATTCTACATCACTGTCCATGATGTGGTACTTTGAACCTAATTAGGGTGTACTTTCACTGATGTTTGCTTTGACCGTCTTGTACATTATGTGTGATCATATATGATCAAGAGAAGGGAAATGTGGTAGAAATTTATTATTCACATTTTGATCATGGTGGAAGTTTACTGCTATATACCAATCTGTTGTGCAATTTAGGTGATGTGCAGCTATGTTTAAATGCCTTTCTTCTTTGTACAATTGCTGTCAATACATGCCCTGAGTGTGACTATGTTCAATGGAAAGTTACTGCCAGGATGTCCTAGTACTCGCTCGGGTTGAAGGCTACTACCAGAATGTTCTCGTATTTGCTCGGCCAGTCTCTATGTATCCATATAAGGTAATGTGGGGGAGCACTCTGGGAGTGCCTTTAAAAACCAGGAGCCTCTTTTGGCCCTTTTCCACTAGCCCAGCTCACCTCACCTCAATTCGCCATTACTCGTTTCGGCCGCGATTGTGTCTCCATTACAGCTGGGTAAAGCGGGGTAAAGCTGGGGTGGGCGGGATTTTTTTTTACAGCAAGGTGGCGCGACACTCCCGTGACGTAAAACACGCGACCCAAGCAAAACATAATATGGCGGCTGTACAATGCGACTTCTCGGTCTGTGGCTTTTGGTCACCGTAAATGCCAAAAAGGACCACCAGACAAGGGTACAGGCAGCGAGACGAAACACTCTGGAATAGTACTGCAGCTTCTGGGAGAGCCGAAGACATGAGGATACAAACTAGATCATATATGACGGTAAGCTAATGGTTGCTAATGCTAGTTTGCTATAAGTACGTCGTGCTACACTGTAATGTCTGCAAGTTATCGCTGTTAGGTACTAAAACATGTATGTCGTGTGTGTGTTTCAGATGGCTCTGTTGTGGGAAAATTACCGCTTGAAACGGTTGGTCTGGAATTCAACACAGCCTGTCACTGATGTCAACACAGCCAGTCACTGATGTCACCCCAGCTTCACAAACGATCAGTGGTTATAGAGCTTAAGAATGTCTGTAGAAATGTTTATTTCCTGAGCAAAAAATTGCTCTGATCTGCATGAAAATCATGGAGAGACTGTTGAGACATCATGGGATGTACCTGCTCCAGCAGCACTGAGTCTGAGGTGGTGTCATAGCAAAAAATGATCAGCTGACACAACTTGATCGCCAGGTTAATAACTATATTAGCCACAAAATATATATTCAAAAAGTAAACAGTACTGAGTTAGGTATAATAAGATATATTTCAGAATCAGAATCAGAATCAGGTTTATTGCCATTGTTCATGTAGTACACAAACTAGGAATTTGTCTCGGTACAATGCTGCAACATTAAACATGATAAGATAAGAGAAATAAACTATACATGTAATAAAGTGTAGGATAAGATTAAGTGATACTGGTCAACAGTTAAAATATATATTAGCCAGCAGCAGATACTGTGGAGAACTATATAGTGCAGTCGGTAATGCAGGAAGAAAACAGTGATGATTGACATGAGTCTGGTTGAGCTGCTGTACATGGTGCACGAGAGTCACTTAGTGTTCAGCAGTCTAATGGCAGAGGGGAAGAAGCTGTTCATGTGACGGGAGGTTTTAGTCTGGATGGACCGAAGTCTTCTACCAGAGGGGAGGGGGGCAAACAGTACGTGACCAGGGTGTGAGGGATCGGCTATGATCCGGCCAGCACGCCTCCGGGTCCTGGAGATGTACAGATCCTGGAGAGATGGGAGCTTGCAGCCGATCACCTTCTCAGCAGTGCGCACGACGCGCTGCAGCCTTAGTCTGTCCCTGGCAGTGGCTCCTGCGTACCACACGGTTATGGAGGTGGTGAGGATGGACTCGATGATGGCTGTGTAGAACTGCACTAACATCTTGGTGGGTAGCTTGAGCTTCCTCAGCTGCCGCAGGAAGAACATCCTCTGCTGGGCTTTTTTGATGAGTGAGCTGATGGTCAGCTCCCATTTGAGGTCCCTGGTGATGGTAGTGCCTAGGAAGCGGAAGGAATCAGCAGTGGTGATGGGAGAGCCTGAGAGGGTGAGGGGGGGGCAGAGGAGTAGTGACTTTCCTGAAGTCTACAATCATCTCCACTGTCTTCAGAGCGTTCAGCTGCAGGTTGTTATTGCTGCACCAGGACGCCAGCTGGGCCACCTCTCTCCTGTAGGCGGACTCGTCGCCGTTGGAGATGAGCCCGATGAGGGTGGTGTCGTCCGCAAACTTGATCAACTTGACAGACTGGTGGCTGGAGGTGCAGGAGTTGGTGTAAAGGGAGAAGAGTAGGGGGGAAAGTACACAGCCCTGGGGTGATCCGGTGCTGATGCTAGTATAGTCTGAGACAGTCTTTCCCAGCCGCACATGCTGCCTCCGGTCCGTCAGGAAGTCGATGATCCACCTGCAGAGGGAGTCAGGCACGTTGAGCAGGGACAGCTTGTCCCGGAGCAGAGCGGGGCGGATGGTGTTGAATGCGGAGCTGAAGTCCACAAACAGGATCCTGGCGTAGGTTCCCGGGGAGTCCAGGTGCTGCAGGATGGAGTGGAGGGCCAGGTTGACTGCATCGTCTACAGACCTGTTGGCTCGGTAGGCAAACTGCAGCGGGTCCAGGAGAGGGGTGGTGATGGACTTGAGGTGGGACAGGACCAGGCGCTCAAAGGACTTCATGACTACAGAGGTGAGCGCTACAGGTCTGTAGTCATTAAGTCCAGTGATCCGTGGCTTCTTGGGGACAGGGATGATGGTGGAGGATTTGAGGCAGGATGGCACGTGGCATAACTTAAGGGAGGTGTTAAAAATGTATTTGACATATATTTGACAGTTATGATGCATTTTAGGCCAAAACAAACTTGATCTAGGATTAAAAGCAATTAAAATAATGCAGTCACAAGGTTACATGGAAAATACTTGATTTACTAGATACATGTACTGTAGAAATATATATCCTTCTATGATTTTTGGGAATGTACGGTCTCTGAGAAACAAGGTGGATGAAATTCAAGGGAATGTACACTACAAGAAGGACTTTAAGAACTGCTGTGTCATGGCCTTCACTGAATCTTGGCTTACTGCGCATGACCGAGACGCAGACCTGTGGATTGACGGCTTTGGAGCCCCGCTGCACTCGGATTGGCAGGAAGAGGTAACGGGGAAACGTCAGGGGGGCGGCGTATGTTTATACATTAATAAGCAGTACTGCACATCTGTCACGGTCAGAGAGCGCATCTGTACACCCGATGTGGAGCTGCTGTCTGTGTCACTACGCCCCTTTTATTTGCCTCGCGAGTTCCCTCAGCTTTTCATCACAACTGTGTACATTCACCCGAGGGCAGACGCTGACTCCGCCTCCAGCTGAATCTTTGATGTGATCCAGCAGCTGCAATCAATTTCCCCAGAGCCGCCAAACTTCATTCTTGGGGATTTTAACCATGTTTCTTTAAAGAAGACACTTAAAAACTTTTATCAGTATGTCTCCTGCCCAACCAGGCGAAAAAAGACATTGGACATGTGCTATGGATCCATAGAGAGGGCCTATAAATCACTCCCCCTTCCTCCTGTAGGATCCTCAGATCACAACTGCGTACATTTGCTGCCCACATATAAAACTGCTCTCAGGAGACGAGAGACACTGATGTGTGGACAGAGGATTCAGTGCACAGCCTCCAGGAATGCTTTGACTGTACAGACTGGGAGATGTTCACACTGGCCTGCGGGGATGATTTGGACTCTTTGGTGGACGTCACATGCTCATATATGGCTTTCTGTAAAAATAAGATCGTTCCACATAAACGTGTCAAAATATATCCCAACAACAAGCCATGGGTTACAAAATCAGTTAAATCCTGCTTACAGAGGAAAGCACTTGCCTTTAAACAGGGGTCTGTCTCTGAGCTACAGGTTGCCACAAAAGAGCTGAAATCCGGAATTTTAAGAGCAAAACAGAATTATAAATCAGAATTGGAAAGCAAGATGGCAAAAAAGAAACTTGGTTCAGCCTGGGCCAGTATGAAAACTATTGCAGGCCTTCAGAGCACAGAGCGCAGTAATCGTGTGTTTTTAGATGACTTACTGACTCTCGTGCACTATGTACAGCAGCTCAACCAGACTCATGTCAATCATCACTGTTTCTGCTGCATTACCGACTGCACTATGTGGTACTCCACAATATCTGCAGCTCGCTAATATATTTAAAAACTGCTTTGACTAGTATTACTCATTCTTATTCTACACTTATTGCATGTATAGTTTTTTATTCTTTTATCTTATCATGTTTAATGTTGCAGCATTGCACCGAGACAAATTCCTAGTTTGTGTACTACATGAACAATGGCAATAAATCTGATTCTGATTCTGATTCTGATTTAATTCAGACACAGAGCTGGCTAATGCTCTTAATTGTTTTTATGGTTGTTTTGACTCCTTTGATTTTAGCACTGAAACCCAAGATTTGAAACAGAAACTCAAAGACAATCAGCACTTTAATATTGAGGTGCAGGATGTTAAAAGGGAGTTCTGCGCTGTAAAAGTGAACAAAAGTCAGGGCCCTGATAATATATGTGGGTGCTTGGTAAAGTCTTGTGCACATGAACTGAGTCCTATATTTCATTACATTTTCAATAAGTCCTTACAAACACAACATGTGCCTAAGATCTGGAAAGAAGCCGTGGTTGTTCCCGTTCCAAAATCCAGCTGTCCTAAAACGATAAACGACTTTAGACCAGTTGCTTTGACTTCAATTTTAATGAAAATTTTTGAAAAACTGGTCAGATGTGAGGTCCTAAAGCAGACTGAGCATGCATTGGATCCTCTGCAGTTTGCCTATAGGACTCACAGAGGAGTGGACAATGCCACTGTCACTCTGTTTAACATGCTTTTTAAACATCTGGATTTTAATGGGACACACGCCAGGCTTTTATTTGTGGACTTTTCCTCCGCCTTTAATACAATCCAACCTCATATCTTAGTTGAAAGGCTCCTACAACAATTTGATTTGAGCAATAATCTGGTGGGTTGGATTCTGGATTTCTTAACCAACAGGACGCAGAGAGTAAGGGTCAATGGTACATTGTCTGACCTAAAGTGCTCTTCTACTGGCTCTCCTCAGGGGTGTGTGTTGTCACCACTACTCTTCATCCTGTACACAAACATGTGTCGGAGCAGACATGACAACAGACACATCATAAAGTATGCTGATGATTCAGTTATTGTCAGTCTCCTCCAGGATGGTGAGAGTGGCCACGGCCCAGTAGTTGATGATTTTGTTCACTGGTATGAGGATTCCTACCTGCAGCTGAATACGACAAAAACTAAAGACATGATTATTGACTTTAGGAGGAAAACTCCCAGGCACAAAGTCACCGTACTAAAAGGCCAGACCACCGAATGTGTATAATCCTACAAATATCTTGGGACAATTATTGATAGTAATTTAAACTTTGAAGAGAACTGTGAAAGGGTGTGCAAAAAGGATCAGCAACATTTGCATTGCTTGAGAAAACGTGCACGCTTCCAAATTGACGAACCATAATGACAATGTTTTATCGGGCTTTTATTGAATCTGTTTTATACTTTTCTTTAGTGTCATGGTTTGGTCAGATAAAACTGAAACAGAGGAAATCCTTGGATCAGGTAGTTAGATGGTCCAGTCGTTTGCTTGGTGAGTCACAGCTGAGCCTGACATCCCTGTACACCAGACAAGTACAGAGGATGGCTACCTCCATTTTAAATGATGACTTTCACCCTTTGCACTGCAACTTTCAGCTTCTTCCCTCAAGACGGAGGTTTGCTGTCCCAAAAAGTAAAACCCAGCGCTACAAAAACAGCTTTGTTCCTGCTGCTGTCAAAGAGTTGAACAAGCTGTAACAATATATTGCACATAATTTAGGTACCTATTTATTAACTCCATTTTATATTTACTTATTTTTGTAGGATGTTACTTGGGTTCTAAATATTTTATTGAGTTTTAGACCTTTGAGTTTTTAACCTCTTTGACTAGTTTTTAACTTTTAATATGACTCTTCTCTCTTACCTCTGGTTTTTCTCTCATCTCTTTGTCTTTTTATACCCTGATTGATGGAGCCTTGAGTATTTTTATCATGCTTATAGTCAATTTCATGTGTGCCTGTGTTTGTGTCTATGTTGAATGTAATTTGTGGCTTGTAAATATGGATGTCACCAGACTGCAAAACAAATCTACCTACGGGTACAAATAAAGTAACCTGAACCTGAACCTTCTCTGCATCAACAATGTACTATACATGCATTCATGTAGTATTGTACTGGGAATTGCAGATGTGTCTCTTTTTTTATATGTGAAGATTACCACCATGTGGTACAAATTTAATACTAACAGATTGGAAAAGCTGTCCAAGAACAATCCAGCAGTTTGAGAAATCACTTCTGGTTTGGTGTAAGTCTGTCAACAGGATTATGAACCATAAAGCAGTTTGTGTTAAAATGTTAAATCCCATTAAACCCTAACCCACAGGTGTCCAATTATGTACCATGGAGGGCCAAGACCCTGCAGGTTCTCTCTTCTACCCAGTCTCTCCAGCAGGTGTTCTCACTGATCAGCAGTCAGTGGGAGAAATTCAGTGGAATCTGCTGTTGTCAGTGGAAGAAGTTCAGTGGACTCTGCTGTTGAAGACACTGTTTGGAAGTAAAGCCTGCAGAGTCTTGGCCCTCCATGGCATATGATTAGACACCCCCGCCCAAACCCATTATGATGAAGAACAGATGCTAATATGGCCCAGAATTCCTCCGTATACTGGTACTATCACTAAAGTATGCAGGGTCTTCTGCAGTGGCACATCCAACAATACAGTCTTCAGTTAATAAAATAATTGTTTTGATTACTTTTCTTAAAAATGAGCCATTATTTTCAAGGTCACTGATTAATGGTTTGTACAGTTTACTCTTTTCCCACCAGTGTCTTAACAGACAAAATAGAAAATCATGATGCAAACACATACTGTAAGTCACTAAATTGTTTATTACAATCAGCAGCAAATTCCAGATTATTCAGAATGAGCAAAATTCAAACTGTAAAACAGCAACAACAACAACAACAGAATGGGTCACTCAGCAGCTGGGATGTGCAGCTCACACTGGTCCCAGTTCAGCAGATCTTCGGCCTGAATCTCTGTAAATAGTTATGCAAGGTCCAGTTGGGGTGGATCGTTTCCCTCTTGCCTAGACAAAAAGACAGAAATGGGTGGTGGATAATTAAAGCACGTTTAAAACATATTTGGGAAATACACGTGTTGCTAAAAGCCAGTGGTGGAATGTGAATGAATGAATGAATCTTTATTTTGGATGGATTAAAAGTAAAGATTAAAATAAAATAAAATAATATAACAAAGGGGAAAAAAATCTAACAAGGTCGAATTAAACAATAACTCCTCTGATTATACAGTTCAACATAGGTTATCTGAAATGGGTGATGGCTGAAGCCGCAGCTTATATTGCCCACCCATATTCCATCCAAGAATTCAAAAGAAAAACAAAACAGGAGCGATTCCAATTCCAGTGTGGCAATAAAGTACTTCGTTGTTGTATTTAACCACAATTTTCATGTAGCTGCACTTCAGTAAAGTCGATTTTTCAAGGGCTGGGTTACATTTAAAATCATCTGTTTTTACTGTGGCCTCAGCAATCAGAATGAATTAATACATTCACTTGAATGGAATCTAGTACTTTAACTGAAGGTGTGCATCACCGAGTATGGAGTCGCTCAGTCAAAATATGGAGTTTTTATCAATAAAAGTTTGTCTTGTCTGTAAAAGTGTCTCTTCTTGCCCTGGCTTCAAGTGTGGGTGGTGTTTTGTACTTGTATTGCTAATATATAAAAGGAAGCACTACAATGGGTCTCAAATATTTGTAATGTGTCCTGTTACTGCATGAGTTTATTGATGATAGACTATAAACTACACATATAAACTAAATTATATTGATGACTGAACTCCCATTCCCCAAAAGATACAGTTATGAATATAACTCACAAAGGATCACACAAGTGGTCTGACAAAAAAAATAAATACATCAACAAGCGGTTTATTTTACAGTTGATGTGCCAGTCATTTTCAATTATTCTGTAATTAATATTCACACAATCAAATAAATCTCAGTTCAGTCCCTTTTATATTAAGTGGAAATTGTGCTACTTTGGTTTTGACACTTTACCTATAAAAGCAAAGGATTTCAGTACTTTCCACAGTGGCAAGGTCCATTGTGGGGCGGCTGCTTTTCCTTTCCTCCTGCCTAGACGAACGACAGAAATGGAATAAATTAAATTAAATCACCCTTATTGTCATTCAACCGTACAACCAATCATGTACAGCAGAACGAGATTGTGCTTTACCTATCTACTGTGTTAATCACACACACCCCAAGTGCAGAATCAGAGGGCCGCTGCAATGCAAGGCGCCTCCACAGAGTTCCCTCCTCCATTCCATTTATTGCTGAGCACCAAGCTGGACGGCAGGAAGTTCCACTTTTTATATGGTCTTTGGCATGACCCGGCCGGGATTTGAACCCCTGCCTCCCGGGTGTGGGGCGGATGCTCTACCAACTGAACCACCACTCCGGTATGGTGGTTAGTTAAAGCAAGTTCAACACTTATACAGGCACATCTCAAAAATTAGAATATCATGAAAAAGTTCAATATTTTTGTCACTCATTTCAGAAAGTGAAACCCATATATAGATTCATTACACGGACAGTGATATATTGCAAGTGTTTATTTTAATTTTGATGATTATGGCTGCAGCCCATATTAACCCACATTTCAGCAGCCAACATTTCTATTTAAAAACTTAAATTCTATTAAAATAAATAAACGCTTGAAATATATCACTGTCTGTGTAATGAATCTATATAATATACGGATTTCACTTTCTGAATGAGTGACAAAAAATATTGAACTTTTTCATGACATTCTAATTTTTGGAGATGTAGCTGTATTAGGGGAATACACTTATGAAAGTCAATGGTGGGATGTGACAAAAATGCTTCGTTTCCACCAATCAGTGGCTCGCAGTCTGTTGACGTCACATCTCGGCTTGACTCAGCACGGTTGTACCCTGCCCTCGAACAGGCACAAAAATAGCACCTGTTAACCGGTGCTGGGTACAGTGGAAAAGTCTAGAAAGCGAGTTGAGTCAAAGTGAGTAGGGCTGAGTAGGTACTAGTGGAAAAGGACCTTTTGTTTCAAGACAGCAGTGCAGAAACCTGAGGCCGACTGTTTTCTTCACTTCTCTCCTGCCGGCAGTAATAAAGGAAATTCAACTTGGTAGATCCGTCTGATTATTTTCTCCAGGACCATATACAGTTAGTGAGCTAGGAAATATTCGGTTACACTAAAATAAGTCAACTTTTTGATTACCTTCTAATTTATTCAGATACACCTGTATAAGGGCATTACAGATAAATAAAAGTACTTGGGCTTGGATTAATGAACAATATTTTCTGCCACTTTTCTTTAGTTTGAGATCAAAAATACATTGATCATCTAAACTGCCATAGATTAGGAAGCATTTTACGTATATTGTGGTTAATTGGGCAATTATCAGTGAGGTCTTCGCAAAGCAACACACCTAACCAAGTGACTTTCCAATTGCAGTTAGAGTTTCTCTGAGGGGATAGACACCTCTCTGCACTGCTGCTGCTCACTCAGTTTTGTTTTCAATTTTAGGTCAGTCATTATCAAAGAGGTTTTCATGGATAAACAAAAACTCCTGACATATCTCTTCTAAGACTCACAACTGAATACAGGAAACAAAACAATGTGACAACCAATCAGATCAAGCTACTTGGAAACACTAACAGCATGTACTATGTCTGGGTCAAGGTTAAAAAACTTAGGGTCTTAGTCCAATTATTAGAAACCATTAAAGTGATATGACTTTATGACTTTGTAAAAAAACAATCCTGTCCTCATTGCTTTGTTTGTTTGTTGTTTTTCTCCAACTTGCAGATGAACCAACAACAACACAGGCGGGCGGTCCATACCAGGTTCTTCTGCCAACTCTTCCTACAGATTGTACATGTGTTGAAGATGTGTGTATTATTAGAATCTTGATTTTAGCTCATTTTTGTAAAAATTGCAGGTTTTAGAACTTTGTCATTTCTTCAGTTAAATTTCAATAGAGGTTACATAGTTTGTCCAGCTAGCTCGTCCTACAGTTTGGACATTTTCATTTCACATGTTTGTACATGTATTATATATGTGCATATTGCAATTAAATTGTTATTAACTCTCCCACAGATCTAGAGTATATTGATTATTGAATTTATAATCCTTTTTTGTTGTTGGTGTGCTTGTCCTGCACTATCGATAATGGCTCTAGATGGCATGTGAAAAAAATTTGGACACCCCTTTAAATATTCAGTTCTTTATTAAGAAATGTTCATATATCTATGTTATAGCATCATCTGGCTTTGGCTCATCAATAAAATTATTCTTCATCTTAAAGACATTGTTTCACCCAGGAAAAGGCCAGTCAAGAATTGCTTTTTCATCTCAGGACCACTGTGGAGAACACATTCCTTTATAAAGAGGTACGGGAGATAAGGATTCCATCTCTTGCAAGGAATGGATTAGTTCAGATCATAAATAAAGTGGAAATGCTCTTACTCCAGACCGTTGCATCATCATCATCATCATCATCATCATAGCAGTCTGTCGGGGGCGACAATGACTGTTTCATTTAGGTCTGATCAGATTCCTCCACGCAGCTCTGTAATTCCCCTTTCGCTGCCAGGAACTCCTGACCTTGTTAACCTGGGCTAATAAAACAGTTTGACATCTTCTAAACCCCTGTGACAAAGAACAGGCATACCATAAACTTTAGATGCATTTCCTAAGGCTCTAGGATTATCCACAGCTTGACACTACCCCTTGTAGACATTTCTGGGATAGACATTCACTGTTGACTTTGCATGTTGAACCAAGTTTTTTGACTGAACATTAAACTCTTTCCAAGTTCATTTCTCAGAATAATTTCAAGGACACCATGGAAAAGCAAATGGACTCTGATATTTTGTGGACAATCATTTGGGTTTGAAATGCTTATTAATCCTTGATTTTAAATATGTGCATGTTAAAATGTTTAAATGCATGTTTATTCTTGCATGTTAATTTAAAAGCACTAGTTATAAATTTGCATGAATCACTGAAGTAGGTTAGACTTTATACATAAGTATATTGATGAATCTTCAGTATTAAAATTGGTGTCATCCTGTGAAAAGTACCAAGTCATATACTTGTTCCACCAATCACAGATCAGCTTCTGCTTAGCAATGTCATATCCGGCTCTAGGGAGCCGGGCAATCAGAGCCAGGGACGAGCCAGTGAGTCGAGATGGTTTATTTTGGGTAAGGGATAAGGGATGAGGAGAGCACAGATACTCATGCAGAGGTACACTCACAGGTTGCACAGCGCAGAGGTAAGCAGCTCGTACCGGACGTGGGGGTAGCAAGACGTACATCCTCACAGCGGGATACAAACACAGGAATGCTGCAAGGGGAGTTGAGGCTGACACCAGACGAAGGGGCTTCAGCCTAGCAGTGCTTATGTCGCAGCCCCGAGTCATCGAGGCTGCTCCTATTTATCCTCATTGGCAGCGCCCCAGCTGATGAAGACTAATTGGCCCCAGCCGTCCATAATGCTGCCAGCTGGGGGCCAGCTGAGACGCTGCTCAATGGGAGGCAGGGATGAGGGAAAACATGGGCTCAGTGCCGAGACGGCATCTCAACCCATGGTGACAGAGCCCCTCCCTCAAGGTCGGGCTCCTGAACGACCAGGAACATCCCAGCCCCCCCCCCCCCCACCTAGGGTGGGAGGAAGGGAGGCGGACCGGAGGGGAAGAAGCCAAGGGAAGGACAACACCAATGGGGCAATGTAGGGTAGCGAGAAAGAAAAACCCAAATACAATACTGACAACAGAACAATTAACCCAGGTACAGATGGGGAGAAGAACTGGGTCAGCACGCCGGTTACACACTACTCAGAGTACCAACAATGCGTGACCCAGAGCAAGGAAAAAAAACACCAAAAAGGTACAGGGCAAAAATGCTGAGTATGGTCAAAAAAAAAGGGGAAACAATACACAGCACCAATATAAGTACATACACAGTCACCAAGAAAAGTGAAGGTGACTGGAACAAATGGACAATTACAGAGCATGGTGTTATGGAAAACAAGGCACATGACTCTATAATGAACAAACAGGACATAAAAAAGAAATACTGAGTGCAGGCAAAGAAAAACCCACACACACGAATATATAAATACCCACAGTCACCTAAAGAAATGAAAGTGACTGGAATAAATGGATAACTGCAGAGCATGGTCTGAAAGGAAAAAACATAACTCTACAATGAAAAAACGAGGCTAAAAACATGGTACAAAAAATAAAATGCTGGGTACGAGGGAAGGAAAACGCACAGCACTATAAATACACATCCACCAACAGGACAGACATTACACCCAAGTGACCTTAATAACGATAAAAGAAAAAGTGACACCCGAGGTGTATGGCAGGCAGAGTCCAAAAATAGCCGAGATGGCTCCGGAGATCTCCCCGCCCATTGTCCAGCTGGCGAATCAGGGGAAGAGAAATGTTCGGACGGCGAACTCTGGACCCAGATCCCAGGAATCCAGTCCAACGGCTGCCGAACCAGGCCGCCCAAAGGCAAACACAGACCAGTGGGGGGAAACCAGATCGCCGAACCGAAAGTTTTGCGGGTCGGGTCGTCGACCCGCATCACTCAACCACCAGGACCGTTGAGACGGACGAAGGGTCAGAGCGGATCCCGGTGGAAGAGGCTCAGGGGAGAGCCGATGACGAGGGCGGCGGGCCTCAGGGAAACGGCCACCTCCTCACCGGACCTGGACAACACTGGGGCAGCACCCACGTCGGACCCCGATCGGGCCTCAGGCGAACCCACGTTGGACCCCGATTGGGTCTCGGGCGAACCCACGTTGGACACTGCACCAGAACCGACCTCCAACGTTGAACCCGGACCCTCCAGCACCACGAGGAACAGCAACTCCTCGCCGGTGACCCTGGAAGAAGGCTCAGAAGAGAAAACAGAACC
Organism: Pholidichthys leucotaenia; assembly: GCA_020510985.1. Taxonomy (NCBI): domain Eukaryota; kingdom Metazoa; phylum Chordata; class Actinopteri; order Cichliformes; family Pholidichthyidae; genus Pholidichthys; species Pholidichthys leucotaenia. The sequence continues at coordinate 266,384,606 of CM035842.1, forward strand.
GGGATCAGGATCACCGGCAGCGCCAGAACCCGGCGAGACGAGCTCAGACGCAGCGGGCGGCTGCACCCTGCTCGTCTCCCCTGGAGATAGGCTGAAGTGCTCAAAGATAAAAAGAGAGAAAAGAAAGGAGAGCACTCGCCTGATCTCGGGTTCTGACGCCGTCCAGGACTGCGAAGATCCAGGATCCGTCGTCAGGAGGTCGTTGTCAGGCTCCCATCTAGCCGCGTCGGGCCCCGCAGCCAGCACGATGGTCAGCGCAGCTTGAGATCCCTCCAGCTCAGGTAACCCCGCCGACGACCCACTCGGCGTGAAGCCAGAAGAATCTCGTCCCGCTGGACCGAACCGCTCCTCCGTGGAGACCCAGGGACGCTCAGTCGTCAGCGTAGACTCCACGCAGCAGTCAGTCCCCCTCCTCCGTCCGCAATGTAGCTGCGGAACCACAGGCCCTCTCCATATCCCACCACGTTGACCCGGAGCCGGGGACCGCTCGGCGGAGAGAGACACAGAGGATGCGGGATTAGGAAAACAGGTTACAGCAGGTGGGGAGAGTTCAGGGAGCTGCGAACCCTGAACTTCTCCTCCAGGGATGTGACAGAGCAAATCATTAAGCAGGTGTGAAAAAACAATGACTTGCCTGCCCCCTGGAGGTTGAGTATCGCCTGCTGTAGTGGAATCTGCTTCTTCCTCTCCCCGCCCGGCGATAACGGAGGACCCCCCGGGAATTCGTCTGAGGATCGCTCGCGTTGTCTCCAGCAGAGAGCTCACCAGGCCGGGATTCCAGGCACACACAGCGGTCAGGAAGCGCGTCGAGGAGGAGGGGGAAACAGCCGGGGTGAGCCAGCCCGAATGTCCAGGAATGACAGCGGGGAAACGAGGCTCAGGGGACGAGGCTGTAGAATCTCCACACTGACGAGGCGAAGGGATGACAGCTGCGTGGGAGGAACGGTCCTGACGATGACCCAGAACTGGATCCGGACGAGGTTCGTGCAGAGGTGACTCGGCGATGTGATGACGACTACTCCCAGGAGACGAAGCGAGGGGGAAACCCAGGATTCGCCGCTCCAGATCGGAGATCGAGACGAGGAAGGCGTCGAGCACGGGAAAGCTTCGTAGCCCTGAAGTCCTCACCATCAATCTCACTGCCGCCGCCACATGCCTGAAGGTGGTGACAGGAAACACAGTAGAGCTCGCGACAGCCACTCGACCCCGGACATAACTGCTGTCAGCTGCGGCTCCTTGAAGGGAATCCCGAGTGACGTGGCGCAGGTCGGGGGAAGTCCTCTGGTTGGCGCGAACTCCCGGACTGGAATGGCGGCAGGAACGGGACTCCGAAGCGGGGAAAGACGTCGCCCACTTCGACTCCCTGCCGGGATTTCCATCCACCCCGTGGAGCTTCTCTCGCTGTGTACCTGCAACGTCTATCCTGGCACTGTCCTCCAGATGGTACAGAGAGTGAGGGTGACAGTCCAGGAGTTCCTCAGCACGGCCCGGATGCCAGCGTCTCGCGTTGGAGGCGTCGTGCAGGGTGAAGAATGTCCCGTCGACAGCCTCCGAGATGGACCTTAGCTCGTCGCCCTGGCGCCGGAAGTGACTCCTGGGAAACGGCATGCTAGCAGCGCTGACACCCGGACAGAAAGGTACATTTCCACAGCGACTCACGGCCGCCGGCAACTCTTCTGGCTGCGACATACTGTCATATCCGGCTCTAGGGAGCCGGGCAATCAGAGCCAGGGACGAGCCAGTGAGTCGAGATGGTTTATTTTGGGTAAGGGATAAGGGATGAGGAGAGCACAGATACTCATGCAGAGGTACACTCACAGGTTGCACAGCGCAGAGGTAAGCAGCTCGTACCGGACGTGGGGGTAGCAAGACGTACATCCTCACAGCGGGATACAAACACAGGAATGCTGCAAGGGGAGTTGAGGCTGACACCAGACGAAGGGGCTTCAGCCTAGCAGTGCTTATGTCGCAGCCCCGAGTCATCGAGGCTGCTCCTATTTATCCTCATTGGCAGCGCCCCAGCTGATGAAGACTAATTGGCCCCAGCCGTCCATAATGCTGCCAGCTGGGGGCCAGCTGAGACGCTGCTCAATGGGAGGCAGGGATGAGGGAAAACATGGGCTCAGTGCCGAGACGGCATCTCAACCCATGGTGACAAGCAACAGCTCTCTCAATATCATTGGTTGTTACAGACAAAATACTGTTTGTTCATTGGACTAAAGTTCAAAAAACCCGCCTACCAAGGAAGACTATGGGCTTATGTCAATCACCCTAATGGCATGAAAGTTGTCTGAAGTTATAAAGTTTTTGCCATTGTTGTGTGCTGTTTAAACGTCTGTCTGCTTTAATGTTTTTCTTTAAACATCTAGGAATTAGTTCTTTCTTTCTTGAGCTCAAATCTTGATTAGGAGTTAAAAACTTCTGTTCCTAGGCGTTCTCTATTTTTCTCCTTTTAAATGTTTTTTCTTAAATTCACCATGCATTTTTTCAAGAACTGACCATCTCCATACTGGAAGCTATTTTCAACCACACAAAGTCAGAAAATTACCTTTTAATTTTGCCATTGGGATCAGATTTTGTAATTATTCTCAAATTCCCTGGAGAAACCCACTGGCCCACGGAGAAGAGGAAACATCGTCGCCATCTTTGCTGGACCTCAGCCCAACTGTGACCGATAAAGTCAAAATCTCATGTTGTGACTGTAGACTTTGAAAGCTGCTGTACCTTGTCCGAATATCTGCTGGCAAGATATTCTGGTTTTGGTGCCATCTTCAAATAAAGCTTCAGGAAGAGCATCAACAACAGGATGTCAGACCGGATTCATGTGAGCCATATCTTTGTTTCAATCTGCTGAATGACTTGTCCAAAGTTTGGAAATGATTCAACATCTGATCAGATACAAAATTTAAAAAAGAAATAATATAATTTTTTTCTTATTAAAATTCCGTTTTTACTTTCTTAAGAATAGTCCAGAATTTTCCATACAATTAATTAATTTTCTCCATAAATTTGGATCCAATATTATTCATAATTTTCATTTCAACTTTTCCAAATTCATGCTAAAGTCCATGGTTTTATAGATGTGCTCACATTGTTACTCTATCCTCAGTCACAGATTTAATATGATGGTTAATGTTGATCATTTCACTGCTTACACATTTCAATGTCCTTTAATCATTATTTCATTTAAATAAATCTGTAAAATGAGAGAAGTTGTTGGGAATTTATTCCATTCTGAGTCTGGTTTTGAAGCCCCAGTATCGAATTCACTAATATTTTGAGACAGATTATTAATTAATTTATTGAGTGATTAAACAGGTATAAAGTGAAATTAATTAATAAATTATTCCCCGAGAAAGAGGTGAGCTGGTGCCCCAAACGAGTGTTTACTATCAACTTTTTCTGTGTGTGGACCCGGAGTAAATCTCAGGTCCCGATACACTAATACAAATTAAATAATTTTTATACCTGATCATAATTATAAATCAAATATTGCTACAATGTTTAACCTTGTTTTAATTTTTATTTGCATTTTTTTTCTTTATTTTAGCCATTTTAAGTTGGAATTAATTTGGGGTTGTCCTAAAAAAAGATGGAGAGTGTTCTAATTTATTCCTCACTATTTGTTTAGAATTACATTTTACAGAAAATTTGAAAAGCTTTTAATTCATTTTTAATTTAGTTGCATTACATGAATCTTCCAATATTTTTAACATTAATATTAAATATCCATCAGTCCAAATATGTTAAAAAAACCAAACAAAAAAACCCCACAGGCTTTTACAGGATGTCCTAATTTTTTCACATGACTGTATGACATGATGTACCTTGTGTGGTGCTCTTGTGATATTTTATGCTCTGTAAACTCAAACAAGTACATTTTCGATAGACATATTCTATCCATTCCCTTTAGACAGCCATTTTCCAGCCAAATCATCTACCAACCTTTGACCATGTACTTCATTCATGGGCATTATTTTAGCTTATTGTAGTCTGAACTGGACACTTTCTCCTTAGTTGCTGCCAGCAGACTTGGCCATTCAGTCATTCAAGACCATTTCTGTCATGAATGCCCTTCAGGGCAGGATTAAAAGCACCACATGCTGGCTGTGAATTTGCAAATTTAATAGTGAAAAAATACAATTACACAAGCAAGTTGGACAAGAAATTGTAGAATTTGGATTAAACTAAATGGAACACCTGAGCAAGCAAAAAGTATAATGATCAGAGATGCTACTGACTTAGATAAATACAAATGAACACTGTCTATGAAACACAGAGTGAGGAAACTCAAACTCTAAAAATATGCCACTACGCTGAACATAAACCACAAGAGATGGAGAATGATATTGATCCTGATAACCACTTTTTCAATAATATTCATAAACACTGTGAATATTACACTGAAAAGCAATTCAAAAGTCAAGTGCAATTAGATGATAAGCTGTCAATAATACACTTCAAGAGCAGAAGTCTTAACAAAAACTTCTCACAGATTCAGGACTATTTAAAACAGCTAAACAGAAAATTCACAGCCATTGCAGTCTCGGAAACCTGGCTTAATGAAGACCAGGCTCCCCTGATGGCAATAGAGGGATATCAGATGTTTAACATTAACAGATCTCAAAAAAAGGGTGGTGGTGTTGCACTGTATGTTGATGACCTATATAGATGTAAGCTTGTAAATGAAATGTCCTCAGCACTACCAGGGATTTTGGAATGTGTTACTGTTGAGATTGACCTAGACAAAACAAAAAATCTAATCATAAGGTGCATATACAGAACGCCGGGAACTTGCATTGAGACATTCAGAGATAAATTAGTTGAGCTGTACAATAATATTACTAGTAAGAAAATGGTAGCAATTTGTGGAGATTTCAATATTGACCTACTTAATCCACATCAACAAAATGTAGTTACAGAGTTCATGAACTCTATGTACAGCATGAGTCTATATCCCACAATAACACATCCCAGTAGAATCACATTTCACTCTGCTACACTTATTGACAACCTGTTTGTCAATGTTCTCGATAAGAAAATAGAAAGTGGATTATTGATAAATGATATAAGCAACCACTTGCCAATCTTTGCACTTATCCATGGCCACACGGGGCCCAACCCAGAAAAAATCTCAAAATCGTTCAGACACAAATCACCAAACGCAATCAGTTCTTTTAAAGAGGACTTGCTGAAGCAAGACTGGACAGAAGTCTATGTATCAGATGTAAATGAAGCCTATGACACATTTATAAACATTGTAACCACTCTTTATGAAAAAAACTGCCCATTAGTTAAAAAAAAGCTTAAACACAAATTTGCTGACAAACCATGGCTAACCAAAGGACTACAAAAGGCGTGTAAAAAGAAAAATTTATTATATAAAGCTTTCATAAAGAAAAGGACAAAAGAAGCAGAGCAACGGTATAAAACATACAAAAATAAGTTAACATATATAATAAGATGCAGTAAAAGAGACTATTACAGTAAAGAACTGGAAAAAAACAAAGACAATATTAAAAATACATGGACAATAATCAACAGTATCCTTGGAAATAAAAAGCAGAAATACTAGCTACCCAACTAATATTCCAAAAAATAATAAATCGACTCCGAATGTGAATATAGCTTCACCTGCAGATGAATTTAATAATTTTTTTGTTAACATTGGACCTAAACTGGCCCGAGAAATACCCACTACGGCGCCTACAGGTGATACAATATGCAATAACACTGCTGTAAAAGACACCATCTTCATAAAGAACACAGACGAAAGAGAGGTCATTGAAATTGTTAAATCGTTCAAAAGTAAAACATCTACTGACTGCGATGGTATTGACATGCTACTAGTCAAAACTGTTATCGAATGCATAGTGAAACCACTGACGTATATCTGTAACCTGTCTCTCCAATCAGGTATATTTCCCAATGCAATGAAAATAGCTAAAGTAATTCCGATTTACAAGACAGGCGACAGAGGGGAACTCTCCAACTACAGACCAATTTCACTATTACCGCAATTTTCCAAGATACTTGAAAAAATATTCTATGAGAGAATTGACAACTTCATACTGAAGAATGATTTAGTGTGTGAGCAGCAATATGGGTTCAGACACAAAAGGACAACAGCATATGCCTTAATGGAATTTACAGAAAAAATATCAACAGCCATTGAAAATAAAGAGTATTCAGTTGGAGTATTCCTGGATCTTAAAAAAGCATTTGATACAGTAGATCACAATCTATTATTAAAGAAACTACAAAATTGTGGTATTAGAGGGGTAGCACTGTCCTGGTTAAGTAGTTACTTAAAGAATAGATATCAGTTTGCATGTGTTAACAGCAAAAACTCAGAGTTACTGAAGGTCACCTGTGGAGTCCCACAGGGTTCAGTTTTGGGACCATTATTATTCAATATGTATATAAATGATATATGTAAAGTTTCAGAAGAAATGGACTTAATAATGTTTGCTGATGACACTAATCTGCTATGCAGTGGAAACAATTTGGAACAACTTCTGGATACACTCGGAAAGGAATTAGGAAAGCTAAAACTGTGGTTTGATTCAAACAAATTAACGCTCAATTTAAGCAAGACAAAATTTATAGTCTTTAACAACCATCACAACTACCCAGTACCCAAACTCAGTGTAAATGGTGTAGAGATTGAAAGGGTATCCGAAACTAAATTCCTTGGAGTAATAATTGATAACAAACTGTGTTGGAAGCCACATATTAATTATATAAAAGGTAAAGTATCCAAATCAATTGCAATATTACACAGAGTGAAAAATTTGCTGAATCAACCCACACTATACACCTTGTACCATTCATTAATACTCCCATACATGACATATTGTAATGAAGTATGGGGAAATACATATAAAACAAACATATATCCACTCTTTATGCTTCAAAAGAGAGCTATTAGAATAATCAACAAAGCAGCTAACAGGGAACCAACAAACCCACTTTTTCTTAAACAAAAAACTCTCAAGTTGAAAGATCTGATTGACTTTAAAACCGCAATAATAATGTTCAAAGTGAAGAATCTATCACTGCCCGCAAATATCCAAAAGTTGTTCCAAACAAGGGAGAAACGATATCACTTCAGAGGAACATGTATATTTCAAAAGCCTACAGTGAGAACAACCACCAAGCAACACTGTATTTCAGTGCAAGGAGTCAGATTATGGAACGATTTTGGACCTGAATTAAAATCATGTGCAAAGCTTGGACAATTTAAACAAAAACTAAAGGAAGAAATACTCCAAACATATTTACAAGATGACATGTAAACTCACATAAGGATTGACATTTTCAGCCTTTGTTGTGTTGTAGCTTAGTTTTTTCTTTTTTTCTTTTTTTCTCTGTGACACTATGTCTTAGATTTGTTTTTGAATAGTAACCGCTTAACTTAGACTAGCTCAGTTTTCTTTTTCTCTCAGTCACATTTTGTCTTAGCCTTGTTTTAAATTGTAATCGCTCTTGTCTTGTTTTCTCTTTTTTCTCCTTTGAATTCTTGGATGGAATATGGGTGGGCAATATAAGCTGCGGCTTCAGCCATCACCCATTTCGGATAACTCACGTGGAATTGTATAGTAGAAGGAGTCTTTGTCTAATTTGACCTTGTTGTTATATTATACAGTTTCTTTTAACCTGTAATGTACTATCCGAAATAAATAAAATTCATTCATTCATTCATTCATTCATTCATTCATTCAAGTGGAAGCAGGAGAAGCCCAAAATAGCAATAGCTAAGGCGAGAGGAGTTGCCGTCTAACCCTGGAGGACTAGACGTGAAACACATGCTAGGAATAACACAGAGGAAAAAGACACTTACGTCGGTATGATGAGAGTTTAAAGCAGGGTGCTGTGCTGGAAAATAGTGCACAGTCCCTTAAATAAGGCTAGAAACAAAATGAAACAAGTGATCATAGATGTGGGTTACCTGAGTGGGCAGGTGAAAGCAAAGAAACAATTTAGACCAGCTAGGAGTGATGAGACAGGAGTAAGCGATCTTAGCTGGCAGCTGACTGGGCCACGCCGATGCAGAGCAAAACCCCAGAAAGCCACTGAGAGCTGTCAACCCTGAGAGAGAGAACATAACAGAATAAAAATATGATGAGATGGCAGAGAATATAGACAAATAACCAAGGATAAAATGACAGGAAGGCAACTTAATATGACAACACAGTACAAATATGAAAAAAGGGAGAAAGACTGAACCCAGTGGAATCCCCCTGTGCTCAGATCATGACAGAGCCCCCCTCTCAAGGGGTGGACGCTAGACACCCAAGGGTAACATCAAAAGAAAAGAACCCCCTACACACCAAAACAAAAACAAAAACAACAAAAAAAACACCCCGGGTGGGAGAAGGGGGACCCAGGCATGGAGGGACAAAACCAAACCCGAGAAAATAAGAAAAACTTTCAGAATTCATACCCCAGAAGAGTCCAGACAAAGAGGAAAAAACAAAAAACAAAGGCCACACTCAGGACACACACCAGGCAAAACCCCAAGCACATAGGCCCCCTGGACCAAAGAGCTGGGCAGTTCAGGTGGGCGGCCAAATTCCCAGACCGGCAGATGGCATGATGGAAAGAGTCGGGTGGCCTCCCAGAGAATGTGGGCCATCCAACCCAGCAGCACAGTCTGTCAGGCGGTCTGCCAGAGTTTTTTAGCCACCTGAACAGAACGGGTGGTCCAAGGGGTGGCTCCCCAATGGGAAGAACCAGTGGAGGGAAAGATGGAGAAGTCAGATAACCGGAGCCAAAGTCAGAGTGATGGATGGGAACCACGATGGCCTCGGGCAGAGGAGGGGGGCCACAATGGCGTCTGGCAGATCTGTAGCACCCTTGGTGGTCTGGGACATTGTAGCACTCGCAGTGGCTCTGGGCTACAGCGGAGCTGCACCCACGGTGGCTCCAGGCTGGAGCAGAGCTGCACCCACAGTGGCTCCGAGCTGGAGTCGAGCAGCACCCACGGTGGCTCTGGGCTGGAGTGGACCTGCACCCGCAGTGGCTCCAAGCTGGAGCGAAGCTGCACCCATGGTGGCTCCGGGCTGGAGCGAAGCTGCACCCATGGTGGCTCCGGGCTGGAGCAGAGCTGCACCCATGGAGGCCCCGGGCTGGGATGGAGCACCCGCGATGACCTCAGCAGGAAGGGAAGCAGCACCCACGCAGACTTCTGGCAGGGGAAACTCGAGTCCCTCCAACTGGGCGATCTCACTCGGTGTGGTCACCTCGGAAGGCAAACACAGAGAAAAGACCAGAGAAGAGTTACCGGCAGCAGTGGAGCCTGGAGAGGGGAACTCAGGAGAAGAGGACATATGCACCTGATCCCCCCCAGCATGAGCCAGACAAGATTTCTCTGCAGAGGGAAGAACAGAACAGAATACTTGCCTGGACTCAAGCTCCACCGCCATCCAGGACTCTGGTGAGCCTGCTGCGGTGACCCCAGCAGCGGGCATGATGGTGGGTACGACACCAGGACCTCCAGTTGAAGTGGCCGACGCAGGTGGCCCATCTGGTGTGGCAGTTGAAGGTCTTCTCACCGCTGGCCCCAAGTCCTGCGCAGCTGAAGCCTGGGGACGTTCTGCTGTCGGTTCAGGTTTCAGGTCACAGGAAGCACTCTCCCTCCATCCGGGTTGTGGCTGTGGGGCTGGAACCAAGTCCTCCAGGACCACAGGTTCTTCCATTGAGCGTCGGCTCCCTCCCAGGACCGGCAGACACTCAAGGGAAATAGGAGGAGAAACAGAGGGTACAGGTGAGTAGTTAGCATCGGCAGCAGGTGGTGAGAACTCAGCGGGTTGCAGGAACTGAGTTCCACCACCAGGAGTTACGCAAGATAGTTCTTTACTATTGGGGAATGAATGAAACAACACTTGCCTTTCCTCCCAGGGTGTGATGGAAGCTGCTGCAGGTGAGCCAGATGTTGTCCCTGGAGCGATGGAGGTCATCTGGCTAGCTGCCAGAGTCCGGGGATGCTGGATCTTCAGCACAGACTTAGACAATGATAAGCCCCTGGCCTTGAGGAGCGGAGCCAGGGAACACCTCACCGATGGCGCTGGGGTCCACGACCCCAAAACCAGGGAACAGTCTCTCATTGGCACTGGACCATTGCGGGGCTGGACCATGGCCCTTGGGATCCACAGAACCCTCCGTTGTCCGGCAGCTCTCTCCCAGGACCGGCGGACATTTCAGGGACACAGGAAAAACAGGTGAGAAGGTGGCCTCAGCAGCAGGTGGTGAAGGCTAAGCCCAATTGAGCCATTGCTGCTGAGCTTCACCGCCCGGAATAAGGCAAGACAATTCATTGTTAGGAGTTGATAAATGAAAAGGTACTTGCCTTGCTTCCGGGGGCCAGATGATGTCTCCTCTAGGGCTGCAGCGGTTGTCTGGCGAGATGGGTAGAGCACCGGAGTCAGGGGATGCTCTGTCGTCAGCTCAGACTCCGTTCTGCCTATTGAAGCTTCCCCCGCCGTTGTAGATACTCAGGAAGGAACCACGGCTTTTATTCCAAGATTAACTCTGTCTCAGCCTCCAAAACCCGCTGGTGTTCCTCCAATGCCTCCGCAGAGGGACCGTTGGGGGACGTGAGGAGATTGTGCCTTAGCCGGGAGTCTGAAGGCTCTTGCAGGGTCGGAGGGCCGGCTGGTGGTGCGGGCCATTGCTCAGAAGGAGCAAATGGCGCTGCAGCAGGATGACGGCAACGGCTTCGGCACTTCCGCACTCTAAAGGGGTGCTAAAGGGACTGCTTGTGATCTGGTTGCTCGGGATAATATGCCACTGTACCCAAGTGGATCGGGACATGAGGCCGACCACACTCCTGAGCTATACTCGAGACCAGATCTTTCTTCTTCGTTCCAGCCACGTCTCGGCACCCCTACTGCCTAGGGAGCTCTTAGAAAATCCAACGGGAGGACATAGAAGCCGGTCGCGGAAGAGATGGAAACATGGCGGAGTATGACAGAGACTGCGGAGGAGAGAGAACAGGCCACCACTGCCATCCATGTTGCTCTGTAATGTCCGCTCACTGAAGAGCAAAATGGAGGAACTCAAAATCAATGCCAGGTTCCTTTACGAGTACCGGGAGTCATGGCTGCTTGTTTTCACGGAATCATGGCTTCAGGAGGATGTACCTGACTCGATCCTATCCGTGGACGGCTTCTCCCTGGTGCAGCAGGGCAGGGACACGCTCTCTGGTAAGATCAAAGGAGGAGGTATTTGTGTGTACGTTAAGAACAAATGGTGCTCACAGTTCACTACGAGAGAGTCAGTTTGTACCCCAGACATAGAACTGCTGTGCTTAAGCCTGAGACCCTTTTATCTCCCCTGTGAATTTGGAAACATTTATTATGCACCGTTTATATCCCGCCCAGTGGGAATGCTTTCAACACGTCGAATGCTATCGTGGACTGTGTACACAGACAACTGGAACGCACTCCTGAAGCACCTTGTTTGATTTTAGGGGATTTTCAGAATCAGAATCAGAATCAGCTTTATTGCCAAGTATATTTACAAGTAAACATACAAGGAATTTGACTTGACATTGGACGCGCACGTTAGGCGCATCCAATGACGCGGCGCCATTTCACTTCCGCTTCTGAGAGAGAGCAGACACCTTTTCTAATCCTCTCTCTTTCCCTTCTGATCCCAGCTTGCAATGTTGTGTTTTTGTCTGTGTTTAGTCGCTCTTCTGCTGAATCTTAATCTAAATGGAAATTATGGATCTGGAAAATGGCTTAACTGTGATTGTCACCACTTAAAAGAAGATCGGGTTAGGAGGAACCCCAAGAGGAGACTCATGGACATTGAAAGTCATGCGTCTGTGAAGATTTGGCAGGAAACATTATTGGATATGATCTCAGGACTTCTATTTTTGGCTATGAAGTTCCCTGATGTATCAGAAATTGAAAAAAGGTGAGAGATCTGATCAAAGCGGACCCAGCAAGCTCCTTCATCAAATTTGACCAGTTGGGGGGTGCACGTATAGCGGCAAACGGTGAATTGAATGACACTGATTCAGTGAAGGAATACATCTGGAGCCCCGTGCTATCCATGGAATGGAATGCCTGTTTAAGCCTGTAATATTAAAATTATGAAGCACAAGCGCACGAAGAGAGGAAATTTCTATTCTCCATGGGCTCTGAGCTGTGTAGATTTGACCTTGTTTTGATGCCCTGTTTACATTCCTCCTTGATGAGATAAGCAGTAGTGGTGGCTGCTAACCCAAACAATCGACAGACAGCTGCTGTCTTCAGTGGATGAACTTCTCAAGGACAGTCCATGTGCCTTTATCTGCAAGCAAAGAGACTTGTTTATAAGTCACATGACTATAACATCTATTTACTGCCTGGAGGCGCCCTCTGCTGTTCACTAGCAACTGTCACACCTACACTACACAAATGCACACAACATTACATGAATTGATACATTTACACTGACTCATACATACACTGCCTCTCTCAACTCTTGTCTTGTTGTGTGATCTATATTGTCTGCTAATTGTGCATAGAGGGTTTTTTTCTGTGTAGTCAAAATTTGGCTCATTGGAGCTTTATATGAGCTTATACGAGCGTTATTCTGATTAACTATGTTTTTTCTCTCTCCTATTGTGTTTTCCTCCCCCTCCCTTCCCCTCTTTACCTCAACTGTCAAATCAAATGGATTTTAATCACTGCAAACTGAATGCGGCACTGCCTGGCTTCAGCCAGTATGTGAACTGCAGAACAAAGGGGAAAAATATTTTGGACAAGTGCTATGGGAACGTCAAAAATGCCTATATAGGAAGGGTTAAGCCCCCCTTGGGGTCCTCAGACCATAATGCTGTTCATCTGATTCCTACTTACAAGTCTTTGCTTAAAAGTAGCAAACCACAGACAAAGACAATCTTCATATGGGACAATGAAGGCATAGAAACTTTGAGAGGTTGTTTTTCTTGTACCGACTGGGGACTCTTCCATAACTTGGAGTTGGAGGAGGCCACAGATACCATAACTGAGTATATAAAATTCTGTAAAGAAAATGTTTTACCTCAGAAAGTAATCACTATGCACCCCAATAATAAGTCTTACTGTATATTTCCAAGGAATTAAAATGGTACATAGTACAGAAAAAGATTGCTTTTAAGAATGGGGACATATTAAGTATGAAAAATATACAGAAATAACTTAATTATAAACTAAGAACAGCTAGAGATGAGACGAGGAAGAAATTTGAATCTGAATGCCTAGGAAAAAGTTCTAGGAAATTGTGGGACTCAGTTAAAGTAATGACAAAGATGGCTCCATCCAAAAGCTGCATTAATGTAATGAATGAGGAAGAAAAGGCAAACAAGTTGAATAATTTCTTTTGCAGATTTGAGACTAGAGATTTTTCTCATGAACAAAAAGCTGCTCTGGACGCTATACAAGTTTTAGGCTCTGAAAAATTATAGTTGACCAGCATGTTGTGGAAAGATTTTTCTTACGTATGTGCCCCAAGAAGGCATCTGGACCAGAAGGGATCTCTGGGCGCTTACTGAAGTCATGCAGTGAGGAGCTAGCAGAAGCCTGGAGTCCCATCTACCAGAAGTCTTTAGATACGTGTAATGTCCCAGTAATTTGGAAAAGCTCTATTATAATTCCTGTTGTGGCGGCATGAAATAAAAAGCTGCGAACTGAGAGTGTTTGAGGGATTTCATTAATCATACCGCCATCACAGAACTCACCCCAGCGCCGTGCAGGCGTGCCGGAGCGAGCTCTCAGGCTCTCAGGCAAGGCGTGTGGTCAGAAGCAGTGGTCAGAGAGAGAGTTACAGAGCGATGCAGTTTAAATACCCCACTAGAGACAATGCATTCACAGCAGTAGGCATGGAGATTTGCATTTGAGAGTCACCCACATCAATAGGAGGATTACTGACAGGAAGACATTTGCATTTGAGAGTCACCCATAACAATAGGAAGATTACTGGCAGGAAAAAAGCTAGACAAAGGGAGGCTGCCTATTGATATCAATACACACATCTCATTGTTCTGCCAATTGCTCCAGCTGAGCGCTCTGCTTGTCCCAGTCTGTTGTGGGGGTCACCCACAGTACTCCCCCCCAGAGGGCTCAGCGGGGAGCTGAGGCCTCGATAGTCCGGCTTTGGAAGCGAGCTGCGGGGAAGGCTCTGTGCCGAGGAGGTGGAGGGAGGGGGGTGGGGGTAGCAAGTGCTGGCCCAGGACGGCAAAATTGTTTGGGCAACGCAAAAATTGCCTGTGAATCCGCGATGTTGAGGGGCTGTCCTGTTGAACGTGGCGGAGGTCCACAGCGGCTGTGCGAAGAAAAATTTGTCTCTGACTCCTCTTGCGGCTATGAAGAAAAACAGGAGCTGCAAGGCTGCGTAGCGGCTGTGAGAAAAAAGGAGCTGCAGCTGTGTGAGAGACTTGACGTGTTGGCTTTAGGTGCGCGTGCAGCCCTAAAGCCCTCGGGGACAGCTGACGGCTGAATTCCCTTTGTGCACCATGGCTGAGACCCGTACAAAATCCTGTGAGTGAGCTGCGTGCGTGCTTCAGGTATGTGAGCAGCCCTGAAGGTTCTGTGTGCAGCGGCGAAGGACGATGGTGGTCTGTGGAGCCGTTATTGTCCCGTGCGTGGTGTGCCGTCCTCGTAACCCCCTGGTGTGCGTGCGGGGTTCGGTGCTTGGCAGGTCCGCTGTAGAGGCGAGTCAGGGTCAGGGAGCTTGCTGGAGATCAGCGTAGTCGGTGCCGATGGTCATCCCTGTTCAGGTTGCTGCTGTAGTTCGGTCATGGTGCGTTCAGGTCCACGCGCTGTGTTCTCCGTCGGCCCTGGAGGTCGCCGTCGTGGAGAGAGGACGAGGTGCGTGCGCTCTCGTGTGGAGGAGCTGTGAGAGCAGCCGGTCCCAGCATGGATGTGCAGATCTCAGGTGTGCAGATCTCACCATGAAGCTTTCTGCAGCTTTCCCGGTCGTGGGTGATCTCCGGAGAGTTTCGCCTGGTGGTGGCTCTGCGTCGAGGTCTCCCTGTAGCAGAAGGGAGGGCAGATCATTTGCGTCAGGCTGCTGCATTCACTTGTCGTCGGAGAGTCACCGCCGGGGGCTGCCAGTGTGTTCTTTTCTTGGGTCGGGCCACCAGTGTGGCTGTCCAGACCAGAAGGTTGCGTTGCACAAAGCGTGTGCTTTCTCGGGATCACCAGTGTGGCGGCATGAAATAATAAGCTGCGAACTGAGAGTTTTTGAGGGATTTTATTAATCATACTGCCATCACAGAACTCACCCCAGCGCCGTGCAGGCGTGCCGGAGCGAGCTGTCAGGCTCTCAGGCAAGGCGTGTGGTCAGAAGCAGTGGTCAGAGAGAGAGAGAAAGATAGTTACAGAGCGATGCAGTTTAAATATCCCACTAGAGACAATGCATTCACAGCAGTAGGCATGGAGATTTGCATTTGAGAGTCACCCACATCAATAGGAGGATTACTGACAGGAAGACATTTGCATTTGAGAGTCACCCATAACAATAGATTACTGGCAGGGAAAAGCTAGACAAAGGGAGGCTGCCTATTGATATCAATACACACATCTCATTGTTCTGCCAATTGCTCCAGCTGAGCGCTCTGCTTGCCCCAGTCTGTTGTGGGGGTCACCCACACTGTACCAAAAAAAGCAAGCTGCAAAGAGAATAATGACTATCCTCCTGTTGCACTGACCTCACTGGTAATGAAGTGCCTTGAGAAGATTGTCATTGACATTCTGAAAACTGATTTTGGAGGACTTTTGGATCCTCTGCAGTTTGCTTATAAAAATAATAGAAGTACAGAGGATGTCATTTTAACTTTAACCCATTCTGTGTTTAAACATTTGGAGGAGACAACCTCATATGCATGTCTTTTATTGGTTGATTTTAGTTCAGCTTTTAACGCACTGCAGCCACACCTTTTAATTAAGAGGTTAAATGTCAACACATCAACAAAATGTAGTCACAGAGTTCATGAACTCTATGTACAGCATGAGTCTATATCCCACAATAACACATCCCAGTAGAATCACAGTTCACTCTGCTACACTTATTGACAACCTGTTTGTCAATGTTCTGGATAAGAAAATAGAAAGTGGATTATTGATAAATGATATAAGCGACCACTTGCCAATCTTTGCACTTATCCATGGCCACACGGGGCCCAACCCAGAAAAAATCTCAAAATCGTTCAGACACAAATCACCAAACGCAATCAGTTCTTTTAAAGAGGACTTGCTGAAGCAAGACTGGACAGAAGTCTATGTATCAGATGTAAATGAAGCCTATGACACATTTATAAACATTGTAACCACTCTTTATGAAAAAAACTGCCCATTAGTTAAAAAAAAGCTTAAACACAAATTTACTGACAAACCATGGCTAACCAAAGGACTACAAAAGGCGTGTAAAAAGAAAAATTTATTATATAAAGCTTTCATAAAGAAAAGGACAAAAGAAGCAGAGCAGCGGTATAAAACATACAAAAATAAGTTAACATATATAATAAGATGTAGTAAAAGAGACTATTACAGTAAAGAACTGGAAAAAAATAAAGACAATATTAAAAATACATGGACAATAATCAACAGTATCCTTGGAAATAAAAGCAGAAATACCAGCTACCCAACTAACATTCCAAAAAATAATAAATCGACTCCGAATGTGAATATAGCTTCACCTGCAGATGAATTTAATAATTTTTTTGTTAACATTGGACCTAAACTGGCCCGAGAAATACCCACTACGGTGCCAACAGGTGATTCAATATGCAATAACACTGCTGTAAAAGACACCATCTTCATAAAGAACACAGACGAAAGAGAGGTCATTGAAATTGTTAAATTGTTCAAAAGTAAAACATCTACTGACTGCGATGGTATTGATATGCTACTAGTCAAAACTGTTATCGAATGCATAGTGAAACCACTGACGTATATCTGTAACCTGTCTCTCCAATCAGGTATATTTCCCAATGCAATGAAAATAGCTAAAGTAATTCCGATTTACAAGACAGGCGACAGAGGGGAACTCTCCAACTACAGACCAATTTCACTATTACCGCAATTTTCCAAGATACTTGAAAAAATATTCTATGAGAGAATTGACAACTTCATACTGAAGAATGATCTATTGTGTGAGCAGCAATATGGGTTCAGACACAAAAGGACAACAGCATATGCCTTAATGGAATTTACAGAAAAAATATCAACAGCCATTGAAAATAAAGAGTATTCAGTTGGAGTATTCCTGGATCTTAAAAAAAGCATTTGATACAGTAGATCACAATCTATTATTAAAGAAACTACAAAATTGTGGTATTAGAGGGGTAGCACTGTCCTGGTTAAGAAGTTACTTAAAGAATAGATATCAGTTTGTATGTGTTAACAACAAAAACTCAGAGCTACTGAAGGTCACCTGTGGAGTCCCACAGGGTTCAGTTTTGGGACCATTATTATTCAATATGTATATAAATGATATATGTAAAGTTTCAGAAAAAATGGACTTAATATTGTTTGCTGATGACACTAATCTGCTATGCAGTGGAAACAATTTGGAACAACTTCTGGATACACTCGGAAAGGAATTAGGAAAGCTGAAACTGTAGTTTGATTCAAACAAATTAACGCTCAATTTAAGCAAGACAAAATTTATAGTCTTTAACAACCATCACAACTACCCAGTACCCAAACTCAGTGTAAATGGTGTAGAGATTGAAAGGGTATCCGAAACTAAATTCCTTGGAGTAATAATTGATAACAAACTGTGTTGGAAGCCACATATTAATTATATAAAAGGTAAAGTATCCAAATCAATTGCAATATTACACAGAGTGAAAAATTTGCTGAATCAACCCACACTATACACCTTGTATCATTCATTAATACTCCCATACATGACATATTGTAATGAAGTATGGGGAAATACATATAAAACAAACATATATCCACTCTTTATGCTTCAAAAGAGAGCTATTAGAATAATCAACAAAGCAGCTTACAGGGAACCAACAAACCCACTTTTTCTTAAACAAAAAACTCTCAAGTTGAAAGATCTGATCGACTTTAAAACCGCAATAATAATGTTCAAAGTGAAGAATCTATCACTGCCCGCAAATATCCAAAAGTTGTTCCAAACAAGGGAGAAACGATATCACTTCAGAGGAACATGTATATTTCAAAAGCCTACAGTGAGAACAACCACCAAGCAACACTGTATTTCAGTGCAAGGTGTCAGATTATGGAACGATTTTGGACCTGAATTAAAATCATGTACAAAGCTTGGACAATTTAAACAAAAACTAAAGGAAGAAATACTCCAAACATATTTACAAAACGACATGTAAACTCACATAAGGATGGACATTTCCAGCCTGTGTTGTGTTATAGCTTAGTTTTTCTTTTTTCTCTGTGACACTATGTCTTAGATTTGTTTTTGAATAGTAACCGCTTAACTTAGACTAGCTCAGTTTTCTTTTTCTCTCAGTCATATTTTGTCTTAGCTTTGTTTTAAATTGTAATCGCTCTTGTCTTGTTTTCTCTTTTTTCTCCTTTGAATTCTTGGATGGAATATGGGTGGGCAATATAAGCTGCGGCTTCAGCCATCACCCATTTCGGATAACTCACGTGGAATTGTATAGTAGAAGGAGTCTTTGTCTAATTTGACCTTGTTGTTATATTATACAGTTTCTTTTAACCTGTAATGTACTATCCGAAAATAAACAAATTCATTCATTCAATGATTTTAAAGTGCATCTGTCATTATTAAATGGTACCACTCATTTTTAACTTATCGTAAACAGCAAGTTAGTGTAAATGGAACTTTATCTAAATTTAGAACCCTCAGCACAGGAGCTCCCCAAGGCTGTGTTAGTTCACCATTTTTGTTTACCTTGTACACTGATGAGTGCAGAAGTGTCTATCCAGGCAATTGAATAATTAAATTTTCTGATGACACTGCTATTTTATCACTACTTCAAAAGACTCATGATCTGTTAAAGTATTTTATAGAAATTCAGAGGTTTGTCAATTGGTGTGATGACAGTCATCTCATTTTGAATACTGATAAAACAAAGGAGATGGTGTTTGACCCTCGGGGAGAAGGTGACCACAGGCCTGTGGTCATCCACAACCACACGATAACACAGGTTAGTTCCTATAAATATTTGGGAGTATGTATTGACAATTCATTAACCTGGAGCACACATATTGATTACCTCTGTAGTAGACTACAACAGTGGCTGCATTTCTTGCGTAGATTAAGAATACATGGCATTGATAAAAGGATTATGTTACTATTTTACCAGGTTGTGTTGGAGAGCTGTATTAGATACAGCATTACAGCTTGGTTTGGCAACCTCTCTGTGAAACTAAAGAACAGAGTGTTGCGTTTAATTCATACAGCATGGAAAATTATTGGAGTTAAAGAGTATTTACCCATGCAGATCTTACACAAACAGGCAGCCTGTAGACAAGCTCAAAAAATAATCAGTGACATGAGCCATGTACTAAACAATGAATATGTGCGGCTGCCCTCAGGTAGAAGATACAAAGTCCCCAAGTGCAGGTTCAATAGATATAAGAACTCATTTATCCCAATGTCAGTAAAACTTTTAAACTCAGATAAATAGGTCAGGGACACATAACTCCTGTTCTTAATGACTGCTGTTATATATTTATTTATGTATGTACTTGTATTATTTATTGGGTTTTATTTCATATATATATATATATACATATATTATGGCAAGCCGTTCAGGAAAATATATATATATATATATATATATATATATTACAAAGAAAAGCTTGGAATATATTGAATGAACTTCCGAATATATTGAATGAAACTGGGGATATATTGAATGAAAATGAGAATATATTGAATGAACTTCTGAATATATTGAATGAAACTGGGAATATAATGAATGAACTTCCGAATATATTGAATGAACTTCCGAATATATTGAATGAAACTGGGAATATATTGAATGGACTTTTGAATATATTGAATGAAAATGGGAATATATTGAATGAAACTTGGAATATATTGAATGAACTTCCAAATATATTGAATTAACTTCAGAATATATTGAATGAACTTTGGAATATATTGAATGAACTACATTTCCCATCAGCCTTTGGGGCTCCAGTTTCATTCAATATATTCCAAAGTTTTTTGTATATATATATATATCAGAGTTTCATTCAATATATTCTGTGTTTTGTATATATATATATATATATATACTGTATATATATACTGTATATATATATATATATCAGAGTTTCATTCAATATATTCCGAAGTGTTTTGTATATATATATCAGAGTTTCATTCAATATATTCTGTGTTTTGTACGTATGTGATCAGGACCATTTGTACGTTTAGCATTGTTTTCCGTTTGTGTTCTATAGGCACTTTTCCACAAGTATCACCTTAGCTTTACTTACTTTTACTTTACTCAGTTTCTCGCTCTTTCCACAGTACCCTACACGCTTTAACCGATACAATTTTCGTGCCAGTTTAGGGGCAGGGGACAAGCGAGAAAAATCGAGGTGTGATTTGACGTCAATCGACTGCTAGCCGCTGATTGGTCAGCGCGTAACGTCACAGAGTCCTTTTTCTGTTTTCTGTTGAAGCTACACGACCGCCATTTGTAATTTCAGCGAGTAACCACGGAGAACGGCTTCACAAATGTGTTAACGATGTCCCAAAAAAAAAATGAAGAGCAATTATCGGGCAATAAAGGACCATAACGGACGCAGTGGTGCGAGTGGATATGGTACGAGCAGATGGATGGACATCGGCCTGCTAGCAATGGCAGAGACAATGAGACAATGTGCTCGACACGGCCACGCAATTGGAAAACGTTGACGTTGAGTGTTGTTTTAATATTGTCTGTCTTTTCGCCAATCAGTCCTTTCGGTCAAAAGCTCACTTCTTTTAAGCAATAAAGAAATTTTTTCGATTGTGGGCAATGGTTAGTGATGATGGTTAGCCAGCTAATATCCGGCTACCTCCGCAGCTTGCTGTGAGATAGCAGCTTCACGCTTTTATTTCAGTATTCACTTAAACCAAATGCTGAAAGAAGCTTATTATTGTATTCTGGTTAAAAAGTTTGGTGTTTTCTGTACATGTTGCACTTTGTTGGTGAGCTTTATTGTGTGCATTTTCCTTCTAGAATCACTCTGGCGTCTGTCTGGGGGCCAGAATCGGTGTTGAGACCATTGTCCGCAATATCTGCAGCTCCATCAGTAACCGTCATGTCCCGGGCAAGTTCTGGTAAGGCACAACTGAAAATGACCACCCGGTTTTTTAATGTGATTGTTGTTATTTTCTTTAGACGCATAATAAGGAATTTAAAATGTCTTTGTACGTTTAAAAAAAACTAGATGCAGGGGTGTTTTCATAACAACCTGAGATGCTGGCCCATGATAGGATGCTCGAACAGCATCAACAGCTCCACGAACGGCTCCATGAACAGCGCGAAAGACACCATCAGGAGCTACGATTGCTTGCAGCAAACCTGCAGTCAGCCAAGGCGAAGGAAGAAGCATTCAGAAGGGATGAGCTGACAGAGACGGCTTCTTTCAACACAGTTTTCCTAAACCATTTTGGCAGTCTGGTCGAAGTACTGAAAAATCCCCGTTTTTAAACATGTTTTGGGAATATTTCTAATGTTATTAAATTGTTACTTTTTTGGATAAAAGTGTGGTTTGTCTGTTATAACTAAATGAGAGAGGCGAATAATTACATACACATTCCATTGCCTCATATTAGCCAAATGCCGCTGTTCATCCATAAAGGTGTCATGATTTTTAAAGGTAATGTAATTGTTATTGTTAAAGTTAATAAAAATTATCACGGCTATATACATTTCTCTAAATTGTGTACAGTATTCAAGTTAAATTGTAAGCAGAGGCACAGGTGTACTTTACATTCAGCAGTAGACACTGATGAAGGTAAAAGTCGAAGTAGGTAAAAGGTAAGTACATGTAAATTGAATGTTCTATCGTCATTCCAAATTCAGAGAATTTCAATACATTATAAGGAGTCTAGTATAATATAAAGGGAAAATACCCATACATGTAAACCCAAATATAAGTTTTGTAGTTGTAAACGTTGACATGAATATGATAAACCTATGATTTTCTGATTCAATACATCCAAAGTGTCATAGGTTTGAAAAATAAAATTATAATTTGGTGTTGGCCAGTCTGACAATGTCACAGTATTTAATAGGAATAACAAAAGTTTAATCAGAAAATTTCATGGTCCATTGACAATTCCATCAAACCCAAAGTGAGTTGTCTAGCTGCTGCTTTTTTTTGCAGTGATTTTCTAAGGTGTTTTAACGTGTAATTACCCATCCCTGAACACATATCCCTTATAAATATCAATAGATTGGAAAATGGTACTCGAATGACACTCGACATAAAAAATGGTGCTACAGTTTGATTGACTTTCTTTAACATTTTTAAATTTATTTTGTAAGACAAAATGGGCTAGGATTAACTGGAAATAACAATTTGCCACATATAATTCCAAGGTCAATTTGCAATTCCATCAAACCAAAAGTGAGTTGTCTAGCTGCAGCCTTTTTTGTAGTAGTCATTTTTCTAAGGTGTTTTAACGTGTAATTACCCATCCCTGAATACATATCCCTTATAAATATCAATAGATGGGAAAATGATACTCAAATGACACTCAACATGCAAAATGGTGCTACAGTTGGATTGCCTTTCTTTAAAATTATTTTGTAAGTAAAAGTGGGCTAGGATTAACTGGAAATATAACAAGTTTCCACATATAATTCCAAGGTCAACTGGCAATTCAATCAAACCAAAAGGGAGTTGTTCAGCTGCTGCATTTTTCTGCAGTCATTTTCTACGGTGTTTTAGCGTGTAATTTCCCATCCCTGAACACATATCCCTTAAAAATAAATATCAATGGGAAAAAGATACACAAAAACAAGAATTTTACTACAGTTGAATTGGCTTTTTTTTTAAAGTAATTTAAATTATTTTGTAAGTAAAATAGGGCTATGAGTAACTGGAAATATAACGAGTATCCACATATAATTCCAAGGTCAATTACAAGGTTTTAGCATTTAATTAGTTGTCCCTTAACAGTTAACCATTATGAACAACAGAGGAGATGTAGATGAAAAGTCCACCAAATTTTATTTAAAAAACAAACGTTTGACATATGTATGCACATGAATGAGGCTCCATGCATGGACGCAATTTGTGGCACAAGTAGGTGAACGTGTCCTCGGACATCCGGAAGTTCTGCAACCACTGTGTGCTTGAGAAGCTGGGGACAATATTCTCCCACCACTGCAAGCTACGGTTTACTGCCCAGGTCCATGGTCTGCAGCGTTGATTTTGCAACAACGCAGCCAACTAGAACACACACACAGCATACATATTAATACTGATAACCTGGCGACATCAAAATGCTGTACACAACAATGACATGACGACAAAATGACAATAGAAAGCATTAAATTACCAAAAACCGTTTCCTCGTGTGCTTGATGTGCCTGATGTGCTGGGTAATTAAGCTCTCTTCTTCATATTCTGCTTCATATTCCGCTGCTTGATATTCCCCAATGGCAACAACGAGTCTCTGGTACTGCCCCAACGTGTGTTCTCTCAATGCACGTTGTCTTCTCCTGTAAAACTCTCTTCTACGGTTAAAAACATTCATTTATTGTGTTCAAAAGCCAGAGAAGAAGCAACGTGGAAATCCTCCGCTCATAATCCGCCATTTTCTTTGTTGTGAAGGAATCTGTCGCGTGTTGACGTCAGCAGAGTGTGGCTCCGCCTCAATCCCGCCCACTACCGAGCTTACGCGGCTTTACAGGGCTGTAATGGATCAACAACCCAGGGAGAAAGAAGTAGTAGAGAATCGAAACAAGTAAAAAAGAACTGTGACTATGGAAAAGAGCCATATGTAATGAACGGAGATGCAAGAAGTGCAGCTGTGAGTGAATCAGCAGAAAAGTTAGTTGTGTGGGCCTCAGGCCTCAGGTTATTTCACACCTTAGACAGAGACAATGAATACACATGGGGGAACAGTGGGAGTGGGGGTTGAATGAAGCGAGGTGTTGATGTCCTGCTGTTATTAGGAAGTGCCTTGAATCTTTTGGAGTGTAACTTGATGCAGAGAGAGAAGGATGTTTAATGTGACTAGTCAGTCTGTTCTGTGCTCGTGATGTGACGAGTCATTCTGTTCAGTGCTCGTGAGATGTGAGTGTGCAATAAATCATTTGAAATGAATCTGCCTGTGATTTTACACACTCCACACTGGTGACCCAAGACGTATTATGGAACACGAGGCAAGATCCCCGGAGCCGGCCCGGTCAGGAAGCTACAGCGAGGCGGCAGCCATCCCACAGACAGCCCGGACTGGAACCTCCAGCCACGCGTGTGCGGTTGCAGTCAAGCTACCGGATTTCTGGCAGCACAACCCGCGCTCTTGGTTCCACCTCACCGAGGCCCAGTTCGCCCTCTGGGGAGTAACGGCAGATGACACCAGATTCTACCATGTGGTCGCAGTGCTCGACGCCCGCACAGCTCAACAGGTAGCGAGCCTGCTCGATCAGCCACCAGCCAGCAACAGATATGAGGCGCTCAAGGCTGCGCTCATCCAGCGTTACACGCTCTCGGACTGTGAGAGAGCGGAGAGGCTCCTGACGCGGACTGAGCTAGGAGATGGTTCGGCCGTAGACCTGATGGAGAAGATGCTGGCGTTAAGGAGCACGGACGACGAGCACTTTCTGTTTGCCCACCTCTTCCTCCAGAACCTTCCGACAGCAGCGAGAGCGGTTCTGGCAAATTCGCCGCGGCTGGCCGCGCGAGACTACCGTGCACTAGCCCAGGAGGCAGACCGGATCATCATCACCACCAAGGCAATCACAGTCAACGCGGCAGCGACGGAGCCCAGCGAGACGACCAGAGGAGGCAAGGAGCCACCGACGGTAGCAGCAGCGGGGGCCAAGGAGCGCCAGAGGGACATGCTCTGTTCCTACCACCGTCGCTTCGGAGAGAACGCACACAGATGTGCACCACCGTGCCAATTCCAGCGCTCGGGAAAACGCCAAGGCCGGGGGTCGGTAGCAGCAGCGACCCTCGGTGAAGAGAACAAGCTGCTCTACCTAACGGACGCACGCTCGGGGAGGCGTTTCCTCGTGGACACCGGAGCCCAGAAGAGTTTCATCCGGCCGACCTATGCTGACTGGCTGGCAGGATCTAGCAGCCCCAGGATGTTGGCAGCAAACGGCTAGGATATTAAGACCTTTGGTGAGAGGACTCTGCTCTTATCTCTACACGGCCGTACATATGAGTGGACTTGTGTCATAGCAGCACTGAATTACCATATACTGGGGGCTGATTTTCTGTGTGCACATGGTTTACTGGTTGATGTTGCTAACAGGCGCCTGGTTAGTCTTTTGACTCTCTCCCCTGTATAGCTCGAGTGACCCAGCCAACAGCACAAGCCAACGTCACAGCTACAGGCGGTAAGTTCCACACACTGCTCACTCAGTTCCCAGCACTCACGGTCCCAACGTTTTCCGCGTCCATCGCTAAACACGGGGTGGAGCACTTTATCACCACCACCAGGCCACCCGTTTTTGCACGACCTCGGTGCTTGGACGCAACTAAACTGGCCATAGCGCGCGAGGAGTTCGCCAACCTGGAAAGGTTGGGCATCATCAGGCCCTTGAACAGCCCATGGGTATCCCCGCTACACATGGTCCCTAAGGCTGAGGGATCGTGGCGACCGTGCGGTGATTTCCGCAGGTTGAACAACGCCACGGCGCACGACCGCTACCCGATTCCCCACATACAGGATTTTTCCTTTCACCTCGCCGGGGCACGCATTTTTTCCAAAATAGACCTGGTCCGCGGTTACCACCAAGTCCCAGTGCACGCTGAGGACGTACCCAAAACAGCGGTAATAACTCCGTTCGGTCTATTTGAGTTCCTGCGCATGCCATTCGGGTTAAAAGGAGTGGCACAGACGTTCCAACGCATGATGGATGCAGTGCTGAGCGATCTCCCGTTCGTGTTCGTCTACCTGGACGATATCCTGGTAGCCAGCGCGTCCGAAGACGAACACGAAACCCACCTCACGACGGTTTTCCGGAGGTTGGAGGAGCACGGGTTAATAATCAACCCGGCGAAATGCCAGTTCGGCGTAACAAAGATTGATTTTTCGGGGCACCGCATCTCTCCAGAAGGAGCGATCCCGCTGCCCGCCAAAGTGCGCGCCGTGGCAGATTTTCCCCAGCCTCAGACGGTCAGGGCGCTGCAGGAATTTTTGGGAATGGTGAACTTTTATAACCGTTTCCTTCCCCGCGCGGCGCAGCTCATGCAACCATTGTACACTGCGCTCAAGAAACAGAAACCCGCGGATAGGGTCGAATGGACCCCGGAGCGAGAGCGGGCGTTCTCGGAAGTTAAAGCAGCTCTGGCAAACGCCGCACTGCTGGCACATCCAGACCCAACAGCCCGCATAGCGCTCACCACCGACGTTTCAGACGTGGCCATAGAGGCTGTCGTGGAGCAGCGCGTCGCCGGGGTTTGGCAGCCGCTTGCCTTTTTCAGCAGAACTTTGCACGACAGTGGACGTAAATACAACGCGTTCGACAGAGAGTTGCTGGCTCTCCACCTGGCCATTCGCCACTTCCAGTTCTGGCTGGAAGGGCGCAGCTTCACCGCGTTCGTAGACCACAAGCCGCTAACATTCGCGATGACCAAGGTTTCAGAACCGTGGTCTGGCCGGCAGCAGAGACAGCTGGCCGCGATCTCAGAGTTTACTACCGATATTCAGCATGTGTCGGGTAAACTGAATGTAGTGGCGGACTGCCTCTCGCGCGCCGTGGTGGCCCCAGTCTGCGTGGGCATAGATTACGCAGCCATGGCCGCGGAGCAGATTAGCGATGCAGACGTGCGCATGCTCCAGTCTGGACCAACAGGGTTAAGGCTGGAGAGCAGGGTGCTGCAAGACGGCTTCCCCCCCTAATCTGCGATGTCTCCATGGGTCGTCCACGTCCCGTGGTCCCGGCCGCGTGGCGCCGCCGCGTGTTTGAGTCGGTTCACACTCTGGCGCACCCAGGAGTGCGCGCTTCGTCAAAATGGTGGGAGAGAAGTTTGTGTGGCCGAGCCTATGCAAACAAGTTAAAGAGTGGGCTGCAGCCTGTGTGGCGTGCCAATGAGCCAAGGTACACAGACACATGAAGGCTCCCTTGGAGCCGTTTCGTATTCCGGCTAAGAGGTTCAACCATGCTCACGTGGACCTCGTGGGCCCCCTCCTGCCAACACAGGGGTGCACGCACCTCCTGACAATGGTGGACCACACTACGCGCTGGCCAGAAGCGGTTCCGCTGGCGACAACCACGTCCGCAGACGTGGCGCGCGCTTTTTTAACAGCATGGTTGACACGTTTTGGAGTCCCGTCGGACATTACATCTGACAGGGGCCCTCAATTTGTTTCCGAACTCTGGTCCACGATGGCCCGCAGCCTGAGTGTTACAATTCACCGCACAACCGCGTACAACCCACAGGCCAATGGGTTATGCAAGCGTTTTCATAGATCACTGAAAGCAGCACTCAGGGCGTCATTGACGGATGCAAATTGGGTAGACAAGTTACCGTGGGTTTTATTGGGGTTGCGCTCCGCGCCGAAAGAGGATCTGGAAGCTTCCCCGGCAGAGCTCGTTTTTGCGCAGCCACTACGTCTGCCCGGGGAATTTCTACCAGATAATCCGATGCCCAGCAGCTCCCTTTCTCAGCTTTTGCAGCATAGCGCAAACACAGGCACGCTGCCGGGACCTGCCCACCACAGTTTTCCGCGTGTTTTTGTGCCTAAAACTTTGAAGAACGCAGAGGTCGAGTTTGTCAGACACGACACCCACCGCCCTCCATTGCGCCCACCCTATGATGGACCGTTCAGAGTGCTGGAAACAGGGGATAAGCATTTTTTGCTAGATTTGGGGGGTAGGAGGGACAAAATTGGCATAGACAGACTCAAACCCGCTTTCGTTGTGGCGGACGAGCAAGTGCTGTTGGCTAGGGCCCCTCGGTGTGGAAGACCCCCACGGAGAGCTCCCCAGGGAAACGATTCATCAGAGCAGCCACACGGGCAGAGTGAATCCCCCCTCCCCTCTCCACGGCTCACCCGCAGTCAGACACACTTCCAGCAGCCTCCCACCGGCACAGCAGCGCCACGGAGGTGGTAAAACCTAGTTGCAGCAGATATGGGAGGAGGTTGAAGCCGAAACAGCATGTGGACTGATGTGCTATTGTTCTATCTAAGTTGCTGGGGGGGGCAGTGTGGGCCTCAGGCCTCAGATTATTTCACACCTTAGACAGAGACAATGAATACACATGGGTGAACAGTGGGAGTGGGGGTTGAATGAAGCGAGGTGTTGATGTCCTGCTGTTATTAGGAAGTGCCTTGAATCTTTTGAAGTGTAACTTGATGCAGAGAGAGAAGGATGTTTAATGTGACTAGTCAGTCTGTTCTGTGCTCGTGATGTGATGAGTCATTCTGTTAGGTGCTCGTGAGATGTGAGTGTGCAATAAATCATTTGAAATGAATCTGCCTGTGATTTTACACACTCCCCAGTTGCAACCATCCTCAGTAAAGCAGAGCTGGTTAACACCCTGGCAAATGAATGCAGTTGCCAAAATTCTACCGATGAAGAAATGTATTCAGTGTGTTCCACTGTGGGGGACACTTCAGTAAAGTTGGCAAGATATTCATAGTTTCGGACTTTGCGCATCAATAATTCGTGAACAAAACGCTGTTAAAACACAAACCACACCAATCTAATGCATTGGTAAAGTGGACAACGAGCTACAACCTCATTTTCATTAAACAGAGCTGTTCTCTGAGCTCCAGCAGTTACATTGGCGTCTATGAGCTGCGATAGGGGAGACGAATGTTCAGGGACCGTCTGCAAATTGCAACTCCGAGGGAAAAAAAAACACCTTAAAATTAAGTACTGTCATGATCATAAGGTGTAATGTCACCAGAATCAGTTCATACCTCGATTGTGTCGTTTTGTTCAGACTAAAATGCTTAGTTTGCATAAATTTTATTTTTCATAGTTTGGGGAAATATTTATTTAAAAAATATCCAATAACTTGAAAACTACAAAGTGTGGCTTCACCAAAATCACCTCACATGCAATCCATCTTCTTCTAGTCAGACTACAACACAGAGTTTGGATTAAAGAAATGTTTTCATAGCTTTTGGGAATATTTATTAGGATTAAATTTCAGCATCATAAAGGTTAGTGCCTCTAAATGCTGCCCAGCCCCTAGGGTCTCCTGTTAGGAACACTTGTTAGTTTGGACCAAAAAAAAAAAAATATCATAGGTTAGGGAAATATTTATTCAATTCAATTCAATTCAATTCAACTTTATTTATATAGCGCCATTTCACAACAACAGTCATCTCATAGCACTATCAACTGTAGGGGGGAACCCCCACAGTTGCAGAAAGACCCCAGCAATCAGGCGATCCCCTGTCAGCAAGCACTTGGCAACGGTGGAGAGGAAAAACTCCCTTTTAACAGGAAGAAACCTCCAGCAGAACCAGGCTCAGGGAGGGGCAGTCATCTGCTGCGACTGGCTGGGGGGTGAGGGGATAGAGAAGAAGAAAGCTTCTGTGTGGACAAATCCGTTCCCACCAAGACCATACGGTGTTGCTCAAACAACAAACCCTGGATCAACCCTGAGATTAAAACACTTCTGAGAGAGAAGAAGAGGATCTTCAGGTCGGGGAATAGGGAGATGCTGAAGTCCGTACAGAGGGAGCTGAGGAGAAAGATCAGAGAAGGCAAGGACAGCTTCAGGAAGAAGATGGAGGACAAGTTGCAACAGAGCGACATCAGCGGGGTCTGGAGAAACCTCAAAACCATCTCTGGGCTCCAGAATACCTCCCCCCAGGCCACGGGGGGCAGGGAGTGGGCGAACAACCTGAATCTGTTTTTCAATAGGTTTGACCAACCGCCCTCCCCCCTGACTGCACAACAACCACTGCTGCCTCTAAAGAAATCAAGTCCTGCTGCCCACTCCCCACTCCACCAACACCCCCCCACCCCCAACACACAGCCCCCCATCCTGACCCTGACCAGGACCCAGGTGAGGACGGAGCTGAGGAAGATCAAGGCGAGGAAGGCGTCGGGACCGGACGGCATCAGCGCAAAGCTCCTCAAGTCCTGTGCAGACCAGCTGTGTGGGATTGTGACGTACATCTTCAACCTGAGCCTGAAGCTGGGGAGGGTACCACAGCTGTGGAAAACATCTTGTGTGGTACCTGTACCAAAAACTTCCCACCCCAAAGACCTGAACAGCTACAGACCGGTGGCCTTGACGTCCCACTTGATGAAGACCCTGGAGAGACTGCTCCTTGCTCACCTCCGCCCCCTGGTGGAACCAGCGATGGATCCACTCCAGTTCGCCTACCAGCATGGCATTGGGGTGGAGGATGCGGTGATCTTCCTCCTTTACCGTTCTCTGTCCCACCTGGAGAAGCCCGGGAATATGGTGAGGATCATGTTCTTTGACTTCTCCAGTGCTTTCAACACCATCCAACCGATGATCCTGAAGGACAAGCTGCTGTGCGCAGGGGTGGACCAGCACCTGTCATCATGGATCCTGGACTACCTCACGAACCGGCCTCAGTTTGTGAGAACCCGGGACTGTGTGTCCGACACGATCATCAGTAGCACGGGGGCCCCCCAGGGAACGGTGCTGGCTCCCTTCCTGTTCACTCTTTATACTGCGGACTTCTCACACAACACAACACACTGCCATCTACAGAAGTTCTCTGATGACTCTGCGATCGTTGGCCTCATCTCCAATGGAGATGAAGCTGAATACAGAGGGCTTATCCAGGACTTCGTAGACTGGTGCCATCGGAACTGCCTCCAGATCAACGCAAGGAAAACTAAGGAGCTGGTGGTGGACTACCGCAGGCATGGGCAGCCCCTCACAGCACCAGTAAATATACAGGGAACAGACATCGAGATGGTGACATCCTATAAGTACCTGGATGTTCATCTGAACAATAAACTAGACTGGTCACACAATACTGACGCACTCTACAAGAAGGGACAGCGCAGGCTGTTCCTGCTGAGGAGACTCAGGTCTTTTGGTGTACAAGGGGCGCTGCTGAAGACATTCTATGACACGGTGGTGGCATCAGCCATCACTTTTGGAGTGGTCTGCTGGGGCAGTGGCATTACAGCAGCCGATAGGAAGAGACTGAACAAACTGATTAAGAAAGCTAGCTCCGTCCTGGGGCAGCGCCTTGATCCGGTGGAGGTGATAGGAGAGAGAAGGACGGTGGCTAAACTGTCATCTCTGCTGGAGTCCGAGTTCCACCCTATGCAGGATGTACTGAATGCACTGATGAGCTCATTTAGCAGCAGACTACATCATCCCAGGTGCACAACCGAGAGGTTTCGTAGGTCCTTCCTACCAACGGCTGTCAGACTGTACAACCTAAGTAGGGCTGCTCGCAGAGATAGCAAAAAGACGTAACAAACTAATAGTTTTTAAATGCAAAAGATGCAATAGACTTACACAATGGTCCCCTCCGGCATACAACTAGGAAAATACCGGTCGCTATGGAGGGTGAGAATATGTATGGGCACATAATCATACCATGTAGGATAACTAAGTAGAGGGTTATGCTGTTTCATCCCATCTAGCAACAATGCTCTGCACTGTGTGTGTTTATATATTTACATATTTATTCCATCTAGCTACAATGCTCAGCACTGGGTGTGTTCATATTTATATATCTATATATTTATTCCATCTAGCTACAATGCTCCGCACTGTGTTTTTATATATCTATATATTTATTCCATCTAGCTACAATGCTCCGCACTGTGTGTGTTTATATACTTACATATTTATTCCACCTAGCTGCAATGCTCCGTACTGTGGGTGTTTATATATTTACATATTTATTCCATCTAGCTACAATGCTCTGCACTGTGTTTATATATTCATATATTTATTCCATCCAGCTACAATGCTCTGCACTGTGTGTCTGTGTGTGTGTGTATATATATATTTTATAGTAATATGTACATATGTATATTAGCTGCTCTTGCTTGCTTGTTTTTTTTTTTTTTTCTTGCCTTCTGATTGTTGCTCTGAGTGTTGCTATCCCTGTGCTGTTGCAATCCTGGAATTTCCCTGTTGTGGGACTAATAAAGGCTTATCTTATCTTATCT
This sequence comes from Pholidichthys leucotaenia, assembly GCA_020510985.1. Lineage (NCBI taxonomy): Eukaryota > Metazoa > Chordata > Actinopteri > Cichliformes > Pholidichthyidae > Pholidichthys > Pholidichthys leucotaenia. The sequence continues at coordinate 266,416,866 of CM035842.1, forward strand.
TATCTTATCTTAAAAGAACAGACATGTAGAGAGCAAACAGCAAGATGGGGACTCAATCTATGGGAGAGAACAAACAAATGTTAATGACCAGCAAAAAAAATATTTCATTGAGAGTGAGGAAAGGAGTGAGGCCCAGTGCATTACTGGAGGTCCCCCGGCTGACTAAACCTATTAGCAGCATAACTAAGGGAGGGTTCAGAAACACATGATCCCTCCCTAATTGTAGGCTATATCAAAAAGGTAGGTATTAGAAATGATAGTTAAAAACTTCCAAATAACTGAGTGCAGCTTCACCAAAATGACCTCACATATCATCCTTCATCTGATGATCATATTATATCATTTAGTTTGGGTAGAAAACATGTTTTCATATTTTTTGGAAATATTTATTTGAAATAAAATTCAATACCTTCTCAGGTATTAAGTGCAGCTTCATCAAAATCACCTCACACATCATCTATCATCTACTAGTCAGACTACATCAGTAGACCATTTACTGACACAGAAAAGCACTGATTTCTTATAGGACTGACTCCTGCACTGACAAATAAATCACAAGGATTAATTTTAGCCTGATTTAGCCTGCTCTGGACCAGGCTAGCTGTAGAGAATAAATCTCAGTACAACTTGACTGGGCTGAATTTATCCTACTTTTATACAACCAAGTCAAGTATTGATTAAGCACAAATTATTTTAAAATCCTGGCTTAATCCTTTATCTTGGTTTCATGAGATATGCATCTGAGGTGACCTAACTAATCTGCTGCAGACAGAGCAGTCCTAACACTTTCAACCAATCAAATAGCTAAGGCATGGGGCTGGTGACGAAGTCACTAGCCAATCAGCAGACATTTCCAATTAGTCCTCCCTGCAGCTGTGGTTTTGGTCTCCAAAACGATTCTCATGCTGAAAATTACTCTAATACTGGATGTGTTCATTGTCATATCTGGACAAAGTTTCCAACCATATCCACATTTTCTGTTGGTTTTGAACTGTTGTGCCTTTCTTTTGTTATCATTAGTTTGTTGGGTTATGCTCAGGTTCTTAGTTCAGTTATGTTTTCTCCCGGATTTGGTTTATTTATGATTATTGTTTGCATTATTTGTCCTCTCTGTTCTCCAGTGTCTTCCTTCTGCACAGCTCTGCTCATTCTGTTTGTAGCTGCTCCCCGGTTATCTCTTAAGTAGTGCAAGCTGTCTCATGCTAGTGCAATTATCTCTCACCTACAGTGGTATGAAAAAGTGTTTGCCCCCTTCCTCATTTTTTATTTTTTTGTATGGCTGTCACACTTAAATGTTTCAGATCATCAAACAAATTTAAATATTAGACAAAGATAACACAAGTAAACACGAAATGCAGTTTTTAAATAAAGGTGTTTATTATTAAGGGTTAAAAAAAAAATCCAGGACTTCCGGTCTGGACACCATGGTGATAGCAGCTTAACGCTGAAGCTCCCAGACCCGATCCAGGAAAATACCTTGAAAATCAGATTTAACGGATTTTTGGAAGAGTGAAAATCAAAAGAAAGTCATCATGCCTAAAGGAAAACAGAAGAAATTGACATTTAGCAGGCCAAGACACGCATCGGCCGGAGAATCTGATCCGGAGGATTTCCATTCAGAAGACGAGGAGCTGAATGAAGCTAGCAACAAGGTTAGCTTAAAAATGGTACTTAAATAATTAAGACAATTTCGACGAGTGTGTTGGGCCAAATTTCGTGAAATCAAAGACGAAATAAAAAGGACAAACAGCAGAGTGGACCAGGCCGAGGACCGAATCATGGAAGCAGAGGAAAGAATTAAAGGGCTGGAAGATACCGTGCTGGAACTACACAAACGACAGTCAAGACTGGAGGCTAAGCTAACCGATCAAGAAGGAAGACTAAGAAGAGACAACATAAGAATTCATGGTCTGAAAGAAGGAGTCGAGGATGGTTTCATCACAATGGCGGCATGCATGGAATCCTTACTGAGAGAGAAGATGGATATTCCCCAAACCACCGACTTGAAGATAGAAAGGGCGCACCGTACATTAGTCCCTAGGCCGGCGGCAGAAGCGCCACCAAGATCGGTGGTGGTGAAGTTCTCCAACTCCAGAATAAAAGAAGAGGTTGTAAGACTGGCTTGGCCGAAAAAAGGATTTATGCACCAAGAGAGAAAAGTTTTCGTGGAACACGATTATGCCCCGGAGGTCCTTAAAAAGCGTTGGGAATACAATGATGCTAAAAAGGTGCTACGAGAGAAGAAACTGCGCTTTCAGACTCCATTTCCAGCGAAGCTGAGGGTGTTTTATGGAGATGAGACGTGTCTCTACAACTCGGCGGAAGAAGCAACCACGGATATGGCGAGAAGAGGACTCCTGGTAACGGTGTATAAACCCGCAGCAGACCAAATCGAAAGAATCAAGGCTCAAATGTGGTCCACACAGAGACCCTCAAAATCCACGGGCCAGCAGCGGGAAACCCAGCACCAGAGCTATAAGGAAAAACTGGCCGTTTACAGGAGGGAATAACAATATTTTTAGTCAATCTGCGCATCCAACCCTCCTCCTACAAGGTAACAAACATTAAAGGAGATGCAGATTCAGCAAGTGGTAAAACATTTCATGGAACAGACATAATATTAGAAACAAATAAGTCTTAAAAAAAAAAAAAACTTGTTAAAATAGAAATGTGACAATGAACCACATGATCTCTCCACACTAACAAATACTGTATTAACGTAACTGTTTGCTGTGATGGTGGTGGGAGGTTGAGCACAATTTCATAGGGTATAGGCATAAAAAAAAAAAAATCATTACAAGTTTGGATTGGGATCTGAAATTCACGTTAAAAACATGGGACAACTTACAGGGGTAAGAGAGGGCCCTCAGCACGTAACGGAATCTGAGGAATTTCCCTCAGAGCCAACACACCAACAAGGCTCTTCTAAGGTCACTAAAAAGACCTCAGCTCAGGAAGATCTTTTGTCAGTTTTTTGTTTTAAAGTTTTATATACTATGTTCTTAATGTTTTTTTATGTTCTTAATGTTCTTTCAGTTTCTGAGTAGCATAAAAGAGGGCCACCACACTGTTATACTAAATAAGACAATACAATGGAGAAACAGGGTGTAACCAAAATAATCTCATATAATGTAAAAGGGATCCTGAATCCAGTTAAAATATCCAAGATTCTAGGCAAAATGAAAAAAGACAAAGCAGGAATAATATTTTTACAGGAAACCCACCTAACAGACGTGGAGCACACTAAACTCAATAGACAAGGGTTTAAAATGATCTCTTCATCTTCATATAAGTCAGGGAGGAGGAGGGGAGTAGCAACATTGATCTCAACCAAAATTATTTTTGAAAAAAAAAAAATCAGAACACAAAGATAAAAAAGGGAGATTCAGTATGGTACTAGGGCGGCTAGAGGGAGAAGATATCACCCTGCTGAATGTATATGCATCTCCAGGGGCTAACTGGAAATTTTATAAAAATGTATTTGACCTAATGATAACTAAAACCCAAGGTTTAGTGATATGTGGGGGAGACTTCAATCTAAGACTGAATCCATACTGGGATGCATCAGGTAATTCTCCACATCAAAATAACACTCAAAGTAGAAAAACTCGGATGCTACTAAAAGAAATGGAATCTGTGACGTGTGGAGGGAATTCAACCCCAGTGTAAAAGATTATACATTTTACTCAGCACCACATTCATCATACTCAAGGATTGACTATTTTTTTATGTTTAATAGAGACATTTGAAGAGTAAAAACATGTAAAATAGGACTGATGGATCTCTCTGACCACAGTCTGATCTATATGGACTTAAGTATCCAAAAATACACAAATAATACATTTTCTTGGAGGTTAAATTCAAATGTGCTGAAAGGACCACTGAAAGATGAATTGGAATCAGATATTCTCAGATATTTGGAAGAAAATGATAATGGAGAAGTATCCCCTTTAATACTGTGGGACGCATGCAAAGCTGTAATAAGGGGGAAGATTATTGCAAAACTGGCAAGCCAAAAGAAACAGAAACAAGAAAAACTAATCACATTAGTCAGAACTTAAGAACCTAGAAAAAGAGCACAAAGACAATACTCATTCTAATGACTCGCTCAAAATTAAGGAAATTAAAAAAACAAATAAATGAGATCTACACAATAGAAATCCAGAAGAAACTTACATTTTTGAAACAAAAATATTATGAATCAGGCAGCAAATCGGCAAAATTACTAGCCTATAAATTGAGGAAACAACAAACGGAGAGAGCAATCTACAAAATCAGAGACCCAGTATCAAAGGAAATAAAATTTAGAATTCAGGATATTCTTAAAAGCTTCGAGAACTACTACAAGAACTTGTACTCAAACATAAAAACACATCTGAAGCATTCCTAAACACATTAAACCTTCCCCAACTTACTGAGTCACAAAATAAAACACTACTGTCAGAAATACAACCTAAAGAATTAGAAAAAGCAATTATGAAACTTAAAGCTAACAAATCCCCAAGAGCAGATGGCTATACAGCAGAGTGGTACAAAACCTTTAAACGGCAACTATCTCCTCTCCTCCTGAAAACATTTAACTATGTCCTCCACACAGGGGAAATCCCCCCTCCTGGAGAGAAGGGGTCATAGCAGTCATACCTAAACCTGAAAAGGAAAAACTAGACTGCTCCAACTACAGACCAATCAGTGTGTTAAATCGGGACTATAAGCTTTTTACCACTATCCTTGAGAAAAAGGTTAGAAAATATACTGACAGACTTAATTAATTTAGACCAAACAGGTTTTATAAGACAAAGACAGACACAAGACAACATTAGACACACTTTACACATAATTCATCATATAAAAAAATATAACTTAAATGCAGCCATATTGGGATTAGATGCTGAAAAAGCATTTGATTCGGTTGACTGGTCTTTCCTATATAGAATCTTATCCAGTCTCAATTTTCATAACAACTTCATTAGAACTATCCAGGCATTATATAAAAAACCAACAGCTAAAATAAGGATTAATGGTAAATTATCATCGTCTTTTGAACTGGAAAGAGGATGTCGTCAGGGCTGCCCCTTGTCTCCACTGCTCTTTGCAATCTTCATAGAACCTCTGAGCCAATGGATAAGACAGAATCAAAAAATTCAAGGTATTACACTTGGTCAGAAGGAACATAAAATAGCACTCTTTGCTGATGACATTTTAATATACCTGGGGCAGCCGGACACCTCTTTTCCAGAATTAATCTCAGTTTTTTCAGAGTATGGAGATTTATCGGGGTATGAATTAAACATGCATAAAACCCAAGTTTTAACATTCAACTATGAACCAAATCAATATTTACTAAGCAAACTCAAAACTAACTTGGAGATGGAATCTATGAAATATCTGGGGGTCAATATCCCGAAACAACTCAACAAAATTATAACACTAAACTATGATCCACTGATGGCAAAAATAAAATCTGACCTAGCAAGATGGAATATGATACCATTCTTGGGTACCGCACAAAGAATTGAAGCAGTCAAAATGAATATACTTCCATGTCTTTACCTTTTTCAAACAATACCGGTAGAACCTCCCAAAAAAACATAGCAAGAACTGGACAGAAGGATCTCAAGATTCATAGGGCAGGGCAAGAGACCAAGAATCAGATATAGAACCCTACAGCTAAACAAAGACAAAGGTGGGCTCGCGCTGCCAAACATCAGGGACTATTTTAAAGCCACACAAATTAAAACTTTAGTAGAGATATGTAACCCAGTCTACACTGCACATAACAATGGAAGGAGATGGAATGCCAAATAACAAGTGACATCCCCCTACAGGCGATAATAGGGAATAATGCCTTACCTAAACTTTTGAATAACACTAACCCGTGGATAGAAACCCCGCTAAAAATTTGGTTTAAGATAGTCAAAGAGAATCAAACTAAATAATCCTATCGATTACTGCAATGGATTGCCTATGATCAAGACTTTACTCCTAATAAAACAGACACTAGATTTAAAAAGTGGAAAGAGAACGGACTGATAAAATATTACGATTTTTTTAAAGGGCAAATTTTAAGAAGTTTTGAAGATTTGAAAAAACAAGGTCTAGTAAATCAAGACCTTTACAGGTTCTTTCAGCTTAGACACCACATAAACAAAATACTTAAAAAGGAAGATTTGGAAAGGGCCCAGTCAGGTGTTCTGAAGGTCTTCTTAATGGCATATAAAGGGATCCCAGGGATCAGATACATTTCTAAAATATACCAAGGTCTTCAAGACTTAAAAGGAGACAACACATCATATATAAAAGAGAGATGGGATGTCAGAAAATTGTTTATTGTTTATCATGCATGTTTAATCATTTATCATTTTATATAATTGCTATTACTAACAAACCATTTTATAATTGTTTATCATGTTATAATTACTAACATCATTATCATTATCATTGCATAACCATTTTATGTGATTTGAAATGTATACTGCATGCATCTTCTATGAGTTTATAGCATACTGTATTGTTTCTGGGTAATAAGTGGACCTATTGAATGTCCTTCATTAAGATGTGCTTAGAAGTCAAATTGTCTCACCAGACCAGACTATGTGCATGATAAGGGGTCTGGGAGTGAGGGAGAATTGACCTTGTTTTCTTATAAAATGCTGTGACTATGATTAACTTGGAGCCTGGAGCACACCTGCAAGGCCATGTTGTTTTTGGTTCAGGCCAGTGTTTTGTATACTTGTATTATGACTGAGAATTGTACCCAGCAGATGTTCGTATGACTGACCATGTATAAAAAGCTTCCTTATTGTTTTTATGGCCAGTGCTGAATTTGCTGTCACCAGTGTGCACTCCTGCGCAGTAAAGAGCTCATATGAGGAATAGACTTGTGTCATGAATCTTATTTGAGGTAACGAACCAACATACGATCACTCTAAAGTTTCCAGATTCTGACATACTTGGTGCCGTGACCCGGATGGGCAATATCTGGACGACGGATAGAGGCGACGCGCTCTCCAGGTTGGAAATCCATGCGCATGGTCTGACTGCATACAGTCAGTATTGGACTCCCCATTGAGGAAATCTGGATTGTGCGGGACTCTAGACGTCGTCTAGTGAAGCCCATCCTCCTCGATTAAAAGAAAGAAAAGTAAGTGACGTCTTTTTATTATTTACTATGTGTGCGTTTAGAAGACTCTCTAAAATCCAGACTAACGCGAAAGGTAAATAAAGTGAATAAAGTGCGCGAAGGTAGTTGCAACAAGGTTTGGGTTGAAATCCCCGGTCAGGGACAAAAATAAGTTTTGGGTTGAAATCCCCGGTCAGGGACAAAAATAAGTTTTGGGTTGAAATTCCCGAGTTTGGAACTGAAAATAAATATCAGGTCGCGGTCATGATGTAATGGTAGTGTGACGGCGCTTCACACTTTTCCTGGTAAAATATCTTAATTCCTGTGGAATTACCAAGGGGTTTAAAAAATAATAAAAACAGCAGAAAAAAGGGAAAAATGGGTAACTGTGTGGGGGAAAAAGAGAATAAGCAAAAAACTAAACAGCAGAAGAGGGAACAGACAGCCCGTCAAACAGTTAGAAATTATAATTACCGGTTAAAAGAAAAAGAACAGATAAAGGATTCTGAAAGATATCTGAATAAATGGGAAAAGGACTATTCCTTCAAACCCAGATTAGATGTGGATGAGTGCGCAGTCTTAGCGTCGGTGGTAAAATTAGTAACCAAAGGAAATAAGACGAAGCCAAATTATGAACTTAAATGTGCAAATCTTTGGATGGCAGCAGCTGCAGATGCCCGAATAAAAGCCAACCAAGGATGCAAAGATAGCAAGAAAGGAGTGGATCAGAAAAAACCATGTGAGAATCAAAACAGTGAAAACTCTATGTCACAGCTGGACAGGAAAAAAACGAGCGCTCTCCCCCCCCCCCCCCCCATCCTGTAACAGATCCTAAGGAGGGTCCATATTCTAAATTGCTGAAAGAGGCAAAACAGGTGGAAAAACAATTTCAGAATCCTCAGGCAAATTATCCATTTCTTGAAAAGCCTTGCCTTAGACCAGTAAAAAAGGAGGAGGAAGAAGAGGAAGAAGAGACCCCACAAACTAATAAGGGGACGTCAAAAGCACCCCAGGAATTGGAGGAAGCCACTATCCAAATTTTTAAACCATGGACTCTTGTTGAAATGCATGGGATTGCCAAGGCTGTTCCAAAACCTGATGTTGATATAAATGGGTGTGTGGAAGAATTGAACAGCATTATGGATTTGTATAATCCCAGCCCAGCAGAGGTGTTAAAGATCTTTAGGATAGTGTTTGGGAAAAAGGAGAAGATCTTTACTGATGAATTGATTGAGCCTGCATGGATAGATGACTATGACCCAGAAGAACACCGTGTGGACTGGGAAAAAGCTGTTGAAAAGGTGCTAAAAAGGGCTACAGAGCATTATGGGCTCCCTAAGTCTATAACTGATGTGGCTATGCTGAGAATGAAGCCTGATGAAAATATTGTTGATTACTGGGTGCGCTTTAAGGAGGTGTTTGATATAGTCTTTGGAGGTTATACAGCTCAGTCAGAACACAAGTGCATGGAGAATGCAGAAAAACGGATTCCCACAAGGCTCAGTTCTAGCTCCAACTCTGTTCAACCTCTACATAAACGACCTGCCTACTACAAAATCCCGCAAATTCATCTATGCAGACGACATCTGTTTGGCATTCCAAGCACCAGACTTTGAACCACTGGAACGGGTGCTCACGGAAGATCTTGCTAAACTGGACCAGTTCTGCAAAATCTGGCGCCTAAAACCAAGCCCAACAAAAACCGTCTCCAGTGTATTTCATCTCCACAATGCAAAAGCTGCCAGAGAACTAAACATCCACCTGAGCGGACTCAAGCTTAAGCATGCCCCAAATCCAACTTATCTTGGAGTGACCCTTGATAGGACCTTATCCTTCAAGGAACATCTAAAGGGGACGGCTGCTAAGGTGAAAGTACGAAACAACCTGCTCTGCAAGCTCGCTGGTGCAAAATGGGGGGCGGCAGTCTCCACCCTGCGCACCTCAGCACTGGCCCTTTCATACTCTGTAGCAGAATATTGTGCCCCTGTCTGGTCCAGGTCATCTTACACACACCATGTAGACACCCAGCTCAACTCAACCATGAGAACTATAACTGGAACAATCCGCTCAACACCACTCCCCTGGCTCTCTGTACTGTCAAACATAGCCCCTCCACACATCCGGCGAGCAGCATTAACTCAAAGGATGCTCCAAAAAGTTAAAGATTTTCCTCACTTACCAATCCATGCAGATATCTACACCCCACCCACTGCCCGACTTTCATCCAGACGGCCGATTTGGAAAAACCCTCCCCCAGCTGACTTTACCATCCAGACAGCTTGGCAAGAGGAATGGGAAACCAAGGAGGTCCCAAACAAACAGCTGGTGATAAACCCCAACCAACAGGTCCCGGGCACCAACCTCCCAAGGAGACAGTGGTCTACACTCAATCGCTTCAGGACTGGACATGGCCCCTGCTTGGCCAGGCTTCACAGATGGGGCAGTAGCCCTAGCCCACTGTGCGCATGTGGAGAGGAGCAAACTATGGAACACATCATAGAGGCTTGCCCGCTCCAAAGACTGGAAGGAGGATTACACACCCTCCATACAGCAAACCAGGAGGCAACTGCTTGGCTTAAGGACTTTGCATTCGCTAAATAATAATTTGGAGGTTATATCAATCTGAATGCAGATGCAAAGGAAAGCCTGCTGTTTAAGCACACCTTCTTAGACACCCTGCCTGCTGACCTTAGGGAGGCTATAAAGGTGTCATGTGTGACTTTGAAAACATGTAGCTTGGAGGAGTTTAAACAGCATGTGTTCCATGTATCTGAGGCTAGACAGCGGAGAGACAGGAGTAAGAAAAAAGTGGACATCTATATGAATGAGGAGTGTGGTGATGGCTTGTATGAGGTTGAGCTGCCCCAAGTTGGAGCACGCCTGAGAGGGCGAAGGCAATGGAATGCAGAACCCGGCTGGGTGTATGATCAGAATGCTTGTTACAGGTGCGGCCAGCTTGGTCACTGGGCCCGTAGCTGTAATAAGGGTGGATTCAGAGGAAGAGGACGTGGTGCAGGCAGGGGAAGGTTTCAAAACACTCAGAGAGATGGTTTTCAACAAGGTAGAGGAGAGGAGTATCAAGGTGATTATGAGAATGACCAAAGACAAAGACCCTTAGGGGGTCAAAGACCTGCAGACGGGAGAGCATGACTAACCGACATAGACAGACTCTCTCCCAAGGACAAACAAACAGTACTTGACCAGCAAAAAAGACTATCTGAGTTGTTGATTCAACATAATGAGACCCTGGACCTGACCATGTACAGCAGTGCGTTGTCTGCTCCCTTAATATGGTTATTGGTGAATAGAAAGGAAGTTGAATTTCTCTGTGACACAGGAGCCACACGCACTACTGTTCGTAAAATCCCTAACAGTGCTAGATTCACTGGACAGACAATAAAGGTCCAAAATGCAGGAGGGAGCACAACCACAGAAAGCCTGTATGGCTCAGTCACTTTGACAGATAAAGAGACAGGAAACTCCTGTGTGTCTGATGTTGTGGTTGCCCCCTCCTGCCCAGTGAACCTGCTGGGAAGGGATGTGCTGTTTAGACTTGACATTACATTAGGTCCAGATTTAAAGAAGGATGACTACACAGTTTTGAGAAATGCTCAGTCATTTCTTACAAATGAGGATGCATTGGATGACCAAGGGTGTAGTACCCTATTCAGCCTTGATTTGCCTGGCAGCAGCACAGCCGTAACTGCCCTCCGTATGGAGAGCACGACCACTATGTCTGCTCTGCTGCCAGAAAATGTATTTCAGAACCTGGTGGGGCCACAACCACTGCATGTTACCATGAAATACATTCGCTGCAATGAGCCTTTTGACTCACCATTGGCTGATAAATTGCAAGATTTTTGTGGTATAAATGTGTGTACTGAAAACCTGATTTTTGATGCTCAAGGGGCTGCAGCAGTGTCGTTAAAACTGCCCCCAGAGGTTTTCTCTTTGCATTGCATGCCTACACCACCTCACATGTCTCTGTGGGGCCCAGAAAATTATTTTTGGGCTGATTGTGGAAAAATGATTCAAAAAGCAAATGGTGTTACTGATTGGGAAAACACCACGGAGCAGAGGGTGCAGCATTCACCTTCCACAGGCCTTTTTAAAGTTCCTCTCAGAGTCATGATGACTCTTCATTTTGAGATCCACTATGCCTGTGGGACTGAATGTCCACCTGATGCTGTGGGAATAACATATGCACCAACTTACACTGCCTCAACATGAGAAGAACTAGCCGTCTTACCTGAAGGGTTGTGGGCTAAGGGCCCTGCAGACGTGGGTTTCTTAAAAAATGCTACTCCTGTAATTGTACAATCTAATGGGAGAGGATTTCCATATAAAAAACAATACCCACTAAAATCTGAGGCACTTGAAGGTATTAGACCAATCATTGCTGATCTCTTACAGAGTGGAGTAATAATCCCATGTCAGAGCTCACCAGTGAATACTCCACTATTCCCTGTTAAGAAGGCTCCACCTAGCGTCGGTTGGAGGTTAGTGCAGGACCTTCAAGCAGTGAATGCTGCAATCATTCCCCGCCCTCCATCTGTCCCAGACCCCCATACATTGTTGAACGCTGTGGGACATGATTCATCAGTTTTTTCAGTTATAGATCTCAGTAATGCATATTTCACTATCCCTATTCACGAGGATAGTCAGTTTTGGTTTGCATTCACATTTGATGGCAAGAGATACACCTACACCCGATTACCCCAAGGCTATTGTGAAAGTCCAACTATTTTCTCTCAAGAAATGGCATCTTTAATGGCTAGATTTGACCCACCTGCAGGTTCTAAAATATTGCTTTATGTGGATGATATCCTGGTAGCATCTACCAATGAGAATCAATGCAAACAGGATACCATTGCACTGTTGCAATTTCTGTATCAAAATGGTCTGAAATGTAGCAAAAATAAACTGCAGTTTTGCAAGGCTAATGTTAAGTTTCTTGGACATACACTCACAGCTGATGGGAAAAAGCTGGAAAAAGACAGGATACAAACTATTAAAAACTTACCTACACCACATACTAAAAAGGAGCTAATGTCCCTGTTGGGCACCCTGAATTACTGCCGGCAGTGGATACCAAATTACTCCCAATACACTGCCCCACTGTATGCTCTTCTTCAGGGTCCTCACGGGAACTTATATGAAAAAGTAGAACTGTCTCCAGAGCACATGAAATTGATCTCTACTCTCAAGAACACGCTGTCATCTATATGTGCTTTACAAATTCCAAATTATTAAGAACCATTTCATTTGTTTTGTGATGCAGTGAATGGACACATGTCAGCAGTTTTGACACAAATTCATGCAGGACAATACAAACCATTGTCCTATTATTCACGAAAACTTGACTCAGTTGCGGCTGGCCTACACCCATGCATGCAAACAGTCGCTGCAGTTTCTGACGCAATAAACGCGGTTCTTGACGTAGTGTTATCTCATCCTTTAACTGTGCATGTGCCTCATGCAGTTGAGGCCTTGCTCTCTGAAAATGGTCATACAATGCTCTCAAATGCCAGATGCTTAAGGTACACAATGACCTTGCTGACACAACCACATCTTACATTCATCAGATGCACCACACTGAATCCTGCTACATTGCTTCCGTCTGGTGGCAACACACCAGAATCTTTAGACCATGACTGCGTTCAGCAATCACTGAGAGAATTCCTCCTCAGACCAGATCTTTCTCAGACTGTAAAACACGATTCTCTTTGGCTGTTCACTGATGGCTCATCAGTTAAATTGCCAAATGGCAACACGTCAACTGCATATTCTGTCACCACATTGACAGAAATTCTGATTGTAAAAAATGTACCTCAACCAGCATCTGCTCAAACGGCAGAACTTTTGGCTCTCATCGCAGCTTTAAAATGGTCTAAGGATTTAAATGTCACCATTTGTACTGACAGCAAGTATGCCTTTAATGCGGCACACTCACACACTGCTTTGTGGAATATTAGAGGTTTTGTAACATCTACTGGAAAACCAGTTCAACATTCTGATCTTTTGAAAGAGCTGACTCAGGTTTTAATGCTGCCTAAATCACTATCAATTGTTTACTGTCCTGCACACACACGAGGAGCTGATTTACTAACCAAGGGAAATGCATTAGCTGACCATGCTGCCCGCTGTGCTGCTGAAGGTCACACAGAATCAGCATTGTTGCAAAAGTGAAATGCATTTGACCTGGACATTTTGCATGATGCACAAGAGAAAATGACGCTTCCACCAGATGCTATTTTGAATGACAAGAAAATGTATTGCACTACTGATGGCAAAATTATCCTCCCACCCTCATTATACCGTTGGGTGGCGCTTTCGATTCATGGCTTTTGCCATGTCTCGACAGCAGGGATAATTAGCCAAGCCAAAAAATATTTTTTCTGTCCTGGGATACAAAAAGTGGTAAAAAAGGTTTGCAGCCAATGCACAGTGTGCATACAAAACAATGCTCAAGGTGCAATGAGAACAAGGCAAGGAAGTTTCCCACCACCAAAGACACCTTTTTCTCAATGGTGCATGGACTTTATAGAGCTATCAAAGGTGGGCCAGCTCCAATATTGTCTTGTCCTCGTTGACACTTTCACACGATGGACAGAAATTCATCCTACCGCCAAAGCAGATGCAAAGTTTGTTTGTAAAGTGTTGCAGAATAATATTTTTCCAACCTTTGGAATACCAGAGATCATTTATTCTGACAATGGCACACATTTTACAGCTCAAATAGTTAAAGATTTGGCTAAAAGCACCGGTACATGCCTGAAGTTTCATACAGCTTACCACCCACAGAGTGCCGGATTGGTAGAAAGAAAAAATGGTACAATCAAACAAATGTTGGCAAAAACCACACATGGAAAGGGCATCACTTGGCCAGAAGCCCTGAAGTTAGTCAAGCTAACCATTAACTCTATACCAGACCCTAAGACAGGATTGTCACCTTTTGAATGTGCTTTTCACCGGCCTTACATATTGCCTGTCCTCTCACTACTAACCACACCTAACAAATACATGGATCTTGGTGTACATCTTAGAGAATGTTTGGAAAAGAGAGAATATGTTGATTCTGTTCGGGCTCTTTCTGCTCCACAGGAGGAAGCTGATAACCCGGTACAACCTGGAGATTATGTCTTCATAAAGAACCACCATAGACTGCACTGGAATTCAATAAGGTGGCTCGGACCGTTCAAGGTGTTGTTAACCACCCCTACTGCCATACGCATTGCTGAACGACCATCTTGGATTCACCTTTCACACGTTAAGAGACTACAGGTGCCTGTAAGTGAACTAACTTGTTTCCCTGAGTAAGTCCAGTTACAAAGGGGGCTTTGTCCTTCTAAGGACAGAGCCGTCTCAAACCTGGTGAAGATAGGGGCCCGGATGGGTACTCTCTCAGGTGGAGGCATGGCACCGAAGGTACTGATGACTCTGTGTTCCATACTTCTTATGACTGTGGGGTGTGGGACTATTTCAGATTCCAGGACGAGGAGCCCGCAAGACATGGACAATGGACAATACGTGGACTATACGCACAACCTGTGGTACCAAACAATGGTGGTTTCGGTGAGAGGACTGGGAATCAGCACTTCCTGCTACGTGTGTTCATTGCTACCCCATTCACACAAGACTGCAATCCCCATGATTCCTGTTCCGCTGAGCGAAGAGGAGACAGCTGGAGTGACAATAGCAATGACCTCACGTCTCGATCTGCTTAATTCAAGTGATGGGGTTAAACATTGGTTGGTAAGAAATTTGTCTGAAGGGTATCTGAATAAATTGAATGTCACTGTTACTGATTACACTGGGTCTAAGTTAAGAATATTCAATACTACTGGAATTGGGAAGTCTTTGCTTGCTGTTAAAAGGCCCTTGATGAAGGTAAATCCTACACTGTTTACTTCACCAGTCTGTTTTAATAAAGCTTGTAATGAAAATAATTTCAATTTGGCTGCACGGTGGTGCAGTGGTTTAGCACTGTGGCAGCACAGTTTTACCCTCGGCCGGGGGATCGCGGGGATCATGAGATCGTGGGTTCGATCCCAGCCCCCGACCAACAGTGAGCTGTGTGGAGTTTGCATGTTCTCCCCGTGTTGCGTGGGTTTACTCCGGGATTTCTCCGGTTTCCTCCCGCATACCAAAAACATGTAGGTTTAGGGCGCTCGCGCACGCAGCGACCAGCAGCAGGTGGCTTGTCACCAGACTGCAAACCAAGTCTACCTACGGGTACAAATAAGTAACAAAAAACAAAAAAATAAAAATCTAGGTTTTTCACCAAGGTGTAATAATGTGAAGGAGGCAACCTGTGGAGTAAGATACCATGATTCTGTTTGTAGAAATGCATTTCATTCCCCTTATCTTGCTGCTGGGAATTTTACCTTAAGGAGCAAGAATTGTACTGGTAAATGTAGTGACAATCCTAATGTTATGTGGCCAAATGATGATGGATATGGATGCTTGGAGAACCATGTCTGGGTTTGTGGGTCTAATGTTTATTCATTACTTCCTCCAGGATGGTGTAGCAGATGCTACATGGCTATTTTGATCCCACACATTAGCATAAGTCCAAACCTGACACATAGAATGAAAACATCATACTCCCATTATTACCATCCTGATCAAACTGAAATTCACACCAGGGCACGGAGAAGTACAACCCCAGATATGCAACAACTAATAGGTAGGCTGTCTGGGAAACAGAGGATTAGTGATTTTAAAATTGTAATGAGTACTCTTTTTCCAATGTATGGCAGTTACCTGGCTACATATCACATAAATGCGTTAGCATGGACTATGGAAAATCTAACTGTATTAACGGAACAAGGTTTCACAGCTTTAACTGAGGAACAGAAATTCTCAAGGATGATGACATTACAAAATAGAATGGCTTTAGATGTAACATTAGCTGCACAAGGAGGGGTGTGTCACATTATTGGTCAAGAGTGCTGCACATACGTACCGGATTTACATCAGAATCTTTCTCACGTTATTAGCCATTTAAATGACATTCAACACTTAAAACACACTTTGGATGAAAATAAGGGTTGGAGTCCCTGGGATTGGTTTCAAAGTGGAGCTTGGTGGCAGATTCTCCTGAAATGGTTAACCCCATTGATTGTAATATTGTTTTGTTTTCAGTGCGCTTTTCATGTGTGTTATTCCCTGTATGAGATCAATGATTACACAAGCCATTGCTCATCATACTTTTCTGTTGCAAACTGCTATGCTGAAACTTGAGTGTAAAGGACACTATGCATCTCTTTCAAAAACTGATGATGACTGTGAAGATTGTGAGTAATCTCCTGTATAATTGGAATATGACGCAAATGACGGGCATGTAGAAAATCGAGAGGTTACATGTTTCTGATGAATAAAGGCATCCCTAAATGTAAACTGTGATAAAAATGATAAAACAGGAGGGAGATGTCAGAAAATTGTTTATTGTTTATCATGCATGTTTAATCATTTATCATTTTATATAATTGCTATTACTAACAAACCATTTTATAATTGTTTATCATGTTATAATTACTAACATCATTATCATTATCATTGCATAACCATTTTATGTGATTTGAAATGTATACTGCATGCTTCTTCTATGAGTTTATAGCATACTGTATTGTTTCTGGGTAATAAGTGGACCTATTGAGTGTCCTTCATTAAGATGTGCTTAGAAGTCAAAGTGTCTCACCAGACCAGACTATGTGCATGATAAGGGGTCTGGGAGTGAGGGAGAATTGACCTTGTTTTCTTATAAAATGCTGTGACTATGAATAACTTGGAGCCTGGAGCACACCTGCAAGGCCATGTTGTTTTTGGTTCAGGCCAATGTTTTGTATACTTGTATTATGACTGAGAATTGTACCCAGCAGATGTTTGTATGACTGACCATGTATAAAAAGCTTCCTTATTGTTTTTATGGCCAGTGCTGAATTTGCTGTTACCAGTGTGCACTCCTGCACAGTAAAGAGCTCATATGAGGAATATACTTGTGTCATTAATCTTATTTGAGGTAACGAACCAACATACGATCACTCTAAAGTTTCCAGATTCTGACATGGGAAAAAGAGGGGAATTTCACTTTACAACTGGAAATATGGGAAAAGCTAAATAAACAACAATGGAAAAGTACCTCATCCCTGCAGTGGAGAGAATTTGGATGGAAAAATTTGGTAAGATTTTTCAGAACACCTGCACAAAACAAATTTACTGATAAGGGGTTGAACTGTTGGCGCTTGTGTGGTGAATAGACTGCAAATCATTTTCATGTGTTTTGGTCTTGCCCAGTTATCCACCAATACTGGACCAATGTACAGACAATATTGGGGAAAATATTCAAAATAACAGTCCCCTTCTCTTTTGGAACTTTGTATTTGGGTTTACTACCGGAATCACTGGAAAGACGAGGAGAAAAATACTTATTCACTGTTTTAATACTGGCAAGTAAAAAAGCTCTAACTAAAAAATGGATGTTGAAGGATTGTCCTACACCTGAAGATTGGATTAATGTGATTCAAGACATTTACTCGATGGAAAAGTTGACATTCACACTGAGACAGGACATGGATGGGTTCTTAAACTTTTGGCAACCCTGAACGCATATGTGTCTTCCATCAGATCTAATCTTTGACAAATACCATTTCAATAATGGCACCTCTCTTTGTTCCAATGCTACTCAGATGCTCTTTTATTTTTATTTATTTATTTATTTATTGCTCTTTTGTTTTGTTTTTGTTTTTTGTTTTTTCTTGCTTTGTTTTTTGTTTGTTTTTTTGTTCTTTCTTTAATTTCTCTTTTTCTTTCACTTAAAAAAAAGAGTGTTGTAATAATTATTCTTCCAATGTTGTCAAAAAACAAAAAAAAGTGAACGTGATGAAAATGTAAACAATGCAATGCTGTAATGACATGTATACCCTTTACAAAAACTTAAAAAAAAAAAAAATCCAAACCCACATGGCCCTGTGTAAAAAAAAAAAAAAAAAAAAAAAATCTCCCACCCCTTTAAAACATAAATTAACTGTGGTTTATCACATCTTTGGAAAGCTGAGTTTAAGTTCTCTAGCCACACCCAGGCCTGATTACTGCCACACCTGTTCTCAATCAAGAAATCACTTTAATTGGACCCGCCTGACACAGTGAAGTAGACCAAAATATCCTCAAAAGCTAGACATCATGGTGCGATCCAAAGAAATTCAGGAACAAATGAGAAACAAGAAAGAGACTGGGCAAAAATGGCCTGCATGGCAGAGTTCCAAGATGAAAACCACTGCTGAGCAAAAAGAACATAACGGCTCGTCTAAGTTTTGCCAAAAACATCTTGAGGATCCCCAAGACTTTTAGGAAAATACTCTGTGGAATGACGAGACAAAAGTTGAGCTTTTTTGGAAGGTGTGTGTCCCATTACATCCATGGTAAAAGTAACAAAGCATTTCAGAAAATGGATATCATACCAACAGTAAAATATGGTTGTGGTAGTGTGATGGTCTGGGGCTGTTTTACTGCTTCAGGACCTGGAAGACTTGCTGTGGTAAATGGAACCATGAATTCTGCTGTCTACCAAAAAATTCTGAAGGAGAATGTTTGCACTTGGGTTCTGCAGCAGGACAATGATCCAAAACACACCAGCCAGTCCAGCTTTTAATGGCTTTGTGGTGGCCACACATATGTGACCTACTTTATGACTGATGTAAGGCCTCATATTTTAGATCAGAACAAAGACAGAGCTTCCTTGGAGATAACAGGAAGCTGCGAGGATGTTAGCTTTGGTATGCAGGGCTTGAGACTGTGGGGGTGTTATTAGAGGATTAAGGAGGAGATTATTGTAGACTGTGGGGGTGATATCAGAGAGAGGAGATGCATTGTTACTGGCGATTATAATGCAATGTACCTGTGATGCATGTGACTTGTGAACTGTGAGAGTCCAGGTCTTTAAGGACGAGAGTTCCCTGTAATGTTCTCTTTCTTCGTTGAGATGATGGTGAATGTGAAATAAAGCTGCTTTGAGAGAAATCTGTCTCATCATTTTCACATTCCCACAGCTTAAGAAAAACAAAATGAAGACTTTTGAGTGGTCTACTCAAAGACCTGCCCTAAATCCGATTGAGATGCTGTGGCATGACCTTAAAAAATTGGCTCATGCTCAAAACCCTCTAATGTGGCTGAATTACAACAATTCTGCAAAGATGAGTGGGCTAAAATTTCTCCACAGTGCTGTAAAAGACTCATTGCAAGTTATCGCAAATGCTTGATTGCAGTTGTTGCTGCTACAGGTGGTCCAACCAGTTATTCGGTTTAGGGGGCAATCACTTTTTCACACAGGGCCATATAGGTTTGGATTTTTTTCCCCTTAATAATAAACACCTTCATTTAAAAACTGCATTTTGTGTTTACTTGTGTTATCTTTATATATTTAAATTAACATATAAAGAAATGATTTTGGAGCAATATAAAAATAAAGGACAGTAATATTACAATGTGTCTTCACTGAAGAAAGGTTGTTATTGTTGTATATATGCTGAGTACTATTATTATTGATATCATTATTACTAGAATATTACAACAGTATTGTAGTATTAGGATTGTTGTTAGGATGGAATTATTTGAAGTATTATATAGGCCAGGTGGTATTATTATTATTATTATTATTATTATTATTATTATTATTGTAACTACTATATGGCTACCTATTATTATGGTTATTATTATTATATGGATACTTATTGTGCCTAGGTATTGTAAGCCATGTGGGGGTATATGGTGGTATATACGGTGATTATGATGATGATAACATCGTCTGTGATTATATTAAACATACCAGAAGTATTTATTTATTAATATTACAATTATTATTAGATGTTGGTATTATTGTCAATATAAACTATCATTATTGCATCATTTCTATTGCATAATTTAATTATAAGATGCATTATATATTATGGTATTTTATAATGAATGTAATTGTGGGATGAATAATGAATAATGAATGAATGAAATAATGAATAATTCCCAGTTTCATTCAATATATTCTGAAGCTCATTCAATATATTCCCATTTTCATTCAATATATTCCCATTTTCATTCAATATATTCGGAAGTTCATTCAATATATTCCAAGTTTCATTCAATATATTCGGAAGTTCATTCAATATATTCCAAAGTTCATTCAATATATTCCCAGTTTCATTCAATATATTCGGAAGTTCATTCAATATATTCAGAAGTTCATTCAATATATTCGGAAGTTCATTCAATATATTCAGAAGTTCATTCAATATATTCCCAGTTTCATTCAATATATTCGGAAGTTCATTCAATATATTCCAAGTTTCATTCAATATATTCTGAAGTTCATTCAATATATTCCAAAGTTCATTCAATATATTCCAACTTTCATTCAATATATTCGGAAGTTCATTCAATATATTCTGAACTTTTCTTTGTAATATATATATATATAATTTTATTATGTACTACATCTATTGTGTATGTGTGGATTGTGTGGTTGCAGCACGGGTGATAAACCCAAGACAAATTTCCCCTTGAGGGACAATAAAGTTTATCTTATCTTATCTTATCTTATCTTATCTTACCCGGGGCCGCTTGCTCAAGAGTCCCGGTTGTGTTGCAGGGGAGTCCTTGGCCTGCTTGCTGAGACACCACTGGGAGTCAACCACCGTGGTGAGGAGAGCGGTAAGGTCCAGACAGCTCCAGAGACTGGGACTTGACTCAATCAGCCGGGCTGCACTGCCCACGAACCCCAATACGACTTCAGGAGTGTGGGTGGCTCGAGCCTTTGAAGCAAAATCCACAATTAGTTCCGCCATGCCACACTCCTTCTCACTTAATCCAAAAACTCGGAAGTCCATGGTGAATCTCACACCAAAAACCTCTGAACAAAAACAAAACTACGGGAGGGAAAAAACAAAAGAGCAAACTCACAGCTGCTGGTGAACCACACTGGCAGCACCCTTCTGTCATAAATGCCCTTCAGGGCAGGATTAAAGTCACCACACACCAGCTGTGAGTTTGCAAATTTAATAGTGAAAAAATACATTTACACCAGCAAAACCTAACAAAACCAGTAGAAGCAAGTGGAAGCAGGAGAAACCCAAAATAGCAATGTCACGGCTGGCCCTCATGAGCCAGCATAAGACGCCACAGACCAGTAAAGTTGCACAGTCGTTTATTCACAGTTCAAGGCAAGGACAAGGTAGCTAGCCGCGTGGGCTAAGTAGCCAGATAATCATAGCATTACAGAAAATAATGACGGCTGAGACGAGGAGCGCTCACTCACCGTTAAACAAGGGAAAAGGTAGGAAATACACACAATAACAGCGACGACAAACACACTTACATTATGGATGAACATAGGGAGAATGTAGACGGAAGTGTCGACGAGAATGTTGACGAGGTAACCACGAGATGCAATCGCTGGTGCCGGCATTTAAAGCCAGCTGTTCACGATTGCAAATGCAGCGCAGCTGCTCAGACTCTGATAGCGGGGAATTCCCGAGCGTTTGACCAATCAGAGCCCGGGAAGCCAGAATGACAACACCCGCTGTCAAAGCCTGACAGGGATGATGTATAACCCGAGCGCGGACAAAGTAGCGCTCGGGATATGACAGGGCCCCCCCTCCCTCAAGGCGAACTCCCAGTCGCCTATAACATCCACACACACCCACCCCACCCCAGGGCGGGTGGATGGGGAAGCAGGCAGAGGGGGGACAAGATCAACCTCACAGAAAAAGACACGACAAATTACCACACAAGTCACAATGACGAAGAGGCAGGGGCAGAAAAACAAACAGGGGATAAATACACAGGGGAGGGGGAGAGAGAAACAAAAAAAACTGTACATGAACAAACCAGCTTAACAAAGTACAAATGACGTCACAAAACTGGATACCGGACCGTTACAGAGGAAGGGAAAAAAGAAAGAAAAGAAAACTCAACTCATGAATTAGCAGCAAATCCAAAAAAAACCCCATCAGTGATGAACCAAAAACAGACGTGGCTGAACTAGTACTAAACCATTCAAAAAAGCTAGTGCATGTGATAAACCAAAACACAGAATGAAGCATTTCCCACAAATTCTACAAGACTAAAGCTTCTCGCCTGTGCAAATTCTCGTGTGTCCCAAAAATACTCATGATGTTCACGCATCGAACACATTGAAGATTAGAGGTCTGAGGGGTCCAAAGCAGAGTGAATAAACAGAAGAATTGATAATACTTTTCTCCAAAATCTATACTTACAATAAAACCTCAGAAATTTAAAGAACAATTCATTCACAACAAAAGAACCTTAGTCCTGAAAATAAATATTTACAGAGTTTCCTGGGCTACAGCACCTCAACTGTGGGTTCTGCTGAAGTGACCATCACCTTAAAACAGTCAGAGTACTGGTATTATCTAAAAAAAAAAAAATCAACTCTAAAGATTCCTTGATCCGAGACACAATAAACAGACAACATTCTGCTAACTCAAAAATATACGAATTGACATGACAAGGGTACATATATTCACAAAATAGGGGTAATATAAACAATGTTCAAAATAACTAAAATAGACCCAAAACACAGAAATTACTACTGTGCAAAAGAAAGGGAAAAAAAAGGGGGCACACCAGGATGACAGACATAATAAACAGTTCAAGAGCCTCAAAGATTTCACTAACACTGCAAGTCCAACAGATAGGCGCTGATGCTAGTAAAGGCTTCAGCTGGGGTCCCTACTCAAAGGATAGGTGGCTAACCTAGTAAAGGTGATGAGCAATAAAATGTATTACAATTTGCCATATAGTTTCAGAAACAGCATAAAAAGCTCTCATGCAAGAACTTTGAAGGACTGAAACCGAAGACCGATGTTCTCATGAACATTACAGTTTACCCAACCGCAGTTTTAGATTACAATCAAAATCAACAAATCTTATCAAATCTGGGTAGAATACACACGTCAAAAGAGCTGTTTGTGAAAAGTGCAATGTTCAGAAAATCCCACAAGACAACCTCAGACATCAACAAAACAACCAGTCATCAGGTGTCAAAGTAGTCTGGCTAATACCTGATCTCTGCACTCTGAAGAAATAAGGACATTTCAACAATCAGCCTGCAGCACCCAAATCGCTAACAGGGGCAGCGGGACGTGTTCAGGTGGCCTACCCGAATCCCGGGCCGAAGATGACCATGCCTCTGGCGGCCGGACCAGGGCACCAAATGTACAGTTCCGTTTATCGGGAGGCCAGCCCCGGACGCCAAACGGGAATAGCAGGTTTCCAGGTGGTCGACCCGCATCAACCTGCCAACAAGACGACTGGAGAACATGAGGTCCCACCTGTGGAGTATTACAGTCCAAAAAACCCTCAAAACACAGAAATCACTGCAGGGCAAAAGAAATTTAAAAAAAAGGTACACCAGGATGACAGTCATAATAATCAGTTCAGGGGGCCTCCCAGCCCGCAGCATCCGAACCGCTAACAGGGGCAGCGGAACGTGTTCAGGTGGCCTACCCGAATCCCGGGCCAAAGATAACCATGCCTCCGGCGGCCAGATCAGGGCGCCAAATGTACAGTTCTGTTTATCGGGAGGCCGGCCCCGGATGCCAAACGGGAAGAGCAGGTGTCCAGGTGGTCGACCGGAGGCAGCATGTGCGGCTGGGAAAGACTGTCTCAGACTATACTAGCATCAGCACCGGATCACCCCAGGGCTGTGTACTTTCCCCCTACTCTTCTCCCTTTACACCAACTCCTGCACCTCCAGCCACCAGTCTGTCAAGTTGATCAAGTTTGCGGACGACACCACCCTCATCGGGCTCATCTCCAACGGCGACGAGTCCGCCTACAGGAGAGAGGTGGCCCAGCTGGCGTCCTGGTGCAGCAATAACAACCTGCAGCTGAACGCTTTGAAGACAGTGGAGATGATTGTAGACTTCAGGAAAGTCACTACTCCTCTGCCCCCCCTCACCCTCTCAGGCTCTCCCATCACCACTGCTGATTCCTTCCGCTTCCTAGGCACTACCATCACCAGGGACCTCAAATGGGAGCCGACCATCAGCTCACTCATCAAAAAAGCCCAGCAGAGGATGTTCTTCCTGCGGCAGCTGAGGAAGCTCAAGCTACCCACCAAGATGTTAGTGCAGTTCTACACAGCCATCATCGAGTCCATCCTCACCACTTCCATAACCGTGTGGTACGCAGGAGCCACTGCCAGGGACAGATTAAGGCTGCAGCGCGTCGTGCGCACTGCTGAGAAGGTGATCGGCTGCAAGCTCCCATCTCTCCTGGATCTGTACATCTCCAGGACCCGGAGGCGTGCTGGCCGGATCATAGCCGATCCCTCACACCCTGGTCACGTACTGTTTGCCCCCCTCCCCTCTGGTAGAAGACTTCGGTCCATCCAGACTAAAACCTCCCGCCACATGAACAGCTTCTTCCCCTCTGCCATCAGACTGCTGAACACTAAGTGACTTATTGACTCTCGTGCACCATGTAC
Organism: Pholidichthys leucotaenia; assembly: GCA_020510985.1. Lineage (NCBI taxonomy): Eukaryota > Metazoa > Chordata > Actinopteri > Cichliformes > Pholidichthyidae > Pholidichthys > Pholidichthys leucotaenia. The sequence continues at coordinate 266,441,486 of CM035842.1, forward strand.
AGCAGCTCAACCAGACTCATGTCAATCATCACTGTTTTCTTCCTGCATTACCGACTGCACTATATAGTTCTCCACAGTATCTGCTGCTGGCTAATATATTTTAACTGTTGACCAGTATCACTTAATCTTATCCTACACTTTATTACATGTATAGTTTATTTCTTTTATCTTATCATGTTTAATGTTGCAGCATTGTACCGAGACAAATTCCTAGTTTGTGTACTACATGAACAATGGCAATAAACCTGATTCTGATTCTGATTCTGATTCTGACCCGCTTTAACCTGCCAACAAGACGACTGGAAAGAGATCGGCAACGGTCTTCCAATGGTGGGGAAAAGCCAGGGCGAACCGGGCCAACTACAATTCATTCCCACGGTTCCAGATGCGGGAGAGGGAGAAATATGACAAGGGTAGGGGATTAACTGGGGATTATTTGGCGGTGGATCTGCAGCACCATATCTGGATCCCACCCAAACAGAAACTGGCAGGGCCGGAACCAATCCGGTAGGGACTCCTGACTGGACCGACGCTGCACCCACGGTGGGCCCGGATTGGGCCAAAACCCCTCTGGGGACGAACTCTAACTGAGCCGATGCTACAGCCGCGTCAGACCCCGATTGGGTCAGAACCACCCCGGTGACGAACTCTGGTTCAGTCGACGTTGCTCCTGCGTCGGACCCCAATTGGGTCTGAGCCACCTTGGAGACGAACTCTGATTGGGTCAACGCTGCACCCGCGTCGGACCCTGATTGGGTCTGAACCACTTCGGTGACGAATTCCGACTGAGTGGAAGCTTCACCCGTGTCGGACCCCGATTGGGTCAGAACCACTTTGGTGATGAATTCCGACTGAGTGGAAGCTGCACCCATGTCAGACCACGATTGGGTCTGGGCCGCACCAGTACCGACCTCCAACTCCGAACCCGGAACCCCTGGCACAGCGATAGGGGCCTGCTCTGCACTGGCTATCTTGGAGGAGGGCTCAGAAGAAAAAGGAGAAGAAGAGGAACCGGGATCAGGAACACCGGCAGCGTCAGAACCCGGCGAGACAAGCTCAGATGCAGTGGACGGCTGCACCTGGCTCGCCTCCCCAAGAGACAGGCAAAAATGCTCAATAATAGAAAAAACAAAGACCACACTGAGTACTTGCCTGATCTCAAGTTTGGACGCTGTCCAGGACTTCGACGATCCGGGCTCAGACGAGAGGAGGTCGTCTTCTGGCTCCCATTCAGCCGTGTCATCATCTGTCTCTAGCAAAGAGGCTTCCGCAGCCTGGAGACCCTCCGACGCCATCATCCACGCTGGCAACTCATACGGCATGGTGGCGGGGGGCTCCTGGCCCGCTGGGTCGGACTGCTCATCCGTGGAGACCCGGGGACATTCCGTCATCGACGCAGGCTCCAAACAGCAGACCGATCCCTCCCTCTGTCCTTGATGTGGCTGCGGGGCTGGGATCTTCTGCTCCAGGACCACAGGCCCCCTCCTCATCTGATGACACTCGACCGACGTCGAAGAGCGCTCAACGGGGGGAGACACAGAGGCAGCGGGTTTAGTAATTACCTCAGCAGGTGGTGGAGGCTCGGGGGGCTGCGAACCTTGAACCTCACCCCCAGGAGTCAGACAAGACAAATCACTATTAGGGGGAAAAGAGGGAACTTGTACTCGCCTGTCTCCCAGAGGGAAGATGGAACCTGCTGCAGGGAACATTGCTCCTTCCTCTCCCCATCAGATGGTGGCAGAGGGCTCCCTGGAAGGAAGGGGGGGGGGGCACTCGAGATGGAATCAGCACGGAGCTTGCGGGAGCAGAACTCCTCATACACCCAGCAGCTGGAGAAGGCGTCGGAGAGGAGGGGGCAACAGCCGAGTCGGGCCGGGCACGACGCGCTGACGGGACGGCCTGGGGAGAGAGACTGCGGGGGTTCCCTCCTGGTGAGACGCTGAAGAGACAGCTGTCGGGTTGAAGGGGTCAGTCCAGCGAACCGGAGCAGGATCCGGATGGGATTCTTGCTGAGAATGTCTCTGGCCGCGACGCCGACGTCTTCGACGGGCCCCAGGTGGTGCGAACTCCTGGACTGGATTGAGGAATGGATCAGGATCCCAAAGCGGGCAGCGGGGATGCCGTCTCCTCCGCCTCAGGGCTTCTTCTTCCTCATATATCCGGAGTACCTCGCGATGGGCGGCGATCTCAAGTCTCCTCGCTTCGACTTCTGGGTGGTCGGTGTAGCAGGGGGACAGTTGGCCAAGCACCCTCTCAGCACAGTCCAGGTAACAGCGTACTTTGGGAGGATTGTCAAGGTAAGTGGAGGCGATGATGGTTTCATCGACTTCCTCCAGCACCTCGGTCAGCTGGGGGCTGAGACCCCGAGTGTGACCCCTCTGCGCCGGCATAATTCCAGTACACCATACTCAGACAGGAAGGAGCAGAGTTCTCCTGGATACAACTTTACTGTGAACGGCGTCTCCTTTTGGCGGTTACCTACTGTCACGGCTGGCCCTCACGAGCCAGCATAAGACGCCACAGACCAGTAAAGTTGCACAGTCGTTTATTCACAGTTCAAGACAAGGACAAGGTAGCTAGCCGCGTGGGCTAAGCAGCCAGATAATCATAGCACCACAGAGAATAATGACGGCTGAGACGAGGAGCGCTCGCTCACCGTTAAACAAGGGAAAAGGTAGGGAATACACACAATAACAGTGACGATAAACACACTTACATTATGGATGAACATAGGGAGAATGTAGACGGAAGTGTCGACGAGAATGTTGACGAGGTAACTGCGAGATGCAATCGCTGGCGTCGGCATTTAAAGCTGGCTGTTCACGATTGCAAATGCAGCGCAGCTGCTCAAACTCTGACAGCGGGGAATTCCCGAGCGTTTGACCAATCAGAGCCCGGGAAGCCAGAATGATAACACCCGCTGTCAAAGCCTGACAGGGATGATGTATATCCCGAGTGTGGACAAAGTAGCGCTCGGGATATGACAAGCAATAGCTAAGGCGAGAGGAGTCGCCGGCTAACCCTGGAGGACTAGACGTGGAACACACGCTAGGAATAACATACAGGAAAAAGGCACTTACATCTGTACGATAAGAGTTGAAAGTAGGGTGCTGCGCTGTAAAATAGTGCACAGCCCCTTAAATAAGGTTAGAAACAAAATGAAACAAATGATCACAGGTGTGGGTTGCCTGAGTGGGCAGGTGAAAGCAAAGAAGCAATTTAGACCAGCTGAGAGTGATGAGAGAGGAGAGAGTAATCGGAGTTGGCAGCTGACAGAGCCACATCCACGCAGAGCAAGACCCCAGAAAGCCTCTGACAGCTGTCAACCCAAAGAGAGAGAACACAACAGAATACAAATATAATAATGAGATGGCAGAGAATATAAACAAGTATCCAAGGATAAAATGACAGGAAGGCAACTCAAAATGACAACACAGTACAAATATGAAAAAGGGGAGAAAGACTGAGCCCAGTGGAATCCCCCCACGCTCAGATCGTGACAATTTCTGTGCTTATTCCACCACAGGGGCTGGTCATGTGACCACTAACACCCCACACCCTGTCTCTGATAATGCTTTATTTGGGTTTTAAAACTGTAGCATTTAGCTAGTGGTCTTAGAATGTTAGCTTAGTCTGACAACTGAACCTAAAACTAATGGTAATCTCCAACATGGTGTTGCCTACAGCACAGATGTTGAGGGAAAGGACTAAAGAGTGGCAGTGGTGTGAACAGGGGATCATTGGCATTTAAAGGGGTCATTGACTGAAAAATTGTGGTTTTGTAAGTTTTAACCTTCTGAAAAGTGTCTGTTGGTCACATTATATATATAAAAAAATATCAAAATGTCCATTTCTTTAAAACAAACAAACAAAAAAAAACATGCAGCCTTTATTATATAATTTTTCATTCCATAAAGAAAAATTAATAGTCCTGCATTTGCCACAGGATGTCACTTGCATAGTAAACCCAACCCAGTGCCATCCTTGATACCAGCCCACTGGTCTATTATTGACCAACCTAGTTGTCTGTCATTGAGCTAACAAGCTTCCTGACCAAGCCTGGTTCATCTTATTTTCTTTAGATTTCAGTCACCCTAATAAACGCCCATATTTCCACCTGGCTCACTAATCCATCATTAATAAGACATGTGAGCTGTTAAAAGGTTGAATAAAGTGCAATCAATGACCCCTTTAAAGCAATATGCTGCAAAACAACCTGTTCTGAGAGCTCCTTCTCTGTTTGTAAAATGCTACTTCAGTGATTAAACCCTGAGGTACTCTGACCAAACGTGTCAGACACAACATTTGGTAGCTATGTCAGCATATGGAAAAGGAGCATAATGGGGCTTTTCAGTATTATTCTGTCCAGCTTTTTCATCAAGTTCACAAATAAATATATTTTTCTTTTTATATATATTTTCCACACAAAATAGATATTTATTAACATTGGGCTTTTTTTTTTTTTTTTTTTTACATTGGATAGTAAGTGTGAGATCGTATATTAAATACATTATATTATTATGGCGGTACCCTAGGCTAGGGAGGGGTGACCTGAGGTATATAAGCCAGCTGCGGGAGACATATTGTCTCTTGGCTGTGGCTCCTGTACTCGCAGTAGGGACTCCTGTGTTAGCAGTTCGTATTATAATAAAACCTATAAAACGTCACCTCGAATCCTCTTTAATTTGAGACACAACATTTGGCGATGAGGATATACGGAGATGGAGAGGGCTGCTACCACGCTTCGTCCTTTTTTGGAGGCTCTGGGTGAGCCACTGGTCCCTTGGGCCAGGTGGTATGCGGCCTTCCAGAACTATCTGTTGGTGTTAGATCTTGGCAACCTGGATAAATTAAGAGGGATGGCTATTCTGGTCCATAACCTAGGTATGGAGGGCCAGAGAATCCTGAGCACGCTTGGAGGAGGTGACTCTTTCGACAACATTGTGGGGCTTATGGCCGGCTACTTTCGTGCCCCGAGAACATCATAATGCAGTGCATTCAGTTCCGACAGCGGCGCCAGCGACCTGGAGAGTCGGTCCAACAGTTCGTGGCGGACCTTTGACAGCTGGCGGGTGAGTGCAGATTTGGGGCTTTGGAGGAGGAGATGGTTTGTGACCAATTGGCCGAACACATGGCCTACTCCTCAGTGAGAGTTCACCTGCTAACTCATGCTGGAGAGCTGTCACTGCTAGTGGCCTTGGAGCTAGCGCAGCAACACGAGGCAGTGGAACGGCTAACAAGAAACCTTGGTGATAACGAAGCCCTGCCCAGGAACGACGCACGGTGGAAGGCCCTGGCCTTGGATTCAGACCATGGAAGCGACGACGAGTACGCGGCCATCGTTAAAATATGGTCTGCCCCGGGGATGCCGAGATGCTACGGCTGCAGATCCAGTAGGCACCACTATCGAGCCAGGGAGTGCACAGCGAGGGGCAAGCGTTGTGGAAGGTGTGGTTTGCTCCATCACTTCGCCAAAGTTTGCCGCAATTTCGACAAGAAGGAACGGAGACCTGGGAAGGGCAGTGTGAAGAAGAAAGCGCCTATGGTGGGCCACACTGTCTCGCCCAACACGGATGGTCATACTATTTGTAACATTCTGCTGGACGGTACACCGATACCATCGTTGGTGGACACGGGGTCAGCGGTCTCCATTCTGAACTTGGAAACAGTGAGACGTCTTTTCCCCACTACACTGTGAGTAGAAGATAAGATAAGATAAGATAAGATAAGATAAGATGAGCCTTTATTAGTCCCACAATGGGGAAATTCCAGGATTGCAACAGCACAGGGATAGCAACACTCAGAGCAATAATTAAGAAGATACAAAAAATAAAAATAAGATCAGTGAATATACATACGTACACATAAATATATAAATATATATACAAAGTGCGGAGCATTGTAGCAAGATGGAATAAACAGCATAACCGTCTACTTAGTTATCCTACATAGTATGAATATGTACCCATACATATTGTCACCCTTCGTAGCGACTGATATTGTCCTAGTTGTATACTGGAGGGGACCATTTGTGTAAGTCTGTTGCGTCCTTTGCATTCAATACTATTAGGTCGTCACGTGTTTTTTGCTATCTCTGCGAGCAGCCCTGCTTAGGTTATACAGTATGACAGCCGTAGGTAGGAAGGACCTGTGAAACCTCTCGGTTGCGCACCTAGGATGATGTAGTCTACTGCTAAATGAGCATCTCAGTGCGTTCAGTATGTCCTGCATAGGGTGGGACTTGGACTCCAGCAGAGATGACAGTTTAGCCACCATCCTTCTCTCTCCTATCTCCTCCACTGGGTCAAGGCGTTGCCCCAGGACAGATCTAGCTTTCTTGATCAGTTTGTTCAGTCTCTTCCTATCGGCTGCTGTAATGCCGTTCCCCCAGCAGACCACTTCAAAAGTGATGGCTGATGCCACCACCGTTTACTGGTGCTGTGAGGGGCTGTCCTTGCCTGCGGTAGTCCACCACCAGCTCCTTAGTTTTCCTCGCGTTGATCTGGAGACAGTTCCGATGGCACCAGTCCACGAAGTCCTGGATAAGTCCTCTATACTCAGCTTCATCTCCGTTGGAAATGAGGCCGACGATCACAGAGTCGTCAGAGAACTTCTGTAGATGGCAGTGTGTTGTGTTGTGTGAGAAGTCCGCAGTATAAAGGGTGAACAGGAAGGGAGCAAAAACCTTTCCCTGGGGGGCCCCCGTGCTACCGATGATCGTGTCGGACACACAATCTCGGGTTCTCACAAACTGTGGCCGGTTAGTGAGGTAGTCCAGGATCCATGATGACAGGTGCTGGTCCACCCCTGCGCACAGCAGCTTGTCCTTCAGGATCATCGGTTGGATGGTGTTGAAAGCACTGGAGAAGTCAAAGAACATGATCCTCACCGCATTCCCGGGCTTTTCCAGGTGGGACAGAGAACGGTGAAGGAGGAAGATCACTGCATCCTCCACCCCAATGCCATGCTGGTAGGCGAACTGGAGTGGATCCATCGCTGGTCCCACCAGGGGGCGGAGGTGAGCAAGGAGCAGTCTCTCCAGGGTCTTCATCAAGTGAGACGTCAGGGCCACTGGTCTGTAGCTGTTCAGATCTTTGGGGTGGGAAGTCTTTGGTATAGGTACCACACAAAATGTTTTCCATCCAAGATGGCGCCCACAGTGGTCGCCATGGTGCTTCGCTGTGCTTTTCTTTGTTTGTTTTTGTTCGTCAATTGTGTGTCTGCCTGCTCTTACACCTCTGAAGAGCTACTAAATATCAGGACTTTCACTCCCACGGACCTACTCCCAGTTTTTTTGGCTCCTGCCGCCGATCTGGTTCACTTTTTAGCCCAAAAAGTGAGACTGCAAAAGAGAGGAAGACGAGCCGGCGCCCTCGTGCGGCTTCGCAAGAGAGGCACGCGCACGGCTTTGCCTGGGATTTTTCTGTCCAACGTCAATTCTCTTTATAACAAGGTAGATGAACTGAGACTGCTGATGCGATTTAAGGACCTCTCCACCTCGTGTGCCCTCTGCTTCACTGAGACCTGGCTCAAGGAAAAGACACCGGACAGCGTGCTCCTCCTCGAGGGATTTCAGCTGTTTCATGCAGACCAAGACACGGGGCTCTCTGGCAAGACCACAGGCGGAGGAGTCTGCTTCTACATCAACAGCACCTGGTGCTCCGATGTAACTGTGATCTCCCAACACTGTTCTCCCGCTCTGGAATATTTATTCATCAACTGCAAGCCATTTTATTCCCCGCGTGAGTTTGCTTCATTCATCCTGGCCGCTGTTTACGTCCCGCCCGACGTGGACGTGCGCGAGGCTCAGCATGCGCTCACGGATCACATTCAGCGAGCAGAGCGGACTTTCCTGGACTCTCTGGTTATTGTGGTTGGCGACTTTAACCAGAGCAACCTGAGCCACGAACTCCCCCGATACAAACAGTTTATTAAATGCCCCACCAGAGGAGAGAACACGCTGGATCACTGTTACACTACAGTTAAGGACGCATATTTTTTTTTTTTTTTTTTTTTTCCGGTTCCGGTTCCGCCGGATCGGCGGCGCCACACGAGTCGGCTGCCTGTTGCAACAGCCTTTTTTTTTTATCTTCCTTCTTCTTTCTACACCTTTCACTCTGTATATATATCACGGACGCACGGATCGCCCCGGGGGTCTCCGGGTCGGCGGACGGAGCCACGGTTTGCAGCGGGAGACGCTACAGCGGGGAGGAGCTAGTGCTAGCTAGCACTTGGCCGCCGCCCGGTGCTAATGGGAAACTCGACATACCGGGAGCTGTAGCGAAAACGACGCGGGTGCCGGGCTGGAGTTTAGGCGGCGTGAAAGAAATATAAGACAGAATAATAAAGAGCGATGGCAAGAACCAAGCAGACCGCCCGTAAAATCTACTGGAGGAAGAAGCCCCCCCCCCCCCCCCCCCAGGAGACAGCTAGCCACCAGGGCTGCTCGGAGAGGCGCTCCGGCCACCGGCAGAGTGAAGAGACCTCGCCGTTACAGGCCCGTGGCTCTGAGAGAGATCCGTCGCTACCAGAAATCCACGGAGCTGCTCATCCGTAAGCTGCCCGTCCAGCGCCTGGTGAGGGAGATCGCTCAGGACTTCAAGACCGTCCTGCGTTTCCTGAGCTTCGCCGTCATGGCTCTGCAGGAGACCAGCGAGGCCCACCTGGTGGTCTCTTCTTCGCTAAGGGGGTCACCATCATGCCCAAAGACTTCCAGCTGGCCCGCTGCATCCGCGGAGAGACAGCTTAGACTTTCTGCGGCACATTCACCAGCCATAATGCTCTGCACTGTGTGTCTATATATATACTGTATATTTATAGTAATATGGACATATGTTTACTAGATGTTGTTTTTTCTTGCCTTCTGATTGTTGCTCTGAGTGTTGCTATCCCTATGCTGTTGCAAACCTGGAATTTTCCCATTGTGGGACTAATAAAGGCTTATCTTATATCGTGCTGTTCCCCGCGCTGTGCTCGGACTATCTGATCACGTGATGGTCCACCTGATTCCCACATACAGACAGAGACTGAAGCTCACAAAACCTGTTGTGAGCACTATGAGGAAATGGACAAGTGAAGCTGGGGAGGAGCTGAGCACGTGCTTGGAAATAACTGACTGGGACATGTTTAAAGGTGCCACGCATGATCTGGATGAGTACACAGACACTGTGACCTCATGTATCCATTTTTGTGAGGAGAGCATTCTTCCATCGCACACCAGGGTGAGTTACTCCAACGACAAGCCCTGGTTCACAGCTAAGCTCAGACAAATCAGGAAGGAGAAGGAAGCAGCGTTGAAAAGTGGAGACCGGGACTGCTACAGGGAGGTCAAATACCGGTTTAGCAGAGAGCTGAGGAGAGCTAAATCTGTGTATTCTGAGAGACTCCAGCAACAGTTCACTGCTAACGACTCTGCTTCTGTGTGGAGAGGACTGAGGCAAATCACCAACTATCGGCCTCAGGCTTCTAAGGGACAGGATGACAAAGCCCTTTGTCAAAGACTGTCCCAACACTATGCCCGTTTTGACATCTCGTCAGCTGTGTCCAACTCCCCCCCTCCCCCCAGCGCCACTGCCTCCATGGTCCCCACTTCATCAAAGGCAGCCCCCCCTCCTCCCCCTGCCCTTGCCATCAGTGAGCAGGACTTGCACAGACAGTTCTCCAGACTGAACCCGCGCAAGGCCCCCGGTCCGGATGGCGTGTCTCCCTCCACCCTGAGACTCTGCGCGAAGGAGCTGACTCCTGTCTTCACAGACATTTTTAACACCTCCCTGAAGTCATACCATGTGCCGGCCTGCCTCAAAACCTCTACCATCGTCCCTGTCCCCAAGAAGCCACGGATCACTGGACTTAACGACTACAGACCTGTAGCGCTCACCTCTGTAGTCATGAAGTCCTTTGAGCGCCTGGTCCTGCCCCACCTCAAGACCATCACCACTCCCCTCCTGGATCCGCTGCAGTTTTCCTACAGAGCCAACAGGTCTGTGGACGACGCAGTCAACCTGGCCCTCCTCTCCATCCTGCAGCACCAGGACTCCCAGGGAACCTACGTCAGGATCCTGTTTGTGGACTTCAGCTCTGCATTCAATACCATCCACCCCGCTCTGCTCCAGGACAAGCTGTCCCTGCTCAACGTGCCTGACTCCCTCTGCAGGTGGATCACCGACTTCCTGACGGACCAGAGGCAGCATGTGCGGCTGGGAAAGACTGTCTCAGACTCTGTTAGCATCAGCACCGGATCACCCCAGGGCTGTGTACTTTCCCCCCTGCTCTTGTCCCTGTACACCAACTCCTGCACCTCCAGCCACCAGTCTGTCAAGCTGATCAAGTTTGCGGACAACACCACCCTCATCGGGCTCATCTCCAACGGCGACGAGTCCGTCTACAGGAGAGAGGTGGCCCAGCTGGCGTCCTGGTGCAGCCACAACAACCTGCAGCTGAACGCTCTGAAGACAGTGGAGATGATCGTGGACTTCAGAAAAGTCACAGCCCCTCTGCCCCCCCTTACCCTCACAGACTCTCCCATCACCACTGCGGATTCCTTCCGCTTCCTGGGCACCACCATCACCCGGGACCTCAAGTGGGAGCCGACCATCAGCTCCCTCATTAAAAAGGCCCAGCAGATGATGTTCTTCCTGCGGCAGCTGAGGAAGCTCAAGCTACCCACCAAGATGTTGGTGCAGTTCTACACGGCCATCATTGAGTCCATCCTCATCACCTCCATCACCGTGTGGTATGCAGGAGCCACCGCCAGGGACAGACTAAGACTGCAGCACGTTGTGCGCGCTGCTGAGAAGGTGATCGGCTGCAAGCTCCCATCCCTCCAGGACCTGTACATCTCCAGGACCCGGAGGCGTGCAGGTCGGATCATAGCCGACCCTTCACACCCTGGACACGCACTGTTTGCCCCCCTCCCCTCAGGCAGAAGACTTCGGTCCATTCAGACTAAAACCTCCCGCTACATGAACAGCTTCTTCCCCTCTGCCATCAGACTGCTGAACACTAAGTGACTTATTAGACTCTCGTGCACTACGTACAGCAGCTCAACCGGACTCATGACAATTATCACTGTTTTCTTTTTGCACTACCGACTGCACTATGTGGAACTCCACAATATCTGCTGCTTGTTAATATATTTAAAAATTGCATAGATTAGTATTACTTATTCATATTCTACCTTTTATTGCATGCATAGTTTTTTATTTTTATCTTTAGTGCTACTCCATGTTTAATGTTGCGGCATTGCACCGAGACAAATTCCTAGTTTGTGTACTACATGAACAATGGCAATAAATCTCATTCTGATTCTGATTCTGATTCTGATTCCACAAGTGTGGTACCCTCCCCAGCTTCAGGCTCAGCTTGAAGATGTGTTCCACAATCCCACACAGCTGGTCTGCACAGGACTTGAAGAGCTTTGCGCTGATGCCGTCCGGTCCCGAGGCCTTCCTCGCCTTGATCTTCCTCAGCTCCGTCCTCACCTGGGTCTTAGTGAGGGTCAGGTTGGGGGGCTGTGTGCTAGGAGGGGGGGGGGGGGTGATGGTGGAGTGGGGTGTGGACAGCAGGTCTCAATGACTTTAGAGGCAGCAGTGGTTGTTGTGCAGTCGGTGGGGGAGGGCGGTTGGTCAAACCTATTAAAAAACAGGTTTAGATTGTTCGCCCACTCCCTGCCCCCCGTGGCCTGGGGGGAGGTATTCTGGAGCCCAGAGATGGTTTTAAGGTTTCTCCAGACCCCGCTGATGTCGCTCTGTTGCAGGTTGTCCTCCATCTTCTTCCTGAAACTGTCCTTGCCTTCTCTGATCTTCCTCCTCAGCTCCCTCTGTATGGACTTCAGCATCTCCCTGTTAACCGACCTGAAGATCCTCTTCTTCTCTCTCAGAAGTGTTTTTATCTCAGGGTTGATCCAGGGTTTGTTGTTCGAGCAACACCGTATGGTTTTGGTGGGTACGGTGTTGTCCACACAGAAGCTGATGTAGTCCGTGATGGTGTGAGTGAGGCCGTCGATGTTCTCACCATGTGGCTCGCAGAGCTGCTCCCAGGCAGTGGTTTCAAAACAGCCCTTTAGAGCGTCCATTGCCTCCTCAGACCATAACTTCACTGTGCGCATGACCGGAGGTTGTCTGGGTACTCGGGGCTTGTACACCGGCCGGAGATGAACCAAGTTGTGAACCGATCTCCCGAGTGGGGGGAGTGGTGATGAGATGTACGCCTCCTTAGTATTTGCATAGAATAAGTCCAGTGTTTTATTGTCTCTAGTGTGGCATGTGACATACTGAGTGAGCATGGGTAGAATGGAGGACAGTGAAATATGGTTGAAATCACCTGAGATGTGGAGAAAAGCATCTGGGTGTTCTGTCTGCAGCCTGCCAGTTACTGAGTGGATGATGTCACGCACTGTCCCAGCGTTCGCCATCGGATTTGCATAAATAACAATGCAGATCACGTGTGAGTATTCCCTCAGGAGATAGGTAGGCTGCATGCTAACAGCTAGCAACTCAATGTCTTTGCTACAGTGCCTTTCCTTAACTGTGATATGCCCCGGTCTGCACTAGTTGTTATTTACATACATTATCACTCCCCCGCCTCTTGCCTTCCCACTGTCTGGTGTCCAGTCTGCCTGTATTGCGTGGAAACCCTCCAGTTTGATGTTAGCATCTGTTGCTAGTTCTGTTAGCCACGTCTCGGTAAACAACAACAGGCAACTCTGTCTGTACACGCTCTCGTAGCGGGAGATAGCCGCTAGCTCATCAGTTTTATTGAGTAGCGATCGAACATTCCCCATAATGACAGATGGGAGGACAGGTCTGTACCTTATATTCCACGCCTGCCATCTTACTCCAGCTCAACAGCCACGCCGTTTCCATCTTATTTCTCCCGGTATGTCGAGTTTTTTCGTTAGCATCGTGGGCCGGTTAAGTGCTAACAGCTGGCCTCTATTGTACAGCCTCCTGCAAGAAACAGTGGCTCCGACCACTGGCTCAGGAGACATTTAGGCGATCTACGTGTTTGGATGGAATAAAGGTGTCGCTGGATCAGAAAGATGGCAAGAGAAACAGATAGTAAACAGAAATAGGCAGAAATTGATCCGCTGTTGCAAAAAGGCAGCCTACTCATGTGGCGCCGGAAGAACAAGCATAGCCTGTTATAGATATGACAGTAACCCCCTTGACATCATGGGCTCAGTGTGGCTGTTGGTGAGGTACAAGGAGGCCTCTATATGCGCAGCCGAGTTCATGGTGTCTCGAGATGGAAATAATCTGATGGGCTGTGACTTGTTTTTATGGGCTTGGGTTCTCCATCACCTGCGGAGAAGTGGAGGAGTGGTCGGGTGGTGGCCTGTGGGACCGGCCATTTCATGTGGGAGGTGGCGATGAAGTGTGGGACTTTGGGTGGCCCATTCCAGGTGAAGAGGGACTCCACCAGCACCAGAGTATGCCGACGGGTTGGGGGCTCCGTGTCAATGTTTGTGGTCCCAAGGACGGTGGACCTGAACGGCATGATTTAGCCCACGTGAAGGCAGAAGGTCCAGAGAGTGAGAGCAGTGGGGTTCCGGTGGCCGACCGAGTGCCGCTGTTGAGCCGGACGTTGCCAGTGCCGCTCCAACGCAACAACGACTAGCAACCGGGGTACCATCAAATGGCACAAACCCTAGCCGTGCTGAAAATGAGAACAAGGGACTAGGCTCAAGTAAACTTGGCGGACCGCTGAGAAGCCACAGAGGTGCCAGATCACGACACAGATGGGGGAGGAAGCCAGTGAGCACTCCCCTGGGCAAGGGTGATGACGTTCGCTCTAGGGTCGAGCCTCGGCTTGGTCGGGTGCGCAGTTCAAGAGAACTGAAAATTGGACAGGGTAATTTATGGGTGGGCCGGTCCGACGGCGATGGGTACCTGAATTTGACTGATGGGTCGAGACGGTGTTAAAATCCTGATTCTTTGATTGAAAAATCCAAGAATAAGCTGGAGAATTTTTCAATTAAAAGATGCAACATTTATTTGGAGGTCACATGTAAAGCAAGTAGCGCTGAGTTCAGCGTAATGCAGCCCCCTCAGGAGCATCGCCAGACTGACCTCGACTTCCGGGTGCAACTTACATTCATCTTCTCAGGTTGGTTAGACCAACCCCGTACAATAGGATGGGCTTGTACGCAACCGTCTGATTGGTCAGTTTAACTCTGACGTGAAAAGGCCATCCACTATTCACGTTGCTATCTCTTAAAATGTGCTATCAAAAGTGTGTGTGTGTAAGTGTTGGTTTGGGTGGGTAACTAATGTAATAGACCTGACTAAAAGAAGTTAGAAAGAGAAGAAAGAGGGCTCTATACCTCTGCCTAATTCCTGTTTACCAGAGTTTAACACAGCATATTTGTTCATAAGAATGCAAACAGAATATGTGTAGAATATGTGTGGAGCATAATGGGAGATTACCTACAGAATTATTATTTTGGCACTCTAACTTTTCATAACCCTTTCAACGGCATCCGACCGAGCTGGGGCATTTGGGCAGAAAGGAACGTCAATGCAGCCCGTCTCCGATCACAAGAAAAAGGAGACACTCTGGGAGTGGGCCGTGGGATGGACACTCCAGAGGGGTGTGTGTCTGGTTTAGTGCATTTAAAAGTGTGTCTGCTAAAGTTAATGTTATTGGATTTGAGATATGTTCAGAAGTTATGTAAAAAAAAAGGCGAAAGACACAGCTTTGTCCATATGGTAATGTGGATTGTGTGATATTGACTGTTTGACTATATGTTTTATATGCACATGACCACCGTTGTGCGTTGTGAATGCTTGGTGACTGAATGTTGTGTGTGTTGAGGGTGCAGTAACACCTGGGCGCGAAAGTTCGTGTGGGGTGTAAGTGTGATAATTGCCCTATATTGTGTAACTTTTGTAATTTTGTCAGGAATCTCTGTTTTCTTGTGTATATCCTGCGAGTTTATGGGGTCGGGTACCACCATTGTTCATGTCTGTAATTGCTTTTTTATATATCTATGACTATTTTCCTCGGGATTAATTTATTTTGGTGTGTGGCCCTTTTCCTTTCAGTGACTGTTTTGTTTGCATAGCAGAGAGCTCCACTGGCCCAGCATGGTGTGTGTATGTAGGCATATATCCTTTTGTATTACAGTATGAATCTGGTATAAATTATAAGGTTGGGTGGATTTGCATGTTTGCATTTTTCAAAAGGGGGGGATGTGAGATTGTATATTATATATATTATATTATTATGGCAGTGCCCTAGGCTAGGGAGGGGTGACGCCCCACCTCTGGGGGGTGGTGTCAACTGAGGTATATAAGCCAGCTGTGGGAGACATATTGTCTCTTCGCTGTGGCTCCTGTACTCGCGGTAGGGACTCCTGTGTTAGTAGTTCATATTATAATAAAACCTATAAAACATCACCCCGACTCCTCTTTAATTCGAGACACAACAGTAAGATTATTGCAGAGGTCTGATTTAAATTAATAATTGTACAAGGAGGATTTGATTGCTGACTTAAGATGAAAAAGAAAAGTGATAAATGCTTTTTCGTCCCGCTAATCTGTCTGACTGCAGTAACGGTTGCACAAGATCACCAAACAAAAGACGTGCCTTACCTGTGTGGGAACACGAGTGAAGTTAGTTTTTACTTGTTTAAAGTTAAGAACCACTCAGAGGGCTGTGGCAGAACCAGCAGAGAGTTTGTAGGTCCAGTATGACCATGGAATGGTGCCGCGGCCAGCAGCCGCCAATCAAGGCTCTTTTCAAGGAAGAATGTTACCAGGCTCCACGGGAGGAGCCTGTTATGTCTGTAATTGAGGGTGAATGATGAGACTTAAGGAGGAACTGAACAAGACTTTTTTGAGTCGATAGACTCACAAGTTTTACACAAGCGCTCCCGCTTGGCTGAGAGGTGGCCAAAGAGACCACCCCTCTGCTTCACAGACCTCTTATACCCCGGGTGGTGACGGAACCAGAAAGGTGGAGCCATCACCCGTGTCACACAATAATACGTCCTATGAACAATATCACCCTCCCCCCCCCTTCAAAAAGGTCCAAAACACACATACAATCAAGACCCTCCCAAATTTGGAACCGAATCACGCACTAAACTAAACATAAATATATCAGGGCCTATAACAGTCACACAAAACAACTAAAGCTAGGGGGAAACAGGTGGACTGCTGTTCCACCCCCACATGGCTAGATGGGTTATTCTGCCATCTCTGCTAAAATATAGTCCTTTAAACATAAAATTGCCGTGCTCCTAAAATAAATAACATAAAACAATCCCCATAACAGAACATCACTCTCACTCTATCAAAGCAAGAAATCTGTGTGTGTGTGTGTCTGTGTGTCTGTCACGTTTGTAGGACATCATAGAACGGCCTACAATCTCTGCTTGATCATCATAGGATGTCCTATGAACTCAGGCATCATAGGACTCGCAATGCCGTCATAAAGATATGATGTCTATATGACGGCACATAGACAAATGTGTCTTTATGATGTCATATGGCTCATAGATTAAATGTGTCTTTATGATGTCATATAGACCATCACTCACGATGCCTAGACTAATGTGTCTTTATGATGTCATATGGCTCAAAATTGGCAAGGTGAATAAGTCACAGGGCCAGTCTTTACAGTGCGTTCGTGTTTTCTGCACAACAGATTTCTGCAGCCATGGCCAATTCTATATAGGATAACTAAGTAGACGGTTATGCTGTTTATTCCATCTTGCTACAATGCTCCGCACTTTGTATACTGTATATATTTATATATTGGTGTGTATGTATGTATATCCACTGCTCTTATTTATATCTTCCGTATCTTCTTAATTATTGCTCTGAGTGTTGCTATCCCTGTACTGTTGCAATCCTGGAATTTCCCCATTGTGGGACTAATAAAGGCTTATCTTATCTTATCTTCTACGTTGCCGCGAGCAGAGTTGCCAGATCAAGCAGTCTTCGTATTGTTGCTAAAGATGAAGAAACTAAGCAAAAGCATTGCTTTCTCAGCAATGTCATTTTTAAAGAGGTGCTGAAACAGTAAAAATGTGTAACCTTGAAGAATGCCAATCTACACTACAAATGTGTAAAATGCCAAGCAAAACGCTGATTTTCTCTGGTGCTCCGGTTTTTTGGTTTCTACGGGCATGCACGGGCCTTCCTGAACAGGTGTCGAAAGCCACTTTTTGCTCAGATCTATTTTCATGATTTTCATGATACTGCCCATGAACTGGAATTACCACGCACCTATCCCTCAACCAGTGGTCTGAACGAAGAAGAAGAAGATCCACCAAATGGAGAGCAATAGAATGAGAACTGCTGCACGTCAGAAAAGATGAAGTGGACATGAAACACCTCAGGTTCCAGCAGTACGCCGCAGGCATGACTGTGAACAACACAGCTGTCTGATACAGGAGGAGACCCTTCAGCAATGGGCATGCAGAAATATTTGCTTATGCTTGGTTTCTACAGGCATGGACCGGTATGCACGGGTATGTACTAGTATATACAAACTAGCAAATCCCATAAACAACTTGAATAATTCTCATTTCAACATCATGCATCAAACACATCAGTATAACTACTATAACCCGGACAATTTACATATTAACAACATGTGTTGAACACATTGCCCCGCAACCATCAGTCTGCCCCAGTACAGAAACCACCAGCCGGAAAACCATTAGACCGTTCCCCTCTGGAGCAGCTTCTTCTCTTCCCACCCAGGGATGGCCTGTGCCGCTGTCCAAACACCTCCTTCTCCAGCTTGGCGAGCCGCAGCTCATTGGGGTGCCACCATGAGCCATCGGACAGCTGAAGGTAGCCATCCTCCCAAATGCCCACCACCTGCAGCCGCCCCTGGCCCTCCTGTCGTTTGCGCTTCCTACGAACTCCTCTCGACTGGGCCTCCTCTCTGGGTCAGACCACATCAGCTACCTCTAGAGGCATCTGACTCGGCTTCCAGTGTCCCTGAGTGGCACGTCATTTTACTGTACCAGCCGATCCTGCCCTGCTCGCTTACATTTCAGAAGCTGGCAAATCCGTTATGACCCCTTGCTTCTTGGTTCCTCCCTGTCACACTCCGGAAGCAGAATGGGTGAGCCACTCGGCTCCACTCGCCGTCACGGGTGTCCCACTGCACTGCTCAGTTCTCTCAGCTACCGGGGCACTGACACCAGGACCATTCCACGATGGCCCTGGATGGGGTTGTTCTTCTCATCTTCCAGAATGCTAGACCAAGGTTCGTCCCATACAGCATCGTCCACCACTCATGGAATCGGCCGATCCTATAAGCCACAGTCCTACTGCTCTTCTCCAACACCGCTGGTGATCGAGAAGCCCAGTCCATAAAAAAAGGTCACAGCCCATAATATTCTTGCCATCGGCGGTCACCACAAACTGCAGGTTGGACACCTCCACCGATTTGTACCTAGTCATCAGTTCCACTGAACCCACAATGGCTAGCCTTTTACCTCCATACCCACACAATGGTGCTGAATCACCTCTTACTCAATAGTATGGGAAGAAACTCCTCATGGTAGGCCAATTCAACATGGACCTCACTGCGTCTGTGTCAATCAGCAGTGGCACCTCCACTCCATCCAGCTTCACCATGCAGTATGTACGGCCATCGGTGTTCAGAGGGACGGTGTGGATAACCGTAGGAGTTGGGACAGGGGTGTCCGCTTTGTGTCGCCATTCCCTTCGCTCGAACCTATTACAGGCCCTGACAAAATGATGCAGAAGTCTAC
Source organism: Pholidichthys leucotaenia (assembly GCA_020510985.1). Taxonomy (NCBI): domain Eukaryota; kingdom Metazoa; phylum Chordata; class Actinopteri; order Cichliformes; family Pholidichthyidae; genus Pholidichthys; species Pholidichthys leucotaenia. The sequence continues at coordinate 266,460,225 of CM035842.1, forward strand.
ACTTTCCACAGCATTTTCCCTTTGCCGGACACTCTCTTGCCTTATAGTGATGCTTAGTGGACCCACAACCCAAACACCTGGGCGATCCCGGGGCGGACCTTATCTTCACAGCCGTAGCGCATTCCTTCTTCTCCTGCTTGCTATCATCGCTGTCCGGGTCCACAGCCTTCGCTGTTGATTGTGATTCAGAGTGGTGCAGCGTAGCTTTCTCATTAAGGTCACGTGACAGTCTAGTCACTGCTTCACACTGCTGAGGTATCTTGATAGCCATGGCTAACGACAATTCGCCGGAGTGCGTGAGGAGCCTCGACCTCAATGTCGAGCAAAGCGTGTGCTCCACCAACTGGTCATGAACCATCTCTTCCTCTAATGCTCCAAACCAGCAGTCCCTGGCCAGCTGACGTAGGTCTGCAACATATCGTTGTACTGACTTGTCGATCCGCTGGGGCGCTGCCGAAACTGGATCCTCCAGACAATGACGTTCTCAGGAACGTGAAAATATCGTGCCATTAGCTCAACAACATCCTCAAAACTATCGCTAGCACCCAAGGTAGCAAGGACACGCTGTCCTTCCATACCCAAATTATGAACCAATATTGCCCGAGCCCGTGTCTTCTTCAGTTCACTAAGGTTCAGAGCGACCAAATAATTCTGGAATGCGGCGAACCATCTCACACAAGGGACCGGTTGCTCGCCGGGAAGCTTCAGAAACGGCCGAATGGTAGTGACTCCTGCGTCCATGTTTTTTACCCTTGTCACCAAATGTTATGTCTGTAGTTGAGGGTGAATGACGAGACTTAAGGTGGAACTGAAAAAGACTTTTTTATAGACTCACAGGATATACAGAAGCGCTCCCTCTAGGCTGAGAGGTGGTCAAAGAGACCACCCCTCTGCCTCACAGCCCTCTTATACCCCGGGTGGCAGTGGAACCGGAAAGGTGGAGCCACCACCCGTGTCGCACAATAATGCGTCCTATGAACAACATCCCGGAGCCCAAAAAGGAAAACGGCGTTGGACAGCCAGCTGGACCGTGGACACTGGCAGGTTCACCCAGAGACAAAATAGTGACAGGTGGTGTGTACATTTTCTAATCACCGCTGTGCACTCCCACGAGTGTGCACCCTCCTCCAGAAATCACAAACTGGTATTCGGGACAACATGTAATTTTTACACCCTTAAAAGCAGTTTTAAATGTCCGACCTAAATAAAACCTGCTGACGAGCTAGACGCTGTCTTTAAGATATTGTCTAGATGTTGGTTGATAATCATTTCTGATCTAATGCCGGTGTGAGCCCTGCTCGTTTCCCGAAGTGTTGACAGGCTGTTGGCAAACAGTCTACTCCGATTTATTGCCGGCTCCTGCGAAGACATCTGGCCAATGTGCAAATGCTTCACATAAGACATTTTCCCAATGTAATTTGAATAAATTGGGCCAACATTGGCTTGATGTATGTGTGCTGTTGGGGACCTTCATTTAAAAGCTGCATTTTGTGTTTACTTGTGTTATCTTTGTGTAATTTAAATCTGTTTGATGATCTGAAACATTTAAGTGTGACAAACATACAAAAAAATGAAAAATCAGGAAGGGGGCAAACACTTTTTCACACCACTGTATATGTCACACATCATTTTATATGGCACATAATATACAACAGGCCTATTCAATTAGCTGCCTGCAGGCCACGTGCGGCCCAGAAGCAACCTCCGAGTGGCCCGCAGGCCCAGGCCACGCCGTGGAAGTATAAATTGAAGAAAAAAATATGTAGGAATGACGGTCCACAAGTGCGCACATGAACAACGCACGTGACCAACATCCACGTGAAGCTCAGAAGCGTCCCGCCCGCGTGACAGTTCCAGTCGGCAGGCAGAGCATCTTGCTCATTGTCCGAGAGATGAACTTATTACAGTATTTTAAATGCGGAAAAAATCAGAAGAGGTATGTAAGCAGTGGAGACACTTATCATGGTTTTAACCCGCTGGTAACAGAAACAAACAGATGTGGTTACGCTTCATATGCAGGGAAAGAGGCAAGAGTGACTGAATTGCTGAGGATTTACTTCACCAGCCATTACAATAATTTATGTTCATTATTATGTACGTGGCAAGTTAAGGTGACTGAAATTTATGAAGTCAATGACTTTAATCCATCAGCAGCCTTCAGACAAACTAAACTTGCCAACATTTGGATGTCAAAATAAGGGAGGTTTTTCCTGCGGTCTGGTTGGTGAGATTTCTAAAAACTATAAATATATAGTAATCATCATCATCATCATTGCAGTCTGTTGGGAGTGACAATGACTGTTTCATTTAGGTCTGATCAGATTCCTCCATGCAGCTCATTTTAACAGAAATAACTGCATCTTTGGTAGTTTAAGTTAATTTATTTCATTAAACGTAATTTTATTTTTTTTTAAAATCTTTGAAATCAGATTTTAAATTATTGTTCTGTTCTGGCTCTGCAAAATTATGGCCAAAAGTGTAAATTGTATAGGGAAAAAAAGTCATAGTTTTGCCACAATCTGTTTCAAATTTAGCCCCCCCCCCCCCCACCGAGTAATTTTATTTAAAAAATAGGCAAAAATTAGCCATAAATTACCCACAAATGTATAATAAAGACTCAACTGTACAAGAAAAGTCCATTTCACAAGAGGAAATTACAAATTTGAGGAAAATGGTTTTAAATTTAGATAAATTTACAGAAAAAAAATAGAAAACTATAAGAAAATTGTAATAAATTTTGAAGAAAAACCTCAAACTTTCAAGACTGAAGTCATTACTCAAGTTTTTAAGTGGGGGCTTTTTGCACCCTTAACTCTACTAGAAATTTTTGGTTGACAGATATGTGTGTGTAATGGAATGTGTACTTATAAAAAGAGGTTCCTACTCACACATGTGATGATTTAAAACAAAACAAACCACAATAGTGGATGTGCAATGTTTGTTAATGCTGTGGGGGCATGGTGTGGGAGTTTTTTCCACCCAGAGAAGGCAGGGGGAAGGGAGAACAATGGTTCGAAGGAGGACTTGTCAATGGGGGTATCAGATGGGACAGTTAGGTCTATGCACACCGCGGGGAGAGTAAGAATGACCAGAGCCGCAGAGAGTAGAAAGGTGTGAAAGTGGCGCTGGTGTATGTTATGTTAATGTGCTACACATTCCTTTGTTAAACAACAATGTATGATGGTCAGGAGCTTCGGGTCTTGATGCATGGGATTAAAGATATAAAAGGGGAATGCACAAAGACCCGAGAGCGCTGTTTTTGCTGTTATGTTGTTGGAGAAAGAATAAAGTCTTGTGTTGTTCAGCTCGTTGCCTCGCCTATTCCTTTCTCCACAAGGTTATCAATCTTCTCTTGGGGGGATTTGTGCACTGAAGTGTTTTGACAGTTCATTTTTTTATTCAACTAAATGCACTTTGTGATGTACCAAGGTCAGTTATCACCAGGATGTAGTATATTTTATTTCAAAAGGGAAACAAATGTTAATGCTACTAACAGTGCACACTGAGGTTTTAATGCACTTTGAGATATGCCTGAGTAAGATGTGACCAAAATGGTTATTTACAGAATTTTATTTTTTTCATTCTATTTATTTGTTGTTCAAGAGAAAAAAAATATTTCTACTACTTCAATTCTGTTCAACCCCAGCACTGTTATTGTGTGTTATGCACTTTTGATGTGCCTTTGTCATGTGCCAAGCGCACATTTAAAACCAAGACAATGAATAAAAAATGTGTACTTTTTTGTCATACTGATCTGTGTTGGTTTGAAATTTGTCATATTCAACGGATCACTGAACATGTACGGCCCAGTTTCATGTCTTGATGTAAAATTGTGGCCCAACCGATTTTGTAATTGAATAGCCCTGATATACAGTATAACACCACATGGAGCCATCATATATATTTTTTGCGTCTTTCTCTAAAACCATTTCACCACTGCTCAAAACTATCAAATATTCAACAATATTCAGCATTTTAACCTTCAAATGCCAATTTGAATACATGATACCACTCATTTAAGATAAGATAAGATAAGCCTTTATTAGTTCCACAATGGGGAAATTCCAGGATTGCAACAGCACAGGGATAGCAACACTCAGAGCAACAATTAGAAGGCAAGAAAAAACAAGAGCAGCTAGTATACATATGTACATATTACTATAAAAATATATATATATATACAGTATATATATATATATATATATATATATATAGACACACAGTGTGGAGCATTGTGGTTGGTGGATATGCAGCAGAAAGTCTAAGATCTCTCTCCGCAGATGTGGCGGGCCAGCTGGATGTCTTTGGGCATGATGGTGACCCTCTTGGCGTGGATGGCACACAGGTTGGTGTCCTCGAAGAGACCCACCAGGTAGGCCTCGCTGGCCTCCTGCAGAGCCATGACAGCGGAGCTCTGGAAGCGCAGGTCGGTCTTGAAGTCCTGAACGATCTCCCTCACCAGGCACTGGAAGGGCAGCTTACGGATGAGCAGCTTCGTGGATTTCTGGTAGCGACGGATCTCTCTCAGAGCCATGGTACCGGGCCTGTAACGGTGAGGCTTCTTCACTCCACCGGTGGCCGGAGCGCTTTTCTGAGCAGCCTTGGTGGCCAGCTGCTTCCTGGGGGGCTTTTCCTCCAGTAGATTTACGGGCGGTCTACTTGGTTCTTGCCATCGCTCTTTATTATTCTGTCTTATATTTCTTGCACACCGCCTAAACTCCAGCCTGGCACCCGTGTCGTTTTCGCTTCAGTTCCCCGGTATGTCAAGTTTCTCCGTTAGCACCGGGTGGCGGTTGAGTGCTAGCTAGCTCTTCCCTGCTGTATCGTCTCCTGCTGTAAACAGAGGCTCCGTCCGCCGACTAGGGAGACCTTTGGGGCGATCTGTGTGTCCGTGATATATATAGAGTGAAAGGTGTGCCGGATCAGAAAGTTATCATCGGATCAGAAAGAAGAAGGAAGATAAAAAGACTCAGAATTGAACCGCTGTTGCAAAAGGCAGCCAACACGTGAAAAAACACAAAAAAATGAGATATTTTCCATATTATAAACAGTTTTGCGAGGGCAAACACAATCAGGGTAGACCAAGGCTCAGATTTAAAGACACTGTAAAAAGAAACTTGGAGAAGTTGGACATAGACAGGAGTTCCTGGCAGCAGAAGGCTAAGGACATAGCTGTGTGGAGGAAACTGATCAGACCTAAATGAAACAGTCATTGTCGCCCACGACAGACTGCTTTGATGATGATGATGATACATGGTGGTGGAATTTGGCATTGCTTTATATCAGAGTCTTTGACATGTCAAAGATTAGCAATAACACTGATTTCATTGCACTGATACTTTTTGTATAGTGTAAGATTCAATGCTTTTTAAACCCTCATGCCATGTTGACTTCCATTGAAAACACTTTTTTTTTTCACTGAAAAATCCAACATAGAAATGGGCATTGTAATGAGAGCATTGCATTTTGAACAAAACTAGTGAAATTTGAAATTTCTACTGTATTCTACTAGATTACACTTTTTTCCATTGCATGAAATTCTTATCTATGCCAGTTATATTATGGCACCATTTGACAACTAGGGGGACCCAAGAGCCAGTTTAGAAAGCTTGGGATCAGTCCGCCAAGGTCTCCGCCTTTGACCGCCACCTAATCCACATAGCACCGGACCCCCATGATCCCTCCTGCAGGTGGTGAACCCACTGGAGGGTGGACCCATGTAACTCCATCGGGCTGAGCCCGGCCGGGTCCCATGGGTGGAAACCCGGAAGAACTTCCACCTCCGGAAGAACTTCAACCACATTCCGAGGGAGTCTGGAGACATGGAGTCTAAATGGGCCATGTTCTCCACCTCTGTTGTTGAAGCGGCGGCCCAGAGCTGCGGCCGCAAGGTGGTCGGTGCATCTCGTGGTGGCAACCCCCAAACCAAATGGTGGACACCAGTGGTGAGGGGGGCCATTAAGCTGAAGAAGGAGTCCTATCAAGCTTGGTTGGCTTGTGGGACTCCCGAAGCAGCTGAGGTGTACCGGCAGGCCAAGCGGAGTGCAGCTCGGGTGGTTGCTGAAGCAAAAACCCGGGTATGGGAGGAGTTCGGTGAGGCCATGGAACAAGACTTTCGGTCGGCTTCAAAGAGATTCTGGCAAACTGTTCGGCGGCTCAGGAGGGGAAAGCAGCTCCCCGTCCACACTGTGTATGGTGCGGATGGGACACTGTTGACTTCAACTGGGGATATCGTCGGGCGGTGGAAGGAATACTTCGAGGATCTCCTCAATCCCACTGATGCGCCTTCCACAGAGGAAGCAGGGTTTGGGGACGAGGGGGATGACTTGCCTATCACAGGGGCTGAGGTCGCCAAGGTGGTTAAAAATCTCCTTGGTGGCCGGGCCCTGGGGGTGGACGAGATTTGCCCTGAGTACCTCAAGGCCCTGGATGTTGTTGGGTTGTCATGGTTGACACGCCTCTGCAACATTGCGTGGAGGTCGGGGGCAGTGCCTTTGGCATGGCAAACCGGGGTGGTGGTTCCTCTCTTCAAAAAAGGGGACCGGAGGGTGTGCTCCAACTTTAGAGGGATCACACTCCTCAGCCTCCCTGGGAAGGTCTATGCCAAGGTACTGGAGAGGAGAGTCCGGCCGTTGGTCGAACCTCGGATTAGGGAGGAGCAATGTGGTTTTCGTCCTGGCCGTGGCACATCGGACCAGCTCTTTACCCTCTCGAGAATTCTTGAGGGTTCGTGGGAGTTTGCCCAACCAGTTTACATGTGTTTTGTGGACTTGGAGAAAGCATTTGACCGCGTCCCTCGGGGATTTTTGTGCGGGGTGCTTCGGGAGTATGGGGTATCGGGCTTGTTGTTACGAGCTATTCGGTCTCTGTACGACCGTTGTGAGAGTTTGGTTCGTATTGCCAACACTCAGTCGGAGTCATTCCCAGTGAGAGTTGGACTCCGCCAGGGCTGCCCTTTGTCACCGATCCTGTTCATAATTTTTATGGACAGGATTTCTAGGCGCAGCCAGGGAATGGAGGGTGTCATGCTTGGTGACCACAGGATCTCATCTCTGTTGTTTGCAGATGATGTTGTCCTGTTGGCTTCATCCAGCAATGGCCTACAGCTCTTGCTGGGACGGTTTGCCGCTGAGTGTGAAGCGGCTTGGATGAGAATCAGCTCCTCCAAGTCCGAGTCCATGGTCCTCAGCCGGAAAAAGGTGGATTGTCCTCTCTGGGTTGGGGACAGGCTCCTGCCCCAAGTGGAGGAGTTTAAGTATCTTGGGGTCTTGTTCATGAGTGAGGGGAAAATGGAGCGAGAGATCGACAGATGGAGTCGAGCAGCATCTGCAGTGATGCGGACGTTGTACCAGTCTGTTGTGGTGAAGAGGGAGCTTAGTTCTAAGGCAAAGCTGTCGATTTACCAGTCAATCTACGTTCCTACTCTCACCTATGGTCACGAGCTTTGGGTAATGACCGAAAGAACGAGATCGCGGATACAAGTGGCTGAAATGAGCTTTCTCCGTAGGATTGCTGGACTCACCCTCAGAGATAGGGTGAGGAGCTCAGTCATCCAGGAGAGGCTCAGAGTAGAACCGCTGCTCCTCCACATTGAAAGGAGTCAGTTGAGGTGGTATGGGCATCTGATTAGGATGCCTCCTGGACGCCTCCCACTTGAGGTGTTTCAGGCACGTCCCACTGGGAGGAGACCCCGGGGCAGACCCAGGACTTGGTGGAGAGACTATGTCTCCCAGCTGGTCTGGGAACGCCTTGGTATCCCCTCTGAAGAGCTGGAGCAGGTGGCTGGGGAGAGGGAAGTCTGGGCTTCTCTGCTTGAACTGCTGCCTCCGCGACCCGGACCTCCGGAAAAGTGGTAGAAGATGGATGGATGGATGGATGGGGACCCAAGAGTGGTGTGTGTGTGTGTGTGTGTGTGTGTGAGTAGGAGGTCACCATCAATCACTTTTCGACATAAGGTAGACTGAGAAAAAGCGGGTGTTGAGTTGAATTCATCGAGTTTGCTGGTTTGCCACTGAGTGTGAAGCAGCTGGAATGAGAATCAGCACCTCCAAATCTGAGTCCATGGTCCTCAGCCGGAAAAAAGGTGGATTGTCCTCTCTGGGCTGGGGACAGGCTCCTGCGTCGAGTGGAGGAGTTTAAGTATCTTGGGGTCTTATTCACGAGTGAGGGGAGAATGGAGCAAGAGATTGACAGACGGATCGGAGCAGCATCTGCAGTGATGCAGACGTTGTACCGGTCTGTTGTGGTGAAGAGGGAGCTGAGTTCTAAGGCAAAGCTGTCGATTTACCAGTCAATCTACGTTCCTATCCTCACCTATGGTCACGAGCTTTGGGTAATGACCAAAAGAACGAGATTGCGGATACAAGCGGCTGAAATGAGCTTTCTCTGTAAGATCGCTGGACTCACCCTCAGAGATAGGGTGAGGAGCTCAGTCATCCGGGAGAGACTCAGAGTAGAACCGCTGCTCCTCCACATTGAAAGGAGCCAGTTGAGGTGGTATGGGCGTCTGATCAGGATGCCTCCTGGACGCCTCCCACTTGAGGTGTTTCGGGCACGTCCCACTGAGAGGAGACCCCGGGGCAGACCCAGGACTCGCTGGAGAGACTATGTCTCCCAGCTGGTCTGGGAACGCCTTAGTGTCCTCTCTGAAAAGCTGGAGCAGGTGGCTGGGGAGAGGGAAGTCTGGGCTTCTCTGCTTAAACTGCTGCCTCCTCAATCCGGACCTCTGGAAAAGTGGTAGAAGATGGATGGTTGGATGGATGGATGAATTCAACGAGATGTGAAACATTTTGTAGTGATCAAAACATCCATGTTTTAAAATGTCTTTTCAATTACCCACAATATAGCCCTGTAAAAAAGAACACAGACAGCAAAAAAACAAAACAAAACAAAAAAAAAACCCTCCTTCAAATTCTGGTTTAAATTTGTCATGAGTGGTTGAAAAAAAGTCTGCCTTAAATTATAAACAGCAAAAGCTATGAAACAACTTTTTTTCAGAGCACAACAGATGACAAAAGGTTTGGTTGAATAAAAATAATGTAACTGTTGTTAATTATCAAGAACAAGTTGTGGGATGTTTTACAGAATTGTTTCATGCAGACAATCCTTAGAACGCTGTTGTGTGGTCATTTAAAAAAATGTGACAAAAAATGGAAAATATAAAATTCTTTTATAGGAGAAATGTTACAATTGTAAGTATCACTACAAATTAAACTCTAATTGCCTCAACCAGCAACTCACCCTTGGCCGGGGGATCCTGGGTTCCATCCCAGCCCCCAACCAACAGTGATCTGTGTGGAGTTTGCATGTTCTCCCCGTGTCTGCGTGGGTTTACTCCAGGATTTCTCTGGTTTCCTCCCACATGCCAAAAAACATGCAAGTTAGGTTAAGTGGCCTCAAACTGGGGATTCTAAATTGTCCTTAGGTATGTATGTATGTGAGAGTGAATGGTTTTCTGTCTCTCTGTGTCGGCCCTGTGATAGACTGACGATCTGTCCAGGGTGTACCCTGCCTCTCGCCCAAAGATGCTGGAATAGGCTCCAGTCCCCCCACCCCCACCCCGCTACCTGAAAAGGATTAAGCGGAAGAAGATGGATGGATGGATGCCTCAACCATGCAAAGTAAAAGATAAAAGTTTTTTTTTTAAAGTTCTTCAACTGTAACATTTTTTTTAATCATTACTGGGTTGTTTGATTAAGGAAAGGTAGGAGGTTTGTGTGAAAAACACATATTTGAAGGCTTACATTTTGCTCAGTTCTGTCATGTCCGCTGCGTAATGGCGCAGCGAACATATGAATTGATACGAGCCCAACGTGGAGTAATGTAACGTGTTTATTAACAGAAGGGAAAACATACAAAATGTCCATGTAACAGTCATTGGCAGATGATAAGACAACCGGCTACTAGCTTCATTGGTGGGGGAAGAAAAGCCAAGCGCGCTCTAGACTGAACAGGAACAGAGAGGAAGGCAATAATAAAGAGGCCATACATACTTGTTGGAGCAGAAAGGCTCTGGGGTAACAAAACAATTCAGTCCAAGGAAAGGGGCCAACAGTCCACGAGCCAGGAAGTCCAAAGTTGACTAAGCTGCCACACTGACTCATCACATTACCTCCCATAAGTACCCAAAACACTAATGAAGGCAAGTGGACACAGCAGTGTGGCAAGCAAGTGCATGACTGATTGGAATGTGTGTGTGTGTGTGTGTGTGCATGTGTGAGTGTGCGTGTGTATGTGTGCATGTGGTGATGAGACACAATGTCTGGCGAGAGGAGGAGACATGGCCGTAGGACTGGCAGAGAGCAGCGCTCAAATAATCTGCCAGCTGAAATTAATAAGTAATAATCAAAGATCTACAGCCACAGATCATGGATGGGGTTGAAAACAACCCCAAACATGACAAGTTCAGACTAGCCCAGTTAACGTGAAGACCTCTGGATCACCAGTGCACTGTTTTTTGGTAGTCCGCCTTTAACCCCCCCCAATGGGGTTGGGGATTAGCCCACCACTAGAATGTCTTTGGCTAGCCCATGGGGTCTGTCTCCATTTTGCTTTTGGCAAAATTGCTGGTTGGGCGGTCTTCTTTTGAAATCAGAGGGTGGGGTTAGATGAGGGAGGTGCTATCGGGCACTGGGGTCTGAATGCAGTGCAGACAGTCCTCTTTTTTACCACTTATTCCTCAACCGGTCTGCAGCAAAAAGCTGGGGGCAGGTGTCTCAATGATTAGATGAACCCACTAACCAGTCATGGTAAGGTTTTTTTCTCTTTGTCATTGTTTAATTTTCTGATTTTATTTAATGATGCAATTTTTGCACATGCCACGACGTAGTTCCATTGGTTAACCATAGGGGTGCGGCTCTAGCTCATCATTGGACACACCATCAAACCCTCCCTCTCTGTTCATTGGCTGAGGCCAGATCAAAAAATTTATAAACCTCAAATATCATCATCAGTTTGATGTTCGGTCGCAGGTGAAGCTGCCGGTAACAAGTTGAATGAATTAATGATTTATTTGAACATGTTGCATCAGAACAAGAATCAATTTAAATAGATAAATAATAAATAAATGAAATGAAATTCATAATGATAATACATAAAACGCAATCATTATACACATGGGAATGGAGGGGTGGCTGGTGGACGGGTGGAGGAGTGAGGGGAGGGGGGTGAGGGAGGGGAGGAAACGGGGCGGGGGGTGAGGCGAGGGGTGGAGTGAGGGGTGGGGAGGTCAAAGGTCACTACCTGTCAAAAGTTTGATGGAAGGTGGCCTACATTATCTTCTTCTTGTGACGCTTGGCATTCACGCCAAAGAGTTCAATCTTTGTCTCATCACACCAGAGAATTTTGTTTCTCATGGTCTGAGAGTCCTTCAGGTGCCTTTTGGCAGACCCCAGGTGGGCTGCCATGTGCCTTTTACAAAGGAGTGGCTTCCGTCTGGCCAATCTACCATACAGGCCTGATTGGTGGATTGCTGCAGAGATAGTTGTCCTTCTGGAAGATTCTCCTGTCCCCACAGAGGAATGCTGGAGCTCTGACAGAGTGACCATTGGGTTCTTGGTCACCTCCCTGACTAAGGCCTTTCTCCCCCGATTGCTCAGTGTTAATGGCTGGCCAGCTCTAGGAAGAGTCCTGGTGGTTCTGAATTTTTTTCCATTTACGGATGATGGAGGCTACTGTGTTCATTGAGTCCTTCAAAGCAGCAGAAATTTTTCTGTACCCTTCCCCAGATGTGTGCCTCGAGACAATCCTGTCTCTGAGGTCTACAAACAATTCCTTTGACTTCATGCTTGGTTTGTGCTCTGACATGCACTGTCAACTGTTGGACCTTATATAGACAGGTGTGTGCCTTTCCAAATCATGTCCAATCAATTGAATTTAACACAGGTGGACTACAATTAAGCTGTAGAAACATTTCAAGGATGATCAGTGGAAACAGGATGCACCTGAGCTCAATTTTGAGCTTCATGGCAAAGGCTGTGAAAACTTCCTGTGCATCCAGAATGTATTCACCACTTTTTCCATATTTTGTTATATTACAGCCTTATTCCAAAAGGGATTAAATTCTTTTTTGACCTCAAAATTCTACACACAATACTCCATAATGAGAATGTGAAAAAGTTTTGTTTTTTGTTTTTTTTAGATTTTTGCAAATTTACTGTATTAAAAATAAAAAAACCTAAGAAATCACATGTACATAAGTACAGTCATGTGAAAAAATTGGGCACCCCTTTAAATATTCAGTTCTTTATTAAGAAATGTTCACATAACTATGTCTAACCTTGTTGCTGTTTTATTTGTTTGTTTTTTTAACATTTATTTTAGCTATTGTAAGTGGGAATGAATCTGGGGGTGTCCTAAAAAAGATGGGGGGGGAGTCCTAATTTATTCCTCACTATTTGTTTAGAATTACATTTATAGAAAATTTGTAGAAAGTCTTTAATTAATTTTTAATTGTTTAGTTGTATTACATGAATCTCTCAGTATTTTTAACATTTATATCCATATGTCCAAATGTCCAAATGTCCGTATGTCCAAATAAGTAAAAAAAAAACAAAAAAACAACAGCACAGGCTTATACAGGGTGTCCTAATTTTTCAGTACTGTACATGCCAGGCTTCATGTTTGAAGGAAACCAAGCACCGATCATAACCATGCCAATGGTGGTGGCAGCATCATGCTGTGGGGATGTTTTTCAGCAGCAGGAACTGGGAGACTAGTCAGGATAGAGGCAAAGATGAATGCAGCAATGTACAGAGACATCCTGGATGAAAACCTGCTCCAGAGTGCTCTTGACCTCAGACTGGGCCGACAGTTCATCTTTCAGCAGCACAATGACGCCAAGCACAATGCCAAAATATCAAAGGAGTGGCTTCAGGACAACTCTGCAAATGGCCTTGAGTGTCCCAGCCAGAACCCAGACTTGAATCCAATTGAACATCTCTGGAGACATCTGAAAATGGCTGTGCACCGATGCTTCCCATCTAACCTGATGGAGCTTGAGAGATGCTGCAAAGAGGAATGGGCCAAACTGCCCAAAGATAGGTGTGCCAAGCTTATGGCATCATATTCCAAAAGACTTGAGGCTGTAATTGCTGCCAAAGGTGCATCAACAAAGTATTGAGCAAAGGATGTGAATTCTTACAGTGGTGTGAAAAGTGTGTGCCCCCTTCCTGATTTCTCATTTTTTTTTGTATGTTTATCACACTTAAATATTTAAGACCATCAAACAAATTGAAATATTAGACAAAGATAACACAAGTAAACACAAAATGCAGTTTTTAAATGGAAGTGTTAATTATTAAGGGAAATAAAATTCAAACCTAATAACTGGTTGGGCCACCCTTAGCAGCAACAACTACCATCAAGTGTTTGTGATAACTGACAATGAGTCTTTTACAGCACTGTGGGGGAATTTTGGCCAACTCATCTTTGCAGAATTGTTGTAAGTCAGCCACATTAGAGGGTTTTCGAGCATGAACCGTCTTTTAAAGGTCATGCCACAGCATCTCAACATGGATTCAGGTCAGGACTTTGATTAGGGAACTCCAAAGTCTTCATTTTTTTCTTAAGCCCTTCAGATGTGGACTTGCTTGTGTGTTTTGGATAATTGTCCTGCTGCAGAACCCGAGTGCACTTCAGCTTGAGGTCACAAACAGATAGCCGGACATTCTCCTTCAGGATTTTTTGGTAGACAGCAGAATTCATGGCTCCATTTACCACAGCAAGTCTTCCAGGTCCTGAAGCAGTGAAAAAGCCCAAGACCATCACACTACCACCACCACATTTTACTGTTGGTATGGTGTTCCATTTCTGAAATGTTGTGTTACTTTTACGCCATATGTAATGGGACACACACCTTCCTAAAAGTTCAACTTTTGTCTCGTCAGTCCACAGAGAATTTTCCCAAAAGTCCTGGGAAACATCAAGATGTTTTCTGGCAAAACTGAGATGAGCCTTTATGTTCTTTTTGCTCAGCAGTGGTTTTTGTCTTGGAACTCTGCCAAGTAGGTCATTTTTGCCCAGCCTCTTTCTTATGGTGGAGTCATGAACATTGACCTTAACTGAGGCAAGTGAGGCCTTCAGTTCTTTGAATGTTGTTGTGGGGTCTTTTCTGACCTCTTGGGTGAGTCGTCGCTGCGCTCTTGTGGTAATTTTGGTTGGCTGGCCACTCCTGGGAAGGTTAACCACTGTTCCATGTTTTCGCCATTTGTGGATAATGGCTCACTGTGGTTCGCTGGAGTCCCAAAACTTTAGAAATGGCTTCATAACCTTTTCCAGACTGATAGATCTCATTTACATTGTTTCTCATTTGTTCCCGAATTTCTTTGGATCAGAGTATGATGTCTAGCTTTTGAGGATCTTTTGGTCTACTTCACTTTGTCAGGAAGGTCCTATTTAAGTGATTTCTTGATTGAGACCAGGTGTGGCAGTAATCAGGCCTGGGTGTGGCTAGAGAAATTGAACTCATCTTTCCAAAGATGTCATAAGCCAAAGTTAATTTATGTTTTAACAGGGGATGGCAATCACTTTTTCACACAAGGCCATGTAGGTTTGGATTTTTCTTACCCTTAATAATTAACACCTTCATTTAAAAACTGCATTCTGTGTTTACTTGTGTTATCTTTGTCTAACGTTTAAATTTGTTTGATGATGTGAAATATTTAAGTGTGACAAACATACAAAAAAATGAAGGAAGGGGGCACACACTTTTTCACACCACTGTATGTACATGTGATTCCTTAGATTTTATTTTTTAATAAATTTTCAAATATTTAAAAAAAAAAAACAGACTTTTTTCCCATTGTCATGATGGGGTATTGTGAGTAGAATTTTGAGGAAAAAAATGAATTGAATCCATTTTGGAATAAGGCTGTAACATAACAAAATGTGAATAAGTGAAGTGCTGTGAATACTTTCCTGATGCATTGTATCTTGATCTCATTTTTTTACATCACAAAAATTTGGCATTTGAAGAGGGGTGTGTAGACTTTTAAAATCCACCATATTTGTCTGTGTGTTACTTTTGCTCATCTTCCTACATTGGTTTGGCCAGAATGTATGAGAAAATACCAAATTACCCTGTTGTCCTTTTCCTACCTGCAGTTTCTCTGGTCAGTTTGTTAAAATGCACAAGATTAGTAAACCCTCATGACAATATTGTTTGACTAATTAGCGCATTAATTCTGAAACATTAAAATTTTAATTAAACTGGTCTGTCAGTTAAATTTAATGGTATAGAAACCATATCAATATGATATAAAAGACACTGAATGTTTTCGCTCACGTTTTGATTTTTAATCATTGACTGTAAGAGCAAGAATGCAGATTAAACACTTACAACACAGTATTACAAGATAAAGTTAAGACAAAGATATTAAATGTGTAAAAATTAACACAACCTGGGGAGCGTTCAGCTGACAAAACAGGTCACCAAACATAGTTTGCAAGGCGAACTCACCTAAATGAACCTGCAGTTCTCGGAGAACGGTTTTTCTGTTAGGCTCGTGCATTCTGTATTTGTGTAGATCTATGGTCCTCTTTCAGCCAGTTATAGGATACGGTAACTACAGCGTATAGTGTAGCCTACTTCAACTTAATATTACCTAAGAATTCTCCATTATACCCCCACCAAAAACAGAATTTTATGCATGGTATTGTTTTACTTACAAGATGACAATACCTCTATTCTTAAATTGATGGAATTGCTCCAAAAATCAAAGAAAATAAAAGAATATCACAAACTATCTTACCTAGCCACCATCTTTGTTTGCTATGTGAACCACCTCCCTAAGGAGTTCGGCCAATGAGAAAACGGTTCGCAGCGACCGTGTTGTTCAGTTACGGAAACTAATGAACAGTTCTGAACGGTTGCAAATGGTTTTGTCAACTGAACGCAGGGCTGATCTCAATCGACTTTTATGTTGTCTATGGGCATTAATTCCAATCTTGATCCGGGTACACACAGATGGGGTGGGAATTACAGTTAAATACTATCAGTGAAATCTGTCAAAATGATTGCTAAAAATTACCGGTCAATGACGGAGAATTCTCGATTAACGCAACCTCAGTCTGGCACATAAGACGTGGACAAAATTGTTGGTACCCCTCTGTTAATGAAAGAAAAACCCACAATGGTCACAGAAATAACTTGAATCTGACAAAAGTGGTAATAAATAAAAATTCTATGAAAATTAACCAATGAAAATCAGACAGTGCTTTTGAATTGTGGTTCAACAGAATTATTTAAAAAAAACAAACTCATGAAACAGGCCTGGACAAAAAATATGGTACCCTTAATTTAATATTTTGTTGCACAACATTTTGAGGCAATCACTGCAATCAAACGATTTCTGTAACTGTCAATGAGACTTCTGCATCTCTCAGCAGGTATTTTGGCCCACTCTTCATGAGCAAACTGCTCCAGTTGTCTCAGGTTTGAAGGGCGCCTTCTCCAGATGGCGTGTTTCAGCTCCTTCCACAGATGTTCAACAGGATTTAGAATCTTTAGAATCTTTAGAAACTTTAGAATAGTCCAATGTTTTGCTCTTAGCCATTCTTGGGTGTTTTTAGCTGTGTGTTTTGGGTCATTATCCTTTTGCAAGACCCATGACCTGCGACTGAGACCAAGCTGTCTGACACTGGGCAGCACATTTCTCTCTCGAATACCTTGATAGTCTTGAGATTTCATTGTACCCTGCACAGATTCAAGACACCCTGTTCCAGATGCAGCAAAGCAGCCCCACAACATAACAGAACCTCCTCCATGTTTCACAGTAGGGACAGTGTTCTTTTCTTGGTATGCTTCATTTTTGCGTCTGTGAACATAGAGCTGATGTGCCTTGCCAAAAAGTCCCAGTTTTGTCTCGTCTGTCCATAGGACATTCTCCCAGAAGCTTTGCGGCTTGTCAACATGCAGTTTGACAAATTCCAGTCTGGCTTTTTGATGATTTGTTTTCAACAGTGGTGTCCTCCTTGTTCGTCTCCCATAAGATAAGATAAGATAAGCCTTTATTAGTCCCACAATGGGGGAATTCCAGGATTGCAACAGCACAGGGATAGCAACACTCAGAGCAACAATCAGAAGGCAAGAAAAAACAAGAACAGCTAGTAAACATATGTACATATTAATATACAGTATATATATAGACACACAGTGCAGAGCATTATGGTTGGTGAATGTGCAGCAGAAAGTCCAAGCTCTCTCTTCGCGGATGCGGCGGGCCAGCTGGAAGTCTTTGGGCATGATGGCGACCCCCTTAGCGAAGAACAGACCCACCAGGTAGGCCTCGCCGGCCTCCTGCAGAGCCATGACGGCGGAGCTCTGGAAGCGCAGGTCGGTCTTGGAAGTCCTGAGCGATCTCCCTCACCAGGCGCTGGATAGGCAGCTTATGGATGAGCAGCTCCGTGGATTTCTGGCAGCGATGGATCTCTCTCGGAGCCACGGGCCTGTAACGGTGAGGCTTCTTCACTCCGCCGGTGGCCGGAGCGCTTCTCCGAGCGTTCTGCCTGGTTCTTGCCATCGCTCTTTATCATTCCGTCTTATATTTCCCGCACGCCGCCCAAACTCCAGCCCGGCACCCACGTCGTTTCCGCAACAGTTCCCGGTATATCGAGTCTCTCTGCTAGCATCGGGTGGCGGCCGAGTGCTAGCTAGCACTAGCTCTTCCTGCTGTAACGTCTCCTGCTGTAAACAGAGGCTCCGTCCGCCGACTCCGGAGACCTTTGGGGCGATCTGTGTGTCCGTGATATATATAGAGTGAAAGGTGTAGAAAGAAGAAGGAAGGAAAGAGAAGGAACCCATGAAGTCCACTTTGGCTCAAACAATGACGGATGGTGCGATCTGACACTGATGTACCTTGACCTTGGAGTTCACCATGAATGTGTTTAGAGGTTGTTCTGGGCTCTTTTGTTACCATTCGTATTATCCGTCTCCTCCTGCAGCCACATCCAGGGAGGTTGGCTACAGTCCTGTGGATCTTAAATTTCTGAATAATATGTGCAACTATAGTCAAAGGAATATCAAGCTGCTTGGAGATGGTCTTATAGCCTTTACCTTTAACATGCTTGTCTATAATTTTCTTTCTAATCTCCTGAGACAACTCTCTCCTTTGCTTCCTCTGGTCCATGTTTAGTGTTGTACACATCATGTCAACAAACAGCACAGTGACTACTTGTCACCCTTTAAATAGGCCAACTGACTGATTACAAGTTTGTAGACACCTGTGATGCTAATTAGAGGACACATCTTGGTTGAACATGTCCCTATGGTCACATTATTTTCAATCTTTTCTAGGGGTACCATCATTTTTGTCCAGGCCTGTTTCATGAGTTTGTTTTTTTAAAATAATTCTGTTGAACCACAATTCCAAAGCATTGTCTGATTTTCATTGGTTAATTTTCATAGAATTTTTATTTATTACCACTTTTTCTTTTGTCAGATTCAAGTTATTTCTGTGACCATTGTGGGTTTTTCTTTCATTAACGGAGGGGTACCAACAATTTTGTCCACGTCTGTATATAGATACACACACACACACACACATATATATATATATATACTGTATATATATATATATATATATATATATACAGTATATACAGTATATACAGTATATATATATATATATATATATATATATATATATATATATATATATATATATATATATATATATATATATATATATATATACACAGTATATACAGTATATACAGTATATATATATATATATATATAGTCAACCCCATCTCAACAAAAAAATATAACTAATGAACGTTTTCCTAAGACTTGACATGGTTCTAGTGACCCAAAAGAGCAGACATAACTTAGAGTTGACACAATTAACCTTTTATTGATACAGTGGGGCAAAAAAGTATTTAGTCAGCCACCAATTGTGCAAGTTCTCCCACTTAAAAGATGAGAGCGGTCTCCAATTTTCATCATAGGTATATCTCAACTATGAGAGACAAAATGAGGAAAAAAAAATCCAGAAAATCACATTGTCTGATTTTTAAAGAATTTATTTGCAAATTATGGTGGAAAATAAATATTTGGTCACCTACAAACAAGCAAGATTTCTGGCTCTCACAGACCTGTAACTTCTTCTTTAAGAGGCTCCTCTGTCCTCCACTCGTTACCTGTATTAATGGCGCCTGTTTGAACTTGTTATCAGTATAAAAGACACCTGTCCACAACCTCAAACAGTCAGACTCCAAACTCCACTATGGCCAAGACCAAAGAGCTGTCAAAGGACACCAGAAACAAAATTGTAGACCTGCACCAGGCTGGGAAGACTGAATCTGCAATAGGTAAGCAGCTTGGTGTGAAGAAATCAACTGTGGGAGCAATTATTAGAAAATGGAAGACATACAAGACCACTGATAATCTCCCTCGATCTGGGGCTCCACGCAAGATCTCACCCCATGGGGTCAAAATGATCACGAGAACGGTGAGCAAAAATCCCAGAACCACATGGGGGGACCTAGTGAATGACCTGCAGAGAGCTGGGACCAAAGCAACAAAGGCTACCATCAGTAACACACTACGCCGTTAGGGACTCAAATCCTGCAGTGCCAGACGTGTCCCCCTGCTTAAGCCAGTACATGTCCCGGCCCGTCTGAAGTTTGCTAGAGAGCATTTGGATGATCCAGAAGAGGATTGGGAGAATGTCATATGGTCAGATGAAACCAAAATAGAACTTTTTGGTAAAAACTCAACTTGTAGTGTTTGGAGGAGAAAGAACACCATACCTACTGTGAAGGATGGGGGTGGAAACATCAGTCTTTGGGGCTGTTTTTCTGCAAAGGGACCAGGACGACTGATCTGTGTAAAGGAAAGAATGAATGGGGCCATGTATCGTGAGATTTTGAGTGAAAACCTCCTTCCATCAGCAAGGGCATTGAAGATGAAATGTGGCTGGGTCTTTCAGCATGACAATGATCCCAAACACACCACCCAGGCAACAAAGGAGTGGCTTGGTAAGAAGCATTTCAAGGTCCTGGAGTGGCCTAGCCAGTCTCCAGATCTCAACCCCATAGAAAATCTTTGGAGGGAGTTGAAAAAGTCCGTGTTGCCCAGAGACAGCCCCAAAACATCACTGCTCTAGAGGAGATCTGCATGGAGGAATGGGCAAAAATACCTTCAACAGTGTGTGAAAACCTTGTGAAGACTTACAGAAAACGTTTGACCTCTGTCATTGCCAACAAAGGGTATATAACAAAGTATTGAGATGAACTTTTGTTATTGACCAAATACTTATTTTCCACCATAATTTGCAAATAAATTCTTTGAAAAACAGACAATGTAATTTTCTGGATTTTTTTTTTCTCATTTTGTCTCTCATAGTTGAGGTATACCTATGATGAAAATTGGAGACCTCTCTCATCTTTTAAGGGGGAGAACTTGCACAATTGGTGGCTGACTAAATACTTTTTTACCCCACTGTAATAGTGGACATGAGTGGGTGCGTATATGTGTGTTTAGATGTGTATAGAGTGAGTTGGCGACTCAGCTGGGGCGAGCAGAACACCATACGACCTGGCAACCCTACAGAGAAACAAAGGGAGAGTTAGCTGCAGTGCAGGCAAGGTGAGCACCAGATATGTTCTACGCTTACTATCAGAGATGGTAGGGAGAAGCGCAGGTAGCACGGAAGCCACAGCCAGGAAGATAGTGCTTGCAGGGTAGCCGGGGAGCTGAATGCCGGTGAGGGGAAACGGGTGAGTCCGCTGCCAGGGAGAAGGAATCCGCCGCCACGGATCTCCGCCTGTGCACAGGGGACTAGGACAAGGTGAGAAGGTAAGATGGTGGCTTACTTGGTAGAAGATGAGTCCAGCAGACGCAGGCCCGGACAGTTAACAGTTGAGGCTGGGAAGCCTGACGTGAAGAAGCTCCGTGAGGCTAGGAAGCTCGACCGAGGTTTGGCATAGCAGGTTTCTGGAGAAGGAAACAGACGACTGGATCTGACGGTATATATAGCCAGAGAATAATGACAGGCAGGTGTGCGCACAGGTGTGTAAATTGGCAGCCATGACAAGACTGTGTTAAAGAACTCCTTGCAGCCTGTGTAAAACCCCTACAACATCCACGTCTTCCACGTCCCCCCACGGACCCACATTAACTTCATTTTGAATCATGAAACTGGATCCTAACAACATCAACATGGAAATTTCGTTGGGCCAGATCAACTACAACTTGTCCCTTGTCTCATCCTGCATTCATACTAGTGATCAGTCCATGCAGTCAAATACAGTCAACAATAACAAAATATTTCCTATTCATCAAATCCAAATACAGAGGAGGTATTTAACAGTGAACTGCCAATCAGAATCATGAACAGTTCCCTTCAGTTCTCAAAAAACCACCAATGACTACAGATTAGAAAACAGGAACAAACCGATCTGAGAAGAAACATCTTTTTTCCATATTATAATTCAGCTGCTAACAATGTCAACAACTATGACTGTGGTTCTGACAAAGATCACCATCCAGCACTTTATTGTATTTGGTGTTGTGATTCCTCAAAGATTCCTCTGAAACTTCATATATGACTGATTTGATGGTTTGTTTGTGTCTTCAGAAATGTGGAGGAACAGAACTGGTGCAGAGAGGTCTGATAATATCAAACAGAGAGGCCTGTTAAAATGGCTGCTGTGACCTGTGTGTCTTCCTGGTGTTTGTCGGGAAATTATTGCAGAATTAAAACATTCACACCTCTGTCACTGTTCTTGCAACATTGTGAATGAAACACTTCCCCTTCACTTCTCCAAGAAAAAAACAAAAAGCATCTGATTTCAAACCTCAAAAACTTTCCTGTCTGCTGTTAGCAGTGAGAAATAATTACCAGTATCATCATGGACAATGTATGTTTTCCAATAATAAATGTATATCCATAAATGGATATACATTTATGGATATACACGATATATGGGGATTGTCACTTCCTTGTGGTAACGTATTGTCACTTCCTGTTTTACTGTCTGCCTGTATGGTTTGCTCTCCAGCCACTAGCTATGGCTACTAGCTCTCTTTCCTCTCCTCTTCTGGTGTGCTCTCTCTGTCAGATGTTTAGCTACACCTCTGCCTCTTTTAGTGATAACGGTAAATGTAATAAATGTTGTCTTTTTGAGGCGCTCGAGGCGAGGTTGTCTGATTTGGAATCCCGGCTCCGCTGCATTGAAACACCGTCTGCGCCAGTTAATCTCGACGGATGCCCATTAGCTGCAGCGGAGCTAGCTAGCTTAGGCCCCACTGTCAGCGGTCCCCCGGCTCTCCTCAGCAGCGAGGAGACTGGGTGGGTGACGGTGAGAAGGAAGCCTAGTCGCAAAGCCCCGGTACACCACCAACCTGTTCACGTTCCTAATCGTTTTTCCCCGCTCAGCGACACACCCGCTGAGGAAAAAACTCTGATCATTGGCGACTCTGTAGTCAGAAACATGAACCTAGAGACTCCAGCGGCCATAGTCAAATGCATTCCTGGGGCCAGAGCAGGCGACATCGAGTCAAATTTGAAAATGCTGGCTAAAAGTAACTGTAAATATTCCACAATTGTTATTCACGCCGGCATTAATGACATCCATCTCCGGCAGTCGGAAGTCACGAAACTTAATATAGAATCGGTGTGTGACTTTGCAAAAATGATGTCTGCCACTGTAGTATTCTCTTGGCCCCTCCCCAATCTGACCAATGATGACATGTTTAGCCGCTCGTCATCCTTGAACCGCTGGCTGTCTGTGTGGTGTCCTAAAAATGATGTGGGCTACATTGACAATTGGAGCTCTTTTTGGGGAAAACCTGGTCTTATGAGACGAGACAGCATTCATCCCACTTTGGATGGTGCTTCTCATTTATCTAACAATCTGGCATCTTTTTTATCCAAATTTCCAAAACCCTGACTACTCAGAGTTGGGACCAGGAAGCAGAGTCGCAGTCTTACACGCCTCTCTGCAGCTCCTCTTCATCCGCCACCCCTCAGCTTAGCCCCTGACTTCCCCATCAGAGAATCATTGTCTGCTCCCTCCAAAGTAAATAAAAATATAATGCATAAGCATCCCAAAGTGATAAAGCAAAATATTGGTAAAACTCAAATTAAACATGAAGACTCTAAATTGAATGAATTGGCCTCTGTTCCTCCTCATAATTTAAAAACTAAATGTGGTTTATTAGATATTAGGTCTCTAACTCCCAAGTCTCTGTTACTCCATGATCTGTTAATTGATCATCAGATTGATTTAATTTCCCTTACAGAGACTTGGTTAGGGCAAGAGGATTATGTTGGTTTAAATGAATCAACTCCCTCTGGTTATTTAAACTGTCAAAATCCCAGAAGTTCTGGTCGTGGGGGAGGAGTAGCAACAATTTACCATTCCAAATTACTAGTTAATGTAAAGCAAAAAACATGTTATAATTCCTTTGAGGGCCTGGTCCTCAGTATTGGGCACTTTAGCAATTTTAGGTTAAACCCAATTTTATTTGCCATAGTTTATCGTCCCCCATCAACCTACTCAGAATTTTTATCCAAATTTGCTGATTTCTTAGCTGATTTAGTGCTGAAATCTGATAGAATAATTATAGTAGGGGACTTTAATATACATGTGGATGTAGATAGTGACTGCCTTAATGTGGCATTTAATTCAATATTACACTCGATTTGGTTTTCTCAGAAAGTAGGAAATTCTACTCATTACCTCCACCATACATTGGACCTTGTTCTGACATATGGCATAGAAATAGAAAATCTTGTAGTGTCTCCTCATAACCCTGTACTGTCAGACCATTGTCTGTTAACCTTTGATTTTGCTATTTCTGACTATTTGAATGAATTTTGAATGAATTTTATGAATGAATTTTATTTTTATTTCGGATAGTACAGTACAGGTTAAAAGAAACTGTATAATATAACAACAAGGTCAAATTAGACAAAGACTCCTTCTACTATACAATTCCACGTGAGTTATCCGAAATGGGTGATGGCTGAAGCCGCAGCTTATATTGCCCACCCATATTCCATCCAAGAATTCAAAAGAGAAAAAAGAGAAAACAAGACAAGAGCGATTACAATTTAAAACGAAGCTAAGACAAAATATGACTGAGAGAAAAAAAAAGAAAACTAAGCTAGGCTAAGTTAAGTGGTTACTATTCAAAAACAAATCTAAGACAAAATGTCACAGAGAAAAAAAAAAAAAAAAAAAAAACTAAGCTACAACACAACACAGGCTGGATATGTCAATCCTTATGTGAGTTTACATGTCGTCTTGTAAATATGTTTGGAGTATTTCTTCCTTTAGTTTTTGTTTAAATTGTCCAAGCGTTGTACATGATTTTAATTCAGGTCCAAAATCGTTCCATAATCTGACTCCTTGCACTGAAATACAGTGTTGCTTGGTGGTTGTTCTCACTGTAGGCTTTTGAAATATACATGTACATAAATATACATTTGGCTCCTAAAGAAAAATATAATTACAGTAGATGCCTCTCAGATGATGCTGTTACCAAATTTATGCAGATTGTCTCCTCTATGCCATGTGTCAACACAACGGAAATAAGCTATAGACAGCTTGCTCCTTCTGTAATTGATAACATGGTGGATAGTGTTTCAGCTTCTCTTCATCAGACTCTAGACTTGGTGGCCCCCTTAAAAAAGAAAAAGTCTAATCAGAGATTTCTAACTCCTTGGTTCAACACAGAAACTCATAGCTTAAAACAGAAGACTCGTCAATTAGAAAGAAAATGGCGCTCCACTAATTTAGATGAAATCTATTTAGCTTGGAGAAATCATCTTTTAATTTATAAAAAATCTCTTAGAAAAGCTAGAACGAGTTATTACTCTGCATTAATAGAAGAGAACAAGAATAATCCCAGGTTTCTTTTCAGTACTGTAGCCAGGTTGACAAAGAGTCAGGACTCTGTCAATCCGAGCATTCCCTTAGAGCTTACTAGTCAGGACTTTATGAACTTTTTCAATAATAAAATTTCATCCATCAGAGATAAAATCAATCAGATTCTTCCCACAGTTAACTTAAATACTGTAACTACTACAACTCCTTCTATTGATGTCTGTCTCAATGAGTTTACTCCAATCGACCTTTGTGAGTTAGACAAAATAGTTTCCTCATCCAAACCTTCAACTTGTCTTTTAGACCCTATTCCTACCAGGTTATTTAAAGAAGTCTTCCCACTTATTGGTAGCTTTATTCTTCATATAATCAATTCTTCATTAACTTTAGGCCATGTACCGCAGGCTTTTAAAATGGCTGTAATTAAACCCTTATTCAAAAAGCCAACGCTAGATCCTGGAGCTTTAGCTAACTATAGACCAATCTCTAATCTCCCTTTCATTTCAAAAATCTTAGAAAGAGTTGTTGCTGTGCAATTGTTTGACCACCTGCAGGGAGATGGTTTACTTGAAGAGTTTAAATCTGGGTTTGGAATCCATCATAGTGCTGAGGCAGCCTTGGCAAAGGTCACTAACGACCTCCTCATTGCATCTGATAATGGACTAGTTTCTGTACTTGTCCTTTTAGACCTTAGTGCAGCTTTTGATACTATCGATCATAATATTCTACTTGATAGATTAGAACACTATGTTGGACTTAATGGAACTTCGTTGCAGTGGTTTAGATCTTATTTATCTGATAGGTTCCAGTTTGTTCATGTAAATTATGAGTTTTCTTTCAACTCAAATCTTAGTCATGGAGTTCCACAGGGATCTGTGCTAGGCCCTACTCTTTTTAGTTTATATATGCTTCCGTTAGGCAACATTATTAGAAAGCACTGTATACATTTTCATTGTTATGCTGATGACACACAATTATACCTGTCATTGAAGCCAGATGATAGTAATCAATTAGCCAAGTTAGAAGCCTGTCTTAAGGAAATCAAAGCTTGGATGACTTGTAATTTCCTGCTATTAAATTCAGATAGACTGAAGTCATTCTTGTTGGTCAAAAAAAACCTTAGAAATTCCTTTCCAAATCAAACTTTTAGTTTGGATGCGGTTACTATTTCTCTTAATAGCTCTGTGAGGAACCTTGGAGTTATTTTTGATCAGGATTTGTCCTTCAATTCACATATTAAATTTGTTTCTAAGACTGCCTTCTATCGGGCAGCACGGTGGAACAGTGGTTAGCACAGTGGCAGCACAGCAAGAAGGTCATGGGATCGATTCCACCCTTGACCATTATGGGTTCGATCCCACCCCCAGACCATCGGTGACCCTTCTGTGTGGAGTTTGCATGTTCTCCCCGTGTCTGCGTGGGTTTACTCCAGGCACTCCGGTTTCCTCCCACATGCCAAAAACATGCAAGTTAGGTTAATTGGCATCAAAACTGGGGATTCTAAATTGTCCTTAGGTATGGATGTGAGAGTGAATGGTTGTTTGTCTCTCTGTGTTGGCCCTGCGATGGACTGGCGATCTGTCCAGGGTGTACCCTGCCTCTCGCCCAAAAGATGCTGGGATAGGCTCCAGCCCCCCTGCGACCCGAAAGGATTAAGCGGTAGAAGATGGATGGATGGATGGATTGACTGCCTTCTATCATTTGCGTAATATTGCCAAGATTAGGAGCATCTTGTCTCAGAGTGATGCTGATAAACTGATCCACGCTTTTGTTAGCTCGAGATTAGATTATTGTAATTCTTTATTATCAGGCTGTCCTAAAACATCTTTAAAAAGTCTTCAGCTGATCCAAAATGCTGCAGCAAGAGTTTTAACAGGAACTAGAAAGAGAGATCATATCTCTCTGGTTCTGGCCTCCCTTCATTGGCTTCCCATAGAGTTTAGAATTAAGTTTAAAATCCTTCTTCTTACTTACAAAGCTCTAAACAATCAGGGTCCTTTTTATTTAAAAGATCTGATACTACCGTATTATCCTAACAGAGCACTACGCTCCCAAAATGCAGGATTACTTGTAATACCTAGACTCTCCAAAAGTACAATGGGAGGCAGAGCCTTCAGTTATCAAGCTCCTCTCCTGTGGAATCAGCTGCCAATCTGGATTCGGGAGTCAGACTCGATCTCTGTTTTTAAGAATAGGGCTAAAACCTACCTTTTTGATATAGCCTACAATTAGGGAGGGATCATGTGTTTCTGAACCCTCCCTTAGTTATGCTGCTAATAGGTTTAGTCAGCCGGGGGACCTCCAGTAATGCACTGGGCCTCACTCCTTTTCTCACTCTCAAGGAAATATTTTTTTTTGCTGGTGATTAACATTTGTTTGTTCTCTCCCATAGATTGAGTCCCCATCGTGCTGTTTGCTCTCTACATGTCTGTTCTTTTCTTCTTCTCTATCCCCTCACCCCCCAGCCAGTCGCAGCAGATGACTGCCCCTCCCTGAGCCTGGTTCTGCTGGAGGTTTCTTCCTGTTAAAAGGGAGTTTTTCCTCTCCACCGTCGCCAAGTGCTTGCTCACAGGGGATCGCCTGATTGCTGGGGTCTTTCTGCAACTGTGGGGGTTCCCCCTACAGTTGATAGTGCTATGAGATGACTGTTGTTGTGAAATGGCGCTATATAAATAAAGTTGAATTGAATTGAATTGAATTGAAATAGCTGCAATCATGGAAACACACATCTCACCCAACAGTCTTCACACATTTAACTTCCTCTGTTGTTATCCTGATGAAGAAATACTCAATTCTCTCTTTCTTTAAAACAGTGTGTTTATTGTCAGATGTTTTCAGATATATAAAATATAGTAGCTGAAATGTTGAAAACCTTTTGAATCCTTTGACGCTTTTATTAAGAGAGAAGGGGGTGTTAGGAGAAATTTATTTAAAAAAAAATGACAAATCTGTCCATCAAACGACAGAAAAATACAGGATGACATCACTCTGGGAAGTTTTACAGGAAGTTGATGCTCTGTTCATTTTGAGACCGTGTTACTGTGAATGTGAGAGCATAAAGAGACAGAGCAGAGACAGAGAAACACCATGGCTAAATTCCGTCGGATTGTAGTGCCTTTATTACTGATACTGATGCTTCATTTCAAAGGTAATGATTCAGAAAATATAAACCAATAAAATATGTTCATATGAATGATACCAAAACTTCTTTCTGTAAGACACAGACATACAGCATGCTATTGTTTTTTTTTTCATTTTTGTAGCTCAAATATGAAACACAAATGATCGTCACATTAACTCTGAACATAACAGACATATTCATGGTATAGTTTATTTGTCATATTTCATTTTTCTCAACAGCAACAACTGAACAAGATCCGATCACTAGAGTCATAGTCAGAGATGGACATGATGTCACTTTGTTTTGTGGAAATGTGATCAGCAGTCAGCAGAACTGTGAAGGGACTGACTGGATGTTTAACTCTGAAGAATCCAGTGAAACAATGCTATTGATTATATCTGGACAGATTCATAAAGAATCCAACCCTAACTCAGACAGACTGAGTGTTACAGAGAACTGTTCTCTGAGGATAAAGGAAGTCAGTTTAATTGATATTGGACAATACACCTGCATACAGAGGAGATCAGGACAATATCAAGACTCTCAGTTTCATCTGTCTGTTGTTTTCTGTGAGTATTAACATCGTCTATCATGTCAGAAATATTAAAATATCGAAATATATATATATTTTTAAATTATGCTTATTTTTTCCTGTCTTTCTTTTGCATTATCTCAATCTTCAACAGTGATTGAGCTGGATGATCATTTGCTCTGCATTGTGGGGACATATGGAATCTGTAATTACAGACTGGAGTGGCTGTATGAGGGTACAGAGAAAATATCCTCAGATATAAAGTTTTCACCAGGTCCGTGTTCTTCTTCTGTGACATTTCCAGCATCTCAGCTCAATCAGAAGACAAAGATTTCTGAGTCTTTGACGTGCAAAGTTACCATTGGTGACATTAACAAAGTGCATCTGTTTCCCTTCAGTCATCAATCCTCAGGTAAAATAGAAAAATAAGAATATGATAAACTGCTGACAATCATTTTAAAATAATATCTGAATCTAGCACATGTGTACTTTTATGAGTTAAAGTTGAAATACAGGTTTTCTTTTAGTCTGTCACCTCTTATTGCAAAGATGATATGAAGTATTTTCCCCACTGTAAAGATGTTTTATTTTGTTCTTTAACACCAGTATCAGGAACAACACCAGCAACAGTGACGACCACATCATCCATCTTCATACCGCCAGCAACATCAGCTACAATGACAACACAAGGTTAGAACATCTGTCCTTAGTCATTTTCTTCATATTTGACCTTAATAAACACAGAAATTTCACCTGGTCATTTTTATTCAGTTCTTTATGATTTAACACACTGACTTTTTTCCCCTTTTTTTAATTCAGATTAGAATCCCAAAACACCAGATAGTGACAGCGGAATTATTTTAACTTTTATTATGGTTAAATTGATTTTTGCTCCATGCATTCTCCTGTTCAGCCATTTTAAACAATGGCTGCTCCAGAAAGTCAAGAAGAATAGTGAAGTTCACCTGTACCCAAATGTTTATGACCCAGGGTGCCAGATGTCATTTCTTTATTTAAAAGATGGATCCAGCTGTGAAGTGAAGCCAGTGCAGAAAAAGCTGTAATCTATCTAATGACCAGATGGGGGCGACTCATGAGGCTCTTATAGAAATCAGTTCAAGCTTCTGCTATAATTGTGTCAATATCTGAATTTATCTCCAACATTAATGACAAGAAAACACATTCAGTAATTCAGTTACTGTAATTATGTGGGAATATTTTGTAGCTGAGCTTATAAAGGAGTATTTTATGCGATTTAATAGCAGTTATGGTATCTGTTTATTATGCATTATTTTATACAGTGGTGTGAAAAAGTGTCAATTCCTGATTTCTCATTTTTTTTGTATGTTTGTCACAATTAAATGTTTCAGATCATCAAACGAATTTAAATATTAGACAAAGATAACACAAGTAAACAAAAAATGCAGTTTCTAAATGAAGGTGTTTATGATTGATTGACTGATTTTATTTGAACATCGAGACAAAAAAATTTTTAAAACAAAAATCAAAACCAAAAAAAAAAAAATGCCTTGTTCAAAAGGAGTGGGAAGAAGCCAACACTTATATAATCCCACCCCTTCTCCATACCCATCCATCCATCCATCCATCCATCCATCTTCTACCGCTTTTCCGGAGGTCTGGGTCCCGGAGGCAGCAGTTCAAGCAGAGAAGCCCAGACTTCCCTCTCCCCCGCCACTTGCTCCAGCTCTTCAGAGAGGATACCAAGGCGTTCCCAGACCAGCTGGGAGACATAGTCTCTCCACCGAGTCCTGGGTCTGCTCTGGGGTCTCCTCCCAGTGGGACGTGCCTGAAACACCTCAAGTGGGAGGCGTTCAGGAGGCATCCTAATCAGATGCCCATACCACCTCAACTGACTCCTTTCAATGTGGAGGAGCAGCGGTTCTACTCTGAGCCTCTCCCGGATGACTGAGCTCCTCACCCTATCTCTGAGGGTGAGTCCAGCAATCCTACGGAGAAAGCTCATTTCAGCCGCTTGTTTCCGCAGTCTCGTTCTTTCGGTCATTACCCAAAGCTCGTGACCGTAGGTGAGAGTAGGAACGTAGATTGATTGGTAAATCGACAGCTTTGCCTTAGAACTCAGCTCCCTCTTCACCACAACAGACTGGTACAATGTCCGCATCACTGCAGATGCTGCTCCAATCCGTCTGTCGATCTCTCGCTCCATTTTCCCCTCACTCGTGAACAAGACCCCAAGATACTTAA
This sequence comes from Pholidichthys leucotaenia, assembly GCA_020510985.1. NCBI lineage: Eukaryota > Metazoa > Chordata > Actinopteri > Cichliformes > Pholidichthyidae > Pholidichthys > Pholidichthys leucotaenia. The sequence goes on from CM035842.1 coordinate 266,490,935, forward strand.
ACTCCTCCACTTGGGGCAGGAGCCTGTCCCCAACCCAGAGAGGACAATCCACCTTTTTCCGGCTGAGGACCATGGACTCGGACTTGGAGGTGCTGATTCTCATCCCAGCCACTTCACACTCAGCAGAAAACCATCCCAGCAAGAGCTGTAGGTCATTACTGGATGAAACCAACAGGACAACATCATCTGCAAACAACAGAGAGGAGATCCTGTGGTCACCAAGCATGACACCCTCCATTTCCTGGCTGTGCCTAGAAATCCTGTCCATAAAAATTATGAACAGGATCGGTGACAAAGGGCAGCCCTGGCAGAGTCCAACTCTCACTGGGAATGAATCCGACCGAGTGTTGGCAATACGAACCAAATTCTCACAACGGTCGTACAGAGACCGAATAGCTTGTAACAACAAGCCCGATACCCCATACTCCCGAAGCATCCCCCACAAAAATCCACGAGGGACGCGGTCAAATGCCTTCTCCAAGTCCACAAAACACATGTAAACTGGTTGGGCAAACTCCCACGAACCCTGAAGAATTCACGAGAGGGTGAAGAGCTGGTCTGATGTGCCACAGCCAGGATGAAAACCACATTGCTCCTCCTGAATCCGAGGTTCGACCAATGGCTGGACTCTCCTCTCCAGTACCTTGGCATAGACCTTCCCAGGGAGGCTGAGGAGTGTGATCCCTCTAAAGTTGGAGCACACCCTCCGGTCCCCTTTTTTGAAGAGAGGAACCACCACCCCGGTTTGCCATGCCAAAGGCACTGCCCCCGACCTCCACGCAATGTTGCAGAGGCGTGTCAACCATGACAGCCCAACAACATCCAGGGCCTTGAGGTACTCAGGGCAAATCTCGTCCACCCCCGGGGCCCGGCCACCAAGGAGATTTTTAACTACCTTGGCGACCTCAGCCCCTGTGATAGGCGAGTCATCCCCCTCATCCCCAAACCCTGCTTCCTCTGTGGAAGGTGTATCAGTGAGATTGAGGAGATCCTCGAAGTATTCCTTCCACCGCCCGATGATATCCCCAGTCAAAGACAACAGTGTCCCATCCGCACCATAAACAGTGTGGACAGGGAGCTGCTTTCCCTTCCTGAGCCGCCGGATAGTTTGCCAGAATCTCTTCGAGGCCGACCGAAAGTCTTGTTCCATGGCCTCACCGAACTCCTCCCATACCCGGGTTTTTGCTTCAGCAACCACCCGAGCTGCACTCCGCTTGGCCTGCCGGTACACCTCAGCATACCATACCCCATAATTCATAAATTCTCCATACCCCATAAATTATAATATCATTCTAGTCATTATTCATCCCACAATTACATTAATTATACAATACCATAATATATAATACATCTTATAATTAAATTATGCAATAGAAATGATACAACAATGATAGCTTATATTGACAGTAATACCAACATCTAATAATAATTGCATTAATAATAAATAAATACTTCTGGTATATTTAATATAATTATAGACAATATTACCATCATCATAATCACCATATATACCACCATACACCTCCACATGGCTTCCAATACCTAGGCGCAATAAGTAACCACATAATAATAATAACCATAATAATAGGTAGCCATGTAGTAGTTACAACACCAACAACAACAATCAACTCAAATCAATTTGAGTTGATTGATCTGGTTCAGCTGTGCAGCTGTGCAGCCTTCGATCAAGTCAGAGTATTATTTTCTCCGCTTTTGTTTGTTTTTATTGATTTCATTTTTAATTTTTAATTTTTTACATCTGTGATACTAGTCTTTGTTTGCTGTTAGCTCGGTATTGGCCTCGCCTAAAAGCCCGTTCGGATGCACGAGTAGGTCCAATCCCCGGCTGGGCTGCTTTTTACCTAGCTAGGCTACTTGCTAGCCTGTTTTAAGCCTTTAAGCTGTTTTTAGCTAACTTTCAGCTAACTTGTTTTTAGCTATTTTAGCTGTTTTTGGCTAGTTAGCGGACTATCCATCTCAGCGCCTGGATCGCCATGGCTCCGTCTCTGACTTGTACTCGCTGTTTAGCTCTCCTCGGTAAGGTCTCAGAGTTGGAAACGAGGCTCTCCAACCTTTATAAGATTCGGGAGGCTGAAGACCACCTCGATATCATCATTCTCGGGCAAACATCGGCTCTGACTACTGACTCGCAGTTGGCAGAGACAGCTACTTACTTGGGTAAGCTCAGCGCTTCTCCATCAACCTGTACCCCTGCTCCAGCCTCTGCAGACGCCCATGACCAAAGCAATAAACACTGGCTTCATCTCGGGGCTAAACCCAAAGCCTCGGTTGGTCCCCCCTCATCCTCAATGTGTGCCCTGGACCTTGGTTCGACCAGCTAACAACCATCGTCGATCGACCAGAAAGGGCTGCGCCGCTTCTCTTCCCATGTCCTTGGAAAACAGATTTGATATTCTTTCTCTGGAGGATTTTCCCCACCTGGACGCTGGCCGTCCGCCCGTGGATGCCCCTTGTTCTCCCTCCTCTTCTTCAGCGGCGACTCATTCCCGCAATCCCCGGATAAAGACCACCCTAGGTGTGTGAAATCATTAGAGGAGAGCGCTTCTCCCCGCCTTCGCAACAACATCACCCTCTACAAAATTACTCTCCTCGTCAGAATCCACTGACAAAAACCCCCCAGACGACGCTAGTAATTGGTCACTCAATCGTGAGGAACGTCAGCAGCAGGTACTGTGTTACTCGATTTGTTCCTGGGGCTAGAGTCTCTGACATTGAGGCTCTTATCCCTGACCTGCTGAATGAATTCCCCCACGTACAAACTGTCGTTGTGCATGTGGGATGCAATAACATCCCAGATGAAGCGTCAGAGATTTTAAAGAGTGACTTCAGGAGCCTTTTGTCCACTCTTATGAACTGTGGCAGACGTGCGCTCATCTCTGGGCCTTTGGCACCTCTCAGACGAGGCTGCAATTGTTTTAGTAGAACTCTCAGTCTTAATAATTGGCTGTGTTTTACTTGTCCTATTTTTAACATTGGTTTTGTTGACAATTTTAAATTATTTTGGAACCGCCCATCACTTATGAGGCCTGATGGCATCCACCCAAATAAACTTGGTGCACGTGTTTTAAGAGACAATCTATTTTATTCCATTCAATGTTTTTTCGTACAGTGACTGGGACTTGGCGTGTTTACTCACTCTGAAGCTTCTGGGTTTGCCAAACTGCCCTTTTTTGGGTCTGTTCCCACTTCTTGTATCGATCCCATTAATTCAGGTGGTCTTTACCATTTGGATCAGCCTTTGATTTATAATCCTACAGAGATTGTGTCTGTCTCCCATTGCCCTAAATATTGTAACCCAGGACAAATACAACATAACTTGAAAAACACATGCACTTCTGCAGTTCCTCCTCATCCACCACCCTTCAACTTTGCCCCTGTCTCTTCCCTTAGAGAACCTTTTTCTGCTTCCTCCAAAGTTAATAAAAAAGTTAATAAAAACAGAATGCATAAACATCCCAAATTGATTAAACAAAATGTTGGTAAAATTCAAATCCAACCTCAAGTCCCTAAAATTAATAAATTGGCCTCTGTTCCTCCCCAAAATTTAAATATTAAATGTGGTCTATTAAATATTAGATCTCTAACTTCTAAGTCTCTTCTGGCTCATGATCTATTAATCGATCATCAGATCGATCTATTATCCCTCACAGAGACCTGGCTTGGGCAAAATGATTTTGTTGGTCTGAATGAATCAACTCCCTCTGGGTATTTAAACTGTCATAACCCCAGAGATTCTAGTCGTGGTGGTGGAGTGGCGGCAATTTTCCATTCTAAATTACTAGTTAATGTTAAGCAAAAATTATGTTTCAATTCCTTTGAAGGTTTGGTCCTCAGTGTGGGGTTTGTTGGCAATCTTGGCTTGAACCCAATTTTCTTTGCCATAGTTTATCGTCCTCCCTCGGCCTATTCAGAGTTTCTATCTGAATTTGCAGAATTTTTAGCTGATTTAATGCTGAAATCTGATAGAATAATTATTGTAGGGGACTTTAATATACATGTTGATGTAGAGAGTGATTGTCTTAATAAGACATTCAATTCAATTTTAGACTCAATGGGGTTTTCCCAGAAAGTAAAACATTCTACCCATCATTTCCACCATACATTGGACCTTGTTCTGACTTATGGTATAGACATCAAAAATCTGGTAGTGTCCCCTCATAATCCTGTACTGTCTGACCATTGTCTGTTAATTTTTGATTTCATTATCTCTGATCACTTGTTTCCTAAAGAAAAATACTACTACAGCAGATATCTTTCTGATGACGTTGTTGCCAAGTTTTTGCAGATTGTCTCCTCTATGCCATGGGTCAACACAACAAAAACAACAGAAATAATAGATGGAGAGTCTGCTCCATTCGTGATTGATGGCATGGTTGATAGTGTTACAGCCTCTCTGCATCGGACTCGAGATTTGGTAGCTCCTTTAAAAAAGAAAAAGTCTAACTAGAGATTTCTAACCCCTTGTTTTAACTCAGAAACTCGCGGCTTAAAACAGAAAACTCATCCATTGGAAAAGAAATGGTGTTCAACTAATTCAGATGAATTTTACTTAGCGTGGAGAAATCATTTCCTAATCTATAAAAAATCTCTTAGAAAAGCTATATCAAGCTATTATTCTGCATTAATAGAAGCGAACAAGAATAACCCCAGGTTTCTCTTCAACACTATAGCCAGGCTTACAAAGAGCCAGGACTCGATCAATCCTTGCATCCCCCCTGAGTTTTCTAGTCAGGACTTTCTGAACTTTTTCAATCTTAAAATTTTATCTATTAGAGATGAAATCAGTCAGATTCTTCCTACCGTAAACTCAAGTACATTAACTTCTACAGCTCCCTCAATTGATAGCTGCTTAGATAAGTTTACTCCAATCGACCTCTTAGAGTTGGATAAAATATTTTCCTCAAGTAAGTCTTCATCTTGCCTTTTAGACCCTATTTCTTCTTGGTTATTTAAAATCATCTTCCCAATTATTGGTAGCCATATTCTTCTTATAATTAATTCTTCTTTAACTCTGGGTTATGTACCACTGGCTTTTAAAACTGCTGTAATTAAACCCTTACTCAAAAAAAAAAAAAAAAACAACGCTCGATCCAGGAGTTTTGGCCAATTATTGACCAATCTCTAATTTGCCTTTCATTTCAAAAATCTTGGAAAGAGTTGTTGCTGCGCAACTAACTGACCATTTGCAGGGACTTGGTTTGTTTGTGGTGTTTCAATCTGGGTTCAGAGCTAATCACAGCACTGAAACTGCTTTAGTGAAGGTCACTAATGACCTCCTGATCGCATCTGATAATGGATTTGTCTCTGTTCTTGTTCTTTTAGATCTCTTTGCAGCCTTTGACACTATCGATCATGCCATTCTAGTTGATAGATTAGAACACTTTGCTGGACTAAATGGAACTCCGTTGCAGTGGTTTAGATCTTATTTGTCTGATAGATTTCAGTTTGTTCACATTAACGATGAAGTTTCTTCCAACTCTAGGTTCAGTCACGGAGTTCCACAGGGATCTGTGTTGGGTCCTACTCTTTTTAGTTTATATATGCTCCCGTTAGGCAATATCATCAGAAAGCACTGTATACATTTTCACTGTTACGCAGACGACACACAACTATACCTGTCAATGAAGCCCGAAGATTGTAATCAATTAGCCTAGTTAGATGCCTGCCTTAAGGACATCAAAGCTTGGATGACTTGTAATTTTCTACTATTAAACTCTGATAAGACCGAGTCATTCTTGTTGGCCCAAAACATCTTAGAAATTCCTTCTCAAATTATGCCCTTAATTTAGATGCCGCCACTCTCACTTTGAATAGTTCTGTGAGGAACCTTGGAGTTATTTTTGATCAAGATTTGTCCTTTAATTCACATATTAAAATTGTTTCTAAGACTGCCTTCTATCATCTGCACAAAATTGCCAGGATCAGGAGCATCCATCCATCCATCTTCTACCGCTTTTCCGGAGGTCCGGGTTGCGGAGGCAGCAGTTCAAGCAGAGAAGCCCACACTTCCCTCTCCCCAGCCACCTGCTCCAGCTCTTCAGAGGGGATACCAAGGCGTTCCCAGACCAGCTGGGAGACATAGTCTCTCCACCGAGTCCTGGGTCTGCCCCGGGGTCTCCTCCCAGTGGGACGTGCCTGAAACACCTCAAGTGGGAGGCGTCCAGGAGGCATCCTAATCAGATGCCCATACCACCTCAACTGACTCCTTTCAATGTGGAGGAGCAGCGGTTCTACTCTGAGCCTCTCCCGGATGACTGAGCTCCTCACCCTATCTCTGAGGGTGAGTCCAGCAATCCTACGGAGAAAGCTCATTTCAGCCGCTTGTATCCGCGATCTCGTTCTTTCGGTCATTACCCAAAGCTCGTGACCATAGGTGAGAGTAGGAACGTAGATTGACTGGTAAATCGACAGCTTTGCCTTAGAACTAAGCTCCCTCTTCACCACAACAGACCGGTACAACGTCCGCATCACTGCAGATGCTGCTCCAATCCGTCTGTCGATCTCTCGCTCCATTTTCCCCTCACTCGTGAACAAGACTCCAAGATACTTAAACTCCTCCACTTGGGGCAGGAGCCTGTCCCCAACCCGGAGAGGACAATCCACCTTTTTCCGGCTGAGGACCATGGACTCGGACTTGGAGGTGCTGGTTCTCATCCCAGCCGCTTCACACTCAGCGGCAAACCGTCCCAGCAAGAGCTGTAGGTCATTGCTGGATGAAGCCAACAGGACAACATCATCTGCAAACAACAGAGATGAGATCCTGTGGTCACCAAGCATGACACCCTCCATTCCCTGGCTGCGCCTAGAAATCCTGTCCATAAAAATTATGAACAGGACCGGTGACAAAGGGCAGCCCTGGCGGAGTCCAACTCTCACTGGGAATGACTCCGACCGAGTGTTGGCAATACGAACTAAACTCTCACAACGGTCGTACAGAGACCGAATAGCTCAAAACAACAAGCCCAATACCCCATACTCCCGAAGAACCCCCCACAAAAATCCACGAGGGACGCGGTCAAATGCCTTCTCCAAGTCCACAAAACACATGTAAACTGGTTGGGCAAACTCCCACGAACCCTCAAGAATTCTCGAGAGGGTAAAGAGCTGGTCCGATGTGCCACGGCCAGGACGAAAACCACATTGCTCCTCCTGAATCCGAGGTTCGACCAACGGCCGGACTCTCCTCTCCAGTACCTTGGCATAAACCTTCCCAGGGAGGCTGAGGAGTGTGATCCCTCTAAAGTTGGAGCACACCCTCCGGTCCCCTTTTTTGAAGAGAGGAACCACCACCCCGGTTTGCCATGCCAAAGGCACTGCCCCCGACCGCCACGCAATGTTGCAGAGGCGTGTCAACCATGACAACCCAACAACATCCAGGGCCTTGAGGTACTCGGGGCGAATTTCGTCCACCCCCGGGGCCCGGCCACCAAGGAGATTTTTAACCACCTTGGCGACCTCAGCCCCTGTGATAGGCGAGTCATCCCCCTCGTCCCCAAACCCTGCTTCCTCTGTGGAAGGCGTGTCAGTGGGATTGAGGAGATCCTCGAAGTATTCCTTCCACCGCCCGACAATATCCCCAGTTGAAGTCAACAGTGTCCCATCCGCACCATACACAGTGTGGACGGGGAGCTGCTTTCCCCTCCTGAGCCGCCGAACAGTTTGCCAGAATCTCTTTGAAGCCGACCGAAAGTCTTGTTCCATGGCCTCACCGAACTCCTCCCATACCCGGGTTTTTGCTTCAGCAACCACCCGAGCTGCACTCCGCTTGGCCTGCCGGTACACCTCAGCTGCTTCGGGAGTCCCACAAGCCAACCAAGCTTGATAGGACTCCTTCTTCAGCTTAATGGCCCCCCTCACCACTGGTGTCCACCACTTGGTTCGGGGGTTGCCACCACGAGATGCACCGACCACCTTGCGGCCGCAGCTCTGAGCCGCCGCTTCAACAACAGAGGTGGAGAACATGGCCCATTCAGACTCCATGTCTCCAGACTCCCTCGGAATGTGGTTGAAGTTCTTCCGGAGGTGGGAGTTGAAGACCTCCCGGACAGGGGCCTCAGCCAGATGCTCCCAGCACACCCTCACTATACGTTTGGGTCTACCAGGTCTGAATGGCTTCCTCCCCTGCCATCGGATCCAACTCACCACCAGGTGGTGATCAGTTGACAGCTCTGCACCTCTCTTTACTCGGGTGTCCAAGACATACGGTCGCAGGTCTGATGATACGATAACAAAATCGATCATCGACCTGCGGCCTAGGGTGTCCTGGTGCCAGGTGCACATATGGACACCCTTATGCTTGAACATGGTGTTCGTTATGGACAGACTGTGGTTAGCACAGAAGTCCAATAACTGAACACCACTCGGGTTCAGATCGGGCAGGCCGTTCCTCCCAATCACCCCCCTCCAGGTTTCACTGTCGTTGCCCACGTGCGCATTGAAGTCCCCCAGTAGGACAATGGAGTCTCCAGGAGGAGCACCCTCCAGCACCCCAGTCACAGACTCCAAAAAGGGTGGGTACTCTGAAACATCATTTGGTGCATAGGCACAAATGATGGTCAGGACCCGTTTCCCAACCCGAAGGCGCAGGGAAGCAACCCTTTCGTCCACCGGGGAAAACTCCAATATAGAGGCAGCAAGGTGGGGCGATACAAGAATACCTACCCCTGCTCGTCGCCTCTCGCCCGGGGCAACTCCAGAAAAGGCCAAGCTCCAGCCCCTCTCCAGGAGACTGGTTCCAGAACCGGAGCTGTGTGTTGAGGTGAGGCCGACTATATCTAGCCGGTATCGCTCAATCTCGTACACCAGCTCAGGCTCCTTCCCCGCCAGAGAGGTGACATTCCACGTACCAAAAGCCAGTTTAGAAAGCTTGGGATCAGTCCGCCAAGGTCTCCGCCTTTGACTGCTACCTAATCCACATAGCACCGGACCTCCATGATCCCTCCTGCAGGTGGTGAACCTACTGGAGGGCGGACCCATGTAACTCCTTCGGGCTGAGCCCGGCCGGGTCCCATGGGTGGAAACCCGGCCACCAGACGCTAGCCTTCGAGACCCTCCCCCAGGCCTGGCTCCAGGGTGGGGCCCCGGTAACCCCATACCGGGCGGGGTACACTGAATCCTTGATATACAATTTATCATGAGAGTCTGTTGGATCGTTCTTAGTCTGGCCCTTCACCCAGGACCAGTTTGTCTTGGGAGACCCTATCAGAGGCAAATTGCCCCGGACAACATAGCTCCTGGGATCACTGGGGCACGCAAACCCCCCCACCACGATAAGGTGACGATCCATCAGGAGCATTTTGTCTCTAAATGATGCTGAGAAACTGATTCACGCCTTTGTCAGCTCTCAATTAGATTATTGTAATTTGTTATTATCTGGTTGTCCTAATGTATCCTTAAAAAATCTTCAGTTGATTCAAAATGCTGCTGCTAGAGTTTTAACTGGTTCTAGAAAAAAAGATCATATCTCCCCGGTTCTGTCCTCCCTTCATTGGCTTCCCATAGATTTTAGAATCAAGTTTAAAATCCTTCTTCTTACTTTCAAAGCTCTTAATAATCAGCCCCCCCCAATATATAAAAGATCTGATATTACCTTACCATCCTAATAGAGCATTACACTCCCAAAATTCTGGATTACTTGTGGTGCCTAGAATCTCCAAAAGTACAATGGGAGGCAGAGCCTTCTGCTACCAAGCTCCTTCTCTCTGGAACCAGTTACCACTCTGGGTCTGGGAGTCAGACTCGGTCTCTATTTTTAAGAACAGGGTAAAATCCTTCATTTTGAGTATAGCTTACATTTAAGGAGGGGTTTTGTGTCTTTTATCCCCACTTTTGTTCTGTTGTTATTTGATCCATACTGCTGGTTGACCTTCAATAATGTACTTGGCACCTTACTGTTATGTTCTTTATGTCTCCCCTCTCCATCCTCCCTATCCCCTCACCCCCAGCCAGTCTCAGCAGATGACTGCCCCTCCCTGAGCCTGGTTCTGCTCGAGGTTTCTTCCTGCCAAATCGGAGTTTTTCCTCTCCACTGTTGCTTAGTGTTTGCTCATAGGGGATCGTCTGATTGCTGGGTTTTTCTGAGACTGTGGGGTTTTTCTTTGCACTCTGGCACCATGAGATGGCCTCTGTTGTGATGTGGTGCAGTATAAATAAAACTGAATTGAATTGAACAATAATAATAATAATAATAATAATAATAATAATAATACCACCTGGCCTATATAATACTTCAAATAATTGCATCCTAACAATGATCCTAATACTATAATACTGTTGGAATATTCTAGTAATAATGATATCATTAATAATAGTACTCAGCATATACTGTATATTCAACAATAACAACCTTTCTTCATTGAAGACACATTGTAATATTACTGTCCTTTATTTTTATATTGCTCAAAAATCATTTCTTTATATGTTGATTGAAATATATGGATGTTTGGACATTGCCTGTGTTTCTCCCCCAACCCATTCCACAATTTTACCCCACACACAGACACACAAATCCCCTTCCTAGTATATCTTACTAGATACATTAAGGTTGCCATGATTACCATGATTAAGGTAAAAAAAAAAAAAAAAAAATCTGCAGACCACCTGAAAGACTGTGCCGCTGGGTTGGGTGGCCCACGTTCTCTCGGAGGCCACCCAACTCTTTCCATCACGCCGTCTGCTGGGCCTGGGACTTTGGCCACCCACCTGAACTGCCGAGCTCTTTGGTCCAGGGGGCCTAGGTGGTTGGGGTGTTGCCTGGTGTGGGTCCTTAGTGGGGCCTTTGTTTTTTGTTTTTTCCTCTTTTTCTGGATTCTTCTGGGATGGGAATTCTGAAAGTTTTTCTTATTTTCTCTGGTTTGGTTCTGTCCCTCCTTGCCTGGGTACCCCTCCTCCCACCCGGGGTGTTTTTTTTTGTTTTTTTTTTTTGCAGGGGCGTTCTTTTCTTTTGATGTTACCCTGGGGTGTCTAGTGTCTACCCCTTGAGAGGGGAATCTCTGTCACAATCTCAGCGCAGGGGGATTCCACTGGGTTCAGTCTTTCTCCCTTTCTCCCTTATTTGTACTGTGTTGTCATTTTTCATTGCCTTCCTGTAATTTTATCCTTGGCTACTTGTCTATATTCTCTGCCATCTCATTATATTTGTATTCTGTTGTGTTCTCTCTCTCAGGGTTGACAGCTTTGTGGGGTTTTGCTCTGTGTGGGCATGGCCCTGTCAGCTGCCAGCTCTGATCACTCCCTCCTCTCTCATCACTCCCAGCTGGTTTAAATTGTTTCTTTGCTTTCATCTGCCCACTCAGGTAACCCACACCTGTGATCTGACATGTTTGGTAAAACCCAAAAGCAGACTCAGACTCGAAATAAATACATTTATCTTTTATTTGTAGTGTGAGTGAATGTGTGCGTGTGTGCTGAAGTGGACAGCTGGGTGAGCAGAGTAAGGACGAACTGGCATCCCGAGGAGAGAGGACAGACAAGAGGAGGAGTATACTGAGACCAGGTTGAATCAACAGGTGAATATTCAATCTTACCGACTGGATGAAAGGCTGAGACGCTGAAGATCTCCCAGAGATGCCGAACCAGCTGTAGTCCGTTCCGTGTCCGTGTTGTCGCCGAGGAGTGAGGTGAAGGTGAGTAGGTGAGTTTATAGTGCAATGCAGTGTGTGGGAAGAAGCACAGGTCCGCCGCCAGGAGCAGGAGGTCCGCCGCCAGGAGGCTTCCACCTGTGCACAGGGGAGAAAGGGTGAAGCATGGAAGGGATTGAATCCCGAAGGCTTACTTGACGTGGGAGAGCCTTTGCTCTCAGAAGACCTGATGGCGCAGGATTGGTGAAGAAGAGGATTCTCCGGAGCAGGCTGACAGAGTTGTCGATGAGGTCCTTCCAGACCAGAGGAGTGTTGACGTCTCTGTGCAGACCACGGTGCAGCACGGCAATGAAGGCTGTCTAATGAGGTGAACAGGTGTGCACTCAGCTGTGGAGGTAATTAGGGAAGCAGGCATGCAGAGCAGGTCACCACAGTACTCCCCCCCCATGGGACACCTCTTGGCAGCCGATCCAACCTACCCGGGTGCATCCGGTGGAAGTCCCTGATGAGCTGAGGATCCATCACGAAGGAGGGACACAGCCAGGATCTCCATTCTGGACCGTGACATTTGGATCATTTGTCCACACAGCTTCTGTGTGGACAAATCCGTTCCCACCAAGACCATACGGCGTCACTCAAACAACAAACCCTGGATCAACCCTGAGATAAAAACACTTCTGAGAGAGAAGAAGAGGATCTTCAGGTCGGGGAATAGGGAGATGCTGAAGTCTGTACAGAGGGAGCTGAGGAGAAAGATCAGAGTAGGCAAGGACAGCTTCAGGAAGAAGATGGAGGACAAGCTGCAACAGAGCGACATCAGCAGGGTCTGGAGAAACCTCAAAACCATCTCTGGGCTCCAGAATACCTCCCCCCAGGCCACGGGGGGCAGGGAGTGGGCAAACAACCTGAATCTGTTTTTCAATAGGTTTGACCAACCACCTCCCCCCTGTCTGCACAACAACCACTGCTGCCTCTAAAGAAATCAAGTCCTGCTGCCCACTCCCCACTCCACCAACACCCCCCCCCCACTCCCAACACACAGCCCCCCATCCTGACCCTGACCAGGACCCAGGTGAGGACGGAGCTGAGGAAGATCAAGGCGAGGAAGGCGTCGGGACCGGACGGCATCAGCGCAAAGCTCCTCAAGTCCTGTGCAGACCAGCTGTGTGAGATTGTGACGTATATCTTCAACCTGAGCCTGAAACTGGGGAGGGTACCACAGCTGTGGAAAACATCTTGTGTGGTACCTGTACCAAAAACTTCCCACCCCAAAGACCTGAACAGCTACAGACCGGTGGCCTTGACGTCCCACTTGATGAAGACCCTGGAGAGACTGCTCCTTGCTCACCTCCGCCCCCTGGTGGAACCAGCGATGGATCCACTCCAGTTCGCCTACCAGCATGGCATTGGGGTGGAGGATGCGGTGATCTTCCGTCTTCACCATTCTCTGTCCCACCTGGAAAAGCCCGGGAATATGGTGAGGATCATGTTCTTTGACTTCTCCAGTGCTTTCAACACCATCCAACCGATGATCCTGAAGGACAAGCTGCTGCGCACAGGGGTGGACCAGCACCTGTCATCATGGATCCTGGACTACCTCACGAACCGGCCTCAGTTTGTGAGAACCCGGGACTGTGTGTCCGACATGATCATCAGTAGCACGGGGGCCCCCCAGGGAACGGTGCTGGCTCCCTTCCTGTTCACTCTTTATACTGCGGACTTCTCACACAACACAACACACTGCCATCTACAGAAGTTCTCTGATGACTCTGCGATCGCTGGCCTCATCTCCAATGGAGATGAAGCTGAGTACAGAGGGCTTATCCAGGACTTTGTGGACTGGTGCCATCGGAACTGCCTCCAGATCAACGCGAGGAAAACTAAGGAGCTGGTGGTGGACTGCCGCAGGCAAGGACAACCCCTCACAGCACCAGTAAATATACAGGGAACAGACATCGAGATGGTGACATCCTATAAGTACCTGGGTGTTCATCTGAACAATAAACTAGACTGGTCACACAATACTGACGCACTCTACAAGAAGGGACAGTGCAGGCTGCTCCTGCTGAGGAGACTCAGGTCTTTTGGTGTACAAGGCGCGCTGCTGAAGACATTCTATGACACGGTGGTGGCATCAGCCATCACTTTTGGAGTGGTCTGCTGGGGCAGTGGCATTACTGCAGCCGATAGGAAGAGACTGAACAAACTGATCAAGAAAGCTAGCTCTGTCCTGGGGCAGCGCCTTGATCCGGTGGAGGAGATAGGAGAGAGAAGGACGGTGGCTAAACTGTCATCTCTGCTGAAGTCCGAGTTCCACCCTATGCAGGACATACTGAATGCACTGAGGAGCTCATTTAGCAGCAGACTACATCATCCCAGGTGCACAACCGAGAGGTTTCGCAGGTCCTTTCTACCAACGGCTGTCAGACTGTACAACCTAAGCAGGGCTGCTCGCAGAGATAGCAAAAAGACGTAACAAACTAATAGTTTTTTGAATGCAAAAGATGCAATAGACTTACACAATGGTCCCCTCCGGCATACAACTAGGAAAATACCGGTCGCTATGGAGAGTGAGAATATGTATGGGCACATAATCATACCATGTAGGATAACTAAGTAGACGGTTGTGCTGTTTCATCCCATCTAGCAACAATGCTCTGCACTGTGTGTGTTTATATATTTACATATTTATTCCATCTAGCTACAATGCTCCGCACTGGTTGTGTTTATATTTATATATCTATATATTTATTCCATCTAGCTACAATGCTCCGCACTGTGTGTTTATATATCTACATATTATTCCATCTAGCTACATTGCTCCGTACTGTGGGTGTTTATATATTTACATATTTATTCCATCTAGCTACAATGCTCCGCACTGTGTGTTTACATATTCATATATTTATTCCATCCAGCTACAATGCTCTGCACTGTGTGTCTGTGTGTGTGTATATATATACTGTATATTTTATAGTAATATGTACATATGTATATTAGCTGCTCTTGCTTGCTTGTTTTTTTTCTTGCCTTCTGATTGTTGCTCTGAGTGTTGCTATCCCTGTGCTGTTGCAATCCTGGAATTTCCCCGTTGTGGGACTAATAAAGGCTTATCTTATCTTATCTTATCTTAACCCTCCCAGCCCACCTGATACTGAAGGCCACGACCCCTGTGTCGGACATCCAGGATGGAGTTGACCTTCCAAGCGAGGTCACCATCGATCATCACCGGTGGAGGTGGTGACTTTGGAGGGGGGCACAGAGGGCTGGAAACGAATGGCTTAACCTGAGAGATGTGGAAGGTGGGACAGATGTGGAGGGAGGGGGGGAGAGTCAGGCGTACAACGACAGGGTTCACAATGTGGGTGATGGAGAAGGGACCAATAAAGTGCTGGGAAAGTTTCCTGGACTCAGTCTTAACATTAATGTTCTTTGTGGACAACTATACTTGCTGCCCGACCCGGTAGGAAGGAGCCGGTGTCCTGCAGGGGTTGCGATGTCCGAGCTGCGGTCCGCCGTGCACCGAAATGCAGCCCAGGAAGCCTTCCACAGCCGGTGACAGCGCTTCATGTGGGTCTGCACGGAGGGCACAGTGATGTCTCCCTCCACCTCTGGGAACAGTGGGGGGTTGTATCCAAGGGAGGCCTCGAATGGAGAAAGACCTGTAGCAGAAGAGACCATAGTATTACGTGCATATTCAACCCAAGGCAGGTGGGAGCTCCAGTATTCCAGGTTGGAGGCAGTAACGCACCGCAGTGCCGCCTCCAGCTCCTGGTTGGTGCGCTCACACTGACCATTACTCTGGGGGTGGTACCCCGATGACAGACTTACCGTGGCCTCGATGGTTTTGCAGAAGGCTCGTCACACCTGCGAGATGAACTGGGGCCCACAGTCTGACACGATGTCCATCAGGATGCCATGGAGCCAAACCACATGTAGGGTGAGCAGGTCCGCTGTTTCCTTGGCTGTTGGGAGCCCCTGTAGGGGGATGAAGTGGGCCGCCTTGGAGAATCTGTCCACTGTGGTGAGAACGACGGTGTTGCCTGCAGAGGGGGGAAGACCGGTCACAAAATCAAGAACCACATGGGACCAGGGTCTGCTGGGGATGGGGATGTAGCAGGCCCACCGGTGGAGAGGAGGATGACTTGCAAGTGGCGCACTGGGGGCAGGCTTGGATGTACTCCCCGACGTCCCTTCGTAGCGATGGCCACCAGAAGGTTCTCTGGAGTTGATCCACAGTGCGCGCCATCCCCAGATGGCACAGTAGTTTGGAGGAGTGTGCCCAATTAATGACTCCCCCCCTGACAGCAGAGGGCACATACATCCTTCCTGCTGGCCCCCCGCCTGGGTCAGCCTCGGTCTCCTGAGCTCTCCTGACCCTCTCCTCGATGCCCCACGAGAGGGCACCCACGATACATGAAGGAGACATAACAGGAGAGGGTGGCACCTCAGCAGCATCCGAGCAGAATTGCCTGGAGAGGGCGTCTGGCTTGATCTTTTTGGACCCCGGGCGGTAGGTGATGGTGAAGTTAAACCTGCCGAAAAATAGGGACCAGCGGGTTTGCCGAGATTTGAGGCATTTGGCCGTCCTGAGGTACTCCAGATTCTTGTGGTCTGTCCAAACGACAAAAGGCTGGGAGGCCCCCTCCAGCCAGTGGTGCCACTCCTCCAGGGCCAGCTTGAGCGCCAGCAGCTCCCTGTCCCCGATGTAGTAATTCCTCTCTGCAGGGGATAGATGGCGGGAAAAGAACGCGCAGGGGTGGATCTTGTCGTCAGCAGGAGAACGTTGAGACAACACCACTCCCACGCCAGAGTCAGAGGCGTCCACCTCCACCAGACATTGTAGAGCGGGATCAACCTGGGCCAGAATAGGAGGAGAGGACAACAGTGATTTTAATTGCAGAAAGGCCACCTCCGCCTCCTTTGTCCACCGGAATGGCACCTTGGTGGAGGTGAGGCGAGTGAGGGGTAGGGCAATGGTGCTGTAGTCTTTAATGAAGCGGCGATAGAAATTGGAAAAGCCCAGAAACTGCTGCAACTGCTTCTGGGAAGATGGAATGGGCCACTCTACCACCGCCTTTACCTTATTGGGGTCTGCGATGAGCTGGTTGTGGGAGATGACGAATCCCAGAAATGTGGTGCGTGGGGCGTGAAACTCACATTTCTCAGCCTTGACAAACAGTTTGCTCTCCAATAAACGCTGAAGGACCTGCCTGACGTGTACCCGATGCTCATCCAGGGACTGGGAAAAAATAAGAATGTCGTCCAGATAAATAAACACAAACGAGTCCAAAAAATCTCTCAACATATCATTGATTATTCATTGAAATACAGCAGGAGCATTAGTTAAGCCAAAGGGCATCACTGAGTATTCAAAGTGGTCACTAGGAGTGCAGAACCCCCCGTCTTCCACTCATCCCCCTCCTTGATCTTCACCAGGTGATAGGCATTGTGGAGATCCAGTTTATTGAGCACCGAGGCCCCCTGGAGGGAATCAAAAGTGGTGTTAATAAGGGGGAGAGTGTACTTGTCCTTAACTGTGATGTTGTTCAGCTCCCAAAAATCGATACACGGCCTCAGCGAACCGTCCTTCTTCCCCACAAAGAAAAATCCCGCCCCCACAGCTGAGGATGACGGCCTGATAATACACGAGCTAAGGGATTCCTTAATGTATTTATCCATCGCCTCCCTCTCTGGTGCAGAAAGGCTATAAAGCCGGCTGGATGGTAATGGAGCCCCATGCAAGAGGTTAATGGCACAATCATAGGGGTGGGGTGGGGGGGGGATAGCGTTTGAGCCTTGCTGAACACGGCGCCCAGATTGTGGTATTCGGGGGTATCAGTGAAAGGTCAGGCGGGGGTGCGTCAGGAGAACAGAGGGGAACAGAGGGAGAGCAACTAGCAGACTGCAGACAGGTGCTCAGACAAAAAGAGCTTCAGGACACAATGCTTCCCAATCGCCAATCGATAACAGGATTGTGTAGCCGGAGCCAAAGGTAACCTCAGAATCACCGGGGAGGCAGAGACGGGAAGCAAGAAGAATCTAATCTGTTCCCGGTGATTGCCTGATACCAACACCAAGACCGGGGCAGATTGTTTCGTGACGATAGCCAGTGGAGTCTTAGATAGAGCAATTAATTTCAGTGGGGTCTTCAGCTGATGGCATGGGAGCCCCAGCCGGGTTGCCAGATTCTCCGAAATAAAGCTCTGCTCAGCCCCTGAATCAACGAGTGCATGGGTGGATATTTCATTATGATTGTGAAAAAAAAACCCGAATGGGAAGCAGAAATTTCGTAAGGGAATTATCCCGGGGTGAGTCTGTGAGTCCCCCTACTGTAACGCACTGACCCCCCCTTTTGGCTGAATGGGGCAAGAAGCCAGCTCATGCTCCTCACTAGCACAATATAAACACAATCAAAGCTCCCGGCGGCATTGCTTTTCAGCCGGAGGCAGCTTAGATTGTCCCATCATCATGGGCTCCTCAGACTCTAATCAGAAGGGGGAAGAGCTAACAGGGAGGGCTGCGGGGAGTGGCGAGACAGCGAGCCCGGACAACCCAGAGGTCGACGCTCGCTCCCTCAGCCGGTTTTCAATGCTAATGGCAAGGGAGATTAGCTTGTTCAGTTTGCCAGGCTTTACTACACAGGCCAATTCATCCCGCAGGCTAGGACTAAGACTGCGAGTAAAAATACTACAGAGAGAGGAATCCTCCCACCCTACCTCTGCAGCCACCACCCAGAAGTCTACAGAATAATCAGCTACAGACTTACTGGCCTGCTTGAGATAAAGCAGCTGGGTGGTGAGGACACTATCTCGGTCAGAGTGGTTGAAAACCTCATTAAACTCGCACAAAAACTGATCGTAGGTCAAACTAGCATAATCGGACCGTGCCATTATCGTGTAAGCCCAGGCTAAGGCCCACCTCTCCAAGAGATTAACCACGTACCCAATGTGGCTTTGATTGGTGGGGAAATCCCCCAGCACACGGTGGAACACAATACTACACTGAAGCAGGAAACCCTGTACCTCCCCTAGCTTACCACTGAATCATGTTGGTGTAGGGACTGGCGTCAGCTGGGACTATTGAGAGCGAGGAGGGGAGGGATGAGCTGGCCCTACCGCTCCCCTGGGAGCAGGTGGAAAGGGCTGTGTAGGTGTGAGATGATCCAGGCGAGTGTTAATCAGCATGAGTTGTGTTAATATGACTTGCTGCTGGTGAGATAACTGATCTACCCGAGCATCGACGGTGTTGTGTTTGTGCGAGAGTACTGTCTGCTGGGTTAATCTGACAGAGACGTACTGACTTGTTTGGTAAAACCCAGAAGCAGAGTCAGACTCAGAATAAATACAATATTTACAATATTTCAGACTCGGAATAAATACACAGGTCCGCCACCAGGAGGAGGAGGTCAGCCGCCAGGAGGCTTCCACCTGTGCACAGGGGAGAAAGGGTGAAGCATGGAAGGGATTGAATCCCGAAGGCTTACTTGATGTGGGAGAGCCTTTGCTTTCAGAAGACCTGACGGAGCAGGATTGGCGAAGAAGAGGATTCTCCGGAGGAGGATGACAGAGTTGTTGATGAGGTCCTTCCAGACCAGAGGAGCGTTGACGTCTCCGTGCAGACCACAGGGCAGCACGGCTAAAGAAGGCTGTCTAATGAGGTGAACAGGTGAGCGCGCAGCTGTGGAGGTAATTAGGGGAGCAGGCACACAGAGCAGGTCACCACATGATCACTTGTTTCATTTTGTTTCTAGCATTATTTAAGGGGCTGTGCACTATTTTCCAGCGCAGCACCCTACTTTCAACTATTATCGTGAAAGTAAACCCTTACGCAAGAAGCCAACGCTAGATCCAGGAGCTTTAGCTAACTATAGACCAATCTCTAATCTCCCTTTCATTTCAAAAATCTTAGAAAGAGTTGTTGCTACGAATTATTTGACCACCTGCAGGGAAATGGTTTACTTCAAGAGTTTCAATCTGGGTTTAGAATCCATCATAGTACTGAAACAGCCTTAGCGAAGGTCACTAACGACCTCCTCATCGCATCTGATAATGGACTGGTTTCTGTACTTGTCCTTTTAGACCTTAGTGCAGCTTTTGATACTATCAATCATAATATTCTACTTGATAGATTAGAACACTATGTTGGACTTAATGGAACTTCGTTGCAGTGGTTTAGATCTTATTTATTTGATAGGTTCCAGTTTGTTCATGTAAATAATTAGTTTTCTTTCAACTCAAAGCTTAGTCATGGAGTTCCACAGGGATCTGTGCTAGGCCCTACTCTTTTTAGTTTATATATGCTTCCGTCCTGCAACATTATTAGAAAGCACTGTATACATTTTCATTGTTATGCAGATGACACACAATTATACCTGTCAATGAAGCCAGATGATAGTAATCAATTAGCCAAGTTAGAAGCCTGTCTTACGGAAATCAAAGCTTGGATGACTTGAAATTTCCTGCTATTAAATTCAGATAAGACTGAAGTCATTCTTGTTGGTCCAAAAAACCTTAGAAATACCTTTCCAAATCAAACTTTCTCTTAATAGCTCTGTGAGGAACCTTGGAATTATTTTTGATCAAGATCTGTCCTTCAATTCACATATTAAATTTGTTTCTAAGACTGCCTTCTATCATTTGCGTAATATTGCCAAGATTAGGAGCATCTTGTCTCAGAGTGATGCTGAGAAACTGATCCACACTTTTGTTAGCTCGAGATTAGATTATTGTAATTCTTTATTATCAGCCTGTCCTAAAACATCTTTAAAAAGTCTTCAGCTGATCCAAAATGCTGCAGCAAGAGTTTTAATAGGTACTAGAAAGAGAGATCATATTTCTCCAGTTCTGGCCTCCCTTCATTGGCTTCCCATAGAGTTTAGAATTAAGTTTAAAATCCTTCTTCTTATTTACAAAGCTCTAAACAATCAGGCTCCTTTTTATTTAAAAGATCTGATACTACCGTATTATCCTAACAGAGCACAATGCTCCCAAAATGCAGGATTACTTGTAATACCTAGAATCTCCAAAAGTACAATGGGAGGCAGAGCCTTCAGTTATCAAGCTCCTCTCCTGTGGAACCAGCTGCCAATCTGGATTTGGGAGTCAGACTCGATCTCTGTTTTTAAGAATAGGGCTAAAACCTACCTTTTTGATATAGCCTACAATTAGGTAGGGATCATGTGTTTCTGAACCCTCCCTTAGTTATGCTGCTAATAGATTTAGTCAGCCGGGGGGACCTCCAATAATGCACTGGGCCTCATTCCTTTCTTCACTCTCAATGAAATATTTTTTTTTTTTTTTTTTTTTGCTGGTGATTAACATTTGTTTGTTCTCTCCCATAGATTGAGTCCCCATCGTGCTGTTTGCTCTCTACATGTCTGTTCTTTTCATCTTCTCTGCCCCCTCACCCCCCAGCCAGTCGCAGCAGATGACTGCCCCTCCCTGAGATTGGGTCTGCTGGAGGTTTCTTCCTGTTAAAAGGGAGTTTTTCCTCTCCACCGTCGCCAAGTGCTTGCTCACAGGGGATCGCCTGATTGCTGGGGTCTTTCTGCAACTGTGGGGGTTCCCCCTACAGTTGATAGTGCTATGAGATGACTGTTGTTGTGAAATGGCGCTATATAAATAAAGTTGAATTGAATTGAATTGAATTGAATTGAATCTGTAAGGAGTTTTTGTTTACCCAGGAAAACCTCTTTGATAATGACTGACCTAAAATCAAACTGAGCAAGCAGCAGCAGTGCAGAGAGGTGTCCGTCCCCTCAGAGAACCTCTAACTGCAATTGGAAAGTCACTTGGATAGGTGTTGCTTTGAGAAGACCTCACTGATAATTACCCAATTAACAACAATATACATAAAATGCATCCTAAATAAATTAGAAGGTCATCAAAAAGTTGATTTATTTTAGTAATTCAATTAAAAATGAAACTCATTATATACACTGCTCACAAAATGTTAGGGGTATTTGGCTTTCAGGTGAAATTTATGGAAAATGTAAAATGTTCTCACTACAGTGATATTATACCATGAAAGTGAAGTATTTAAGTAGAAGCATGCAGTGGTGATTTCCTCATCTCAAACAATTTATTGAAAAAAAAAAGCCAACAACAGTGGTGGGCATACACAATAAAAAATTTATCTGTTTCAATAACTTGTCATGTGCTCTTGAGCATCAATTACAGCCTGACAACAACATCTCATGTTGTTCACAAGTTGACTTATTGTCTACTGAGGCATGGCATTCCACTCTTCTTGAAGGTCGGACCTCAGGTCATTGAGGTTGTGGAGTGCCTTGTTACAAGCCTCTACATGGCGACTCAGCTGATCCCATAGATTTTCAATGGGATTCAGGTCTGGAGAAATTGTAGGGCACTCAGTTTGAGGTGCCCCAGCTCAATCATTGGCTAATAATACATGCACGCTATTTAATTTAACCCTTCTTGTGGCAAGGTTTCATGGACAGATAGCACCCCCACTGCCACAGGCGCAGCGCTGCGCCTGTCATGTGATGTTAAATGATGTGGCCAAAAACTCCCCAGTTGATTTAAGTTGTACAAAGGATTCCACCTCACAAGGTGGCACACGTATTACTTACTGCTCTTGCTTTGGAGGACTGATGGCAAACATAGAAGCATCCTTCTGGACACCAGAGAAGAAGAAATTTTTAGACGAACAAATGTGGACATTACCGATCGCTGTGGACATACTCGATCACAGACGGAGGAGCCATTTGCTCCCAAATTTGCCAACTATGATACTAAAAAGAGATTATTTAGCTTATGAAGGTAAATGTTTACATTTTGTTATAACAGAGGGTGGGTGAAGCTGTTTGATGTTCACCTGCTGCTGCCCCCAGTGCCATGTGAATAGACAACAATTGTGTTGGTTCCATGTCATCATATAAGATAAACTGCGATGGAATAAAAGCGAAATTGAGGTGGGATAATCATAAGAGTTTCTGTATGTGGGAGCGAAAGCACAAATGACTGACAGAAGGCAAAATAACGACAAGGATGGATGGAAATGGATGACACGAGAGCCGCCTGCCCAGAGGGAAGTCAAACAAATTTCTTTGTTTGTTGACATTCTACTAATGTTCTGGTTCATATACTTTGAAGAGAAGATAACAAAAAAAAACCAAAACCAAACCGGTGACAAGAAAACAAAACCATCCCTTGTGTAAATATGTCCAAAAGCAAATTTTTGACCGAAAGTTATGTAATTTGTTATGCCTACATCGCATTATGCAAATAAGATGCCTATATTTACTTCTATCTCAAACTTTGGATCATATTCTACATCTTTCTAATTGAAAATAAGCCATTATCTCTTACCACTTTCAAGTTATAGCCTTGGAAATCTCTCACATCTGAGCTGAATATTTTGTGGAAAAAAATCTTGACCACTAGGGGGCTTATGGCACCACGGAGTGCGTGTGGCAGTCACTGGATTAATAGACTACTGCAAGATTAATAACTTAGAAACTACAATTTTGTCCCTGGATGCAGAGAAAGCCTTTGACCGTGTAAACTGGAAATTTCTTTTTATGGTGTTAAACAAGTTCAGGTTTGGTTCATCTTTCATAAACTGCAATAAAGCACTATATAGCTGTCCAGCTGCGTCTGTCCAAACAAATGATCAGACTTCCTGAAGCTTTAATCTCCAGAGAGGTACTAGGTAGGGTTGTCCACTCTCGCCCTCACTTTTTACCATCTTTATCGAACCATTAGCAGCAGCCATACGACAAAATGTTGATATCAGAGATATCCAAACTTCAGACAAAGAACATAAGATAAGTCTTTATGCTGATGATGTATTGTATTTCCTTGAAAACTCACAAAGATCTCTTCTTCAGACAGTCTTCTTCAATGATACATTTTCATCATTATAAGACTACTCTATTAACTAGCATAAATCAACAGTCTTACCTATAAATTGTAATTTCTCAAATACATCCACTATTCTAATACAATCAGGTAATATTAAATATTTAGGAATAGATATTTCCCCCAGGCTCTCAGAGTTATTGAGACTAAATCACATTCCCCTTTTAAAAAGAATACAAGATGACCTTACGCGCTGAAGGACACTACCTACTGTATATCATTAATGAGATGAGATGAGATGAGATTCAACTTTATTGTCATTACACATGTATGAATACAAGGTAACGAAACGTGACTTGGCATTTGGGCACGCTCTGCAGAGCGCATCCAAGGCCGGGGCAGCCACTAGGCGCCAGTCATAGTGGTGATAAAGAAAGAAAAAGGGAGGGGATATGGGATGACACAGTAGGCGAGAGAAAAAAACATGTTTATCAAAATAGCGCTCAGTGAGTGAGCAAAATTTTGATTGCAGGAAAAAAAAACTCAATGCACATTTATCAGACAACAAAACCAAAAGTCAGAGAGGATCAGTGAATGGATGGGTGTAATTCAGTATATGTGAATCAGTGTGTTCGTGTATGTTGAATGCAGGTGGGTGTTTATCAGTTACTGGAGGCAGCAAAATCTCTCCCAGCCGAGATGTTATGTCTTAGTGTCTGAAACTCGGAAGCATGTCCTTGAGGCATGGCAGATGGAAATTTCCTGAGCCAGTCACTGTCCTTGAGAGTTTAGATGCAGCACACCAGAATGTTTATGAAGAGAAGCACAGTCTTCTGTTTTGTCTTAATCCAGGAGGAAAATAGTCAACAGGGCACCAAATTCAAGGTCTGATAACACAGATCACTCAGAGCATAGAATTTACAGCTCTTGCAATCCTGTGTTTATAATTTCCATACATAGGCTTTAAATCCATTCTTGGAGGGCACCAAAACGACTCCAGATGTTTCCCTTCTAAACATGGGAAGCATGTCCGGCAGAGTCCATCCCTCTACACTGCACGCCAGATGGTAATTTCCATGTTAGTCTTGCCGTTAGTTAGTGCTCTCCCCCGTCTAGTCGAATTGTTGAAGAAGCAGCTACGCCGGGACCACTTTGATTAGCTCTTCTAGTTAAATTTTCGATACACCAGGAAAACTCCAGAGCCAATCAGCAGAAAATCTTGTGATCGTGCCAAACCAGATAGATGTTTCCACATCATCAGTCGAATCATGCAGACACATGTGTTCCAATCCATGGGTCTCTCCATAGGGGCTCCCCCTGGCCCAAATTTATGTAAAAAGTTGTTAATTTTATTAAAGCCGCTCACCAAATCCATTTTTTTCATTTGGATCAAGATTCAGCCAGAAGAACAGCGACGCAGACAAGACAGCAAGCTGGGATTCTCAGTTAGGGAGGGTGAAGGAGGGTGAAAGAGGGATCAGAAGAAAAAGCGACCGTTCTCTCTGAAGGGCAGGAAGGAAGGGGAATTAATGGGAAGAGTTGCAAGCATTAAAATGATGGTCCTTCCTAAAATCAACTATTTGTTCTCAATTATTCCTACCCAACCATCTATGGCCTGGTTTAAGTCTCTAGACTCAAATATAAGTAAATTTTTATGGAAGGATAAACCATCACGGATTAGTTTAAAAACTCTTCAAAAAGCAAAAGAGTGCGAGTCTTAGATCTACCAAGTTTTTGTTTTTTTTTGATTAGGTTTTAGCCAATAGACTGCAGTTTGTTTCAAAATGGACAAAATCAACCCCACTAGGAAACCCATGGTTAGATGCTGAACAGGCTCTCTGTGGGTCACTAAATATCTCTTACTTTGTGGAGAGTGTAATTAACGGAGGCAGATTTATGCTACAGACGACTTTATTCACTCTCACATCAGTCATACACAGAAAAAGCCTGTCTCAATACACCAGGGGCTCTCCATTTATATCAACCGCCCATCTCACATCTGCATGACATCTCACATCACAATACATTTATCCTTTCTCCCCCAACCCCTTCTTCCTGCTACCTCACCATAATCTCCATACCTATTGTCCTTCTCTGTTTACCCTCCGCATCCAGTCTGAGATGATTAACCCAGCCTCTACACCGCCCCCCAGAATCTCAGACCAAGTTTCAGTCCTCATGTCCTTTTGGCTTCAGTCTCCTCCCATATCTGCTGTAACGGGGGTTTACCTCCTCCGCGGTGCTGCTGTGCTGGCGGGGGGCTCCTGGGGGTGTGTCTGTCTGCAGGTGGGCCATGGCGAGGGGAAAGGGAACCTTCAACTTGCCCGTGTAGCTGCTCTGATGAATCATTTACCTGGGGAGTTCTCAGTGGGGGTCTTCCACGCCGAGGGGCCCGAGCCAACAGCACTTGCTCGTCCGCCACCACAAAGTTGGGCTTAAGTCTGTCTATGCATATTTTCTCCCGACGACCCCCCAAGTCTAACAAAAAATGTTTGTCCCCTGTTTCCAGCACTCTGAACGGGCCATTGTAGGGTGGGCGCAATGGAGGGCGGTGGGCATTGTGCCTGACAAACATGAACGCCGCGTTCTTCAAAGTTTTTGGCACAAAAGCGCGTGGAAAACAGTGGTGGGCCGGGCTGGGCAGCGTGCCTGTGTCTGCACTATGCTTCAAACGCTGAGCCGAGCAGTTGTCCGGCACGGGATTATCTGGCAAAAATTCCCCGGGCAGCCGCAGTGGCTGAGAAAAAACGAGCTCCGCTGGGGAAGCCTCCAAATCCTCTTTTGGTGCGGAACGCAACCCCAATAAAACCCACAGCAACCGGTCTACCCAATTTACATCCTTCAGTGAAGCCCTGAGTGCTGCTTTTAGTGACCTATGAAAACGCTCGCATAACCCATTGGCCTGTGGGTTCTACGCAGTTGTGCGATGAATTGCAACCCCCAGGCTATGGGCCATCGCGGACCAGAAGTCGGAAACAAACTGAGGGCCCCTATCGGACGTGATGTCCAACAGAATTCCAAAACGTGCCACCCATGTCGTCAACAAAGTACGCGCCACGTCCGCGGACGTGATTGCTGCCAGCGGGACTGCTTCTGGTCAGCGTGTGGTACGGTCCACCACTGTCAGAAGGTGCGTGCACCCTTGTGATGGCGGGAGGGGGCCCACGAGGTCCACGTGAACATGGTCGAACCTCTTCTTCGATATATGAAATGGCTCCAAAGGAGCCTTCGTGTGTCTGTGTACTTTGGCTCATTGGCACGCTACGCAGGCTGCAGCCCACTCCTTCACTTGTTTGCGCAGGCCTGGCCATACGAACTTCGCTCCCACCATTTTGACTGACTCGCGCACTCCTGGGTGTGCCAGAGCGTGAATTGACTCAAACACGCTGCGGCGCCAAGCAACTGGGACCACCGGGCATGGGCGTCCCGTGGAGACGTCGCAGATTGGGGGGGGGGGGGCTGCTGTCTTGCAGTACTCTGCTCTCCAGCCTTAACCCTGTTGGTCCAGACTGGAGCACGCACACGTCCGCATCGCCAATCTGCTCTGTGGCCACGGCTGTATAATTTATCCCTACGCAGACCGGGGCCACTACTGCACGCTAGAGGCAGTCTGCCACCACATTCAGTTTACCCTACACATGCTGAATATCGGTCGTAAACTCCGAGATCGCAGCCAGCTGTCTCTGCTGCTGGCCCGACCATGGTTCCGAAACCTTGGCCATCGTGAACGTTAGCGGCTTGTGGTCCACCAATGCGGTGAAGCTGCGCCCTTACAGCCAGAACTGGAAGTGGCGTGTTGCCAGGCGGAGAGCCAGCAACTCCCTGTCGAATGCGCTGTATTTACGCTCACTGTCGCTCAAAGCCCTGCTGAAAAAAGCGAGCGGCTGCCAAGAACCGGCAACACGTTGCTCCACAACGGCCCCTATTGTCATATCCGGCTCTAGGGAGCCGGGCAATCAGAGCCAGGGGCAAGCCAGTGAGTCGTGATATTTTATTCAGGGTAAAGGGGAAGGGATGAGGAGAGCACAGATACTCATGCAGACGTACACTCACAGGTTGCACAGCGCAGAGGTAAGCAGCTCGTACCGGACGTGGGGGTAGCAAGACGTACATACTCACAGCGGGATACAAACACAGGAATGCTGCAAGAGGAGTATAAGCTGACACCAGACGAAGGGGCTTCAGCTTAGCAATGTGTTTATGTCGCAGCCCCGAGTCATCGAGGCTGCTCCTATTTATCCTCATTGGCAGCGCCCCAGCTGATGAAGACTAATTGGCCCCAGCCGTCCATAATGCTGCCAGCTGGGGGCCAGCTGAGACGCTGCTCAATGGGAAGCAGGGATGAGGGAAAACATGGGCTGAGTGCCGAGACGGCATCTCAACCCATGGTGACAGAGCCCCTCCCTCAAGGTCGGGCTCCTGAACGACCAGGAACATCCCAGCCCCCCCCCCCACCTAGGGTGGGAGGAAGGGAGGCGGACCGGAGGGGAAGAAGCCAAGGGAAGGACAACACCAATGGGGCAATGTAGGGTAGCGGGAAAGAAAAACCCAAATACAATACTGACAAAACAGAATAATTAACCCAGGTACAGATGGGGAGAAGAACTGGGTCAGCACGCCGGTTACATACTACCCAGAGAGTACCAACCATGCGTGACCCGGAGCAAGGAAAAAAGAACCACCAAAAAGGTACAGGGCAAAAAATGCTGAGTACGGTTAAATAAAGGGGAACCTATACACAGCGCTAATTTAAGTACATACACACACAGTCACCAAGAAAAGTGAGGGTGACTGGAACAAATGACAATTATAGAGCATGGTGTTACGGAAAACAAGGCACATGACTCTATAATGAACCAACAGGACAAAAAAGAAATACTGAGTGCAGGCAAAGAAAAACCCACACACACGAATATATAAATACCCAGTCACCTAAAGAAATGAAAGTGACTGGAATAAATGGATAACTGCAGAGCATGGTGTTACGGAAAACAAAACATAACTCTACAATACAAAAAACGAGACTAAAAACATGGCACAAAAAGTAAAATGCTGAGCATGAGCGATGGAAAACAGCACTATAAAAACGAATCCACCAACAGGACAACACATTACACCCGAGTGACCTTAATAACAAAAGAAAAAGTGACACCCGAGGTGAATGGCAGGCAGAGTCCAAAAATGGCCGAGATGGCTCCGGAGATCTCCCCGCCCATTGTCCAGCTGGCGAATCAGGGAAAGAGAAGTGTTCGGACGGCGAACTCTGGACCCAGATCCCAGGAATCCAGTCCACCAGCAGCCGAACCAGGCTGCCCAGAGGGAAACACAGACCAGTGGGGGGAACCAGATCACCGAACCGAAAGTTCTGTGGGTCGGGTCGTCGACCCGCATCACTCAACCACCAGGACCGTTGAGACGGGCGAAGGATCAGAGCGGATCCCGGTGGAAGAGGCTCAGGGGAGAGCCGATGACGAGGGCGGCGGGCGTCAGGCCGCAGGAAAACGGCCACCTCCTCACCGGACCTGGACAATACTGGGGCAGCACCCACGTCGGACCCCGATCGGGCCTCAGACGAACCCACGTTGGACCCCGACTGGGTCTTGGGCGAACCCACGTTGAATACTGCACCAGAACCGACCTCCAACGTTGAACCCGGACCCTCCAGCACCACGAGGAACAGCAACTCCTTGCCGGTGACCCTGGAAGAAGGCTCAGAAGAGAAAACAGAACCGGGATCAGGATCACCGGCAGCGCCAGAACCCGGCGAGACGAGCTCAGACGCAGCGGACGGCTGCACCCGGCTCGTCTCCCCTGGAGATAGGCTGAAGTGCTCGGGGATAAAAAGAGAGAAAAGAAAGGAGAGCACTCGCCTGATCTCGGGTTCTGACGCCGTCCAGGACTGCGAAGATCAAGGATCTGTCGTCAGGAGGTCGTTGTCAGGCTCCCATCTAGCCGCGTCGGGCCCCGCAGCCAGCACGATGGTCAGCGCAGCTTGAGATCCCTCCAGCTCAGGTAACCCCGCCGACGATCCACTCGGCATGAAGCCAGAAGAATCTCGTCCCGCCGGACCGAACCGCTCCTCCGTGGAGACCCGGGGACGCTCAGTCGTCGGCGTAGACTCCACGCAGCAGTCAGTCCCCCTCCTCCGTCCGCAATGTAGCTGCGGAACCACAGGCCCTCTCCATATCCCACCACGTTGACCCGGAGCCGGGGACCGCTCGGCGGAGAGAGACACAGAGGATGCGGGATTAGGCATACAAGTTACAGCAGGTGGGGAGAGTTCAGGGAGCTGCGAACCCTGAACTTCTCCTCCAGGGATGTGACAGAGCAAATCATTAAGCAGGTGTGAAAAAACAATGACTTGCCTGCCCCCTGGAGGTTGAGTATCGCCTGCTGTAGTGGAATCTGCTTCTCCCTCTCCCCACCCGGCGATAACGGAGGACCCCCCGGGAATTCGTCTGAGGGTCGCTCGCGTTGTCTCCAGCAGAGAGCTCACCAGGCCGGGATTCCAGGCACACACAGCGGTCAGGAAGCGCGTCGAGGAGGAGGGGGAAACAGCCGGGGTGAGCCAGCCCGAATGTCCAGGAATGACAGCGGGGGAACGAGGCTCAGGGGACGAGGCTGTAGAATCTCCACACTGACGAGGCGAAGGGATGACAGCTGCGTGGGAGGAACGGTCCTGACGATGACCCAGAACTGGGTCCGGACGAGGTTCGTGCAGAGGTGACTCGGCGATGTGATGACGACTACTCCCAGGGGACGAAGCGAGGGGGAAACCCAGGATTCGCCGCTCCAGATCGGAGATCGAGACGAGGAAGGCGTCGAGCACGGGAAAGCTTCGTAGCCCTGAAGTCCTCACCATCAATCTCACTGCCGCCACATGCCTGAAGGTGGTGACAGGAAACACAGTAGAGCTCGCGACAGCCACTCGACCCCGGACATAACTGCTGTCAGCTGCGGCTCCTTGAAGGGAATCCCGAGTGACGTGGCGCAGGTCGGGGGAAGTCCTCTGGTTGGCGCGAACTCCCGGACTGGAATGGCGGCAGGAACGGGACTCCGAAGCGGGGAAAGACGTCGCCCACTTCGACTCCCTGCCGGGATTTCCATCCACCCCGTGGAGCTTCTCTCGCTGTGTACCTGCAGCGTCTATCCTGGCACTGTCCTCCAGATGGTACAGAGAGTGAGGGTGACAGTCCAGGAGTTCCTCAGCACGGCCCGGATGCCAGCGTCTCGCGTTGGAGGCGTCGTGCAGGGTGAAGAACGTCCCGTCGACATCCTCCGAGATGGACCTCAGCTCGTCGCCCTGGCGCCGGAAGTGACTCCTGGGAAACGGCATGCTAGCAGCGCTGACACCCGGACAGAAAGGTACATTTCCACGGCGACTCACGGCCGCCGGCAACTCTTCTGGCTGCGACATACTGTCATATCCGGCTCTAGGGAGCCGGGCAATCAGAGCCAGGGGCAAGCCAGTGAGTCGTGATATTTTATTCAGGGTAAAGGGGAAGGGATGAGGAGAGCACAGATACTCATGCAGACGTACACTCACAGGTTGCACAGCGCAGAGGTAAGCAGCTCGTACCGGACGTGGGGGTAGCAAGACGTACATACTCACAGCGGGATACAAACACAGGAATGCTGCAAGAGGAGTATAAGCTGACACCAGACGAAGGGGCTTCAGCTTAGCAATGTGTTTATGTCGCAGCCCCGAGTCATCGAGGCTGCTCCTATTTATCCTCATTGGCAGCGCCCCAGCTGATGAAGACTAATTGGCCCCAGCCGTCCATAATGCTGCCAGCTGGGGGCCAGCTGAGACGCTGCTCAATGGGAAGCAGGGATGAGGGAAAACATGGGCTGAGTGCCGAGACGGCATCTCAACCCATGGTGACACCTATGGCCATGTCTGAGGCGTCGGTAGTGAGCGCTATCCGGGCCGCCGGGTCCGGGTGCGCCAACAGTGTGACGTTTGCCAGTGCTGTTTTAACCTCAGAAAATGCCCGCTTCCGCTCCGGAGTCCATTCGACTCTGTCCGTGCGTTTCCGTTTCATGAGCGTGGCGTACAATGACTGCATGAGTTGAGCTGTGTGGGGGAGGAACCGGTTATAAAAGTTAACCATCCCCAAACATTCTTGCAGCGCCCTGACCGTCTGAGGCCAGGGAAAATTCATCACAGTGCGCAGTTTGTCGGGCAAGGGCATCGCTCCCTCCGGTGAGACGCGGTGCCCCAAAAAATCAATCCTCGTCACACCGAACTGGCATTTCGCCGGGTTGATTATTAACCCGTGCTCCTCCAACCTCCGGAAAACCATCCTGAGGTGGGTTATGTGTTCGTCCTCGGATGCACTGGCCACCAGGATGTCATCCAGGTAGACAAACACAAATGGCAGATCGCGCAACACCGCATCCATCATGCGTTAGAATGTCTGTGTCGCTCCTTTTAATCAGAAGGGCATGCGTAAAAACTCAAACAAGCCAAACGGAGTTATTACCGCTGTTTTGGGTATGTCCTCCGCGCGCACTGGGACCTGGTGGTAACCACGGACTAGGTCTATTTTAGAAAAAATGCGTGCCCCGGCGAGGTGAACGGAAAAATCCTGAATATGGGGAATCGAGTAGTGGTCGTGTGCTGTGGCGTTATTCAACCTGCGGAAATCTCCGCATAGTCGCCATGATCCCTCGGCCTTAGGGACCATGTGTAGCGGGGATGCCCATGGGCTGTTTGAGCGCCTGATGATGCCCAATCTTTCCAAGTTGGCAAACTCCTCTCGCGCTATGGCCAGTTTAACTGAGTCCATGCACCGAGGTTGTGCGAAAACGGGCGGCCCAGTGGTGGTGATAAAGTGTTCCACCCTGTGTTTAGCGATGGCCGCCGAAAACGTCGGGACCGTGAGTGCTGGGAACTGAGTGAGCAGTGTGTGGAACTTACCGCCTGGAGCTGTGATGTTGGCTTGTGTTATTGGCCCGGCCCCTCGAGCTGTACAGGGGAGAGAATCAAAAGACATTGCATTCACCAAGCGTCTGTTAGCAACATCAACTAGCAACCCATGTGCACACAGAAAATCAGCTCCCAGGATTGGGAAACTCAATGCCGCTATGACAAAAGTCCACTCCTACATACGGCCGTGTAGGGATAAAGTCAGTGTTCTCTCACCAAAAGTCTTAATGTAAGAGCCCTTTACTGCTACCAGCTGGGGGCTGCTAGCTCCCGCTAGCTGGTCGGCATAGGACGGCAGGATGATGCTCTTCTGGGCGCTGGTGTCTACGAAGAACTGTCTCCCTGAGCCCGAGTCCGTCATGTAGAGCAGCTTGTTCTCTTCACCGGAGGTCGCAGCTGCTACCGACTGCCGGCCTTGGTGTTTCCCGAACCCTTGAATTGGCACGGTGGCACACATCTGCGTGAGTTCTCTCCGAAGCGGCGGTGGTAGAAGCAGAGCGTGTCTCTCTGGCGCTCCCTGGCCCCCGCTGCCACTATCGTTGGTGGCTCCTTACCTCTGCTGGTTGTCTCGCTGGGTTCCGATGTCGCCGCATTCACTGTGAGGGCTCTGGTGGTGAGGATGATCCGATCTGCCTCCTGGGCTAGCGCACTGTAGTCACGCTCGGCCAGCAATGGCGAATTGGCCAGAACCACTCTGGCCACTGTTGGGAGGTTCCGGAGGAAAAGGTGGGCAAACAGAAAATGCCCGTCATCCGTGCCCATCAACGCCAACATCTTCTCCATCAGTTCGACTGCCGAACCATCTCCTAACTCGGAGTGCCTCAGGAGCATCTCTGCTCTCTCACAGTCCGAGATCGTGTAGCGCCGGGCCAGCGCGGCCTTGAGAGCCCCGTATTTGTTGTGGGCTGGAGGCTGTTGGAGCAGGCTACTTGCTGAGACATGTGAGCATCCAGCGCTGCAACCACATTGTAATATTTGGTGTTGTCTGCCATTATTCCCCGGAGGGCGAACTTAACCTCGGTGTGGTGGAACCAAGACCGCGGGTCGTGCAGCCAAAAGTCCGGTAGTTTGACCTTAACAGCACACGCGTTGCTGTGGGTTCCCGTCCGGGCCGCCTCTGGAATGCCTGCCGCGTTGGTGGGGCTTCCTGTCCGGGCCGAGTCCGGGGTTCTTGCCTCGTGTTCCATAATTCGTCAAAGGGTCACCAGTGTGGAGAGTGTAATTAACGGAGGCAGATTTATGCAACAGATGACTTTATTCACTCTCACATCAGTCATACACAGAAAAAACCTGTCTCAATACACCGGGGGCTCTCCATTTATATAAACCGCCCATCTCACAACTGCATGACATCTCGCATCACAATACATTCATCCTTTCTTCCCCAACCCCTTCTTCCTGCTACCTCACCATAATCTCCATACCTATTGTCCTTCTCTGTTTACCCTCTGCATCCAGTCTGAGATGATTAACCCATCCTCTACAACTTACCTTTTATGAGTCCCTGTATTAAACTCCATGACTGTTTTAAAAGCATCAATATTAGCTCCTCTCTGACAGCTTGGTGGAATTTTTTTTGTAATAATGGGGTCTTCACTCGTCCCCTGTAAACTCAGGCCCATTTGGAATAGTCCTGATATCTTGCAACAAAAGAGGACGTTAAATTTTACACTAATGCAAGAGAAGGGGATAAAAAAACTTAGAGCATCTTATTCAAGGTGCAAATTTTATTCAATTTCAGAAACTACTGTTACAGTACAGCATCAGTATGACACCAGTGATAAAAAGTATCTTGAATACCAACAGCTTAAATCCATAATAAAAGCAAGATTTGATCTTAATCAGACAGATTTAAAGATACCAGTTAAGGTGGCAGAGTTTCTAAATCTTTGTTCCCCTAAATTGATATTGAAATTACATGGACTGTTATCAAAACTGGATGAGTCAGTATCTCTTCCAATATCAAATGGGGAGACAGACCTATTGATCAACAAGGAGGAAAGCTTCTGGACACAAATATGTTTAAACACTTTTAAGATGACTAAAAACTCGAATGTACAACTTATACAGTATAAAGTTCTGCATAGAATTCATTACACAGGACAAAGGATGTTCAAAATTGGCCAGAGTCACACAAATATCTGCTGTCACTGCACCAGCAATGTCCCGGATAGCTATATGCATGCTATGTGGTGCTGTGCACCGGTTCAAAAGTTCTGGCGGAAGACATGTGAGGACTTGTTGGCATGGTTTGGGTATAGTATCCCATCCTCACCCACACTTTGCATAGTAGATGATCTAAGTGAAATAAATATAGAGACAAGGATGTCACACATGGTTCTCACCACCTTATGCATCGCAAAGAAAACTCTCCTCATGAACTGAAAATCAAGAAATAATTTATGCATAACTCACTATAATAACTTACTATTAGATTATGTTATTATAAGATAAGATAAGATAAGATAAGCCTTTATTAGTCCCACAACGGGGGAATTCCAGGATTGCAACAGCACAGGGATAGCAACACTCAGAGCAACAATCAGAAGGCAAGAAAAAAAGCAAGCAAGCAAGAGCAGCAAATATACATATGTACATATTACTATAAAATATATATATATACACACACACAGACACACAGTGCAGAGCACTGTAGCTGGATGGAATAAACATATGAATATATAAACACACAGTATGGAGCATTGCAGCTAGGTGGAATAAATATGTAAATATATAAACCCACACAGTGCGGAGCAATGTAGCTAGATGGAATAATATGTAGATATATAAACACACAGTGCGGAGCATTGTAGCTGGATGGAATAAATATGTAAATATATAAACACACACAGTGCAGAGGATTGTTGCTAGATGGGATGAAACAGCATAACCGTCTACTTAGTTATCCTACATGGTATGATTATGTGCCCATACATATTCTCACCCTCCATAGCGACCGGTATTTTCCTAGTTGTATGCCGGAGGGGACCATTGTGTAAGTCTATTGCATCTTTTGCATTCAAAAAACTATTAGTTTGTTACGTCTTTTTGCTATCTCTGCGAGCAGCCCTGCTTAGGTTGTACAGTCTGACAGCCGTTGGTAGGAAGGACCTGCGAAACCTCTCGGTTGTGCACCTGGGATGATGTAGTCTGCTGCTAAATGAGCTCCTCAGTGCATTCAGTATGGGGACAATGTCTTCCTCCCCAAATAATCAACTGGCAGAATTCATTTCTCTCTAGTCCCCGCTTATTAGTTCTATAACCTGAGGGGTGGTGGCCAGTGATCCCATCTCCTTGGCGCCTCTAGCGGCTGGCTGTGCCCTGACTGTCGGTGGCCGGTGTTCGGGGGGCCTGTTCGGGATGGCCGTGTGTCTGGCCTGGGGCGGGGGGGGGGGGGGTGTTGGGGTGGATGGTGGGGGGGGGCTGTGGCCCCGGGCCGGCTGGCCTTGCCTTCCGGGTGGGGCTGGGTCTTGCCCTGGGCCCCTGGTGCTGAGGGGGCGGCGTTTCCCCCCGGATCAGGGTTGGGTGTGCGCTGGTGCTCCGGGCCGGCCACAGCGCGGCCTTGCGCAGCAGGGTCGTACCCTCCCCGGGGCCCTGGCAGTGCTCTGGGGCAGATGCCTGCAACCTCGGGGGGTTGCCCTCCCCATCCTCCGGGGCCTGCGGGTGTGGGTGTGCATGTACATACTGTATGTGTGTGTGTGTGTGTGTTTGTGTGTTTGTGTGTGTGTGTGTAAGTGGGTGAGTGAGTGTGTGTGTGGGCATGTGGGGCTGTGTGTGAGTGTAGGTGGGCATGTGTGATGGTGATTGTGTGTGTATGTACATGAGGGAGGGCGGGTGTGTGTGTGTATGGGTGCGGATACCTGGGGGTGGATGTGTGGGGGTAGGGGATGTGTGTATGGGTGTGGGAACCTCATTGGGTAGTGGGGTGGGGCAGACCACCCACATGGCATGGGGGTTGGTGATTTGAGCTCTGCTTGTCCCGGCCGCCCTGCCGTTGTGTCACAGGGTGGGGCGCTTTTTTGATTTGCCCCTGGGGTCTTTGGCGCCAGGTGTGTGTGGGTGCTCGGGGGCGCCGTTGGCACGGGTTGTCAGCCGTGTTGCCGTCGGGCTGCTCCGGGGTGGCTGTGGTTTTTGGTTGGCCTGCTGCTGTCGGTGTGCGTCTGGGGTGGGTGGTTTGTGGGCTTGAGGTGGGTGCTCAGGGGTGTCGCTTGGCATGTGGGGTGTCGCATGGGTCCGGCCCATTCCTCACTATTGTGATTATTGTTGTTGTACATGGTTGTGTGTACAAGAGGAGTGGGAATGGGTGTGGCTGCTCCATCATGTTTCTGGTGCTGCGAGTGCGACGCTGGTAGGTCCTGGGCTGCTCGGCCTAGCGGCTCTTGCCCTGGGTTTGGATTTGGGGCAGTGTGTGGCTTCCTGAACCAGTTTGCAAGCTGGTTTCTGGGGGAGAGCGGCCTCGCCTTTGGACCGCCTCCCTCCCAGTCTTATCCCCCCCCCCCCCCCGATTCTGGGTGGAATACACGTCTTTTTGGATACACTTAGGGCTTTGGGTCGGAAGTGTGCCGCACTTTGTCAGTGAAGGGGACACCTCTGCTGTGCAGTTGGGCTGCCCTCACCTCAATTTTAATTGCATTTTACACACTGAGGGCTTGGGGGATGAGGGCCCCGCTTCATATTGCAGTGGCTAGTTGTGCTCCAACCACCATCCCCCCAATTTTAACTACACCATGGTAGTTCACACACCTACACACAATCACATCATACAACTGACACACACATATCATGTTTTGTGCAAGGGGGGTCTTCCCCCACCCCTGTTTCCTTCCTTCTGCCAGGGGCCTGGGGGCCTGGTGAGGGGCCTTGGACCTGTCATGTTGTCAAAATCCCTGGGTGCTGCTGAATGAATAGATACAAGCAAGGGAGTGAGAGAGGAATTGAATAAGACAGTAAGCGAGAGTAATGGATTAATGAATGGAAATGCTGTTGGTTGGTCGGTTTTGTGTCACACTTTGCATGTCGGGTGGCATCTCAGGGCACCTGCGGTGCTCTCCTGATGAGTTGATTGGGTTGGCACTGGGGGTGGGGGTCTGCTTCTGTCACTGCGGCCAAACTGGCGTGGGTTGGCGGAGGGACGGCCGCTGGCCTGCACCGACGGTCTCCCCGGCTGTTGCCAGGAGCTGGTGTGCATTCAGGCTCTCTGCATTGCAGTTGCCCTTAGAAATAGGGGTGAATGAGGGTGGGTGAGTGTGAGGGGGAGACCATGAATGGTTGTAAGTAAGTCAGAGTGGGAGTGGGAGTGAGAGTGTGTGCGTGGGTGAACGTGAGAGAGGGTGGGTGACCCTGAGGAAGAGTTGGAGCGAGTGGTGAGTTAGTGGCTTCAGGAGTGATAGAGAATGGTGGGTCCGGGAGTGCGAGAGTGAGACTGTGTGTGGGAGTTAGAGTGAGTGAGTGCTTGTGGGTACATATGAGAGCAAAAGGGGGTGGTGTGGGAATGAGTGTGTCTGTTAGTTGAGAGGTGCTGGATTAAGGGGGGTAATGCCTCTCGGCTACCTGGGCTCCCTTGGATGGAAGTGGGGCACTTCCTTTAGTGTGGGGGTCCCCGGGGTGTGTGGCGATGGTGCTGGGGGGGTGCACTGGGGGGTTCTTGGGGGGACTCGCACCAAAGGGCACGGGCTGGTCTCCGGCCTGGGGGGGTGGGGCATTGGTCTTCAGGCGCTTGGGGTCCGGGCGCTGGCGTTGGCCCTGCTGGGTGGGGGGGGCATTGGCGGGCCCGGGGCTGTGGGCCCACCACACCGGCCACCCGGTGGCCTTGCCTCCCTTGGCCGTCCCACTGAGGGCAGATTCCTGGCATTCCTGGGGCTTGTCAGCCCCCGGCATTTGTGCCCTGTGGGGGTTGGTGGCACTGCTGTCCCTTCTCGGGGTTTCTGGGGTGGTGGGGAATTGCTGCGACCGTTCCCCCTCTTCATATGTTTCCTGACAGACCACTCACTTGCACACACTTACTTTGCCCGCCCTCTCATATACATGCACACGGACTCACAAGCACAGATGTCTCCCCTTTAACAGGTGTGAGATACCAAACTCGTGTTGAGACCTTTTTGGTGTAAGAAACAGTTTGTCTTCTGTTCGTTTTAGTTGTTGGTTTGTTTGTCATTTTTTGTTTGTTCCTCTCTCTTTTCTTTCCCCCTCCGCACACTTCCTTTCCCCATTCCCCATCCTGTCGTGTCCTTGATGGAATTAAATAAAGTATTAAAGGTTATTATAGGAGTAGTTTGCAACAGTATACAGTACATAGATTGGTACTGTATAAAGCTCCTTTTGGCAAAGTAAATCTGTTTTGGCACAATAAGGGTAACAGATCTCTGTTCTGCTTACCGAGTTGCCTGACGGGACAAAGGGGAAAAAAAAAAAAACAACTAACATTTTTTTTATCATTATTGGGTTGTTTGATTAAGGAAAGGAAGGAGGTTGGTGCAAAAAACACACATTTGAAGGCTTACATTTTGCTAAGTTCAATCTAGCCCAGTTCACGCGAAGACCTCTGATCAGCAGTGCACTGTTTTTTGGTTATCTGCCTTTGACCCCCTGACGGATTGAGAATTAGCCCACCTTTAGAATGCCTTTGGTTAGCCCATGGGGTCTGTCTCCATTTTGGTTTTGGCAAAATGGCTGGTTGGGCAGTATTCTTTTGAAATCAGAGGGTGGGGTTAGTTGAGGGAGGTGCTGTCGGGCACAGGGATCTGAATGCAGCGCAGACAGTCCTCTCTTTTTCCACTTAATCCTCAACCGGTCTGCAGCAAAATGCTGGAGGCAGGTGTCTCAATGATTAGATGAACCCACTTACCTGTGGTCATTGTGA
Organism: Pholidichthys leucotaenia; assembly: GCA_020510985.1. Lineage (NCBI taxonomy): Eukaryota > Metazoa > Chordata > Actinopteri > Cichliformes > Pholidichthyidae > Pholidichthys > Pholidichthys leucotaenia. Next base: position 266,530,151 of record CM035842.1, read on the forward strand.
GTTTTTCTCTGTTTGTTATTGTTTAATTTTCTGATTTTATTTAATGATGCAATTTTTGCACATGCCACGATGTAGTTCCATTGGTTAACCATAGGGGTGCGGCTCTAGCTCATCATTGGACACACCATCAAACCCTCCCTTTCTGTTCATTGGCTGAGGCCAAATCAAAAAGTTTATAAACCTCAAATATCATCCATCATTTGACGTCCGGTCGCAAGTGCAGCTGCCGATCACAAGCTGAATGAATGAATGATTTATTTGAACATGTTGCATCAGTGCAAGAATCAATTTAAATAGATAAATTAAAAAAAATAAATTAATGAAATGAAATTCACAATGATAATACATAAAACACAATCATTATACACATGGGAATGGAGGGGTGGGGGTGGGGCGAAGGGGTGTAGTGAGGGGCGGGGAGAGGGGCGGGGAGGTCAAAGCACTACCTGTCAAAAGTTTGATGGAAAGTGGCCTACATTATCTTCTTCTCATGATGCCGGCATTCACACCAAAGAGTTCAATCTTTGTCTCATTACACCAGAGAATTTTGTTTCTCATGGTATGAGAGTCCTTCAGGTGCCTTTTGGCAAACTCCAGGTGAGCTGCCATGTGCCATTTACTAAGCAGTGGCTTCCATCTGGCCACTCTACCATACAGGTCTGATTGGTGGATTGCTGCAGAGATGGTTGTCCTTCTGGAAGATTCTCCTCTCCCCACAGAGGAACGCTGGAGCTCTGACAGAGTGACCAATGGGTTTTGGTTACCTCCCTGACTAAGACCTTTCTCCCCTGATCACTCAGTCTAAATGGCCAGCCAGCTCGAGGTGCTTCCAAACATCTTCCATTTATGGATGATGGAGGCCACTGTTCTCATTGGGACCTTCAAAGCAGCAAAAAATTTTCTGTACCCTTCCCCAAATTTGTGCCTTGAGACAAGCCTGTCTTGTTGGTCTACAAACAATTCCTTTGACCTCATGCTTGATTTGTGCTCTGACATGCACTGTCAACTGTGGGACCTTATATAAACTGGTGTGTGCCTTTCCAAATCAATGTCCAATCAACTGAATTTAACACAGGTGGACTCCAATTAAGCTGTAGAAACATCTCAAAGATGATTATTGGAAACAGGATACACCTGAGCTCAATTCTGAGCTTCATGGCAAAGGCTGTGAATCCTTACAGTACATCCAGAAAGTATTAACCACTTTTTCCATATTTTGTTTTGTTACAGCCTTATTCCAAAAGCGATTAAATTCTTTGTTGTCCTCAAAATTCTACACACAATACTCCATAATGAGAATGTGAAAAAGTTTTTTTTTTTTCTTTTTGAGATTTTTGCAAATTTATTAAAAATAAAAAAACAAAGAAATCACATGTACATAAGTACAGTATTGTGAAAAAATTGGACAATCCTTTAAATATTCAGTTCTTTATTAAGAAATGTTCATGTATCTATGGCTAACCTTGTTTTTGATTTTATTTGCTTTTTTTAACATTTATTTTAACCATTGTACAGCAAGTGGAAATGAATCTGGGGTGTCCAAAAAAAGATGGGGGTGTCCTAATTTATTCCTCACTGATTTTTTAGAATTACATTTTACAGAAAATTTGAAGAAAGTTTTTAATTTATTTTTTATTGTTTAGTTGTATTACGTGAATCTCTCAGTATCTTTTAACATTGATATTAAATATCCATATGTTCAAATATGTAAAAAAGAAAAAGAACACACAGGGTTATACAGGGTGTCCTAATTTTTTTCAGTATTGTACATGCCAGGCTTTATGCTTGAAGGAAACCAGGCATTGATCATAACCACGCCAATGGTGGTGGCAGCATCATGCTGTGGGGATGTTTTTCAGCAGCAGGAACTGGGAGACTAGTCAGGATAGAGGCAAAGATGAATGCAGCAATGTACAGAGACATGGATGAAAACCTGCACCAGAGCACTCTTGACCTCAGACTGGGCTGACAGTTCATCTTTCAGCAGCACAACGACCCTAAGCACACTGCCAAGATATCAAAGTCTCAGCCAGAGCCCAGACTTGAATCCAACTGAACATCTCTGGAGACATCTGAAAATGGCTAAGCACCGATGCTTCCCATCCAACCTGATGGAGCTTGAGAGGTGCTGCAAAGAGGAATGGGCGAAACTGCCCAAAGTTTGGTGTGCCAAGCTTATGGCATCATATTCCAAAAGACTTGAGGCTGTAATTGCTGCCAAAGGTGTATCAACAAAGTATTGAGCAAAGGATGTGAATACTTAGAGTGGTGTGAACAAGTGTGCTCACCCTTCCTGATTTCTCCTTTTTTTTTGTATGTTTATCACACTTAAATGTTTAAGACGATCAAACAAATTGAAATATTAGACAAAGATAACACAAGTAAACATAAAATGCAGTTTTTAAATGAAGGTGTTTATTATTAAGGGAAATAACTGGTTGGGCCACCCTTAGCAGCAACAACTGCAATCAAGAGTTTGTGATAACTGACAATGAGTCTTTTATAGTGCTGTGGTGGAATTTTGGCCCACTCATCTTTGCAGAATTGTTGTAATTCAGCAACATTTGGGGGTTTGAGCATGAACCGCCTTTTTATGGTCATGCCACAGCATCTCAATTGGATTCAGGTCAGGACTTTGACTAGGCCACTCTAAAATCTTCATTTTTTTCTTTACCCATTCAGACGTTGACTTGCTTGTGTGTTTTGGATAATTGTCCTGCTGCAGAACCCAAGTGCGCTTCAGCTTGAGGTCACAAACAGATGGCCGGACATTCTCCTTCGGGATTATTTGGTAGACAGCAGAATTCATGATTCCATTTACCACAGCAAGTCTTCCAGGTCCTGAAGCAGGAAAACAGCCCAAGACCATCACACTACCACAATCATATTTTACTGTTAGTATGGTGTTCTATTTCTGAAATGTTGTTACTTTTACGTCGGATATAATGGGACACACACCTTCCTTCCTAAAAGTTCAACTTTTGTCTTGTCAGTTATCAGTATTTTCCCAAAAGTCTTGAGGATCATCAAGATTTTTTCTGGCAAAACTGAAACGAGCCTTTATGTTCTTTTTGCTCAGCAGTGGTTTTCGTCTTGGAAATCTGCCATGTAGGTCATTTTTGCCCAGTCTCTTTCTTATGGTGAAGTAATGAACACTGACCTTAACTGAGGCAAGTTAGGCCTTCAGTTCTTTGGATGTTTTTGTGGGGTCATTTGTGACCTCTTGGATGATTCGTCGCATCTCTCGTGGGGTAATTCTGGTCGGCCGGCAACTCCTAGGAAGGTTCACCACTGTTCCATGTTTTCGCCATTTGTGGATAATGGCTCTTACTGTGGTTCACTGGAGTCCCAAAACTTTATAAATGGCTTTATAACCTTTTTCAGACTGATAGATCTCAATTACTTTGTTTCTCATTTGTTCCCGAGTTTCTTTGGATCACAGCATGATTTCTACCTTTTGAGGATCTTTTGGTCTACTTCACTTTGTCAGGAAGGTCCCATTTAAGGGATTTCTTGGTTGAGACCAGGTGTGGCAGTAATCAGGCCTGGGTGTGGCTAGAGAAATTGAACTCATCTTTCCAAAGATGTCATAAGCCAAAGTTAATTTACAGTATGTTTTAACAGGGGAAAGCAATCACATTTTCACACAAGGCCATGTAGGTTTGGATTTTTCTTACCCTTAATAATAAATTCTTTCATTTAAAAACTGCATTTTGTGTTTACTTGTGTTGTCTTTGTCAAACGTCTAAATTTGTTCGATTATGTGAAATATTTAAGTGTGACAAACATGCAAAAAAATGAGAAATCAGGAAGGGGGCAAACACTTTTTCACACCACTGTATGTACATGTGATTTCTTAGATTTTATTTTTAATAAATTTGCAAAAATCTAAAAAAACAAAAACAAAACTACAACCTTTTTTCCCCCCATTGTCTTTATGGGGTATTGTGAGTAGAATTTTGAGGAAAAAAAAATGAATTGAATCCATTTTGGAATAAGGCTGTAACAAAATGTGAACAAGTGAAGCACTGAATACTTTCCTGATGCATTGTATCTTGATCTCATTTTTTTACATCACGAAAATTTGGCATTTGAGCAGGGATGTGTCGACTTTTAAAATCCACCATATTTGTCTTTGTGTTACTTTTGCTCATCTTCTGTCGAAGACCATTGACCTTGAACCTCAAGATAGAGGTTTAGGCTCACCAGCTTGCAGTTCCTAGAGGAATTTTCCTCATAGGAAATTCTGTTACCTGTGTAGGTGTGCTTGGTCACTTTGAGAGTTAACCCAGCTCCTCGTCATCGGCCTCCGTCGGTCTATGATGACCATGGAAGAGAATCCTAAACATCTACTCTGCTGGAACAGCACTGCCTGTGGCTGAACAGGCCGATGCATGAATGGCAGTCCCTGTCACACAGGTCGCACTTGTGGGTGGTCTCCGTGCTGCTGGGTCTGTGGTGGTTTTTCCTGCGGGTCCTTTTTTCATCTTCTGCAGCAATCAGTCTCTCTTCACCCGCCTTGAGCTGTCTGGTCAGGGTGCCTCTCCATTTGGAGCGGTCCGTTGCAAGGTCCTCCCAGCACTCTGTGTTGATCTCCAGGGCCTTCATGTCTCTCTTGCAGACGTCTCTAAAGCGCAGCTGTGGGCGGCCAACGTCTCTCCTGCCAGTTGCCAGTTCTCCGTAGAGGACGTCTTTGGGGATTCTGCCATCCTCCATACGGTGAACGTGGCCTAGCCAGCGGAGCCTGCGCTGCCTGAGTAGAGTGAACATGGAGGGAAGGCCTGCGCGGGACAGAACTTCTGTGTTGGGCACTTTGTCCTGCCAGGATATGTCCAGGATGTGGCGAATGAAGCGCAAGTGGAAGGAGTTCAGTCTCTTTTCCTGCCGGGCGTATGTTGTCCATGTCTCACTCCCATAGAGCAATGTGCTGATGATGCAGGCATTGTCCACTGCCATCTTCGTCTTGACAGAGAGTTTAGGATTCTCCCACACTCGTGTGGTGAGGCGAGCGAGTGTGAAGGCTGATTTTCCAATCCTCTTGTCGATCTCTGTATCAAGGGAGAGGTTGTTGCTGATCGTGGACCCCAGGTACGTGAACTGATTCATGACCTCCAGCTTGTAGTCGTTGATGGTGATGGTTGGTGGTGCTTCCGTGCCTTACGGCAAGACATTAGTCTTCTTCAGGCTGATGGTAAGCCCGAAGTCCTTGCATGCCTGGGAGAAGCGGTCCATCATGGTCTGAAGCTCCTGCTGTGTGTGGGTTGGGACTGCAGCGTCGTCTGCGAACAGCATGTCTCAGATTAGAGCCTCGCGTACTTTGGTTCTGGCTTTCAAGCGGGCGAGATTGAAAAGCCTGCCATAAGATCTTGTGTGCAGGTAGATTCCCTCTGTTGCTGTGCTGAAGGCATGCCTCAGGAGCATAGCAAAGAAAATCCCAAAGAGGGTTGGCGCAAGTACACAGCCCTGTTTCACTCCGCTGCGTATGTTGAATGGCTCTGAGACGTTGCCATTGTGCTGCACTATCCCCTGCATGTTGGTGTGAAACGATTCAATGAGGCTTTGCAACTTTGGTGGGCATCCTATCTTTGGCAGGATCTTGAAAAGACCCTCTCTGCTGACCAGATCGAACGCTTTGGTGAGGTTGATGAAGGCGACATACAGGGGCATGTTCTGTTCTCTGCATTTCTCCTGGAGTTGGCGGATGGAGAATATCATGTCTACCGTCGATCGCTCAGCGCGGAAGCCACACTGAGACTCGGGGTAGACACGTTTGTCAAGCTTCTGTAGACAAACAAGAACAACTCGTGCATCGACTTTACCAACAACGCTGAGGAGGGAGATGCCCCTGTAGTTGTTGCAGTCGCTTCTCTCCCCTTTGTTTTTGTAGAGGGTGATGATCTTGGCATCCCTCACGTCCTGTGGTACGGCACCTTCCTTCCAACACTGGCAGAGGACGTCATGCAATGGCAGCAGTAGGGCGGTCTTGCAGTGCTTGATCAGGTCAGGGGGTATGCCGTCGTTGCCGGGTGCCTTGCCAGCGGCCAAGCTATCAATGGCCTTGCTGAGTTCATCGATGGTTGGCTCAGCGTCAAGTTCGTCAATGGATGGCTGGCAGTCGATGGCATCAAGGGCTGACGGTGTCACGGTGTTCTGTCTGGAGTAGAGGTTGGAGTAGTGTTCCACCCATCTCTCCATCTGCTTGTTCTTTTCTATGATCATCTTCCCAGTGGAGGATTTGAGGAGGGCCGTCTTGCTCTGAGCCGGACCAAGTGCTTTCTTGATGCCATCGTACATACCACAGATGTTCCCTGTTATGGCAGCGGTTTGAATGTCTTGGCTGAGCTGAGTCCAGTACTCGTTGGCACAGCGCCGAGCAGTCTGCTGAACTTTGTTTCTCGCAGCCCTGAGAATCTGGAGATTCTTCTCGTTTGGGCACTTCTTGTACTCAGCAAGTGCTGAGCGCTTGGCTTCAATGACGGGGGTCATCTCGGTCAACTTGGCATCAAACCAGTCCTGTGACTTTGAGGTCTTCCTCCCAAAGGTAGCCAAGGCTGTGTGGTGGATGGTGTTTTGCAGCTCTTCCCACTTCTGCTTTGTAGATTCTCCTTCTTGTGGTACACCAAGTTCCTTCTCAAAGGTGGAGGCAAACTGCTCAACAAGTTCTGGTTGAGCCATCTTGCTGGTGTCAATCCATGCCTTTCCAGGTTGTCTAGCATGATGGAATCTCTTCAGCTGCAGCTTGACCTTACAACACACCAATGAATGGTCTGTGTCGCAATCTGCACTCTGGAACAAACGGGTGATTAGCACGTTCTTCAGTGAGGTGCGCCTGGTCAGGATCAAGTCCAGCTGGTGCCAGTGCTTTGAGCGCGGATGTTGCCAGGAAACCTTGTGTTGGGGCTTGGTCTTGAAGAACGAGTTTGTGATGCACAGATCGTGATATGTGCAGAACTCGAGCAGTCGCTGTCCGTTGTCATTCATTCTGCCCACGCCAAAAGGTCCAAGACAGGAGGGCCAGGAGTCGTGGTCAGCACACACTCTGGCATTGAAGTCTCCAAGGAGAATGAGTTGTTCAGAGTTGGGGATGATCCTGACAGTTGTTGCGAGATTCTTGTAGAACTCGTCTTTTGCCTCTGGTGTGGCTGTCAGTGTTGGGGCATACACACTGATGAGGGTGACTGGGCCTTGAGTGGTGTTGAGGCGGAGGGTGAGGAGTCGTGCAGAGCCAGTGCTGCTCGGTTCCACCATCTTCAGCAAGGTGTTCTTCACTGTGAAGCCCACTCCGTGTTCCCTGTGTTCATCACTGCCCTTTCCCTGCCAGTAGAACGTGTAGTCCTTCTCTCTCAGTGTGCCTGCGTCAGCCAACCGTGTTTCCTGGAGAGTGGCGATATCCACTCCCAGTCTCTTCAGCTCATTATTGATGATGGCAGTCTTCCTGGTGTCGTTGATGTCCTTGAGGTTAGCAGCGAGTCCTGTCATCATAGTGCGGACATTCCAAGTTCCCAGTTTTAGAGTTGGTCTCTTGTTTTATTGTCTTGCCTGGTGCGAAGGTTCTCAGCCTGCTGTTCGGACTTCTCCTCATCCCCATGCACCCAATGAGGAAAGCAAGCTGTGGCGGGACAACACCTTATTGGCTGGGGGCTGCCCAGCTTGAGGTGGGCGGTAACTGTCCAGTGAGATCCGATGATCCCTCCCACCATCGGGAATAACCCCTGGCGCCGCGCTCTATGCCAATTGAGCGGTGGCTTATAACCGGTAACTGTCATTCCCCGTGTTTTGTCTACGCCAAAGGCGAAGCTGGAGTGTCCTCTCCAGTGATCCGGTGTTCTACCTTCCAGTATTGGGCGTTGGTAGGATTCAAGCCTGGGCAGGAATATATGGAGGACAAGATGTTGCCCATGCAGCATGTCCCCCCTCTCCACGTCACTGATGAATCCAAAGGAACAGCAGGGCTGCTACAGTTTGGCACCAGCACCGTTGCAGGAGCTGCCAGAACGATGTTGAGCACAACGTAGAACTACCTTAGGGGCTCCGACTCCGGATTTTTCCTCAGGGTTGACTCCCGAAGCCTTTCCCGTGACCAGGTATGCCGCAAGGCAGCGGAGGTTTGAAATCAGGGTTTACCGTCCCCTAGATGGGCTACCTTCCCAGGTTGATGAATCAGAATGAACTTTATTGCCAAGCATGCTTTTTACACATACGAGGAATTTTACTTGACATTAAGGTCCGCTCATGTTAAGTGCTCCTTAATGACGCAGCAGCCGACAGCCGCCTGTACAGTGGGGGTAAAGAGGGGGAGGGGTGACACATTGGGCAGAGAGGAAAAAAGCATAGTTATCAAAATAGAGCTCAAGTGAGCAAGATTATGATTACTTAGAAAAAAAAACCTCTAATTGCACACTTAGCAGACAAGTTACAGTTACACACATTAAAGCAAGTTGAGAGACCAGTGTGTGCATGTCAGTCATGTGATATCAGTGTGAATGCAGTGTGAAGTATCAGTTACTGGTGAACAACAAAAATCCTCTCCTAGGCAACGGCTAGATGTTATGTCCTTGGTATTCTAAACATAGATAACATGTCCACAGAGTTCATCTCTCTTCAGTGCATGTCAGATGGTAAAATCCATGCTAGTCACATGACGCTGTCCATGGAGAGTTCAGATTGCTGCACATCAGAATGTTTGGGTTAAAGAAAAGCCAAAACTCCCTTCTGCCTTATCTTTTCTCCTGGAGGAATGAGTTCTTCCAAGGGTGCTGAATCAAGGCCAGATGAGCACAGTTCACTTAGAGCATAGAATTTTCATCTCTCATGCGATTCTGTGCATCGCAATTTACATTAACAGGCTTTAAAATCATTCCCTGGAGAGCACCCAGCGACTCCAAGATGTTTCCCACCTTCCGATTCAGTTCGCCATTAGCCGCTATCAGTGCCCTCCCCAACTGGTCAAATTGTTGAAGGAGCTTCGCCGGGTCCGCATTTTGATTAGCTCTTTCCAACTTCTTTAATTTCCGATACACCAGGAAAACTCCAAAGCCAAACAGCAGAAATCCTGTGATCATGAAGCCAAACAGGTAGATGTCTTCCACATCTTCAACCGAAAGATCACACAGACACATGAGTTTCCAATTGTCCCATGAGTCTCTCACATAACCCACAGCCGAAGTGCCTGCAGGACACTTGGGCTCCCCCGGGCCCGATTTTCTGTTTGAAAAAGTGGTGTCAGTTGCATTTAAAGCCCAGCTCACCAATTCCATATTTTTCCATTTGGATCCAGATGCAGCGAGAAGGAGAGCGACAGACAGGAACAGCAAGCTGGGATCAGTGAAGGGAGGAGAGGAGAAGAAATGCATCTGCTCTCTCTGAAAGCCGGAAGAAGAAGCCACCATCTACCCGAAGCATCTGGTTTTAAGGCGCCAGAGATCCGCCCTCGCCCCTTCTATTAGTAAAAGCAGTTCCGCCGGGCTTAGAGACTAAACCACACGGGCAGGCAAGGAGTTGGACTTAGTTGTCAGAGGCTTTTCGAGACGCACGCCATAGGGAGCATTTTATGAGCACTGGGAGCTTAACCCCAGTGCCGCTCCTGGCTATGACAACCTTGGAACCCAGTTCCACTGTCTCCATATATTGGAGGATCCCCACTTCCTGTATACCAGACCTCCGACTGAGTGACCTGCCCAGTCAGACACCTGGAATACACCTCCAATATTAACGACAGCCTCTCATGGTCTTACATTGCTCTTGGTAATCTGGGTAAATGTTTAAAACCAGGAAAATTGGTTTATAGGGGATCTGTTTTAAACACCATTGAAAAGAGTAACCTTTTAAAAGACTCAAAAATGTAACACCTCTTGGGATACCTTTCAAAAATCACCCAAGAAAAATGGATGCTGAATCAATGAGCCCACAGAGTGCCATACTGTCTTTTAATATGCTGTAGTATTTATTAAAAATCAGCAAAGCTCAGCCAAAACAGGATAAATTTGCATTGAACAGTCAATAAAATCAAAAGGATAAAAATAAAAAAAATCAAACCCAAAACCTTGATTGTAAAACCTTGATTCAAAGTCAAAAGTTGTAAAATCAGTCATTTGATCAAAAAGATTAAAAATCAAAGTTTCAAAAGATGTTCAAACATCATCTAACAGTTCAAAAATCAAAAAGAAAAATCAACCAAAAAACATAAAACTTGAGTAAATTCAAAATAAAATCAACCCTTTGAATGAAACCTGATAAAAACATCTAATTAATTGGTGGATATATGTCTAAAAAGCCTAGGTGGTGAGATTTGGGGAAAAAGGATACTCATGACAGCTGATCTTCCCTGTTGAGGCTCCTCTTCAGGGGAGGAGGTGAGGAAGCAAGGAGGGGAATCAGAATCAGAATCAGGTTTATTGCCATTGTTCATGTAGTACACAAACTAGGAATTTGTCTCGGTACAATGCTGCAACATTAAACATGATAAGATAAGAGAAATAAACTATACATGTAATAAAGTGTAGGATAAGATTAAGTGATACTGGTCAACAGTTAAAATATATATTAGCCAGCAGCAGATACTGTGGAGAACTATATAGTGCAGTCGGTAATGCAGGAAGAAAACAGTGATGATTGACATGAGTCTGGTTGAGCTGCTGTACATGGTGCACGAGAGTCACTTAGTGTTCAGCAGTCTAATGGCAGAGGGGAAGAAGCTGTTCATGTGACGGGAGGTTTTAGTCTGGATGGACCGAAGTCTTCTACCAGAGGGGAGGGGGGCAAACAGTACGTGACCAGGGTGTGAGGGATCGGCTATGATCCGGCCAGCACGCCTCCGGGTCCTGGAGATGTACAGATCCTGGAGAGATGGGAGCTTGCAGCCGATCACCGGGGACAGGCAGCTGTTCCCGATGTTCCTCTTCAGGCTGGGCGGTGGCAGTCTTGGCTGGGGAAGAGGGATGAGTCGAGTCCCCGAAGCGGTATCTTCAGCCCGGGGAGACTTCACTGCTTCCCCTCGCTGTTGCTCCGCGGCGACGGTGACTCACAGCCTCCTGGCTGAGAGCGAGGCCAGCTGCTGTAATCTTCAGTTCCCCAACTCCTTCCTCTTCAAAGTGCTATTTTTGCACTTAAGGGCAGCAGATGTAAAAGTTGTTAAAGGCTGAAGAATTGAGGCAAAAACTGGTTCACTTTTCTTCTGGCGTTCCTAGACTTCAGCCCGCTGCTTCAGTGGGATGTTGCCTCTTAGAGATCCGCTGAAAAATGAACATTTTGGCCGAAAAGGGCTTGGCTTAAATACCTTCGCCCGAGTTCCGATTGGTCCCAAACTCACCCTAGGCTTCTTGGCCTCTTATGATTAGTTAAAGTTACATTTTATATAACAATTACCTCATTCTGCACATGTTCGGGCTAGTCAATTCTCGTAAACCATGTGACTGATCAGGCGCTCATGACTCATGGCTCATCTCGGGACTTTCCCGCTAGCCTCTCAGCATTTCCCATTACCAAAATACCCCAGTTTGCTGGACATCCAACGCCCATTTCCTCATTTCACAATCTGTTTCACATAAAACCTTCTTTTGTGCAGTTAAAAGGTACAATCATACAGTTTGATTACACTCATTATTTTCAGGTGATTACATACATTACATGTACTTCTTACTCAATGAGTATACATTTTGTTTTACTGATTACACAGAATATCACATCTCATAACATATACATTCAATATAACTTTTGCATTCAGTCTCTGTGCTTCACCAATGTTGTCTGCTGCTGTTCCCATCTTTTCTGATTGCTGAATTCTGGGCCTTCTGGTAATTCCTCTCATTTTGCTGGTTACCCTGAGTGGATCTTTGAAGCCTGTTATGATCAGAAGCAGAATTGCCCATTTTCTTTCCATAGGGGGTATATCGGGAAGATTGGGAAGGCCGACCACTTTCAGCCCTTCTGCGGTAATTGGGGTCATGTCGTGGGATACTCGAACACTTCCTACATTGGTTTGGCCAGAATTTATGAGAAAATACCAATTTACCATGTTGTCCTTTTCCTACCTGCAGTTTCCCTGGTCAGTTTGTTAAAATGCACAAAATTAGTAAACCCTCATGACAGTATTATTTGACTAATTAGCTCATTAATTCTGAAGCATTAAATTTCAGTTAAACTGGTCTGTCAGTTAAATTTAATGGTATAGAAACCATATTAATAGGATATAAAAGACACTGAATGTTTTTGCTCACGTTTTGATTTTTAATCATTGACTGTAAGAGCAAGAATGCAGATTAAACACTTACAACACAGTATTACAAAATAAAGTTAAGACAAAGATATTAAATGTGTAAAAATTAACAACCTGGGGTGCGTTCAGTTGACAAAACAGGCCACCAAACATAGTTTGCAAGGCGAACTCACCTATATGAACCTGCAGTTCTTGGCAAACGGTTTTTCTGTTAGATCTACACAAATACAGAATGTGCAAGCCTATGTATGGTCCTCTTTCAGCCAGTTATAGGATATGGTAGCTACAGCGTATAGTGTAGCCTACTTCAACTTATTACCTAAGAATTCTCCATTATCATCATCATCATAGCAGTCTGTCATGGGCGACAATGACTGTTTCATTTAGGTCTGATCAGATTCCTCCACACAGCTCTGTCCTTAGCCTTCCGCTGCCAGGAACTCCTGTCTATGCCCAACTTCAAGTTTCTTTTTATAGTGTCTTTAAATCTGAGCCTTGGTCTACCCTGATTGTGTTTGCCCTCGCATAACTGTGTAGAGTAACTGCCGAGGGAGACGCTGGTGGTCCATCCTCAACATGTCCGAGTCATCTCAGGTTCATCTGTATTAGCATGTCCTCCATTGATGGTAGACCAGCTCGTTTCCACACTTCTATGTTGGTTATCTTGTCTTTCCATGACATGTTCATTATGGCTCGAAGGTGTCTCATCACGTACGCATGGAGTTTCTTCACCTGCACTCTGTAGACAGTCAAAGTTTCAGCACCGTACAATAGAGTAGCCGGTACTGTCGCTCTGTACACTTTGCATTTCACACGGATTGACACATGTCGATTGTTCCACAGTCTCTTCCTCAAGTTTCCAAACAGCGCTCGCTCTTCCCATTCTGTGAGATAGTTCATCCTCCAGCCTAGCATTCTCTGAAACAGTACTCCCTAGGTACTTGAAAGTCTTGCACTTGACTAATGGCTCTGTACCAATGCTGATCTCTTCTGGTAGTGATGTTGATAATTGGAACTTTGGTGGTTGATAAAGGCACTCTGTCTTCTTGATGTTGATTTGGAGGCTGAATTGGCTAGCTGCTCTTGCAAATTTCTCCACTAAAGATTGCATATCTCCCACACTGTGTGCAACTAGAGCACTGTCGTCGGCAAAGAGCATTTCTCTTACTACCTTTATCGATGTCTTACTCTTGGCTTTAAACTGTGCCACACTGAACAAGTCTGGTTCTTTCCTTGTTTGAATGTATACTCCTTCTGAAGTGTTTTTGAAGGCCACCTCAAGAATGGCTGCTAGATATAGCGAGAAGAGTGTAGGTGCCAGCACACCTTTGTTTCACCCCGTTGCTTACTGAAAAGTCTTTAGATACTGAACCACTCATTGCCATGTCTGCTTGCATACCTGTATGGAGTGCCTCGATCAGGCTGACAAACTTCTCTGTACAACCATATTTGAGTACCTGCCAAAGTCCTTGTTGCGAAACAGTATCGAAGGCTTTACTGAAGTCTATGAAGACTACATAAAGCGGAATGTTCTGTTCAATTCACTTCTTGAAACTGTTTCAAGCAGAAAATCATGTCCATTGTGTTTCTTCCACTTCTAAAGCCACACTGGGTTTCCGGTAGTACATTCTGCAAGATGTGTTCACTGAGTCTGTTAAGTAGTACACGTGAGAGAATCTTGCCAACAGTGGCTAGTAGTGATATACCTTGGTAATTTCCACAATCCTTCCTGTCACCTTTCTTGAACAAAGGCACAATACTTGCATCCTTCCAGTCTTGAGGTACTTTCTGGGCATCCCATATCTCTTGGATGAGCTTGTGCAGGCAGTTGGTCAGCTGAACACCACCAAATTTCCATACTTCTGATGGAATTCCATCCCTTCCTGGAGCTTTACCATCCTGTGTTGTCCTGATAGCTGCCATTAGTTCATCAAAATTTGGTGGTTCATCCAGACTTGATACAGCTGGTCGCTGCACTAGAGCTTCTTTGGCCTCTTCAGTGAGATCCCCAGGGTTGTTTAGTAGTTGGTCAAAGTGGTCTGCAAATCTGTCCAGGATCTTGTCTTTTTCCTGCAAAACCATTTCACCATCCATAGCCTTTAGTTGGATCAGTCCTCTTGGTTTAGGGCTGTAGATTTCTCTCAAACCTGTGAAGAATGTTTTCATGTCCTTCCTGTCTGCTGCAGTTTGAAGTTTCTCCACTTTTTCATCCCACCAGTTGGACTTCATCTCTCTGGTGTACTTCTGTACCTCACTCTGAGCCTTTGAGTATTTCTTCTTCTTCGATCTTGTGTTACACTGTAGGTTTTCCTGCCTAGCTGTATTCCTCACTTCTAGTAGTTTCTTCAGGTGTTCATGCTCATCAAACCAATCTTGATGTTTCCTCTCAGGGTAGCCTAATACATCACTCGCAGTCTGATACACTGTATCCTTCAGTGTTGCCCATTTTTCTATGTCATTCTCTGAGTTGTTGCTGTCCCAGTCTTTCAAGTTTTCATCCATTTCCTGTGTACGTTCTTCCTGCTTCTTTTGGCCTTTCAGTGCACTAGTGTTTAGCTTCCGTGGTGGCTTCGCACCTGTCCTGCAGTGCTGTTTTCATCTCCAAATCCTTAATCTAGATCTCAGCATAACATGATCAGTGCCACAGTCCGTGCCTCTCATTGCTCTGGTGTCCAATACATCCCTTCTGTCTCTCTTCCTGACTATGATGTAGTCTAATAAGTGCCAGTGCTTGGATCTTGGGTGCCTCCATGTCTTCTTGTGTGTGTCCTTGTGCTTAAATAGAGTGTTGGTTATCACAAGGTTGTACTCTGAACATAGTGCAAGTAGAAGTTCTCCATTAGCATTGCACTTGCCTACTCCATGACTGCCTAGCTTTCCTTTCCATTTCTCGGTGTCCGAACCAACTCTGGCATTAAAATCTCCAACAAATTTCAGCCTGTCATCAGTCTGTACACACCTGATAGTCTCACGTAAATCACTGTAGAACTCTTCATTCACCTCCTTTGTGTTGGTCATTGTTGGGGCATATACACTGATGAGTGTGGCATACATCTTCCGCTGTAGTGGGAGTCTCAGTCATTATCCTGTTGATTGGCACTGGTTCCTCATCAAGCATTGCTGCGATCTCCTTTCTAACTGCAAAGCCCACTCCTGCTTCTCTCCTTTCTTGAGTTGATTTCCCACTCCAAAAGAAGATGTACCCATGGTCTTCCAAGCTGTCATATCCAGGCAATCTTGTTTCACTAAGTGCAGCTATGTTTACATTGTACCTGTTCAATTCCAGGGCCACAAGTGTGGTCTGTCTTTCTGGGTGCTGTGATGTTCTGTCCAACAGAGTGTGTACATTCCATTCTGCTACACACAAGGTTGCTGTTTACCTCTTCTTTTTCCTTCCTGCTCCTAGCTTACTTTTCGCTGCCTGTCGGAGTGTGAACAGATCAGCACGGACCTTGTAAGCCCGGGTGACGTCCAAGCCGGTATGAGTTGCTTTCTGATTGACCATTTCATAAAACTGCTTGCAAAGTATTTGAGTACTGCTAGCTTTTGCTGGACTAGCAGCACATTCTTGGCAGATAAAGGTATTATCAGTGGCAAGGACAAGCCAAGACTAACTACTACTACTACTAACCTGCACTTATATAGCGCTTTTCTAGTCACAAAGACCACTCAAAGCGCTTTCATTAATACTAACCCTCTATTCTAAGGGCCTATAGGAAACATATCTAGGGACAATTTAGAACAGCCAATTAACCTAACATGCATGTTTTTGGCATGTGGGAGGAAACCGGAGAAATCCCGGAGTAAACCCACGCAACACGGGGAGAACATGCAAACTCCACACAGATCACTGTTGGTCGGGGGCTGGGATCGAACCCACGATCCCCACAATCCCCCGGCCAAGGGTAAACTGTGCTGCCGCAGTGCTAACCACTGCGCCACCGTGCAGCCCACAAACTGACTCCAGTATCTGTTGCAGTGACTGACCAGATAGGTTTGTTTTTCTCTGCTCTTTGTGTAGTGCATGTCAATGCACTGACTGGCACAGTCCACCACAGACCTTGCGACAGATGTGTATCTGCCAGGATGTCCAGTCTCACTCTAACTGGGAGTGGTCCACCACAGACCTGTGGCAGATATTGTTTTCAGTTCTGCCAGGATGCCCGTTTCACCCTCCATGCCCTCGGAAGGGTGGGGATGCCGGTTGAGTCACCGACGGCCCGACCCATGAGACAGTACCGGTTTTCATGGTTATCTGGTAGCAAGCAAGCCAATGCCTGATCTGACACACACACACAAAAGGGGATGCAAGTCTCAGTTAAAAGCTGCCAATTTCTGACCAAAAAAGTTGAATTTTATGGGTAAAAAGCTGCAACTTTAGCAAAAAGACAAAAAAAGGTGTAAATTTCCAATTGTTTACAACCTAAAATGCTGCAGATATAAGATTTGAGTAAAATGCTGCAAGCTAAGGCTTTTTTTTAAAACTGCAAATTCAAGAGTAAGAAAAGTTCTAAATTCATGAGGAAAAAGCTGCAAAATTATGAATAATAAAAAGCTGTAAATTTTCAAGTAAGAAGCTGCACATTTCTGAGTAAAATGGCTCTAACTCTGCAGGAAAATCCTGCAAATGTATGAGAAAAATCCTCATTTACAAAAGAATGTTTCTAATTTACATGGGAAAAGGATGTGATAAATTGGCATGCGTTGGCCATTTTTTTAAAAGACAGCCGTGAGAAAGAACTAAGCGGTGGTGTTCGGAGGCGTTAAATTCTGCAGATCTGCATAATCAGCAGGGAAAAGGAGAAGAAGAGGCATAGGTGATCCCCAGCAGCAGAAATAATCCAATTAACCCAGGAAGAGTAAACGCATGACACCCCATGACACCCAACAGATCACCCCCCCCCCCCCATGACATCAGTGGGAACAGCTGGGCCAAACTTCACACCTCTGTCGATTTACATATTCCCTTCTGAGGACAATTCAAACAGAGCTGCTGCTGAGATGGAAAGCAAAGGGTTAAAGGGTGATGTGGTTTTATCAGCAGCACTGACCCCCCCTTTTTGGAAAGGATACCCCATTGGTGGACAGCTCCTTCATGGAGTTGGTTTTGCAATCAAGAACAGCCTCCTGCACAAGCTCACAGAATCACCAGTGGGTATCAGTGAAAGGCTCATGACTTTGCATCCCCCTTGCAAAATGTAGGTATGTCACTTTGGTAAGTGCCTATGCACCAACTCTGCCATCGAACGCTGAAGAGAAGGACCGCTTCTACCAGGCACTCGATGACATTCTCAGTCACATCCCGAAGGGTGATAAAATCATGCTGCTTGGTGATTTCAATGCAAGAGTCGGAAAGAACTTGCAAAACTGAAATGGTGTGATCGGTGCCCATGGCATTGGAAAAGTCAACCCCAATGGCATGAGACTTCTTAGTCTGTGCGGAACATGATCTTACCATCACTAACACAATCTTCCAGCAAAAGAACAAATATAAGGCATCCTGGATGCATCCCAGGTCCAAACATTGGCACCTGATCGACTATGTGATCATGAGGAGGGCTGACCTCAAGGACATGCTCATCACAAGAGCTATGCAAGAGGCAGACTGCTGGACCGATCACCGCATGATTCTGACAAAGGTCAGAATGCATGATCGGCCCCTAGCTTGCCACGGTGGCCCAAAGAGGAAAACACTCCACAGTTCCAGACTCTCTAGCAGCATCATCTGTGACAACTTCCGTCGCTCCCTAGCTGAGAGGCTGGCAGGTATTGAACTGTTCATCTCAGAGTCTGGGATGGATGAAAAGTGGACCACTCTATCCACCATCCTCTTTGACACTGCAGCCCAAGCCATTGGTTTCAAAACCAAGAAACATCAGGACTGGTTTGACCAGAATGCTGGAGCAATTTCCACCCTCCTGGACAGAATGCACAGGGCACACAGAGCCACCTTGAACAACCCACAATCCCAATTCCATAAGAAGCAATGGCAAGCCCTTCGTTCTGAGGTCCAAACAACTCAGGAAACTGCAAGATGAGTGGTGGATCTCAAAGGCCAATGAAATCCAGACTCATGCTGATAGAAACGATATGCACAGTTTCTATGATGCAGTCAAAACTATCTACGGCCCCAGAAACTGCTCCCTGGCACCTGTTGGATCTGCTGATGGATCTTCTTTAATCAAGGATCAGGCCATGATAGTGGAGCGGTGGGCTGAGCATTTTAACACCGTGCTTAACCAGCCCACCTCAGTGGACCCAACTGTCCTTGCAGAGCTCCCTGAACATCCTACCTTGCCAGATCTCGACCTCCCCCCAACATTCAAAGAAATCCTGAATGCAGTAAAAACCCGGCCTTGGTTGCGCTCTGCAGAGCGTGCCCAAATGCCAAGTCACGTTTCGTTACCTTGTATTCATACATGTGTAATGACAATAAAGTTGAATCTCATCTCATCTCCCCTGGACCTGAAGGCATCCCAGCTGAACTTCTCAAGGAAGGAGGCTACCTCTGCACTCAGACACTATCTCTATATCTCAGAGGTGTGGAGATGAGAGTGTGTCCCACAACAGTGGAAAGACGGCAACATTGTGACCATCTACAAGAATAAAGACAAATCCATCTGCTCCAATAGTAGGGGTATCTCTGTTGGCCATTGCTGGAAAGGTCCTTGCCAAGGTCATGCTTCACAGACTCATCTCTGCAATATCAGAGCGGGTCACCCCAGAGTCACAGTGTGGTTTTTGGAAGAACGGGGGACAGATGACATGATCTTTGTGATGTGTCAGCTCCAAGAGAAATGTCGGCAGCAGCATAAGGACCTGTTCATTGCCTTTGTCGACTTGTCAAAGGCATTTGACACAGTGAACAGGGAACTTACTGTGTCAAGTCCTGAAGAGATTTGGGTGTCCACCCAAGTTTCTCACCATCCTTGCACAGTTCCATTCTGGGATGATGGCCCGAGTGGTAGTGGGACGGCACAGCTCAGAACCTTTTGGAGTGCAAACCGGAGTGAGGCAAGGCTGTGTGCTGGCCCCAGTTCTCAACATCTTCCTTGTCTGTGTAACAACTCTGCTTCGTAGGATGGTGGAGAAGCAAGCTGGAGTTACTACTGACTTCAGGCTTGATGGTAACCTGTTCAACATCAGGAGGCTACAGGCAACTTCCAAGCTGACATCAGAGACCATCATTGAGCTACAATACGCCAATGACTGTGCCCCAGTTGCCCATACACCAGACGCTCTACAAATCATCCTCTCGGCAGCTGTAACTGCATACACCAGAATGGGACTGACAATCAACACCCAGAAGACAGAGGTACTCTGTCAGTCCAGTACTGACCCCCCACAAAACCCAATAACCCTCACAGCAGCAGGGCAACAGTTGCCCACATTGCCCACATTCAAATACCTGGGGAGCATAATGTCTGACACCTACTGAATGGATGACGAGATCCAGAACCGCCTCAAGCAAGCATCAGCATCTTTTGGTCGTCTAAGGAGAAGGGTTTTGTCAGAACAGTAACCTCAAACTCCACACCAATGTGCTGGTCTACAGAGCTGTATGTATCACCACCTTACTGTACGGATGTGAGGCATGGACTATTTACAGCCGCCATCTGAGAAGCCTGGATACCTTCCATGCAAGATGTCTCCAGAAGATCCTTGGCATCACTCGGAAGGACAGAGTGCCACACACAGAAGTGCTGGAGAGAGCTGGCAGCTGCAGCGTGGAGTCCATCATGGCCCAGCATCAACTCAGGTGGTTGGGGCATGTCATCCGGATGCCCAGCCACAGACTCCCACGCAGAATCCTGTATGGTCAGTTACACCGAGGCCAACGCAGTTCTGGTGGGAAGACGAAGCGCTTCAAAGACCAAATGAAGTCTATCCTGAAGAGATGTCGGATCAACCCCTCTTCGCTGGAGGAACTTGCTTCCTGCCGAGACATCTGGTGCTCCCACTCCTCACAGGGAGTGGATTATGGAGGAACAGCGCACACAACACCGGACAGCAAAGAGGCATGCTTGCCAAGTCCCCCCTGCTCCCCCCAGCACCTCCTTCACATGTCCGGTCTGTAACCGAATCTGCAGATCCAGGATCGAACTATTCAAACACCAGCAGACTCACAAATAAAGAAGATGGTCATCATCGAATTCGATGGACTACCAGAGAGAGAGATATAACTAGATATGGCATGGCTAACATTTTCCTGGCAAACAGTCACATATTCTGTAGATAATGATCGCTTTGACAGCAGCTGCAGCATTGCGATAACAGGAGGATACTCAAACAATTGTTAATAGTATTTATTGTAATCATATAAGTAAGCTAGGTATATAGAATGCCATTGTGATGGCTGTCCCACCAGCCACACACCAGGAATAAATGGTGGTAACTTCATTTACTTTATAGCACACTTTTATATACTGTAAAATAGAGACACGCATTTTTGTTAAACATATTTAATTTGGTTGGCAGTTAGATGGCATTTGAGTTACCTATTTTGAGTGCACACATTTAGTTAGCTTTATCTGTCAATTTTGTCACATGTATTTGAAATAGTTTTAATGCCCCTTGCTCTGGAAACACCAGCAAACTTTCAACAGGAAGTGGTCTAGAAGAGAGTCATTTCAGTGTTTCTGACCTTCTACTGTGCTCAGTATCAGTAAGAGAAGTAAATTCAGCTTCTGTGCTTTGCTGCTTCCATTGTGTGACATGCTGACGATGGATGCTGACAAGTGGATTTTCCTTTTAGTCTTGTACTTCGAGTGTGTCTTCAAATGGTAAGCCTTTAAGTGAAATGAAAAACAAAAAATCGGCACAACTGACTTAAAAGTAAATATAGCCATGTTTAAATGGTATTCTGCTAGCTGTTTCACAATGTGTTAACAACAAATAGGTTCCCATATTTTTTTGAATTTACCTCATTTGGTGATATGACACTAAAGGCATATCAATAGACGACAGATAGCCAACCTCAACCATTGCTGGAAAAAAAGGAATTTTGTATTTTTACAAAAAGAAAACAGAAAAAATTATTAGATCTGCATTTGTTGAAGTGATATAACATTTAGATTTATTACTCAATTTCTTTTTCAGATTTATTGTGCCGATACTTGATTTGCTCCCCTTTCAGTGATAGTCGTAACACTAGTAGTAATAATAATAATGATAATAATGTTGATTTCCAAACAGATAACACTATTATGAAAAATATGAAGGGTAGCAGTTAGTAGTATATAATAATAATAATAATAAAATGGGCTGATGTGCAAAACTTTTTTAGCAGAGGTGGGGATTGTGGCACATAGAATCGATTTCTAGGGACAAAAATGGGAAATTACTTAATTGTTCTCCATTAAACCATTAAACTACTATAAATGCCATGAAAAAAGGAAACTTTGCATGTATTGTTGAACTGCTGGACTATTTCTAAGCTACATAACTAAAAATCAGACATTTCCAATTGCATCTAATGTGGTGAATGTGGTTTAAATTAAGGCATGTATGTCTAGTAACCAGAGGTTTGGTGGTTCGAATTATGTTTTTCTTCAGTTTGAGTCTCTTCATTTGTAAAGGACATTTCAAGGTAAGACAGCGGTGTTTTATATTAATCTATTTTCCTTCTTGCAATACTCTTAACTTTAGTGTTATGTGTGTTTTAAACTTGCTCGCTTGCAATAACTCGAGCCATCCGTTTCAAAGTGAGATGCCGGTTCCTTGTTGTCAAAGCCATGAAGGGCTTAAATGACATTAACAGCTGGTTTAACCTCTGGATTATCTTAGCGACTTTGAGCCTTTTGTGGTATACTGACTTGGCCGTTTTATACAAAGGTTGACTCTCCAACACTTGAGACTTTTAACTGGAACAGCAACCCCTTAAAGATGAAGCCAAAGCAAAATTTTTAACATTTTGTATGGAATCTGGTCCGTCTTATGCGTGGTAATTGGAATGTTTGAATGCAGGTGATCTGCAGGCAGAACTTCATTAAGGAATCCAAAGATTTTTGTTCTTAAACGCTCCCAGTTGTATTCAGATTGATTGTTTTTGTTCAAGTCTTAATTAAGTTGGTTGCAAATACTCTGCTTGTTTGAATTAAGCTCTAAATGCTGTTAAGTTTCAGATACAATATATTGTGTATAACTGTCATTTATCAAGAGTTTGTTGTGCTGTTATCCGCAGGGCTTTTATTATGAAAGCGAGCAGAAGGGGGGGAAGCGGATATGTTCTTTTCTGGGAGTTCTCATGTCACTTGTGTGGTCGGCAATAAAGGTGCAAGCAGACATGAGTGTGTTGTTCTTATTGTCTTTCAATGGTAGCAGAGGATGGTTACCAACTATAGAGTCCCACCGACGTTTGATGAGGGGAAGCCCTTTGAAAGTTGGAAAAATGAAGTCACAATTTGGACCCGAGTCATGGAGCTGGAAAAAAAGAAACAAGCACTCGCTGTGGTTTTGGCGCTATCGGGAAGAGCGCGGGAAGTGGCGATGGAGATACCGATAGATGACCTGAATGGAGACACTGGTATGGACACTTTGCTTTTGAATCTTGATAACTTATTCTTGAAAGAAAAAAAAGACAGAGTTCATGAGGCCTACTCCAATTTTGACCAGATAAAGAAAGACAGCGGTGTGTCTATGGCAGACTATATAATAGACTTTGAGCAGCGCTACTCCCGCATGCGTAAATATAAGATGGAGCTTCCCGATGCTGTGCTTGCATTTAAGTTGTTAGACACTGCATGCCTGGATGTTAAAGATCGGCAGCTCGCCTTGACTGCGTGTACAGACTTAACTTTTTCCTCGATGAAATCAGCACTCAAGCGAATATTTGGTGAAAATTCATCTGTTTTAACCACGGGCATTAATCAGGAAACGGCCTATATCACAGAACAAAACCGTCAAACAAGAAAGTCTTCCTCCTGAAATAGTAAACAAAAAACACCACAAGCAGGCACCAACCCCCTGGACAGGTATGGCCGGAGATCAAGATGTGCCATCTGCCAAAGCACATTTCACTTGGCTAAAGACTGTCCACACAGAAGTGAATAAGTCACACTTATAGAAGCGAGTGAAGTAAGTAACACAGAGGAGTGTAACTTTACCCTGTTTACTAAAGAGTCACCCAATGAAGCAGAAATCTTTATGACTGAGTGTTTTGATCCTGCAATAATCGACACCGCATGCACTCGGACTGTGTGTGGACAAGAATGGCTTGATAATTACATGACAAGGCTGAGTCTGAGTGAGATAAATAATATGAAAAAAACGGAGAAGCAAAGTAACAAACCATTTAAATTTGGTGATGGAAAAGTGATTCATTCCACAAAAAGGTTGAAAATACCTGCAAAGATTGGACAGACAAGATGTAGTATTGAGACTGAGGTTGCTCCTGTAAAAATCCCACTTCTGAGCAAAACATCTTTGAAAAGAGCAGGAACAGTGTTGGACATGGAAAATGACAGTGCAGTTATGTTTCAGCGACCAGTGAAACTTGACTTTACCAGCTCTGGTCATTACTGTGTGAACATTATGGACAAAAAAAATAGACACCGTCAGCATGATGATCAGATTTTGACAGCTGTTGATGTCACAAAACATGAAAATGGAGATGAGAATCAAGAGCAATGGGGTGAGGAGATCCTGACAATCACGGACAATTTGAACGTGGCTGAAAAACACAAAATCCTGGTGAAGCTTCACAAACAGTTTGGCCATGCTTCTGCTGACAAATTGCAGAAGCTGCTCGATAGCTCTGGAAATAAAGACACAGAATGAAACATGATCCTAAAAAAAATCATCAGTGAATGTGACATTTGCCAAAGGTACAGTAAGACCAAACCAAGGCCTGCAGTTGGGTTGCCACTAGCATCTCAGTATAATGAAACTGTGGCAGTTGATCTACATGAACTGAAGCCAGGCCTGTGTTATCTTCACATTATTGATCAATTCACAAGATTCAGTGCAGGCAGCATTCTCACTGCAAAAAAGGCCTCAGAAATAGTGAAGCACTTCATTCATGTGTGGGTAAGTGTACATGGACCACCACAGAAACTGTTTAGTGGCAATGGAGGAGAGTTCAGTAATGATGAGGTGAGAGATATGGCAGAGAATTTAAACATAGAAGTTAAGACAACAGCTGCCTACAGCCCGTGGAGCAATGGACTTCTAGAGAGACATAATCAAACACTCAGATCATAATGAAAATAAAAGCCAGTAACTGCTGTGACTGGAACACTGCTCTAGACTGGGCACTCATGGCAAAAAACACTATGCACAATGTTCATGGATACAGCTCATATCAACTGGTGTTTGGACAGAATCCCAACATGCCCTCTGTGTTAAATGATAAACTCCCAGCCTTAGAGGGCACTACAAAGAGTGAATGGGTTGCAAAACACATCTCTGCTTTGCATGCTGCAAGAAGAGCTTTCACAGAAGCAGAATGTTCTGAAAGAATACGGAGAGCACTATGCAAACAAATCCATCACACAGATGAAACATATGAAGTGGGTGATAAAGTCTATTATAAAAGAGTGGACTGTCCAGAGTGGAAAGGGCCAGCAGTTATTGGCCAGGATGGTGCAGTGGTGTTTGTTCGACACGGAGGAACCTGCGTAAGAGTGCATCATCTCAGACTGAGAAAAGTGAATCCTAAAAGTAGTGAACATCAGACAACAAATGGAAATCCAGAAAACAGACATTGGTGAAAAACAAGGAATGATAGGAACTGCTGAAAACATGGAGAACACAGAAAATGAAATGGAGGTTCAAGAAAACATGCTTCAGCCCCATTGCACCGAAGAAGCTACTGGAGTTCAGAGTGAGATTTCACTTTCCACAAATGGTGACAGAGAGACTCATGAAATACAACCAGAAATGCCTAACAGAGAAACAAACAGCTGAAACATCCGGTGTTTGTTTGAAAACGGGGCAGGTCCTGAAATACAGACAAAGACAGTGGGGTTAAACACACAGCCAAAGTTTTGGGGCGGGCAGGCAAAGCAACAGGGAAATATAAAAGTTGGTATAACTTGCTTTTTATGGAGCCTGATTGTCTAGATGGTAACAAAATCTGTTGATCTAACACAGGTACAGAGTCTTGAGATTGAACCTGCTCTCACTGATGTTAACACTAATGAAGATGTGTTCGTGGCTAATGATTTATCATTTGATAAAGCCAAACAAGAAGAAATTAAATGCTGGAGAGATAAGTGTGTTTATAGAAATGAAGGATGAGGGACAAAAGTGTATTTCAACAAAGTGGGTGTGTACTCTCAAAGAAACCGTCTCAGGATTAGTGCCAAAAGCTCGTCTGGTGGCAAGAGGTTTTGAGGAGCTGGAGATGTCTGAGCTGCAAAAGGACTCACCCACCTGTGCTTCAGAGTCCTTACGACTACTGACAGCAGTTATTTGTCAAAAACAATGGTCACTTCATTCTATGGACATAAAATCAGCATTTCTTCAGGGAATGGAGGTGTCACGTGACATTTACATTAGACCACCTCCTGAAGCCAACTGTAATGGAATATTATGGAAGCTTAAAGTGTGTATATGGCTTAGCAGATGCATCATTGTACTAGTACAACAGAGTCAAAGAGATGGTGCTGAAAGCAGGTGGACAAATGTCAAAGGTCGATCCGGCTGTTTTCTATTGGTTAGATCAAGACTGCACCGTGTCTGGGGTGCTCGCCTGTCATGTAGATAATTTCATATGGGGAGGCACAAAAATTCGCCACAACAGTCATACCTCACCTGAAATCTGTTTTTCAGGTTGGGCGTGAAGCACACAAACACTTCTCTTATGTGGGAGTAGACTTTGTGACTCTTGATGGAAAGGTGCAAATGCACCAGGAGAAATACACTCAGCACATGCAGCCCATACACATTGACCCATCGCGAGCAGTACAGCAAGATTCGCCTCTCTGTGAGGAAGAAAAAGATCAACTCAGATCAAAGATTGGTCAGATTCTCTGGGTTGCCAGGCAGAGTAGACCAGATGTGATGTTTGATGCTAGTAACCTAGCATCAACACTGAAAGATGCAACTGTACACACGATCCATGAAGCAAACAGAATAGTGTGCAAGATAAAGTCAAAGAAGGTTGTGTTAAACTTTTCACATTTGGGAAAAGACAGTGCACTAAAAATAACTGTTTAGTGATGCGTCATTTGGAAACCTGTCTGATGGAGGCACTCAAGGAGGACATTTCATTGCTCTCATGGGAGAAAATGGAAAGTTTTCACCTCTTTCTTGGCAGTCAGAGAGTAAAAAGGGTAGTGAGAAGTACCAGTAGCTGGTGAAACCCTGGCTGTGTCTGAGGAAGTTGACAATGCACTTTTTCTGAGTTGACCGCAGGAGACACAAACCATGCCCCTCCAATAATCTGTGTAACAGAACCATTCGCTAACTGATGCACTAAAATCCACAAAGTCATTTTCAGAGAAAAGACTTTGTTTGGAGATTAGTAGCATCAAAGAGCTTATTCAGATGCAGAAAGTTGAACAGATACTGTGGCAGAGCACAAAAGAACAACTTCCAGACTGCCTCACAAAAAAGGGTGCATCAGCTCACCAGTTGCTCAAGGCGCTGAGTGAAGGGCAATGGACTTTTGGTTAATAGGGGGTCAGAGTATTACTTAAAAAAATGAAAACTTGAGAACATATAGTTCTATTCATATTTAAGCTTTGTTTAACAGTTATGTTCTGTCTTCAAGCTCAGGGTTTATTTGAGCACGTGTATGTTTATATTGTTGGACTTAATGGGTTTGAATATGACTGTTTATTAAAAAAAAAGGACAGGGAGATTGTTAAGTTTCAGATACAATATATTGTATATAACTGTCATTTATCAAGTGTTTGTTGTGCTGTTATCCGCAGGGCTTTTATTGTGAAAGCGAGCAGAAGGTGGGGAAGCGGATGTTTTTTTTCTGGGAATTCTCATGTCACTTGTGTGGTCGGCAATAAAGGTGCAAGCAGACATAATGAGTGTGTTCTTATCGTCTTTCAAATGCGATCAAATGAAATTGTATGTCAAATGGCATATTGTATAATATAGTGTAGTTAGAAAGGTACTTTAAGACAGTTAACATTATTCTTAAAATGGTGTTTTAAAAACTCAAAGCAATCAGAAAGTGGCCATAAGGACTGGAAGAGAAGAGGAAAAAAAAAATCTCCATTATACCCCCACCAAAAACAGTATTTTATGTATGGTATTTTACTTACAAGATGACAATACCTCTATTCTTAAATTGATGGAATTGCTCCAAAAATCAAA
This sequence comes from Pholidichthys leucotaenia, assembly GCA_020510985.1. Classification (NCBI taxonomy): domain Eukaryota; kingdom Metazoa; phylum Chordata; class Actinopteri; order Cichliformes; family Pholidichthyidae; genus Pholidichthys; species Pholidichthys leucotaenia. The sequence goes on from CM035842.1 coordinate 266,557,641, forward strand.
GAAAATAAAAGAATATCACAAACTATCTTACCTAGCCACAACCTTTGTTCACTATGTGAACCACATTCCCAAGGAGTTCGGCCAATGAGAAAACTGTTCGCAGCAACCGTGTCGTTCAGTTACGGAAACTAACGAACAGTTCTGAACGGTTGCAAACTGTTTTGTCAACTGAACGCAGGGCTGATCTCAATCGACTTTTATGTTTGTCTATGGGCATGAATTCCAATCTTGATCCGGGTACACACAGATGGGGTGGGAATTACAGTTAAATACTATCAGTGAAATCTGTCAAAATGATTGCTAAAAATTACCGGTCAATGACGGAGAATTCTCGGTTAACGCAACCTCAGTCTGGCACATATGGTATATATACACACACACTATATATAGCCAACCCCATCTCACCAAAAAACGTAACTAATGAACATTTTCCTAAGACTTGACATGGTTCTTGTGACCCAAAAGAGCAGACACAACTTAGAGTTGACACAATTAACCTTTTATTGATAATAGTGGACATGAGTGGGTGCGTGTATGTGTGTTTAGATGTGTATATTGTGAGTTGGCGAATCAGCTACGGCGAGCAGACCACCATACAACCTGGCAACCCTACAAAGAAACAAAGAGAGTTACCTGCAGTGCAGGCAAGGTGAGCACCAGATAGTTCTACGCTTACTATCAGAGATGGTAGGGAGAAGCGCAGGTAGCACGGAAGCCACAGCCAGGAGGATAGTGCTCGCAGGGTAGCCGGGGAGCTGAATGCCGGTGAGGGGAAATGGGTGAGTCCGCCGCCAGGGAGAAGGAATCCGCCGCCACGGATCTCCGCCTGTGCACAGGGGACTAGGACAAGGTGAGAAGGTAAGATGGTGGCTTACTTGGTAGAAGATGAGTCCAGGAGGCGCAGGCCCGGACAGGTAACAGTTGAGGCTGGGAAGCCCGACGTGAAAAAGCTCAGTGAGACTAGGAAGCTCGACGGAGGTTTGGTGTAACAGGTTTCTGGAGAAGGAAACAGACGACTGGACCTGACGGTATATATAGCCAGAGAATAATGACAGGCAGGTGTGCACACAGGTGTGTAAATTGGCAGCCATGACAAGACTGTGTTAAAGAACTCCTTGCAGCCTGTGTAAAACCCCTACAACATCCACGTCTTCCACGTCCCCCCACGGACCAACCCACATTAACTTCATTTTGAATCATGGAACTGGATCCTAACAACATCAACACTGAAATTTTGTTGGGCCAGATCAACTACAACTTGTCCCTCGTCTCATCCTGCATTCATACTAGTGATCAGTCCGTGCAGTCAAAGGCAGTCAACAATATCAAAAGATTTCCTATTCATCAAATCCAAATACAGAGGAGGTATTTAACAGTGAACAGCCAATCAGAATCATGAACAGTTCGCTTCAGTTCTCAAAAAACCACCAATGACTACAGATTAGAAAACAGGAACAAACCGATCTGAGAAGAAACATCTTTTTCCATATTATAATTCACTTGCTAACAATGTCAACAACTATGACTGTGGCTCTGACAAAGATCACATCCAGCACTTTATTGTATTTAGTGTTGTGATTCCTCAAAGAATCCTCTGAAACTTCATATATGACTGATCTGATGGTTTGTTTGTGTCTTCAGAAATGTGGAGGAACAGAACTGGTGCACAGAGGTCTGATAATATCATACAGAGAGGCCTGTTAAAATGGCTGCTGTGACCTGTGTGTCTTCCTGGTGTTTGCCTGGAAATTATTGCAGAATTAAAACATTCACACCTCTGTCACTGTTCTTGCAACATGGTGAATGAAACACTTCCCCTTCACTTCTCCAAGAAAAAAACAAAAAGCATCTGATTTCAAACCTCAAAAACTTCCTGTCTGCTGTTGGCAGTGAGAAATAATTACCAGTATCATCATGGACAATGTATGTTTTCCAATAATTAATGTATATCCATAAATAGCTGCAATCATGGAAACACACATCTCACCCAACAGTCTTCACACATTTAACTTCCTCTGTTGTTACCCTGATGAAGAAATACTCAATTCTCTCTTTCTTTAAAACATTGTGTTTATTGTCAGATGTTTTCAGATATATAAAATATAGTAGCTGAAATGTTGAAAACCTTTCGAATCCTTTGACGCTTTTATTAAGAAAGAAGGGGGTGTTAGGAGAAATTTCTTTTTTTAAAAAATTACTTAAATCAGTCCATCAAATGACAGAAAAATACAGGATGACATCACTCTAGGAAGTTTTACAGGAAGTTGATGCTCTGTTCATTTTGAGACCGTGTTACTGTGAATGTGAGAGCATAAAGCGACAGAGCAGAGACAGAGAAACACCATGGCTAAATTCCGTCGGATTGTAGTGTCTTTATTACTGATACTGATGCTTCAGTTCAAAGGTAATGATTCAGAAAATATAAACCAATAAAATACATTCATATGAATGATGTTACCAAAACTTCTTTCTGTAAGACACAGACATACAGAATGCTATTATTTTTTTTATTATTATTATTTTTGTAGCTCAAATATGAAACACAAGTGATTGTCACATTAACTCTGAACATAAAAGTATATTCATATTATAGTTTATTTGTCATATTTCATTTTTCTCAACAGCAACAACTGAACAAGATCCGATCACTAGAGTCATAGTCAGAGATGGACATGATGTCACTTTGTTTTGTGGAAATGTGATCAGCGGTCAGCAGAACTGTGAAGGGACTGACTGGATGTTTAACTCTGAAGGATCCAGTGAAACAATGCTATTGATTATGTCTGGACAGATTCATAAAGAATCCAACCCTAAATCAGACAGACTGAGTGTTACAGAGAACTGTTCTCTGAGGATAAAGGAGGTCAGTTTAATTGATATTGGACAATACACCTGCAAACAGAGGAGATCAGGACAATATCAAGACTTTCAGTTTCATCTGTCTGTTGTTTTCTGTGAGTATTAACATCATCTATCATGTCAAAAATATTAAAATATTGAAATATATATATTTTTAAATGATGTTAATTTTTTCCTGTCTTTCTTTCGCATTATCTCAATCTTCAACAGTGGTTGAGCTGGATGATAGTTTGTTCTGCTTTGTGAGGTCATATGGAATCTGTAATTACAGACTGGAGTGGCTGTATGAGGGTACAGAGGAAATATCCTCAGATATAATGTTTGCATCATATCCGTGTTCTTCTACTATGATATTTCCAGCATCTCAGCTCAATCAGAAGTCAAAGATTTCTGAGTCTTTGACATGCAAAGTTACCTTTGGTGACATTAACAAAGTGCAGCTGTTTCCCTTCAGTCATCAATCCTCAGGTAAAATAGAAAAATAAGAATATGATAAACTGCTGACAATCATTTTAAAATAATATCTGAATCTAGCACATGTGTGCTTTTATGAGTTAAAGTTGAAATATAGTTTTTATTTTAGTCTGTTACCTGTTTTTGCAAAGAGGATATGAAGTATTTTCCCACTGTAAAGATGTTTTATTTTGTTCTTTAACACCAGCATCAGAAACAACACCAGTAACAGTGACGACCACATCATCCATCTTCATACCACCAGCAACATCATCTACAATGTCAACACGAGGTAAGAACATCTGTCATTACTCATCCTCATATTTGATCTGAACAAACAGAAATAACACCTGCTCATTTTTATTCTGTTATAACAGATTGTTTATGCTTTGATGCAATTTTCTTTTTTCCACTTGATTTTATTGAGATGAGACTGCAAAACATCTGTAATGGTCTGGACAGGTCTGCAGCCCCTGTTCACGCTTTGTGTTTCAGTTCTGACCCATTTTTCATGTTTGGTGTGTTTTCTCTGTTTGTGCAGCTCCACCCGTCCTGTGCTGCCTGGTGGCCTTAATGTTGCTCACCTGTTCTCTTTTGTCCTGATTGCCCCTCTGTCTATATATGTGCATTTTTGTTCTGTGTTTTCTTGTGTTGCTTCATCCACCTCTGCACCATGGAGTGTGAGTTGTGTTGTTTTTCCACCCTGCCTGGATTAAAAAGTTATATTATTCCTGCCCACGTGAAGTGCTCATTTTTATTCTTCGCTTTATAATAAAGTATGGTTTACCAGATTCTCATGGCGAGTGGGTCCTCTCCTCCTTTCCTGAAGAGGCGCAAACACAAACATGACAACATCAGATAGTGACAGTGGCATTATTTTAACTTTAATTATGGTAAAATTGACTTTTTGCTCCATATCATCATTTAAACAATGGCTGCTCTAGAAAGTCAAGAAGAATAGTGAAGTTCACCTGTAGCAAATGTTATTGTAAAGGTAACAGAGAGTTAAACATGTTTTATTTTGTTCTTCAACAACATCAGAAACAACACCAGCAACAGTGACGACCACATCATCCATCTTATCACAAACAGCAACATCAGCTACAATGACAACACAAAGTTAGAACATCTGTCATTAGTCATTTTCCTCATATTTGACCTTAACAAACACAGAAATGTCACCTGGTCATTTTTATTCAGTTCTTTATGCTTTAACGCACTGACCTTTTTTTTCCTTTATTTTATTCAGATTAGAATCCAAAAACACCAGATAGTAACAGTGGAATTATTTTAACTTTTATTGTGGTTAAATTGACTTTTTTCTCAATGCATTCTCCTGTTCAACCATTTTAAACAATGGCTGCTCCGGAAAGTCAAGAAGAATAGTGAAGTTCACCTGTACTCAAATGTTTATGGCCCAGGGTGCCAGATGTCATTTCTTTATTTAAAAGATGGATCCAGCTGTGAAGTGAAGCCAGTGCAGATAAAGCTGTAATCTGTCTAATGACCAGATGGGGGTGACTCATGAGACTCTTACAGAAATCAGTTCCAGCTTCTGCTGTAATTGTGTCATTATCTGAATTTATCTCCAACATTAATGACAAGAAAACACATTCAGCAATTCAGTTACTGTAATTATGTGGGAATATTTTGTAGCTGAGCTTATAAAGGAGTATTTTATGCAGTTTAGTAGCAATTATGGTATCTGTTATTTTGCATTATTTTATACACTGATGTGAAAAAGTGTTTGCCCCTATCTGATTTCTCATTTATTTGTATGTTTGTCACACTTAAATGTTTCAGATCATCAAACAAATTTAAATATTAGACAAAGATAACACAAGTAAACACAAAATGCAGTTTTTAAATGAAGGTGTTTATGATTAAGGTAAAAAAAAAATAATAAATCCAAACCTACATGGTCCTGTGTGAAAAAGTGATTGCCCCCTAAACCTAATAACTGGCTAGTCCACCCTTAGCAGCAACAACTGCAATCAAGTGTTTGTGATAACTGGCAATGAGTCACTTATTCACACAAGGCCATGTAGGTTTGGGTTTTTATTTATTTTTTTTTTACCCTTAATAATAAACACCTTCAATTAAAAACTCCATTTTGTGTTTACTTGTGTTCTCTTTGTCAAATATTTATATTTGTTTGATGATCTGAAACATTTAAGTGTGACAAACATACAAAAAACATGACAAATCAGGAAGGGGGCAAACACGTTTTCACACCACTGTATATATTTTACATTTTTACTTAAGTTTAAAAAAATATTCTGGCCACCCATCTAATTTCATGTTCACATCAAGTTTATTTTGGATTTAAATGAAACAATATGTTTTTCTTTACAGATGTTGCATATTTGATGAGATGGATCACTGGTTTTCTTATTTTAGCGGCAATGATAATATGTGTTGTTGCAGTGAACATGTGGGCTAAAACTGAAGGTCAGAATGTTTACACATCAAACTCTTAACATTAAAATGTTACTGTATAAAATTCTTAACATGATAAGATCTATCTACTCCTTTTGTATGTTTGTTGTTTCAGTGAAGAAAACACTGATGGAAGTTCCCTCAGTAAGTATAAACCCAAAATATTCCAGGTGTTTGATGTTTTCTTGATTCACTTGCATGTACTACAATCCATATTAACTCTTTGTGTAGTACTGTATACAAACAGATACTTCCCAACAGAAGTATATTAAGTAAAGCACATTCATATATCACAAAAACTCTCACAGATATTTATGAACAAGTACCTGGTGACAGCTGGGGATAAATTTTTCCATTTTCCATCCTAAAGCAGCACAAACTCGCTTTAACCCACTGTTGTGCTGTGTCTTCCGCAGGTGAACTACGAGAACATCGAAGAGCCTTCAGCTTCGGTCAGACTCCCCTGATTGACAACTTCAACATCAACTCACCACAGAAACCAGTCCACTAATGATGGACTTAACACGCTTCAGCTGTGTTAAGTTTCTCATTTCTGTCTCCAGTGTATAATGACGTCTTGTTGGATCGTCATGTTGTTCCAGTGTCTCTAATTCAGCTTATTCCTTTAATCACACGTATTCTTTTATATAATACTATTGAATTGACTGCCTTTGAGTGTCCAACATGAGGTGTTGCAAATATTTTTAATTCAATTCAAACAACTTTATTTATCCCTCAAGGGGCAATTAATTTAAAGAGCAACTTGTACATTGATGCACCAGGGTTGTGCAAACACAATAAACAATACAAAAAGACAAACTGAAATTCACATCTAACCAACCATTAGCGAGAGTGCTATAATAAATAATACTATAAAAATACAACGCTGAGATTGGCGTTACTGAAAGAATAAAAAAACAGTCATGATAAAAACAAAAAAACTAAAAACCTATATAGATAAATAAATGCTAGTAAAAACCTAGGTGTGACATCTAACAACCTTAAGTATTTAGTAACTTTATTGCCAAAGGAATAAAAGACTTGGCGTACCGATTAGTTTTTGCTAGCAGGTAACATGCCCTGATGACAAAAGAGAAAATTCTGTCATGGCTGGCCCTCACGAGCCAGCATAAGACGCACAGCATCACCAGTGAGTTTTAGTGAGTTTTTATTACGGTGAGAAGTAAACAACACAAGATGCAGGGGCAATGATACATAAGTCTACACACTTCCGGAGGCGTAAGGCTAGACAGCTCTCTTACGAGTCCTTAGGAGCAGACGGTCATACACAGGCAATGGCTGTTTAAGTAATGGCTACACAGGCTGCTGAGGCAGAGACACACAGAGATCTACTTTCACCGGGAGGGGTAAGGCTAACAGCTCACTTACTGGTGCCGGAGAAGCGACGGTCAACCACAAGCAGACGAGGTAGATAATAGTCCAAGGCATCCGTAGCTCAGACGTAGAACGACTGACACTGCTGCGTCCTACCGTCGCCAGTGCTGGGCTTAAATGGCGAAACACTAACGACGGTAATGACACTCAGCTGACCGACCATTGACTGGCGGAAGCCCCACCGAGCACTTTCACAATAAGAGCCCGGTGAGGCCAGAATACAGCCCGCAGCTGTCAAGGCCGGCAGCGAGACATAACTTAGCCCGAGTGCGATCAGAACCGGCGCTCGGGTCATAACAGTACCCTCCCTCCACGGGCGGACTCTGAACGCCCCAAGGAACCACCCTGCCTCCCCCGCCCCCCCAGGGTGGGAGGTTGGGGGACAGGTGCGGAGGGAGAGAAACCAACCCCTGAACAAGACAATGACCAGACCAAAAAAAACATACGAAAACTATGGAAACAAAGGAAACAAATACAAACGCATGACTCTGGAAAAAAGGCATACATGACTGTAACTATGGAAGAAAAGAAATACGTGCTAAACATGGTGACCATGAAAAAACAAAAACACACGAAACCAAAAAAAATACATGTAAATACCTGGAAACAATGAACAAAATCCCCATACAATAGCCCCTCAAGGAAAGAGGGGAGAACAAAAACAAAGACAAGACTTGACCATAGCCCCTCAAAAAAAAGAGGGGAGGAAAGAACAATTAGCAAAACAAGACCAAACTATGGATTACAAAACACAAAAGGCAATATAGATTGCTTTACCTGACTAAACTAAACTGCTATGACATAACCTGACTATGGCAAGACTGTGGCTTTCAAAAAAAACATGAGGCAAACTGAAAAATACTCTGACTTGACTATGACTAGACTATGACTAAACTATGGTTCTCCAAAAAAAAAAAACATGAGGCAATCAAAACACGAACAAAACGAGAAATACATACCAACACACAGGGAGCAATCTAAAATTGCTTTGCCTTGGCTATGACTATGACTATGGCTTTCCAAAAAAAAGAAGAACATGAGGCAATCCAAAAATTGCTCAGACTTGACCGTGACTAAGACTGTGGCTTACAAAAAAAACAAGAGGCAATCTAAAATTGCCCAGACTTGACTAAGACTGTGACTTCGGCTTACAAAAAAAAAACAAGAGGCAATCTAAAATTGCTTAGACTCGACTATAACTGTGACTTCGTGAAACAACAAAAAATCTCTAGATGTACTTAACATGACCAGGCCCCGTATGGGCCCACAGATAGTCCCGCAAGCACAGTACATAATCAGGTGGCCTGCCCCAGTCCCAGGCCCCCAGAAACAAGTCCTCTGGTGGCCAAACCAGGTCACCCCGTAACACACACACTTTATTGGGTGGCCAACCCAAGACGCCGAACGCTCCAAGCAGTTCCTCAGGTGGCCGACCCGCATCCCACAACCACCAGGACTGTGGAGGGATAGCATGCAGCCGCTCACCTGAACACGACAAGACAGGGGAGCGCCAGACCGTCAAACAAAGCCCCCTAACGGCCCCCAGCTGGTGGCTCCTGAGAGGGGGACAACCAAAAACTTGGACCCCCTCGAATCCTGATTGGGTCACAGCTGCACCTGCGCTGGACCCCCACTGGACCTCGTCGGACCCCGATTGGGTCACAGCCATACCTGAGTCGGACCCCGACTGAACCTCGTCGGACCCCGATTGGGTAATCGCTGCACCCACATTGGACCCCGACTGGGTCACCTCAGCCCATGCGTCGGACCCCGACTGGGTCAGGACGGGCCCCGATTGGGTCACCGCTGCACCCACGTTGGACCCCGACTGGGTCACCTCCGCCCATGCGTCTGACCCCGACTGGGTCAGGACGGGCCCCGATTGGGTCACCTCGGCCCACGCGTCGGACCCCGACTGGGCCACCTCGGCCCACGCGTCGGACCCCGACTGGGTCACCTCGGCCCACACGTCGGACCCCGACTGGGTCAGGACTGCTCCGGCAACGACCTCCATCTCCGAACCTGGAACCCCCAGTCCCGTGACCTTGACTGGCTCCGGACCGGTAACGCTGTGGAGGTGCTCAGAAAACAGGAGAGGACCGGGATCAGTTCCACCGGCAGCGCCAGAGCCCAGCGAGACGAGCTCGGGCGCAGCGGACGGCTGCCCCTCACTCGCCTCCCCATGAGGCAGGCAAAAATGCTCTAATACACCATACAGGAAAACAAGAAAGAGCACTTGCCTGCACTCGGGCTCTGGAGCCGTCCAGGACTTCGCCGATCCAGGTTCAAGAAGCAGCTCGTCATCGGGCTCCCACTCGGCTGCGTCGGGTTCCACAGCCGGCCTGATGGTCTCTGCAGCTGGATCCTCACACGCAGGCGTCCACGCCAATAACCCGTATGGCGTGGGAGCAGAGGACCCTGGACCTGCTGACTCGGGCTGCATCCCTGAGGAACCCTGGGGACGCTCTCTCGTTGGCTCTGGCTCCTCACTGCAGTCCGTTCTTCTCTGCCCAAAGCAAGGCTGCAGGGCCGGGATATTTCCCAGAGCTGCAGGCCTCCCCCTCGTTCGATGGCGTGGGACTGACGCCGAGGACCGCTCCGCAGGAGGAGACACAGAGGCAGCAGGTTTAATATAAATGGCTACAGCTGGGGAAAGAAACTCAGGGAGCTGCAAACCCCGAGTTTCACCCCCAGGAGTCAGACAAGACAGATCACTATGATCGATAGAAAAGTGAACTTGAACTTGCCTGTCTCCCGGGGGGAGGATGGTATCAGCTGTAGTGGACATTGCTCCTTCCCTCGCTCGCTGGGTGGTAGAAACGGACCCATGGATGGAGCCCACCGGCACAGGACTCAGCTCACTCACAGCAGCCGGCTGGTTGAGGGGGTCATCCCGGTGGCCCGGAACTGGATCCGGAGCAGGAGCTTGCCGAAGATGCGCCCGGCCGCGGCGCTGACGCCTTCGCCGGCCCCCAGACGGCGCGAACTCCCGGAACGGATCGAGGACAGGATCGGGATCCATAAGCAAAGAGCAGGAGTGCCTCTTCTCCTGCTTCATGCCGCGTTCCTTCTCCATCATCAGGTATATTTCGCGTTGTGCAGCGATGTCCTCCCTCCTCGCGTCGACTTCCGGGTGGTCAGCGTAGCGGGGAGAGAGATGACAAAGTATATCCTCGGCGGCGTCCAGGTGCCAGTGTATGCCGTGGTCATAATCAAGCAGGGAAGCGGAGATGAGCAGCTCATCCACAACTTCCAGCACATCAGTCAGCTCGTGGCTCGGACTCCAAACGCGGTTCCTCCGCGACGGCATTCTTCACATACACTGTACCCAGACAGAAAAAAGCAAATGTCCAAAAAAACTCAAACCCACTGGTGAATAGCGTCTCGGGTTGGCGTCACCGTAAACGCTGTTTTGGCAGCAGTGTACTGTCATGGCTGGCCCTCACGAGCCAGCATAAGACGCACAGAGTCACCAGTGAGTTTTAGTGAGTTTTTATTACGGTGAGAAGTAAACAACACAAGATGCAGGGGCAATGATACATAAGTCTACACACTTCCAGAGGCGTAAGGCTAGACAGCTCTCTTACGAGTCCTTAGGAGCAGACGGTCATACACAGGCAATGGCTGTTTAAGTAATGGCTACACAGGCTGCTGAGGCAGAGACACACAGAGATCTACTTTCACCGGGAGGGGTAAGGCTAACAGCTCACTTACTGGTGCCGGAGAAGCGACGGTCAACCACAAGCAGACGAGGTAGATAATAGTCCAAGGCATCCGTAGCTCAGACGTAGAACGACTGACACTGCTGCGTCCTACCGTCGCCAGTGCTGGGCTTAAATGGCGAAACACTAACGACGGTAATGACACTCAGCTGACCGACCATTGACTGGCGGAAGCCCCACCGAGCACTTTCACAATAAGAGCCCGGTGAGGCCAGAATACAGCCCGCAGCTGTCAAGGCCGGCAGCGAGACATAACTTAGCCCGAGTGCGATCAGAACCGGCGCTCGGGTCATAACAGTACCCTCCCTCCACGGGCGGACTCTGAACGCCCCAAGGAACCACCCTGCCTCCCCCGCCCCCCCAGGGTGGGAGGTTGGGGGACAGGTGCGGAGGGAGAGAAACCAACCCCTGAACAAGACAATGACCAGACCAAAAAAAACATACGAAAACTATGGAAACAAAGGAAACAAATACAAACGCATGACTCTGGAAAAAAGGCATACATGACTGTAACTATGGAAGAAAAGAAATACGTGCTAAACATGGTGACCATGAAAAAACAAAAACACACGAAACCAAAAAAAATACATGTAAATACCTGGAAACAATGAACAAAATCCCCATACAATAGCCCCTCAAGGAAAGAGGGGAGAACAAAAACAAAGACAAGACTTGACCATAGCCCCTCAAAAAAAAGAGGGGAGGAAAGAACAATTAGCAAAACAAGACCAAACTATGGATTACAAAACACAAAAGGCAATATAGATTGCTTTACCTGACTAAACTAAACTGCTATGACATAACCTGACTATGGCAAGACTGTGGCTTTCAAAAAAAACATGAGGCAAACTGAAAAATACTCTGACTTGACTATGACTAGACTATGACTAAACTATGGTTCTCCAAAAAAAAAAAACATGAGGCAATCAAAACACGAACAAAACGAGAAATACATACCAACACACAGGGAGCAATCTAAAATTGCTTTGCCTTGGCTATGACTATGACTATGGCTTTCCAAAAAAAAGAAGAACATGAGGCAATCCAAAAATTGCTCAGACTTGACCGTGACTAAGACTGTGGCTTACAAAAAAAACAAGAGGCAATCTAAAATTGCCCAGACTTGACTAAGACTGTGACTTCGGCTTACAAAAAAAAAACAAGAGGCAATCTAAAATTGCTTAGACTCGACTATAACTGTGACTTCGTGAAACAACAAAAAATCTCTAGATGTACTTAACATGACCAGGCCCCGTATGGGCCCACAGATAGTCCCGCAAGCACAGTACATAATCAGGTGGCCTGCCCCAGTCCCAGGCCCCCAGAAACAAGTCCTCTGGTGGCCAAACCAGGTCACCCCGTAACACACACACTTTATTGGGTGGCCAACCCAAGACGCCGAACGCTCCAAGCAGTTCCTCAGGTGGCCGACCCGCATCCCACAACCACCAGGACTGTGGAGGGATAGCATGCAGCCGCTCACCTGAACACGACAAGACAGGGGAGCGCCAGTCCGTCAAACAAAGCCCTCTCACGGCCCCCAGCTGGTGGCTCCTGAGAGGGGGACAACCAAAAACTTGGACCCCCTCGAATCCTGATTGGGTCACAGCTGCACCTGCGCTGGACCCCCACTGGACCTCGTCGGACCCCGATTGGGTCACAGCCATACCTGAGTCGGACCCCGACTGAACCTCGTCGGACCCCGATTGGGTAATCGCTGCACCCACATTGGACCCCGACTGGGTCACCTCAGCCCATGCGTCGGACCCCGACTGGGTCAGGACGGGCCCCGATTGGGTCACCGCTGCACCCACGTTGGACCCCGACTGGGTCACCTCCGCCCATGCGTCTGACCCCGACTGGGTCAGGACGGGCCCCGATTGGGTCACCTCGGCCCACGCGTCGGACCCCGACTGGGCCACCTCGGCCCACGCGTCGGACCCCGACTGGGTCACCTCGGCCCACACGTCGGACCCCGACTGGGTCAGGACTGCTCCGGCAACGACCTCCATCTCCGAACCTGGAACCCCCAGTCCCGTGACCTTGACTGGCTCCGGACCGGTAACGCTGTGGAGGTGCTCAGAAAACAGGAGAGGACCGGGATCAGTTCCACCGGCAGCGCCAGAGCCCAGCGAGACGAGCTCGGGCGCAGCGGACGGCTGCCCCTCACTCGCCTCCCCATGAGGCAGGCAAAAATGCTCTAATACACCATACAGGAAAACAAGAAAGAGCACTTGCCTGCACTCGGGCTCTGGAGCCGTCCAGGACTTCGCCGATCCAGGTTCAAGAAGCAGCTCGTCATCGGGCTCCCACTCGGCTGCGTCGGGTTCCACAGCCGGCCTGATGGTCTCTGCAGCTGGATCCTCACACGCAGGCGTCCACGCCAATAACCCGTATGGCGTGGGAGCAGAGGACCCTGGACCTGCTGACTCGGGCTGCATCCCTGAGGAACCCTGGGGACGCTCTCTCGTTGGCTCTGGCTCCTCACTGCAGTCCGTTCTTCTCTGCCCAAAGCAAGGCTGCAGGGCCGGGATATTTCCCAGAGCTGCAGGCCTCCCCCTCGTTCGATGGCGTGGGACTGACGCCGAGGACCGCTCCGCAGGAGGAGACACAGAGGCAGCAGGTTTAATATAAATGGCTACAGCTGGGGAAAGAAACTCAGGGAGCTGCAAACCCCGAGTTTCACCCCCAGGAGTCAGACAAGACAGATCACTATGATCGATAGAAAAGTGAACTTGAACTTGCCTGTCTCCCGGGGGGAGGATGGTATCAGCTGTAGTGGACATTGCTCCTTCCCTCGCTCGCTGGGTGGTAGAAACGGACCCATGGATGGAGCCCACCGGCACAGGACTCAGCTCACTCACAGCAGCCGGCTGGTTGAGGGGGTCATCCCGGTGGCCCGGAACTGGATCCGGAGCAGGAGCTTGCCGAAGATGCGCCCGGCCGCGGCGCTGACGCCTTCGCCGGCCCCCAGACGGCGCGAACTCCCGGAACGGATCGAGGACAGGATCGGGATCCATAAGCAAAGAGCAGGAGTGCCTCTTCTCCTGCTTCATGCCGCGTTCCTTCTCCATCATCAGGTATATTTCGCGTTGTGCAGCGATGTCCTCCCTCCTCGCGTCGACTTCCGGGTGGTCAGCGTAGCGGGGAGAGAGATGACAAAGTATATCCTCGGCGGCGTCCAGGTGCCAGTGTATGCCGTGGTCATAATCAAGCAGGGAAGCGGAGATGAGCAGCTCATCCACAACTTCCAGCACATCAGTCAGCTCGTGGCTCGGACTCCAAACGCGGTTCCTCCGCGACGGCATTCTTCACATACACTGTACCCAGACAGAAAAAAGCAAATGTCCAAAAAAACTCAAACCCACTGGTGAATAGCGTCTCGGGTTGGCGTCACCGTAAACGCTGTTTTGGCAGCAGTGTACTGTCATGGCTGGCCCTCACGAGCCAGCATAAGACGCACAGAGTCACCAGTGAGTTTTAGTGAGTTTTTATTACGGTGAGAAGTAAACAACACAAGATGCAGGGGCAATGATACATAAGTCTACACACTTCCAGAGGCGTAAGGCTAGACAGCTCTCTTACGAGTCCTTAGGAGCAGACGGTCATACACAGGCAATGGCTGTTTAAGTAATGGCTACACAGGCTGCTGAGGCAGAGACACACAGAGATCTACTTTCACCGGGAGGGGTAAGGCTAACAGCTCACTTACTGGTGCCGGAGAAGCGACGGTCAACCACAAGCAGACGAGGTAGATAATAGTCCAAGGCATCCGTAGCTCAGACGTAGAACGACTGACACTGCTGCGTCCTACCGTCGCCAGTGCTGGGCTTAAATGGCGAAACACTAACGACGGTAATGACACTCAGCTGACCGACCATTGACTGGCGGAAGCCCCACCGAGCACTTTCACAATAAGAGCCCGGTGAGGCCAGAATACAGCCCGCAGCTGTCAAGGCCGGCAGCGAGACATAACTTAGCCCGAGTGCGATCAGAACCGGCGCTCGGGTCATAACAGTACCCTCCCTCCACGGGCGGACTCTGAACGCCCCAAGGAACCACCCTGCCTCCCCCGCCCCCCCAGGGTGGGAGGTTGGGGGACAGGTGCGGAGGGAGAGAAACCAACCCCTGAACAAGACAATGACCAGACCAAAAAAAACATACGAAAACTATGGAAACAAAGGAAACAAATACAAACGCATGACTCTGGAAAAAAGGCATACATGACTGTAACTATGGAAGAAAAGAAATACGTGCTAAACATGGTGACCATGAAAAAACAAAAACACACGAAACCAAAAAAAATACATGTAAATACCTGGAAACAATGAACAAAATCCCCATACAATAGCCCCTCAAGGAAAGAGGGGAGAACAAAAACAAAGACAAGACTTGACCATAGCCCCTCAAAAAAAAGAGGGGAGGAAAGAACAATTAGCAAAACAAGACCAAACTATGGATTACAAAACACAAAAGGCAATATAGATTGCTTTACCTGACTAAACTAAACTGCTATGACATAACCTGACTATGGCAAGACTGTGGCTTTCAAAAAAAACATGAGGCAAACTGAAAAATACTCTGACTTGACTATGACTAGACTATGACTAAACTATGGTTCTCCAAAAAAAAAAACATGAGGCAATCAAAACACGAACAAAACGAGAAATACATACCAACACACAGGGAGCAATCTAAAATTGCTTTGCCTTGGCTATGACTATGACTATGGCTTTCCAAAAAAAAGAAGAACATGAGGCAATCCAAAAATTGCTCAGACTTGACCGTGACTAAGACTGTGGCTTACAAAAAAAACAAGAGGCAATCTAAAATTGCCCAGACTTGACTAAGACTGTGACTTCGGCTTACAAAAAAAAAATCAAGAGGCAATCTAAAATTGCTTAGACTCGACTATAACTGTGACTTCGTGAAACAACAAAAAATCTCTAGATGTACTTAACATGACCAGGCCCCGTATGGGCCCACAGATAGTCCCGCAAGCACAGTACATAATCAGGTGGCCTGCCCCAGTCCCAGGCCCCCAGAAACAAGTCCTCTGGTGGCCAAACCAGGTCACCCCGTAACACACACACTTTATTGGGTGGCCAACCCAAGACGCCGAACGCTCCAAGCAGTTCCTCAGGTGGCCGACCCGCATCCCACAACCACCAGGACTGTGGAGGGATAGCATGCAGCCGCTCACCTGAACACGACAAGACAGGGGAGCGCCAGTCCGTCAAACAAAGCCCTCTCACGGCCCCCAGCTGGTGGCTCCTGAGAGGGGGACAACCAAAAACTTGGACCCCCTCGAATCCTGATTGGGTCACAGCTGCACCTGCGCTGGACCCCCACTGGACCTCGTCGGACCCCGATTGGGTCACAGCCATACCTGAGTCGGACCCCGACTGAACCTCGTCGGACCCCGATTGGGTAATCGCTGCACCCACATTGGACCCCGACTGGGTCACCTCAGCCCATGCGTCGGACCCCGACTGGGTCAGGACGGGCCCCGATTGGGTCACCGCTGCACCCACGTTGGACCCCGACTGGGTCACCTCCGCCCATGCGTCTGACCCCGACTGGGTCAGGACGGGCCCCGATTGGGTCACCTCGGCCCACGCGTCGGACCCCGACTGGGCCACCTCGGCCCACGCGTCGGACCCCGACTGGGTCACCTCGGCCCACACGTCGGACCCCGACTGGGTCAGGACTGCTCCGGCAACGACCTCCATCTCCGAACCTGGAACCCCCAGTCCCGTGACCTTGACTGGCTCCGGACCGGTAACGCTGTGGAGGTGCTCAGAAAACAGGAGAGGACCGGGATCAGTTCCACCGGCAGCGCCAGAGCCCAGCGAGACGAGCTCGGGCGCAGCGGACGGCTGCCCCTCACTCGCCTCCCCATGAGGCAGGCAAAAATGCTCTAATACACCATACAGGAAAACAAGAAAGAGCACTTGCCTGCACTCGGGCTCTGGAGCCGTCCAGGACTTCGCCGATCCAGGTTCAAGAAGCAGCTCGTCATCGGGCTCCCACTCGGCTGCGTCGGGTTCCACAGCCGGCCTGATGGTCTCTGCAGCTGGATCCTCACACGCAGGCGTCCACGCCAATAACCCGTATGGCGTGGGAGCAGAGGACCCTGGACCTGCTGACTCGGGCTGCATCCCTGAGGAACCCTGGGGACGCTCTCTCGTTGGCTCTGGC
Organism: Pholidichthys leucotaenia; assembly: GCA_020510985.1. Taxonomy (NCBI): domain Eukaryota; kingdom Metazoa; phylum Chordata; class Actinopteri; order Cichliformes; family Pholidichthyidae; genus Pholidichthys; species Pholidichthys leucotaenia. The sequence continues at coordinate 266,574,710 of CM035842.1, forward strand.
TCCTCACTGCAGTCCGTTCTTCTCTGCCCAAAGCAAGGCTGCAGGGCCGGGATATTTCCCAGAGCTGCAGGCCTCCCCCTCGTTCGATGGCGTGGGACTGACGCCGAGGACCGCTCCGCAGGAGGAGACACAGAGGCAGCAGGTTTAATATAAATGGCTACAGCTGGGGAAAGAAACTCAGGGAGCTGCAAACCCCGAGTTTCACCCCCAGGAGTCAGACAAGACAGATCACTATGATCGATAGAAAAGTGAACTTGAACTTGCCTGTCTCCCGGGGGGAGGATGGTATCAGCTGTAGTGGACATTGCTCCTTCCCTCGCTCGCTGGGTGGTAGAAACGGACCCATGGATGGAGCCCACCGGCACAGGACTCAGCTCACTCACAGCAGCCGGCTGGTTGAGGGGGTCATCCCGGTGGCCCGGAACTGGATCCGGAGCAGGAGCTTGCCGAAGATGCGCCCGGCCGCGGCGCTGACGCCTTCGCCGGCCCCCAGACGGCGCGAACTCCCGGAACGGATCGAGGACAGGATCGGGATCCATAAGCAAAGAGCAGGAGTGCCTCTTCTCCTGCTTCATGCCGCGTTCCTTCTCCATCATCAGGTATATTTCGCGTTGTGCAGCGATGTCCTCCCTCCTCGCGTCGACTTCCGGGTGGTCAGCGTAGCGGGGAGAGAGATGACAAAGTATATCCTCGGCGGCGTCCAGGTACCAGTGTATGCCGTGGTCATAATCAAGCAGGGAAGCGGAGATGAGCAGCTCATCCACAACTTCCAGCACATCAGTCAGCTCGTGGCTCGGACTCCAAACGCGGTTCCTCCGCGACGGCATTCTTCACATACACTGTACCCAGACAGGAAAAAGCAAATGTCCAAAAAAACTCAAACCCACTGGTGAATAGCGTCTTGGGTTGGCGTCACCGTAAATGCTGTTTTGGCAGCAGTGTACTGTCATGGCTGGCCCTCACGAGCCAGCATAAGACGCACAGAGTCACCAGTGAGTTTTAGTGAGTTTTTATTACGGTGAGAAGTAAACAACACAAGATGCAGGGGCAATGATACATAAGTCTACACACTTCCGGAGGCGTAAGGCTAGACAGCTCTCTTACGAGTCCTTAGGAGCAGACGGTCATACACAGGCAATGGCTGTTTAAGTAATGGCTACACAGGCTGCTGAGGCAGAGACACACAGAGATCTACTTTCACCGGGAGGGGTAAGGCTAACAGCTCACTTACTGGTGCCGGAGAAGCGACGGTCAACCACAAGCAGACGAGGTAGATAATAGTCCAAGGCATCCGTAGCTCAGACGTAGAACGACTGACACTGCTGCGTCCTACCGTCGCCAGTGCTGGGCTTAAATGGCGAAACACTAACGACGGTAATGACACTCAGCTGACCGACCATTGACTGGCGGAAGCCCCACCGAGCACTTTCACAATAAGAGCCCGGTGAGGCCAGAATACAGCCCGCAGCTGTCAAGGCCGGCAGCGAGACATAACTTAGCCCGAGTGCGATCAGAACCGGCGCTCGGGTCATAACAGTACCCTCCCTCCACGGGCGGACTCTGAACGCCCCAAGGAACCACCCTGCCTCCCCCGCCCCCCCAGGGTGGGAGGTTGGGGGACAGGTGCGGAGGGAGAGAAACCAACCCCTGAACAAGACAATGACCAGACCAAAAAAAACATACGAAAACTATGGAAACAAAGGAAACAAATACAAACGCATGACTCTGGAAAAAAGGCATACATGACTGTAACTATGGAAGAAAAGAAATACGTGCTAAACATGGTGACCATGAAAAAACAAAAACACACGAAACCAAAAAAAATACATGTAAATACCTGGAAACAATGAACAAAATCCCCATACAATAGCCCCTCAAGGAAAGAGGGGAGAACAAAAACAAAGACAAGACTTGACCATAGCCCCTCAAAAAAAAGAGGGGAGGAAAGAACAATTAGCAAAACAAGACCAAACTATGGATTACAAAACACAAAAGGCAATATAGATTGCTTTACCTGACTAAACTAAACTGCTATGACATAACCTGACTATGGCAAGACTGTGGCTTTCAAAAAAAACATGAGGCAAACTGAAAAATACTCTGACTTGACTATGACTAGACTATGACTAAACTATGGTTCTCCAAAAAAAAAAACATGAGGCAATCAAAACACGAACAAAACGAGAAATACATACCAACACACAGGGAGCAATCTAAAATTGCTTTGCCTTGGCTATGACTATGACTATGGCTTTCCAAAAAAAAGAAGAACATGAGGCAATCCAAAAATTGCTCAGACTTGACCGTGACTAAGACTGTGGCTTACAAAAAAAACAAGAGGCAATCTAAAATTGCCCAGACTTGACTAAGACTGTGACTTCGGCTTACAAAAAAAAAACAAGAGGCAATCTAAAATTGCTTAGACTCGACTATAACTGTGACTTCGTGAAACAACAAAAAATCTCTAGATGTACTTAACATGACCAGGCCCCGTATGGGCCCACAGATAGTCCCGCAAGCACAGTACATAATCAGGTGGCCTGCCCCAGTCCCAGGCCCCCAGAAACAAGTCCTCTGGTGGCCAAACCAGGTCACCCCGTAACACACACACTTTATTGGGTGGCCAACCCAAGACGCCGAACGCTCCAAGCAGTTCCTCAGGTGGCCGACCCGCATCCCACAACCACCAGGAATGTGGAGGGATAGCATGCAGCCGCTCACCTGAACACGACAAGACAGGGGAGCGCCAGTCCGTCAAACAAAGCCCTCTCACGGCCCCCAGCTGGTGGCTCCTGAGAGGGGGACAACCAAAAACTTGGACCCCCTCGAATCCTGATTGGGTCACAGCTGCACCTGCGCTGGACCCCCACTGGACCTCGTCGGACCCCGATTGGGTCACAGCCATACCTGAGTCGGACCCCGACTGAACCTCGTCGGACCCCGATTGGGTAATCGCTGCACCCACATTGGACCCCGACTGGGTCACCTCAGCCCATGCGTCGGACCCCGACTGGGTCAGGACGGGCCCCGATTGGGTCACCGCTGCACCCACGTTGGACCCCGACTGGGTCACCTCCGCCCATGCGTCTGACCCCGACTGGGTCAGGACGGGCCCCGATTGGGTCACCTCGGCCCACGCGTCGGACCCCGACTGGGCCACCTCGGCCCACGCGTCGGACCCCGACTGGGTCACCTCGGCCCACACGTCGGACCCCGACTGGGTCAGGACTGCTCCGGCAACGACCTCCATCTCCGAACCTGGAACCCCCAGTCCCGTGACCTTGACTGGCTCCGGACCGGTAACGCTGTGGAGGTGCTCAGAAAACAGGAGAGGACCGGGATCAGTTCCACCGGCAGCGCCAGAGCCCAGCGAGACGAGCTCGGGCGCAGCGGACGGCTGCCCCTCACTCGCCTCCCCATGAGGCAGGCAAAAATGCTCTAATACACCATACAGGAAAACAAGAAAGAGCACTTGCCTGCACTCGGGCTCTGGAGCCGTCCAGGACTTCGCCGATCCAGGTTCAAGAAGCAGCTCGTCATCGGGCTCCCACTCGGCTGCGTCGGGTTCCACAGCCGGCCTGATGGTCTCTGCAGCTGGATCCTCACACGCAGGCGTCCACGCCAATAACCCGTATGGCGTGGGAGCAGAGGACCCTGGACCTGCTGACTCGGGCTGCATCCCTGAGGAACCCTGGGGACGCTCTCTCGTTGGCTCTGGCTCCTCACTGCAGTCCGTTCTTCTCTGCCCAAAGCAAGGCTGCAGGGCCGGGATATTTCCCAGAGCTGCAGGCCTCCCCCTCGTTCGATGGCGTGGGACTGACGCCGAGGACCGCTCCGCAGGAGGAGACACAGAGGCAGCAGGTTTAATATAAATGGCTACAGCTGGGGAAAGAAACTCAGGGAGCTGCAAACCCCGAGTTTCACCCCCAGGAGTCAGACAAGACAGATCACTATGATCGATAGAAAAGTGAACTTGAACTTGCCTGTCTCCCGGGGGGAGGATGGTATCAGCTGTAGTGGACATTGCTCCTTCCCTCGCTCGCTGGGTGGTAGAAACGGACCCATGGATGGAGCCCACCGGCACAGGACTCAGCTCACTCACAGCAGCCGGCTGGTTGAGGGGGTCATCCCGGTGGCCCGGAACTGGATCCGGAGCAGGAGCTTGCCGAAGATGCGCCCGGCCGCGGCGCTGACGCCTTCGCCGGCCCCCAGACGGCGCGAACTCCCGGAACGGATCGAGGACAGGATCGGGATCCATAAGCAAAGAGCAGGAGTGCCTCTTCTCCTGCTTCATGCCGCGTTCCTTCTCCATCATCAGGTATATTTCGCGTTGTGCAGCGATGTCCTCCCTCCTCGCGTCGACTTCCGGGTGGTCAGCGTAGCGGGGAGAGAGATGACAAAGTATATCCTCGGCGGCGTCCAGGTGCCAGTGTATGCCGTGGTCATAATCAAGCAGGGAAGCGGAGATGAGCAGCTCATCCACAACTTCCAGCACATCAGTCAGCTCGTGGCTCGGACTCCAAACGCGGTTCCTCCGCGACGGCATTCTTCACATACACTGTACCCAGACAGGAAAAAGCAAATGTCCAAAAAAACTCAAACCCACTGGTGAATAGCGTCTCGGGTTGGCGTCACCGTAAACGCTGTTTTGGCAGCAGTGTACTGTCATGGCTGGCCCTCACGAGCCAGCATAAGACGCACAGAGTCACCAGTGAGTTTTAGTGAGTTTTTATTACGGTGAGAAGTAAACAACACAAGATGCAGGGGCAATGATACATAAGTCTACACACTTCCGGAGGCGTAAGGCTAGACAGCTCTCTTACGAGTCCTTAGGAGCAGACGGTCATACACAGGCAATGGCTGTTTAAGTAATGGCTACACAGGCTGCTGAGGCAGAGACACACAGAGGCCTACTTTCACCGGGAGGGGTAAGGCTAACAGCTCACTTACCGGTGCCGGAGAAGCGACGGTCAACCACAAGCAGACGAGGTAGATAATAGTCCAAGGCATCCGTAGCTCAGACGTAGAACGACTGACACTGCTGCGTCCTACCGTCGCCAGTGCTGGGCTTAAATGGCGAAACACTAACGACGGTAATGACACTCAGCTGACCGACCATTGACTGGCGGAAGCCCCACCGAGCACTTTCACAATAAGAGCCCGGTGAGGCCAGAATACAGCCCGCAGCTGTCAAGGCCGGCAGCGAGACATAACTTAGCCCGAGTGCGATCAGAACCGGCGCTCGGGTCATAACAGTACCCTCCCTCCACGGGCGGACTCTGAACGCCCCAAGGAACCACCCTGCCTCCCCCGCCCCCCCAGGGTGGGAGGTTGGGGGACAGGTGCGGAGGGAGAGAAACCAACCCCTGAACAAGACAATGACCAGACCAAAAAAAACATACGAAAACTATGGAAACAAAGGAAACAAATACAAACGCATGACTCTGGAAAAAAGGCATACATGACTGTAACTATGGAAGAAAAGAAATACGTGCTAAACATGGTGACCATGAAAAAACAAAAACACACGAAACCAAAAAAAATACATGTAAATACCTGGAAACAATGAACAAAATCCCCATACAATAGCCCCTCAAGGAAAGAGGGGAGAACAAAAACAAAGACAAGACTTGACCATAGCCCCTCAAAAAAAAGAGGGGAGGAAAGAACAATTAGCAAAACAAGACCAAACTATGGATTACAAAACACAAAAGGCAATATAGATTGCTTTACCTGACTAAACTAAACTGCTATGACATAACCTGACTATGGCAAGACTGTGGCTTTCAAAAAAAACATGAGGCAAACTGAAAAATACTCTGACTTGACTATGACTAGACTATGACTAAACTATGGTTCTCCAAAAAAAAAAACATGAGGCAATCAAAACACGAACAAAACGAGAAATACATACCAACACACAGGGAGCAATCTAAAATTGCTTTGCCTTGGCTATGACTATGACTATGGCTTTCCAAAAAAAAGAAGAACATGAGGCAATCCAAAAATTGCTCAGACTTGACCGTGACTAAGACTGTGGCTTACAAAAAAAACAAGAGGCAATCTAAAATTGCCCAGACTTGACTAAGACTGTGACTTCGGCTTACAAAAAAAAAACAAGAGGCAATCTAAAATTGCTTAGACTCGACTATAACTGTGACTTCGTGAAACAACAAAAAATCTCTAGATGTACTTAACATGACCAGGCCCCGTATGGGCCCACAGATAGTCCCGCAAGCACAGTACATAATCAGGTGGCCTGCCCCAGTCCCAGGCCCCCAGAAACAAGTCCTCTGGTGGCCAAACCAGGTCACCCCGTAACACACACACTTTATTGGGTGGCCAACCCAAGACGCCGAACGCTCCAAGCAGTTCCTCAGGTGGCCGACCCGCATCCCACAACCACCAGGACTGTGGAGGGATAGCATGCAGCCGCTCACCTGAACACGACAAGACAGGGGAGCGCCAGTCCGTCAAACAAAGCCCTCTCACGGCCCCCAGCTGGTGGCTCCTGAGAGGGGGACAACCAAAAACTTGGACCCCCTCGAATCCTGATTGGGTCACAGCTGCACCTGCGCTGGACCCCCACTGGACCTCGTCGGACCCCGATTGGGTCACAGCCATACCTGAGTCGGACCCCGACTGAACCTCGTCGGACCCCGATTGGGTAATCGCTGCACCCACATTGGACCCCGACTGGGTCACCTCAGCCCATGCGTCGGACCCCGACTGGGTCAGGACGGGCCCCGATTGGGTCACCGCTGCACCCACGTTGGACCCCGACTGGGTCACCTCCGCCCATGCGTCTGACCCCGACTGGGTCAGGACGGGCCCCGATTGGGTCACCTCGGCCCACGCGTCGGACCCCGACTGGGCCACCTCGGCCCACGCGTCGGACCCCGACTGGGTCACCTCGGCCCACACGTCGGACCCCGACTGGGTCAGGACTGCTCCGGCAACGACCTCCATCTCCGAACCTGGAACCCCCAGTCCCGTGACCTTGACTGGCTCCGGACCGGTAACGCTGTGGAGGTGCTCAGAAAACAGGAGAGGACCGGGATCAGTTCCACCGGCAGCGCCAGAGCCCAGCGAGACGAGCTCGGGCGCAGCGGACGGCTGCCCCTCACTCGCCTCCCCATGAGGCAGGCAAAAATGCTCTAATACACCATACAGGAAAACAAGAAAGAGCACTTGCCTGCACTCGGGCTCTGGAGCCGTCCAGGACTTCGCCGATCCAGGTTCAAGAAGCAGCTCGTCATCGGGCTCCCACTCGGCTGCGTCGGGTTCCACAGCCGGCCTGATGGTCTCTGCAGCTGGATCCTCACACGCAGGCGTCCACGCCAATAACCCGTATGGCGTGGGAGCAGAGGACCCTGGACCTGCTGACTCGGGCTGCATCCCTGAGGAACCCTGGGGACGCTCTCTCGTTGGCTCTGGCTCCTCACTGCAGTCCGTTCTTCTCTGCCCAAAGCAAGGCTGCAGGGCCGGGATATTTCCCAGAGCTGCAGGCCTCCCCCTCGTTCGATGGCGTGGGACTGACGCCGAGGACCGCTCCGCAGGAGGAGACACAGAGGCAGCAGGTTTAATATAAATGGCTACAGCTGGGGAAAGAAACTCAGGGAGCTGCAAACCCCGAGTTTCACCCCCAGGAGTCAGACAAGACAGATCACTATGATCGATAGAAAAGTGAACTTGAACTTGCCTGTCTCCCGGGGGGAGGATGGTATCAGCTGTAGTGGACATTGCTCCTTCCCTCGCTCGCTGGGTGGTAGAAACGGACCCATGGATGGAGCCCACCGGCACAGGACTCAGCTCACTCACAGCAGCCGGCTGGTTGAGGGGGTCATCCCGGTGGCCCGGAACTGGATCCGGAGCAGGAGCTTGCCGAAGATGCGCCCGGCCGCGGCGCTGACGCCTTCGCCGGCCCCCAGACGGCGCGAACTCCCGGAACGGATCGAGGACAGGATCGGGATCCATAAGCAAAGAGCAGGAGTGCCTCTTCTCCTGCTTCATGCCGCGTTCCTTCTCCATCATCAGGTATATTTCGCGTTGTGCAGCGATGTCCTCCCTCCTCGCGTCGACTTCCGGGTGGTCAGCGTAGCGGGGAGAGAGATGACAAAGTATATCCTCGGCGGCGTCCAGGTGCCAGTGTATGCCGTGGTCATAATCAAGCAGGGAAGCGGAGATGAGCAGCTCATCCACAACTTCCAGCACATCAGTCAGCTCGTGGCTCGGACTCCAAACGCGGTTCCTCCGCGACGGCATTCTTCACATACACTGTACCCAGACAGAAAAAAGCAAATGTCCAAAAAAACTCAAACCCACTGGTGAATAGCGTCTCGGGTTGGCGTCACCGTAAACGCTGTTTTGGCAGCAGTGTACTGTCATGGCTGGCCCTCACGAGCCAGCATAAGACGCACAGAGTCACCAGTGAGTTTTAGTGAGTTTTTATTACGGTGAGAAGTAAACAACACAAGATGCAGGGGCAATGATACATAAGTCTACACACTTCCGGAGGCGTAAGGCTAGACAGCTCTCTTACGAGTCCTTAGGAGCAGACGGTCATACACAGGCAATGGCTGTTTAAGTAATGGCTACACAGGCTGCTGAGGCAGAGACACACAGAGATCTACTTTCACCGGGAGGGGTAAGGCTAACAGCTCACTTACTGGTGCCGGAGAAGCGACGGTCAACCACAAGCAGACGAGGTAGATAATAGTCCAAGGCATCCGTAGCTCAGACGTAGAACGACTGACACTGCTGCGTCCTACCGTCGCCAGTGCTGGGCTTAAATGGCGAAACACTAACGACGGTAATGACACTCAGCTGACCGACCATTGACTGGCGGAAGCCCCACCGAGCACTTTCACAATAAGAGCCCGGTGAGGCCAGAATACAGCCCGCAGCTGTCAAGGCCGGCAGCGAGACATAACTTAGCCCGAGTGCGATCAGAACCGGCGCTCGGGTCATAACAGTACCCTCCCTCCACGGGCGGACTCTGAACGCCCCAAGGAACCACCCTGCCTCCCCCGCCCCCCCAGGGTGGGAGGTTGGGGGACAGGTGCGGAGGGAGAGAAACCAACCCCTGAACAAGACAATGACCAGACCAAAAAAAACATACGAAAACTATGGAAACAAAGGAAACAAATACAAACGCATGACTCTGGAAAAAAAGCATACATGACTGTAACTATGGAAGAAAAGAAATACGTGCTAAACATGGTGACCATGAAAAAACAAAAACACACGAAACCAAAAAAAATACATGTAAATACCTGGAAACAATGAACAAAATCCCCATACAATAGCCCCTCAAGGAAAGAGGGGAGAACAAAAACAAAGACAAGACTTGACCATAGCCCCTCAAAAAAAAAGAGGGGAGGAAAGAACAATTAGCAAAACAAGACCAAACTATGGATTACAAAACACAAAAGGCAATATAGATTGCTTTACCTGACTAAACTAAACTGCTATGACATAACCTGACTATGGCAAGACTGTGGCTTTCAAAAAAAACATGAGGCAAACTGAAAAATACTCTGACTTGACTATGACTAGACTATGACTAAACTATGGTTCTCCAAAAAAAAAAACATGAGGCAATCAAAACACGAACAAAACGAGAAATACATACCAACACACAGGGAGCAATCTAAAATTGCTTTGCCTTGGCTATGACTATGACTATGGCTTTCCAAAAAAAAGAAGAACATGAGGCAATCCAAAAATTGCTCAGACTTGACCGTGACTAAGACTGTGGCTTACAAAAAAAACAAGAGGCAATCTAAAATTGCCCAGACTTGACTAAGACTGTGACTTCGGCTTACAAAAAAAAAAACAAGAGGCAATCTAAAATTGCTTAGACTCGACTATAACTGTGACTTCGTGAAACAACAAAAAATCTCTAGATGTACTTAACATGACCAGGCCCCGTATGGGCCCACAGATAGTCCCGCAAGCACAGTACATAATCAGGTGGCCTGCCCCAGTCCCAGGCCCCCAGAAACAAGTCCTCTGGTGGCCAAACCAGGTCACCCCGTAACACACACACTTTATTGGGTGGCCAACCCAAGACGCCGAACGCTCCAAGCAGTTCCTCAGGTGGCCGACCCGCATCCCACAACCACCAGGACTGTGGAGGGATAGCATGCAGCCGCTCACCTGAACACGACAAGACAGGGGAGCGCCAGTCCGTCAAACAAAGCCCTCTCACGGCCCCCAGCTGGTGGCTCCTGAGAGGGGGACAACCAAAAACTTGGACCCCCTCGAATCCTGATTGGGTCACAGCTGCACCTGCGCTGGACCCCCACTGGACCTCGTCGGACCCCGATTGGGTCACAGCCATACCTGAGTCGGACCCCGACTGAACCTCGTCGGACCCCGATTGGGTAATCGCTGCACCCACATTGGACCCCGACTGGGTCACCTCAGCCCATGCGTCGGACCCCGACTGGGTCAGGACGGGCCCCGATTGGGTCACCTCGGCCCACGCGTCGGACCCCGACTGGGCCACCTCGGCCCACGCGTCGGACCCCGACTGGGTCACCTCGGCCCACACGTCGGACCCCGACTGGGTCAGGACTGCTCCGGCAACGACCTTCATCTCCGAACCTGGAACCCCCAGTCCCGTGACCTTGACTGGCTCCGGACCGGTAACGCTGTGGAGGTGCTCAGAAAACAGGAGAGGACCGGGATCAGTTCCACCGGCAGCGCCAGAGCCCAGCGAGACGAGCTCGGGCGCAGCGGACGGCTGCCCCTCACTCGCCTCCCCATGAGGCAGGCAAAAATGCTCTAATACACCATACAGGAAAACAAGAAAGAGCACTTGCCTGCACTCGGGCTCTGGAGCCATCCAGGACTTCGCCGATCCAGGTTCAAGAAGCAGCTCGTCATCGGGCTCCCACTCGGCTGCGTCGGGTTCCACAGCCGGCCTGATGGTCTCTGCAGCTGGATCCTCACACGCAGGCGTCCACGCCAATAACCCGTATGGCGTGGGAGCAGAGGACCCTGGACCTGCTGACTCGGGCTGCATCCCTGAGGAACCCTGGGGACGCTCTCTCGTTGGCTCTGGCTCCTCACTGCAGTCCGTTCTTCTCTGCCCAAAGCAAGGCTGCAGGGCCGGGATATTTCCCAGAGCTGCAGGCCTCCCCCTCGTTCGATGGCGTGGGACTGACGCCGAGGACCGCTCCGCAGGAGGAGACACAGAGGCAGCAGGTTTAATATAAATGGCTACAGCTGGGGAAAGAAACTCAGGGAGCTGCAAACCCCGAGTTTCACCCCCAGGAGTCAGACAAGACAGATCACTATAATCGATAGAAAAGTGAACTTGAACTTGCCTGTCTCCCGGGGGGAGGATGGTATCAGCTGTAGTGGACATTGCTCCTTCCCTCGCTCGCTGGGTGGTAGAAACGGACCCATGGATGGAGCCCACCGGCACAGGACTCAGCTCACTCACAGCAGCCGGCTGGTTGAGGGGGTCATCCCGGTGGCCCGGAACTGGATCCGGAGCAGGAGCTTGCCGAAGATGCGCCCGGCCGCGGCGCTGACGCCTTCGCCGGCCCCCAGACGGCGCGAACTCCCGGAACGGATCGAGGACAGGATCGGGATCCATAAGCAAAGAGCAGGAGTGCCTCTTCTCCTGCTTCATGCCGCGTTCCTTCTCCATCATCAGGTATATTTCGCGTTGTGCAGCGATGTCCTCCCTCCTCGCGTCGACTTCCGGGTGGTCAGCGTAGCGGGGAGAGAGATGACAAAGTATATCCTCGGCGGCGTCCAGGTGCCAGTGTATGCCGTGGTCATAATCAAGCAGGGAAGCGGAGATGAGCAGCTCATCCACAACTTCCAGCACATCAGTCAGCTCGTGGCTCGGACTCCAAACGTGGTTCCTCCGCGACGGCATTCTTCACATACACTGTACCCAGACAGAAAAAAGCAAATGTCCAAAAAAACTCAAACCCACTGGTGAATAGCGTCTCGGGTTGGCGTCACCGTAAACGCTGTTTTGGCAGCAGTGTACTGTCATGGCTGGCCCTCACGAGCCAGCATAAGACGCACAGAGTCACCAGTGAGTTTTAGTGAGTTTTTATTACGGTGAGAAGTAAACAACACAAGATGCAGGGGCAATGATACATAAGTCTACACACTTCCGGAGGCGTAAGGCTAGACAGCTCTCTTACAAGTCCTTAGGAGCAGACGGTCATACACAGGCAATGGCTGTTTAAGTAATGGCTACACAGGCTGCTGAGGCAGAGACACACAGAGGTCTACTTTCACCGGGAGGGGTAAGGCTAACAGCTCACTTACTGGTGCCGGAGAAGCGACGGTCAACCACAAGCAGACGAGGTAGATAATAGTCCAAGGCATCCGTAGCTCAGACGTAGAACGACTGACACTGCTGCGTCCTACCGTCGCCAGTGCTGGGCTTAAATGGCGAAACACTAACGACGGTAATGACACTCAGCTGACCGACCGTTGACAGGTGGAAGCCCCACCGAGCACTTTCACAATAAGAGCCTGGTGAGGCCAGAATACAGCCCGCAGCTGTCAAGGCCGGCAGCGAGACATAACTTAGCCCGAGCGCGATCAGAACCGGCGCTCGGGTCATAACAAATTCATCAGAGAGGACATGATCAGGAGAAGATAAAATACATTCTGCTTTTCAAATGATCTGCTGGTTACAAAAGGAATTCAGATCGCTCTGTCTCACACCAATAAGCTTGGAACAGATATTCACAACACTGTTCAGACTGTTTCTTTGTCTGTGAGACTATTAATGACATGATTCAAGACCCAGTAAGCAGACACAGACTCAGAAATAAACTCAATAATCTGTATTGTGAAGTGAGTGTGTGGGTGTGTGCGTGTGTAGCAGCCAGGGCGAGCAGAGCACTGTACAGCCTGGCAACCCTATGGAAGAGCAGAGACAGGGGTGATTAGTGCCAACACTCTGGAGAGATGGTTCAGTTATGTTTGGTCTTACTGTTGATGAGTTGGAGAACAGCTCAGGCTTGGCCCCGAAGGCTCCAGCCAGGGAGACAGTGTCTACAGGCCCGGATGCAGAGGGACTGAAGGGAGGAGTTGTTGAGGTGCAGAGTGTGCTTGGTCCGCCGCCAGGAGGAGGAGGTCTGCTGCCACGGATTCCACCTGTGCACAGGGGAGCAGAGTGTAGAGTGGTGATAATGATGAAGATGGCTTACTTGACGTTGGGGAGTAGGAACTCCCAGGAGAGCGATGAGGTAGGGAAGGATTCTCTGGAGAATGATGAGATTGAGAGGGATTATCTGGAGAACGACGACGAAGAGAAGAAATCTCTGGAAAATGACGACGAGGTGTAATGATCTCATCAGACCAGGGAGTTAGACGACTCTGTGCAGACCAGAGGGCAGCATGGCTTAAATAGTTTGATGAGGAGAGCAGGTGTGCGCGCAGCTGTGGAGGATAAGGCAACAGGCAGGCAGAGTGAATCACCACAATTAAACCAGCAGATAAAAGAAAAACAAAGCAGACTCTCAATAAAAGACTGATAAAAATGACAATAATTTGACTCAATGAAAAGAAGTTCAGTTTCCTTAAAAGGTGGATTCTTTGTTGCCCTTTCCTTACAATGACCACAGTATTTACACTGAATTTAAGTTGATCATCAAGATACCTATGAAGGTATTTGTATGATCTTATTGTTTTGACTTTGTCGTTAATTCTAGTCTCCTGCACAGCTTCTTTTTATTCCTAAAATCAAGAATTAGTTCCTTGGTGTTAGACACATTTAAATTCAAAAAGTTGTCATCACAACAAGAAATAAAATCATTAAGAACCAGCCCATGGTCTGATTGTGGACCTTGGAAAAGAGACAGCAAAGCTGTGTCATCAGAAAATTTGACATTATAGCTGCTTTAGTATCATTTGGCTTTGGCTCATCAATAAAATTATCCTTCATCTTAAAGACATTGTTTCACCCAGGAGAAGGCTAGTCAAGAATTGCTTCTTCATCTCAGGACCACTGTAGAGAACACATTCCTTTGTAAAGAGGTACGAGAGATAAGGATTCCATCTCGTGCAGGGAACGGATTAGTTTACCTCATAAATAAATGGACTCCTTTCCTCCTGTGATCAGTTTATGGGGTAATAAACCCTGTTGACATATCACAGACCCTCTTGAATGGCATCCCATAAACTTTAAATGCATCATATGGTCACTAGAAAATATCCACAGCTCAACCTTGCCACCTTCTGAAAACTCCAGGACATGTTGGAGTTAACCAGCTAAACTTTATTCCTTGACATTAATGACTACCTTTTTTCAAAACTCTCACTGTTCAGATTATCCTCTTTTTCAGGACACCATGGAAAAGTGAGTGGGACTCTTAACATACAGTATCATCCTGTTGGACAATCACATGGGTTTGAAGAATTTATATTATTCCTTGATTTTAAATGTGTGCATGAATGTTTTAATGATTCAATATATCTTATTTTATTCTTGCATGTTAATTGTATAAGTACCAGTGTAAAAGTGAATGAATCACTGACTTAGCTTAAACTTTATACAGTACATAAGTATGTTAAGGAACCTTCAGCATTAAAATGGGTGTCGTCCTGTGAAAAGTATCAAGTCATATACTTGCTCCACCAATCACAGGCCAGATTCTGTGGGACAAAACTTCTTTCATTCTATTGGTTGGTGACAAACAAAGGACTGGTTGCTCATTGGACTAAAGTTCATAAAACCCGCCCACGATGGGAGGTAATTGGCTTATTTTCTTGTCAATCAGAAAATTCCTGCTAAAGTTGTCTGAGTTATAAGCAGGGAGACGCCCTCCTTCAGATCAGTTTTTCAGTTGAGTTTTTTTCATTGTGCTGTGTAAATGTCTGTGTTTTAATGTTTTTCTTATTTCTTAGTATACACTTGCGTGCCCTCTCTGCGAAACGACGATGGTAAAAACAGAGGTCGTCTCCTCCGCGATGTCGGGGCTTCGCCGCTGCCGTTGTTGGTGTGTCTGCCTCCGTCGCCTTTGGCCTTTTGCCGTTTCCGGTTGTCGCGCCGAGGCCTGCCGCTGCTGCGGTGGCCGTGTGCCGTCCACTGGCGTTGAGGATCCGCTGCGCCTCCTGGGCCAGCGCGCGGAAGTCCCGCTGGGTCACGAACTGAGAGTCCGCCAGGGTCGCCCTCGTCTGCGATGGTAGAGTTCTCAGGAAGATGTGAGTGAAGAGGAAATCGTCGTTGTCTGAGCCTCTCAGCTTCAGCATGTCTTCCATCAGGTCAACAGGCGTGCTTTCTCCCAAGTCGTGCAGGGCCAGGAGTCTCTCAGCTCTCTCCTGGGCTGAGGGAGTGAAACGCTGGATGAGGGCAGCTTTCAACCTGCCGTATTTGTCGCCAGCGGGTGGGCGCTGCACCAGGCTCTGCACATGTCGAGCTGTGCGGCTGTCGAGTTAGGCGATGACGTGGTAGAACTTTGTGTCATCTGCTGTTATTCCCCCGAGAGCGAACTGGGCTTTGGCCAGGAGGAACCATGAGTCTGGGTTGTCCTGCCAGAATTCTGGTAGCTTGACTGAGACTGCACTTGCCCGGCTGGTCCCTGGCGAGTCTGGTTCGGGGGAATCGTCTCTGCCCATTATATGTCTTAAGGTCACCAGTGTGGAGAGCATGAAATGAAGAGGCTGAATTTATTTCTCAATTCAGGTTTATTAACAATCACGTGTCTCCAACATCCTCTCAAACAGAAAAGAGAAAGAACTTCCCACATCTCCCCTTTTTATACCCGGGACATCAAAGTACAGAGTCACACTGTCATTCAATCCCCAGAGACAATACATCATCCCCCAGGTCTTCTCTTCTCCACCTAAAACCCTGGTGGTCAGGAAGTCTTCTCAGAACCATTTCTAAAGACAGATTTCACACCCTCCTGTTATCCCCAGGAGGTCCAGACTTATTGTTCCTTCTAAGACGTGAGGTAACAGTAATATACATATGCAGCCTATGCATCTCAAATATGTGTACCACAGAGCTAGATTTTTTGTTTCATCTGCTGGTTAATGCTGTTTAAAGTCCATCACTTGAAGTGTGCCATGATTTGTCTCAGAGTTAAAGCTAATTTATAACTCTGATCAGAGCTACACAATTAAAGAGCAATTAATATAACTCTTCTTTTTAGTAAAATTCCATTTTTGAACCCTATTTCATTGTTTATGGGAATGTAGATTAATAAGAATGTTTTGGGAAGAGGTGAGGGTAACAATTGAAAAAATAATCTCAAAACAAATCATATTGAATCCTAAACTGTTTTTGTTGGGTCTGTACCCAGAAAAGCATAATTTTAATAAAAGTGAAAGAACATTCATAGACCTCAGTTTGCTTAATGCCAAAAAATGTATTGCACTATTATGGAAAAAGACTCATAGACCAGATGTGACTCAGTGGTTAAGACAGATGTTAACAAACCTTCCATTAGAAAGAATAACATATATACTAAAATCAAAGGAAATTGTGTTTGAGAATATATGGAGACCTTTTATTGATTATGTAAAAAATTTAAACATAACTCTTGAAGAAGAAGGTGAATGATGTGTGTGGACCTTGTAAATTCCAAACTGGTGAACATAATATGTATACTTATGTATTGGATTGTCTAGACTAAACAGAGGAGCATTGTTGAAGATTTGATTTTGTTGGTGGTTGTTGGTGTTTTTAGTGCATTTTTTTTTTTTTTGTAGTACTTTAGTGTTAGTGTTTGATTGTTTGTATCATGTTTGTTAAAAAAAAAAAAAAGGTTCAATAAAGATATTGTGGAAAAAAAAAATTCCATTTTTACTTTCTTAGAGTAATTCTGTCATAGCCCGAGTGTTGGTTCCGTCCGCACTCGGGTCTTATATCATCTTTTCCCTGGCTTTGACAGCAGTGGATTCCTTCTAGCTCCTCGGGCTCTTATTGTGTCAGCGCCCAGGGAAGCTCCCTGCTGTCAGAGCCAACAGCTGTGCTGTTGTCAGTGTCAACAGCTGCGCTGCATCGGGGTCATTAGTGACCAGGGTTAAAAGCTGGTGCTGAATGCTCCCCGATGCAGCAGTCTCTGTTTCTCTCTGTTTCCTTGTGGTTATCCCTGTTAACGTTCCTGTTAACCACCTCATCGTTGTAAGGTACGTCTGTGAGACTAAACCTCCTTTGTTACTTCGTCTGGCGCATCGGGTGCTCCCCGGCTCAGACGTTAACCATTCATCGTGTGTTATCCTGTGATTGTCCTGCCTGCACTGTCTTGTTTGTCACCCTCTGTACCTTCACCTATCAATAAACATCACTGCAAACTCACTGGTGACTGTGGCGTCTGATGGTGGCTCGTGAGGGCCACCGTGACAGTAGACTGCTGCCAGAATGCCCGGAGAGGGGCGTCGCACTGAGACGCCATTCACCGTGAGTTTGCTGTATTGGACTGTTTGTTCCTACCTGTCTGGGTGCCGTGTTGAAGCATGCCATCGTGGAGGTCCTGCACTCGGAGGCAGGACGATGTCCTCGCAGATGCCCTCGAGCGCGTGGACGAAATCCTAATCACCGCCTCCCTCCTCAACTTCAACAGCGCCGTGCCCCGGTACCTGGACCTAGCCGAGGACATTCTGAATCATCTTCCCCGCTTCGCGAATCATCTAGAGGTAAGCGTGAGGAAAGATGACATCGCTGCACAGCGCGAGATACTCCGTGGGCTGGAGGGAAATCCCGGCAGGAAGCCGAAGAGGAGGAGACGTTGCCCCTCGCTTCGGGATCCCGCTCCTGCCTCCGTTCCGGCCTGGGAGTTCGTACCATCTGGAGGTCTTTCCCCACCAAGCATGTCGTCACTCGGGATTCCCCCAGAGGAGCTGCAGCTGACAGCAATCAAGATCTGGGACCGAGTGGCTGCTGCTCGCTCCGCTGTGCATCCATCATCAATTATGAAGCATGTGGTGGCGGCGGTTAGACTGGTGGAGAGGAATCCAGAGTTGCGTGAGTTTCCTGAGTTTGCCGACTTGCTCGCCTCTGTTTCTGCACAGGAACGGCGATTTCCAGATCTCACCTTCGCCTCGCCCCCTGCAAGGAACCGTCGTCACACCGGCTGTCAACCTCGGCTAGAATCCCGTCTGGATCCAGTTCCGGGTCGCCGCAAGGGCTCAACCCCCCTCACAGCTGTCACTCCTGCGCCTTGTCGGAGGGGAATCCCCACAGCCTCATCTCCCCCCTGGCCTTCTTCTTCTGCTGTCCCGTCAACGCTCCATGCCTGGCTAACTTCGGCTGTCGCCCCCTCCTCCTTGTCACCTACCCCGGCTGCTGTGTGTCTTGGGAGCTCCGTTTCGGCGAGCCCCATCCCGGAACCTTCTCGAGCCGCCCCTGGCGTCCTCCCAGGGGGCCCTCTGTCACCGTCCAGCGGGGAAAAGGAGGAGCAACATCCGCCGCAGCAGGCACCATCCAGCCTCCAGGAGGCAGGCAAGTCCAAGTTAATCCTTATCCTCATGATTGTGATTTGCCTTGTCAGACTCCTGGGGGTGGAGTTCAGGGTTTGCAGTTCCCCGAGCTCCCACCACCTGCTGTGGCTTTAAATATTAAGCCCGCATCCTCTGTGTCTCCCTCCGCTGAGCGGTCCTCGACGCCAGGCCAACATCGCTGGATGAGGAGGGGGCCTGCGGTTCTGGAGAGCCTGGTTCCGGTTCCGCAGCTACGCCGTGGGCGGAGGAGGAGAGCGGACTGCAGCGTGGAGCCTGCGCCAACGAGGAAGCATCCCCGGGGTTCCATGGAAGAGCGGTCCGGTCCAGCGGGTCGAGGTTCTCCTGCCACCACGCCGTGTGGGCCATCGGCGTGGACATCGGTGCCGGAGGACTCTCAAACTGCGCACACCATCACGCCAGCTGCGGAGCCCGACGCAGCTGAGTGGGAGCCTGATGATGACCTCTTGACGCCTGAGCCCGGATCTTCGCAGTCCTGGACGGCGTCAGAACCCGAGTTCAGGCAAGTGCTCTGCTTTGTCTTTCTCTTTTATCTCTTAGAGCATTTTTGCCTGTCTCAAGGGGAGATGAGCCGGGTGCAGCCGCCCGCTGCGTCCGAGCTTATCTCGCCGGGTTCTGGCGCTGCTGGTGATCCTGATCCCGGTTCTCTTCTTTCTCCTGAGCTTCCTCCCAGGGTCGCCGGCGAGGAGCTGCTTTCGCCTGCTGCGCCAGAGGTTCCAGGTTCGGGGTTGGAGGTCGATTCTGGTGCGACGCCGGCCCAGTCGGGGTCCGACGCGGGTGCCACTGAGACCCAATCGGGGTCCTTTGTGGGAGCAACCGCGACCCAATCGGGGTCCGACTTGGGTGCAGCACCAGCAGGTTCCAGGTTCGGTGAGGGAGCTGCAGATCCCCTGCCGCCGGATGCTGGACAGGCTCATCTCCTTCTTCATCCTCTTCATCATTGTCACCCTCCTCGTCCTCCTGAGGAGTGCAACCCATCTCCACCTGGGACCGTTAGGGTTCCGAACGTTCCGCCCGGTTCTCCCTCGTCTCTTCCTTCTTCAGCGAGACCGCCGGCTACTTCCCCCCTACGGTTCTGGTGGGCTGGCGATGTGGGTCGGCTGCCTGAAAGACTGCCACGCCAATTTGGCTCTCTGGGTCGGCCTCCCGACATATTGGACCCCCTGTTTGGCGACCTGGTCCGGCCGCCTGAAACTTTCTGCTTCCAAGCATGGGACTGGGGTAGGCCGCCCGAACTGTTCTTTTTCCCCCTCCCTGTTTTGTGGCCGCTTGATGCCGGACGGCCCCCCGAACTTTCTGCCTCCATCCCTCAGGGTCAGAACTGCACTCTTTCCGGGGTTTCTCATGATGTCTGTGAAACTGTTGGGGTGTGTGTGTGGGGCGGGGGGGGGTTATTTGTGATTTTTGTGGCTCACTCCTTGTTCGTAGCTGTATTTGGTAGTTCTTTTCCCTCCATCTAATGTCAATTTGTTATTTACCCATATATGTATTGCCTGTTTGGTTCTGTTCATGTTATCCACATGTAAGGGAGTATGTTTTGTTTTTTTCTCTCCTCCTATCTACCCGTCTCTATAGCCTTGTTGGTCCCCTGTTATTGTCTCGTCTTTTTTTTTTTCCTCTCTCCCTCCTGCCAGTGCCCCATCCGCCCACCCTGGGGGGGGGGGGCGCTTGGGTGTTACTTGGGCCGCTCAGGGGCTCAGCCTAGAGGGGGAGATACTGTCATAGCCCGAGTGTCGGTTCCGTCCGCACTCGGGTCTTATATCATCTTTTACCTGGCTTTGACAGCAGTGGATTCCTTCTAGCTCCTCGGGATCTTATTGTGACAGCACCCGGGGAAGCTCCCTGCTGTCAGAGCCAACAGCTGTGCTGCTGTCAGTGTCAACAGCTGCGCTGCATCGGGGTCATTAGTGACCAGGGTTAAAAGCTGGTGCTGAATGCTCCCCGATGCAGCAGTCTCTGTTTTTCTCTGTTTCCTTGTGGTTATCCCTGTTAACGTTCCTGTTAACTGCCTCATCGTTGTAAGGTACGTCTGTGAGACTAAACCTCCTTTGTTACTTCGTCTGGCGCATTGGGTGCTCCCCGGCTCAGACGTTAACCATTCATCGTGTGTTATCCTGTGATTGTCCTGCCTGCACTGTCTTGTGTGTCACCCTCTGTACCTTCACCTATCAATAAACATCACTGCAAACTCACTGGTGACTGTGGCGTCTGATGGTGGCTCGTGAGGGCCACCGTGACAAATTCAGAATTTTTCTTATAATTAGTTTAATTTTCTCAATAAATTTGTGTTCAGTTTTCATAATCCTTCAACTTCAAACTGCTCTGAATTCAGCTTACATTTTCACCCTGGTTCGAAAGGTGTTCACATTCCGTTAATAATCAGTTATACAAGTTTGATATGATTGCTCAATGTTGATCATGTGATTGCTCAGTGTTGCTTACAAATCATTCGAATGCAATGTCATTTAATCAGCTTCATTTAAATAAATCTGTAAAATGAGAGCGGTTGTTGGGAATTTATTCCATTCTGTGCCTGGTTTCAAAGCCCCAGTATCAAATTCACTAATAATTTGAGACTGATGGATTAATTAATTAATTAATTGATTGATTAAAGGTATAAAGGTTAATTATTAATATTTGTTCACAATAGTGAGCTGGTGCCCCAAACGAGTGTTTGCTATCAACTTTTTCTGTGTGTGTGGACCCGGAGTAAATCTTTGGTCCCGATACATCTCTTAATACAAATTAAATCATCTTTATACCTGATCATAATTATAAATTATGATTATTAATTATAAATTAAATAACACTACACTGCCCTCATAATTGCTCCTATACATGGGTCTGTGAACATAATTAAAAGGAGGGGTTAAAAGACACACCCTTGTGGTGATTCTGGAGAAGTGCTCAGACAGTCTGAAAGGTGGTCTTTTACAAGTAAACTTTGAGTCCAAGCAGTTAAAAAGTCTATAATCCAAAACAGGAGTTGGTGAGATAAATTAAAATCACAAATTAACCTCTTGCACTCCGGGATACCGTGGGTGGTCACGTCTCTGCGTCCTAGGGTGCACTGAAAAAGAAAAGCTGCAGACACAGCCGCGAACAGAAAGCCAAAGGAGTGCTTTGATTGGTTTAGATTTGATTGACCTCTCATTCGACTAATAAGAGTCTTGAATTGGGTTTCTGAAACCTTGAAGAACCAATGACTGAAAACCTAGCAAGAAGGACCCGCCTACCAATGGCTGCAAATGCAGAGAGCCAATTGAAGCAGAGAAGTTCCACGATTGAAAGCGTGCGTCCCGTGCGTAAAATCTGTTTTGTGTAAGCCGCTGGGTGACACACATGTGTTCACCAGTCTTTTTTTCTTACGACTGTTCTTATTTGTTTTGAAAAATCGTTCGCCAAAACCGCAATCATGGAAGCGCAAAACTGCAATAATGGAATCATTGTTTGACCGGGTCGCGTGACCAGAACCACGAGTCCCTAAGAAGCGGACCAGCGTCATGTTCATCTGACAATGAGGAAGAGAAGTTCGCCAGCGACACTGCTGTTGTGGACAGGTAAGTGTTATAAGCTAAATTATTCTTTATCCCTGAAAATTGTAATCAAAATGACTTGACTTTTGACCGATCGGTAAATTACAACTGTGCGTCATCGCAACATGACGGACTGGTCCGTGTGCCGTGTCCAGACCGTGAACGCCCCCCTCCCCCCGCTACTCTTCTGTAAGGCCGAAATTTTAAGAGCAAAACAGAATTATAAATCAGAATTGGAAAGCAAGATGGCAGCAAATAAACTTGGTTCGGCCTGGGCCAGTATGAAAAAAATTGCAGGCCTTCAGAGTACAGAGCGCAGTAATCGTGTGTTTTTAGATGGTTTTAGTTCAGACACAGAGCTGGCTAATGCTCTTAATTGTTTTTATGGTCGTTTTGACTCCTTTGATTTTAGCACAGAAATCCAAGATTTGAAACAGAAACTCAAAGACAATCAGCACTTTAATATTGAGATGCAGGATGTTGAAAGGGAGTTCCGCGCTGTAAAAGTGAACAAAAGTCAGGGCCCTGATAATATATGTGGACGCCTGGTAAAGTCCTGTGCACATGAACTGAGTCCTATATTTCACTACATTTTCAATAAGTCCTTACAGACACAACATGTGCCTAAGATCTGGAAAGATGCCGTGGTTGTTCCCGTTCCAAAATCCAGCTGTCCTAAAACGGTAAATGACTTTAGACCAGTTGCTTTGACTTCAATTTTAATGAAAATTTTTGAAAAACTGGTCAGATGTGAGGTCCTAAAGCAGACTGAACATGCATTGGATCCTCTGCAGTTTGCCTATAGGCCTCACAGAGGAGTGGAGGATGCCACTGTCACTCTGTTTAACATGCTTTTTAAACATCTGGATTTTAATGGGACACACGCCAGGCTTTTATTTGTGGACTTTTCTTCTGCCTTTAATACAATCCAACCTCATATTTTAGTTGAAAGGCTCCTGCAACAATTTGATTTAAGCAATAATCTGGTGGGTTGGATTCTGGATTTCTTAACCAACAGGACGCAGAGAGTAAGGGTCAATGGCACATTGTCTGACCTAAAGTGCTCTTCTACTGGCTCTCCTCAGGGGTGTGTGTTGTCACCACTACTCTTCATCCTGTACACAAACATGTGTCGGAGCAGACATGACAAGAGACACATTATAAAGTATGCTGATGACTCAGTCATTGTCAGTCTCCTCCAGGATGGTGAGAGTGGCCACAGCCCAGTAGTTGATGACTTTGTTCACTGGTGTGAGGATTCCTACCTGCAGCTGAATACAACAAAAACGAAAGATATGATTATTGACTTTAGGAGGAAAACTCCCAGGCACAAAGTCACCATACTAAAAGGTCAGACCACCGAATGTGTACAATCGTACAAATATCTTGGGACGATTATTGATAGTGGATTGAACTTTGAGGTGAACTGTGAAAGGGTGTGCAAAAAGGGTCAGCAAAATTTGCATTGTTTGAGGAAACTTGCACGCTTCCAAATTGACCGAACCATAATGACTATGTTCTATCGGGCTTTTATTGAATCTGTTTTATCCTTTTCTTTAATGTCATGGTTTGGTCAGATAAAACTGAAACAGAGGAAATCCTTGGATCAGGTAGTCAGATGGTCCAGTCGTTTGCTTGGTGAGTCACAGCTGAGCCTGACATCCCTGTACACCAGACAAGTACAGAGGATGGCCGACTCGATTTTAAATGATGACTCCCACCCTTTGCACTGCAACTTTCAGCTTCTTCCCTCCAGACGGAGGTTTGCTGTCCCAAAAAGTAGAACCCAGCGCTACAAAAACAGCTTTGTCCCTGCTGCTGTCAAAGAGTTGAACAAGCTATAAAAATTATATTGTACATATTTTATATTTACCTATTTTGTAAGATGTGTGCCTGTGTTTGTGTCTATGTTGAATGTAATTGTGGCTTGTAAATATGGATGTCACCAACTGCAAAACAAATCTACCTACGGGTACAAATAAAGTAACCTGAACCTGAACCTGAACCTGAATTGTAATCAAAATGACTTGACTTTTGACCGATCGGTAAATTACAACTGTGCGTCATCGCAACATGACGGACTGGTCCGTGTGCCGTGTCCAGACCGTGAACGCCCCCCTCCCCCCGCTACTCTTCTGTAGCGGATTGCAGATATTATTGCAGATATTTTAATACAACTGTGCGTAGTAGACTGTGGTGCACCATCCCCGCGGTCCGTCATGTAGCGATGGGCGATGTCCGTCCTCTGTAGCGGGGGTGGGGGTGGGGGTGGGAGTTGTTATCTTCTACATTGCAGATATTTTAGTATAATTTTTAGTGCACTGTAGGTTATTTTTTCTTGTAAAAAAAAAGCCACACATTTTTTACGTGGCATGCTTCTTTGTGTGTGGGGGCTTGCTTGTTCATTCATGAATGAATAAACAACCCCCCCCCCCCCCACACACACACACACACACACAGCCCTGAGTGTCACCTTTCATTAGAGCCCAACATCAAGCTTCTATATTGAATCATTCAAAAGTTATAGACGTTTTTCCAAACTGTGCCATTTGGCACAATTTGGTACAGTTCAAAAACGCCTGGGAACAACCTGAGAAGAAAGCTGTGTAATATATTCTTTTTTTGTGGTATTGCTACAAAATTTTTATCTCAGCTGGATAACACTTGGTTCTACATTTCTGTTGCATTTTCCAGCCCGGATCTGACAGTTGTGTGTTATTTGGAAGCATTTGTACCCAAAAAAACACCCATGCGAAATTTATTTTCTTCAAGTTCAGTATGTTTAGATGACTGTTACTCAGTGGCAGGAGCACTTAGAGAGATTATGACTATTTTGCCAAAAAATTCAAAGTGTTTTCTTTTAAATGAGACCAACCCCATGAAATGATGCAAAGGGTTGAAGAACAGCTTTTGATTTACTTTGGGTACGTTATTTTTAGGCGTTTTTAGGGAAATTGACCAGAGTGCAAGGGGTTAATCTTTCTGTTAAGAGATGAGGTTGCATGGTGTTAAATTCTGAAGGAAAATCAACAAACAAAAGCCTAGCATGGGCCTGTGGATTTTCTAAATGTTTATATAAACTATTTACAGTGGTGTGGAAAAGTGTTTGCCCCCTTCCGGATTTCTCATTATTTTTTGTATGTTTGTCACACTTAAATGTTTCAGATTGTCATGTGTAGGAAAAAGTCAATTTTTGACAATCTTTAGTAAACCCCCAGAAAACAGTGTGGACTGTTAGATATGAACTGTCAGTGAAAGCAATAGCGTTTCTACGCCAGAGGTGGCGCTCGGTAGTGATGAAACACTGTATAGTGTTAGAACACAGTAGAAGAAGAGTAGTGTGTGTGTTCCAGAGAATGTTCGAGAGAGTGTTATGAGACAAGATGGTGTCTAGCGATGTGCTGTGTAAATGATGTGCCGTGCCGTGTGTGCTGGGAGAAGTCAATAAACAGTCGCTGCAAAGTCTAACAGCTTGGCTCAATCATCCTTCCTCCCCTTTGCCCCTCCTGGGTGTAACACATGTCTGTGCAGCTAACATATAAATTGATTCAAGCCCAAAATGCAGTTCATTTAACGTGTTTATTTACAAAGGGAAAATGTACAAAATGTTCAAAAACAGTCTGTGTAGAGGGAAGGAGGGACAACCGACTACAAGCTTTGTTGGTTTAGGTTAGATGCCATACATGCTCCAGGAAGAGTAGGGGCAGAGAGAACAGGCAAAAATGAGGAAAGACTTACACTCATGTTGGAGCGGAAAGGCTCTGAGGGACAACATATTTCAGACCAGGGAAAACCCAACAGTCGCGAGCCAGGAAGTCCAATGTTGACTTAAGCTGCCACACTGGCTGATCACACTGCCTCCCCATAAGTACACAATACACTAACAAAGGCAAGTGGACACAGCCGTGTGGCAAGCAGACACATGATTGATTGGACAATGTGAGTGTGTGCATGAGTGTACGTGTGTGCATGCATGCGTGCATGCGTGAGTGTGCATGTGTGTGCATGTGGTGATGAATGCAACCAGTGAATGTCTGACAAGAGGAGGAGGCGTGACCGTAGAACTGGCAGAGAGCAATGCTCAATTAATCTACCAGCTGGAATTAATAAGTAATAAACAAAGACCTATGACCACAGAACGTGGACAAGGTTGAAAACAACCCCAAACATGACAGAGCCCCCTCCCAAAGGGGTGGATACCAGACACCCACTGTACCATGAAAAAACAGAAGACAAAAACAAAAAGAAAGCCTGCCACCACCACCACCCCCCACCAGAAGGCCAACACAACAAACCAGGGCGGGAGGTGGGGGGAAACAGGTTAGGAGGGATTAACCAAAGAGAGAGAAACACCACAATACAACACAAGAAACCTACACTTCACAACCCCAAAGTCACAATAACCCCTCCCCAAAACCCAAGAGTCCCAAGGCTTAGGGGGCCGACCATTGTCCCAGGCCCATGAACGTCCATGAACCAGGCAAAGTGGCTTGCCAAAGTCTCACGCCAGCCGGACCGCCAGGCAAGGTGAGTCGGGTGGCCTGCCTGGAAAACCTGGCCACCGACCCCAATGGTACAGTTTCTCGGGTGGCCAACTGGGGTTTCTCAGCCACCAGACCAGGTGAGGTGGGCCGGAAAGTGGTCCCCTAACCGGGCGACGCAGGCCTTCAGGCGGCCGACCCACATCATTGGGCCACCAGGACCAAGGGGGAAAGCAAGGGGGCAGCCTGCCCACCGGGAGACTGGGAGGTGGGCAGCAGGACCAGGGAAAGAAGACCCCTGCAGTCACTGGTGGCGGGACCCAGCAGACCATGACGGTGGCCAGCAAGAATAATAGGATCACCCACCAGGCCTCTGGAAAAAGAAAGGAGACCCTGTTGTCCTTGGACTGGCCGGCGACACCCTCGGTAGTCCAAATGCGACACTTAGCCTCTGTAGCACCCGCGGTAAACACAGACTGGGCCATGGTTGCACCCACGGTGGTCCTGGCCTGGGATGACGTGGCACCAGCGGTGACCTCTATCCAGGGCCTCATTGTTCCCACGGTGAGCCCCGATTGGGCTAGTGTAGCACTCACAGTGGACCCAACCAAGCCATGGTTGCACCCTCGCTGGAGCCCAGGAGGACCCTTGCTGCACCCATGGTGGACCCCGAATGGGCCTTGGCTGCACCCATGAGGACAATAACCTCCAGTGGCTAGCTCGGAACCTCCACCTTGGCCGGCAACGTGGACCTCTCTCCGTCGACCCTAGAAAAGGACTCAGATACAGAGGAGGGGTCAGGGTCACCGGCAGCGGCAGAGCCCGGCGAGGCAAGCTCAGGTGCAGTGTGTGGCTGCAGCTGGCCTTCCACACCTGGAGCTAGGCAAAAATGCTCTACAAGGTAAAGGAAAAAGACAAAAGAGAGCACTTGCTTTAGCTCAAACTCAACCACTGTCCAGGACTCCGACGATCCAGGTGACGTCTCAAAGAGCTCGACCTCCTGGAGGTGCAGCTTGGGTGCTGACTCTGCTGTGGCAGCATCCACAGTAGGCATGATGGTGGTCGCAGTCTTTGCCTCCTCCAGAAAAGATTCCAACATGGAGATTCCAACGCAGCTAGTCTGGACTCCTCCATCCTTGTGTCAGCGATGAACTTGCGCCCATTGGAAAAACCTGAGGAAACCACCCCTGCACACTGGATGGTGGCCGGGGCCGAGGAAGGACTGGCTGCACTCCCAGTGGTCGATAATGGTGTCGTGGGCGAAGGATCCTCAGCTGCGACGGCCCCGTGGAGGAAGGCTGACGTGACAGCCAGAACAGAGTTCCAGGGGGCTGGAGCTTTTGGAGTTCCTCCCCGACATGGCGTACACGACTCGGCAGGCTGGGAACCGATGAATGTCCCTCCATGGTCCATGGCCATCAGGGAGGCTCGGTCCTCCCCCTAGTGATCAGATGGACCCTCGGGCAGAAACAGGGGAGACACAAAAGGAATGGAAGTCTTAACCTCTGTGGCTTGAGGAGAAAACGCAGGCAATAGCTCAGCCTGCATCTCTCTTCCCGGTAACAGACAAGTTTTATCATTTTCAGAAGAAAAAAGATGAATAAACACTTGCCTGGCAACCCGGGTGTGGGAGTCAGCCTCAAGTTTGTGTATCGGAGGTGTGGGCCTAGGGTCGAGACTTGGGTGACGAGCCTCTGGCTCCCGGGAACGCTTCTTCTCCCCACGGGGCAGGTCCCACAACGGTGCGGCTTCTTCCTGTCCCCCACTCTCCCATGAATAGGAGAAAATTGAGGCCAAGATGGAGGTAGCCTCCGCACAGCTCCACAGACAGGGACGCTTCTCCATTAATCGTGTTGCACTGTCCGGCTCACACGGACTGACTCGGGAGTGCCGGTGGTCTCGATCTGAGACAGGAGACCCTCCAGGACACATACACACCCCGCGGCTCCGCTTCATCCAGCCAAGACATGATTTCTCCAGTTCAGGTAGGTGGAAAAAGCACACACAAAATTAAAGGGAAAAAAACAACACGCTACTCACTGCTTGGGGTCTTGTGGAGGCAGCTTACTGTCATGTCCGTTGCATAATCGTGCAGCAAACATATAAATTGGCAGCGTGCCCAAAGTGCTGTAATATAACGTGTTTATTTGACAAAAGGGAAAACACAAAATATCCATGTACAGTCCACACAGAGTTAATTAGATGAGACAACCAGCTACAAACTTCATTGGCAGAAAGGAGATGCCCCATGCGCTCAGAACAGGAGCGGAGAGGAAGGGCAAATAATTAATTAAGATTAAGACTCACATAAATGTCGGAGCGGATTGCTCTGGAAAAACACCATAAAGTCCAAAGGGGAAGGAGCCAACTACAAGTGTGCCTGGTCGTACAATGTTGACTTACGCTGCCACACTGGCTGATCACACTGCCTCCCCATAAGTACACAATACACTAACGAAGGCAAGTGGACACAGCCATGTGGCAAGCAGGCACATGACTGATTGTACAATGTGAGTGTGTGCATGAATGTACGTGTGTGCAAGCGTGCGTGAGTGTGCATGTGTGTGCATGTGGTGATGAACGCAACCAGTGAATGTCTGACAAGAGGAGGAGGCATGGCCGTAGGACTGGCAGAGAGCAACGCTCAATTAATCTGCCTACTGGAATTAATAAGCAGTAAACAAAGACCTACGACCACAGAACATGGACGGGGTTGAAAACAACCCCGAACATGACACAGATCATCCAACAAATTTAAATATTAGACAAAGATAACACAAGTAAACACAAAATGCAGTTTTTAGATGGAGGTGTTTATTATTAAGGGGAAAAAATCCAAACCTACATGGCCTTCTGTGAAAAAGTGATTGTCCCCTAAACCTAATAACTGATTGGGCCACCCTTAGCAGCAACAACTGCAATCAAGCATTTGCGATAACTGGCAATGAGTCTTTTACAGCGCTGTGGAGGAATTTTGGACCATTCATCTTTGCAGAATTGTTGTAATTCAGCCACATTGGAGGGTTTTCGAGCATGAACCGCCTTTTTAAGGTCAGGCCACAGCATCTCAATCAGAATGAGATCAGGACTTTGGCTAGGACACTCCAAAGTCTTCATTTTGTTTTTCTTAAGCCTTTCAGAGGGGAACTTGATGGTGTGCTTTGGATCATTGCCCTGCTGCAGAACCCAAGTGTGCTTCAGCTTGAGGTCACAAACAGATGGCCGAACATTCTCCTTCAGGATTTTTTGAGAGACAGCAGAATTCATGGTTCCATTTACCACAGCAATTGTCTAGCTTTTGAGGATCTTTTGGTCTACTTCACTTTGTCAGGCAGGTCCTGTTTAAGCGATTTCTTGATTGAGAACAGGTGTGGCAGTAATCAGGCTTGGGTGTGGCTGGAGAAATTGAACTCAGCTTTCCAAAGATGTGATAAACCACAATTAATTTTAAGTTCTCTGTCCCACCTGGAGAAGCCCGGGAATGCGGTAAGGATCATGTTCTTTGACTTCTCCAGTGCTTTCAACACCATCCAACCGATGATCCTGAAGGACAAGCTGCTGTGCGCAGGGGTGGACCAGCACCTGTCATCATGGATCCTGGACTACCTCACTAACCGGCCACAGTTTGTGAGAACCCGGGACTGTGTGTCTGACATGATCATCGGTAGCACGGGGTCCCCCAGGGAATGGTTTTGGCTCCCTTCCTGCTCACCCTTTATACTGCGGACTTCTCACACAACACAACACACTGCCATCTACAGAAGTTCTCTGACGACTCTGCGATCGTCGGCTTCATCTCCAACGGAGATGAAGCTGAGTACAGAGGACTTATCCAGGACTTCGTGGACTGGTGCCATCAGAACTGCCTCCAGATCAACGCGAGAAAAACTAAGGAGCTGGTGGTGGACTGCCGCAGGCAAGGACGACCCCTCACAGCACCAGTAAACATACAGGGAACAGACATTGAGATGGTGACATCCTATAAGTACCTGGGTGTTCATCTGAACAATAAACTAGACTGGTCACACAATACCGATGCACTCTACAAGAAGGGACAGTGCAGGCTGTTTCTACTGAGGAGACTCAGGTCTTTTGGTGTACAAGGGGCGCTGCTGAAGACATTCTATGACATGCTGGTGGCATCAGCCATCACTTTTGGAGTGGTCTGCTGGGGCAGTGGCATTACAGCAGCCGATAGGAAGAGACTGAACAAACTGATCAAGAAAGCTAGCTCTGTTCTGGGGCAGTGCCTTGACCCAGTGGAGGAGATAGGAGAGAGAAGGATGGTGGCTAAACTGTCATCTCTGCTGGAGTCCGAGTCCCACCCTATGCAGGACATACTGAACGCACTGAGGAGCTCATTTAGCAGCAGACTACATCATCCTAGGTGCGCAACCGAGAGGTTTCGCAGGTCCTTCCTACCTACGGCTGTCAGACTTTATAACCTAAGCAGGGCTGCTCTCAGAGATAGCAAAAAAACGTGACGACCTAATAGTATTGAATGCAAAAGACGCAACAGACTTACACAATGGTCCCCTCCAGTATACAATTAGGACAATATCGGTCGCTACGGAGGGTGACAATATGTATGGGTACATATTCATACTATGTAGGATAACTAAGTAGACGGTTATGCTTTTTATTCCATCTAGCTACAATGCTCTGCACTGTGTATTTATATATTTATATGTACATATGTATATTCGCTGCTCTTGTTTTTCTTGTCTTCTTGATTGTTGCTCTGAGTGTTGCTATCCCTGTGCTGTTGCAGTCCTGGAATTTCCCCATTGTGGGGCTAATAAAGGCTTATCTTATCTTATCTTATCTTATGTTTTAACGGGGGGGGGGGGACTTTTTCACGCTTTTTCACGCAGGGCCATGTAGGTTTGGATTTTTTTTTTTACGCATAATAATTAACACCTTCATTTTAAAACTGCATTTTGTCGTTACTTGTGTTATCTTTGTCTAATATTTAAATTTTGATCTAAAAACTTTAAGTGTGACAAACATAAAAAAAAAGAGAAATCAGAGAGGGGACAATCACTTTTTTACACTACTGTAAAATGAAAGGCTTAGCATCCTTGACACCCTTTCTTGTTTGATATGCAAACTGTGGTGGATCGAGTTTGTCTTGAACAGACCGTAGAAGAAGATTTCTTACAATGTTTTCAGACATTTTCATCATTAATGATGTTAGAGCCACAGGTCTGAAATCTTTGAGTTATTTAGGAGAATTGGACTTTGCAATAAACACTACCATAGAGGATTTCCAGATTGCAGCAATATGACTACAGCTCAAAGATATCTGGAAGATATAATGAAGCACACTGCTAAGATGATCAGCACAATTCTGGAGTGTACGGCCACAGATAAAATCTGGACTTGGAACCTTTCTAATATTAACTTTTTTAAGGTATCACCTAACACTTTCCTCTTTAATCTTTATGTGGCAAGATTTCATGGACAGATAGCACCCCCACTGGCACAGGTGCGGCGCTGCGCCTGTCATGTGATGCTATATGACGTGGCCAAAAACTCCCCAGTTGATTTAAGTTGTACAAAGGATTCCACCTCACAAGGTGGCAGACACATATAACTTACTGCTCTTGCCTTGGAGGACTTATGGCGGACACAGAGGCATCCTTCTGGACACCAGAGAAGAAGAAATTTTTAGACAAACAAATGTGGACGTTACCAATCGCTGTGGATGTGCTCGATCGCAGACGGAGGAGCCATTTGCTCCCAGATTTGCAAACTATGATTCTAAAATGCCATTATTTAGCTTATGAAGGTAAATGTTTACATTTTGTTATAACAGAGGGCGGGTGAAGCTGGTTGATGTTCACCTGCTGCCACTCCCAGCACCATGTGACGAGATAACAATCGCGCCGGTTCCATGTCATCATATAAGATAAATTGCGATGGAATAAAAGCGAAATTGAGGTGGGATAATCATAAGAGTTTCTGGATGTGGGAGAGAAAGTTCACATGACCGACAGAAGGCAAAATAACGACCAGGATGGACGAAAATGGACGAAGCGAGAGCCGCCTGGCAAGCGGTAAGTCTGATTAATTTCTTTGTTTGTTGACATTCTACTAATGTTCTGGTTCATATACTTTGAAGAGAAGATAACAAAAAAAAAAACAAAACCAAACCGGTGACAAGAAAAAAAACAAACATCCTTTGTGTAAATATATCCAAAAGTCAATTTTTGACCAAAAGTTATGTAATTTCTTATGGCTGCATTGCATTATGCAAATTAGATGGGTAAATGTACTCCTATCTCAAACTTTGAATCATATTCTACATCTTTCTAATTGACAGTAAGCCATTATCTCTTACCACTTTTAAGTTATAGCCTTGGAAATCTCTAACATTTGAACTGAATATTTTCTTGAAAAAAATCTTGACCACTAGGGGCTTATGATGCAACGGAGCGCCTGTGGCAGTCATTGTTATTTGAAGAAAGAGACTGTTAAAGGTGGGATATTTTCACAGAAAAATTGTGCTTTTCAAAGTGGCAAAAGAAGTCATGAAAAACATGAGCAAGATTCACATCATCCACAACCTCAATTTTTGCAAGTTTTCTATTGCCTTCATTTACTTTCTGATTTATAGAGGACATGGACTTAATTCCTCCCCAGGCTGCTTGCTGCTCTTCTTTTTGCTTTCCATATCTTATTCCTAACCTCTCTATTAATTAAAACATGTTTTTTTTTTCTTATTTATGACAGTTTTTAGCTCTTTTGTCACCCATGACTTGTTACTGGGGAAGACTGTAATGGTTTTACATGGAATTTTTGTGTCCACACAGAAAAAAACATATAAGATGAAACAGTATCTGCCAGTTCATCCAAGTCTGTGCATGAGTTATAAAAAACATCCCAGTCAGTACAATCCAAACAAGCCTGTAAGCTGCTGTTACTGTTTTCTGACCAGCACTTCACTGTTTTCACAGTTTGCTTTTGTCGCTGACACCTAGACTTATAAATAGGAATGAGGTGAACACTTTTGTAAAGGATGCTGCAAAAGGGAGGAGAGACAAGGATCTATAAGCACCAGGCACTGTGCCATAACACAAGTCAGTAGTTGAATTCCTCATCGTTGTGCCACATGTCACATACTAATTGTTTTTAGAGTCTTCTGTAGCTGGCAGTGATTATAGTCCCCTAAAATGAACTTTGGTGCATCCGGACAGAGTCCAGCCTGTTAGTCACCTCCTCTATCAGCTGGATGGCCGATGTAACATTAACCTGCGGGTGAATACAGACCAGTGTGAAGAAAATCTGTGGAAACTCCCTTGGTAAATCGAAGGGCCAAAATGAGACAGACAGGAGCTCCAGATTGGGGATGCATGTTTTCTCTCAAACCACCAGTGTTACAGTACCTTTGGCTGATATACAAACACAATCCTCCAGAGGACATATTGGTGATGAGAGGCAACCTGTCCGAGTGCACAGGACACCCAAAGCCACTTAAATGGAGGTCTTTGTGGTGACCCGTGTCCTTAAGCCATGTTTCCGTGAGCGCCAGGATACATGTAAAATCCGGGTTACACAGAGCGTTGATCTCCAGTTCATCCAGCTTTCTGCGGATGGATTGGATATATGACAGCAGGACTGTGGGGAGCAGGGTAAGTTGTCGTCGTCATGCAAGCCATACTACCTTATTCTGTGCTGTATTCCCCCTCTTCTCCCTCTTTTCCTCTGATCACTCATCGGCAATGATAACGCAGGGTTACAAAAAATTTTTTTTGTAAGTTGTCTGTGTTTTTTCAACCGATTTCAGACAATTTTGCACCACTGAATCCGAAAATGACATCTGTTTCTCTCAATCAGGTGCTAAGTAAAAACTTGTATTTACTTAGTACTTAGTACTGTGCATGTACTTACCTTTATATAAAGGTAAGTACATGTAAATTGAATGTTACATCATCATTGTGCAAAATTCAGAGAATTTCAAGACATAAAAAAGAATTTTACATCATATAAAGCGAAAATACCCGTACATGTAAACAAAAACATATAAAACAACATATAGCCATAATTCAAAAAGTTGACCTGATTGCACAAAACCAATGTGATTTTTGGATTCAGCACATCAAAATTGTCCTAAATCAGCTAAAAAAAAACAAAAAAACTGAGACAATAAATCTGATGTTGACCAGTGTAATCCATTTGCCAAAATTTGTTGATCATTCAGGTGAAGTAGATGAGGATTTACAGTCACACTTGGATGGAGGGAGAGAAGTGTTTCCCAACTGTAGGTAATTTTGCTGATGGAAATAACAGCATCACAGAGATGCCCCCAGGTAAAATATCATAAAAGAGTCCACAAAGCAGCAAATACCCCAAAATACACTCCTCTAATGGTGGAAATGATGTGATACAGCTCTCCCAATTGTGACGAAGGTTTAAAAAGTTAAAATTGGTGAAGTTAAAATTGACATAGACCACACACAAACACAAGCTGCTGCTCCCGGGTTACACAGGTATGTGAGCGTCCCTCAAGTGATACTACAATGGATGGATATACATGTAGATGTGTTAATGTGTTTTTTACCATACTCTCTTATGTCCATACAAGTTTAAATTTCATGAGAAAAAGGTTGCAAATTTGTTAGAAAAACAGTGCAAATTCACATGAAAAAGTTGGAGGTTAATGAGGAAAAAAAGTGCAAATTAAAGACAAAAAAGTTTAAAACTTACATGAAAAAAGTTGCAAACGTGAGTAAAAAGTTGCAAATTTTTGAGTAAAAAGTTGAGAATTATTAAGAAAAAAGTTGCAAATTTACATGAAAAAAGTTGCAAAATTATGAGAAAAAAGTTGCAAATTTATGAGAAAAAGTTGCAAGTTAACAAAAAGAAAGTTGAAAATTAACATGAAAAATATTGCAAATTAATGAGAAAGAAATTTGCAAAGTAATGAGAAAAAATCAAATTTCCCCCCAAAATATTTTTGTTTTGCATGTATCCTAACCATTGGTGCTAAAAATGCATTTTATTCAGTTCTGTAACATGATGTAGAAAGGATTATGATGATGTTGACGGGGACAATTCCTTGTTCTTTCCAGGTTGGGGGGGGGTGGGTGGCATGCCTCCCTTGCCCCACCCCTTCATTTACACCTATGATTGTGATTATTTTCTACACTTCATTGTTTTCCCTGATTCTCATCTGCTTTGTTTGCCCTGTTCAGTGTTAAATAGTGTTTGACCTCAGCTTGTAATAAAGAATTGCTTTATTTTGGAAGCTTAAACATTATAATTATTAATTTTGTATTGTACAGTACAGGAGACAATATTGGCAGCCTGCCTTCTTCTCAGTGAACCGTGGATAGAGCTGGGGATTTTAAAGCAGACTCACATTTCTCTGTCCCTTATCTAGTTAAGGAGAGAAAGGTTAAGCTATTCACTCCACTCATGATGCTAGGTCCTAACAACATCAACATTCAAATTCTAATAGGTCAGAGAAGTTTCTGTGCTCACATAAATGAGGAGGTATCTATCAGTAAATCAGACC
The DNA here is from genome assembly GCA_020510985.1 of Pholidichthys leucotaenia. Classification (NCBI taxonomy): domain Eukaryota; kingdom Metazoa; phylum Chordata; class Actinopteri; order Cichliformes; family Pholidichthyidae; genus Pholidichthys; species Pholidichthys leucotaenia. The sequence goes on from CM035842.1 coordinate 266,610,700, forward strand.
AATCAGAAACACAGACACAAAACCCTTCAGAGATGAAAAGAGAAACAAATATGTCAAAGGGAATCAACTTTTCAGTTTAATTATCCAATTGGCAACAATGACAACTGTTGCTCACTGCATCTTTTAATGTCCTGATCCTAGCTCTGACAAACATTGCCATCAATTTTCACTTCCTGTCATGAACCTGGGTTTGGTGGTTCCAAACCCAGTTCTGACTTATGGTTATTCTACCCTATTTTCCATCTGGTGCTTCAGGGAGCTATTGGGCCTTCACTTCCTGACATCTCAAGCATGCCCCCTCCTCCTGTCAGTGCCATCAGCTGTGCTTTGTTATTGGGTGTTTTCACACACACACACACACACACACTCCATTCATTCCCATTCACACGCTCAGACACTCACTCATGCACACCGAGGATTCATTATGTTCAGCCTGCATACTCTCACACTGGCGATCTCTTCCATCGTTAGGATTATGATTACTTAAACGATGTGTTAGTAGGAAGAGATCATCGGAGCATTCAGCTTCATACATGGCAGAAGGTTTCTCCGTGTATATTTGTTACCTAAGGTTCATTCAGCCTGACGTCTCAAGTTCGGGTATTCCCTTGGCGTTAGCAGCTGACCCTTCCTCACCCCCTCATCCACCGGACTTCACGGACAGCCCCAGATCGTTCCAGCCATAAGTTACGTTTGCCTTTCTCCTTGTGCCGTCAGCCTATGGCGACACTAGGCATTCTCTCCCTCAGGCTGTAGAACATCCAGGTGGCGTCCCTGTATGTCCGGTGGCCTCAAACTAATCATTTCAACCTTGTGTAATTAGTGTGGTCATAACTGGACTTGTTATTTTGTGGTTTATGTTAATAAAGTGCACGTTCTACTCAAGCAATTGGGTTTTTCATTTCTTCCTCCGTGCGCGGCGTAGTAGCACACAGGGAATCATAACACTTCTGTTTGTCTCCCACTGCAGTCTTCACACATTTAACTTCCTCTTTTCTAATTCTGACCAAGAAATCCTCCCATATTCTCCTTCCTGTAAAACACTGCAGTTAACAGTCGGTAAAATACACCAACAGTAAAAGCTGAAACGTTAAATAACTTTTGTCTTGTGACATTTAAGAGTTTAGCTAAAGGTGCAAATAAATAGTTTAAAATATAGACTAAGTTGTTCAGAAACTCATAGAAAACAGAAATAACACCGTGCTGATGTCATAATGAGGAAGTGAGACAAACTGATAAAACTTCTACAACTTTAAGAACGAGTCATAACTGAATGTGAGGATGAGGGTGGAGATGAAGAAAGAAGAAAAAATGGATCATTTCAGTTGGACTGAAACTTTATTCCTGGTCCTGATGTGTCAATTAACAGGTGAGAATGCAGATAAGACATACATTATTAATCAGCTGTCTCTTTTTTACACATTCTTCACTATGAACATTGCTTTTCTAAGGTACTCTTTATGTTCATACATTGCTGTCTTGAAGAAGTCATCCAACTGCACTGTTTATCAGAGATAGATGGGATGGTTACTGGAAACTAACACTTCTGAGTAGATGATGCTGTGTCCTTCTAAATGTGTATTTACAGCATTACATGAAGAGCTGATATTGGTAGATATCAGTGTTGTCCTGGTATCTTCATTAAAGTACCCCAACTGCTTTGTAAAAAGAAGCAAGTGTGCTAACCTTCTTCAGAGTGGCACCTTAAATGAACCAAACGTTAATCATCAGATATATAAAGTTATACCAGTGACAGTGTAGCAGCGGCATTGTTTTCTTCCTGAAGTTGTCAGGAGTAGAGCTTCTTAGGAGCAAACACCATGCACATATTAATAGAACAGGCGTTACACCTGCTAACCTGCATAAAGCACATGAATACATTCTGCCCACAGCAAGAGGAACATAGATGCTAGGGGTGGGAATTGCGAGGGACCTCGTGATTCGATTCGGATTGCAATTCTCGTTTTCTGATTCGATCCTATCACAATTCAACAATAATCATGATATTGTGATGATCGAGTATCACGATCCCATATATTTCAATTTTTTTTTACCTTTTTCAACCTCAAATCATATCCCAAAGTAAAACTGTTGACATCTCTTTCATATAATAAGGTATTCTCTTGGCTTCATTTTCTGTGGCAATTCGCTTCTGCACACAGGGAGAGTGGTGGACAGTGTTTGGAACGACTACCACTCCAGATATGTCTATCTGACTCTGTGGGCTCTTTTAAAAAGCAGCTGCATAAAGCTGTCCATGTTTATCTTACTTTTATGATATGGATTTAATCCGATGTGCAGTGATCCAAAGAAAATGTCCATTATCCACAGTCCTAATGTCTGCTGTGACAGAAACATGACTCAGTCCCTCAAATTCCTTTTGGAGATTGAAATCTAATTTTGAATAATCTTTATCCAGGTAGGAAGTAAATGTGTTTTAACTTTAGTGGCTCACAGTCCAGCTGTCTGATGGAAAATGACTTCTGGGATCAGTTTTCAATCTGTAATGATGGATCTGGCAGTTGGTTTAATTCTTGCTTGGTCAAAAACTGTCCAGATGCTTACCTGTGCTTGAAATCCAGCCATTGTCACGTCTCGCCGCTCATCAGCGGCGCCAGCTGTACGCACACCTGCACCTCATCAGCGGCGAAGGATTTAAGCCGCCTCGCCCTGGGCTTCGGCCTGAAGCCGTCTGTTCACTTCGGCATCACTTGCTGCAAGGAATCCCCTTCACCAAGCAAGAATTCCAAGTAAGACTCTCTTACCTTTTCCTCCTAGTCTGCTCCCCTGTGCACAGGTGGATTTCCCGGCGGCGGACTACGTTCTCCAGCCGTCATCTCCTCGCTGCTGCGTCAGGTGTTCCAGGTCGCTGTCTACCAGGCTACGCCCTTGCTAACGCCAGCCACCTGCCCAAACCAAGTAAGCCAACAGTCATTATTATATCTCCTGTGTTGGTGTGGTGCCCGTTACCCTTCTCCCTCTGCTTCTCCCATAGGGTTGTCCGGCTGAACGGCTTCCTGCCCCCGTGCCTGACGCAGACGCCACCACCAACACATATCCATTCACAGACACGCACTCATACACACTTGTTGTCAATAAAGCTATTGGATTTACCCTGAGCCTGCGTGTGTGTCTCCTGAGCCGTGCATTATGTCAGTACGGCTTCAGCAGAGCGGCTCGGCAGACAGCGGGCTCGCACGCCGCCTTTCCACCCTTGAGGCTCAGGTGGATCTAATAGCCCACCAACAACAGGTGATTTTAAATCAATTAAGTATAATAACTAACCGATTGGACCGCTTGGACCCCCAACAGCCGTTCCCCCCGGCTCGTCTGGGTGGCGTGGCTCCTGCTGCTCCAGTGGCCGTCCAGCCTGCTCCGGCTGCACCGGCATGGCTCACACCTATTCCAACCCCCGCCCGCTTTAGCGGTAAGCTCGGTGGAGCGCGGGGGTTTATCATGCAATGTGAGTCCGTGTTTCACCGCGTGCCCGGAGACTTTCCCTCTGACCATAGCCGGATTGGCTACATAGGGAACCTCTTGGAGGGGCGAGCGCTTACCTGGGCTTACGCCGTAATGGCGAAGCCCAGTTACGCTACCCTCACCTATGGCCAGTTCGTGAGACTGTTTCTGGAAGTGTTTGATCATTTGCGTACGGAGAGCATTCAGGTCAATCGTCTTCTCAGCCTTCAGCAGGGAAGCCGGTCGGCAGCTGACTACGCGATCGACTTCCGGGTCGCTGTGGAGGAGGTTGGCTGGGGAGAATGTTCGCTCTGCGGCATCTTCCTTCGCAGTCTCAGCGCTGGTCTGAGGGATGAATTGACTGGACGGGATATCCCGGAGACATTAGCGGAGCTAACTTCTCTTGCCATCAGATTGGATAACAGGTTGCGTGAGCGTGCCTCGGAGCGGAAGTCCTTTTCTTCTCGCCCTCGAGGTGCCTCGTTTCGCCTGCCCCAAGCTCGCCCCCTGGCGTTGCCGTCACCGGGGTACTCCAAGGAGTCGGAGCCAATGGTGACAGGCTGGACAAAGCTCCCCCCAGCGGAGAAACAACGCCACCGTGAGTTGGGTCTCTGTATGTATTGCGGAGACAACCAACACACGGTGGAGCTTTGTCCACAAAAGCCAAACGGGGAGGTCTGCGAGTCACTGTAGGGGGCCTCGCGGACGCTAATCGGTTAACTCCCCTCACTCAATTGATGCTGCCCATCCGATTCTGTCACAATCCCACAGGGCACCTCACTCATGCACTGGTGGACTCAGGCGCGGAGGGAAGCTTTATTTCACAGAGCCTGGCAACCCGATTGGGCATCCGTTGCCAAACCCTCAAGTCTCCTCTCACCCTAGTCAATCTCTCCCATGTTTCCCTGGGGAAAGTAACTCACCAGACCATCCCCGTCCCAGTAATAATCTCTGGAAACCATCGGGAGGAGATCTCCTTTTACGTCCTACCTAATTCTGTGTCACCCATCATTCTTGGATACCCATGGCTCCGCCTCCACAATCCTGTCCTGGACTGGAAGTCCGCCAGAGTGTCCGCCTGGAGCTCCTTCTGTATGAGCACCTGCCTTCAATCTGCTGCCTGCGCCCCGTCCTCTCCTCCTACTCCTAAGGACGCCGCGCCTCCGGATCTCACCCTGGTGCCCTCGGAGTTCCACGACCTGGGTATGGTTTTCAGCAAATCCAAGGCGATGTCTCTTCCTCCGCACCGTCCCTACGACTGCGCTATAAACATCCGCCAGGGGGCACCCTTACCCTCGGGACGTCTCTACAGCCTGTCTGCGCCAGAGAAGGAGGCCATGAATTCTTATCTGAAGGAGTCGCTGTGTGCTGGAATTATCCGCCCCTCGTCATCACCATTAGGCGCTGGGTTTTTCTTCGTGGGCAAGAAGGACGGCTCCCTTCGTCCCTGTATTGACTACCGTGCCCTAAATGACATCACGGAGAAGGACCGCTACACCTTGCCCCTAATGGACACCGCCTTCCACTCCCTCCAAGGGGCGACTTGGTTCAATAAGCTGGATCTTCGCAGCGCATACCACCTCGTCCGGATCCGGGAGGGAGACGAGTGGAAAACAGCCTTCCGTACCCCGAACGGCCATTTCGAATACCTGGTTATGCCGTTCAGGTTGACCAACGCTCCAGCCGTCTTTCAGCGCCTTATTAATGACGTCCTCCGGGATTTCATCGGCCTGTTTGTGTTCGTCTATCTGGATGATATCCTCATCTTCTCCAGGTCCAGGGATGAGCACCGGGTCCACGTGAGGCGGGTCCTTCAGAGGCTGCTGGAGAACCGGTTATATGTCAAGGCTGAGAAATGTGAATTTTACGCCAAGACTACCTCCTTCCTCGGGTTCGTCATCTCTCATGACCAGGTGCTCCCGGACCCAGCAAAGGTTAAAGCGGTGGTGGAGTGTCCCACTCCTACATCAAGGAAGCAGGTACAACAGTTTATTGGGTTTGCCAATTTCTACCGCCGCTTTGTCCCGAACTTTGGAGCCATCGTCGGTCCTCTGACCCGCCTCACCTCCCCTAAGACCCCGTTCCGGTGGACTGAAGAGGCCGCAGCTGCTTTCCAGGTGCTGAAGGCGGAGTTCTCCTCCTCCCGGGTCCTCAGCCAAGACGACCCCGTGCTGCAGTGCATCGTTGAAGTGGACGCTTCGGAAACGGGGGTGGGGGCGGTGTTGTCCCAGCGGTCACCTACCGACGGGATCAAACGGCCCTGCACCTTCTTCTCTCGGCGCTTGTCCCCGGCGGAATGAAATTATGACGTGGGGGACAGAGAGCTCCTCGCCATCAAGCTCGCGCTTCAGGAGTGGCGCCACTGGCTAGAGAGGGCTGCCCTGCCGTTCGTGGTTCTCACCGATCACAAGAACTTGGAATATTTAAGATCTGCCAAACGTCTGAACGCCCGCCAGGCGCGTTGGTCCTTGTTCTTCACCAGGTTCCGCTTTAACATCACCTTTAGGCCTGGCTCCAAGAACGGCCTGCCCGACGCCCTCTCTAGGCAATTTGCCCCTGAGGCATCAGAAGACGCAGTCCACACCATCTTGCCCAGGTCGTGCATCGTGGGGGCCGTCTCGTGGAACATCGAAAGCAAGATCCGGAAGGCGCAGGAATTGGAACCGGACCCTGGCGGTGGACCGGAGGGGAGGCTTTTTGTGCCGTCCACTGTCTGGGGGGAGGTCATCCACTGGCTCCACACATCTAAGCTCACCTGCCATCCTGGGTCCTCCCGGATGATCGACCTACTCCAACGGTCCTTTTGGTGGCCGGGTCTGCGGAGGGACGCTGCCCGCTACGCCCGGGCCTGCCCCGTCTGCGCCACCAGCAAATCAGGTAACGCCCCTCCCGCGGGCCTGCTCCAGCCCCTGCCCGTCCCTGGCAGGCCCTGGTCGCATATCGCCCTGGACTTCGTCACCGGTCTCCCGGTCTCTAACACCTTCGACACAGTCCTGACCATCGTAGATCATTTCTCCAAGGCCGCTCACTTCATTCCATTACGGGGGCTTCCATCTGCCTTGGAGACGGTGGACCTCCTCATCCAGCACGTGGTAAGGCTGCACGGGATTCCGGTGGACGTGATCTCGGACCGGGGCCCCCAGTTTTCCTCGGACGTTTGGAGGTCCTTCTGCAACGCCCTGGGAGCCAAGGTAAGCCTCTCCTCCGGCCATCACCCCCAATCCAACGGGCAGTGTGAGCGGACCAATCAGGAGCTGGAGGCTGCGCTCCGCTGCATCACTACATCCAAGCCTGCGTCCTGGAGCACACACCTCGCCTGGGTGGAATACGCCCATAACACCGCCCGCTCTTCTGCTACCGGGATTTCCCCGTTCAAGGCATCCCTAGGCTACGACCCCCCTCTGTTCCCTACGCAGGAGAGTGAATTGACTGTCCCCTCAGTTCGGGCGCATCTCAGGCGGTGCCGTTCCATCTGGTCTTCGGCACGCAGCGCACTTTTACGCACGGCGGAGCGCAACAAGTCTACGGCGGACCGGCACAGGAGACCTGCCCCTGCCTATCAGGTAGGCCAACGTGTCTACGTGTCTACTCAGGACGTCGTTCTAAAGGGTAAGAGGAGAAAATTGGCACAGCGTTTTATGGGCCCATACCCCATCACCAGGATTATCAACCCGGTGGCCGTGCGTGTGGCTATTCCCCCCTCCCTCCGCATCCATCCCACCTTCCACGTATCCAAGGTTAAACTGGCAGTCTCCAACCCCCTTTGCCCTCCCCCTGCTGCGCAGCCCGCGCCCCGGATGATTGATGGCCATCCGGCCTGGCCAGTCTCTTCCATCCTGGACTCTCGGCGCCGGGGTCGCGGGTTACAGTACCTAGTAGATTGGGAGGGCTACGGACCTGAACATAGGCAATGGGTGCCCTCTTCATTTGTGTTGGATCCGTCCCTCATCACTGAGTTCCACCGAGCGCACCCGGAGAAACCATCGCCAGGAGGTGCTGCTAGAGGGGGGAGTACTGTCACATCTCGCCGCTCATCAGCGGCGCCAGCTGTACGCACACCTGCACCTTGTCAGCGGCGAAGGATTTAAGCTGCCTCACCCTGGGCCGTCTGTTCACTTCGGCATCACTTGCTGCAAGGAATCCCCTTCACCAAGCAAGAATTCCAAGTAAGACTGTCTTACCTTTTCCTCCCAGTCTGCTCCCCTGTGCACAGGTGGATTTCCCGGTGGCAGACTACGTTCTCCAGCCGTCATCTCCTCGCTGCTGCGTCAGGTGTTCCAGGTCGCTGTCTACCAGGCTACGCCCTTGCTAACGCCAGCCACCTGCCCAAACCAAGTAAGCCAACAGTCATTATTATATCTCCTGTGTTGGTGTGGTGCCCGTTACCCTTCTCCCTCTGCTTCTCCCATAGGGTTGTCCGGCTGAACGGCTTCCTGCCCCCGTGCCTGACGCAGACGCCACCACCAACACATATCCATTCACAGACACGCACTCATACACACTTGTTGTCAATAAAGCTATTGGATTTACCCTGAGCCTGCTTGTGTGTCTCCTGAGCCGTGCATTATGTCAGCCATGGGTGTTCAGATAAGAGTATTTCTATTTCAAATCCAGCTGTGGCTGTTCAAATAGCATAGATCCACTAACACGGGGCTGTTACTTAGCACTAGCTTTGAAGACTCAGCTCTCTGCAACAGGTCACGTCAACTGAGGGCTACACCTCAGCTACAGTACGGTGAGATTGTATATTCATTTATTTGTGCTAAAATATCAAACAATATTAATAAAATGTTGTTTGATATTTTAGCACAAATAAATGAATAACAAACTCACCCTACTGTAGCTGAGGTGTAGCCCTCAGTGTTACAACCCGAGTGCCGGTCTCGTCCGCACTCGGCTCATATATCATCCTTTCCAGGCTTTGACAGCAACGGATCCCTTCTAGCTTCTAGCTACCAGGGCTCATATTGTGACAGCGGCCGGTGGAGCTCCCTGCTGTCAAAGCCAACAGCTGTGCTGCATTCGGAGTCATTAGTGCCCGGTGTTAAAAGCGGGCACTGAATGTACCCCGATGCAGCAGTCTCTGTTATATTACGGTCTGTTAGACTTCGTCTGTTATACCTCCTGTTAATCTCCGGGAAGTTCTCATCGTCTGATGCTTCAGGCGCCTCCCGGCTCAGACGCCGTCCTTTCATCATCCATTGTAAGTTCCTTGTGATTATCCTACCTGCACTGTCGTGTGTATTTTTCCCTGTCCCTTCACTCCCCAATAAACATCACTGCAACTCACTGGTGACTGCTGGCGTCTTATGGTGGCTCGTGAGGGCCACCGTGACACTCAGCTGACGTGACCTGTTGCAGAGAACTGAGTCTTCACTACTGAGCGGAGGAAAAGATGAAGCTACTTTGTTTTTTTGTGAAAATAGACAGATTATTTTTCAAAGGAACTCACCCTTGGCTGGGGGATCCTGGGTTCGATCCCAGCCTCCGACCAACAGTGATCTATGTGGAGTTTGCATGTTCTCCCCGTGTCTGTGTGGGTTTACTCCAGGATTTCTCCGGTTTCCTCCCACACGTCAAAAACATGCAAGTTAGGTTAATTGGCATCAAACTGGGGATTCTAAATTGTCCTTAGGCATGACTGTGAGAGTGAATGGTTGTCTGTCTCTCTGTGTTGGCCCTGTGATGGACTGGCAATCTGTCTAGGGTGTACCCTGCCTCTCGCCCAAAGATGCTGGGATAGGCTCTGCCCCCCCCCCCCCATGACCCAATGAATTAATAAAATGAGTAATGAATAATGCATCTGATCAAATTTAACTTTAACACGTTACTGAATTTTTAAACCGTAATTTCATTACACAGCACGTTACTACAAAAGTAGTGGCATTACAGTAACACATGTAGCATTACCATGAGGTGGTTACAGCATTGATATGTATATGATTATTAATAATTAATAACTGGAATTAATAATTATTAATAACTTGCATTACCTTGTTTGAAATGCTGGGTACTAAATCCATTTCAACAAAATGTAATTACAGAGTTCATGAATTCTATGTACAGTATGAGTCTATATCCCACAATAACACATCCCAGTAGAATCACAGTTCATACTGCTACACTTATTGACAACCTGTTTATTAATATTCTTGCTAAGAAATAGAAAGTGGATTATTGATAAATGACATAAGTGATCATTTGCCAGTCTTTGCACTTACGCATGGCCACACAGGGGCCAATCCAGAAAAAAAAAAAAAAAAAAAAAAAATCAAAATCTTTCAGATACAAATCATAAATTGCAATCCATTCTTTTTAAAGAAGACCTGCTGAAGCAAGACTGGACAAAAGTCTATGTATCAGATGTAAATGAAGCCTATGACACATTTATGAACATTGTAACCACTCTTTATGAAAAAAAAAGTCCATTAGTAAAGCAAAAACTAAAACAGAAATTTGTTGACAAGCCATGGTTAACCAAAGGATTACAAAAAGCATGTTAAAAGAAAAAAATCATTATATAATGCTTTTCTAAAGAAAAGGACAAAAGAAGCAGAGCAGCTGTATAAAACATAAAAATAAGTTAACATAGCCTATATAATGAGATGTAGTAAAAGAGACTATTACAGTAAGGAGCTGGAGAAAAACAGAGATAATATTAAAAATACAAGGACGATACTTAACAATATTCTTGGAAATAAAAACAGAAATACAAGCTACCCAATCAATCTTTAAAAAAAAAAAAAAAAAAACAACGACTCAAAGTATGAATGCAGTCTCACCTGCAGATGAATTTAATAAATTTTTTGTTAACATTAGTCCTAATTTTGCTCGAGAAATACCCATTAAGGCACCTACAGGTGACACAATAAGCAAAAACATTGCTATAAAAGACTCCATTTTCACAGACGAGAGAGATGTCATTGAAATTGTTAAATCGTTTAAAAGTAAAACATCTACAGATTGTGATGGTATTGATATGCTTTTAGTCAAAACTATCATTGAATGCTTAGTGAAGCCACTGACATACAGTATATTTGTAACTTGTCTCTCCAAACAGGTATATTTCCCAATGCAATGAAAATAGCTAAAGTAATTCCAATATACAAGACGGGTGACAGAGGGGAATTTTCAAACTATAGACCAATTTCACTGTTGCCACAATTTTCCAAGCTACGTGAAAAAAAAAAAAAAAAAATTCTGTGAGAGAATTGACAACTTCATATTGAAGAATAATTTGTGTGAACAGCAATATGGGTTCAGATACAAGAGGAAAACTGCATTTGCTATAATGGAATTCATAGAAAAAATATCAACTGCCATTGAAAATAAAAAGTATTCAGTTTGGGTATTCCTGGATCTTCAAAAAAGCATTTGATACAGTGGATCATAATTTATTATTAAAGAAACTACGAAATTATGGTATTGGGGGTAGCACTGTCCTGGTTATGTAGTTACTTAAAGAACAGATATCAGTCTGTATGTGTTGGTAGCAAAAACTCACAGTTACTGAAGGTTACTTGTGGAGTCCCACAGGGTACAGTTTTGGGGTCATTGTTATTCAATATGTATATAAATGACATACACACGTGGACAAAATTGTTGGTACCCCTCTGTTAATGAAAGAAAAACCCACAATGGTCACAGAAATAACTTGAATCTGACAAGAGTGGTAATAAATAAAAATTCTATGAAAATTAACCAATGAAAATCAGACATTGCTTTTGAATTGTGGTTCAACAGAATTATTTTAAAAAACAAACTCATGAAACAGGCTTGGACAAAAATGATGGTACCCTTAATATTTTGTTGCACAACCTTTTGAGGCAATCACTGCAATCAAACAATTTCTGTAACTGTCAGTGAGACTTCTGCACCTCTCAGCAGGTATTTTGGCCCACTCCTCAAGAGCAAACTGCTCCAATTGTCTCATGTTTGAAGGGTGCCTTCTCTAGAGGGCATGTTTCAATTCAATTCAATTCAATTCAACTTTATTTATATAGCGCCATTTCACAACAACTGTCATCTCATAGCACTATCAACTGTAGGGGGAACCCCCACAGTTGCAGAAAGACCCCAGCAATCAGGCGATCCCCTGTGAGCAAGCACTTGGCGACGGTGGAGAGGAAAAACTCCCTTTTAACAGGAAGAAACCTCCAGCAGAACCAGGCTCAGGGAGGGGCAGTCATCTGCTGCGACTGGCTGGGGGGTGAGTGACATAATGCACGGCTCAGGAGACACACACGCAGGCTCAGGGTAGATTTAACAGCTTTATTAACAAACAGGGATGTGTGGCTGCGTGTCTGTGGAATAAGAATGTATTGGTGGTGGTGTCTGCGTCAGGCACGGGGGCAGGAGGCCGTACAGCCGGACAACCCTATAGGAGGAAGCAGAGGGAGAAGGGTAACGGGCACCACACCAATACAGAGGATAATGATGGTTAGCTGGCTTACTTGGTTACGACAGGTGGCTGGCGTTGACAAGGGCGGAGGCCGGGAGACAGCGACCTGCAGTGCCTGTGGCAGCAGCGTAGAGACAGCGGCGAGATGAGGAAGTCCGCCGCCGGGGAAGTCCACCTGTGCACAGGGGAAAAGGCTGGAGAAGAGAGGTAAGGGGAGCTTACCCAGAATAATCTTCCTAGCAGGGTTGAGTACCGTAGTAGCAAATGGTGCCGAAGTTGAGAGACGGCTTCAGGCCGAAGCCCAGGGCAGAGTGGATTAAATACCTCGCCGCTGACGAGGAGCAGGTGTGCGCGCAGCTGGCGCCGCTGATGAGCGGCGAGTCATGACAGTCCTCCCCCCTCTAGCAGCGCCTCCTGGCGATGGTTTCTCTGGGTGTGCTCGATGGAACTCAGCGATGAGGGACCGGTCCAACACCAGCGAGGAAGGCACCCATTGTCTCCACTCGGGTCCATAGCCCTCCCAGTCCACCAAATACTGCAACCCGCGTCCCCGGCGCCGGGCGTCCAAGATCTCAGAGCCAGTCCAGGCCGGATGGCCACCAATCATCCGGGGAGCGGGGTGCACTGCAGGTGGAGGGCAGAGGGGGTCAGAGACCACCGGTTTGACTTTGGAGACATGGAAGGTGGGATGGATGCGGAGGGAGGATGGAATAGCCACACGCACAGCCACCGGGTTGATAATCCTAGTTATGGGAAATGGGCCGATGAATCGTTGGGCCAGCTTCCTCCTCTCACCCTTAATGTTGACGTCCTGTGTGGATACCCAGACTTGTTGTCCCACCTGGTAGGCCGGGGCAGGTCTCCTGTGCCGGTCCGCCGTGGATTTATTGCGCTCTGCCGTGCGTAAAAGCGCATTGCGCGCCGTAGTCTAAAGGGAGCGGCACCGCCTAAAGTGCGCCTGGACAGAGGGGCCAGCCAACTCGCTCTCCTGCGTGGGGAACAGAGGTGGATCATAACCCAGGGATGCCTTAAAGGGAGACATCCCGATGGCAGAGGAGCGAGAGGTGTTGTGGGCGTACTCCACCCAGGCGAGGTGAGAGCTCCAGGACGTGGGCTTGGATGTAGTAACGCAGCAGAGGGCAGCCTCCAGCTCCTGATTAGTCCGCTCACCCTGCCCGTTAGACTGGGGGTGATGGCCAGAGGTGAGGCTTACTTTAGCTCCCAGGGCATTGCAAAAGGACCTCCAGACGTCCGAAGAGAACTGGGGGCCACGATCGGAGACCACGTCGACCGGGATTCCGTGCAGTCTGACCACGTGTTGGATGAGGAGGTCCGCCGTCTCCAAGGCTGAGGGGAGTCCACGTAGGGGCACAAAGTGGGCGGCCTTGGAAAAACGGTCAACGGTGGTCAGAACTGTGTCAAAGTTGTTGGAGACAGGGAGCCCAGTGACGAAGTCTAGGGCGATGTGCGACCAGGGCCTGCCAGGGACGGGCAGGGGCTGGAGCAGGCCCACGGGGGAGCGTTACCTGACATACTGGTGGCGCAGATGGGGCAGGCCCGGGCGTAACGGGCAGCATCCTTCCGCAGACCTGGCCACCAAAAGGATCGCTGGAGGAGGTCGATCATCCATGAAGCTCCAGGATGGCAGGTGAGCTTAGAGGTGTGGAGCCAGTGAATAACGTCCCCCCTGACGGCAGATGGCACGAAGAGCCTCCCCTCCGGTCCGCCGCCAGGGTCCAGTTCCGACTCCTGCGCCCTCTGGATCTTATCCTCTATGTCTCAAGAAACAGCCCCCACAACGCACGACCTGGGCAGGATGGTGTGAACAGCGTCTTCTGTGGCCTCCGGGGCAAATTGCCTGGAGAGGGCGTCGGGCAGGCCGTTCTTGGAGCCAGGCCTGTAAGTGATGTTGAATTTAAACCTTGCAAAGAACAGGGACCAGCGTGCCTGGCGGGCGTTCAGACGCTTGGCAGATCTTAGGTACTCCAAGTTCTTGTGGTCAGTTAGGACCACAAAAGGCAAGGTGGCCCCCTCCAGCCAATGACGCCATTCCTGAAGCGCAAGCTTGATGGCTAGAAGCTCTCTGTCCCCCACGTCATAATTACGCTCCGCCGGGGACATGCGTCGAGAGAAGAAGGCGCAGGGTCGCTTGACTCCGTTGGCTGGAGACCGCTGGGACAGCACCGCCCCCACCCCCGTGTCCGAAGCGTCCACATCCACTATGCACTGCAGCACGGGATCGACCTGGCTGAGGACCCGGGAGGAGGAAAACTCTGTCTTCAGCGCCTGGAAGGCTGTTGCAGCCTCTTCAGGCCACCGGAACGGGGTCTTAGGGGAGGTGAGGTGGGTCAGAGGCCCGACGATGGCTCCAAAGTTTGGGACAAAGCGGCGGTAGAAATTGGCGAACCTGACGAACTGCTGAACCTGTTTCCTAGAGGTAGGTGTGGGCCAATCCACCACCGCTTTAATCTTCGCTGGGTCCGGAAGCACCTGGTCATGGGAGATGACGAACCCCAGGAAGGAAGTTGTTTTGGCGTAGAATTCACACTTCTCCGCCTTGACATATAGATGATTCTCCAACAGTCTCTGCAGGACCCGCCTCACGTGGACCCGGTGCTCATCCCTGGACCTGGAGAAGATGAGGATGTCGTCCAGGTAGACGAACACAAACAGGTCGATGAAATCCCGGAGGACGTCATTAATGAGGTGCTGGAAGACGGCTGGAGCGTTGGTCAACCCAAACGGCATCACAAGATATTCAAAATGACCGTTAGGGGTGCGGAAGGCTGTCTTCCACTCATCTCCCTCCCGGATCCGGACGAGGTGGTAAGCGCTGCGGAGATCCAGCTTAGTAAACCAGGTCGCCCCCTGGAGGGAGTGGAAGGCGGTATCCATGAGGGGCAGGGTGTACCGGTCCTTCTCCGTGATGTCATTGAGCGCTCGATAATCAATGCAAGGACGAAGGGAGCCGTCCTTCTTTCCCACGAAGAAGAACCCTGCGCCTACTGGAGAGGAAGATGGTCGGATAATCCCAGCACTGAGCGACTCCTTCAAGTAGGTGTTCATGGCCTCCTTCTCTGGCGCTGACAGACTATAGAGGCGTCCTGAGGGTAGGGGCGCCCCCTGGCGGATGTTGATGGCACAGTCGTAGGGCCGGTGAGGAGGCAGATACATTGCCTTGGACTTGCTGAAGACTGCACCCAGGTCGTGGAACTCTGAAGGCACAAGGGTGAGATCCGGGGGCGCGGTGTCCTTGGCTGTGAGAGGCGAGGACGGGGCGCAGGCAGCGGATTGGAGACAGGTGCCCATACAAAAGGTGCTCCAAGCTGACACTTTTCCAGTCTTCCAGTCCAAGGCGGGGTTGTGGAGGCGGAGCCAGGGGTATCCGAGAATGACAGGAGTGACCGAGGTGGGCAGGACGTAGAAGGAGATATCCTCCCGGTGGTTTCCTGAGATGATCACCAGAATGGGAGAAGTTCGGTGGGTCACCTTACCCAGTGAGACTCAGGAGAGATTAACCAGGGCGAGAGGAGGGTCGAGGGGGTGACAACAGATGCCCAATCGGGTTGCCAGGCTCTGTGAAATAAAGCTACCCTCCGCGCCTGAATCCACCAGTGCATGTGTGAGGTGCCCTGTGAGGTTGTGACAGAAGCGGATGGGCAGCGTCAAATGTGTGAAGGGATTTAACTGATTAGCGTCCGCGAGGCCCCCTACAGTGACTCGCGGACCTCCTCGTTTGGCTTCTCCGGACAATGCTCCACCATGTGCTGGCTACCCCCGCAATACATGCAATGGCCCAGATCACGGCGGCGTTGTTTCTCCGCCAGGGGGAGCTTTGTCCGGCCCGTCACCATCGGCTCCGACTCCTCGGAAACCTCCGGCGGCGGCAACGCCAGGTGGCGAGCTTGGGGCAAGCGCGTAGAGGCGCCCCGCGAGCGAGAAGGCTGCTTCCGCTCTGAGGCGCGCTTGCGCAGCCTGTTATCCAAGCTGATGGCTAGGGAAATCAGCTCCGCCAGTGTCTCCGGGATATCCCGGCCGGCTAGCTCATCTCTCAGACCAGAGTTTAGGCTGCGGAGGAAGATGCCGCAGAGCGCACGCTCTTCCCAGCCAACTTCCTCCGCGGTAACCCGGAAGTCGATCGCGTATTCGGCCGCCGATCGGCTCCCCTGTTGGAGGCCGAGAAGGCGGTCGACCTGGACACTGTCCAGACGCGAATGATCGAACACTTCCAGAAATTGTCGCACGAATTGGCCATAGGTGAGGGTGGCGTAGCTGGGCTTCACCATAATGGCGTAAGCCCAGGTAAGCGCACGACCCTCCAGGAGATTTCCAATATAGCCAATCCTGCTATGGTCTGAGGGGAAGTCTCCGGGAACGCGAAGGAACACGGACTCACACTGCATGATAAAACCCCGAGCTCCACCAAGCTTACCGCTAAAGCAAGCAGGAGTGGGGATTGGTGTGAGTCGTGCCGGCGCACCCGGAGCGAGTTGGACAGCCACCGGAGCAGCGGGAGCTGCACCACCCGGACGAGCCGAGGGGAACGGCTGCTGGGGATCCAAGCAGTCTAATCGGTTAGTAATAATTGTTAATTGATTTAGTATCACCTGTTATTGATAGGCTATTGAATCCACCCGAGCCTCGAGGGTGGAAAGACGGCGTGTGAGCCCGCTGTCTGCCGAGCCGCTCTGCTGAAGCCGTACTGACATAATGCACGGCTCAGGAGACACACACGCAGGCTCAGGGTAGATTTAACAGCTTTATTAACAAACAGGGATGTGTGGCTGCGTGTCTGTGGAATAAGAATGTATTGGTGGTGGCGTCTGCGTCAGGCACGGGGGCAGGAGGCTGTACAGCCGGACAACCCTATGGGAGGAAACAGAGGGAGAAGGGTAACGGGCACCACACCAATACAGAGGATAATGATGGTTAGCTGGCTTACTTGGTTACGACAGGTGGCTGGCGTTGACAAGGGCGGAGGCCGGGAGACAGCGACCTGCAGTGCCTGTGGCAGCAGCGTAGAGACAGCGGCGAGTTGAGGAAGTCCGCCGCCGGGGAAGTCCACCTGTGCACAGGGGAAAAGGCTGGAGAAGAGAGGTAAGGGGAGCTTACCCAGAATAATCTTCCTAGCAGGGTTGAGTACCGTAGTAGCAAATGGTGCCGAAGTTGAGAGACGGCTTCAGGCCGAAGCCCAGGGCAGAGTGGATTAAATACCTCGCCGCTGACGAGGAGCAGGTGTGCGCACAGCTGGCGCCGCTGATGAGCGGCGAGTCATGACAGTGAGGGGACAGAGAAGAAGAAAAGAACAGACATGTAGAGAGCAAACAGCACGATGGGGACTCAATCTATGGGAGAGAACAAACAAATGTTAATGACCAGCAAAAAAAAATATTTCATTGAGAGTGAGGAAAGGAGTGAGGCCCAGTGCATTACTGGAGGTCCCCCGGCTGACTAAACCTATTAGCAGCATAACTAAAGGAGGGTTCAGAAACACATGATCCCTCCCTAATTGTAGGCTATATCAAAAAGGTAGGTTTTAGCCCTATTCTTAAAAACAGAGATCGAGTCTGACTCCCGAATCCAGATTGGCAGCTGGCTCCACAGGAGGGGAGCTTGATAACTGAAGGCTCTGCCTCCCATCGTACTTTTGGAGATTCTAGGTATTACAAGTAATCCTGCATTTTGGGAGCGTAATGCTCCGTTAGGATAATACGATAGTATCAGATCTTTTAAATAAAAAGGAGCCTGATTGTTTAGAGCTTTGTAAGTAAGAAGAAGGATTTTAAACTTAATTCTAAACTCTATGGGAAGCCAATGAAGGGAGGCCAGAACTGGAGAGATATGATCTCTCTTTCTAGTACCTGTTAAAACTCTTGCTGCAGCATTTTGGATCAGCTGAAGACTTTTTAAAGATGTTTTAGGACAGCCTGATAATAAAGAATTACAATAATCTAATCTCGAGCTAACAAAAGCGTGGATCAGTTTCTCAGCATCACTCTGAGACAAGATGCTCCCAATCTTGGTAAAATTATGCAAATGATATAAGGCAGTCTTAGAAACAAATTTAATATGTGAATTGAAGGACAGATCCTGATCAAAAATAATTCCAAGGTTCCTCACAGAGCTATTAAGAGAAAGAGTAACCGCATCCAAACTGAAAGTTTGATTTGGAAAGGAATTTCTAAGGTTTTTTGGACCAACAAGAATGACTTCAGTCTTATCTGAATTTAATAGCAGGAAATTACAAGTCATCCAAGCTTTGATTTCCTTAAGACAGGCTTCTAACTTGGCTAATTGATTACTATCATCTGGCTTCATTGACAGGTATAATTGTGTGTCATCTGCATAACAATGAAAATGTATACAGTGCTTTCTAATAATGTTGCCTAACGGAAGCATATATAAACTAAAAAGAGTAGAGCCTAGCACAGATCCCTGTGGAACTCCATGAATGAATGAATGAATGAATTTATTTCGGATAATACAGTACAGGTTAAAAGAAACTGTATAATATAACAACAAGGTCAAATTAGACAAAGACTCCTTCTACTAAACAATTCCGCGTGAGTTATCCGAAATGGGTGATGGCTGAAGCCGCAGCTTATATTGCCCACCCATATTCCATCCAAGAATTCAAAGAAAAAAGAGTAAACAAGACAAGAGTGATTACAATTTAGAACAAAGCTAAGACAAAGTGTGACTGAGAGAAAAAAAAAAGAAAAAAGAAAAAAGAAAACTAAGCTAAGCTAAGTTAAGTGGTTACTATTCAAGACAAATCTAAGACAGAATGTCACAGAGAGAGAAAAAAAAAAAAAAACTAAGCTACAACACAACACAGGCTGGATATGTCAATCCTTATGTGAGTTTACATGTTGTCTTGTAAATATGTTTGGAGTATTTCTTCCTTTAGTTTTTGTTTAAATTGTCCAAGCGTTGTACATGATTTTAATTCAGGTCCATAATCGTTCCATAATCTGACTCCTTGCACTGAAATACAGTGTTGCTTGGTGGTTGTTCTCACTGTAGGCTTTTGAAATATACATGTTCCTCTGAAGTGATATCGTTTCTCCCTTGTTTGGAACAACTTTTGGATATTTGCGGGCAGTGATAAATTCTTCACTTTGAACATTATTATTGTGGTTTTAAAGTCAACCAGATCTTTCAACTTGAGAGTTTTTTGTTTCAGAAAAAGTGGGTTTGTTGGTTCCCTGTAAGCTGCTTTGTTTATTATTCTAATAGCTCTCTTTTGAAGCATAAAGAGTGGATATATGTTTGTTTTGTATGTATTTTCCCATACTCCATTACAATATGTCATGTATGGGAGTATTAATGAATGATACAAGGTGTATAGTGTGGGTTGATTCAGCAAATATTTCACTCTGTGTAATATTGCAATTGATTTGGAAACTTTACCTTTGATATAATTAATATGTGACTTCCAACACAGTTTGTTATCAATTATTACTCCAAGGAATTTAGTTTCAGATACCCTTTCAATCTCTACACCATTTACACTGAGTTTGGGTACTGGATTGTTGTGATGGTTGTTAAAGACTATAAATTTTGTCTTACTTAAATTGAGCGTTAATTTGTTTGAATCAAACCACAGTTTAAGCTTTCCTAATTCCTTCCCGAGTGTATTCAGAAGTTGTTCCAAATTGTTTCCACTGCATAGCAGATTAGTGTCATCGGCAAACAATATTAAGTCCATTTCTTCTGAGACTTTACATATATCGTTTATATACATATTGAATAATAATGGTCCCAAAACTGAACCATGTGGGACTCCACAGGTGACCTTCAGCAACTCTGAGTTTTTGTTGCTAACACATACATACTGATATCTATTCTTTAAGTAACTACTTAACCAGGACAGTGCTACCCCTCTAATACCAGAATTTTGTAGTTTCTTTAATAATAAATTATGATCTACTGTATCAAATGCTTTTTTAAGATCTAGGAATACTCCAACTGAATACTCTTTATTTTCAATGGCTGTTGATATTTTTTCTGTAAATTCCATTAGGGCATATGCAGTTGTCCTCTTGTGTCTGAACCCATATTGCTGCTCACATAATAAATCATTCTTCAGTATGAAGTTGTCAATTCTCTCATAGAATATTTTTTCAAGTATCTTGGAAAATTGCGGTAATAGTGAAATTGGTCTATAGTTTGAGAGTTCCCCTCTGTCGCCCGTCTTGTATATCGGAATTACTTTAGCTATTTTCATTGCATTGGGAAATATACCTGATTGGAGAGACAGGTTGCAGATATACGTCAGTGGTTTTACTATGCATTCGATAACAGTTTTGACTAGTAGCATGTCGATACCATCACAGTCAGGAGATGTTTTACTTTTGAACGATGACTAAGCTTTGAGTTGAAAGAAAACTCATTATTTACATGAACAAACTGGAACCTATCAGATAAATAAGATCTAAACCACTGCAACGAAGTTCCATTAAGTCCAACATAGTGTTCTAATCTATCAAGTAGAATATTATGATTGATAGTATCAAAAGCTGCACTAAGGTCTAAAAGGACAAGTACAGAAACAAGTCCATTATCAGATGCGATGAGGAGGTTGTTAGTGACCTTCGCTAAGGCTGTTTCAGTACTATGATGGATTCTAAACCCAGATTGAAACTCTTCAAGTAAACCATTTCCCTGCAGGTGGTCAAATAATTGCGTAGCAACAACTCTTTCTAAGATTTTTGAAATGAAAGGGAGATTAGAGATTGGTCTATAGTTAGCTAAAGCTCCTGGATCTAGCGTTGGCTTTTTGAGTAAGGGTTTAATTACAGCCATTTTAAAAGCCTGCGGTACATGGCCTAAAGTTAATGAAGAATTGATTATATGAAGAATAAAGCTACCAATAAGTGGGAAGACTTCTTTAAATAACCTGGTAGGTATAGGGTCTAAAAGACAAGTTGAAGGTTTGGATGAGGAAACTATTTTGTCTAACTCACAAAGGTCGATTGGAGTAAACTCATCAAGACAGACATCAATAGAAGGAGTTGTAGTAGTTACAGTATTTAAGTTAACTGTGGGAAGAATCTGATTGATTTTATCTCTGATGGATGAAATTTTATTATTTTTAAGGAGTTTCAGCTCCTTCCACAGATGTTCAATAGGATTTAGATCAGGGCTCATAGAAGGCCACTTTAGAATAGTCCAACGTTTTGCTCTTAGCCATTCTTGGGTGTTTTTAGCTGTGTGTTTTGGGTCATTATCCTGTTGCAAGACCCATGACCTGCGACTGAGACCAAGCTGTCTGACACAGGGCGGCACATTTCTCTCTCGAATACCTTGATAGTCTTGAGACTTCATTGTACCCTGCACAGATTCAAGACACCCTGCGCCAGATGCAGCAAAGCAGCCCCAGAACATAACAGAACCTCCTCCATGTTTCACAGTAGGGACAGTGTTCTTTTCTTGGTATGCTTCATTTTTGCGTCTGTGAACATAGTGCTGATATGCCTTGCCAAAAAATTCCAGTTTTGTCTCGTCTGTCCATAGGACATTCTCCCCGAAGCTTTGTGGCTTGTCAACATGCAGTTTGGCAAATTCCAGTCTGGCTTTTTTATGATTTGTTTTCAACAGTGGTGTCCTCCTTGTTTGTCTCCCATGAAGTCCACTTTGGCTCAAACAAGGACGGATGGTGCGATCTGACACTGATGTACCTTGACCTTGGAGTTCACCATGAATGTGTTCAGAGGTTGTTCTGGGCTCTTTTGCTACCATTCGTATTATCCGTCTCTTCCATTTTTCATCGTTTCCTCCTGCGGCCACGTCCAGGGAGGTTGGCTACAGTCCTGTGGATCTTAAATTTCTGAATAATGTGTGCAACTGTAGTCACAGGAACATCAAGCTGCTTGGAGATGGTCTTATAGCCTTTACCTTTAACATGCTTGTCTATAATTTTCTTTCTAATCTCCTGAGACAACTCTCTCCTTTGCTTCCTCTGGTTCATGTTTAGTGTGGAACATACCATGTCACCAAGCAGCACAGTGACTACTTGCCGCCTTGTAAATAGGCTGACTGACTGATTATAAGTTTGTAGACACCTGTGATGTTAATTAGAGAACACATCTTGGTTGAACATGTCCCTATGGTCACATTATTTTCAATCTTTTCTAGGGGTACCATCATTTTTGTCCAGGCCTGTTTCATGAGTTTGTTTTTTAAAGTAATTCTGTTGAACGACATTTCAAAAGCATTGTCTAATTTTCATAAAATTTTTATTTATTACCACTTTTGTCAGATTCATGTTATTTCTGTGACCATTGTGGGTTTTTCTTTCATCAATAGAGGGGTACCAACAATTTTGTCCATGTGTGTATGTAAAGTTTTGGAAAAAATGGATTTAATATTGTTTACCGATGACACTAATTTGTTATGCAGTGGAAGCAATTTGGAACAACTTTTGGATACACTCAGAAAGGAATTAGGAAAGCTTAAACTGTGGTTTGATTCAAACAAATTAACGCTCAATTTAAGTAAGACAAAATTTATAATTTTTAACAACCATCACAACAACTTAGTAACTAAACTCAGTGTAAATGGTGTAGAGATTGAAAGGGTATCCGAAACTAAATTTCTTGGAGTAATAATTGATCATAAACTATGGTGGAAGTCACATATTAATTATATTAAAAGTAAAATATCTAAATCTATTGCAGTACTACACAGTGACATATTTGCTGAATCAACCCACACTATATACATTAAATCATTCATTAATACTCCCTTACATGACATATTGTACTGAAGTATGGGGAAATACATATGAAACAAACATATATCCAGTCTTTATGCTTCAGAAGAGAGCTATTAGAATAATAAACAAAGCTGCTTGCAGGGAACCAACAAACCCATTTTTTCTTAAATTAAAAGCCCTCAAGCTGAAAGATCTGGTTGACTTTAAAACTGCAGTAATAATGTTTAAAGTGAAGAATCTATCACTGCCCACAAATATCCAAAAGGTGTTCCAAATAAGGGAGAAACAACATCATTTCAGAGGAACATGTGTATTTCAAAAACCTTCAGTGAGAACTACCACCAAGCAACACTGTGTCTCAGTGCAAGGAGTTAGATTGTGGAACGCTTTTGGACCTGAATTAAAATCATGTACAACACTTGGAAAATTTAAACAAAAACTAAAGGAAGAAATATTCCAAACATATATACAAGATGACATGTAAAATCACATAAGGATTATCATATCCAGTCTGTGTTGTGTTGTTGCTTAGATTTTTGTCATGTTTTGTCTTCGCTTTGTTCTGAATTGTAGTCGCTCTTGTTTTGTTTTTCTTTTGAATTCTTGGATGGAATATGGGTGGGCAATATAAGCTGCGGCTTCAGCCATCACCCATTTCGGATAACTTATGTTGAACTGTATAATCAGAGGAGCTATTGTTTAATTTGACCTTGTAAGATGTTTTTTTCTTTCTTTCCCCTTTGTTATATTATTCTGTTCCTTTCTTTTAATCTTTAAAAGCACCAGCTTGGTGCTCAGCAAAAATGGAATGGAGGAGGGAAATCTGTGGAGGCACCTTGCATGGCCGTGACCCCTCTGATTCTATATGTGTGTGTGTGTGTGTGTGTGTGTGATTAACACTGCAGATAGGAGAAACACAATTTCATTCTACTGTACATGATTGGCTGTCTGGATAGAATGACAATAAAGGGTGATTATTATTATTATTTTTGTTATTATTATTATTATTATTATTATTATTATTATTATTATTATTATTATTATTACTTTTAATCTATCTGAAAAAAAAGATTCATTCATTCAATTAAAAAAAAAAAAATACTTGTTGGGGCACCATCCACGTTTTATTGAGATGCAAACTCTTATGAACAAAGACTGAAGCTTAAGAATTTGACAATTGGTACGTTAAGCCTTAGTTAATAATTCTAGCATCCGGTGGCCAGGTTTCCACCCATGGGACCCAGCCGGGCTCAGCCCGAAGGAGTTACATGGGTCCGCCCTCCAGTGGGTTCACCACCTGAAGGAGGGATCATGGAGGTCCGGTGCTATGTGGATAAGGTGGCGGTCAAAGGCGGAGAACTTGGCGGTCTGATCCCAAGCTTCCTTAACTGGCTTTTGGGACGTGGAATGTCACCTCTCTGGTGGGGAAGGAGCCTGAGCTGGTGCATGAGGTTGAGAGATACCGGCTAGATATAGTCGGCCTCACCTCAACACACAGCTCCGGTTCCGGCACCAGTCTCCTGGAGAGGGGCTGGAGCTTGGCCTACTCTGGAGTTGCCCCGGGTGAGAGGCAACGAGCAGCGGTGGGTATTCTTGTATCCCCCCACCTTGCTGCCTCTATATTGGAGTTTTCCCCTGTGGACGAAAGGGTTGTTTCCCTGCCCCTTCGGGTTGGGAAATGGGTTCTGACCATCATTTGTGCCTATGCACCAAATGATGGTTCAGAGTACCCATCGTTTTTGGAGTCTCTAACTGGGGTGCTGGAGAGTGCTCCTCTTGGAGACTCCACTGTCCTATTGGGGGACTTCAATGCACACGTGGACAATGGCAGTGAAACCTGGAAGGGGATGATTTGGAGGAACAGCCTGCCCGATCGGAACCCGAGTTGTGTTCAGTTATTGGACTTCTGTGCTAACCACAGTTTGTCCATAATGAACACCATGTTCAAGCATAAGGGTGTCCAAATGTGCACCTGGCACCAGCACACCATTGGTTGCAGGTCGATGATCGATTTTGTTATTGTGTCATCAGACCTGCAACCGTATGTTTTGGACACTCGGGTAAAGAGAGGTGCAGAGCTGTCAACTGATCACCACCTGGTGGTGAGCTGGATCCGATGGCAGGGGGGGATGCCATTCAGACCTGGTAGACCCAAACGTATAGTGAGGGTGTGCTGGGAACGTCAGGCTGAGCCCCCTGTCCAGGAGGTCTTCAACTACCACCTCCGGAAGAGCTTCAACCACATTCTGAAGGAGTCTGGAGACATGGAGTCTGAATGGGCCATGTTCTCCACCTCCATTGTTGAAGCAGTGGCCCAGAGCTGCAGCTGCAAGGTCATCCGGGCATCTCGTGGTGGCAACCCACGACATGCAATTGTGGGGGTTTCCCCTACAGTTGGGGACAGGCTTCTGCCCCAAGTGGAGGAGTTTAAGTATCTTATTCACGAGTGAGGGGAGAATGGAAGGAGAGATTGACAGACGGATCGGAGCAGCATCTGCAGTGATGCGGACGTTGTACCTGTCTGTTGTGGTGAAGAGGAAGCTGAGCTGTAAGGCAAAGCTGTCGATTTACCAGTCAATCTACGTTCCTACCCTCACCTATGGTCACGAGCTTTGGGTAATGACCGAAAGAACGAGATGGCAGATACAAGTGGCTAAAATGAGCTTTCTTCGTAAGATCGCTGGACTCACCCTCAGAGATATGATGAGGAGCAAAGTCATCCGGGATAGGCTCAGAGTAGAACCACTTCTCCTCCACATTGAAAGGAGCCAGTTGAGGTGGTATGGGCATCTGATCAGGATGCCTCCTGGACGCCTCCCACTTGAGGTGTTTTGGGCACGTCCCACTGGGAGGAGACCCCAGGGTAGACCCAGGACTCGCTGGAGAGACTGTCTCCCAGCTTGTCTGGGAACGCCTTGGTATCCTCTCTGAAGAGCTGGAGCAGGTGGCTGGGGAGAGGGAAGTCTGGGCTTCTCTGCTTGAACTGCTGCCTCCGTGACCTGGACCTCCGGAGAAGTGGTAGAAGAATGATGGATGGATGGATGGATGGGTGGATGGAATATTTGATTAGTCTCATAATCTGGGTATCAGTTCTTGACACTGTGATTCTTAAAATCTGGACAGAGAGGGCACCGATGAAGAGGTTAGTAAATTTATTACAGAAAAAAACAAAATGACAATAGACATATGTATAGTTTGTACAATGGGAAGGTAACCAAATTAGTATTAACAGTGGTAATTTTGCATATATGAAGAAACAGCAATATTTACATATTTACAGGTCTTACATACGTGGAATGAGGGTGAAGTGAAAATGGTAAAAAATTAAGTGGAATGGAATGTAAAGGAAAAAGGAATTTGAAAAAAAAAATTGTTCTGAAAAAGAAAACGTTAACTTTACCTTGTGTTCGAAAAGGGACGGTCTTTACAGAAAAAGTTTATGGCTTTTCTTGAAGATAATGCTGTTAACTGCCTTAGCAGTTCATGGAAGTAAATCCTCTAAATATGCATTTTTAATGGGCTGGTCCAGGGGTGTCAAACATATGGCTCGTGAGCCAAAAATGGCCCACCAGGGGGTCCAAAGTTTTAAATTTTAAATTTTCCATTGAACCAATCAAACTAAG
Organism: Pholidichthys leucotaenia; assembly: GCA_020510985.1. Taxonomy (NCBI): domain Eukaryota; kingdom Metazoa; phylum Chordata; class Actinopteri; order Cichliformes; family Pholidichthyidae; genus Pholidichthys; species Pholidichthys leucotaenia. The sequence goes on from CM035842.1 coordinate 266,636,903, forward strand.
GCGAGGCTCCCGGTGGACATCCCGCCGAGGCCCACACTCCATCAGTGGAAAAATGAATTTAAAATTTAAAGCTGTGAATTTAAACCTTTATTGTTAGTAAATTTCTGACTTTCTACTGATTGCAATAGTTTGTGTAGATCTTAAACATTTTTTTTCTCTGTAAGATAAGACTTTTTTCTCATCAGTTTTCTTTTTCTTCTTTTTTTCTGATGAGAGCAAGCGGCCCTTGATCTTGCTGTGTGCAAAATGATTTAAGGATGCATTTAAAAGTAACGTGAAAGTTACTTTTTCAAGTAGCTAGTTACTTTAATCATGCAGTAACTCAAAAGTAACTCAGTTACTTTTGAAAAAAAGTAACTAGTAACTTTAACTAATTACTACTTTTTAGTCACTTGCCCAACACTGTTAAGCACACATAACTTATATAGTGTATTTTATAATATGAAGGGACTTTACTGGCAATAATCACAACTTTTACTTTAAATGCAGGATAGAAATTTATTTAAGAAATGTAAAAAGAGATGCAGCTTCATTAGGAAATAAGACGTAGAAGGAACAAATACAGTATCTCACAAAAGTGAGTACACCCCTCACGTTTTTGTAAATATTTTATTATATCTTTTCATGGGACAACACTGAAGATATGACACTTTGATACAATGTAAAGTAGTCAGTGTACAGCTTGCATAACAGTGTAAATCTGCTGTCCCCTCAAAATAACTCAACACACAGCCATTAAAGTATAAACCGCTGGCAACAAAAATGAGTACACCCCTATTGAAAACGTCCAAATTGTGCCCAATTAGCCATTTTCCCTCCCCTGTGTCATGTGACCCGTTAGTGTTACAAGGTCTCAGGTGTGAATGGAGAGCAGGTGTGTTAAATTCAGTGTTATCGCTCTCACACTCTCTCATACTGGTCACTGCAAGTTCAACATGGCACCTCTTGGCAAAGAACTCTCTGAAGATCTGAAAAAAAAGAAAAAAAAAACTATTGTTGCTCTACATAAAGATGGCCTTGGCTATAAGAAGATTGCCAACACCCTGAAACTGAGCTGCAGCACGGTGGCCAAGACTATACAGCAATTTAATAGGACAGGTTCCACTCAGAACAGGCCTCGCCATGGTCGACCAAAGAAGTTGAGTGCATGTGCTCAGCGTCATATCCAGAGGTTGTCTTTTGAAAATAGAGGTATGAGTGGTGCCAACATTGCTGCAGAGGATGAAGGGGTGTGGGGTCAGCCTGTCAGTGCTCCGACCATAAGCCACACACTGCGTCAAACTGGTCTGCGTGGCTGTTGTTCCAGAAGGAAGCCCCTTTTAAAGATGATGCACAAGAAAGCCCGCAAACAGTTTGCTGAAGACAAGCAGACTAAGGACATGGATTACTGGAACCGTGTCCTGTTGTCTGATGAAACGCAGATAAACTTATTTGGTTCAGATGGTGTCAAGCGTGTGTGGTGGAAACCAGGTGAGGAGTACAAAGACAAGTGTGTCTTGCCTACAGTCAAGCATGGTGGTGGGAGTCTCATGTTTTGGGGCTGCATGAGTGCTGCTGGCACTGGGGAGCTACAGTTCATTGAGGGAACCATAAATGCCAACATGTACTGTGACATACTGAAGCAGAGCATGATCGGAAACTGGGCCACAGGGCAGTATTCCAACATGACAACCAACCCATACACACCTCCAAGACGACCACTGCCTTGCTAAAGAAACTGAAGGTAAAGGTGATGGACAGCCAAGCATGTCTCCAGACCTGAACCCTATTGAGCATCTGTGGGGTATCCTCAAACGGAAGGTGGAGGAGCGCAAGGTCTCTAACACCATGATGTCGTCATGGAGGAGTGGAAGAGGATTCGAGTGTGTCTGTTATACAAGCTGTACACTGGCCACGGTTTCATGGGCAAAATTTCTTCAATCTGATTACAATTCAGATCAGAATTTTACTGTTTACATGGATCCTGAAAAAGCTGATCCAATTAGGACGTACGTTTCTATGTGTCACATGTTTGAACAGAATAATTCATTTTGACATGCACACGTCGACATTTCAACATTCCAAAAATAGTAGAAGAAGAAGCAAGTTCCGGTGTTAGCAAGCCCCACTTTGTGTTGAAATGGACCTGTATTGTGTTATTCAGACTGTACTTTTGTTTCTGCTGGTCTCCGTAATGAAGCTACAAGTACATACTTCTGCATATATCTTGGCAAGAACCAAGCAGACCGCCCGTAAATCTACTGGAGGAAAAGCCCCCAGGAAGCAGCTGGCCACCAAGGCTGCTCGGAAAAGCGCTCCGGCCACCGGTGGAGTGAAGAAGCCTCACCGTTACAGGCCCGGTACCGTGGCTCTGAGAGAGATCCGTCCCTACCAGAAATCCACGGAGCTGCTCATCCGTAAGCTGCCCTTCCAGCACCTGGTGAGGGAGATCGCTCAGGACTTCAAGACCCACCTGCGCTTCCAGAGCTCCGCCGTCATGGCTCTGCAGGAGGCCAGCGAGGCCTACCTGGTGGGTCTCTTCGAGGACACCAACCTGTGTGCCATCCACGCCAAGAGGGTCACCATCATGCCCAAAGACATCCAGCTGGCCCGCCGCATCCGCGGAGAGAGAGGTTAGACTTTCTGCTGCACATCCACCAACCACAATGCTCCACACTGTGTGTCTATATATATATATATATATATATATATATATATATATATATATATATATATATATTTATTTATAGTAATATGTACATATGTATACTAGCTGCTCTTGTTTTTTCTTGCCTTCTGATTGTTGCTCTGAGTGTTGCTGTCCCTGTGCTGTTGCAATCCTGGAATTTCCCCATTGTGGGACTAATATACAGTAGGCTTATCTTATCTTATTTTATCTTATATGACGAACAGAGGAAGACAGCAGGATGATACAGACCAGTTTTGTTTTACTCCCGCTATGTTTTCCGCTAGCTGCTGTAAAGGTGAAAATATGTCATGTCGACGTGTGGCTGGCATACAGTTATGAGCAGTAAATACACTACCGTTCAAAAGTTTGGGGTCACCCAGACAATTATTTTGTATTTTCCATGAAAAGTCACACTTATTTACCACCATGAGTTGTAAAATGAATAGAAAATATAGTCAAGACATTGACAAGGTTAGAAATAATGATTTGCATTTGAAATAATAATTTTTTCCAGATACTAACCTGCTCAAAGGGAGGTCAGTTTTATAGCTTCTCTAACCAGCTAAACTGTTTTCATCTGTGCTAACATGATTGCACAAGGGTTTTCTAATCATCCATTAGCCTTCTGACGCAATGAGCAAACACATTGTACCATTAGAACACTGGAGTGATAGTTGCTGGAAATGGGCCTCTATACACCTATGTTGATATTGCACCAAAAACCAGACATTTGCAGCTAGAATAGTCATTTACCACATTAGCAATGTATATTAGATATTAGAGTGTATTTCTGATTAGTTTAAAGTTATCTTCATTGAAAAAAACAGTGCTTTTCTTTAAAAAATAAGGAAATTTCTAAGTGACCCCAAACTTTTGAACGGTAGTGTATATTTTCTGCCCAGCCTTCGGAATAAGTGTTTGCATGCGCACCATTCGGATTAACAATCGGCATAACCCACCCGTCTCAATCGGAATGAAATTTTTATCCGAATGAGCGTGATCGGGTCAGAATATTCAGATTGGCATGTTTACATCAAGCATTTTTATTCCAATCAGGCTTTTAATCCGGTTACTTGTGTGCATGTAAACATGGTCACTGACTACTTTACATTGTATCAAAGTGTCATGTTTTCAGTGTTTTCACATGAAAAGATATAATAAAGTATTTACAAAAATGTAAGGGGTGTACTCACTTTTTTGAGATACTTTAGATCACTCACCAAATTAGTTTTAGCTTGTACAATAACATGAAATTAAATAAAACCTGAAGCTGATAGGGAGGGACAAACTTTTTTAAAGGAGGAGAGAGCTGCAGTCCACAGAAGCCATATCTCCTTCACTGTCAAGCTTTTGTAACTGCCTGATAACCAGCCACGCTCACACAGAGTGCTGAATCTGAGCTGGTTGCATTCTTTGGCTACTAACAGAGAGCCTAGACCTTCCACTGCTCTGCTTGGAGACTCAGGATTTTGAGAATACATCTCGGTAAAGCTTCTAGACTCTCCAAACCACCCAGAGAATGTGATAACACAGATGTCTTCAGTGCGGGGGAGTGCATGATGTCATCGGAGTCGGAGTTCATGTTGCTATCTTATTATTGTCTCCATTTTTCAGTATCAGCAGCTGGACCACATCTGTCCATCACTGTCGTCATTGGACATGATGTCACTTTGTCTTGTGGAAATGTGATCGGTGGTCAGCATAACTGTGGTGGTACTATTTGGATGTACAGGAATAAAGAGAGAGAAGAAGAGCTGGTGGATAATGGGGAGATTGAGGACAACTCTATATCAGACAGACTGAGTGTTACAGAGAACTGTTCTTTGGTTATAAAGCAGGTCACAGATGATGATGTTGGTCGATACACCTGCAGACAGAAGAAATCAGAACAAGAACAAAGTTCAGGATTTAACGTGGATTTATCTATTATTGAGAGTGAGTATTTCCATCTTTTTTTTTTTTTTTAGCTCAAATTACTCTGTTAGAACAACAAAGTGAAGTATTGCAGCAATTACTTTTACTTTTTTCTCCAATATCTTGATCTTCTCCAGTGACTGAAAACCGTTATGATGATAACGTCATCTTCCACTGCCAAATGTATTCAATTGAATCCTGTCAACCGGAAGTGGAGTGGGTGTATGAGGGTAAAGAATCCATACACAAGGTCACTTCACCAGCTCACTGCTCTGCTATCGTGAAAGTTCCAACATCTCACTTTAACCAGACGTCAAACTTATATGATTTACTGAAGTGTAAAGTGACAGATAAATACACTCTGACAGTTCAGCTCTTTCCCTTCAGACATCAGTGCTCAGGTGAGAATATGATCAGCTCTTTAAAATCTAGTCCTATAGTACAAGTGTTAAATATTTATGTGTTAAGTCAAATAGCAGTATGTTGATTTCAGTACAACATTATAGTATTTTATTGATTTTTGTTCAGGTAATGATAGTTAGAAAAACCAACAAAATAACTCATCTGTTTAGACTTTTATTGTTGAGGTTAAACATTGCAATGCATCTGTTTTCATTTTTGAGATAAGAGTAAATATTGACTTTATTGTTTTTTTCTGTATTTCTTCAGATTCAAAACAAGCAGATAAAGGTAATGACAGAGGAAGTATTCCTCTCTTTATTGTCTAATCTTTTCATACTAATGAACCGTCATGTTTATAGAAGACAAAAGACTTGGACCTTATTTAAATCTCAGTTGTGCTTCGATGTTTGTTGCTTTTAGGAACCACTTGGTCACATTAACTTGAAAATTAGTTATTGATTAACAAGCACAGAGTGACCAGTATTCATTGGTGTGGGAAATAAGTTAAACAGCTGGTCATTTTCTTACCAGGTTGGCTGTATGGAATTATTTCTGTGGGTTTAGCTGTCATCTTAAGTATCATGATGATCATTATATGGAAGAAAACTAAAGGTGAGAACCTGTAAAGATTCAAAGGTGAAAGCTTTAAATGGCCAAACTTTAAGAGCTTTTGCACTTAAATGTCTTAAATGTCTGATGCTTTAAGGGACAAAAAGTCAAATGGAACAAAACACTGTAAGTTTAAACACTGAAAGGTCAAACGACTTCTAAATCTATTACTGCATAAGAAGACAGTATTCAAAGAAAATATTCAACAATAAAATAACTGCCTGTGTACTGTGTAGGATGATCCTGAGGATGGTGTTTCTTATGCCTCCATCAGTTATACCAGGATGACCAAGAGTAAAGCAAAGGTGAGTTTTCTTAGTGGTGACTTATAAAGCTCCTCCTGCGTCTGTGAAATTTATGTGTATGTAAAATGTTTACATGTTTTGTTCTAGGTCCACAATGATGGTGATGAAGGTGACAACGTGACCTACAGCTCTGTTAATGTTCCCTCAACTCGTGGAGCTTCTACTGACTAGTCAAATTATTTTGCCATTTTCAACAAAACAAACACTGTCCTTGTCCAGTTAATATTTTTGCATTTAGTTTCCATTTGTTTCCATATCTTGCTCACTCATTCTCAGACATTGACTGCCATTTATGATCGTTTGAGCTCACTTTTTCCTTTACTTTTCACAGACATTGAAAACTGCTAATTTAGCTCCAGGAGAGGATTGTGTTTGTTTGTTTGTTGGTTCGTTTGTTTACTCATGGCTGTTTCAAATGTGAAATGTGGGGATGTCACAAGCTGGTAGTCCTTCATTTATGTCACCTGTGCAGCAGACGATGGGGTTATCTCAGTGGGCTGTCAGATCCAGGATTTTACCTCTGTGCAGAAGTCTGGTACCACCTCGCCATCTAATGGATGCAATCCTAGCACTAGTCCTAATGGTAATGCAACAGGACTGCTTAAGGTGGTGATGAGGAGACTCACCTGGCCTCTGACTGCCTTTATCCATTTGCCTACCCTGCCACCTCTGATAGTACACCTAGACTGCGTGGCCTCCTAGCTGGATACAGCGAGGCTCTTGGTACTGCGCTAGGCCATAAATTCAGTGGCCTTGATGTATGCCCTAAGGATATGTCTATTTCATATGCCATGATATCATGCATGTAGCACTGCTATATATTTTCATATACTGCACTGTTTCATTACATAATAAGAGTCCTAATACAGTGATCTTCTTTGTCTTCCGCTAACGTAACCTTACTTAACAGGGTTAATAGCTATTTAACATTTTTATCTTTATCACAGCATAGGGATTTATGTTGACAGTTTCCATATCCCTTCACAGAGATTGATAATTACCATCTAATATGTATTTTTTTATCCTAGTAAAAGCACTATGATTAAATCACAAGTTAACCAGAATCATCAAGTACATGTGCAATAAATATTTTAAATTGTCATTGTTTAAACTTCTTATTTTTTACACAGCACTGCTTTTCCTCACACTAAGAAATCTGAAAGAAAAACCCTCACATATCAATAAGAGTAAATGTGGAAATTTATGTGTGCAAAAGATCAAAAAATCATCCTAAAAACTGAAAAATTCTTGAGCAAAAAGTGATGGGGGGTGAATTGCACATTGATCAGGGGAAAAATATAAATTTAGAAGAAAAATTACATCGGTTCGATATGAGGGAAAACTTGAAATTGTCAAGAAAATTACAAATTCATGAGGCAAAGCAAGGCAAGGCAAGTGTATTTGTATAAAACACATTTCACGTACAAGACAATTCAAAGTGCTTTACATAAAAAACATTGCAGAAGGAATACATAAGAATTTCAAAGCAAACTAAAAATAAAGAGAAACAAAGACAAGCTAAAATAGAACATGACAGAAATAAAAATTTACAGTACATTGTAGGAGATTAACAATTGTTCTACTGAACAGCCCCAGCAAATAGAAGACTTTAAAGCAGCTGCGAGTTTCAGCAGCCCTGATACTTTCTGGGAGTTTGTTCCATATGTGAGGGGCATAAAAACTGAATGGTGCCTCACCATGTCTGGTTCGAACTCTGGCCGCAGATAGTAGGCCTGACCCTGATGATGAGCAAAAAAATCCAAAGTTAAAAAAAAAAAAAACATTGAAAATCTAAGAGAAAATACACATTTATGAGATGAATGACAAAAAAGAATAAATCTTCAGTATATACTTGATTAGTCATGATTAAGTAGTTTCTTTGTTTACTTCTCTTGCTTGAATAATATCCGAAGGAAATGCTACTTTTACTACAGCACAATTTCTGGTTGCTCACGTCTGAAGGGGTTAGCACGCTGCCTGTTTCTTTACTCCCCTAAAAAATAAACACCTTAATGCAGGTCTATTCAATTAGCGGCCCGTGGGCCTATAAGTCACTTCCCCTTCCTCCTTTAGGATCCTCAGATCACAACTGTGTACATTTGCTGCCCACATATAAAACTGCTCTCAGAAGAGGCAAGGTGGAGACCAGAGACATAGATGTGTGGACAGAGGATTCAGTGCACTGCCTCCAGGAATGCTTTAACTGTACAGACTGGGAAATGTTCACACTGTCCTGGGGGGATGATTTGGACTCTTTGGTGGACGTCACATGCTCATACATGGTTTTCTGTAAAAATAAGATCATTCTATGTAAACGTGTCAAAATATGTCCCAACAACAAGCCATGGGTTACAAAATCAGTTAAATCCTGCTTACAGAGGAAAGCACTTGCCTTTAAACAGGGGTCTGTTTCTGAGCTACAGGTTGCAACAAAAGAGCTGAAGGCCGAAATTTTAAGAGCAAAACAGAATTATAAATCAGAGCTGGAAAGCAAGATGGCAACAAAGAAACTTGGTTCAGCCTCGGCCAGTATGAAAACTATTGCAGGCCTTCAGAGCACAGAACGCAGCAATCATGTGTTTTTAGATGGTTTTAATTCAGACACAGAGCTGGCTAATGCTCTTAATTGTTTTTATGGTCGTTTTGACTTCTTTGATTTTAGCACTGAAACCCAAGATTTGAAACAGAAACTCAAAGACAATCAGCACTTTAATATTGAGGTGCAGGATGTTAAAAGGGAGTTCTGCGCTGTAAAACTGAACAAAAGTCAGGGCCCTGATAATATATGTGGGCGCTTGATAAAGTCCTGTGCACATGAACTGAGTCCTATATTTCATTACATTTTCAATAAGTCCTTACAGACACAACATGTGCCTAAGATCTGGAAAGAAGCCGTGGTTGTTCCTGTTCCAAAATCCAGCTGTCCTAAAACGGTAAACGACTTTAGACCAGTTGCTTTGACTTCAATTTTAATGAAAATTTTTGAAAAACTGGTCAGATGTGAGGTCCTAAAGCAGACTGAGCATGCATTGGATCCTCTGCAGTTTGCCTATAGGCCTCACAGAGGAGTGGAGGATGCCACTGTCACTCTGTTTAACATGCTTTTTAAACATCTGGATTTTAATGGGACACACGCCAGGCTTTTATTTGTGGACTTTTCCTCCGCCTTTAATACAATCCAACCTCATATTTTAGTTGAAAGGCTCCTGCAACAATTTGATTTGAGCAATAATCTGGTGGGTTGGATTCTGGATTTCTTAACCAACAGGACGCAGAGAGTAAGGGTCAATGGTACATTGTCTGACCTAAAGTGCTCTTCTACTGGCTCTCCTCAGGAGTGTGTGTTGTCACCACTACTCTTCATCCTGTACACAAACATGTGTCGGAGCAGACATGACAACAGACACATTATAAAGTATGCTGATGACTCAGTTATTGTCAGTCTCCTCCAGGATGGTGAGAGTGGCCATGGCCCAGTAGTTGATGATTTTGTTCACTGGTGTGAGGATTCCTACCTGCAGCTGAATACGACAAAAACTAAAGACATGATTATTGACTTTAGGAGGAAAACTCCCAGGCACAAAGTCACCGTACTAAAAGGCCAGACCACCGAATGTGTACAATCCTACAAATATCTTGGGACGATTATTGATAACAATTTAAACTTTGAAGAGAACTGTGAAATGGTGTGCAAAAAGGGTCAGCAACATTTGCATTGCTTGAGAAAACTTGCACACTTCCAAATTGACCGAACCATAATGACAATGTTTTATCGGGCTTTTATTGAATCTGTTTTATCCTTTTCTTTAGTGTCATGGTTTGGTCAGATAAAACTGAAACAGAGGAAATCCTTGGATCAGGTAGTTAGATGGTCCAGTTGTTTGCTTGGTGAGCCACAGGTGAGCCTGACATCCCTGTACACCAGACAAGTACAGAGGATGGCTACCTCCATTTTAAAGTAGAACTGAACTGAACGGCATTGAAAGGCACTGGGTGATAGTACATACAATTATAAAGATAATTTATCATTGGCACCCCCTCCACAAATTCCGGAAACTTGGAGAAAATCGCGATTTTGAATTTTCCGCCCTGAAAAATCAGACAAATCCGCCGAAGTGCAGCCGGAGTTCCGCGTGACGTCACAAGTGTGACCCAGTCCTCATGTTTACCATTGCAAGCACGTCGACACTGGTTGTTTTTGGTGCATTTTGTCGTGATAGTCGACTACAAAACACTTCCAACACCTGGGAAGATCTGTTCAGTGGCCAAGGAAAGCTGTCATGGCGACGAAAGAAAAGAAAGGGGGAGGAAAAGCGACCGGGAAGCGATGCGTTTCTAGATATACAGTGATCCCTCACTTATCGCGTTTAATGGGGACCAGAACCGACCGCGAAAAGTGAAAAACTGCAACGTAGTGTCACCCCCCCCCAAGGGCGTCACAAGCACTATTTTGCACAAAAAGGCACAAGAGAACAGCGAAAAGTGCCACTAAGCAACACGAGCGATAAAGAACAATGAATGCAGTCTTCCTTCACTGGGTAAAACGTCTCGGCCAATCAGCTTGCAAGGTAAAACGTCTCGGCCAATCAGCTTGCAAGACTCCCGAGCGGTGAAGCGGTGGGCAGAGAGGAGTGGAGCGGTGGTCAGAGAGGTAGATTTTGAGTTGTGCGGGCTCTCCGTGTTGATACCTGATGTTCTAATGAGAAGGCAGGGAGACTACATTAGAACATCAGGTATCAACACGGAGAGCCCGATCTCCCCGGCTCCCCAGCCCGCTTGGGAATCTCGCAAGCTGATTGGCCGAGACGTTTTACCTCGCAAGCTGATTGGCCGAGACATTTTACCTCGCAAGCTGAATGGCCAAGACGTTTTACCCAGCTTCGCTCCCTGCCTAGCACCTATACCCAGCGAAGGAAGACCGCATTCATTGTTCTTTATCGCTCGTGTTGCTTAGTGGCACTTTTCGCTGTTGTCTTGTGCCTTTTTGTGCAAAATAGTGCTTGTGACGCCCTGGGGGTGGGGGTGACGCTACTTCGCGGTTTTTCACTTTTCGCGGTCGGTTCTGGTCCCCATTAAACGCGATAGGTGAGGGATCACTGTAATAAGTTGGAAAAATGCTGATGTTTTTTTTCCCTTTCTTTTTTATTGTTAATTTTCCTTATCCTGACACCCCAAACATGCCAAAGTAAAGACTCACCATTCTGTATTCAATAAGCGGCTCTCCTCCCCATCACTGCTGCGGTCTGAGTCGGTGCCGGAATCCCCCGAAAATTCTGGCTCTAATCTGTACGGTTCTATGCCTTCCTCGTTCTCTTCCTGTTCACTTGACACTCCTGCATCCTCCTCTGTCTTGTCACTGATCCTGAATGCCTCTTCACTCTGAAAACTCTGGTGTTCTTGACTGCTGGAACTGCTATCATCTGCCATTGTTGTTTTGATAAGGGTCACACTCATGACGTCACGCAGCGTCGTCTGCACTACTTCCGGTTTGTTTGGCACTGCCAGCCAGAGGCAGAAGTTTATCGGCTTATAGCTTGGCCATCGCACGGCCTAAAAATTTCTTTTATGTGTTGAAAAATACAATAGGTAATAAGGAATTAATCTGCTATTCTACTTTTTTGGCAAAAAGGTGAGTTCAGTTCTACTTTAAATGATGACTCCTACCCTTTGTACTGCAACTTTCAGCTTCTTCCCTCAAGACAGAGGTTTGCTGTCCGAAAAAGTAAAACCCAGTGCTACAAAAACAGCTTTGTTCCTGCTGCTATCAAAGAGTTGAACAAGTTGTAACAATATATTGCACATAATTTAGGTACCTATTTATTAACTCCTTTTTATATTTACTTATTTTTGTATGATGTTATTTGGGTTCTAAATATTTTATTGGGTTTTAGACCTTTGAGTTTTTAACCTCTTTGACTAGTTTTTTAACTTTTTTAATATGACCCTTCTCTCTTACCTCTGGTTTTTCTCCCATCTCTTTGTCTTTATACCCTGATTGATGGAGCCTTGAGTATTTTTATCATGTTTATAGTCAGCTTCATGTGTGCCTGTGTTTGTGTCTATGTTGAATGTAATTTGTGGCTTGTAAATATGGATGTCACCAGACTGCAAAACAAATCTACCTACGTGTACAAATAAAGTAACCTGAACCTGAACCTGAAAATGCGGACCAGAACCAACCTCCGAGTGGCCCAAGGAAATATAAATTTTTAAAAAATGTGAAGGAATGACAGTCCACAAGCGCGCACAGGAACAACGCATGTGACCATCATCCGCATGGAGTTCAGAAGCGCCCTGTCCACCTGAGCATTCCAGATGGCAGGCAGAGTGGTTTTTCAGCATTGCTGTCTGAGAGAAACATGAGTTTATTAAAGAACTTCAAACGGAAAAAAAGCAGAAGAGATCTGTAAGCAGTGGAGGCATTTATCGTGGTTTCAACCTGCTGGAAACAGGAGCAATAATAATGAAGTCGCTTAGCAAATGTGTGGTGAGCCTTCCTACTGTATGCAGGGAAAGGCAAGAGTGACTGAATCGCTTAGGATTAACTTCACCAGCTACTACAATATCCCTCCAAGCCGATCCTGAGCATCCATCTATCCATCCATCAATCCATGGATGGATGGATAGATGGATATTATGTACCTGGCAAGTTAAGATGACCATAATTCACAAAGTCAATGACTTTAATCTGTCAGCAGTCTTCAGACAAACTAAACGTGCCAACATTTGGATTTCAAAATAAGGGAAGGTTTTTCCTGCTGTCTGGTTGGTGAGGAAAGTTTTAAAAAACTATAAATATATAGAAATATTTTAACAGAAAAAAAACTACATCCTTGGTCATTTAAGTTAATTTATTTCATTAAATATACTTTTATTAATATTTTTTGTTTGAAATAAGAGTTAAATTATTGTTCTGTTCTTGCTCTGCAAACGTGTGGTGAAAAGTGTAAATTGTATAAGGAAAAAACATAAATTTTTTTTGACCAGAATCTGTTTCAAATTTATTTAAAAAAATCCAGCAATTTTATTTAACTAGTACATACCCGTGCATGCCCATGCATACCTGTGCATACCCATAGAAACCAAGTATAAGCAAGTATTTCTGCATCCCTGTAGAAAGCAGGTGTAAGCAAGCACATCAGCACTCGTTCAGTGATGCCTGCCTTTGATCTTTGATGGTGTCATAGCAAGTCCTATGATCTTTGATGATGTCATAGTGAGTCCTATGATCTTGAGTCATGCCTGCATTTGATCTTTGAAGATGTCATAGTGAGTCCTATGATCTTTGATGATGGCATAGCCAGTCCTCTGATGCCTGCATTTGATCTTTGATGATATCATAGCGAGTCCTATGATCGTGAGTGATGCCTGCCTTTGATCTTTTGTGATGTCATAGTGAGTCCTATGTTCTTTTAGTGAGTCCTATGATTGTGACATCGTGACAGAGATTGAATTATATATAGAGTGATGATGAGTAATGCCTGCCTTTGGTCTTTGATGATGTCATAGCGAGTCCTATGATCTTTGATGATGTCATAGCAAGTCCTATGGTCGTGAGTGATGACTGCCTTTGATCTTTGATGATGGCATAGTGAGTCCTATGATGCATTTGATCTTTGATAATGTCATAGCGAGTCCTATGATCGTGAGTGATGCCTTTAAAGACATCATGTAGAGCTCAGCATAACATCATAGGAGATCATGTAGAGGTCATAGGAACATCATAGGCAATCCTATGATCTTTTAGCAAGTCCAATGATCATGACACACAGATACACTGACAAAATAAACAAAAATTAGCCATAAAAATCCACAAATTTATAACAGTCTCAAATCTACAAGAGAAGTTATTTTTACAAGAGGAAATTACAAATTTGAGGAAAATTATTCTTCTTTTAGATTTGACTGGCGGTTCTTCTCCTTCTTCTTTTAGATTTGATTGGTGGTTGGCAACCAGCTTACAGGTGCATTACCACCACAGACTTCACTCTATATCATCATTGCTTCTTCCTTGATTGGCGTTTGGCAACCAGCTTGCAGGTGCATTACTGCCACTGATTTTATTATCATAACTCTATATCTTTGTATAAGGAGTTCTTATAAGGAGGTTTCAAATCACCATCCATCCATCTTCTACCGCTTCTCCGGAGGTCCGGGTTGCGGAGGCAGCAGTTCAAGCAAAGAAGCCCAGACTTCCCTCTCCCCAACCACCTGCTCCAGCTATTCAGAGATGATACCAAGGCGTTCCCAGGCCAACTTGGAGACATAGTCTCTTCAGCGAGTCCTGGGTCTGCCCCAGGGTCTCCTCCCAGAGGGACGTGCCCGAAACACCTCAAATGGGAGGCGTCCAGGAGGCATCCTGATCAGATGCCCATACCACCTCAACTGGCTCCTTTCAATGTGGAGGAGCAGCGGTTCTACTATGAGCCTCTCCCGGATGACTGAACTCCTCACCTTATCTCTAAGGGTGAGTCCAGCAAGCCTACTAAGAAAGCTCATTTTAGCCGCTTGTACCCGCAATCGCATTCTTTCGGTCACTACCCAAAGCTCATGACCATAGGTGAGGGTAGGAACCTAGATTGACTGGAAAATCAACAGCCCTGCCTTAGAGCTCAGCTCCCTCTTCACCATAACAGACCAGTACAACGTCCATATCACTGCAGATGCTGCTCTGCTCCATCTGTCAATCTCTTGCTCCATTCTCCCCTCACTCAAGAATAAGACCCCACGATACTTAAATTCCTCCACTTGGGGCAGGAGCTTGTCCCCATCCAGGAGAGGGCAATCCACCTTTTTCCGGCTGAGGACCATGGACTCGGACTTGGAGGTACTGATTCTCATCCCAGCCACTTCACACTCAGCGGCAAACCATCCCAGTAAGAACTGTAGGTCATTGCTGGATGAAGCCAGCAGGACAACATCATATACAAACAACGAGGATGAGATCCTGTGGTCACCAAGCATGACACCCTCCATTCCCTGGCTGCGCTTAGAAATCCTGTCCATAAAAATTAAGAACAGGATCGGTGACAAAGGGCAGCCCTGGCAGAGTCCAACTCTCACTAGGAATGAGTCAGACCGAGTGTTGTCAATACGAACCAAGCTCTCACAACAGTCGTACAGAGACCGAATAGGTCATAACAACAAGTCCGATACCCCATACTCCCAAAGCACCGCCCACAAAAAACCATGAGGGATGTAGTCGAATGACTTCTCCAAGTCCACAAAACACATGTAAACTGTTTGGGCAAACTCCCACCAACCCTCGAGGATTCTCGTGAGGGTAAAGAGCTGGTCCGATGTGCCACGGCCAGGATGAAAACCACATTGCTCCTCCTGAATCCGAGGTTCAACCAACAGCTGGACTCTCCTCTCCAGCACTTTGGCACAGACCTTCCCAGGGAGGCTGAGGAGTGTGATCCCTCTAAAGTTGGAGCACACCCTCCAGTCCCCTTTTTTGTAGAGAGGAACCACCACCCCAGTTTGCCATGGCAAAGGCACTGCCCCGGACCTCCACGCAATGCTGCAGAGGCGTGTCAACCATGACAGCCCTACAACATCCAGAGCCTTGAGGTACTCAGGGCGAACCTCATCCACCCCCGGGGCCCAGCCACGAAAGAGATTTTTAACCACAATGGCGACCTCAGCCCCTGTGATAGGCGAGTCTTTCCTTTTGTCCACAAGCCCTGCTTCCTCTATGGAAGGCATATCAGTGAGATTAAGGAGATCCTCAAAGTGTTCCTTCCACAGCTCGAAGATATCCCCATTCGAAGTCAGCAGCGCCCCATCTGCACCATACACAGTGTGGACAGGGAGCTGCTTCCCCCTCCTGAGCCGCCGGACAGTTTGCCAGAATCTCTTCGAGGCCGACTGAAAGTCTTGTTCCATGGCCTCACCGAACTCCTCCCATACCCAAGTTTTTGCTTCAGCAACAACCCGAGCTGCACTCTGCTTGGCCTGCCAGTACACCTCAGCTGCTTCGGGAGTCCCACAAGCAAACCAAGCCTGATGGGACTCCTTCTTCAGCTTAATGGCCCCCCTCACCACTGGTGTCCACCACTTGTGTCTGGGGTTGCCACCACAAGATGCCCTGACAACCCTGTGGCTGCAGCCCTGGGCAGCCGTCTCAACAATGGAGATGGAGAACATGGCCCATTCAGACTCCCATGTCTCCAGACTCCCTTGGAATGTGGATGAAGTTCTTCCGGAGATGGGAGTTGAAGACCTCCCGGACAGGGGCCTCAGCCCCTGAAGTTCCCAGCACACCCTCACTATACACTTGGGTCTACCAGGTCTGAATGGTGTCCTCCCCTGCCATCAGATCCAACTCACCACCAGGTGGTGATCAGTTGACAGCTCTGCACCTCTCTTTACCCGAGTGTCTAAGACATAGGGTTCCAGATCTGATGACACAATAACAAAAGCGATCATCGACCTGCGACCTAGGGTGTCCTGGTGCCAGGTGCACATATGGACACCCTTATGCTTGAACATGATGTTCGATATGGACAAACTGTGGTTACCACAGAAGTCCAATAACTGAACACCACTCAGGTCCAGATCAGGCAGGCCAATCCTCCAAATCACCCCCTTCAAGGCTTCACTGCCATCGGCCACGTGCGCATTGAAGTCCCCCAGTAGGACAATGGAGTCTCCAAGAGGAGCATCCTCCAGCACCCCAGTCAAAGACTCCAAAAAGGGTTTGTACTCTGAACCATTACCTGGTGCATAAGCACAAATGATGGTCAGGACCCATTTCCCAACCCGATGGCACAGGGAAACAACCCTTTCTTCCACCGGGGAAAACGTCAATATAGAGGCAGCAAGGTGGAGAGATACACGGACACCCACCCCTGCTTGTTGCCTCTCACCCAGGGCAACTTCAGAGTAGGCCAAGCTCCAGCCCCTCTCCAGGAGACGGGTTCCAAAACCAGAGCTGTGTGTTGAGGTGAGGCCGACTATATCTAGCCGGTATCTCTCAACTTCATGCACCAGCTCAGGCTCCTTCCCCACCAGAGAGGTGACATTCCACGTCCCAAAAACCAGTTTAGGAAGCCTGGGATCAGACTGCCAAGGTCTCCACCTTTGACCGCCACCTGATCCACACAGCACCAGACCCTCATGGTCCCTCCTGTAGATGGTGATCCCACTGGAGGGCGGACCCATGTATCTCCTTTGGGCTGAGCCTATCCGGGTCCCATGGGCGGAAATCCGGCCACCAGATGCAAGCCATCGAGCCCCTCCCCCAGGCCTGGCTCCAAGGTGGGGTCCCGGTAACCCCATACTGGGCGGGGTACACTGGATCCCTGCTCTAGCGTTCATCATGAGAGTCTATTGGATCGTTCTTAGTCTGGCCCTTCACCTAGGACCAGTTTGTCTTGGGTGACCCTACCAGAGGAAAATTGCCCCTGAAAACATAGCTCCTGGAATCATTAGGGCATGCAAACCCCCTACCATGATAAGGTGACAATCCATGAGGGGTTTCAAATCACTCTATATCTCATTCAAGAAATCTCTTGTGTCTATTTTTGTGTCTGTCTGTCTTTCTGTCTGTCTGTCACAACCATAGGACTTGCTAGAAGATCATAGGATTGCCTATGATGTGTCTATGACATCTACATGATGTCTATTTGACGTCATATAGACACCATAGTATAGAGTGATTCAAGAAAATTTGTGCGTGTGTGTCTGTGTGTGATCAAAGGCAGACATCACTCACGATCATAGGACCCCTATGATATCATCAAAGATCATAGGACTTGCTATGACACATAGCAGAGGGCATTAGACGTATCACACCCATAGTATATTCATTCATATTGTATGACCTCGATTGTTAATATTGCTTTTATACAACAGTTCCACAAGCACAATCACTCTATATACAATTCAAGAAATCTCTGTCTGTATGTCTGTCTGTCTGTGCGCCATGATCACAGGTCTCGCTAAAAGATCATAGGACTCGCTACGACATCATCAAAGATCAAAGGCAGGCATCACTCATGATCATAGGACTCGCTATGACATCATCAAAGATCACAGGACTCTATATGACATCATCAAAGATCAAAGGCAGGCATCAGTGAATGAGTGGTGACGTCAAAGATCAAAGCAAGTTTCACCAGGGTTACTGTTACCATGGTAACCATGTCTAAGGTCAAAGCTAGGCATTACCATGGTTTTTGTTGCCATGGTAACCATGTCAAAGATCAAAGGCAGGAATGCAGAAATGTTTGGTTACACTTGCTCTCTACTGGCATGCTTATACTTGGTTTCTACGGGCATGCACAGGTATGCATGGGCATGGATACACTAGTTTAGATAAATTACAGAGAAAAGTAGAAAACTAGAAGAAAATAGTTATACATTTTGGAGAAAAACCTCAAACCTTCAAGACTGAAGACATTACTCAAGTTTTTAAGTGGGTGCTTTTTGCATCCTTAACTATACGAGAAATTTTAGGTTGACTGATATACTATGTGTATAATGGAATGTAAAGTTGTAAAAAGAGGTTCCTATTCACATGTGATTTAAAACAAAAGAAACCACAATGCTAGATGTGCAATGTGTGTTAATGCTATCAATCTTGTGATCTTCAATCTTGTGTATCAATGTTATCAATCTTGTGTTAATGTTATCAATCATGTGATTTAAAACAAAACAAACCACAATGCTGGATGTGCAATGTTTGTTAATGTTATCAATCTTTTCTTCGGGGAGGTTTGTGCACTGAAGTGTTTGACAATTCATTTTTTTATTCAGCTAAATGCACTTTGTGATGTGCCAAGGTCAGTTATTACCAGGATGTAGAATATTTTATTTCAAAAGGAAAACAAATGTTCATGCTACTAACAGTGCACACTGAGTTTTATGCACTTTGAGATATGCCTGATAAGATGTGACCAAAATGGTTATTTGCTGATTTTTTTTTTTCCATTCTATTTAATTGTTGTTCAAGAGGAAAAAGGGATAGCAGCACTCAGAGTAATAACAAAAAAAACAAGATAATAAGAATAATAAGAACTGGTTAGCCAAAGCAGTAAAAGAATATACATATGTACACAGATATATACACAGTGCAGGAGCATTATAGGTAGATGGAAAAAAACAGCATTACGGTTTGTTAAATTACCCTGCAGAATATGAATGCACCCTGACAGTGTATTTCGCATTTGAATCAACAGTGTTGTTGCCATCTTCAGTAATGATTGTAATTGTCCTAGTTGTGTATTGCAGGGGATGATCTTTATTGTGCAAAATTGTTACGTTTAGTACATTTAATTTGACTTCTACAAGCAGCCCTGGTTAGGCTATAAAGTCTGACAGCCGTAGGTAAGAAGGACCTGTG
Organism: Pholidichthys leucotaenia; assembly: GCA_020510985.1. Lineage (NCBI taxonomy): Eukaryota > Metazoa > Chordata > Actinopteri > Cichliformes > Pholidichthyidae > Pholidichthys > Pholidichthys leucotaenia. The sequence goes on from CM035842.1 coordinate 266,656,149, forward strand.
GAACCTCTCTGTCGTGAACCTAGGATGGCACAGCCTACCGCTAAATGAGCTCCTCAGTGTGTTCAGCATGTCCTGCATGGGGTGAAACTTGGACTCAAGCAGAGATGACAATCACCTGTTGGGTGACAACTTTCTAGAATCTGTTTTTAGTGGAATGTTGTGTGTGGAGAGCATTATCTTTTTTCCTATGGAGAACTCAGGGGCTGGGGTCCTTCGCCGATTGGCCATGGAAGAGTTCTGGCTGGTGGTGCATAGCAATGCTGCCCTGGTGAATCGCCAAATACGGCAACAATGCCACATGTGGTGCTGGCCAGGGGGAACAGCAATCTCTCCTTCGGCGACAGGAAGCAGAGGAGGATTGTACTCTACTGATGCCACAAAGAGGGTAATTCAAGTGGCAGTGGATGACGCAGGATTATGGGTGTACTCTATCCAATGCAGATGTGAACTCCAGGTAGTTGGATGTTGAGAGGCAACCCAGAGGAGGGCTGCCTCCAACTCCTGGTTTTCTCGCTTGCATTGCCCCTTACTTTGAGGGTGGTAACCTGAGGTGAGACTCGTGGATAGTTCGAGGGCTTGGCAAAAGGCTTTACAGACTTGGGATGTGAACTGTGGGCCCTGGTCAGACACAGTGTCAGTGGGTATTCCATGGAGGTGAAAAACTTGGCGGAGAGGAGCTTGGGTAGAGCGAGGAAGTATACAGCTTTGAAGAATCTGTCAACCACAGTAAGTACCATGCTGTTGCCTTCGGAGGGTGGGAGACCGGTGAGAAAGTCCATTGCTGTGTGTGACCATGGGTGGTTCAAGATGGGCAGGGGCTGCAGGATGCCAGCAGGGGGTGAGTTGAAGGACTTTCTAGCAGCGCAGGTAGTACAGGCCCGAACATACTCTCAAACATCAACGCTGAGGGATGGCCACCAGAAGGCTGTGCGGAGATGATGAATGGTGCGACCCACTCCAGGGTGGCAGGTACAGCGAGCCGTATGCACCCAGTGGATGATGTCTCCCCCCACTGATGTAGGGACGAACAATATGCCCCCCCCCCCCCGGTCAGGTTCTGTCAACTGGGCAGCACGCACCTTCCTCTCCACCTCAAAGGGGATTGTGCCCAAAACACACAAAGGGGGGAGAATGAGTTCTTGGACAGGGGACCTGGCATCGGGGGAGAACTGGTAAGATAAGATAAGATAAGATAAGATAAGATAAGATAAGATAAGATAAACTTTATTGTCCCTCAAGGGGAAATTTGTCTTGGGCTTGTCACCCGTGCTGCAACCACACAATCCACGCATACGCAATGAATGTAGTACATAATGAATGAAATAAAACCCAATAAATAATACAAGTCCATACATACATAAATATATAACAGCAGTCATTAAGAACAGGAGTTATAAGTGTCCCTGACCTATTTATCTGAGTTTAAAAGTTTTACTGACGTTGGGATAAATGAGTTCTTGTATCTATTGAACCTGCACTTGGGGACTCTGTATCTCCTCCCTGAGGGCAGCCTCACATATTCATTGTTTAGTACATGGCTCATGTCACTGATTATTTTTTGAGCTTGTCTACAGGCTGCCTGGTCGTGTAAGATCTGCATGGGTAAATACTCTTTAACTCCAATAATTTTAAATGCTGTATGAATTAAACGCAACACTCTGTTCTTAAGTTTCACAGAGAGGTTGCCAAACCAAGCTGTAATGCTGTATCTAATACAGCTCTCCAACACAGCCTGGCAAAATATTAGCATAATCCTTTTATCAACGCCATGTATTCTTAATCTACGCAAGAAATGCAGCCGCTGTTGTAGTCTACTGCAGAGGTAATCAATATGTGTGCTCCAGGTTAATGAACTGTCAATAAATACTCCCAAATATTTATAGGAAATAACCTGTGTTATAGTGTGGTTGTGGATGACCACAGGTCTGTGGTCACCAACTCCCCGAGGGTCAAACACCATCTCCTTTGTTTTATCAGTATTCAAAATGAGATGACTGTCATCACACCAATTGACAAACCTCTGAATTTCTATAAAATAGCTTGACAGATCATGAATCTTTTGAAGTAGTGATAAATTAGCAGTGTCATCAGAAAATTTAATAATTTGATTGCCTGGATAGACACTTCTGCACTCATCAGTGTACAAGGTGAACAAAAATGGTGAACTAACACAGCCTTGGGGAGCTCCTGTGCTGAGGGTTCTAAATTTAGATAAAGTTCCATTTACACTAACTTGCTGTTTACGATAAGTTAAAAATGAGTGGTACCATTTAATAATGACAGGATGCACTTTAAAATCATTTAACCTCTTAATTAAAAGGTGTGGCTGCAGTATGTTAAAAGCTGAACTAAAATCAACCAATAAAAGACACGCATATGAGGTTGTCTCCTCCAAATGTTTAAACACAGAATGAGTTAAGGTTAAAATGGCATCCTCTGTACTTCTATTATTTTTTATAAGCAAACTGCAGAGGATCCAAAAGTCCTCCAAAATCAGTTTTCAGAATGTCAATGACAATCTTCTCGAGGCACTTCATTACCAGTGAGGTCAGTGCAACAGGACGATAGTCATTATTTTCTTTGCAGCTTGCTTTTTTTGGTACAGGAATTATAATAGAGCTTTTCCAAATTACTGGGACAGAACATGTATCTAAAGACTTCTGGTAGATGGGACCAGAACACTAGATCAAGAACTCACAAAGATCTCTTCTTCAGACAGTGGTGCTCATTGAAAAATTTTCATCACTATCAGATTACTTTGTTAACTGGGTCAATCAACAGTCCTTCCTGTAAACTATAAGAGAGGGCATTGGGTTTAACATTCTTGGTTCCTAGCCAGTAAGACAGCATAAAGTGGAACTGGCTGAAGAACAAGGCACACTGGCCCTGGCGAGGGTTGAGGTGTTTTGGTGACTTGAGTTATTCAAGATTATAGTGATCATTCCAAACTAGAATGGTTGCGCTGTTCCCTCCAGCCAACGGCGCCACTCCTTTAATGCCAGTTTGACCACTAGGAGTTCCTGATCCAGTAGAATTCTTTAAAGAATTCTGGCTTGTGCTGGCACCTACTTTCTTTAAAATGGTAAACCAAATTAAAGAAGATCATGTTATCCCTCCAAATATGAACTAAGCTAGCATTATCCTTCTCCTTAAACCCAAAAAAGAACCTATGCTTCCATTCAGCTACCATCCCATCTCACTTACAAATGTTGATCTTAAAATTATTTTCAAAGCACTCACCAAAAGACTGGAAAGGATAAGTCCATTTATTAAACACATGAATCAAAAAGGTTTCATCAAGGGTAGGTACTCGGCTAATAATACATGCAGGCTATTGTATTCAATAGACTACTGTAAGATTAATAACTTAGAAACCTATTCCTTTTTATGGTGTTACATAAATTTGGGTTTTGTTCAACTTTTATAAACTGGATTAAAAAAAAACTAAAAAGCTGTCCAACTGCATCTGTCTGAACAAATTATCAAACTCATCGAAGATTTAATCTTCAGAGAGGCACCAGAAAGGGCTTTACCATCTTTAATGAACCATTAGCAGCAGCCATATGGCAAAATGTTGATTTCAGAGGTATCAAAATTGGTAAAAAAGAAAACAAGATAAGTCTTTGTGCTGATGATGTCACGGTGGCCCTCACGAGCCACCATAAGACGCCGACAGTCACCAATGAGTTGCAGTGATTATTTATTGACAGGTGCAGGAACAGAGGGTGACACACATGACAGTGCAGGCAGGACAATCATAGGATAACACACAATGAATGGTTAACGTCTGAGCCGGGGAGCACCCGATGCGCCAGACGAAGTAACATAGGAGGTTAAGTCTCACAGACGTACCTTATAAGACGAGGCGATTAACAGGAATGTTAACAGGGATAACCAGAAGGAAACAGAGACTGCTGCATCGGGGAGCATTCAGCACCAGCTTTTAACCCTGGTCACTAATGACCCCGATGCAGCACAGCTGTTGACACTGACAGCAGCACAGCTGTTGACTCTGACAGCAGGGAGCTTCCCCGGGCACTGTCACAATAAGAGCCCGGGGAGCTAGAAGGAACACTCTGCTGTCAAAGCCAGGGAAAAGATGATATAAGACCCGAGTGCGGACGGAACCGACACTCGGGCTATGACAGTCCTCCCCCTCTAGGCCAAGCCCCTGAGCGGCCCAAGTAACACCCAAGCCCCCACCCCCCACCCCCCTAGGGTGGGCGGATGGGGCGCTGGCAGGAGGGAGAGAGAAAAAAAAAGGACGAGACAATAACAGGGGACCAACAGGGCAATAGAGACGGGTAGATAGGAGGAGAAAAAAAAACATACTCCCTTAAATGTGGGTAACATGAACAGGACCAGACAGGCAATACATATATGGGTAACAGCAAATTGACATTAGAAGGAGGGAAAAGAACTACCAAATACAGCTACGAGCAAGGAGTGAGCAACAAAAATCACAAACCAACCCCCCCCCCCACACACACACACACACACACACACCCCAACAGTTTCACAGCCATAATGAGAAACCCCGGGAAGAGTGCAGTTCTGACACTGAGGGATGGAGGCAGAAAGTTCGGGGGGCCGTCCGGCATCAAGCGGCCACAAAACAGGGAGGGGGAAAAAGGACAGTTCGGGCGGCCTACCCCGGTCCCATGCTTGGAAGCAGAAAGTTTCAGGCGGCTGGACCAGGTCGCCAAACAGGGGGTCCAATGTGTTGGGAGGCCGACCCAGAGAGCCAAATTGGGGCGGCAGTCTTTCAGGCGGCCGACCCGCATCGCTAGCCCACCAGAACTGTAGGGGAGAAGAAGCCGACGGTCTCGCTGAAGAATGGGGAGACGAGGGAGAACCGGGCGGAGTGTTCGGAACCCCAACGGCCCCAGGTAGAGATGGGTAGAGCTCCTCAGGAGGACAAGGAGGGTGATGATGGTGATGAGGATGAAGAAGGGAATGAGCCTGTCCAGCATCCGGCGGCAGAGGATCTGCAGCTCCTTCACTGAACCTGGAACCTGCTGGTGCTGCACCCACGTCGGACCCCGATTGGGCCGGAACCACACCCGCGGTGGACCCCGATTGGGCCTACGACGCACCCACGTTGGACCCCGATTGGGCCGAAACCGAACCCACGGTGGACCCCGATTGGGCCTCCGGTGCACCCGCGATGGACCCCGTTTGGGCCAGAACCGCACCCGCGGTGGACCCCGATTGGGTCTCTGGTGCACCCCCGATGGACCCCGATTGGGCCTCCGGCGCACCCGCGATGGACCCCGATTGGGCCTCCGGCGCACCCGCGATGGACCCCGATTGGGTCGGTGCAGCTCCGCTGACGATCTCCGCCCCCGAACCTGGGACCTCCAACTCGGTGAAACCGACCCGTTCCTCGCCAGCGACACTGAAACAAAGCTCGAGGGCAGGAAAACCGGGATCAGCATCACCGGTAGCAACGGAACCCAGCGAGACGAGCTCGGACACAGCAGACGGCTGCTCCTCACTCGCCTCCCCGAGAGGCAGAAAAAAATGCTCAACAGGGGACAGAGACAGAAGAGGGAGCACTTGCCTGCACTCAGGTTCCGTTGCCACCCAGGACTCCGACGATCCAGGTTCTGGGCGACTCTCGTCAGCAGACTCGGATTCAGCTGCGTCAGGCTCCTCAGCTGACCAGATGTCATCAGCAGCCTGAGGTTCCTCCCACGCTGTTGTCCACGCAGATGACCCGTATGGCGTGGGGGCAGGGGACCCTCGACCCACTGGCTCGGACCGCTCTGGCGAGGAGACCCGGGGACACTTCTCCTTTGGCTCAGGCTCCGGGCTGCAGTCTGCTCCTCTCCTCCGTCCACGGCGTAGCAGCAGGGCCGGATCCAGGCTTTCCAACCCAGCAGGGGCCCTCTTCGTCCGGTGATGCTGGCCTGGCGTCGTGGACCACTCGGCGGGGGAGAACACAGAGGCAGCAGGTTTAATCAATTCATCCACAGCAAGTGGAGGGAGCTTGGGGGGCTGCGAACCCCGAACTCCACCCCCAGGAGTCAGACAAGGCAGAACAAAACCAAGATGTGACAAATTATCGTGCACTTGCCTTCTTCCCGGGGCTGAGATGGTTCCTTCTGTGGGGGACGTCGTTCCTACTTCTCCCCGCTGGATGGCGACAGAGGGCCCTCTGGGAAGATGAGGTGGGGCCGCTCTCGGAGGTTCGCTGACGGGGTACGCCGGCAGCGAGTCCAGCCGGGGATTCTGCTGAGGGTTGCCCGTGCCGTTACGCTGACGTCGTCGTCGGCCCCCAGACGGCGCGTATTCCTGGACCTGCTCCGGGACGGGAACGGAACACCGACGCAGGGAGCGAGGATGCCTCCTCCCCTGCTTCCCGCTCTTCTCCTCCAGCCCACGAAGCAATTCGCACTGAACGGCGAGTTCCTCCCACCTTGCTATCACCTCCGGGTGATCGTCAAACTCGTGGGGGAGGTTGTCCAGAAACTCCTCAGTGTAGTCCAAATGTCTACGAATGTCGCTGGGAGCATCCCACAGCGTAGCGGAGAAGATCGTGCAGTCCACATTCTCTAGAACCTCCGCTAGTCTCCTGCCCAGGCGCCCACCGCGGCCCCTGGAGGACGGCATTCTCCCAGCAACAGACACTCAGACAGGGAGGACAAGTCCAACACTGCAAACTCACGGTGAATGGCGTCTCAGTGCGACGCCTCTTCTCCGGGCGTCCTGGCAGCAGTCTACTGTCACGGTGGCCCTCACGAGCCACCATAAGACGCCGACAGTCACCAATGAGTTGCAGTGATTATTTATTGACAGGTGCAGGAACAGAGGGTGACACACATGACAGTGCAGGCAGGACAATCATAGGATAACACACGATGAATGGTTAACGTCTGAGCCGGGGAGCACCCGATGCGCCAGACGAAGTAACAAAGGAGGTTAAGTCTCACAGACGTACCTTATAAGATGAGGCGGTTAACAGGAACGTTAACAGGGATAACCGGAAGGAAACAGACACTACTGCATCGGGGAGCATTCAGCACCAGCTTTTAACCCTGGTCACTAATGACCCCGATGCAGCACAGCTGTTGACACTGACAGCAGCACAGCTGTTGACTCTGACAGCAGGGAGCTTCCCTGGGCGCTGTCACAACAAGAGCCCGGGGAGCTAGAAGGAACACTCTGCTGTCAAAGCCAGGGAAAAGATGATATAAGACCCGAGTGCGGACGGAACCGACACTCGGGCTATGACAGATGATGTATAAAGTTTCATCAAGAACTCACAAAGATCTCTTCTTCAGACGGTGGTGCTCACTGAAAAATTTTCATCACTATCAGATTACTTTGTTAACTGGGTAAATCAACAGTCCTACCTGAAAACTGTAATTTTTCAAATATATCCACTATTCCAAAACAATCAGGTTGTGGGCACCCAGCACACATGTGGGCACCCAGCACAATGCAGACTGATAATATTCACGCTCAGCAGGGATTGCATACGAACAGTGAGCCCTAGGGGGACAACCAGAACAATGACTGTTGTTATTCATCCCCGGAGGAAGGAGAGGAAGTCTGGCACCAGTTAATCACGCGATTGATATGTATTGTCTGATACGTATGCATATCAATATGTAAATGTGCCATGCATTCTCTCTTGTCTGTATAAAAGAGCTGACTTTACATGCCTCACTAGTGCACACACAGCACACAGTGCTGCAGTGTGTCTCATGATGATGGAGGAATAACACTCTTAAACCTTCAGCTCGCCGTGTCTCGCCTGAACTTATTTTCTTTCTCCACAAGGTAATATTAAATATTTAAGAATAAGTATTTCCCCCAGGCTATCAGAGTTACTGTGACTAAATTACACTCCCCTTCTAAAAACAATACAAGATGACCTCACGCGTTGGAGGACATTACCTATCTCATGGGAAGAGTCACAACCGTTAAAATGATGGTCCTTCCCAAAATCAATTATTTATTTTCAGTCATTGCTACCCAACCATCTATGACCTGGTTTAAATCCCTAGACTCAAATATAAGTAAATTTTTATGGAAGGATTGTGGAGCGTGTAAATAATGAGGCGGATTTGGATCAGGCGGTTTATTACACGACTCACACAAGGAGCATAGGCAGAATGGCATACAAGTAGGAACTATTCCCTTAAATAACATGACATCCTTCTAGACTCTTCTCACACACAAAATATAATCTCCTTCTAGACTCTTCTCACACACAAAAGATAATCTCCCTGTCCGACTGCAGTCAGTCCATTCATCCTTGACACCTCCCTGTTATCTTACTTGGGCATCTAGAAACTTCTCACACACAAAAGGTTAACTTCGCATCCTTTGTCCCTGTCTAAGGTGGTAAACCATTATGCACTCCCCAGGTTGCCACAGGATAAACCATCAAGGATCAGTTTAAAAGCTCTTCAAAAAGCAAAAGAGTGCTGAGGTTTAGATTTACCAATTAAAAAAAAAAAAAATTCTTAGCCAATAGACTGCAGTTTGTTTGTAATAGGACACATTTAACTTTGCTCAAAAACCCATGGTTAGATGCTGAAGAGGCTCTCTGCGGGTCACTAAGTATCTCTGACTTACCTTTCATGAGCCACTGTATCAAACGTCATGACCATTTTAAAAGCATTTTAGCCACACATGTGACCTACGTTATGACTTACATAATGCCTCACATCTTAGATAAGAACAAAGGCAGAGTTTCCTTGGAGATAACAGGAAGCTGTGAAAGTGTTAGCTTTGGTATGCAGAGATGGCCTGGAGGATTCTTTGTGGGCCTAAGACTATGGGGGTGATATTAAGGGATTAAAGAGGAGATGCATTGTTACTTGTGATTATCTAACTAACTAACTAACCTGCACTTATATAGCGCTTTTCTAGTCACAAAGACCACTCAAAGCGCTTTCATTAATACTAACCCTCAATTCTAAGGGCCTATAGGAAACAGATATGTAGGGACAATTTAGAACAGCCAATTAACCTAACATGCATGTTTTTGGCATGTGGGAGGAAACCGGAGAAATCCCGGAGGAAACCCACGCAACACGGGGAGAACATGCAAACTCCACACAGATCACTGTTGGTCGGGGGCTGGGATCGAACCCACGATCCCACGATCCCCACAATCCCCCGGCCAAGGGTAAACTGTGCTGCCGCAGTGCTAACCACTGCGCCACCGTGCAGCCCATTATAATGCAATGTGACTTGTGAGCTGTGAGAGTCCTGGCTATTGTCGCGTGAATTGCCTATAAAAATATTTGTCATAAGGTACAGGAATTATTTATTTTATTTAATAGTGGGTGTGAAAGGGGGCGGAGTTAAAACATCACTTCTACACCCGCTAAATTAAATAAAAGCACTCGTAAAAGGGGCACCAGTCCTAACGGACAATAATATTAACTTTAATTTTATTTAATTTTGTACCTTCAATTACTTAATGAATCAGTCTCAAAGTTTCAGTGAGTTCTTGTCCTGCCGTAATTAGGAAACATATATATGCGAAAGAAAAACGCTTCAACTTCTATCATTCACCCTTTTGTTAAACTCATTCAGGTTACATGGCATGGCGTTCAAATGATGGATAAGCAGATTCAAATGATAACAGCGTAATATATCACATCAACTGTTATTGGATTCCTGAACATAAAATCCAGCGTTACACTTCTGTAGAACCAAGGAGGAACCAGACTTATGTTTCAACGGTAAATGAGGCTGAAATGTTTTAACAAAACAACACAATTTTATGGGGAAAATTCATAAGCTAATTATCTAAAAATGACTTCTGAATTAATCTGCAAAAATTTAAGGGCAGTTACTTAAAAATGACTAAGAGTTTTCCTTCAGTTTACAGCTCTATCCTGTGGCTGAGAGACTAATTGAGCCCTGAAATACGGGCCATATTCCATTGTAATTTAATTGTTAGGACATCACGTTTTAACCCAGCAGATAAGAAAAGTAGGAGCTTCACTCACACAACAGCTGTAGGTCCACATTTCCACAGGTCGGTACCGCTGGGTTTTGAAGTTAGGACGTCGGAGGAAGCGGCTGCTGTCCTCACAGCCGTGGAGGTGATAACTCAGCTGGGGGGCCCTTCAAGGAGACCGTGGCAGCCGTGGATGGTTTGTCTCAGGGCGGCGTGAAAAGTCCTTTGAAAAAGAGTCCAAATTTGAGGTCTCATGTAGCGGGATTGACCCAAAAACTGAAGGAGAAACTTCTCAGTCTCTGTTCACTTTAAATTAGGCAAATTAAAGGTCCACTTTAATGGCGTGAAAAGTCATGAAAAAAATATGAGAAAAACATTTACTAGGATAAGAATGGCTTCTGAGGTGAAGGAAAAAGTTTGAGAATTTGATTCTCTAAAAGGACGAGTTCTAAAGAAAAAAAATGGTTTCTCCTCAGTAACCAGAAAATAGCGAAAGACATGACAAACTTCACACAGAACAGAATAAAACTTCACAGGACCTTGAAACGGTGGAATAAAATCTTCTGAGATCTAGATTACTATTCTGCTTCTTTAATCTTAATTTAGTTCCTAATCTTTCTCAAAATCTCTTTCTTTCTTCTTTCTGTTTCTAATTCTTAATTCTCTCACCGTTCTCTATCTGCTACTTGTTATATTGTTACTTTACTTCTTGCTAATCTTCCTGCCTTACTTTTCTTTGTCTGATCTTATGCCTGTCTTACTAAACTCAAATCTAACTTCTCTCTTTTAAAGTTACCTCGCCGGGTCGTAAAATGATGATGTCAATCGCAAGACTGACCAATTGACTTTTTCAGAAGCAGTTTGAAATGGCTGCTATCCAATGTGAGAACATTTCTTTGTTTGAGAGCAGCCAATCAAATGAAGACACCATCCCATGAAATTGCAGAGGAAAAATCAACACTCAGTCAGTTCTTGTGAAATTAGGTGCTCAATATAAAATCTAACTAAATTAAATGACTTGGCTAATATTTGGTGATCATGCATTTATACCATTACTCCAATATTACATTTGTTTGAATAACACTCATGAATATAACATTTCTTATACATAATTATAATACATGCATTCACATTTAGATCAAAATGCAGCAAACCATGCAGCAAACCATGGTTGGTGATAAAAGAGGGATGATTTTCAGTGTCCTTAGGATCCAGAGGATAAGCTGAAAGAAACTTAATGTTAAGAACAAATTAAAAGTCATCCTACATACTGAAAACACATTCCGTAGGTATCCGCTAGGAGGTACTGTTGAGCTGTAGATGATTTCCTTTAGTATCTGGGAGAAAACCTGGATAGTATCGTGGGCTATAAACCCGTCAGATTAAGCGGTTTATGACTCTCTTTTTAAGACATTGGTTTCCTGTGAAAAGATACGTTATCCAAATGCAGTGTTCACATTGGAGGTCTGGTCTCTTGAGTTTTATGTTCCTTTGAGCCTTTAAAAGCAAATTCTGATCCTTACAATCTCTGTAAGAGGCAACTGTTTACATTGGGGTCCTGGGAAAGCAAGCATCTTTGGTCAGGCCTGGAAGTGGCCTGCATGAGTCGACATAAAAGCCAGTGATATACCTGAAAAGGCAGAAAAGTGGTATTCCTGTGTAATGAATAAAATGAAATTCCTATAAAATGAAGAGAAGTGATCTTTTGTCTTGGTTTGAGGAGACGATGATGCTACACTATATAAGGGATGAGCTTTTTCTGTGATGTCCTCTTTCTACTTTGCTCATGTTGGAGCGTGTAATAAACTGCCTTGAGATGAAACCTTCCTCATCATTACACACTCTACACTGGTGACCCAAGACGTAGCATGCAGCAAGAAGAGAATTCCCCGGGGCCAGCCTCGTTGGGAGCCCCCAGCCAAGCGTACGCCATTACGGTCCAGCTACCGGACTTTTGGCAGCACAACCCGCGCTCCTGGTTCCACTTGGTTGAGGCACAGTTTGCCCTCCGGGGAATAGCGGTAGATGACACGAAATTCTACCATGTGATCGCAAAGCTCGATAACCACATGGCGCAACATGTGGAGAGCCTTCCGGAGCAGCCACCAGCCAGCGACAAATACGACGCGTTGAAGGCTGCACTCATCCAGCACTACACCCTCTCGGTCGAGGAGAGAGCAGAGAGACTCCTGGCGCTGACCGAGTTGGGAGATGGCACTCCCATTGACCTGATGGAGAAGATGCTGAGGCTGAAAGGCTCGGACGATGACCACTTCATCTTTCCCCACATTTTCCTCAGGACCCTACCGTCAGTGACGAGGGAGACCCTGGCCAGTTCGCCGTTGTTGGCCCAGCAGGACTTCCGCGCGCTGGCCCGGGAGGTGCATCAGATTCTCAACGCCAGCAGGCAGCGCACGGCCACAGCGGCAGCGACGGAGCTCGGCGCGACGGCCGGAGATGGCAGGGAGCAAGGGACAGCGGTAGCAGAGCCACCGACGACAGCGGCGGCGGGGGCCAAGGAACGCGGAGGAGACACCCTTTGTTTCTCTCACCGCCGCTTTGCAGAGAAGGCACGCAAATGTATACCACCGTGCCAGTTCAAGCGCTCGGGAAACGCCAAGACCGGGGGGTCGGTAGCAGCTGTGACCCTCGGAGAGGAGAACAAGCTGCTCTACTTGACGGACACACGCTCGGGGAGGCATTTCCTCGTGAACACAGGCGCCCAGCTGAGTTTCATCACGCCTTCCTCCGCTGACCGGCTGGCAGGTTCCAGCGGTCCCGAGATGGCAGCAGCGAAGGGCTCGAGGATTAAGACCTTTGGTGAGAGGACTCTGCTTCTGTCTCTACATGGCCGTACATTTGAGTGGACTTTTGTCATAGCAGCATTGAATTTCAATATATTGGGGGCTGATTTTTTGTGCTCACATGGTTTGTTGGTTGATGTCGCTAACAGGTGCCTGGTTAATGCACTTTCTTTTGACTCTATCCCTGTACAGCTTGAGTGGCCCGGCCAACAGCACAAGCCAACGTCACAGCTGCAAGCGGTAAGTTCCACACACTGCTCACTCAGTTCCCAGCACTCACGGTTCCCACATTTTTGGCAGCCGTCGCTAAGCACAGGGTGGAGCATTTTATTACCACCACCGGGCCGCCCGTTTTTGCAAAACCTCAGCGCTTGGATGCAGCTAAACTAGCCATAGCACGCGAGGAGTTCACCAACCTGGAGAGGTTGGGCATCATCAGGCGTTCGAACAGCCCATGGGCTTCCCCACTACACATGGTCCCGAAAGCTGACGGCTCGTGGTGTCCTTGCGGGGATTTCCGCAGGTTGAACAACGCCACAGCGCATGACCGCTACCCAATCCCTCATATCCAAGATTTTTCCGTTCATATGGCAGGGGCGCGCATTTTTTCTAGCATAGACTTGGTCCGCGGTTACCACCAAGTTCCAGTGCGCGCTGAGGACATACCCAAAACAGCGGTGGTAACTCCATTTGGCCTTTTCGAGTTTTTGCGCATGCCATTCGGGCTTAAAGGGGCTGCAAAGACGTTCCAACGCATGATGGACACGGTGCTGCGCGATCTCCCTTTCGTGTTCGTCTACTTGGACGATATCTTGGTAGCCAGCACGTCCGAAGACGAACACGAAAACCACCTCGCGGTAGTTTTCCGGAGGTTGGGAGATCACGGGTTAATAATCAACCCAGCGAAGTGTCAGTTCGGGGTGACGCAGATCGATTTTTTAGGACACCACGTCTCCCCCAAAGGAGCAGTTCCACTGCCTGACAAAGTGCGCGCGGTAGCGGATTTCCCCCGGCCGCAGACAGTCAGGGCGTTACAGGAGTTTTTGGGAATGGTGAATTTTTATAACCGTTTCCTCCCCCGCGCAGCGCAGCTCATGCAACCGCTGTATGCCGCGCTCAAAAAACAGAAACCTGCGAATAAGATCCAGTGGTCCCCGGAGCAGGAGCAAGCGTTCTCGGAAGTCAAAGCAGCCCTGGCAAACGCTGTGTTGTTGGCACATCCAGACCCAACGGCCCGCATAGCACTCACCACTGACGCGTCAGATGTGGCCATAGGGGCGGTCGTGGAGCAGCATGTAGCTGGGGCTTGGCAGCCGCTCGCCTTTTTCAGCAGGAGCTTACGCGATAGGAAACGTAAATACAACGCCTTTGACAGGGAGTTGCTAGCTCTCCATTTGGCCATTCGCCACTTTCAGTTCTGGCTAGAAGGGCGCTGTTTCATCACGTTCGTTGACCACAAGCCACTAACATTCGCGATGGCCAAAGTTTCAGAACCGTGGTCGGGGCGGCAGCAGAGGCAGCTGGCCGCGATCTCAGAGTTTACTACCGATATTCAGCACGTGTCGGGTAAACTGAATGTAGTGGCAGACTGCCTCGTCCACGTGGGGATAGATTACACAGCCATGGCCGCGGAGCAGGTTAGTGACACGGACGTGCGCGCGCTCCAGTCTGGACCAACAGGGTTAAGGCTGGAGAGCAGGGTGCTGCAAGACGGTATGCCCCCCCTTAAACTGTGATGTCTCCACGGGGCAACCACGTCCCGTGGTACCAGCAGCGTGGCGCCGCCGCATTTTTGACTCGATTCATTCTTTGGCCCACCCTGGGGTGCGCGCGTCGTTCAAAATGGTAGCAGAAAAATTTGTGTGGCCGGGCCTCCGCAAGCAAGTTAAGGAGTGGGCGGCAGCCTGCATGGCGTGCCAACGAGCCAAGGTACACAGACACACAAGGGTTCCCCTGGAGCCATTTCACATTCCGGCTAAGAGGTTTGACCACGTTCACGTGGACCTCGTGGGTCCCCTCCCACCATCGCAGGGGTGCACGCACCTTCTGACAATGGTGGACCACACCACACGTTGGCCGGAGGTGGTTCCTTTGGCGTCAACCACAGCCGAGGAGGTGGCGCGCGCGTTTGTAACTGCATGGGTGGCGCATTTTGGAGTCCCATCCGACATTACATCCGACAGAGGCCCCCAATTTGTTTCCGAACTTTGGTCAGCAATGGCCCGCAGCCTGGGAGTCACAATTCACCGCACAACCGCGTACAATCCTCAGGCTAATGGGTTCTGCGAACGTTTTCATAGGTCATTGAAAGCGGCTCTCAGGGCGTCACTGACGGATACAAATTGGGTAGACAAGCTACCGTGGGTTTTATTGGGGTTGCGTTCTGCGCCTAAAGAAGACTTAGAAGCTTCCCCAGCTGAACTTGTTTTCGTGCAGGCACTTCGGCTACCCGGGGAGTTTCTCCCGGATAATCCTGCGCCAAGCAGCTCCCCGTCTCAGCTGTTGCAGGGTAGCATTGACGCCGGCACGCTGCCTGGCCCCATTCATCACAGTTTTCCGCGCGTTTTTGTGCCTAAAACTTTGAAAAATGCGGAGTTTGTTTTTATCAGACATGACGCGCATCGCACCCCACTGCGACCACCTTATGATGGCCCGTTCAGAGTGTTGGAAACAGGGGACAAGCATTTTTTGCTAGATTTGGGGGGTAGGAGGGAAAAGGTTGGCATAAACAGACTCAAACCCGCTTTTGTGGTGGCGGACTAGCAAGTGCTGTTGGCAAGGGCCCCTTGGCGCGGCAGACCACCACGGGGTGCTTCCCAGATTAATATTTCCCCAGATCACCCGCAGGGACTGACAAAAGGTTTGCACCCCCAGACAGCAGCTCCCCAGCATGACGGTGCCGCGGAGGTGGTGAAACCTGGTTACAGCAGATACGGGAGAAGACTGAAGCCCAAGCAGCATGTGGATTGATGTGCAGTGATGTTATCACAGCACGCAAACTGTTATTCTGTTGTTCGATCTAAGTGTTTGGGGGGGGGGGTGTAGCCACACATGTGACCTACGTTATGACTTACATAATGCCTCACATCTTAGATAAGAACAAAGGCAGAGTTTCCTTAGAGATAACAGGAAGCTGTGAAAGTGTTAGCTTTGGTATGCAGAGACGGCCTGGAGGATTCTTTGTGGGCCTAAGACTATGGGGGTGATATTAAGGGATTAAAGAGGAGATGCATTGTTACTTGTGATTATAATGCAATGTGACTTGTGAGCTGTGAGAGTCCTGGCTATTAAAGGGACGAGTTTTTTTCTGTGATGTCCTCTTTTCTACTTTGCTCATGTTGTAATAAACTGCCTTGAGATGAAACCTGCCTCATCATTACACACTCCACAGCATTAACATTAGTTCCTCTCTGAAAGCCTGGTGGAAATTTTTAAAAATAACGAGGTTTGAACTTGTCCCTTGTAAACTCACACCCATTTGGAACAATCCTGATACCCTACAAGAAAAAAAAAAAAGGATGTTATTCTTTCCACTATGGTGTGAGAATGGAATAAAAAACTTAAAACATCTTATTCAAGGTTGAAACTTAAATTGATATCAACGACAAGATAAGATAAGATAAGATAAGCCTTTATTAGTCCCACAATGGGGAAATTCCAGGATTGCAGCAGCAAGGGGATAGCGGCACTCAGAGCAATAGTAAATAAGATACTAAGATAAGAACTTGTTAGCCAAAGCAGTAAATAAATATACAGTACATATGTACACAATAAAACACAGTGCAGGAGCTTTGCAGCTAGATGGTATCAACAGCATTACAGTTTGTTAAATTACCTGGCAGAATATAAATATGTACCCAGACAGTATATATTGCATTCGAATCAACAGTGTTGTTGCTACCCTCAATAATAATTGTTATTGTCTTAGTTGTGTATTGGAGGGGACGATCTCTATTGAGAAAAGTTGTTATGGTTAGTACATTTAATACGACTTCTGTGAGCAGCACCAGTTAGATTATAAAGTCTGACAGCTGTAGGTAGGAAGGACCTGCGGAACCTCTCCGCTGTACATTTAGGATGACACAACCCACCGCTGAATGAGCTCCTCAGTGCATTCAGCATGTTCCACATGGGGCAGGACTCGGACTCCAGCAGAGATGACAGCTTAGCCGCCATCCACCTCTCTCCTATCACCTCCACTGGGTTGAGGCATCACCCCAGAACAGGGTTAGCTGTTTTGATCAGCCTGTTTAGTCTCTCCTTGTTGGCTGCCGTGATGCCGCTGCCCCAGCAGACCACTCCAAAAGTGATGGTTGATGTCACCACCGAATGGTAGAAAGTCTTCAGGAGTGCTCTCCAAAAGACCTGAGTCTCCTCAGGTGGTACAGCCTGCCCTGCCCCTTCTTGTAGAGCACATTGGTGTTGTGTGACCAGTCCAGTTTTTTGTTCAGGTGAACACCCAGGTACTTGTAAGATATCACCAACTCAATGTCTGTTCCCTGGATGTTTACCGGTGCTGTGGGGGGTTGTCCTCACCTGTGGCAGTCTACCACCAGTTGTTTGGTTTTCCTCACATTGATCTGGAGGCAGTTAATGCAGGCACCAGTCCACGAAGTCCTGGATAAGTACTCTGTATTCCCCCTCATCCCCATCAGAGATGAAGCTAAAGATCACAGAGTCATTGGAGAACTTCTGTAGATGGCAGTTTGGTGTATTGTGGACATCTGAAGAATGTAAATCTGTTTGGCATAATAAATGAAGTAGATTTCTACTCTGCTTACCTAGCTGCTTGACAGGACAAGGGGGAAAGAAAAAAAAGTAACCTCATTTAGCATGGGTAAGGTAAACTTTAGAGGGGCTTTTGGTGTTGACTTCTCGCCCATCAGTTCCTCTACTCTGACTGGTGGGCGGAGTCATTTGGGTGCTCTGGGAAGCCAGCCACAAAATGCCTGTAAGTGCTGCAGTAAAAACACAACCTTGCATCCGTCCTGCACTGATGTTCAGAGGGTGAAAGCTGAGTGCGAATGAACTGCATAGGTTCAGCGGCCTCTTGCACCAAACTTGGAGGAAGTTCTCGGAGACAAGGCACGGAGGACATAGCGCGAGAAGGAAGAGTAATGGCGGAACGGGACACCCATAGGCTCGTTCACGGAGGCGGTATAGCGTCCTCCCACTATAGTGAGCAGGAATAGGAATGAAGAGAGCTTGGCTGGCAGATGCAGACTCAGTGGCTAAGGAGGGGAATCTGCCACTGCCGAACTAGGCAAAAGAGAGGAAGCGATCTGATTCATAAATTGTCTAAGCTGGTTCTGGGTAATGGCTGATTGAAGGGATCATTGGTCAATTCTGACCTCGAGGGCAGAGAGACATTCCAGCGGAGAACCTGGTGTGGTTCCTGCTGGGTCCTGAAGTTGGTGGGATTGTAATGACATGTTTTAACCTCTTGCATGCCGGTGTACCACGGACGGGCACGTCTCTGAGTCCCAGAGCACACAAGGGCGCACGAGAGCGCCCTCGTGCACTCTAGGACGCACAAGGGCGCTGCGTCCAAGCGCGCACTGAAAATTAAAGCTGCATTTCCGTTCTTCCACTGCAGACACAGCCGCGAACAGATTAGTTCATCTGATTGACCTCTCATTCGACTAATAAGAGCCTTGAATTGGATTTCTGAAACCTTGAAGAACCAATGACTGAAAACCTAGCAAGAAGGACCCGCCTACCAACGCTGTGAATGCAGCGAGCCAATTGAAGCACAGAAGTTTGTGAGCTGTTTTGTGTAAGGCTGGATGAAGAGAGACTGACTGCTGCAGCAGATGAAAAAAAGGACCCGCAGGAAGAACCGCCACAGACGCAGCAGCACGGAGACCACCCACAAGTGCGACCTGCACTTATTCCAGCAGAATAGACGTTTAGGATTCTCTTCCATGGTCATCATAGACCGACGGAGGCCGACGACGAAGGTTGTAAATCATTCGCCAAAACCACAATCATGGAAGCGCAAAACCGCAATAATGGAATTATGTTTTGACCGGGTCGCCGAGACCAGCACCCAGAGTCCGTAACAAGGGACCAGCATCGCGTTCATCTGACAATGAGGAAGAGAAGTTCGCCAGGACACTGCTGCTGTGAAGAGGTAAGGTGTTATAAGCTAAATTATTCTTTATCCCTGAAAATTGTAATCAAAAATTAGTTTTGATTCGATTGGTAAATTACAACTGTGCGGTGCACGAAGTCCGAAGTTCGTGCGCCACGGTACACGGGTCGTGCGCCGCGTCTGGACCGTGAACACCCCCCCCCCGCTACTCTTCTGTAGCGAGGGGGGGGGGGGTCGCGCACACACACACCCACACACACACACACAGAGCCCTGAGTGTCACCTTTCATTAGAGCCCAAGATGAAGCTTCTATATTGAATCATTCAAAAGTTACAGACATTTTTCCAAACTGTGCCATTTGGCACAATTTGGCACAGTTCAAAAACGCCTGTGAACTACCTGAGGAAAAAGCTGTGTAATATATTCATTTTTTGTGGTATTGTTACAAAATTTTGACCTCAGCTGGATAACACTTGGTTATACATTTCTGTTGCAATTTCCAGCCCGGATCTGAAGCTGTGTGTTATTTGCAAGCATTTGTATCCAAAAAAACACCCAGGCCAAATTTATTTTCTTCAAGTTCAGTATGTTTAGATGACTGTAACTCAGTGGCCGGAGAACTTAGAGAGATTATGACTGTTTTGCCAAAAAATTCAAAGTATTTTCTTTTAAATGAGACCAACCCCATGAAGATGCTGCAAAGGGTTGAAGAACAGCTTTCGATTTACTTTGGGCACGTTATTTTTTGGCGTTTTTAGGGACATTGACCAGAGTGCAAGGGGTTAACAAAGCAGGACCCAAAGGAGCAGAAACCACAACAGTTCAGCAGGTAAGGTGCTAGGTAAATATTTTAATTTACAACAAAACTGGGAATTCTAAATTGTCCTTAGGTATGACTGTGAGAATGAATGGTTGTCTGTCTCTTTGTGTTGGCCCTGCGATGCACTGGCGATCTGTCCAGGGTGTACCCTGCCTCTTGCTCAGAGTTGCTGGGATAGGCTCCAGTCCCCCGTGACCTGAAAAGGATTAAGTGGAAGAAGATGGATGGATGATAATTTGCTGGGACTGGAGCCCTGTGTGGGAAGAGAAAGTGGATATTATCATCACGGTCTGAGCTGGCAACGTACTTATGTTTAGAATACTAGTGCTTACCTGTGGATGCCCGTGCATACCTGTGAATGCCTGTAGAAACCAAGTATAAGCATTTCTGCATGCCCTTAGAAAGCAGGTGTAAGCAAGCGCATCACGATTCATTCAGTGATGCCTTCTTCTTCTTCTTCTTCTTCTTCTTCTTCTTCTTCTTCTTCTTCTTCTTCTTCTTCTTCTTCTTCTTCTTCTTCTTCTTCTTCTTCTTCTTCTTCTTCTTCTTCTTCTTTTAGACTTGATTGGCAGTTGGCAATCAGCTTACAGGTGCATTACCACCACATACTTCACTCTATATCATCACTATCTGGTCAGGAGCTGCAGTCCTTCTATCATCATTGCTGTGTCTTCTTCTTCTTCTTTTAGAATTGATTGGGAGTTGACAACCAACTTACAGGTGCATTACTGCCACGTACTTCACTCTATATCATCACTCTATCTGGTCAGGAGATGGAGCTGGATCAGCTTCTGATCTGATCGTCACTTCCTTGTGGTAACGTATCATCACTTCCTGTTTTGCTGTATGTCTGTGTGGTTTGCTCTCATCACTCTCCTGAGCTTTTGGGTTAGCCACTAGCGATGGCTACTAGCTCTCCTTCCTCTCCTCCTCTGGTGTGCTCTCTCTGTCAGATGTTTAGCTACACCTCTGCCTCTTTTAGTGATAACGGTAAATGTAATAAATGTTGTCTTTTTGAGGCGCTCGAGGCGAGGTTGTCTGATTTGGAATCCCGGCTCCGCTGCATTGAAACACCATCTGCGCCAGTTACTCTTGACGGACGCCCCTTAGCTGCAGTGGAGCTAGCTAGCATAGTTAACCCTGTTAGCGGTCCTCCGGCTCTCCTCAGCAGCGAGGAGACTGGGTGGGTGACGGTGAGAAGGAAGCCTAGTCGCAAAGCCCCGGTATACCTCCAACCTGTTCACGTTTCTAATTGTTTTTCCCAGCTCAGCGACACACCTGCTGAGGAAAAAACTCTGATCATTGGCGACTCTGTAGTCAGAAACGTGAACCTAGAGACTCCAGCGGCCATAGTCAAATGCATTCCTGGGGCCAGAGCAGGCGACATCGAGTCAAATTTGAAAATGCTGGCTAAAAGTAACTGTAAATACTCCACAATTGTTATTCATGCTGGCATTAACGACATCCGTCTCCGGCAGTCGGAAGTCACAAAACTTAATGTAGAATCGGTGTGTGACTTTGCAAAAACGATGTCTGCCACTGTAGTATTCTCTGGGCCCCTCCCCAATCTGACCAGTGATGACATGTTTAGCCACTCGTCATCCTTGAACCGCTGGCTGTCTGTGTGGTGTCCTGCAAATGACGTGGGCTACATTGACAATTGGAGCTCATTTTGGGGAAAACCTGGTATTATGAGACGAGACAGCATTCGTCCCACTTTGGATGGTGCTTCTCATTTATCTAACAATCTGGCATCTTTTTTATCCAAATTTCCAAAACCTTGACTACTCAGAGTTGGGACCAGGAAGAAGAGTCGCAGTCTTACACGCCTCTCTGCAGCTCCTCTTCATCCGCCACCCCTCAACTTAGCCCCTGTCTTCCCCATCAGAGAATCATTGTCTGCTCCCTCCAAAATATAATATATAAGCATCCCAAAGAGATTAAGCAAAATATTGGTAAAACTCAAATTAAACATAAAGTCTCTAAACTGAATGATTTGGCCTCTGTTACTCCTCATAATTTAAAAATTAAATGTGGTTTATTAAATATTAGGTCTCTAACTCCCAAGTCTCTGTTAGTTCATGATCTGTTAATTGATAATCAGATTGATTTAATATCCCTTACAGAGACTTGGTTAAGGCAAGAGGATTATGTTGGTTTAAATGAATCAACTCCCTCTGGTTATTTAAACTGTCAAAATCCCAGAAGTTCTGGTCATGGAGGAGGAGTAGCAACAATTTACCATTCCAAATTACTAGTTAATGTAAAGCAAAAAACATGTTATAATTCCTTTGAGGGCCTGGTCCTCAGTATTGGGCACTTTAGCAATTTTAGGTTAAACCCAATTTTATTTGCCATAGTTTATCGTCCCCCATCAACATACTCAGAATTTTTATCCAAATTTGCTGATTTCTTAGCTGATTTAGTGCTGAAATCTGATAGAATAATTATTGTAGGGGACTTTAATATACATGTGGATGTAGATAGTGACTGCTTTAATGTGGCATTTTAATTCAATATTAGACTCGATTGGGTTTTCTCAGAAAGTAGGAAATTCTACTCATTACCTCCACCATACATTGGACCTTGTTCTGACATATGGCATAGAAATAGAAAATCTTGTAGTGTCTCCTCATAACCCTGTACTGTCAGACCATTGTCTGTTAACCTCTGATTTTACTATTTCTGACTATTTGGCTCCTAAAGAAAAATATTATTACAGTAGATGCCTCTCAGATGATGCTGTTACCAAATTTATGCAGATTGTTTCCTCTATGCTATGTGTCAACACAATGGAAATAAGCTATAGACAGCTTGCTCCTTCTGTAATTGATAACATGGTGGATAGTGTTACAGCTTCTCTGCATCAGACTCTAGATTTGGTGGCCCCCTTAAAAAAAGAAAAAGTCTAATCAGAGATTTCTAACTCCTTGGTTCAACACAGAAACTCGTAGCTTAAAACAGAAGACTCGTCAATTAGAAAGAAAATGGCGCTCCACTAATTTAGATGAAATCTAGTTAGCATGGAGAAATCATCTTTTAATTTATAAAAAAAAAATCTTTTAGAAAAGCTAGAACGAGTTATTATTCTGCATTAATAGAAGAGAACAAGAATAATCCCAGGTTTCTTTTCAGCACTGTAGCCAGTTTGACAAAGAGTCAGGACTCTGTCAATCCTAGCATTCCCTTAGAGCTTACTAGTCAGGACTTTATGAACTTTTTCAATAATAAAATTTCATCCATCAGAGATAAAATCAATCAGATTCTTCCCACAGTTAACTTAAATACTGTAACTACTACAACTCCTTCTATTGATGTCTGTCTTGATGAGTTTACTCCAATCGACCTTTGTGAGTTAGACAAAATAGTTTCCTCATCCAAACCTTCAACTTGTCTTTTAGACCCTATTCCTACCAGGTTATTTAAAGAAGTCTTCCCACTTAATGGTAGCTTTATTCTTCATATAATCAATTCTTCATTAACTTTAGGCCATGTACCGCAGGCTTTTAAAACGACTGTAATTAAACCCTTACTCAAAAAGCCAACGCTAGATCCAGGAGCTTTAGCTAACTATAGACCAATCTCTAATCTCCCTTTCATTTCAAAAATCTTAGAAAGAGTTGTTGCTACGCAATTATTTGACAATCTGCAGGGAAATGGTTTACTTGAAGAGTTTAAATCTGGGTTTAGAATCCATCATAGTACTGAAACAGCCTTAGCGAAGGTCACTAACGACCTCCTCATCGCATCTGATAATGGACTGGTTTCTGTACTTGTCCTTTTAGACCTTAGTGCAGCTTTTGATACTATTGATCATAATATTCTACTTGATAGATTAGAACACTATGTTGGACTTAATGGAACTTCGTTGCAGTGGTTTAGATCTTATTTATCTGATAGGTTCTAGTTTGTTCATGTAAATAATGAGTTTTCTTTCAACTCAAAGCTTAGTCATGGAGTTCCACAGGGATCTGTGCTAGGCCCTACTCTTTTTAGTTTATATATGCTTCCGTTAGGCAACATTATTAGAAAGCACTGTATACATTTTCATTGTTATGCAGATGACACACAATTATACCTGTCGATGAAGCCAGATGATAGTAATCAATTAGCCAAGTTAGAAGCCTGTCTTAAGGAAGTCAAAGCTTGGATGACTTGTAATTTCCTGCTATTAAAATCAGATAATACTGAAGTCATTCTTGTTGGTCCAAAAAACCATAGAAATATCTTTCCAAATCAAACTTTCAGTTTGGATACGGTTACTCTTTCTCTTAATAGCTCTGTGAGGAACCTTGGAATTATTTTTGATCAAGATCTGTTCCTCATTTCACATATTAAATTTGTTTCTAAGACTGCCTTCTCTCATTTGCGTAATATTGCCAAGATTAGGAGCATCTTGTCTCAGAGTGATGCTGAGAAACTGATCCACACCTTTATTAGCTCGAGATTAGATTATTGTAATTCTTTATTATCAGGCTGTCCTAAAACATCTTTAAAAAGTCTTCAACTGATCCAAAATGCTGCAGCAAGAGTTTTAACAGGTACTAGAAAGAGAGATCATATCTCTCCAGTTCTGGCCTCCCTTCATTGGCTTCCCATAGTGACATAATGTCTGGCTCAGGAAACACGCACACAGGCTCAGAGAAGATTTAATAGCTTTATTCAACAAGCAGGTGTGTATGGATGAATGTATGAGATATGTATATGTGATGTAGGTGAACGCCGATGCACATGAAACAGAGCAGAACGCAGTACAGCCAGGCAACCCTATGGAGAGAGCAGAGGACAAGGGTAAAGGGAACCACACCAAGACAGGTATAATAAGCAGAGTGCTGCTTACTTGTAGGTGACGGGTGGCTGGCGTTGGCCAAGGGAGGAGCCCGGGAGACAGCGTCCTGCTGAGCCGGTGACAACGATGAGGGAAGGCAAGGAGATGACGGGGTAATCCACCGCCAAGGAATCCACCTGTGAACAGGGGAGAAGACTTGCAACGAGGTAAGGGTTGAGATGCTTACGTGGAAGCGTAGCTCAGCTGACGTGGAGAGACGATCCAGCTGCGAGAGAGTGCCGATGCGAACAGACGGCTCCAGACCGCTGCACAGGGTTGTGTGGGCTAAATAGCCTGTGGCTGACAAGGTGCAGGTGTGCACACAGCTGAGGCGGATGATGAGCGGCGAGTCATGACAGTACTCCCCCCCCAGCAGCGCATCCTGGCGCTGGCTTGTCCGGGTGCGCCCGGTGGAACTCCGTGATGAGACTCCTGTCCAACACCAAGGAAGAGCGCACCCAGGACCTCCACTCAGGACTAAAACCCTCCCAGTCCACCAAGTACTGTAGCCCGCGACCTCGGCACCGGGAGTCCATGATAGAGGTGACTCTCCAGGCCGGATGGCCATCGATCTTCAGAGGCGCGGGCGGCGCCTTGGGAGGGGGACAGAGTGGATCGGAGACCAAAGGCTTGATCTTTGAGACGTGGAAGGTGGGACATATACGGAGGGAGAGGGGGAGGGCCAGACTCTCAGCCACTGGGTTGATGATTTTTGAGATGTTGAAAGGGCCAATAAAGCATGGGGCCAGCTTCCTCTTCACAGCCTTGAGATTATTGTCATGTAAGGACAGCCAGACTCATTGGCCCACCTGGTAGGCAGGGGCCAGTCTCCTGTGGCGGTTCGCGGTCGAGCTGTTGCGCGCCACCGTGCGTAATAGTGCATCGCGCGCTCTGGTCCACAGACTCCGACAGTGTCTTAGGTGCGCCTGGATGGAGGGAACGGCCAGCTCGCCCTCCTGCTCCGGGAACCAAGGTGGGTCGTACCCCAAGGACGCCTTAAAGGGGGACATCCCCGTGGCAGAAGACCGTGCCGTGTTGTGGGCGTACTCCACCCAGGCCAGGTGCGCGCTCCAGGACGACGGGTTGGAGGAGGTGACGCAGCGTAGGGCAGCTTCCAGTTCCTGGTTGGCACACTCACACTGCCCGTTGGACTGCGGGTGGTGACTGGAGGAGAGGCTCACCGTAGCCCCCAGAGCGTTGCAGAAACACCTCCATACCTCAGAGACAAATTGGGGCCCCCGATCAGAGATGACGTCCACCGGTATCCCATGCAGTCTGACCACGTGCTGGACAAGAAGATCTGCTGTCTCCCGCGCCATAGGGAGACCCCGGAGCGGCACGAAGTGGGCAGCCTTGGAGAACCGATCCACGATGGTCAGCACAGCGTCGTAGGTGTTAGAGACCGGGAGACCAGTGACGAAGTAGAGGGCTATGTGAGACCAGGGCCTGCCTGGGACCGGCAGGGGCTGGAGCAGACCCGTGGGGGGGGGGAATTAGCAGACTTGCCGGTGGCACACTCAGGGCACGCCCGGACATAGTTGGCGACGTCCTTCTGGAGACCTGGCCAACAAAAGGAACGCTGGAGGAGATCCACTAGCCGGGAGACACCAGGGTGACAGGCGAGTTTGGAGGTGTGAACCCAATGAATGACCTCCCCCCGGACAGTCAATGGAACAAACAGCTTCCTTTCCGGTCCGCCGCCAGGATCCGGTTCCGTCTCCTGCGCCCTCCGGATCTTGTCCCTGATGGACCAGGAAATCCCCCCCACAACGCACGAGCTGGGCAAGATGGTATGACCCGGCTCCTCCGGTCTCTCAGGGGCAAACT
This sequence comes from Pholidichthys leucotaenia, assembly GCA_020510985.1. Lineage (NCBI taxonomy): Eukaryota > Metazoa > Chordata > Actinopteri > Cichliformes > Pholidichthyidae > Pholidichthys > Pholidichthys leucotaenia. The sequence goes on from CM035842.1 coordinate 266,682,451, forward strand.
GCCTGGAAAGGGCGTCGGGCAGGCCATTTTTAGAACAAGGACAGTAGGTGATGGTGAAACGGAACCGGGCGAAGAACAAGGACCAGCGCGCCTGGCGGGCATTCAGTCGTCTGGCAGATCTTAAATATTCCAGGTTCTTATGGTCCGTTAACACCACGAACGGCTGGGCAGCCCCCTCCAACCAGTGGCGCCACTCCTGCAGTGCGAGCTTGATGGCGAGTAGCTCCCTGTCCCCGACGTCGTAGTTGCGCTCAACCGGAGACAGGCGCCGTGAGAAGAAGGCGCAGGGTTGCTTGACCCCATCGGTGGGTGATCGCTGAGACAGCACCGCCCCCACTCCCGTATCAGACGCGTCGACTTCGACCAGGCACTGCAGCGTGGGGTCAACCTGGGTCAGGACCCGGGAGGAGGAGAACTCCGCCTTCAAAGCCTCAAAAGCTGCTGCAACCTCTTCGGTCCACCGGAAGGGGGTCTTGGGAGAGGTGAGGCGGATCAAAGGGGCAACAATGGCACCGAAATTGGGAACAAAGCGGCGATAAAAATTGGCAAACCCAATGAACTGCTGCACCTGCTTTCTGGAGGTCGGCGTGGGCCACTCAACCACCGCCTTAACCTTCGCGGGGTCGGGAAGGACTTGGTTGTGCGAGATTATGAACCCTAGGAAGGAAGTGGTCTTGGCGTAAAACTCGCACTTTTCAGCCTTGACATACAGCCTGTTCTCCAGCAGCCACTGTAGGACCCGCCTCACATGGACCTGGTGTTCCTCCCGTGACCTGGAGAAGATGAGAATATCATCAAGGTACACAAACACGAAGAGGCCCAGGAAATCACGTAGGACGTCGTTAATGAGGCGTTGAAACACGGCAGGGGCGTTGGTCAGCCCAAACGGCATAACCAGATACTCGAAGTGACCACTAGGTGTATGAAAGGCCGTCTTCCACTCATCCCCCTCCCGGATCCGGACGAGGTGATAAGCACTGCGAAGATCCAACTTAGTGAACCAGGTCGCCCCATGGAGGGAGTGGAAAGCGGTGTCCATCAATGGCAGGGTGTAGCGGTCCTTCTCCGTGATGTCGTTTAGTGCCCGAAAATCAATGCAGGGGCGGAGGGACCCATCCTTCTTCGAGACGAAGAAAAACCCTGCGCCGAGAGGAGACGAAGAAGGGCGGATGATACCTGCATTGAGAGACTTCTTGATATAGCTGTCCATGGCCTCCCGTTCCGGCGCTGACAGGCTGTAGAGGTGTCCGGATGGCAAGGGAGCCCCCGGCCGGATGTTGATGGTGCAGTCATAGGGCCGGTGAGAAGGGAGAGACATCGCCCTGGACTTATTGAACACGAGGCCCAGATCATGGAACTCTGAGGGCACCAGGGTAAGGTCCGGAGGCGCGGCATCCGAGGCCGGAGGAGGGGAGGACGGGGCACAGGCTGCGGACTGGAGGCAGGTGCCCATGCAGAAGGAGCTCCAGGCGGCAATTCTTCCTGTCTGCCAATCCAGCACTGGGTTGTGCAGGCGCAACCAGGGGGAGCCTAAGATGACAGGTGACACAGAAGAGGATAGGACATACAAGGTAAGATCCTCCCAGTGATTACCTGAGATTATTACAGGGATTGGCTGGGTGCGATGAGTCACTTGTCCAAGGGGCACACGGGAGAGGGTGACCAGACTGAGAGGAGCGGCCAGAGGGTGGTAGGGGATGCCCAGTTGGGTTACCAGGCTCTTAGAAATGAAGCTCTGCTCTGCTCCTGAGTCCACCAGTGCGTGTGTGAGGTGCCCTGTGGAATTGTGACAGAATCGTATGGGCAGCGACAAACTTGTGAGGGGATTCGACCGGTTAGAGTCCGCGAGGCCCCCTACAGTGACTCGCGGACCGCCCCGTTTGGCTTCTCCGGACAATGCTCCACGGTATGCTGATCGCCTCCGCAATACATGCAGAGGCCCAGCTCCCGACGGCGCTGTTTCTCTGCTAGGGGGAGCCTTGACTGGCCAACTACCATTGCCTCCGACTCCTCGGAGGACTCCGGAGCTGGTAACGCCAGGGGGCGAGCCTGAGGCATGCGGACTGAATCTCCACGCGAGCAGCCAATTAATTTCCTCTCGGCGGATCGTTCACGCAACCTGTTGTCCAAGCTAATTGTTAGGGAGATTAGCTCCGACAGCCTTTCCGGAAGGTCTCAGCTGGCCAGCTCATCCCTCAGACCAGAGTTGAGGCTGCGGAGGAAGATGCTACAGAGTGACGTCTCACCCCTGCCCACCTCCTCCGCTGCAACCCGGAAGTCGATAGCGTAATCCGCCGTTGACCGGCTTCCCTGTTGGAGGCCAAGGAGATGGTCAGCGAGGACGCTATCTCGCCGGGAATGGTCGAATACCTCAAGAAAACTCTGCACGAACTGGCCATAGGAGAGGTTCGCGTAACTGGGCTTTGCCATGACGGCGTAAGCCCAAGTTAGCGCTCGCCCCTCCAGGAGATTAGCTATATAGCCAATTCGGCTGTGGTCCGAGGGAAAATCCCCGGGAACGCGCAGAAACACCGACTCGCACTGCATGATGAACCCCCTCGCTCCGCCGAGCTTACTGCTAAAGCGGGCGGGGGTTGGAATTGGCGTGAGTCATGTTGGTGTTCCCGCGGCAGGCTGGTCAGCCACGGAAGCGGCTGGAGCTGCCCCACCCGATGAGCCGGGGGGAACACCTGCTGGGGGTCCACACAGTCTAACCGGTGAGTGATGTTTGTTAATTGATTTAAAATCACCTGCTGTTGGTGGGCTATTAAATCCACCCGAGCCTCGAGGGTGGAAAGGCGGCGTGCGAGCCCGCTGTCTGCTGAGCCGCTCTGCTGGAGCCGTACTGACATAATGTCCGGCTCAGGAAACATGCACGCAGGCTCAGAGAAGATTTAATAGCTTTATTCAACAAGCAGGTGTGTATGGATGAATGTATGAGATATGTATATGTGATGTGGGTGAACGCCGATGCACAGGAAACAGAGCAGAACGCCGTAAAGCCAGGCAACCCTATGGAGAGAGCAGAGGACAAGGGTAAAGGGAACCACACCAAGACAGGTATAATGAGCAGAGTGCTGCTTACTTGTAGGTGACGGGTGGCTGGCGTTGGCCAAGGGAGGAGCCCGGGAGACAGCGTCCTGCTGAGCCGGTGACGATGATGAGGGAAGGCAAGGAGATGACGGGGTAATCCACCGCCAAGGAATCCACCTGTGAACAGGGGAGAAGACTTGCAACGAGGTAAGGGTTAAGATGCTTACGTGGAAGCGTAGCTCAGCTGACGTGGAGAGACGATCCAGCTGCGAGAGAGTGCCGATGCAAACAGACGGCTCCAGACCGCTGCACAGGGCTGCGTGGGCTAAATAGCCCGTGGCTGATGAGGCACAGGTGTGTGCACAGCTGAGGTGGATGATGAGCGGCGAGTCGTGACACATAGAGTTTAGAATTAAGTTTAAAATCCTTCTTCTTACTTACAAAGCTCTAAACAATCAGGCTACTTTTTATTTAAAAGATCTGATACTACCGTATTATCCTAACAGAGCACTACGCTCCCAAAATGCAGGATTACTTGTAATACCTAGAATCTCCAAAAGTACAATGGGAGGCAGAGCCTTCAGTTATCAAGCTCCTCTCCTGTGGAACCAGCTACCAATCTGGATTCGGGAGTCAGACTTCATCTCTGTTTTTAAGAATAGGGCTAAAACCTACCTTTTTGATACTTTTTTTTTTGCTGGTCATTAACATCTATTTGTTCTGTCCCATAGATTGAGTCCCCATCGTGCTGTTTGCTCTCTACATGTCTGTTCTTTTCATCTTCTCTGTCCCCTCACCCCCCAGCCAGTCGCAGCAGATGACTGCCCCTCCCTGAGCCTGGTTCTGCTGGAGGTTTCTTCCTGTTAAAAGGGAGTTTTTCCTCTCCACCGTCGCCAAGTGCTTGCTCACAGGGGATCGCCTGATTGCTGGGGTCTTTCGGCAACAGTGGGAGTTCCCCCTACAGTTGATAGTGCTATGAGATGACTGTTGTTGTGAAATGGCGCTATATAAATAAAGTTGAATTGAATTGAATTGAATTGTAGTCCTTTTATCATCACTGTTGTGTCCAATCGAACCTCAACTCTATCTTCAGACATCACTCTTCTTCGTCTCCTCGTACTTCACTCTATATCATCACTTCACTCTGTATCATCACTCTACACATCTTAGATGTCAGGACAGGCACTGGTTTGCTTGCTACTGGATAACCATGAAAACCGGTACTACCTGTCTCATGGGTCGGGCCGTCGGCGACTCAACCGGCAGCCCCGCCCTTCTGAGGGCATGGAGGGTGAAACTGGAAATCCTGGCAGAACTAAAAACTATCTGTCACAGGTCTGTGGTGGACCACTCCCAGTTACACGGGGTGAGGCTGGACATTCTGGCAGATAAGCACATCTGTTGCAAGGTCTGTGGTAGACTTTTGCCAGTCGGTGCATCGTGACATTCACTACACAAAGAGCAGAGATAAACAAACCTATCATCTGTTCAGTCACTGCGACAGATACTGGAGTCAGTTTGTCTTGGCCTGTCCTTGCCACTGATAACACAGGGTTACAAAAATAATTTTTTTGGAAGTTGTCCGTGTTTTTTCAACTAATTTAATACAATTTTGCACCGCTGAATCCGAAAATGACATCTGTTTCTCTCGATCAGGTGCTAAGTAAAAACTTGTACTTACTTAGTACTTACTTAGTAAGTACTAAGCCGGTTTTGTTTTTGTCAGGCACGATGTGCACCGGACCCCGCTGTGCCCACCGTACGACGGACCGTTCAGCATGTTGGAACCTGGGGCAAAGCATTTTGTGTTAGACTTTGAGGGGCAAAGGAAGACCGTCTGCATCGACAGGCTGAAGCCCGCTTTTGTGTTGGCAGACGAGAAGGTGGTGTTGGCCCAAGCTCCCCACCGTGGATGCCCGCCGTTGGGTCTCCGCAAGTTTGTGTTTCCTTGGTAGGGACCGGCGCTCGCGAAGCTAATGTGTTTCCCCTCCTCCCTTTTTCCCTCCACAAACTCCCCCCCCCCCCCCATCCTGTCAGGCAGCTAGTCAAACAGAACAGGGATCTGTCACCCTTATTGTGCCAAAACAGATTTACTTTGCCAAGAGGAGCTTATACAGTACCTAACTGTGTATTGTATATTGTTGTAAACTCCTCAGGTAATAACTTTCAATACTTTATTTTAATTATTTTACCCATGGAAGACCCAACAGGATGAGAAAGAGGGAAAGGAAGTGTGTGGAGGGGGGAAAGAAAAGTGAGGGGAACAGACAAAAAAAACAAACAAACCAACAACTAAAACAAACAAAAGACAAACTGTTTCTTCCACCGAAGATGTCTCAACACAAGTCTGGTTTCCGCACCTGTTAAAGGAGAGACACTTGTGCGTGTATTTCAGCCTGCATATACAGACGTGGACAAAATTGTTGGTACCCCTCTGTTAATGAAAGAAAAATCCACACTGGTCACAGAAATAACTTGAATCTGACAAAAGTGGTAATAAATAAAAATTCTATGAAAATTAACCAATGAAAATCAGACAATGCTTTTGAATTGTGGTTCAACAGAATTATTTTAAAAACAAACTCATGAAACAGGCCTGGACAAAAATGATGGTACCCCTAGATAAGATTGAAAATAATGTGTCCATAGGGACATGTTCAACCAAGACGTATCCTCTAATTAACATCACAGGTGTCTACAAACTTGTAATCAGTCAGTTGGCCTATTTAAAGGGTGACAAATAGTCACTGTGCTGGTTGTTGACATGGTGTGTACCACACTAAACATGGACCAAAGGAAGCAAAGGAGAGAGTTGTCTCAGGAGATTAGAAAGAAAGTTAGAGACAAGCATGTTAAAGGTAAAGGCTATAAAACCATTTCCAAGCAGCTTGATGTTCCTGTGACTACAGTTGCACATATTATTCAGAAATTTAAGATCCACAGGACTGTAGCCAACCTCCATGGACGTGGCCGCAGGAGGAGATGGATAATACAAATGGTTACAAAAGACCCCAGAACAACCTCTAAACACATTCATGGTGAACTCCAAGGTCAAGGTACATCAGTGTCAGATCGCACCATCCGTCATTGTTTGAGCCAAAGTGGACTTCATGGGAGACAACCAAGGAGGACATCACTGTTGAAAACAAATTATCAAAAAGCCAGAATGGAATTTGCCAAACTGCATGTTAACAAGCCACAAAGCTTCTGGGAGAATGTCCTATGGACAGACGAGACAAAACTGGAACTTTTTGGCAAGGCATATCAGCTCTATGTTCACAGATGCAAAAATGAAGCATACCAAGAAAAGAACACTGTCCCTACTGTGAAACATGGAGGAGGTTCTGTTATGTTCGGGGGCTGCTTTGCTGCATCTGGCACAGGGTGTCTTGAATCTGTGCAGGGTACGATGAAATCTCAAGACTATCAAGGTGTTCTAGAGAGAAATGTGCTGCCCAGTGGAAGACAGCTTGGTCTCAGTCACAGGTCATGAGTCTTGCAACAGGATAATGATCCAAAACACACAGCTAAAAACACCCAAGAATGGCTAAGAGCGAAACATTGGACTATTCTAAAGTGGCCTTCTATGAGCCCTGATCTAAATCCTATTGAACATCTGTGGAAGGAGTTGAAACATGCCGTCTGGGGAAGGCACCCTTCAAACCTGAGACAACTGGAGCAGTTTGCTCATGAGGAGTGGGCCAAAATACCTGCTGAGAGGTGCAGAAGTCTCATTGACAGTTACAGAAATCGTTTGATTGCAGTGATTGCCTCAAAAGGTTGTGCAACAAAATATTAAGTTAAGGGTACCATCATTTTTGTCCAGGCCTGTTTCATGAGTTTGTTTTTTAAAATAATTCTGTTGAACCACAATTCAAAAGCATTGTCTGATTTTCAATGGTTAATTTTCATAGAATTTTTATTTATTGCCACTTTTGTCAGATTCAAGTTATTTCTGTGACTATTGTGGGTTTTTCGAGAACGCGTGCAAAATAAGTGTGTGCATGTGAGTGGTTTGTCAGGAAACATACGAAGCGGTGGGCCGGTCGCAGCAGCTCTCCCCCCGGGAACCCTAAGCAGGCAAGGCAGCACCACCAACCCCCACAGAGCACAAATGTCCAAGGTCAGCAAGCCCTAGGAAAGCCAGACATCCGCCCCCGGATGGACGATCAAGGGAGGCAAGGCTGCTCGGTGGCTGGCGCAGCGAGCCCACACCCCTGGACCCGCCTGACCTCCACCCCCCACCAGCAGGGCCAAAGCCCACCCCAGGGCCCCAGGCACCAGGAGGCCAACGACCCCACTCCCCGGGGTGGAGACCGGCCCATGCCCCCCAGTGCGAACCCCCCCAGGCACCCCCACAGCTGGCCCACCCCACCGCCTCTGTCGCATACCCCGGGGACCTCCATGCCCAAAGAAGTCCCCCTGCCCAGGCGAGCCCACGTTGCCGAGAGGCACTACCCCCCCTTAATCCAGCACCTCCCTACTTGCAGACACACCCCTCCCCACACCTTCACACCCACATGCTCCCATGCACACCCATTTGCACTGACTCCCTCTCACTCACCCAGACCGACCCATTCTCTCTCACTCCTGTACCCGTTCAAACTCACCTCTCATTCACCCTTGTTTCATAAGGCGGCTGCGAAGCAGATGCAGCAAGCCTGAACATGCACCAGTGCCCGGCAGTGACCAGGGAGACCACCGGCGCAGGCCACAGAAGCAGTCCCCCATCCCTGGTGTCCACCTGAGCGACCAATCAGCAGACCACCGCAGGTGCCCCGAGATGCCACCCGACATGCAAAGGACCACACAAAACCGACCCACCATCACCACCTCCATTCATCACCCCCTCACTCTCACTTACGCTCATATTCAGCCCCCCTCTCACTCCCTTGGTTATATCAATACATTCAGTAGCACTCAGGGATTTTGACAACATGACTGGTCCCAAGCTCCCCAGCAGGCCCCCATGCCCCCAGCAGGAGCAGGGCAACAGGGTTGGGGGAAGACCCCCCCACACACACAAACACACACAAAACATGGTGGGTGTGGGTGTTATATGATGTAATTGTGTGTAAATGTGTGGACTACCAAAGTGCAATTAAAATTGGGGGGATAGTGATTGGAGCACTGCTAGCCACTGTGATGGGCAACAGGGCCCCCATCCCCCCAAGCCCTCAGTGTTTAAAATGCAATTAAAATTGAGGTGAGTGCTGCCCCACCATGCAGCAAAGGTATCCCCTTTGCCGACATAGTGTGGCACACCCCCACTCCAAAGCCCTAAATGTAACAAAGAAGATGTATATTCCACCCAGAGTCAGGGGGAGGGGGAGGGCGGGAAATAAGACTGGGAGGTAGGAGGTCTAAAAGCGAGCCCCCCCCCCCCCCAGAAGCCAGCTTGCAAACTGGTTCATGAGGCCACCCACTGCCCCCAAATCCCAACCCAGGGTGAGGGCCACCAGTGGAAGCAGCCCAGGACCCACCAGCATCACGCCCTGGCGCTCCCAGCACCACTAACATGATGGGGCAGCCATACCAATTTCCACTCATCTGACACACACAAACATGGACAACAATAGTCACAATAGTGAACAATGGGCCAGACCCAGACGGCTCCCAATATGCCAAGTGACACCCCCGAGTGCCCATTCAGGCCCACGACCACCCACCCCAGACGTACACCGACAACCGCAGACTGCCCTGCAACCACAGCCACCCCGGAGCAACCCGACAGAAACATGGCCATCAACCCGTGCCAATGGCCCCCAACCACCCCCAAGCACCAACACACACCTGCCGCCAATGACACCAGGGGTAATGCAACAAAGCGCCTCACCCTGCAACACAACAGCAGGGCGGCCGGGACAAGCAGGCCCCAAAACGCCAACCCCCATGCCACTAGATGGACTGCCCAACCCCTGCCACCCAACAAAGTTCTCCTACCCATACACACATCCTCCACCCCCCAGACATCCACCCACAGGTAACCGCACCCTTACACACACATACCCCCACCCACCATCACACATACCCACCTACACCCACACACAGTCCCACCTGCCCACTCAACACACACACCCACTTCCACATCCGGTCATACACAAGCTCCCACTCACACCCACTATGACACACATACACACACACACATGCACACCCACACCCACAGAACCCAGTGGAGGGGGAGTGCGACCCAGGATGCAGGCACCTACCCCCGGGTGCTGCCAGGGAAAACACGACCCCGCTGCGCAAGGATGCACCCGGGCCAACTCGCACCACCGGCGCACAGCCGACCCCGGCCCAGGGGGGGAACACCCCTCCCCCAGCACCAGGGGCCCAGGGCCAGACCTAGATCCCCCCCCCAAGAGGTGAGGCCAGCCAGCCGGGGGCCACAGCCCAACCCCCCACCCCCCCGGCCCACCCCGCAGCCCCCCTAACCAACTCCCCCCCAGGGCCAGACAAACGGCCACCCCAGACACCCGCGGTCGGGGCACAGCCAGCCACCAGAGGTGCCAAGGAGAACGAGCCACCGCCTGCCACACCTCAGATTATAGAATTAATTAGCGGGGACCAGAGAGAATTGAATTCCGCCAATTGATTATTTGAGGAGGCTGACAATCTCTCCAGGCTAATATAATCCAATAGTAAGTTATTATAGTAAGTTATTTATTCCCTTCTCTTGCCATAGTGGAAATTTTATTGTCGTCTTTTGTTGCAAGATATCAGGATTATTCCAAATGGGTGTGAGTTTACAGGGGACAAGTGAAGACCCTGTTATTTTTAAAAATTTCCACCAAGCCATTAGAGAGGAGCTGATATTAAGACTTTTAAAACAGTCATGGCGTTTAATACAAGGACTTATAAAAGGTAAGTCAGAGATATTTAGCGACCCACAGAGAGCCTGTTCAGCATCTAACCATGGGTTTCCTAGTGGGGTTGATTTTTTCCATTTAGAAACAAACTGCAGTCTATTGGCTAAAAAGTACTTAAAAAAATTTGGTAGATCTAAGCCTCTGAACTCTTTAGCTTTTTGGAGGGTTTTTAAACTAACCCGTGATGGTTTATCCTTCCATAAAAATTTACTGATATTTGAGTCTAGAGACTTAAACCACACCATTGATGGTTGGGTAGGACTCATTGAGAACAAATAGTTGATTTAAGGAAGGACTATCATTTTAACGGTTGTGACTCTTCCCATTAGTGATAAAGGTAGTGTCCTCCAGCGCGTAAGGTTGTCTTGTATTGTTTTTAAAAGGGGAATGTGATTTAATCACAATAACTCTGAGAGCCTGGGGGAAATATCTATTCCTATATATTTAATATTATCTGATTGTATTGGAAAAGTAGATGTATTTGAGAAATTTCAATTTATAGGTAGAACTATTGATTTTACCCAGTTAATAGTCTGATAATAATGAACATTTATCAATGAGTGCCACTGTCTGAAGAAGAGATCTTTGTGAGTTTTCAAGGAAAATCATATCATCAGTATAAAGACTTATCTTGTGTTCTTTTTCTCCAGTTTGAATACCTCGGATATCAACATTTTGTCATATGGCTGCTGCTAATGGTTCAATAAAGATGGTAAAAAGTGAGGGAGAGAGTGGACACCCCTGCCTAGTACCTCTCTAGAGATTAAAGGTTCGGGAAGTCTGATCATTTGTTTGGACAGATGCAGCTGGACACCTATATAGTGTTTTTATCCAGTTTTTGAAAGATGAACCAAACCTGAACTTGTTTAACACAGTAAAAAGAAATTTGCAGTTAACACAGTCAGAGGCTTTCTCTGCATCCAGAGACAAGATTGTAGTTTCTACATTATTGATCTTGCAGTAGTCTATTAAATTAAATAGCCTACGTGTATTAAATTCAATTCAATTCAACTTTATTTATATAGCGCCATTTCACAACAACAGTCATCTCATAGCACTATCAACTGTAGGGGGGAACCCCCACAGTTGCAGAAAGACCCCAGCAATCAGGTGATCCCCTGTGAGCAAGCACTTGGCGACGGTGGAGAGGAAAAACTCCCTTTTAACAGGAAGAAACCTCCAGCAGAACCAGGCTCAGGGAGGGGCAGTCATCTGCTGCGGCTGGCTGGGGGGTGAGGGGGCAGAGAAGATGAAAAGAACAGACATGTAGAGAGCAAACAGCATGATGGGGACTCAATCTATGGGAGAGAACAAACAAATGTTAATGACCAGCAAAAAAAAATATTTCATAGAGAGTGAGGAAAGGAGTGAGGCCCAGTGCATTACTGGATGTCCCCCGGCTGACTAAACCTATTAGCAGCATAACTAAGGGAGGGTTCAGAAACACATGATCCCTCCCTAATTGTAGGCTATATCAAAAAGGTAGGTTTTAACCCTAATCTTAAAAACAGAGATCGAGTCTGACTCCCGAATCCAGATTGGCAGCTGATTCCACAGGAGAGGAGGTTGATAACTGAAGGCTCTGCCTCCCATTGTACTTTTGGAGATTCTAGGTATTACAAGTAGTCCTGCATTTTGGGAGCGTAGTGCTCTGTTAGGATAATACGGTAGTATCAGATCTTTTAAATAAAAAGGAGCCTGATTGTTTAGAGCTTTGTAAGTAAGAAGAAGGATTTTAAACTTAATTCTAAACTCTATGGGAAGCCAATGAAGGGAGGCCAGAACCGGAGAGATATGTTCTCTCTTTCTAGTACCTGTCAAAACTCTTGCTGCAGCATTTTGGATCAGCTGAAGACTTTTTAAAGATGTTTTAGGACAACCTGATAATAAAGATTTACAATAATCTAATCTCGAGCTAACAAAAGCGTGGATCAGTTTCTCAGCATCACTCTGAGACAAGATGCTCCTAATCTTGGCAATATTACGCAAATGATAGAAGGCAGTCTTAGAAACAAATTTAATATGTGAATAGAAGGACAAATCCTGATCAAAAATAACTCCAAAGTTCCTCACAGAGCTATTAAGAGAAAGAGTAACTGCATCCAAACTGAAAGTTTGATTTGGAAAGGAATTTCTAAGGTTTTTTGGACCAACAAGAATGACTTCAGTCTTATCTGAATTTAATAGCAGGAAATTACAAGTCATCCAAGCTTTGATTTCCTTAAGACAGGCTTCTAACTTGGCTAATTGATTACTATCATCTGGCTTCATTGACAGGTATAATTGTGTGTCATCTGCATAACAATGAAAATGTATACAGTGCTTTCTAATAATGTTGCCTAACGGAAGCATATATAAACTAAAAAGAGTAGGGCCTAGCACAGATCCCTGTGGAACTCCATGACTAAGCTTTGAGTTGAAAGAAAACTCATTATTTACATGAACAAACTGGAACCTATCAGATAAATAAGATCTAAACCACTGCAACGAAGTTCCATTAAGTCCAACATAGTGTTCTAATCTATCAAGTAGAATATTATGATTGATAGTATCAAAAGCTGCACTAAGGTCTAAAAGGACAAGTACAGAACCTAGTCAATTATCAGATGAAATGAGGAGGTCGTTAGTGACCTTTGCTAAGGCTGTTTCAGTACTATGATGGATTCTAAACCCAGATTTAAACTCTTCAAGTAAACCATTTCCCTGCAGGTGGTCGAATAATTGTGTAGCAACAACTCTTTCTAAGAATTTTGAAATGAAAGGGAGATTAGAGATTGGTCTATAGTTAGCGCTCCTGGATCTAGCGTTGGCTTTTTGAGTAAGGGTTTAATTACAGCTGTTTTAAAAGCCTGCGGTACATGGCCTAAAGTTAATGAAGAATTGATTATATGAAGAATAAAGCTACCAATAAGTGGGAAGACTTCTTTAAATAACCTAGTAGGAATAGGGTCTAAAAGACAAGTTGAAGGTTTGGATGAGGAAACTATTTTGTCTAACTCACAAAGGTCGATTGGAGTAAACTCATCAAGACAGACATCAAAAGAAGGAGTTGTAGTAGTTACAGTATTTAAGTTAACTGTGGGAAGAATCTGATTGATTTTATCTCTGATGGATGAAATTTTATTATTGAAAAAGTTCATAAAGTCCTGACTAGTAAGCTCTAAGGGAATGCTAGGATTGACAGAGTCCTGACTCTTTGTCAACCTGGCTACAGTACTGAAAAGAAACCTGGGATTATTCTTGATCTCTTCTATTAATGCAGAGTAATAACTTGTTCTAGCTTTTCTAAGAGATTTTTTATAAATTAAAAGATGATTTCTCCAAGCTAAATAGATTTCATCTAAATTAGTAGAGTGCCATTTTCTTTCTAATTGACGAGTCTTCTGTTTTAAGCTACGAGTTTCTGTGTTGAACCAAGGAGTTAGAAATCTCTGATTAGACTTTTTCTTTTTTAAGGGGGCCACCAAGTCTAGAGCCTGATGCAGAGAAGCTGAAACACTATCCACCATGTTATCAATTACAGAAGGAGCAAGCTGTCTATAGCTTATTTCCGTTGTGTTGACACATGGCATAGAGGAAACAATCTGCATAAATTTGGAAACAGCATCATCTGAGAGGCATCTACTGTAATAATATTTTTCTTTAGGAGCCAAATAGTCAGAAATGGTAAAATCAAAGGTTAACAGACAATGGTCTGACAGTACAGGGTTATGAGGAGACACTACAAGATTTTCTATTTCTGTGCCATATGTCAGAACAAGGTCCAATGTATGGTGGAGGTAATGAGTAGAATTTCCTACTTTCTGAGAAAACCCAATCGAGTCTAATATTGAATTAAATGCCACATTAAGGCAGTCACTATCTACATCCACATGTATATTAAAGTCCCCTACTATAATTATTCTATCAGATTTCAGCACTAAATCAGCTAAGAAATCAGCAAATTCGGATAAAAATTCTGAGTAGGTTGATGGGGGACGATAAACTATGGCAAATAAAATTGGGTTTAACCTAAAATTGCTAAAGTGCCCAATACTGAGGACCAGGCCCTCAAAGGAATTATAACATGTTTTTTGCTTTACATTAACTAGTAATTTGGAATGGTAAATTGTTGCTACTCCTCCTCCACGACCAGAACTTCTGGGATTTTGACAGTTTAAATAACCAGAGGGAGTTGATTCATTTAAACCAACATAATCCTCTTGCCCTAACCAAGTCTCTGTAAGGGAAATTAAATCAATCTGATGATCAATTAACAGATCATGGACTAACAGAGACTTGGGAGTTAGAGACCTAATATTTAGTAAACCACATTTAATTTTTAAATTATGAGGAGGAACAGAGGCCAAATCATTCAATTTAGAGGCTTTATGTTTAATTTGAGTTTTACCAATGTTTTGCTTTATCACTTTGGGATGCTTATGCATGATATTTTTATTCACTTTGGAGGGAGCAGACAACGATTCTCTGATGGGGAAGACAGGGGCTAAGCTGAGGGGTGGCGGATGAAGAGGAGCTGCAGAGAGGCGTGTAAGACTGCGACTCTGCTTCCTGGTCCCAACTCTGAGTAGTCATGGTTTTGGAAATTTGGATAAAAAAGATGCCAGATTGTTAGATAAATGAGAAGCACCATCCAAAGTGGGATGAATGCTGTCTCGTCTCATAAGACCAGGTTTTCCCCAAAAAGAGCTCCAATTGTCAATGTAGCCCACGTCATTTTTAGGACACCACACAGACAGCCAGCGGTTCAAGGATGACGAGCGGCTAAACATGTCATCACTGGTCAGATTGGGGAGGGACCCAGAGAATACTACAGTGGCACACATCGTTTTTGCAAAGTCACACACCGATTCTACATCAAGTTTGGTGACTTCCGACTGTCGGAGACGGATGTCATTAATGCCGGCGTGAATAACAATTGTGGAGTATTTACAGTTACTTTTAGCCAGCATTTTCAGATTTGACTCGATGTCACCTGCTCTGGCCCCAGGAATGCATTTGACTATTACCGCTGGAGTCTCTAGGTTCACGTTTCTGACTACAGAGTCGCCAATGATCAGAGTTTTTTCCTCAGCGGGTGTGTCGCTGAGCGGGGAAAAACGATTAGAAACGTGAACAGGTTGGTGGTGAACCGGGGCTTTGCGACTAGGCTTCCTTCTCACCGTCACCCACCCAGTCTCCTCGCTGCTGAGGAGAGCCGGGGAACCGCTGACAGGGGGGCCTAAGCTAGCTAGCTCCGCTGCAGCTAATGGGCATCCGTCGAGATTAACTGGCGCAGACGGTGTTTCAATGCAGTGGAGCCGGGATTCCAAATCAGACAACCTCGCCTCGAGTGCCTCAAAAAGACAACATTTATTACATTTACCGTTATCGCTAAAAGAGGCAGAGGTGTAGCTAAACATCTGACAGAGAGAACACACCAGAGGAGAGGAAAGAGAGCTAGTAGCCATAGCTAATAGCTGGAGAGCAACCACACAGGCAGACAGCAAAACAGGAAGTGACGATACGTTACGTTACGTTACCACAAGGAAGTGACGATCCTCAGTCCTCAGAATACTCAGATCAGATTATCAGCCGAGTGTCTACCTTTGATGAAACCTGTTTGATCTGGGTGTATAATAAACGGAATTATCCTTTCCAGTCTTTTGGCGAGAGCTTTGCAAATTATTTTAAGATCAACATTCATAAGTGAGATGGGACTATAGCTGGATGGAAGCATAGGTTCTTCTCCAGGTTTAAGGAGCTTGATAATACTAGCCAAATTCATATTTGGAGGAATTACATTAACTTTAATTTGGTTCACCATTTTAAAAAAAAAAGTAGGTGCCATCATAGGCCAAAATTCTTTATAAAATTCTTCTGGAAAACCATCTGGTCCCAGAGCTTTGTTGTTTGGGATATGCTTAAGTGCCGCCTGGAGTTCAGACACCAGAAGAGGTGCATCCAGAACTGCAATCTGTTCATTATTTAATTGTGGTAAATTAATATCGTCCAAAAATGTATTTATCTCTGAGTCAGATGGGTTAACCTGAGATGAGTACAAGTTTTCATAAAACTTTCTGAAGGAGTTATTTACTTCTTCAGGCTCATGGGTAATATTTCCAGTCATATCCTTGATAGAGTGGATAGTTGTTTTTTTCTTTATTCAATCAAAGCTGATTCATAAGATATCGCCTTGATTTATTATTGTTTTCAAACTTCTCAAGACGCAGTCTTTATATTAAAAACTGTGCTCTTTTGTTTGTAATTTCTTTTAATTCCAGCTTTAATTTTTTCAGATTGTTAAGTGTCTATTCCTCTGGGGAAACGGCATAGGTTGTCTCCAGTGAATTAATTTTCTAAGTCCAGTACTAGTGCTTTTTCTTTTTTATTCTTATATAAACAGTAAGAGATTATTTTACCTCGCATGACCGCTTTTGCTGCTTTCCAAAGAACACCTGGGGATATTCCTGGCACATCATTATATTCCAGATATGATTCCCACTCTTTATTAAAGTAGTTAATAAAGTCTTTGTCTTTCAGTAGTGATATATTAAATTTCCAACTCCTAGTTTCCCTTATAGCTTTCCTACTTACGTAAGAGATACTGGATGGTGATCACTAATAGCTTGATTTGAACATATTTCAGTGTCTGTGATGTTCCTCACAATAGAGGTACTGGCAAAAAAAAAAAAAAAATCTCTATGTGAATGTGAATGTGGACTATGAACTGATGAAAAAAAAAGTGTATTCCCAAAGAGTTGGGTGAAGAGAACGCCATTCATCGCAAAGACCAAAATCATTCATGTACTGCTTGAGAGTGTCAGTAGCCTGCCATTTTCGGTAATTCCCCGATGTACTGAGCCTGTCGATTGCAGGGTTTAATACCAGGTTGAAGTCCCCTCCTATTGTAAGTGTAGTGTCCAAGTGCCAGAAAGAGAAGTGAAAAAAGTGCGAAAATAGGATGGGCTGTCAACATTTGGGCCATAAACACTTGCAATACATAAATCCAAATTTTGGACTGACATTTTTAGTATTATAAATCTACCTTCCGGATCTGTTATGGTGCTATTCACAACAAAGCGTATTCTTCTGTTTACCAGTATAGCTACCCCCCTTTGTTTAGAATTAAAGCTGGCTGAGTACATGCATTTTGTGTTAGACTTGGGGGGGGGGGGGGGCGTAGGGAGACCGTCTGCATCGACAGGCTGAGGCCCGCTTTTGTGTTGGAAGACGAGCAGGTGGTGTTGGCCCAAGCTCCCCAGCGCGAACGCCCGCATTTGAGGGCTCCACAAGTTTATGTTCCCTTGGTAGGGACCGGCGCATGTGAAGCTAATGTGTTTTCCCCCCATCCCTTTTTCCCTCCACAGACTTACATGTCCTCCTGTACATCTCGCCAGCAGGGTGTTTCAACTGGATTGGCGACCCCCCGCTACAGCCGCTATGGGCGCCGGCTCAACCCCAAAAGATGGCGGGGTTAGTGCCCTTTCTGGGTGTTCGGGGAGGGGGGCTGTGTGGTGGTACGGGTCGGGGATTCTCCACCCAGAGACGGCAGCTGGGGGAAAGAGGGAACAATGTGCTTAAGGAGGAAAAGTCACCGGGGGGTCTCAGGCAGGACAGTAAGGACTATTCTCTCCCCGGGGAGAGGAGCAAGCGCAAGAAAAGCTGGAGGAGGAAAGGGTGTGAGAATGCGGTAATGGCGTTTTGTTAATGTGCCACGCATGTCTTTGTTCCACACAATGATTATGGTCAGGATTCCTGGGTCTTCATGCATGGAATTAAAGATTATAAAAAGAGGATGCACGGAGACCCAGGAGATTTTACTGTACTGAATGTTGGAGAAGGAATAAAGTTCATGTGTTGTCCAGCTCATTGCCTCACCTGCTTCCTTTCTCCACAATGGCTAAGTTTCTTTTTAAACATGGCGATGCCGTGAGAAGAAGAAGTCTCTGGCAGTGGGTGTAGTTTAACGAGTTTTTCCAATCAGCAAACACCTACGTCATATGAGTACCTATGGAACCATGAAAAGACCCTGCCTTTCATGAGTTCCTATATCAAATGCCATGACTGTTTTAAAAGCATTAATATGTAACGTTATATGAGTTAATAATTATGATCAGGTATAAAAATTATTTAATTTATATTAATGTATTGGAACCTGAGATGAATTCTCGGTTCATATACACGGGAAAAATTAATGACACTCGTGGGGCACCAGCTTCAATCCAAAGAAGCAATTTTAATCTTTATTTCACTTTATACCTGTTTAATCACTCAATAAATTAATTAATAATCAGTCTCAAAATTTTAGTGAATTTGATACTGGGGACTTAAACCAGACTCAGAATGAAATAAATTCTCAACAACTTCTCTCATTTTCACATATTTATTAAATGAAATGATAATTAAAAGACATTGCAGTGATTTCATTAACCATATAATTAAACTTGTAAATGACAGATTAACAATTTAAACATTTGCAGAACCAGGGATAAACTGTTAAATGAATTTAGATCAGTTTGAAGTTAACGGATTATGGGAAACATAGGGCAAATTTGTGAGGAAAATGAAATTAATTATATGGAAAATTCTGGATTAGTCTTAAGAAAATAAAAACAAAATTTTAATGAAAAGGAGTTATGTTAATGATTCCTTAATTTACATCTGATTAGATATCAAATTATTATCAAACCTCAGACGTTTAATTCAGCAGATGAATAAAATTACAGCTCACGTGACTCCGGGCCTGATGGTCGGTTTCCTCTCGGCAGCGTCCTTGTGAAGCTTTCGTGGATGTAAAGGGGAAATATCTGCCTGCAGATATTTCAGGGTCCACAGTTCGACCTTTATAGTCAAGCGGTCAACAAGGCTGGATTTTGACTGTATGACTCACAGTTGGAGCTTAGGTCGATCAAAGATGGTGATAATGGTTCCTTCAGCGCTGGGTAACGAGGCAGAGTCTTTTTTCTTCTCCGTTGGCCAGCTCTTCCAGGAGGATTCAAGGATAATTTGTAATATCTAATCCGATATCAAATCAAAAAGAGTTTCGAACTTTAGAGAAAAGAACTTCTGGTGTGGGAATAGCTAGTAAAATTATAAAAATAAAGTCAAGATTAAAACTTAAATTAAAATTAAAACAGTAGTTTTACAGAAAGTTTAACAGATGAAAAATTATAGAAATAAAGACGCCTAGAATTGGAGTTTTTAACTCATAATTAGAATTGAGCTCAAGAAAAAGAATTAATTCCTAGGCGTTTAAAGAAAAACATTAACAGTACATGAAGTTACAGAACACAAAGTTTTGAGTTATCTGCTCTCTGATCGTAGGAGAAAAAAAAACGTGGGAGAAAGCGTCTTTGTTCGGCAGTCTTTTGTTCCTTTGTTCTCTTGAAAAAGATCTCTGCTGTATAGACAAGATGTGAAGTGACAAAATAGTAAGAGCTGAAAGAGGCTGAAAAAGGGCTTTGTTTCCTTTTTATCTGGGGAAACTTTCGCGGGCCTCCATGATTGACAGGAGCTCAGACCAATAGCCTTCCTTCGTGGGCGGGCTTTATGAACTTTAGTCCAATGAACAGTCTTTTGTCTGAACCTAGAGAGAGCTGTTGTCAAGCAGGGATTGGCTGTGATAGGTCACATGATTTGAGAAATGTTTTTTTGGTAACTTTTTTACACTTAATATTCATTGATACCCTTGTATATAAACTAAGCTAACCTATTTCAGTGTTCATGCAACTTATACTCAGTGTTTATAAATCAACATGCAAGAATAAACATTCATTTAAACATTTCATTTAAACATTTAACATGCTCATATCTAAAATCACGGATTAATATATTTCAAACCCATTATGGTCCACATCGAACATCAGGGTCCATTTACTTTTCCTGGTGTCCTGGAAAAAGAGGAAGATGTTGAGAATTGAGTTAATACAGATGTGATTAAAAGGTTTGCTGGTTAAATCCAGCATGTCCCAGAGTTGCCAGTAGAGGGCAATGTTGAGCTGTGGATCTTTGTGGGCCATATGAGGGGCTCCAGGGGCCTGTCTCTTGTCCACTGTTTATTGGGCCGTAACTTCAAACGGAAGTGCATTAGGGCGAATTCTTGAAACTGGTTTATAAGAACATCAATTTCCCACCCTCTGACGACCTCCACCACCTCACACTCACCCACACCGACGTCCATAACGCACTGAGTCATGTCAACGTACGTAAGGCTGCTGGCCCTGACGGCATTCCTGGGCGTGTGCTGAGGGCATGCACTGAGCAGCTGGCAGGGGTCTTCACAGACATCTTCAACCTGTCCCCGGCCCAGGCCGTGGTACCAGCGTGCTTCAAGACCACTTCTATAGTACCAGTGCTGAAACATTCAACACCATCGTGCCTAAATGACTATCGCCCTGTGGCACTGACGCCCATAGTCATGAAGTGCTTTGAGCGACTGGTCTTGGCACAGCTCAAAAAATGCCTGCCCCCTACACTGGACCCTCACCAGTTTGCCTACCGGAGCAACAGGAGTACAGAGGATGCGGTTTCTACAGCGCTGCACTATGTACTCTCACACCTGGATGACAAGAACACCTACGCAAGAATGCTGTTTGTTGACTTCAGCTCAGCATTCAACACAGTTATCCCCTCCAAGTTGATCACTAAACTTGGGGACCTGGGAATCACTACCTCCACCTGCAACTGGATCATGGATTTTCTGACCAACAGACCCCAGCATGTTAGGTCAGGCCCCAACCGTTCTTCCGTCATCACACTCAACACTGGTGTACCACAGGGCTGTGTGCTCAGCCCATTCCTCTACTCCCTCTTCGCCCATGACTGCAGGCCTATGTATGGATCCAATTCCATCATAAAGTTCGCAGATGACACCACGGTGATTGGACTCATCAGGGACAACGATGAGTCAGATTACAGGGCAGAGGTTGAGCACTTGGCTACTTGGTGCGCTGACAATAACCTGCTCCTTAACACCAGCAAAACCAAGGAGCTCATAGTGGACTACAGGAAGGAGAGGGGAGAGACACATGACCCCATCCATATCAATGGCATAGCTGTTGAACGTGTCCCCAGCTTCAAATTCCTGGGGACCCACATCTCGGAGGACCTGTCCTGGTCAGTTAACACCACCAGCCTGATCAAGAAGGCCCATCAGCTCCTCTTCTTCTTGAGGACACTGAAGAAGAACCATCTGTCAACTGACATCCTGGGCAACTTCTACCGCTGCGTGATAGAGAGTACCCTGACCAACTGTGTCACAGTCTGGTATAGGAGCTGCTCTGTCGCTGACCGTAAGGCGCTGCAGCGGGTGGTGAAAACCGCCCAACGCATCACAGGGACTCCACTTCCAGTTATAGAGGACGTCTACAGGAAAAGATGTCTGCGCTGGGCATGCAGCATTCTTAGGGACTCCAACCATCCTGCTCATGGACTGTTCCAGCTTCTCCCCTCCAGAAGGCATTTCAGAAGCCTTCGGACTAGAACCAGCAGGTTTAGGAACAGTTTCTTTCCAGCAGCTGTCACGTTATTGAACTTAGTTCCCCGCTGACTCTTACCATCATCTCTTACCATCCTCACCTGTACATAACTGCCCATCTAACTTATTGTACATTATTTGCACATAACAGTACTCTTAACTTTCTGCACTGCTGCATATATTTGCTTAAATTGCACATACTGTTAATTACTGTATATACTGCACTGCTGTCCTTTGCACTTCTGATTGGATACTAAACTGTGTTTCGTTACCTTGTATTCATACATGTGTAATGACAATAAAGTTGAATCTAATCTAATAAGGAATGTGAGTTCAATTGTGGCCTTGGGGATGAAAGAGCAGTTCATGACTGTCTTTTTTCCTGGGTGAAACAATGTCTTTAAGCTGAAGAATAATTCTTATTGATGAGCCAAAGTGAGATGATGCTACGAATATTAGCTCCTCTTTGATAACCTGGTGGAAATTAAACAAAATAAACAAAAGCAAAACGGGGTCTTCATTTATCCCTTGCAAACTCACGCCCATTTGGAATAATTCTGATATCCTGCAACAAAAGAGGATGTTAAATTTTCCACTATGGTATGAGAAAGGAATAAAAACTTAAACTCTCTTTTTCGAGGTGGAAACTTTATCCAATTTCAGGAACTGGTGTCACAGTATGACAACAGTGATAAAAAGTTTCCTGAATAGCAGCAGCTTAAATCCATTATAAAACCAAAATTCAATATCGATAAAATAGATTTAGAGGTACCAGTTAAGGTGACAGGGTTCTAAATTTTTTCTTTCCCCTAAACTGATGTCGAAAATACAAAGATTGTTATCAAACCTGGATGAGTCAGTATCTCTTCTAAAATCAAAATTGACATAATGTCTGGCTCAGGAAACACGCACGCAGGCTCAGGGTAGATTTAACAGCTTTATTCAACAAGCAGGCGTGTGTGGATGGATGTGTGAGATATGTATATGTGGTGAGGGTGAACGCCGATGCACAGGAAGCAGAGCGGTGCACCGTATAGCCGGGCAACCCTATGGAGAGAACAGAGGACAGGGGTAAAGGGCACCACACCTGGACAGGAATAATGAGCAGTGTGCTGCTTACTTGTGGACGACAGGTGGCTGGCGTTGGCAAGGGAGAAGCCCCGAAGACAGCGTCCTGCAGAGCCTGTGAAGACGGTGAGGGTAGTATGGCGATGACGGGGTGTCCGCCGCCAAGGAATCCACCTGTGCACAGGGGAGAAGACTTGCAAAAGGTAAGGGAAGGTATGCTTACGTAGAAGCGTAGTTTAGCTGTCGTTTAGGAGACGATCCAGCTGCGAAGAAGTGCCAATGCGAACAGACAGCTCCAGACCGCTGCACAGGGCTGAGTGGGTTAAATAGCTCATGGCTGATGAGGCACAGGTGTGCGCGCAGCTGAGGCAGATGATGAGCGGCGAGTCGTAACAAAAATGGGCGACAGACCTATCATAAAAGGAAAGTTTCTGGACACAAATTTGTCTAAACACTTTTAAGATACCGTAAAACGGGGCTATAAGGGACGGCGGGGTAATAAGGGACACTTTTCTGGGAAATGTTTTAAATGTAATTCTGCTTTTTTTAATTTTGCATTTTTCCTGTGGGAATCCACGGCTGGATTGTGGGCTGGATTCCCACAGGAAAAATGCAAAATAAAAAAAGCAGAATTACATTTAAAACATTTCCCAGAAAAGTGTCCCTTATTACCCCGCCGTCCCTTATAGCCCCGTTTTACGGTAACTAAAAACTATAACTACAATAAATACTATAACCACTGAAAGTTCTAATTTACAACTCATACAGTACAAAGTTCTACATAGAACTCATTACACAGGACAAAGGATGTTCAAAATGGGCCTGAGTCACACAAATACAGTATCTGCTCCCACTGCACCAGCAACATCCCAGATAGTTATATGCACGCTATGTGGTCCTGTACACCAGTCAAAAAGTTCTGGCAGAAGACATGTGAAGACTTATTGGCATGGCTTGGGTATCGAATCCCATCCTCTCCCATGCTTTGCATGCTAGATGATTTAAGTGGAATGAATATAGAGGTAAAGATGTCACATATGGTTCTCACTGCCTTATGCATTGCAAAGAAAACTATTGTCATGAAATGGAAATCAAGAAATAATTTATGTACAACTCACTATAATAACCTACTATCAGATTATATTTGTCATAAACTGGCCCCTCAGGGCAGAACAAAGACCCAAACGCTAACTGTGAGTTTGCACGTGATATCATAAAAAAACACAAAACATAACAGACACAAAAAGTTACAAGGAAGAGGAAACAGGCAGGATGACTGGAGGCAAAATAACACGAAGGTGAAGGCATACGGAAATGCCGAGGATGACGTGGGGCTCATGTCTGAAAATAGTAGGAAAATAAATCATGGAGCACAAGCAGGATTAAACAGAGGAATAAGATGGGCATCTCCAGTCTGACCACTGAGAACAATGCTGCTCTGAGTAGCGGCACAGCAGTCCTTAAATAGAGCAAAAGGGATAATCACAACTTGAGAACAGGTGTGGATACAAGAGCGAGGATAATCAGATTCAAACTAATGACAGCTTTGACAGCCCAAGAACAGAACTTGAAACAACGGAAGTAAACAAAGACAACTGTCAAAGTAAAAGCACAGAACAAAAAGGTAACTGACTATAAGTATAAAATGATTCACAGACCAAAATACACAAAGAGAAAATAATAACAACCGCCAAGGTGAGGACAAGAAGAAATCAAAAAAACAAAACATGCTCTGATAGAAAAATTTCATATTACCTATACTATTATTGATATTAATAATGTATTGAGAAGTATCATACCTTTCATATGCTATGTTTAATGTTTATATGTGCATTCCATAGGGGATAAGTTTATATATTCTTGGCCTGTTTCTGTGAGCAATTTCAGAGAGTTCAGACTGAGGATCAGTACAGGGTTAGTACATGCGTAAGGAATGATCTAAGCCATTTATTATAATCTCTTTGACATGTCCTGATTCGGGTCACAGGAATGCACAGGAACTCCTCATCATGGACATTCTTTCTCCTACCTATATACAGACTTAGAAGAATGGATCCTTTAGAGATTCTAGGTTTGTTTGAATTTCATGCCTTGTAACCTCTCCCCCAGGTGGCCAGTGGGGTGATTCCTTATATTTTTGTAATAAATGTACATAAATTCAACTTTCCACCTGATTATTTGACTTTGAATAATTTAAGCTCAAAATTATTCTAACATGCTCATAAATGAATACCGAGGTTACAAAAGGAGAACTGAAGGCAAGGATGGAGAAGGCCCAAATACAAACACAGGAAGATAATATAAAATGCAAGAAGACTCTGATGAGAGGTGGAGGACATGGCCAAACCAGCAGATATGTCACTGTGTAATAAGGTGGGATACTGTAGGCAGATGTGTGTGGGCCCAGAGAGCATCATTAGAAGTGCGCTATGGCCACCTGATGTTCTCGATTGCTCTGAAGGCCCGACTATCAAACCCATCCACTCTCTAGGCCAGAGTCTTATTCAGTGGCTATGTCTCTGACCCATAAAGTATAATGGAGAGGACTAACACCTTGTATATGCAGAGCTTCGTCTTTAGGGAGATGAACAATGGCACCATAGAGGTTTCCATAGTGCCTGCAGGGCTGATGCAGTGAGGCAACATCTGCAGTTGATCTCTGGTTTCATGTCCCCATTGTTGGTCACTGTGGGGCCCAGATATATAAAGGAATTGACAAACTCAACGGCATGATTGCTAAGCTGTAATGGGGGTGGGTCTGGTCCGTCGCCAACATGCATTAGCTTAGTCGTCGTCCAGCTCACCTGAAGGCCCAGCTTCTCTGCCTCTTCATGGTAGACAACTAGGAGCATCTCTCAGCTGATTATAGGATGGGCTGAACAGGATGGTATTGTCAGCATATTCAAGGTCAGCCAGATGGTCATTGCCAAACTGCATGCCAGGGACCCATTCACAGACCTTGGTAATCAGATAGTCTATGACACAACTGAAGGGATCAGGAACAGCCACACAACCCTGTCGGACCCCGCTGTTGATGGGAAACAAGCTGGACTCCTTTCCGTTCACACGACCTCAACTCTCCAAGCTGCTGTACAGCCACTTATACAGGGCTACAATCTTGGGTGAGGCTTTGAGGGTCTGCAGGATACTCCAAAGAGAAGCGTGGTCCACGGTGTCAAAGGCAGCCTTTAGATTTATAAAGGCTATGTAGAGATGGCGGTCCTTATGGAATTCATAGGCCTTCTCTATTAATAGGTGAACAGCAGAGATATGGTCTGAGGTCGAGCGGTTGGGCATGAAGCCTGCCTGCTGAGGGTGATGGTCGCCTCTGATGGCTGGAAGGGCGCAACTGAGGAGGATCCTGGTGAAGAGCTTACCAGGAATGGATAAAAGGGTGATGCGTCTGTGATTGCTGCAGACAAGTTTGTTGCACTTTCCTTTCCAGAAGGGGTGAATGATGCTCCTGGTCCAGCCACTGGGGAGCTGCTCTGTCACCCAAATATGATTGATGATGTGGGTGAGCCACTGGATTGTGCAATTTCCACCCATCTTCAGCATTTCAGTGGTTATAGCACAAATTCCAGGGGATTTCCTGTGGTTTATCTTGGTCAGGGCAGCCGCAACTTCTTTGGGGGTGACTAGATCGGTCCTGCAGGAATCACAGGAAGCAGTGGCATTGGCAGTGACTAAGAGACTGGGGTCAATGGAAACAGGAGGATGATGCAGAAGATGACTGAAATGTTCTTTCCAGTGGTTGAGGCAGTCTGTCTGTGTTAATGAGTTTGCCATTGATGTCCTTAACCTGGGCTGTTTTTGTGTGTGGGCCATTGCGTGCTTGATGGAGCATGCTGAACACACGGCTCATGTTATTTCTGGCCGCTGACTCCAGGCACTCGGCTTCTTCTGACCAGTACCTCATTGTCCTCTCCGATGGTCACATTGTTTAAATAGTTTAATCTGCAGTACTCCATCAGGTTGCCTCAGAGGCAGGTCTCTTAGTGACGGTCGATGATGTCCAGAGTCTGCCGAGAGATCCAAGGTTGTTTCGGGGAAGATTGTAAACATCCCAGGGCATTGTGGGCAGACTGGATGATGTTTTTCTTGAAAATCTCCCAGTCGCCCACTTTGTCCATGGTCAGGGCACTGAAGCAGTTGTTGATAGGGCATTGGAACTCGGTAGCGATATTGGGATCACAGAACTAGGAGAAGTCCAGGCGGGACTGGTACATGGCAGAAGGATCGGCCCAAGGCTTCAGTTTAAGCTGCACGATCAGCAGGTGATCGTAAGTGTTAACAAGCTCTGCTCCTTTGAACACACGGCAGTTTGTTACAATTGACTTCCAGCGGTGGGAGATAATAATGTGGTTGAGGGCCTTTCAGGTTCTGCCCTCCGGGTTGTACCAAATACAATGATGGATGAGTTTCCGAGGAAACCAGGTGTCGGCTATGCAGAGATTGTGGGAGTGACAGAACAGAAGGAGACAGTTACTATTGTCATTCTTTGAAGGGTTGGCAAATATGGTGTCAACAGGTGGACCAAGAGATTGGGCTTTGAGCAGATCTCTGAAGGAGAGGGTAGCGTTGGCATTGGTAAGGATGATGGTGATGTTGTGCGGTGGAACCTGTCCAACAACCTGATGAAGCTGGTCAAAGAAAGCATCCTTCTCTTCCTCATCTGCAACATTGGTGGGGGCATAGACGACAATAACTGTCATCTTTCCGTGCTGGTGAAGAAAGCAGGCCAAAAGTAATCTGTCGCTCACTGGTATCCAGCTGATCAGTAACTTGTGGATTGGCTTTGGTATGGCAAGTGCCACACCATAGAGGCCCGTCCGCTTCTCAGGCCTGTTCCAGATGAAACAGTAATCGCTTACAATGGTTTCATTCGCAGAGACCCGCCAGGGTGATGTTGTAGCGGGTGAGCTCTCGGGATTGCAGTGTGGCTGCTCCAGTGTGAACGATAGTCTGGATATTCCACGTGGCAACACAGGTCGTGGGGCAAACATCAATCCATACTCATTGGTCGGGGGTATGCTGGGGTCCAATTCTGAAATGGGTAGTCCGATTTCTTCTGATCGGTTTCATAACAAAGTAGGTTTCTCCTGGGTGGGTTGTTCATCCTTCGCAGGATAGTCAGATGATGGGGCTGCCATCTAATGGCGTGTCGACATGCCGTGGGTCACCGTTTGTCTGTAACATCCTCGAGAGACCGGCCCGCCAAGGGTGACCATACCAGGAGCAAGCTCCAGACGGTAACGCTCTTTGGATCATTGGAACACACAAGCTCCCTTGCCACGACAAGGCCAGAAACAGGAGAGAGGCTGACATCATCATCATCATCATCATCATCATCATCATCATCATCATCATCATCATCATCATCATCATCATCATCATCATCATAATAATAATAATAATAATAATAATAATAATAATAATAATAATGCATTTTATTTGTATAGCATTTTCCAAGGCACTCAAAGACACTCCCTCTTCAGCCCCCTGCCCTCGGGGAAAAGGTACCAAAGCCTCCGGGCACGCTCCACAAGAATGCTTAACAGCTTTGTTCATCAGGCCATCAGGACCCTGATCTCTGTCCACTTCCTTTCCCCGGACGGTAACACTATCACCTGCACAATAACTACCTCAGCTGTTGACACAGAAAGACTGGCACACCAACAGTAATACATTTGCTGCTGTATGTCTCTGCACTTTAACCGCAACCATTTGCACAAATGTCATATCTGCTGCTGTCTGTCTGTCATTGCAATACTGATTGTGTGCAGTCCTATCTGTTACTATCTGCACAGAAACTACAGCATTGAACTGCAACTATGGGTATTACATCTCTAGTTGTCTGTATATAGGATTGCTGGGTTTTATCATCATAAATCTTTTATCTCTATTTTCACTATGGGAGGTCTGGGTCAATCTTTTGTCACCATTTGCACTACGGGTTGCATTACTGTACACAGACTGCTGCTGTTGTTTTCTTTTTTACAGCTTTATTCTTTTTTTTTATATTATGCACACCAGTGAAGAGAGGAACACCATTTCAGTTCTTCTGTATGTCCTGTATGTATAGTAGTATTGACAAATAAAATCTTTGAAATGAATTGAATTAAATAGTAACGCAAAACAAAGGCCAACTTAAACACACCAAAAACCAGTAGCACGCTGGAGCACGCAGCCTGAAATAGAATCAGAATCAGAATGAGATTTATTGCCATTGTTCATGTAGTACACAAACTAGGAATTTGTCTCGGTGCAATGCTGCAACATTAAACATGGAGTAGCACTAAAGATAAAAATAAAAAAACTATACATGCAATAAAATGTAGAATATGAATGAGTAATACTAATCTATGCAATTTTTAAATATATTAACAAGCAGCAGATATTGTGGAGTTCCACATAGTGCAGTCAGTAGTGCAAAAGAAAACAGTGATAATTATCATGAGTCCGGTTGAGCTGCTGTACGTAGTGCACGAGAGTCTAATAAGTTACTTAGTGACTTATTAGACTTTATATTTTTCTTAGAAGAAAAATATAAAGCAATTAATAACAGAGATAACCAGGAAGGAGGAAGGTAAGAGATAAGAGGAAAGCGTACTATACAAGCAGAGGGCCCAGTAGTGAACTCCAGCATGGGACAAAGTAGGGAGATGACCGGTGGATGCAGGGAGGTGACAGGATGACAAGATGGATGGGTTGACCTGGGAGGAAATGATGTCCTGAGATGAATGATTCAGGTGAGGGTGTGCAGCCCCGGAGACATACCACTGAAGTGGCAGCAATCCTGAGGAGAAGAAGACATGAGAAGGGGAGAAAACAAGAAAACAGGATTGCCAAACAACATAAACTGGAGCTGTTTGTGGCAGCAATACCCAAAGATCCAGCGGAGAAGCATACACACACTTGCTCTTTTATGCGTTGGTAAACCAGGAAGCAGCAGGTGTGTCCAATCGCGCAGGTGCATTGATGAGCTCCCGAGCCAGGAACAGACAAATACAGGAGGGGGAGGGGTGCACGTTCACCTGATCATCACAGTCCCCCCTGCAAGGGGCTTCACCTGGCGTCCCTCCAGGCTTCTGGGAATGTGCCTAATGGAAGGCCCGAATCATGCCCTTATTGTGGAAGTAGGACCCGGGGACCCATGACCTCTCCTCTGGTCCATAACCTTTCCAATGCATCAGATATTGAAGGCCCCGGCCCCGACAACGGACGTCTAAGATCTTCTGAGCGGTGTAGGTGGTATGGCCGTCTAGGATCTGGGGAGGAGGAAGGGGGTCTGGGGGAGGGTAGAGAGGGCTGGGGGAGAGGGGTTTAATCCGTGAGACGTGGAAGGTTGGGTGAATGTGGAGAGGAGGAGGTAGGTCGAGCCGAATGGTGACATCATTCATGATGGAAGAGATGGTGAACAGACCTAGAAAGCATGGTGACAGCTTCCGTGACTCCGTCTTTAATGGCATCTGTTCGGCGGACAGCCAGACCTTCTGACCCACGCTGTACTTAGGTGCCGGTGGACATCTGAGGTTAGCGTAGAGGCGGTTCCACTCGGATGAAAGGAGAAGAGCAGCTCAAGTGGACTTTCACAGACGGTGACAGCAATGTGTGTGGGCCTCCACGAATGGCACGGCGATCTCCCTCTCCACCATAGATAGCAAGAGCAGCGTGTATTCCATAGAAGCCTCAAAGGGCATCAGGCCAGTAGTGGAGGAGATGGAGGTGTTGTGAGTGTATTCCACGAAGGTCAGGTGGGAGCTCCAGGTGGTTGGGTTGCAGGATGCTACACACCTCAGGGTGGCAGACTGGTTGGCATGCTCAGTTTCATCTCCGGTTTCAGGGTTTCAGGTACCCAGAGAGCGACAGAAATGTTTCCAGACTTGTGATGTGAACTGTGGTCCTCGGTCTGCAACAATGTTCATCGGGATCCCATGCAGGTGGATGACATGGAGGGTGAGAAGGTTGGCGGTCTCAGCAGCAGAGGGCAGTTTGGGAAGGGGAACTAAAGGGATGGCCTTGGAAAAATTATCAGTTATAGTGGAAAATAACAGTATTACCTTGTGAAAGAGGGTGTTCCCGTAACAAAATCTATGGCGATGTGAGACCAGGGGTAACTAGGGACAGGGAGATGAAGAAGGCCAGCTGGGGGTGAAGAGTCAGATTTGTTAGTTGCACAGATATGTAGTGATATTTAATAAAATATAGTGTAATAAGGTACAGGAATTATTTATTTTATTTAATAGTGGGTGTGCGAGGGGACAGAGTTAAACCATCACCCCTACACTCACTAAAGAAAATAGAAAAACACTCGTAAGAAGGGGGCACCAGTTCTAAAAGAACAACTTGTTAATGAATTAATTTCAATTAATTAATTTCCGTATCTTCAATTACTTAATGAATCAGTCTCAAAATTTAGTGAGTTCTTTTACTGCCGTGACCTAGAAAACATATATGCAAAGGAGAAATGCTTCAACTTCTCTCGTTTACAATTTTATTAAATGAAACTCATTCAGGTTACATGACATGGCATTCAAATGATGAATAAACAGATTCAAAAGATAAACAGGTGTTCGATATCACATCAACTGTTAGTGGATTCCTGAGCAAAAAATCTATAGTTAAACCTTTGTGGAACCAAGAGGAAACCAGATGTTTCCTCTTGGTTTATGTTTCAACTATAATGATCTGAGATCTGAGAAATTCTAAATTTTTGTGATCTGTCCAGATTATGACTGGTTGATTAGCTCCCTCTAACCAGTGCCTCCATTCCTCCAACACCAACTTAATGGCCAACAGCTCGTGGTCTCCTAAGTCATAATTCCTCTCGGCTGGAGTCAACTGCCGAGAGAAAAACGTGCATGGGTGAAGCTTCTGATTGGAGCTGGAACGCTGGAAAGGACAGTGCCCACCCCTGAATCAGAAGCCGAATCCTCTGCAGCAGGAGGACACGCTGAGGAGGCAAGAGCCACAGCAGCAACAGAGGAAGAGGAGGAGGAAGAGGAGGCTGACAGGACAACCGATGAGGGAGAGCTAGAAAGAGGAACTGTTGCGGGAGTTGTCTGGCTCGACGTGGAAGAAACTGCCACCTGAGAGGTGGAGGCGTTCCTCCGGCGGGATTTCCCTGGCTGACGATGGGAAGCGGGAGGCAGAGACATTGGCTCATGATGAAATGGGGGATGCCCCGGAGTCAGGGGATGCTCATTCATTGGTTCAAACTCCGGGCCCCCCGGTGAAACCTCCTCCAGCTCCTGGGCAAGATCCGGGAGGAGCCACAGCTTATATTCCAACAGCATCTCCGTCTCATTTAATTAGATCCACCTGCGCTCCTCCAGCTCCTTGGCCGATGGTGTGGACTACTGTTCTTGAGGAGAAGGCGGGGCTGCTGTGTCATAGCCAGACGGTGTCCATCCGGAACCTCCGGGGCCCATCTGGTGGATGAGCAAGGGCTTGGGTTCTGGACGGGATGAGCGAGTCTTTCGCCCACAGGTGCGCTTTTTCTTGAGTTCCGGTGGCGCCGAAGGGGAGTCCCTCGCCTGCCCACAGAGTTTACAATGGGTGTCAACCACCGAGGCGAGGAAAACTGGGAGGCCCGGGAAGCTCCAGTGACTGGAATGTGTCTCGATCACCCAGGCAGCACCGTCCACAAACCTCCAAGCCTCCTCGGGAGAGTGGGAGGCTCCAGCCCCAGAGGCAAAACTGTCGATGAGCGTCGCCACCACACATTCCTCCTCACTCAGTCCCAGAGATGAAAAATCCAGGGAAGCAGACAAACCCCAGGTGAAAAACAAAAACTGGGGAGGAGTAGGGAAAAGGCAAACCCTCACTGCCGCTCGTGTGTTAAATCACCTGTGTCCTTTTCTGGCCACATCCACTGCCAAAAATCACCCAAACCACAGGTAAATGAAACAAAAAGAACCACATACTGCAGCAGCTGGGTCTCTAGCTTGCCAGAATCTTCTGTCATGAATTGCCCCTTGGGGTGGAGAGGAGAGACCCAGACGCTGAACTGCAGTTTGTGATGTTTATTAACAAAAACACAAAAGTACCAAACAGTGCACCAAAAACCAAACTAATCATAAAGCAAACTTATGAACGGATGAGAAGGTAGGGAGCTCACCAGAACAGTGGAAGGGTTCTGGTGGAGATGAGAATGTGAGACTCCAGCAATGAGGGAGGAAAATAACAACCATGAAATAGGGCCAGAAACAAATGATAACAAGTGATAGCAGGTGTGGATCGCATGAGCAGGCAAGAGAACAATGATTACAACAGGAATCAGCTAGGAGCAATGAGAGGGAGAAGACGGGACTGACAACTGACAGGAGTACCGCCCGCAACAGAGCAAAAAACTCGGAAGTGCCACTGACAGCTGCACCCCCAGAGCAGGAGAGAGAGAGAGAGAGAGATTGAAGACAACAGGATACTAATATAACGTGATGGCAAATAAAGACAAGTAAACCCAAATATGTAAATAAAAAAACTACAATGAATGTAAACAGGAAAATAAATCACACTAAGAAACAATACAGAATATGTGAAAGTCAACCAGATAAAATAACAGGAATTGGAACTCAAAAATACAACACCATGCAAATATAGAAAAAAGGCAGAGAGAACATCGGGATCCCCCGTGCTCAGATTCTGACACAACCATAAAACACAGATAACAGGGGATGACATGACATGACATGACAAACAATGATCAGGGGACACAGGAGCACTTCACAATAATAACAATGATGATGATGATGATAATAATAATAATAATAATAATAATAATAATAATAATAATAATAATAATAATAATAATAATAATAATGTGGAAAAACAACTAAAATGAACATAATGCCAGGTGTGAGTGGGCACAGGACTCAGACGTGGGCAGAGTACAGTACAGAAACAATAATTTATTAACAAAAACTTATACACAAATGAACAACAGCATGAGAGCTGCAAATGGTAACAAAGACACGACAGAACTAGACTAGAAAATACTTAGACTGATAGAAACAGGATGACAAGAAGACAATAAATGACACCAAGACAGACAAGGGAAAGCACACACAATATAATGTATAGACAAAGTGAATAATCAAGACAATACAACACAGGGCAGTGCGGTGGAAGAGTGGTTAGCACTGTGGCAGCACAGCAATTCACCCTTGGCCGTGGGATCCTGTGTTCGATCCCAGCTTCCAACCAACAGTGATCTGTGTGGAGTTTGCATGTTCTCCCCGTGTCTGTTTGGGTTTACTCAGGGATTTCTCTGGTTTTCTCCCACATACCAAAAATATGCAAGTTAGGTTAATTGGCATCAAAACTGGGGATTCTAAATTGTCCTTAGGTATGACTGAATGATTGTCTGTCTCTCTGTGTTGGCCCTGCGATGGACTAGCGAACTGTCCAGGGTGTACCCTGCTTCTCACCCAAAGATGCTGGGATAGGCTCCAGCCCCTCCGCGACCCGAAAAGGATTAAGCGGAAGAAGATGGATGGAATACAAAACAGGTGAGAGAGCAATCATGATAAACAGCTGATACATGATGAGAGCAGAGACGACAGGACGGGCAGGGCTGAACACGCACACGCTAGCACACAACATGAACAGAGGATCACAGAGAAAACACACACAATACTTAAGACAGAGACCCAGACCACAGTGACAGACACAAAACATGACTGACCGAGAATAACAATAATAATAATAAACATGAACACTAAACATACATAACTTAAGAGGGAAACACAAAGAAGCAAACAAAGGTGAGGACATGGCTGAACTTATGTCCTGAGAATAATAAAAGGGTAACAAATTAACATAAAATAAGGATATGAGTGCAGCCATGTCCAATCCTGGCACATAAAGCATGGGCACGGTCTCTGGCCATGCCCCAACCATGACAATGACTACTTTCAAAAGGATTCCGTAATGGCAAAACTGGCACCACATGTGGACAATGGATATGCAATCACTCTTGGAATATGAAATATTCAACCATAAAATGACTATATTGATTCTTCACTTTGGGATTGTTTTATTCTTCAGAATGTCTGGAATTATTCCTGAAGGTTTGACCTGTGAATCTGTTTCCAGTTTTACCCTATAGGGAGCTGATTTTTGGAATTTATCAACAGAGTGGATTATTGTCCAATTCTACCACTTTAGTGACCTCTGTTCCAAGTTGCGGATTAATTCTGGAATGAAGACTTTCTGACACACCCTGCACAAAAGGAGGTGGGGGGAAGACACTGGAAAAATGAACCTCGACCAGGATTTCCTCCAACCTTGAGACTACTGTCCACCCCATCAAGAAATTAAAAAAAAAAAATCTATTGCAGAAGCTTCAATTTATAAGGGTTGTTCAAAAATAAAACAAAAAAACTTATTGACATGATTTACGACCCAAGAGACAGACGCTGACACGAGAGATACAGACAATTATCTTTATTGTAAATTTGTGAGTGAAGTGTGAGTGAATGTGTGAATGTTCGTCTGGCCACTGGAGCTTAGCCCTTCTTGTGGTAACCTGGCAACCCTGGAAAACACAAGCACAAGGTTACGGTTGTTCAATAACAATGTTCGGCGGGTATGCTGCAGGGGCTTACTTGCAGGTGCCACAATGAGAGGCTGACAGACTCCTGGTGTCCGAGCGACGTTGTGTTCGTGGTGTCCGGTGCTGTGGAGGTGAGGAGGAGCTCCGCGGAGCGGGGGACGGTGCCTCGTCAGCAGAGGAGGGTGGTCCGCCGCCAGGGAGGTCCACCTGTGCACAGGGGAAAGGGCTAGCAGAGGAATTGTGAGGAGATGGCTTACGTGGCCTGGTTTGGCGAAGCGTAGAGTTCTCCACGAGAAGTCGAGATCTTGGCACGTTGCTCAGTGAGGGTGACAGACGACTCCGTGCTGAGGCGTCCGCGCGTTGGGCTTTTATGGCCCACTGATTGCCACCTGCTGAAGTAAGCGCAGCTGATGTTGATGATGCTGATGATGGCCTAGCGGCCATCATGACACTTTTTTCAATATATTCAGTCATTTTATTTTTATCAGTCAGAGTTGATTATTGATTGATATAATGATGATTAATTGCTGAAGCTTTGAACTTGCTTAATTTTTTGCAATACATTTTTATCCTGTATATTGTTATCACTACGTGTTATATACAGTATAGTGAAAAGCCATTGCTTTCGGAGGTGTAAAAAAGGGGTTTAACACACAGGAGGAACGTTTCAGATATTCGCGGGCAGGCTAAGCACTTCTGCCTTATTTTCCTTCTCTCTCTGACTAACGTTCATTTCTTCTTCCCATAAATCCTAGCGGCAACTGGCTGCGCTTTCAATATAAAATACATGGATCACTACTAACTGTACAGAAATTACTTTTAACACACAATGACTATTTAGATAACGTGAATTATTATAAATGAACTATGATATTTAATATAAACTTATGAACTATTTTCTAACTCTTACAAAACACACTACTGAGGGCAGAACATCCTGCGTTTAAAATAATGCCTGTACCTTATTTATCTATTAAGTTCCAAATGGTTATCCTCGCCAGAAGAAGAAAATAAAATCAGAACACCCCTGGGATCTACTTTTCCTGTCTCAGGGGTGGGGGAACCATAGCGGGAATAAGAACTTCATGGGGAGCGGTTAGAGCAGCTGATAACTGTACCCCATTAACCCAGCAGGCACAAGATGGTCAATCAACATTGAAAGAACTGCTATTGCCAATGTTGAAACTACATTGAAAATACATTGTATTCGTAAATTGTATCAACGTAGTGTGTTCAACGTTGTTCCAATATTGAAAATGCAATGTTCTTTCAACGTTGAACTCACTACGTTGATACAATTTACAAATACAATGTATTTTCAATGTAGTTTTAATTCTGGCAATTCTTTCAATGTTGATTTGTCTTGTGCCTGCTATGATACACCTCCCTTTCTTTCCTGAGCTTTGCTCTTCTTCTGCTAAGTGCTTATTTTTCCAACAGTTTGCCATTCCTATAGCTCCAGGAACTTTTTGCAGTGTCGCCACCACCACTGGAAAGTCATTTGAAAAGCCAATTCCTCAATGTCCTCAGAAGCTGCTGCCAATAAAGCTTATGCCTTTTAACACTTTGTGTCCCCCTCCCCAAAAAAACACCTAACATCACACTCATGCCGCTACAAAAAATTGTACTACAGCCCCCCCCCCCGATAAACTTGTTCCTCCTCCACACTGACACTATATCTGTAGGATATAAATCTGCAGGATATACTAATAAACATGATAAAACATGAAGTCAGTGAAAGTGTCACACTTTATTAATCATAGCACAATACTACAAATATGAAAGATGTCATACACATACCAAAGAAAGCCCCCTCCCCAAATGAGGTGACGTTAAAAAATACAGTGTCAGTGGTTATATACAGTATGATCCAATGGAAAAAACAAAACAAAAAAAATCAAAAACATGGCAGTAGGTTGTCAGACCTAAAACGTCCAGTAACCTAAAACATACACTACCGTTCAAAAGTTTGGGGTCACCCAGACAATTATTTTATGTTTTCCATGAAAAGTCACACTTATTTACCACCATGAGTTGTAAAATGAATAGAAAATATAGTCAAGACATTGACAAGGTTAGAAATAATGATTTGTATTTGAAATAATATTTTTTTCCAGATACTCAACCTGCTCAAAGGAAGGTCAGTTTTATAGCTTCTCTAACCAGCTAAACTGTTTTCAGCTGTGCTAACATGATTGCACAAGGGTTTTCTAATCATCCATTACCCTTCTGACGCAATGAGCAAACACATTGCACCATTAGAACACTGGAGTGATAGTTGCTGGAAATGGGCTTCTATACACCTATGTAGATATTGCACCAAAAAACAGACATTTGCAGCTAGAATAGTCATTTACCACATTAGCAATGTATATTAGATATTAGAGTGTATTTCTGATTAGTTTAAAGTTATCTTCATTGAAAAAAACAGTGCTTTTCTTTCAAAAATAAGGAAATTTCTAAGTGACCCCAAACTTTTGAACGGTAGTGTATATGCTGGGTTTTCTTATCTATAGATATGACGGATGCTCCTGGTTCTTCCTAGCACCTCCTCCAGCCCTTTTGGGTGCATATTTCAGGCAGGATGTACAGGCTGCCTGTACATTTAGTTGTGTTCCTTTATGGTGCAGAAAGACAAATTCTGAAATATACAAACCAATAATATATTAAAAATAGGCATATACCTATATTTATATAAACTACAGTGGTGTGAAAAAGTGTTTGCCCCTTTCCTGATTTCTCATTTTTTTTGTATGTTTGTCACACTTAAATATTTCAGATCATCAAACAAATTTAAATCTTAGACAAAGATAACACTAGTAAACACAAAATGCAGTTTTTAAATGAAGGTGTTTATTATTAAAGGCAAAAAAAATAAAATAAATCCAAACCTACATGGTCCTGTGTGAAAAAGTAAGCCCCATCCCCCCCCCCCCCCCTTAAAACATAAATTAACTGTGGTTAATAACATCTTCGGAACGCTGACTTCAGTTTCTCTAGCTGCACCAAGGCCTGATTACTGCCACACCTGTCTTACAGGTACATTTCAAAAAAATTAGAATATCATGAAAAAGTTCAATATTTTTTGTCACTCATTTCAGAAATTGAAACCCATACTGTATATTATATAGATTCATTACACAGAGAGTGATATATTTCAAGTGTTTATTTATTTTAATTTTGATGATTATGGCTTACAGCCCATGAAAACCCCAAATTCAGTTTCTGAAAAATTACAATATTACATAAAATTAATAATTTAAAAAATAGTTTTTTTAATACAAATGTAGACTGACTGAAAAGTATGTCCTTGTACACACTCAATACTTGAGTGGGCCTCCTTTTGGATTAATTACTGTATCAATGTGGCGTGGCATGGAGGTGATCAGCCTGTGGCACTGCTGAGGTGTTCTGAAGGTCCAGGTTGCTTTGATAGTGACCTTCAGCTCGTCTGCATTGTTGGGTCTGGTGTCTCTCCTATCTTCCTCTTGACATTACTCCATAGATTCTCTATGGGATTTAGGTCAGGAGAGTTAGCTGGCCAGTCAAGCACAGTGACCCCATGGTCATTAAACTATGTAAAATCACTGTAAAAGCAACGTTAAAAAAACGTTGATTTTACATTGCACAACTGTTACGGTCTGGGGGATGACCGTAGGGTCATGCCCACTCTTTGAGTTTATGTTTGTGTTTCTTCTTCCTTCTTCTTTTAGATTTGATTGGCGGTTGGCAACCAGCTTACAGGTGCATTACCGTCACGTACTTCACTCTGTATCATCACTCTATCTGGTCAGGAGCTGTAGTCCTTCTATCATCATTGCTGTGTCCAATCGAACCTCAACTCTATCTTCATACATCACACTTCTTCATCTCCTCGTACTTTATATCATCACTTTACACATCTTGGCCTTGGCAAGATGTCGGATACCCAGGCCAGTCTTGGCTGGCAAGCTTTGTCATCTGTGTTTCTTTGTGCTTTTGTTATTTGTATCTTAGGTTAATGTTCTGTGTCATTATCCTGTCATCACTGGTTTGGAATTTATTTTAGCAGCATTTTCTGCTCTTGTGCAGGTCCCAGTTGTGGTTTTATTTTTGTATTATTTATCCCCGCTTTGCCCTTAGTCCTGTTGTCACGTTCTGTGTAACCTCTGTCTGTGATTATGTGTGTGTGTGTGTAACCCCGCCCCATCCTGTCATCTCTGTTTTCCTCATGTGTCAGCAGTTGTCATGAATACTCTCCCCAGCTGTGCTGTATTGCAGTGATTATCCCTTCTGTCGATATAGGTGCGTTTCAGTCTGAGTCCTGTGCAGTGTCTTTGGTGTATGTTGGCGTCTCACCCACAGTTCTGTCTGTGTCTCATGTCTGCATGTTTTATCCTGCCAGTCTGAAGTCTGCTGAGTCTTCCTTAGTTCAGCCCCTGAGCTCCATTGTTTTCTGTTCTGTTTAGTCTTGTAATTAATTATGGTTTATCATATCCGCCTCACATGTGGGTCTTCCTCTCCTTTGCCCCAGAGGGACAATCATGACAGCAACGTTGCAACATAGATCAATGAGAATACAACACTAAATCAACGTCTTGTGCCTGCTGGGAATGGGCTACTCAGTGTGAAACAGTTCAGGTGAAATTACGTGAGCTCTTGAGATAATAGAATAGAATAGGCTTTATTGTTGTCATAACTACCTCTGGTAGGCAGGGTTGCATGAGGACTCAAAATGCAGGCAGTTCAGAAGAGTGACATGATTTATTTACAAATGCAAAGAACAAAAAAACACAGCACAGGGGCTGGAGAAAATTCTAGCAGAAAACATGGAGGAACTAATCTACTTGGGATATACAGGGACCGGCAGGGAAAACAGACAACGCACAAACACAGACTGACATAAATAGGGAACAGAACAATTACCAAGACGCAAGACAGCTGAGAAACAATCAGGGCTAAACTGAAACATCAGGGAAAGTGGATATGGGTATGGAGAACATGAGGGACAGAGAACAATAGGTTGACAAGTACACACACAACCCAAGACTTAGACAGGGGATGGACAAAGGACAAAAAAAGGGACAGGGGAAACACAAAAACAATAATGACATTAAGAACAAACAGGGGATCACAAAAAAGACCAAAGATACAAAGGACAATAATAATAAAAGGGACAAAACAATAAAAGTGTAGGGAATCTACCTGCACACAAGATCTGACTGCAGGCTTTTCAACCTCACCCGCCTGAAAGCCAGAACCAAAGTACGCGAGGCTCTAATCAGAGACATGCTGTTCGCAGACGATGCTGCAGTCGCAACCCACACACAGCAGGAGCTTCAGACCCTGATGGACCGCTTCTCCCAGGCATGCAAGGACTTCGGTCTTACCATCAGCCTGAGGAAGACTAACGTCTTGGCGCAAGGCACGGAAGCACCACCAACCATCACCATCGACGACTACAAGCTGGAGGTCGTAAATCAGGTCACGTATCTGGGGTCCACGATCAGCAACAACCTCTCCCTTGATACAGAGATCGACAAGAGGATTGGAAAATCAGCCTTCACACTCGCTCGCCTCACCACACGAGTGTGGGAGAATCCCAAACTCTCTGTCAAGACGAAGATGGCAGTGTACAGCGCCTGCGTCATCAGCACACTGCTCTATGGGAGTGAGACGTGGACAACATACGCCTGGCAGGAAAAGAGACTGAACTCCTTCCACTTGCGCTGCATTCGCCACATCCTGGACATATCCTGGCAGGACAAAGTGCCCAACACAGAAGTTCTGTCCCGCGCCGGCCTTCCCTCCATGTTCACTCTACTCAGGCAGCACAGGCTCCGCTGGCTAGGCCACGTTCACCGTATGGAGGATGGCAGAATCCCCAAAGACATCCTCTACGGAGAACGTCACTTCCTTGTGGTAACGTATCGTCACTTCCTGTTTTGCTGTCTGCCTGTGTGGTTTGCTCTCCAGCCATTAGCTATGGCTACTAGCTCTCTTTCCTCTCCTCTGGTGTGCTCTCTCTGTCAGATGTTTAGCTACACCTCTGCCTCTTTTAGTGAAAACGGTAAATGTAATAAATGTTGTCTTTTTGAGGCGTTCGAGGCGAGGTTGTCTGATTTGGAATCCCGGCTCCGCTGCATTGAAACACCGTCTGCGCCAGTTACACTTGACGGACGCCCATTAGCTGCAGCGGAGCTAGCTAGCTTAGGCCCCCCTGTCAGTGGTCCCTCAGCTCTCCTCAGCAGCGAGGAGACTGGGTGGGTGACGGTGAGAAGGAAGCCTAGTCGCAAAGCCCCGGTTCACCACCAACCTGTTCACGTCTCTAATCGTTTTTCCCCGCTCAGCGACACACCCGCTGAGGAAAAACCTCTGATCATTGGCGACTCTGTAGTCAGAAACGTGAACCTAGAGACTCCAGCGGCCATAGTCAAATGCATTCCTGGGGCCAGAGCAGGCGACATCGAGTCATATTTGAAAATGCTGGCTAAAAGTAACTGTAAATACTCCACAATTGTTATTCACGCCGGCATTAATGACATCCGTCTCTGGCAGTCGGAAGTCACGAAACTTAATATAGAATCGGTGTGTGACTTTGCAAAAACGATGTCTGCCACTGTAGTATTCTCTGGACCCCTCCCCAATCTGACCAGTGATGACATGTTTAGTCGCTCGTCATCCTTGAACCGCTGGCTGTCTGTGTGGTGTCCTAAAAATGACGTGGGCTACATTGACAATTGGAGCTCTTTTTGGGGAAAACCTGGTCTTATGAGACGAGACAGCATTCATCCCACTTTGGATGGTGCTTCTCATTTATCTAACAATCTGGCATCTTTTTTATCCAAATTTCCAAAACCATGACTACTCAGAGTTGGGACCAGGAAGCAGAGTCGCAGTCTTACACGCCTCTCTGCAGCTCCTCTTCATCCGCCACCCCTCAGCTTAGCCCCTGTCTTCCCCATCAGAGAATCGTTGTCTGCTCCCTCCAAAGTAAATAAAAATATAATATATAAGCATCCCAAAGTGATAAAGCAAAATATTGGTAAAACTCAAATTAAACATAAAGCCTCTAAATTGAATGATTTGGCCTCTGTTCCTCCTCATAATTTAAAAATTAAATGTGGTTTATTAAATATTAGGTCTCTAACTCCCAAGTCTCTGTTAGTCCATGATCTGTTAATTGATCATCAGATTGATTTAATTTCCCTTACAGAGACTTGGTTAGGACAAGAGGATTATGTTGGTTTAAATGAATCAACTTCCTCTGGTTATTTAAACTGTCAAAATCCCAGAAGTTCTGGTCGTGGAGGAGGAGTAGCAACAATTTACCATTCAAAATTACTAGTTAATGTAAAGCAAAAAACATGTTATAATTCCTTTGAGGGCCTGGTCCTCAGTATTGGGCACTTTAGCAATTTTAGGTTAAACCCAATTTTATTTGCCATAGTTTATCGTCCCCCATCAACCTACTCAGAATTTTTATCCAAATTTGCTGATTTCTTAGCTGATTTAGTGCTGAAATCTGATAGAATAATTATAGTAGGGGACTTTAATATACATGTGGATGTAGATAGTGACTGCCTTAATGTGGCTTTTAATTCAATATTAGACTCGATTGGGTTTTCTCAGAAAGTAGGAAATTCTACTCATTACCTCCACCATACATTGGACCTTGTTCTGACATATGGCATAGAAATAGAAAATCTTGTAGTGTCTCCTCATAACCCTGTACTGTCAGACCATTGTCTGTTAACCTTTGATTTTACTATTTCTGACTATTTGGCTCCTAAAGAAAAATATTATTACAGTAGATGCCTCTCAGATGATGCTGTTTCCAAATTTATGCAGATTGTTTCCTCTATGCCATGTGTCAACACAACGGAAATAAGCTATAGACAGCTTGCTCCTTCTGTAATTGATAACATGGTAGATAGTGTTTCAGCTTCTCTGCATCAAGCTCTAGACTTGGTGGCCCCCTTAAAAAAGAAAAAGTCTAATCAGAGATTTCTAACTCCTTGGTTCAACACAGAAACTCGTAGCTTAAAACAGAAGACTCATCAATTAGAAAGAAAATGGTGCTCTACTAATTTAGATGAAATCTATTTAGCTTGGAGAAATCATCTTTTAATTTATAAAAAATCTCTTAGAAAAGCTAGAACAAGTCATTACTCTGCATTAATAGAAGAGAACAAGAATAATCCCAGGTTTCTTTTCAGTACTGTAGCCAGGTTGACAAAGAGTCAGGACTCTGTTAATCCTAGCATTCCCTTAGAGCTTACTAGTCAGGACTTTATGAACTTTTTCAATAATAAAATTTCATCCATCAGAGATAAAATCAATCAGATTCTTCCCACAGTTAACTTAAATACTGTAACTACTACAACTCCTTCTATTGATGTCTGTCTTGATGAGTTTACTCCAATCAACCTTTGTGAGTTAGACAAAATAGTTTCCTCATCCAAACCTTCAACATGTCTTTTAGACCCTATTCCTACCAGGTTATTTAAAGAAGTCTTCTCACTTATTGGTAGCTTTATTCTTCATATAATCAATTCTTCATTAACTTTAGGCCATGTACCGCAGGCTTTTAAAACGGCTGTAATTAAACCCTTACTCAAAAAGCCAACGCTAGATCCAGGAGCTTTAGCTAACTATAGACCAATCTCTAATCTCCCTTTCATTTCAAAAATCTTAGAAAGAGTTGTTGCTACGCAATTATTTGACCACCTGCAGGGAAATGGTTTACTTGAAGAGTTTCAATCTGGGTTTAGAATCCATCATAGTACTGAAACAGCCTTAGCGAAGGTCACTAACGACCTCCTCATTGCATCTGATAATGGACTAGTTTCTGTACTTGTCCTTTTAGACCTTAGTGCAGCTTTTGATACTATCGATCATAATATTCTACTTGATAGATTAGAACACTATGTTGGACTTAATGGAACTTCGTTGCAGTGGTTTAGATCTTATTTATCTGATAGGTTCCAGTTTGTTCATGTAAATAATGAGTTTTCTTTCAACTCAAAGCTTAGTTATGGAGTTCCACAGGGATCTGTGCTAGGCCCTACTCTTTTTAGTTTATATATGCTTCCTTTAGGCAACATTATTAGAAAGCACTGTATACATTTTCATTGTTATGCAGATGACACACAATTATACCTGTCAATGAAGCCAGATGATAGTAATCAATTAGCCAAGTTAGAAGCCTGTCTTAAGGAAATCAAAGCTTGGATGACTTGTAATTTCCTGCTATTAAATTCAGATAAGACTGAAGCCATTCTTGCTGGTCCAAAAAACCTTAGAAATTCTTTTCCAAATCAAACTTTCAGTTTGGATGCAGTTATTCTTTCTCTTAATAGCTCTGTGAGGAACCTTGGAGTTATTTTTGATCAGGATTTGTCCTTCAATTCACATATTAAATTTGTTTCTAAGACTGCCTTCTATCATTTGCGTAATATTGCCAAGATTAGGAGCATCTTGTCTCAGAGTGATGCTGAGAAGTTGATCCACGCTTTTGTTAGCTCGAGATTAGATTATTGTAATTCTTTATTATCAGGCTGTCCTAAAACATCTTTAAAAAGTCTTCAGCTGAT
Organism: Pholidichthys leucotaenia; assembly: GCA_020510985.1. Taxonomy (NCBI): domain Eukaryota; kingdom Metazoa; phylum Chordata; class Actinopteri; order Cichliformes; family Pholidichthyidae; genus Pholidichthys; species Pholidichthys leucotaenia. The sequence continues at coordinate 266,727,013 of CM035842.1, forward strand.
CCAAAAGGCTGCAGCAAGAGTTTTAACAGGTACTAGAAAGAGAGATCATATCTCTCCGGTTCTGGCCTCCCTTCATTGGCTTCCCATAGAGTTTAGAATTAAGTTTAAAATCCTTCTTCTTACTTACAAAGCTCTAAACAATCAGGCTCCTTTTTATTTAAAAGATCTGATACTACCGTATTATCCTAACAGAGCACTACACTCCCAAAATGCAGGATTACTTGTAATACCTAGAATCTCCAAAAGTACAATGGGAGGCAGAGCCTTCAGTTATCAAGCTCCTCTCCTGTGGAATCAGCTGCCAATCTGGATTCGGGAGTCAGACTCGATCTCTGTTTTTAAGAATAGGGCTAAAACCTACCTTTTTGATATAGCCTAAAATTAGGGAGGGATCAGGTGTTTCTGAACCCTCCCTTAGTTATGCTGCTAATAGGTTTAGTCAGCCGGGGGACCTCCAGTAATGCACTGGGCCTCACTCCTTTCCTCACTCTCTATGAAATATTTTTTTTGCTGGTCATTAACATTTGTTTGTTCTCTCCCATAGATTGAGTCCCCATCGTGCTGTTTGCTCTCTACATGTCTGTTCTTTTCTTCTTCTCTATCCCCTCACCCCCCAGCCAGTCGCAGCAGATGACTGCCCCTCCCTGAGCCTGGTTCTGCTGGAGGTTTCTTCCTGTTAAAAGGGAGTTTTTCCTCTCCACCGTCGCCAAGTGCTTGCTCACAGGGGATCGCCTGATTGCTGGGGTCTTTCTGCAACTGTGGGGGTTCCCCCCTACAGTTGATAGTGCTATGAGATGACTGTTGTTGTGAAATGGCGCTGTATAAATAAAGTTGAATTGAATAGAATTGGCGACTGGCAGGAGAGACGTTGGCCGCCCACAACTGCGCTTTTGAGACGTCTTCAAGAGAGACATGAAGGCCCTGGAGATCAACACAGAGTGCTGGGAGGACCTTGCAATGGACCGCTCCAAATGGAGAGGCACCCTGACCAGACAGCTCAAGGCGGGTGAAGAGAGACTGACTGCTGCAGCAGATGAAAAAAGGACCGGCAGGAAGACCCGCCACAGCTCCAGCAGCACGGAGACCACTCACAAGTGCGACCTGTGTGACAGGGACTGCCATTCGCGCATTGGCCTGTTCAGCCACAGGCGGTGCTGTTCCAGCAGAGTAGACGTTTAGGATTCTCTTCCATGGTCATCATAGACCGACGGAGGCCGACGACACAATGACAAGGACTTAGGGAACACAAAAAACAGAACAATAATAGCAGGCGAGGAGCACAGTGGACCAGGAGAAACACAAAAGGCACGTAAGGCAAATAATAATAACAAGGACAAACACAATGACATCAAAATGAACTTAAAGCATGTAAAAAAAAAAAAAAAACAATGACATCAAAATGAACTTAAAGCATAGGCATGGTCCCTAGACCATGCCCACATCATGACAGTACTCCCCCTCTAAGGGGCAGATTACAGATGCCCCTTGAAGACACAAAAAAAACCACCAAAACGGGCGGGTGGAAGGGTACAATAAAACAGTGGAAAGAAAAAAGTCCAAAAAAACACTAAACTACAAAAAGAAGCACTGTCCATCCCATCGGGTGGTCGACCAAAGTCACAGGACCACTAACCGGGAAGGCCTGGCGCGTTGGGGGGCCTAACAGAGTCCATGGCCACGCAGACCAGAGAAAATGGGAGGCTAGGTAGCCTAGCCGGAATGGTGGCCTATTTGATAGAGCATCCGCCCCACAACCAGGAGGTTGGGAGTTCAAGTCCCAACCGGGTCATACAAAAGACCATATAAAATTGGTACTTCCCACCTTCTAGCTTGGTGCTCAACGTAATAGAATGGGGGAAGAAGAAGTTGTTTGTGGGGGCACCTTGCGTTGCAGCAACCCCTGGGATTCTACATGTGATTAACATTGTAGATAGGAGAAACGTAATTTTGTTTTACTGTACATGATTGACTGTATGGACTGAATGACAAGAGAGACGGCTTCTTCTTCTTCTTCTTCTTCTTCTTCTTCTCCCAGAGTCCTTGGGACACCAAAGTGAGCAGCACAGTGCACCAGGTAGCCTCCCAGGGTCCACGGGCCACCCAACAGGACAGCCGGGTGCCGCATGAACATCGAGCTCTGGGGGCAGGAGCAGGGGAGCTCTGAACTCAGATAACAGGAACTTGAGAGCTCTGAGCACAGACGACAACACCAGGGCAGCTCCGAGCTCTGGGGACTGCAGCAGGGGAGCTCTGAGCATAGGTGACAGGTGCTGACAAACGTCAACCTCTGGAGATGATTGGAGAGCACAGACCAGGGAGAGAGGCAGCTACTGGGGAGCACTGATCACAGAGAGGGACAGCTGCTGACAATCGTCGACCTCTGGAGATGATGAATGCAACTTGGAGACAGCTGCGAGCATAAGCTGCACCTCTGTGACTGCTGGAGCTGTAGCGTACACCTCTGAGACAATCGGAGCTGAAGCATGCACCTCGGGGAGAGCTGGAGTGCAACCGTGCACCTCAGGGACAGCTGAAGCATGCACCTCAGGAGAAATGAGACCTGATTGATCTGAACCATCGTCAGAGGGAAGCAGGTCAACAGGTGGTGAGTGGGATTTGAGAGGTCTCCTGAGATGGCCTTGGTCTTCCTGAGATAGGAAGACGTTGACAGCTGCGTCTGACACTCACTCGCGTCAGACTGCTTTTTTCTCCGTTTTTATTGATTGTTTTTATCGATTTTATTTATTTTTTATCCCTGTTTGTTATCAGTTTTTATTTACTTTTATCTTGCTATTGGCCTCGTCTAAAAGTCTGTCCTGATGCACGAGTAGCTGTTTTTGGCTAGCTGCGGGCTACCCATCTCAGCGCCTGGAACGCCATGGCTCCTTCTCCGTCATGTTCCCGCTGTTCATTGCTCCTCGATAAGGTCTCTGAGCTGGAAACGAGGCTCTCCAATCTTTACAAGATTCGGAAGGCCGAAGACCTTATCGACACCATCATTCTCGGGCGATCATCGGCCCCGGCCACTGCCTTGCAGCTGGCGGAAACTGCTACTTATTTGGGTGAACTCAACGCGTCTCCACCTACCTCCACACCTGCTCCAGCACCTGCTCCAGCCTCCGCAGCCTCCGCAGACGTCCATGACCTCAGCAACAATCACTGGTTTCGTCTCGGGGCTAAACCAAAAGCTTCGCTTGGTCCCTCTCATCCTCCATCTGCACCCTGGACCTTGGTTCGACCAGCTAATGGCCATCGTCGATCGACCGGAACGGGCCGCGCCTCTTCTCTTCCGGTGTCATTGGAAAACAGATTTGATATCCTTTCCCTGGAGGACTTTCCCCACCTGGACGCTGGCCATCCGCCCATGGATGCCCCTCATCTTCCCTCCCCTCCTTCAGCGTCGGCTCATGTCCGCAAACCCCAGATTAAGACCACCCAGGGTGTGTCAAATTACACACCTGCTCCAGACAGAAGAAAAGAGCGCATCTCCCCGCCTTTGCAACAACAACATCATCCTCTTCAGAATTTCTCTCTACACCAGAATCCACCGACCCCCCCCCCCCCCCAGACGACGCTGGTAATTGGTGACTCGATCGTGAGGAACGTCAGAAGCAGGTACTGTGTTACTCAATTTTTTCCCGGGGCTAGAGTCTCTGATATTGAGGCTCTTATCCCTGACCTGCTGAATGAATTCCTTCACATACAAACTGTCGTTGTGCATGTGGGATGCAATAACATCCCAGATGAAGCATCTGAGATTTTAAAAAGTGACTTCAGGAGCCTTCTGTCCACTCTCATGAACTGTGGCAGACGTGCGCTCATGTCTGGGCCTTTGGCACCTTTCAGATGAGGCTGTAATCGTTTTAGCAGAACTCTCAGCCTTAATTCTTGGCTGTGTTTTACTTGTCCTATTTTTAACATTGGTTTTGTTGACAATTTTAACTTATTTTGGAACCGCCCATCACTCATGAGGCCTGATGGCATCCACCCAAATAGACTTGGTGCACGTGTTTTAACAGACAATCTTCTCTATTTTATTCTGTGTTTTTTGGTACAGTGACTGAAATTTGGTGTGTTTATTCACTCTGAAGTTTCTGGGTCTGCCAATCTGTCCTCTTTTGGTCCTGTTCCCACATATTGCATCGATCCCGTTAACTCGGGTGGTCTTCACTGTTTAGATCAGCCTTTCATTTATAATCCTTCAGAGATTGAGTCTGTCTCCCGTTGCCCTAAATGTTGTAACCCAGGACTATTACAACACAACCTGAAAAACTAACAGCTCCTCCTCATCCACCACCCTTCAACTTTGCCCCTCTCTCCTCCCTTAGAGAACCTTTTTCTGCTCCCTTTAAAGTTAATAAAAAAGTTAAAAAAAAATAGAATGCATAAACTTCCCAGATTGATTAAACAAAATGTTGGGAAAATTCTAATTTAGCTTCAAGTCTCTAAAATTAATAAAATTAATCATTTGGTCTCTCTTCCCCCCAAAGTTTAAAATTGAATGTGGCTTATTAAACATTAGGTCTCTATCCTCTAAGTCCCTTCTGGTCCATGATCTATTAATCGATCAACAGATCGATCTACTATCCCTCACAGAGACCTGGCTCAGGCTTGATGATTATGTTGGTCTGAATGAATCAACTCCCTTTGGGTATTTAAACTGTCATAACCCCAGAGGTTCTGGACGTGGTGGTGGAGTGGCGGCAATTTTCCATCCTAAATTGCTGGTTAATGTTAAGCAGAAATTATGTTTTAAGTCCTTTGAAGGTTTGGTCCTCAGTGTGGGGCCTGTTGGCAATCTTGGCTTGATCCCAATTCTCTTTGAATCAGAATCAGAATAAGTTTATTGCCAAGTACATTTACAAGTAAATAACAGGTAAATATACGAGGAATTTGACTTGACACTGAAAACGTCATAAATGACATTCTCAATGACGCGGCGAGCCGTGGAGGCGCCTGTCAGCAGGAGGGGAACAGAAGGCAGTGGGGGGAAGGGGGGGAAACACAGTAGGATAGAGAAAAAAGCATTGTTTATCAGAATAAAGTTCATATATGACCGATATTATGATTACAAGAAAAAAACTCTCAATGCACAATTAGCAGACAATAGAATCCACACAATGACACAAAGAGAGCAGTGAGTGTATATCTTCAACAGTCAGTATAGTGGATCAGTATGTGTGAGTTGGATGCAATCAATGACAAATCAATTTGGAGGACAACAATAGTCTCTTCCTCAGCAGATGTTATGACTACAGTCTGAAGCAAAGGCACGTGTCTTTGAGCACGGCAGATGGAATAGTTTTGCCAGCCAGCTGTCCTTGAGAGTCAGATGCTGCCCGCCAGTGTTATGAAAACAAGTATACTGTTGATTATCTGGAGGACTGAGTGCTGAGGGTGCCGAAAAGAACAGGTCGAATAGCACTGACTTCAGAGAAAAAACTTTCTATTCTCTTACGGATTCAGTGCTCCAATTCCTTCATGGCCAGGCGTTGAAATCGATTTGTGGACAGCTCTCAGCGTGATCGTGATGTAATCCATTTTCCTGTACAGTTCTCCATTGGCCGCTGTCAGAGTCCTGCCCAGTTGGTCAATTTGATGGGTGAGCTTTGCCGGGTCCGCTTTTTGATAAGCTCTATCCATCTTCTTCAATTTGCGGTACACCAGAACAATCCCAAATCCAATCAGTAGAATTCCGATGACCATTGATCTGAAAAGATATACATCTTCAATATCTTCAATAGAAAGATCACACAGGCACAAGAGTTTCCAGTTGCTTGTGTCCTTTAAATAACCCGCAGCAGCAGTTCCTGCAGGACAGATCGGCTCCCCCAGGCCAGATTTCCTCGTTGAAAAAACAGTGTCAATTGCGTTCAAAGCCCAGCTTATTAAATCCATAATTTCGTTAGATAAATCAGCAGTAAAGACACGCAGACAGACGATAGCAAGTTGGGATCCAGTCAGTTAGGGAGGGAGAGAGAGATAGGGAGCCGGAGCTGGGAGGAAAAGCGTCTGCTCTCTTTGGAGGGCGGAAGTGAACTGCCATAGTTTATCATCCTCCCATGGCCTATTCAGAGTTTCTATCGGAATTTGCCGAATTTTTAGCTGATTTGGTGCTGAAAGCCGATAGAATAATTATTGTAGGGGACTTTAATATAAGATAAGATAAGATAAGATAAGCCTTTATTAGTCCCACAATGGGGAAATTCCAGGATTGCAACAGCACAGGGATAGCAACACTCAGAGTAACAATCAGAAGGCAAGAAAAAACAAGAGCAGCTAGTATACATATGTACATATGAATATATATATATATATATATATATATATATATATATATATATATATATATATATGACACACAGTGCAGAGCATTGTGGTTGGTGGATGTGCAGCAGAAAGTCTAAGCTCTTTCTCCACGGACGCGGCGGGCCAGCTGGATGTCTTTGGGCATGATGGTGACCCTCTTGGCGTGGATGGCGCACAGGTTGGTGTCCTCGAAGAGACCCACCAGGTGGGCCTTGCTGGCCTCCTGCAGAGCCATGACGGCGGAGCTCTGGAAGCGCAGGTCGGTCTTGAAGTCCTGAGTGATCTCCCTCACCAGGCGCTGGAAGGGCAGCTTACGGATGAGCAGCTCCGTGGATTTCTGGTAGCGACGGATCTCTCTCAGAGCCACGGTACCAGGCCTGTAACGGTGAGGCTTCTTCACTCCGCCGGTGGCCGGAGCGCTTTTTCGAGCAGCCTTGGTGGCCAGCTGCTTCCTGGGAGGCTTTTCCTCCAGTAGATTTACGGGCGGTCTGCTTGGTTCTTGCCATCGCTCTTTATTATTCTGTCTTATATTTCTTCCACGCCGCCTAAACTCCAGCCCGGCACCCGCGTCGTTTTCGCTTCAGTTTCTCCCGGTATGTCGAGTTTCTCCGTTAGCACCGGGTGGCGGTTGAGTGCTAGCTAGCTCTTCCCTGCTGTATCGTCTCCTGCTGTAAACAGAGGCTCCGTCCGCTGACTCGGGAGACCTTTGGGGCGATCTGTGTGTCTGTGATATATATAGAGTGAAAGGTGTGCCGGATCAGAAAGTTATCACCGGATCAGAAAGAAGAAGGAAGACAAAAAGACTCAGAATTGAGCCGCTGTTGCAAAAGGCAGCCAACTCGTGTGGCGCCGGAACTGGAAAAAAAAATATACATGTTATGTTGTATATACATGTATATACAAATACATGTTGATGTTGAGAGTGACTGTCTTAATAAGGCTTTCAATTCAATTTTAGACTCAATGGAGTTTTCCCAAAAAGTAAAAAATTCTACCCATTATTTCCACCATACATTGGACCTTGTTTTGACATACGGTATAGATATCGAAAATCTGGTTGTGTCTCCTCATAATCCTGTACTGTCTGACCATTGTCTGTTAATTTTTGATTTCATTATCTCTGATCACTTATTTCCTAAAGAAAAATACTACTACAGCAGATGTCTTTCTGATGACGTCGTTGCTAAATTTTTGCAGATTGTCTCCTCTATGCCATGGGTCAACACAACAGAAACACCTGAAATAAGTGATGGAGAGTCTGCTCCATTCGTGATTGATAGCATGGTTGATGGTGTTACTGCCTCTCTGCATCGGACTCTAGATTTGGTAGCCCCTTTAAAAAAGAAAAAGTCTAACCAGAGATTTCTTACTCCTTGGAGTAATTCAGATACTCGTGGCTTGAAACAGAAGGCTTGCCAATTGGAAAGAAAATGGCGTTCAACTAATTCAGATGAATTCTACTTGGCGTGGAGAAATCATCTCTTAATCTACAAAAAATCTCTTAGAAAAGCTAGATCAAGCTATTATTCTGCATTAATAGAAGCAAACAAGAACAACCCCAGGTTTCTCTTCAGCACTGTAGCCAGGCTTACAAAGAGCCATGACTCGGTCAATCCTCGTATCCCCCCTGAGCTTTCTAGTCAGGACTTTCTGAACTATTTCAATCTTAAAATTTTATCTATTAGAGATGAAATTAGTCAGATTCTTCCTACCATAAACTCTAGTACATTAACTACTGCAGCTCCCTCAATTGATATCTGCTTGGATAGATTTACTCCAATCGACCTCTTGGAGTTGGATAGGGTAGTTTCCTCTTCTAAGCCTCCATCTTGCCTTCTGGACCCTATTCCTTCCAGGTTATTTAAAATTATTTTTCCAATTATTAGTAGCTGTATTTTTCTTATCATTAATTCTTCTTTTTTTTTTTTTGTAATTTGAACTTTATTGGGTTTTCAATTTAGAAAATAAAACAGAAACAAACAAACACAAAAAAAAACAAAAAAAAAAAACAAGTATACCCAGTGAGAGGATAAAACATTCCATTTCCACCCTAATACTCTTAAAATGATTAGCTTAATCTACTACACCTATAAAGGTAAGATAGGATCCCCACTTATTATAGAAGCTGTCCATCCTGTCCAGAAGCTTATATGAAAGGCGTTCTAGTGCAGCAAGCTTGTCCAACTCCCTGAGCCATTGAGCTACGGGTGGGGCAGAGGAAGATTTCCAGTAAAAAGTGATCAACTTTCGGCCCAGCATCAAAACAGTCTGAATCCACTCGGCATCAGAGATTGGGTCCTGAATCATTGATGGATCCCCAAGGACAAAAAGTCTCTGAGTAAATGACACTTCTTGCTTAACAATTGTCATAATATGTCTATGGATCTGCAACCAAAAGTCCTGTATTACCGGACAACTCCAGATCATATGGATTAATGTCCCCTCCCCCTGTAGACATCTCCAGCAGCTTGAAGAGTGAATGAGATTCGCTCTCAACATTTTACGAGGTGTCCAGTAAAATCGATTCAAAATTTTAAATTGAACAAGTCTGGTTTTCAATTCCCTAGACACTTTCTTCCCATTCTTTAAAATATTTGCCCATTCAACATCAGTAAATTGTGAATTCAGATCTTTTTCCCATACGTGTTTAAGGAATGTAGAATCTTTATTTGAGCTCTTAAGGAGCATTAAATAGAAATTTGAGGCCTTAGATCTTTTGCCACAGGAACTCAAAGCCTGGATGAGCCAATCTACATCAGGAGGAGGGGTAGTTGCAGATCCAAAGACTTGACACAGCAGATGTCGAAGTTGTAAATATTTCCAAAACTGATTCTGTGGTAGTCCATACTGTGCCCGTAGAACATCAAATGATTTGAGAGCTCCCCCTTCATATAGATCTTTTAACATCAAGATGTCCTTTTTCACCCAGATTTTCCACATAAATGGGGATTTTCCAATATGGAGACTTGGGTTAAGCCAAATAGAAGCCATAGAATGAAGATGAGAGCTAAACTCTAGTATAGAAGCAACTCTCTTCCAAACGTATTGTAAAAAGGATATAATAGGATGCGACTGAAATTCAGAAGACGGTTTAATTGTGATTAGATGTACTAGGGGAAGAGGGCTGCTCAAATAACTCTCCAAATAAAACCAAGGGGGAGCTCTCTCAGGGGGGAGAGCCCAATGAATCAAATGTCTAAGACTAAAAGCGTAATGATATAAAACCAAATTTGGGACCCCCAAACCTCCTGAATCTATAGACTTCTGCAATCTTTTCAACTTTAATCTAGGGCGCTTACCATTCCATAAAAACTTATTGCACAACCTATCAAATTGTCGAAAATAACCAACTGGGATCCTAAGAGGAAGAGATTGCAGAAGATAATTAAATCGGGGTGCACAAATCATCTTAATAACATTGACCTTGCCCCAGAGAGACAAAAAAAGAGGTGACCACCTTTCTATGTCTATTTTAAATTTTTCAAGCAAGGGTTCAAAATTAATCTGAATCAGATCTGATAAAATGTGAGGAAACAGGATGCCAAGATATTTAATTCCTAATTTTGGCCAAGAGAAGCCTATATTTTGACCAAATGTAAACAGTGTTTTAGGGCAATAAGATGTTAGAGGGAGAATTTCTGATTTTATCCAGTTAACTCTATAACCAGACAAACGTGAAAATTGGTTAATAATTTTAAGAAGAGCTGGAATTGATTTTTGAGGTTGTGTAATCAGTACCAATGCATCATCAGCATACAACATTATCTTATGGGTACTGCCATGGACCTGAATACCTGGAAAATTGCCGTCTTTGCGGATAGCAACAGCTAATGGTTCTAATGCCAAAGCAAAAAGCAAGGGACTTAAAGGGGAGCCCTGGCGCGTACCCCTATAAAGTCTAAAAGACTGTGATGTAACTCGATTTGATATCACTGAAGCTCTAGGTTCATTATATAGTAATTTAATCCAAGAAAGAAACTTTGAACCAAAACCAAAAGTCTCTAGAGTTGCAAAGAGATACTGCCACTCAACCCTGTCAAATGCTTTTTCAGCATCCAGGGAGAGGGCTGCCACTGGAGAGAGGTGTGCAAGTGAGGGATCATTTTGAACTGACCATATGATATCAATAAATCGCCTAATATTGTCTGCCGCACCCCTGGAACGAATAAAACCCACCTGATCAGGATTTATAAGAGATATCATTACTTTATCTAATCTTAATGCCAAAATTTTGGAGAGAATTTTACAGTCACAGTTTATAAGACTAATTGGTCTATAATTCTTACATTCTAACGGATCTTTATTGCTTTTTAAAATAAGCGAAATGAAAGCCTCTGTTAAAGAAGGGGGCAAACGGCCTTGTTCAAAAGATTCTGCAAACATTTCTAAAAGTAAAGGAGAAAGCTCATCAACACAGGCCTTGTAAAATTCTGCAGTGAATCCGTCAGGGCCCGGTGCCTTTCCAGTCGGGAAGCTCTTAATCACTTTCACAATTTCCTCTTTAGTAATTGGGGCGTCAAGTAAGTCTATTTGTTCCTTCGTTAGGGAGGGCAAAGATAGGGATGATAAAAATGCATAGATCTCTTGAGATCCAGCCTCCATTTCAGAAGAATAAAGCGAGGTGTAAAATTCTCTGAAAGCACCATTAATTTCATTTAAGTCTGACACCAGAGTACCATCCTGTGTCCTAATAGCAGATATAGTACACTGAGCTTCTTTCATTTTAATATATCTAGCCAGCATTTTGCCAGCTTTATCCCCCTCCTCAAATTGTTTGTGCCTAAGATGAAATAGGGAAAATTCAACTTTTTGTGTTAGAATTGAATTCAGCTCATACTTAAGCTTCAGAAGGGGTGACAAATTTACTAAATTTGTGTCTTGTTTGAATGAAGTCTCTAATATAGCTATTCTCCTCTCCAAATCAATCTGTTTAGCAATGTTAGTTTTCTTTTTAAAAGATGCATATTGAATAATATGTCCCCTAATAAATGCCTTAAAGGCCTCCCAAGCAACCCTGGCAGAGGGAGCAGAATCCCAGTTTGTCTCAAGATATAAGGAGATCTCTGCTTTCAAAGAGGACACAAAATCTGGATTAAAAAGAAAGCTTGAATTAAGCCTCCATCCAGAATTTTTTTTTCAACTGACAAGGCGGGATCATATGTAGAAAAACAGGGGCATGATCTGATAATATTATGCTACCAATGAAGCTCGAATTTACAGAAGAAACAGAAAATTTTGACATTAAAAAATAATCAATCCTGGAAAACACATTATGAACAGTGGAATAAAAAGTGTAATCCCTTGTGGACGGATTAAAAAGCCGCCAAACATCTACCAAACCAATTGCATTGCACATGTCTTTCAATATAGAGCCAGATTTAGATGAACGCTGTGAGGGGGTGCTCCGATCTAAAATGTTGTCCATGACCTGATTAAAATCCCCGCCTACTAAAATGGGATAATTACCCATTTCGCTTAATTCGTGTTCCAATTGTGCAAAAAATGCACAACTATATTTGGTGCATAAACATTAGCGAGTATCATCCTATGGCCCTGAATTTCTATAAGAATTATAAGGAGTCGTCCATCATCATCAGACACTTGAACTGCAAATGTTTATGAATAAGGATTGCCACTCCCCTGCTCTGGCTATTACCACAAGACGCAAACCCATGGCCCACCCAGTCCCGACAGAGTTTTTTAGATTCTGTTTTAGTGAGGTGGGTCTCTTGAAGCAATGCTACATCCACTTTTTTTGATTTAATAAACGCCAAAATTTTTTTCCTCTTAATTGGGTGGTTAAGGCCTTTAACATTCCAAGTAATGAGGTTAAGAAAGCTCTGACAATTAGCCGACATCATAAACGATACATATTACCATCCAAAATATCCAGCAATTCTCCACCAAAAACCCACCTCACTGGGCAAAAGACAAACACAATAAAAATTAAAAATACAAAAAAAACAAAAAAAAAACAAAAAACGAAAACCACATAATCATAAAGTAACATAATCGGTGACCTGAAACCAATGTCACCCATCGGTGCACAAAAACCGCACCAACCAAAAAAAAAGAAAATAAAAAACTCTAGGACCGTGACTGTGAACAGTGCAACAAACTTAGGGAGAGCCGCAACATCGCAGCAGCCTCATGCCTATAGACAATATAGCGTGGGCAAAAAAAAGGAACCTTACATTAATACTGCATCAAATCCTCAGTCAAAAATATATAACAAATAAACATATAGCATATATTCATACCATTGTTCATCAATGTCTCACGGTAGTGAAAGAATCAGGTTCAATGCTTTTTTAGGGTCAGTGAACTCCTGTTTACCACTTGCCAACTTCACAACGAGAACTGCAGGGTACCTGAGAGAGAATGCAATCTTCTTCTGGTGCAGCAGATGTTTACACTGCTTGAACACCGCTCTCATCTCGGATACTCGTCTGGAATAATCCGGGAAAATCATGATGTGATGACCATTCCAATCCAGCTTTCCCATCCCGCGCGCTGCCTCCACAATACGCTCCCTATCCTGGAAGCGCAGAAGTCGAATCAGGATAGCCCTGGGTGGCTGCCCATCAGGTCTGCGTCCGGCAAGGCTCCGATGCGCACGGTCAATTTCCAGCCCTCCAGGGAACTCCATTTTCAGCAGATGTGGGATAGCTTTGCGCATGAAGGTAAGGGCATCTGATTTTTCACAATTTTCTGGAAAGCCGACAAAGCGTAGATTGTTTCGGCGTGATCTATTTTCTAAATCGTCCAGCTTCAAAAGTAAATCTTCTACCTGCGTCTGGGTTGCGGGGGGATTAGCATCCAGAGCTGTATTAGCATCCTCAAGAAAAGCGATGCGAGACTCCACATCTCCCAGCTGGGTAGCTAACTCCGTTAGCTTGGTGTCCACCGCCCTCATTGACGCCTCAATAGAGTTAAGTTTGGCGTCTTGCCTCTCCGATATTTCCTTCAACAGTGCAAAGATCTTAGAGATGTCCTCCGCCATTTGGTCTTTGGCAACACCTGCACCTGTTGAAGGTGGCGGAGAGGGAGGAGGGCTCGATGTGGTATCACCAGCTCTAGCCAGATTTTCCTTGCTAGCACCGGCTTTGGAGCGAAGATTAATTTTCTGCTGTTGCGTTGGCATACTAATCCTGTTCTCCACAAATCCAGTCTCAATGTAAAGTGTAGTAATAATAATAATTTCAGCTGAGGAAACAAGAGAAATACGCCCTTGTAGAGGAAAAAAAAAAGGCTGTCTGCACTGCGGTGCTCCTCACCTACGCAGCCATCTTCACTGCCCGCGTCTCTCCAGTTTCCTCTTCTAAGCCTTCATCTTGCCTTCTGGACCCTATTCCTTCCAGGTTATTTAAAATTATTTTCCCAATTATTAGTAGCTGTATTTTTCTTATCATTAATTCTTCTTTAACTGTGGGTTATGTTCCACTGGCTTTTAAAACTGCTGTAAAAAACCGACGCTCGATCCTGGAGTTTTGGCCAATTATCGACCAATCTCCAATTTGCCTTTCATTTCAAAAATCATGGAAAGAGTTGTTGCTGTGCAATTATCTGACCATTTGCAGGGAGTTGGTTTGTTTGAGGTGTTTCAATCTGTGTTCAGAGCTCATCACAGCACTGAAACTGCCTTAGTGAAGGTCTCTAATGACCTCATGACTGCAGCTGATAATGGACTTGTCTCTGTTCTTGTTCTTTTAGAACTCAGTGCAGCCTTTGACACTATCGATCATGCCATTCTACTTGATAGATTGGAACACTTTGCTGGACTCAGTGGAACTCCGTTGCAGTGGTTTAGATCTTATTTGTCTGATAGATTTCAGTTTGTCCATGTCAATGATGGATTTTCTTCCAGCTCTAAGCTCACTCACGGAGTTCCACAGGGATCTGTGTTGGGCCCTACTCTTTTTAGTCTATATATGCTCCCACTGGGCAATATCATCAGAAAGCACTGTATACATTTTCATTGTTACGCTGATGACACACAACAAAGGCATGGGCAGCCCCTCACAGTACCAGTAAATATACAGGGAACAGACATCGAGATGGTGACATCCTATAAGTACCTGGGTATTCATCTGAACAATAAACTAGACTGGTCACACAATACTGATGCACTCTACAAGAAGGGACAGCGCAGGCTGTTCCTGCTGAGGAGACTCAGGTCTTTTGGTGTACAAGGGGCGCTGCTGAAGTCATTCTATGACACGGTGGTGGCATCAGCCATCACTTTTGGAGTGGTCTGCTGGGGCAGTGGCATTACTGCAGCCGATAGGAAGAGACTGAACAAACTGATTAAGAAAGCTAGCTCTGTCCTGGGGCAGCGCCTTGATCCGATGGAGGAGATAGGAGAGAGAAGGACGGTGGCTAAACTGTCATCTCTGCTGGAGTCCGAGTTCCACCCTATGCAGGACATACTGAATGCACTGAGGAGCTCATTTAGCAGCAGACTACATCATCCCAGGTGCACAACCGAGAGGTTTCGGAGGTCCTTCCTACCAACGGCTGTCAGACTGTACAACCTAAGCAGGGCTGCTCGCAGAGATAGCAAAAAGACGTAACAAACTAATAGTTTTTTGAATGCAAAAGATGCAATAGACTTACACAATGGTCCCCTCCGGCATACAACTAGGAACTTACCGGTCGCTATGGAGGGTGAGAATATGTATGGGCACATAATCATACCATGTAGGATAACTAAGTAGACGGTTATGCTGTTTCATTCCATCTAGCAACAATGCTCTGCACTGTGTGTGTTTATATATTTACATATTTATTCCATCTAGCTACAATGCTCAGCACTGGGTGTGTTTATATATTTATATATCTACATATTATTCCATCTAGCTACATTGCTCCGCACTGTGTGTGTTTATATACTTGCATATTTATTCCACCTAGCTGCAATGCTCCGTACTGTGGGTGTTTATATATTTACATATTTATTCCATCTAGCTACAATGCTCTGCACTGTGTGTTCATATATTCATATATTTATTCCATCCAGCTACAATGCTCTGCACTGTGTGTCTGTGTGTGTGTGTATATATATATTTTTTATAGTAATACGTACATATGTATATTAGCTGCTCTTGCTTGCTTGTTTTTTTTTTTTTTTTTTTTTTTTTTTTTTTTCTTGCCTTGTGATTGTTGCTCTGAGTGTTGCTATCCCTGTGCTGTTGCAATCCTGGAATTTCCCCGTTGTGGGACTAATAAAGGCTTATCTTATCTTATCTTATCTTATCTTAACTATACCTGTTAATGAAGCCCGATGATTGTGATCAGTTGGCCAAGCTAGATGCCTGTCTTAAGGACATTAAAGCTTGGATGACTTGTAATTTTTTACTATTGAACTCTGATAAGACTGAAGTCATTGTTGTTGGCCCAGAATATCTTAGAAATTCCTTTTCAGATTATGCCCTTAAGTTAGATGCTGCCACTCTGACTCTGAACAGTTGTGTGAGGAACCTTGGAGTGATTTTTGACGAGGATTTGTCCTTTAATTCACATATTAAAACTGTTTCTAGGACCGCCTTATATCATCTGCGCAATATTGCTAAGATCAGGAGCATCTTGTCTCTGGGTGATGCTGAGAAACTGATTCACGCCTTTGTCAGTTCGCGATTAGATTATTGTAATTCGCTATTATCTGGTTGTCGTAGAGTATCTTTAAAAAGTCTTCAATTGATTCAAAATGCTGCTGCTAGAGTTTTAACTGGTTCTAGAAAAAGAGATCATATTTCCCCGGTTCTGTCCTCCCTCCATTGGCTACCCATCGAATTCAGAATCAAGTTTAAAATCTTTCTTCTTACTTTCAGAGCTCTTAACAATCTGGCCCCTCAATATATAAAAGATCTGATATTACCTTACCATCCTAACAGAGCATTACGCTCCCAAAATGCTGCCTTACTTGTGGTGCCCAGAATCTCCAAAAGTACGGTGGGAGGCAGAGCCTTCTGCTACCAAGCCCCTTCTCTCTGGAACCAGTTACCGCTCTGGATCCGGGAGTCAGACTCAGTCTCTGTCTTTAAGAACAGGGTAAAATCCTTCCTTTTTAATATAGCTTTTGTTTAAGGAGGGTATTTGTGTCTTTTAACCCCACTGTTGTTCTATTGTTATCTGATCCATACTGCTGGTTGACCTCCAATATTGTACTTGGCATCTTACTGCTATGTTCTTTATGTCTGTCCTTCCATCCTCCCTATCCCCTCATCCCCAGCCAGTCGCAGCAGACGACTGCCCCTCCCTGAGCCTGGTTCTGCTAGAGGTTTCTTCCTTCCAAATGGGAGTTTTTCCTCTCCACTGTCGCCTAGTGCTTGCTCATAGGGGATTGTCTGATTGCTGGGTTTTTCTGTGACTGTGTGATTTTTTTTATCTGCACTGTGGCGCCACGAGACGGCTTTTGTTGTGATGTGGCGCATTATAAATAAAGCTGAATTGAATTGAATTGAATCTGGAGATGTCCTCCAGGGAGGGCAGAGGGCTGCTGATGATTATTTGGGTGGTGTTGATATCCAGCCGTGGAGCCAGTGTACCACACTCCCAAACAGTGGGTGAGCACACTCTCCACTGAGCAGCGGTAGAAGGCCAGCAGCAGCTTCTGGTCCAGATTGTTCTTTTTCAGGACATGGAAGAAGTGCAGCTGCTGCTGGGCTTTCTTCACCAGAGCCTTGGTGTTTTCAGTCCAGGAGAAGTCAGAAGTGATGTGGGTGCCCAGGAGCCTAAAAGTGGTGACAGTTTCCACGCAGTCTCCATTTATGAGGAGGGGGTGTGGACCCATCTGTGCTTCCTGAAGTCGATAATGAGTTCTTTGGTTTTATGGACATTCAGTTTTAGGCTGTTTGCTGAGCGCTACATCAGCAGCTTCTCTACCTCCACCCTGTATGCCTTCTCATTGTCATCGGTAATGAGCCCAACCAAGGTGGTGTCGTCTTCGTACTTCACGATGACAGTGGTTGGGTGGGTTGGAATACAGTCAAAGGTGTACAGTGCATACAGTAGAGGGCTTACCATGCAGCCCTGGGGGGAGCAAGTGGTGAGTGACAGTCTAGAGGAGTGGTGGGGGCCAAGTCTAACTGTGGGTGGTTAGTGAGAAAGTTGTTTTATTCAGGAGTGGGGGGGGGGGTCTGGAGGTGGTGCAGTTTGTTGATCAGGATATCCAGGATGATGGTGTTGAAAGATAAGCTGTAGATTACACCGTGTTCCAAATTATCATGCAAATGATATTTGTCTCCAATTCTTTTCCTAAACAGTCAATACAAATGACAGTCAGTATAATTTTAAAGTTATCAACAATTAGAGCAAAGTTCTAATTTTAATGAATAAACCTCCCAATGATAACTATGTTTAAAAAAAAAAAAAAAAAAAAAAAAACAACTCAAAATGTTAGGTCTGACTGTGAGAGTGAATGGTTGTCTATCTCTTTGTGTTGGCCCTGTGATGGACTGGCGATCTGTTCAGGGTTTACCCTGCCTCTCGCCCAAAGATGCTGGGATAGGCTCCAGCCCCCCCCCCCCCCCCCCCCCCCGTGACCCGAAAAGGATTAAGCAGAAGAAGATGAATGAATGAATGAATGAACTCAAAATGCACTGATCCAAATTATTATGAGCAACCGAGTTTCAAAACATTTTATTGGTTGTAAAGATCTGAAAATGGTCATTTGTTTAATTTGCAGCATTAGGAGGTCACATTTACTGAAATCAAAAGCTATTTCAATCAAAAACATCTTAACAGGCCAAGTTATATGTTAACATAGGATGCCATTTTTTGATATAACCTTCACAATTTTTGCATCCACTGAACTTGTGAGTTTTTGGAGAGTTTCTGCTTGAATTTCTTTGCAAGATGTCAGAATAGCCTCCCACAGCTGCTATTTTGATGTGAACTGCCTCCGACCCTCATAAATCTTTTGCTTGAGGATGCTCCAAAGGTTCTCAATAGGGTGGAAGTAAGGGGAGGATGGGGGCCACACCATGAGTTTGTCTCCTTTTATTCCCGTAGCAGCCAATGACACAGAGGTATTCTTTGCAGCAGGAGATGGTGCATTGTCATGCATGAAGATAATTTTGCCACCGAAGGCATGACTCTTCTTTTTGTACCATGAAAGAAAGTGGTCAGTCAGAAACTCCATATACTTTGCCGATCTCATTTTAACACCTTCAGGGACCCTAAAGAGACCTACCAAGTCTCTCCCCAAGATTTAGGACCAAAACATGACTCCGTCACCTCCTTGCTGATGTCACAGTCTTGTTGGGACATGATGACCATCCACCAACCATCCACTGCTCCATCCATCTGGACCGTCCAGGGTTGCACGGCACTCATCAGTAAACAAGATTGTTTGAAAATTAGCCTTCACGTATTTCTGGGCCCACTTCAACCATTTCTGCTTGTGAGTATTGGTTAAGGGTGCCCGGATAGTAGATTTATGCACAACTGCAAGCCTCTGGAGGATCCTACACCTGGAGGGTCGTGGGACTCCAGAGGCACCAGGATCTTCAAATACCTGTTTGCTGCTTTATAATGGCATTTTAGCAGCTGCTCTCTTAATCTGATGAATTTGTCTGGCAGAAACCTTCCTCATTATGCCTTTATCTGCACAAACCCGTCTGTGCTCTGAATCAGCCACAGTTTTGTTCACAGTACGATGATCACACTTAAGTTTTTGTGAAATATCTAATGTTTTCATACCTTGTCCAAGGCATTGCACTATTTAAGTATAAACTTAATGTTTATTTGAAAGGGATATTACATACTAATGAACATGAATACAAATGTTCGTATGGCAGGATTAACAATACTGCTAATTTGCATCTGTGGTCCCCCGGCAGGTCACAAAAACACACAAGCAATCATACATGAAAAGAACATCTGCAATAAACTGTATAAACTGGATATGCAAAAGTGCAAGAGTTAAGGTGCTACAAAACAAAACATTCAAATATCACACGAATGTAGTGCTGTGTATGCATCCACATACACATGCACCCAAGCACCTAAAGCAACAACAAACAACAGCAACAAACAAGAGCTGGGGCATATGTGTGTGACATACAGGCACATACACAGTATCTCACAAAAGTGAGTACACCCCTCACATCTTTGTAAATATTTTATTATATCTTTTTGTGGGGCAACACTGAATACATTACCCTTTGATACAATGTGAAGTAGTCAGTGTACAGCTTGTATAACAGTGTAAATTTACTGTTCGCTCAAAATAACTCAACAAACAGCAATTAATGTCTAAACTGCTGGCAACAATGGTGTTATGTGACTCGTTAGTGTTACAAGGTCTCGGATGTCAATGGGGAGCAGGTGTGTTAAATTTGATGTTTTTGCTCTCACACTCTCTTATACTGGTCACTGGAAGTTCAACATGGCATCTCATGGCAAAGAACTCTGAGGATCTGAAAAAAAGAATTGTTGCTCTACATAAAGATAGCCTAGGCTATGAGAAGATTGCCAACACCCTGAAACTGCGCTGCAGCACGGTGGCCAAGACCATACAGTGGTTTAACAGGACAGGTTCCTCTCAGAACAGGCCTTGCCATGGTCGACCAAAGAAACTGAGTGTGCATGCTCACTGTCATATTGAGGTTGTCATTATACGTATGAGGTTGTCTTTTGGAAATAGACAAATGAGTGCTGCCAGCATTGCTGCAGAGGTTGAAAGGGCGGGAGGTCAGCCTGTCAGTGCTCAGACTATATGCTGCACACTGCATCAAATTAGTCTGCATTGCTGTCGTCCCAGAAGGAAGCCCCTTTTAAAGATGATGCAAACGAAAGCTCGCAAGCAGGTTGTTGAAGACAAGCAGACTAAGGACATGAATTACTGGAACCATGTCCTGTGGTCTGATGAGACCAACATAAACTTATTTGATTCAGATGGTGTCAAGCGTGTGTGGCGGCAACCAGTTGAGGAGTACAAAGACAAGTGTGCCTTGCCTACAGTCAAGCATGGTGGTGGGAGTGTCATGGTTTGGGGCTGCACGAGTGCTGCTGGCACTGGGGAGCTACAGTTCATTGAGGGAACCATGAATGCCAACATGCTCTGTGACATACTGAAGCAAAGCATAATCCCCTCCCTTCGGAAACTGGGCCGCAGGGCAGTATTCCAACATGATAACGACCCCAAACACACCTCCAAGACGATCACTGCCTTGCTAAAGAAACTGGGGGTAAAGGTGATGAACTGGCCAAGCATGCCTCCAGAACTAAACCCTATTGAGCATCTGTGGGGCATCCTCAAATGGAAGGTGGAGGAGCGCAAGGTCTCTGACATCCACCAGCTCTGTGATGTTGTCATGGAAGAGTGGAAGACGAGTCCAGTGGCAACCTGTGAAGCTCTAGTGAACTCCATGCCCAAGCAAGTTAAGGCAGTGTTTCTCTCGCCTATTGTGTCATATCCATTCTCTTTTTCTTTTTTTTCCTTTCTTCTTTATGACTGGCGCCTAGCGGCTGCCCCGGCCTTGGATGCGCTCTGCAGAGCGTGCGCAAATGCCAAGTCACGTTTCGTTACCTTGTATTCATACATGTGTAATGACAATAAAGTTGAATCTCATCTCATCATCTCAAATAATGGTGGCCACAAAAAAATATTGACACTTTGGGCACAATTTGGACATTTTCACTTAGGGGTGCACTCACTTTTGTTGCCACTGCTTTAGACATTAATGGCTGTGTGTTGAGTTATTATTTTGAGGGAACAGCAAATTTACACTGTTATACAAGCTGTACGCTGACTACTTTACATTGTATCAAAGTGTCATATCTTCAGTGTTGTCCCATGAAAAGATATAAGAAAATATTTACAAAAATGTAAGGGATGTACTCACTTTTGTGAGATACTGTATATATGTGCATGCCACAGAGAAACCACTAGTAATGGGTACAGTTTTGGTTGTTTAAAAGCCAATTTTTACAATGAGTCTTAAAAGTGTTTAGTGTGGTATGATAGCTCGCAAAAACAAGCCTAATACCCCATACTCCTGCAACACCCTACACAAGAGACCACAAGGGAGGCATTTGAATGCTTTCTTCAAGTCCACAAAACACATGTGTACTGATTGGACAAACTCCCAGGAACCCTCAAGGATTCCTGTAGAGGATAAAGAGCTGGTCCGATGTGCCACAGCCAGGACAAAAACCACATTGGTCCTCCTGAATCCGAGGTTTGACTAGCGGTCAGACTCTCCTCTTCATTACGCTGACATAGACCTTCCCAGGGAGGCGAAGAAGTGTGCTTCTAAGAAAGTTTGAACATAACCTCCGGTCCCCCTTTTTAAAAAGAGGAACCACCACCACAGTTTGCCATGTCAAAGGCACTGTCCCCGACCTCCACGCAACATTGCAGAGGTGTGTCAACCATGACAGCCCTACAACATCGATTGCCTTGAGGTACTCAGGGAAAATCTTGTCCACCCTTGGGGCCTGGCCACCAAAGAGTTTTTTAACCACTTCGGTGACCTCATTCCCTGTGATGGGCAAGCTGTCCCCCTAATCCACAAGCCCTGCTTCCTCTGTGGAAGGCGTGTCAGGCGGATTGCGGAGAGCATCGAAGTAATCCTTCCACCGCTCGACGATATCCCCAGTTGAAATCAGAAGTGTGCCATCTGTACCATACAAAGTGGAAAGAGAGCTGCTTCCCCCTTCTGAGTTGCTGGACAGTTTGCCAGAATCTCTTCGAGGCCCACCAAAAGTCTTTTTCCATGGCCTCACCAAACTCCTCCCACACCCGAGTTTTTGCTTCAGCAACCACTCGAGCTGCACTCCACTTGGCCTGCCGGTACACCTCAGCTGCTTCAGGAGTCCCACAAGCAAACCAAGCTCAATAGGACTCCTTCTTCACCTTGATGGCCCTTCTCACCACTGGTGTCAACCACTTGGTTCGGGAGATGCCACCACGAGATGCACCAACAACCTTGCAGCCAAAGTTCTGGACAGCTGCTTCAAAAATGGAGGTGGAGAACATGGCCCATTCATGACTCCATGACTCCAGACTCCCTCAGAATGTGGTTGAAGTTTTTCCGGAGGTGGAAGTTGAAGACCTCCAAGACAGGGGCCTCAGCCAGACCTTCCCAGCACACCCTCACTATACGTTGAGGTCTACCGAGTCCGAGTGGCATCCGCCCCTGCTATTGGATCCATTTCACCACCAGGTGGTTATAAGTTGAAAGCTCTACATCTCTCTTTACCTGAGTGTCCAAGACATGTGGTTGCAGGTCTGATAAAACGATAACAAAATAGATCATCGACCTGCAACCTAGGGTGTCCTGGTGCCAGTTGCACATATGGACACCCTTGTGCTTGAACATGGTGTTCTTTATGGACAAACTATGGTTGCCACTGAAGTTCAATAACTGAACACCACTCAGGTTCAGACCGGGCAAGCTGTTCCTCTCAATCTCGCCCTTCCAGTTTTTGCCACATGCACACTAAAGTTCCCCGGTAGGACAATGGAGTCTCCAGAATCCCAGTCAGAGACTCCAAAAAGAGTGGGTACTCTGAACCATCATTAGGTGCATAGGCACAAATGATGGTCAGGACCCATTTCCCAACTCAAAGGCGCAAGGAAACTACCCTTTCGTCCACCGGGGAGAACTCCAATGTCGAGGCAGCAAGGCAGGGGGATATAAGAATATCCATCCCTGCTCGTCGCCTCTCACCTGAGCAAACTCCAGAGTAGGCCAAGCTCCAGCACCTCTCCGGGAAACTGGTTCCAGAACCGGAGCTGTGTGTTGAGGTGAGCCCAAATATATCTAGCCGGTATCTCCCAACCTCATGCACAAGCTCCTTCCCCACCAAAGAGGTGATGTTCCACGTTCCAAAAGCCAGTTTTGAAAGCTGGGGATCAGACCATGAAGGTCTCTGCCTTCGCCTGCCACCTGATCCACATAGTACCAGACCCCCATGGTCCTTTCTGTAGGTGGTGAGCCCACTGGAAGACATTTAGTATATTATAAATTGAACAGGCAAATTTGAGAGTTTTATTATTTTCAGAAGACAGAAAATTGTATTTCTTGTAAATGTGACAACAATGATGTGTTTGATCTTTCTTCTCAAAGATTTTATGGCTTTTTTGTATAAAGACTTAATTGGTTTGATTATTGTTACATCAGTGAGAGACAAGTTGGTAAAACAGTTATCGATGCGTGAGAAGATCATAGCATGCAGAAACATTTTGGCTGCACTGTCAGTGATGATTTGTTTAAAATTCCTCAGATTGAATTTGATTATGTTTGAGATGTTTTTGATGCGTTTTTTAAAGGTGAATCAGGAATCTAAAATCGTGGCGAGGTACTTAAATTCCTCGACTAACTGCAGCTCCTCTCTGTTTATAATATTTGTTTGTTGTTTGGTAAACATCATGGAAACAGTTCTTTTTAGTGTTTAGTAGGAAACATGAATTATTCAGCCAGTCATGGATTTGAGTCTGTTGCAAGAGTACAGGCAGCTTCTTGTGTGTTTTTTGCAGGTGTAAATATTATCATGTCATCTGCATATGTTTGTACGTATATGAATGTTTCTGCATGCATTTGGTAAATCAATTATGTATAAGGAGA
The DNA here is from genome assembly GCA_020510985.1 of Pholidichthys leucotaenia. Classification (NCBI taxonomy): domain Eukaryota; kingdom Metazoa; phylum Chordata; class Actinopteri; order Cichliformes; family Pholidichthyidae; genus Pholidichthys; species Pholidichthys leucotaenia. Next base: position 266,750,898 of record CM035842.1, read on the forward strand.
ATAATATTTGTCCAAGTATAGAGCCCTGTTTGGGACACCCATTTGACATTTTAAATATATCAAGTTGACACTGTTGACCATTACACATTGCTGTCTGTCAATTAAATAGGATTTCATCCATCTGATAGCGTGTTCTGAAAAATTAAACTGAAATGTTTGGTTAAAAGGATGTTGTGGTCAACAATGTCAAGTGCCTTCTTCAGATCTAAAAACACGGCACCTACACAATTGCACTTATCTAAAAAAATATTTTAGATCAAAGCACTATTTGAAACTTTTTAGCAGCAGGGAGATCCTTTTTCTTTCCCATATTGCTTGAAACCTGTGGCATGCTTAATAATGTGGAACATCCTTCTGAAGTGGTTTTCCTTTAATTGTGCTTACCTGGCAAACTATGACAGTTGTCTGAGATTGGTATCAGTGATCCAAAGAGCCCTGAGACGCAATTCCATCCATGACTTCAAATGAAAAACAAAAAATTGAATGTTTGTGACACTAAAATCCTATTTGCATTTGGAACGTGGTGTTCAAAGAGCATTATCACGTAGCTCTTTGTGTTCTCCAGGTGGCTCAGTGCTCTGTGAAGTCTGAAGGTGATGGCGTCTTCCGTGGACTGGTTTGCCCTGTAGGCGAACTGGTGGATGTCAAGGGGGCAGGAGGGGAAGACAGTTTCTGATGTGCTGGGACACCAGTCACTCGAAACACTTCATGATTACAGATGTGAGTGCTATGGGTCTGTAGTCGTTCAGGGTATCTATTGCAGTCTTTTTGATGATGGGGATGATGGTGGAGGCAGATAGAAAGGACATGACCTCTAAGCCCAGTGAACAGTGGCTATTAGGGGTGTAACGGTACGCCTAAAATCACGGTTCGGTACATACTGTGACACAGGCGAGATTCACACAAAGAAAGGGAGCAGATGGCTGCGACACAACAGGCTTTATTAAACACACCAACGAACACAGACAGGAGGGGAGGTCATTCTCACCGACCTCCGTTTATATCAGGGTTACGCAACACATAATCACTCCTGCTCTAATTCTACCTATAACACTGCTGGGTCATTATAATGCAGTTATAATGACACAGCAGTATAATAACACAGTAATAACACTAAACATACACGAAAATATAACGTCCTCTGCTGACAACGCATGCCGGGAAAATCCCTGCTTCCCTTAACACAGCCCCGACGTTACACTACTTTGGTTTTAAGGTCACGGTTCAATTCATTTTTGGTACAGTAAGGAAACAAAATGCAAAACATAAAACTGCTTATCTTTTGTACAAGCGGGACAGCTTTGACAAAAAAAAAAAAAAAAAAAAAAAAAGCAAACTGCCAGCAATAAATTCTCCAATAAATAAAATGTATACAATGAAATTAATAAATTCTCTTTTTACCAAATGAAAATGCAGAAAAGTGCAACAACAGAAGCGTGAATAGTCTGAATTATGCTATTATTTTTAGAAAATTAAAGTTCCTTATTGCCTGAAGCAGTGTTTTAACCAAGGTGCCCTGGTCTGTTCAGGTTTCTATGGGAAATTAATTATTTAATGTCATTTGTTCATTGGTCAAAAAAATTGCAAATAATTTGTGATCGCTGTGGATAGGTTCTGAAGGCACCCCTGCACAAGAAAAGGAAATTATTTGCAGTTTGACAATTAAGAAGCTAAATAAAATAAAGCCCAACAAAAATCTGAACATGGTACCATGGCATCCTTTAAAAACACTGGGTTAAAGTGCAGCATTAACAGATTTAGCTTTTTCATAAAAGGATGGTGTGGTGATGTGAAAATGACGAGGCAGAGTTCTCTCTCAAAGTCAGTTTTATTCACAACACCATCATCTCAAAACAGAGAAAGAGAATGACACAGTAAACTCTCATCCTTAAATATCAGGAACTTCACACTTCACAGATCACATGTCACACAGACCACCTTGCATTATAAAGACAGTCACAATGTATTTCTCTCCATGATATCACTTCCACTGTCTCCAATGCATCCCTTCCTTAATCCTTTAATTGAACCCCCCACAGTCTCAAGCCTTGCATACCAAGGCTAAGATTCCTGCAGCTTCCTGCCTTTGTTCTGACCTAAAATGTGAGTCACAAAACAGGTCCCATGTGTGTGTCCACCACACAAAGCCCCCCCCAACATTTTAGACAAACAGAACAACAAGAGAATAACCACATGCATGCCGTGATAGTATCAATACACATCATTCCACATGCTGTATAGGCTTCAGCCTCCTGCCGTATCTGCTGTAGCTGGGATTCAACGTCTCTGCGGGGCTGTCCTGGGGGTTTGCCGTCTGGGTGTGGAAACCTTTTGTCAGCACCTGTGGGTGTTCTGGGGAAACATTACTCTGTGAAGCCCCCCGCGGTGGTCTACCTCGCCGCAGAGCCTTCGCCAACAGCACCTGCTCATCTGCCACCACAAAAGCGGGTTTGAGTCCGTTTATGCCAATTCTCTCTTTCCTACCCCCCAAATCTATCAAAAACTGCTTGTCCCCTGTTTCTAGCACTCTGAATGGTCCATCATAAGGCGGTCGCAGCGGGGTTCGATGCGCATCATGTCTAACAAAAACAAACTCTGCGTTCTTCAAAGTTTTAGGCACAATAACGCGCAGAAAACTGTGGTGTGCGGGGCCGGGCAGCGTGCTTGATTCTATGTTACTCCGCAACAGCTGAGACGGGGAAGCGTTTGGCGCAAGGTTATCTGGGAGAAACTCCCCAGGCAGCCGGAGTGGCTGCGCAAACACGAGCTCCACTGGGGAGGCTTCTAGATCCTCTTTAGGCGCAGAATGCAACCCCAATAACACCCACGGTAACTTGTCAACCCAATTTGTATCCGTCAGTGACGCTCTGAGAGCCGCTTTCAATGACCTATGAAAACGTTTGCATAACCCGTTAGGCTGCGGATTGTACGCGGTTGTGCAGTGAATTGTGACACCCAGGCTGCGGGCCATTGTCGACCAAAGCTCGGACACAAATTCAGGGCCTCTGTCGGACGTAATGTCCGACGGAACGCCGAAGCATGCCACCCAAGCTGTTAAAAACGCGCGCGCCACCTCCTCGGCCGTGGTTGATGCCAGCGGGACCACTTCAGGCCAGCGCATGGTAAGAAGGTGTGTGTACCCCTGTGATGGTGGGAGGGGGCCCATGAGGTCCACATGAATGTGATCAAACCTCTTGGCCGGAATGTGAAACGGTTCCAAAGGAGCCCTCGTATGCCTGTGTACTTTGGCTCGTTGACACGCCGTGCAGGCTGCTGCCCAGGCAGCCCAGGCAGCAGGCTGCTGCCCACTCTTTGACTTGTTTGCGGAGGCTCGGCCACACAAATTTCTCTCCCACCATTTTGACCGACGCACGCACTCCAGGGTGCGCCAAAGAATGAACCAAGTCAAAGACGCGGCGGCGCCACGCGGCCGGTACTACTGGACGCGGCCGTCCAGTGGAGACATCGCAGATTAGGGGGGCATACCGTCTTGCAGCACCCTGCTCTCCAGCCTTAACCCTGTTGGTCCAGACTGGAGCGCGTGCACGTCCGTGTCATTAACCTGCTCCGCGACCATAGCTGCATAATCTACCCCTACGCTGACTGGGGCCGCCACGGCGCGCGAGAGGCAATCTGCCACTACATTGAGTTTGCCCGCCACATGCTGAATATCAGTGGTAAACTCTGATATCGCGGCCAGCTGTCTCTGCTGCCGGCCCGACCACGGTTCAGAGACCTTGGCCATCGCGAATGTTAGCGGTTTGTGGTCAACGAACACGGTGGAAGCGCGTCCTTCCAGCCAGAACTGAAAGTGGCAGATGGCCAAATGGAGAGCGAGCAGCTCCCTGTCGAACGCGTATTTACGTTCGCTATTGCGCAAGGTCCTGCTGAAAAAGGCGAGGGGCTGCCAAACCCCGGCTACATGTTGCTCCACGACCGCCCCTATGGCCACCTCTGATGCGTCAGTGGTGAGCGCTATGCGGGCCGTTGGGTCTGGGTGTGCCAACAACGCAGCCTTTGCCAAGGCTGCTTTCACCTCCGAGAACGCTTGGTCCTGCTCCGGGGGCCACTCGATCTTATCCGCGGGTTTCTTTTTTTTGAGCACGGTATACAACGGCTGCATGAGTTGCGCCGCGCGGGGGAGAAAACGGTTATAAAAATTCACCATTCCCAAAAACTCCTGCAACGCCCTGACCGTCTGCGGCCAGGGAAAATTTGCCACCGCACGCACTTTGTCAGGCAGCGAAACTGCTCCTTCGGGGGAGACACGGTGTCCTAAAAAATCGATTTGCGCCACCCCGAACTGACACTTCGCTGGGTTGATTATTAACCCGTGATCTCCCAACCTTCGGAAAACTGTGGCCAGGTGTTTTTCGTATTCGTCTTCAGACGCGCTGGCTACTAAAATATCGTCCAGGTAGACGAACACGAAAGGGAGATCGCGAAGCACCGCGTCCATCATGCATTGGAACATCTGAGCAGCCCCTTTAAGTCCGAATGGCATGCGTAAAAACTCGAATAGGCCAAACGGAGTTATTACCGCTGTTTTGGGTATGTTCTCAGCGCGCACTGGAACTTGGTGGTAACTGCAGGCCAAGTCTATTTTAGAAAAAATGCGCGCCCCTGCCAAATGAACGGAAAAATCTTGGATATGTGGGATTGGGTAGCGGTCGTACGCTATAGCATTGTTTAACCTGCGGAAATCCCCTCAAGGGTGCCATGATCCGTCAGCTTTCGGGACCATGTGTAGGGGGGAAGCCCATGGACTGTTTGAACGTCGGATAATGCCAAACCTCTCCAGGTTGGCGAACTCCTTGCGCGCTATGGCCAGTTTAACTGCGTCCAAGCGCCGAGCTTTTGCAAAAACGGGCAGTCTGGTAGTGGTAATAAAATGCTCCACCCCGTGCTTAGCGACTGTTGCCGAAAATGTGGGGACCGTGAGTGCTGGGAACTGAGTGAGCAGTGTGTGGAACTTACCGCTTGCTGCTGTGATGTTGGCTTGTGCTGTTGGCTGGGCCACTCGCGCTGTACAGGGGATAGAATCAAAAGAAAGTGCATTAACCAGGCGCCTGTTAGCGAGATCAACCAACAAACCACGTGAGCACAAAAAATCAGCCCCCAACATATTGAAATTTACTGCTGCTACAACAAAAGTCCACTCAAATGTACGGCCGTGTAGAGACAGAAGCAGAGTCTTCTCACCAAAGGTCTTAATCTCCGAGCCATTTGCTGCCGTCACCCGGGGACCTCCGGAACCAGCCAGTCTGTCCGCGTAGGAAGGTGTGATGAAACTCAACTGGGAGCCTGTGTCGACGAGGAACTGCCTCCCCGAGTGTGCGTCCAACAAGTAGAGCAGCTTGTTCTCTTCCCCGAGGGCCGCGGCTGCTACCGACCCCCGGTCTTGGCATTTCCCGAACGCCCGAACTGGCACGGCAGTACACACTTGCGTGCCCTCTCTGCGAAGTGGCGATGGTAGAAACAAAGGACGTCTGGTCCACGTTCCCTGGCCCCTGCCACCGCCGTCGTCGGTGAGTCTGGCACCACTGCCTCTGGCCCCCCGTTGTCTCCGGTTGTCGCGCCGAGTTCCGCTGCAGTGGCTGTGGCTGCGCGCCGCTTGGTGGCGTTGACAATCCGCTGTGCTTCTCGGCCCAGCGCACAGTAGTCCCGTAGGGCCAACAGTGGCGAACTGGCCAGGGTCGCTCTCGCTGCTGACGGTAGAGTCCTGAGGAAGAGGTGGGTGAAAATGAAGTGATCGTCGTCAGAGTCTTTCAACCTCAACAACTTCTCCATCAGGCTCGCGGGCATGTCGTTTTCCCCCTCCGTCAGCGCCAGGAGCCTCTCTGCTCGCTCCTCCGCCGAGGGGGTGAATTGCTGGATGAGTGCAGCCTTCAACGTGCCGTATTTGTCGCTATCCGGCAGCTGGTCGATCAGGCTCTCCACATGCTGGGCCGTGTTGTTGTCCAGCTTTGAGACTACGTGGTAGAATTTCGTGGCATATACCGATATCCCCCGGAGGTTGAACTGCGCCTCAACCGCGTTGAACCAGGAGCGCGGATTGTTCTGCCAGAAGTCCGGTAGCTGGACTGTAGCGGCATTCGCTTGGCTGGGGGCTCCTGATGCGGCTGGCCCGGGGGAATTTTCTTCTTGCATGATACGTCTCGGGTCACCAGTGTGGTGATGTGAAAATGACGAGGCAGAGTTCTCTCTCAAAGTCAGTTTTATTCACAACACCATCATCTCAAAGCAGAGAAAGAGAATGACACAGTAAACTCTCGTCCTTAAATATCAGGAACTTCACACTTCACAGATCACATGTCACACAGACCACCTTGAATTATAAAGACAGTCACAATGCATTTCTCTCCATGATATCACTTCCACTTTCTCCAATGCATCCCTTCCTTAATCCTTTAATTGAACCCCCCACAGTCTCAAGCTTTTCATACCAAGGCTAAGATTTCTGCAGCTTCCTGCCTTTGTTCTGACCTAAAAAGTGAGTCACAAAACAGGTCCCATGTGTGTGTCCACCACAATGGCACTATTTTCTGGCTGAAGTGGGCTCAACAAGGAACTTCATTCCAGGGCTCAGTTACCTTCAGCATGAACCTGGTGTTCTCAACAACAGAATAAGGCTTTAGATCCGCTGCTACAAAAACACTAATGGCATTTGTTATTGCTTTGGCTCAATCTGAAAAGCCCTGGAGAGGATGTCTAAATGCCTCTAGAAGCTGCACTTGTACTGCACTAGTTTTTTGTTCTTTCATGCTGCAATGATATCCACGTGCGCGTAGTGCCATTTCAAATGAGTTAACAAGTTTAACATACTGCCAAAAGCAAATTCAATGCCGTTTTTGTCTTATTCACTTGCCTTTGTCCGTTTACATATTTCACCAAAAAGCTGAAGTGTTCCCAGACTTGTGAAGATGGTCTTCAAGCTCTGGCTTCTCCATAGCATTACAGTCAGCCGTGACGTTTACTAGACAGAGGCTGGGCTGCACTGTTTGTTTACATGTACGGCTAATAGTGCTAGGTAATTACACTTTCTGTCCGTCACTCAACATGGTCTGTGTGGAACCTCGGGATGCCTCTGTACCGTACCGAAGGTGGATTACCGAAAAATTCAAATATGAGTACATGTACCGTTACACCCCCAGTGGCTATGTATTATCTTGCTGTTATGACACCAGGCCTGGCGCACAAAAGCATAAAGTCCCCCCACCCCCTCACCCCCCGTCCACACACCCCCACCCCTTACCGGAGCCTCCGGCCCTGGTGGTGGATAGTCCAGCCTGTTAGCGCAACTGTAACAGCCAGGATTCCATCATAATCATAATGTCGCAGTCCCGGACAAAGTGGTTGTAAGTGATCTCAGATTGTATCTCATCCATTTTCTTGCTGAGGGATCTGGAGTTGGTGAAGAACATTGATGGTAGCGGAGGTTGGTTGTGATGTTTACATAGCTGAGCTCGGAGGCCTTCTCTGCACCCTCGCTTTTGCTTCCTCTCCCTACATCGCCTCAGACGCCTGCAGGACCCAATAACAATCCATAGGGTGCTCGGTGGTCTTGCAATCTCCGCAGGGATACGATGAGTCCGAATATAAGCGCAAGTAATATAGGATATAGAATATAGGCTGCACGGTGGCGCAGTGGTTTAGCACTGTGGCAGCACAGTTTTACCCTCGGCCGGGGGATCGCGGGGATCATGAGATCGTGGGTTCGATCCCAGCCCCCGACCAACAGTGAGCTGTGTGGAGTTTGCATGTTCTCCCCGTGTTGCGCGGGTTTACTCCGGGATTTCTCCGGTTTCCTCCCGCACACCAAAAACATGTAGGTTTAGGGCGCCCGCGCACGCAGCGACCAGCAGCCGGTGGCTTGTCACCAGACTGCAAACCAAGTCTACCTACGGGTACAAATAAGTAACAAAAAAAAAAAAAAAAGTAATAATAATAATAATCCATCAGATTTATATAGTGCTTTATCATAGACACTCAAAGACGCTTTACAAGTGGATACATTATTCATTCACTCCAAACAGACAATGGTAGTGGCAAGCTACTACTGTAGCCACAGCTGCCCTGGGGCAGGCTGACAGAAACGTGGCTGCCAATCCACGCCAACGGCCTCTCCGGCCACCAACAAACATTTATACACATTCATACCCAGTGTTATGGACACTGGAGGCAAGGTGGGTAAAGTGTCTTGCCCAGGGACACAACGGCAGGATATCTGGGGAGAGCAAGATTTGAACCGCTAACCATCCGGTTATTAGACGACCTGCTCTACCTCCTGAGCCACTGCCGGCAAGTAATGTCGGAGTTTAATTGGCAGCCAATACCTAGTAATTGCGGGTGACTAGGTGATTAGTCTGTTGCAGAAAGATGACAAAAAAGACATAAAAATATAAAAAACGTACACAGTAATCCAGAGCAACTAGCTGCTGCATCCGTATGTGTCGCCATCTCGTATTCCGGTTCCGGTTCCGCCGGACCGGCGGCGCCACACGAGTCGGCTGCCTGTTGCAACAGCCTTTTTTTTATCTTCCTTCTTCTTTCTACACCTTTCACTCTGTATATATATCACGGACGCACGGATCGCCCCGGGGGTCTCCCGGGTCGGCGGACGGAGCCACGGTTTGCAGCGGGAGACGTTACTGCGGGGAGGAGCTAGTGCTAGCTAGCACTTGGCCGCCGCCCGGTGCTAATGGGAAACTCGACATACCGGGAGCTGTAGCGAAAACGATGCGGGTGCCGGGCTGGAGTTTAGGCGGCGTGAAAGAAATATAAGACAGAATAATAAAGAGCGATGGCAAGAACCAAGCAGACCGCCCGTAAAATCTACTGGAGGAAGAAGCCCCCCCCCCCCCCCCCCCCCCCAGGAGACAGCTAGCCACTAGGGCTGCTCGGAGAGGCGCTCTGGCCACCGGCAGAGTGAAGAGGCCTCGCCGTCACAGGCCCGTGGCTCTGAGAGAGATCCGTCGCTACCAGAAATCCACGGAGCTGCTCATCCGTAAGCTGCCCGTCCAGCGCCTGGTGAGGGAGATCGCTCAGGACTTCAAGACCGTCCTGCGTTTCCTGAGCTTCGCCGTCATGGCTCTGCAGGAGACCTGCGAGGCCAACCTGGTGGGTCTCTTCTTCACTAAGGGGGTCACCATCATGCCCAAAGACTTCCAGCTGGCCCGCTGCATCCGCGGAGAGAGAGCTTAGACTTTCTGCTGCACATTCACCAGCCATAATGCTCTGCACTGTGTGTCTATATATATACATTTATAGTAATATGGACGTATGTTTACTAGATGTTGTTTTTTTTTCTTGCCTTCTGATTGTTGCTCTGAGTGTTGCTGTCCCTATGCTGTTGCAATCCTGGAATTTCCCCATTGTGGGACTAATAAAGGCTTATCTTATCTTATCTTATCTTACTCTTAAAGAACAGATCTCAGAACAGTAAGATATATGTTTGCTAAGAATGACAGTCATGTTTCATGTGGACTGTTTTCTTATAAATGAAGTATAAATAGCTGTGATGGTGCAAGCACATCTCTGAAACAGTTTTTCCACTTTCACTTCCTCTATTTCATATCTGATCAGGAAATGGCTCAGCTACTCCTTTCTGTAAAAGACTGCAGTGAAGAGTGGGCAAAATGGATACAAATAAAAGTTAAACTTTAAATAGTTTACACCCATTACTGTTTACAGGGAGAGGTGAAAGAGTTTAGCACAAATCATCTATTTTAACTCAACAAGTGACAGAAGAAAATACAGAATGGCATCAGTTTGGGGAAGTGGTACAGGAAGTTGAAGTTCTGTTCATGTTTTAGACGGTGTTACTTTGAATGTGAGCGCATAAAGAGGCAGAAGAGACTAAAACACCATGGTTAAATTCAGTGGGATTAAAATGCTTTTGTTACTGTTACTGATGCTTCAATTCAAAGGTAAGGATTCATAAACTATAAATCAATAAACTTCATTAATATTAATAATTTTATTAATATTCTTTCTCTAAAAGACTGCTACGGTATGTTTTTTTTAAATTCTTGAAAACCAAGGATGAATCATAAATTGTTTAATCTAAAGTAGCAATTATGATTTATATTCCTTTCGATGCTTATTTGTCACATCTCCATTTTTTCAGCAGGAACAACAGGAATTACTGCCAGATGTGGACATAATATCAGTTTATCTTGTGAAAATGTGATCCATGGTCAACACAGGTGTGATTGTACTCATTGGATGTTTAATCCTTTACATAGTACAGCAATAGTAGTATTGATTAAATCTGGGCAGATTCACAAAGACAACAACCCTAAATCTGACAGACTGAGTGTTACAGAGAACTGTTCTCTGAGGATAAAGGAGGTCATACTGGAAGATGCTGGTGGTTACACATGTGGACAGTACTGTACAGAACAATATCGCAACTCTCTGGTAAATCTGTCTGTTCTCGACAGTAAGTACTGACAATGTCTGATGCATCAGAAGAATCAAAATATTGCAGTTGTGATTAAAGTTAACTTTGTTTCTGTCTTTCACATTATCAGTGACTAATTCACCTAGCAACCAATTTTCCTGCTCCGTGTTTCCATATGAACCCTGTCAACAAACAGTGGAGTGGCTGTATGAAAGTCCAGAAAATAAATCTTCAGAGATACAGTATTCACAAGGTCCTTGCTTTGCTACTTTGACATTTTCAGAATTTGACCTCAACCAGAAGTCAAATATTTCTGAGTCACTGACATGTAAAGTTAAAAATGATGACCACGGAAAAGTGCAGCTGTTTCCCTTCATTCCTCAGCCTTCAGGTGAGGAAAAACTGAGAATGATGATCTGTTATCACTTTGAATTAATGCATGAATATACCAAATACATTATCAGTAGCTACAGTTATTGTCCAGCAGTTTTTCCATCACTTACTTTTGTGAAGGTAACATGGAGCATTTCATCATTGTGAATATTGTTGTTTATTTTTTTCTGGTTCACATGAAAATCCAACCAAAACTTCTGCAGCCACATCAGAAACAAAACTAGCGACAACTACAACCAAATCATCCGTCCTAATACCAACATCAGCACCAGTGATAACACAAGGTAATAACATTTCTCATTAATGGGTCTCTCTTGAAAATGAGACCCTGTGTCTCAAAGGGAACTACCTCTATAAATAAAAGATTAATAAATAAACAAATAAATAAATAAACTTCTCAGATTTGTCTTTAACATGGGTAATTGCCATAGCTACAGTAGGTATGGGTGGAGGACTCAAGTAGCAGGCAGAACTACATACAGCGTAACATGATTTTATATGCAGAAAACTCAAGGAAACAAAATAGAGTACGTGGGCTGAAAACAGCTGAGACCACGGTTAGAAAATACACTTACAGACATATACAGGAACAGCGTTACTGGCAGGAAACAGCAACACAACATTAGAGTAACATCAATGATGCCACACCAGACTGACACTGAACACCGATATATATAGACAAGGGAGTAATCACAGAACACAGGACAGGTGGGAACAATCAAGGGCAACAGAAAAGAGGCTGCAGGTGAGGAGAACATGACAGGTGGGGCTGTACATGAAACATGAAAATGAACATATAGGACAACAATATCACCTGGGCTGCACGGTGGCGCAGTGGTTTAGCACTGCGGCAGCACAGTTTTACCCTCGGCCGGGGGATCGCGGGGATCATGAGATCGTGGGTTCAATCCCAGCCCCCGACCAACAGTGAGCTGTGTGGAGTTTGCATGTTCTCCCCGTGTTGCGTGGGTTTACTCCGGGATTTCTCCGGTTTCCTCCCGCATACCAAAAACATGTAGGTTTAGGGTGCTCGCGCACGCAGCGACCAGCAGCCGGTGGCTTGTCACCAGACTGCAAACCAAATCTACCTACGGGTACAAATAAGTAACAAAAAAAAAAAAAAATACGGGCAATCAGATCTAAAAGAAGAGTGATATAAAGTGAAGTATGTGGCGGTAATGCACCTGTAAGCTGGTTGCCAACCACCAATCAAATCTATAAGAAGAAGAAGAAAGACAACAATACAGGGGCAATACAGAGAGGAACGGCACAAAAGTGTCTGTGAACATAATCATAATACTAAAGAGCAGGACCAAAATTACGGAACATAATTAGGGGCATGATAATGAAAATAAACACAATGATTAAACTAAGGCTGAGGTAGGGAAACACAGAGAAACATTATGGCTGAGGGTGAGGACATGGGATGACGGCAGACCGGACAGACACACAGACAGACAGAGAAAGACCACAGACCACAGAAGACAATGACAGAGAATCCAGGGGGACACAGAGGGCAAATGGTGCAAATAATCAGAAATAATCACAGAAAGAACAATAAGTGAACATAAAGCGTGGGCATGAGATTCATAACAAGTAATACAGTGGTTAACAGTGTTGGGCAAGTTACTAAAAAATAGTAACTAGTTACAGTTACTAGTTACTTCTTTTCAAAAGTAACTGAGTTACTTACCAGTTACTGCATGATTAAAGTAAGTTACTTACCAGTTACTTACCAGTTACTGCATGAGTTACTTACCAGTTACTGCATGATTAAAGTAACTAGTTACTTGGAAAAGTAACTTTCACGTTACTTTTAAATGCATACTTAAATCATCTTGCACACATAGCAAGATCAAGGGCCCCTTGTTCTCATCAGAACGAAGAAGAAAAAAAACTGATGAGAAAAAAAGTCTCAGCTTACAGTGAAATAATGTCTCAGATTTACTCAAAGTATTCTAATCAGTAGAAAGTCAGAAATTTACTAGAAGTAAAGCTGTAATTTCACAGAGAAAATGTTGGACCCCCTGGTGGGCCACTTTTAGCCCATGAGCCATATGTTTGACACCCCTGGACCAGCCCATTAAAAACATATTTAGAGGATTTACTTCCATGAAATAGTTGCATATCACAACAGCATGTAAATGAATAAGATAAAAATAAAACAGAAAGCACAGGTAAATGAAAGTTCACCTTAAGCTGTTCTCTACTGCAACAAATCACAGTCACTTTTTCTCTGTGCAGTAAGAAAACATTTAGACAACTGCGGGCATTAAATACAACTTCTTGCTCTAAAAATACTCATGTTTAACCACAGAGGTAGGAGCTCATATTGGGGCTATTTACCACTTGGACAACAGGTGATAATGGCTCGATATGAGAAGTCGCCACCGCCACGGCATTTCTTCCAGCCGGGCTGCGGTGTGAGCAGGACAGGAAACTAACCCGCAGAGGAGGCTGACAGCTGTATCAGCTCAGCTATGTAGGATTAGTTTATATTTATTTGCGCTAAAAATATCTATCCATAATAATAAAACAAGTAACGCGAGTAATGCATCTGATCAAATTTCAGTAACTGTAACACATTACTGAATTTTTAAACAGCAATTTCGTTACACAGCACATTAGTGCAAAAGTAGTGGCATTACAGTACTTCCAATACTGGTGGTTAGTGTTGTGTCTGAATAATAAGGAGGCAAGGTGACGTTTTATAAAGTTTATTAACAAGAACTATGTACACATGGGGAGACCCTACCACGGGTACAGGAGTCACAGCAAAGAGACAATATGTCTCCCGCTCCCGGCTTATATACCACAGGTGACGCCACCTCCCAAAGACGGGGCATCATCCCTTCCTAGCCTAGGGCACCGCCATACTAATATTATATACACTACCGTTCAAAAGTTTGGGGTCACCCAGACAATTATTTTATGTTTTCCATGAAAAGTCACACTTATTTACCACCATGAGTTGTAAAATGAATAGAAAATATAGTCAAGACATTGACAAGGTTAGAAATAATGATTTGTATTTGAAATAATTTTTTCCAGATACTCAACCTGCTCAAAGGAAGGTCAGTTTTATAGCATCTCTAGCCAGCTAAACTGTTTTCAGCTGTGCTAACATGATTGCACAAGGGTTTTCTAATCATCCATTAGCCTTCTGACGAAATGAGCAAACACACTGTACCATTAGAACACTGGAGTGATAGTTGCTGGAAATGGGCCTCTATACACCTATGTAGATATTGCACCAAAAACCAGACATTTGCAGCTAGACTAGTCATTTACCACATTAGCAATGTATAGAGTGTATTTCTGATTAGTTTAAAGTTATCTTCATTGAAAAAAGTGCTTTTCTTTCAAAAATAAGGAAATTTCTAAGTGACCCCAAACTTTTGATATATATATATGTGTGTGTGTGTATATATATATATATATATATATATATATATATATATATATATATATATATATATATATATATATATATATATATATATATATATACTATATATATATATACACTACCGTTCAAAAGTTTGGGGTCACTTAGAAATTTCCTTATTTTTGAAAGAAAAGCACTTTTTTTCAATGAAGATAACTTTAAACTAATCAGAAATACACTCTATACATTGCTAATGTGGTAAATGACTAGTCTAGCTGCAAATGTCTGGTTTTTGGTGCAATATCTACATAGGTGTATAGAGGCCCATTTCCAGCAACTATCACTCGCCTGGTGAGGGAGATCGCTCAGGACTTCAAGACCGACCTGCGCTTCCAGAGCTCCGCCGTCATGGCTCTGCAGGAGGCCAGCGAGGCCTACCTGGTGGGTCTCTTCGAGGACACAAACCTGTGCGCCATCCACGCCAAGAGGGTCACCATCATGCCCAAAGACATCCAGCTGGCCCGCCGCATCCGCGGAGAGAGAGCTTAGACTTGCTGCTGCACATCCACCAACCACAATGCTCCGCACTGTGTGTCTATATATATATATATATTTATAGTAATATGCACATATGTATACTAGCTGCTCTTGTTTTTTCTTGCCTTCTGATTGTTGCTCTGAGTGTTGCTATCCCTGTGCTGTTTCAATCCTGGAATTTCCCCATTGTGGGACTAATAAAGGCTTATCTTATCTTATCTTATATATATACGTATATATATATATAGTGTATATATATAGTGTGAGAGTTTTAATCATCCCAGACGTACATTCTGTAAAACTTACAACCGTGAGACCTTATTAAACGTCAAGGTACTGCACGCTGCAAGAATCGTGGCGATCGGTTGTGATTTGGACATTCTACGCCAGCATGGAATTTTGGCGGAGTCCCCGCTGGAAGTTACCCGAGAGAGGAGGAAGCGGAAGCGGAGCGAACGCAAGCAAAAGAGAGGAAAAAGGGCCGGGATCCATGCTAGGCTAAAGGCTAACCCCTCCAGACCAGCGGTACCATCGCTTCTTCTGTCAAACGTCCGCGCCCTCGAAAACAAGGTGGACGAGCTGCGTTTGCTGAGAGAAACCCGGAGAGAGTGGAGAGACTGCTGTGTGTTTGTTTTCACCGAGACATGGCTCCACGACAACATTCCTGACGAGGCCATTCAACTGGAAGATATGGCGATGTTCCGTGCCGACAGGGAAACGGCGAGCTCCGGTAAGAGCCGGGGGGGTGGGCTATGCATCTATGTTAATAAGAACTGGTGCGTTAATGCCACGTTGGTGTCTAAACACTGCTCTCCGTTGGCGGAGTTCCTTATTGTTAATTGTCGGCCATTTTATCTGCCGAGGGAATTCAGCAACGTGTTTGTAGTTGGTGTTTACATAGCGCCGAGCCCTAATCCTAAAGCTAATGCTAAGAAGGCACTCGGGGTACTGCACAATGCGATCAGTGAAATCCAAACGTCACACCCGGACAGTTTTGTGGTGGTTGCGGGGGATTTTAACCACACCAGCTTAAAGACTGTGCTTCCCAAGTTTAAACAATGTGTAGACTTTAAGACCAGAGGAGAGAATATGTTGGACTTAGTGTACACAAACACAGATGCATATAAAGCAATACCCCGCCCCCACCTCAGCCATTCTGACCACCTATCCATGATGCTGCTGCCTGCCTACAAACCTTTATTGAAGCGCAACAGGCCAGCAGTGAAACAAATCAGGATTTTGCCAGAGAGTGCAACCTCTGCACTGCAAGACTGTTTTCAGCACACAGACTGGAATATCTTCAAAATAGCAGCCTCCCAGGAAGACAGGACAGATGTGGAGGAGTATGCTGATACAGTCACCAGCTACATCGCGAAGTGCACAGAGGATTTCACTACAGTGAAGACCATCACTATGCGGGGTAATCATAAGCCCTGGATGACTGCAGAGGTGCGCTCGCTGCTTACAGCCAGAGATGCAGCCTTCAGAGCGAAGGACAGGATTGCCCTCCGCTCAGCCAGGTCTGCGCTTTCAAAGGGAATTAAGGCGGCAAAGCGCGCCTATGCGGAGAAAATCCAGGGACACCTCTGTGACACTAGGAACACCAAGCAGATGTGGCAGGGAGTTCGGACACTGACGGGCTTTAAGTCTAGGCAGGGGGTCGATGATGACGACGCTTCGCTTCCAGACAGGCTTAACGACTTCTTTGCACGTTTTGAAGCATCAAACTCGACAATCAGAGGGAGGGCCGGCCCACCCCCACCATCGGTCGGACCAGCTTTTACCATCAACACAGCGGACACACGGAGGACCCTATCCAGAGTCAACCCACGCAAAGCTGCAGGTCCAGACAACATTCCGGGACGTGTGCTCCGAGACTGCGCGAGCGAGTTGGCGGATGTCCTGACTGACATTTATAACATCTCCCTGAGTCAGGCCATCGTTCCCAGATGCTTCAAGACCTCTATCATTGTACCGGTGGCAAAGAAACCAGTGGTGTCCTGTTTGAATGACTATCGTCCTGTTGCACTTACACCAATTGTAATGAAGTGTTTTGAACGGCTTGTCAAACCACACATCACAGCCTGCCTCCCTGCATCACACGACCCGCTCCAGTTTGCATATCATTCAAACTGCTCCACAGAGGATGCTATGGTCACCACCCTACACTCTGTCATCACCCACCTGGAACAGAAAGACACCTACGCCAGACTCCTGTACATTGATTTCAGTTCAGCATTCAACACCATTATTCCCCAGAGACTGATGGAGAAATTACTCCTTCTCGGTCTGAACACCGCCACATGTCTCTGGATCCTGGATTTCCTGACTGAGAGATCTCAGTCTGTCCGGGTTGGAAACAACATCTCCAACTCTGTCACGCTGAGTACCGGAACCTCTCAAGGCTGTGTACTCAGTCCACTGTTGTTTACACTTCTAACACATGACTGTGTATCCAAACACGAGGGGAACCAGATTATTAAGTTTGCAGATGACACCACGGTGGTGGGACTTATTCAGAGGGATGAGGAATCAATGTACAGGTAAGAAGTGAGAGACCTGGAGGGCTGGTGCAGGGAGAACAATCTGGTGCTCAACGTGGACAAAACGAAGGAGATGATTATCGACTTCCGGCGGTCACAGCCTGAGCACATCCCCCTCAGCATCGGCGGCCGTTTAGTGGAGAGAGTAGAGAACATCAAGTTCCTCGGAGTGCGGATCTCGCAGGACCTGACCTGGAGCAAGAATTCCTTGGAGATCAGGAAGCGGGCTCAGCAGAGACTACACTTCTTGAGGAAACTCAAACAGGCCTCTCTCCCCATCTGCATCCTCAGGACCTTCTACAGAGGTGTGGTGGAGAGTGTTCTGACGTACTGCATTGCTACATGGTACTCCAGCTGCAGTATGTCAGACAAAAAAGCCCTGCAGAGGATAGTCAAGGGGGCGGAGAGGGTAATTGGAGTCTCCCTCCCCTCTGTCCAAGAACTTTTTCAGAACCGTTGTAGGAGCAGGGCACTGAACATTGTCAAGGACCGTTCTCACCCTCTGCATAAACACTTTGAACTTCTTCCATCTGGTAAACGATTCCGGAGCATCAGAGGCAGAACCACCAGACTGATCAACAGCTTCCTCCCACAAGCTGTCAGGATGCTGAACAGCTGACCCGGAATCTCTCATACACACTACTGCACCTATGGACATTTTGTATATTATAGTTAGTTATTCTTTTTCCCCAAGTATGTCTCAGGGATGTGTGAATGGATGGGGGGGGTGGGGGTGGGGGGTGGAGCTATGTGGGAGTGTGTCTTAATCATGCTGCTTCTTATATGGATGCCGAGAGAAACGCAATTTCATCTTGCCTGCACTACAGTTGTATGTACAGCAATATGACAATAAAGTTTGATTTGATTTGATATATTGTAGCACCTTGGGAGAGTCAGATTTCTAGCATCTCAGACAGGAGACAGTGAATAAGCATGGGAGATCAAAGAGCAGGAGGCTCCTGGCGAGAGAGCGGGAAGGAGTCAAGGATGTAGGGGGTTCAATGCAGTGTGATGCAAATGTCCTGTTGTGTGTGATGTAAGCCATGAAACTTAAGAGGAGAGTCTCTGGTAAAAAGATTCATTCTGTTGTGTGCTCATGAGATGTGAGTGTGCAATAAATCATTTGAAATGCATCTGCCTGTGATTTCACACACTCCACACTGATGACGCAAGACGTATTATGGAACACGACGCAAGATCCCCGGAGCCGGCCCGGTCAGGAAGTTACAGCGAGGAGGCAGCCATCCCACAGACAGCCCGGACTGGAACCTCCGGCCACGCGTGTGCGGTTTCAGTCAAGCTACCGGATTTCTGGCAGCACAACCCACACTCTTGGTTCCACCTCACCGAGGCCCAGTTCGCCTTCCGGGGAGTAACAGCAGATGACACCAGATTCTACCATGTGGTCGCAGCGCTTGACGCCCGCACAGCTCAACAGGTAGCGAGCCTGCTTGATCAGCCACCAGCCAGCAACAAATACAAGGCGCTCAAACCTGCGCTCATCCAGCGCTACATGCTCTCAGACTGTGAGAGAGCGGAGAGGCTCCTGACGCGGACCGAGCTAGGAGAGGGTTCGGCCGTAGACCTGATGGAGAAGATGCTGGCGTTAATGGGCACGGACGACGAGCACTTTCTGTTTGCCCACCTCTTCCTCCGGAACCTTCCGACAGTAGCGAGAGCGGTTCTGGCCAATTCGCTGCGGCTGGCCGCGCGAGACTACCGTGCGCTAGCCCAGGAAGCAGACCGGATCATCATCACCACCAGGGCGACCACAGTCAAAGCGGCAGCAGCAGAGCCCAGCAAGACGACCAGAGGAGGCGAGGAGCCACCGACGGTAGCAGCAGCGGGGACCAAGGAGCGCAAGAGAAACATGCTCTGTTCCTACCACCGCCGCTTCGGAGAGAACGCACGCAGATGTGCGCCACCGTGCCAATTCCAGCGCTCGGGAAAACGCCAAGGCCGGGGGTTGATAGCAGCAGCGACCCTCGGTGAAGAGAACAAGCTGCTCTACCTAACGGACGCACGCTCGGGGAGGCATTTCCTCGTGGACACCGGAGCCCAGAAGAGCTTCATCCGGCCGACCTACGCTGACCGGCTGGCAGGATCTAGCGGCCCCGGGATGTTGGCAGCAAACGGCTCGGATATTAAGACCTTTGGTGAGAGGACTCTTCTCTTATCTCTACACGGCCATACATATGAGTGGACTTTTGTCATAGCAGCACTGAATTACCATATACTGGGGGCTGATTTTCTGTGTGCACATGGTTTATTGGTTGATGTTGCTAACAGGCGCCTGGTTAATGCACTATCCTTCGATTCTCTCCCCTGTTTAGCTCGAGTGACCCGGTCAACAGCACAAGCCAACATCACAGCTACAGGCGGTAAGGTCCACACACTGCTCACTCAGTTCCCAGCACTCACGGTCCCGACGTTTTCCACGGCCATCGCTAAACACGGGGTGGAGCACTTTATCACCACCACTGGGCCGCCCGTTTTTGCAAGACCTCGGCGCTTGGACGCAGCTAAACTGGCCATAGCGTGCGAGGAGTTCGCCAACCTGGAAAGGTTGGGCATCATCAGGCGCTCGAACAGCCCATGGGCTTCCCCGCTACACATGGTCCCTAAGGCTGAGGGATCGTGGCGACCGTGCGGTGATTTCCGCAGGTTGAACAACGCCACGGCGCACGACCGCTACCCGATTCCCCACATACAGGATTTTTCCATTCACCTCGCCGGGGTACGCATTTTTTCCGAAATAGACCTGGTCCGCGGTTACCACCAAGACCCAGTGCACGCTGATGACGTACCCAAAACAGCGGTAAAACCCAGTTACAGCAGATACGGGAGGAGACGGAAGCCCAAACAGCATGTGGACTGATGTTCTGTTGTTCTATCACAGCATGTGGACTGTTATTCTATTGTCCTATTTAAGATGCGGGGGGGGGGGTATTTGTAGCACCTTGGGAGAGTCAGATTTCTAGCGTTTCAGACAGGAGACAGTGAATAAGCATGGGAGATCAAAGAGCAGGAGGCTCCTGGCGAGAGAGCAGGAAGGAGTCAAGGATGTAGGGGGTTCAATGCAGTGTGATGCAAATGTCCTGTTGTGTGTGATGTAAGCCATGAAACTTAAGAGGAGAGTCTCTGGTAAAAAGATTCATTCTGTTCTGTGCTCGTGAGATGTGAGTGTGCAATAAATTATTTGAAATGCATCTGCCTGTGATTTCACACACTCCACTATATATATATATATATATATATATATATATATATATATATATATATATATATATATATATATATTACGATCATATATTCTGCCTCCCCCATTTGAAAAATTGCAAGCACACAAATTACCCAACCAAATAATTTTCACCCGATTCACACACTAATACAAGAGGGAATAGGCCTACTCATTCACACAACATAGTGGCCCAGCAGGGCTTCCCGCTATGTAAACAAATAGTCCCTGAAACGAAAAAGGGCCACACACCAAACTAAATTAATCCTGTTAAAGCATATATACATAACAATCATAGACATACACAATGGTGGTGCCCAAACCCCAGAAACTCGCAGGATACACACAAATACACACAGAGAACTCCCCACAATAAGAAAAACACAAGTTTTACAATATAGGGCAATTAACACATACCCATTCACACCCAGGTGTCACTGTACCTCACACTCTCCAAACAGTCACACAACTGGTGGTCTCGTGCCTCAAGTCCTATAATCACCCCATTACAGTGGCAGACATTCCTTTTCACTTTCAAGAACGTAAACGGCCCTTAGGCCCACACCACATACAGGGAAAATAAAATCACAGCATCAAGTGCTGGAAATTTTAGCACAACCAAATAGTGCAAAAGCATGGTAAGTGGCTATTTTTCACAAAGAGGTGGCAACACAAACAGGTGAAATCCTGTATACACTTTTTTTAACACTTTGAAATGAACTAAATATTCACATTACACACCATTAAGTTGTACCACAAATAGGATAAACACCCATAAGAACCAACTCATATATGTTACACATCACCCACTTGGTTCTCATCATCCCATTCCATCACAACTTTAACATGTGAAAACAGACAGAACATACAGTATATTGAACATAACAACCATAACTATAACACACCTATTAATAAATGCACATCATCAAACGCACCATAAGCCCTCATACACACTCAACCCGGGTCTCCCGAATGCCCCCCCCCCCCCCGGAGTGTCCGTCCCTCAGCCCACTTCTAGAGAGCCTCCGTTTCTACATTACCGGAGATGGACTGTGTAGATGCCGTTTTCTGCTCCGATGTCGCAGCTCATTGGGATGATGTCTCGACCCATCAGTTAAACTCAAGTAGCCATCGCTGCTGGCCTGACCACCCGCAGATTATCCTGTCCAGCTGTCAGTTTCCTGGAACTGCGCACCCGACCAAGCCGAGGCTCAACCTTAGGGCGCACGTCATCACCCTCACCCAGTGGAGCACTCACTGGCTTCCTCCGTTGTCTACGTCGCGATCTGGCACCTTTATGACTCCTCAGTGGTTCGCCAAGTTGACTAGAGTCATCACCCTTGCTTTTGATATCGGCACGGCCAGGGTCCGTGCCATCTGGAGGTACTCCAGATACCAGATGATGTTGCATCGGAGTGGCACCAGCCACTGTTGGCTCAGCAGTCAGAACTCATCAGACACCGGAGCCCTGTAGCCCATGCTCTTCGGACCTTTCCACCTCCACAGGGGTCAAACTATGCCGTTCGGGTCCACCATCCACAGGACCACAAACACTGGCACGGGACCCCCGCCTATTCGGCGTACTAAGGTGCTGGCGGTGTCCCTCTTCACCCAGAATGGGCCACCCAAAGTCCCACACTTCATCGCCACTTCCCACATAGAAAGGCCAATCCCATAAGCCACTACTTGACCACTCCTCCACTTCACTGCAGGAGATGGTGAAACCGAGCCCGTAGAATAAATCACAGCCCATTAGGTTATTACCGTCCCGCAACACTATGAACTCGCTGGCGTACATGGAGGCCCCCTTGTACCTCATCGACAGCCACAGCGAACCCACAACATCCAGCGGGTGGCTACCATAACCATGACAGGTAATGTTAGTGTTACTCACTCTGTAGTGGAGAAAACACTGACTTACAGTTGTGAAGTTGAGGATGGAGACTGCTGACCCAGTGTCCACCAACAGCGGTATCGATGTCCCGTCCAACAAAATGTCACAAATGATACGACCATCCGTGTTGGGCGAGACCATGTGGACCACCATAGGCACCTTCTTCTTAATGTTTCCCTTTGCTGGTCTCCGCTCTTCCTTGTCAAAATTGCGGCAAACCCTGGCGAAGTGATGGAGCAGACCACACCGTCCACAACGCTTGCCCCTCGCTGTACACTCCCTGGCTCGATAGCGGTGCCTGCTGGATCTGCAGCCATAGCATTGTGGTGTCCCCAGGGTGGACTGTATCTTGACTGTACTCATTGCTGCCATCGTCCAAATCCAAGGCCAGGGACTTCCCATGTGCCTCACTCTTCTGCAGAGCATCGTTGCCACTGAGGTGTTTCGTCAGCCGCTCCGCTGCCTCGTGCTGTTGCGCTAGCTCCATGGCCGCTAGCAAAGTTAGCTCACCAGTGTGAGTTAGCAGGCGAACCCGCGCCGAGGAGTAGGCCATGTGCTCGGCCAACTGGTCTCAGACCATCTCCTCCTCCAGGGCCCCAAACCTGCAGTCACCCGCCAGCTGACGGAGGTCTGCCACGAACTGCTGGACCAACTCTCCGGGTCACTGGTGACGTTGTTGGAACTGGATGCACAGCATTATGATGTTTTCCAGGGCGCGAAAGTAGCCGGCCATGAGTCTCAAAACATAGCTGAAGCTGTCACCTCCTCCCAGCGTGCTGATGATTTTCTGGCCCTCCATATCCAGGTTATGGACCAGAATTGCCTGCGCTCTCAATTTGTCCAGGTTGCCAAGGTCTAAGGCCAGTAAATAGGTCTGGAAGGCTGCAAACCACCTGGTCCAAGGGACCAACGGCTCGCCCGGAGCCTACAAAAAAGGACGAAGTGTGGTTGCAGTGCTCTCCATCTCCGTTTATCCTCGTCGCCAAATGTTGTGTCCGAATAACAAGGAGGCGAGGTGACGTTTTATAAAATTTATTAACAAGACCTATGTACACACGGGGAGACCCTACCGCGAGTACAGGAGTCACAGCAAAGAGACAATATGTCTCCCGCTCCTGGCTTATATACCACAGGTGATGCCACCCCCCCCCAAAGGCGGGGCATCACCCCTTCCTAGCCTAGGGCACCATCATACTAATATTATATATATATATATTACGATTGTACAGTTAGCACTGTTGCCTCACAGCTAGAAGATTCCAGGTTTAAATCCCCAGGCTGGCAGGTAGGAACCTTTGAGTTTGCATGTTCTCCTTGTGCTGCGTGGTTTCCTCCCCCAGTCCAAAGATATGCATGTGGGGTTAATTAACAAGTCTAAGGGCACATTCACACAGCCACTGTTTGGTCCGGACTAAAAGACCAAAGTGTGTATTCCGTGGATAGTTCGGTTCGTTTGGCGCCATCTGAATGCGCTTGGAACTCTGATGCAGCACCAAACAAGCGAACTCTGGTCCCTCTGAAAAGGGGGGGTCTCGGTTCACTTGCAAACGCAGTTTGGTGCGCTTTGCTTGCCGTGTGAATGCAAATGGAGTATCCAGCGGACCAAAGGACGGACATGCCCCTCTGCTTTGTGTAACCACAGCAACACACAGTGAGAAGAGAAAGTGATGTTTACTGTAAAGGTGCCTACACATCGAACATGAATGGGCAAATTTTTCGCACAGCATGACTACATTATAACTCAATGTAAATACATGAAAAGACATGAATTCCCCTTCTGGGTGAGATACAGACAGGCAAAGTTCCCACTCACCTGAAAAAGCCGTCCCTGTTGAAAACTCCATGTGTGTTTCCTGGCAGCACGTCCGTGGATAAATAAATCCAACATCCCATTTCAGCTGAAGAACTCCTGGTTCTTCAGCCTCCATTTTGGGTAGAAAATAACAATAAAGTCAACCACGTGGATCCAAGAAATACTTTTACCAGAGAAAACCGAGGAGAAAAGTTTTAAAAAATGTCTCTAGGACTTGGAGTAGTGACGAGTGAGGAGGAGATGCAGGCTCTGATAGATATTTGGTCTGAGAACCAGATTTCTCAGCTGCTTGTGGCTACACACAAGAATATCGATGTTTTTAAAACGTTTAGCGAAATGATGGCGGCATGGGGGGTTTATACAGACAGTGGAGCTTTTCATTTTTATTAATTTGTGGCACATAAACACCTGGACTGAAGGGAATTGTGTTATGCCGAGAACTGCTCGCTTGCCGAGAATGAATGAATGAATGAATGAATGAATGAATCTTTATTTCAGATAGATTAGATGTAAAGATTAAAAGAAAGGAACAGAATCACATAACAAAGGGGAAAAAATTTAACAAGATCAAATTAAACAATAACTCCTCGGATTATACAATTCAACATAAGTTATCTGAAATGGGTGATGGCTGAAGTCGCAGCTTATATTGCCTACCCATATTCCATCCAAGAATTCAAAAGGAAAATAAGATGAGAGTGATTACAAATCAGAACAAAGCTAAGACAAAACGTGACAAAAAACTAAGCAACAGCACAACACAGACTGGATATGACAATCCTTATGTGATTTTACATGTCATCTTGTATATATGTTTGGAGTATGTTTAAATTGTCCAAGCGTTGTACATGATTTTAATTCAGGTCCAAAATTGTTCCATAATCTGACTCCTTGCTCTGAAACAGTGTTGCTTGGTGGTAGTTCTCACTGAAGGTTTTTGAAATATACATGTTCCTCTGAAATGATATTGTTTCGCCTATATTTGGAACAACTTTTGGATATTTGCGGGCAGCGATAGATTCTTCACTTTAAACATTATTACTGCAGTTTTAAAATCGACCAGATCTTTCAACTTGAGAGCTTTTAATTTAAGAAAAAATGGGTTTGTTGGTTCCCTGTAAGCAGCTTTGTTTATTATTCTAATAGCTCTCTTCTGAAACATAAAGACTGGATATACAGTATGTTTGTTTTATATGTATTTCCCCATACTTCAGTACAATATGTCATGTATGGGAGCATTAATGAATGATACAAAGTATATAGTGTGGGTTGATTCAGCAAATATTTCACTCTGTGTAGTATTGGATATTTTACCTTTAATATAATTAATATGTGACTTCCAACACAGTTTGTTATCAATTATTACTCCAAGAAATTTAATTTTGGATACTCTTTCAATCTCTACACCATTTACACTGAGTTTAGATATAAAGTTGTTGTGATGGTTGTTTAAAATTATAAATTTTGTCTTGCTTAAATTGAGCGTTAATTTGTTTGAATCAAACCACAGTTTAAGCTTTCCTAATTCCTTTTTGAGAGTATCCAAAAGTTGTTCCAAATTGCTTCCACTGCATAATAAATTAGTGTCATCTGCAAACAATATTAAATCCATTTTTTTCGTAACGTTACACGTATTGAATAACAATGGCCCCAAAACTGAACCCTATTGGACTCTGCAAGTAATCTTCAGTAACTGTGAGTTTTTGCTACCAACAGAAGATACAACCCATCGTCGAATAAAAATAATTTAAAGATAATTTACAAGAGGTAATAACAATTTTTAATTCTAAAAATGTATAATGGGTACTTCTAGAAATGCACAAATGGTTACAAGCCTGGCTGTAGTGTTATATTTTATAGTTTTGGTGGGTGGGATGCAATTCTTGGCAAGTGAGCAATTCTCGGCATAACACCAGTCCTGGCCAATCAATGAGTCGGATTTTCTTCTTCGCCGAGATTTTTTCTTCCTTGTCAGTGGTGGCTTCGGCTGCAGTGCCACAAATGAGCAGCTGTTTGGTCTGCTTGAGTGAAGTGCTGTGTGAATGCAAACCAAAACAAACAAAGGTGTGAAAATTCTCGCCATCCCCTGCCGAGTCGAACTGAGAGTCCTGGACTATCCTGGTGTGAATGCAGCCTAAGTCTCTGATAGGCCCTGAGAACAGAGGTTTATTGTAGCTACCAGTTAAGCACTTTGAGTGGTCTTTGAGTCCAGAAAAAGTGTTATATACAGTAAGTACAGGTCCTTAACAGTCATTGAAATAACTGCTGTGTTCTTTTGGAGTCTGTTTTTTCTACATTTAAACCTTTTTTTTTTTTTTTGTTACTTATTTGTACCCGTAGGTAGATTTGGTTTGCAGTCTGGTGACAAGCCACCGGCTGCTGGTCGCTGCGTGCACAAGCGCCCTAAACCTACATGTTTTTGGTATGCGGGAGGAAACCGGAGAAATCCCGGAGTAAACCCACGCAACACGGGGAGAACATGCAAACTCCACACATCTCACTGTTGGTCGGGGGCTGGGATCGAACCCACGATCTCATGATCCCCGCGATCCCCCGGCCGAGGGTAAACTGTGCTGCCGCAGTGCTAAACCACTGCGCCACCGTGCAGCCCAACCTTAGGGGTTGTTTGGTTTTAGCATTTGGACAAAAAAGGTATTGGATCAAATAAGCAAACATAAAAAAGACAGCAACTTCTATTCATTTTCACAGTACGCTGACATGCTTTCATTTTCCTTGTAGACCATCGCTACATTATCATTTCTGTGAGCTTAGCTGCAGCTGTTATCTTAACAGTTGTGGTGATCATTATCGTCATCCAGAGGAAAAATAAAGGTGAGGAAATTTACAGAAGCTTTCACAGCTGAGGATTTTTCTTTGTAGACATTAAAACTTGAAACTCATATTTTCAGGAAATAAAAATCAAATGGAAGAAATTTGTGTAAGTTTAAACTTTTGCATTAGCAATGTTTTATTATAAAAGAAAATATATTGGTAGCAGCAACAAATTAATAACTTAGTGTATGGGGCCTATAAGGTGATATAATTTGTTTTTGTAGAATATATCCACTAACCCAGCAGAGACTATGTCTGGTCCAGAAACCAATCAGGAAACGGTGAGGTTACACATTACACCCACTGGAAAGTTACTCTGGAAATAAAACTCTTCATTTTAGGGCTACTCTAACTAAAGAGTTTCCTGGTTAAAGCCAATAGCTACCTGCTTGTTTTACTTTTATAATAGATGTACAATTTAACTGCTGAAATTTCTAAGAGGTTTTTTATTATTATTTTTTACTGATTAGGATGATCCTGAGGTCGGTGTCTCTTACGCCTCCATCACCTACAAAAAGAAGACTCAGAGTAAAACCAAGGTGAGATTTCTGAGCAGCTCCATCATCCATCCATGTTTTCCAATTCAGGTAAAGTGTCTGAACTTTAATGTTTCCTTCTAGGTTTCCACTGATAATGAAGGTGACAGTGTGACCTACAGCACTGTGAAAGTTTGCTCTTCTTCTCCTGGAGCTTCCACTTCCTAGCTCTATGCCACCATCAACAAACCAAACAAAACAGATGTGACTTCATGAAAGGTTCTCGTTCTAGTGTGTAATATGCTGTCATACTGTCAGTTGTTTCTTGCACATTGCTGTTAGCTGCACGATATTTATCTTTAAATTATAGTTAATATCAGTGGCTTCTTATAATAAGTGAGAATTGTAATACTTTGTTGGATACCTTAATTTAAACTGGTTGTGTAACTAACCGTCTCCACAGTTCTCAGGGGACAGTTGGGGGAAGTTTTATTGTTATTGCCCAAGAGAACATGGCCTGTTGTGTTTTGCATAACTGTAGAAGAGCTTGGAAATGAAGAGGTGATTTGATTTATAAACCAAGTTTAATAATCAGCATAATCAGCTCTTCTAACAAGTCTAACAAAGGCTGACATCCCTCATTATCTTAATCCCCCCATTGTCTTGGTATTTCCTCTCCTCGCCTTGGGGGGTGAGGGTGGCTCCTCCGGTCTCCTCCGCCGCGTCCGGGAACGTCTTTGTTCTTCACTCGGCGGTTGAGAGCCCTTTGTCCTTTCAGAGGTGTGAAGTCCTTTACATATGTAATTACCAAACATTTCCACATGCTTCAACATATGTAGGTTATGGAATATATGGTTAATATAGACCACATAACTTCCCTTTGTTTCAGGGTCTTTTTTGTTAAGCTTGGCCCCTCCAGGGCAGAATTCAGAACCCAGACACAGAACTGTAGTTTGCAGATTTATTCCAGAGTTTGTAGTAGTAATGCAGAACACAAAATAAGGAACAGCTTGTGGGCTTAAATAATATTAAAATTCCAGACAAGCGGAGCAAAAAAACAGCAATAAGAATTCCAAACAGTGTGGTGAAAAACGAGATATTAATACAAGGACGCCACGGTGATTAATGCCCGTGGCCAGCATATATAGGGAAGGAAACAATTAGGAAAACAAGAGGCACCTGCACCAAATTAGAACATACGAAGATGAGGCTAAAGGGAAGTTGCTATGTTAACCGGAAATAAACAAAGGATACTGTCAAAATCAGAGCCCATACAGAAATAATAACAACGAATGGCAAAAAGATATTAATAAAAATAATAAAGAGTCAAGATGAGGAACATAAGATGTGTTCTGGACAGGGCCTAACCCTGTCAAGATCATTACAGTAGCCCCCCCCCCACACACACACACACACAAGGGGCGGACCCAGATGACCTAGGGTAACACCAACCCAGGAGAAAGAAAGGAAAAGACAAAAAAAAAAATCCTTGCAGGGTGGGTGGTGGGGGTACAAGGCCAGGTGGCCCAAAACCAACTGTAACCCCCCCCCCACACACACACACACACAGCAAAGCCTAAAGCCAACACAATGTCAAATAAGGCTGAAGGCCCCAAGACCCAAAACAAAGCAGGTCGGGTGGTCTACCCAAGTCCATGGGCCACTGGATGGGTGAACAGGATGCATCAGGTGGCCTACCAAAGTCCTAAAGCCACCGCATTGGTGAACATGGTGCATCGAGAGTGTAAGGATCAGGTACCAGTTGCAACAGAGTCTGTAACATGAAAGATAACACAGGGGCCTTTTGTACAGAAGATAACAACAGAGAAGCATTACCCTGAGGAGGTAATGACATGAAAACTCTATCCTCAGAAACTCTGACCCCTGGGGAAGGCAACAGAGAACTCTTAAGCTCTGGGGAAGGCAACAGGAAATTCTTGCACTCAGGAGATGACAAGAACATGGGACACACGCTCAGGAGGTGTCAACATGGAGCTTTCAACCCCAGGAGATAACATGGAGCCCCCCATCTCAGGAGGTGTCAACATGGAATCCTCACCCTCAGAAAGTAATGTTAACACAGGTACTGTAAACCTAGGAGATGACCACAAAAAAAAAACATATGGTGGGGGGGGGGGGACCAAAAATCTCTAGGCTCTGGAGAAGATAACAGAAATTTTAAACACAGGAGGAGACACCAGGACACTCTTAACTTCAGAAGGTGAAAATATATATAACTCCCTTACACTCAGGAAATAGTGGCTACACAGGTGCTTTTACCTCCAGAAGAAATGACAACACTGGCGTTCTACACTCAGGAGAAAATGCCATGGGAACGCCACGCTCTGGAAAAAATAGTGCAAAAGCCTCCTGCCCCGGAGAAAAAACAGGAGTCCCCTGCTCTGAAGAAAACAAAGCAGCAGCCATTTGCTCCAAGGAAAACAAAGTAGGGGCACTTTGCTCTGGGGAAAAAAAAATAACAAAGGAGCTCTTTGCTTGGGGGAACACAGGAAATTCTTGCTTAGCAGAAGACAACAGAGATTTTAAGCCCATGAGGTAACATTTCTTGGATCAAGAAGTGTGATTAATTCTTGGATCTTTCAATCAAAGAATTGGGGTTTTAACAATTTGGTGCCGGTGACCCGGATTGAACAATTCTGAGACGAGGCGGGAACAGATCGGAAGGACCCTTTTTGTAATGGTCTGCTCTGGCTGCCTATTCCCTTCAGCTGTGCGCACACCTGCTCCTCATCACGGCCAGGGCTTTATTAACCACGTTGCCCTGGGATCAGTGCGGAGTCATCTGTCTACACTCCATGAGACCTTCTCTCGCCTTCATCGTTGCTCCTAAGTCTCCAGCCTCAGCCAACCTTCGTCCTCGTTTCCAGCCTCCTGCCTTCGGCATCTGGAAGAATCTCCCTCCAGCTCAAGTAAGCCTCACTCATTTCTCTAATTCCTCTCTCAGTCCCCTGTGCATAGACGGAGCTCCGTGGCGGTGAATCTCCCCCTCTCTATGGCGGCGGACCTCCTTCCTATCTGGTGGCAGACTAATCTGCACCACTCATCCTTCACACGTCCACCTCCTTCAGCTGCGAACGGGATCGGTGAGCACTGTCCTCCTGGCCGTAGCCGACGACTTTGGCGCCCAAACAGAAAGGTAAGCAGAAAACCTTTTTTACATGAATTTCTGCACTTTGGTCATATTAAATTTACAGTTGTCTGATTAAGGGGTATATCTGATCTCCAAATTTTATAATTTAATTGGGAGTCACATGTAAAGACTAAACAAATAGTCAAATAGTTCAAAGGAAAGTGCACAGTGTCCTATTATCAGTCTGAGGTAGGACGGTCGCAATCAGGACGTACAATTCACTGGTGTATAGTCCATCAAATGATAAAACATTTTGGAGTCAGTCTGAACCAAAATTATCACGAGACTTAGGGAGTCAGGGTGATTAATGATCACCCAGGTTCATCTCCTCAAATGAAAATAGCCAGGGTTAGTGACCTGATGCCGGGGGGAACCATTTAAAGTGTTTGACCCGATCCCGCTAGGGAGCAAAGCCACGATCGTTTAAATCAGTATAGCACTGAACTTTAAGATACGGTATTGCTTGTACTGGAGAACCTGCCGAGGCTTCAGTGAAAGTGCCCTCTACTTAAAGTTGGATGAGTCGGTGAGGTTCTGGGAGCAGTCTGTACCCAGAAATTAATAAGACTTTGGGGTAACGGCCGTGCCCATCTTCCAAATTAAAAAAGCCAGGATTAGCCTGATGCCGGGGGGGATTTAACTGTCCGACCCGATGCCATTAAGGAACAATGCCACATGGGTGAAGTATTTCGGATGCAGTCTGTTCCAAAATAATTACAAGACTTAGGGAACAGCGGAATTAACCATGTTTGTCTCCTCAAATTACTAACTAACTAACTAACCTGCACTTATATAGCGCTTTTCTAGTCACAAAGACCACTCAAAGCGCTTTCATTAATACTAACCCTCTATTCTAAGGGCCTATAGGAAACAAATATCTAGGGACAATTTAGAACAGCCAATTAACCTAACATGCATGTTTTTGGCATGTGGGAGGAAACCGGAGAAACCCCGGAGTAAACCCACGCAACACGGGGAGAACATGCAAACTCCACACAGATCACTGTTGGTCGGGGGCTGGGATCGAACCCACGATCCCACAATCCCCACAATCCCCCGGCCAAGGGTAAACTGTGCTGCCGCAGTGCTAACGGGAACCAGGGCTAGCCTGGTGCCGGTATTGAAAAAAAAATTACAGTACAGCACAAGAATCTTTTTACCATCATTAGTGAGTGACTGTTCATAAGAATAAAAAAGTAACTTACAGTACAGTACAAGAACCTTTTAACCACCATTAGTGAGTGACTGTTCATAAGTATAAAAGTAATAACTTACAGTACAGCACAAGAACCTTTTTACCACCATTAGTGAGTGACTGTTCATAAGTATAAAAGTAATAACTTACAGTATAGCACAATAACCTTTTTACCACCATTAGTGAGTGATTGTTCATAAGTATAAAAGTAATAACTTACAGTACAGCACAATAACCTTTTTTACCACCATTAGTGAGTGACTGTTCATAAGTATAAAAGTAATAATTTACAGTACAGTGCAAGAATCTTCTAACCCTTCCCTAGTGAGCGACTGTCCATGATAATTAAAATAGTTGTTGTCTTGTATTGTCCATATGCTGCATGTTGATGTCTGTATTAATTGTGTCTTTAGGAGATAACTGTGTGGTTTGAGAAATAACGGGGGTTGGAAATATCTACTAAGCTTTTCCCATAGTATGATTTAACTCACGGCGCTCTTTGGGCCATGTAGGGAACAAAGGCAGGTGTGTGTTTTTCCACAAAGGAGGGAGGCAATTCACCCCCATTCCTGAGTGGAGTCGAGATTGTTTAAAACAGGTTAGTGAGAGGAGATCATTTGAGGTAACAATATTAAAATGGAGTGCTAAATTAAAGTTGTAAGGTTATTCTGGCATGTTTACAGCTGATGTTAAGGAGGCAGCACTCCAGTTTCTTTGAAAAACAAGTCGTGGTTTGTGGACAATAGGCTCCGGGGCCATCTTGTGCATTCGCAATTGCACATGGCAGAGGCGGCCACGTGGTATTCAATACGCATGTGCGGGTAAACACCATCTTGAACCGCCTTCAAGCTGCGGCACAGTGCCCCCATCATTGTCCATGTCCATCTTCATCAATTGGCCCACGACCACCCACCCCAGACACACACCAACAGCTGCAGGCCGCCCTGCAACCACAGCCACCCCGGAACAACCCAATGGAAACACAGCCAACAACCCGCACCAATGACCCCCCCAGCCACCCCCAAGCACCAACGCACACCCGCTGCCAATTACATCAGGGGCGATGTAGCAAAGTGCCTCACCCCCCAACACAGCAGCAGGGCGGCCGGGACAAGCAAGCCCCGAAACGCCAGCCCCCATGCCACTGGATGGACTGCCCAACCCCTGCCACCCAACAAAGCTCTCCTACCCATACATGCATCCTCCGCCCCCTAGACATCTACCCACAAGTAACCGCTTCCATACACACACATAACTCCACCCACCATCACACATACCCACCTACACAAACACACAACCCCACCTGCCCACTCAACACACACCCACTTCCACATCCGCTCATACACAAGCCTACACTCACACACCCCCTCCCCCACCCGCAGACCCCCGTGAACGGGGAGGGCAACCCAGGATGCGGGCACCAGCCCCTGGGTGGCACCCGGGCCCCAGGAAACACACAACCCCACCATGCAAGGATGCATCAGGGACAACCCCCACCGCCGGCACACACCCGACCCCGGCTCAGGGTGGGGGGACGCCCCGCCCAGCACCAGGGGCCCAGGGCCAGACCCAGACCCCCCACGAGGGGCGAGGCCAGCCGGCCAGGGGCCACAGCCCAACCCCCCCGGCCCACCCCACAGCCCCCCCCCACCAACCCCCCCCCCCCCGGGCCAGACAGACGGCCACCCCGGAGCAGGCCCCCCGGACACCTGCGGTTGGGGCGCAGCCAGCCGCCAGAGGTGCCAAGGAGAGTGAGTCACTGCCCGCCACCCCTCAGATTATAGAATTAATAAGCGGGGACCAGAGAGAATTGAATTCCGCCAATTGATTATTTGAGGAGGCTGACATTCTTTCCAGGCTAATATAATCCAATAGTAAGTTATTATAGTAAATCGTGCATAAGTTATTTCTTGTTTTCCAGTTCATGAGGATAGCTTTCTTTGCGATGCATAAGGCAGTGAGAACCATGTGTGACATCCTTGCATCTATATGTATTTCACTTAAATCACCTAATATGCAAAGTGTAGGTGAGGGTGGGACACTATACCCAAGCCATGCCGACAGGTCTTCACATGTCTTCTGCCAGAACTTTTGAACCGGTGCACAGGACCACATAGCATGCATATAGCTATCCGGGACATTGCTAGTACAGTGAGGGCAGATATTTGTGTGACTCAGGCCCATTTTGAACATCCTTTGTCCTGTATAATGAATTCTATGTAGAACTTTATATTGTATAAGTTGTAAGTTAGAGTTTTTAGTCATCTTAAAAGTGTTTAAACATATTTGTGTCCAGAAACTTTCCTCCTTATTAATCGATAAGTCTGTCTCCCATTTTGATATTGGAAGAGATATGGACTCATCCAACTTTGATAATAGTCTATATATTTTCGATATCAATTTTGGGGAACGGAGATTTAGAAACTCTGCCACCTTAACTGGTACTTCTAAATCTGTCTGATTAAGATTAAATCTTGCTTTTATTATGGATTTAAGCTGTTGGTATTCAAAATACTTTTTATCACTGATTTCGTGTTGTGACACTAGATCCTGAAATTGGATAAAATTTCCACCCTGAATAAGATGTTCTAAGTTGTTTATTCCCTTCTTTTGCCATAGTGGAAATTTTAATGTCCTCTTTTGTTGCAGGATATCAGGATTATTCCAAATGGGCGTGAGTTTACAGGGGACAAGTGAAGACCCTGTTATTTTTAAAAATTTCCACCAAGCCGTCAGAGAGGAACTAATATTAATACTTTTAAAACACTCATGGCGTTTAATAGAGGGACTTATAAAAGGTAAGTCAGAGATATTTAGTGACCCACAGAGAGCCTGTTCAGCATCTAACCATGGGTTCCCTAATGGGGTTGATTTTGTCCATTTTGAAACGAACTGCAATCTATTGGCTAAAAAGTAATTAAAAAAAATTGGTAAATCTAAGCCTCCACACTCTTTCGCTTTTTGGAGGGTTTTTAAACTAATCCGTGATGGTTTATCCTTCCATAAAAATTTACTTATATTTGAGTCTAGAGACTTAAACCAGGCCATTGATGGTTGGGTAGGGATCATTGAGAACAAATAGTTAATTTTAGGAAGGACCATCATTTTAATGGTTGCGACTCTTCCCATTAATGATAAAGGTAGTGTCCTCCAGCGCGTAAGATCGTCTTGTATCTTTTTTAAAAGGGGGATATGATTTAGTCACAATAACTCTGAGAGCCTGGGAGAAATATCTATTCCTAAATATTTAACATTCCCTGATTGTATCGGAATAGTAGATGTATTTGGGAAATTGCAATTTATGGGTAAAGCTATTGATTTTACCCAGTTAATAGAGTAGTCTGATAATGATGAAAATTTATCAATGAGCGCCACTGTCTGAAGAAGAGGTCTTTCTGAGTTTTCAAGGAAAATCAATACATCATCAGCATAAAGACTTATCTTATGTTCCTTTTCTCCAGTTTGAATACCTCTGATATCAACATTTTGTTGTATGGCTGTTGCTAATGGTTCAATAAAGATGGTAAAAAGTGAGGGAGAGAGTGGACACCCCTGCCTAGTACCTCTCTGAAGATTAAAGCTTCGGGAAGTCTGATCATTTGTTCGGACAGATGCAACTGGACATCTATATAGTGTTTTAACCCAGTTTATGAAAGATGAACCAAACCCAAACTTGTTTAACGCCATTAAAAGAAATTTCCAGTTAACCCGGTCAAAGGCTTTCTCTGCATCCAGGGACAAGATTGTAGTTTCTACATTATTGATCTTGCAGTAGTCTATTAAATTAAATAGCCTGCGTGTATTATCAGCCGAGTGCCTACCCTTGATAAAACCTGTTTGATCTGGGTGTATAATAAACAGAATTATCCTTTCCAGTCTTTTGGCGAGAGCTTTGCAAATTATTTTGAGATCGACATTCATAAGCGAGATGGGACGGTAGCTGGATGGAAGCGTGGGTTCTTTTCCAGGTTTAAGGAACAGGATAATACTAGCCAAATTCATATTCGGAGGAATTACATTATCTTCTTTGATTTGGTTCACCATTTTAAAAAAAAGTAGGTGCCATCACGGGCCAAAATTCTTTATAAAATTCTACTGGAAAACCATCTGGTCCTGGGGCTTTGTTGTTTGGGATGTGCTTTAGTGCCTCCTGGAGTTCAGACACCTGAAGAGGTGCATCCAGAGCTGCAATCTGTTCATTATTTAATTGTGGTAGGTTAATATTGTCCAAAAATGTATTTATCTCTGAGTCCGATGGGTTAACCTGTGATGAGTAGAGATTTTCATAAAACTTTCTGAAGGAGTTATTTATTTCTTCAGGCACATGGGTAATATTTCCAGTCATATCCTTGATAGAATAGATAGTTGTTTTTTTCTTTATTCAATCTAAGCTGGTTCGCAAGATATTGTCCCAATTTATTACTGTGTTCAAAATTCTCAAGACGCTGTCTTTGTATTAAAAACTGTGCTCTTTTGTTTGTAATTTCTTTTAATTCCAGCTTTAATTTTCTCAAATCGTTAAGTGCCTGTTCCTGTGGGGAAATGGCACAAGTTGTCTCCAGTGATTTAATCTTCTGTTCTAAATCCAGTATCAGTGCTTTTTCTTTTTTATTCTTGTATGAACAGTAAGAGATTATTTTACCTCACATGACCACTTTTGCTGCTTCCCAAAGAACACCTGGGGATATTCTTGGCACATCATTATATTCCAGATATGATTCCCACTCTTTATTAAAATAATTAATAAAGTCTTCATCTTTCAGTAGTGATATATTAAATCTCCAGCTCCTAGTTTCCCTTGTAGCTTCCCTATTTACTAGTGTAAGAGAAACTGGATGATGATCGCCAATAGCTTGATTTGAACATATTTCAGTGTCTATGATGTCCCTCACAATAGAGTTACTGGCTAAGAAGAAATCTAGATGCGAATATGAACTATGAACTGATGAAAAAAAGGTATATTCCTGAAGAGTTGGGTGAAGAGATTGCCATTCATCGCAAAGACCAAAATCATTCATGTACTGTTTGAGAGTGTCAGTAGCCAGCCATTTTCGGTAAACCCCCGATGTACTGAGCCTGTCGACTGCAGGGTTTAATACCAAGTTGAAGTCCCCTCCTATTATAAGTGTGGTGTCCAAGTGCTCAGAAAGAGAAGTGAAAAAAGTGTGTAAAAAGGATGGGTCGTCAACATTTGGGCCATAAACGCTTGCAATACATAGATCCAAATTTTGGACTGAAATTTTTAGTATTATAAATCTACCTTCTGGATCTATTATGGTGTTATTCATAACAAAGTGTATTCTTCTATTTACCAGTATAGCTACCCCCCTTTGCTTAGAATTAAAGCCGGCTGAGTACATATGGGGGAATTCTGGTGAGGTGAGTGCATCTACAGACGACTTAGAGACATGTGTCTCCTGCAATAAAACAAAGTCTGCCTGTAGATCGTTCAATCGATTAAAAACTTTTAGCCTCTTCTCCCCGTTTCCAATTCCACGTATGTTCCACGTGACAAACTTAAATGAAGACATATTTTCACTAACTGGTTGTGTACTAAAGACTAACTAAATGTGTAAACTATATGTGCCTATGTGATATGTCTGTAATGTATGCATATATATGTATATATATATTGTGTGTATACACCTATGCATATATAATTGGGTGTGCGTGCATGATGTCTCTGTGCCATTTGCCTGCAATTGCAAGCAAACGGGGTACATGTATTTCAAGTTATTTCCTATAAACCAGAAGTATGAGAAAAAAACAGACATGAAGGTTAGTAAGTGGTGGAAAAATGCAGACAACATACAGAGGGAGAGTGCCCCACAATGGAAACTGAGTGATGGCGAGACCAGCTGCTGGTAGGGGGGAGACGCCCATGATCCACACCCACTATGAAAAAACTGGACTGCATGCTTAAGACTAAAACAGATTGTCATGGTTCGAACGCTGGTCTTGTCCGCGCTCGAGCCATGCATCATCCTCTTCCTGCTGTCAAAGTCTGACAGCTGTGCTGCATTTCGGCTCTTCAGCGGTCCTCCATTTAAGAGGGCCCTGGGAGCGGAAAAATGCGGCAGTCTTGTCAACGAGTCCTTCATGGTCAGATGCATTTACCATCCCTGGGTTTTGATCATAAGCGAGCTTCGTTATTGCCTTGTAATCGCCTTCATGTAGTGTGATATGTTTTTGCCCATTGTGGCTCACTGTTTTGTGTTTTCTTTTGTTCAACAATAAACTGTGCAAACTTCACCCATGTCTTTTGACATCTTATGGTGGCTTGCGAGGGCCACCGCATGACAGTAGACTGCCGCCAGACTGAGACACCGTTCCCGGTGAGTTTTGCCTAAAGCGGACGTTTGTTTTCCCTGTCTGGGTACCTGCACGCAGGGAGGTCATGTCATCTTTCAGGAGCCGTGTTCGGAGCCTGGGCTACGAGCTAGCGGAGGCCCTGGACTACGTAGATGAAACGCTCGTCACGGCTTCCCTCTGCGACTTTTGCAGCGATGTACGCCGGTACTGGGACCTCGCTGAGGATATCCTTAATTGCCTTCCTCGCTACTCCGACCACCTTGAAGTTGTCGCCAGGAGGGAGGACATCGCCGCACAACGCGAGATACTCCGTGGGCTGGAGGGAAACTCCGGCAGGAAGCCGAGGAGGAGCTCGGAGCTGAGGAGCGGAGGAGGAGGCATCCTCGCTCCCCACTTTGGGATCACGTTCCTGTCCCCGATCTGGTCCAGGAGTTCGCACCACCCAGGGGTCATCCCCGAACAAGCATGATGTCAGTCGGGAATCCCTCAGAGAGGTTGCAGCTGACAGCAATCTCTATCTGGGACCGAGTGGCTGCAGCTCGCTCCGCCGGTCACCCCACACAAATCATTAAGCATGTGACGGCGGCTGTCAGGCTGGTTGAGAGGGATCCCAAGCTGAGTGACTATCTGGAGTACGCTGACTTGCTCGCCTCTGTTTCCGCTCAAGAGTGGCGTTTTCCAGACCTCACCTTCGCCTCGACATCAGCCAGTAAACGTCTGCACCACGCTCCAAGTGAACCTCAGCAAGAACCCCGTCTGAATCTGTTTCTGGGTCGTCGGAGGAACTCTGCCTCCCAGCCAGCCACCCCTGCTGCGTCATGACAGGAAGGCATTCCAGCAGCCTCTCCCCCCGGGTTACCTGTCTCCGCTGTCCCGTCAGCTCATCGGGCCCGGATCGTCTCGGCTGCTGCTCCCTCCTCCTCGACGTTATCTCCGGCTGCTGAAAGAGTTTTGAGTCCTGCCCTGGCGAAATCCGTTAGTGGACCATTGCGAGCGGCTCCTCCTCATCCTCCCAGGGGGCCCTCTGTCACCATCCAGCGGGGAAAGGGGGGAACAACATCCGCTGCAGCAGGCACCATCGATCCTCCAGGAAACAGGCAAGTGCAAGTTCATTCTTCTCTTCATAGTTGTGATTTGTCTTGTCTGACTCCTGGGGGCGGAGTTTTGGGTTCGCAGTCCCCCGAGCTCCCACCACCTGCGGTAGCTCTTATCACTAAACCTGCTGCCTCTGTGTCTCCCTCTGTTGAGCGGTCCATGATGCCAGGCCTACGTCGCCGGACGAGGAGGGGGCCTGCGGTTCTGGAGAGCCTGGTTCCAGCCCCGCAGCCACATCATGGGTAGAGGAGGAGAGCGGACTGCAGTATGGAGCCTGCGCCGACGATGAAGTGTCCCCGGGTCTCCACAGAGGAGCAGTTCGAGCCAGTGGGTCGAGGGTCCCCTGCCACCACGCCATGCGGGTTATCGGCGTGGACGTCAGCGCCGGAGGGTTCTCAGACTGCAGAGACCATCATGCTGGCTGCGGAACCCGCTGTGGCCGAGTGGGAGCCTGACAACGATCTTCTTCGTCCTGAGCCTGGATCGACAAAGTCCTGGACAGTGACAGAACCCGAGTGCAGGCAAGTGCTCTACTTAATTTTTCTCCTTTCTATCTTGGAGCATTTCTACCTGCCTCTTGGGGAGGCGAGCCAGGGGCAGCCATCTGCTGCACCCGAGCTTGTCTCGCTGGGCTCTGTTGCTACCAGTGATTCTGATCCCGGTTCTTTCTTGTCTCCTGATCCTTCTTCTAGAGTCACCGGTGCGGTGCCAATCGCAGTCGCTGTGCTGGAGGTTCCAGGTTCGGGGTCGGAGGTCGTCACCGGTGCTGTGCCGACCCAATCGGGGTCCAATGCGGGTGCTGCCGAGACCCAATCGGGGTCCAGCCGTGAGTGCAGCATTGGTATGGGTGGGTGAAGGAGCTGCAGACCCTTTGCCACCTGACATTGTGCAGGCTCATCGTCACCTTCATCCCCCTTGTTATAGTCACCAACCCAGCTCATCACCGCCGGGGGCCATTGGGGGGCCTCTACGTTCGGCCCGGCTCTCCCACGTCTTCCCCCCGCCAGGGAGGCTGCCGCCAATTGTTTCCCCACGGTTGTGGTGGCTGAGGGATGCGGGTCGGCCGCCAGAGGAACTGTCTCGCTGGTTCGATGCCCTGAGTCGGCCACCCAACATACTGTGCTTTCGACTGGGCGACCTGGTTCGGCCGCCGGAGGTTCTGACTTTCTGGGCCTGGGGTAGGCTGCCTGATCATGTCCTTCTCCCCTTAATCACCCCTTGGCCATTGGACGCAGGGAGACCACCGGAACTGTTCCCGTTGTTTTTGGACTCTGCCTGTGGTCATCCTCTTGGGTTGTGTGGTCCCATTGAAGTTGAAGGTCATTCGGTGTGATAGTTCTGCTCAGCGTTTGTTAGCATGTTTTTTTTTTTTTCCTCTTCTGTCTGAGGGTTGTAACGTGCTTAACTTGTGGGTTTTTTTTCTTTTATTTCTTGCCCTGTGTGTTTTTGTGCATTATGGAGTATTGTATTCTCTGTTAACCGTGCTCTGTAATTGCCTCATGTGTGCCCTGTTTTAATTATGATTTGTGCATTAGGGAGTATTGTGTTTTTCTGGTAAATCTTACTCTATAATTATCAATGTGCTCCCGGCCATCGTCAGGGTGTTTTCTCTGTTGCTGGTCCTCTCCCTCCAGGCCTGTTCCCCTATCCGCCCACCCTGGGGGTGGGGGTGGGGGGTGCTTGGGTATCATTGGGCGTTCAGAGCTCGCCCTTGGGGGGGAGGTACTGTCATGGTTCGAGTGCTGATCTCGTCCGCGCTCGAGCCATGCATCATCCTCACCGGGTTTGACAGCGGTGTGTACCTTCCGGCTCCCCGAGCCTTTATTGTGACAGCGCCCCGAGGGGCTTCCTGCTGTCAAAGTCTGACAGCTGTGTTGCATTTCGGCTCATCAGCGGTCCTCCATATAAGAGGGCCCTAGGAGCGGAATAATGCGGCGGTCAAAGATTCGTCAACGAGTCCTTCATGGTCAGACGCATTGACCATCCCTGGGTTTTGATCATAAGTGAGCTTTGTTATTGCCTTGTGTTCGCCTTCATGTAGTGTGATATGTTTTTGCCCACCGTGGCTCATTGTTTTGTGTTTTCTTTTGTTCAACAATAAACTGTGCAAACTTCACCGGTGTCTTGTGGCGTCTTATGGTGGCTCGCGAGGGCCACCGCATGACACAGGTAAGTGTACTCACTTCTACACACAAACAGAAAATTTGTAAAAATTAAATTATTAGAACATTTTCCATTTACCTGACACTGAGGTTCAAGGTACTTCGATTAAATTCGTATGGTGCAGGTGCATGTAAAGTTGTAACTCCGGGTAATGACATACAGGGCTTGTCAACGTCAGAAAAAGTAACAGTTAAATTTTGCAAATGGCAAGCTACCATTAGAATACTTATCAACACCTGTAAAAGTAGCATTGTACCTCATGTACAATAGGCAATTGAAAAGATCTGATCCAAATTATGAACAACCATCATTTGCCAATCCATCCTCCAGATTGGTCATGAAACTTGGACTGGTAAACAAGGAAATGTGTGGAAGCATCCATTGTCCTAGCTGTAGAGGATAAGAGACGATTCAACCTATGGGGGGTTCCACACATCCCGCTGGTTAGACCCAAACACATGGATTGGAAAATGTTGGACATTTTGTCACTTCTACTGGGGAATATAGCCATCCATGGAAAACCAACACCTGACCTCAACATAGAATATTCTGCTAAATTAGGAACATAAGCATTGTCTCTTAACTGGGTAACCACAGCACAAAAGGCTGTGCACATTGATGCCCAGAAATCTCCTACATGAACAATCTTAACATTCACAAATGAGGGGATGAGAAAATTTGAAGCAAATTCTAAATTTGTTATGGTAAAAGGTTAAACAGATTTAGATCTAACTAGAAAAGCACTCGGAGAGCGCAGACCTCCGCCAAGCGCCACAGTTCCCCCCATACAGTGTTTTACATAATAAATATGAATCCTACATTTATTGTGTGTACGTTTTCAGATTCTTTGACTATGAAAACATATGAGTAGCAATTGGATTCACATGGTTAGGATTAGTGGTTCAGTAGTTATTCAGGAAAATTGCATTTCGCATAATGTCACGCCGCGCCATTCATCAGCGGCGCCACCTGCTCACGCACCTGACAATCATCAGCGGCGAGGGATAAAGGCCGTCTCGCCCGGAGGCTCGGCCTGAAGCCGTCAGACTTCGTCCCTCACCGTTGTGAGCATACTTTTCTTCAGCGTCACCATTTTGGTAAGAAGATCGCTTACCTCTCTTCTTCAGTCTTCTCCCCTGTGCACAGGTGGATTCCCCAGCGGCGGACATCTCCTCTCCATCGCCCAATCCTCGCTGCTGTACGGAGCTCTCCAGGTGGCTGTCTTCCGGGCTTCGCCCCCTTGTTGTGCCAGCTGTCCTGACCCACCAAGTAAGTCCTTCTCTCGCCATAAATCCCTCCTGTGTTGGTGTATGCCCGTCACCCTCTCCCTGTGCTCTCTCCATAGGGTTGCTCGGCTGTACGGTCACCTGCCTCTGTGCCTGGAGCAGACACCATCACCAACACATTTACTTCCCGCAGACACGCACTCATTCACCCCTGCTGTTAATAAACTCTTTGAACTACTCTAAGCCTGTGTGTGTGCGTCTCCTGAGCCGTGCAATATGTCAGTACGGCTTCAGCTGAGCGGCTTGGCGGACGGCGGGCTAGCACACCGGCTTACCACTCTCGAGGCTAGAGTGGATCAAATTGCTTATCAACAGCAGGTCATCCTGAATCAATTGGTAATTATCACTGGCCGATTGGACCGCCTGGACCCCCAGCAGCCGTTCCCCCCGGCTCCTCAGGGTGGCGCAGCTCCTGCTGTTCCGGTGGCCGTCCAGCCAGCTCCAGTGGCACCGGCCCGACTCACACCAATTCCGACCCCCGCTCGCTTTAGCGGAAAGCTCGGCGGAGCGCGGGGGTTTGTGATGCAGTGCGAGTCCGTGTTTGACCGTGTGCCCGGAGACTTTCCCTCAGATCACAGCCGAATCGGCTACATAGGGAACCTCCTGGAGGGGCGCGCTTTAACTTGGGCCTACGCTATTATGGCGAGACCCAGTTATGCCACCCTCACCTATGCCGAGTTCGTGAGGCGCTTCCTGGAGGTGTTTGATCACTCTCGTTCCGAGGCGGTCCAGGTCGATCGGCTTCTCGCTCTCCAGCAGGGAAACCGGTCGGCCGCGGATTATGCCATCGAATACCGGGTAGCGGCGGAGGAATTGGGCTGGGAGGAGCGCTCCCTCTGCGGCCTGTTTCTCCGCAGCCTCAATAGTGATCTGAGTGATGAACTGGCTGGACGGGATATCCCCGGAACGTTAGCGGAGCTAACCTCATTGGCAATCAGCTTGGACAACAGGCTGCGCGAGCGCTCCTCAGGACGGAAGCCATCTGCTTCTCGCCCTCGAGGAGTCCCGCTACGCCTGCCCCAAGCTCGCCCCCTGGCGACGCCGCCACCATCGTGCCCCGAGGAGTCGGAGCCGATGGTGACGGGCTGGGCAAAGCTCTCCTCGGCAGAGAGACAGCGCCGCCGTGAGTTGGGTCTCTGCATGTATTGCGGAGACAGTCAACACACGGTAGAGCTTTGCCCACAAAAGCCAAACGGCGGGGTCCGCGAGTCACTGTAGGGGGCCTCGTGGACGTCAATCGGCAAAGTCCCCTCACTCAATTAAAGCTGCCCATCCGTTTTTGCCACAATCCCACTGGGCACCTCACCCACGCACTGGTGGATTCGGGCGCAGAGGGCAGCTTCATTTCACAAGGCCTGGCAACCCGATTGGGCATCCGCTGTCAGGCATTAAAACACCCCATCTCCCTGGTCCATCTCTCCCGTGCCTCCCTTGGGAGAGTTTCTCACCAAACCATGCCTGTCCCAGTCATCATCTCAGGGAACCACCGGGAGGAGATGGTATTTTACGTCCTGCCCAACTCTGTGTCGCCCGTCATCCTGGGGTATCCCTGGCTACGCCTCCACAACCCTGTCCTGGACTGGAGGTCCGCTGGGGTATCGGTATGGAGTAACTTCTGTATGGGCACCTGCCTTCAGTCCGCTGCCTGCTCCCCGTCCGCGGCTCCCCCTGTGGCGGATACAGCACCTCCGGACCTGTCACTGGTGCCTCCAGAATTTCACGACCTGGGTATGGTATTTAGTAAATCGAAAGCTATGTCTCTTCCCCCGCAT
The DNA here is from genome assembly GCA_020510985.1 of Pholidichthys leucotaenia. Lineage (NCBI taxonomy): Eukaryota > Metazoa > Chordata > Actinopteri > Cichliformes > Pholidichthyidae > Pholidichthys > Pholidichthys leucotaenia. The sequence goes on from CM035842.1 coordinate 266,795,391, forward strand.
CGACCCTATGACTGTGCCATTAACCTCCGCCAGGGGGCCCCCCTGCCTTCTGGTCGGCTCTACAGCCTGTCGGCGCCGGAGAAGGAGACCATGAATACATACCTGAAGGAATCACTGAGCGCTGGGATTATTCGCCCATCATCGTCACCCGTGGGGGCAGGGTTTTTCTTTGTCGGGAAAAAGGACGGATCCCTCCGCCCCTGCATAGACTACCGAGCGCTAAATGACATCACTGAGAGGGACCGTTACACCCTGCCCCTCATGGACACTGCCTTTCACTCCCTCCAGGGGGCGACCTGGTTTACCAAGCTGGATTTACGCAGCGCTTACCACCTCGTCCGGATCCGGGAGGGAGATGAATGGAAGACAGCCTTCCGTACCCCGAACGGCCACTTTGAGTATCTCGTCATGCCGTTCGGGCTGACCAACGCTCCTGCCGTCTTTCAGCGCCTCATTAATGACGTCCTCCGGGATTTCATCGGCCTTTTTGTGTTCGTCTACCTGGATGACATCCTTATCTTCTCCAGGTCCAGGGACGAGCACCAGGTCCATGTGAGGCGGGTCCTCCAAAGACTGCTGGAGAATCGTCTGTACGTGAAGGCTGAGAAATGCGAATTCTACGCTAGGACCACGTCCTTCCTGGGGTTCATCATCGCTCAAGACCAGGTGCTCCCAGACCCAGAGAAGGTGAAGGCGGTGGTGGAGTGGCCTACTCCCGCATCCCGGAAGCAGGTGCAACAGTTTGTTGGCTTCGCCAATTTTTACCGCCGCTTTGTCCCAAATTTCAGCTCGATCGTCGGACCGCTGACCCGCCTCACGTCCCCGAAGGTCCCGTTCCGGTGGACTGAAGAGGTCGCTGCTGCCTTTAGGGCACTGAAGGCGGAGTTCTCCTCCTCCCGGGTCCTTCGCCAGGTCGACCCCGCGCTCCTCCTCCCCGCGTCCACCTCCACAATGGTGGAGGTGGACGCGTCGGACACGGGAGTGGGAGCAGTGTTATCCCAGCGGTCACCTGACGATGGCGCCAAACGACCGTGCGCCTTCTTCTCCCGGCGCCTGTCCCCGGCGGAGAGGAACTACGATGTGGGGGACAGAGAGCTCCTGGCCATTAAACTCGCCTTACAGGAGTGGCGCCACTGGCTAGAGGGGGCGGACCTGCCGTTTGTGGTCCTGACGGACCACAAGAACTTAGAGTACTTACGATCTGCCAAGCGCCTGAATGCCCGCCAGGCGCGCTGGTCTTTGTTCTTCGCCAGGTTCCGCTTCTCAATCACCTTCAGGCCGGGCTCCAAAAACGGCCTGCCTGAAGCCCTCTCTAGGCAGTTCACCCCCGTGGAGGCTGAGGAGACGCCCCACACTATCCTGCCCAGGTCGTGCGTCCTCGGTGCCATCTCTTGGGACATTGAAGACAAGATCCGGAAGGCGCAGGAGGTGGAACCTGATCCTGGCGGCGGACCGGAGGGAAGACTGTTCGTCCCATCTGCGGTCTGAGGAGAGGTCATCCACTGGCTCCACACCTCCCGGCTCACCTGTCATCCCGGCACCTCTCGGATGATCAGCCTCCTCCAACGGTCCTTTTGGTGGCCAGGCCTGCGGAGGGATGCAGCCCGCTACGCCCGGGCTTGCCCAATCTGTGCCACCAGCAAGTCGGGAAATGCCCCCCCAGCGGGTCTGCTCCAGCCTCTGCCCGTTCCCGGCAGGCCCTGGTCGCACATCGCACTGGATTTCGTCACCGGACTCCCCGTTTCCAACTCCTTTGACACCGTCCTGACCATCGTGGACCGTTTCTCCAAGGCGGCGCACTTCATCCCCCTGCGGGGTCTCCCTACTGCCCTGGAGACGGCGGGCCTCCTCGTCCAACACGTGGTCAGGCTGCACGGGATTCCGGTGGACGTGGTCTCGGACCGGGGCCCCCAATTTTCATCCGAGGTTTGGAGATCTTTTTGTAACGCCATCGGAGCCAAGGTGAGCCTCTCCTCCGGCCATCACCCCCAGTCTAACGGGCAGTGTGAAAGGACCAATCAGGAGCTGGAGGCTGCGCTCCGCTGTGTTACTAGATCCAAGCCGACGTCCTGGAGCAACCATCTCGCCTGGGTGGAGTATGCCCACAACACCGCCCGCTCTTCTGCAACGGGGATGTCCCCCTTCAAGGCGTCCCTGGGTTACAACCCCCCGCTGTTTCCAGCGCAGGAGAACGAGGTAACTGTCCCCTCTGTTAGGGCGCATCTTAGGCAGTTCCGCTCCACCTGGGCTGCCGCGCGTCATGCGCTTTTACGCACAGCGGAGCGCAACAGGACCGTGGCGGACCGGCACAGAAGACCTGCCCCGGCGTACAGAGTTGGGCAACTCATGTATGTGTCTACCCAGGACGTTACATTAAAAGGCGAGAGGAGGAAGCTGGCACAGCGATTCATGGGTCCCTTTCCCATCACCCGGATCATCAACCCGGTGGCTGTGCGCGTGGCTATTCCCCCCTTCCTTCGCATCCATCCCACTTTCCATGTGTCGAAGGTGAAACTGGCAGTCACTGACCCCCTTTGCCCTCCTCCTGCAGCGCAACCCGCGCCCCGGATGATTGATGGCCATCCGGCCTGGTCCGTCTCCTCCATCCTGGACTCCCAGCGCCGAGGTCGTGGGTTGCAATACCTGGTGGACTGGGAGGGCTATGGGCCCGAGCATCGACAATGGGTGCCCCCGTCGTTTGTGTTGGACCCATCGCTCATCGCGGACTTCCACCGAGCGCACCCGGATAAGCCATCGCCAGGAGGCGCTGCTAGAGGGGGGAGTACTGTCACGCCGCGCCATTCATCAGCGGCGCCACCTGCTCACGCACCTGACAATCATCAGCGGTGAGGGATAAAGGCCGTCTCGCCCGGAGGCTCGGCCTGAAGCCGTCAGACTTCGTCCCTCACCGTTGTGAGCATACTGTTCTTCAGCGTCACCATTTTGGTAAGAAGATCGCTTACCTCTCTTCTTCAGTCTTCTCCCCTGTGCACAGGTGGATTCCCCAGCGGTGGACATCTCCTCTCCATCGCCCAATCCTCGCTGCTGTACGGAGCTTTCCAGGTGGCTGTCTTCCGGGCTTCGCCCCCTTGTTGTGCCAGCTGTCCTGACCCACCAAGTAAGTCCTTCTCTCGCCATAAATCCCTCCTGTGTTGGTGTATGCCCGTCACCCTCTCCCTGTGCTCTCTCCATAGGGTTGCTCGGCTGTACGGTCACCTGCCTCTGTGCCTGGAGCAGACACCATCACCAACACATTTACTTCCCGCAGACACGCACTCATTCACCCCTGCTGTTAATAAACTCTTTGAACTACTCTAAGCCTGTGTGTGTGCGTCTCCTGAGCCGTGCAATATGTCACATAATGGCGGTTCTCTTGTGGATGTAGCTCCATAGGCTTTAAAGATACAATAAATCCGTTGACACACTACAGATTCCACAGTGTCTTGGCTACATAATGGTGTTTGTTGAGTGGTTTTAGCTTCATTTGTTCTCTTCCTATGAGGAAAATTGCAAAGGTCCCCTATTTTTTGTTGATATTGTGGATCATAGTATCTGGAATTATTGCATTATCCGGATCAGTCTTCGATATGTTGTAGAACCTGTGGGCATGTTGTCCTGTATTTTTTTTTTTTTTTTGTTTTGTTTTGTTTTGCAAGTGTTCTGACGATTTTTGGCAGACTTACATGCACAAATATTGAAAATGGCCCTATCTCACAATGTTAAAGAGTCCTTTAAAAAAATTCCTGGATCCAGACGGTGATCTGGATCACCACCAAAATGTAATCATCTGTAGGATACCCCATTTCTGTCAATCTGTGAAAATTTCATGAAAATCCGTCCATAACTTTTTGAGTTATCTTGCTAACAAACAAACAAACAGACAGACAGACAAATCAACGCCGATGAAACTATAACCTCCTTGGCGGAGGTAATAAAAGGAGCAGAGTATGACACTATAGACCATATAGTCAGAAGCCCAGAAAGGTGTTAACCAGGTCATAAAAACTAAAAGCAGCAGATGTCATAGCGTCATCAATCCTGTACGAAACACCCTGATGACGCAGGGCCTGCAGGAATTAACGAAGCTCTAACTCTGTGCTCGTTGTGTGTCAGGATCACATATACAGGCACATCTCAAAAAATTAGAATATCATGAAAAAGTTCAATATTTTTTGTCACTCATTTCAGAAAGTGAAACCCATATACAGTATTATATAGATTCATTACACAGAGAGTGAAATATTTCAAGTGTTTATTTATTTTAGTTGTGATGATTATGGCTTACAGCCCATGAAAACCCCAAATTCAGTTTCTCAAAAAATTAGAATATTACATAAAATTCATTTTAAAAAATAGTTTTTTAATAGAAATGTGGACTGACTGAAAAGTATGTCCATGTACACATTCAATACTTGGTCGGGGCTCCTTTTGGATTAATTACTGTATGAATGTGGCGTGGCATGGAGGTGATCAGCCTGTGGCACTGCTGAGGTGTTATGAAGGCCCAGGTTGCTTTGATAGTGACCTTCCGCTCGTCTGCATTGTTGGGTCATCTTCCTCTTGACAATACTCCATAGATTCTCTATGGGGTGTAGGTCAGGAGAGTTAGCTGACCAATCAAACAGTGATGGCATGGCCATTAAACCAGGTTTTGATACATTTGGCAGTGTGAGGGGTGCCAAGTCCTGCTGGATAATGAAATCAGCTTCTCCATAAAGCTTGTCAGCAGAGGGAAGCATGAAGTGCTCTAAAATTTCCTGGTAGACAACTGCACTGACTTGGGTCTTGATAAAACACAGTGGACCAACACCAGCAGATGACATGGTTCCTCAAATCATCACTGACTGTGGAAACGTCACACTAAACCTCAAGCAACTTAGATTCTGTGCATCTCCACTCTTTCTCCAGACTCTGGGACTTTGATTTTCAAATGAAATGCAAAATTTACTTTTATCTGAACAGAGGTCATCTGCTGGTGTTGGTCCACTGTGTTTTTTCAAGACCAAAGTCAGTGCAGTCGTCTACCAGGAAATTTAAGAACACTTCATGCTTCCCTCTGTTGACAAGCTTTATGGAGATACTGATTTCATTTTCCAGCAGGACTTGGCACCCCCCCACATACACTGCCAAAAGTATCAAAAGCTGGTTTAATGGCCATGGCATCACTGTGTTTGATTGGCCAGCAAACTCTCCTGACCTAAACCCCATAGAGAATCTATGGCGTGTTGTCAAGAGGAAGATGAGCAACACCAGACCCAACAATGCAGACGAGCTGAAGGTCGCTATCAAAGCAACCTGGGCCTTCATAACACCTCAGCAGTGCCACAGGCTGATCACCTCCATGCCACGCCACATTCATACAGTAATTAATCCAAAAGGAGCCCCGACCAACTACTGAGTGTGTACATGGACATACTTTTCAGTCGGTCCACATTTGCATTAAAAAAAATATTTTTTTTAATTAATTTTATGTAATATTCTAATTTTTTGAGACACTGAATTTGGGGTTTTCATCGGCTGTAAGCCATAATGATATTCTAATTTTTTGAGGTGTACCTGTATTGATAAATTAGCTAAACCTCCAAATGCAATTTTCCACAGTGGGAGTCATCAGCAAATCTTGCACATCTCATACCTCCTCATAGAAACCAGTTGCTGAATCCAGAGGAGGAGCTGAAGACCCCAAGACGGAGGATGATGACGAAGAAGACCATTGCGCTATTACGGATCATTTGTAAACACAATGTGCTACTGATAATACATGAATCATACATAGCTCACCACACACATGTAGGGGTGTGAGACTTATAGTATTCTTGCATTATTATTTACATCATGCTAATTACGGTTAGGTAGTCAGGATAATTGGGAAGGTTAGAAGCTCTAGAGGCCCGAATACAACAAGCATGGATAAGGATGTCTCCTAACTTTGAACAATTTTGTTTACTACCTACTTACACTGCAACACATAGGTCTCATCAACCAGCTCACTCATCATAACAAACCCACTGCTGAACACATAGGTCCCATTACCCAGCTCACTTATCACAACATAACCACTGCTTGTAGCTTGCATTTAGCCGACAATCACACACTCAAGGCTAATGGGAGATAACCTACAACAGCGCACTGTCAACTACAGATGCAGTGAATAAGGATAAAACGGTACAGGCTCCAACCATTGTAGTGACAACCCCTCAGGCCATTATTGGTCCTGTCTCTTTGTATCGGTACCCAAGCAAAGGTGTAGGGTGCAGGGAAGGTGCATGCAGGGGGGGCACCAGACCATCACGATGTGTGCCTGCGACGTAGAAAAAGAGGTTGTAGGGCTAGTGACTGTACAACTTCAGTCCCTAGAAGAAGGATGGACTGGTACCCATGTGCACCCACCACACCTCCAGCATCCGGGGTCGAGCCAGATCAGCCACATGGAGGAGATGGCATTTTCCAACGCTACCCCTCACAGTGGAAGCTACGGTGGGCACAGGGGGTCAAGCTTCATCAACACCAGTGTCTCTGCCTCTGTCCAACTAATCATAGACGGGTGGGTGGCATCCCTGGGACAGCATCACTGAACTGTCCACTGGCTGGACTGGATGTTGTCTACTCTGCTGCATCCACCAGACTGTCCTATAAACCTCATGGGATGAGATGTGCCTCTGAGAGCGTCGGCACACAGTTGTTTTGCTTCTAATGGTACCGGTGTGTGTCTACGAGATGGGACTGTGCGCCACGGCTGCGGATACAGGAAGCAGACACAGAGGAAGATCAAACCCCTATCGCAACCGTGTGATGACTGCAGCTGAATGATGTGAGTCCTGGCAAAGGTCAACTGGTGGACAAAATGTTTTGTGGGCTTCGTGGATTGACCCTGTTCGACCTTATGACCCTCACATGATCCACGCCACCGGACAAAGAACTATTCACATGCTGATCAGGAGGAGACCTCAGTGGGGGTGCAGGACTTGGTGAACAAGGACAATCATGTGACTGCAGTTCATCTGGACAAGGACGTGTTGCCTCGGTATGCCCTCTTAGACATTGCTGCACCACACTGGGGTGTCCACAAGGGGGGAGGAAAGGGTATCAGACACAATGGCGCAAGCCTATCTTGGGTTGACTGACTGGGTTGAAACACAATGTAGGGATCTACCTTATTTACCATCTGCTAACCGCTAGCATCTCTCACACCATGTGTGGTTGACATGATAAAATCATGTCAAAGGGGGGAGTGAAAGGGTTATGAAAAGTTAGAGTGCCAAAATAATATAATTCTGTAGGTAATCTCCCATTATGCCCAACACATATTCTATACATATTCTGTTTGTATTCTTATGAACAAATATGTTGTGTTAAACTCTGATAAACAGGAATTAGCAGAGCTATAGAGCCCTCTTTCTTCTCTCTCTCCCACTTTTTTTATTCAGGTCTATTACATTAGTTACACACCCAAACCAACACTCACATACACTTTTTATAGTACATTTTAGGAGATAGATAATGTGAATAGTGGATGGCCTGTTCACGTCAGAGTTAAACTGGCCAATCAGATGGTTGCGTACAAGCCCATCCTATTGTATGGGGTTGGTCTAACCAACCCGAGAAGATGAATGTAAGTTGCACCTGGAAGTCGAGGTCAGTCTGGCAACGCTCCCGAGGGGGCTGCGTCATGCTGCACCTAGCGCTGCTTGCTTTACATGTGACCTCTGAATAAATGTTGCATCTTTGAATTGAAGAATTCTCCGGCTTAGTCTTGGATCTTTCAAAGAATTGGGATTTTAACAGTACGATGATGAGACTAAATGGAAGATGCTATGCTAACCGCAAGTAAACAGAGGATACTGTCAAAATAAGAGTCCATACAGAAACAATAACAACAAATGGCAAAAAGATACTGATAATAATAATAATAATAATAATAATAATAATAACGAGTCAAGATGAGGAACATAAGGTATGAACAGCGTATAATCCTGTCCAAATCATTACACTTTTAACTAGTGGCTTTATTTTATTTTAGTTGGTTTAAGGAAAAGACGGTGATTCTTTGCCATCTGTGTCACGGGTTGTAAATGCAGGACCCAAATGAAAGACTCAAGTTCAAATGATTTTTGTTTTGAGCTCGTGTAATACTGACACACCTCAAGGACTGAAAATTTGGCACAGCATGGCAAAGAATCCAAAAAACACAAAACTCTGCAGGATATAGGCTAGGCAAGGCAGGAACAAGAATACAGGACATGAAGTGTGTTGGTCATGCCGGTATGACGAGGACACCAGTGCAGAATACACACTGAAATGGACATACAGTGATGTGAAAAAGTGTTTGCCCCCTTCCTGATTTTTCATTTTTTTGTATGTTTGTCACATTTACAGTAAATGTTTCAGACCATCAAACAAATTTAAATATTAGAGAAAGACAACACAAGTAAACACAAAATGCTGTTTTTAAACAAAGGTGTTTATGATTAAGGAGAAAAAATCCAAACCTACATGGCCCTGTGTGAAAAAGTGCCCCCCCCTCCCCCGTTAAAACATTAACTGTGATTTATCACATCTTTGGATAGCTGAATTCAATTTCTCTAGCCACACCAAGACTTGATTACTGCCACACCTGTTTTCAATCAAGAAATCACTTAAATAGGACCTGCCTGACAAAGTGAAGGAGAACAAAAGATCCTCAAAGGCTAGAAATCATGCTGCGATCCAAAGAAATTCAGGAACAAATGAGAAACAAAGTAATTGAGATCTATCAGTCTGGAAAAGGTTATCAAGCCATTTCTAAAGCTTTGGTACTTCACCAAACCACAGTGAGTGCCATTATCCACAAATGGTGAAAACATGGAACAGTGGTGAACCTTCCCAGGAGTGGCTGGCAAACCAATATTACCCCAAGAGGGCAGCGACGACTCATCAAAGAGGTCACAAAAGACCCCACAACAACATCCAAAGAACTGCAGGCCTCACTTGCCTCAGTTAAGGTCAGTGTTCATGACTCCACCATAAGAAAGAGACTGGGCAAAAATGGTCTACATGGCAGAGTTCCAAGACGAAAACCACTGCTGAGCAAAAAGAACAAAGAGTTGTCTCGGTTTTGCAAGAAACCATCTTGATGATCCCCAAGACTTTTGGACAAATACTCTGTGGACTGATGAGACAAAAGTTGAATGTTTTAGAAGGTGTGTGTCCCACTACACCTGGCATAAAAATAACACTGCATTTCAGAAAAGGAACATCATACCAACAGTAAAATGTGGTGGTGGTAGTGTGATGGTCTGGGCCTATTTTGCTGCTTCAGGACCTGGAAGACTTACTGTGGTAAATGGAGCTATGAATTCTGCTGTCTACCAAAAAATCCTGAAGGAGAATGTCCGGCCAGCTGTTCATGACCTCAAGCTGAAGTGCACTTGGGTTCTGGAGCAGGACAATGATCTAAAACACACCAGCAAGTCCACCTCTGAATGGCTAAAGAAAAATAAAATGAAGGCTTTGGAGTGGCCTCGTCACAGTCCTGACCTGAATCTGATTGAGATGCTGTGGCATGACCTTAAAAAGATGGTTTATGCTCGAAAACCCTTCAGTGTGGATGAATTACAACAAATCTGCAAAGATGAGTGGGCAAAAATTCCTCTACAGTGCTGTAAAAGACTCATTGCCAGTTATCACAAATGCTTGATTGTAGTTGTTGCTGCTAAGGGTGACCCAACCAGTTATTAGGTTCCGGGGGCAATCACTTTTTCACACAAGGCCATGTAGGTTTGGAGTTTTTTTCCCCTTAATCATAAACACCTTCATTTAAAACTGCATTTTGTGTTTACTTGTGTTATCTTTGTCTAATATTTAAATTTGTTTGATGATCTGAAACATTTAAGTGTGACAAACATACAAAAAAATGAGAAATCAGAAAGGGGGTAAAAACTTTTTCATGCCACTGTAAATAGACAATGAATAATTGAGGAAACACAGAGCATGCAGGGAGACCAATCAGGACTGACATCAAACACTGGGGAAACAATGATAACAGGTATGGGAAAACAGGACAGCTGGGATGAACAGACAGTCACTGACAGGGGATGCGCATTAAGCTTAATGACAATGAACCAGGAGAGACGAGACCACGAACACCAAGATAATAATAATAATAAATAAATAAACCAAACTGAGAACCGAGCGGGGAACAAATCCTAAGGAACAGAAATGCAGACAAAATAATGAATAATCGTAAATACAGAAAAACAAAACAAAACTACAAACTTAAAGCAAGGACGCAGGCTTGGGCCCATGTCCTGGAAACAAGGAACAAAGCCATAACTCAGGTGAGGACATGGGGTCCAGTCCACGACCTGACAATCTTTTTTGTGCCGTTTTGATTAAGGTGAATTTCATTTTTTAGTCAGCCAGCTTGAATCATTTCTGTTTGAATTTGGGTTTCAGTTTAAGCAATAGGCTAACAGTTTTTTTTTTTTTTTTTTTTTTTTTTTGTGGAAGCCCAGAGAACCAATACTGCTGTTCCTCTTTTTAGTTTATGTACCAACACTGTGGTCAATGGAATGTACATGGCTGAGTGAGGCCAGAAAAGTTCAAGTTATCACATTACCGGACTCCAATACAAAGGCCGATGTGTCAAGTTTTATTTGTGAACAAAATCTTTCTGATGCAAGTTACAAACAAGGCGGGTATTAATGCATCATGTGACTATTTGCAACTTAATGAAATCACTGGGCAAAATTGTTATTTTTCCACAAGAGGGACTGGGTGATTCACAAATTTAGCAGAAGGTACAAATTATAAATTTAAATTTCATACAAATTTACAAGAATAAATGTGCAAAGATATGATAAAAGACGACAATTTAAAAATTCACAAAGTTGCAAATTACATTTATATAGAATAAACATATTACTAGCATTCAGATGAGAGTTGGAAATTTATGAGGAAAAAAGTTAAATTTATAAAGAAAAAAGTTACATATATACAGGGGAAAAAGCTTCAAATTTACAAGAAGAAAGTTGTTGATTTATGAGAAAAATATTGCAGATTTTTGAGATTTTTTTTTTTGCAAATTTACAGGAAAAAGTTGCAAATAAGAAAAAAGTTTCGGATTCATGAGAAAAAAGTTGCAAATTTATGAGAAAAATGTTGCTAATTTACAGGAAAAAAATTGCAAATTTGCAGGAAAAAGACACAAATTTGAGAAAAGTTGCAAATCTACAAGAAAAAAATTGCAGATTTATGAGAAAAAAAAGCTGCAGATTTTTGAGAAAAAAAATGTTTCTAATTTACAGAAAAAAGGTGCAGATCTACAAGATTTTTTTTTTTTCATTTCTGCTTAGAATTGTTGCTTCAAAGCCATTTTACTCTTATGTAACATGATATAAAAAAGGTCCATGATGATATTGGTGGGGACAATTCTCTTTTTTTCCCCAGGTTAGGAGGAAAACATGTTGTTTCCCGCCCCCCGATTTACACTTATGAATGGGGATGGGGGAAGGGCAGGTTAACAAGGGGGATGATGCTGGATCATTTTCCTAACAAACAGGATGACATCCCCACTCATACCACCTACTGAATGAAATGATGGCATCATCAACTGGAAAATTAAAATAAATCCAAGACCATGAAATATAAAGAATTAAATGTAGATAATCTAAAGATGCACCTGGCACATTTTTTTTTTTTTTTTGTTCTGTGTTCAGTTGTTAACTGTAATAAACTAAAAAAAAACTCTTTATATTGTGGATTATGTACACTGGCTCACTATCATTTGTGTGCAGAAAGGAACAAAAATCAGGAGCACATTTGATCCTCTAAAATGACTAGATGACTAAAAGCACAAATGAAAATCAGCTGTCCTTTTTCAGTTTTTCCCCATTAGGGAAAGGAAAAAAAGATTTTTTTTTTTCCCCACCACCATGTTATTTATGGTTTTTTAAAGGTGCAGACAAACCCAACATAACTGATGCTATGGTGAAAATATTTTAATTAAAGATATAGTCATTTAAAACTTGACAGAAGAGAGAAAGACTGGAGAGCTGCGTGACACAAAGAAAAAAAAAAGTCAGAAGGTTGAAAGATTAATACAGTGGAACATCAGACTCAATACTGACAAATCAAAGGACCAGAATGAATAACAGGAGCGGTGTAAATGCCTAAATCAACTACAGAGTGGCAAACTTCCATTTTTGTCCTCTGATATGGACCACAGCCCCTCCATAGCCTCTCAGAGCTCCTCAGCTGTCCCCACTTTGCTGCTGATTAATTCCCAGCTGAATGAGTCCACACCTGCCTACTCTTAGCAACCAGCAGCAAGAGTCTATAAGCTGTGGAAGAGCGCCGCTCTGGGCTGGAATCACAGGACATTGCATGTGATTTCTGGAGCATCTGGAATGTTCCACTTTGTTTGGGAGGAATCAACAGCAAACTGGTGATGGTGAAAGTGAGGCCTCATGAAAGAATGGACAACTTTGAGACAATTGCTTCATGATCGACACAGTGTTATGAAGCATTTATTAATGAGTGCCATCTGCTGACAGAGTGTCAGAACTGCATCTGAGTGGAAGACCTGAAAAAGCCTCAATACGCTGTATCAAAGGTTGCACTACACTTTTCTCTTTCATTTTCTCAGACAGGCTTATAAAAATTTGGTTAATCTGTTATCTATTTTTAATTGACTTTAATTAGATCACCCTCAATTTAATCTGTCAAATGATAGACAGCTTTCAGAATTTTTAGTCATTGCTGGAAAAATTCTGTTGATGGACAATTTTCAGTGAACAAAACATCTGATATATGCACACGCACATACACAGAGTCATGTGAAAAAATTAGGACACCCTGTATAAGCCTGTGTGTATTTTTTTTTTTTAAATGTGGACGTGGATATTTAATATCAATGTTAAAAATACTGTGAGATTCACATAATACAACTAAACAAAAATGAATTAAGACTTTTTTCAAATTTTCTGTAAAGTGTAATTCTAAACAAATAGTGAGGAATAAATTAGGACAACCCTCATCTTTTTCAGGACACTCACACATTCATTCCCACTTAAAATGGCTAAAATAAATGTTAAAAAATGCAAATAAAAACAGTAACAAGGTTAGACATAGATATGTGAACATTTCTTAATAAAGAACTGAATATTTAATGGGGTATCCTAATTTTTTCACGTCCTTGTTCTCACACACATATGAACACACATATAAGAAGTCTTTTATAGTCCCACAATGGAGAAATTCCAGGATTACAGCAGCATAAGGATAGCAGCACTCAGAGCAATAGTATAGGCCAGAACTCAGTCAGGCAGGCAATTCCAAATGGGCAGGCAATCTCAGGGTCTAGAGCAAGCAAAAGTCATAAAACATGGCAAAGCAGAATGAAATGGAGATCAGATCAGGCTGTGTGTAAATGGCATTCACTTATATAGTGCTTTTATTCTCGTCTCTTGATGACCAAAGCGCTTTACAGATCCTGCTATCCACCCATTCATACACACATTCACACACTGGTCAACGTCACCAGGCAGAGTGAAGGGAGAGCGTCCTATTTAAAGGCCTCCACTGATTAACCACAGGTGAAGCATGAGACTACAAGGAATGAGTCTAATGAGAGGGAGAGGGAGACAGCAAACACAGACCACGACATGATTTGCAGATGCACTCACAATCTATACATTTTAGTGTATTGCTGCTTTGTGATGCGCATTGGGTAAACCACACATTACATACACAAGGGCAGGTGTGGCATAATGGAGTGTTGTAAGTGTCGTAACAGTAATTCCACAAGATAAGATAAGATAAGCCTTTATTAGTCCCACAAAGGGGAAATTCCAGGATTGCAACAGCACAGGGACAGCAACACGCAGTGCAATAATTTAGAAGATAAGAAAATAAGAGCAGTGAATATACATATGTACACATAAATATATAAATATATATATACACAGTGCGGAGCATTGTAGCTAGATGGACTAAACAGCATAACTGTCTATTTAGTTACCCTACATGGTATGAATATGTACCCATACATATCAAATGTATGTATATGGATATGGATATGTATGTACCCATACATATCAAACTCTCGGCGCCACACCAGTCGGCTGCCTTTTGCAACAGCGGCTCGATTCCGAGTCTTTTTCCCTTCCTCTCTCTTTTGATCCGTCTTTTTTTTTTTTCACCCCACTTATATCACGGACACACAGATCGTCCTAAATGTCTCCTGAGCCGGTGGACGGAGCCACTGTTTATAGCAGGATACGATACAGCAGAGAACAGCTGCTAGCATTCAACCGCCACCCGGTCCCATTGGAAAAACTCGACATACCGAGAGAACTGAGGCGAAAATGCCGCGGCTGCCGGGCTGGAGTAAGGCGGAGGACAAAAAATATAAGGTACAGACCCTCCCTTCCATCTGTTGTCATGGGAAATGTACGGTCGATACTGGGAAAGTTAGATGAGCTAGCGGCTATCTCCCGTTATGATAGCACATACCGGGAGTGCTCTCTCCTTTTGTTTACTGAGACGTGGCTAACTGAACTAGCAGCAGATGCTAACATTGAGCTGGAGGGTTTTCACATGATACGAGCTGACCGAACACCAGACAGTGGCAAGGCTAGGGGCGGTGGAGTGATAATGTATGTTAACAACAACTGGTGCAGACCGGGACATATCACTGTTAAACAACGACACTGCAGCAAAGACATTGAGTTGCTAGCTGTTAGCATGAGGCCTACATATCTCCCGAGAGAACACTCACACGTGATCTGCATTGTTGTTTATGCAAATCCGACGGCGAACGCTGGGACAGCACGTGACGTCATCCATTCAGTTACCAGCAGGCTGCAGACAGAACACCCAGATGCTCTTCTCCTCATCTCAGGCGATTTCAACCATGTTTCACTGTCTCCCATTCTACCCACGTTCACCCAGTATGTCACATGCCACACTAGAGACAATAAAACACTGGATTTATTCTACGCAAACACTAAGGAGGCGTACACCTCATCACAACTCCCCCCACTCGGGAGATCGGATCACAACTTGGTTCATCTCCGGCCGGTGTACAAACCCCTAGTGCACAGACAACCTCCGGCCATGCACACTGTGGAGTTATGGTCTGAGGAGACAATGGACACCCTAAAGGGCTGTTTTGAAGCCACCGCCTGGAAGCAGCTCTGCGATCCACATGGTGAGGACATCGATGGCCTCATTCACACCTTCACGGGCTACCTCAGCTTCTGTGTGGACAAATCCGTTCCCACCAAGACCATACGGCGTCACTCAAACAACAAACCCTGGATCAACCCTGAGATAAAAACACTTCTGAGAGAGAAGAAGAGGATCTTCAGGTCAGGGAACAGGGAGATGCTGAAGTCCGTACAGAGGGAGCTGAGGAGAAAGATCAGAGAAGGCAAGGACAGCTTCAGGAAGAAGATGGAGGACAAGCTGCAACAGAGCGACATCAGCGGGGTCTGGAGAAACCTCAAAACCATCTCGGGGCTCCAGAATACCTCCCCCCAGGCCACAGGGGGCAGGGAGTGGGCGAACAACCTGAATCTGTTTTTCAATAGATTTGACCAACCGCCCTCCCCCCTGACTGCACAACAACCACTGCTGCCTCTAAAGAAATCAAGTCCTGCTGCCCACTCCCCACTCCACCAACACCCCCCCACTCCCAACACACAGCCCCCCATCCTGACCCTGACCAGGACCCAGGTGAGGACGGAGCTGAGGAAGATCAAGGCGAGGAAGGCGCCGGGACCGGACGGCATCAGCGCAAAGCTCCTCAAGTCCTGTGCAGACCAGCTGTGTGGGATTGTGACGTATATCTTCAACATGAGCCTGAAACTGGGGAGGGTACCACAGCTGTGGAAAACATCTTGTGTGGTACCTGTACCAAAAACTTCCCACCCCAAAGACCTGAACAGCTACAGACCGGTGGCCTTGACGTCCCACTTGATGAAGACCCTGGAGAGACTGCTCCTTGCTCACCTCCGCCCCCTGGTGGAACCAGCGATGGATCCACTCCAGTTCGCCTACCAGCATGGCATTGGGGTGGAGGATGCGGTGATCTTCCTCCTTCACCGTTCTCTGTCCCACCTGGAGAAGCCCGGGAATATGGTGAGGATCATGTTCTTTGACTTCTCCAGTGCTTTCAACACCATCCAACCGATGATCCTGAAGGACAAGCTGCTGCGCGCAGGGGTGGACCAGCACCTGTCATCATGGATCCTGGACTACCTCACGAACCGGCCTCAGTTTGTGAGAACCCGGGACTGTGTGTCCGACACGATCATCAGTAGCACGGGGGCCCCCCCAGGGAACGGTGCTGGCTCCCTTCCTGTTCACTCTTTATACTGCGGACTTCTCACACAACACAACACACTGCCATCTACAGAAGTTCTCTGATGACTCTGCGATCGTTGGCCTCATCTCCAATGGAGATGAAGCTGAGTACAGAGGGCTTATCCAGGACTTCGTGGACTGGTGCCATCGGAACTGCCTCCAGATCAACGCGAGGAAAACTAAGGAGCTGGTGGTGGACTGCCGCAGGCATGGGCAGCCCCTCACAGTACCAGTAAATATACAGGGAACAGACATCGAGATGGTGACATCCTATAAGTACCTGGGTATTCATCTGAACAATAAACTAGACTGGTCACACAACACTGATGCACTCTACAAGAAGGGACAGCGCAGGCTGTTCCTGCTGAGGAGACTCAGGTCTTTTGGTGTACAAGGGGCGCTGCTGAAGTCATTCTATGACACGGTGGTGGCATCAGCCATCACTTTTGGAGTGGTCTGCTGGGGCAGTGGCATTACTGCAGCCGATAGGAAGAGACTGAACAAACTGATTAAGAAAGCTAGCTCTGTCCTGGGGCAGCGCCTTGATCCGATGGAGGAGATAGGAGAGAGAAGGATGGTGGCTAAACTGTCATCTCTGCTGGAGTCCGAGTTCCACCCTATGCAGGACATACTGAATGCACTGAGGAGCTCATTTAGCAGCAGACTACATCATCCCAGGTGCACAACCGAGAGGTTTCGTAGGTCCTTCCTACCAACGGCTGTCAGACTGTACAACCTAAGCAGGGCTGCTCGCAGAGATAGCAAAAAGACGTAACAAACTAATAGTTTTTTGAATGCAAAAGATGCAATAGACTTACACAATGGTCCCCTCCGGCATACAACTAGGAACTTACCGGTCGCTATGGAGGGTGAGAATATGTATGGGCACATAATCATACCATGTAGGATAACTAAGTAGACGGTTATGCTGTTTCATTCCATCTAGCAACAATGCTCTGCACTGTGTGTGTTTATATATTTACATATTTATTCCATCTAGCTACAATGCTCAGCACTGGGTGTGTTTATATATTTATATATCTACATATTATTCCATCTAGCTACATTGCTCCGCACTGTGTGTGTTTATATACTTGCATATTTATTCCACCTAGCTGCAATGCTCCGTACTGTGGGTGTTTATATATTTACATATTTATTCCATCTAGCTACAATGCTCTGCACTGTGTGTTCATATATTCATATATTTATTCCATCCAGCTACAATGCTCTGCACTGTGTGTCTGTGTGTGTGTGTATATATATATATTTTATAGTAATACGTACATATGTATATTAGCTGCTCTTGCTTGCTTGTTTTTTTTTTTTTGTTTTTTTTTTCTTGCCTTCTGATTGTTGCTCTGAGTGTTGCTATCCCTGTGCTGTTGCAATCCTGGAATTTCCCCGTTGTGGGACTAATAAAGGCTTATCTTATCTTATCTTATCTTATCTTACATATTGAACCACCAAAAAACCCTGTAGATTTTAATATGAAGTAAAGATGATTATCATTTAAATAAATACATACTTTTTGTGGGTGGTGTGTATTGTGTGTTTTAAAACCTTGCAAACATCTATGGCCAGCACCGTGATGGACTATTATTATCTTAAGATTTGGATGTTTTTTTCAAATTTGGTATTGTCACTGAATGCCAGAGGCTGTGTAGTCTGTAAGCTAAATGCTGTGTGCAACTGTCTGGCATGGTTTAATTTTTCTAAGGCTGATGCATCAGGCTTAACAAAATGCCAAGACATTGTGAAAACCATAGTTTGTCTTCACTGTTATTATTAGGCTTATGAAGATGCTTCCCCTTACCACACTAGCGAGTCTTAGACGTGGGCCACCTCCTCCGCTCTGATCAGTCTGACAGACTGATTTTCCACCTCGGTGATTCTGTGCATATAAAAAATTTCCAGTTTTACACACAATATTGGAAAATATTGATAAATTAGGATGTAGTTAAACTTACTCCAGATAAACCACAGGTTCCAGTCCCACAGGTGACTCCTGGGGCTGGATTTCACTGAGGGGGTTGAAGCTGTGTCGGCTAGTACTATAACCTCAGCCGCAGTCTGGTTTAGCTCACCATGAATTATGCTGTGGCGAAGAATTGTCAGTTTTTAGTTTAACATCAAAACAACAATAGCATTAAAACATATCTGAACTCATTCCTGATCAACCACTGGTCTTGGTGCGGGTTCTGCCTGGTCACTGTTTGTCCCAGGGAATGAAGGAGCTTGCACTCATGTGCGACTGTGTGTGAAATACTGTATGGTATTCAGTTTACACATTAATGGAAGAACTACAGTATGATGGAACACAGCAGGAGTTTAAACACACTTGACGCCCTCTGTAATTCTATTGCTTTCTGCAACACTGCATTTGATTGAGTTCAACACATTCTGCCGAGTATTTTTGCTGCTGAATGGTTGGAACGGAGCTCTGCGTTCGGTGTTGGGATGCCAGCCGTCTAGAGCCCTCCTCAACATGTGCTCTGTGTAGATCAGCAGACAGGTTTAATTGGAACTCCACACCCTTTCTGAACAGTGAAAAGTTCTCGTTTTAAATACTCACATTAAAGAGGTGGCCGGAATCCCTTTTCCTCTTCCTCTGACAACAACTCAGGACCAGAATCAGCACACCCTAATAAAGCATAGCTTTTATAAAACAAAACAAAAATATACAGTATCAGTACTCCTTCATGATGACTTATAATTCAGTGTGTAATTAAATAATTTTTACCATTTGAGAAGAAGGCCATGATGCTTCTTTTGGAAATCTTGGGATTGTTTTACCGGACATTGAGAGCATGATAGTAAACTAGATATGAAAAGATTGAGAGAGACAACAAAGTCTCAGTGCCACGCTCAGTTGCCGGCTGAGTGTCTGCAGCACCCCTCTGGGCATCAATGCATGAGAACATGTGACCCCCACCGCTAGTTTCACATATAGGTGACTCGTGGGCACAGACCGTAATAGCTCGCACAATGACCACGACTGGGAGCCATGGCAATAAAAACTTTTTGGATCCAGATCTGTAGATAGCATTCTCAGCATGGTGCCCATTGCCCTCGAGCCTACTTTTGTTAATAATATCACAGTAAAGCCATTTCACAACAATAGCACACACACCAACAATTCAACCTTTACTTTAGTTATACCCACTTCAAAACAAAACCAGGTTGAAAAAAAAAATAATCACACACCTCTTTGAGTCCAGACTGTCAGGGGGACCAAGGGGTGGGGGGTGGAGCAGTTGGAACAAATGAAGCTTCTTCTCAGGCAACATTTCATTTATCTGTGCTTCCTATTTTTTTTTTTCTTATTCATTTACACACTGTCACGATATGCAGCTATTTCATGGAAGTAAAACCTCAAAATATGTATTTTTAATGTGCTAGTCCAGAGGTGTCAAACATGTGGCCCACGGGCCAAAAATGCCCCGCCAGGGGGGTCCAAATTTTTCTCTGTGAATTTATAGCTTTCTTTCTAGTAAATTTCTGACTTTTTCTAATGATTGGAATAGTTCACGTAAATTTGAGACATTTTTCTCCAGAAAATGAGACTTTTTTTCTCATCAGTTTTCTTCTGTTTTTCTATTACTAACTAACTAACTAACTAACCTGCACTTATATAGCGCTTTTCTAATCACAAAGACCACTCAAAGCACTTTCACTAATACTAACCCTCTATTCTAAGGGCCTATAGGAAACAGATATCTAGGGACAATTTTTAGGACAGCCAATTAACCTAACATGCATGTCTTTGGATTGTGGGAGGAAACCGGAGCCCCCGGAGTAAACCCACACAGCACAGGGAGAACATGCAAACTCCACACAGAAAGGTTCCAACCCCTGCCAACCTGGGGATTCGAACCAGGAACCTTCTAGCTGTAAGGCAACAGTGCTAACCACTGCACCACCGTGCTATTGAAAACAGGCAGTGTCCATTTAGGTTAAGGATGCATTGTGGAGAAAGGAAGCAGGAAAGGCAACAAGCTGGATGACACATGAATTTTATTCCATCTCCAACATACAGTACAGTAAAAAGAGTTCCTGGGTCTCTGTGCATTCATCTTTTATACCTTTAATTCCATGCATTGAGATCCAGAACTTCCGACCATAATACACTGTTTGGAACAAAGACCTATGTAGCATGTTAACATAACACCGGCCCCGCTGCTCACACCCTTCTCTCTTCCAGTGGCTCTGGTGTTTCATCCTCTCCCTGGGGGGTGCATAGTACATACTGTCCCATTTGAGACCACACTGTGGCACTTCCTCCTCCAGTCCATTGTTCTCCCTTATCCCAGCTGCCTTCTCTGGGTGGAGAATCCCCCACCCGTGCCACCACAGCATCCCAATTCTGTCATTAACTGGGCTGGATGCCTCCAGCCCTTTTCTATTGCTTGTGGCTGTTTTTTTTTCCCCTGCTTGGTTGTTTCTTTATTTTTCAGCTGGCAGCCCTTTAAGAGCTTTGGGTCCTTGGCTCCTGCCAGCTGACGACCACGCCTCCCTCTCTCTGCCAACACCCACCAGCTGTTTGTTATTATCCTTTATGCACTCCTGTTTGTTCATGCACACACACACACACATACACTTACACACACACTTACACACACACACACACACACACACACACACACACACATTCTCACTCACATGCTCTGACACGCATGCACCTGTTTTCACTCACACACACCCACAGACTCTCATTACTCATGCCGGCATGCATTCAGCTCATTAGTGGCTGCATTATATAAGATCTGTGTTTGCTGTGGTGCATCACAAGGTTATTGATTGTTCTGCTCTGTACTACACTGCCAATTGATCATTGAGTTTCCTGCTCCGCCTCCCCCGACATAGTCAGCCTTTCCCCTTACTAACTGGGACTGTTATGCGGGTTTGACTTGGACTGCTCCAGCCAGTGAGTTCATTTTCTTTCCCCACTGTTCAGCTTTCCTGCAGCACTCTGGGCCCTCCTCTCCGTTTAATCTCACTTGTGTACTGCAGAGTGACCTGGCTGTCATCCCTGAACGCCTAGTGTGATTCACTTGTTTGTATCAGATGTATTGTTCACATTTTTGCTATTAAAGCACACTCAACTCTTTCCTGCGTGTGGGTTTCATCTTCCAACCCAACATGCACTACGTAAAGATGCACGCATGTGACAGAATAACCCAGCCTGATTATAGGAACCCAGCGGAGGTGTTGTGTGTGGTTTTCTTTTTTTTTTTTTCATCCATTTGTGTGTTCTTCCACCCACCTGAGCTACGCCATGGAAGTCTGGAATGATGAGGAGATACGTGCTCTGGACCTCCTGGAAGACGCTTACATATGGACGCAGGGGCTGTGTTCCCAGGAGGATGTTCGAGTGGCTCAGGACACTGCTGCGGAGGTAATGAGTTTGTTTCCCAAACTCCGGTTCTTCCCGGGGTTGGACGACCTGCTGGATGCTATCTTCTCCCTGCCATACGTGGAGCCGGGCAGGGATCCTCCGATCCTGGAGCCATCATCGTCACGGAAGAAGCACTCGCGACAGAAGAAGCCTTCCTCCTCCCGCATCTCTTCCGCTCCAGCCCCGCCTTCGTCTCGAGAGCCTGGGTCCACTTTTCTCACACAAGAACATAGACTGGTGATTTTGGCGGATATCGGCCACCTCATGGAGGAGGAGAGACGAGCTGCTGAGTCATTTTTTCCTCCTGCTGTCTCACCTGCTGCCACCTCCTCCTCAGCCTTTACATTTGCCAAGGTGGAGGAGGCAGATTTTTTCTTTGGACTTTCCCTACTCTGCGCCCAGTTGGGGGAGGGGGGGCTTCTCCACCATCTACTGAGGAACCCAGGCCTGTGTTGGACGTGGAGAAGGAGGAAAATGCACCAGACACCACTGGAGATATTAAGAACTAGGAGAGCAGGCAAGTTCTTTCTCATTCAGTTTCTACTATTGATGAACAATTTTGCCTGTTCCCAGGCCAGGAGACTCGGGGTTTGCGGTCCCCTGAGTTCTCTGCTCCAGCAGCATGTCATAACCCCTCACCTGTCCTCTCTGTATCCTCTCTGTGTGCTCCTGAGAGTTCGCCGGCCCCAGAACCAAGTTGCCAGAGGGGGGAAGAACCAGAGGCCCTGGAAGAGCCTTCCCCAGGGTCAGCGATGAGACAGTCCCCAGCTGCGATGCTGGATGAGCCGTCAGCGTGGGAGATGGTGCTGGGGGGCCCTGAGACTGCAACCACCACCATACCTGCTACGGGGGCCACTGCAGCAGAGTCACCCATTGAGCCAGACCTCCAGCAGACTGGGTCCAAGATCTCGTCATCAGGATCGACGGAGTCCTGGACAGTGGTGGAGCTCGAGTTCAGGCAAGTTCTTTCTTTTGTTTTTCTTATGTCAGTTTTAGAGAGATCTTGTCTGGCTCTTGGTGAGGAGAGTTGGGTGCAGCCCTCAGCTGCATCTGAACTCACCTCGCCGGGCTCCACTGCTGCCGGCGACCCTAACCATCTTCCCCCTTTTGTCATCCCTGAGCTTCTTCCCAGGGTCACCGGAGAGGATCCACCACCACCTGGGGTCCCCGCAGATGATGACGAGAGTCCAGCTTCCCCGGTGGAGGTCGACATGGGTGCAGTACCTCCTAAGCCTGAAAAGCCATCACATCTTGGATTGCTGGAGTTCTAGACAGCGGTGAAGCCCGCATTCAGGCAAGTATGTTCCTTAGTTTCTCTTTCACCTGTTTTGGAGCTATCTTTCCTGACTCTTGGTGAGGAGAGCCAGGGACAGCTCGCCGCTGCACCCGGGCTTAGCTCGCCAGGCTCTGCTGCTGCCGGTGACCCTGACCTGGTCTCTCTCCCCCCTGTCTCTAAGTTCCCTGCCAGGGTCACCGGAGAGCAGCCAATGCTACCTGAGGCCAGTGAGGATCCGGGTTCGCCATCTGAGCTCACTGAGGAGGTCACCATGGATGCCGCTTTCCCCAGGCAGGGCCCACTGCGGGTGCAGCAGTGGCCAGTCGGGTCCTACCGTGGGTGCAACCATGGCCCGGTCAGTATCCTCCGTGGGTGCTACATAGGCCCAGCTGGGGCCCACTGCGGGAGCAATGAGGTCCCAGGCCGGGACCACCGCAGGTGCAACTTTGTCCTAGGCTGGGACCACCACGGGTGCAGCCATGGCCCAGCCAAGATCCACTGCGGTTGCGGCTGAGCTCCAGTCCTGGGGTCATTCTGCTGCTGCAGAGTCCCAAGCCGGGACCACTGTGGAAGCGCCCCAGTTCTAAGCTGGTACCACCGTGGTTCTGCCATGTCCCGGACCGGGACAGTCATGGGTGCAGCTACTTCCCAGCTCCTCACCACTGGGGCACAGTTGTCTCCACCCCACCGCTGTGTAATGCTGGGGCCCCTTTTCCTTGACAGTCCTTCCTAATAGTGGGTCTCCCTGTGGGGGAGCCACCACCCGGGCCACCCTTCCTGAACTGGTGGCTGAAGTTCTCAGGCCGGCCGCCTGATGTACTGTGCCATTGAGTTAGGTGGCCTAATTCTCCTGGCAGGCCACCTGACTCGGTTCCCCTGACTGCTGGGCTGGCCTGGGATGTTGGTCAGCCACCTGACTGGCCTCACCGTTTGGATCGGGGGCCTGGAACTTTGGCCGACCCCCTGAACTTGTGAACTCTGGGGTCTTGGGGGGGGGGGGTTGTCTTTGGTGTTGGGGTTGGGATAGTTACTTTGTATTCACTTATTGTATTGTGTTAATTCACTTATTTATTCTCTCCTGACCTGTTCCCCCACCTTCCACCCTGGTTACAGTGGGGCAAAAAAGTATTTAGTCAGCCACCAATTGTGCAAGTTCTCCCACTTAAAAGATGAGAGAGGTCTCCAATTTTCATCATAGGCATACCTCAACTATGAGAGACAAAATGAAAAAAAAAATCCCTAAAATCACATTGAAGGATTTTTAATGAATTAATTGGTAAATTCCTCGGTAAAATAAGTATTTGGCCACCTACAAACAAGCAAGATTTCTGGCTCTCACAGACATGTAACTTCTTCTTTAAGAGGCTCCTCTGTCCTCCACTCGTTACCTGTATTAATGGCACCTGTTTGAACTCGTTATCAGTATAAAAGACACCTGTCCACAACCTCAAACAGTCAGACTCCAAACTCCACTATGGCCAAGACCAAAGAGCTGTCAAAGGACACCAGAAACAAAATTGTAGACCTGCACCAGGCTGGGAAGACTGAATCTGCAATAGGTAAGCAGCTTGGTGTGAAGAAATCAACTGTGGGAGCAATTATTAGAAAATGGAAGACATGCAAGACCACTGATAATCTCCCTCGATCTGGGGCTCCATGCAAGATCTCACCCTGTAGGGTCAAAATGATCACAAGAACAGTGAGCAAAAATCCCAGAACCACATGGGGGGACCTAGTGAGTGACCTGCAGAGAGCTGGGACCAAAGTAACAAAGGCTACCATCAGTAACACACTACGCCACCAGGGACTCAAATCCTGCAGTGCCAGACGTGTCCCCCTGCTTAAGCCAGTACACGTCCAGGCCCATCTGAAGTTTGCTCGAGAGCATTTGGATGATCCAGAAGAGGATTGGGCGAATGTCATATGGTCACATGAAACCAAAATAGAACTTTTTGGTAAAAAATCAACTTGTTGTGTTTGGAGGAGAAAGAACACTATACCTACTGTGAAGCATGGGGGTGGAAACATCATCCTTTGGGGCTGTTTTTCTGCAAAGGGACCAGGATGACTAATCCGTGTAAAGAAAAGAATGAATGGGGCCATGTATTGTGAGATTTTGAGTGAAAACCTCCTTCCATCAGCAAGGGCATTGAAGATAAAACGTGGCTGGGTCTTTCAGCATGACAATGATCCCAAAAACACCACCCGGGCAATGAAGGAGTGGCTTCGTAAGAAGCCTTTCAAGGTCCTGGAGTGGCCTAGCCAGTCTCCAGATCTCAACCCCATAGAAAATCTTTGGAGGGAGTTGAAAGTCTGTGTTGCTCAGCGACAGCCCCAAAACATCACTGCTCTAGAGGAGATGTGCATGGAGGAATGGGCCAAAATACCAGCAACAGTGTGTGAAAACCTTGTGAAGACTTGCAGAAAAAGTTTGACCTCTGTCATTGCCAACAAAGGGTATATAACAAAGTATTGAGATGAACTTTTGTTATTGACCAAATACTTATTTTACTGAGGAATTTACCAATTAATTCATTAAAAATCCTTCAGTGTGATTTTCTGGATTTTTTTTTTTTTCTGATTTTGTCTCTCATAGTTGAAGTATACCTATGATGAAAATTGGAGACCTCTCTCATCTTTTAAGAGGGAGAACTTGCACAACTGGTGGCTGACTAAATACTTTTTTGCCCCACTGTAGTTGTGCTAGTTTTCCAGAGGGGTGGGGGGGGCAGGTTTTCTTTTCTGCAATTTGTGTTTCCTTGATGGTATGGTGGGTGTCTGGAATCCATGCCTTGATGGGGGGGAGTGGGGCTCTGTCATGTACCTTTTCCATTGCTTGTGGCTGTTTTTTTCCCTGCTTGGTTGTTTCTTTATTTTTCAGCTGGCAGCCCTTTAGGCGCCTTGGGTCCTTGGCTCCTGCCAGCTGACAACCACGCCTCCCTCTCTCTGTCAGCACCCACCAGCTGTTTGTTATTATCCTTTGTGCACTCCTGTTTGTTCATGCACACACACATACACTTACACACACACATTCATTCTCACTCACATGCTCTGACACTCATGCATGCAGCTGTCTTCACTTACACACACCTACGCACTCAATGCTCACACAGGCATGCACTCAGTTCATTAGTGGTTGCATTATATAAGATCTGTGTTTGCTGTGGTGCATCGCCGGGTTATTGGTTGTTCTGCTCTGTACTACACTGCCAGTTGATTGTCGAGCTTCCTGCGCCACCTCCCCCGGTGTAGTCAGCCTTTCCCCTTACTAACTGGGACTGTTAAGCAGATTCGACTCAGACTGCTCCAGCCAGTGAGTTCATTTTCTTTCCCCGCTGTTCAGCTTTCCTACAGTGCCCTTGGTCTTCTCTTTGCTTCGCTTGCTGTTCAGCTTTCCTGCAGCGCTCTGGGCCCTCCTCTCCGTTTACTCTCACCTCTATACTGTAGGATGACCTGGCTGTCATCCCTGAATGCCCAGTGTGATTCGTTTGTTTGTGTCAGATGCATTGTTCACATTTTTGT
The DNA here is from genome assembly GCA_020510985.1 of Pholidichthys leucotaenia. Lineage (NCBI taxonomy): Eukaryota > Metazoa > Chordata > Actinopteri > Cichliformes > Pholidichthyidae > Pholidichthys > Pholidichthys leucotaenia. Next base: position 266,821,934 of record CM035842.1, read on the forward strand.
TATTAAAGCACACTTAACTCTCTCCTACATGTGGGTTTCATCTTCTAACCCTACATGCGCTGCGTAATGCACACATGTGACAAATTCACCATGTCGCCCTACCTCTCCGCTTTGCATATTCACCATGAGTGTGCAAAACGGAGCGGTAGGGTGAAGGGGTTAATTGGGAACTACCCGAAATCCATCAGCAACAACTAATGATGTCATGCAGCCCAGAAGAGTTTTTCCATTTCATAGGGGTAAGTTTCAACCCCTATCCCTTGGCCCTTAAAGGCAAAGGTCAAGGGTACAAATGAGAATTGGGGACAGACCCCAACTCTACCTGAACTTCCCTATCACTTTCCAAATATTTTTGTTGACTTTTACAGTAATTACTGCTATTAATAGTGTTTCTCTTGCTACTTTTTATGTACGTATGTAGGAGGGTTATTTAAAAAGGTTGTAAATTTAATTCAAGTAAATTTTGGCATGTCATAGTCAGATTTGATCATATTAAACACAAGACCACAAAATTGTGGCTAGTGAAAAGGATGAGTGACTAGTAACTCTGGAAAATCACTAGCCACAGAGGTCGGTGAGCAAAAAAGTTAATATCAAGCCCTGTTCACAATAACTAGAGTTGGACGAACTTAACAAAACCAAGAATAGAAAAAAAATCAAAAACATTGAACTCAAAGGATGGAGCACTTTCACAAATGTGCTCATCATGACAGAATTATTAGAAGAAAAAAGTATTCACAGCATTTTTTTAAAAGCTCCTCTAGTATTTTAAATCACTCCTGAGTAAATAGCAACATCTCTACTTTAGTTGCTGAAGTGCATATTGAAAGAGAAGATGGTAAAATCCTGCGTTCCTGCTAATAATTTCACTAAAGCTAAACAACATCTGCTGCTGCTTCTTCTCCCTTTGCCTCTTCTGTTACTTCCTCTTCTGCGCAGAGGAATCTTTTCCAGCTCAGTGGCTTGCTTTCTTCTTCCTAACACCAAAACAGAAAATCTGCCATATCGACACTGATTTATTTACAGTTAAGGTCAACCAATTAGACAAATTGATGCTGTACATTAAAAACACCAATAGGTTGAGTTTGTATGTTTCCAACAAAAGATTATTTCCAAGTTTTGCAAATTCTTTTTTTTCCGACCCAAAAAAAGAGATGATGGTGTAGAATGTTGATTTGAAAGTTTCAAATAATAAATCAATAGAAACCTCTACATTGTAAGTAAACTGAGAAAATTTTAGACTATTTGCAAATTTGTTCTACCCCCATTACAAAGAAATGGAGATCACTGAGAGATCAAATATTGGCCAGATCTTGTAATGATCTGTCAATAATTTTCTACTAATCTTCACGGGTTCCTCAAAGTCTTGACTCAGTCCAAAACACACAAGGATCTCCCAAACATTTACACAGAAAAGGCTTTTCTTTGAGGCTTTCCGAGATTGTTGAGCATTTCTTCAGCTCTCCTTGACAACTCAACAGTCTCAGTGATCTCCCAATGAACTCCAAATATTCAATTCAATTCAATTCAACTTTATTTATATAGCACCATTTCACAACAACAGTCATCTCATAGCACTATCAACTATAGGGGGAACCCCCACAGTTGCAGAAAGACCCCAGCAATCAGGCGATCCCCTGTGAGCAAGCACTTGGCGACGGTGGAGAGGAAAAAGTCCCTTTTAACAGGAAGAAACCTCCAGCAGAACCAGGCTCAGGGAGGGGCAGTCATCTGCTGCGACTGGCTGGGGGGTGAGGGGATAGAGAAGAAGAAAAGAACAGACATGTAGAGAGCAAACAGCACGATGGGGACTCAATCTATGGGAGAGAACAAACAAATGTTAATGACCAGCAAAAAAAAATATTTCATTGAGAGTGAGGAAAGGTGTGAGGCCCAGTGCATTACTGGAGGTCCCCTGGCTGACTAAACCTATTAGCAGCATAACTAAGGGAGGGTTCAGAAACACATGATCCCTCCCTAATTGTAGGCTATATCAAAAAGGTAGGTTTTAGCCCTATTCTTAAAAACAGATATCGAGTCTGACTCCTGAATCCAGATTGGCAGCTGGTTCCACAGGAGAGGAGCTTGATAACTGAAGGCTCTGCCTCCCATTGTACTTTTGGAGATTCTAGGTATTACAAGTAATCCTGCATTTTGGGAGCGTAGTGCTCTGTTAGGACAATACGGTAGTATCAGATCTTTTAAATAAAAAGGAGCCTGATTGTTTAGAGCTTTGTAAGTAAGAAGAAGGATTTTAAACTTAATTCTAAACTCTATGGGAAGCCAATGACGGTAGGCCAGAACCGGAGAGATATGATCTCTCTTTCTAGTACCTATTAAAACTCTTGCTGCAGCATTTTGGATCAGCTGAAGACTTTTTAAAGATGTTTTAGGACAGCCTGATAATAAAGAATTAAAATAATCTAATCTCGAGCTAACAAAAGCGTGGATCAGTTTGTCAGCATCACTCTGAGACAAGATGCTCCTAATCTTGGCAATATTACGCAAACGATAGAAGGCAGTCCAAGGTTGTCATAGCCAGGAGCGGCACTGGGGTTAAGCTCCCAGTGCTCATAAAATGCTCCTTATGGCGTGCGTCTCGAAAAGCCTCCGACAACTAAGTCCAACTCCTAGCCTGCCCGTGTGGTTTAGTCTCTAAGCCCGGTGGAACTGCTTTTACTAATAGGAGAAAGGGCGAGGGCGGATCTCTGGCGCCTTAAAACCAGATGCTTCGGGTAGATGGTGGCTCGTCAACCTGGGAAGGTAGCCCATCTAGGGGAAGGTAAACCCTGATTTCAAACCTCTACTGCCTTGCGGCATACCCGGTCATGGGAAAGGCTTCGGGAGTCAACCCTGAGGAAAAATCCGGAGTCGGAGCCCCTAAGGCAGTTCTATGTTGTGCTCAACATCGTTCTGGCAGCTCCTGCAACGGCGCTGGTGCCAAACTGTAGCAGCCCTGCTGTTCCTTTGGATTCATCAGTGACGTGGAGAGGGGGGACATGCTGCATGGGCAACATCTTGTCCTCCATATCTTCCTGCCCAGGCTTGAATCCTACCAACGCCCAACGCTGGAAGGTAAAACACCGGATCACTGGAGAGGACACTCAAGCTTCGCCTTTGGCGTAGACAAAACACGGGGAATGACAGTTACCAGTTATAAGCCACTGCTCAATTGGTGTAGAGCGTGGTGCCAGGGGTTGTTCCCAACGGTGGGAGGGATCATCAGATCTCACTGGACAGCTACCGCCCGCCTCAAGCTGGGCAGCCCCCAGCCAATAAGGTGTTGTCCCGCCACAGCTTGCTTTCCTCATTGGGTGCATGGGGATAAGGAGAAATCCAAACAGCAGGCTGAGAACCTTCGCACCAGGCAAGACAATAAAACAAAAGAGACCAACTCTAAAACTGGGAACTTGGAACGTCCGCACTATGATGACAGGACTCGCTGCTAACCTCAAGGACATCAACGACACCAGGAAGACTGCCATCATCAATAATGAGCTGAAGAGACTGGGAGTGGATATCGCCACTCTCCAGGAAACACGGTTAGCTGATGCAGGCACACTGAGAGAGAAGGACTACACGTTCTACTGGCAGGGAAAGGGCAGTGACGAACACAGGGAACACGGAGTGGGCTTCGCAGTGAAGAACACTTTGCTGAAGATGGTGGAACCGGGCAGCACTGGCTCTGCACGACTCCTCACCCTCCGCCTGAACACCACTGAAGGCCCAGTCACCCTCGTCAGTGTGTATGCCCCAACACAGACAGCCACACCAGAGGCAAAAGACGAGTTCTACGAGAATCTCGCAACAACTGTCGGGATCATCCCCAACTCTGAACAACTCCTTCTCCTTGGAGACTTCAATGCCAGAGTGGGTGCTGACCATGACTCCTGGCCCTCCTGTCTTGGACCTTTTGGCGTGGGCAGAATGAACGACAACGGACAACGGCTGCTCGAGTTCTGCACATATCACGACCTGTGCATCACAAACTCGTTCTTCAAGACCAAGCCCCAACACAAGGTTTCCTGGCAACATCCGTGCTCAAAGCACTGGCACCAGCTAGACTTGATCCTGACCAGGCGCACCTCACTGAAGAACGTGCTAATCACCCGCTCGTTCCAGAGTGCAGATTGCGACACAGACCATCCATTGGTGTGTTGCAAGGTCAAGCTGCAGCTGAAGAAATTCCATCATGCTAGACAACCTGGAAAGGCACGGATTGACACCAGCAAGATGGCCCAACCAGAACTTGTTGAGCAGTTTGCCTCCACCTTTGAGAAGGAACTTGGTGTACCACAAGGAGGAGAATCTGCAAAGCAGAAGTGGGAAGAGCTGCGAAACACCATCTACCGCACAGCCTTGGCTACCTTTGGGAGGAAGACCTCGAAGTCACAGGACTGGTTTGATGCCAAGTTGACCGAGATGACCCCCGTCATTGAAGCCAAGCGCTCAGCACTTGCTGAGTACAAGAAGTACCCAAATGAGAAGAATCTCCAGATTCTCAGGGCTGCGAGAAGCAAAGTTCAGCAGACTGCTCGGCGCTGTGCCAACGAGTACTGGACTCAGCTCAGCCAAGACATTCAAACCGCTGCCATAACAGGGAACATCCGTGGTATGTACGATGGCATCAAGAAAGCACTTGGTCCGGCTCAGAGCAAGACGGCCCCCCTCAAATCTTCCACTGGGGAGATGATCACAGAGAAGAGCAAGCAGATGGAGAGATGGGTGGAACACTACTCCGACCTCTACTCTAGACAGAACACCGTGACACCGTCAGCCCTTGATGCCATCGACTGCCTGCCATCCATGGACGAACTTGACGCCGAGCCAACCATCGACGAACTCAGTAAGGCCATTGATAGCTTGGCCGCTGGCAAGGCACCCGGCAACGACGGCATACCCCCTGACCTGATCAAGCACTGCAAGACCGCCCTACTGCTGCCATTGCATGACGTCCTCTGCCAGTGCTGGAAGGAAGGTGCCGTACCACAGGACATGAGGGACGCCAAGATCATCACCCTCTACAAAAACAAAGGGGAGAGAAGCGACTGCAACAACTACAGGGGCATTTCCCTCCTCAGCGTTGTTGGCAAAGTCTACGCACGAGTTGTTCTCGTTCGTCTACAGAAGCTTGCCGAACGTGTCTACCCCCAGTCTCAGTGTGGCTTCCGCGCTGAGCGATCGACGGTAGACATGATATTCTCCATCCGCCAACTCCAGGAGAAATGCAGAGAACAGAACATGCCTCTGTACGTCGCCTTCATCGACCTCACCAAAGCGTTCGATCTGGTCAGCAGAGAGGGCCTTTTCAAGATCCTGCCAAAGATAGGATGCCCACCAAAGTTGCAAAGCCTCATCGAATCGTTTCACACCAACATGCAGGGGATAGTGCAGCACGATGGCAACGTCTCAGAGCCATTCAACATACGCAGCGGAGTGAAACAGGGCTGTGTACTTGCGCCAACCCTCTTTGGGATTTTCTTTGCTATGCTCCTGAGGCATGCCTTCAGCACAGCAACAGAGGGAATCTACCTGCACACAAGATCTGACGGCAGGCTTTTCAACCTCGCCCGCCTGAAAGCCAGAACCAAAGTACGCGAGGCTCTAATCAGAGACATGCTGTTCGCAGACGACGCTGCAGTCGCAACCCACACACAGCAGGAGCTTCAGACCCTGATGGACCGCTTCTCCCAGGCATGCAAGGACTTCGGGCTTACCATCAGCCTGAAGAAGACTAACGTCTTGGCGCAAGGCACGGAAGCACCACCAACCATCACCATTGATGACTACAAGCTGGAGGTCGTGAATCAGTTCACGTACCTGGGGTCCACGATCAGCAACAACCTCTCCCTTGATACAGAGATCAACAAGAGGATTGGAAAATCAGCCTTCACACTCGCTCGCCTCACCACACGAGTGTGGGAGAATCCCAAACTCTCTGTCAAGACGAAGATGGCAGTGTACAACGCCTGCGTCATCAGCACACTGCTCTATGGGAGTGGGACATGGACAACATACGCCCGGCAGGAAAAGAGACTGAACTCCTTCCACTTGCGCTGCATTCGCCACATCCTGGACATATCTTGGCAGGACAAAGTGCCCAACACAGAAGTTCTGTCCCGCGCCGGCCTTCCCTCCATGTTCACTCTACTCAGGCAGTGCAGGCTCCGCTGGCTAGGCCACGTTCACCGTATGGAGGATGGCAGAATCCCCAAAGACGTCCTCTATGGAGAACTTGCAACTGGCAGGAGAGACGTTGGCTGCCCACAGCTGCGCTTTAGAGACGTCTGCAAGAGAGACATGAAGGCCCTGGATATCAACACAGAGCGCTGGAAGGACCTTGCAACGGACCACTCCAAATGGAGAGGCACCCTGACCAGACAGCTCAAGGCGGGTGAAGAGAGACTGACTGCTGCAGCAGATGAAAAAAGGACCCGCAGGAAGAACCGCCACAGACCCAGCAGCACGGAGACCACCCACAAGTGCGACCTGTGTGACAGGGACTGTCATTCGCGCATCGGCCTGTTCAGCCACAGGCGGTGCTGTTCCAGCAGAGTAGACGTTTAGGATTCTCTTCCATGGTCATCATAGACCGACGGAGGCCGACGACGAGAAGGCAGTCTTAGAAACAAATTTAATATGTGAATTGAAGAACAGATCCTGATCAAAAATAATTCCAAGGTTCCTCATAGAGCTATTAAGAGAAAGAGTAACCGCATCAAAACTGAATGTTTGATTTGGAAAGGAATTTCTAAGGTTTTTTGGACCAACAAGAATGACTTCAGTCTTATCTGAATTTAATAGCAGGGAATTACAAGTCATCCAAGCTTTGATTTCCTTAAGACAGGCTTCTAACTTGGCTAATTGATTACTATCATCTGGCTTCATTGACAGGTATAATTGTGTGTCATCTGCATAACAATGAAAATGTATACAGTGCTTTCTAATAATGTTGCCTAACGGAAGCATATATAAACTAAAAAGAGTAGGGCCTAGCACAGATCCCTGTGGAACTCCATGACTAAGCTTTGAGTTGAAAGAAAACTCATTATTTACATGAACAAACTGGAACCTATCAGATAAATAAGATCTAAACCACTGCAACGAAGTTCCATTAAGTCCAACATAGTGTTCTAATCTATCAAGTAGAATATTATGATTGACAGTATCAAAAGCTGCACTAAGGTCTAAAAGGACAAGTATAGAAACTAGTCCATTATCAGATGCGATGAGGAGGTCATTAGTGACCTTCGCTAAGGCTGTTTCAGTACTATGATGGATTCTAAACCCAGATTGAAACTCTTCAAGTAAACCATTTCCCTGCAGGTGGTCAAATAATTGCGTAGTAACAACTCTTTCTAAGATTTTTGAAATGAAAGGGAGATTAGAGATTGGTCTATAGTTAGCTAAAGCTCCAGGATCTAGCGTTGGCTTTTTGAGTAAGGGTTTAATTACAGCCGTTTTAAAAGCCTGCGGTACATGGCCTAAAGTTAATGAAGAATTGATTATATAAAGAATAAAGCTACCAATAAGTGGGAAGACTTCTTTAAATAACCTGGTAGGAATAGGGTCTCAAAGACAAGTTGAAGGTTTGGATGAGGAAACTATTTTGTCTTACTCACAAAGGTCGATTGGAGTAAACTCATCAAGACAGACATCAATAGAAAGAGTTGAAGTAGTTACAGTATTTAAGTTAACTGTGGGAAGAATCTGACTGATTTTATCTCTGATGGATAAAATTTTATTATTGAAAAAGTTCATAAATTCCTGACTAGTAAGCTCTAAGGGAATGCTAGGATTGACAGAGTCCTGACTCTTTGTCAACCTGGCTACAGTACTGAAAAGAAACCTGGGATTATTCTTGTTCTCTTCTATTAATGCAGAGTAATAACTTGTTCTAGCTTTTCTAAGAGATTTTTTATAAATTAAAAGATGATTTCTCCAAACTAAATAGATTTCTTCTAAATTAGTGGAGCACCATTTTCTTTCTAATTGACGAGTCTTCTGTTTTAAGCTACGAGTTTCTGTTTTGAACCAAGGAGTTAGAAATCTCTGATTAGACTTTTTCTTTTTTAAGTGGGCCACCAAGTCTAGAGTCTGATGCAGAGAAGCTGTAACACTATCCACCATGTCATCAATTACAGAAGGAGCAAGCTGTCTATAGCTCATTTCCGTTGTGTTGACACATGGCATAGAGGAAACAATCTGCATAAATTTGGTAACAGCATCACCTCATCATCATATTTCCACCCCGGAGGTAGAGATGGCTGAGGGATCAGTGAGGGATTGCTGAGCATTCAGTGAAAGACAACAGGGTTCACTGAAAGATTGCTGAGAGATCATTGGGATATCAATGAGATCGTTGAGCACTCTTTGAGAGATCATTTCCTTTTGGAGATGGTTGAGAGATTGTTTTGGACAGACTTAAAACAATTTCTCTACTGTGAAGAATGCGGTGATCACTGGAAGATCATTGAGAGATATTGGTGATCGATGAGAGATCATTTAAATATGAAAAAATGGCCAGATCTCTCAACTATCTTTCAATGATCTTTCCCCATTTGTAAAGGGGGAGAAGAGCACTAGAAACCTCTCAAAAATATATATTCCTCTTTAGTCCCCCAACAAACTCTCAATGATCCCTCATTGATCCCTCCTGGTCTCATAATGATCTCTCAAGGATCTTTTCAAAGATCTCTATAAAAGGCTTACAACAATCTCCCAAGCATTTACACAGAAAAGGCTTTTTTTAGGCCTCAGATGAGAGATCAGATCAATTTTAGATCTCTCAATGGTCATCCAACTGTTTAAAGGGGCCCTTAGTGACCACACATTAACACTAAATCCTGAACTTTAAAACATCCTTCCAGTATCTTTAAGGTGACAACAGAAATTTTCTTTCTTCAGCAAGTAAATATGAAAATGTTTTTGGGTTAAATTATGCAACACATCATTATGACCTTAAAGCTAGGTTCACACTATAACGTTTGGACAGACTTTTACTGATGTTTTGAAAAATCTGAGAAATCAGTCCAAACGTTGGTGAAATTACGTTCGTGAGCGCACACCATCTTTTACGAACTTTTACAAACTTTTGCTAGCATTTGCCAGCATTGCATTGAGTGTTGTTAAACTTTTGCCAGCTTAGGCTAGCGTATGTGTAGCAGTTCAAAACTTAGGTTAACTTAAGCAAAGGAAAACTCAGCGCAGTTCAGCTGACATCAGTGTCAGGCGACTCTCATATATCAGTGTTAGTAGAGGCTTCCTGCCATCCTGGACCTGTTTTTTTTTTTTGTTGTTGGTTTTTTTTTTGGTGGATTCACATTACAACATTTGGACAAACTTTTACTAACATTTTGGCAAACGTCTTGCTCTGCTGGCAAAAGATGAAAAAAGTTGGTGTTTGTTGGTAAATGATGGCGAAAGTTGTACTTGTTGAGAATTTTCAGCATGCTGAAAATTTGCTGATGTTTGGAAATAAACATTGGTGAAAGTTGTGCTCATTTTGTAATAGTTTCTGAGCACTGACACAACAGACTAACACAACAGACACATTATAAAGTATGCTGATGACTCAGTCATTGTCAGTCTCCTCCAGGATGGTGAGAGTGGCCACGGCCCAGTAGTTGATGACTTTGTTCACTGGTGTGAGGATTCCTACCTGCAGCTGAATACAACAAAAACAAAAGATATGATTATTGACTTTAGGAGGAAAACTCCCAGGCACAAAGTCACCATACTAAAAGGCCAGACTACCGAATGTGTACAATCGTACAAATATCTTGGGACGATTATTGATAGTGGATTGAACTTTGAGGTGAACTGTGAAAGGGTGTGCAAAAAGGGTCAGCAAAATTTGCATTGTTTGAGGAAACTTGCACGCTTCCAAATTGACCGAACCATAATGACTATGTTCTATCGGGCTTTTATTGAATCTGTTTTATCCTTTTCTTTAATGTCATGGTTTGGTCAGATAAAACTGAAACAGAGGAAATCCTTGGATCAGTTAGTCAGATGGTCCAGTCGTTTGCTTGGTGAGTCACAGCTGAGCCTGACATCCCTGTACACCAGACAAGTACAGAGGATGGCCGACTCGATTTTAAATGATGACTCCCACCCTTTGCACTGCAACTTTTAGCTTCTTCCCTCCAGACGGAGGTTTGCTGTCCCAAAAAGTAGAACCCAGTGCTACAAAAACAGCTTTGTCCCTGCTGCTGTCAAAGAGTTGAACAAGCTATAAAAATTATATTGTACATATTTTATATTTACCTATTTTGTAAGATGTGTGCCTGTGTTTGTGTCTATGTTGAATGTAATTAGTGGCTTGTAAATATGGATGTCACCAACTGCAAAACAAATCTACCTACGGGTACAAATAAAGTAACCTGAACCTGAACCTGAACCTGAGCACCACCGTCACCCAATAAATACCAAGCAGGCTAATGAGTGACAAGTGGACGCAGGTGTGCGGCGGGAGTCTGTGTATGAGTGGGTGTCAGGATGTGTGTGTGTGTGTGTGTGTGTGTGTGTGTGTGTGTGTGTGTGTGTGTGTGTGTGTGTGAGAGAGAGAAACCCCAGGGGATGGCAATAAGCTGATAGGTGCCTGGCAGAGAGAGGTGAAAGGAGGGCTGTGGCTAAGGACTGGCAGAGGAACCAATAACCTGCCAGCTGGAAAATATAACAGCAATCAGAGGCCATAGCCACAGGTCATGAACGGTGCAGGAAACAAAAGCCCCATACATGACAGAGCCCCCTCCTCAAAGGGTGGATACCAGACACCCATCGTGGTGGATGCTCCCCCCCCCGAGAACTCCTCATAACTCACCAGGGTGGGAGGTGGGGAAAAACAGGTCAGGAGGGAATTAAACAAAAATACATCACAAGGAAGAATAACAATTCCCAATCCCAAAAGCTAACCCCCCTCAATACCCCAAGAGTCCCACAGTTCAGGGGGCCGTCCAGAGTCCAAAGCCCAGCAGGCGGCCTGTGGAAAATCGTCAGGCGGCCTGCCAGGGCACAAGGGCCACCCGGATAGGAAACCCAGTCCTTTGGTCGGCCTGCCCATATGGTTAAGCCACCAGGACTGGAAGAGCAGACGAGGCAACGGCCTACCCACCGAGAGGCTGAGAGGTGGGTGTCCGGACAGAGGAAGGGGAGCCCCTGTGGTTACTGGTGGCAGAGAAGAATGGAATGGTCCCAGCGTGGGACATGAACTTTGTCACACCCGCGGTGGACCCGGGCTGGGCCATGGCTGCACCCGCAGCCAATGTTGCACCAGCGGTGGCCCCTTCCCGTGACCTCATTGCTCTTGCGGTGATCCCCGACTGGGCATGTGTTGCTCCCACAGTGGACCCCGATCGAGCCATGGTTGCACCCACGGTGGAGTCCGGCTGGACCCCTGCTGCACCTGTGGTGGGACCTGGCTGGGCCACTGCTGACCCCAATGCCATTTTGGCCATAGGCCAGCTGACCTGCATGAGCACCCAAGCAAGGAGGCGATCGATCATGAGCACCCTGGACTGGATCTGAGTATTCCCGATGACTACCTCTGCAGGAACCCCAGTGACCTCCAGCTGCAAGCCTGAATCCACGGACTCGTCTGGTGATGATGGACTTTCTCCAGTGACCCTGAAAGAGGACTTGGACAGAGAGGAGGAAGGGTCAGGGTCATGGAGCCCGCCGGGGCGAGCTCAGGTGCAGCGTGCGGCTGCACCTGAGCTGATTAAGGCAATCACTATCTATATCTGATTTCAGCACTAAATCAGCTAAGAATTTGGCAAATTCGGATAAAAACTCTGAGTAGGTTGATGGAGGACAATAAACTATGGCAAATAAAATTGGATTTAGCCTAAAATTGCTAAAATTCCCAATACTGAGGACCAGGCCCTCAAAGGATTGATAATGTGTCTTTTACTTTACATTAACTAATGATTTAGAGTAGTAAATTGTAATAGTAAATTGCTACTCCTCCTCAATGACCAGAACTTCTGGGATTTTGACAGTTTAAATAACCAGAGGGAGTTGATTCATTCAAACCAACATTAGCCTCTTGCCCTAACCAAGTCTCTGTAAGAGATATTAAATCAATCTGATGATCAATTAACATATCATGGACTAGCAGAGACTTGGGAGTTAGAGACCTAATATTTAACAAACCACATTTAATTTTTAAATTATGAGGAGGAACAGAGGTCAAACCATTCAATTTAGAGGCTTCATGTTTAATTTGAGTTTTACCAACTTTTTGTTTAATCACTTTGGGATTCTTATACATTATATTTTTATTTACTTTGGAGGGAGCAGACAATGATTCTCTGATGGGGAAGACAGGGGCTAAGTTGAGGGGTGGCGGATGAAGAGGAGCTGCAGAGAGGCGTGTAAGACTGCTACTCTGCTTCCTGGTCCCAACTCTGAGTTGTCAAGGTTTTGGAAATTTGGATAAAAATGATGCCAGATTGTTAGATAAGAGACACACCATCCAAAGTGGGATGGACGCCGTCTCGTCTAATAAGACCAGGTTTTCCCCAAAATGAGCTCCAATTATCTATGTAGCCCACGTTGTTTGCAGGACACCACACAGACAGCCAGTGGTCTTCAACCACTGGCTGTCTGTGTGATGACAAGTGGCTAAACATGTCATCACTGGTCAGATTGGGGAGGGGCCCAGAGAATACTACAGAGGCAGACATTGTTTTGGCAAAGTCACACACCAATTCCACATTAATTTTTGTGACTTCCGACTGCCGGAGTCGGACGTCATTAATGCCAGCGTGGATAACAATTGTGGAGTATTTACAGTTACTTTTAGCCAGCATTTTCAAATTTGACTCCATGTCACCTGCTCTGGCCCCAGGAATGCATTTGACTATGGCCGCTGGAGTCTCTAGGTTCACGTTTCTGACATAATGGCTGGCCCAGGGAACAGACACAGACTCAGAAATGGATTTAGTTATCTTTATTAAACCCAATGTTTGTGTGTGAATGCGTGAGTGTGCTATGGAGTGTATGCGTGTGCTGGATGGAGACTCAGAGCTGCTGGGAGGAAGCAGAGTGCCATGCAGCCTGGCAACCTTGTTGCAGGGAGATGGTGGTCGCCTGTTGTCCAGGGAGACAGCGCCCTCGGTCCCAGTGTCGTGGCAGCCGAAGAGATGATGGAGAGGAGAGGATGGAATCCGCCGCTGCGGGGTTCCACCTGTGCACAGGGGAGCAGTGGAGAACAGGTGAATAGAGGTTGGCTTACTTGTGATAGCGGAGAGATCCTCCGGGAGAAGATGCCGAGATGGCGAGGCTGAGCGTTGAGTCGGAGATGGTTTAGGAAGACAGGAGATGTGTTTCATAGCCTTGTAGACAGACGGCTCAGTGCAGGCCAGCGGGCTGAGTGGGTTTCAGTAGGCCTGCCCTGATGAGGAGCAGGTGTGTGCCCAGCTAAGGATAATAGTGGCCGAGAGCAAGTCATCACAGTACCCCCCCCCCTTCCCCCCCGAGGGGTGTCTCCTGGCACCAGCCTACCTGGGTGCGTCCGGTGGAAGTCCCTGATGAGTTGTTTGTCCAACACAATGGATGGACACACCCAGGAGCGACACTCCGTGCGATACCCCTCTCATTCCACCAGGTACTGCAAGCCACGACCCCAGCGTCGGACATCCAGGATGGAGGTGACCTTCCATGCTGGGTTATCATCGATCACCACTGGCAGAGGTGGAGACCTGGGAGGAGGACAGAGAGGGCTGGAAAAAAAAGGCTTAATCTAGGACACATGGAAGGTGGGACAGATGAGGAGGGAGGAGGGGAGAGACAGGCGCACAGCCACGGGGTCAATAATCCGGGTGATGGGAAATGGGTCAATAAACCGCTGAGACAATTTCCTCCTTTCACCCTTAAGGTTAATGTGCTGAGTCGAGAACCAAACCTGCTGACCCATCTGGTAAGCTGGAGCCGGCCTCCTGCGGTGATTAGCGACCTTGGAATTATGCTCTGCCATGCGTTGGACAGCCGTCCGGACCAACCAGCCGACAGCGTCTCAAATGTGCCTGGACCGAAGGCATGGCGATGTTCCCCTCCCCTTCGGGAAAGAGCGGAGGGTTGTAGCTCAGGGAGGCCTCGAATGGAGACATGCTGGTCGCCGATGATATTGTGGAATTGTGGGCATACTCGATCCATGGAAGCTGGGCACTCCACGAGGCCGGGTGAGATGAAGCCACACACCGCAGTGCAGCCTCCAGCTCCTGGTTGGCTCTCTCGCACTGACCGTTACTTTGGGGGTGGTAGCCGGAGGACAGGCTCACTGTAGCCCCCAGGGCATTACAGAAAGACCTCCAGACTTGAGACACAAACTACAGCCCCCGATCAGAGACGATATCCAATGGTATCCCATGGAGCCTGACGACGTGCGGCACCAGCAGATCTGCCATCTCCTTCGCCGTGGGGAGTCCCAGTAGGGGAATAAAACGGGCAGCCTTAGAGAAGCGATCCACCACTGTGAGCACGACGGTGTGATGATCAGACGGGGGAAGGCCGGTAACGAAGTCCACGGCGATGTGTAACCAAGGTCTGCCAGGAACCAGAAGAGGATGAAGCAGCCCTGCCGGAGGAGAGGAGGGCCTCTTGTCAGTGGCGCACTGGGGGCAGGCTCGGATGTAATCGGTGACGTCCCTCCGGAGCGACGGCCACCAAAATGACCTCTGGAGGACCTCGATCGTGTGGGAAACCCCCGGATGGCAAGCCAGTCTAGGAGAGTGGCCCCAATGGATCACCTCTCCCCGAACAGCAGAAGGAATGAACCATTTACCCGCTGGCCCCCCGCCCCGGTCCGGTTCTGCCTCTTGCGCCTTCAGGACCCTCTCCTTGATCTCCCACTAGAGGGCACCCACAACACACGAAGGCGGGAGGATGGGAAGGACGGGCGCTCCGCTGTGTCAGGGGAGAACTGCCTGGACAGCGCATCAGGCTTGGTATTTTTAGACCCAGGGTGGTAGGTGATGGTAAAATTGAAGCGGCCAAAGAATAAGGACCAGTGGGACTGGCGGGCGTTTAGACGCTTGGTCGTCCTTAGGTACTCCAGGTTCTTATGATCAGTCCAAACAATGAAGGGTTGGGCAGCCCCCCCCAACCAGTGATGCCACTCCTCCAGCGCAAGCTTAACCGCCAGGAGCTCCCTATCCCCGATGTCATAATTCCTGTCAGCTGGAGACAAACGGCAGGAGAAGAATGCGCAGGGTTGGACTTCCCCATCCACTGGAGAGCGCTGAGACAACACAGCCCCCACCCCAGAATCAGAGGCATCCACCTCCACCAAGCACTGTAGCGCAGGGTCCACTTGGGTCAAGATGGGGGAGGACGAGAACCGGGTCTTGAGCTCAGCGAACGTGGCCGCAGCCTCCTCAGTCCACCGAAAGGGCGTCTTCGGAGAGGTGAGATGGGTAAGAGGAAGATCGATGACACTGTACTTGTTAATGAAGCGCCGGTAAAAGTTGGCAAACCCCAGAAACTGCTGCAGCTGCTTCCTGGAGGAGGGGTAGGCCAGTCCACAACGGCCTTCACCTTGTCAGGGTCTGTGATGATCTGATTGTGGGTGATGGTGAAGCTGAGAAATGACGTCTTGGAGGTGTGAAACTCGCACTTCTCAGCCTTGATATAAAGCTGGTTCTCCAGGAGACGCTGCAGGACCCGTCTCACGTGGACGCGGTGCTCATCCAGGGACCGGGAGAAGATCAAGATGTTGTCCAGATAAACAAAGACGAATGACCCCAGGAAGTTGCGGAGGACATCGTTGATCAGTCTCTGGAAGATGGCCAGAGCGTTAGTCAGTCCAAACGGCATCACCAGGTATTCAAAGTGGCCGCTTGGGGTCCGGAAACCAATCTTCCACTCACCCCCCTCCCTGATGTGCACCAGATGGTAGGCGTTACGGAGGTCCAGCTTGGTGAAGATTGAGGTCCCCTGGAGAGAGTGGAAGGCCGTATCCATCAGAGGCAGCGTGTATTCATCCTTGATGGTGATGTCGTTGAGGGCATGGAAGTCAATGCACGGCCTCAGGGACCCATCCTTTTTCCACTAAAGCGAGAGGGCGTGGATACCGGAGTCAGTCAGGTCGGAGGAGCTAGGCTAGGCTGGCTAATGGAGGAGCTAGCGGGAGCTGTAGCACCGATGGACGCCGGTGGAAACGCCTGCTGCCCAGTCAGACGCTCCAACCGGCTGTTAATTTGGGTCAATTGATTTAAGAAAACCTGCTGCTTGTCAGCAATGTGATCCACACGAGCCTCTATGTTGTTTAACCGTTGTGCTAACGTGCTGTTCGCTGGGTCATTTTGACTGAGCCGTACTGACATAATGGACGGACTCAGAAATGGATTTAGTTATCTTTAATAAACCCAATGTTTGTGTGTGAATGCGTGAGTGTGCTATGGAGTGTTTGTGTGTGCTGGATGGAGACTCAGAGCTGCTGGGAGGAAGCAGAGCACCGTGCAGCCTGGCAACCTTGTTGCAGGGAGATGGTGGTCGCCCGTTGTCCAGGGAGACAGCGCCCTCGGTCCCAGTGTCGTGGCAGCTGAAGAGATGATGGAGAGGAGAGGATGGAATCCGCCGCTGCGGGGTTCCGCCTGTGCATAGGGGAGCAGTGGAGAACAGGTGAATAGAGGTTGGCTTACTTGTGATAGCGGAGAGATCCTCCGGGAGAAGATGCCGAGATGGAGAGGTTGAGCGTTGAGTCGGAGATGGCTTAGGAAGACAGGAGAAGTGTTTCATAGCCTGGTAGACAGACAGCTCAGTGCAGGCCAGCGGGCTGAGTGGGTTTCAGTAGGCCTGCCCTGACGAGGAGCAGGTGTGTGCCCAGCTAAGGATGATAGTGGCAGAGAGCGAGTCATCACAGTTTCTGACTACAGAGTCGCCAATGATCAGAGTTTTTTCCTCAGCGGGTGTGTCGCTGAGCGGGGAAAAACAATTAGAAACATGAACAGGTTGGTGGTTAACCAGGGCTTTGCGACTAGGCTTCCTTCTCACCATCACGCACCCAGTCTCCTCACTGCTGAGGAGGACCAGAGGACCGCTAGCAGGCCGCACGATGTTAGGGAGCTCCGCTGCAGCTAAGGGATGTCCATCAAGATTAACTGGCACAGATGGTGTTTCAATGAAGCGGAGCCGGGATTCCAAATCAGACAACCTCGCCTCGAACACCTCAAAAAGACAATATTTATTACATTTACCATTATCACTAAAAGAGGCAGAGGTGTAGCTAAATATCTAACAGAGCGAGCACATCAGAGGAGAAGGGGAGGGAGAGCTAATAGCCATAGCAAGTGGCTAACTTGAAGCTAACAAAAACACCGATCAAAGGTGAACAGAGGGATAAAGGGGGTGATTAGATGACACTGAGTGCGCACACAGGTGCAGGAGGCTTGATAAACAGAAGTGAGAGCTAACGGTAGAAGGAAAAAAGTGATTAAAATAAAATTAAAGGCAAAATCTTCAAGAGAATGAGGAGAGCTAACCAAAGAGCAAACCATAGAAAGCCAGCAACACAGGAAGTGACGATACATTTCCCGGTAAACCTTACGGTGATCCGCAGCAGCTGTGAAAGAGAAAAAAAAATTAAGTCTCTGACTCCTCTTGCGACTCAGTCCTACGAGGATGTGGGGAAGGCGAACCGCCAAATTCTCCAAGGAGGCATAGCAGCTGTGAAAAAACTGAAGCTGTGTGAGGGACTTGGCGGTTTGGCTTTAGATGCGGGAGCAGCCTTAAAGTCATCGGGGAAAGCAATTGACTAAATTCCCATTGTGCACCGCGGCTGAGAAACCAATACAAAGTCCTGTGTGCGGGCTGCTGTCTGCTTTAGGTGCGAGAGTAGCCCTAAAGGTTCCAAGGATGGCATCAGCCATGTTCCTCAGGCATGTGCAGCGGCGGAGGACGATGTATAAGTGTCTGGAGCCGGTTTGTCCCTGGTGCGTGGAGCGTGCCTGGTGCAGTGACCACATAGCTGGAAGTTGCGCTGTCCTCGTAATCCTGCGGTGTGCACGCGGGGCTTCTGTCCGCAGGAGGTCCACTGTCGGGAGGTGAGTCAGGGTCGGGGAGCTTGATGGAAATCAACGCAGACGGCACCGATGATCTTCCCCATTCAGGCTGTTTCCTTCGGTTCGCTCGTGTCGCCGATCACGGAGCATCTCAGTCCCAGTGCCGCCCGCTCCAGCGAGCGCGCTCCGGTGTGGATGAAGAGGTGAGTCCACAGCGCGGCAACGGGGAAAATAGTCCATTTCCCGTTATCTCACCAATTGGAGAAAGTGGCATAGTCGAGACGATCCATGCCACATCCAGGGTCACCAATGTGGAGGTAATAGAACAGGTGAGAAGGCAACGAGCTGGAAGGGTACAAGGTTTTATTCCTCCAACATACTGAAACATGCTTTATAGCTCGTGTGAGCTACTGCGGTGCTGAGGCATGTGTCACAAGCTCTTTTATACCCGTTTTACAGACAGAGAGAATGCATGGCACGTTAACATAGAGATTGTCATCTCATCATCATCGGTGGTCACTCATAGTCGAGTATGACTGTCCTCCCTCTTGGTCCTTGTGGGTCTTCAGGTGGGCATAGAGGCCAATTCTGGACCCGATTATTCTGCTGCAATGTGGGCAGGGGAATGTAATGGTGGTGGGTTTGGGTTGGTCCTGATTGTTGGTTGCTCTCTCCTTCCTGAGTCTGCGTTTGTCTTGTGCATCATGATGGAGGTCAGCGTTGTACTGTGCGGCACCCTCACGGACAATGTTTCTCCAGGTCGCCCTATCGGTTGCCATATTTTCCCAAGCTTTTAGGTCTATGTGGCACTTCTTTAGGTTTGTTTTTATGTTGTCCTTAAATCTCTTCTTCTGGCCTCCTGGAGCCCGCTTCCCTTCAGCTAGCTGGGAGTACAGGACTTGTTTTGGGAGGCGAGAGTCAGGCATTCGGATAACATGGCCAGTCCATCTGAGCTGGTTTTGGGCAATGGTGGTAGTGATGGTGGGAAGGTTAGCCTCCTCCAAGACGCTGGTGTTGGTGCATCTATCCTCCCAACTAATCCTGAGGATTTTTCGGAGGCGTCTCTGATGGTGTGCCTCAAGTGCCTTTAAGTGCCTGCTGTATGTAGTCCAGGCTTCTGATCCATACAGGAGAGCGGGGAGCACCACCACTTTATAAACCAGGATTTTGGTACAGTGGTACCTCTACTTACGAATTTAATTCGTTCCGGAAGAATTCTCGTAACGTGAAAAATTCGTAAGTAGAGGCGCGTTTTACATGTAAATGCCGTAATCCGTTCCAAGTCCCCAAAATTCGGGCATAAATTTTTTATAAATCATAAAAACGCATCAAAACATGTAACAAATACATGTTACAATTAGATTACTGCACAATAAACATAAAATGAGAGTTTAAAATGAGAGAAAGAATAATAAAAGCGAAAGAATAATAAAAATTATGTTCATTTACCTTTTAACTGCGATCGTCGGCGTCGGCGTCGGCGTCACCTTTTGCCTTCTTTGGTTCATGTTCTGTCTCATCAGTGGTTTTTGCCTGACGTTTTGTGATGAAACGATCCAAGGACGTTTGCTTTTATCGGCTTGTAAGGGCTTCCTTTTGTTTTAATACCGTGCTGATCGTTGATGTTGTTTTTTTTTTTCCCAAAACTTTATTAAGAACAAGGTGAAAGTACAGAGTTATAACGTAGATGGTGATAAACATGGCAGTTAACAATTTTTTTTTCTCTAAATTGTGTAGTTCAGTCAACAGTCTTACAAGAGGTAAGAAGGATAAAATAAAGTAGTAAGAATAGTAAATAATAATAAGATAAAGCGAGATCAACCAAACGCATCCATTCGTGGCCAGTGGGATACCAGGAAGATGCTAGGCGATAGCCAATGGCAGAGCAGCTACAGGTATGTTTACGTTCGGTAAAATACGGGAGCTGCAAGGAGCGCATACTTTTTTTGCCTTTCGTATCCTGAAATTTTGTTCGTAACTAGAGGCAATATTTTCCCGTTGAGGCGTCTCGTAACCTGAAAATTTCGTATGTAGAGACGTTCGTAAGTAGAGGTACCACTGTATTCGCTTGGAGATCGCGGTTCTCAAAGACTCTCCCCCTTAGCCTTGAGAAAGCCCCACTGGCACTGCTGAGGCGGTGGTGTATTTCATCATCGATGACGGCTTTTGATGAGAGGAGGCTGCCAAGATATAAGAAGTGGTCCACATTTTCCAGTCGGATGTTATCAATGGAGATGTTTGGGGGTATGGCAAGTGCACTGCAGTTTGGTGATGGCTGGTGGAGTATTTGTGTCTTTTTTATATTGACGGCCAAACCGAGCTGTTTGTATGCTTTGGCAAAGGCAGACAAGATTCACTGAAGGTCCTCTTCTGAGAGGGCTATGAGAGCGTTGTCGTCTGCATACTGCAGCTCCATGATGGATATGGTGGTGGTTTGACCTTTAGCTCTAAATCGGTTGATGTTGACAAGTTGACCGTTGATTCTGTACTTGATTTTGACTACCGGGGGCAGATGTTGGTTTGTGAGATGGAGAATAGCAGCAATATAGATGGAGAATAGTGTTGGAGCGATGACACATCCCTGTTTGACTCCCGTGTCAACCCTGAAGGGTTCTGTTTCATCTCCACTGCCACTGAGTACCGTGGCAGACATATTGTCATGCAGCAGTCTCAGTACCTGGATGTATTTTTCTGGGCAGCCAATCTTTGCCAGAACTAGCCAAAGGGCCTGACGGTTTACTGAGTCGAAGGCTTTGGTAAGGTCTATGAAGGCCATGTATAATGGTAGATTTTGTTCCCGGCATTTTTCTTGCAATTGGCGAGCAATGAAAATCATGTCTGTGGTGCCTCTGTTTGGGCGAAAACCACTCTGGGACTTGGGAAGAATGCTCTCTGACAGGGGGGTGAGTCTATTGGCCAAGACCCGGGCAAAGGCTTTCCCTATGGTGGACAGGAGAAAAATGCCACGGTAATTCCCACAAAACTGCCCTGTCCCCCTTTTTAAAGATGGAGACAATCAAGGCATCTCTGTGCTGTGCAGGGATTTCCTCTACTTCCCATATTTTCAGGAGCAGGGCATGGATGTGCTTCAGAAGATCAGGACCGCCTTTCTTCAGGACTTCTGCTGGGATGCTGTCAGGTCCAGCAGCCTTGTTGTTTCTCATCTTCCTGATGGCGTCCTGTACCTCATCCAAGCTAGGTGGTTTTCCCATGCTTTCCTCTATGGGCTGTTGAGGGAGTTGATCAAGGGCCTCCATCTCAGGAGTGGTGTCCCTGTTTAAGAGGTCCTTATAATGCTCTTTCCACCTGTCTGCAATTGCCTCCTTGTCCTTCAGAAGTGAGAGACCATCTTTGGAGCGAAGGGGGGTTAGGCAGCGGTGGCTGGGGCCATATACCGCTCTTGTATACCACTCCATATACCGCTCATCAAAGAATCCTCTTGTGTCTCCAGAGTCGACAAGCTGCTGGATCTCCAGGACCTTCTTTGCCCGCCACTGGTTCTTCAATTTCCTAACAAGTGTTTGTACGGCTGCCTTCGCTTTGGCATGGGCTGCTCTTTTAACCTTGCAGTGAATGTTGTTTTGCCAGGTGATAAAAGTTTGCCGCTTGATGTCGATGAGCTGTTGGATCTCACTGTCATTCTCATCAAACCAGTCTTGATGTCTCCACTTTTTATGACCGAGGATGCTTTTGCAGGAGTCCACGATGGCAGTGGAAAGTGTGCTCCAGTGTTTTTCAGTATCCTCTGGGTACTGTTTGGGCAAAGCTGCCCTAAGAGTATCTTGCAGCTGTTGTTGGTAGATAATGTCGTCCAACAACACGATCTTAAGTTTTGGCCGGCTCTGTCCTTTCTGCAACCTTCTTTTCCGCATTAAGCAGATAGACATGATGGAGCAAATGAGGCCGTGGTTAGTCCAGCAGTCATCTGCACTGGTCATTGCTCTGGTGTTAAGGACATTGCGGCGGTCTTTGGAGCGGACTATGATGTAGTCAATGAGATGCCATAATTTGGAGCGGGGATGCATCCATGATGTTTTGAACTTGGTTTTCTGATGAAAAAGTGTGTTGGTGATGACCAGGTTGTGCTCTGAGCACTTGGTTAGCAGTAGTATGCCATTGGAATTTATGTTTCCAACCCCTTCTCTCCCCAGCGTGCTGCTCCATAGATGATGGTTTTGTCCCACTCTGGCATTAAAGTCTCCAAGCAGGATTAACTTATCCTCCTTTGGGACTTCAGATAGTATTTTGTCCAGGTCAGCATAGAAGGCCTCCTTTACTTTATCCTGTGCATCAAGTGTTGGAGCGTAGGCACTAATAACGGTGGCCATTTGACTGCAGGCAAGCATCAGAGGAATGGTCATTAGGTGCTTGTTGATGCCCACAGGGAGTTCATGGAGGTGGTTGATGAGGCAGTTCTTAATAGCAAATCCCACACCATGGATTCGTGGCTCATTTGCAGGCTTTCCCTTCCAAAAGAAAGTATACCCTCCTTTTTTCCTCCTTCAGCTGACCTTCATCAGCCAGTTGGGTCTCAGAGAGTGCTGCGATGTTGATCCGGAACTTCCTTAGCTCTCTGGAGATGATGGCAGTTCACCTTTCAGGTCGATCACTGGCTTGGTTTTCCATAAGGGTTCGCACATTCCAGGCTCCAATATGTAATTTTGTATGTTTCTGACCGCGTGGTGGTGATCCCTCTGGATGCGGTATTCTAGACAGGATTTTGTGAGGCAGGCTATGTTTGGGGTACCTTTTCTAACCCCCTCCCCTACTGGGGTGAGCAGAGTGGATCCTAAATAGGGCTGCTCAGTCATGAGTGCAGCTGCCGAGAAGCTCTTTCTACCTCAGTCCAAGAGCTTAACGACTGTATCAAGCACCCATCGCCTGTGTGCCAGGTCGTGGCTAAGAACTCCTAGACTTCACTGTCCTGTCCCCGTTACCACTTCCTGATCGCCACAGGACTTTATCTTGTCCAAGATGTAAATTGGATGGGCTCCCCTCGGGAGGACGCCTGCGGGTGACGTCTTTTATCGTGGGGAGACTGATGCGCCTGCAGCCACCACACAGTCCTTGGCAGAGAGGGGCCTGAATCCAGTGGCATGGAATCCAAAATGACTGGAGACCACTCTCTGTTGCCGCCTTCATCTGCCTTCAGTGTCGTTGTGACCCATGGTGTCATCCTCCACCACTCTCGCCGTTGAGGTCTTTCTTTGATTGTCATCTAATACATATCAGTCAATACGTGTCATTAGCGTGACATCAGCTGGCGCCCGGATGTCCTCTCCATCCTCCAGGGACCTTATAAGACAAGATCAGATCAGATAAGATAAGCCTTTATTAGTCCCACAATGGGGAAATTCCAGGATTGCAACAGCACAGGCATAGCAACACTCAGAGCAATAATTTAGAAGATAAGAAAATAAGAGCAGTGAATATACATATGTACACATAAATATATAAATATATATACATAGTGCAGAGCACTGTAGCTGGATGGAATAAACAGCATAACCATCTATTTAGTTACCCTACATAGTATGAATATGTACCCATACATATTGTTACCCTCCATAGCGGCTGATATTGTCCTAGTTGTATACTGGAGGGGACCATTTGTGTAAGTCTGTTGCGTCTTTTGCATACAATACTATTAGGTCGTCTCATTTTTTTTTGCTATCTCTGTGAGCAGCTCTGCTTAGGTTATACAGTCTGACAGCCGTAGGTAGGAAGGACCTGCGAAACCTCTCGGTAGCGCACCTAGGATGATGTAGTCTACTGCTAAATGAGCTCCTCAGTGCGTTCAGTATGTCCAGCATAGGGTGGGACTCGGACTCCAGCAGAGATGACAGTTTAGCCACCATCTTTCTCTCTCCTATCTCCACTGGGTCAAGGCGTTGCCCCAGGACAGAGCTAGCTTTCTTGATCAGTTTGTTAAGTCTCTTCCTATCGGCTGCTGTAATGCTGTTTCCCCAGCAGACCACTCCAAAAGTGATGGCTGATGCCACCACCATGTCGTAGAATGTCTTCAAGAGCACCCCTTGTACACCAAAAGACCTGAGCCTCCTCAGTAGGAACAGCCTGCACTGTCCCTTCTTGTAGAGTGCGTCGGTATTGTGTGACCAGTCTAGTTTATTGTTCAGCTGAACACTCAGGTACTTGTAAGATGTCACCATCTCAATGTCTGTTCCCTGGATGTTTACTGGTGCTGTGAGGGGTTGTCCTTGCCTGCGACAGTCCACCACCAGCTCCTTAGTTTTCCTCATGTTGATCTGGAGGCAGTTCCGATGGCACCAGTCCATGAAGTCCTGGATAAGTCCTCTGTACTCAGCTTCATCTCCGTTGGAGATGAGGCCGACGATCGCAGAGTCATCAGAGAACTTCTGTAGATGGCAGTGTGCTGTGTTGTGTGAGAAGACCGCAGAATAAAGGGTGAACAGGAAGGGAGCCAAAACCGTTCCCTGGGGGGGCCCCGTACTGCCGATGATCGTGTTGAACACACAATCCCGGGTTCTCACAAACTGTGGCCGGAGTGTGAGGATGGCGCCCACAGCGGTCGACATGGTGCTTCGCTGCGCTCTTTGTTTGTTTTTGTTTGTCAATTGTGTGTCTGCTTGCACTTATACCCGTGAAGAACTTCTAAATATCAGGACTTTGACCCCCACGGACCTCCTCCCAGTTTTTCTAGCCCCTGCCGCCGATCTGGTTTATTGTTTGGCTCGGAAAGTGAGACGGCGGAAGAGAGGAAGACGAGCGGGCACTCTCGTACGACTTCGCAGGAGAGGCTCGCGAACGGCGCTGCCTGGCATATTTCTGTCCAATACCAACTCTCTCTCTAACAAGGTGGATGAACTGAGACTGCTGATGCGTTTTAAGGACCTCGCCTCCTCAGCTGTCCTCTGCTTTACTGAGACTTGGCTCCGGGAAAATATACCGGACAGCGCGCTGCGCCTCGACGGCTTCCAGCTCTTCCGTGCTGATCGTGACACAGAGCTTTCCGGCAAGACCACAGGAGGCGGAGTCTGCTTCTACATCAACTGCAGCTGGTGCTCTGATGTAACGGAAATTTCCAAACACTGTTCTCCTGCCTTGGAATTTCTTGTTATCAATTGCAAGCCCTTCTATTCCCCGCGGGAGTTTGCTTCTTTCATACTCATCGCTGTGTATGCCCCTCCCGACGCGGACACGCGCGAAGCTCAGCGCGTGCTCACGGATCACATTCAACACACAGAGCGGAGTTTTCCAGACTCGCTGATTATTGTGGTTGGCGACTTTAATCAGAGCAATCTGAGCCACGATCTCCCCCGCTACAAACAGTTTATTAAATGCCCCACCAGAGGATTAAACACACTGGATCACTGTTACACCACAGTGAAAGACGCATATCGCGCTGTTCCTCGCGCTGCGCTGGGATTATCTGATCACGTGATGGTTCACCTCATTCCCACATACAGACAGAGATTGAAGCTCACTAAACCTGTTGTGAGCACTACGAAGATACGGACCAGTGATGCTGAGGAGAAGCTGGAAACGTGCATGGAAATATCTGACTGGGGCATGCTTAAAGGAGCCACGCATAAGTGGAGAAATATGAAAAGTGGAGACAGGGACTGCTACAGGGAGGTTAAATACCGGTTTAACAGAGAGCTGAAGAGGGCTAAATCTCTATACTCAGAGAGACTCCAGCAGCAGTTCACTGCTAATGATTCGGCTTCCGTGTGGAGAGGACTGAGGCAAATCACCAACTATCGACCTAAGGCTCCTAAAGGTCAGGATGACAAAGCCCTTTGTCAGAGACTGTCCCAACACTATGCCCGTTTTGACACCTTGTCATCTGTGTCCAACTCCCCCCCTCCTTCCAGCTCCACAGCCTCCACATTCCCTACTTCATTTAAGGCACCCCCCCCCTCCTCCCCCCCTCCCCTTATCATCAGTGAGCAGGATGTGCTCAAACAGTTCTCCAGACTGAACCCGCACAAGGCCCCCGGCCCAGACGGCGTGTCTCCCTCCACCCTGAGACTTTGTGCGAAACAGCTGGCTCCTGTCTTCACAGACATTTTTAACACCTCCCTTAAGTTATGCCACGTGCCGTCCTGCCTCAAATCCTCCACCATCATCCCTGTCCCCAAGAAGCCACGGATCACTGGACTTAATGACTACAGACCTGTAGCGCTCACCTCTGTAGTCATGAAGTCCTTTGAGCGCCTGGTCCTGTCCCACCTCAAGTCCATCACCACCCCTCTCCTGGACCCACTGCAGTTTGCCTACCGAGCCAACAGGTCTGTAGACGATGCAGTCAACCTGGCCCTCCACTCCATCCTGCAGCACCTGGACTCCCCGGGAACCTACGCCAGGATCCTGTTTGTGGACTTCAGCTCCGCATTCAACACCATCCGCCCCGCTCTGCTCCGGGACAAGCTGTCCCTGCTCAACGTGCCTGACTCCCTCTGCAGGTGGATCATCGACTTCCTGACGGACCGGAGGCAGCATGTGTGGCTGGGAAAGACTGTCTCAGACTATACTAGCATCAGCACCGGATCACCCCAGGGCTGTGTACTTTCCCCCCTACTCTTCTCCCTTTACACCAACTCCTGCACCTCCAGCCACCAGTCTGTCAAGTTGATCAAGTTTGCGGACGACACCACCCTCATCGGGCTCATCTCCAACGGCGACGAGTCCGCCTACAGGAGAGAGGTGGCCCAGCTGGCGTCCTGGTGCAACAATAACAACCTGCAGCTGAACGCTCTGAAGACAGTGGAGATGATTGTAGACTTCAGGAAAGTCACAACCCCTCTGCCCCCCCTCACCCTCTCAGGCTCTCCCATCACCACTGCTGATTCCTTCCGCTTCCTAGGCACTACCATCACCAGGGACCTCAAATGGGAGCTGACCATCAGCTCACTCATCAAAAAAGCCCAGCAGAGGATGTTCTTCCTGTGGCAGCTGAGGAAGCTCAAGCTACCCACCAAGATGTTAGTGCAGTTCTACACAGCCATCATCGAGTCCATCCTCACCACCTCCATAACCGTGTGGTACGCAGGAGCCACTGCCAGGGACAGACTAAGGCTGCAGCGCGTCGTGCGCACTGCTGAGAAGGTGATCGGCTGCAAGCTCCCATCTCTCCAGGATCTGTACATCTCCAGGACCCGGAGGCGTGCTGGCCGGATCATAGCCGATCCCTCACACCCTGGTCACGTACTGTTTGCCCCCCTCCCCTCTGGTAGAAGACTTCAGTCCATCCAGACTAAAACCTCCCGTCACATGAACAGCTTCTTCCCCTCTGCCATTAGACTGCTGAACACTAAGTGACTCTCGTGCACCATGTACAGCAGCTCAACCAGACTCATGTTAATCATCACTGTTTTCTTCCTGCATTACCGACTGCACTATATAGTTCTCCACAGTATCTGCTGCTGGCTAATATATATTTTAACTGTTGACCAGTATCACTTAATCTTATCCTACACTTTATTACATGTATAGTTTATTTCTCTTATCTTATCATGTTTAATGTTGCAGCACTGTACCGAGACAAATTCCTAGTTTGTGTACTACATGAACAATGGCAATAAACCTGATTCTGATTCTGATTCTGATTCTAGTCCAGGATCCATGATGACAGGTGCCGGTCCACCCCTGTGCACAGCAGCTTGTCCTTCAGGATCATCGGTTGGATGGTGTTGAAAGCACTGGAGAAGTCAAAGAACATGATCCTCACTGCGTTCCTGGGCTTCTCCAGGTGGGACAGGGAAGGGTGAAGGAGGAAGATTACTGCATCCTCCACCGCAATGCCATGCTGGTAGGCAAACTGGAGTGGATCCATCGCTGGTCCCACCAGGGGGCAGAGGTGAGCAAGGAGAAGTCTCTCCAGGGTCTTCATCATGTGAGATATCAGGGCCACTGGTCTGTAGCTGTTCAGGTCTTTGGGGTGGGAAGTCTTTGGTATAGGTACCACACAAGATGTTTTCCACAACTGTGGTACCCTCCCCAGCTTCAGGCTCAGGTTGAAGATGTGCTCCACAATCCCACACAGCTGGTCTGCGCAGGATTTGAGGAGCTTTGCGCTGATGCCGTCCGGTCCTGAGGCCTTCCTCACCTTGATCTTCCTCAGCGCCGTCCTCACCTGGGTCTTAGTGAGGATCAGGTTGGGGGGCTGTGTGCTGGGAGTGGGGGGGGGTGTTGGTGGAGTGGGGTGTGGACAGCAGGTCTCGATGACTTTAGAGGCAGCAGTGGTTGGTGTGCAGTCGGGGGGGGGGGGGCGGTTGGTCAAACCTATTAAAAAACAGGTTCAGATTGTTTGCCCACTCCCTGCCCCCCATGGCCTGGGAGGAGGTATTCTGGAGCCCAGAGATAGTTTTAAGGTTTCTCCAGACCCCGCCGATGTTGCTCCATTGCAGCTTGTCCTCCATCTTCTTACTGAAGCTGTCCTTGCCTTCTCTGATCTTCCTTCTCAGCTCCCTCTGTACGGACTTCAGCATCTCCCTGTTCCCCGACTTGAAGATCCTCTTCTTCTCTCTCATAAGTGTTTTTTTTCTCAGGGTTGATCAAGGGTTTGTTGTTCGAGCAACACCGTATGGCCTTGGTGGGTACAGTGTTGTTCACACAGAAGTTGATGTAGTCTGTGATGGTGTGAGTGAGGCCATCGATGTCTTCACCACGTGGATCAGAGAGCTGCTCCCAGGCAGTGGTTTCAAAACAGTCCTTTAGAGAGTCTATTGCCTCCTCATACCATAACTTCACCGTGCACATGACCGGAGGTTGTCTTTGTACTAGGGGTTTGTACACTGGCAGGAGATGAACCAAGTTGTGATCCGATCTCCCGAGTCGGGGGAGTGATGATGAGGTGTACTCCTCCTTAGTGTTAGCATAGAATAAGTCCAGTGTTTTATTGTCTCTATTGTGGCATGTGACATACTGGGTGAATGTGAGCAGAATGGGGGACAGTGAAATATGGTTGAAATCACCTGAGATGAGAAGATGAGCACCTGGGTGTTCTGTCAGCAGCCTGCCAGTTACTGAGTGAATGGCGTCACGCGCTGTCCCCGCGTTCGCCGTTGGATTTGCATAAATAACAATGCAGATCAAGTGTGAGTATTCCCTCGGGAGATAGGTAGGCTGCATGCTAACAGCTAGCAACTCAATGTCTTTGCTGCAGTGTTGTTGTTTAACCGTGATATGTCCCGGTCTGCACCAGCTGTTATTGACATACATTATCACTCCTCCGCCCCTTGCCTTCCCACTGTCTGGTGTGCGGTCTGCCCGTATTGTGTGGAAACCCTCCAGTTTGATGTTAGCATCTGTTGCTAGTTCTGTTAGCCACGTCTTAATAAACAACATCATGCTAATCTCTCTGAAGACGCTCTGGTAATGAGCCATAGCCGCTAGCTCATCTGTCTTATTCAGTAGCAATCGTACATTCCCCATAATAACGGATGAAAGGACGGGTCTGTACCTTATATTTCTCACCTGCCATCTTGCTCCAGCATGGCATCTCTGTCGTTTCTGTCTTATTTCACCCTGTATATTGAAGTCTTGCGCTAGCATCTTGGTCCAGTTAAGTGCTAACAGCTGGTTTCTACTGTAACGTATCCTACTAAAACAGTGGCTCTGTCTGCCGGCTCAGGAGACATTTGGGCGATCCGTGTGTCCGTCCGTCCGTGATGGGTAAGGTGTCGCCGGATCAGAAAGATTAGCAAGAGAAGCCAGATAGTAAATAGAAATAGGAAGAAATTGATCCGCTGTTGCAAAAAGGCAGCCTACTCGTGTGGCGCCGGAAGCGTGTTATACATAACAGTCCATCGTTCTGCCCCTCTTCCTGCTTCTGGGTATCAGAAGAATGTCCACCCGCTGTGTCTAGTGTCACCACACTCCAGGATTTATTGGTTCACATCCATTGTGGGAATCAAACAGCGCTGATGTGGTGTCAAAAAGTAAATGACATTTAACAGGATTTTATGTTATTTTAATGGAGAGAGGTGTAACATTCAAAATTTAATCACGCATCATTTTATTTATATGATGATTCATTAATATTTTTTTTTAATTCCATCCACATTCACATTTTCATTGCAGACTTAGTGTTGGAGTCTATAGCATTATTTTATTATTTTTTAAGATGAATGAATGATTGAATGAATGAATGAATGAACGAACGAACAGGAGAAAAGGGTATACAGAAATAGCAACATAGGAATATAAAATGAAAATAAATACTGACACGTATGTCCAAGGGAGATGTGTTCACTCCAGAAGCAGGTCCAGAACAGCAGGAAGCCTCCACAAACACTGATCTTTATATGAGCATCACCTGACACTGACGTCAGCTGAACTGTGCTATTTCTCTGATTTTTCAAAATGTCTCTAAAAGTTGGTCCAAACGCTATAGAGTGAACCCAGCTTTAACTTAGGCTGACTTAGGTAAACTCTGCATAACTTTGCTCAGCACTCAGGAACTTTTACAAAATAAGCATCATTTTCACCAACGTGTATTTCAAAATGTCAGTAAATTTTTAGCAGGCTGAAAATTTTAAAAGAGCAAAACTTTTGCCAGCGTTTGCCAACAATCACCAGCAATCATTAACTTTTGCCCGCAGAGACAGACATCTACCAAAACCTAAGTAAAAGTCGGTCCAAACATTGTAGTGTGAATTCACCTTAAGGACTTTCACCCTTAAAGATCCACATAAGTCTATTGCCAGTGGTGACAGTTCTATTTCTTACCAGTAAAGAAATGCCAGAGGGAGACACACAGACACACTAGCAACATTATCCCTACTCCCACTGCACAGCCGATCCCCAGAGACGCACCATCAATTCCTGAAAAGTCCCCAAATACCAAATCAGTCAAAAGGACAAATAATGCAACCAAGTGCCTGGATACAGAATCATATGAATTTCTATACCTCTGTGTATCTCACCAGAAGACAGGTGGAAAGCCATACGATCAGATCCCTGAGAGTTAATGCTGATGCAGATGACAGAGGGACGTCTTCACCTGGTCGGTACAGAGTGATGATGCTCTGGATGTTCTTGATCCCCTGGATCACCTCCCAGATTTGGATGTCGGCAGAATGATTGACAGGTTTTCCGTCCAGTTCCCAGACAAGAGAAGGAAGTGGGTGACCGTGGCTGTTGCAGGTACATTTGCTCAGGAATGAACACTGAAAACAATGGGAAGATGGCAGGATTTTTTGAGCAGCTGAGAAACGAAAGACAGTTAGACATCTGTGTGCACTTCTGGACTCTTTTTACAATTATATAAGTGAATGTCATTGATAAAAATGTATTTTTCTTACATACAACATCAATGCTAACAGGCTATGAGGATTCAGCTCCGTGGACGTTAACAGCTTTGCAGTTGTAGGGATCTTCTGAGAGTTCAGTCATATTGATAATGAAGTGTTGTCCAGAACCCACTACCTCTTTTTGTCCCCCAGCTTGTCTGAACCAAGTGAAGTCAACTGCTGCTGGATTAGCGATGCTTGTGCCGGTCAAAATTACAGGCGTGCCCTCCAGTACCAGACTGATGGGGTCAACAGACATTGCCGTGTTCTTGGGGGGGATCTGAAAGAAATTCTTGTTGTTAGTGAAGCCTATCTACATACAATGGGGGAAACAAGTATTGAACATGTCAGCATGTTTTTCAGTACATATACAATATTTCCAATCAGACAATTCACATGAAGTTTTCACCAGACATTCATATTAACTCAAGAAATCCACCCATATAAAGAAATCAAAGCATTTTAATCTATGAACAAATGCATGTGTAATAAATTATGATGAAACAGGAAAAAAATATTGAACACATTAAATTATTTTAATACTTGGAACTGGGGGTTGTATTTAATCCTTAGTGGAGAAGCGTTTGTTTGCAGTAACAGCTTCAGGACATGGGGCAAAGGTAGGAATTTGGCCTAAAATTCTGAACAAGTGCTGTTAAATCCTAAAGATTTTGGGGTTCCCTTTTGTATATCCTGATCTTTAGCTCTTCCCACAAATTGTCAATTGGATTTCAGTCAGGTGACTGACGGGGCCATGTCTAACAGCTTGACTTTCTTTGTTGAAAAATAATTGAGAATATACTTCACTGTGTATTTGCAATCAATTACTGGAAGGTCTACCCAGGTCTAACCAGGTCTCGTCCTTGTCCTCGCAGTTGGCAGCAAATTATTTTCGAGAGTAGTCTGCTGAATGTCCCATTCATTGTTCCTTCATTTATATGATTTCTGTCAATGATGCTTCCACCTCCAAACTTCATTGTTGGGATATTATTTTTGGGAGATGTGCATTGCTTTTCACCTCCAAACACAGTAAGACGGCAGTCAAATGTTTTACCAACTCATCTTCAACTGACCACACCTCATTCTCCCAGGATTTTATACATGTGTTCCAACGCTGCTTAGCAAATGTTAAACAAGTTTCAAGAGGCCTATTGTTTAACAATGAACTCCTGCAATGTGAGTATACATTGAACCCATTACTTTTTGTGCACTGCCTCTTTTCTCTTTCGCAAAGGTCCCTGGTGCTTCCAAGTCTTTCCAGAGCTCTTTTAGTTATTCTTGGTTCTTGTGCTTCTGTTCTGACTAGCCTTCTGACTCCCTGGTCAGATATTGTACAAAGGGCTATTGTGCATGGCCAGTTGATGGTAGATTGATGTTCCTTTCACTTTTAGGTAGTGATTTCAGTGGCACTTACTAGAAGATAAAGACTTCTGATGACATCTGTACCCAAATCCATCAATGCATTTTGTGGCAATCAGGTAGCAAAGGTTTTTCTAACAACTTAGATTTTGGCTGATTTCTTCCTTACTGATAGGATCATCTGTCTAAACTGCTATAAAATATCAACAGTTGAGACAGGTGATCCTGTCACTGTAGCAAAATGAATGAATATTTCTTACTTCCACACAGACTACACTTTTGTTTTTCCTAATGTCACCGTGTCAGACTCCAAAATGAACTTGAAATAAGATGCCAGGAAAATTAGCCTGTGTGTGTGATGAACAAATAAAAGCTATAAGGCTCACCAGTCTGACGTAGTGTTTACAAAACTGACCAAGTGCATTCTGGGAAGGGTAGGCCATGGTAGTTTGCTGAGATTATGTCTAGCATCACTAAGAAGCAGACACTGGGAAGTATTGCTGTGTTGTAAACTGCAATAGTCATTCTCACAACCACCATGGAAAAAAAGATTAACAACGGAATAGGCTTTTATTGTGTTTCAATGTGGAAGAAAAAAGCAGAGTCTTCGTTTTGGATCTAACAAAGAGGTGACGCCTAGCCTGGATTGTAGCCGTGAGAAGACCCAACAAAACTTTCAACCACATTTTCAACCACATCCCTTTATCGATGGTGGTCTGCTAAAGCATTTTCATAAAGATACGCTACAATTCATTGTATATAACTCTGTTGTTGCTGAGTGGTTAAAACTTACTTGGTCATAGAATTTTGCCTATGTTAGCAGTGTTAAGCTAAACAAAGCTAAGCTATGCTAAGCTAAACATCATCACCATCATCATAGCAGTGTGTCGTCGCTAGTCCAGCTAAGCTAAACAAAGACTCTGATATTTGAGTAGTTAGAAAAAGTACATCACTACACACTTCCCAATGTGTAAATGGTTGACTTTGTTCTACACCTAAGTATTTTCCTCCTGTTTTCTTTGCTTTTACAGGCAGACCAGCTTATGAAATGCTAGTGTGTGATGCTAACTGGGCACTTTCTCTAAACCGGTATCAAGCCACTCCGTCCCCAAATCACAACGTACCCTAAACCTTCTGTCCCTGTTTAATTAAATACTTACCAAACCAAAATGATGTTGTTTTGGTTTATTTTTAATATCAAAATGAGATTCAAAACAGAAGCAGAAATTAAGGCTGAAATTAAACTCTCAAAAATGTCATGGCAATCAGTGGCATAAGAGTAGCAACTGATTTTAATTACCCAAACCCCAGCCAGTTACTAGATTTACCACAGAATCTGCAGTGATTTTTAAATATTTTTTTATATGAACATTTTGTTTTGACTTTTTGACACACACCCCCGCAAAAAAAACAAAAACAAATGAAAGGCAAAACATCCCTCCATTGGTGTTTAGCTGTCAGCTGCTACTCTTTTGCCACTGATTGCCATGACATTTTTGAGTTTGACAGTAGCCTTAATTTCAGCTTCTGTTTTGAAGCTTTGATAAGCTAGTGATCACATTTTGGTATTACAAATAAACAACAACAACATTTTGGTTTGGTAAGTATTTAATTATGCAGGTATGGAACGTCTTAAGGTACGTTGTGATTTAGGTACGGAGTGACTTGGTAAAGAGTGTCCAGAAACCCTCTAAATACTGGGCATGCAGAGGTTCAAGCTCCAACTCCTGATAGGTTTAACCACTTATGCAGAAGGGCGAGGAGATCACGGCAAAAAGAATTGGCAGGACATGCAAGTGAACCCCCAACACCACTGGCCGCATGACTGAGATGGATAATGTAGTTCCTTTATATTCAGGTAGATTTTTTTTTTGGCCTATGTTTTTCTGTCTAAAATGTATATTGGGATTCCTTTTGATTACAAAATATATTAACCTAAAGTAGTATATTGTCCTTATCACCTACAGATGACACCACACCTCTGGCTGAGATGGAAGAAAAAACATCTGATGAAGCAGCACAGATCTGTCAGGCTGATGATGCTCCCATGAAAAATGTGCAAGAACAGCAGAATTGTAGCATGTGTCACCTTAGGCTTAAATTTTGCTCTTGCAAGAGTAGAACAGAATAGAATAAGCTTTATTGTCATTGTACAGTAGTACAGCACAACAAAATTATAGGACTGTGGCTTTCTTCAGAAGCTGTCACCAAGAGACAGTATTGGCAGACTGTGGATTTGATATTAAGGAAAGCATTGCCCTTGTAGGTGCCACACTGAAAATACCTGCATTCACCAGGGGCCACAGCCAGCTTGATACCAGAGACGTGAATGTAGCTACTGCCACGCCTCCTACTTTTCTACCTCTTCTTTTCAACCCAGTTGGTCGAGGTGGATGGCCATCCTGAGCTATGGTTCCACTCAAGGTTTCTGCCCATTAAAGGAATGTTTTTTCCTCTCCTGTGTCAACACAGTGCTTGGTCTTAGGGGTCTCTGCTGGTTTCTATAAATTTGAGAGTGTCGCCTAAACCCACCCTTTTGTAAAGTGCCTTGAGATAACCCTGTGTTGTGATTTGGTGCTACAGTATATAAATAAATTGAATTGAGAGAGTAACAGGGTATTACACCCTATTACCCTCTCCATGTGGAGAGATTAATAGGGTGCATGTGCTCCAAATATAAAATACTGAATGACATTATACGTCTGGCCTTTGTGGTACCATGTGAAGGTGAGGACATGACTTTACTGGATAAGGTTGTTGTTGTAACCTGTGCTTTGACCAATATGTATCCAAGTGTCATTATAAAGCCATAGTTTTAGAATGCAGGCACTGACATGTTGTGTATGGTTTACCCCTTCAGACATAATGTCTTTAGCGGCTTTGTAACAATTTAAAAATAAAGTACACACTGGTTTCCAAACTCCAGCTCTTTATTTATAAGGTGCAAAATTCTGAGCATACCTTAAGTTGTGGAAAACACGGTACAGAATGTGTGCAAAGCACAGTCCAAAAATGGGTTTTTTAGCTGTAATATTTTTCAAAAGCTTTGTAAAATGTGGAACACTTTCAAGTCACAAACAATAGAATAGAATAGGCTTCACTGTCATTGTACAGTTGTACAGTACAACCAAATTGTGGGTGCTCCACCAGGCTCCACCAGGCACCCTCCCGCTCATGACCAAGATGCGGCATCCTCTAGGGATGGAGAAGTCAGAATATTCTCACCTTTTAACACGGTGAGAATGAGGCGTCACCTACCCATCCCTAGACGATGCGACGCGCTCAACATCACGGACTTTTACAATGATGTGATAGGTATCCTCAGAGAATTGGCGGAGGATGCCCGATCACATGTGCAACGCACTGATGTAATCCAGCTGGAAGTTGTCGGTGAAAGCGTGAGGGGCAACATCGACGTTACAGCTGAAGAAGACAGGGGTAATATTTTACTGGCCTTTGAGGGTTTGCTTGATCAGGTAGTACAGTCCAACAATAGTATCACTGTGAACGAGAGTTTAGAAATAATCCTACAGGTGGTGCATAACACCAGAGGCGGTGGTAAATGCAGGCTGGAGAAAACAGACTGTGAAATTATCGATAATTAAACGCGTCACTTGTATGGTACGTATAGCGAAAAAGGATCAACTCTTTTTAGCCACTAGCTTAGCACACCTGATGAAACCCCATTTGGACAATGGCGGTTGTAAGGCTTTGGGTACAGCATTGCAAAATCAGGAGGGTCTGGGTGACCAGACGCCTGTCACTTTTAGCTCTATAGCTAAATTTGGAATGGATTGTAGGATGTAAAATCATGGTGTTTCACAAAACATCTCCCAATCAACCCCTCTTCCATTTTGAGACCAACTATAGCGATCGTTCCAGACTGTTGTTTCTGTTCTTATTGCAAAACCATTACTATGGTATTAAAAAAAAAAAAAAAAAAAAATCAAAGCTTTCATAGGTACAACATTTGTTTGTAACTACTGTTACAATGGTTTTAATAATAAATTGCATGCACACTATGGTAAAGGATACTGTCAAGTTTGCAACAATCCCGTCTGCCCTACGGAAGAGCTCAAACCCGTTGAATGTTTAGAATGTCATAGAAAGTGTTGCTCGCCGGCCTGTTATGCTGGACACAAAGAGGCCAAACAAGGTGGTGTAACCACACCCCACAGTAGTACACACGTGGACAAAATTGTTGGTACCTGTGATGGCTCACTCTTTTTTTTTTTTTTTTTTTTTTTTTTTTTTTTGTTACTTATTTGTACCCGTAGGTAGACTTGGTTTGCAGTCTGGTGACAAGCCACCGGCTGCTGGTCGCTGTGTGCGCGAGCGCCCTAAACCTACATGTTTTTGGTATGCGGGAGGAAACCGGAGAAATCCCGGAGTAAACCCGCGCAACACGGGGAGAACATGCAAACTCCACACAGCTCACTGTTGGTCGGGGGCTGGGATCGAACCCACGATCTCATGATCCCCGCGGTCCCCCGGCCGAGGGTAAAACTGTGCTGCCACAGTGTTAAACCACTGCGCCACCGTGCAGCCGTGCAACTCTGTGTCATTATCTCCCACAGCTGCGCACACACCAGTTCTCAATCACTCTTGGGCTATTTAACCCGCTCTGCCTTCAAACCGGCGTGGAGCCGTCTGTCTCCTTGGCTGCAGAAGCCCGACTCTCGTCTTCGAAGCCCAAGATCCTGTTTTCCGCACTCCTGCCTAAGCCCTCCTTGTCCCGGCTTCATCCTTTGGAAGGATTCAGCCTCATCAGCCAAGTAAGCCCAATTCTTACTCACCTTCTCCAACATTATCCCCCGTGCACAGGCGGACTCCTCTGGCGGTGGAATCATTCCTCCTTGGCGGTGGAATGAGCCTCCCTAGTCCCAGCGGTCTACCTGTCCACCAGCGCCGTCGTGACAGCAGACGCTGTCTTCCTGGCTGTAGCCTCTAGGCCGACCTGAGAGTGTATCTCCCATCTGTGAAGTAAGCCTGAGTCAATTCCTATACACTCCTTCAGTTGGACAGTGCTAACATCTGTGCCTCTACTTTATTATAGGGTTGCCAGGTCGAACGGCGCTCTGCTCACCCCCAGCTACAATGCCACTGCAGATGATTCCAGTCACATCCACATACACTACACACACATGCACTCACACACCATACATTCTATCAATAAAGAAAATTTAATCCACCTTGAGCCTGTGTCTGTTCCCTGGGTCTCCTAAACATGTCAGTACCCCTCTGTTAATGAAAGAAAAACCCACAATGGTCACAGAAATAACTTGAATCTGACAAAAGTGGTAATAAATAAAAATTCTATGAAAATTAACCAATGAAAATGAGACAGTGCTTTTGAATTGTGGTTCAACATAATTATTTTAAAAAGCAAGCTCATGAAACAGGCCTGGACAAAAATGATGGTACTCCTAGAAAAGATTGAAAATAATGTGACCTTAGGGACATGTTCAACCAAAATGTGTCTTCTAATTAGCATCACAGGTGTCTACAAACTTGTAATCAGTCAGTCGGCCTATTTAAAGGGTGGCAAGTAGTCACTGTGGTGTTTGGTGTCATGGTATGTACCGCACTAAGCATGGACCAGAGGAAGCAAAGGAGAGAGTTGTCTTAGGAGATTAGAAAGAAAATTATAGACAAGCATGTTAAAGGTAAAGGCTATAAGACCATCTCCAAGCAGCTTGATGTTCCTGTGACTACAGTTGCACATATTATTCAGAAATTTTATTACCACTTTTGTCAGATTCAAGTTATTTCTGTGACCATTGTGGGTTTTTCTTTCATTAACAGAGGGGTACCAACAATTTTGTCCATGGCTGTATCTGTGATGTGATAAAAAAAAAATAAAATAAATGTCCTGCCTGCAACCTTTGCTATTCTGTAAGAAAAACCACAGGTACATTCAAGCATCATTGTAGCCCATTAAAATGCAAAATTTGTGGGGTGCAATTATGACCGGGTTCTGAAGCTGATGATCATTGATGCTACATTCAGCCACTCCCCTGCAGGTGAAACACCCCGAGTTTGTTTTTTATGATACCGAAACATTCGTCAATGACAAAGGGGAGCGCGCACCCTTTGTTGTGTACACTAAAACATTGAAAGGTGAAGAAAAGTGGTTTTACAGTACAGACTGCGTAAAACAGTTTCTTCTGCATTTCAGGCATGAAAAGTACAGGTGTAATGTATTCATTGTGCATAATGCCAGAGGATTTGACAGTTACCTGATCTTGAACAGTATGATAAAGAATATAATGCCGTGACAAATTCTCATGATGGGGTGTAAGATTCTAAGTTTTGAGGAACCCCATTATAACCTTAAATTCATCGACTCACTATCCTTCATACCTATGCATCTTAATGCGATGCCTAAAGCTTTAGGTTTTAGTGAGGTGAGAAAGGAACTGTTCCCCCACGGATATTCTGCGGTGGAGCATCTAAATTATGTGGGTCCTTACCCACCACCGTCCAACTATGGCAAAGAATGTATGACAGTCGTCGAGCGGGAGGAGTTTGACGAGTGGTACAACAGAGTCAAAGACGGCTCATTTGACTTTAAACAGGAGGCTCTGCATTATTGTAAAATGTGAATGTGGACATTCTAGCCACAGGGTGCGTTAAATTTAGAGAGCGATTCCTCACTGACACTCATGTGGACCCTTTCTGGCTGCACGGTGGCGCAGTGGTTAGCACTGCGGCAGCACAGTTTACCCTTGGCCGGGGGATTGTGGGGATCGTGGGATCGTGGGTTCGATCCCAGCCCCCGACCAACAGTGATCTGTGTGGAGTTTGCATGTTCTCCCCGTGTTGCGTGGGTTTACTCCGGGATTTCTCCGGTTTCCTCCCACATGCCAAAAAAACATGCATGTTAGGTTAATTGGCTGTTCTAAATTGTCCCTAGATATCTGTTTCCTATAGGCCCTTAGAATAGAGGGTTAGTATTAATGAAAGCGCTTTGAGTGGTCTTTGTGACTAGAAAAGCGCTATATAAGTGCAGGTTAGTTAGTTAGTTAGTTAGTTTCTCCAGTGTCACAATAGTCTAGGCTTGCATGAAAGTGATTCTAACCAATTGTCTGACCCCTAAAACCCTTGCCATCCTGTGCCCCGACAACTACAGACATCAGTGTAAAAGATTTTTTAACGCTTCAATCCAGTGGTTAGAATACATTATACACAAACAGAAAATATTCATCCAGCACGTTATAAACAGGGGGAAAAACAGATTGGGCCCTTTTTTGTAGACAGTTACACAGGGATTGAGGGCTTAAAGCACGTCTATAAGTTCAATGGTTGCTATTTCCACAGTTGTGTTTGCAGTTTTAAAAGCACAGAGATCTTCCATCTGAGGGGCGTTACATTTGGAGAGCTACATTTGAAAAGTGAGGAGAGGTTGCAGGCTTTACGCTCTATGCACGGTGTCCGTGTTACAGAGATGAGAGAACACAAGTGGAATGAGATGAAAAAAATCACGCGAGGAGGTGAAACAGTTTCTGAAAATTTTCAACCCACCCGAGCCTCTCTTACCATGCCAGGCCCTTTATGGGGGCAGAACATGTGCTCTAAAACTGAGACACACCACAGGGGCTGATGAAACAGTCCACTATGTAGATGTCACTTCTCTGTACCCCTGTGTTAACAGCACATGCTTTTACGCTCTAGGCCATCCCACCATTATTTATGGAGATTTTGGGGATCCTCAAAGCTACAGTATCTCACAAAAGTGAGTACACCCCTAACATTTTTGTAAATATTTTATTATATATTTTCATGGGACAACACTGAAGACATGACACTTTCATACAAGGTGAAGTAGTTGGTGTTGTCGTCGGCCTCCGTCGGTCTATGATGACCATGGAAGAGAATCCTAAACGTCTACTCTGCTGGAACAGCACCGCCTGTGGCTAAACAGGCCGATGCGCACCGGTGTTCTACCTTCCAGCGTTGGGCGTTGGTAGGATTCAAGCCTGGGCAGGAAGATATGGAGGACAAGATGTTACCCATGCAGCATGTCCCCCCTCTCCACGTCACTGATGAATCCAAAGGAACAGCAGGGCTGCTATAGTTTGGCACCAGCGCCGTCGCAGGAGCTGCCAGAACGATGTTGAGCACAACAAAGAACTGCCTTAGGGGCTCCGACTCCGAATTTTTCCTCAGGATTGACTCCCGAAGCCTTTCCCATGACCGGGTGTGTCGCAAGGCAGCGGAGGTTTGAGATCAGGGTTTACCTTCCCCTAGATGGGCTACCTTCCCAGGTTGACGAGCCACCATCTACCCGAAGCATCTGGTTTTAAGGCGCCAGAGATCCGCCCTCGCCCCTTCTCCTATTAGTAAAAGCAGTTCCGCCGGGCTTAGAGACTAAACCACACGGGCAGGCTAGGAGTTGGACTTAGTTGTCAGAGGCTTTTCGAGACGCACGCCGTAAGGAGCATTTTATGAGCACTGGGAGCTTAACCCCAGTACCGCTCCTGGCTATGACAACCTTGGAGTAGTTGGTGTACAGCTTGTATAACTGTAAATTTGCTGTCCCCTCAAAATAACTCTACACACAGCCATTAATGTCTAAATGGCTGGCAACAAAAGTAAGTACACCGCTAAGTGAAAATGTCCAAATTGTGCCCCAAGTGTCAATATTTTGTGTGGCCACCATTATTTTCCAACACTGCCTTAATGCTCTTGGGCATGGAGTTCACTAGAGCTTCACAGGTAGTCACTGGAATCCTCTTCCACTCCTCCATGATGACATCACAGAGCTGGTGGATGTTAGAGATCTTGCGCTCCTCCACCTTCCATTTGAGGATGCCCCACAGATGCTCAATAGGGTTTTGGTCTGGAGACATGCTTTGCCATTCCATCACCTTTACTCTCAGTTTCTTTAGCAAGGCAGTGGTCGTCTTGGAGGTGTGTTTGGGGTTGTTACCATGTTGGAACACTGCCCTGCGGCCTAGTTTCTGAAGGGAGGGGATCATGCTCTTCTTCAGTATGTCACAGTACATGTTGGCATTCATGGTTCCCTCAATGAACTGTAGCTCCCCAGTGCCAGTAGTACTCATGCAGCCCCAAACCATGACACTCCCACCACCATGCTTGACTGTAGGCAAGACACACTTGTCTGTACTCTTCACCTGGCTGCCGCCACACACGCTTGACACCATCTGAACCAAATAAGTTTATGTTGGTCTCATCAGACCACAGGACATGGTTCTAGTAATCCATATCCTTAGTCTTCTTGTCTTCAGCAAATTGTTTGTGGGCTTTCTTGTGCATCATCTTTGAAAAGGGTTTCCTCGTGGGACGACAGCCATGCAAACCAATCTGATGCAGTTTGCGGCGTATGGTCTGAGCACTGATAGGCTGACCCTCCACCCCTTCAAACTCTGCAGCAATGCTGGCAGCATTCATATGTCTATTTTCAAAAGACAACCTCTGGATATGACGCTGAGCACATACACTCAACTTCTTTGGTCAACCATGGTGTGGCCCGTTCTGAATGGAACCTGTCCTGTTAAACCATTGTATGGTCTTGGACACCGTGCTGCAGCTCAGTTTCAGGGTGCTGACAATCTTCTTATAGCCTAGGCCATCTTTATGTAGAGCAATAATTCTTTTTTTTCAGATCTTCAGAGAGTTCTTTGCCATGAGAGACCATGCAGTGCCATGCAGTGACCAGTATGAGAGAGTGTGAGAGCGATAACAAAAAATTTAACACACCTGCTCCCTGTTCACACCTGAGGCCTTGTAACACAAGTCACATGACACCAGGGAGGGAAAATGGCTAATTGGGCACAATTTGGACATTTTCACTTAGGCGTGTACTCACTTTTGTTGCCAGCAGTTTAGACATTAATGGCTGTGTGTTGAGTTATTTTGAGGGGACAGCAAATTTACACATTTATACAAGCTGTATACTGACTACTTTACATTGTATCAAAGTGTCATATCTTCAGTGTTGTCCCATGAAACAATATAATATTTACAAAAATGTGAGGGGTGTACTCACTTTTGTGAGATACTGTATTTCGGGTTAATCAGAGCGACAATCCACCCACCCCGAGGCCTCTTTTTCCCCATTCTACCCTACAAAAGTTCAAGAGGTATATTAACCTTTCTGCTGTGTCGATCGTGTACTGAAACCAACCATCAAGATGGTGTTTGCATGCACAGTGACAAGGTGAGAGCATTGACAGGGATCTGGGTCACTGTGGAGTTTAACAAAGCCCCGGAGCTGGGGTACAGGGTGGGTGAAATCACAGAAGCGTGGCATTTTGATCAAAATAGCAACACAGTGTTTGTAGATTATATACACAAATTTCTAAAAGAAAGACAGGAAGCATTGGGTTACCCTGCAGATGTCACTGATCAGGAGAGCAAGGACAGATACATCAGGGACTATCACCGTCATCGGGGTATTCTGTTAGACGCCGATAAAATACAAGAGAATCCACTCCATCACCGCATCTCAAAACTGATTTTAGGAACTCGCTTTGGAGTAAATTTGCACAGAGAGATAATCTTATTCAGACCGTTGTGATCTCAGAACCTGAAGAGTTTTTGACCTGCTTGTTTTTGGGTAAATACAAGGTGGAATACTTTAATGTTTTGGATGACGACAAAGCTCTGCTTAGGTGGAAATATGACTGACGATCATTGCATCCAACCCCCAGGTAAAGCTAATAATATCTTTATAGCTGCCTTTACCGCACCCCACATGCATCTGAAGCTGTATGGTTATCTGGAGAAACTGCGAGAGAGGGTTCTTTACATTGACATGGATAGTTTAAATTACGTTGTAAAAAACGGTGAGACACCTCTGGAGTTGGGTAATTATCTGGAGGATTTGACGGATGAGTTGGACGGCAATACCATTCAGGAATTTGTATCCGCAGGTTCCAAGAGTTATGCCTATCAAACAAAGAAAAAAAAGAAGGTCGTCAAGAAGGTCAAAGGTATCACACAAACCCAATCATGTTGCGAGCGTGTCAATTTTGACAGCATCAGAGATTTGATGGAGGATTACCTGACAAATTTAGGAGAGAGAGTGAGATGCTGCAATACAGCACAGGACGTGATAAAAGGGGGTTTGTATTGAGAAACTTGTCATTTCCGAAAAAGTTCAGAGCTGTGTATGATAAAAGA
Source organism: Pholidichthys leucotaenia (assembly GCA_020510985.1). Lineage (NCBI taxonomy): Eukaryota > Metazoa > Chordata > Actinopteri > Cichliformes > Pholidichthyidae > Pholidichthys > Pholidichthys leucotaenia. The sequence goes on from CM035842.1 coordinate 266,865,723, forward strand.
TGTCTCTTTAAGGACGGGACCACTCTGCCTTTTGGTTATTAGATTTTTTTGAGGGGAAAAAAAAGTCAGATCTTACCCTGATGTAGGAAATTGATTTTGACCCTAGGTTCACCTTTCCATTTTCATGTTTGGTGGTGAGACCGAGCGGTTGTGGCAAGACTTATTTTTTTTTCAAAGGTACCGGAAGACTGTGAACATATTGTAAATGATGCACATGAAAACATTGTATGGATTTATACGTGTCATCAACCTATGTACAGCGAACTGCAGAAAAATGAATAAAATAATAAAATTTGTTGAAGGACTCTCTGATTCTTTTGAAGATGAAAACCTGTTCCCTCCCGATCAGAAACACATGATTATTCTGGATGATGTTACTTTTCAAGCCTCCGACCATCCTGAAGTAGTAAGAATTTTTACTCAGTATTGGCATCATAGAAACATGAGCATCATGATGTTGACTCAAAATGTGTTTCACCAGAGTAAATACAGTCGCACCATTAGTCTGAACAGCAATTATCTGGTGATGTTCATAAACCCACGGGATAAACTACAAAATGAATATATTAGCTCATCAAATCTTTCCATCACAAAAGGCCTTCTTCCTAGAGAGTTTTGAAGATGCAACCAGAGATCCCCACGGCTATTTAACAGTAGACCTCACACCCTCCTGTCCAGAACAATACAGGCTGAGGACAGGTATACATCCTCACGAGAGGTTGACCATCTATGTGCCCAAAATATCCGCCTAGTTTATCATGTCTGCGCGTATGAAGAGGAACATAATCTTACTCATGGCGCTGTACTACACCTCGCCCAAAAAACGCAGGGATATTCTCATCCACAGCTCTCCGGACTTTATTCAGACATTGTGTGAGATCACTCTGAATCTTTTATAAAAGAATATTCCATTGTCTGATTGTCAGTTCAAGAAACTAAAAAGGCGGAAAAAAAATTATCAGACTGTTGGCTGATAAGAAAACTAGTTTAAAACACAAACAGCAGGTTCTGAAAAAATAGTCGGGCAGTTTTCTATTGTCTCTGATATCTGCTGTGGTGCCCATGATTGGGGACCTTATCAGTGGACTGGTGAGAAGAAATTATAAAACAATGACTTTGAAGAAGGCGCAGAAGATGTTTCTGCTCACACCCCAATAGTTAAACGGTCTGACTGTGACAACAGCCGTCAGAGAAAATGCAGAGGATGATTTGGACTCCAGAATGAGAGCCATATTAAATGAACCGGGATTGAGCACTTATGAAAAAATTAAAAAGTACAACGCTTTACTGCAGAGATACCTCACGCTTGTGAAACAGGATCATAACGAGCAACTAACACTGACTCTGCAGCGGGGGCCTGACCACCTATCCCTATCAGGTGTCGGCGGGGCTGGTGGGAGCGAGCGTGCTCGTGCCTCATTTCCCGCCGGTACCCCCACATTATCCTCCGTGGGTGCTCCCGCATTATCCCGCAGCATGCGTGACAGTTTAGATTTTGACGTTACGGTTGAAGAGGTTCTGCAAAACCTCCCCACATGTGATTGTAAGAATGCCAAATACATCCTCAAGAAATTTCCCCAGAGTGATGGGGAGTAGAATTCAAAGGGAGAATTTGTTTGCAAGGGCGAGGCGTTGAAAGGGTCTCATATGGCGCGGTGGAGGAGTGGTTAGCACTGCGGCAGCACAGCAACTCACCCTTGGCCGGGGAGCCTGGGTTTGATCCCAGCCCCCGACCAACAGTGATCTGTGTGGAGTTTGCATGCTCTCCCCGTTTCTGCGTGGGTTTACTCCGGGATTTCTCCAGTTTCCTCCCACATGCCAAAAACATGCAAGTTAGGTTAATTGGCATCAAACTGGGGATTCTAAATTGTCCTTAGGTATGACTGTGAGAGTGAATGGTTGTCTGTGTTTCTGTGTTGGCCCTGCGATGGACTGGCGATCTGTCCAGGGTGTACCCTGCCTCTCGCCCAAAGATGCTGGGATAGGCTCCAGCCCCCCTGCGATCCGAAAAGGACTAAGCAGAAGAAGATGAATGAAAGAATGAATGAATGAATGATTGATTTATTCAAACACTTCTCACTCCCTTATAAAAAAAAAAAAAAAAAAAAAAAAACACCAACCCCCGGTGCCTGCGGGGTGGTCAAAATGTTTAAACATGCTATCAGATCTCAATATTCCTTTATCGGCTGTGAGCAACCCACAAGCACGTGATCAGTATCGACTTCTTAAGATGAATGCAAGCAACACCGCTGATGTGGGTTTTGAAAAACCTCAAGACGTACACCGTACCAGAGAGAAAACAAAAAGAAACTTCTGCTGTCCCCAACCTGGATGCCCCCCCACCTCCCCCCCCAGTGAGAAAGAAGAGCCTGAATTTGAGACGAGAACATGGAGGAATAGGAGACAAAAGAAACTCTCCCCTCGATGGATCACACCTTAAGAAGAGAAATTTGAGATTAGATATAATTGTAAACCACACATCTTTTCTGTCTTTTAACAATAAAACGTTTATTAATCATACTTTTCAAACGTATGGTCTTTTTTTCTTTAATATAAAAACACAAAAAGGGTAATTATTCACGGTATTAGTAACATAGTTGTCAAACATACACTCTATATCATCAAAGAGTATATATATCATACACCCTTAACCCTAAGTTTCTACACAAGACAGTTTTTAAACAGCTGTAAAGAGCAACACCCCTGTTTATGGGGTGCACCGATTTTATTTTCGATACAATCTTGATATTTTCTCACAAAATTGTACACCATCAGGTCATTTTTCATCACATCTTCATTGTACAATGACAGTACATGTTCAAAAGAATCAGCAGGTCCGATGTGCCAGGTAATAGATGTAGTGTTGACCGCAAGTCGTTGATAGTTGATGCTATAACGGGGCATTATGGTACTTCATGTTTTGTGAATGCTTCTCCAGGAACTTTAAGACGCTGTTGGTATAGTAAAAAAAAAAAAAAAAAAATTGTGCGGAAGCCCGTAAGAATCAAAAAAGGTGGCTTCACCATCCTTTTCCAGGTTGATGGCTAACCAGTGGTCTGCGGGCATGTGTGCCGGGTGTGTGTTGATGACGAAGTAGGCGGGGGGGTCAACAACGACAGCTGGTCAGAGGGCCACACCCCACAAAACACATCCCCCAGCAGACGATGCAGAATACTCTTCAGCTGAATATTATTCTTGTTCCTAGTAATTGTCCACCAGCACTTCTTTTAGAGTTAATTTCCAGATTAGAATCGTAACAAGCGTAGACTATCAGCATCGTGGTGTGGGGCAGAGCTGTTCTAAATCTCATCTCCAGTCTTAAATTACCGTTCGAGACGGTGGGCAGGGCATCGTTGTCATCCCCCGGGGCAAGATTAAACACAAACAGGGTGTACCCTTTGTTAAATTCCTCTCTGTTGATACTGAGAGGTAAATCTTTAAGATGTCTCCTTGTTGCCAGGAAGATGTTGTAAAATTCCCTAACAGACAGTTGGTTATTAAACTGAGGTTGGAAAGCCTTGGCGGGGATCTGTCGACCGTAATGACAGAGAGACAGATATTCCACATCACTGTGAAAAAAATTGAAAGGTGACAGGTCTCTTCTCCTCGTGAAAGCCTCGTGGTGCACCATACCCAGAACCACGTATTTGGGAATGGCCCCCAGAAACAGATTCTCCTGCTTGCACATTCTAGAATTTTGCGGGATGGAGTATGTTTTTACATTGACGCGTGAGAGGGGGAAGAGTGCATTGCCTTTCATTAGGGCTGGGACGTGGCCTAGTCTGACTGTGGGGAACACGGACACTTTTTTAACAAATAGAAGGGTCCTCAAAATTTTTCAAGTGGAAAGTGGAATCGCGGGCTCCCGTGAGACAGACAGCGTCATTGGCGAGGTTTAGTTTGATTCACAAATCAACAGATTTCAGCAAGAGCCTCTCGCAAAAAAACATGTCCACGTGAAGAGGACCGAGCAGATGCACCTTGCAAGAACTGGCGGTGAAACGGGCTCTTTTATTTAACCCTGCATTAGTGGCAGGTCTCAAAAGAGTTTACAGCTCTGGCTGTATCTTTGTAAAATAGACTGGTGCTAAACTGGGTTTTGAGAGTGTCGTTGAAATAGTTCAGTATCATCTCAATTAAGGCTCAGTAGGGATGTGTGGCACTGGATTGCAAAATCAGTCTATCTCCCAGGATCACGTCGCATTGACTGAAAATTGTATTAAGAGGGTAATTGATGAAGCCCACAGAAGCGTGGTCTGCCAACTTTGTACTGTCCACACTGGTAATTTTCACATGGAGGTGCAGCAGGGTATCTTTCATATCGAGGTACTTTTCCCCATCTCCGGGGTTTAAAAACTCTATAGGACCTCCGTCGGTCATGGCCAACACGGGGGAAATTACGGTGTACATTTAACGTCCACCAAGAGCTGCGTCATAGGTGCTGAAAATAAATCCAGCTCAGCCAGGGTACAATCAGGAGATTTTTGATGTAATAGCGCCATGGTTTTTCCGGTTTAGTTTGTTAAAAAAAAAAAAAAAACTTTGCTTAAAATACACTACCATTCAAAAGTTTGGGGTCACCCAGACAGTTATTTTGTGTTTTCCATGAAAAGTCACACTTATTTACCACCATGAGTTGTAAAATGAATAGAAAATATAGTCAAGACATTGACAAGGTTTGAAATAATGATTTGTATTTGAAATAATAATTTTTTCCTTCAAACTTTGCTTTCATCAAAGAATCCTCCATTTGCAGCAATTACAGCATTGCAGACCTAACATGATTGCACAAGGGTTTTCTAATCATCCATTAGCCTTCTGACGCAATGAGCAAACACATTGTACCATTAGAACACTGGAGTGATAGTTGCTGGAAATGGGCCTCTATACACCTATGTAGATATTGCACCAAAAACCAAACATTTGCAGCTAGAATAGTCATTTACCACATTAGCAATATATAGAGTGTATTTCTGATTAGTTTAAAGTTATCTTCATTGAAAAAAAGTGCTTTTCTTTCAAAAATAAGGAAATTTCTAAGTGACCCCAAACTTTTTTAGGACTGGAGCGTTTATGGGAGAGTGATGAGACACGCTCACCAGGGGGTCGCTTCCTCGATATGCGTGACAAGATCATAATACCTCCCAGACCCTCTTGTCTCAGGTCTTTGTTCATCATTTTTCCCACTGCTTGGTTAACCACATCCGATGCGATGCCGCTGGCCGCTGTTTTAAATTGAGGTTTTGCAATCGTAAAACCTTTCTTCACCAGAGGGGCGACAAAATGAAACAGTCTTGAAAACAGCGGGCCAATACTGTGCCCGTACATGATAGGTGCTCCATAAAACCCCGGTAAAACATCCCACTACTTGATTCTCATAATAACGTACAAAATGGTGGGGATCCTCCCTCAGACCTGCAAGAGTCATTTTTTTGTTGTTGTTGAGACATTGTAGTGTTGTAACTTAGCGCGTCCGATCACCCGCCAATACCCGCTGTGCAGTGACGGTTTTAGACTGAATGATGCACGTGTGTGTGGACAGATGAGTTATATACATTGTTTATTCAAGGTTTAGATCTAAAGTGAAGCGTCACTATAGTCTTCCTGTAGGTAAATTCCACCAGTTTGTTTTGATCTGTTTTATCTCCACGTGGATGGTTTCAGTGTGCTGTTTCGCTAGAGGTAAATAATAAGGTGGATTGAAATGCTTTGTGATAAAGTCACCGTATGTTCCTTCAATATTGATCGCTCTCAGGAGCGGTGCATAAAAGTCCCCCATTAACTGTGGATGTATCACGTCGCTGTAACAATACATGTGATAAAATCTGGCCTTCAAATCAACAGGATAGGGCGCCAACTTCCGATCAAACTTGAACCATTCTTCCGGTTCAACACCCATCATGTAAGCCGCTGGTGCACCAAAGCATACGTGAGTTTGACCTCCGCTCTTTTTTCTAAAGAACCCCTCCAGTTCCACCCTGAACTGATTTATATTGCTGTAATAACCACCTTTAATCCTTTGATAATGCACTTAAGTCTCTGTTTCTTGTTGTTGCGGTTTTGCTCTCCATTTAAAGTAGGCATCGTTTTGAGCTAGGTTATACCAAGTGTTTGGGTATGAAATTTCCATCAAAGCAACCTCCCATGGTCCTTCTAAATCGATATGTTGAGCTAAATCCATGCAACAACTGGAACTTGTGTTGTCTTTAAAAACACTGAAACTGGCGTTGGAAGGTAGGGTGATGAAAAACCCCTCATCTTTAGATCTGTACATGATGGAATGACTGTAAGCACTGCGGTTGGCGGTGTGCGTGAATGTCTACATGTTTTTTTAATTGGAGGCTTTGACCCAACTGTTAAATTTCTCAGGACAATTTTTCCACCGTACCAGCACCTGCTTTTCACCTTTGATGGCACATTGTTTTAGAATCGTCTCCACATGGTAGACTGTCGTTACCCAGCGTTATCTTTTGCAACTCCGCTTCATAAAATGAACCTTGAATCAGTTCCCCATCATAATCTTTCAGTTTGTAGACAGGGGGGATTGCGGGGGATGCATTCAGACAGTGGCCATGTTTACATGGACACAAGTAACTGGATTAAAAGCCTGATCGGAATAAAAATGCTTCATGTGAACACGCCAATCTGAATATTCTGACCTGATCATGCTCATTCGGATCAAAATTTCATTCCGATTGAGACGGGTGGGTTATGCCGATTGTTAATCCGAATGGTGCGCATGAAAACACTTATTCTGAAGGTTGGGCAGAAAGTATGTTTACTGCGCATGTCTGTACGCCAGCCACACGTTGACGTGACGTATTTCCATCTTTACAGCACCTAGCGGAAAACATAGCGGGAGTAAAACAAAACTGGTCTGTATCGTCCTGCTGTTTCCCTCTGCTCGTCCTATGCAGAAGTAAGTACTTGTAGCTTTATTACAGAGACCAGCAGAAGCAAAAGTACACTCTGAATAACACAATACAGGTCCATTTTGACACGAAGCGGGGCTTGCTAACACCGGAAGTTGCTTCTTCTTCTACTATTTTTGGAATGTCGAAGTGTCGACGTGCGCATGTCAAAATGATTTATTCTGTTCAAACGTGTGACACATGGAAATGCACGTCCTAACCGGATCAGCTTTTTCAGGATTCATGTAAACAGTAAAATTCTGATCTGAACTGTAATCAGATTGAAGAAATTTTGCCTATGTAACCGTGGACACTGTAAACACTTCATCTGTAAAACTCCGATCATATTTCTTATCAAACACTCCCCTCAACTTTGATATCCTGAAAGTCTCCCTTTTTAAAATTCATCTTTAATTCACTGCTCCGTTAAGCTCGGGGTGTACCATACAGGTTTTGAAACACTTGGCTCATGTTCTCTGCGGTCACTTGCATAGGTGCCATTTTAATACTCCTGTGATAACCTCGACTGTAGCCCATCACCAAGTCTTGTAAGACGTCAAGGTACTGCAGTGTGTTGTTGGTTGTAAAATACCTCAACATTCTGTCCTTTAACGTACAATTAAACCTTTTGATCACAGAGGCCTTGAGATTGCTGGCCGTGGAAAAATGTGCTATACCATGTTTTTCCATTAAAGCCTGAAAACTTTTGTTGAAAAATTATTTTCCCGCATCGGTTTGTAGTTTGACGGGTGTTTGGCTTTCTTCAAAATGGATTCAAGGGCCCGTATCACCTAAGCGGCCGTCTTTCTCTTCAGAGCCCGTACATGCGCCTTCTTGGAAAATACATCCTTAACCATTAATTAATAAGTGTATCCGTCGTTACATTCAGCTAAAGCCTGCATGTCTTATAGATCAGATTGAAATTGGTTTCATGGTCGTGGGACAAAAACTTTGTTTCTAGGGAAATGTACTCTGGCAGGTTTGTGTAAAGTGTAAGTATCCTGTTGGATAAAAACTTTTTGACTCTTTCAACCCTGACCTTCTCTCCTGTTTCATCTTGCACGCCCCTGCAGAGTTGTTCTACACCTCCGAAGCTACCTGGGCGTACGGGGTTGTAATACACTGTTTTCATGAAGCATGTCTCTGACATGATGAAACCAGAATGAGAAAAAAAGACTGGACAGAGGTTCTTTATTCACCTTCTTTTAATTAAACGTCTTTATACCAGCATTACAACATAGCGATGGATGTGTGAAAAACACTTTTGATGAAAGATTTAAAAAATAACCAGGAAGGGAGAAACAATTTCTTAAAAATAACCTAAAACTAACATCTACACATGATAAAATGTGTGAGAAGTAAACAAACAAAAAAATCTAACTCTAGCGTTAGAAAATGTAACAGAAATTTGACACCCATCTTTTATAATAGATCAAGTTTGAGCTAGGACAGAATATCTACAGTACTATGAATGACGTTGTGTATTTTCAGGAGTTCACCAAAGACGTTGACAGGGTGTCTGGCATGCAGAAGTTCTGCGGTAACATCAACAAACAAAGAATAGAATGCAAGTAGATGACTAGGTCTGAAAGGGTCGTTTCCCATTCCTTTAATGATCTCTCCAAAACTGTGGGGGAAGTTGGAGTTACACGCAGTCACACAGACCCGTACCAGTCTTTTCCATTGTGTATCGACGGATAGAGTCCATACGTTTTCTAGCAGGTTCTCCAGTCTCTCAAACACCTGCTACATTTTTATTTACTCTGCCATCAATAACACGATACAAGAGATTTGCTAAGTAAAGAGAGTTAAGATGGCTCTCAAGCCTGCTCCAAAGTTTCTCGATGTAGCTCCCCATTCTCCACATTTTTCTTTTAGTGACATGTTTGGTTGACCCAGAAGCAGACGCGGACTCAAAATAGACACAATTATCTTTTATTATGAAGAGTGTGAGTGTGAATGTTTGCATTTGTGCAGGAGTGAGGCAGCTGGGCGAGCAGAGCACAGTCAGACTGGCAACCCTAGGAGAGAACACAGAGAGGCGGATGAGTGCACGGAGGTTAGGAGGATTGCACCAGTTAATGTACAGTCTTACAAATTGGTTGGAGAGCTGAAGCACTGAAGAATTCCCAAGGGCTCCGGATCAGCTGCTCCATGTCCAAGCTGCCGTTTCTGATGAGGTGAAGCAGTGCAGGTTTATACAGTGCTGGTGAAGTGCGAGTTGTGCTCAGGTCCGCCGCCAGGAGGCTACCACCTGTGCACAGGGAAGAAAGAGTGGAGTGTAGATGTGCAGGAATACAAGGCTTTACTTGTTGGTGGAGGGTTCAGACTCCCGGTAGAAACGACGACCGGGAAGAAGCTGAGGAGATGGAACTCCAAAGCAGGATGAGTTGACAGGACGAGGAGGTCCAACCAGAACGTTGGAGCGTTGACATCTCCGTGCAGATAGGCCATGGGCCAAAATCTGTTGCATGGCTAGAAATTGAGTTTTGTCTTAACTTTCTAGTGGCAACTTGAAATAAAGTGAATTTTACTAATTTGATAGTGCTGAATCTGAATACAGTTGTCCACAACAGCCAAACTTGCACATTAAGCAAATATGACCCGTTTTTCTAGTTTTTTTGTCCATTTTTGGTAAAAAACAAGATTTTGGCCATAGTTTTCATTTAACTTTCAATAAGTACAAATTTAATACAGAATTGTTTTTTGTAATCATACTGCACAACCTATATTTTGATTTATCAGCCAAAGTCACCAACAGAGGGCGCTATATCTGCTGTTTTGGGGGAAAAACCTTTGTTTTTGTGATTTTTGTCACAAAAGTCAATTATTTTTTTAGCTGCACAGGACCAACATCTATTTTTTAGCATTTTAGAGTTCAGTGGATATTTAACTCCTGAACATCTTGCACCATCATAACTCCTTCACTGCAGTTTAATCGAGTGCACAACTCTCCATGACGCAGATAAAGTTCAATTCCGGCAGGAATGGATGTACTTTCACGACTCCACATGGCAAGCAGGAACTTAACCAGCTTTTCCTTGTTTGCTCCATTCGAAAGGAATTTAGCAAACTGTCGAGGTAGTTTCTGATGAGGTCTTGTGATATCAATCTGCTGAACACCTGAAGCCTCTCGACGAGAATGTTCACAGTCCTTTATTGATATGTCTGGGTAGCGATCAGTCACAAAATCTAAACGTGTACATCTCATTTGTGTGCATAAGTGGAGAGCCTTGGCTAGTAGTACATCTGCAAATTCTGCAAACGTTTCACACTTTGCGTTGCAGGACTGAATGAGGGCCATTCCATCAACCAACAAGGCTGAATTAGCAGGAATTGTCGAGGCCTGAATTCGACATGATGGCACATCACTCTCCATAGCATGCATGAGTGCAGCCTTCATGTTTTGTTGCAGAGACCATCATAGGTGGCAATGGACGCGGGCACTGGAGTCAAAGTGTACATGAGAACTTTCTTCAGATCCACTGAACGATTCTTCGACACAGTGAGCAGTCTTGTGAATAAATCACTACTCGTTCGGAGCAACTTTGCGTCTTGTGTTTTCGAAGATTCCTTTCTTTTATTGACTGCAGCAAAGGTCTTCAACTTGAGCATTTTGATGGGCTTATGGAATGGAACATTTCCACCTGCAAGAATTCTGCCTTCACAGAAAGCTTGATATGCAGAGTTACCTTTGGAGTACGCCTGCTTGATGTCATTAGCCACATGCTCGCTGACAACAAGTCCAGAAGACACATTGATCAACATCTCTCCACTGTATGCGAAGGGGTCAACCATTGCTTCAAAAGTTCTGATAAGCTCAGATACTGTAGCATTGTCTCGTTTGATTCTTGCAGCATCTAAATCTTTCCTCGATCTTATGCTGTCATCTTTTCCTGCCATCACTTGACATGCCCGTGTGATAGCTGCTCTCTCTGGATGGGAAAGAAGCCATCTGTTCACACCTCCTTTACTAAGTGTGATCCCACTCATACCGCCCTTTGTTTTTGAGTCTCTGTTGATAGTCTGTTCTATGACCATATCATAAGCTATTTGGCTGAATCCATGATCTGACTGCCGCTGAGCTACAAATTCACCTCTCAAAAATGACTCATGGATGATTGGATGAGTCGCCGGCAGGTTGCTCATCTCTGCAATGTATGCTGGAAGATATCTCGCATAGTTTATACGGTCATAGGCATGAAAACAAGGTACCATCTTTTTGCACTACTCAAGGTGAAGTGACCAATTCCCTTCTCTCGTTGCTCTTATTGAGAGTAGAAGTATTTGTACCATGTCTAGGTATGATGACCAGAAGTCATACAATGCACTTCGCTTACGCTCCTGCCTGACAAGCCTTCATATCTCTGAAGAACTTCCTGAACTTGATTTGTCTGAAGGACATTCATCCAGCCATCTTCAAGATCACTCTGACCTAGTTCAGAGAGGGTGGAAGTTACCATCTGACATTCACTTTCAGGTAAAGTCTTCAGGAAACTCTGCCAGCGCAAACGATGAAGTGCTTCATAGAGCAGTTTGTGACAACGCATAGTACGATTGTAGTGATGCCCTGTTTGTACCCCCTTGATGGATCCTGCAGCAATAGCACCAGATTCAATTAGGACATCTTCAAAACCACTCTCCTGGAAGCGCTTTCCCATGCAACCTAGGAATGCCATGACAAGGTGAAAATCTCCAAGGCGCAACACCAATCTTTCCTGGAATATCTTATGCTGCCACCTGATTTCTTGTGCCTTGGAATAGATGGCCTGGTCAAAAACCACAGTGATAGCATCTAAGTCCTAATAATCCCTTCGATGAAGATTTTCAAAATTAATATTTTTTTCCTTCTTTAAAACAAAACATAGTATTTTATTAATAACGTAAACGTTAGGTCTACACTACAAATGTAACCATGTACTTCGTCAAGTTCGCAGCTTACCTTTTATAACAGCTCTGGTGATAATCGTGTTCATTTCTAGGCTCAGGATTTTGGGCCAAGGTTTCATTTTTTTCAGCCAGTTAACGCTGTCTGCCATCAAGAAGCTTCCATTTGCTGTTGCAGTCACGAAACTTTTGCCAACTAACTTGTGTAAATGGGGTTATTTTTCCCTTTTCCTCCTCGATCAAATGACAAACACACGTTCGCACGCGTGTCGCCATGTTGGATCCTCGTATTCAGGTCAAATTGTCGACACTGTACATTGCAATGGCAGTGATGGTTCGAGGTTGAAAAATAGCGCCCGCACGCGGCAAGTCACAGAAGGGGAATTACGTGATTAAAGCGTCGATTTTCTTTAATTAATTTCTCATTAACGTGCAAACAGTGCAAATGTGGACAGGTAAAATATCATTTAATATAGTCTAAACTACTTAAAACCGAGAGGTAAAGTTGCCACTGCAAAGTTAAGACGAAACTGCATGCCAGAGGTTTTGGCCCATGGCCTAAGACCAGAGGGCAGGGCAGCTTAAGTAGGCTGCTGATGAGGTGATCAGGTGTGCGCACAGCTGTGGAGGTAATTAGGGCAGCAGGCACGCAGAGCGGATCATTACACTACTCCCCCCTATGGGACGCCTCTCGGCGGCTGATCCAACCTACCCGGGTGCATCCGGTGGAAGTCCCTGGTGAGCTGTGGATCCATCACAAAGGAGGGATGCACCCAGGACCTTCATTCTGGACCATAACCCTCCCAGTCCACCAGGTACTGGAGGCCACGACCCCAGCATTGGACGTCCAGGATGGAGTTGACTCTCCACGCGGGGTCACCATCGATCATTACCGGTGGGGGTGGCATCTTGGGAGGGGGTAACAGAGGGCTGGAGATGAACCGCTTGGCCTGTGAGACGTGAAAGGTGGGACAGATGTGGAGGGAGGGGGGGAGAGCCAGGTGCACAGCAACAGGATTCACAATGTGTGTAATGGAAAAAAGGACCAAAAAATGCTGTGACAACTTCCTGGATTCAGCTTTGAGGTTAATGTTCTTGGTGGATAACCATACCTGCTGCCCGACCCAGTAGGGTCCTATGGCGGTTGGCAATGTTGGCGTTGCGGTCCGCCGTATGCCGAAGCGCGGCTCGGGTAGCCCTCCACAGCCGGCAACAGCGCTTCATATGGGCCTGCATGGAGGGTACTGCGATGTCTTGCTCCTTCTCAGGAAACAGTGGGGGATTGTATCCCAAAGAGACCTCAAACGGGGACAGACCTGTGGCAGAGGAGACAATGGTGTTGTGTGCATACTCAACCCATGGCAGATGGGCGCTCCAGGATGCTGGATTGGAGGTGGTGACACACTGTAGCGCTGCCTCCAACTCCTGATTGGCGCGCTCATACTGGCCATTACTCTGGGGGTGGTCCCCCGAGGACAGGCTTACCGTGGCCCCGATAGCCTTACAGAAGGCTCTCCATACCTTCGAGACAAACTGGGGACCACGATCGGGCACAATGTCAAGCGAGATGCCGTGGAGCCGCACCATGTGGAGGACGAGCAGGTTCGAGGTCTCCTTGGCCATGGGAAGACCCTGTAGGGGGACGAAGTGAGCCGCCTTGGAGAATCTGTCCACGATAGTGAGGATGTCAGTGTTGTCAGCAGAGGGAGGAAGGCCGGTGACAAAATCCAGTGCCACATGGGACCAAGGTCTGCCGGGGATGGGGAGAGGATGGAGCATACCCACCGGAGGAGAGGAGGAAGTCTTGCCAGTGGCACACTGAGGGCAGGCCCGGACATACTTCCCGACGTCCTTCAAAAGAGATGGCCACCAGAAGGTTCTCTGCAGCAGGGCTACAGTCCACGCCATCCCCGAGTGACATAGGACCTTAGAGGAGTGGGCCCAATTAATGACTTTGCCTCGAACCGCTGAGGGCACATACATCTTCCGGCTGCTTCTTCTTCCGGCCTTCAGAGAGAGCAGACGCTTTTCTTCCCTCTCCTCTCCTTTCCTCCTCCCGAATACTGATTCCCTGCTTGCGATTGCGTTTTTGTCTGTGTTTTTTTTGGCTCTCTTCTGGCTGAATTTCAATCCAAACGGAAATTATGGATCTGGAAAGCGGCTTTAATGCGATTGACACCACTTTAAAAGAAGATCGGGTTTGGGGGGAACCCATGGGAGACTCATGGCTATTGGGAACTCATGTGTCTGTGTGATTCAACTGGAGATGCAGAAGACATCTATTGGCTATGATCACAGGAATTTCTACTTTGGCTTGGAGTCCTGATGTATCAGAAAATGAGGAAGGTGGGAGAGCTGTTGAAATGCGGACCCAGGCAAAGCTCCTTCATCAAATTCGACCAGTTGGGGTGTGCACGAATTGCGGCATGGTAGACTGAATGGAAACTGATTCAGACGATGGAATACATCTCGAAGTCGCTAGTGCTCGCCAGGGAAAGTTTTTAAGCCTGTATATGGAAATTATGAAGCACAGAATCGCATGAGAGAGGAAAATTCTATGCTCTGAGTGCACTGTGCAGATTTGACCTTGTTGTGGTGCCCTGTTACATTCCTCCTCGATGAAGATAAGGCTTGAAGAGATGGCTGGCTTCTCTCTTAACCCAAACATCGACAAACAATGGCTGTTGTCCTGCAGACCGAGCTCTTCAAGGACAGCGTTTATCATGTGTCTAATGAACTTGCCATCTGCATGAGGAGAGAGAGACTCTGGACTTGCCGTGTAGAACACATGATTATCTGTTGACCGGGGGTGCCCTCTGCTGTTCACCAGCAATTGATACATCCACACTGCTTCACACTGATCATATGCTGATTACATACACTGGTCTCTCTCGCTTTGTTAATGTGTGAATTGTTTGTATGCTAAATGTGCATTGAGGGTTTTTTTTCTTGTAATCATAATCTCACTCACTGAGCGCTATTCTGATAACTATGTTTTTTTTTCTCTCGCCTACTGTGTCATCCTATCTTCCCTCTTTACCCCCCCCCCCCCCCCCCACTGTTCGACTGGCGCCTTCGGGCTGCTGCGGCTATGGGATGCGCTTATAAGGCGCGCCCAATGTCAAGTCAAATTTCAATTCTCCTGTATGTATTGCACATATGGTAGTATTGACAATAAACCTTTTTATTCATTCATCTTCCCCACTGGCCCCCCGCCCGGGTCAGCCTTGGTCTCCTGTGCCCTTCTGACCCTCTCCTTGATGCCCCAGGAGATGGCATCTCTGTGGCGTCTGACGAGAACTGTCTGGACAGGGCGTCGGGCTTGATGTTCTTGGACCCCGGGTGGTAGGTGATGGTGAAATCGAACTTGCCGAAAAACAAGGACCAGCGGGCTTGCCTGGTGTTGAGTCGCTTGACCGTCCTGAGGTACTCCAGGTTCTTATGGTCAGTCCAAACAACAAACGGCTGGGAGGCCCCCTCGAGCCAGTGGCACCACTCCTCCAAGGCCAGCTTGACCGCCAGCAGCTCCCTGTCCCCAATGTCGTAGTTCATCTCTGCCGGGGAGAGGCGGCGGGAGAAGAACGCACAGGGGTGGATCTTGTCGTCCACAGGAGAGTGTTGAGATAGGACCGCTCCTACTCCGGAGTCCGAGGTGTCCACCTCCACCAGACACTGCCATGCGGGGTCCACCTGAGCCAAGATAGGAGGAGAGGAGAACAATGATTTTAATTCCATAAAGGCTGCCTCCATCTCCCCCGTCCACCAGAAGGGTACCTTGGTGGAGGTGAGGCGAGTGAGGGGTAGGACAATGATACTGTAATTCTTGATGAAGCAGCAGTAGAAGTTGGAAAATCCCAGAAACTGCTGTAATTGTTTCCGGGATGATGGAACTGGCCACTCTACGACCGCTTTTACCTTGGCTGAGTCGGCGATGATCTCATTGTGAGAGATGACGAATCCCAAGAACAAGGTGGAAGGGGCGTGGAACTCGCACTTCTCAGCCTTGACAAATAATTTATTTTCCAGTGGACGCTGCAGCACCTGCCTGACATGAACCTGATGTTCGTCAAGGGACTGGGAAAAGATGAGAATGTCATCCAGATACACAAACACAAAAGAGCCCAAGAAATCCCTCAAAACATCGTTGATTAGACGTTGGAACACAGTGGGAGCATTAGTCAGTCCGAATGGCATCACTAGATATTCAAAATGGCCACTAGGTGTGCGGAACCCCATCTTCCACTCATCCCCCTCTCTAATCCTCACCAGGTGGTATGCGTTCCGGAGATCTAATTTCGTGAACACAGAGGCCCCCTGGAGGGAATCAAAGGCAGTGTTGATTAGGGGAAGAGTGTACTTGTCCTTAATAGTGATGCTATTTAGTTCCCAAAAATCAATACAGGGCCTCAAAGAACCATCTTTCTTTCCCACAAACAAAACCCCGCCCCCACCGCCAAGGAAGATGGACGAATAATGCCTGAGCTCAGGGACTCTTTGATGTATTTCTCCATAGCCTCTCACTCTGGGACCGACAGGCTGTAAAGGCGACTGGAAGGCAGTGGAGCCCCCAGCAGGAGGTTAATGGCACAATCGTATGGGCGGTGGGGGTGAAGTGACAGCACTTGTATTTTACTGAAGACGGTGCCCAAGTCATGGTATTCGGAGGGGACTAGGGACAGGTCAGGTGGGGGTGCATCGGGAACACAGAGGGGCACGGAGGAAGAGCAAGCAGCAGACTGAAGGCAGGCACTTAGGCAGAAGGAACTCCATGAGATGATGTTACCCGAATGCCAATCAATAGATGGGTTGTGCAGCAGAAGCCATGAGTACCCCAAAATAACCGGGGAGGCCAAAACGGGAAGCACAAAAAATTTGATCTGCTCCCGGTGATTGCCCGATATCAGCACAGACACAGGAGCCGTTAGCTTGGTGACAATGGCAAGCAAAGCATTGGACAGAGCAATCAGCTTTAAAGGAGTCTTCAGCTGGTGGCAGGACAGCCCCAGCTGGGTTGCCAGACTTTCGGAAATAAAGCTCTGCTCAGCCCCAGAATCGAATGCATGAGTAGAGATTTCATGATGGTTGTGTATGAAGCGGATGGGAAGCAGAAATTTGGTGAGGGGATTTTCCTTGAGTGAGTCTGTGAGTCCCCCTACTGTGACCCACGGACCCCCCCATTTGGGCGAATGGGGCAGGAAACCAGCTCATGTTCCTCACTAGCACAATATAAGCACAGCCCAAGCTCTCGGCGGCACTGTTTCTCTGCCGGAGGCAGCTTGGACTGGCCCATCACCATAGACTCCTCAGAGTCAACAGGATCAGAGGGAGCTAGGGCCAGCAGGGGGGCTGTGAGGAGGGGCGGAACTGTGAGCCAGAGCAGCCAGAAGGTCAACGCTCGTTGGCCCGCTCCCTCAGCTGATTGTCATTGCTAATAGCTAGGGTAATTAGCTTGTTTAGTCTGCTAGGCTTATCAATGGGGGCTAACTCGTCCCTCAGGCTAGGGCTAAGACTGCAGTTGAAAATACTACAAAGGGAGGCATCCTCCCACACCACCTCCGTTGCCATCACCCGGAAGTCTACAGAATAGTCAGCCACTGACTTATTCTCTTTCTTAAGATTAAGTAGCCAGGTGGGGAGCACACTATCTCGGTCCGAGTGGTCGAACACCTCATTGAATTCACTCACAAACTGGTCGTAAGTTAAGTTAGCGTAATCAGACCGAGCCATTATCGCATAAGCCCAAGCTAAGGCCCGCCCCTCCAGGAGATTGACAACATAGCCAATGCGGCTGTGACTAGTAAGGAAATCCCCTGGCACACGCTGAAAAACTATCCCACACTGCAGCAAAAAAAAACATGCTTCCCCTAGCTTACTGCTAAAACGTGTAGGTGTGGAAACTGGAGTCAGCCGGGACTGCGGGAAGGAGGACGGGATGGAACTGGCCAATCTGGCTGCCCCCCCAGGAGTGGGTGGAAGGAACTGCAAGGGTGTGAGGTGATCCAAGCGTGTGTTGATCTGCATGAGCTGAGTAAGTATGACCTTTTTCCGGTGAGATAACTGGTCTACCTGAGCCTCTATGATGTTAAGTTTTTGTGCTAATGCACCGTCTGCTGGGTCATTCTGACGGCGACTTACTGACATATTTGGTTGACCCAGAAGCAGATGCAGACTCGAAATAGACACAATTATCTTTTATTATGGTGTGTGAGTGTGAATGTGTGTGGGTGTGTGTGTGTGTGTGTGTGTGTGTGTGTGTGTGTGTGTGTGTGTGTGTGTGTGTGCAGGAGTGAGGTAGATGGGTGAGCAGAGCACAGTCAGACTGGCAACCCTAGGAGAGAGCACAGACAGGCAGATGAGTGCACAGAGGTTAGGAGGATTGCACCAGTTGATGTACAGTCTTACGAATTGGTTGGAGAGCTGAAGCGCTGAACAATTCCCAAGGGCTCCAGGCCAGCTGCCCCGCGTCCAAGCTGCTGTTGCTGACAAGGTGAAGCAGTGCAGGTTTATACAGTGCTGGTGAAGTGCGAGTTGTGCTCATGTCTGCCGCCAGGAGGAGGAGATCCACCGCCAGGAGGCTACCACCTGTGCACAGGGGAGAAAGAGTGAAGTGTAGATTTGCAGGAATACAAGGCCTTACTTGTCGGTGGGGATTTCAGAATCCCGGTAGAAACGACAACCTGGGAGAAGCTGAAGAGATGGAACTCCAGAGCAGGATGAGTTGCCAGGATGAGGAGATCCAGTCAGAACGTTGGAGCGTTAATGTCTCCATGCAGACCAGAGGGCAGCACGGCTTAAGTAGGCTGGTGATGAGGTGATCAGGTGTGCGTGCAGCTGTGGAGGTAATTAGGGCAGCAGGCACGCAGAGCGGATCACTACATTTAGATGTCCCAAAGCAAAGGATTCATCCACACCTCCTTGGCTTTCTGGAGATGCACCAGGTCAATCTTACTTTTTTTCCAACCAGTTTCTTGTACATATCATGGATTGGTTCGTCGATGACTCTGGTCGATCATAGCTCCAACAGAAGAGTCTGGGCTGTAGTTTTGATTCGTTGATCATCAGCCTGAATGTTGTTTAGCTGTAAGAGGTGCTGGATGGCTGGAATAAACCCCGCTGTGTAGAGTCTCCCCACCAACCAGTATGTTTTCCTGGTAGAAACCCACGGTGATCACATCCAAGCATTGATGCTGCCTCTGACTGGGGTGATTAATACATCATCCCACACATTTCTCGTACTGGTAGTCCTCCAGAGTTTTGCTGACCAGATGGAGCACGGCTGATTTTACAACTCTGAAGAACACGTTGCTCATCCATCCATCAGGTTGGTCTTCTGCCGATGTTACCGGTGTTGTTGGTGAAATGGGGTTCATTATGTAGGTGAAGGGTGTGGGATCAGACACTCCCCACAGTCACACTCGACGTCTGTGGAACTCAGGGTTTTAGGACAGTTGATATCATTGGTGTCTGGTTCCAGAGTCTGAGAGAGGGAAATATCTGTGTCAACCAGGTCCTGAGCTGGTGTGTTTGGAAGATCTATGGGTCATAGAAGGTATCGGCCGTCCAGGATCTCCACAGACAGTGAGGGCTCAGGGGTCTCTGTGCATTGCACAGGTCCTGGGGCCTCTAGGGTCTGCTCAGGCTGTAGGATCTCTGGGGTCTGCAAGGGCTGTTGAGATTGTGGGACTGAAGCAAGCCGTTTCTCCGCTGGTTCGATGTCCGAGGTTTCAATTTTGGAATAAGGACCCCAAAACTTTGAAGGATCCCGACCCATCTTCACAGAGGTAAGCGTGATACGTCTGGTGGTATAGTTTCTCTTTGAATTGCTCATGGTTTTACCGATGGTGGCCAATGTCTGCCACCGAGGCTGTGCTTTTAAAGCATGTAGGGATGAGGGAAATGTACTCCTCCTAATGTGTGTGTGTGTGTGTGTGTGTGTGTGTGTGTGTGTTTAAGCACCTTCTTGTTCACCCTGACTTGTTCAGCTTGAAATGGTAAAAAGAGCTTGGGAAATATAATTAATATTCCATTCCCACACTAATCCTATAGGTCAAAGATCCTTTTTAATCCATACATAATTGACATTCTATCCCCACACTAATCCCCACACTAATACCATAGGTCAAAGATAATTTTTAATCCATATATAATTGGCATTTGATCCCCAAATTAATCCCCATGTAATTAGAGATAATCCCCATTTAATTACATTGGTCAGGTCAGGGGCAGGTCAGGGGGCATGTCTGGTCAAAGGTCACCTGTCAAAGCAAAGTTTGATGAGAAGTGCCGCCTTTCCTCCTCACTAAAGCAGTTAAAGAAGTCAAACTAGAGGAAGAGTGAAAATGAAAGTTCACTGGATGACTATAGTGGAAAGTGGTATATTGATATCAGAGATGATAGGAACCTGAGATGGCATAACCCTATGTACAGTGTGCAAATCAGCAGTGTGCAAATCAGCAGTATACAAATTATAAATTAGCACTCATTGTGAGAATTTGTCTATAAGGATATTACCAGTAGACTGTACATGATAATTAGCAGCAGAAATGACATAGACATCAGATGGGGTGAGACTATATACACTGTACAAGTGAGCAATGTGCAAATTTAGCAACTGGTGTGTGAGCTCCTATTTGTAAAGCTGTGTTGCGGAGTTTTGGGAGTTATTTGTTCAGGAGTCTGATGGCAGTGGGAAAGAAGGAGTTTAAGCCTGATTGTCCTGCATTTCATACTTCTGTACCTCCGGCCTGAGGGTAGAAGTATGAACATTCTGTGCTGGGGTGGGTGGGGTTCCAGAGGATGGTGTCAGCTATCCTTTGGACTCTGTGGTGGTAGATGCTCTGCAGAGAGGGGAGTGGAGTCCTGATAAACTTCTTCGCTGTCTTCACCACTCTCTGCAGGTGTTTGCGGTCCAGGGCAGTAGTGCTGCCATACCACGTAGTGATGCAGTTGGTCAGGATGCTCTTGATGATGCAGTTGCAGAAAGCTACTCTACTAATCTTATCCTACACTTTATTACATGTATAGTTTATTTCTCTTATCTTATCATGTTTAATGTTGCAGCATTGTACCGAGACAAATTCCTAGTTTGTGTACTACATGAACAATGGCAATAAACCTGATTCTGATTCTGATTCTGATTCTCCACCTCAAGCTCCCGGATAGGGTCTCCTCCTCCCCTTCCTCATGTCTACTATCATCTCCTTTGTCTTGTCCGTGTAGAGGGTGAAGTTGTCCTCACACCATGACACCAGGCTGGCCACCTCCCTCCTGTAGGATGCTTCGTCATCACCAGTGATGCGTCCTATCACTGCTGTGTCATCCACAAACTTTAGTATGGCATTGTCCTTGTGGGAGGCAATGCAGCCATGGGTGAAGAGGGCGTAGAGGATGGGGCTGAGAACACAACCCTGTGGGACACCTGTGTTCATAATGATGCTGGCAGAGATCCTGTTACCCATTCTGACAGACTATGGCCAACCAGTAAGAAAGTCCAATAGCTAGTCACAGAGGGTGGGGTGCAGGCCAAGTGAAGACAGTTTGTTGGTGAGTTTGTGGGGGATGACCGTGTTGAAGGTGGAGCTGTAGTGGACAAACAGCATCCTAATGTAGGAGTCTTTATCTTCAAGGTGGGAGAGAGAATAATGGAGTGCTGCAGCAATGGTATCTGAGGTGGACCTGTTGGGCTGGTAGGCGTACTGCAGGGGGTCCAGGGTATCTGGTATGCTGTCCTGAATGAGGGACAGCACCACTCTCTCGAAGCACTTCATGAAGTTTGGAATGAGTGCTACGATCTGTAATCATTCAGGCAGGTTTGCAGATTCCTTGTGGGGAGGGGGATTATGGTTGTGGTTTTGAAGCAGGAGGGGACTATGTTCTGGTTGAGGGAGAGGTTGAAGATGGATGTGAAGTTCAGGTTCAGGTTCAGGTTACTTTATTTGTACCCGTAGGTAGATTTGTTTTGCAGTCTGGTGACATCCATATTTACAAACCACAATTACATTTAACATAAACACAAACACAGGCACACATGACGCTGACTATAAACATGATAAAAATACTCAGGGCTCCATCATTCAGGATATAAAGACAACGAGATGAGAGAAAAACCAGAGATAAGAGAGAAGGGTCAGATTTAAAAGTTAAAGACTAGTCAAAGAGGTTAAAAACTCAAAGGTCTAAAACCCAATAAAAGATTTAGAACCCAGATAAAAATCCTACAAAAATAAGTAAATATAAAATGAAGTTAATAAATAGGTAACTAAATTATGTGCAATATATTGTTACAACTTGTTCAGCTCTTTGACAGCAGCAGGAACAAAGCTGTTTTTGTAGCGCTGGGTTTTACTTTTTGGGACAGCAAACCTCCGTCTTGAAGGAAGAAGCTGAAAGTGGCAGTGCAAAGGGTGGGAGTCATCATTTAAAATGGAGGTAGCAATCCTCTCTACCTGTCTGGTGTACAAGGATGTCAGGCTCAGCTGTGACTCACCAAGCAAACGACTGGACCATCTAACTACCTGATCCAAGGATTTCCTCTGTTTCAGTTTTATCTGACCAAACCATGACACTAAAGAAAAGGATAAAACAGATTCAATAAAAGCCCGATAAAACATTGAGTGAGTACATCAGTCGGCTCGGCAGCACATGCTCTGATTGCCCGCCCAAGGATGTTGTCTGGGCCTGCTGCGTTGCGGGGGTTGATATTCCTCAGTGCTTTCTTTACCTGGCCTGGTGAGACTTTTAGAGGGGGGGTGCATGAGTGTGTGTCTCCTCTCTGCACTGTAGCTGGTGGTCTCATAGCGGGTGTAGAAGATGTTGAGATTGTCCAGCAGGCTGTCTTTGAAGCTGGTGGTGCTGCTGTTGTTCCTCTTGTAGCCTGTGGTGTGTTGCAGGCCTTACCACATGTGCCCTGGGTCAGGAGTGGAGTAGAGGCTGTCCAGGTTTTTCCTGTACTGCCTCTGGGCTGTTGTTATAGCCTTCCTCAGTCCATACTTGGAAGTTTTGTACTTGACCTCATTGCCTGATTTAAATGCAAGAGAGTGAGCACGCAGCATCTGATGCACCTGACTGTTGATCCAACAGTTGATGTACCCAGTCACATACTCAGCATATTCCTGTATGTTTACAGAAGAGTCCTCTCAGGTGGCTGCAGCTTTAAACACATCACAGTCTGTACAGGCAAGACAGTCTCGAAGGGTGTGCTCGGCCTCTGGAGTCCAGGGTTTAATTTGCTTAATTACACCGTTTGTTTCTATCAGTTGTGGTCTATAGGCTGGACACATAAACAGTGAGATGTGATCTGGCTGTCCAAAGTGGGGGCAGGATGCCGCTCTGTAAGTGCTGTGTATGTTGGA
Organism: Pholidichthys leucotaenia; assembly: GCA_020510985.1. Taxonomy (NCBI): domain Eukaryota; kingdom Metazoa; phylum Chordata; class Actinopteri; order Cichliformes; family Pholidichthyidae; genus Pholidichthys; species Pholidichthys leucotaenia. The sequence goes on from CM035842.1 coordinate 266,888,872, forward strand.
GTAAACATGGTAGTGTGTTTTTATCGGAGGTGGGAACGTCCACATGCTGGTAATATTTAGGGAGTACAGTCCGTAAATTGCACTGGTTAATGTCACCAGCAACAATAAAAACAGTATTGGGATGGGTCGTCTCTACTGCGCTGATGGCGTCATGGAGTTTGCTTAGCACTACTGTGTAGTTGCTTTGTGGGCAAATGTAGACCGCGACCAAAAACACAGCGGTAAATTCCCTTGGTAGATAATAGGCACGGCATTTCAGCAGTAAAAACTCCACATCAGGTGAACAGTGCTTGTAAACAGTCTGTACATCTCCACACCACAATTTCTTTATAAACACACACACACACACACACACACACACACACACACACACACACACACACACACACACACATACCCTCTCCTTGTCTTACCAGAGGCCCCAGTTCTGTCTGCTTGATGTGTTGCGTGTGTCTGCAGTTGAATGGCGCACTCCGGGACTCTGTCCGAGAGCCAGGTCTCGCAGAAAATTACAGCGCAGTACTCTTTTACCTTCCACCAGTCTTCAGTGCTTACTCTTAGTTCCTTTAGCTTGTTTTCCAAAGACCGTACGTTAGCCAGCAAGAGGCTGGGCAGTGGTGGTCAGCAGGCACAAGCCTTTAGCCTAGCATGTAGCCCTCCTCTTTTACCTCATCTCCAGCGCCGCCTCTGATGCGCTATCTTGGGGTCAGGATGCTCACAGTGCTTTGACGCCTTCCTGGGGGTGGTGCTGATTGTTGTGTGGACAATGCATTGTAGATTGGGTGGTATGAAGCCAGTAAATTCCGTATGACCTGCTCGTCTTGGCGATGTCCAGTAGTGTACGTCAATCGTATGTTAGCAGCACATGACCTTCATGCACTGTAGAAAGGACAGAAAATGTGCAAAAAAGGAGAAAAAGTCAGCATTCGTGAATGGAATGAGTAAAGATGTCTGTCTCAACGGGTGCCGTCTTGTATCTTCACTACTGCATTGAACTTGCAATACAGGTATTACGGTATTACTATACACAGGGTTGCTGTGTTTGTTTGCACTATGGGTAGCATTACTGTGTATAGACCAGGGGTCACCAACGGGCAGACTCTGGTCCAGATCCATACCACGAGAGTCCTCCACCATGACCCTTAAGCCTTTTCATGCAATTTGAGAAAAAGGGAGACTGTTTTGTTTTAATGGGGAAAACAGTGGAAAAAAGTGGAACTGAACTGCTGTATTGTCGACCGCCCGGACAGATTATGGCACGAGCTCTTGGGCACTCTCCTGCTGCACGCCACATGCAAGGCCAACAACCAGGACATCCACCCAGGACAGACACGCTTTGTTTCAGGTCTGTATCCACGAAATGAAGCGCTGTTGTTAAATTGAATGCATTTACTGGAGTACTTCCTCTATTCTGCCGAGAGTAGTCCGTGCTGGGATGCAGGGGTGAGGTTGCTGGTTATGGAGGCCCTTTTCATAGCCTCCGATATCACATAAAAACTCTGTAAAAGCTCCATGTGTTATTGAACATGAAAAGTTCCACCTCCACTTTGCCTGTAATCATGGAGTTACAGCTGCATCCATGCTGTAACAGAGTTTACTGTTGAGATTTTTTTTTTTTTTTTTAAATGTTGGAGGAATTCTGTAGTCCATTCATCCATCTTCTACCGCTTATCTGGGTGGAATTATATTTTGTGCTTGTTTTTTTTTTTTGTTGTCTCAAAATTTGAAAGTTTTTCTGCACTGAAAAATATTGTATCAAGGTGGACTTTTTGTGAAATTTTGTTTTTTTTAGATATTAATCTTTTTTTTTTAAATGCAATACAGTTTAGTTTGTGTTCTCCTGGAAAACATTTTTAGGATTTTAGTTGGAGATTTTAGAATTTTAGACCTAATTATTTGAAGTCAAGAAACACATTTAGTTTTCATCTGTATTATAAAAATTACATATTTTGTTTGAAATTGAAAAAAGAATTATTTTTTTTAAATGAATATACAGCTAAAAAACAGCTAAAACATGAGCTTAATAAAACAATGTGTGAAAGTAAGTTAAATGATATTGGCCTGTCTGTAGACAGCTGTGGTCATCTGAAAAAATGTCGATGAAATGATGGCAGTTTTTAAAACCATATTGTGAGATGAATTTTTCCATGTGTTAAATTTCTCTTCCATCTGTTTTAATAAAAGATGTTGGAAGTATACTCAGAGGTCATTGCAAATACTTTGCTTTAAAAGGACCAAGTTGTCACACAGTGGGAGGGACAAATCCTTAATAAAAAAAAAATGCATCAAGATGCATTGGAACTGGTTTTAGATTAAATCGGAGTTCTGAATCATAATCGAATCATGAGATGTCTAAAAATTCCCACACCTCGTTCAGACCTAGGCTGAGGAGGAGGACTGACTTATCGGACCTCTTGCAGTTTTAGTTGGTGACCCCTGATATAGACTGCTGTTGTTGTTTTCATCAGTATTCCTTTTTTCTTATATACTACGCACACCGCTAAGAGAGAGAGAAACAACATTTCAATTCTCCTGTATGTCCTGTACATATTGAAGTATTGACAAATGAAATCTATGAATCTTGAATCTTAAATCAGGGATTTTTTTATTTATTTTTTTTTACAACTGTTACTACAATGATTTTGCGCTTTTCCTCGACACTAGGATACCTATACTGTCATTTTTGCTTCAAAAAAATCCTTTCCCTATACAAATGAAAAAGAAGCCCACTCCCTGACAGTACCCCTCTCTAAAGGGACAATTACCAGATGACTCAAAGAGGCTCTGACCGTGAGATGTTTTGAGACTGTTGCACAATAGTCCAAGATGGCAACTCATGTTGACCAAGCATAGACAAACTTTTCCGTAGGTAGCTTTTTTCTTGTCATTTTCCCACTAATTGTTTGTTCTTCTCTTTTTTTTTCATATATCATTTTTGACATCTGCTTGATGGAGCTGAAGGAACTTGAGGACTTTATTGATGAGTTTTATGACCATTTCTGTGACATGGCGGAACCTAGCATTTCTCCCAGTAAGCCTCTAGTTCCTTCCTCCTTGACCAAGCAACCTAGACAAGCAGATTCACTGCTAACAACACCTGAGAAATTACAGAACAGCCCAGAGGTTAGTAGCATTCTTTTCTCCATTGAAAGTAACACAGATGCTAGAATTATGTTGGTTGAGTTGCTCCATAAAGATTTCCAGGACATCCTTAAGAGTCTGGAATTCAGCCAGGCACAGCTCGTCTCTCTTGGAAGAAAATAATACATTGAAAAAATCAGTAAACATGCTAATCACGCAACTTGAAATCGTAACAAAATCGGAAAATGAAGGAAACCATTCTCGACCTGCAATTACGCAGCATGAGAGATAACCTGTTTTTTTTTTTTTTGTTTTTTTTCTGGAAATGTGGCTAAAAACAACAGAAATTCAAAACAATTGATCTCTGAATTCATGTTTATGCAGCTGAAAATTCCTCTCGACATTGTGAAATCAATTACCTTTCACTGAGTCCACCGCATGGGACAGAAAACCCCCTAAAACAAATGTCCTAGACTGATTGTTGCCAAATTTGAAAATTTCAACCAAAAGGTTTGGGTACAGAGGCAGGGCAGACAGCTTAAAGGCACAAATTATGGTCTAAATAAATGATCAATTTCCACAAGAAATTATGGACAGAAGAAGAAAGCTTTTCGCCATTAGGAAACAAAAAATCCCAGAGTGTAAATGAGCAGTTATCTTTGTGGATAGATTGTTTAAAGATGACAATCTGTTTATAGAGCCTATCGGGGGTTCTGAGTTATCCTGAAATATGAAACCACAATAAATCAGACTGAGACAAAAATGAGCTTGCACAATACTTATATTGAGGTTTAAAAACACATTTATAAGGCACAAGTAATTACAATCGATTGGGTCTGTCAAGAGTCAAGATCCTACAAGTCTGACCACCAGCAACAGACAAAAAACAATAGTGGAAGACAGTTTTATATTCTGAGAGTTCCCCATCCCCTTGGGACGTACTTTCAAAAGGCTGTGCTTCTGCTCTTCTCCCGCCAGGTGGTGCCAGAGATATGCTCCTGACTTTCTCCTCTTTTTGTCTCACGCAGACTCACAGAAATACATGCATGTCACAAATCTCATCTTTCTGAATACAATCTAATATATCTCAGCATTGACTAAGCAAATAATTAAGCACATGATGAATACACATTAATTAAACAAATGATCATCTCACATTTATTCTTCACATAATCCCCTTTTTTTATATGATCCACTATCGTATAAACACAAGATCAGATATTGATTAGTTCTTCCAATAAGCAGGTAAGCATCCTTTAGCTCGTTACTGGACTCAATTGAGCCATCAGCCCCCAGCAAAGGACACCTCCCTGGACCACTAACTAACAAAGCTATAAGTAAAAGTTTTCTTCTTTTCTTTATTGATTACATAGGTAAAGTCAGAAGGCAATCACACTTATAGAAGTCTTCTGATTTCAGAGGTTTGACCTTCATTTTGCAAATGTCTTTACAGCCAATTAACATTCTCCCCATTTCTTGTTGATTAAGAGGAGAGTAAGTACTATTCAATGGGACTGAATCATCATCTTAGCAGGGTCCTTTGTGAGTGCTGCCACTATGATTATTTCTGTGAGAGTTTGTATACATGGAATGCAACAGCACCCACAGAGGACAAACACAGCTACTATCATTATTAGCACTGTGAGTATAGAGATTATCAGAGCCTTCCACTTATCAAACCATTTGTCGGCCCCATTTCAAAATTTATTGTCTATGCCCAAGGCCTTTTGCATTTCTTTGGCATGCTCGTGCATCTTGTTAAGAATATCTTGTAAGGGACCCAGGGAACTCCTATTATTGGGAATAATCATGCAACAAAGTTCTGCACATATGACACAAACGCCCCCTTTCTCGGCCAATAACATGTCAAGGATTATTCTATTTTGATAGGTCATAATAGTATTAGCACTTAGTTTTCCTTTTATTAAAAGCACTGCAGCCGAGTAAGATTGGCCTGATACATGACATTATAGTGGACCCGGTATATACGATCCACATTTTTGTTAATTATGCAAAATGGACATATGAAAGACATGAATCCATCCGTAACTTGATTGGCTATTTTATACTCATCTGGGACTCCCCTTAAAACCCCAGCTGAGTCTGTATAGGTTTGAGCAGGAATGGTGCCAATGTCAGAGATTTTTAAATCTCTTAATTCTGCAGAGGTGTCCCTTCTATATTTTGTTTGCTCTTGTCCTATTTGAATCGGTACAACTGACATGGGGGTTACAAACATAACACATGCACAACAACCAAACCACTGCAATGGCAAAGTAGGCCTCAACTGTGTAATATTGCAGAGCCACCAAACATCTGGTACTTGTGTAGTCTGGCATTTATAGGGGCAACACGAATGTCATACAGTTAGGCCCAGAAATATTTGGACAGTGACACAATCTTCATGATTTGGACTCTGCATGCCACCACATTGGATTTGAAATGAAACAACTACAACGGAATTGAAGTGCAGACTTCAAGGTTTAATTCAAGGGGTTGAACAAAAATATATGATTAAACATGTAGGAATTGTAGCTATTTTTATACAAACGCTCCTCATTTCAGGGACTCAAAAGTAATTGGACAAATAAACATAACCCTAAGTAAAATGTTACTTTTCAATATTTTGTTGAGAATCCTTTGCAGGCAATGACTGCCTGAAGTCTGGAACCCATGGACATCACCAAACACTGGGTTTCCTCCTTTGTGATGCTTTGCCAGGCCTTTACTGCAGCTGTCTTCAGTTGTTGCTTGTTTGTGGGTCTTTCTGCCTTAAGTTTTGTCTTGAGCAAGTGAAATGCATGCTTGATTGGGTTGAGATCTGGTGACTGACTCGGCCATTGCAGAATATTCCACTTCGTTGCTTTAAAAAACTTCTGGGTTGCTTCTGCAGTATGTTTTGGATCATTGGTGAAGCGCCATCTAATCAACTTTGCTGCATTTGGCTGAATCTGAGCAGAAAGTATATCCCTATACACTTCAGAATTCATCCGGCTGCTTCTGTCTGTTGTCACATCATCAATAAACACAAGTGACCCAGTGCCATTGGAAGCCATGCATGCCCATGCCATCACACTGCCTCCACCATGTTTTACAGAAGATGTAGTGCTTTGGATCATGAGCTGTTCCAATTCTACTCCAAACTTTCTTCTTCCCATCATTCTGGTACAGGTTGATCTTAGTCTCATCTGTCCAAAGAATGCTGTTCCAGAACTGGGCTGGCTTCTTTAGGTGTTTTTTGGCAAAATCAATTCTGGCCTTTCTATTTTTGAGGCTGATTCATGGTTTGCACCTTGTGGTGAATCCTTTGTATTTACTCTCATGAAGTCTTCTCATTATGGTAGACTTAGATACTGATACACCTACTTCCTGGAGAGTGTTCTTCACTTGAGTGGGTGTTGTGAAGGAGTTGTTCTTCACCATGGAAAGGATTCTGTGATCATCCACCACTGTTGTCTTCCGTGGACGTCCAGGCCTTTTTGAGTTCCCAAGCTCACCAGTGCACTCTTTTTTTCTCAGAATGTACCAAACTGTTGATTTGGCCACTCCTAACATTTCTGCTATCTCTCTGATGGATTTCTTCTTCTTGTCAGCCTCAGGATGGTCTGTTTCACCTCCATTGAGAGCTCCTTTGACCGCATGTTGTGTGTTCACAGCAACAGCTTCCAAATGCAAACGCCACACCTGGAATCAACTCCAGACCTTTTAACTGCTTAACTGATGACAGGTTAACGAGGGAAGAGCCTATGCAGCCTTGTTATTTTTTTTTTTTTTTTGCAGCCTTCTGAGTCAATTGTCCAATTACTTTTGGTCCCTTGAAAAAGAGGCGACTACGTATTGAAGAGCTGTAATTCCTAAACCCTTGCTCCAATTTGGATGTGAATACTCTCAATTTACAGCTGAGAGTCTGCACTTTAAGCCCACGGTGATTATATAATTGTATCCTGAATATGTTTTCGTAAACAGCTAAAATAACAAAATTTGTGTCACTGTCCAAATATTTTTGAGCCTAACTGTAATATGTGCTATCATTTAAGGCTATCGTGGCATATCGTGGCATCGTGAGCAGTGTCTTGTCTGACGTGATGGTTAGTGATACAGCAGGGGTGTCCAACCATGTGCCATGGAGAGCCAAGACCCTGCAGGTTTTCTCTTCTACCCAGTCTCTTCAGCAGGTGTTTTCACTTATCAGCAATCAGTGGGAAGAAGTTCACAGAAATCTGCTGTTGAAGACACTGGTTGGAGGTAAAACCTGCAGGGTCTTGGCTCTCCATGGCACATGGTTGGACACCCCTGTGATACAGGATCGCCACAGGGGACTGTGCTCTCTCCTTTTTTCTTCACCTTATGTTGGTAGAGAATCCACCTCTCACCCGGGAGGCCGGGGTTCAAATCCCGGCCGGGTCATGCCGAAGACCATATGAAAAGCGGAACTTCCTGCTGTCCAGCTTGGTGCTCAGCAATAATGGAACGAGGAGGTAAATTTGTGGTGGTGCCTTGCATGGCAGCGACTCATCTGATTATATATATGTGTGTGATTAACATTGTAGATAAGAGAAACGTACTGTAATTTCATTCTACTGTACATGATTGGCTGTATAGATTTGAATGACAATAAAGATGGCTTAGCTTTATCCTTTTCCTTATACACCACTGACTTTCAGTACAACACTGAGTCATGGCACCCACAGAAATTCTCTGACGAATCAGCTGTTGTGGGATGTGTAAGAGGGGGAGAGGAGGGGGAGTACAGGGCATTAGTAGACAGATTTGTAGAGTGGCCAGAGCAGAATCACCTGAGGCTGAATGTCAGCAAGATCAGAGAGATGGTGATTGACTTCAGGAAGAAGAGAATGCCTTCTCAGCCATTACATATTAGGGGGGAGGACGTGGGGGTGGTTGGGGACTACAAATATCTGGGTGTCAGGATCAGTAACGGGCTGGACTGGAGATCCAACACCAATGCTGCACACAAGAAGGGGATAAGCAGACTCTACTTCCTGAGGAAGCTGAGATCCTTCAACGTGTGCGACAGGATGCAGGCACTTTTCTATCAGACCATTGTCGCCAGCGCCATCTTCTTTGGTGCTGTCTGTTGGGGTAGCATTATCACAGCCCGTGACACCAGCAAACTTGACAAGATTATCAGTAGGGCTGGCTCTGTAATTGGTCTCAGGCTGGAGACCTTTGAGACAGTGGTGGAGAGGAGAACACTAAATAAACTGCGATCCATCATGGACAATCCTGATCACCCCCTCCACCACACACTGGACAGACAGCGGAGCACTTCCTCCTGTAGACTACTACAGTTTCGCTGTTGAACGGCCAGGTACAGGAAATCTTTCCTGCTGCATGCCCTTTCACTCTACAATAACTCAGTATGATGTTGTATTCTTGTCATAACTATGCTGCCATACTGCACCTTAAGGCCCATTTCCATTAGTATCGCCTTGGCCTTACTTAGTTCTACTCGATTCACTTTCTCGCCATTTCCACTATACCCATTACGGTTTAACCGACACTATTTTCATGCCGGTTAAGAGGCAGGGTATAACCGCACGAAAGCGAGCCGAGATGTGACGTCAATAGACTGCTAGCCGCTGATTGGTCAGGGCGTAACGTCACGAAAGCGCCCGTCTTCGTTGAAATCTTTACGACCGGCATTTGCAATCACGGACTAACTCGGTCATGAAGTAAATACGATATTAATACAGACAGCGTTGTAGGTTTTGCGGAACTCTACACCGTGGTCCAACGAAGAGGTGCAGAGTTTTCTCTGCTTGGTGGCAGATACACAGTGAGGAGTGACCTGATGGCTGGCCAGCATACAACCGGACTATAGACAAGCTGAAGACGAACGTGATAGAACCATCGATGGTGAGTGATTTGTAATAATGTGCATCTGTTCGCTTATTTATCCTGATGGTGGTAAGCTCACTTTTTTTGAGCCATACAGCGCTGTTTTTTGCTGGCTAACTCATTTTAGCTAACGAGTTTTGGCTAGTAGCTAGCTAGTACCAACTGCTGATACACGCTTGTTTTCTCCTAAATATTCGCTTGTGAGAGCAAAACGATGAAATATGTTAATCCTGGTTAAAGTTCTGGTTTTTGTTTTGTATTGCACTTTGGCGCTGCGCATTAAATTGTGTGCAATTTAATGCTAGAATGTGTTTCCACATGCCAGGGTTAGCCTCCCTGTTTATAGTGGATACTGGTGAGACCACAGGAGCCGAAATCTCAACAATATAAAAGTGCTTTTTCAAACCAGTGATTTATAAAGTCATTCATATAATTTTCTAAAGCGTCAGAAAGAGAAATCCATATATTATATTGATTCATTACACAGACAGTGATATATTTCAAGCATTTATTTATTTTAATTTGAATGATTATGGCTTACAGCCCCTGAAAACCCCAAATTCAATTTGGCAAAAAATTAGAATATTACATAAACTTTAAAAAATATTTTTTAAATAGAAATGTTGGCCGCTGAGGTGTTGGTTAATATGGGCTGTAGCCATAATCATCAATATTAAAATAAACACTTTAAATATATCACTGTCCCTGTAATGAATCTATATATGGGTTTCACTTTCTGAAATGTGACAAAAATATTTAACTTTTTCATGATATTCTAATTTTTGAGATGTGCCTGTAAAAGTGTTGAACTTGCTTGAAACTAACTACCATCCATTTCTGTCGTTCATCTAGGGAGGAGGGAATCAGCCGCTCAACAACAGACGTCGCCACTGTGGAAAGTACTGAAATCCTTTGCTTTTATAGGTAAAAGTGTCAAAACCAAAGTAGCACAATTTCCACTTAATATAAAAGGGACTGAACTGAGATTTATTTGATTGTGTGAGTATTAATTACAGAATAATTGAAAAAGACTGGTGCATCAACTGTAAAATAAACCACTTGTTAATGTATTTTTTTTTTTTTTGTCAGATCACTTGTGTGATCCTTTGTGAGTTATGTTCATAACTGTATCTTTTTGGGAATGGCAGTTGTTCAGTCATCCATATAATTTAGTTTATATGTGTAGTTTATACTCTATCATCAATAAACTCATGCAGTAACAGGACACATTACAAATATTTGAGACCCATTGTAGTGCATCCTTTTATATTTTAGCAATAAAAGTACAAAACACCACCCACACTTGAAGCCAGGGCAAGAAGAGACACTTTTAAATTCCAGACAAACTTATTGATAAAAACTCCATATTTTGACTGAGCGACTCCATACTCTGTGATGCACACCTTCAGTTAAAGTACTATATTCCATTCAAGTGAATGTATTAATTCATTCAGATTGCTGAGGCCACAGTAAAAATAGATGATTTTAAATGTAACCCAGCCCTTGTAAAATCGACTTTACATCAGTGCAGCTACATGAAAATTGTGGTTAAATACAATAACAAAGTACTTTATTGTCACATTGGAATTGGAATCGCTGCTGTTTTGTTTTTCTTTTGAATTCTTGGATGGAATATGGGTGGGCAATATAAGCTGCAGCTTCAGCCATCACCCATTTCAGATAACCTATGTTGAACTGTATAATCAGAGGAGTTATTGTTTAATTCGACCTTATTAGATTTTTTTTACCCTCTGTTATATTATTCTATTTTCTTTTAATCTATCCGAAATAAAGATTCATTCATTCACATTCCACCACTGGCTTTTAGCAACAAGTGTATTTCCCAAATATGTTTTAAACTTCCTTTATTTAACCACCACCCATTTCTGTCTTTTGTCTAGGCAAGAGGTAAACGATCCACCCCAAACTGGACCTTGCGTCACTATTTACAGAGATGCAGGCCTAAGATCTGCTGATCTGAGACCAGTGTGAGCTGCACATCCCAGCTGCTGAGTGACCCAGTCTTACAGTTTGAGTTTTGCACATTCTGAATAATCTGGAATTTGCTGCTGATTGTAATAAACAATTTAGTGACTTATGTGTTTGCATCATGATTTCTATTTTTGTCTGTTAGTACACTGGTTGGAAAAGAGTCAATAGTACAAACCATTAATGGGTGACCTTGAAAATAATGGCTCATTTTCAAGAAATTTATGTCACATGGTGGTAACCTTCACATATAAAAAAGAGACATCTGCAAAAACTTCAGAGGTTTGTCAGTGCAATACTACATGAATGCATGTATAGTACATTGTTGATGCAGATAATATATATTTCTACAGTATATGTATCTAGTAAATCAAGCATTTTCTATGTAACCTTGTGACTGCATTATTTTAATTACTTTTAATCCTAGATCAAGTTTGTTTTGGCCTAAAATGCATCATAACTGTCAAATACATCTTATTATACCAAACTCAGTACTGTTTACTTTTTGAATATACATTTTGTGGCTAATATAGTTATTAACCTGGCGATCAAGTTGTGTCAGCTGATCATTTTTTGCTATGACACCATCTCAGACTCAGTGCAGCTGGAGAAGGTACGTCCATGATGTCTCAACAGTGCATGATTTTCACGCAGATCAGAGCAATTTTTTTTCCCCACAATATTTTTATTGAACCTTTTTTTTTTTTTTACAAACAGCACACACAGTCAGACACTAACACAAAAGTAATTTAAAAACTAAAAAGAACAATAGCAAAATAACAAAAAAAGGGTAATAAAAACAACAACCATTAAAAAAAAAAACAAGTCAACAACAATGCTCTTCTGTTTAGTCTAGGTAATCTATTACATTAGAATACATAATATACATTCACCAGCTTGGAATTTACAAGGTCCACACATATCATTCACCTTCTTCTTCAGAAGTTATGTTTAATTTCTTTACATAATCAATGAAAGGTCTCCATATATTCTCAAACACATTTTCCTTTGATTTCAGTATGTATGTTATTCTTTCTAGTGGAAGGTTGGTAACATCTGTCTTAACCACTGAGTCACATCTGGTCTATGAGTTTTTCCACAGTAATGCAATGCATTTTTTGGCATTAAGCAAACTGAGGTCTATGAATGTTCTTTCACTCTTATTAAAGTTATGTTTTTCTGGATACAGACCCAACAAAAACAGTTTAGGGTTCAATGTGATTTGTTTTGAAATTATTTTTCAATTGTTACCCTCACCTATTCCCAAAACATTCTGATTTTTCTACATTCCCATAAACAGTGAAATAGGGTTCCTTTACTTAGATCAGAGCAATTTTTTGCACAGGAAATAAACCAGACATTCTTAAGCTCTACAACCACTGATCGTTTGTGAAGCTGTGCTGACATCAGTGACAGGCTGTATTGACATCAGTTGACAGGCTGTGCATGAATGCCAGACTGACCGTTTGAAGTGGTAATTTTCCCACAACAGAGCCATCTGAAACACATAGAGAGTACATATTTTAGTACCTAACAGTGACAGCTTGCAGAGATTACAGTGTAGTACGACGTACTTATAGCAAACTAGCATTAGCAACATTAGCTTACCGTCATGACCTAGTTTGTATCCTCACGTCTTCGGCTCTCTCCAGAAGCTGCAGAACTATTCCAGAGTGTTTCGTCTCACTGCCTGTACCCTTGTCTGACGGTCCTTTTTGGCATTTACGGTGAAAAAAGCCACAGACCGAGGAGTCGCCTTGTAAAGCCACCATGTTGTGTTTGGCTTGGGTCGCGTGTTTTACGTCACGGGAGTGTGGCGCCGCCTTGCTGTAAAAAAAATCCCACCCACCACAGCTTAACCCTGCTTTACCCGGCTGCTATGGAGACACAGCCGTGGCCGAAACGGGTAGTAACGAAACGAAACGAGGCGAGTCGAACTGGGCTAGTGGAAAAACAGCATTACAGTCTAACTGGTACCTCACATTTCACTCTGCTCCTGATAGTCCTGCATTGTGCAGCGGGTATGATTCATGTGTTTATATGGGTCACCATATATTCATCTATGATGTGTATAGGTTTTTATAGTAGTGTTAGTTTTACTTTCCATGGGTAATCCCTTTGTCTGTCAAGCATGTGTTTCTGTCATTTGGTTGTTTACTTTCATGCTGCTGTTACACTGTAATTTCCCAGGCTGGGATCAATAAAGTACATCTATCTATCTATCTATCTATCTATCTATCTATCTATCTATCTATCTATCTATCTATCTATCTATCTATCTATCTATAACCGTCACCCCCTCCTCTAACATCTATAATGTTAATAATGTAGCTACACATTTGTGTCGGTAGTGATCCCACATATACCTTATTTTTGCCAAAAGGGTATAATTGTTTAAAGCATTCTAGTTTCACTGTAGGCAGAAAAAATGATTGTGGTGGTGCCATTTGTGTAGTGAGCACGGGCAAGAAAGATATGTATACCTATGCCTGACCAAACTTTGGTTTGGATCATCAAGATAGGCTAAGCATATGGTCGGCTCTACAGGTCTGATTGTTTTGCATGGAGCACGATTGATATTTTGATTACAATTATGGGATTTTCATGTTAATGTCCAATTCTTTATCACTTCAGAGTTATTCCAGGTTAGGCTATCAGTGTGATGTGTGTAAGGAAGGGGCACTAGTATGTTTTGTGGAGAGCGACCTGAAGCACATGCTACACAGGATTGATGGGTATATTGTCGGGCTGTAAAATTTAGATTTAGATTCCTTTTATTAGTCCCACAATGGGGAAATTCCAGGGCATCCACATGAGTGGATGAGGCAGCCACTGGTGCGGCGTCCAACCCTTTCACCATTCACACACATTCACACCTGGGGCCACTTTAGAGTCTCCAATTAACCTAACTTGCATGTTTTTTGGCATGTGGGAGGAAACCGGAGAAATCCCTGGGTAAACCCACCCAGACACGGGGAGAACATGCAAAACTCCACACAGATCACTGTTGCCCGGGGGCTGGGATCGAACCCGGGAACCCCCGGCCAAGGGTGAGTTGCTGTGTTGCCGCAGTGCTAACCACTCCGCCACCGTGCGGTTACCTGCTTATACCAAGAATTATCAGACATTACAGTGTACAATCGGGTGGCATTAACAAAATGTTGTGGAAAAAACAATTGGGGCATACTTCTCTTAATTCTCTTGGGGTCAGTGGTTACATTCTGGGGCTCATGGGACTGCTCTACCTTCCATCTAGACTGACACCAGAGGATGGGTACTACTGTGATTATTGCAAAAATGGTTAATATAGCCATTAACCACCCTGGACGACAACCATATCTATGCCTGTTTGCCACTGGGTCCATTTCCTTGTTTTGTGAGGTCAATATTTTGGCCAAGATCTTCAAGAACTTGCGTGGTAGTTCTGGTGGGACTGTCAGCGGTTGTCCAATGTGTCAAATGGTACCAATGATTGCCTGAGTCCCTTCTGACTTTTACTGCATATTGAGTTGATTTGACCACTTCAAATCGGCCTGACCACTTGGGTTCTGTTCACTTTCTTTTGTGGATCTTAACCCACACCCACTGACCAGGCACTATATTAGGTGGATGTTCTCTTGTCTCCAGCTCCTGGGCTCTCCCTTTGTCCTGGGTCTGTAATGACAAAGATTGTACCACCTTGTTTATTTCATTCATCGATTCATCCATGGTGGGAGACACCTCAACTGGGCCAGGAGGGTCCCAGACTACTAGGTTTTATCCTGGCATCACACATCCGGTGAGCATTTTAAGAGGAGTCAGGTTTGTTGTCCTGTTTTTTTGTGGATCTCATAGACATCAGCACAATGGGGAGAGCATCCACCCAAGAAAGGGATGTTGACTTACAGATATTTGCTATTTTATTTTTCAGTGTTTGGTTTGCTCTGTCTACCAGTCCCTGTGAGGCAGGATGATAAACTGCCCCATGTGCATGCATAATTCCCAAGCCTTCTTCTACCTTCAGAAGCAGCTTGTTTGTGAAATGACATCCATTGTCTGGCCTAATCACCTTTGGGAACCCAAATCTTGGAATCAGTTCCTTTTGAAGAAACTTAATCACTGACTGGGCATCCTCCTTTTTTGGTGGAGATTGCCTCTACCCACCTTGTGAGCCTCTCCACTATTACTAGCATGTACCTGTAACCTTTACATCTGTTATCAGGTTCCATGTCTGCGTAATCCATACAGATCTCTTTAAATGGAGCATCTGTGACAGGGAATTGGCAGGTAATAAAGAGGATAGAAATCTAGAAGATAGTCACTGGAAAAGAAGACCTCGACAGAGATACTTTCTTCAGCATGATTGATTCGGAAAGGAATCAATTTAAAATTTACAAGAAAAGAGTAAGGCTACACTGCAGAAAGTACTTCTCATCACAGATGATCATGGAAATTGGAACAACTTGCCTAGTCATGCAATTAAAGCTGAATTTGTGAATGCCTTCAAGAGACAATATGATGAGCACAGTGTGGTGTAAACTCATGAATGATGAAACAGTACTTTATATTAACAAAACTTTACTTGTCGAATGGCATTCATGTATACAGGTAGCAATAGCAACATGAAGTCAACTTCCTGAAGCATAGTCTGACATCCTCCTCCTTCTTCTACCATCTTAACAAAGATCAGAAATACAACATCCATGGGTATTAAAGAAGTCATGAATGACAGAACGCAACACACAGAGGGGCTGTAAATGAGCCTAATGCCGAGACGACGATAGATATCTGGGGCACAGGTGACTACAGGTAAATACACATTAAGAAGTAAAGGCAGAAATGTCTTTACTTGAGGCTGTTCCCTCTTTTAAAATGAGTCAGAAGGTGAAAGTGAAGGTGAGGGGAGAGGAGGCAGCGGAGGAGCGTGTTCTCGCTACAACAGAGGCCATTAGATTTTCAGGACCTCAGGTTAGTGAACTGATCAGAACAATTTCTAAAATGTTCAGCTGCCATCCAACATTTCTCTGATGATGATGTCTTTTTTTTTCTCATGTAGGCCTAAAGGAAAAACGAATTAAAATTTTCAAATAAAGTTCAAATTCTCCAAAACAGAATAGTCTAGATAAACCGATGTGTTAACATGAAAATTTACAAGCAAAAGCTGCAATTGATATGCTGAAAAAAAATGAAAATCACATTAAAAAAGTTCTAAAGTTAAAGGATATTTTTTTAAATGTGCAGAAAAAAAAATCAAATTTATTAAAATAAGCTGCATATTTGTAATAAACATCCCTAATAGATATTACTTTTTTACCTTTTATCTTGATTTTAAGCTGAAATACTGCTCCATGCAAATTTTTGAGAACACAATTTGGTGAAGAAAAATTACTCTAGTAGATGTTGGTGAATATATATATATATATATATATATATATATATATATATATATATATATATATATATATATATATATATATATATATATATATATATATACATATATATATATATATATATATATACACACCTACGCAAGAATGCTGTTTATTGACTTCAGCTCAGCATTCAACACAGTTATCCCCTCCAAGTTGCTCACCAAACTTGGGGACCTGGGAATCAGTACCTCCACCTGCAACTGGATCATGGATTTTCTGACCAACAGACCCCAGCATGTTAGGTCAGGCCCCAACCGTTCTTCCGTCATCACACTCAACACTGGTGTACCACAGGGCTGTGTGCTCAGCCCATTCCTCTACTCCCTCTACACCCATGACTGCAGGCCTATGTATGGATCCAATTCCATCATAAAGTTCGCAGATGACACCACAGTGATTGGACTCATCAGGGACAACGACAAGTCAGATTACAGGGCAGAGGTTGAGCACTTGGCTACTTGGTGCGCTGACAATAACCTGCTCCTTAACACCAGCAAAACCAAGGAGCTCATAGTGGACTACAGGAAGGAGAGGGAAGAGACACATGACCCCATCCGTATCAATGGCATAGCTGTTGAATGTGTCCCCAGCTTCAAATTCCTGGGGACCCACATCTCGGAGGACCTGTCCTGGTCAGTTAACACCACCAGCCTGATCAAGAAGGCCCATCAGGGCCTCTTCTTCTTGAGGACATTGAAGAAGAGCCATCTGTCAACTGACATCCTGGGCAACTTCTACCGCTGCGTGATAGAGAGCACCCTGACCAACTGTATCACACTCTGGTATGGGAGCTGCTCTGTAGCTGACCGCAAGGCGCTGCAGCGGGTGGTGAAAACCGCCGAACGCATCACAGGGACTCCACTTCCAGCTATAGAGGACGTCTACAGGAAAAGATGTCTGCGCCGGGCACGCAGCATTCTTAGGGACTCCAACCATCCTGCTCATGGACTGTTCCAGCTTCTCCCCTCCAGAAGACATTTCAGAAGCCTTCGGACTAGAACCAGCAGGTTTAGGAACAGTTTCTTTCCAACAGCTGTCACGTTATTGAACTTAGTTCCCCGCTGACTCTCTTACAATCATCTTTTACCATCCTCACCTGTACATAACTACATAACTACATAACTACATCTAACTTATTGCACATTATTTGCACATAACAGTACTTTTAACTTTCTGCACTGCTGCATATATTTGCATATATTTGCTTAAATTGCACATACTGTTAATTACCGTATATACTGCACTGCTGTCCTTTGCACTTCTGATTGGATGCTAAACTGTGTTTCGTTACCTTGTATTCATACATGTGTAATGACAATAAAGTTGAATCTAATCTAATCTAATATATATATATATATATATATATATATATATATATATATATATATATATAAATCTTAATTGTTCTCATTTGATTTGTTATTTTTTAATAAGGGGGATGGTAGAGGTGGTGGAGTTGGACTCACAAATTTAGCATAACAAGGTAAAACCTATAAATGTAAATTAAGTATAAATTTGTAATAAAGGTGTAAAAATATGACAAAAGATATACAAGTAAAAACTGCAAATTTATGGGGAAAAATTTTTCAAATTTTGAGAAAAAATCATGAATGCATGGATAAATATCACATTTCTATGAAAAAAAATCATAAATTCACAAGAATGAATTCAAATTTACAAGAACAAAAGTTACAGAGTTGTGTCAATGTGTTTTTCTCTCATTTATTTCACATTTTCTATGCAATTAATGAGGTTTTTCTTCTTAACATTTTTGAACATGTGTAACTCTTTTCTGGTAAATTTGTGACTTTTCTAATAAGTTTAGTACTTTTTTGAATAAATTTGCCACTTTCTGTGATAAATTCCTCTCAATAATTTGATACATTTTCCTCAGAGGAAATTCATACAAAATCCACAGGAGTCATGAAAGTACAATTTGATCAAAAGCTACTTGTGTACATAAATGCAGTTTGTTACTATGCTACCTTGCACTCTTCAGTGGGATGGTAGCTTAACATGTCATGAGCGGGGCTATGTTTGGCCCCACCCATGATTCGTGACTGTGGTTTCCTGAAATGTTGTTTATTGTGTTCAGCTGGCAGGTTGTTAGAGCCCCGTGCTGGGGCCCCTGGCCAGCCTACAGCCACACCCCTTCTCTCTCTCTGCTAGACACTCACCAGCTGTCTGCCATCATCCCTTAGGGTTCACTCGTGCACACACACATGCACACACACATTCATTCCCTCTCACTCATGCACGCACACACACTGCCACTCTTACTCACACGTGCACTCACTCATTATCCATCAACTGCCGCCGCACCTGCTTCCACTTGCCACTCAGTAGTCTATGAGGGTATTTAATGTGTGGCAGTGTGATGGCTCAGCGTGGCAGCATCAGTCTATTGGCTCCAAGAGTTTTCTCCGGTCCATATTGGTGATGTGCAACATTTGATGTTCAGGCTCTTTCTCCCATCGGGGTGTTCCTTGGACTGCTTTAGGTGTTGTCCAGAGCCCAGCTGCACTCCGGCACTTAATAGTAAGTTGTCCTTATTTTGGGGTTACGTTGTCTTTTCCCTCAGTGGCGGATTTCACCCTGAGACGTGACGTAACCCCTTCACTGCCTGTGGAGTTAAGTCCCCTGTGTATCTGTTGTTTACCTGCTCAGACTGTTTTCATGGACACTGGTTAACTAATCCTCTGCCTGAATGTTTTTCATGGACATGTGTATCTCACACTCTGTTTAATAAACCTCAAGCTACACTCGCACGTAGGCTTGTGCAATTTCTTTGGTCTGCTGCATGATGATGCAGCAGCTGTGACATAACAAGGGATGATTTGGGTCTTTTGCTACCAAGGGGGATGCCCCCCATCCCTTTTCAAATTGCATCCTGCTCAGGTACCCCATCTTTTAATAACTCACAAGGAGGTTGTTCAGTCAGACACTCAGGAGGATAAACAGGAGAGAACCACAAATCGATCATGCTGTAACATGCACACATGCTGCTTAGAGTAATGAAAACAGTGATATATTATTACTAGGGGTGTAATGGTACATGTATTCACATTCAGATTTTTTGGTATGGCACCTTCGATTCGATGCTGAGGCGTACCGAGGTTCTACACGGACCATGTTGAGTGACAAACAGGAAGTGTCACTGCCTTGTGCCATACTTGTAAACAAACAGTGCAGCCAAGCCTCTGACTAGGGAACGTCATGGCTGGCTGTACGGAGAAGCCAGAGCTTGAAGACCCTCTTCACAAGTCTCCTGTCTGGGAACACTTCAGCTTTCTGGAGAAATATGTGAACGGACAAAGGCAACTGAATGAGATGAAAACAGCATTGGATATGCTTTTGGCAATATGTTGAACTTGTTAACTCATTTGAAATTGTACTACATTAATGTGAATATTCATTGCAGCACAAAAAAGAAGAAACCTAGCACAGTTCAAACGTAGCTTTCAGCAGCATTTAGACAGCCTCTCGAGGGCTTTTCAGATCAAGCCAAAGTAATAACAAATGCCTGTTTTTTTTAGCAGTGGATCTAAGACCATATTCAGTTGTTGAGAACACCAGGTTTAAACACATGCTAAAGGTTATGGAGCACCGGTATGTTGTGCCCACTTCAGCCAGAAAATAATACCATCCTTTTAAGAACAAGCTACATCTGTTAATGCTGCACTTCAGGCCTGTGTTTTTCAAGGGTGTCCTGGTATGTTCCTTCTTAATTGTCCAAAAAAATTGTAAATAATTTGCTGTTGTTGTGCACGGGTGCCTTCAGAACCTGTGCACAACAATGACAAATTTGCTATTTTTTTGACCAATTAACAAGTGAAATGAAAATAATTTCTCATAGAAACCAAAACATACCAGAGCACCCTGGTTAAAATCATTGCTTCAGGCAATAAGAAATAAATGAATAATTCAGACTTTTAAAACTTCTATTGTTGCACTTATCTATATTGTTCATTTAGTAAAAAGAGAATTTATTTATTTTACTGTATACATTTTACTTACTGGAGAATTAACTGCTGGCAGTTAAGAGGTTTTGTGTGTGTGTGTGTGTGTGTCAAAACTCTTCCTGCTTATACAAAAGATAACAGTTTTATGTTTTGCATTTTGTTTCCTTACTGTACAAAAAATGAACTGAACCATGACCTTAAAACCAAGGTAAGTACTGAACCGTGATTTTAGCATACCATCTCATCCCTAGATTTTAGTGTCATAAAAATTCAATTTTTTGTTTTTCAATTAAACTCATGGATGGTATTGTGTCTCAGAGCTCTTCAGATCATTGATATCAATCTCAGACACCTGTCAAAATTAGTTTGCCAGGTGAGCCCAATTAAAGGAAGACTACATAAGCATGCCACAGATTTCAAGTAATATAGGAAAGAACAAGTATTTCTCTACTACTGTTTCTACCAGATAAATTCATCAGATGAAGAGAGTAACTGTTAAAATGCCATTACAAAGCAGCAAACAGGTATTTGAAGCTGCTGGTGCCTCTGGAGTCCCATGAACCTCAAGGTGTAGAATCTGTTATGCCCACAAACCTGGCAGTAAAGAGACGGACAAGGGTGCTCCACTGTAACTGGCTTTACTGCAGAACTATGTACACTACACAGTGCCAAGTCGCCTGGGCAAGCGAGCCCTGTAATAGCGGGCTCTCCCAAATATATGCCGGTGTGATGACGTCACCAGCCGGCTGCCTCATCATGCTGCATATTGTACCAAATCCCATCATCACCCCCCCCCCCCCGTTGCAAAATCGAAAACGCACCTAATTCACCCCCCCCCCCCAATTTGGTATATTAGAAACCCCATATCAGTCCACAATATTAACATTCAACACAGGTTTGTTTGAAGTTTTTTAAGCTTCAAACAAACCTGGAACTAGGGTCCGTGGGTAGACTGCCATGAGACCCAGCACAGCTAAGTGGAGTATTCTGCCACTTGCCTTTTCCCAGCTGTGCTCCTAACAAAACAGTCTTTTTTTTTCTTTACAGTCTCCCATGGCAAGGACAGTTCCAGTGGGGGGACCCTGCAGCGGCCTCATGGTGGAAGCACACCTGGAGGCACCTGGCTTCCGGGACAAGGGCCAATCTTCATAACACAGGGGCCCAGATCCCACACCGCATCCGCTGACTCCCGTGAAGCCTCGCCATCTGGAGCAGCCACCTGGACATGCTGTAGTCAGTTTGCATGCCGAACCGAACCATCTGTCAGCCGAAAGCATGCTGTTACCAGCTTCACCACGATCCTCAGCGACACCCCTTGTTTCGCCAACTGTGATCCGGTCAATCACCATCCTGGTCTCTCGCCGGTGCGAACCTAAGCCCAGTCCATGACTTGGAGTGGCACCTTGCTTGATTTTATGCTTTGTTGTTGTGCTCCTGGTGGCTCTGTGTGCTCATTCAGCTTGGTATCTTTGTTGTGCTGCGGTGGGTCCATAGCCACCATGTTCGTTGAAGACCCTTCACCCTTCATCTCCTTCATCGTTTGGGGCTCGTCATGGGTACTGAAGCAGTCCAGTTCCCCTCTGGGTGGCTGTCCTCCCGAGAGCGCATAACGTGCACTTTAGAGTTGGTACCATCCGTAAGTACCTCATCCCACACCACGACGGCATCCTCCAGGACCGATGAGCTCCAACTGCCGCACCCAGATCATTCAAATCCAGTGCAGTCCCTAATGGCGAAGCTGAGTTTGTTGAAAAGGTTGCAATTCATAATGTTGTCACCATGCGCTGCCACCTGGAATGTAAAGTCATGCATGTCTTTGGACTTGTAGTGAGCAGTCACTTTCACTGACCCGACATTGCACGGTCTGTGACCACTGTACCCATAAAGCGGCGCTGGGTTCTTTCTGATTCTGTGGTTGGGGAAAAACTTTTTCACCATGGCCCAGTTTAACATCGACTGCACCGTTGCCATGTCAAGCAGGAGTGGTACAGCCACTCCGTCCAATTCAACTGTGCGGTATGAGTAAATGTTGACTTCGGGGCTTTCTAAGAGGATGGTCTTTGTTGGCGGACGGGCTGGCTAACTTGGTGGGCCCCACGGTGCTGGCGACCAACATACCCTGGCGAAATGGTCCAGGCGTCCACACCTGTTGCACCGTTTCCCTCTTGCTGGGCAAACCTGTGCTCGTTCCCGGTGTGTCGGGGACCCACAACCCCTGCAGACGGGGCCTCTCGGAGCGGACCTTCGGCTCACTCCATATGCCTCATACTCTTCATCCTCTGTGTCCATCGCATTAGCTAGCGTCGACTCTCCGGGTAGCCTCTGTGTCTGGCGCTCCTTGGCTAACTTGTCTGATGCTTCTAGCTGACGAGCTAGCTCAACTGCTTTAGCTAGCATCAGGTCGTTTGGCACCGTTAGCAACTTAGCTCGTAGCAGCACAACATTACACGTGTGTTCAGCCAACTGGTCCCGCACAATGTCATCCTCCAGTGACGCAAAATGGCACACACTAGCTAGCTGTCTCAGGTCTGCGACGAACTGCTGAAGTGGCTCACCAGCTCTTTCTTGTCTCTGGCGAAAGTGAATCCGTCATCCTGTCACACTGTCCGGTGCAGCAAAATGATTAGCTATTAGCTCCACAACCTCCTGTTACGAGTCCGTCACACCCAGCATGCGGAGAATCCTCTGGCCCTCCATGCCCAGGTTATGGACAAGCAGCGCTCGCATCTTCACTTTATCCAGCTTTCCCAGGTCCAAACACTGTAAGATAAACCTTGAACGCCTCCAGCCAATGTGGCCGTGGAGCTGGTGGTTCCCCTGTAAGCTCAAGGAAAGGCCACAGTGGTGTTACGCATGCCACCATGGTTAATTCTCAGTCACCAAATGTTATGTCCACAACAACCTGGCAGTAAAGAGACGGACAAGGGTGCTGCACTGGAACTGGCTTTATTGCAGAACTATGTACACGGCATCACATACACTATACACTACCGAGTCGCCTAGGCAAGAGAGCCCTTCAATGGTGGGCTCTCCCATATACATATATGCCGGCGTGATGATGTCAGCAGCCGGCTGCGTCATCACACCGCATATTGTACCAAATCCCATCATCACAGGATGCTCCAAAGGCTTGCAGTTGTGCATAAACCAACTATTCGGCCACCCCTAACCAATGCTTAAAAGCAGAAATGGTTGCAGTGGGCCCAGAAATATGTACATGAAGACTAATTTTCAAACAGTCTTGTTTAATGATGAGTGCCGTGCAACCCTGGATAGTCCAGATGGATGGAGTAGTGGATGGATGGTAGATGGCCACCATGTCCCAACAAGGCTGCAATGTCAGCAAGGAGGTGGTGGAATCATGTTTTGGGTCGGAATCATGGGGAGAGAGCTTGTAGGCCCCTTTATTGTCCCTGAAGGTGTGAAAATGAGCACAGCAAAGTATACAGTTTCTGACTGACCACTTTCTTCTATGGGACAAAAAGAAGAACTGTGCCTTCCATAACAAAATTATCTTCACGCATGACAATGCACCATCTCATGCTGCAAAGAATACCTCTGTGTCATTGACTGCTATGGGCATAAAAGGAGAGAAACTCATGGTGTGGCCCCTATCCTCCCCTGACCTCAACCCTATTGACAACCTTTGGCGCATCCTCAAGCAAAAGGTCTATGAGGGTGGGAAGCAGTTCACACCAAAAAAGCAGCTGTGGGAGGCTATTCTCACATCTTGCAAAGAAATTCAAGCAGAAACTCTCCAAAAACTCACAAGCTGAATGGATGCAAGAATTGTGAAGGTTATATCAAAGACGAGGTCTTATGCTGACATGTAACTTTGCCTGTTAAGAGGTTTTTGATTGAAATGGCTTTTGATTTCAGTAAATATGACCTACTAATGCTGCAAATTCAACAAATGACTATTTTCAGTTCTTTACAAACAATAAAATGTTTTGAAATTGTTGTGCATAATTATTTGGCACAGTGCATTTTGATTTTTTTGATTTTTTATTTTTTGCAAAAAAATAGTTTTCATTGGGAGGTTTGTTCAATAAAATTTTGATTATGCTCTAACGGTTGATGACTTGAAAAATATACAGACTGTCATTTGCATTGACTATTTAGGAAAGTAAGAGACAAATATCATTTGCATAATAATTTGGAATGCAACACATGTTTCTAATAGTCATCTGTAGATGCATTCATCTCCCTTGAATTTCCCCACATGTACTCAGCCTGCTTTAATTCCAAACAAAGAGGGGTAGCCATATTGGTAAACAGAAGAATATGTTTTGTTGTTAACAACACTATAGCAGATCCAGAAGATAGATTTACAGTGCATCCAGAAAGTATTCAGAGCGCTTCACTTTTTCCACATTTTGTTATGTTACAGCCTTATTCCAAAAGGGATTAAATTCATTTTTTTTCTCAAAATTCTAGACACAATACCCCATAATGACATTATGATTTTTTTAAAAATTTTTGCAAGTTTATTAAAAATAATAATAAAAAAAACAACTAAGAAATCACATGTACATAAGTATTCACAGCCTTTGCTCAATACTTTGAGGATGCACCTTTGGCAGCAATTACAACCTCAAGTTTTTCTTGAATTTGATGCCACAAGCTTGGCACACCTATCTTTTGGGCAGTTTGGCCCATTCCTCTCTGCAGCACCTCTTAAGCTCCATCAGGTTGGATGGGAAGCATTGGTGCTCAGCCATTTTCAGATATCTCCAGAGATCTGAAAATGAGATTTGTTTTCTTTTTCCTCTTTTTATCTGTTTCTTTTCTCTAAAGCCCATCCAGGGACAAGAGTTGCAAACTAGCTTAATGCTATACACTCTCTGTGCAACACATCAGATTTTCTTTTTTGTCTATGTTTATTGCACTGTCCCTGACAAATAAACAAATAAAATAAAAAAAAATAAAGATGTTCAGTTGGATTCATGTCTGGGTTCTGGCTGGCCCACTCAAGGACATTCATAGAGTTGCCCTGAAACCACTCCTTTGATATCTTGGCTGTGTGCTTAGGGCCGTTGTCCTGCTGAAAGATGAACCATCACCCCAGTCTGAGATCAAGAGTGCTCTGGAGCGGGTTTTCATCCAGGATGTGTCTGTACATTGCTGCATTCATCTTTCCCTCTATCCTGACTAGTATCCCAGTTCCTGCCACTGAAAAACATCCCCACAGCATGATGCTGCTGCCAGCATAGGCAGGGTTATGAATGGTACCTGGTTTCCTCCAAACCTGACCCCTGGCATTCACGTCAAACAGTTCAATCTTTGTCTCATCAGACCAGAGAATTTTGTTTCTCATGGTCTGAGAGTTTTTCAGGTGCCTTTTGGCAAACTCCAGGCAGGCTGCCATGTGCCTTTTACTAAGGAGTGGCTTCCATCTGGCCACTCTACCATACAGGCCTGATTGGTGGATTGCTGTAGAGATGGTTGTCCTTCTGGAAGATTCTCCTCTCTCCACAGAGTAACACTGAAGCTTGGACAGAGTGATCATCGGGTTCTTGGTCACCTCACTGAATAAGGCTCTTCTCCCCCAATCGCTCAGTTTAGACAGCCGACCAGCTCTAGGAATAGTGCCAGTGGTTCTGAACGTCTTCCATTTACAGATGATAGAAGCCATTGTGCTCATTCGGGCCTTCAAAGCAGCAGAATTTTTTTTGTACCCTTCTCCAGATTTGTGCCTCGAGACAATCCTGTCTTGGAGGTCTACAGACAATTCCTTTGACTTCATGCTTGGTTTATGCTCTGACATGCACTGTATGTTCCTTTCCAAATCATAAAATCATGTCTAATCAACTGAATTTACCACAGGTGGACTCCAATTAAACTCTAGAAACATCTCAAGGATGATCAGTGGAAACAGGATGCACCTGAGCTCAATTTTGAGCTTCATGGCAAAGGCTGTGAATACTTATGTTCATGTGATTTCTTAGTTTTTTATTTTTAATAAATTTGCAAAAATCTCAAAAAAAACTTTTTTTCACGCTGTCATTATGGGGTATTGTGTGTAGAATTTTGAGGGAAAAAATGAACTTAATCCCTTTTGGAATAAGGCTGTAACATAACAAAATGTGGAAAAACTGAAGCTCTGTGAATACTTTCTGGATGCACTGTATTAATATTGAAATTCTCAGTTGAAAATCTGGATCTATGTATTTGTGTTTATGGCTCACATGTTGACGACCCTTCCTTTTTTCACACTTTCTTCACTTCTCTTTCTGAGCACTTTGACACCCCACTCATAATAGGAGGGAACTTCAACCCGGTGCTGGATCCTGCAACTGACAGACTCTGTACAGTGGAGAATTTTTCGCAATGGCAGGCTACTGACACTCTCAAACGATACGAGTGATTTTGGTCTTTGTGATGCATGGCGCTCACTTCACCCAACTCTAGGGAATAAACCTTCTTCTTGTTGTGTTTTTACCAACAATATAAATAATAATAATGAACAGACACGGAGCTCTAAGTAAACACTCTTTACTGGGGAGCTGCCAGATTCGACACCCCACATACATATCAATGCGTGCAGGTAACAGTGCTATATACGTGCACTGGAGAGTGTCATGAATCTGGGTTTGGAGGCCAAACCCGATTCTGAGTTATTGTTATTATTTGCCCTAGTTTCCTCCTGTCAGCTCTGGCACGCCTCCTCCTCCTTTCAAGTTCCATCAGCTTCACTGTCATGGGTGTTCACACACTTACACACACCCACATGCACATACACACTCACGCACACGCCCCATTCACTCTCATTCACACGCTCACTCACCTGGTGCCAATCAGTCCTGCCCACGCATTCTCACACCAGCAATCTCTTTCCTCATTAGTTTCAGGAGTGTTTGTTTGCCGCTTCGGAGGAAAGAGATTGTCGGGGCATTCACCCTTGTTCATGGCAGCTAGATCTCCATGAATGACATATCACTCCATTCACGCATTCAGCCCGACATCTTCAGATGATGTATCCCTGGGTGTTCGCGGCTGTCTCAGCCTCCTATCCTCATCCACCAGACTTCACGGACTGCTTTGAATGGTTCCAGCCGTAAGTGCGCAATTGCCTTTCCATTTTCTGCTATCGCTGCATCAGCACTAGGCTGATCACCTTTCCCTGTCATGCGCTTCGTAGTCTTGTAACACTACGCATTCCCCTCCCCAGCTGTAGAACATCCGGGTAGCCCCTGTATGTCTGGTGGCCCTTATCTCTGCATATTCATCTCTCTGTATTGTGGACATTATTGGACTTGTTATTTTCATTGTGTTTGTTAATAAAAGTGCACCATCAACTCTCGCTTTTGGGCTTTTTCATTCTCTCTCTCGTGCGCCAAGCCATGGTGCACGGAAGCTTATGACTGAGAGTATCACTGCACACAGAAAAGTAGATCCATACACTACACTTCTCAGTAGTGCACCACTCATTTTCTTGTTTAGACTTTTTCTTACCTAGTAACTCCATTGTGAGTATCTCTTACGCTGGTGAATAAAAAAAGCTACAAGGAAAACTAGGAACTGGAAATTTAATACATCACTACTCAAAGGCAACGATTTTATTAACTATTTTATTAAGGAGTGGAAATCATATATGGAATACAAGGACATGCTAGTGTGGGACTCATATGTTGGTTTCATATGCTCCACAAATAGAATACTGTGTGTTTATTGTGTGCTGCACATCTCAAGAGAACAAAGGGACTGAGCCTCCTAGAGGTAACGGGAAGGTGTGAGATTTGGCCTTTTGTTTCAAGGAGATGGCCTTGAGAGATTCCCTGACCACCGGAGGCTAGGGGGTGGATGGTGTTAAGATCGGAGGAAGTTATATTGTGACTGGGATTAAGTACCATGTGACTGTATGTTTGATTAACACCATGTGACTGAAGTTTGATGTCCTAGGTATAGATTCATCCTCTTTTTCCTGCTTTGAAATTGTTGGAGTATGTGATTGTGAATAAAGCTGAATCTGAGGAATAAACTCAGTCTCATCCTTCAACACATTCTCCACACTAGGACTATTGCTGTGCGTTCTCTGGGAAACACCAAAAGCGGCAATGCGAGGTAAAATAATCTCTTACTGTTCATATAAGAATAAAAAAGAAAAAGCACAGGTACTGGAGTTAGAACAGAAAATCAAATCACTGGAGATGACCATGCTGTCTTTCTACAGGAACAGGCATTCAACAATCTGTGAAAATTAAATCTGGAAATAAAATAAATTACAAACAAAAGGACACAGTTTTAAATACAAAGACTACATCTGCAGAAATTTTATTTGCAACAAAATATTAAGTTAAGGGTACCATCATTTTTGTCCAGGCCTGTTTCATGAGTTTGTTTTTTAAAATAATTCTGCTGGACCACAATTCAAAAGCATTGTCTGATTTTCATTGGTTAATTTTCATAGAATTTTTATTTATTACCACTTTTGTCAGATTCAAGGGGTTTTTCTTTCATTTACAGAGGGGTTCCAACAATTTTGTCAAAGTCTGTAAATAGGTAGGAAAAAAGAAGAGGGGGGATGAGGATAAGGGGAGGAACAGAACGGGACAATCCTGATAATCAGACCTTATCCGGGGAAACGTCACAGACACTTTGGAGACATGAGGTCCAGAATTTCCATATTACTAATCACACAAGCTAGCAGTTCCTGTGCATTCCTTGGAACAGGTCATGTCAAAGAGATTGTAAGAGTAGCTTAGATCATTTCTTACGCATGTACTGATCCTGTACTGAATTCTCTGAAGGCCAATAATTGCTCACAGAAATATACCAAGAATATATGTACTTATCCTATATGGAATGCACATATAAACATTAAACATGGCATATGAAAGACATGATATTTCTCAAATATAATAATACATTATTAATAACAATAATAATGTTAAAGAAATGGACAATAATGCTAAAGAAAAGGACAAAAGAAACAGAGCAACGGTATAAAACATACAAAAATAAGTTAACATATATAATAAGATGTAGTAAAAGAGACTATTACAGTAAAGAACTGGAAAAAAACAAAGACAATATTAAAAATACATGGACAATAATCAACAGTATCTGTCACCATGGGTTGAGATGCCGTCTCGGCACTCAGCCCATGTTTTCCCTCATCCCTGCTTCCCATTGAGCAGCGTCTCAGCTGGCCCCCAGCTGGCAGCATTATGGACGGCTGGGGCCAATTAGTCTTCATCAGCTGGGGCGCTGCCAATGAGGATAAATAGGAGCAGCCTCGATGACTCGGGGCTGCGACATAAACACATTGCTAAGCTGAAGCCCCTTCGTCTGGTGTCAGCTTATACTCCTCTTGCAGCATTCCTGTGTTTGTATCCCGCTGTGAGTATGTACGTCTTGTTACCCCCACGTCCGGTACGAGCTGCTTACCTCTGCGCTGTGCAACCTGTGAGTGTACGTCTGCATGAGTATCTGTACTCTCCTCATCCCTTCCCCTTTACCCTGAATAAAATATCACGACTCACTGGCTTGCCCCTGGCTCTGATTGCCCGGCTCCCTAGAGCCGGATATGACAGTATCCTTGGAAATAAAAGCAGAAATACTAGCTACCCAACTAATATTCCAAAAAATAATAAAACGACTCCGAGTGTGAATATAGCTTCACCTGTAGATGAATTTAATAATTTTTTTGTTAACATTGGACCTAAACTGGCCCGAGAAATACCCACTACGGTGCCTACAGGTGATACAATATGCAATAACACTGCTGTAAAAGACACCATCTTCATAAAGAACACAGACGAAAGAGAGGTCATTGAAATTGTTAAATCGTTCAAAAGTAAAACATCTACTGACTGTGATGGTATTGACATGCTACTAGTCAAAACTGTTATCGAATGCATAGTAAAACCACTGACGTATATCTGTAACCTGTCTCTCCAATCAGGCATATTTCCCAATGCAATGAAAATAGCTAAAGTAATTCCGATTTACAAGACAGGCGACAGAGGGGAACTCTCAAACTACAGACCAATTTCACTATTACCGCAATTTTCCAAGATACTTGAAAAAATATTCTATGAGAGAATTGACAACTTCATACTGAAGAATGATTTAGTGTGTGAGCAGCAATATGGGTTCAGACACAAAAGGACAACAGCATATGCCTTAATGGAATTTACAGAAAAAATATCAACAGCCATTGAAAATAAAGAGTATTCAGTTGGAGTATTCCTGGATCTTAAAAAAGCATTTGATACAGTAGATCACAATCTATTATTAAAGAAATTACAAAACTGTGGTATAAGAGGGGTAGCACTGTCCTGGTTAAGTAGTTACTTAAAGAATAGATATCAGTATGTATGTGTTAGCAACAAAAACTCAGAGTTACTGAAGGTCACCTGTGGAGTCCCACAGGGTTCAGTTTTGGGACCATTATTATTCAATATGTATATAAACGATATATGTAAAGTTTCAGAAAAAATGGACTTAATATTGTTTGCTGATGACACTAATCTGCTATGCAGTGGAAACAATTTGGAACAACTTCTGGATACACTCGGAAAAGAATTAGGAAAGTTTAAACTGTGGTTTGATTCAAACAAATTAACGCTCAATTTAAGCAAGACAAAATTTATAGTCTTTAACAACCATCACAACAACCCAGTACCCAAACTCAGTGTAAATGGTGTAGAGATTGAAAGGGTATCCGAAACTAAATTCCTTGGAGTAATAATTGATAACAAACTATGTTGGAAGCCACATATTAATTATATAAAAGGTAAAGTATCCAAATCAATTGCAATATTACACAGAGTGAAAAATTTGCTGAATCAACCCACACTATACACCTTGTATCATTCATTAATACTCCCATACATGACATATTGTAATGAAGTATGGGGAAATACATATAAAACTAACATATATCCACTCTTTATGCTTCAAAAGAGAGCTATTAGAATAATCAACAAAGCAGCTTACAGGGAACCAACAAACCCACTTTTTCTTAAACAAAAAACTCTCAAGGTGAAAGATCTGATTGACTTTAAAACTGCAATAATAATGTTCAAAGTGAAGAATCTATCAATGCCCTCAAATATCCAAAAGTTGTTCCAAACAAGGGAGAAACGATATCACCTCAGAGGAACATGTATATTTCAAAAGCCTACAGTGAGAACAACCACCAAGCAACACTGTATTTCAGTGCAAGGAGTCAGATTATGGAACGATTTTGGACCTGAATTAAAATCATGTACAACGCTTGGACAATTTAAACAAAAACTAAAGGAAGAAATACTCCAAACATATATACAAGACGACATGTAAACTCACATAAGGATTGACATATCCAGCCTGTGTTGTGTTGTAGCTTAGTTTTTCTTTTTTCTTTTTTCTCTGTGACATTATGTCTTAGATTTGTTTTTGAATAGTAACCGCTTAACTTAGACTAGCTCAGTTTTCTTTTTTCTCTCAGTCACATTTTGTCTTAGCCTTGTTTTAAATTGTAATCGCTCTTGTCTTGTTTTTCTCTTTTTCTCCTTTGAATTCTTGGATGGAATATGGGTGGGCAATATAAGCTGCGGCTTCAGCCATCACCCATTTCGGATAACTCACGTGGAATTGTATAGTAGAAGGAGTCTTTGTCTAATTTGACCTTGTTGTTATATTATACAGTTTCTTTTAACCTGTAATGTACTATCCAAAATAAATAAATTCAATTCAATTCAATTCAATTCATGTAGATAAAATGGATTTTTTCTATCAATGGTGTTACATAAGTTTGGGTTTGGTTCATCTTTTTTAAACTGGATTGAAACACTATATAGCCATCCAACTGCATCTGTCAGAATGAATGATCAAACTTCTCATGTTCCCGGGCTGGCCGGCCTTGTGTCCTGGGTGGTTCTTGGTCTGGCCTTGGGTCCCTGATGCTGCAGGGGCCATCCTCCCTCTGGGCCAGGGCCCAGTGTATGCCGGTGCTTTGGGCCGGTCTGCGGGGATGGACCCTCCCCAGGGCCCTGTCGGCGCTCCGAGGGCTGGTGCCTGTGTCTCAAGGGGGGTTGCGGGGGTTCGCCCCCCATCCTCCGGGGCCTGCATGTGTGGGTGTGTGTGTGCATGCATACGTGCACGTGGGTGTGTGAGAGTGTGAGTATGCAAGTGTATGTGCAGGTGTGTCATGGATTGGCCCCTTCAGGGCAGAAAGGGAGACCCAAGCGCTAAACTGCAGTTTAGTGGTATTTATAAGGAAAACACAAAATCCAGACAGTGCCCAAAAATAAACTTATAATTGGAGTGAGCAGGTAGACGATGAGATAAATACAGGAATACACATCAGAACAGGGACAGGGTTCTGACGGGATTAGGTAGGTTTCTAGATGAGACTCTGATAAAGAGTGGATGGACAGACAGACTATAAATAGGACAAGCAATCAATCATGGCAACTGGCATCAGGTGTGGATCACGTGAGCGGGCAGGCGACCTAATTACTGAGTTACACATACAAGATGGTGCCAGAGTGGGAGTGTCTGGAGGAAGAGGTGGAGAACTCATGTCAAGCAGAAACAACAAACATAAAAAAACCAACACACAGAGAAATAATACACAGACTGAGAAAATACAGGAGATAAACAAAAATAAATTGAGAGCCTGAGCACTGTGGAAACCCCACTCTCAGCTTCATGACAACCCCCCCAAGGGGGTGGAATCCAGACACCCCAAGGTAACATCGAAAAGAAAAGGGAAGGAACCCCCCCCCCCCATAGGAATAACAAAATAACCCAACCCGGGAGAGCGGTGGGGGAAACTTTTGTTTGTCTATGTCCTGCCCTGTCCTGCTTTGCATTTTGCCAAGCCTTGGTTTTGAACCTTCGAGCTGTGTCTGGGTAGCCAGCTAAAAATAAAAGAACTTTACTGAATTTGTCTCGCATCTGAATCCTGTTTCTATGAATCGTGACAGTTTTTATTAAAAGGGAAGCGATGTCATCAAGACCAGAGGACTTCTTTTTACATAAATGACTTGAGAGTGACTGAATTTTCAGAGGGTCGACTACAAGCCTAGAACGGGGATTAGCTGTAGGGACTTTCTGCAGTGCATTATAGCATTCGAAGGAAAAAATCATATTTATCATATCTGAGAAAAAAGTAACTGAATTAATTTGCTTTACACAGTTAATCATTTGATATCAATGAGTCTCAATGAGTCAATGAATCTCCATGGAGACTCTTGCCTGACAGATAAAGTCATGCAGGAGTCTCTGTTCACCATGATGTTTGCAGAGAACATTGTTATCTGTAGTGAGACTAGGGAGCTGGTGGAAGAGAACCTGGAGAGGTGGAGGTATTCTCTGGAGAGAAGAGGAATTAAGTCAGTAGAAGCAAGACAGAATACATGAGTATGGATGAGAGGGAGGCAGGTGTAATGGTGAAGATCCAAGGAGTAGAGATAGTGAAGGTAGATGAGTTTAAATACCTGGAGTCAACCATCCAAATCAATGGAAAATGCACGAGAGGTGAAGAAGAGAGGGGAATGGCGGAGACGAGTGTCAGGAGTAATTTGTGACAGAAAGATAGCATCTAGAGTTAAAGTAAAGATTCACAAGACAGTAGTGAGACATGCTATGATGTATGATTTGGAGACAGTTGTGGTTAATAACTCCCGACCCTGCCAACCCGGGCGACGTCCGAGCTGGTATGAGTTGCTTTCTGATTGACCATTTCATGAAACTGCTTGCAAAGTATTTGAGTACAGCTAGCTTTTGCTGGACTAGCGGCACATTCTTGGCAGATAGAGGTATTATCAGTGGCAAACACAGGCCAAGACAAACTGACTCCAGTATCTGTTGCAGTGACTGACCAGATGTGGACTTTTTCCAGTCGGTGCATCGTGACATGCACTGATGATGATGTGTTGACAAAAAGACAGGAGGAAGAGCTTGAGATGGCAGAGTTAAAGATGCTAAGATTCTCATTGGGAGTGACTAGGAAGGACAGATTAGAAAAAAGTATATGAGAGGGACAGCTCAGGTTGAGTGGTCTGGACAGAAAGTAAGAGAGGCAAGGCTGAGATGGTTTGGACATGTGCAGAGGAGGGATAGTGGATATATTGGACAAAGGATGTTGAAGATGGAGCTCCAGCCAGGAAGAAAAGAGGAAGGCCACAGAGAAGATTCATGGATGTAATGAAGGAGGTCATGGAGAAGGTTGGTGTTACAGAGGAAGATGAAGGGTTAGGGTGAGATGGCGGCAGACGATCCACTGTGGTGACCCCTAAAGGGAGAAGCAAGAAGAACTGAGAGCACTGAGGGCAGCTAATCCTCATGGCCCCAGGCCTCAACAGAGCTGTCACTCCCATTAGGCACGTCACGCACACAGTGTAGGGCAACACAGACTCGTAGGGGCCTCATGGTGATTGACTTTCATAATCATTATGATTAAGCACTACTACAACATTAACTAGTAATTAGAACATATAAGTATGTAATACAGATCTCACCAATGTGCTCACAATATCTTTTTAGTCATGCTGCCCTCCAGTCCCTCATCTCATTTCCCTAAGGTTTATTAACTTGGGTGTGACCAGCTCAACCTGTGGTACTGATGAGGTTTAAAAAAAAAATTGGTATAGTTTAAAAGACCTCAGGAGTCGGAAGCTGAGACAAGAAAAAAACTATGACATGAGGCTGGCACATCCCTTTCAGGTATATAAGGAAATATTAATTCTTAAATTATGGCAAAAATTTTGAACTGATGTAGCATTTATGCATACATATCATACTGCTCCAGTAGCAAAAACACTATGGTAAAGATGTAATAACTTAAATTTAGATTTTCGGGCATCTGTAACCATAGTTGGCAGACCTTGTTAAACTGTTGGGACTGAATAAATTCATAACTTAAGTGCACTTAAAACCCTCTACTCTTTTTTTTTTTTTTCACTTGACATAAAATCTGGAGTCCATAGCTCCCTGTGGATTTTTTTTATCTTTTAATTTAGTAGTCTGCAATATTCCCTTAAAATACTGAAATCCTTAAATTATTCAAATTAAGTTTATAAATTATTGTGTTTGATAAGGGGAAACTAATCTACCTATTTTATTTTTTCCCATGACTCCCTTAAAATACTGACATTCAAGAGTTGCAATTATTTTAGAATATAAAAACATTTATTTCAAAACTAATGGGTAGAAAAACTGAAAAAAAAATGGTCAAACTCAGTATTAAGTGAAATCAAAAGTAACTCAAAGAGTATTACAAAATTAGTGCTTTTTGAAGAAGTTACTTTAGTACATGTACTTGAATAAATATAACTTTATTACCCATCTCTCAATATAGTCTACCCATTGAAAAAGAATATAAATTCTTGCAGATTTTACCTTTGACCATCAGCTGAAAGCACAGCTCTGATTTCTGCCAGAGTTTTTATAGTCTGTTTTTGTTTTATTCAAATCTTGGTCTATATTCCCATTTAAGTTTCTAGAACATATGTAAATAAGGTGTGTTTGTGTGCGCGTATACAGTGGATATAAAAAGTCTACACACCCCTGTTCAAATGCCAGGTTTATGTGATGTAGAAAAATTGCAATGTTCTGAGTGCTGGAGTTTTCTTCCAGACTCGGTCTCATGACTTTTTCTGTCTAATCACTCATATGTTGCATCTTATGACTTTTGGGTTTATGTTTTTTTGCTATTTTTCTGTTTGTGTTAGTGCCATATTTTTATGTCTGTATTTATTTATATTTATTTAGCATGTGATTTTTATTCTGTGTTTCTCTATTGCTTTCTTTTTCTGTTGACAGCTGTTAGGGGCGTGAAGCTTCTGTGGGCGTGCCCTGTCAGCTGTCAGTTGGCTTTGCCTCCCTCTCACAGTCACAGCTGATTCCAATTTTGTATCACTGCTTTCCCCTGCCTGTTCAGGTATGCACCCCTGTTATTTATAATATTTATGGGTTTTGCTCCATATATAAGGGCTTTTCATTTGTTCTTGCCGCTGAATTGGTAATCTTCTCTTTATGTCCACCAGAGCTCAGCCTCGCTCTGGTGCACATTTCTAAACTAAGTTTTTCCTCACTTGTTTTACTTTGTGTTTTGATCGTTCTGTTGAATTGTGTGTCAGTTATTTTGGTTCCAATAAATTATCCAGACTCACAGTTGGTGCGTGGGTCTCAATTCTCTTCATTAAGAGGCATTCATTACACAATTCAGTGGACAGTGGAGACCCAGCCACTGTGAGTTTGTTGATTTTTTGTTTTTTGTCACTCCTCGGCAGCGATGCTTGTTTTTCCATTTTTTTCCCCCAGTTTGCTTTTTCTCTTCCGCTAATTCGAGAGAACCATGTCTGTGACCCCGGAGAAGTTCGCCGCAGGATTAAATGAAATGGAGCGGTGGACAGTGAGCATTCTGGAGGACATACTATCACAGGCCCGAGCCTCTTGTACCCCCGAGGCATCCCGAGAATGTATGGAGGGCGCGACACAGGTGCTTGAGGCATGCCCCAGCCTGTGGGACCACCTGGAGCTCACTGACCTACTTCTCCCCATACTCCTCTCTTTACCATCAAACAATGAACTGGGGGAGACAGTTCCGATGCCAGCGCCTGCACCAACAAAGAGCAACTGCTCACACAAAAAGAAGCCTCCAGCCTCTCGCCACTCTCCGGCGACGGCTCCTCCTCCTTCTCCCGAGCCTTGGCCAACTCTATCGGCGGAGGAGCTTGTGGAGCCAAGGCAGGTTCTGTTGGCAGAGACTAACCTCCTCCTGGAGGTTAAACCATGGTTCCTTCCAGATCTGGTTCATCAAGTTGGAGCTGAAGATCGAGCGTCCCCTGACTCCGGAGACTCTTCCTGCACATGATTGGGCCTACGCCTCCACCTCCCGCTCGTCACCGACGAGCTCGGTGGAAGAACACCACCTCTCAGCCTGCATTTCCTCTTACACCCGGTCAGAAGCCTCCCTCAGCTGTACGGAGTCCATCTCCAGCTGAATTGTCAGCGTCTCCCTGCTTTGTAGCGGCTGTTCCCTGCTTCTCCCTGGTGCTCTCTCCCACTGCCAAGAGGTCAATTGCTTTTCCTCCGAATCCGTCAGCCCCCGTGTCCTCTGGGGCTGCTCCTCCACAATCCTCTGAGGGTTCAACGTCTACTGTAGTCACTGAGAGGAACAACACCACGCTCACTGCAGCAGAAAACACCACACCCCGGGAAAAAAGGCAAGTGTGTTTTCATTTTCAGTCACCTAAACATGAATTACCTTGTCTGATTCTCGGTGGTGAGACTCAGTTAATACTGTCCCCTGAGCTCTCACCGCCTGCTGCAGCTGCACGCCTTTTACCTGCTCCCCCTGTGTCTCTTCCCAATTTCCCCGAGTGCCCGCCAAGCCACTGGATGATGGAGGAGCCTGCAGCCCTGAAGGACCTGGCCCTGGCCCCACAGCCATGGTCTGTGGGGAGAGACAGAACTGTTACTGAGCTGACACTGAATTCAGCACCTCCAGCAAATGGATCCCCAGCCGCCATGCCGGACGAGCCACCAGCGTGGGTCACTTCACCTGGGAGTCTGAAGATGGAAACAACCACAAAGCCTGCTGCAGGGGCCACTGCGGCAGAGCTGGAGCTTGACCTCCAAAGGACCGGACCCAAAAAATCGTCGCCTGGATCAACAGAGTCCTGGATGGTGGTGGAGCTCGAGTTCAGGCAAGTGCCCTCTTCTTTCTCTGTGGTTTCTATATTGGAGAGGTCTTGTCTGGCTCTTGGGGAGGAGAGCCAAGTGCAGCCATCAGCTGAACTTGAGCTCACCTCGCTGGGCTCTGCCGTTGCCGGTGACCCTGGCCCTGATCCTCTGCCTGTTTTTTTCTGAACCTTCTCCCAGGGTCAACGAGGAAGATCCACCTGA
Organism: Pholidichthys leucotaenia; assembly: GCA_020510985.1. NCBI lineage: Eukaryota > Metazoa > Chordata > Actinopteri > Cichliformes > Pholidichthyidae > Pholidichthys > Pholidichthys leucotaenia. The sequence goes on from CM035842.1 coordinate 266,927,024, forward strand.
GCCAGAAGCCTCTATGGGTCCAGGCTCGCCATCTGAGGTTGTTGTGGGTCAAGCTCCTCCTGCTGAGGTCGTCATGGGCGATCCATTCCAGCCCGGGGCCTTCAAGGGTGCAGCATTGATCCAGTCCAGGTCCACTGTGGGTGCAGCCAGGGCTCAGTCCGGGTCCACCGTGAGTGCTGCATTGCTCCAGTCCAGAGCCACCGTTGTTGCTGCATCGCTCCAGCCCGGAGCCACCGCAGGTGCAGCTCCGCTCCAGCCTGGAGCCACCAAGGGTGCAGCTCCACCCCAGCCCAGAGCCACTGATGGTGCAGCTCCGCTCCTAGCCATCGAGGTTGCAACTCTGCTCCAGCCTGGAGGCACCAAGGGTGCTACCATGTCCCTATCCGGGACCACCGCGGGTGCAACCTTGCTCCAGTCCGGAGCCACTGTGGGTGCAGCCTTGTCCCCATCGGGGACCACCGTGGATGCAACCATGTCCCAGCTTGGGACCACCAAGGGTGCAACCATGTCCCAGCTTGGGACCACCAAGGGTGCGGTCTTGTCCCGGTCTGGGACCGCCAAGGATGCTGCTGGCCTGACCAGGGGTGTTATGCTCTCTCCTCCTCTGCTGGGCACCATTGTGGTCCCCTTTCCTTCTTTGCCAGACGTCATCGTGGTTCAATCAACTCCCCTCGCCTGCTTACTATTCACCCTTCCCTTCGGGCGGTCGCCTCCTGGGCCACTTCTTCTGTTTAGGTGGCTAAAGAACTTTGGCAGGCCACCCCACAGACTGAACTGCAGAGTTGGGAGATCCATGTTCTCTGAGAGGCCACCTGACTCATACTATCATACGATCTGTCAGGCCTGGGACTCTGGTCGCCCGCCTGAACTGTTCAGCTCCTGGGTCCAAGGGGCTTTTCTTTATCTTTTGATGTTACCCTGGGGTGTCTGGGTTCCACCCCTTGAGAGGGGGGCTCTGTCATGAGCCGAGTGCTGGAGTTTTCTGCCAGACTCGGTCTCATGACTTCTTCTGTCTAGTCACTCTTCTGTTGCATCTTTTGCCTTTTGGGTTTGTGTGTTTTTGTTATTTTTCTGTTTGTGTTAGTGTCATATTTTTATTTCTGTCTTTATTTATATTTATTTAGCATGTGATTTTTATTCTGTATTTCTCTAGTGTTTTCTTTTTCTGTTGACAGCTGTCAGGGGCGTGAAGCAGGTACCCGACCCCTGTCGTTTATCATGTTTATGGTTTTTGCTCCATATATAAGGGCTGTATTTTCATTAGTTCTTTGCCGCTGAATTGGTAATCTCTTTTTCTCCACCAGAGCTCAGCCTCGCTCTTGTGCACATTTCTGAAGTAAATTTTTCCTCACTTGTTTTACTTTGTGTTTTGATCGTTCTGTTGAATTGTGTGTTAGTTATTTTGTTTCCAATAATCTATCCAAACTCACAGTTGGTGTGTGGGTCTCAATTCTCTTCCTTAAGAGGCATTCATGACAAAAATTACACCAAGATAAATCATTTCAAATGTTTTAATATTTGCCCAATCTTCTTTTCAAAAACACCCCAAATCTGTAAGATTGTGATGGCATCTCCTCTCCACAGTCCTCTTCAGATCACGCCACAGATTTTTGGTCGGATTCAGGTCTGGACTGTGGCTGGGCCATTCCAAAACCTTAATCTTCTTCTGGTGAAGCCATTCTTTTGTTGATTTGAATGTGTTCTTTGGGTCATTGTTGTGCTGAAAGATGAAGTTCCTCTTAATCTTCAGCTTTCTAACAGAAGCCTGAAGGTTTTGTGTCAACACTGACTGGTATTTGGAAATGTTCATAATTCCCTCCACCCTGAATAAGGCCCCAGTTCCAGCTGAAGAAAAACAGCTCCAAAGCATGATGCTGCCACCACCATGCTTCACTCCAGGTATGGTGTTCTTCTGGTGATGAGCACGGTTGTGTTAGCGCCAAATATACCTTTTGCAATTATGGCCAAAAAGTTCAACCTTGGTTTCAACGGCCCATAACACATTTTCCCACATGAGTTTGGAAGATTTCAAATGCATTTTTACAAAATGTGGTCAGGCTTGGATGCTTTTCTTCGTAAGGTAAGGCTTCCATCTTGACACCCTACCCCACAGCCCAGACATATGAAGAAGAAGGGAGATTGTTGTCACATGTACTAAACAGCCAGTACTTCCCAGAAATTCCTGCAGCTCCTTCAATGTTGCTGTCGGCCTCTTGGCAGCCTCCCTGACCAGTTTTCTACTTGTCTTTTCATCAATTTTGGAGGGACTTCCAGTCCTTGGTCATGTCACTGTTGTGCCATACTTTCTCCACTTGACAATGACTGTCTTCACTGTATTCCATGGTTTGGAAGCTCTCGGTGGACCATTGCTTGTGCTAAAAGATGTGACTACAAAAATGTCAGGGAAAGCCTGCTAGAACAGCTGAACTTAATTTGGGGTTAATCAGAGGGACTTTAAGTGGTTGCAGGTGTGTGCTGACTCCCATTTAACACGAGTTAGAATGTAATTGGTTAATTCTGAACACAGCCACATCCCCAGTTATAACAGTGTGTGCAGATTTATGTAACCAGGTTATTGTACGTTCTTTATTTTTCCCCTTAAAAGATTTCAGTTTGTTTTTCAATTGGGTTGTACAGGTTATATTTCCAGCAAGATGGCGCCGACCATTGGCGAACATCTTTGCTTGTTCCTGTTGTGTCCATAATGAACATCCGAGTCTACAGGCAGCGCCTTCCCTCATGGTCCTTCCTGCCACAGCGCTCCAGTACCGGCGCCGGTGGTGGGGTAGCCAGCATGCTCCCATTGGTATCCTCTTCGCCAAAGGTTGTGTCCATAATGAACATAATAATGACAGAGTCAGAGGTCCACTGAACGTAGCTTTATTAACTATATAAATAACAGTCAACAGACAAATATCAATATAATACAGTTTCTATATGACACACAAATCACAAAATTCTACCCATAAAATGGCATCTTTTTATCATTAACTGTTTCTATTCACTTTATTTTTTCCTTTTGTTTTTTTTTATTGTTTAGACCGGGCCGCTAAAACAGTAGTAAACAACTATATACATCAGGACCTGGGTTAAAATTAAAACACACACACAAAACACCCTCAGTCCTTGGATGGGTCTCTCTCCAGACACCTCCGTCTTCTGACCTTGGGACTCCTGCTGTGCCGCCTCCTCTCCTCCAACTTCAGATGCCGCTCACTTGAATGCCTCCAGGTCTGGTCAGACACACGTCGATGCCCATCTCTCCGGGCAGCTTCCACTTGGAACCGCCTCTGGTCATCACGCCACTGGCGTGGATTGTGATCCTCACGTACTCGAGCCTCAACCCTGGGCTGAACTTTGTCTCCAACCTGCGGGGAAGCCCTTCTCTTCCTTTCCGGATCACTTAGATTCCGACTGGCCTCCTTCACTGATCCGGTAGACTCATGGGTCCGGTTTGTCTTTCCTTTGGCAGGCTGTCGCTGTGAGCGCTTTACCACCATGCTCTCTGGTCTCGCCCCGCTCTCCTCGACCTCCTCCACTGTTTCAGCCACTGCAGCTCCCTTCCTCCCGGTAGCATTCGGCCTGAATCCAGGGTTAGAAAGAACCCGTGTCTTGGCTCCAAAGCGCCAGTCCTGCATCCCATGGGCAGCCGCAGGGGACACTGCGGGAAAATCTGTTTCAAGTCTCTGGTTCTCCCGCCCAAACTTCCCACAGGCCCCGATAAAATGGCGCACCAGGCCACACATTCCACAGCGCTCAGTCTTCGTCAGACACACACCTGACTCATGCCTAGTGGACAGCCATAATACTGTGGCTGTCCTGAGGTGGACCTCAGCTTCACAGCGACGGCGTGGTCATCTCCAATCATGCCGTTCCCGCTGTCCAAATCCACAGGCAGCGCCTTCCCTCGTGGTCCTTCCCGCCACAGCGCTTCAGAACTGGCGCCAGTGGCAGAGGTAGCCAGCACGCTCCCATTGGTCTCCTCGTCACCAAATGTTGTGTCCATAATGAACATAATAATGACAGAGTCAGAGGTCCACTGAACGCAGCTTTATTAACTATATAAATAACAGTCAACAGACTCACAGCGCTCCTCACTGCCAGGGCGTCAACAGCGAAAGAGGCAGTGTTCCTCCCCTCCGTTGCTCTTATACCCCGGTTGGCATCACTACCACAGGGTAGAGTGACAACCCCCTCTAAACCATGGCACATTCCCCGGTCCATCTTGTCACTGTATAACCTATTTACATGCATAACAGTTCTGCTCCCGAATGCAGACTTTTCTCCTTTTTTGCATAGTTGCTGTTCTTTCTGCAGTGCATGGAGGTCGTGCACTGCAAATATGCAAACAATAAACACTACTGGATATCGCCAAGTCAAGCAGCCACATGGAGTTTACTGGTTTTATACCACCCGACCTGCAATGCATCGTCCACCCCTGCGGTGACCATCAGCACCCCCAGGAAGGCCTCGAAGCACCAAGTCCATGTGAGCATGTTGACCCCAAGAGAACGTGTCGGAGGCGAGGTCGAAGGCACCGAAGGTGAGGCAAGAAAGGAGGGCTACATGCTAGGCTAAAAGCTCGCTTCAGCTGGCGACCGCTACACAGTCTCTTAAGTGCAAATGTTCGGTCTTTCAAAAATAAGCTGGACGAACTAAGAGCAAGGATTTAAGACCAGCGGGAGACAAGAAAGTGCTGTGCCCTAATTTTCTGTGAAACTTGGCTTTCAGACAGAGTCCTGAAGAGTGCTATTTAGCTCCAAACACACTCAACACGCTGGACAGACAGAACAGGAGACTCTGGTAAGACGAGAGGACGGTGTGTGTATGTATTTTTAAACCACTCATTGTGTGGAGATGTACAAACCGTTTACAAGCGCTGCTCGCCCGACGTGAAGTTTTTAATGCTGAAATCCCGTCCTGATTATTTACCAAGGGAATTTACCGCTGTGTTTTTGGCCCCTGTATACATCTGTCCACAGAGCAACTACACAGTAGCGCTAAACAAACTCCACAACGTCATCAGTGCAGCAGAGATGAAACATCCTGATGCTGTTTTTATTATTGCTGGTGACTTCAACCAGTGCAATTTATGGACCATACTCTTCAAATATTACCAGCATGTGGACATTCCAACCCGTGATAAAAGCACATTGGATCATGTTTATTCCAACATATGTGGTGCCTACAGAGCGGCACCCTGCCCCCACTTCGGACAGTCAGATCACATCTCATTGTTTCTGTACCCAGCCTACAAACAAAAGCTGAAACAAACAAACCGTGTTATTAAGCAAATTAAGCAAGACTGTTTTTCCTGCACAGAATGGGATGTGTTTAAAGCTGCAGCCACCCAAGAGGACTCTTCTGTAAACATACAGGACTATGCTGAATATGTGACTGGGTACATCAGCACATGCGTTGATACCATTGTACCCACCATACAAGTCAGGAAGTTCCCCAACCAGAAGCTCTGGATCAACAGTCAAGTACATCAGATGCTGCGTGCACGCTCTCATGCATTTAAATCAGGCTGTGAGGTCAAGTACAAAGCTGAAAACTATTGACTGCGGAAGGCTGTAACAACAGCCAAGAGGCAGTACAGAGAAAAGCTGGACAGCCTCTACTCCACTCCTGACCCAGGGCGCATGTTGCAAGGTCTGCAACACATCACAGACTACAAGAGGACCAACAGCTAGCTCTACAGACAGCCTGCCGGAGAATATCAACATCTTTTACACTCATTTTGAGACCACCAGCAACAGCAGAGAGAAGAGACACAAACTCCCCCCCCCCCCCACACACACACTAAGAGTTTCACCAGGCCAGGTAAACAAAGCACTGTGGAATATCAACCCCCGCAAGGCAGCAGGACCAGACAACATACCTGGGTGGGCCCTCAGAGCATGCACTGCAGAGCTCACTGACATTCTCACAGCAATCTTCAACCTCTCCCTCCACTAGAACATAGCCCCCTCTTGCTTCAAAATGACAACCATCATCCCCCTCCCCAAAAGGAGTCTGCCAATCTGTCTGAATGGTTACAGACCGGTAGCAGTCACTCTAATTATCATGAAGTGTTTCAAGAGAGTGATGCTGCCCCTCATTCAGGATAGCATACTGGACACCCTGGACCCTCTGCAGTACGACTACTGGCCCAACAGGTCCATTCAGATGCTATTGCTGCAGCACTCTATTATTCTCTCTCCCACGTTGAAGACAAAGACTCCTACATTAGGATGCTCTTTGTCGACTACAGCTCCGCCTTCAACACGGTCATCCCCCACAAACTCACCGACAAACTCTTCACTTGGCCTGCACCCCACCCTCTGTGACTGGCTATTGGACTTTTTGACTGGCAGGCCCCAGTCTGTCAGAATGGGTAACAGGACCTAAGCCAGCATCATCACAAACACAGGTGTTCCACAGGGTTGTGTTCTCAGCCCCATCCTCTACAGCCTCTTCACCCATGACTGTGTTGCCTCCCACAAGGACAATATCATCCTAGAGTTTGCAGATGACTCAGCAGTGATAGGATGCATCACTGGTGATGACAAAGCATCCTACAGGAGGGAGGTGGCCAGCCTGTTGTCATGGTGTGAGGACAACAACCTCACCCTCAACACGGACAAGACAAAGGGGATGATAGTGGACATGAGGGAATGGAGAAGGAGACTCCATCACCCATTGCTCATCCGGAAGCTTGAGGTGGAGAAGGTGAGCAGCTTTAAATACCTGGGCATCCACATCAGCAAGGACCTTAAGCGGACACACAACACCACAGAGCTTGTTAAGAGAGCTCAACAGCGACTGTACTTTCTGAGGAGGCTGAAGAAGTTTGGCATGTCTTCCAGGATCCTCAAACAATTTCTACAGCTGCATCATCGAGAGCATCCTGAATAACTGCATCACTGCGTGGTACGGCAGCACCACTGCCCTGGAGCACAAATGCCTACAGAGAGTGGTGAAGACATCAGAACTCCACTTCCCTCTCTGCAGAGCATCTACCATCGCAGAGTTCAAAAGAGAGCTGACGCCATCTTCCGGGACCCCACCCACCCCACAACACAGACTGTTCACACTTCTACCCTCAGGCCGGAGGTACAGAAGTGTGAAATGCAGGACAACCAGACTGGAAAAACTCCTTCTTTCCTACTGCTATCAGACTCATGAATAGATAGCAACTGCCAAAACTCTGTAACACAGCTTCGCATAGAGGAACTCACACACCGGCTGCTAAATTTGCACACTGCTCACCTGTACAGTAGATATAATATTACATGTCTGATGTCTATATCATCTCTGCTGCTACTTATCAAATAATTTTTAGTTATACACTGCTTGTTGCACAATGCTCATTTGCACACTGTACATAAGTCCATGCCATCTCAGGTTCACATCAGGTTGCACAAGGCTCATTTGCACACTGTAGGTTCATGCCATATCAGGTTCACATCATCTCTGATATCAATATACCACTATCACTTCAGTCATCCAGTGAATTTTCAGTTTCATTCCTCCACTGCCTAACTGTTTGTTGGTGTGTGTGTTTTAGCATCCATTAGTATTAGGATTGAGTTGCTGTGTTTGAGTGTCATGACCAAATTAGACTTGATGTTTCTGTACCTTTTGACTTGGCGTTCGTTTGGAGAGCAAAGTGAGAACGTCATTGCTCAGGAAATGTAGCATTTCTTAACTGTGCACATGATAATAAAGCCTTTGAATCTTTAATCTTGAATCTTATAAGTCACATTAATTGTGGAAAAAGTTTTGAAATGATTTATCTTGGTCTTATTTTTTACATCACAAACACCTGGCATTTGAACAGGGGTGTGTAGACTTTTTATACCCATTGTATATCCAGTTAAAATAATTCTAACTGCCATAAAATACAACATCCTCTCCATATCACTGACTATTCAATACAGAAAGTCAGATGGTGATTACTGTGTCTTCTGTGTCATGTCTATCTCTGCAGGATCACCAGTGTTACTGACCAGCATGATGGGGGCAATAAAGGTTTTCTTCTTATGCTGTCTGCTTCAAGGTGGGGGTTGTTTTTTAAAGCTCAAAGGTGTCATGCAGGTGGAATAAAAGGCAACCATAAAATCAATATTATTTCTGCGTGGTGAGCACTCTGAAGTCAATAAGACCGAAGAAAAGGAGTTTTAAGATAATTCCAAGGTCATGATAGACCTTGGGTATGACGCTGAGGTCTGGCGGCTCCACCAGAGGAGAGGAGATGGAAAGGGACGGCGAACACTTGGCCGAGCAGAGGCAGGATGCTAAGCAGAAGGGGCTCCAGTGTAACAATATTTGATGATAGCATAGTGATAAGGTAGAAGGATTATTTACTTTATGATTAGAAGTTTGTGTGTGGATGGAGGTTTGATTCCTCCATAAACACAATTAGGAGAGGAATACTCTCTTTAAACGGGGCACCAGTCCAATTCTGGACTATTTATAAATAATTAATCCTCATATTTTATCAATCAAGCAGTCTCAAAAATTCACGAGTTCTTTGATGCAGTGACCGAGGAAAGCAGATACGCAAAAGAAATCAATTACAACTTCTCTCCTTAACAAGTTTATCAAAGAACTAAGGATAAATGATTTTACATTCAAATGATTGGTCAGCAAGTTCAAAATGATCAACAGGTGTCAAATATCACAGCTTTATTTATAACTGGTTATTGAGCAACAATGTAAACACACTTGTGGAACCATGAGAAATCAGGTTTTACTGTAATACAATGGAAGACTGTGAAATAACTTGAACACAATTATGCATAAAATTGAGTGCAATTTTATGGGGAAAATTGACCTAAGATAATTACCTGAAAAATAAAATGCTGAATTACTCAAAAAAACAAACAAAAAACAAACAAATGGAGGTTTATGGAAAAGAGAATATTAATTTTCTTTCAGCTTATAGCTCCCCTGTAGCTTAAGGACTAATTATAACATGAAATATTGGTCATATTCAATTATAATTGGTATTGGACATCATGTTTATCCTAGCAGACAGGAAATTGGGAGTCTCACTTATGAACACAGCCGTATCCACTGATTTCCAGCGGTGATCACAAAACACCAGTCAGGTGGCAAACAGGAGAAAGCAACTGCCAGTCGTCCTTCCAATCGTTTACAGCTGTAAGAAGCTTAGACTCGGCTGGGGGCTCCCAGAGCATGTGGGCGCGGAACCAGCAGCAGGATGAATGGGGGTCCAGGAGCAGACATGACATCTTTGCTGCAACCGGTCAAAAAATTTGGGATGTCCACAGGCCACTGGAGAACTTTAGGCTGAAAGAAATTGGGAGTTAGGCAGTTACACCCACAAGATCGGAGTGCTTTGGCGTTGCGGTCCGGAAGGAAACAGAAAAAGTCCAAAAATCTCTTTTAGTCCACTTTAACGGCAGGAAAAATCAATAGGACAAATTCAGCAGAATGACACAAGCAGCTTTTGAGAAGAGAGGAAGAGTAGGATTTCGAGAGTTTGACTCTCATTTAGAGGTTAGCTCACAGAAAAGGGTGGTTTCTCTTCTCAGGGGCCAGAAAATCAGGAAAACTTAACAAAAGACTGAACTAAGACAAGCTTAACACAGACAGAAACCAAGGCAAAACTTCTTCTTTCATGGTTAGGGTGTTTCTGTCTGATAGAAGAAATTCCATATTATCCACATTATTATTGTTATTAATAATGTATTATTATTCTTAAGATGTATCATGCCTTTCCTATTTCATGTCTGATGTTTATATGTGCATTCCATGTAGGATAAGTTCATACATTCCTTTATATTATTCTTCCATATTATATTTCATATTACATGTCTGATATGATGTGTGATTCATGTATGGCCTTGAACAGCCCCGGTCTGCGTATAAGTGTGCCTGAGTTAGAAATTTTAATCACCAGCTGTACTGATACATTTTTGGATGTCTAGTCCTGTGTGACCGAGAATGTACTGGCTCCTTGTTTCCTGGGAGCAAAGATAAGAACTGCTACACCCTGTCTTGCCAGATGTACTCAAGGACAGTTTCTCCGTCTTTCCATGGATAACACAGCTTTAAAAGCTAGAACAATGAATGGCTGATTCAGAGGTATGGATGGTCAGTCTTGAGGTTGCCTCTGTATTTCTCCCTCATTTGGCCACATGAGGAATAAATCTACTTATATCTAAATATTCTGCCTGGTTTTTGACTCAGATTAATTATACTGAAAATTATTCTAACACTGTCTATTTAACTAAACCAAGTTTCCCGGGGTTAGTTTGACTGACATGAAAGAAAACCAGCTGTCTTCCACACCAAGAGATCTAAGTGAACTTTAGTCCAATGAGGAAGCAGTCCTTTGTCTGTAGCCGACCGGTAAAACGAAGAGAGGGTGTCATCTAATGGGTGAAGCCTGTGATTGGTTGTTACAAGTCAGATGACACACACGTTTCTGAAGACATTCCTACATTTCCTATGAAATTCATTTTATATATTTGATATGAAATCTAAACTACTTTTCAGTAATTCATGACAAATATCCAGTGAGCATGCATAAATACTGGTCCTTATAAACTTAACATTCATTTGAATAAAATTCATGTAAACATTTCTAAGGAATGCAATCACATTTAGATTAAGGATTAATGAATTGTTTCACCCATTATTGTCCATCACAGATGAGATCTTCACAGAGTCCAGAATTATACTGAGGAATTAAACTTGAAAAGATTTAATGTTCAGTCAGAATAGAGAGTCTATCAGTTCTAAAAAGTAAGGAAACATATTCCGTAGATGTCCACCAGGAGGTAGTGTTGAGCTATAGATAATTTTTAGGTGACCGTAATATACCCCCAGGATCTGGCATGAGTTTTATGGATGCCCTGGAAAGACTCCAAGGGTTTACTGGTATAACCTGACGGGTTGAGGAGTAAACTTTGAGAACTTCATGACTTTTAAAAAGAGCCAGTTCCTGGTTCAAACGGATGCAATCAGCATGAACTGTCTGATTGGATGAGAATTCCAGAGGTTTTATGGTGCACTTAATCCTTTAAAAGCAGTCCTTATCTGGTTTCTACTACAAAGGAAATTGTCTCCGCTGGGGTTCTGATGATGACAAAAAAACAAAAAACAAAAACAATTTTGGTGCAGTCTTTTGGGATGAAACACTCTCTGAGAGGGGGACAGTAATCTTATTGATGAGCCAAGGGTGAGCTGATGCTACACCAGGAAGAGATGGAATTTTGTGCCCAATTAATAATAGGGCTATGCTTCCGGAGCCACAGATACCCCAGAACCACCGGGGAGGACAAACTAAGGAGAATAAAGAACAATATGATCTCTTGGTGGTTCCCGGAAAGGAAGACGGAGATTGGCGCAATGCATTTGGTTATGGATGCCGCACAACTACCAGATAATACCGCAACATTTAATGAAGTCGGCACTTTAGTTGTGGGAATGCCTATTTCCCACACAAACCATGAAGAAATGAAATTCTGCTCTGCCCCTGAATCAATTAATGCTGAAACCCTCCTCTCAACCCCCGATAACTGAATGAGGGCCGGAATGGAAAAGTTACCCGGGAGATGAATAGAGTTACTGCCTGTCAGACCCCCCATGGCTACTGTTGGGCCGTGTCTTTTTAGCTTAAGGTGACAGTTAAATATTTTGTGCTCTAAGGAGCAGCAGTACATGCAAGCACCAGCCCTCCTCCGTCGCTCGTGCTCCTCTGGAGTCAAATAGGCTCTGCCGAGCACCATAGCTTGGGAGGAGGAGTCGACCTCACCCATGCCAGTAGCCGGGGAAAACGAGCGTAAAACGGGCAGGCCGGAGGAGGCCTTCAGTTCCCTTGCAAGCTCGCGGTAGTGGTAATCCAAACTGACGGCCTGATCTATGAGCTCATCCAAAGAGGAGGGAACAGCATGAACCACCAGGTCATCGCAAAGGTTGGCATTAAGACCCTGGAGGAAGGCGCTTCTTAAGGAAACATCATTCCAACCAGAGTCCGCTGCGACGACCCGAAAATCCACAGAATAGTCGGCTGCAGACCGACTACCCTGGCGGAGTGACAAGAGACGGCTCATAATATTACCCTTGCTCTCCAAGAAATCAAAAGCCCGGGAGAATTCACCAATAAATCTATCAGAAGTGTAGCTAGGGCCCTACACACTGTCTAGAATAGACTGAGCCTAGCTGAGGGCTTGATCTCGCAGCAGGAAGGTCATGAAATGAATTTTGGACGTGTCGTCCGGGTACTCTCTGCCCTCCTGCCTCAAATAAAGCTGAATCTGGCACAAAAACCTCTTACATTTCCCCACCTCCCCCGCATACAGGGGCCGGTGAGGGAACGGAAGTGGTTCGGCTGGCAAATGATAGAAGAAACTGGAATGGCAGGTGGGGGAACAGGACTCAGATGAGACATGTGGCTAAGATGGTCGGTGACCGTGCTCAGCTGCTGCGTAATTGTCTGCAGCTGTTCTGTCAGCACGGCCACCTGCCTCTCTGTGAGTGCTCTGCTGAAGCAGCACCTGCTGAGCCTAATTCGTGGCTGGCTCGTTCTGTCACATTTACGAGAATAGTCATCTCACGTGCAAGATGCTACACCAGAGAATGCACACGACACAGAGAAGCAAAAATTTAAACACAATTTTATTGAACATGCAAACGCAGAGTTAGAGGAAAAACAATTCACTTACCAGAGGAATACCCAGCCTGTAAGGAGGGAGACAAGAGCAGGTTAGTTATGAGGAGGGAGACCGAGAATAATGGATTACAGGAATATTCTTATGAATAGGAGCAGAGAGCCCAGCAGAGGAACCCAGCAGGACAAAGATGAACCAGCGAGGAAGTTGCGGATGAGTTGGGCTGGGAGAGGTGTCTGACCGGGTGGAGAAGGCAGTCCGGAGTGATGACGATGATGATGGAGGAGGTGAGCACACAACAACCCCTGGAGACGCACCGCAGAGATGGCAGCAACCTGAGAAGAAGGAAGAGAAAAAGAGTTTAATAGCTGGGTTATCGCCGATGCTCGAGTATCTTCCGCCTCAAAAGACGTTTTGCGGAACTTGAGCCTGGCAGAGGCATCTGTACAGCGTCACCCTTGGCTTGTGCTGCATGCCAAAGGAAGGCAGAGGGTTTTTTTTTTTTTTAATGGAGGATGTGCAGCGGGAGTATTGCGGGAGGAGCTCTGTCCATGAAACAAGGTCTGTGCCAACGAGAGGGCATTCCCAGACTTCAGCGCCATTTGCTCCTTGCCAGCCCCGAGCTCCGGCATCCCACCTCCCTCGTCAGAAACCAGAGCCTCCATCTCCTTCCCAGACAATGTCAGTGGTTGGCAGAGGAGCCTCGTCTGGTCCCACCGAAGCATTAGGAACCATCAGGTGCTGGGAAATAAGATGGGTGGGTTTTCATTCCTTTCCCCATCATAATGATATACCTTGCCTTATTCCCAGTGATGAGGCTCAGCAACAGCAGCCAAGTTTAACTGAGTCCTCATCATCTGCTGCTGTTGACTCACCTTCGACTCTCTACCATGTGTTTCTTTGTGGTTCTGAGAATCCACCACTCTTGGGAAGGAGCCGCCGGAGGAACCAGCAGTCCTGGGAGGTCCTGTTCCAGCCCTGTGGCCATGTCTGGGATGGGAGAAAAGTGCCACCCGTGCTAGGAATCCTAGGCCAACAGTCGTGTGTCCCCTGGTTTCAACATCACGGGAGCCGGCACACTCGGTGCGGTCACCTCCAGCATCAGCAATCCTGCTGTGAGATCCACTAGCAGGGAACGCCAAGCCTGGAGGCTTATTGGCTGCATCTACCATCACGCCCAGAGTTGGCAGAGTCCTGGGCAGTGGTGGAGCTCGAGTCCAGGCAAGTACTCTGTTCTGTCCTAAGATCCACAGATCTAGAGAACTCATGTCTGGTTCATGGTGAGGAGAGGCAGCTGCAGATGTCCTCTGGTCCTGAATTCTCCTTGCCAAGCTCCAACACTGCCGGAAACTCTGTTCCTGTGTTTTTCGTTTCCTCCCCGTCTGAGGTGGTGGTGCCAGGAGTGGACGTCCAGATGGAGAGGACTGAGACACCCCCCCCATCCCGTCTGAGGTAGCCATGGTGGGTGTGGATGCCCAGATGGAGAAAGCCGAGAGGCCCCAGCCTGGATGGCCAGAGTCCTAGACAGCGGTGGAGCTAGAGCTCAGGCAAGTTCTCTTTTGTGTTTTCATTCTATCGGTCCGAGAAAGATCTTGCCTGACTCTTGGTGGGGAAGGCCAAGTGCAGCCATCCACTGTGCCTGAGCCCTCCTCACCGGGCTCCACTGCTGCCGGTTACCCTGACCCGGTGCCTGTTGTCCTTGTGTTTGAGCCTTCTCCCAAGGTCACCATGGGTGCTCCCCCTCTGTCCAAGGTCCCCGTGGGTGCTGCACCCCAGTCCGGGACCTCTGTGGGTGCTGCTCCCCCTCCGTCCGAGACCTCCATTGGTGCTGCTTCTCTTCTGTTCGAGGCCTCCATGGGTGCTGCTTCCTCTCCATCCGGGCCATTGTGGGCACTGTGCCCCAGCCTGAGGCCATTGTGGGTGCTGTGCCCCAGCTTGTGTCCACCATGGGCACTACGCCTCATCCCAGGGGCCACCATGGGTGCTATGCTCCAGTCCAGGGCCGCCGTGGGTGTGTTGCCCCAGTCCAGGGTCTCCACAATTGCTGTGCCTGAGCCCGAGGCCTCCATGGGTTCTGCATCCCTGTCCAAGGCCACTGTGGGTGCTTCACCCAAGCCCAGGACTGCCGTGGGTGTGTCGTGCAAGCCTGGGGCCATTGTGGGTGCATTGCTCCAGTCCAGGGCCTCGATAATTGCTGCTCCAAAGGCTTGGGGCCACCATGGGTGCTGCGTCATTGCCCGAGACCGCCACCGGTGCCACGCCCTCATCAGTGGTCGCTTTGGATCCCTCGCCTTCATGGAGGTCTGGTGGGGGCCACTTTGTCCGGCTGCTGCCCCTGGGGGTGGGGCATGTTGTGTGCCGTGGTTTGCTGGCTTAGGGATGCCGGGAGGCCGCCTGATTAGCTGCCCCTCCTGCTTGAATGGTTCTGGAAAATGTGGAGGCCACCCGATGTGTTCCAGCACAGGCGCCGTGGTCTTGGGACTCAGGAAGGCCACCATAACTGCCTCATCCACTAATCAATTGGGCTTGACTTCCTTGACACCACCTGTGGTACAGTGTTGTGGGTCATGAGTGTTTTTTTTCTTGGGATTTTTTTGTTTGTCTCCATCCCTGTCTTGTTTTTCTTGTTTGTCTCCATACTTGTAGTATGTTTACATTTTATGGTTTCTTGTCACATGGGCTGAGACGCCGTTGTTATCCATGCTCAGACCATACTCCTCCTCAGGCCGACTCTTACTTTGACAGCGTCTCAGCAGGCCTCCAGCTGCCAAGCTCTATGGGACGGCTGGAGGCCAATTACCTCTCATCAGCTGAGGCACTGTCAACTACTATAAAAGGGAGCAGTCCCAAATATTCGGGGCTCTGACCTCGTACTATTATCCACGCTCTTCTCCGGCGTGGGTAAGGCTGGAACCCCTTCGTCTGGCGCCAGCCACCCGCTTGCCATTCAGCATCGTGTGTAAGTGTTTACCCTTGTATGATCATTTGTGTTTTGGCCCCACAAGGCCCTGTTCCTTTGTTCCTTTTCCTGTATTACCAATAAACAATGCAAACTCACTGGTCAGCCCTTGGCTCTCATTTATGGCTCACAGAGCCATATGTAACATTTCCGGCTTATGTTTTATTTTGACAGGGCTCTGCAACTTCTATCTGTCAAACTGGTCGGAGCTGCACACCTGTCATTCATTCTGTTATTTTCCCCACTCATGTATCCACACCTGTTGCTCATTGTGTAGGGCATATAAGGGCATGACAAACCTCTGCTGGTTGTTGTGTCCTTCTATCAAAGCTACCTGTCCTCAGGAGTTGTATAGTCACTGAGTGTGTTTGGGTCCCGCTGTCGAGGAGAGAGGAGAGCTCTGTCCAGGTTACTTTTCCCTTTTTATTTCCCGCCGTGAGCCCCGCTGTCTTTGGGTGTGCTCCGGCTGGATTCTGCCCCTTTTGCTCGGTGTTCCCGGCTTCTGTCCCCCAGTGACATGGAGCCCCGCTCTCCTCCAGTGCTTTATTATTTTGTATTTGTATTTTAGCACCAAGCACTTTATTATTTAGTATTTGTACGTTAGCGTTCCTGTCTGTCTTTATGTTAATAAATGAGCAAACTCACAGAGAGCATTTGTTGTCCTGTTTAACACCCTTGAAAAGAGTGTTTTATGACAACTTTGTCATGAAGCTCCAAATTGAGCTCAGGTGCATTCTGTTTCAACTGATCATCCTTGAGATGTTTCTACAGCTTAGTTGGAGTCCACCTGTGGTAAATTCAGTTGATTGGATATGATTTGGAAAGGCACACACCTTTCTATATAAGGTCCCACAGTTGACAGTGCATGTCAGACCACAAACCAACTATGAGGACAAAGGAATTGTCTGTAGATCTCCGAGACAGGATTGTCTAGAGGCACAAATCTGGGAACGGGTACAGAAAAATTTCTACTGCTTTGAAGGTCCCAATGAGCACAGTGGCCTCCATCATCCAGAAATGGAAGAATTTCTGAACCACATGGAGTTTTCCTAGGGCTGGCCGGCGGTCTAAACTGAGCAATCGGGGGAGCAGGTCCTTATTAAGGGAGGTGACCAAGAACCCAATGGTCACTCTGTTAGAGCTCCAGTGTTCCTCTGTGAAGAGAGGAGAACCTTCCAGAAGGACAACCATATCTGCAGCAGTCCATCAATCAGGCCTGTATGGTAGAGCGGCCAGACGGAAGCCACTCCTTAGTAATAGGCACATGGCATCCCTCCTGGAGTTTGCCAGGAGTTGAAGGACTCTCAGACCATGAGAAACAAAATTCTCTGGTCTGATGAGATAAAGACTGAACTCTTTGGTGTGAATGCCAGGTGTCATGTTTGGAGGAAACCAGGGACTGCTCATCACCAGGCCAATACCATCCCTACAGTGAATTATGGTCGTAGCAACATTATGCTGTGGGGATGTTTTTCAGTGGCAGGAGCTGGAAGACTAGTCAGGACAGAGGGAAAGATGAATGCGGCAATGTACAGAGACATCCTAGATGAAAACCTGCTCCAGAACACTCCTGACCTCAGACCGGGGTGACGATTCATCTTTCAGCAGGACAACAACCCTAAGAATACAGCCAAGATATCAAAGGAGAGGCTTCAGGACAACGCTACGAATGTCTTTGAGTGGCCCAGCCAGAGCCCAGACTTGAATCCAGTTGAATATCTCTGGAGAGATCTGAAAATTGCTGTGTGCTGATTCTTCCTATCCAACCTGATGGAGGCTGAGAGGTGCCGCAAAGAGGAATGGGTGAAACTGCCCAAAGATAGGTGTGCCAAGCTTGTGGCATAATATTCAAAAAAACTGAGGTTGTTATTGCTGCCAACGATGCATCAACAAAGTACTGACCTAAGGCTGTGAATACTTTTGGACATGTGATTTCTTCATTTTTCATTTTGAATAAATTTGCAAAAATCTCAAAAAATGTTTTTCATATTGTCATTATGGGGTATTATGTGTAAAATTTTGAGGAAAAAAATGAATTTAATCAATTTTGGAATGATGCTGTAACATAGCAAAATGTGGAAAAAGTGAAGCACTGTGAATACTTTCTGGATGCACTGTACCTCGTATAATGGCTGTGTGTACCCTTTGTTTACCTGACTTTCTGCTCTACCATGCTACCCTCCGACGCTTCCAACGCCCCATCCGTCTCTCTCTCCTGCCACTTTCCCCACACAGATATCCTTAACTTAATTAAGAGTGCCAGGTGTATGCACTTCAACAATCAGTGAAGGTCAGGTGCCACAAGGAGTGGAAGTAAACAAAATATTCCACAATTAAAGCATACGATTCTCCTTAAAAATACATGCAAAAACAAGCAACTGGACAAACCATGCACAAAACAAAAAACATTAAACAATAAATTGATTACTTCTCCATTATGACAAAAGGTGATCATTTCCTCTAATATTTTTCACAAGTATGACAAGTATGACAAGTATGAATGAATCTTTATTTCGGATAGATTAAAAAACATTCAAAGAAAAAAAACAGAATAATGTAACAAAGGGGAAAAATATCTAATAAAGTCAAATTAAACAATAACTCCTCTGATTATACAGTTCATCATAAGTTATCCAAAATGGGTGATGGCTGAAGCCGCAGCTTATATTGCCCACCCATATTCCATCCAAGAATTCAAAAGAAAAACAAAACAGGAGCTATTACAATTCAGAACAAAGCTAAGACAAAATGTGACAAAAAACAAAACAAAACAAAACAAAAAACTCAGCAACAGCACAACACAGACTGAATATGATATTTCTTATGTGATTTTACATGTCAGCTTGTATATATGTTTGGAGTATTTCTTCATTTAGTTTTTGTTTAAATTGTCCAATTGTACATGATTTTAATTCAGGTACAAAAGCGTTCCACAATCTGACTCCTTGCATTGAGACACAGTGTTGCTTGATAGTAGTTCTCACTGAAGGTTTTTGAAATATATATGTTCCTCTGAAATGATATTGTTTCTCCCTTATTTGGAACAACTTTTGAATATTTGTGGGCAGTGATAGATTCTTCACTTTAAACATTATTACTGCAGTTTTAAAGTCAACCAGATCTTTCAACTTGAGAGCTTTTAATTTAAGAAGAAGTGGGTTTGTTGGTTCCCTGCAAGCAGCTTTGTTTATTATTCTAATAGCTCTCTTCTGAAGCATAAAGATTGGATAAATGTTTGTTTTATATGTATTTCCCCATACTTCAGTACAATATGTCATGTATGGGAGTATTAATGAATGATATGTCAGGGACAGTGCAATAAACAGACAAAAAAAAAAACAATCTGATGTGTTGCACAGAGAGTGTATAGCATTAAGCTAATTTGCAACTCTTGTTGCAAATTAGCTTAATGCTGGGTTGATTCAGCAAATTGATTAATTATGGGTTGATTCAGCAAATATTTCGCTCTGTGTAGTAATGTGATTGATTTGGATATTTTTCCTTTAATATAATAAATATGTGACTTCCAACACAGTTTATTATCAATTATTACTCCAAGAAATTTAATTTCGGATACCCTTTCAATCTATACACAATTTACACTGAGTTTAGATACTGAGTTGTTGTGATGATTGTTAAAAATTATAAATTTTGTCTTACTTAAATTGAGCTTTAATTTGTTTGAATCAAACCACAGTTTAAGCTTTCCTAATTCCTTTCCAAGTGTATCCAAAAGTTGATCCAAATTGCTTCCACTGCATAATAATTAGTGTCATCTGCAAACAATATTAAATCCATTTTTTCCAAAACTTTACATATGTCATTCATATACATTATATTATGTTATTCATATACATTGAATAACAATTGCCCCAAAACTGAACCCTGTGGGACTCCGCAAGTAACCTTCAGTAACTGTGAGTTTTTGCTACCAACACATACATACTGATATCTGTTCTTTAAGTAACTACATAACCAGGACAGTGCTACCCCCCAATACCATAATTTTGTAGCTTCTTTAACAATGATTTATGCTCGACTGTATCAAATGCTTTTTTAAGATCCAGGAATACCCCATCTGAATACTCTTTATTTTCGACGGCAGTTGATATTTTTTCTATAAATTCCATTAGAGCAAATGCAGTTGTCCTCTTGTGTCTGAACCCATATTGCTGCTCACACAATAAATTATTCTTCATCATGAAGTTGTCAATTCTCTCACAGAATATTTTTTCAAGTATCTTGGAAAATTGCGGCAATAGTGAAATAGGCCTATAGTTTGAAAATTCCCCTCTGTCACCCGTCTTGTATATCAAAATTACTTTAGCTATTTTCATTGCATTGGGAAATATACCTGTTTGGAGAGACAGATTACAAATATACGTCAGTGGCTTTATTAAGCGTTCAATGATTGTTTTGACTAAAAGCATGTCAATACCATCACAATCCATAGGTGTTTTACTTTTAAACAATTTAACAATTTCAATGACCTCTCTCTCATCTGTGTTCTTTATGAAAATGGAGTCTTTTATAGCAATGTTTTTGATTATTGTATCACTTGTAGATGCCGTAATGGGTATTTCTCCAGCCAAATTAAGACCAATATTAACAAAAAATTTATTAAATTCATCTGCAGGTGAGACTGCATTCACACTCTCAGTCGTTTTTGTTTTTTTTGTTTTTTGTTTTGTTTTGTTTTTTAAAGATTGATTGGGTAGCTTGTATTTCTGTTTTTATTTCCAAGAATATTGTTAAGTATTGTCCATGTATTTTTAATGTTTTCTCTGTTTTTCTCCAGTTCTTTACTGTAATAGTCTCTTTTACTACATCTCATTATAGAAACTTATTTTTGTATGTTTTATACCACTGCTCTGCTTCTTTTGTCCTTTTCTTTAGAAAAGCTTTATATAATGATTCTTTTTTTTTTTCTTTTTATATGCTTTTTGTAATCTTTTGGTTAACCATGGCTTGTTGACAAATTTCTGTTTCAGCTTTTTCTTTCCTAATGGACAATGTTTTTTCATAAAGAGTGGTTACAATGTTCATGAATGTGTCATAGGCTTCATTTACATCTGATACATACACTTTTGTCCAGTCTTGCTTCAGCAGGTCTTCTTTAAAAGAACTGATTGTATTTTGTGATTTGTATCTGAAAGATTTTAAAGTTTGTTTTTTTTGTTTGTTTGTTTTGTATTGGCCCTGTGTGGCCATGGATAAGTACAAAGACTGGCAAATGGTCACTTATGTCATTTATCAATAATTCACTTTCTATTTTCTTATCAATAATATTAACAAACAGGTTATCAATAAGTGTGTTCTGCTGGGATGTGTTATTGTAGGATATAGACTCATACTGTACATAGAATTCATGAACTCTGTAATCACATTTTGTTGAAATGGATTTAGTAAATCATTATTGAAGTCTCCACAGATTATAACCATTTTCTTATTAGTTATATTATTGTACAGCTCAACTAACTTATCTCTGAATGTCTCAATGCAAGTTCCCAGCATTCTATATATACAACTTATAATTAGATTTTGTGTTTTATCTTGGTCAATCTCAACAGTAGCACATTCCAGAATCCCTGGTAATACAAAGGACATTTCATTTACAAGTTTACATCTATACAGGTCATCAATATACAGTGCAACACCACCACCTTTTTTTGTTTTAGATCTATTAACCTGTTGCACTTTGGTGTACCAAGGGCGGACACGTCTCTGCGTACTAGAGCGCACAAGGGCATCCTAGGATGCACAGTAGGAGGCACTGAAAAAAAAAAAAAGCTGCATTTCCGTTCTTGCACTACAGACACAGCCGCGAACAAAAAGCCAAAGGAGTGCTTTGATTGGTTTAGATGTGATTGACTTCTCATTCGACTAATAAGAGCCTTGAGCTGGGTTTCTGAAACCTTGAAGAACCAATGACTGAAAACCTTGCAAGAAGGACCCGCCTACCAACAGCTGCGAATACAGCGAGCCAATTGAAGCACAGTAGTTCGAAAGCGTGCCTCCCTTGCAAAATCTGTTTTGTTTTAGCCGCTGGGTGACACACACGCACTCTTTTTTTCTTACAACTGTTCTTATTTGTTTTGAAAAATCGTTCACCAAAACCGCAATCATGGAAGCACAAAACCGCAATAATGGAATTATGGTTTGACCGGGTTGCGTGACCAGAACCACGAGTCCGTAACATGCGGAGCAGCGTCATGTTCATCTGACAATGAGGAAGAGAAGTTCGCTAGCGACGCTGCTGTTGTGGACAGGTAAGTGTTATAAGCTAAATTATTCTTTATCCCTGAAAATTGTAATCAAAAATCACTTTTGCCCGATCGGTAGATTACAACTGTGCGTAGTAGACCGTGGCGCACCGTGACCGCGGCGCACCGGGCGATGTCCATCCTCTGTAGCAGGGGGGTGGGGGTGGGGTGGGAGTTGTTATCTTCTACATTACACATATTTTAGTATAATTTTTAGTGCACTGTAGGTTATTTTTTCTTGTAAAAAAAGCCACACATTTTTTACGTGGCATGCTTCTTTGTGTGTGGCGGCCTGTTTGTTCATTCATTCATTCATGAATGAATAAACACCCCCCCCCCCAACAGACACACACACACACACAGCCCTGAGTGTCACCTTTCATTAGAGCCCAACATCAAGCTTCTATATTGAATCATTCAAAAGTTACAGACGTTTTTCCAAACTGTGCCATTTGGCACAATTTGGCACAGTTCAAAAACGCCTGGGAACAACCTGTGAAGAAAATTGTGTAATATATTCATTTTTTGTGGTATTGTTACAAAATTTTGACCTCAGCTGGATAACACTTGGTTCTACATTTCTGTTGAATTTTCCAGCCCAGATCTGACAGCTGTGTGTTATTTGCAAGCATTTGTATCCAAAAAAACACCCAGGCGAAATTTATTTTCTTCAAGTTCAGTATGTTTAGATGACTGTTACTCAGTGGCTGGAGCACTTAGAGAGATTATGACTGTTTTGCCAAAAAATTCAAAGTGTTTTCTTTTAAATGAGACCAACCCCATGAAGATACTGCAAAGGGTTGAAGAACAGCTTTTGATTTACTTTGGGTATGTTATTTTTTGGCGTTTTTAGGGAAATTGACCACTGTGCAAGGGGTTAATACAAAACATCTGATATCCCTCTATTGTCATCAGAGAAGCCTGCTCTTCATTGAGCCAAGTTTCAGAGACTGTGATAGCTGTAAATTTTCTATCTAGCTGTTTTAAAAAGTCCTGAATCTGTGGAAAGGTTTTGTTAAGACTTCTGCTGTCGAAGTGTATTATTGATAGTTTACAATCTAATTGCAGTTGACTTTTGAATTGCTTTTCAGTGTAATATTCACAGTGATTATGAATATTATTGAAGAAATGGTTATCAGGATCAATTAATTATACTTTTTTAAATATTAACTTCCACTGTGTCTGTGTCAGTATTTATTTTCTTATTATGCATTAATGCAGTTTGTGAGATCATTGCTGCTACTTCTTCAGTTCCAGGCGGCCTTTTCCAAGACTTCGCAGTCTTCCTGCCTCAGACCATAGAAAGACTGAATGGCTCCTGTGTGAACATCCCATGCAGTTTCAGCGTACACCCACTTTTTGACATGCTCCTCGATCAGTCTTGTAGAGCCATTTGGAAGATAGGAGTGACTCACATGTTTGATTCTGGATCAAGCTCAAACACCCTGCAGGGTTCCCTGATAGGGAATCTTCTTGAGAAAAACTGCACCACCATCTTCAACAACATGTCAGTCAGCCTTGATGGCCTTCGCTTCAAATTGGATTGTGATGAGATTAAGTTCACCCTTTTCTCACTTGTCTCCATTAACATTCAAGGTTTCTAATGTTGTGTTAGTATTGCATATAAACCACATCCTTTGATGCCTTTTGACCACTCATATCACTTTTTACTTGTTAAACTCTTCAGATTCACTTCCTGGACCCACTTCTGGAACACAATGCCAAATGAAATTAAAATAATAACGGACTTTAAAACATTCACTAAAAAGGTTAAAAACTGGCTGAAAAATAAACAAGAATGTTCCCATTTATGAAATGATTGTCTGCAGGGTGAGAGTGAATGAAGGGTAGGAATGGATGTGTTTGTTTATAGTGAGTGACGAAGGGAGGGAGGCCTGAAATAGGCAAATGTGTGTCAGGTTGTTATATTTGTGTATTTATAATATTTATAATATTTATAATTGTGTATTTATAATGTATTTATGTTTTTTGCATTGATGTATGTGGTTATTGTGTATTCCTTTTCTTTCCTTTTTTTTTTTTTTTTTTTTTTTACTTGTTTCTCCTTTCTAAAGCCCATCCAGGGACAAGAGTTGCAAATTAGTTAATAGCTATACACTCTGTGCAACACATCAGATTGATTGTCATTGATTAATTGTCTATGTTTATTGCACTGTCCCTGTCAAATAAACAAATCTATCTATCTATCTATAACTCCACCCCATCTGGAAGTAGGAGAAAGGAGCCCAGTGATCCTGAACTGCTCGGCTGCTCCCCCCCGTCCCGTTTTACCTCCACTTGTGACATGGACCTCCACTATAGGAGACCTAGAGGAGACGGTGGAAGCCACAGATGTGACCTCAGTCTTGAACTTCACTGCTTCTCACCTCCACAATGGACAGAATTTCTCCTGCTCAGCACTCTATCGCCAACAGGCTGCAAACAGGAACATGACTTTTGAGAGCAGTTTGACTCTGCATGTTGTTTGTGAGTGTCCACTTTTACATTCACATTTAAATATTTTTGTCTAAATTCATTTAATCTGAAATTATAACAGCATGTCTAATTATATGCAATTTATTGCAGAGTGCTTCTTAATTGAAATTCAAAAATGTGCAAAGTACATTTAATTGAAACACAAACTTTTGCCTCCTAAAAGTAAAAGAGCTGACTGGAACAAATGTTTGTTGATTTTAGAGTAAACAACCATAATATCATGAGAATTTATAAAAACAATGACAAAGTAAAACTATTTCTTTAACAATGAATTATTTTCATTTCAGAAATGCATCAAAACAATAATCATTTAATGTTTATTTTCTGCAAAAAAGCTGAATCTTCCACAACATTTAAAGCAACACCATATAAGATTTCCCACATTAAAATAATATTTCCAAAATGATTTTCATGATGCATCAACATTCACCCGGGTGAATTTCACCTCCTCTACAGCCTTGTGTGCGTGCTTCACTTGCCACAGCTCTGTTCTTGACAGGGACACTTAAAAGACTACAACTATGGTGACGATGATCTCAGACCCAACAGCCAATCACAAAGTTGTGGGTGAACTTGTAGCTTGGGGGCCCATAGCATTTGTGTACTCTTCTTTAGACAAACGGCTCTGATTTTAATACTGGAAGAAATTCTGCTGTTGTTTTTTTTTGTTGTTGTTTTTTATTATTATTATGGCAACCAGAGTTGCTTTTTTATTGTTTCACAAGTTTGGGGTTTTTTTAATGATTTTTCTCACATTTACACAAGAATTCTACTCTTATAAAGGAAAAACCCACTGTCTTCAGTTACTTTTGAAATATGACAATTCCTGTCATATTTCTTGGTAGCTCTCTGTAGCTTTACAAGAAAAAGCAGAAAAGCAAAGCAAAGGGGAAAAATCAGTATATTTGCAGAAACTAACAGGAACATTAAAATTCTGCTTTCCAATAAATTGACTATACATATAAATACAGATGGTTGTTTTCTGAGCACAAACTTAGTATGGCCAAATTATTAAAACTAGGAAGTAATTTTAGTTAGCAAAATAGCAAAATTACAGCAAAGAATGAACACTTTGGTGAACAAGGTAAAAAATATAAAATAAACTACAATTTTTGGTAATGCCTTTGTGAGGGAGAAAAAAACCTTTTAAAGTTGAAAATTTTGGTATAGACTAATTTTAAACTGAAAATTTTGTGCAAGATTCAGTAAACTCAAGTGAGATAAATATTGAATAATTTAAACTTTTAGATTGCTGTTAATCCATATATGGTTTTGTCTTGTAATGGAAAAATAGGAATTAGTTTGCTGTTGTGAATCCCTGTGCACTTTTACACAGTGCACGGAGGATAGGGAATAAAAACCTATCCTCCGATTGCTCAGCCTGCATCTCTCTCCCGGGTGACAGACAAGGTTTGTCATTATCAGGAGAAACAGAATGAAAAAACCCTTGCCTGGCAACCCAGGTCTTTATGTTGACTGCAGGTGGTAGGCTGTTGCTCTCCTCCATGTGTCGCAGAGGATAGGGGCCAGGCTCGGGGTGAGGATGACAAGCCCCTGGCTTCCGGGTGCACCTCCTCAGCTTTCGGGGTTGAATGGGAAGAGATTCGATCCGACCTTCCCCCAGCGGCTGACGAGACTCGCACACCATTGTGAGGAGTGGCGTCAGCCCTGGGCTTCTCCAGAAAGTGGGGAACTCCTGGATCACCCCGACAGCTCCGTCCAATAACTGCAAAACAAACTCTGTAGAGTGGGTGGCACGAGCCCTAGAGGCAAAGTTCACAACACGCTCGGCCGCAGCACACTCCTCCGGGCTCAGTCCAAAAACAGGAAAGTCCATCATGGAGGGAGAAGAGGAAAGAAAAGATGAGGGAATACAAAAGCAAAAATACTTAACTCGTCCACTGGGTTTAAACTGGCCGGATTATTCTGTTGTGAATCCCTGTGCACTTTTACTTAGCACAAAAACCACGTGCAGGAGATATTGTGTGTAATTTATTGTGATGACAAAGTACAGAAAACCAATAAACGGACTGCACGGGAAGAACAAGGATAATTCTCAGGACGCTCTACAGCGCAAGAGTGAGTATAACACTGGGGAAAAATGTTCCAAAGCACAGGCAGGCTGACCTGTAGCGGAGGAACAAATAAATAAGTCCGGGAGAAGAACCTCCAGATGGGAATGGATGGCAGGGGCGAACAAGTTGTACTCACAGAGGCTGGAGCAGTCTGAGACAGTCCGTGTACAGTCCACAGTGCAGAACAAACTAACAGGGAACACTGATGATATGCAGAGCGATGCGCTACTGAGAAAATAGGCAGGGCATCTAGTCATACATACATAGGGATCAACTATACAACACAGTATGAACACTGTAGAGGACAACCACAGTGAAGGACAATAATCCAGCAATCTCTTCCAGCAGACACAGGGCTTCAATAATGCCAAACCTAATGAGGAAATAGATTGCCGGTGTGTGTAGAGTGAGTGAGAGTGAAATCAATAATGACACACAGCTGATCACACTGACAGGAGAGGGAGGCATGGCTGAGCTGCCAGGGAGCTGAGCAAGCCCCAGAGGCTCCCTTAAAGCACCAGATGGAAAATAGGATGCAAAAAAAACCAAAAGAACAAGCAGCCGCCGCGTCATAGAACTGGGTTTGAAACATCAACCCCAGTTCATGACAGTTTGCTATGTCAACAATAAACAAAATATCAGGTTTTGACAACAGTGAATGATATGTGCCCATGTCTGCAAAATAGTTAAATTTTTCTTCTTCTTTTCTAATCCTCTGAATAACACAACAGTCAGTCACCCTGGTCCTGTGACAGAGGGACGCTCCGTGAATTTGACCTGCAACACTAACGCAAACCCAAGTGTGAACTACACCTGGTATAAAGTGGCTGGAGAGCAAGAGACAGAGGTGAGATCTGAGAGGCTGTTTTCAACCACAGTTTTAGAAGTCGACAGCCAGTTTTACTGCAAAGTCAGTAACAAATATGGAACCAAGAACTCCTCCATCCGTCAGGTAGATGTACAGTGTAAGTCAGCATTAAATAGGAAGACAGATGTTACATCTACCTGCAATATGGACTAAACCGGTTTATGTTTATTACAGTTTATCGCAGGGGAACAGCTGTGATCATTAACCCCAAAGGTCCAATCCTAGAGGGCAGCTCTGTTTCTCTGCTCTGCAGCAGCTGCTCAAACCCACCGGTGACCACCTACACCTGGTACAAAGATGACGAAGAGGACGGAGAGCTCGGACAGATCTTAGTTTTAGACCCAGTGGATCCCAGCCATAGTGGTGACTACCACTGCGCTGTGAAAAACGACCTGGGAGAGGAAAATTCAGCAACCATTCAGCTGGACGTTCAGTGTGAGTTGATTTAACACAGAAAAAAACATTGAGTTACACTGATTTAAGAAGGTTGAATTCATGCAATGTGTGTTTTTCCTGTTCCTCCTTACGATTACCAACGTAATATAGCCACAAACAACATTGCTGGGAGCTGGAACTCTTCACAATGACAGCATGGAAAGACTTGCATGTCAGAACCACCCAGTTTGACTGATAATAGTCGGTAACATTTTCCTGGCAGTCAAATGTGGTGAAAGCTGCATGCACACTTTACATCCAATAAACTGGTTAGCTCGCCAGATAGCTATACTTACATGTGTATAGCTTTTATTACCTCTGCCAGGGAGGATGGAGGTAATGTCTTTAGTGGCGTTGGTTTGTCTCTTAGTAACATAATTCCAAAAGTTATGAATGGGTTTTGATGAAATTTTAAGGAAAGGTGTGTATTGGCAAGGGGAACAGATGATTAGATTTTAGAATAGAATAAAATACAAAAGAAAAGAATAGAATAGACTTTATTGTCACTTTCCAGTTGTCCAGTACAACAAAATTGTGGGTGCTCAGCAGGCTACTGTGCAATAAAGTGAGAATTTGAATTAGAAACAGAACACACGATTAATTCAATTCAATTCAATTCAACTTTATTTATATAGCGCCATTTCACAACAACAGTCATCTCATAGCACTATCAACTGTAGGGGGAACCCCCACAGTTGCAGAAAGACCCCAGCAATCGGGCGATCCCCTGTGAGCAAGCACTTGGCGACGGTGGAGAGGAAAAACTCCCTTTTAACAGGAAGAAACCTCCAGCAGAACCAGGCTCAGGGAGGGGCAGTCATCTGCTGCGACTGGCTGGGGGGCGAGGGGATAGAGAAGAAGAAAAGAACAGACATGTAGAGAGCAAACAGCACGATGGGGACTCAATCTATGGGAGAGAACTAACAAATGTTAATGACCAGCAAAAAAAATATTTCATTGAGAGTGAGAAAAGGAGTGAGGCCCAGTGCATTACTGGAGGTCCCCCGGCTGACTAAACCTATTAGCAGCATAACTAAGGGAGGGTTCAGAAACACATGATCCCTCCCTAATTGTAGGCTATATCAAAAAGGTAGGTTTTAGCCCTGTTCTTAAAAACAGAGATCGAGTCTGACTCCCGAATCCAGATTGGCAGCTGATTCCACAGGAGAGGAGCTTGATAACTGAAGGCTCTTCCTCCCATTGTACTTTTGGAGATTCTAGGTATTACAAGTAATCCTGCATTTTGGGAGCGTAATGCTCTGTTAGGATAATACGGTAGTATCAGATCTTTTAAATAAAAAGGAGCCTGATTGTTTAGAGCTTTGTAAGTAAGAAGAAGGATTTTAAACTTAATTCTAAACTCTATGGGAAGCCAATGAAGGGAGGCCAGAACCGGAGAGATATGATCTCTCTTTCTAGTACCTGTTAAAATTCTTGCTGCAGCATTTTGGATCAGCTGAAGACTTTTTAAAGATGTTTTAGGACAGCCTGATAATAAAGAATTACAATAATCTAATCTCGAGCTAACAAAAGCGTGGATCAGTTTCTCAGCATCACTCTGAGACAAGATGCTACTAATCTTGGCAATATTAGGCAAATGATAGAAGGCAGTCTTAGAAACAAATTTAATATGTGAATTGAAGGACAAATCCTGATCAAAAATAACTCCAAGGTTCCTCACAGAGCTATTAAGAGAAAGAATAACCACATTAACCATACAACTGAAATAAAGGTAAGAGTAAAAATGATAAATAGGCCCACAGGTATATATGCAGGTACGGTAGTGGCTACACAAGTGGAACTATGTACGTAAGAGTGCGGAGTGCAGAACACATAATAGAGTAAAATGGCCCAAGGATTTTGGAAAATATGTACAGTAGTGGTTTCACAGATGGGTCAGTATACATGAAAGTGAGGAGTGCAAAGACAGGTGAGTTATAGTGATATTTAAAATGTCCTGATATGTCTGATATTTAAAATGTCAGTCATGTGCATGTGGGTGTTCGGAGGGAGAGGTGTGGGGCCTCTGACTGTTTGCAGTTCGGATGGCCAATGGGAAGAAACTGTTTGTCATTCTGGAGGTGTGGGACCTGATCGATCTGAACAGTCGTCCAGAGGGAAGCAGGTCAAAGAGGTGGTGGGAAGGATGTGAGGTGTCTCCTGTTATGGCCTTGGTCCTTCTGAGACAGGAGGCTCTGGAGATGTCTTCCAGGGTGGGCGGAGGGTTGCTGATAATTTTTTGTGAGGTGTTGATGACGCTCTGCACAGACTTTCTGTTCTTGGCCGTGGAGCCGGCCCAGAAAGTAGGTGAGCACGCTCTCCACTGAGCAGTGATAGAAGACCAGCAGCAGCTTCTTGACCAGTTTGTGCTTTCTCAGGACACAAGAGGACACCACATTTTGGTGGTAATTCGGATCTCGATTTGGGTGCAGGAATTTTTTTGAATATTATTTTTATATATTAATATGATGCTTTTTATGTACTGTCCCTTTAAGACGTGTCCACTGAGTTACATGCGTGGTCACACCATAGGGCCTCGTGCCTCAGCAACCCTTGAAGCTAAACACTGCAGAAAAAGTATAGGGGGCGTGTCCACCAAACTAATTTTCCCTGCTGTGAGGGACTATTTTTTTATTCATTCTCTATCTAGTCAAGCGTTTATGAAATGCTTTGAGCAGTGGCTGCTTTTTGTCGCGGCGCTCAGGGCTGAAAAAAGTTAAACTTTTCAGACTACTGGACAGCTACGCTTGTCAATGTCAGACCTTTTTTAGCAGCCAGTAAGAATTATGGAAGAACGGGACATATGATACCGGTAAAGGAAGACGAAAATGGTAGGTGACGGTGGAGGTGGTGGACGCTGAACTTTCCTGCGTCAGACAACCCAGCAGTCTTTTTGATCTGACACTAAAAGGATGTCACTGTAGTCTATATTAATCATATATTCCATAACCTACATATGTTGAAGCATGTGGAAATGTTTAGTAATTACATATGTAAAGCAACTTCACACCTCTGAAAGGACAAAGGCTCTCAACCGCCGAGTGAAGAGCAAAGACGTTCCCAGACACTGCGGAGGAGACCGGAGGAGCCACCCTCACCCCCTAAGGCGAGGAGAGGAAATACCAAGACAATGGGGGGATTAAGATAATGAGGGATGTCAGCCTTTGTTATGCATGTCTTTTGTTATGTGCAAGTATAAAGCCAGTGAGCCGGAGACATTCGCTCTCTTTTTTCCTTCTGCCACTCTGCACTAGATGAGACTTGTTAGGAGAGCTGATTATTAAACTTTGGTTTATATATCAAATCACCTCATCATTTCAAGCTCTTCTACACTGGTGACCCCTGACGCGAGTATGGTCCTGAGGCATACCCCCGCAATCGACTTATCCGTGGCGACCCAGGCAGACGCCAGCGACCACGCAGACGGGGGAACAGATGGACCACTGTCCCCCCCGGCAGAAGAGATTGAGAGGGCTCAACCGAGCACCAGCACCGCTGTGAGAGCCGAAGCAAGGCACTCTCACCCGTCGGACACAGCAGTGATGGTATACACGAATGCCGTCGCTGTCAAGCTGCCAGACTTCTGGAAAGAAGACCCCGCCTCGTGGTTTCAGCAAGCTGAAGCCCAGTTTACACTGGCGGGCATCACGGCTGACAATACCAAATTCTACCATATCGTCTCCAAACTCGACGCCGCCACTTCGAAGTGTGTACGGAGCATGATCCGGCGGCCACCGGCCCAAGACAAATATGAGACGCTCAAAGCAACCATCGTGGCGAATTACGTCCCATGAGCGGAAGAGAGAGCCGAGAAGATCCTGGCGGTCTACGGCCACAGAGGGTGCAAACCTAAGGCCCTCATGGAGGATTTGCTACAGCTTAAAGAAGAGGACAATGACAACTTCCTCTTCCAATTTATATTCCTCAGCACGCTGCCGCCACACATGAGAGGGACACTCGCCAACATGAAATGCAACAACCACCAAGACTTCCACGCATTGGCCAATGAAGCTCATCGGCTCGTCAACGCCTGCAAGGAGCTGACATCCACAGCAGCATCCGCAGACCTCAACGCTGATGCCCGGAACCACGAGGAGCCACAACCCACTGAGCAGACCCAGCCCGTGGTGATAATAACAGAGCGATGTCTGTTATTATCACCACCACTTCGCCGAGAAGGCCCGCAAATACGTTCCCCCCTGCAAATTTGCGATTTCGGGAAACGCCAAAGCCGAGAGCCATTAACGGCAGCGGTTCTCGGCGAGAAGAATAAGCTGTTGTACGTGACGGATGGACACACCGGCAAGCAGTTCCTCATCGACACAGGAGCTCAGCTGAGTTTCGTCACGCCCTCCCACGCAGATCAAGCCACGGGCACCCAGGGCAACGGAGCCGTGGCAGCCAACGGCTCTAACATCGACACGTTCGGCGAAAAGAGCCTGCACCTCCTCATCCATGGCCGCAACTACAGATGGACATTTGTTGTAGCGGCGGTGAGTTTTAACTTGTTAGGCGCAGATTTTTTGTGTGCACATGGGTTATTAGTGGATCTAGCAAATAGGCGCTTGGTTAATCCACTGTCCTTTGCTTCTATTCCATGCTCAGCTCGAGTTTCTCCACTACCTGTGCAGGCTAACGTCACCACGGCAGGAGGTAAGTTTGAGCAACTCCTCACCCAATTTCCAGCACTCACAATTCCCAAATTCTCAGCTACTGTGGCTAAACACGGGGTTGAACATTTTATTCCCACAACGGGCCCACCCGTATTTGCCAAAGCTCGCCGCTTAGACGCGGCCAAGCTCAACATAGCACGGGACAAGTTTACGCCCCTTGAAAAATTGGGCATTGTTAGACACTCGAAGAGCCCTTGGGCCTCACCACTTCACATGGTTCCGAAATCCGACGGTTCTTGGAGACCGTGCGGAGATTACCGCAGATTAAACAATGCTACAGCGCATGACCGCTACCCAATTCCTCACATTCAAGATTTTTCACTACATCTGGCGGGTGCGCACATTTTTTCAAAAATAGACTTAGTCCGCGGTTATCACCAAGTCCCAGTCCTAGCAGAGGACATTCCTAAAACAGCGGTAATAACCCCTTTCGGACTTTTTGAATTTCTGCGAATGCCTTTCGGCCTCAAAGGCGCTGCTCAAACTTTTCAACGAATGATGGACGCGGTCTTACGCGACCTTCCTTTTGTCTTCGTCTACCTCGACGACATGCTGGTAGCCAGCTCGTCTGAGGAAGAACACGAGCAGCACCTCACTACGGTTTTTCAGAGGCTAGAAGAGCACGGGCTAATAATCGATCCAGCCAAATGCAAATTCGGCGTGTCACAAATTGATTTTTTAGGACACAAAGTCTCTCCGAAGGGGGCAGTTCCACTTCCAGACAAAGTTCACACGATAGAAAGTTTCCCACGGCCACAGACGGTCAAATCACTACAGGAATTTTTAGGGATGGTTAATTTTTACAACCGCTTCCTCCCCCACGCAGCTCAGCTCATGCAGCCCCTATATGACGCGCTCAGAAAAAAGAAAGCTTCCAACGCGGTCGAATGGACCCCGGAGCGCGAACGCGCCTTCGCGGAAGTAAAAAGCGCCCTAGCTAACGCCACATTGTTAGTTCACCCAGATCCCTCGGCCCGCATCGCGCTAACCACAGACGCTTCGGACCTGGCTATAGGGGCAGTTGTAGAACAACATGTCAGCGGGGTCTGGCAACCTTTAGCATTCTTTAGCAAATCGCTAAACCAAACTGAGCGTAAATACAGCACTTTTGACAGGGAGCTGCTAGCGCTTCATTTATCCATCCGCCACTTCCAGTTCTGGTTAGAAGGGCGGAGTTTCACGGCTTTTGTAGACCATAAACCGCTCACCTTTGCTATGGCTAAAATTTCAGAACCATGGTCAGGCAGGCAACAAAGACAGCTAGCTGCGATTTCAGAGTTCACCACAGACATTCGACACGTGGCAGGCAAACTTAACGTGGTAGCAGACTGTCTCTCTCGCGCTGTGACACCACCAGAGCGCGAGGAGACAGATTATACTGCCTCAGCAGCAGAACTCTTCACTAACGCAGACACATACGCAGCACCTATCCATGCAGGAATAGATTATGCAGCCATGGCAGAGGAACAAAGCGGTGACATGGACTTGCGCGCACTCCTGTCTGGACCAACAGGGTTAAGGCTGGAGAAAAAGGGTTTACGTGACGGCATGCCCCCCCTAATATGTGATGTTTCAACCGGCCAACCTCGCCCGTTAGTACCAGCTACATGGCGCCGCCGTATTTTCGATGGAATTCACTCCCTCGCGCACCCAGGCGTGCGCGCCTCGGTTAAAATGGTCGCCGAAAAGTTTGTGTGGCCAGGCCTGCGCAAAAACGTAACAGAATGGGCAAAAACTTGCATTTCTTGTCAATGCGCTAAAATACACAGACACACAAAAGCCCCTCTGGAGCCTTTTCCAATCCCTGCTAGAAGGTTCGACCACGTTCAGGTCGACCTCGTGGGGCCACTACCTTCCTCCCAAGGTTTCACACACCTGTTAACAATGATAGACCGCACCACGCGCTGGCCAGAGGCAGTCCCTCTAGCGGCAGCCACAGCGGAGGAAGTCGCTCGTGTTTTTTTTACAAACTGGGTAGCACGTTTCGGCATCCCATCGGACATCACATCCGATAGGGGGCCTCAATTTGTCTCAGAGCTTTGGTCAGCCATGTCCAACAGCTTAGGGGCAACAATTCATCGCACCACCGCTTATCACCCTCAGGCTAATGGGTTATGCGAGCGTTTTCACAGGTCTTTAAAGGCTGCCCTCAGAGCCTCACTAACGGATACAAATTGGGTAAATAAACTTCCCTGGGTTTTATTGGGGTTGCGTGCTGCGCCTAAAGAGGATCTAGACGCCTCTCCTGCAGAATTAGTTTTTGCACAACCTCTCAGGCTTCCAGGTGAATTTTTACCAGAGAACCCAGAGCCAGGGCACCTTCCAGTCCCAAGGTTTTTAGGCAGCAACGGACCGGACTCTCTCCCCGGTCCAGCTCATCACTCCTTCCCACGGGTTTTTGTCCCTCAAGCTTTAAAAAACGCTGAGTTCGTTTTTGTTAGGCATGAAGCTTTAAAACCAACTTTCCACCCAGCATACGATGGGCCATTCAGAGTGCTGGAACATGGTGATAAACACTTTGTGCTTGATTTTGGGGATAGAAAAGAAACAGTCAGCATTGATAGACTTAAGCCTGCCTTCTTGTTGAAAGACGAGCCTGCACAGTTGGCGAGAGCACCTCGGCGGGGTAGACCCCCCAAGAGAAAAGACTCAGCCCCCCGGCAGGGAACAATTAACCACTCTCCTTCCCACACTGCAGATTCCTCACAAGAAGGTCCCAGCAGGACGCCTAAACCAACCTACAGCAGTTTTGGGAGAAGATTAAAACCCAGACAGCACAGGGACTGATGCAAACCACTCCACAATTGTTCACTAATTGTGCTGCAACAGTTTAGGACTGACTTATGATTTTACTATGCTGTTATGATCACCACTGAACTCTCTTAGGAGCATGGCTGCTGGAAAGTTTCTTCTGTGGCAAGAGATGTAACACTTAGTATGTCATAGTAATTATCTTAGACTGTGAACCTTTCTATTGTCTTTTCTTAGTTGTTTGGGGGGGCTTTTGTCTATATTAATCATATATTCCATAACCTACATATGTTGAAGCATGTGGAAATGTTTAGTAATCACATATGTAAAGCAACTTCACACCTCTGAAAGGACAAAGGCTCTCAACCGCCGAGTGAAAAACAAAGACGTTCCCAGACACTGCGGGGGAGACCGGAGGAGCCACCCTCACCCCCTAAGGCGAGGAGAGGAAATACCAAGACAATGGGGGGATTAAGATAATGAGGGATGTCAGCCTTTGTTATGCATGTCTTTTGTTATGTGCAAGTATAAAGCCAGTGAGCCAGAGACATTCGCTCTCTTTTTTCCTTCTGCCACTCTGCACTAGATGAGACTTGTTAGGAGAGCTGATTATTAAACCTTGGTTTATATATCAAATCGCCTCATCATTTCAAGCT
This sequence comes from Pholidichthys leucotaenia, assembly GCA_020510985.1. Taxonomy (NCBI): domain Eukaryota; kingdom Metazoa; phylum Chordata; class Actinopteri; order Cichliformes; family Pholidichthyidae; genus Pholidichthys; species Pholidichthys leucotaenia. Next base: position 266,962,829 of record CM035842.1, read on the forward strand.
CTTCTACAGTCACGATCAAAATTTGAAAGCAAACGCTTGGAGGAACATGTCCGCATCTGTCAGCGTGCCAGGTGAGCATTTGTGCCTTTGTCATGGTCATATTTATTACAAGTTTGCTGTGGTAAATAATATGGATTCTATGTCAATTCGTAGTTGATAACTGCAAAAAAACAAACAAACAAAAAAAACGGTATGATACCGCACTGTTGTGTAATATTGCTTAAAAATTTTGACCCTTGTGAGTAAACTGTAATGGAGAAGAGAAGAGGAAAAAAAAATGAAAACGCACCTGAAAGATTCAACAAACCATGATGTTGATTTGAGGTTGGAATTGGCCAGCCCCAAAGTATGGTCAATACAATAATGACAGTCTGGTAATTATTATTATTATTATTATTATTATTATTATTATTATTATTATTATTATTATTATCATCATCATCATGTAGTCGAATAATATATTCATTTTGTTTTTGCTTTTGCTTTTGTCGTTTATCTCTGTTAATAATAATAATAATAATAATAATAATAATAATAATAATAATAATAATAATAATAATAATAATCCATCCATCCATCCATCCATCTTCTTCCGCTTAATCCTTTTTTTCGGGTCGTGGGGGGGCTGGAGCCTCTCCCAGCATCTTTGCGTGAGAGGCAGGGTACACCGTGGACAGATCGCAATAATAATAATAATAATAATGATAATAATAATAATAATAATAATAATAATAATAATAATAATAATAATAATAATAATAATAATAATAATAATAATGGATTGCATTTATATCGCACTTTTCTTTTAAATTTTCAGGAAAGGTGTATAATGGCACACTTAACAGATGATTAGATTTTGGTGATGATTTCAAAATGCATACCTCCACCAAGTCTCTTAGGCTACGGTCACAGTGCAGGTTTCAATGCCCAATCCCGATTTTTTTTCACAGATGTGACCCATATTTGATTTTTTTAATGACCGTCTGAACAACACAGATCCAATTTTTTTCACACCAGACCCAGGCCACTTCAACTTCAAACTTGCGGGTGGGGGGAGGGGGACTCGGGGCTGAAGCCATAAACATTACACATGCACAGTAACGGCACATTTACAAAAAAAGTGGTCATCTGGCATGTAGAGGATTGAAGGTGGCCTCATTTATTTTGCTGCGCTGCATCAAAGGTGAAGAAGTTCTGTCCCCTCAATCGTTCGGTGCTCATATTTACTTCCTCAAACACAGTGTTGTGTCTGACATTGTGTTTTCTTCTGTGCATGTGGGTCCCTTCATAGCTGGAGACCGTTCATACTCCAGTCTGGTGGGGGTCGCATTTAAATTATAATGTGAATGCCATCACAAAAAAATCGGATCTAAGCAAAAAATCGGAATTGAGCATCAAGGCCTGCAGTGTGACCGTAGCCTTATCTTCTCACAGAGTGTTAGCAACAATTCTCCAAAACTAATGGACAGACTTTGATGCATTTTTTGCCAGAAGTGGCTCTAGACCTAAACACAAACTGATTACATTTTGGAGATGATCTGTGAGGGACGGAAGGAGCCTTGGTGGAGGTCTGTGCTCTCTGAGTGCTTTTTACTTTGTTTATCAAACCGACAGGCTAATTTTCCTGGCATCTTATCTCAAGTTCACTTTGAAGTGAGGAAAGACAAAAGTATAGTCTGAATGGGAGTAAGAAATATTCATTCATTTTGCTATGGTGACAGGATCAAGTGTCTCAACTCTTGATATTTTATAGGAGTTTAGACAGTTGATCTTTTCATTCAGGAAGACATCAGCTAAAATCCAACAGTTGTTAGAAAAAACCTTTGCACCCTGATTGCTGCAAAATGCAATGATGGATTTGGTTACGGATATAATAAAAACTCTTAATTTTACAGTAAGTGCTACTGAAGTCATTTCCGAACATTGACGGGAACATCAGTTTACCATGAACTGGCCATGCACAATAGCCCCTTGTACAATATCTGACCAGGGTGTCAGAAGGCTAGTCAGAACAGAAGCACAAGAACCATGGACAACTCAGAAAGAGCTCTAGAAAGACTTGGAGGCATCAGGGACCTTTGTGAAAGAGCAAATTGGCAATGCACTCCAAAATAATGGGTTCAATGCACACTCACATTGCAGGACTTCATTATTAAAGAACAGGCCTTTAGAAGCTTGTTTAAAATTTGCTAAACAGCATTTGAACAAGCTTATAAAATACTGGGAGAATGAAGTTTGGTCAGATGAGTTGGTAAAACATTTGACTGTCGTCTTACTCATCGTGTTTGGAGGTGAAGAGCAATGCACATCTCCCAAAAATAATATCCCAGCTATGAAGTTTGGAGGTGGAAGCATCAATGACAGAATTCATATAAATAAAGGGATAATGAATGGGACATTTAGCAGACTACTCTTGAAAATAATTTGCTGCCAACCGCCAGGACGAGACCTAGGTGGACCTTCCAGCAGAACATTGATTGCATATACACTGTAAAGGATATTCTCAATTAGTTTGCAGTAAAGACAATCAAGATGTTAGACATGGTCCCGTCAGTCACCTGACTGAAATCCAATTTACAATTTATGGGAAGAGCTAAAGATCAGGACATACAGAAGGGCCCCCTAAAATCTTCTGGATTTAACAGTACTTGTTCAGAATTTTAGGCCAAACTCTTACTTTTGCCCCATGTCCTGAAGCTCTTACTACAAACAAACACTTCTCCAGCAAGGATTCAGTACAACCCCCAATTCCAAGTATCAATTGATTTAATGTGTTCAATATGTTTTTCCTGTTTCATCATAATTTATGACACATGCCTTTGTTCACAGACTAAAAGAGTGCGGGTGGGTGGGGGTGGGGGGTACGTGTTGTCCCAGGCCAGCTGCCTTTGCCTCCCGAGGGGGCTGGATCTGGCCCTGTGCCCCTTGTGCTGGGGATGCGTTCCCCCTCTTTTTCGGGGTTGAGTGTGTGCAAGTGGTGCGGGCTGCGCCCCGCGCGTCCCTGCGCGGTAGGGTCGTGCCCTCCCCAGGGCCCTGATAGCGCTCTGGGCATGATGCCTGCGTCTCTTGGGGGGGTCCCCCCACCCGTCCTCCATGGCCTGCGGGTGTGGGTGTGCAGTGTGTGTGCACATGCTTGTGTGCAGGTGCGCGTGATTGTGGGTGTGAGTGGGTTTGTGTGTGGATGTGGGTGTGGATGTGGGTGTGTGTGCATGTATGTGTCGTGTGTGGGCATGCAGGGTTGTGTGTTGGTGTAGGGGGGCATGTGTGATGGTAAGTGTGTGTGTGTGTGTGTGTGTGTGGGTGTGGGTGTGGGTGGGTGGTTGGACCTGTGGGGGTGGAGGATGTGTGTGTTGGTGGGGGGACCTTGTGGGGTGGCGGACCATCTGGTGGACTGGGGGTTGGAGATTTTGGACCTGCTTTTACAGGGCCACCCTACTGTTGTGTCACTGGGCGGGGTGCTTTTTCGCATTGCCTCTGGTGTCCTTGGTGGCGTGTGTGTGTGTGTGTGCTAAGGGGGCCTTTGTTGTGAGTTGGCGGCTGTGTTGACATCACTTTGCTCTGGGGTGGCTGTTGCTGCAGAGTGGGCTGCCACTGTTAGTTTGGTTCTGGGGCTGGTTGTGGGCTTGCAGTGGGTGCTTGGGGGTGTCGCTTGGCACGTGAGGCGCTGTATGGGTCCGGCCCATTGTTCATTATTGTGATTATTGTTGTTGTGTATGTTCGTGTTGGCAAGATGTGTGGGAGTTGGTGTTGGTGTGGCTGCTCCATCATGCTTGTGGTGCTGGGAGTGCCGGGACATGATGCTGGCTTGTTCTTGACTGCTCTGCCTGGCGGCCCTCACCCTGAGTTGGAATTTGGGAGCAGTGGGTTGCCTCCTGGACCAGTTTGCCAGCTCTCTTCTTTCTTCTGGGGGGTATGGGCTTCCTTTTTGACCACCTTCCTCTCAGTCTTACCTCCCCCACCCCCCTCCCCCCTGATTCTGTGTTGAACATACAGCTCCTTGGATAAACTTAAGGTTTTGGGGTGGAGGTGTGCTGCACTGCGTCGGTGAAGGGTGTACCTCTGTCTGCGGCACGGTGGGGCTGCCCTAATCTCAGTTTTAATTGTATTTTAATTGCACTTAGGACTTGGGGGGATGGGAGCCCCACTGCCTTTTGCAGTGGCTAGTGGTGTATCATCCACCATCCCCCCAATTTTAACTTCACTATGGTAGTTCACACACCTGCACACAATCAAATCACACAACTGACACACACCCATCATGATTTTTGCAAAGGGGAGGGGTGTGTGGGGGTTCCCCCACCCCTTTTTCCCTCCTTCTGCCGAGGGCCTGGTGGCCCGGCGTGGGGCCTGGGACCTTTCATGTTGTCAAAATCCCTGGGTTCTGCTGAATGAATAGATGTCATCAAGGGAGTGAGAGAGTGATTGAACAAGAGAGAAAGTGAGAGTGAGGGAGTGATAAGTGGAGATGGTGATTGTGGGGTGGTTTTGTGTTTCGTTTTCCATGTCAGGTGGCATCTCGGAGCACCAGTGGTGGTCTGCTGATCAGTCGCTAAGGTAGGCATCAGGGGTGGTTGTCTGCCTCTGTGGCCGCGGCCACCCTGAGATGGGTCGTGAGGGTGTGGCTTCTGGTTTGTGCCGGCAGTCTTCCGGGCCGCTGCCGGGCGCTGGTGCACTTTCATGCTTGCTGCATCTGCATCGCAGTCACCCAAAGTAATAAGCGTGAATGAGTGTGGGGGAGCGCACGAATGGATGTGTGTAGGTCAGAGCACGAACGAGAGGGCGTCCATGGGTGAATGTGAGTGAGGGCTTATGACTCTGAGGGTAAGTAGGAGTGGGAGTGAGAATGAGCGGGTACAGGAGTGAGAGAAAGTGGGTGGGTCTGGGAGTGCAAGTGTAATATTGCGTGGGAGAGAGGGCGAACCTGAGTGAGTGAGTGAGTGTGGGTGCGTATGAAGGTGTGAATTCATGGGAATGGGTGTGTGTGGTGGTCAGGAGGTGTTGGTTTGAGGGGGTAGTTCCTCTTGGCTACGTGGGCTCCCCTGGACGAGGGGGGGGCTTTGTTGGGTGTGTGGGTCCCCAGGGTGTGTAGTAGTGGTTCTTGGTTGGTGGCGGGCCCGCTGTGGGTTTTCCTGGGGGGCTTATGGTGGGGGTGCGGGCCGGGGGGTGTGGGCACTTGCCTTCCGGCACCTGGGGCCCAGGGGTTGACACTGGACCAGCTGGGGGGGGCGAGCAGTTGGCGGGTCTGGGGGCGTGGCCTGCTGCATCAGCCGCCTGACAGCCCGGCCTCTCTCAGCTGTCCTTTCTGAGGTGGATGCCTGGCTCTCCTGGGGCTTGTTTGCCTCAAACATTTGTGCTCTGTGGTGGTTGGTGGCATTGTCTTGCTTGCTCGGGGTTTCTGGAGGTGGAGGGAGCTGCTGCGACCAGCCGCCCCCGTTGTATGTTTCCTGACAAACCACTCACATGCAAACACTTATTTGCTCTCAAACACGCACACGGATGCACACACACAAATTTTAACATGTACGGATACTAGACTCGTGTTGAGACCTCTTCGGTGGAAAAAGCAGTCTGTCTTCTATTTGTTTTAGTTGTTGGTTTGTTTGTCTTCTTTGTCTGTCCCTCTCCCTTTTCTCTCTCCCCCCACCCCCACACCTCCTTTCCCCATTTCCCATCCTGTTCAGTCCTTCATTGGTAAAATATGCTACAATTACCTCCAATACGGACTGAACCTGTTTATGTTTTTTACAGTTTCTCCCAGGGGAACAGCTGTGATCATTGACCCCAAAGGTCAAATTACTGAGGGCAGCTCTGTTTCTCTGCTCTGCAGCAGCCACTCAAACCCACAGGTGACCAGCTACACCTGGTACAGAGATGATGAAGAGGACGGAGAGCTTGGAGCCATCTTACTTTGAGACCCAGTGGATCCCAGCCATAGTGGTGACTACCACTGTGCAGTGAAAAATTACCTGAGAGACGAAAATTCAACAACCATTCACCTGGACATTCAGTGTAAGTTGATTTAATTAACACAGAAAAGAAAATGAGTTACATTGATGATCGTTTGAATTCATGCAGTATGTTTTTTCCTGTATCTCCTGATGATTACCAATGTAATACAGCCACAAACAACATACAGTGGGGCAAAAAAGTATTTAGTCAGCCACCAATTGTGCAACTTCTCCCACTTAAAAGATGAGAGAGGTCTCCAATTTTCATCATAGGTATACCTCAACTATGAAAGACAAAATGAGGAAAAAAATCCAGAAAATCACATTGTCTGATTTTTAAAGAATTTATTTGCAAATTATGGTGGAAAAAAAGTATTTGGTCACCTACAAACAAGCAAGATTTCTGGCTCTCACAGACCTGTAACTTCTTCTTTGAGAGGCTCCTCTGTCCTGCACTCGTTACCTGTATTAATTGCACCTGTTTGAACTCGTTATCAGTATAAAAGACACCTGTCCACAACCTCAAACAGTCAGACTCCAAACTCCACTATGGCCAAGACCAAAGAGCTGTCAAAGGACACCAGAAACAAAATTGTAGACCGGCACCAGGCTGGGAAGAATGGATCTGCAATAGGTAAGCAGCTTGGTGTGAAGAAATCAACTGTGGGAGCAATTATTAGAAAATGGAAGACGTACAAGACCACTGATAATCTCCCTCGATCTGGGGCTCCACGCAAGATCTCACCCCGTGGGGTCAAAATGATCATGAGAACGGTGAGCAAAAATCCCAGAACCACACGGGGGGACCTAGTGAATGACCTGCAGAGAGCTGGGACCAAAGTAACAAAGGCTACCATCAGTAACACACTATGCCACCAGGGACTCAAATCCTGCAGTGCCAGACGTGTCCCCCTGCTTAAGCCAGTACATGTCCAGACCCGTCTGAAGTTTGCTAGAGAGCATTTGGATGATCCAGAAGAGGACTGGGAGAATGTCATATGGTCAGATGAAACCAAAATAGAACTTTTTGGTAAAAACTCAACTTGTTGTGTTTGGAGGACAAAGAATGCTGAGTTGCATCCAAAGAACACCATACCTACTGTGAAGCATGGGGGTGGAAACGTCATGCTTTGGGGCTGTTTTTCTGCAAAGGGACCAGGACGACTCATCCGTGTAAAGGAAAGAATGAATGGGGCCATGTATCGTGAGATTTTGAGTGAAAACCTCCTTCCATCAGCAAGGGCATTGAAGATGAAACGTGGATGGGTCTTTCAGCATGACAATGACCCCAAACACACCGCCCGGGCAACGAAGGAGTGGCTTCGTAAGAAGCATTTCAAGGTCCTGCAGTGGCCTAGCCAGTCTCCAGATCTCAACCCCATAGAAAATCTTTGGAGGAAGTTGAAAGTCCCTGTTGCCCAGCGACAGCCCCAAAACATCACTGCTCTAGAGGAGATCTGCATGGAGGAATGGGCCAAAATACCAGCAACAGTGTGTGAAAACCTTGTGAAGACTTACAGAAAACGTTTGACCTCTGTCATTGTCAACAAAGGGTATATAACAAAGTATTGAGATGAACTTTTGTTATTGACCAAATACTTATTTTCAACCATAATTGGCAAATAAATTCTTTAAAAATCAGACAATGTGATTTTCTGGATTTTTTTTCTCATTTTGTCTCTCATAGTTGAGGTATACCTATGATGAAAATTGAAGACCTCTCTCATCTTTTAAGTGGGAGAACTTGCACAATTGGTGGCTGACTAAATACTTTTTTACCCCACTGTATCTGTGTGCTGCAATTCCTCACAATCACAACCTGGTAAGACTTGCATGTCAGAACTGCCTAGTGTGACTGCCCTTCATAATGGTCAGTAACATTTTCCTAGCAGTAAAATGGGGTCTAAGCTGCATTCATATTTTGAATTCAGTAACCCAGGTTAGCTCACCAGCTAGCTATCTTTATAGGTGTATTGCTTTTATTTGTTTCATGAACCTTGCATGTTTTCTCAAGTTCAAGTGTCCAGAAGTGCACACAAATGTCTGTCTTTCTTCTCTCAGCTGATCCAAAGATCCTTCCATCTGTGTTCAGTGTTCATTCCTGAGCAAATGTACCTGCAACAGCCATGGTCACCCATTTCCTTCTCTGGTCTGGAAACTGGACGGTGAACCTGTCAATCATTCTGCCGACATCCCAATCTGGGAGGTGATCCAGGGGATTAAGAACGTCCAGAGCATCATCACTCTGCACTGACCAGGTGAAGACATCCCCTCTGTCGTCTGCATCAGCATTAACTCTCAGGGATCTGATCGTATGGCTTTCCATCTGTCTTCCAGTGAAATACACAGAGGTATAGAAATTCACATGATTCTGTATCCAGGCTCTTGGTTGGATTATTTGTCCCTTTGACTCATATGGAATTTGGGGACTTTTCAGGAATTGATGGTGCGTCTCTGGGGATCGGCTGTGCAGTGGGAGTAGGGATAATGCTGCTAGTGTGTCTCCCTCTGGCATTCCTTTTCTGGTGAGAAATAGAACTGTCACAACTGGCAACAGACTTAAGGTGTGTTCACACCAAACGCGAACAGGCAAATTTTTCACGCGGCACAATTTCACGATAAATCAATATAAACACCCCAACAGACATGAACAGTGAGATGCAGACAGGCAAATTTGTCTTTAAAACTTCTGCAGCTGTGTTCAACCTGCTGTGGAAATTCCCAAAATAATGTCATGCTTAGGCTTACATTTTCCAACCGGGGGCTCACCTGAAAATGTCGTCTCAAGCCTCCAAAACTTCATAGATGATGGGTGTTTACGTTGCTACCTTGCTAGCTTGCTAGGATGTCCAAGGCAGGAAAGCGTGGGTAAATAGCGCCAAAATCCCTATTCAGCTGGAGTTCCCGGTCCTCCTGTCTCCTGGTGAGTTAGTTTCATTTTATCACTAGTTTACTCTGCAGTGGTGATAATTTTACTCCGATGAAAGCAGAATCTCAACGCTAGCTGCTAGCTAGCTAGCGGACGCGAACGCATGACTACGCAAATTCATGCATACTCGCCTCTTCCCATTCACTTTGTATGGATTTATGCCGCCTGGTCACGTTTGGTGTGAACACACCTTTATGTGGATCTTTAAGGTGAAAGTCCTACAGGCCATAATTACGTGTTGCACAATTTAACCCCAAAACACTATTTTCATATTTACTTGCTGAAGAAAGCAAAATTCTCTTGTCACCTTAAAGATACTGGAAGAATATTTTAAAGTTCAGGATTTAGGGTTAACACATGGTCACTAAGGGCCCCTTTACACAGTTGGATGACGACTGAGAGATCTAAAATTGATCTGATCTCTCAATGATCTCCTATCATCATGATCATCATAGCAGTCTGTCGTGGGTGACAATGACTGTTTCATTTAGGTCTGATCAGATTCCTCCACACAGCTCTGTCCTTAGCCTTCCACTGCCAGGAACTCCTGTCTATGTCCAACTTCTTCAAGTTTCTTTTTACAGTGTTTTTAAATCTGAGCCTTGGTTTACCCTGATTGCGTTTGCCCTCGCATAACTGTGAGTAGAGTAACTGCCGAGGGAGACGCTGGTGGTCCATCCTCTCAACATGTCCGAGCCATCTCAGGTTCATCTGTATTAGCATGTCCTCCATTGATGGTAGACCAGCTCGTTTCAACACTTCTATGTTGGTTATCTTGTCTTTCCATGACATGTTCATTATGGCTCGAAGGTGTCTCATCATGTACACGTGGAGTTTCTTCACCTGCACTCTGTAGACAGTCCAAGTTTCAGCACCGTACAATAGAGTAGCCAGTACTGTCGCTCTGTACACTTTGCATTTCACACGGATAGACACATGTCGATTGTTTCACAGTCTCTCCCTCAAGTTTCCAAACACGGCACTCGCTCTTCCCATTCTGAGAGATAGTTCATCCTCCAACCTAGCATTCTCTGAAACAGTACTCCCTAGGTACTTGAAAGTCTTTCACTTGACTAGTGGCTCTGTACCTATGCTGATCTCTTCTGGTAGTGATGTTGATAATTGGAACTTTGGTGGTTGATAAAGGCACTCTGTCTTCTTGATGTTGATTTGGAGGCTGAATTGGCTAGCTGCTCTTGCAAATTTCTCCACTAAAGATTACATATCTTCCACGCTGTGTGCAACTAGAGCACTGTCGTCGGCAAAGAGCATTTCTCTTACTACCTTTATCGATGTCTTACTCTTGGCTTTAAACTGTGCCACATTGAACAAGTCTGCTTCTTTCCTTGTTTGAATGTATACTCCTTCTGAAGTGTCTTTGAAGGCCACCTCAAGCATGGCTGCCAGATATAGCGAGAAGAGCGTAGGTGCCAGCATACACCCTTGTTTCACCCCATTGCTTACTGAAAAGTCTTTAGATACTGAACCCCTCATTGCCACGTTTGCTTGCATACCTGTGTAGAGTGCCTCGATCAGGCTGACAAACTTCTCTGTACAACTATATTTCTTGAGTACCTGCCAAAGTCCTTGTCGCAAAACAGTATCGAAGGCTTTACTGAAGTCTATGAAGACTACATAAAGCAGCATGTTCTGTTCGATACACTTTTTTTGAACCTGTTTCAAGCAGAAAATCATGTCCATTGTGCTTCTTCCACTTCTAAAGCCACACTGGGTTTCCGGTAGTACATTCTGCCAGATGTGTTCACTGAGTCTGTTAAGTAGTACACGTGAGAGAATCTTACCAACAGTGGCTAGCAGTGATATACCTCAGTAATTTCCACAATCCTTCCTGTCACCTTTCTTGAACAAAGGCACACTACTTACATCCTTCCAGTCTTGAGGTACTTTCTGGGCATCCCATATCTCTTGGATGAGCTTGTGCAGGCAGTTGGTCAGCTGAACACCACCAAATTCCCACACTTCTGCTTGAATTCCATCCCTTCCTGGAGCTTTACCATCCTGTGTTGTCCTGATAGCTGCCATTAGTTCATCAAAATTTGGTAGTTCATCCAGACTTGATACAGCTGGTCGCTGCACTAGAGCTTCTTTAGCCTCTTCAGTGAGCTCTCCAGGGTTGTTTAGTAGTTGGTCAAAGTGGTCTGCAAATCTGTCCAGGATCTTGTCTTTCTCCTGCAAAACCATTTCACCATCCATAGCCTTTAGTTGGATCAATCCTCTTGGTTTAGGGCTGTAGATTTCTCTCAAACTTGTGAAAAATGTTTTCATGTCCTTCCTGTCTGCTGCAGTTTGAAGTTTCTCTGCTTTTTCATCCCACCAGTTGGACTTCATCTCTCTGGTGTACTTCTGTAGCTCACTCTGAGCCTTTGAGTATTTCTTCTTCTTCGACCTTGTGTTACACTGTAGGTTTTCCTGCCTAGCTGTATTCCTCGCTTCTGGTAGTTTCTTCAGGTGTTCATCATGCTCATCAAACCAATCTTGAGGTTTCCTCTCAGGGTAGCCTAATACATCACTTGCAGTCTGATACACCGTATCCTTCAGTGTTGCCCATTTCTCTTCTATGTCATTCTCTGAGCTGTTGCTGTCCCAGTCTTTCAAGTTTTCATCCATTTCCTGTGTAAGCTCTTCCTGTTTCTTTTGGCTTTTCAGTACACTAGTGTTTAGCTTCCATGGTGGCTTCGCACCCATCCTGCAGTGCTGTTTTTGTCTCCAAATCCTTAATCTAGATCTCAGCATAACATGATCAGTGCCACAGTCCACGCCTCTCATTGCACTGGTGTCCAATACATCCCTTCTGTCTCTCTGCCTGACTATGATGTAGTCTAATAAGTGCCAGTGCTTGGATCTTGGGTGCATCCATGTCTTCTTGTGTGTGTCCTTGTGCATAAATAGAGTGTTGGCTATCACTAGGTTGTACACTGAACATAGTGCAAGTAGAAGTTCTCAATTAGCATTGCACTTGCCTACTCCATGACTACCTAGCACTCCTTTCCATTTCTCAGTGTCCGAACCAACTCTGGCATTAAAATCTCCAACAAGTATCAGCCTGTCATCAGTCGGTACACGCCTGATAGTCTCACATAAATCACTGTAGAACTTTTCCTTCACCTCCTCTGTGTTGGTCATTGTTGGGGCATATACACTGATGAGTGTGGCATACATCTTCCGCTGTAGTGGGAGTCTCATAGTCATTATCCTGTCGTTGATTGGCACTGGTTCCTCATCAAGCATTGCTGCTATCTCCTTTCTAACTGCAAAGCCCACTCCTGCTTCTCTCCTTTCTTGAGTTGATCTCCCACTCCAAAAGAAGATGTACCCATGGTCTTCCAAGCTGTCATATCCAGGCAATCTTGCTTCACTAAGTGCAGCTATGTCTACATTGTTCCTGTTCATTTCCAGGGCCACAAGCGTGGTCTGTCTTTCTGGGCGCTGTGAAGTTGTTCTGTCCAACAGAGTGCGTACATTCCATTCTGCTACACACAAGGTTGCTGTTTACCTCTTCTTTTTCCTTCCTGCTCCTAGCTTACTTTTTGCTGCCTGTTGGAGTGTGAACAGATCAGCGCGGACCTTGTAAGCCTGGGCAACGTCCGAGCCGGTATGAGTTGCTTTCTGATTGACCATTTCATGAAACTGCTTGCAAAGTATTTGAGTACTGCTAGCTTTTGCTGGACTAGCAGCACATTCTTGGCAGATAAAGGTATGGAGTGGCAAGGACAAGCCAAGACAAACTGACTCCAGTATCTGTTGCAGTGACTTACCAGATGATAGGTTTGTTTATCTCTGCTCTTTGTGTAGTGCATGTCACAATGCACCAACTGGCACAGTCCACCACAGACCTTGCGACAGATGTGTTTATCTGCCAGGATGTCCAGTCTCACCCTGTGTAACTGGGAGTGTTCCACCACAGACCTGTGACAGATATTGTTTTTAGTTCTGCCAGGATGTCCTGTTTCACCCTCCACGCCCTTGGAAGGGCGGGGATGCCGGTTGAGTTGCCGACGGCCCAACCCATGAGACAGGAAGTATTGGTTTTCATGGTTATCCGGTAGCAAGCAAGCCAATGCCTGACCTGACACACACACACACACACACACACACAAAAAAAAAGGTGTGTGTGGGGGGGTGTAAGTCTTAGTTAAAAGCTGCAAATTTCTGACCAAAAAGTGAAATTTTATGGGTAAAAAGCTGCAACTTTAGCAAAAAGACAAAAAAAAAGGTGGAAATTTCCAACTGTTTACAACCTAAAAAAAATGCTGCAGATCTAAGATTTGAGTAGAATGCTGCAAGTTTAAGCTTTTTTTGGGTTTTTTTTTTTTTTGCAAATTCAAGAGTAAGAAAAGTTCTAAATTCATGAGGAAAAGCTGCAAAATTATGAATAATAAAAAGCTGTAAATTTTCAAGTAAGAAGCTGCACATTTTAACTCTGCAGGAAAATCCTGCAAATTTATGAGAAAAATCCTCACATTTGCAAAATAATGTTTCTAATTTACATGAAAAAGGATGTGATAAATTGGCGTATGTTGTCCATTTTTTTAAAAGACAGCCGTGAGGAGGAACTCAGCGGTGGTGTTCGGAGGTGTTTCATTCTTTTTCATTCTTTTGCATGTCCCTTTGTTGTTAAAATTGTGTTAACAGGCCTGAGGAGTTGTTAGCTCCTGGCCAGCAAGTCAGTTGGGTGGGTGGGGGGGGACCAGTGCTGCTGATAAAGCCACATCACCCTTTAACCCTTTGGTTTCCATCTCAGCAGCAGCTCTGTTTGAATTGTCCTCAGAAGGGATCATGTAAATCGACAGAGGTGTGAAGTCTGGCCCAGCTGTTCCCACTGATATCATGGGGGGTGATCTAATGGGTGTCATGGGGTGTCATGTGTTTACTCTTTCTGGGTTAACTGGATTATTTCTGCTTCTGGGGATCACCTATTCCTCTTCTTCTTCTTTTCCCTGCTGATTAATGCAGATTTGCATAATTTAACACCTCCGGACACCACCATGATCTCCTAAAGCCTCAAAAAAGCCTTTTCTGTGTAAATGTTTAGGAGATGCTTGTGTGTTTTGGACTGAGTCAAAACTTTGAGGAGCCTGTGGAGATCAATAGAAGATTATTGAGAGATCATTGCAAGATCTGGACAATAGTTGATCTCTCAGTGATCTCTACCTTTGTGTAATGGGGGTTTAACAAATTTGCAAGTAGTCTAAAGTTTTCTCAGTTTACTTACAATATAGAGATTCATAATAATGTATTATTTTAAATTTAAATCAACACTACACCATCATCATTAACCTTTATTTAACCAGGCAAGTTAGCAAAGAACATATTCTTATCAAAGGCAACAGCCTGGTAGGAGGCATAGACCTCCTAAGGGATGGGATAAAGGGAGAAACTTAAAAACACACACAGAACACACAAATAACAGCAGACAATCCTAGTAAACCATACAGGGAAAACATAGTTGTCTACAACAGGAAGCATAAAAACTCAAAACAAAAAATCAGGAACAAGGCAATGAGCACATAAGCAGACAATATTAAAACTATGCAGTGAAAAAATATAAAAATATAAACCCTAAAATGTGAATATTAATCAAGACAATAGGGAGGACAGACTGAATATAATTATCTTGTGGTGTACATCAGGAGGGACACTTACAGGTTTGTCTTAAGGAGTTTGTTAAGGTGGCCCTAAAGGAGCTGACGGAGTTGAGGCTATCCAGTTTTTTGTAGTTGATTCCAGCCGTCAACTGCTGCAAACTGAAAGGAGAAGTGGCCAAGACAGGAATAGACTTTAGGGACCTTTAATAGGAAAAGTGAGGCTGAGTGAGTGTTATGTGTAGGAGGAGAATGTGGATTCAATAAATATGTCAAGTTGGATGGGGGGGAAAGTGGGGGTTAGAGGCCTAAAAGGGTTTTGTACGTAAGCATCAGCCAGTGGACGTTACGCCTGATTTCCAGAGGGGGACAGTTGACCAGGGAGTAGAGCTCACAGTAATGTGTCCTGTAGGGGGCCGCTCAAGCACCCCCTTGCTGGAAAAGCGATAGATTACATCTCCATACTCAAATAATGATAAAACTGTCATCATAACCAGGGTATGCTTAGCAAATACAGTAAATGAAGAACAGTTTTTGTAAAGAAAGCCAAATCTGGCTTTGACTTTAGACTATTGTTTGGTCAGGTGCTAATTGAAGGAAAGGTTGCTGTCAATCCAGACTCCTAGATATTTATAGGAGGAAACCTCTTCAAGATTTTGGCTATCAGCAGCCAGGCTAGTGTCGGTCTGAGAGGCACATTTGCGGCCAAACCACATGACTTTGGCCTTGGTAGTATTTATAGTCAGGCCAGGGGTAGAGAAACCTTTCTATATTGACTGGAAGCTCTCTTGAAGAGTTTCCAAGATAATCTGTGGAGAGGGACCAGCAGCATACAGAACTTTCTTGTTGGCATAGAGATGAACCAAGGAGTTTTCAATTGATTTATGTATGTTGTTTATGTAAATTGAAAATAGGACTGGAGCTAAGATGGACCCTTGCGGCACTCCCTTAAAACTGGGCAGGGGCTGTGACGACATGTCAGATTTGACACCCTGGGTGGAATTAGCCCAAGTAACTGTCAAACCAGGCTACTGTATGATTTGTGATACCGATGGAGCTTAGGCATTCCAGTAACTGCACATGAACAGTGGTGTCAGAGGCTTTAACCAGATAAATAAAAATGGCAGCACAATATTGCTTAGAGTCCAGGGCGCTAACGAGATCATTAAGTACTCTGAGCGTTTCCATCTCACAACCGTAACCTGAATGAAATCCAGATTGGGACTCAAAAAGTATGTTATAAATATTCAGAAAACATGGGCGTTGTTTACAGAAAAGCCTCTCTAGCACTTTTGCTATGCAGGGCAGTATGGAAATTGGGCGATAGCAGTTAGGGTCAGATTGGTTCCCTCCTTTAAATAGAGGGCATACTGAGGCTGCTTTCCAAGTCGATGGTAGCTCAGTTTATTGCATAGACAGACTGCATAAATTGGTATTAGGTTCTACAATAATAGAAGCTGCAACTTTAAAAAAGAAAGGGTCGATTCCATCAAGGCCGGGGGGGTTTATACTATGTATTCACATACTATATACCATCATCTCTTTTTGTCAGTAGGAAAGAAAAGAATTCGCAAAACTTGAAAAATAAGCAAATAAACTTTTGTTGGAAACATACAGACTCAACCTATTGGTGCTTTTACTGTACAGCATCAATTTGTCTGTTTGACCTTAACTGTAAATAAATCAATATTGACATGACAGATTTTCTGTTCTGGTTTCAGGAAGAAGAAAGCAAGTCACTGAGCTGGAAAAGATTCCTCTGCACAGAAGAGGAAGTAACAGAAGAGGCAAAGGAAGAAGAAGCAGCGGCAGATGTTGATTAGCTTTAGTGACATTATTAGCAGGAATGCAGGATTTTACCATCTTCTCTTTCAATATGCACTTCAGCAACTAAAGTAGAGATGTTACAGTTTACTCAGGAGTGACTTAACATACTAGTGGAGTTTTTAAAAAAACTGTCATGGTGAGCACGTTTGTGAAGATGCTCCCTTTGAGTTCATTGTTTTTGATTTAATTACTATTCTTGGTTTCATTAAGGCCAAACTCTGTTGGAGACAGGCTCCTGCCCCAAGTGGAGGAGTTTAAGTATCTTGGGGTCTTGTTCACGAGTGAGGGGAAAATGGAGCGAGAGATCGACAGATGGATTGGAGCAGCATCTGCAGTGATGCGGACATTGTACCGGTCTGTTGTGGTGAAGAGGGAGCTTAGTTCTAAGGCAAAGCTGTCGATTTACCAGTCAATCTACGTTCCTACTCTCACCTATGGTCACGAGCGTTGGGTAATGACCGAAAGAACGAGATCGCGGATACAAGCAGCTGAAATGAGCTTTCTCCGTAGGATTGCTGGACTCACCCTCAGAGATAGGGTGAGGAGCTCAGTCATCCGGGAGAGGCTCAGAGTAGAACCGCTGCTCCTCCACATTGAAAGGAGTCAGTTGAGGTGGTATGGGCATCTGATTAGGATGCCTCCTGGATGCCTCCCACTTGAGGTGTTTCAGGCACGTCCCACTGGGAGGAGACCCCGGGGCAGACCCAGGACTCGGTGGAGAGACTATGTCTCCCAGCTGGTCTGGGAACGCCTTGGTATCCCCTCTGAAGAGCTGGAGCAGGTGGCTGGGGAGAGGGAAGTCTGGGCTTCTCTGCTTGAACTGCTGCCTCCGCGACCCGGACCTCCGGAAAAGCGGTAGAAGATGGATGGATGGATGGATGGTTTCATTAAGTTCATCTAACTTTAGTTATTGTGAACAGGTCTTGACATTAATTGTTTTGCTCACCAGCCACTGTGGCTAGTGAGTTTCCAGAGTTACCAGCCACTCATCCTTTTATTCATTCATTCATTCATTAATTCATTCATCTTCTTCCGCTTAATCCTTTTCGGGTCGCGGGGTCGCTGGAGCCTATCCCAGCATCTTTGGGCAAGAGGCAGGGTACACCCTGGACAGATCGCCAGTCCATCGCAGGGCCAACACAGAGAGACAGACAACCATTCACTCTCACAGTCACTCATCCTTTTAACTAGCCACAATTTTGTGGTTGGAAAATTATATTTAATACTAGAAAAGCACTCGGAGAGCGCAGACCTCCGCCAAGTGCCGCAGTTCCCCCCATACAGTCTTCAGATTCCTTGATCATGAAAACATATGACAAGCGGTGGTTCAGTAGTTACTGAGGAAAATGGCATTTTCCGTAATGGCGGCCACAGTTCGTCCCATACAGTGTTTGTGTGTACGTTTTCAGATTCCTTGACCATGAAAACATATGACTAGCAATTGGATTGACAATGATAGGATTAGTGGTTCAGTAGTTATTGTGGAAAATGGCATTTTCCATAATGGCGGCCACAGTTCCTCCCATACAGTGTTTGTGTGTACGTTTTCAGATTCCTTGACCATGAAAACATATGACTAGCAATTGGATTGACAATGACAGGATTAGTGGTTCAGTAGTTATTCACGAAAATGGCATTTTCCGTAATGGCGGCCACAGTTCCCCCCATACAGTGTTTGTGTGTACGTTTTCAGATTCCTTGACCATGTAAAGATATGACTAGCAATTGGATTGACAATGATAGGATTAGTGTTTCAGTAGTTATTCTGGAAAATGGAATTTTCCATAATGGCGGCCACAGTTCCTCCCATACAGTGTTTGTGTGTATGTTTTCAGATTCGTTGACCATGAAAACATATGACTAGCAATTGGATTGACAATCATAGGACTAGTGGTTCAGTAGTTATTGAGGAAAATGGCATTTTCAAATCAAACTTTCAGTTTGGATGCAGTTACTCTTTCTCTTAATAGCTCTGTGAGGAACCTTGGAGTTATTTTTCATCAGGATTTGTCCTTCAATTCACATATTAAATTTGTTTCTAAGACTGCCTTCTATCATTTGCGTAATATTGCCAAGATTAGGAGCATCTTGTCTCAGAGTGATGCTGAGAAGCTGATCCACGCTTTTGTTAGCTCGAGATTAGATTATTGTAATTCTTTATTATCAGGCTGTCCTAAAACATCTTTAAAAAGTCTTCAGCTGATCCAAAATGCTGCAGCAAGAGTTTTAACAGGTACTAGAAAGAGAGATCATATCTCTCCGGTTCTGGCCTCCCTTCATTGGCTTCCCATAGAGTTTAGAATTAAGTTTAAAATCCTTCTTCTTACTTACAAAGCTCTAAACAATCAGGCTCCTTTTTATTTAAAAGATCTGATACTACCGTATCATCCTAATAGAGCACTACGCTCCCAAAATGCAGGATTACTTGTAATACCTAGAATCTCCAAAAGTACAATGGGAGGCAGAGCCTTCAGTTATCAAGCTCCTCTCCTGTGGAATCAGCTGCCAATCTGGATTCGGGAGTCAGACTCGATCTCTGTTTTTAAGAATAGGGCTAAAACCTACCTTTTTGATATAGCCTACAATTAGGGAGGGATCATGTGTTTCTGAACCCTCCCTTAGTTATGCTGCTAATAGGTTTAGTCAGCCGGGGGACCTCCAGTAATGCACTGGGCCTCACTCCTTTCCTCACTCTCTATGAAATATTTTTTTTTTTGCTGGTCATTAACATTTGTTTGTTCTCTCCCATAGATTGAGTCCCCATCGTGCTGTTTGCTCTCTACATGTCTGTTCTTTTCTTCTTCTCTATCCCCTCACCCCCCAGCCAGTCGCAGCAGATGACTGCCCCTCCCTGAGCCTGGTTCTGCTGGAGGTTTCTTCCTGTTAAAAGGGAGTTTTTCCTCTCCACCGTCGCCAAGTGCTTGCTCACAGGGGATCGCCTGATTGCTGGGGTCTTTCTGCAACTGTGGGGGTCCCCCCTACAGTTGATAGTGCTATGAGATGACTGTTGTTGTGAAATGGCGCTATATAAATAAAGTTGAATTGAATTGAATTGAATTTTGCGTAATGGCGGTTTTCTTGTGGACGGTGATCGGGATCACCACCAAAATGTAATCATCTGTAGGATACCCCATTTCTGACAATCTGTGAAAATTTCATGAAAATCCGTCAATAACTTTTTGAGTTATCTTGCTAACAGACAAACAAACAAACAAACAGACAAACAGACAAACAAACAAACAGACAAACCAACGCCGATGATCACATAACCTCCCCCTTTGGCGGAGGTAATGATCAAATTTGACTATGACATGCCAAAATTTACTTGAATTAACTTTACAACCTTTAAAAATGTGACTCTTATACATGTGTAAAAATAGCAAGAGAAACATGGTTTAATTAATTATTAACATAAATAAATACTGTAAAACAGTCAAGAAAAATATTTGCAATGTGATAGTGAAGGACAGGTAGATTTGGGGTCCATCCCAATTCTCATTTGTACCTCTTCCCCTTTGCCTTGAAGGCCCAAGGGGAAGAGGTTGAAAATTACCCCTATGAAATGGGAAACCCCTTTAACACTGCATGACGTCATTGGTAATTGCTGATGGGTTTAATCTAAATGGACAGTACCTGTTTTCACCAGGAAAAAAGAAGAAAAAGAGAAAACTGATGAGATAAAAGTCTCATCTTACAGAGAAAAATGTCTCAAATTTACATAAACTATTGTAATCATTAGAAAAAGTCAGAAATTTCCTAGAAAGAAAGCTCTAAATTTACTGAGAAAAATTTGCCCCCCCCCCCATATGTTTGACACCCCTGGACCAGCACATTAATAAAGAGGTTTTACTTCCATGAAATAGCTGCATATCACAACAGCATGCAACTGAATAAGAAAAAATAAAATCAAAATCATAGATTAATCAAAGTTCACCTCAGACGAAGCTTCATTTGTTCTTTACAGCAACACATCAAAGTATAGTCACTTTAAATCTTGTCATACGAAAACTTAAATTTGCACAACTGTGCACAGTAAACAGGAGCTTCTTGTTCTAAAATTGATCACATTTAATCACAGAGGTCGGAGCTCATGTTTGGGGGGGTGGGGTGGGCAAAGAGATTAGCGTTTCACTGCTGGGACAATGTGGTATCAGGGGCAGTTTCCCCAGTGATCTGTTCACTGACAGCAGGAACAGGTGTGTTCTGTGGGCTGCTGTCTTTTCATTGGTGTTTCTCCAGACTGGCTGCAAAATAAAGTCACACTGGATGGAGTCTGGCTCTGCTCCAGGCTTGGTGCAGGAGAAGCCAACACCCACCACGGCATTTCTTCCCACTGGTTTGTGGTGTAAACTCATGCTGGACAGGAGAGCGACCCATGGAGCAGACCGTTCGTGGCTTCTCCTGTACCCAGCCCAGAGCGGATCCAGGCTATATCCACGAATTCTCCCAATAGTGGGTTCCTGCACAACTGGAGGCTGCAGATTTAGGACTGCAGGTTCAGGACCGCAGGTTCCGGACCCTCTGGTTTTTGCGACAGCACCACCTTGGTCCTGTACAACTGGAGGCTGCAGTTTCTTTTTCCCCATATTAAAGTAACAAAATATACATACAACAGTGATCTTTAATCTACTATGACACAACGCTGAAGTCACAAATTTGGGAGCATTTTGGCAAATAGCATATTTCGGTGATTTTAAAAAATGCAACTAGTTTATTATGTAGGATGCCCAAACTTTTTCACTGCCACAATATTTGTTGTTTGTTTGTTTGTTTAATTTATGAAATAAAAAGCAACTATGCCTAAATGTTTGCTGGTGATAATGTATTTTTTCTATTTTCCAAAGAGACTGTGTTTACATCTTTTCGATTAACAAATCAGTGAGGATGCTAAATATTTGATCATTACTGTATGAAGACCAGATCTCCAGGAAAGGGCTGGTTTTAGTCCTCTATATTAGGGTGGCGTGGTTTAATAACAGGTGAACAACTTATGTTCTTTTTTTTAACAAATGCTCTGTTTAAATCTTTGTCAAAGAACACCACAAAGAACAATAACAACAACCAGCATGTTCTAGAACAATTCTAATTTCTAAGAAACATAGAGTATGTTTTTGTTATTTAGAAATACATCTTTGGTTCAAATGCATCTGTGAGTCTGATAAAGAATGAATGAATAACACTGGTCAACACCAAATTTATTGTCAAAGTGTTTTAGTTGATTTAGGACAATTTTGAGGTGCTGAATCAAAAAAATCACATTGGTTTTGCTCAATCAGGTCAACTTTTTGAATTATGGCCACATGTTTAATATGTTTTTGTTTACATGTATGGGTATTTTCACTTTATATGATGCAAAATTCTTTATGTCTTGAAATTCTCTGAATTTTTAACAATGATGACGTAACATTCAATTTACATGTACTTACCTTTATATAAAGGTAAGTACATGCACAGTACTAAGTAAGTAGTAAGTAAGTACAGGTTTTTATTTAGCACCTGATCAAGAGAAACGGATGTCATTTTCGGATTCAATGGTGCAAAATTTTCTTAAATCAGCTGAAAAAACACAGACGACTTACAAAAAAATTATTTTTGTAAGCCTATGTAATCACGCCAACAACTTGAGGTCCAGTTATGTTTTATTCAACCACTGATTTTGTTCACAATGACAACTGCAGAAATGATTCGTAATCAACTACCTACCTGACCATGGAATGATGACAATAATAGCATATAATGACAGAGGAAATTAAAATCAACTTTTGATCAGGTGGGTAATGGAAAAATTTTAGTGAGCTAATTCCACCTCTGACAACCTCAGCTACCGTCCGTACTCTGGGAGTGTCCTGGCTAATCTCCAGCTCTGTCCACACCTCACTGTCCTAGTTTTCTTTTTTTTTTTTTTTTTTTTTCAGAGACAAAGGCCAGAAAACAAAAACAAAAAAGTTTATTGACATCTAACGTTTCCAAGTCCCTCCAAGTTCAAACCATATATTGTGAAGAAGACAACAGTAACTTGGTGCAGTGAGAGTTACAGGAGCAGATGTGGAGGTGGATGATGGAGGTGAGGAAGTTGATTCTACTGGAGTTGATGGAGGTTGCGTTTGGGATGGTGGGCATTGTTATAGCTGGCTAGTTCTTGCAGAAAGAGATGCTTTATGAAATCTGATTTTCTCAACAGGCCGACTGGCAGTGGAGGAACTGGTGATGTCATCATGATCTGCAATCTAAGCCACATCTGTGAATGGTGTTCTCTGAAATGTAATAAAATTAAATTTCAGTGATTTTTCATATAATTCCAAAATGTAAATTACATCTAAATCAAGTCTGTGGTCACAAACATATCAGAGAGGTGCCTGTTATGATTCATTATCCAGAGGGAAATAGTTACTTTTAGCTTGTTTTAAAGACATTAGACATTTGCTTTTCTGAGGAAATGTTTACAAACTTTACCTTCATAGAGAACTGCTCCATTGAAATGCGACTGCAGGTGTATTTTCTCCTTGCTACACTTTGCAGGCTGAAATAAAGTTAAGCTGCAGAAGGGGCGGAGAAGTTACTGCAGCAGGCTGCAGCTCTTCAGATCTGGCAAGGAATTCCTTTCTGGATTGTTCTGTCCATCTGAGAATTTAAGAAAGCCTGATGAGTCTAAATAATCACCTAATTTCACAAACGTAGTTCATCTATATAATATTGTACTAAAATACTTTTGGGATCTGTATTCATCAAAATCAGTATCTTTGCAATAACTTTTGATATTTTATGCAGTTTATGACAATCTAAAACTTGGTATAAGCCTGCAAAACACACCTACTGTATTTAATAAAAGATTAAGAAAAACAGATGTTTTGTCCAACAAAAAGAAGCAATTCCATCATGAGGAGAATGGCTGATGGCAAATAGAAAATCAAAGGAAAATCTCCTTGGTACAATATACAGCGGGGAAAACAAGTACTGAACACGTCAACATTTTTTCTGAAATTTTTATGTTATTGATTTTAAAATTGTAACAGGGTAGGCACTATATACACACTAGCTTCAGCCTACACCCTTTGGGTTGTTCTTTTATGTGTTCTATGTATTTTTGTTGTTTTTATTGTATGTATGTTCATTACTGAATAAATTCACATTCATTCATTCATTGATTTATTCATTCATTCATTCTTTCATTCTGATTGAGCCACTGACCTGAGATTTTCACCATATATCAGCAGCAATCTAAGTAATCCATACATACAAAGAAATTAAGGCAGCTGTGTTCACAAAACAAGTTATATTTAATAAATCAGAATAACACAGAGAATAAGTACTGAACTCTTGAAGAAAAACATACAAAAGGCATACAAAGCCAAGAAACCACCTGAAATCCATCAGCATTTACAAAGCCATCCTATCCCCCATAAGTGCAAATTATGTTCAACTGGTTAAGTCCTGGGGGCGGCGCGGTGGCGGAGTGGTTAGCACTGCAGCAGCACAGCAACTCACCCTTGGCTGGGGGGTCCTGGGTCGATCCCAGGCCCCGACCAACAGTGATCTGTGTGGAATTTGCATGTTCTCCCGGTGTCTACACGAACTGACACACATATACTGACTCATATATACACTGCCTCTCTCAACTCTTGTTTGTGTGATCTATTGTCTGCCTGTTAATTGTGCATGAGGGTTTTTTTTCTGTGTAGTCAAAATTTGGCTCATATACGAGCACTATTCTGATTACTATGTTTTTTCTCTCTCCTATTGTGTTTTCCTCCCCCTCCCTTCCCCTCTTTACCCCCACTGTTGACAGGCGCCTTGTATGGCGACGCGTCATTGGATGTGCCTAACGTGCGCGTCCAATGTCAAGTCAAATTCCTCGTGTGTTTACTTGTAAATATACTTGGCAATAAAGCTGATTCTGATTCTGGTCTGCGTGGGTTTACTGCGGGATTTCTCCGGTTTCCTCCCACATGCCAAAAACATGCAAGTTAGGTTAACTGGCATCAAAACTGGGGATTCTAAATTGTCCTTCGGAATGACTGTGAGAGTGAATGGTTGTCTGTCTCTCTGTGTTGGCCCTGCGATGGACTGGCGATCTGTCCAGGGTGTACCCTGCCTCTTGCCCAAGGACGCTGGGATAGGTAGATAACATAGGACAAAGCAAATAGGCTTTCTGGACTGGAAAAAATGCTATTTGCATTGCAAACCTAACAGCTAGCTTAGTAAGTCTAGCAGTCAATAGCTTAAATGGGTCATTGACTGAACTTTTTCCACATTTTAATACCTCACCCATGTCTTAATGAAATGTTTGTGACTAGGGTGACCAGGTCCCAATCCATCAAATGTGGGACAAAGATTGTGTTTGAGTGGGACAATGTGAGACACTTTATCAGCTCTCAAGGTGGTATCAAATTTTGATTTACCTGGATTTAAAAAAATGCATAGTCTATGCAAATGTTATCTCCATCTTTATTAACTCCCATCAATAGAGTAATTGCACTCACAGATTATTTTTTTAATCAAGGATGTTCCAAGTACAGAACCTTTTCTATTTAACAGTGAACGACTAAACTGTGAACAAGATTCCCTTTCTACTACAACTCTGCATAAAGTTTCATTCAAAATAAGACAGGATTATGCAGTCCAAACGAATTAGTGTTTTTGCACAAACAAAGAACATCAGTAAAACAGGCTAACAGCTCAAAATGAGTCTGGTTTTAACGTAATCAAATAAGTCTTTTCAGCTTTGTTCTGCTCACAGTCTACAGTCCACCAAAGTTAACTGCAGCCAGGCCCACACAGGTTGTGCACTTCAGCACCATGGAAAGCAGGCGGCTGAAACAAGATCAGCACCAGCCTGGTATTAAAATCTAATATAATATATACTGTGGGTTGACAATATTCAGGTGTATATTAAATACAAAATTCTCCTTACCTTAGACGTTCTTCTTGACTTTATACTTCTTGTTTGAGCATGCAGCTTCCAGCAAGGCCTTCTCCTTGAGAGCAGAGGTGTAGAATTCCTTACAACTGTATCCAAAGTTACTTTTAACTTGAATTTCACATTTGATAAGTTCCGCAGAACACCAGTTTGTTGATCATTCCATGCTGCATTCATGAGGGAAAACATTCTTTCTACAGAGGCATTTGTAACAGGGATGCTGAAGAGAAAGGATGCAACAGCTGTCAGATTTGGTGTCTTTGTGCGTTGAAGCAAGGTAGACCTCTTCTCAACCACAGAGACACCTCTTTCCACAATGTCCTGTTGGAGGGGCAAGGTCACACAGTACTCTTCATAGAGATCATCCATGTTCAGTTTTCCCCTTATCTGGAGGACCTCCACCACATCACAGAGATGGGAAAATGTGAACTTGTTCTTCAGAGCCAAGTTTGCAACATTCTTGTGGTAGTTATTGTCTGAAGAATCATACCACTTTTCCAGGTAATTGAGTCCTGCCTTGACAGAAGGCTATAAACTTAGCCATCTTGTTGGTACATGTCTCAAGACAACCTGATATTCTTCTTCTACAAATGCAAAGACAGCTTTCAGTTCTTCCACACGTTTGAAGGTGCAGAAAATTGGCTCTGTATTTTGTTTACTATGGACTCAATATCAATGTCAACCCTTTCTCGAGCATATTTTCCACAGTTGTGCACAATGTGAGCAATACAGTTTGCCTTTACAATGCTACTATTTTCTGCTTTTAGCTTCTGGAAAAAATAATTTCTTTGGCCATAATGGAGGGTGGGACAGCACTGTGTGTATCTGTGTCGTTTGAGACTGGTTTTGAAATATAGACTTCATTGTATGTTAGAATGGACAGGTGTTAATGCTGATCTGTAAAAAATACAGTAAATTGTTTACTTGGGGTATTAAAGGTAGTAATTTGTATAAAATTCACATGGGTGTATCGATGGAAAAGAGGAGTTGGAATTAATAAGTGTTAACTTCTTCCTTCTCCCTTTCGAACAGTGTATACTGTAACTTTATTGCATTTGCTATTTGCTTGTTTTTTGTTATATTTTTTGTGTTCGAAATAAACTATCTATCTATCTATCTATCTATCTATCTATAATTTACACTTGCATTAGCAGCAGTAAATGCTGAAATCATGTCAAATTGCAGGTCATTTTCTTTCAACTTGTTTGTAATCTGCTGATGTATGGTTGCAGCTGATTCATCACTATTCTCATAGGATAACGGCCTACATTTAGATAGCGGCGGGAGGTTTGCGACGTCTGCACCTGGTGGTTCTCCTCCATCCGGACCAGTACTGCTGAGTCTCAGGAAGGAGTGGAGGTCGGGGATGGCGAGCGGCGTCTCTGAGCTGGCGAAGCGGAAGGTGGGGCTGGAGCTGGAGGCTGCCGAGGAGGCAGTTGTTCTAAGACCCGGGGGCTTCTCCCTGTTGGTGCAGACCTGAGCTTCCTCATGGCACTCCTCATGTTCCCACTGTTCTCCCTTTGCAGGTATTCAGCCAGCGTTATCCTCTCCCTTCCCTTGGCGTGCCCCAAGAGCTGAGGGCACTGGTGTGCAGCCTATAAATAGGACAAGCAATCAATCATGACAACTGACATCAGGTGTGGATCACGTGAGCGGGAAGGTGACCTAATTATCGAGCTACACATACAAGATGATGCCAGAGTGGGAGTGTCTGGAGGAAGAGGTGGAGAGCTCATGTCAAACAGAAACAACAAATATGAAAAACCAACACACAGAGAAATAATGCATAAACTGAGAAAATACAGGAGATAAACAAAAGTAAGATGAGAGCCTGAGCACGGTGGAAACCCCACTCTCAGCCTCATGTCATTGAAAAGAAAAGGGGGAAACACACACACACACACACACACACACACACACACACACACACAGGAAAAACAAAATAACCAAACCAGGGAGGGCAGTGAGTAAAACAGGCTAGGAGGGAATAAAAACAAAAATCCGCTCAGGACCCACACCAAGGCACACACCAGTAACTTAAGTCCCCTGGACTGGAGAGCCGGACGGCTCAGGTCGTCGGAAAAATTTCCAGCCTTGGCAGATGGAATGAAGGAAAGAATCGGGTGGCCTACTGGAGAATGTGGGCCACCCAACCCAGCGGTACCGTCTGTCGGGTGGTCTACCAGAGTTCTTTAACCACCCAACCAGGCGGGATAGTCCAGGAGGCGGTTGCCCAATGGGAAAAATTTGGTGGTGTAGAGGACAGAACAGTAGGGGAATAACATGGGTGGAACAGGACCCCCCGGTGGTCACAGGAAAAGGGGAACACATGATGGTCTTGGACATAAAAGAGGAAACCACAGCGGCCTCAGGCATAGGAGAGGGAACCACAATGGCTTCGGGCGTAGGACAGGGAATCACGATGACCTCGGGTGGAGGAGATGGAACCCCGATGGCCACGGGTGAGGAAGAAGAACCCTCGGTGGAGCTGAATGGGGAATGAGGGATCACAGTGATGATGGACTGACAAGTAGCATCCTCGGTGACCCTGGACTGGGGCGTAGTAGTACCTGTGGTGGAAACGGACTGGGACGCAGTAGCACCCATGGTGGCCATGAACTGGGGCATAGCAGCACCCGTGGTGGCTCCAGACTGTGGCGTGGCAGGACCCTCAGCAGCTCCAGACGGGAACGTGGCTGCACCCACAGTGGCCCTAAACTGGGACATAGCTGCACCCACGGTGGATTCAGCCTGGGACATAGCTGCATCCATGAGGAACCCGGACTGGGACGTAGCTGCACCCACGGTTGGCCCCGGGCTGGAGCGTGAGTCCCATGTCGGACCCAACCTGGAGCGCAGCACCCATGTTGGTCTCAGGCTGGGACGCAGCACCCATGATGGCCCCCGACTGGGACACAACACCCACAAAGACCTAGACTGAGGAGGAGATGCACCCAGCGAGGTCCTGTGCTGGGATAAAGCACCTGTGAAACCTCAGCTGGTGGGGGAGCTGCACCCACAGAGGTCCTGGGGTGGGACGGAGCACCTGTGATGACTTCAGCTGGAGGGACTGGACCTATGGAGATCTCGAGCGGTAATGCTGGATCCATGGAGACCTCTGGTGAAGTTGGACCATCCTCGGTGACCCTGGGGAAAGGATCCGACAAGAAGGAAGGAGAAACAGGGTCAGGGTCACCAGCGGCAGTGGAGCCCGGCAAGGTGAGCTCAAGTGCAGCTGACAGCTGCACTCGGACCTTCCTACCAAGAGCCAGAAAAGATATCTCCAAAATAGAGACAATGAACACAAAGGAGAGCACTTAGCTGAGCTCTCCCCTGCTGTCCAGGACTCCGCCGATCCAGGCGGTGACGTCATGGGCCCGGTCCTCATGAGGTCCAGCTTCAGCTCTACTGTGGCGGCCCCTACAGCAGGCATGGTGGTAAGTGCAGTCCCAGGACCCCCCAACAAAGTGGCCCACACAGGTGGCTTGCCCCACATGGAAACCGGAGGTCAATTCCCTGCTTGCGTTGGATCCTGCTCAGCTGAAGCCAGGGGATGCTCACTCATCGGCGCAGGCTTCAGACCACCGGCAGTGCTCTCCCTCCATCCGGACCATGGCTGCGGGGCAAGAACCAGGTCCTCCAGGGCTGCAGGCTCCTGCATCATCCAGCAGGTCAATCGTGGGACCTGCGGACACTTAGGGGGCAACGGAGGAGAAATGGAGAGAGCAGGTGAAACATTTATGGCTGCAGCAGGCGATGAGGTCTCAGAGGACTGCATTGAATGAGCCTCACCACCGGGAATCAGGCATGAAAATCCATGTGTTAATGATAGAGAATGAAAAGTGGAAGATGGTGTGGAAGATGGCTGCCAGATACAGACGTACAGCTTGGCAAGTC
The DNA here is from genome assembly GCA_020510985.1 of Pholidichthys leucotaenia. NCBI lineage: Eukaryota > Metazoa > Chordata > Actinopteri > Cichliformes > Pholidichthyidae > Pholidichthys > Pholidichthys leucotaenia. Next base: position 266,991,950 of record CM035842.1, read on the forward strand.
CTGTGTGTTTGCTTAAAAAGTCATCTAAAGAGCAAATTGGACCGTGGATTGTGATATCAATGTACTCCTCTGTTGTTTGGATAATTCTCTTTCTTCTGCTAAGTTCAACCCGTCCAAGAAAAAAGGACACTTTAACATTGTATCCAGCCAGATGGAGTCAGCACATGCTATTCACAAGGATATTGGACTATGGCCATGCCAGGCCACCCCCAGGTGAGCAGGAACAGGCTGTTACAGGCAAACCACTCTTGGGTGTTTTTAATCTCTTGCTGATACTTCTTTTGGCTGGTGATGTTGAATTAAACCCTGGGCCAGTGCCAGCTGGGCCTCCACCTTTGCTAGCTGGGTCTCCACCTCTGCTATCTGGGCCTTTACCATTGCTACCTGGGCCAACACCATCATTAGCTGGGCCTCCACCTCTGCCAGCTGGGCTAACATCACTGCAAGCTGGGATTCCACCTCTGCTGGCTGGGTTAACACCATTGCTAGCTGGGCCTCCGCCTCTGCTAGCCGGATCTCTACCTCTGCTGGCTGGGTTAACACTATTGCTAGCTGGGCCTCCACCTCGGCTAGCTGGATTGCCACCTCTCCCAACTGGGCTTCCAACTCTGCTAGCTGGGTTCCCACCCCTGCCAGCTGGGTCTGGACCTGGGCTAACAACACAGCCAGCTGGACTTACATTGCAGCCAGTCGAATCACCTTCAACAATAACAGGGCCACTTCCATTGATATTTGAGTCATCATCACCTCTAACTGAATCTTCACCAACAACAGCTGGGCCTCCACTATGTGCAAATATTGTCAATAAAAGAAACAGAAGGCTGCCAAATCTTGCAATATTAAAACACTGGAAATTCAGTTTGTTTCAAACTGTTAATAACTCTAAATTAATATGGGACTCAGCACATAAACCAAAAGGCATTCTTTGTGCACACTTAAATATATGAAGTATTCTAACAAAAAGTGATCAGGTTCATCACCTTCTCATTGATTCAAATATTGACTTTCTTTGCCTATCTGAGACATGGCTCTGTGAATCTTCACCCTCAGCAATACTATCTGTACCTGGTTATAAAATGTTTAGGAAAGACACACAGGGTTCTAAGGGAGGAGGCATTATGATTTATGCCAAGGATACCTTTAATTGTAATGAGATACATGTTACAGATGAGAATGGACTGGGATTTCTTGGACTAACTGTTTTCTTGTCACAGCAAATGTCTTTTATTCTTGTAGTTATTTATAGGCCTCCTTCATCAAATGTAGATTTTTATGAAAAGCTGGAAGTTTTATTGAAACAACTTAATTTTGCAAAAGAGGTAATAATAATGGGTGACCTAAATGTTAATTGGGAAGTCAACAAAGTTAGGAAAAATCTGAAAAAGGTTATGGATGACATGGACATGACTCAGGTAATTAATGGCCCTACAAGAATCACAAACTCCACTAGCACTCAGATTTGACATAACGTTCGGCTCAGGAGACGCACACACACAGGCTCAGAGTAGTTCAAACTGTTTATTAACAACAGGGATGTTTGGGTGCGTGTCTGCGGAATGTTAATGTGTTGGTGGTGGCGTCTGCTTCGGACCCAGAGGCAGGAGACCGTTCAGCCGGCAACCCTATGGGAGAAATCAGACACAGGGTGATGAGCACACACCAACACGGGAGGAGAATAGGCGAGGGAGAGAAGCTTACTTGTTTGGGCAGATGACTGGCGCTTCAAGGATGGAAGCCCGGGAGACAGCCACCTGCAGGGCTCGGTGCAGCAGCGAGGAGAGACGAGGGACGGGATTGTCCGCCGCCGAGGAATCCACCTGTGCACAGGGGAGCAGACTGGAGAGATGAGGTAAGTGAACTTCTTACCGGAGATAAGGATGCTGAAGAGAATGTGGTAGAAGTCCATACAAGGAAATGAAGTCTACGGCTTCAGGCCGACGCTCAGGGCGAGGCGGCTTTTATCCTTCGCCGCTGACGAGTAGCAGGTGCGTGAGCAGGTGGCGCCGCTGATGAATGGCGCGGCGTGACAGTACTCCCCCCTCTAGCAGCGCCTCCTGGCGATGGCTTATCCGGGTGCGCTCGGTGGAAGTCCGCGATGAGCGATGGGTCCAACACAAACGACGGGGGCACCCACTGTCGATGCTCGGGCCCATAGCCCTCCCAGTCCACCAAGTATTGCAACCCACGACCCCGGCGCCGGGAGTCCAGGATGGAGGAGGCGGACCAGGCCGGATGGCCACCAATCATCCGGGGCGCGGGTTGCGCTGCAGGAGGAGGGCAAAGGGGGTCAGTAACCGCCAGTTTCACCTTCGACACGTGGAAAGTAGGATGAATGCGGAGGGAGGGGGGAATAGCCACGCGCACAGCCACCGGGTTGATGATCCGGGTGATGGGGTAGGGACCCATGAAGCGCTGTGCCAGCTTTCTCCTCTCGCCTTTTAGAGTGACGTCCTGGGTGGAAATGTAAACAAGCTGCCCAACTCTGTACGCCGGGGCAGGTCTCCTACGCCGGTCCGCCACAGTCCTGTTGCGCTCCGCTGTGCGCAATAGCGCATGGCGCGCGGCAGCCCAGGTGGAGCGGAACTGCCTGAGATGGGCCCTAACTGACGGGACAGTCACCTCACTCTCCTGCTCCGGAAACAGCGGGGGGTCGTAACCCAGGGACGCTTTGAAGGGGGACATCCCTGTAGCAGAAGAGCGAGCGGTGTTGTGGGCATATTCAACCCAGGCAAGATGGTTGCTCCAGGACGCAGGTTTGGATCTGGACACACAGCGGAGCGCAGCCTCCAGCTCCTGGTTGGTCCTCTCACACTGCCCGTTGGATTGGGGGTGATGGCCAGAGGAGAGGCTCACCTTGGCTCCGATGGCGTTGCAGAAAGACCTCCAAACCTCAGATGAAAACTGGGGGCCCCGGTCCGAGACCACGTCCACCGGAATCCCATGCAGCCTGACCACGTGTTGGACGAGGAGGTCCGCCGTCTCCAGGGCAGTAGGGAGGCCTCGCAGGGGGACGAAGTGCACGGCCTTGGAGAAGCGGTCCACGATGGTCAGGATGGTGTCATAGGAGTTGGAGATGGGGAGTCCGGTGACGAAATCCAGAGCGATGTGCGACCAGGGCCTGCCAGGGACGGGCAGGGGCTGGAGCAGACCCGCTGGAGGGGCATTTCCCGACTTGCAGGTGGCACAGATTGGGCAAGCCCGGGCGTAGCGGGCTGCATCCCTCCGCAGGCCTGGCCACCAAAAGGACCGTTGGAGGAGATCTATCATCCGGGAGGTGCCAGGGTGACAGGTGAGCTTGGAGGTGTGGAGCCAGTGGACGACCTCTCCTCGGACCGCGGATGGCACGAACAGCCTCCCCTCCGGTCCGCCGCCAGGGTCAGGTTCCACCTCCTGTGCCTTCCGGATCTTGCTCTCAATGTCCCACGAGATGGCTCCCACGACGCACGACCTGGGCAGGATGGAGTGGGGCGCCTCCTCCGACTCCACGGGGGCGAACTGCCTGGAGAGGGCGTCAGGCAGGACGTTCTTAGAGCCAGGCCTGAAGGTGATGGAAAATTGGAACCTGGCGAAGAACAGGGACCAGCGCGCCTGGCGGGCGTTCAGGCGCTTGGCAGACCGTAAGTATTCCAGGTTCTTGTGGTCCGTGAGGACCACAAACGGCAGGCTTGCCCCCTCCAACCAGTGGCGCCACTCCTGCAGGGCGAGCTTGATGGCCAAGAGCTCTCTGTCCCCCACATCGTAGTTTCTCTCCGCCGGGGACAAGCGCCGGGAGAAGAAGGCGCACGGTCGCTTGGCGCCATCGTCCGGTGACCGCTGGGACAGCACTGCTCCCACTCCCGTGTCCGAGGCGTCTACCTCTACAATGCACTGCAGCGCGGGGTTGACCTGGCGAAGGACCCGGGAGGAGGAGAATTCCGCCTTCAGCGCCTCAAAGGCGGCAGCGACCTCTTCGGTCCACCGGAACGGGACCTTCGGGGACGTGAGGCGGGTCAGTGGTCCCACGATGGCACTGAAGTTGGGGACAAAGCGGCGGTAGAAATTGGCGAAGCCAACAAATTGCTGCACCTGTTTCCGAGATGCAGGTGTGGGCCATTCCACCACCGCCTTTACCTTCTCTGGGTCGGGGAGCACCTTATCGTGGGCGATGATGAACCCCAGGAAGGATGTGCTCCTGGCGTAAAATTCACACTTTTCCGCCTTAACGTACAGACGATTCTCCAGCAGCCTTTGGAGGACCCGCCTCACGTGGACCTGGTGCTCATCCCTGGACTTGGAGAAGATGAGAATATCGTCCAGGTAGACGAACACGAAAAGGCCAATGAAGTCCCGGAGGACGTCATTAATGAGGCGCTGGAAGACTGCAGGAGCGTTGGTCAACCCGAACGGCATCACCAGATATTCAAAGTGGCCGTTCGGGGTACGGAAGGCCATTTTCCACTCATCTCCCTCCCGGATCCGGACGAGGTGGTAAGCGCTGCGTAGGTCCAGCTTGGTGAACCAGGTCGCCCCCTGGAGGGAGTGGAAGGCAGTGTCCATGAGAGGCAGGGTGTAACGGTCCCTCTCCGTGATATTGTTGAGGGCCCGGTAGTCGATACAAGGGCGGAGGGACCCATCCTTTTTCCCCACGAAGAAGAACCCTGCCCCCACGGGTGACGATGATGGGCGGATAATCCCAGCACTCAATGATTCCTTCAGGTAGGCGTTCATCGTCTCCTTCTCCGGCGCAGACAGGCTGTAAAGGCGACCAGAGGGTAAGGGAGCCCCCTGGCGGAGGTTGATGGCGCAGTCATAGGGCCGATGAGGGGGAAGAGACATAGCTTTCGCTTTGCTGAACACTATACCCAGGTCGTGAAATTCTGGGGGCACCAGAGACAGGTCCGGGGGTGCAGCGTCCGTAGCAGGGGGAGGAGCGGACGGAGAGCAGGCAGCGGACTGAAGGCAGGTGCCCATACAGAACGTACTCCATGCCGAGATCCCAGCTGATTTCCAATCCAGGACCGGATTGTGAAGGCGGAGCCAGGGATACCCCAGGATGACGGGCGACACAGAGTTGGGAAGGACGTAAAAGGTCATTTCCTCCCGGTGGTTTCCCGAGATGATGACCGGTAGGGGAACAGTTTGATGTGTCACTCTCCCGAGGGTGGCACGGGAGAGGTGGATTAGGGAGATGGGAGTGTTGAGTGCCTGGCAGCGGATGCCCAATCGGGTTGCCAGGCTTTGTGAAATGAAGCTGCCTTCTGCGCCCGAATCCACCAGTGCGTGGGTGGGCTGCGACATACTGTCATATCCGGCTCTAGGGAGCCGGGCAATCAGAGCCAGGGGCAAGCCAGTGAGTCGTGATATTTTATTCAGGGTAAAGGGGAAGGGATGAGGAGAGCACAGATACTCATGCAGACGTACACTCACAGGTTGCACAGCGCAGAGGTAAGCAGCTCGTACCGGACGTGGGGGTAGCAAGACGTACATACTCACAGCGGGATACAAACACATTGCTAAGCTGAAGCCCCTTCGTCTGGTGTCAGCTTATACTCCTCTTGCAGCATTCCTGTGTTTGTATCCCGCTGTGAGTATGTACGTCTTGCTACCCCCACGTCCGGTACGAGCTGCTTACCTCTGCGCTGTGCAACCTGTGAGTGTACGTCTGCATGAGTATCTGTGCTCTCCTCATCCCTTCCCCTTTACCCTGAATAAAATATCACGACTCACTGGCTTGCCCCTGGCTCTGATTGCCCGGCTCCCTAGAGCCGGATATGACAAGATTGATCTAGCTTTTACTAATAAGCCAGAAAGGATCTTGAAGTCATACAATATGCTCACAGGATTGTCTGATCACAATCTACAGGATTGTCTGATCACAATCTTATAATGGTCACAAGAAAATTAAATAAAAAGCGCTTCAAATCCTTGGCCGCCACTGAATTCTATAGGATACCAAAAAAGGAACAACAAAATTTTCAAGATTCAATTCAAGAAGTAAATTGGGATGAATTACTTGTTGGCAAAAATTTAGAAGAGGATATTCTAAATTTGCCAACAAAATACAACAAATTATTATACAATTTACACGGATAATTAAACTAAAAGCTAGAAAGAATGGCCTTACTTGGTTAAACAATTTTGAAATTGATGAAAGAACAAGATCACTTTTTGAAGTTGTCAGTTAAATCAGGACACAACAGGCACCAATTTATTTCATTGAGAAATAGGGTAGTGAAAGAAATAAGAAAATCAAAAGCTGACTTTTTCATTACTGTTTTGAATAGTGCAAGGGGAAATTCTAAAATAACCTGGAATTATATTAACAAATTACTGGGTGATTCCCCCCAAAAACAAAACAAAACTAATGCAAATTCAATTAAATGGAAACATCTTGAAGGAACCTCAAGTGATGGCTGATGCTTTTAACAACTACTTCATTGAATCTGTGTCAGAAATCTCTGATAAGTTTATAGTAAAACATAGGAAGGAATACCCTGCATTGTCTGCAACGCAGTCCTTTACCATTACAAATATTACTGAGACCAAATTCAATCACTCAAACCATCTAAAGCAAAGGATGATATTGGAATGGATATGAACATGCTCAAAGATTTAGGTTCATCTCTCGCCACTACTATTGCCTCAATCATTAATCTTTCAATTCCATCTGGCCATTTTCCAAAGGCCTGGAAATCTGCTATTGTTACCCCTGTTTTTAAATCTGGTGACTCAACTTTTCTGCATAACTACCGACCAATAAGCATTCTTCCGGCCATTTCCAAAATTGCAGAAAAATGGGTGGCAGAGCAGATTGTCCATGTAGTTCCCCCTCTCTCCACGCCATGCAGTTTGGTTTCAGATCCAAGCATTCCACTGAAATGGCTACATGCCTCTTCATTGAGAAAATAAAATCTTTCCTTGATAAGGGTGGGGTTGTAGGGGCGGTGTTTTTGGACCTCAGGAAAGTATTCGATACAATAAATCACTCTGTTCTTCTTACCAAGCTCTTTAAATTTAACTTTTCTCACAACGCTGTGAGCTGGATTGAATCATATCTGCATGATCGAACACAATCTGTATCAGTTAACAACTGCAGATCTGATTCTCTTAGGCTAATTTCTGGAGTACCTCAGGGATCAATATTAGCCCCCCTTTTATTTAGTCTTTATATTAATGATTTGCCCACTGTTCGTCCTGAAGCTGAATGCTTAATGTATGCAAATGACACAATTTTCTTTGTTCACGGTCGCTCCAAAGACACTGTTGCTGCTAAACTCAGTAAAACAATGTCCTGTGTCACAAATTGGTTGCAGGAGTGCTGTCTACAGTTAAATGTTTCTAAAACTGTAGGCATGTATTTCACTAAAATAAATAGTGTCACCTGACCCTGACATACATGTTAATGGAGGAAAAATACAAATTGTTAGCCAATATAAATATATTGGGTTAATAATAGATTCAAGTTTTTCCTTTAAATTGGAGATTAGACCATCAATTTCCATCAGCGTCTTGCAGACCTCCCACCCCAGGCTCATCGGGTACCCATGCCCACCCATTGAGGTGGTGTAACTGGGGAACATGCTGATAAAGCTCCGGTGAAAAACAGGTGAGTGAAAAAAAAAAACCAAACACAAACTACAACAGCTGGGTCACAAACTAGTCAGTCTGCTGTCATGGATTGGCCCCTTCAAGGCAGAAAGGGAGACCCAAACACTGAACTGCAGTTTAGTGGTATATAATAAGGAAAGCAAAAACACGGACAGTGCACAAAAATAAACTTACAATGGAAGTGAGCAGATAGACGGTGAGATATATACAGGAAAACACATCAGAACAAGGAAAGGGTTCTGAAAGGAATAGGTAGATTCCTAGATGAGACTCTGACAAAGAGTGGATGGACAAATGGACTATAAATAGGACAAGCAATCAATCGTGACAACTGGCATCAGGTGTGGATCACGTGAGTGGGAAGGTGACCTAATTACTGAGCTACACGTACAAGATGATCCCAGAGTGAGAGTGTCTGGAGTAAGTGGTGGAGAGCTCATGTCAAACAGAAACAACAAACATCAAAAACCAACACACAGAGAAATAATACATAGACTGAGAAAATACAGGAGATAAACAAAAGTAAGTTGAGAGCCTGAGCACAGTGACAGCCTCATGCCAAGGTGTGCGCGAGTGTTGCATACTACCCCTATTGATCATATTATAAAAAACAATCTCAAACATAAGAAAACAAACAGAGAACATGTAAGCTCAAGTTAGGATCACCATGCTGCTGTACAATCCTAGGAGCAATTTAGGAGCCTAATAGAAGCAAGTACAAATGAGTCTTTAAAATGGTTTAAACTGCATTTTGGTACTCTGCATCTTCTACCAGAAGGCAAGAGCTCAAACTCAGAACGAAGGATGTGTGAGGGGTCTTGCAGAACTCTCTGTACCTGTTTGCACACTTTCTCTTTCTTTCTGGCATCCTCGTCTCGAAGAGGCGATGGTTAGCGTGTCAAGGGTGGGAGCAGCACATGGAATACATGGAATACAGCCCAGTCCTTGAGTGGCAGTCTTTGGAGCAGTTGGCGCAGATGAAGATTGATGGTGCACATGCTGATGCTGCGTGTTCTTTCCTCGCTGCACGCTTCGTGCGGTGAGGAAAAAGTGCGCAGCATCAGCACATGCATCAGCACATGTTCGCTTACATCTTGAGAACACCCTCTTTTACATTGTGGTGCCAGGTGGCTCGATCTTTGGCAATAACCTCCCACTTATTGGTGTTGATCTGCGCACACCGCATGTCACATTTGCAGAACATCTTTAAAATGCAACAGCAGTCGGCCCACACAGCAGACGCCCACCCGCAATTCTCTGTAAAGGATTTCTCTCAGCAGACGATCAGGCTCCATGCGGTGCACGTGGCCGAACCACCGGAGTCGTCTCTGGCTGAGAAATGCAGGGATGCTTAGCAAGTCAGCGTGCTCAAGGACCTCGATGTTGGGGACTCTGTCCTGCCACTTGCTGTGCATAAGGCACCGAAGACAGCGGAGGTGGAACCGCTTAACCGCTTCTCCTGCCTGGCATAGGCTGTCCAGGACTCACTGCCATACAGGAGAGTGGACAGGACGCAAGCTTGGCATACGAGTAGCTTGGTCTTCAAACTCAGCAGATTGTTTTTCCGCACATGCTTGTTGAGTTTGGCCATGACAGCAGCTTCTTTGGCGATTCTGGAGCTGATCTCGGTGTCCAGTGAAAGTGTGTTTGAAACAGTGTACCCTTGGTACGTGAAGGTGTCCACAACATCCAGCTGCGTGTTGTCAATGGTAAATATAGGAGAGGAGACAGCATCTTGCACCATGATGTTGGTTTTCTTAAGGCTGATCATGAGCAAAAACTCCTTGAAGGCATGGGACAGTTTGTCAACCAGGTGCTGCAGGCCCTCCTCACTGTGTGATGCTAGAGCAGTGTCATCTGCAAACAGCAGCTCACGTATGAGGACCTCGTAGACTTTGGTTTTAGCATGAGGCCTTGCGATGTTGAGGAGTTTTCCATCTGATCTCGTGTGGACATAGACACCTTCAGGACAGTCAGAGAAGGTGTAGTGGAGGAGCAATGAGAAAAAAAAAAGTCCCAAAGAGAGTCGGTGCTAGAACGCAACCCTGCTTCAATCCACTGCTGACTGGGAAGGCATCTGAGGTGGCTCTATCAAAGCAAACAGTACTATCCATGTCCATGTGGAAGGAGGAGATGATTGCAAGGAGCTTTGGGGGACAACCAATCTTTTGCAGGATCTGGAAGAGCCCACTTTGACTAACTAAGGCCTTGGTCAGGTCCACAAATGCAAGGAACAATGGCTGCTGCTGCTCTTGACACTTCTTCTGCAGCTGACGGAGGAAGAAGATTATATCCACTGTAGGCCTTCTGGCTCTGAAGCCACACTGGGACTCAGGATAGACTCGTGAAGCGAGGCTCTGCAGGCGGAACAGGGTGACCCGGGTGAAGACTTTGCCAACTATGCTCAGAAGAGAGATGCCGCGGTAATTGTGGCAGTCACGGCGGTCGCATTTGTTCATATACAGCGTGACTATGTTGGCATCTCTCATATCTTGGGGAATGTGGCCTTACTCCCAGAAAAGGCAGAGGAGATCATATAGTGGTTGTAACATGGCTGTTTTCATGTGTTTCAGAACTTCTGGGAGGATACTGTCTTTCCCTGGAGCCTTGCCACAGGCAATGCAGTCTATGGCTTTGTTGAGCTCTTCCAGCATGGGCATTTCGTCAAGCTCTTCCATGACTGGTAGGCCAGGCAAGGCGTCGAGGGCAACATTTGTCACGATGTTCTGGGTTGAGTACAATTCAAGATATTGCTCGACCAAAAGCTGGAGTTGCTTGCTCTTGTCGGTGATGGCTTCGCCTGTCTTGGCTTTGAGCGGTGCTGTTTTGATGCTTGTGGGGCTGATAGCTGTTTTGATGCCCTCATACATTCCTTTGGCATATCCGCAATCGGCAGCTACCTGAATGTTGGAGCACAGGTTCTGCCAGTACTCATTGGCGCAACGGCAGGCAATCTGCTGTGCCTTGCTCCTTGCTGCTCGAAGGGTGTCGCGTGTGTCGGGGCAAGGGTTCTGTTTGTGAGCCAGCAGTGCTTCTCTTTTGGCCTCTGTGACTGGCTGCATTTCATCCCAGTGAGCCTCAAACCAGTCAGCATTCTTGCATTCTTTCTTTCCGAATGCGGTCATGGCTGAGTCATAGATGGTGTCGTGAAGGTGGTTCCATTTGGCATCCACATCGCCTGGGATATCGGACTGGAGGTGAGCTTCAAGTTTCCTCTCAAAGCTGTCAGCGAAGGTCTGAGCCTTGATCAGATTGGAAATTCTGCAGGTGCTGATGCAGGGGCGACCTTTAGTCTTGGCATGGTGGTTCTTCCTTGGCTTCAGTCTGACCTTACTGGCAACAAGGGAATGATCTGTATCACAATCAGCGCTGTGATAGCTTCTCGTGTGAAGAACACCACTGAGGTCCGCTCTTCTGGTGATGACAAGATCTAGCTGGTGCCAGTGACGGGACCAGGGGTGTCTCAAAAACACTTCCCGCATCTCTTTACACTTGAAGTAGGAGTTTGTAATGCAAAGGCCATGATGACAACAGAATTCCAACAGCCTCTGTCTGCTCTTGTTCATCCTGCCTATGCCAAAGTGGCCAAGACAGGATGGCCACACTTGCCAGTCTGCTCTGACACGAGCGTTGAAGTCTAGCAAAAATAAGCCTTCAAAGTGGGGTATTCTAGATAGCACTTCCTCTAGAGCCTCGTAGAACTGATCTTTGGCTTCTGGATTGGACATGAGGGTCGGGGCATAAACCGAAAGGATATTCACAAAGCCTGATGATATCTTCAAGCGGAGGGCGAGGATTCTTTTGGACCCTCCTGTAAAGGTTTCTGTGGTGGCGATCAGCGAGTTCCTCACTGCAAAATCTACACCATGCTGCCTGGACTCGTCCTGGGACAGGCTCTGCCAATAAAAGGTGTAGTCTGATTCTCTAAGAGAGCCGCTGTCAGCCAGGTGGGTTTCCTGAAGGCAAGCAACATCAATGTTAAGTCATGCCAGTTCCTTATTGATGATGGCGGTCTTGTGAGAGTCATCCATTTGTTGGAGATCAGCGGTAAGTCTGGGGTGCATGGTGCAAATGTTCCAGCTTGCAAATCAAAGAGCTGGAGTCTTCGTGTGTTTCTCCTTTTGACTGCCTGGTGCAGATTGACGCTTGCTTGTCGGGAGAGACCCCTAAGCTCTACACACCCAGTAGAGCAGGAAAGCCATGACCATGAGCCATGGCGGGGCAGTACCTCACTGGCTGGGGGCTGCCCAGCTTGAGGCGAGCTGCCCAATGAAGCTGCGAAGGCTTCTCCTACCATCGGACGAGACCCCTGGCTCTCCTCCCTACGCCAATCGGTTGGAGTTTATTATCAATAACTGCCTTGTCCCGTGCTGTGCCGGAATCTTGCGACGTCACTGGGCTGATGCTAGGCTTAAGGCTAAGCCCTGCAGACCAGCAGTACCGTTGCTCCTTCTTTCCAATATCCGCTCCCTCGACAACAAGGTGGACAAGCTGTGTCTGCTTAGAGAAACCCGGAGAGAGTGGAGGGACTGCTGTGTGTTTGCGTTCACAGAGACATGGATCCACGACAACATCCCTGACGTTGCCATTCAGCTGGAAGGGATGACGTTGTTCCGGGCAGACAGAGATGCTGCTAGCTCCGGTAAGAGCTGGGGGGGAGGGGGGCTATGTATCTATATTAACAGGAACTGGTGCGTTAACACCACGTTAGGATCTAAACACTGCTCTCCGTTGGCGGAATTTCTTATGGTGAATTGTCGGCCATTCTATATGCCGAGGGAATTCACCGTGTTTGTAGCTGCTGGTTACATAGCTCCTAGCACTAATGCTAAAGCTAATGCTAACAAGGCACTCGGAGAGCTGCACGACGCTATCAGTGAATTTCAAACTTCACACCCGGACAGTTTTGTGGTGGTTGCGGGGGATTTTAATCACACCAATTTAAAGACTGTGCTCCCCAAGTTTAAACAATGTGTGGACTTTAAGACCAAAGGAGAGAATATGTTGGACTTGGTGTACACAAACTTCCCAGATGCTTATAAGGCACCATCTCGCCCCTACCTCGGCCATTCTGACCACCTATCCGTGATGCTGGTGCCTTCCTACAAACCTTTACTGAAACGCAGCAGGCCAGTAGAGAAACAAATCAGGATTTGGCCAGAGAGTGCAGCCTTGGCACTTCAGGACTGTTTTCTGCACACAGACTGGGAGGTCTTCAAAATAGCAGCCTCCCAGGGAGACAGGACAGATGTGGAGGAGTATGCTGAAACGGTCACCAGCTACATCGCGAAGTGCACAGAGGATGTCACTAAAGTGAAGACTACCACTGCACGGGGCAACTATAAACCCTGGATGATGGCAGAGGTGTGCTCGCTCCTCACAACCAAAGATGCAGCCTTCAGAGCAAAGGACAGGATCGCCCTCCGCTCAGCCAGGTCTGCGCTTTCAAAGGGAATTAAGACAGCGAAGCGTGCCTATGCGGAGAAAATCCAGGAACACCTCTGTGACTCAAGGCACACCAAACAGATGTGGCAGGGAGTTTGGGTGCTGATGGATTATAAGTCTAGGCAGGGGGTCGTTGATGATGACGCTTCACTTCCAGACAGGCTCCACAACTTTGCACGTTTTGAAGCATCAAACCCGACAATCAGAGGGAGGGCTGGCCCATCTCCACCATCTGTTGGGCCAGCTATCATCATCAACGCAGCGGACACACGGAGGACCCTAATCAGGGTCAACCCACATAAAGCTGCAGGTCCGGACAACATCCCGGGACGTGTGCTCCAAGACTGCGCGAGCGAGTTGGCGGATGCCCTGACTGACTTTTATAACATCTCCCTGAGTCAGGCCATCATTCCCAGATGCTTTAAGACCTCTACCATAGTTGCGGTGGCAAAGAAACCAGTTGTGTCCTGTCTGAATGACTATCATTCTGTTGCACTGGCACCAATTGTGATGAAGTGTTTTGAACGGCTTGTCAAACCACACATCACAGCCTGCCTCCCTGCATCACATGACCCGCTCCAGTTTGCATATCGTTCAAACCGCTCCACGGAGGTGCTATAGTCACCACCCTGCACTCTGTCATCACCCACCTGGATCAGAAAGACACCTACGCCAGACTCCTGTACATTGATTTCAGTTCAGCATTCAACACCATTATTCCCCAGAGACTGATGGAGAAATTACTCCTCCTCGGTCTGAACACCGCCACATGTCTCTGGATCCTGGACTTCCTGACTGAGAGACCTCAGTCTGTCCATGTTGGAAATGACATCTTCAACTCTATCACACTGAGCACCGGATCCCCTCAAGGCTGCGTGCTCAGTCCACTGTTGCTTACACTTCTAACCCATGACTGTGTATCCAGACACGAGGGGAACCAGATTATTAAGTTTGCAGACGACACCGCAGTGGTGGGACTTATTCAGAGGGATGAGGAACCAATGTACAGGGAAGAAGTTAGAGACCTGGAGGGCTGGTGCAGGGAGAACAATCTGGTGCTCAACGTTGACAAAACGAAGGAGATGATTATCGACTTCCGGCGGTCACGGCCTGAACACGTCTCTCTCAGCATCGGCAGCCATTTGGTGGAGAGAGTGGAGAACATCAAGTTCCTCGGAGTGCAGATCTCGCAGGACCTGACCTGGAGAAAGAATTCCTTGGGGATCAGGAAGCGGGCCCAGCAGAGACTGCACTTCTTGAGGAAACTCAAACAGGCCTCTCTCCCCATTTGCATCCTCAGGACCTTCTACAGAGGTGTGGTGGAGAGTGTTCCGACGTACTGCATTGCAACATGGTACTCCAGCTGCAGTATGTCAGACAAAAAAGCCCTGCAGAGGATAGTTAAGGGAGCTGAGAGGGTAATTGGAGTCTCCCTCCCCTCTGTCCAAGAACTTTTTCCGAACCATTGTAGAAGCAGGGCACTGAACATTGTCAAGGACCGCTCTCACCCTTTGCATAAACACTTTGAACTGCTGCCATCTGGTAAACGATTCCGGAGCATCAGAGGCAGAACCACCAGACTGATTAACAGCTTCCTTCCACAAGCTGTTAGGATGCTGAACAGTTGATCCAGAAGCTTTCATACATACTACTACACCTTATGGACATTATGTATATTATTTGTATATTATAGTTCTAGTTAGTTTTCAAGTATGTCTCAGGGATGTGTGAATGGCTGTGTTGGGGTGGGGGGTGAAGGGGTGTGTGAGTGTGTCTTAAATTATGTTCTTTTTACTATTATGGATGCCGAGAGAAACACAATTTCATCTTGCCTGCACTACAGTTGTATGTACAGCAACATGACAATAAAGGTTGATTTGATTTGATTTGATTTAATTTTTGATTTTGAGTGGCCTCTCCAGTTTGCGCTAAAAAGCCTGGGCGGGGTAGTATTGAGACACTGGGCTGCCCATACGTCAGTGTCCCCCTCTCGGTGTCACTGACTGAGTCCAAAGGAAAAAATGATCCAATACAGTTTGGGGACCAGTTCCACTGCAGGAGTTGCCGGAAGGAGTGCTGAGCATCTGCCAACCACCTTAGGCTTCCACTCCGAATTTATCCACGAGGTTTATTCCTGAAGCCTTTCCTGTAATCAGGTATAGCTGCAAGGCAGCGGAGGTTTGGAATCAGAGTTTACCTTCTCCTAGGTTGTTTGTCGGCCAAGGCTAACAGGCACCACCTGCCCGGATTTGAAATCAGAGTCATTCTTCTCCGAGGTGGACTGACACCCAAGTCTGACGAGCCCCAACTACCCAGAGCAACCTGGTTATAGCGCCAGAGACTCGCTGACACCCTCTGTCATTTAGTGAAAACAGGGTCTGCACGAGAAGCCAGACAGTAGGATTTGGTTAGGAGAGGCTATTTTAGAGACACTGTGCTATGAGAGGGGTATTTCAGTGGAAATGCTGGTGCTCATTTCTGCATTCCACCCCAGCACATCCTAACCCATTTAGACACCTGTTTGCACGCACACTGCTCATAAATGGCCTCCATCACCTTCATGGCAGCCTGGACCAGACGCTGCAACTTAGATTTGGCCTGCCCAGAAATAGTGCTGAAGCACACAGACATCCCGTACCTTATGATGCTCTCCAGCATCGCATGGTAGGCAAGAGCACACAAACTCAACATGGTCATTCCAGGTAAAGAGGTTATCCAGGTGGATGCCCAGATACCTGTAGGAGGTGACCTGTTTAATTTCCACACTGTTAATAGACAGTGGAGTGTGGTCTCCCACTGACCGAGGGTCCACCAGCATCTCCTTAGTATTTTGTGTGTTGATGACAAAGAAGTGTTCATAACACCACTTTGCAAAGCCACTGACCTCAGTGAAATGCAAGGAGG
Organism: Pholidichthys leucotaenia; assembly: GCA_020510985.1. NCBI lineage: Eukaryota > Metazoa > Chordata > Actinopteri > Cichliformes > Pholidichthyidae > Pholidichthys > Pholidichthys leucotaenia. Next base: position 267,007,886 of record CM035842.1, read on the forward strand.
TGTCAGTCTCTTGAGTGAAAGGCTAAGGACGGCAGTGTCGTCAGATAATTTAAAAAACAGATTACCTGGATGATGACTAGTACAGTCATTAATGTAGAGGATAGAAAAGGAATGCAGAGCTCACACAGCCCTGAGGTGCACCTGTACTGATGGGTTTGGAGTCAGAAAGTGTGTAATTGATCCTGACATTTTGAGTTCTATCTGTTGAAAAAGAATAAAACTATTTAATAATAAAAGGATTAACCTTCATCTGGGTCATTTTATGTAAAAGTAGATGATGTCACGACTCTCCCCGTGCACATTTACGCAGCGCATGGAGAGGGGAGAAATGATGAAGATCTACGCACAGGGTAACACCACAACACATTTATTAAAGTAAAGGCAAACAGTCCAAAAGGTGAAGATTTACAAAAAAATACAAAGAAACACTTACGGTTGGCATTCAGGGGCCGACATCGCCCGACAAACGCATGAGGAGAGATGTGTACCCACACTGAGGTCCCACAGCCGGAATTGCTATGTGGGCGCGAGGGAACCATGGACTGCGCGGAGTGGATGCACGTCGTCGAAGTCCTGACAGCAGACTAATCCACAAACAGTTCACTGACAGAACAGCAGACTAGACAGTGCAATGTAATAACCCAGCAATGCGTGACTGACAAAAAGCTGTTTAAGTTCACGCACTGCTGGTGATGGTGAGATGTGGAGCACCTGGACAAGGACGGGAAAAGAAGATTAATAGGACTGGGAAACAGCTGGCAGTAATGAGAGAGGGGGCGTGGTCGGACCGGCAGGCTGTCACCCAGTGCTACGCTAGACTGAGCCAAAGAGGACTGCCTCACAGCTTGTGGTCCGAGAGCAGTGGCTAAGGATACAGAAGCAGCACTGAAATACATAATGAACACATACACAGCGGCAATTAACCCCACAAGGAGGTCAGGACCGAGCCGGGGAAACCAAGCTGGCTCGGTTCCTGACAGAGCCCCCCTCTCAAGGGGTGGATTCCCAGACCCCCAAGGTAACATCCTGAGGAACCCTCCCCCCAGCAGAAATAATAACACAAAGCCGGGTGGGAGGTAGGGGAAACATGAAAGGAGGCAACACAATACACCCCACCCAGGGCCCACAATTACCCCCCCCCCCAAGTCCAAAGATATGGAGGCTTGGGAGGCTGCCCAAAGTCCAAGGCCCAGCAGGCAGTCCGACAAACACAGTCCAGTGGCCTGCTGGGAAACACGGGCCATCTGGCCCAAAGACTCAGTGCCTCCGGTGGCCGGCCAGCATTGTTAAGCCACCAGAACTGAAGGGGTGAAGCAGGAGGCAGCTTGCCCACCGGGAGGCTCACTGGTGGGTGACCGGACTGTAGGGAGGGAACCCCCACAGCGTCAGGAAATAAGGAGAAGAGGGCCATGGCGTCCTCAGGCTGACCTGCAGAACTCTCGGTAGTCCTGGCTTGGGATACAGCTGCACCCGCAGTGGACCCTGACTGGGCCAATGCTGCACCCTCGGTGGACCCCAACCGGGCCAATGCCGCACCCACGTTGGGCTCCAGCTGGACCTCTGCAGCACCCGCGGTGGACTGATGCTGGAGCTCTGCAGCACCCGCGGTGGACTGCGGCTGGAGTTCTGCAGCTGGAGTTCTGCAGCACCTGTGGTGGCTCCTGGCTGGATCTCTGCAGCACCTGCTGTGGACTCCGGCTGGAGCTCTGCAGCCCCTGCAGTGGCTCCCGCGCTGGAGCGTGGCATCCATGACGGATCCGGACAGGAGCGCAGCACCCACGTCGTGCTGATCCTGGGGCGCAGCCCCCATGAGGGTCCTTTGTCAGCATGCCGCACCCATGGAGACTCAGCCTGCAGAGGGACCCATACGACAGCCTCAGGCAGCAGGGAAGCTGGACCCACGACATCATCAGGCAGCGAGACTAGTTCCCTGCAGACCCCACGGTGACAATGGCTCCTGTCTGGCGACCCTAGAAGAACACTCAGGAGCGGGAGAAGAAACCAGATTATTAGGGTCACCGGCAGCAGCAGAGCCTGGCGAGGGAAGCTCAGATGCAGCTGCACGCTGCACCTGACTCTCCTTACCTAGAGTCAGACAAGATCGCTCTTAAACAGACATTAGAAAAACAAGAGAGAAAACTGGCTGAGCTTGAGCTCCGCCGCCGTCCAGGACTCCATCGATCCCAGCAATGAAGACTCGGGCCCCACCTCCAAGAGATCCAACTCAGGCTCCCAATCTGCTGCGACCATCTCTGCAGCTGGCAGGATAGTGAAAGCCGTCTCTTCATAGTCCTGTAGCGGCTCCAATGCTGGGGATTCCACCGGTGTGGCTGCAGGAAAACACCTCCGTGCGGGACCCTAGGCAGGATCATCCAGGGCCCCAAACTCCTCCTACATCTACTGGCTCGGTTCCAGGACCAACGGGCACTCAGGGATAATGGGAGGAAACACAGAGGGAGTAGGGGATAAGCTATTAACTGCAGCTTGACGAGAGGACCCAGCAGACTGCTGAGGCTGGGCCTCTCCCTGGGGACACAGACAAGGTCCTTCATGACTTAATTGGATGGAATGAAAAAACACTTGCCTGTTCTCCCAGAGTCTGTTGTGCATGGCTGCAGCAGGCTGACTGCCATCTCTCTCCGTCGAAGGTGGAGAAGCCGTCTTCCTGGTGACGGAGGTGGGCATTCCTGGGGCAGCCCCATCAAACCTCACAGCAGCTGGAAGGACAGTGGCAGCTGAAGAAGGAGAAGGCTTCACCCGGCGCTTCCTCGCAGGATGAAGTCGAGAGCTGGATGCTGGAGCTGGATGAGCAGGAACGGGAGCGGGCATCTTGCTCTGGTGAAAGGCAGGAAGAATAGAGCCCCAGGAGCGCTTCCCCCTTGGCGCGAGCTCGGTCTTCTTAGGGGATTTCCTCACCCCATCGCCGCACCCACGCTGCAAAGCTGCCAACCGGGTGATCCTCTCCATTCCCTCATCATGCCGAGTGAGCTGAGGGCACCGCCGGACCTCTGCCTCCGCCAGACCTACAGTACGTACCAGAGAATGTCCTCCGGGGTGGAAAATTCTCTGGCCGATGCAATGAGCCTGTCGATGTCCATTAACGCTTGGCAGCACTCCCATCCCAGGCTAAAAGGATAACTCGGGCCTGCCGAATCCTTGGAAAACTCCAACACAGGTGAGTCCCAAAAAATGACACACAAAAAGAGAAAAAAGGGACGTGTGGGTGTACCCGCTAAATCCTCCTTTCTGGCTGGGTCATTCTGTCATGACTCTCCCTGTACACTTTTACACAGTGCACAGAGAGGGGAGAAATGATGAGGATCTACACACAGGGTAACACCACAACACATTTATTAAAGTAAAGGCAAACAGTCCAAAAGGTGAAGATTTACAAAAAATACAAAGAAACACTTACGGTTGGTGTTTGGGGGCAGGCATCGCCCCGCAAACGCATGAGGAGAGACGTGTACCCACGCTGGCGTCCCACAGCCAAAATCGCTATGTGGACACAAGAGAACCACGGACTGCGTGGAGTGGATACATGTTATAGAAGTCCTGACAGTAGACTAATCCACAAACAGTTCACTGACAGAACAGCAGACTAAACAGTACATTGTAATGACCCAGCAATGTGTGACTGGCAAAAAGCTGCTTAAGTACGCACTGCTGGTGATGGTGAGATGAGGAGCACCTGGGTGAGGACTGGAAAAGACGATTAACGGGAGTGGGAATCAGCTGGCAGTAATGAGAGAAGGGGAGTGGTCGGACCGGCAGGCTGTCAGCCAGTACTATGCTAGAGTAAGCCAAAGAGGACTGCCTCAAAGCTGCCAGCCCAAGAGCAGTGGCTAAGGATACAGAAGCATCACTGAAATACATAATGAACACATACACAGCGGCACTTAACCCCACAAGGAGGTCAGGACCAAGCCGGGGAAACCAAGCCGACTCGGCTCCTGACAGATGAGGTTGCAAAGTGTTCAAAGCTGAACCTTAAATCAATAAATAAAATACGAGCATATGCCTTTGGATCTTCCAGATGCTTAAGAGTCAGATCAGCAATGCTATTTATTGCATCATCTGTACTCTTCCCCTGCCTGTAGGCAAACTGGAGTGGATCCTTTAGAGGCTTAAGCTCCAATTTCAATAAGGTTACCATGTATTTTTCAAAACATTTCATAACAAAGCTACAGGTCTGCAATCATTGTTGTCAATAGGACAGGATTTCTTTGGAAGTGGAATGATAGTGGATTTTTTCCAAAGTTCAGGGACTGTGTGAGAGTCTACAGACTTTTGAAAAAAGGGGAACCAACCTTGAGTTAACTCTTCTGCAAAGGTTTATGTTAGGACATGGATGGGCCCCTTGTCCTCATTCTGAGTTATCACTTTGTTCCTTGTTTTCAGGGCATGGTCCCCAGTCCTTGTCCTCACTTTGAGTTGTATTTTGAGTTTTTCTGTATTTATTATTATACATCTTTTTTTTTTTTTTTCATCTGTGTTCCAGATGAAAAAAATGTTGTTTCCTGCTCGTTTCTCAGTTTGGTCATTATTTGTATTATTATTATCATATTCTTGTCTCCCCTCTGAAACTCTGTTCATGTTTTGTTCGTTCTCTGTCTGTGGTTGTGTGTGTAGCCCCGCCCATCCTGTCACTTCTGTTTTCCTCATGTGTCAGCTGTCAATCATGATTGCTCTCCCCACCTGTTCTGTATTGAGGTGATTAACATTTTCCTTATTTAAGCCCATATCTGCTTTTGTCCCTCCTGGTGTCCTTGAAAGTCATACTCAAGACCAACTCGCTTCTGTTTAGCCTGGACTTCTGTTTGTCTGTATCCTGCCCTGTCCTGCTTTGCATTTTGCCAAGCCTTGGTTTTGAGCCTTCGAGCTGTGTCTGGGCAGTCAGCTCAAAATAAAAGAACTTTATTGAATCTGAGTCTTGCATCTGAATCCTGTTTCTATGAACCGTGACAGTTTTTAATAGAAAGGAAGAGATGTCATCAGGGCCAGAGGACTTCTTTTTTACATAAATGACTGAAGAATGACTGAATTTTCAGAGGGTCGACTACAAGCCTAGAATGGGGATCAGCTGTAGGGACTTTCTGCAGTGCATTATAGTATTCCAAGGAAAAATCATATTTATCAAATCTGAGAAAAAAGTAATTGAATTCATCTGCTTTACCCAGTTAATTATTTGATATCAGTAAGTCTCAATGAGTAAAAGAATCTCCATGGAGACTCTTGCCTGACAGATGAGGTCAGGCAGGAGTCTCCATGCACCATGATGTTTGCAGAGAACATTGTGATCTGTAGTGAGACTAGGGAGCCGGAAGAGAACCTGGAAAGGTGGAGGTATTCTCTGGAGAGAAGAGGGATGAAAGTCAGTAGAAGCAAGACAGAATACATGAGTGTGGATGTGGGGGGTGGGGGGGCAGGTGTAATGGTGAAGATCCAAGGAGTAGAGGTAGTGAAAGTAGATGGGATTAAATACCTGGGATCAACAATCTAAAGCAATGGAAAATGCACGAGAGGTGAAGAAGAGAGGGGAATGGGCGGAGACGAGTGTCAGAGGTGATTTGTGACAGAAGGATAGCACCTAGAGTTAAAGGAAAGATTTTCAAGACAGTAGTGAGACATTTGTGTTGACAAAAAGACAGGCGGCAGAGCTTGAGGTGGCAGAGATGAAGATGCTAAGATTCTCATTGGGAGTGACTAGGAAGGACAGATTCGAAAAGAGTATATGAGAGGGACAGCTCAGGTGGAGTGGTCTGGAGAGAAAGTAAGAGAGGTAAGGCTGAGATGGTTTGGACATGTGCAGAGGAGGGCCAGTGGATATACTGGACAAAGGATGTTGAAGATGGAGCTGCAAGGCAAGAGGAAAAGAAAAAGGCCACAGAGAAGATTCATGGATGTAGTGAAGGAGGTCATGGAGAGGGTTGGTGTTACAGAGGAAGATGAAGGGTTAGGGTGAGATGGCAGCAGATGATCCACTGTGGCGACTCCTAAAGGGAGCAGCAAGAACAATTGAGAGCGCTGAGGGCAGCTAATCCTCATGGCCTCAGGCCTCTACAGAGCTGTCACTCCCATTAGGCACGTCACGCACACAGTGTAGGGCAGCACAGGTTCGTAGGGGCCTCATAGTGATTGACTTTCATAATCATTATGATTAAGCACTACCACAACAATAACTAGTAATTAGAACATATAAGTATGTAATACAGATCTCACCAATGTGCTCACAATATCTTGTTTAGTCCTGCTGCCCTCCAATCCCTCATCTCATTTCCCTAAAGTTTATTAACTTGGGTGTGACCAACTCAACCTGTGGTACTGATAAGGTAAAAAAAAAAAAAAAAAAAATTGGTATCGTTTAAAAGACCTCAGGAGTTGCAAGCTGAGACAAGAAAAAACTATGACATGAAGCTGGCACATCCCTTTCAGGTATGTTGGGAAATATTAATTCTTAAATTATGGCAAACATTTTGAACTGATGTAGCCTTTATGCATACTGCTCCAGTAGCAAAAACACTATGGTAAAGGTGTAATAACTTAAATTTAGATTTTAGTGCATCTATGACCACAGTTGGCAGACCTTGTTAAATTGTTGGGACTGAATAAATTCATAACTTAAGTGCATTTAAAACCCTCTACTTTTTTTTTTAACTTGACATAAAAGCTGGAGTCCATAGCTCCCTGTGGCTTTTTTATCTTTTAATTTAGTAGTCTGCAGTATTCCCTTAAAATACTGAAATCCTTAAATTATTCAAATTAAGTTTATAAATTATTGTGTTTGATAAGGGGAAACTTATCTACCTATTTTATTTTTTCCTAGGACTCCCTTAAAATACTGACATTCAAGAGTTGCAGTTGTTTTAGAATATAAAAATATTTATTTCACATCTAATGGGTAGAAAAACTGAAGAAAAAAAATGATCCAACTAAGTATTAAGTGAAATCAAAAGTAAATCAGAGTATTACATCATCAGTGCTTTTTGAAGAAGTCACTTTAGTACATGTACTTGAATAAATACAACTTTATTACCCATCTCAATGGGTATAGTGTATATCAATGGGTATAGTGTACCCATTTATAATGAATATAAATTCTTGCAGATTTTACCTTTGACCATCAGCTGAAAGCACAGCTCTGATTTCTGCCAGAGTTTTTACAGTCTGTTTTTGTTTTATTCAAATCTTGGCCTATATTCCCATTTAAGTTTCTAGAGCATATGTAAATAAGGTGTGTTTGTGTGTGCATGTACAGTGGATATAAAAAAGTCTACACACCCCTGTTCAAATGTCAGGTTTTTGTGATGTAGAAAAATGAGACCAAGATAAATCATTTCAAATCTTTTTCACCCATTAATGTGACCTATAACCTGTACATCTCAACTGAAAAACAAACTGAAAACTTTAAAGGGAAAAATAAAAAATAAAAAAAAACTTACAATCACCTGGTTACACACCCTTAAACTCATACTTTGTTGCAGCGTCTTAGGCTTTTAGTACAGCACTCAAGTCTTTTGGGGTAGAAATCTATAAGCGTGGCACATCTTGATGTGGCAATATTTGCCCAATCTTCTTTTCAAAAAAACCCCAAATCTGAAAGATTGTGAGGGCATCTCCTGTGCACAGACCTTTTCAGATCACACCACAGATTTTTGATTGGATTCAGGTCTGGACTGTGGCTAGGCCATTCCAAAACCTTAATCTTCTTCTGGTGAACCCATTCTTTTGTTGATTTGAATATGTTCTTTGGGTCATTGTCGTGCTGAAAGATGAAGTTCCTCTTCATCTTCAGCTTTCTAGCAGAAGCCTGAAGGTTTTGTGTCAACACTGACTGGTATTTGGAACTGTTCATAATTCCCTACACCTTGAATAGGGCCCCAGTTCCAGCTGAAGAAAAACAACACCAAAGCATGATGCTGCCACCACTATGCTTAACTGTAGGTATGGTGTTCTTTTGGTGATGAGCAGTGTTGTGTTAGTGCCAAATATACCTTTTGGAATTTTGGCCAAAAAGTTCAACCTTGGTTTCATCAGCCCATAACAAATTTTCCCACATGCATTTGAGAGATTTCAAATGCGTTTTTGCAAACTGTAGCCAGGCTTGGATGTTTTTCTTCGTATGATAAGGCTTCCATCTTGCCACCTTACCCCATAGCCCAGACATATGAAGAAGAAGGGAGATTGTTGTCACATGTTGCAAACAGCCAGTATTTGCCAGAATTTCCTGCAGCTCCTTCAATGTTGCTGTTGGCCTCTTGGCAGCCTCCCTGACCAGTTTTCTACTCGTCTTTTCATCAGTTTTGGAGGGACGTCCAGTTCTTGGTGAATGTCACTGTTGTGCCATATTTTCTCCACTTGATGATTACTGTCTCCACTATGTTTCATGGTTTGGAAGCTCAATGTGGCCCATGGCTTGTGCTGAAAGATTTGACTACAAAAATGTCAGGAAACGCCTACAAGAACAGCTTAATTTGGGGTTAATCAGAGGCACTTTAAGTGGTTGCAGGTGTGTGCTGACTCCCATTTAACATGAGTTTGAATGTGACTGGTTACTTCTGAACACAGCCACATCCACAGTTATAACAGGGTGTGCACATTTATGCAACCAGGTGATTGTAAGTTCTTCATTTTTTTCCCTTTAAAAGATTTCAGTTTGTTTTTCAATTTGGTTGTAAAGGTTATAGGCCACATTAATGGTGGAAAAAGTTTTGAAATGATTTATTTTGGTCTCATTCTTTACATCACAAAAGCCTGGCATTTGAACAGGGGTGTGTAGACTTTTTATACCCATTGTATGTACAGGAAAAATAATTCTAACTGCCATAAAATGCAGCTTCCTCTCCATGTCACTACACTGACCATTGAATACAGAAAGTCAGATGGTGATTATTGTGTCTTCTGTGTCTTGTCTCTCTCTGTAGGATCACCAGTGTTACTGACCAGCATGATGGGGGCAATAAAGGTTTTCTTCTTATGCTGTCTGCTTCAAGGTTGGGGTTGTTTTTTAAAGCTCAAAGGTGTCACGCAGGTGGAATAAAAGGCAGCCATTAAATCAAAATTATTTCTGCATTGTGAGCACTCTGAAGTCAATAAGAAGACCGAAGAAAAGGAGCATTAAGATAATTGATTACAAAATTATCAATTACAACTTAAAAATTGGCCCAACACTAAACTACCAATAAATCAAATAAAAAGGTTTTTAAAACAAGATTTAAAAAACAGTCCAAACAGAGGGAGAACAGTCCTGTTGGCCACCAATTCTTCTACTCTTGGACCCCAGTGCAACTCCAGCCTTCCAATAAAAACACACAGAGACAGGCCGCCAGAAAATTAGCCACAAGACAGCGTCTCTCCCACCCTTCCTGCCTCGGGTTACTCAACACTATATCTGGACTACGAAAGAGCTGTCCAGACTACGTGAATGTGCCTTGGTGTGGTATCTGCAGAACTGGGTGTTGGATCCTCACAACAGTATCTACAGCGCATCCGGAAAGTATTCACAGTGCTTAACTTTTTCCACATTTTGTTATATTACAGCCTTATTCCAAAATCGATTAAATTATTTTTTTCCTCAAAATTCTACACACAATATCCCACAATGACAAGGTTGAAAAAAGTTTTTTTGAGATATTTGTGAATTTATTAAAAATGAAAATGTAAGAAATCACATGTACATAAGTATTCACAGCCTTTTGGCATGGTCCTGGGCATGGGTGGGCAACGTGGCCAATCTCTACTTTAAGTTTAATCTTTTCTTGTCATAATGGTCTGTGCGCCGATGTCATCCGCGCTCAGGCCATATTCCTCCTCAGCCCAGCTCTTATTATGACAGCGTCTCAGTGGGCTTCCAGCTGTCAAGCTCTATGGGACGGCTGGAGGCCAATTACCTCTCATCAGCTGAGGCACTGTCAACCACTATAAAAGGGAGCGGCCCTGATTACTCAGCGCTGCGACCTTGCTTATGATCCACGCTCGTCTCCCGGTGTGGATTAGGCTGGAGCCTCTACGTCCGGCTCCAGTCCTCCTCTCATCCTTCATCATCTTTTGTAAGTGTACCTTTTGTATTGTTTGTGTTTTGCCCCACAAGGCTCTTTTCCTTTGTTCCTTTCCTATCATTAATAAACGACGCAAACTCACCGGTCAGCCCTTGGCTCTTATTTATGGCTCGCCAGAGCCATACGTAACAGTAGGTCGCAGCCAATGAGTTGCCGGCTGCCGTGAGTTTGCTTAAATTGGACTTTGTTCTTCCCTGTCTGGGTGTCAACTCTGGGAGCATGCCGTCTCCCAGGAGCCACATTCGGCGCCTGAGTAATGAGCTAGCGAGCGCCCAGGGGTATGTCGATGGGACGCTCCTCGCCGCTACCTTCGACGACAACCCCAACGACATGCGCTGGCACCTAGACTATACTGAAGTTCTCCTGGACAATCTTCCTCGCTACGCCGACCACCCTGAAGTCAGCGCGAGGAGAAATGACATCGCCGCACAGCGTGAGATACTCCGTGGGCTGGAGGGAAATCCCGGCAGGAAGTCGAAGAGAAGGAGTTGTCACCCCTCGTTTCGGGATCCTGCTCCTGCCTCCGTTCCGGCCCGGGATTTCGCACCACCATGTTCCTTTCCTATCATTAATAAACAACGCAAACTCACCGGTCAGCCCTTGGCTTTTATTTATGGCTTGCCAGAGCCATACGTAACATTTCTGTCTGTTTCTCTGTTATTTTGTCCAGTTTTTATCATGTGGTATTTGTAGTATGTTTACATTTTATGGATTCCGGCTTATGTTTTATTTTGACAGTACTCTGCAGCTTCCAGCTGTCAAACCGGTTGGAGCAGCACACCTGTCAGTCATTCTGTTATTTTCTCCACTCATGTATCCACACCTGTTGCTCGTTGTGTACGGACGGCATATAAGGGCACGACAAACTTCTGCTGGTTGTTGTGTCCTTCTATCAAAGCTACCCATCCTCAGGAGCTGTATAGTCACTGAGTGTGTTTGGGTCCCGCTATCGAGGAGAGAGGATAGCTCCGTCCAGGTTAGTTTTCCCTTTTTATTTCCAGCTATGAGCCCCGCAGTCTTCGAGTGTGCTCCGACTTGATTCTGCCCGTTTTGCTCGGTGTTCCCAGCTTCTGTCCTCCTGTGACGTTGATCCCCGCTCTCCTCCAGGGCTTTATTCTTTTGTATTTGTATGTTAGCGCCCAGCACTTTATTATTTAGTATTTCTACGATAGAGTTCGGGTCTGTCTTTAATGTTAATAAATGTGCAAAATCACAGAGAGTGTTTTGGTGTCCTGTTTCAGCCCTTGAAAAGGATGTTTTATGACACCTTTGTTTTTTGTTCTGTTTTTTGTCCCCTTGTCCTGTCAGGCAGCTAGGCAAGCAGAACAGGGATCTGTCACCATTATTGTGCCAAAACAGATTTACTTTGCCAAGAGGAGCTTATACAGTACCAAACTATGTATTGTATTTTGTTGTAAACTCCTCCTGTAATACTTTTTAATACTTTATTTTAATTATTTTACCCATGGAAGACCCGACATGATGAGGAAGATGGAAAGGAAGTTTGTGGAGGGGGAAAGAAGAGGGAGGGGAACAGACAAAAAGACAAATCAAAAACTCAAACAAACAAAAAACAAACTGTTTCTTCCGCCAAAGATATCTCAACACAACTCTTGTTTCCACACCTGTTAAAGGAGAGACACTTGTGCATGTATGTCTGCGTGCATATATATGAAAGCGCCTGCAAAATAAGTGTGCGCATGTGAGTGGTTTGTCAGGGAACATACGAAGTGGGGGGCTGTCCACAGCAGCTCTCCCCCCGGGACCCCCGAGCAGGCAAGGCAGTGCCACCAACCCCCACAGGGCACAAACATCCAAGGTCAGCAAGCCCCAGGAAAGCCAGGCATCCGCCCCCAGAGGGACGATCGAGGGTGGCTAGGTTGCCAGGCGGCCGGCGCGGCAAGCCCACACCCCCGGACCTGCCAACCCCTAACCCCCTCAGCGGGGCCAACACCCACCCCCGGGCCGCAGGCGCCAGGAGGCCAGCGACCCCACACCCCGGGCCGGAGACCGGCCCACACCCACCGCCGAGAGACCCCCAATCACCTTCACAGCCCCCCCCCCCCCCAGTGCCACTGCTGCACACCCCGGGGACCCCCATGCCCAAAGAAGTCCCCCCGCCCAGAGGAGCCCACACTGCCAAGAGGCACTACCCCCCTTCACCCTTTGAGTGTGTGAATTTACGTGCCCCTAGTGGCAGAGCGCCACATTGCGCTTGTGGACTCACTCTGACATGATCGCTGCATTGGGGATTTGTACTGATTTGTACTGATTTGCTAGTTTCAGAAGGTGGCAGACATCCGTTGGAGGACTCAGTTGTCATCACTCGCAGCTCACGGGCCTCCACCTCAGCTGCGCGCACACCTGCGCCTCATTAAGCCCTGCTATTTATTCCATCCTGCCCTGAGCTGCGGCCTGGAGCCGTCTGTCTCCCTGCGTTTCTCCACAGCTACTTCCTTGTCGTTCGGGCCAGCTGTTTTCCTCTCCGGACACGTAAGCTGTCATTTTACCTTACCTTCTCCATCCAGTCTTCCCCTGTGCACAGGTGGATCCCCCTTGGCGGCGGACTCACTCTCCCTCGTCACGCTGCTCCTCCACTGGCCACATCTTCACGGACGCACAGCAGAACACTGTCTCCCAGGCTTGGGACTTGCCACGCCAGCCACCGAGTCGCTACAAGTAAGCACAATTACATCGTTACTTTCCCGTGTGGTTGCCCAGCTAATCCCTGCTCTCCTCTCTCATAGGTTGCCTGACTGAACGGTGAACTGCTCTGTCCTACTGTCTCTGTCTCATCCTCCACCTACACCACATTCACATCTCGCATACACGCATCCACACACACACACATTATTGTTGAATAAAGCTGTCAAATCTGTCCGAGCCTGCGTGCGTGTTTCCTGGGCCGAATAATATGTCAGTACGGCTCCAGCAAAGCGGCCCAGCAGATAGTGGGCTTGCGCGCCATTTCACCACCCTCGAGGCTCGGGTGGATTTAATAGCTCATCAGCAACAAGTCATCCTCAATCAACTAATTTCAATTACCAATCGGTTGGACCGCCTGGGCCCCCCGCGGCCTTTCCCTTCGGGTCCTCCTGGCGGCGCGGCTACGGGTGCTTCCACAGCTGGCCAGCTTAGCTCGGGAGCGCCATCCCAACTCCTGCTTGCTTCAGCGGGAAACTCGGTAGAGCGAAGGGGTTCATACTTCAGTGTGAGTCGGTGTTTCTGCGCGTTCCCGGGGACTTCCCCTCAGACCATAGCCGAATCGGGTACATGGCTAACCTCCTCGAGGGGCGAGCATTAGCTTGGGCTTACACTGTAATGACGAAGCCAAGTTACACAAACCTCTCGTATGACCGGTTCGTGCAAGACTTTCTAGAGGTCTTTGATCATTCCCGACTCGATAGCATCCTCGCGGACCGGCTTCTTGGTCTTCAACAGGGAGTCTGGCCAGCGGCGGAATACGCGGTCGACTTCCGGGTGGCTGCGGAGGAGGTGGGCTGGGGACAGGCATCTCTCTGCAGCGTTTTCCTCCGTAGTCTTAATTCTGGTCTGAGGGATGAACTAGCTGATCGGGATCTCCCAGAGCAACTCTCCGAGCTGATCTCACTCACGATTAGCCTGGACAACAGGCTGCGTGAGCGGGCTGCGGAGCGGAAGTCTGCCAGCCGCTCGCGTGGAGCCTCCCTCCATTCAGCTCAGTCGCGCCCTCTGGCGTTTCCAGCCCCGGAGTCAGCCGATGAACCAGAGGACATGGCTATCGGACGCACTAGGCTCCCTCTAGCGGAGAGACAACGCCGGTGGGAACGGGGTCTCTGCATGTACTGTGGAGATGACCGGCATCCCGTGGAGCTGTGTCCGGTGAAGCCAAAAGGGGAGGGTCCGCGAGTCACAATAGGGGGCCTTGCGGACTCCAACCGATCTAATCCTCTATCTTCCTGTACATTGCCCATACGTTTCTGCCACAACTCCACTGGACATTCCACTCATGCACTGGTGGATTCTGGGGCAGAGCAGAACTTTATTTCTAAGAGCCTGGCAACCCGTCTGGGCATACCCAGCCAACAGCTGCCCAATCCCCTGAACTTGGTAACGCTCTTCCATTCTCCTCTGGGTACAGTAACTCATCGCTCCAAGCCAGTTCCCATCATCGTCTCCGGCAACCACCGGGAGGATCTGACCTTCTACATCCTGCCCTCTTTGTCGGACCGTGTCATTCTAGGTTACCCCTGGCTGCAGCTGCATAACCCTGTCCTGGATTGGAGAACCGGCAGCGTCCTGTCCTGGAGCACCTTCTGCCTGGGTACCTGTCTCCAGTCGGCAGCCTGCGCTCCATCTGCCCCTCTGTCGGCCCCTGTCTCTGAGCCCCCGGACCTGACCCTGGTGCCGCAGGAGTTCCACGACTTGGGTGCAGCTTTCAGTAAGTCCAAAGCCTTCTCCCTTCCACCGCATCGACCCTACGACTGTGCTATCAACATCCGCCCGGGGGCGCCCCTGCCATTTGGCCGCCTCTACAGTCTCTCTGCACCGGAATGCGAGGCGATGGACACATATATAAGGGAGTCACTCAGCGCTGGGATCATCCGCCCCTCCTCATCCCCGCTTGGCGCGGGCTTCTTCTTCATGGGCAAGAAGGATGGGTCCCTACATCCCTGAATTGACTTCAGAGCCCTGAATGACATCACGATAAAGGACCGCTACACCCTGCCACTCATGGACACCGCTTTCCACTCCCTCCAGTGGGCGACCTGGTTCACCAAGCTCGACCTCCGCGGCGCTTACCATCTCGTTAGAATCCGGGAGGGAGACGAGTGGAAGACGGCCTTTAGGACACCTAGCGGCCACTTTGAGTATCTCGTGATGCCGTTCGGGCTCACCAACGCACCTGCCATCTTCCAGTGCCTCATAAATGATGGTCTGCGGGATTTCCTGGGAGTTTTCGGCTTTGTCTATCTTGAAGATATACTCATCTTCTCCAGGTCACGTGAGGAGCACCAGGCCCATGTGAGGTGGGTCCTGCAACATCTGCTGGAGAATCGCCTGTTCATTAAGGCAGAAAAATGTGAGTTCTATGCCCAAACCACCTCTTTCCTGGGGTTCGTGATCTCCCACAACCAGATCCTCCCCGACCCCGCTAAGGTCAAAGCGGTGGTCGAGTGGCCCGCGCCGACCTCAAGGAAGCAGGTGCAACAATTTATCGGATTCGCAAATTTCTACTGGCGCTTTGTCCCCAACTACAGCACCATCGTCTCCCCCCTGACCCACCTCACGTCATCGAAGGTGCCTTTTCGGTGGTCTGAGGAGGCTGCTACCGCTTTCAAGACTCTCCAGGCGGAGTTCTCGTCCTCCCGGGTCTTGACCCAGGTTGATCCCGCTCTTCAGTGTCTGGTGGAGGTCGACGCGTCTGACACAGGGGTGGGAGCGGTGTTGTCCCAGCGGTCACCGGTGGATGGTGTTAAACGGCCCTGCGCCTTCTTCTCCAGGAAACTATCGGCGGCAGAGCGGAATTACGATGTCGGCGACAGGGAACTCCTCGCCGTCAAGGTTGCGCTACAGGAGTGGCGTCACTGGTTAGAGTGGGCAGCCCTGCCTTTTATGGTCTGGACGGACCATAAGAACCTCGAGTACCTGAGGTCAGCAAAGTGCCTGAATGCCCGCCAGACACGCTGGTCTCTGTTCTTCACTCGTTTTAATTTTACCATCACGTATCGTCCAGGCTCAAAGAATGGGTTGCCCGACGCCCTTTCCAGACAGTTCGCCCCGGGGGGTCCAGAAGAGCCCGAGCATACCATCCTGCCCGAGTCGTGCGTTGTGGGGGCGATTTCATGGGACATCAAGGACAAGATTAGGAGGGCTCAGGAGGTGGAGCCGGATCCCGGTGGGGGGCCTGAGAGGAGACTGTATGTTCCTTCGGCGGTTCGGGGGGAAGTCATCCATTGGGCCCACACCTCCAAACTCGCCTTTCACCGTGGCATCACTCGCTTGGTGAGTTTCCTGCAACGCTCGTTTTGGTGGCCGGGCCTTCAGAAGGACGTTACCAACTACGTCCATGCCTGTCCCCAGTGCGCCACCGGCAAGTCTCCGAACTCTCCACCTGCGAGTCTACTCCAGCCCCTGCCAGTTCCGGGCAGGCCCTGGTCACACATTGCACTTGACTTCGTCACCGGACTCCCTGTCTCCAACACCTATGACACAGTCCTGACCATCGTGGACAGGTTCTCCAAGGCCGCCCATTTTGTGCCTCTTCAGGGTCTTCCTTCGGCATGTGAGACGGCTGATCTCCTGGTCCAGCATGTCGTCAGGCTGCATGGGATTCCGCAGGACGTGGTCTCGGACCGTGGTCCACAGTTTGTCTCTCAGGTTTGGAGGAGCTTCTGCAGCGCCTTGGGGGCCACAGTCAGTCTCTCATCTGGTTATCATCCCCAGTCCAACGGGCAGTGTGAGCGCACGAACCAGGAGTTAGAGGCCGCTCTGCGCTGCGTGACATCATCCAACCCTTCATCTTGGAGCTCCTACCTGACCTGGGTGGAGTACGCCCATAACTCGGCCTGGTCCACTGCTACTGGGTTGTCTCCCTTTCAAGCGTCCTTGGGGTATGACCCTCCTGTTTTCCCGGAGCAGGAGGTTGAACTGGCTGTTCCTTCTGTTCAGGCGCACATCAGGTGCTGCCGGAGCATGTGGAAGAAGACCAGAGACGCGCTGTTACGCACAGCAGCACGCAACAGCTCCATCGCCAACCGCCACAGAAGGCCGGCTCCTGTCTACCTGGTGGGTCAGCAGGTGTGGCTCTCCTCTCAGGACATCTGTCTCAAGGGTGAAAAGAAGAAGCTGGCACCAAGATTTCTTGGCCCCTTCACCATATCCAGGATTATTAACCCGGTGGCTGTGCGCTTGGCCCTCCCCCCCTCCCTTCATGTGTGTCCCACCTTCCACGTCTCCAAAATTAAACCTGTGCTTTCCAATTCACTCTGCCCTCCTCCCAGGTCTCCTCCTGCACCCACGATGGTCGATGGTGACCCGGCGTGGGGTGTTAATGCCATCTTGGACTCCAGGCGTCGGGGTCGGGGGCTGCAATACCTGATGGATTGGGAAGGTTATGGTCCAGAGTGGAGATCCTGGGTGCGCTCTTCATGGGTGTTGGATCCTCACCTCATCGCGGAGTTCCACCGGACACACCCAGGTAAGCCAGCGCCAGGAGGCGCTGGTAGGGGGGGGGAGTACTGTCATCACTCGCAGCTCACGGGCCTCCACCTCAGCTGCACGCACACCTGCGCTTCATTAAGCCCTACTATTTATTCCATCCTGCCCTGAGCTGTGGCCTGGAGCCGTCTGTCTCCCTACGTTTCTCCACAGCTACTTCCCTGTCGTTCGGGCCAGCTGTTTTCCTCTTCGGACACGTAAGCTGTCATTTTACCTTACCTTCTCCATCCAGTCTTCCCCTGTGCACAGGTGGATCCCCCTTGGCGGCGGATTCACTCTCCCTCGTCACGCTGCTCCTCCACTGGCCACATCTTTACGGACGCACAGCAAAATGCTGTCTCCCAGGCTTGGGACTTGCCACGCCAGCCACCGCGTCGCTACAAGTAAGCACAATTACATCGTTACTTTCCCGTGTGGTTGCCCAACTAATCCCTGCTCTCCTCTCTCATAGGGTTGCCTGGCTGAATGGCGAACTGCTCTGTCCTGACCTCATCCTCCACCTACACCACATTCACATCTCGCATACACGCATCCACACACACACATTATTGTTGAATAAAGCTGTCAAATCTGTCCGAGCCTGCGTGCGTGCTTCCTGGGCCGAATAATATGTCATCAGTGGATGACACGTAATACACCAAAGAAGAACTCCTCATTTCCTTTTCCTGTTTTAAGCATTTTAGCCCAGAAAGCTAATACAGCCACGATCAGTCACCGTCACTTTGTCGGCTTTGTACGCGTAAAATAGCCACGGGATACATTATGTTGCATTATGGTATACATTATATTTATGTATACATTATGTATACATGGTATACATTATATTTATGTGGGATAATCATAAGACTTTGTAGATGTGGTAGAGACTTTAAAGCCCTTTTTCCACTAGCCCCGGTCGGCCTAACTGAACTTGCCTCGCCTCGATTCGCCACTACCCATTTCGGCCTCGGTTGTCTTTCCATTGCAGCCGGGTAAAGCGGGGTTAAGCTGGGGTGGGCGGGATTTTTTTACAGCAAGGCGGCGCCACACTCCCGTGACGTAAAACACGTGACCCAAGCAAAACATAACATGGCGGCTGTACAAGGAGACTCCTCGGTCTGTGGCTTTTTGTCACCGTAAATGCCAAAAAGGACCGCCAGACAAGGGTACAGGCAGCGAGACGAAACACTCTGGAATAGTACTGCAGCTTCTGGGAGAGCCGAAGACGTGAGGATACAAACTAGATCACATATGATGGTAAGCTAATGGCTGCTAATGCTAGTTTGCTATAAGTACGTCGTACTAATGTCCGCAAGTTATCGCTGTTAGGTACTAAAATATGTATGCTGTGTGTGTGTGTTTCAGATGGCTCTGTTGTGGGAAAATTACCACTTCAAACGGTCGGTCTGGGCGTTCAACACAGCCTGTCACTGATGTTAACACAGCCTGTCTCTGATGTCACCCCAGCTCAAACGATCAGTGGTTGTAGAGCTTAAGAATGTTTGTAGAAATGTTTATTTCCTGTGCAACAAATTGCTCTGATCTGCGTGAAAATCATGGAGAGACTGTTGAGACATCATGGATGTACCTGCTCAAGCAGCACTGAGTCTGAGGTGGTGTCATAGCAAAAAATAATCAGCTGACACAACTTGATCGCCAGCTTAATAACTATATTAGCCACAAAATATATATTCAAAAAAGTCAACAGTACTGAGTTAGGTATAATAAGATATATTTGACAGTTATGATGGATTTTAGGCCAAAACAAACTTGATCTAGGATTAAAAGCAATTAAAATAATGCAGTCACAAGGTTACATGGAAAATGCTTGATTTACTAGATACATGTACTGTAGAAATATACGTATATTCTCTGCGTCAACAATGTACTATACATGCATTCATGTAGTATTGCACTGGGAATTGCACTGACAATAAACCTCTAAAGTTTTTGCAGATGTCTCTTTTTTATATGTGAAGGTTACCACCATGTGGCACAAATTAAATACTAACAGATTGGAAAAGCTGTCTAAGAACAATCCAGCAGTTTGAGAAATCACTTTTGGTTTGGTATAAGTCTGTCAACAGAATTATGAACCATAAAGCAGTTTGTGTTAAAATGTTAAATCCCATTAAACCCTAACCCGGGGGCTTCCAATCATGTGTCATGGGGGGGCCAAGACCCTGCAGGTTCTCTTCTACCCAGTCTCTTCAGCAGGTGTTCTCACTGATCAGCAGTCAGTGGAAGAAGTTCAGTGGAATCTGCTGTTGACGACATTGGTTGGAGGTAAAGCCTGCAGGGTCTTGGCCCTCCATGGCACATGATTGGACACCCCTGCCCAAACCCATTATGATGAAGAGCAGATGCTAATATGACCCAGAATTCCTCCATATACTGGTACTATCACTAAAGAATGCAGGGTCTTCTGCGGTGGCACATCCAACAATACAGTCTTCAGTTAATAAAATAATTGTTTTGGTTACTTTTTTTCTTAAAAATGAGCCATTATTTTCAAGGTCACCGATAAATGAATGAATGCATCTTTATTTATTTGGGATAGATTAAAAGTAAAGATTAAAAAGAAACAGAATAATATAACAAAGGGGAAAAAAATCCAGCAAGGTCAAATTAAACAATAACTCCTCTGATTATACAGTTCAACATAAGTTATCCGAAATGGGTGATAGCTGAAGCCGCAGCTTATATTGTCCACCCATATTCCATCCAAGAATTCAAAAGAAAAACAAAACAAAACAAAAGCGATTACAATTCGGAACAAAGCTAAGACAAAGTGTGACAAAAAAAATAAAAAAAAAAAATCAACAACACAACATAGACTGGATATGACAATCCTTATGTGATTTTACATGTCATCTTGTATATATGTTTGGAGTATTTCTTCCTTTAGTTTTTGTTTAAACTGTCAAAGTGTTGTACATGATTTTAATTCAGGTCCAAAATTGTTCCATAATCTGACTCCTTGCACTGAAACACAGTGTTGCTTGGTGGTAGTTCTCACTGAAGGTTTTTGAAATATACATGTTCCTCTGAAATGATATTGTTTCTCCCTTATTTGGAACAGCTTTTGGATATTTGCAGGCAGTGATAGATTCTTCACTTCAAACATTATTACTGCAGTTTTAAAGTCAACCAGATCTTTCAACATGAGAGCTTTTAATTTAAGAAAAAGTGGGTTTGTTGGTTCCCTGTAAGGAGCTTTGTTTATCATAAAGACTGGATATATGTTTGTTTTATATGTATTTCCCCATACTTCAGTACAATTTGTCATGTATAGGAGTATTAATGAATGATACAAAGTATATAATGTGGGTTGATTCAACAAATATTTCGCTCTGTGTAGTATTGCGATTGATTTAGATATTTTACCTATAATATAATTAATATATGACTTCCAACACAGTTTATTATCAATTATTACTCCAAGAAATTTAGTTTCAGATACCCTTTCAATCTCTACACCATTTACACTGTTTAGATACTAAGTTGTTATGATGGTTGTTAAAAGCTATAAATTTTGTCTTACTTAAATTGAGCGTTAATTTGTTTGAATCAAACCACAGTTTAAGCTTTCCTAATTCCTTTCCGAGTGTATCCAAAAGTTGTTCCAAATTGCTTCCACTGCATAATAGATTAGTGTCATCGGCAAAGAATATTAAATCCATTTTTTCCGAGACTTTACATATATCATTTATATACATATTGAATAACAATGGCCCCAAAACTGAACCCTGTGGGACTCCACAAGTAACCTTCAGTAACTGTGAGTTTTTGTTACCAACACATACATACTGATATCTATTCTTTAAGTAACTACTTAACAAGGACAGTGCTACCCCCTAATACCACAATTTTGTAGTTTCTTAAATAATAAATTGTGATCCACTGTATCAAATGCTTTTTTAAGATTCAGGAATACCCCAACTGAATACTCTTTATTTTCAACAGCAGTTGATATTTTTTTCTCTAAATTCCATTAGAGCAAATGCAGTTGTCCTCTTGTGTCTGAACCCATATTGCTACTCAGACAATAAATTGTTCTTCATTATGAAGTTGTCAATTCTCTCACAGAATATTTTTTCAAGTATCTTGGAAAATTGCAGCAATAGTGAAATTGGTCTATAGTTTGAAAGTTCCCCTCTGTCACCCGTCTTGTATATCAGAATTACTTTAGCTATTTTCATTGCATTGGGAAATATACCTGTTTGGAGAGACAGGTTACAAATATACGTCAGTGGTTTCACTAAGCATTCGATAATAGTTTTGACTAAGAGCATGTCAATACCATCACAGTCCATAGATGTCTTACTTGCATCTATGCAATCTGGCATCTTTTTTATCCAAATTTCCAAAACCGTGACTACTCAGAGTTGGGACCAGGAAGCAGAGTCGCAGTCTTACACGCCTCTCTGCAGCTCCTCTTCATCCACCACCCCTCAGCTTAGCCCAGGGGTGGGCAGTGAGGGCCATTCCACTGCAGATTTTCTGTTCCACTCAGTCTCTTTCAGCAGGTGTTTGCTCTGATCAGCTTCAAGGGTTGCTAATCATTGGAAACACCTGCTAGAGAGACTAGGTGGAACAGAAAAACCGCAGTGGAATGGCCCTCCATGGCACATGATTGCCCACCCCTGGCTTAGCCCCTGTCTTCCCCATCAGAGAATCGTTGTCTGCTCCCTCCAAAGTGAATAAAAATATAATGTATAAGCATCCCAAAGTGATAAAGCAAAATATTGGTAAAACTCAAATTAAACATAAAGCCTCTAAACTGAATGATTTGGCCTCTATTCCTCCTCATAATTTAAAAATTAAATGTGGTTTATTAAATATTAGGTCTCTAACTCCCAAGTCTCTGTTAGTCCATGATCTGTTAATTGATCATCAGATTGATTTAATTTCCCTTACAGAGACTTGGTTAGGACAAGAGGATTATGTTGGTTTAAATGAATCAACTCCCTCTGGTTATTTAAACTGTCAAAATCCCAGAAGTTCTGGTTGTGGAGGAGGAGTAGCAACAATTTACCATTCCAAATTACTAGTTAATGTAAAGCAAAAAACATGTTATAATTCCTTTGAGGGCCTGGTCCTCAGTGTTGGGCACTTTAGCAATTTCAGGTTAAACCCAATTTTATTTGCCATAGTTTATCGTCCCCCATCAACCTATTCAGAATTTTTATCCAAATTTGCTGATTTCTTAGCTGATTTAGTGCTGAAATCTGATAGAATAATTATAGTAGGGGACTTTAATATACATGTGGATGTAGATAGTGACTGCCTTAATGTGGCTTTTAATTCAATATTAGACTCGATTGGGTTTTCTCAGAAAGTAGGAAATTCTACTCATTACCTCCACCATACATTGGACCTTGTTCTGACATATGGCATAGAAATAGAAAATCTTGTAGTGTCTCCTCATAACCCTGTACTGTCAGACCATTGTCTGTTAACCTTTGATTTTACTATGTCTGACTATTTGGCTCCTAAAGAAAAATATTATCACAGTAGATGCCTCTCAGATGATGCTGTTTCCAAATTTATGCAGATTGTTTCCTCTATGCCATGTGTCAACACAACGGAAATAAGCTATAGACAGCTTGCTCCTTCTGTAATTGATAACATGGTGGATAGTGTTTCAGCTTCTCTGCATCAGGCTCTAGACTTGGTGGCCCCCTTAAAAAAGAAAAAGTCTAATCAGAGATTTTTAACTCCTTGGTTCAACACAGAAACTTGTAGCTTAAAACAGAAGACTCGTCAATTAGAAAGAAAATGGTGCTCTACTAATTTAGATGAAATCTATTTAGCTTGGAGAAATCATCTTTTAATTTATAAAAAATCTCTTAGAAAAGCTAGAACGAGTTATTACTCTGCATTAATAGAAGAGAACAAGAATAATCCCAGGTTTCTTTTCAGTACTGTAGCCAGGTTGACAAAGAGTCAGGACTCTGTCAATCCTAGCATCCCCTTAGAGCTTACTAGTCAGGACTTTATGAACTTTTTCAATAATAAAATTTCATCCATCAGAGATAAAATCAATCAGATTCTTCCCACAGTTAACTTAAATACTGTAACTATTACAACTCCTTCTATTGATGTCTGTCTTGATGAGTTTACTCCAATCAACCTTTGTGAGTTAGACAAAATAGTTTCCTCATCCAAACCTTCAACTTGTCTTTTAGACCCTATTCCTACCAGGTTATTTAAAGAAGTCTTCCCACTTATTGGTAGCTTTATTCTTCATATAATCAATTCTTCATTAACTTTAGGCCATGTACCGCAGGCTTTTAAAACAGCTGTAATTAAACCCTTACTCAAAAAGCCAACGCTAGATCCAGGAGCTTTAGCTAACTATAGACCAATCTCTAATCTCCCTTTCATTTCAAAAATCTTAGAAAGAGTTGTTGCTACGCAATTATTTGACCACCTGCAGGAAAATGGTTTACTTGAAGAGTTTCAATCTGGGTTTAGAATCCATCATAGTACTGAAACAGCCTTAGCGAAGGTCACTAACGACCTCCTCATTGCATCTGATAATGGACTAGTTTCTGTACTTGTCCTTTTAGATCTTAGTGCAGCTTTTGATACTATTGATCATAATATTCTACTTGATAGATTAGAACACTATGTTGGACTTAATGGAACTTTGTTGCAGTGGTTTAGATCTTATTTATCTGATAGGTTCCAGTTTGTTCATGTAAATGATGAGTTTTCTTTCAGCTCAAAGCTTAGTCATGGAGTTCCACAGGGATCTGTGCTAGGCCCTACTCTTTTTAGTTTATATATGCTTCCGTTAGGCAACATTATTAGAAAGCACTGTATACATTTTCATTGTTATGCAGATGACACACAATTATACCTGTCAATGAAGCCAGATGATACTAATCAATTAGCCAAGTTAGAAGCCTGTCTTAAGGAAATCAAAGCTTGGATGACTTGTAATTTCCTGCTATTAAATTCAGATAAGACTGAAGTCATTCTTGTTGGTCCAAAAAACCTTAGAAATTCCTTTCCAAATCAAACTTTCAGTTTGGATGCAGTTAATCTTTCTCTTAATAGCTCTGTGAGGAACCTTGGAGTTATTTTTGATCAGGATTTGTCCTTCAATTCACATATTAAATTTGTTTCTAAGACTGCCTTCTATCATTTGCGTAATATTGCCAAGATTAGGAGCATCTTGTCTCAGAGTGATGCTGAGAAGCTGATCCACGCTTTTGTTAGCTCGAGATTAGATTATTGTAATTCTTTATTATCAGGCTGTCCTAAAACATCTTTAAAAAGTCTTCAGCTGATCCAAAATGCTGCAGCAAGAGTTTTAACAGGTACTAGAAAGAGAGATCATATCTCTCCGGTTCTGGCCTCCCTTCATTGGCTTCCCATAGAGTTTAGAATTAAGTTTAAAATCCTTCTTCTTACTTACAAAGCTTTAAACAATCAGGCTCCTTTTTATTTAAAAGATCTGATACTACCGTATCATCCTAACAGAGCACTACGCTCCCAAAATGCAGGATTACTTGTAATACCTAGAATCTCCAAAAGTACAATGGGAGGCAGAGCCTTCAGTTATCAAGCTCCTCTCCTGTGGAATCAGCTGCCAATCTGGATTCGGGAATCAGACTCGATCTCTGTTTTTAAGAATAGGGCTAAAACCTACCTTTTTGATATAGCCTACAATTAGGGAGGGATCATGTGATTCTGAACCCTCCCTTAGTTATGCTGCTAATAGGTTTAGTCAGCCGGGGGACCTCCAGTAATGCACTGGGCCTCACTCCTTTCCTCACTCTCTATGAAATATTTTTTTTTTGCTGGTCATTAACATTTGTTTGTTCTCTCCCATAGATTGAGTCCCCATCGTGCTGTTTGCTCTTTACATGTCTGTTCTTTTCTTCTTCTCTATCCCCTCACCCCCCAGCCAGTCGCAGCAGATGACTGCCCCTCCCTGAGCCTGGTTCTGCTGGAGGTTTCTTCCTGTTAAAAGGGAGTTTTTCCTCTCCACCGTCGCCAAGTGCTTGCTCACAGGGGATCGCCTGATTGCTGGGGTCTTTCTGCAACTGTAGGAGTCCCCCCTTCAGTTGATAGTGCTATGAGATGACTGTTGTTGTGAAATGGCGCTATATAAATAAAGTTGAATTGAATTGAATTGAATTGAATTACTTTTAAACGATTTAACAATTTCAATGACCTCTCTCTCATCTGTGTTCTTTATAAAAATGGAGTCTTTTATAGCAGTGTTTTTGCTTATTGTATCACCTATAGGTGCCGTAATGGGTATTTCTTGAGCCAAATTAGGACCAGTGTTAACAAAAAAGTTATTAAATTCATCTGCAGGTGAAACTGCATTCACACTCTGAGTCGTTGTATTATTTTTTGAAAAACTGGTTAGGTAGCTTGTATTTCTGTTTTTATTTCCAAGAATATTGTTAAGTATTGTCCATGTATTTTTAATATTGTCTCTGTTTTTCTCCAGTTCTTTATTGTAATAGTCTCTTTTACTACATCTCATTATATATGTTAACTTATTTTTGTATGTTTTATACCGCTGCTCTGCTTCTTTTGTCCTTTTCTTTAGAAAACCTTTATATAATAAATTTTTCTTTTTACATGCCTTCTGTAATCCTTTGGTTAACCATGGCTTATCGACAAATTTATGTTTAAGCTTTTTCTTTACTAATGGACAATTTTTTTTTTTCATAAAGAGTGGTTACAATGTTCATAAATGTGCCGTAGGCTTCATTTACATCTGATACATAGACTTTTGTCCAGTCCTGCTTCAGCAAGTCTTCTTTAAAAGAACTGATTGCATTTTGTGATTTGTATCTGAACGATTTTGAAATTTTTTTCTGTATTGGCCTCTGTGTGGCCATGGATAAGTGCAAAGGTTGGCAAATGGTCACATATCATTTATCAATAATCCACTTTCTATTTTCTTATCAATAATATTAACAAACAGGTTGTCAATAAGTGTAGCAGTGTGAACTGTGATTCTACTGGGATGTGTTATTGTGGGATATAGACTCATACTATACATAGAATTCATGAACTCTGTAATTACATTTTGTTGATATGGATTTAGTAAATCAATATTGAAATCTCCACAAATTACTACCATTTTCTTACTAGTAATATTATTGTACAGCTTGACTAATTTATCTCTGAATGTCTTCAATGCAAGTTCCCGGCGTTCTATATATAAAACTTATAATTAGATTTTTTGTTTTATCTTGGTCAATCTCAACAGTAACACATTCTAAAATCCCTGGTAGTGCAAAGGACATTCCATTTACAAGCTTACTCCTATACAGGTCATCAATATACAATGCAACACCACCACCCTTTTTTTGAGATCTGTTAATATGAAACATCTGATATTCCTCTATTGCCATCAGGGGAGCCTGCTCTTCATTAAGCCAAGTTTCAGAGACTGCGATTGCTGTAAATTTTCTGTCTAGCTGTTTTAAATAGTCCTGAATCCGTGGAAAGTTTTTGTTAAGACTTCTGCTGTTGAAGTGTATTATTGATAGTTTACCATCTAGTTGCACTTGACTTTAGAATTGCTTTTCAGTGTACTATTCACAATGATTATGAATATTATTGAAAAAGTGTTTATCAGGATCAATATCATTCTCTATCTCTTGTAGTTTATGTTCAGCAAAATGGCATATTTTCAGAGTTTGAATTTCCTCACTCTGTGTCAAATGACTTCCTCCGACTGGGGATAATTGATGTCTACTCAAGTCAGTCATAAGTTTTTTTGTTTGTTTTGTACAAACAGTACAAATGCTTTGTACTGTTGACGCTTTTCCCACCGGTGTTTTAACAGACAAAACAGAAAATCATGATGCAAACACATAAGTCACTAAATTGTTTATTACAATCAGCAGCAAATTCCAGATTATTCAGAATGTGCAAAATTCAAACTGTTAAAAAAAACAAACAAACAAAAAAAAACTGTAATGGTTCACACACGCCAGCCACGCTGCCTCACTAAGAAGCAACTGGATTGGCCCCTCATACTGGTCCTGGTTCAGCAGATCTTCAGCCTGCATCTCTGTAAATAGTGAGGCAAGGTCCGGATTGGGTGGATCATTTCCCTCTTGCCTAGACAAAAGACAGAAATGGGTGGTGGTTAATTAAAGCAAGTTTAAAACATATTTGGGAAATACACTTGTTGCTAAAAGCCAGTGGTGGAATGTGAATTAATGAATGAATCTTTATTTTGGATAGATTAAAAGTAAAGATTAACCACTTGCACTCCGGGCAATTTTCCTAAAAATGCCCAAAAATAACGTGCCCAAAGTAAATCGAAAGCTGTTATTCAACCCTTTGCAGCATCTTCATGGGGTTGGTCTCATTTAAAAGAAAACACTTTGAATTCTTTGGCAAAAAAAACATAATCTCTCTACGTGCTCCGGCCACTGAGTTACAGTCATCTAAACATACTGAACTTGAAGAAAAAAAAATTGGACAGTGTTTTTTTGGATACAAATGCTTGTAAATAACACACAGCTGTCCGATCCAGCTGGAAAATGCAACAGAAATGTAGAACCAAGTATTATCCAGCTGAGATCCAAATTTGGTAACAATACCACCAAAAATGAATATTTTACACAGCTTTGTTCTCAGGCTGTTCCCAGGCATTATGGAACTGTGCCAAATTGTGCCAAATGGCACAGTTTGGAAAAACGTCTGTAACTTTTGAATAATTCAATGTAGAATCTTCATTTGAGGCTCTAATGAAAGGTCACACTCAGGGCTGTGTCTGTGTGTGTGTGTGTGGGCGGGGGGTCGTCCCCTCCCCCCGCTACCAAGGACCAAATTCGGCCCTCGCTACATGACGGAATACACTCTTTTTTTTTTTCCTTGCATGTTTTCACAGCGGCTCCCCCCCCCCCCCCCCCACTACTGTGTGTGTGTGTGTGGGGGGGAACCGTGAACGGACCGTGAATGCCCCCCCCTCGCTACAGAAGAGGGCCATCGCTACATGATGGAATAGACTGATATGCTTCCCCCCGCGGACTGGGGAGCGTTCGGACCGTGCCCCCCCCCCACTCCTCTTCTGCAGCGGGGGGGGGGGGCGTTCACGGTCCGAACACGGCAAATGAACCGTTTATCGCGGCGCACGCACTTCGTATTTCGTGCGCAGTACAGTTGTAATTTACCGATCGGTCAAAAGTCATTTTTGGATTACAGTTTTCAGGGATAAATAATAATTTAGCTTATAACACCTTACCTCTTCAAAGCAGCAGAGTCGTGGCGAACAGCTCTTCCCACGCGTCAGACGAACGCGACGCTGCTCCGCTCGTGGATCCCGATCAACATAATTCCATTATTGCCGTTTTGGCGAATGATTTACGACTTTTGTCGTCGGCCTCCGTCTATTCTGCTGGAATGAGTGCAGGTCCCACTTGTGGGTGTTCTCCATGCTGCTGGGTGAGCCTGGGTCTGTAGGAGATTCGTACAGAGTCCTTCTGCAGCAGTAAATATCGCTTCACCCAGCCAGAATTTCTGTGCTTCAATTGGCTCCTGCGTTCACAGTAGGCAGGTCCTCCTTCCTAGATTTTAATTCATTGGTTCTTCAAGGTTTCAGAAACCCAATTCAAGGCTCTTATTAGTCGAATGAGAGGTCAATCAGATGAACTAATCTGTTCGCGGCTGTCTCTGCAGTTTTTTTTTGAGTGGCGCTTGGACGCTACTACATCACCATCACCACCATCATGTGTCATGCGCACGAGGGCGCACGAGCGCGCTCTCGCGCGCCCTCGTGCGTCATAGGACGCAGAGACTTGCCCGCCCGCGGAACAACGGAGCGCAAGTGGTTAAAAGAAAATAGAATAATCTAACAAAGGGGAAAAAAATCTAACAAGGTCAAATTAAACAATAACTCCTCTGATTATACAGTTCAACATAGGTTATCTGAAATGGGTGATGGCTGAAGCAGCAGCTTATATTGCCCACCCATATTCCATCCAAGAATTCAAAAGAAAAACAAAACAGGAGCGATTACAGTTTGAATGTGACAATAAAGTACTTCGTTGTTGTATTTAACCACAATTTTCATGTAGCTGCGCTTCAGTAGAGTAGATTTTACAAGGGCTGGGTTACTTTTAAAATCATCTGTTTTTACTGTGGCCTCAGCAATCAAAATGAATTAATACATTCACTTGAATGGAATCTAGTACTTTAACTGAAGGTGTGCATCACAGAGTATGGAGTCGCTCAGTCAAAATAGGGAGTTTTTATCAATAAAAGTTTGTCTTGTCTGTAAAAGTGCCTCTTCTTGCCCTGGCTTCAAGTGTGGGCGGTGTTTTGTACTTGTATTGCTAAAATATAAAAGGAAGCACTACAATGGGTCTCAAATATTTGTAATGTGTCCTGTTACTGCATGAGTTTAGTGATGATAGACTATAAACTACATGTATAAACTAAATTATATTGATGACTGAAGAACTCACATTCAGACAGACATTCAGACAGAACACCCAGATTCTCTTCTCCTCATCTCAGGCGATTTCAATCATGTTTCACTATCTCCCATTCTACCCATGTTCACCCAGTATGTCACATGCCACACTAGAGACAATAAAACACTGGACTTATTCTACGCAAACACTAAGGAGACGTACACCTCATCACAACTCCCCCCACTCGGGAGATCGGATCACAACTTGGTTCATCTCCGGCCGGTGTACAAACCCCTAGTGCACAGACATCCTCCAGCCATGCGCACAGTGGAGTTATGGTCTGAGGAGACAATGGACACTCTAAAGGGCTGTTTTGAAGCCACCGCCTGGAAGCAGCTCTGCAATCCACATGGTGAGGACATCGATGGCCTCAATCACACCTTCACGGACTACCTCAGCTTCTGTGTGGACAAATCCGTTCCCACCAAGACCATACGGTGTTGCTCAAACAACAAACCCTGGATCAACCCTGAGATAAAAACACTTCTGAGAGAGAAGAAGAGGATCTTCAGGTCGGGGAACAGGGAGATGCTGAAGCCTGTACAGAGGGAGCTGAGGAGAAAGATCAGAGAAGGCAAGGACAGCTTCAGGAAGAAGATGGAGGACAAGCTGCAACAGAGCGACATCAGCGGGGTCTGGAGAAACCTCAAAACCATCTCTGGGCTCCAGAATACCTCCCCCCAGGCCACGGGGGGCAGGGAGTGGGCGAACAACCTGAATCTGTTTTTCAATAGGTTTGACCAACCGCCCTCCCCCCTGACTGCACAACAACCACTGCTGCCTCTAAAGAAATCAAGTCCTGCTGCCCACTCCCCACTCCACCAACACCCCGCCACTCCCAACACACAGCCCCCCATCCTGACCCTGACCAGGACCCAGGTGAGGACGGAGCTGAGGAACATCAAGGCGAGGAAGGCGTCGGGACCGGACGGCATCAGTGCAAAGCTCCTCAAGTCCTGTGCAGACCAGCAGTGTGGGATTGTGACGTACATCTTCAACCTGAGCCTGAAGCTGGGGAGGGTACCACAGCTGTGGAAAACATCTTGTGTGGTACCTGTACCAAAAACTTCCCACCCCAAAGACCTGAACAGCTACAGATCGGTGGCCTTGACGTCCCACTTGATGAAGACCCTGGAGAGACTGCTCCTTGCTCACCTCCGCCCCCTGGTGGAACCAGCGATGGATCCACTCCAGTTCGCCTACCAGCATGGCATTGGGGTGGAGGATGCGGTGATCTTCCTCCTTCACCGTTCTCTGTCCCACCTGGAGAAGCCCGGGAATATGGTGAGGATCATGTTCTTTGACTTCTCCAGTGCTTTCAACACCATCCAACCGATGATCCTGAAGGACAAGCTGCTGTGCGCAGGGGTGGACCAGCACCTGTCATCATGGATCCTGGACTACCTCACGAACCGGCCTCAGTTTGTTAGAACCCGGGACTGTGTGTCCGACACGATCATCGGTAGCACAGGGGCCCCCCAGGGAACGGTGCTGGCTCCCTTCCTGTTCACTCTTTATACTGCGGATTTCTCACACAACACAACACACTGCCATCTACAGAAGTTCTCTGATGACTCTGCGATCGTTGGCCTCATCTCCAATGGAGATGAAGCTGAGTACAGAGGGCTTATCCAGGACTTCGTGGACTGGTGCCATCGGAACTGCCTCCAGATCAACGCGAGGAAAACTAAGGAGCTGGTGGTGGACTGCCGCAGGCAAGGACAACCCCTCACAGCACCAGTAAATATACAGGGAACAGACATCGAGATGGTGACATCCTATAAGTACCTGGGTGTTCATCTGAACAATAAACTAGACTGGTCACACAATACTGACGCACTCTACAAGAAGGGACAGCGCAGGTTGTTCCTGCTGAGGAGACTCAGGTCTTTTGGTGTACAAGGGGAGCTGCTGAAGACATTCTATGACACGGTGGTGGCATCAGCCATCACTTTTGGAGTGGTCTGCTGGGGCAGTGGCATTACAGCAGCTGATAGGAAGAGACTGAACAAACTGATCAAGAAAGCTAGCTCTGTCCTGGGGCAGCGCCTTGATCCGGTGGAGGAGATAGGAGAGAGAAGGACGGTGGCTAAACTGTCATCTCTGCTGGAGTCAGAGTTCCACCCTATGCAGGACAAACTGAATGCACTGAGGAGCTCATTTAGCAGCAGACTACATGATCCCAGGTGCACAACCGAGAGGTTTCGCAGGTCCTTCCTACCAACGGCTATCAGACTGTACAACCTAAGCAGGGCTGCTCGCAGAGATAGCAAAAAGACGTAACAAACTAATAGTTTTTGAATACAAAAGATGCAATAGACTTACACAATGGTCCCCTCCGGCATACAACTAGGAAAATACTGGTCGCTATGGAGGGTGAGAATATGTATGGGCACATAATCATACCATGTAGGATAACTAAGTAGACGGTTATGCTGTTTCATCCCATCTAGCAACAATGCTCTGCACTGTGTGTGTTTATATATTTACATATTTATTCCATCTAGCTACAATGCTCCGCACTGGGTGTGTTTATATTTATATATCTATATATTTATTCCATCTAGCTACAATGCTCCGCACTGTGTGTTTATATATCTACATATTATTCCATCTAGCTACATTGCTCCGCACTGTGTGTTTATATATTTACATATTTATTCCACCTAGCTGCAATGCTCCGTACTGTGGGTGTTTATATATCTACATATTTATTCCATCTAGCTACTATGCTCCGCACTGTGTGTTTATATATTCATATATTTATTCCATCCAGCTACAATGCTCTGCACTGTGTGTCTGTGTGTGTGTATATATACTATATTTTATAGTAATATGTACATATGTATATTAGCTGCTCTTGCTTGCTTGCTTTTTTTCTTGCCTTCTGATTGTTGCTCTGAGTGTTGCTATCGCTGTGCTGTTGCAATCCTGGAATTTCCCCGTTGTGGGACTAATAAAGGCTTATCTTATCTTATCTTATCTTATTCCCCAAAAGATACAGTTATGAACATAACTCACAAAGGATCACACAAGTGATCTGACAAAAAAATAAATACATTAACAAGCGGTTTATTTTACAGTTGATGTGCAAGTCATTTTCAATTATTCTGTAATTAATATTCACACAATCAAATAAATCTCAGTTCAGTCCATTTTATATTAAGTGGATATTGTGCTACTTTGGTTTTGACACTTTACCTATAAAAGCAAAGGATGTGCCTGTATATGTGTTGAACTTGCTTGAACCTAACCACCATCCATTTCTGTCGTTCATCTAGGCAAGGGGAAATCAGCCGCCCCACAACGGACCTTGCCACTGTGGAACGTACTGAAATCCTTTGCTTTTGACAAAAAATATTGAATTTTTTCATGACATTCTAATTTTTGGAGATTAGGGAAATACACTTGTTAAAGTCAGCGGTGGGATGTGACAAAAATGCTTCGTTTCCCTGACAAGCACCACAGGATCCACTCTGTACATGTACAAGTACATTATCAATCCAGGGATTTAGGGTGGAACAGCACAACAACACTGTTTCAACACCTTTTATGGAAAATCCACAGAATAGGTGTATGGGTCTATTCTGACACTTTAGAAAATTAGCCTATATGAATGACTTTATAAATCACTGGTTTGAAAGAGCACTTTAACATGTTGAGATTTTGGCTCCTGTGGTCCACTTGACCTGCATCCACAATATAAACACTGAGGGAGGCTAACCCCTGTCATGTGGAAACACATTCTAGCATTAAATTGCACACAATTTAATGCACAGCACCAAAGTGCAATACGTACACAAACCAGGACTTTAACCAGGATTAACATACAGTATTTCATCGTTTTGCTCTCACAAGCAAATACTTAGGACAAAACAAGCGCAAATCAGCAGAGTTGGCTACTAGCTAGCTACTAGCTAACACTCGTTAGCCAGCACAGGACGGCACTGTATGGCTCAAAAAAGTGAGCTTACCACCAACAGGATAAATAAGCGAACAGATGCACAATATTACAAATCACTCACCATTGATGGTTCTCTCACATTTGTCTTCAGCTTGTCCGTAGTCCGGTTCTATGCTGGGCTGCATCTGTATCGGTGCGGGTCGCTCCTCTCACTGTGGATCTGCCACCAAGCAGAGAAAACCCCGCACCTCTTCGTTGGACCACGGTGTAGATTTCCGCAAAACCTACAACGCTGTCTGTATTAATATCGTATTTACTTCGTGACTGAGTTAGTCCGTGAAATATTGCAAATGGCGGTCGTGTAAATTCCACTGAAGATGGACGCTTTCGTGACGTTACGCCCTGACCAATCAGTGGCTCGCAGTCTGTTGACGTCACATCTCGGCTCGACTCAGCACGATTGTACCCTGGCCTCGATCAGGCATGAAAATAGTGCCTGCTAACTGGTGCTGGGGCTAATGGAAAAGGCTACAAACGTGGGCCGAGTTGAAACATGCTGGGCCAAGTGGGGCTAGTGGAAAAGGGCCTTAAATGACAGACAGAATGGAAAATAATGACCATGATGGGTGCAAATGCAGCAACCACGCCAGCCAGTCTCCCTTTGTCAAAAGTAAGTGAGGAATTTCTTTTTTTAATGTTTTCTTTTTTAAATGTACTGATTTCTTGTTCATATACTTTGAAGACAAGATGATGAGGTACCTCTGTACAAAAAACGTTGTCAAAAGACTGAACAATTCGTAAATACGTCCAAAGTCCAGTTTTGACTGAGTTATGGAATTTAAAGAGGTGCCGCGACATTATGCAAATTAGATGTGTAAATCTATTCCTATCTGAAACTTTGGATCATATTTTACATCTTTCTAATTGACAGTAAGCCACTAGCTCTTATCACTTTCAAGTTACAGCCTTGGAAATCTGAACTATTTTATTGACAAAAAATATTTACCACTCTTGACCACTAGGGGTTATGTCGCAATATGGCGATAGACACACTCAAAGAGTTAATCCAGCACCTCTCAACTCGCAGACACACCCCTCCCCACACTTTCACACCCATATGCTCACATGCACACCTATTTGCACTAACTCACTCTCACTCACCCGGACCAACCCATTCTCTTTCACTCCTGTACCCGTTCAAACTCACCCCTCATTCACCCTTGTTTAAAAAGGCGGCTGCAAAGCAGATGCAGCAAGCGTGAACGTGCACCAGTCCCCGGCAGCAGCCGAGGAGACCACCGGCACAGGCCACAGAAGCAGACCCCCACCCCCGGCACCCACCCGAGCGGCTGACCAGAAGACCACCGCAGGCGCCCTGAGATGCCACCCGACACGCACCACACAAAAGCAACCTACCATCACCACCTCCATTCATCACCCCCTCACTCTCACTTACTCTCATATTCAGTCCTGCTCTCACTCCCTTGGTTGTATCTATCCATTCAGTAGCACCCAGGGAATTAGACAACATGATGGGTCTAAGGTTCCCCACCGGGCCCCCATGACCCCAGCAGGAGGGCGGCAACAGCGGTGGGGGAAGACCCCCACCCCCCCTACCCCCTGCACAAAACATGGTGGGTGTATGTCGGTTATATGATTTAATTGTTTGTAAATGTGTGGACTACCAAAGTGCAATTAAAATTGGGAGGATGGTGACTGGAGCATCACTAGCCACTGTGATGGGCAGTGCCCCCCCCCCAAGCCCTCAATGATTTATGACACCTTTGTCATGAAGCTCAAAATTGAGCTCAGGTGCATCCTGTTTCCACTGATCATCCTTGAGATGTTTCTACAGCTTAATTGGTGTCCACCTGTGGTAAATTCAGTTGATTGGAATTGATTTGGAAAGGCACACACCTGTTTATATAAGGTCCAACAGTAGAAAGTTCTAAATTGTCCCTAGATATTTGTTTCCTATAGGCCCTTAGAATAGAGGGTTAGTATTAATGAAAGCGCTTTGAGTGGTCTTTGTGACTAGAAAAGCGCTATATAAGTGCAGGTTAGTTAGTTAGTTAGTTAGTTAGAAAGTGCATGTCAGACCACAAGCAAAGGATGAGGTCAAAGGAATTGTCTGTAAACCTCAAAGACAGGATTATCTTGAGGCACAAATTTGAGGAAGGGTACAAAAAAATTTCTGCTGCTTTGAAGGTCCCAATGAGCACAGTGGCTTTCATCATCCGTAAATGGAAGAAGTTTGGAACCACCAGGACTCTTCCTAGAGCTAGCTGGCCGTCTAAACTGAGCAAACGGGGGAGAAAGGCCTTAGTAAGGAAGGTGACCAAGAACCTGATGGTCACTCTGTCAGACCTCCAGTGTTCCTCTGTGGAGAGAGGAGAACCTTCCAGAAGGACAACCATCTCTGCAGCAATCCACCAATCAGGCCTGTATGGCAGAGTGGCCAGACAGAAGCCACTCCTTAGTAAAAGGCACATGGCAGCACTCCTTGAGTTTGCCAGGAGTTGAAGGACTCTCAGACCATGAGAAACAAAATTCTCTGGTCTGATGAGACAAAGACTGAACTCTTTGGCATGAATGCCAGGTGTCATGTTTGGAGGAAACCAGGCACTGCTCATCACCAGGCCAATGCCATCCTTACGGTGACGCATGGTCATGGCAACATCATGCTGTGGGGATGTTCTTCAGTGACAGGAACTGGGAGACTAGTCAGGACAGAGCGAGAGATGAATGCAGCAATGTACAGAGACATCCTGGATGAAAACCTGCTCCAGAAGACTCCTGACCTAAGACTGGGGCAACAATTCATCTTTCAGCAGGACAACAACCCTAAGAACACAGCCAAGATATCAAAGGAGAGGCTTCACGACAACTCTGCAAATGTTCTTGAGTGGCCCAGCCAGAGCCCAGATTTGAATCCAATTTAACATCTCTGGACAGATCTGAAAATGGCTGTGCACCGATGCTTCCCATCCAGCCTGATGGAGGCTGAGAGGTATTTATCCTTTTTTTTTTTTCCTTTGAAAGACAAAAGTAAAATAGAAAGATGTCTTTACCTTCTTTACATGTTTCAACTGTACTGCAGCCTTCATCAGAAGAGTCAGCTGATTGCTGCCAGGTGACATTTATCAGCTGATTTTCGTAGGCGGGGCCAGCTCAGCAGATCTGTCAGATCCGCCGAGCCGGCCCCGCCTCCCGCCGTCAGATGGTCTCTGGAGAATGTGGTCCCAGGTGTGAGAAAGCATAAAGGCCCCCTCATCTCGGTTCATGGTGTCTTTTCCCCGCTTTCTGATCTCTATTGCCTCCTTGATCCAACGTTTGTGTCTGTTGCTCTCCGATCCAATAATTTTTGTGTTGTCCCAGTCCATGATGTGATTATTTCTTTTGCAGTGGTCCGATATAGCTGATTTTAATGTTTCTTGTTCTGCTTTTTCTTTTTGTGATCTTGTGAGTCGTCCTTGCGTTTCCTTCTCACATTCCTTTTGGTGTTCTTTTTTTCTTGTGGTGAATAATCTTCCGGTTTCTCCAATGTAGGTTTTGTTACATGATCTGCATGATATTTCATATAATACATTGCATTTATTGTCTTGTTCTATTCTGTCCTTGGGGTGTACTAATAACTGTCTTAATTTTTTGTGTGGTTTGACTGCTGTGTTTATTTTGTATTTTTTCATGATCCTTTGAATTGGTTCCGTGATCCCTGAGAGGCTGAGAGGTGCTGCAAAGAGGAATGGGTGAAACTGCCCAAAGATAGGTGTGCCAAGCTTGTGGCATCATATTCAAAAAACTTGAGGCTTTTATTGCTGCCAAAGGTGCATCAACAAAATATTGAGCAAAGGCTTTGAATACTTATGTACATGTGATTTCTTAGTTTTTTTTATTTTGAATAAATGTGCAAAAATCTCAAAAAAAAAAAAACTTTTTCACATTGTCATTTTGGGGTATTGTGTGTAGAATTTTGAGAAAAAAAAAAGGAATTTAAATTATTTTGGAATAAGGCTGTAACATAAAGTGTGGAAAAAGTGAAGCACTGTGAATACTTTCTGGATGCACTGTACCTCGTATAATGGCTGCGTGTACCCTTTGTTTATCTGACTTTCTGCTCTGTCATGCTGCCCTCCGACACTTCCAACGCGTCATCCGTCTCGCTCTCCTGCCACTCTACTCACGCAGATATCCTGAACTTAATTAGGAGTGCCAGGTGTATGCACTTCAACAATCAGTGAAGGTCAGGTGCCACAAGGAGGGGAAGTAAACAAAATATTCACAATATATAATAAAATATAAATAAACACAAGCAACTGGACAAACCACGCAAATAAACAAAATACATTATACAATAAATTGAGAACTTCTCCGTTATGACAAAAGATGATCATTTCTTCTAATATTTTTAAATTATACTTTTTTAAATATAAACTTTCACTGTGTCTGTATTTATTTTCTTGTTATGCATTAATGCAGTTTGTGAGCTCACTGTTGCTACGTCTTCAATTTCAGGTGGCCTTTTCCAAGACTTCGCAGTCTTAATGCCTCAGACCATAGAAGGATTGAGTGGCTCCTGTGTGAACATCCCGTGCAGTTTCAGGGTACACCCACTTTTTGACATACTCGATCAGTCTTGTAGAGCCATTTGGAAGATAGGAGTGACTCACATGTTCGATTCTGGATCAAGCTCAAACACCCTGCAGGGTTCCCTGATAGGGAATCTTCTTGAGAAAAACTGCACCACCATCTTCAACAACATGTCAGTCAGCCTTGATGGCCTTCGCTTCAAATTGGATTGTGATGAGATTAAGTTCAACTTTTTCTCACTTGTCTCCATTAACATTCAAGGTTTCTAATGTTGTGTTAGTATTGCATATAAACCACATCCTTTGATGCCTTTTTACCACTCATATCACTTCTTACTTGTTTAACTCTTCAGATTCACTTCCTGGACCCATTATAACTCCACCCCATCTGGAAGTAGAAGAAGGGAGCCCAGTGATCCTGAA
The DNA here is from genome assembly GCA_020510985.1 of Pholidichthys leucotaenia. Taxonomy (NCBI): domain Eukaryota; kingdom Metazoa; phylum Chordata; class Actinopteri; order Cichliformes; family Pholidichthyidae; genus Pholidichthys; species Pholidichthys leucotaenia. The sequence continues at coordinate 267,046,509 of CM035842.1, forward strand.
CTGCTCGGCTGCTGCCCCCTGTCCCATTTTACCTCCACTTGTGACATGGACCCCCACTATAGGAGACCTAGAGGAGACGGTGGAAGCCACAGATGTGACCTCAGTCTTGCACTTCACTGCTTCTCGTCTCCACCATGGACAGAATTTCTCCTGCTCAGCGCTCTATCGCCAACAGGCTGCAAACAGGAACATGACTTTTGAGAGCAGTTTGACTCTGCATGTTGTTTGTGAGCGTCCGCTTTAGGCACATTTAAATATTTTTGTCTAAATTCATTTAATTTGAAATTATAACAGCATGTTTAGCTCTATGCAATTTGAGTGCTTCTTTATTAAAGTTCAAAAATGTGCAAAGTATATTTAATTTAAACACAAACCTTTGCCTCCTAAAAGTAAAAGAGCTGACTGGAACAAATGTTTGTTGATTTTAGAGTAAACAACCATAATATCATCAGAATTTATAAAAACAGTGACAAAGTAAAACTTTTTATTAAACAATGAATTATCTTCAGTTCATAAAAGCATCAAAACAATAATTATTTAATGTTTCTTTTGTGCAAAAAAGCTGAATCTTCCACAACATTTAAAGCAACACCATGCATGATTTCCCACATTAAAATAATATTTCTAAAATGATTTTCATGATGCATCAACATTCACCCGGGTGAATTTCACCTCCTCTACAGCCTTGTGTGCGTGCTTCACTTGCCACAGCTCTGTTCTTGACTGGGACATTGAAAAGACGACAACTATGGTGACGATGACCTCAGACCCAACAGCCAGTCACAGAGTTGTGTGTGAACTTGTAGCTTAGGGGCCCATAGCATTTGCATACTCTTCTTTAGAGAAACATCTCTGATTTTTATACTGGAAGAATTTTATTTTATTTTTTTATTATTATTATTATGGCAACCACAGCTGCTGTTTTTTTGTTCATTTGGCAAAGTTTTTTTTTTAAATTATTTTTCTCACATTTACACAAGAATTCTACTCTTATAAAGGAAAACAAAAACTGTCTTCAATTACTTTTGGATTCTCAGTCATATTTCTTGGTAGCTGTCTGTAGCTTCACAAGAAAATGCAGAAAAGCAAAGCAAAGATGAAAAATCAGTATATTTACAGAAACTAACAGGAACATAAAAATTCTGCTTTCCAGTAAATTGACTATACATATAAATACAGATGGTTGTTTCCTGAGCACAAACTTGGTTTGGCCAAATAATTAAAACTAGGAAGTAATTTTAATTAGCAAAATCACTGCAAAGAATGAACACTTTTTATAGGTAAAAATATAAAATAAACTACAATTTTTGGTAATGTCTTTGTGAGGGAGAAAAAAACCTTCTAAAGTCGAAAATTTTGGTATAGACTAATTTTAAACTGAAAATTTTGGTATAGAATAATTTTAAACTGAAAATTTTGTGCAAGATTCAGTAAATTTTAGTGAGATAAACACTGAATAATTTCAAATTTTAGATTGCTGTTAATCCACATATGGTTCTGTCTTGTAATGGAAAAATAGGAATAGGTTTACTATGTCAACTATAAACAACATATCAGGTTTTGACCACAATGAATGTTCTGTGCCCATGTCTGCAAAATAGTTAAATTTTACTTCTTTTTTTCAGATCCTCCAAATAACACAACAGTCAGTCACCCTGGTCCTGTGACAGAGGGAAGCTCCGTGAATTTGACCTGCAACACTAACGCAAACCCAAATGTGAACTACACCTGGTATAAAGTGGCTGGAGAGCAAGAGACAGAGGTGGGATCTGAGAGGCTGTTTTCAACCACAGTTTCAGAAGTCGACAGCCAGTTTTACTGCAAAGTCAGTAACAAATATGGAACCCAGAACTCTTCCATCCTTCAGATAGATGTACAGTGTAAGTCAACATTAAACAGGAAGACAGATGTTATAGTTACCTCCAATATGGACTAAACCTGTTAATGTTTATTACAGTTTCTCCCAGGGGAACAGCTGTGATCGTTGACCCCAAAGGTCCAATCCTGGAGGGCAGCTCTGTTTCTCTGCTCTGCAGCAGCCGCTCAAATCCACCGGTGACCAGCTACAACTGGTACAGAGATGACAAAGAGGACGGAGAGCTCGGACAGATCTTAGTTTTAGACCCAGTGGATCCCAGCCATAGTGGTGACTACCACTGTGCTGTGAAAAACAACCTGGGAGAGGAAAATTCAACCACCATTCAGCTGGACGTTCAGTGTGAGTTGATTTAACACAGAAAAAAACATTGAGTTACACTGATTTAAGAAGGCTGAATTCATGCAGTGTGTGTTTTTCCTGTTTCTCCTGATGATTACCAACGTAGTATAGCCACGAACAACATTGTTGGGTGCTGGAACTCCTCACAATCACAGCCTGGCAAGACTTGCATGTCAGAACCACCCAGTTTGACTGATAATAGTCGGTAACATTTTCCTGGCAGTCAAATGTGGTGAAAGCTGCATGCACACTTTACATCCAATAAACTGGTTAGCTCGCCAGATAGTTATCCTTACATGTGTATAGCTTTTATTACTTCTGCCAGGGAAGATGGAGGTAATGTCTTTAGTGGCGTTGGTTTGCTAATTAGCAACAGAGCTCCAAAAGTTATGAATGGGTTTTGATGAAATTTTAAGGAAAGGTGTGCAATGGGATGGGGAACAGATGATTAGATTTTAGAATAGAATAGAATAGGCTTTATTGTCACTGTACAATTGTCCAGCACAACGAAATTGTGGGTGCTCCGCAGGCTACTGTGCAATAAAGTAAGTGAGAATAATTTGAAATAAAACAGTTACAGAACACATGATTAACCATAGACCTGAAGTAAAGGTAAGAGTAAAAAAGATATATAGGCCCACAGGTATATATGCAGGTACGGTAGTTGCTACACAAGTGGAACTATGTACATAAGAGTGCGGAGTGCAGAACACAGAGTAAAATGGCCCAAGGTTTATGGAAAATTTGTACAGTGGTGGTTTCACGGATGGGTCAGTATACATGAAAGTGAGGAGCGCAAAGACAGGTGAGTTATAGTGATAATTAAAAGGTCCTCAGTTCTGTGGATGTGAGCACTTGGAGGGAGAGGTGTGGGGCCTCTGACTGCTTGCAGTTCGGATGGCCCAGGGGAAGAAGCTGTTTGTCAGTTTGGAGGTATGGGACCTGATCGATCTGAACAGTCGTCCAGACGGAAAAAGGTCAAACAGGTGGTGGGAAGGCTGTGAGGTTTCTCCTGTGATGGCCTTGGTCCTTCTGAGACAGGAGGCTCTGGAGATGTCTTCCAAGGAGGGCAGAGGGCTGCTGATAATTTTTTGGACGGTGTTGATGACGCTCTGAACAGGCTTCCTGTTCTTGGCTGTGGAGCCGGCATACCACACACCCAAAAAGTAGGTGAGCACGCTCTCCACTGAGCAGTGATAGAAGACCCGCAGCAGCTTCTGGTCTATGTTGTGCTTTCTCAGGACACAAGAGGACACCACATTTTGGTGGTTATTCGGATCACGATTTGGGTGCAGGAATTTTTCTGAATATTATTTTCATATATTAATATGACACTTTTCATGTACTGCCCCTTTAAGACGTGTCCACTGAGTTACGTGCATGGTCACACCATAGGGCCCTGCGCCTCGGCAACCCTTGAAGCTAAACACTGCTTAAAAAGTATTAGGGGGCGTATCCACCAAACTCATTTTCCCTGCTGTGAGCGACTAGTTTCTATTCATTCTCTATGTAGTCCAGCATTTACAAAACGCCTTGAGTGGTGGCCTCTTTTTCTCGCAGCACTCAGGGCTGAAAAAAGTTCAACTTTTCAGACTACTGGACAGCTACGCTTGTCAATGTAAGACCTTTTTAATCAGCCAATCAGAATAAAGGAAGAGCGAGACATATGACACCAGTACAGGAACATGAGAACAGTAGGTGCCGGTGGAGGCTGAACTTTCCTGCATCAAGCAACCCAGTAGTCTTTGACCTGACACTAAAAGGATATCATGATCAAAATTTGAAAGCAAACGCTTGGAGGAACATGTCCGCATCTGTCGGCGTGCCAGGTGAGCGTTTGTGCCTTTGTCATGGTCATATTTCTTATAAGTTTGCTGTGGTAGATAATATTGGTTCTATGTCAATTCGTAGTTGATAACTGAAAAAAAATGGTATGATACCGCACTGTTGTGTAATATTGCTTAAAAATTATGAATCTTGTGAGTAACTGTAATGGAGAAGAGAGGAGGAAAAAAAATGAAAACCCACCTGATTTGAGGTTGGAATTGGCCAGCCCCAATGTATGGTCAATATAATTATGACAGTCTTATTATTATTATTATTATTATTATTATTATTATTATTATTATTATTATTATTATTATTATTATTTAGTCATATTGTTTTTGTCATTTATCTGTCTGTTTATAATAATAATAATAATAATAATAATAATAATAATAATAATAATAATAATAATAATAATGGATTGCATTTATGTAGTGCTTTTCATTTAAATTTTCAGGAAAGGTGTGTAATGGCACACTGAACAGATGATTAGATTTTGGTGATGATCTCAAAATGCATACCTAAACCAATTCTCTTATCTTCTTACAGAGTGTTAGCAACAATACTCCAAAACTAATGGACAGACTTTGATGCATTTTTTTTTTTTTTTTTTTTTTACCAGAAGTGGCTCTACACCTAAACACAAACCCATTACATATTGGAGGTGATCTATGAGGGACGGAAGGAGACTTGGCGGAGGTCTGCACTCTCTGAGTGCTTTTTACTTTGTTTATCAAACCGACAGGCTAATTTTCCTGGCATCTTATCTCAAGTTCACTTTGGAGTGAGGAAAGACAAAAGTGTAGTCTGAATGGGAGTAAGAAATATCCATTCATTTTGCTATGGTGACAGGATCAACGGTCTCAACTCTTGATTTTTAATAGGAGTTTAGACAGTTGATCCTTTCAGTCAGGAAGACATCAGGCAAAATCCAAAAGTTGTTAGAAAAAACCTTTGCACCCTGATTGCTGCAAAATGCAATGATGGATTTGGTTACGGATATAATAAAAACTCTTAATTTTACAGTAAGTGCTACTGAAGTCATTTCCGAACATTGACGGGAACATCAGTTTACCATGAACTGGCCATGCACAATAGCCCCTTGTACAATATCTGACCAGGGTGTCAGAAGGCTAGTCAGAACAGAAGCACAAGAACCATGGACAACTCAGAAAGAGCTCTAGAAAGACTTGGAGGCATCAGGGACCTTTGTGAAAGAGCAAATTGGCAGTTCACACCAAAATAATGGGTTCAATGCACACTCACATTGCAGGAGTTCATTATTAAAGAACAGGTCTTTTGAAGCTTGTTTAAAATTTGCTAAACAGCATTTGAACAAGCCTATAAAATACTGGGAGAATCAAGTGTGGTCAGATGAGTTGGTAAAACATTTGACTGTCATCTTACTCACTGTGTTTGGAGGTGAATAGCAATGTGCACATCTCCCAAAAATAATATTCCAACAATGAAGTTTGGAGGTGGAAGCATCAATGACAGAATTCATATAAATAAAGGAACAATGAATGGGACATTTAGCAGACTACTCTTGAAAATAATTTGCTGCCAATTGCCAGGACGAGACCTAGGTGGACCTTCCAGCAGAACATTGATTGCAAATACACAGTGAAGGATATTCTCAATTAGTTTGCAACAAAGAAAATCAAGATGTTAGATATGGTCCCGTCAGTCACCTGACTGAAATCCAACTGACAATTTGTGGGAAGATCTAAAGATCAGGATATACAGAAGGGTCCCTGATAGAATAAAATTGAATTGATTGAGACTGAATCAATAATCAATAGGCAGTTTCCAAGTCATGAGCCATTTATTTAACTCTGATCAGAGGAGGAAAGAGTTACGGCTTGACCATCCCAGAGTCTTCCACACTCATTCACTGACCACACATTCCAAGTCTGGTGTCTTATAGGGGAAAAACAACAGACCTTGACTTTATCAATATGTCGGAGATGGCTGTGAAGTCATCTCCGCTGAGACAGCTTAAGCATCCTAATCTATAGCTGATTTCTGGCATCCTGACCAGGGCAGGTTGGTACAACAAGAGCAACAAAACCTGGGTCATTATCTGCGTCATTCTTTCCAACCTTGCTAGCCTAATCTCAAGCAGGGATCCACTTACAAAAACATTCCAGACCCTGAGACATGAACAGGACAAGAGATGCAATAATGGCTCATTCAGCGCACCAAAATACAGACATAATATATAAAAGAATAATACAGAGATGAAATTATATAGAATAATACAGAAGAACATAAAAATATCCTATCATTTCACCCTTGATGCTTTAAGAAAGTATCAGAGATGAAACACTATGGCTTCTAAAACCTCAGTGGGCAGGTTGCTAAGTTCTAGTGCATTTTATGCTAAAAGCATTTTATTCCAAAAGATCCTAACTCGCTTTTTAATGAGGAAAGTCTGCCACTGGCCCCGCTGCCACTCCCGAGCGCTGCTGGAATGTTTCATTTCTTGGGGAGCATGAGAAGATAGTACCCTTTGTTCCAGAAAAGAAATCAATCATTTAATAAAATCATAGGAGAAAAATAAAATCAGTTGTGTTGATCAATTGTAAAATGATATGTATAGTGTATACAATTAACATTCTTTGTATTAGTAAATTAGTAGCAATTCAATGAAATAAGTTAGTAGAAAAATGTAAGTGTAAAGCTAACAAAATCCTAATGAAAAACAATAAAAAATGATTATGTTGTGGATTGTGTAAATGAAGAGGCAGCTTCATGTCAGATGATTTATTACACACTCACATCTCACAAGCACAGAACAGACTGACTCGTTACAGCAAGCACTCCTCTCTATATATCAAGTCACCTTCACAAGCTTCAAGACACTTCCTCATACACAGCGTGATATTTACACTACACTTCATTCAACCCCCTCTCACCCTCTTGGGCATTGTTCTCCCATGTGTATTCATTGTCTCTGTCTGAGGTGCGAAATAACCTAACTTCAACACCCCCCCCCCCAACATCTTAGATAGAACAATAGAATATCAGTCCACATGCTGTTTCGGCTTCAGTCTCCTCCCATATCTGCTGAAACTGGGGTTTACTGCCTCCGTGGCGCTGCTGTGCCGGTGGAGGGCTGCTGGGAGTGTGTCTGACTGCGGGTGGGCCATGGTGAGGGGGGGGAGAAAACTTCGCCCTGTCCGTGTGGCTGCTCTGTTGCATCACTTCCCTGGGGAGCTCTCTGTGGGGGTCTTCTACACCGAGGGGCCTTAGCCAACAGCACCTGCTCGTCTGCTGCTACAAAGGCGGGTTTAAGTCTGTCTATGCCAATTTTCTCCCGTCTACCCCCCAAGTCTGGCACAAAATGCTTATCCCCTGTTTCCAACACTCGGAACGGTCCATCATAGGGTGGGCGCAATGGAAGGCGGTGGGCGTCGTGTCTGACGAACACGAACTCCGCGTTCTTCAAAGTTTTAGGCAAAAAAACACACGGAAAACAGTGGCGGGCAGGGCCCGGCAGCGTGCCTGTTTTCGCGCTACTCTGCAAAAGCTGAGACGGGCAGCTGTCCGGCGTGGAATTATCTGGCAGAAATTCCCCGGGCAGCCGTAGGGGCTGCGCAAAAACCAGCTCTGTCGGGGAAGCTTCCAGATCCTCTTTTGGCGTGGAGCGCAACCCCAATAAAACCCACGGCAACCTGTCCACCCAATTTGCATCCGTCAGTGAAGCCCTGAGTGCTGCTTTCAGTGATCTATGAAAATCCTCGCATAACCCGTCGGCCTGTGTGTTGTACCCGGTTGTGCGATGAATTGTAACACCCAGGCTGTGGGCCATCGCAGACCAGAGTTTGGAAACAAATTGAGGGCCCCTGTTGGACGTAATGTCCGATGGGACTCCAAAATGGGCCACCCATGCTGTTAAAAAAAACGCGTGCTACGTCCGAGGACGTGGTTGCCACCAGCGGGACTGCTTCTGGCCAGCGCGTGGTGCAGTCCACCACTGTCAGGAGGTGCGTGCACCCCTGTGATGGCGGGAGGGGGCCCACGAGGTCCACGTGAACGTGGTTGAACCTCTTAGCCTGTACCCGAAACGGCTCCAAGGGAGCCTTCGTGTGTCTGTGTTCCTTGGCTTGTTGGCACGCCACGCAGGCAGCAGCCCACTCTTTTACTTGTTTGCATAGGCTCGGCCACACAAACTTCTCTCCCACCATTTTGACAGATGCACGCACTCCCGGGTGTGCCGGAGTGTGAACCGACTCAAACACGCGGCGGCGCCACGAGACCGGGACCAGCGGACACGGGCGCCCCGTGGAGACATCGCAGATTGGGGGGGGCATGCCATCTTGCAGCACCCTGCTCTCCAGCCTTAACCCTGTTGGTCCAGACTGGAGCGCGCACACGTCTGCATCGCTAATCTGCTCCGCGGCCATGGCTGCATAATCTATCCCCAAGTAGACCGGGGCCACCACGGCGCACGAGAGGCAGTCCGCCACCACATTCAGTTTACCCGACACATGCTGAATATCGGTAGTAAACTCTGAGATTGCGGCCAGCTGTCTCTGCTGCCGGCCCGACCACGGTTCTGAAACCTTGGCCATCGCGAACGTTAGTGGCTTGTGATCCACGAACGCGGTGAAGCTGTGCCCTTCCAGCCAGAACTGGAAGTGGCGTATGGCCAGGTGGAGAGCCAGCAACTCCCTGTCGAACGCGTTGTATTTATGTTCGCTGTCGCACAAAGTTCTGCTGAAAAAATCGAGCGGCTGCCAAGCCCCGGGGACGCGCTGCTCTACGACAGCCCCTATGGCCACGTCTGAAGCGTCGGTGGTGAGCGCTATCTGGGCCACCGGGTCCGGATGCGCTAGCAGTGCGGCATTTGCCAGGGCTGCTTTAACCTCCGAGAACGCCCGCTCTCGCTCCGGGGTCCATTCGACCCTATTCGTGGGTTTCTGTCTCTTGAGCGCGGCGTACAATGGTTGCATGAGCTGCGCCGCGCGGGAAAGGAAACGGTTATAAAAATTCACCATCCCCCAAAATTCCTGCAGCGCCCTGACCGTCTGAGGCCGGGGAAAATCCGCCACGGCGTGCACTTTGTCAGGCAGCGGGATCACTCCTTCCGGAGAGACGCGGTGCCCCAAAAAATCAATCTGCGTCACGCCAAACTGGCATTTCGCCGGGTTGATTATTAACCCGTGCTCCTCCAACCTCTGGAAAACCGTCCTGAAGTGGGTTTCGTGTTCATCTTCGGACGCACTGGCTACCAGGATATCGTCCAGGTAGATGAACACGAACGGGAGATTGCGCAGCACTGCATCCATCATGTGCTGGAACGTCTGTGCCATGCCTTTTAACCCGAATGGCATGCGCAGGAACTCGAATAAACCGAACGGAGTTATTACCGCTGTTTTGGGTACATCCTCAGCGCGCATTGGGACTTGATGGTAACCGCGGACCAGGTCTATTTTGGAAAAAATGCATGCTTCGGCGAGGTGGACGGAAAAATCCTGTATGTGGGGAATCAGGTAGCGGTCGTGCGCTGCAGAAATCACTGCATAGTCACCACGATCCCTCAGGCTTAGGGACCATGTGTAGCAGGGATGCCCATGGGCTGTTCGAACGCCTGATGATGCCGAACCTTTCCAGTTTAGTGAATTCCTCGCGCGCTATGGCCAGTTTAGCTGCGTCCAAGCGCCAAGGTCTTGCAAAAACGGGCGACCCGGTGGTGGTGATAAAGTGGTCCACCCCATGTTTAGCGATGGCCGCCGAAAACGTTGGGACCGTGAGTGCTGGGAACCGAGTGAGCAGTGCGTGGAACTTACCACCTGGAGCTGTGACGTTGGCCTGTGCTGTTGGCTTGGTCACTCGAGCTATACAGGGGAAAGAGTCAAAGGACAGTGCATTAACCAGGCGCCTGTTAGCAACATCAATCAGTAAACGATGTGCACACAGAAAATCAGCCCCCAGGATATGGTAATTCAGTGCTGCTATGACAAAATTCCACTCGTATGTACGGCCGTGTAGAGATAAGATCAGTGTCCTCTCACCAAAGGTCTTAATTTCCGAGCCGTTTGCTGCCAACACCACGGGGCCGCTAGGTCTTGCCAGCCGGTCGGCGTAGGTCGGCAGGATGAAGCTTTTCTGGGCTCCGGTGTCCACGAGGAAACACGTCCCCGAGCGCGCATCCATCAAGTAGAGCAGCTTGTTTTCTTCACCGAGGGTCGCAGCTGCTACCGACTGCCGGCCTCGGCGTTTTGCCGAGCGTTTGAATTGGCACGGTGGCGCACATCTGCGTGCGTTCTCTCCGCAGCGGCGGTGGTAGAAACAGAGCGTGTCTCTCTGGTGCTCCTTGGCCCCCGCTGCTGCTACCGTTGGTGGCTCCTCACCTCCTCTGGTCGTCTCGCAGGGCTCCGCCGCTGCCGCGTTGACTGTGATCGCCCTGGTGGTGAGGATGATCAGGTTCGCCTCCTGGGCTAGTGCACAGTAGTCACGCGTGGCCAGCAACGGCGAATTGGCCAGAGCCGCTTTCACCACTGTTGGAAGGTTCCGGAGGAAAAGGTGGGCAAACAGAAAGTGCCCGTCGTCCGTGCCCATTAACGCCAGCATCTTCTCCATCAGGTCTACGGCCAACCCATCTCCTTACTCGGTCCGCGCCAGGAGCCTCTCCGCTCTCTCACATTCCGAGAGCATGTAGCGCCGGGTGAGCGCAGCCTTGAGTGCCTCATATTTGTTGCTGGCTGGTGGCTGATCGAGCAGGCTCGCTACCTGCTGGGCTGTGCGGGAGTCCAGCGCTGCTACCACATGGTAGAACTTGGTGTCGTTTGCCGTTACTCCCCGGAGGACTAACTGGGCCTTGGTGTGGTGGAACCAAGAGCGCGGGTTGTGCTGCCAGAAATCCGGTAGCTTGACTGAAACTGCACACGTGTTGCTGGGGGTTCCAGTCCTGGCTGTCTGTGGAACGGCTGCTGCGTCTCTGGGGCTTCCCAACCGGGCTGGCTCCAGGGTTCTCGCCTTGTGTTCCATAATACATCTTGGGTCACCAGTGTGGAGTGTGTAAATGAAGAGGCAGCTTCATGTCAGACGATTTATTACACACTCACATCTCACAAGCACAGAACAGACTGACTCGTTACAGCAAGCACTCCTCTCTATATATCAAGTCACCTTCACAAGCTTCAAGGCACTTCCTCATACACAGCATGATATTTACACTACACTTCATTCAACCCCCTCTCACCCTCTTGGGCATGGTTCTCCCATGTGTATTCATCGTCTCTGTCTGAGGTGCGAAATAACCTAACTTCCATACCGTGACTAAAATAGTATGAAAAGTGATTATATATGTGTGTAGTAAGGATATATGTGTGTTAGCATATATGAATATTAGTACCTTAACGTAAAAATTTGATCAAGCAATCAAGAATCAAAACAATAATCACATCAGTAAAACTGCATATGGGTAAATAATGATTAGCAATGTGATGATTTCATATATAATGTATTAAAATAGAGTGAAATCAAAATCCCAAACAATAATCAAAACAACATTTTAGAACTTCAAAACATGTTTTGTTACTTTTGCAAATCAGTATATTTCAAATTCACATCATGAACATGCAACTCCTCTCGGTTATCTGCATGTCAGTCATACTTTTACTCTGTACTCATGAAAAACCTTAGGTTGGTGTTGTTTCCCCATCATCTCCAGTTGTGGCTTCATGATACATCACTAGATTCACATGAACAAATATCATTATCATATCATCGATGCAGGGAATGACACATGAAAAAATCAAAAGTATCACTACAAAAGTCACCACCAAGTTTATAGCAAGACTCCTCCATGAGGAAAACAACCAATTTATCCAGGGCTGTGCATCCTTAACATTATCCTTAGCTCCAGCAGCCTTTAGAGCAGTAAGATTGCGTATAGCTGAAGCAATGACATATCAATGTCAATCAAGCAATGACATATCAATCAAGCAATGACATATCCATCTGCATCATTCGCAGGAATGAAGGTACAACAGTACTGACCCACATATAGCACACACACTCCCACGGGCGGCAGTCAGCTGATCAAGTACCATTCTATTCTGTGTCATCATAAGTCTTATAGCCATCATTTCTTCCCTTTCACCTTTCCAGGCAGCCAAGGAAAAATTCACAAAAGACTGTAATGTGTAATTAAGAGTTTCAACCCACAAGGTGTTCTTTGCCACTCCCACCCAAGGGAACAGCAACTGAAGAACCTTTTGTCCTGTTGTGTGTAGTTTGAACTGCTCTGGCATGTCCGTACCCCAGATAGAGTCATGTGGCGAGAAAATGGCATCCTGTGATAGGTCTCTTTTCACCCTGCCCACCTGACCCGCTGACATGATAAGGGTGTGATCAGTCACAAGGACAGGGGCACAGACTCCTTTCCATTCCATAGGCAAATGGGAATACGCCCTATGACCACACAGCCACCAACCACCTCTCACCATATGTGTGCAGCACTGCAGAGCTCCAGCATGGAGACAGGTCCATCATGACAACGATTAACTTGCGGGCACCACCTGCCCACGTGGTTGGTCAGGGTACTGGCAGCACAGGTGCGGAATACACTGTACACCATTGCACACCAAGAAAGGGGTAGGTCGCCCAGTGGGTTATTACCACTTCCCCTCAGACAGAAAGAGAAGTTCCCTGATGAAACTAACCTTGCCCTTACAGAGTAAGGGGTGCCATAGGTTTTCTGATTAGTGGAGTGGTGAAAGGTTTTACAAGAGCGATTCAGAATAATCTTTCTTGTATAGTCCCTTTCCATAGCCTTCTGTAAGAAACAGAGAGCTTGTGATGGTTTCATTATTTTAGCCTTAACAGAAGTCTGCCCAGTTGACATTGGCACCAAGGAACAAACGTCGCAATTGGAGCGATTAGCTGACCTAGCTGTGTAGTTAGCATACCTCCACCAAGTATTGGCACCATATTCATGGTCCTGATGCTCCTGAAGTTCCAGCCAACCATGCTGGACATGTGTATGATCCCTAGCCCTACAGTGTATGGTTTGTGGAGTAGCTAAAAGAAACCAAAACAAAAATGTCACCCCTAGGATAATGATGCAAAGGAAACAACAGCAACCACACCATTTAATGATTGACGGTTTTCCTCCCGCTTCTTGTCTCTCCATGATGAACAGACGCTTGCTTTGCTATTCCAAGCCGGTACTGGATGCCCAACGTGGGGCGTCGTCAGTCGCCGCTTGTATAGAGAAACAATTAAACAGTCACTTGCTGAAAGTCTTTAATGAAATAAAGTTGGTAGTGTTTATTGAGCAGTCTCTGGCTGTGAGTTCTGAGTGGGGTAAAGTTTGCAATGTGTTAAGTGCACCCAAGAGTCCCGTCCTTAACTTTCACCGCTGTTGGTGTTGAAAAAACAACTTTATGTGATCCTTGCCAGGGTGAATCGGTCCAATTCTTCTTTTTGATGACTTTGATAAGGACGAGGTCCCCTGGCTTGGCCAAGATTGGTGCAGCTTCCTCATGAACCCTCCTGGGGAGAGTAGCAACAACAACATATCTGTTAGTCAACATCCTTCTCATGTAATCAGCTAAACATACCTCCTCATCACTTGAGTTGAATAGTCTTAAAGGTGGGACCAAGTATGGTTTGCCATACATGATTTCAAATGGAGACACCCCTCTTTGGTGGGAATTATCCTCATGTCGAACAAAACTAATGGGAGACAATATATCCAATTTTGCCCTGTTTCTGCCATTGTTTTTCTAAGGCTTTCTTTAATGGTTCTGTTTGTGCGCTCCACCAATCCTGCAGATTGTGGATGATAAGCTGAATGATTTTTCAAACTAATGTTCAGTGTTGTGCCTAAGTGTGATATAACTTGATTTACAAAATATGTACCATTTTCTGAGTAAATTTTCTCAGATATTCCAAACCTAGATACAATTTCGGCCAGCAATTTCTTCGCTACTGTGATTGTATTTGGATGTGTACAGGGAAAAGCCTCTGTCCATTTAGAAAACATATCACAAATGACCAGACAATATTTCTTGCCTTCACATTTATTTAGCTCAATGAAGTCTATGCAATTGTTCTGAAATGGATAAGTGGAGGCTGGAAAAGTGCCTCTTTCAGGTCTAAAATTTCCCTGTGCATTATTTTTTGCACAAATCGGACATTTTTTACAAAACTGTGTGGCAAACCGGTTAAACCCATAGGCAGTAAAGGTTTTATTCAATGAAGATACCCCCCCTCCCCTTGCTACATGTGAGACGCTATGCAGCAAGGTAGAGACCTGGTGAAACAGTTTGCGTGGCAGAATGGGTTTATTTTTGTTACATTTGTAGAGCTTTGAGGTGTCATGAAAAATGGCTCCCTTTTTTATCTACCTGTAAATTTCAGTCTGTGGTGCTGCTTTTTGTGATTCAATAAGAATGTCATGTGTCTGCAAAGTGATTACCTTGAGAAACCGGATCAGTGCCATTTGTATGAGCTGCACATTTACATATGGCCAGCTGCGATGTTAGTTTGACACTTTCAAGCAGCTCCAAAATAAGGTGTTTATGCTGAATAGGCTTCCCTGTTGATGTAATCATGCCTCTGTTTTTCCACTGCTGTGCAAAATGGCGAATAGTGGAAAATGCATATTGGCTGTCAGTGTAAACTGTAAGTTTTTTATTTTGGGCCAATTTGCATGCTTCAGTCAGAGCAATCAGCTCTGCTGCTTGTGCTGAAAAATGAGATGGAAGTTTTTGGGCTTTTAAAACAGTGTCATGAGTGACAACTGCATAGCCAGACAGATTTGATCCATCACAGTCACGTCTTGATGATCAATTACAAATGTGAGGGTCTGGGACTGTAACAGCCCTAGGAATGACGGCCTTGTTCACCGCCTGGAGGTCCTGGTGTTACAATTCGTGTGCTGACCTTGTCTGCACACAGGACCGTCGGTTGTTTCCCATTTCCCCCCCTGGCTTTTGGCCAGGCCTTTGTTGTGACAGCGTCTCGGCGGCACTTCCGGCTGTCAGAAGCCAAGCACCACGGGACGGCTGGAGGCCAATTATCGCTCATCAGCTGATGAGCTGTCAGCCCCTATATCAGGGAGCTGCCCTGTTTGTTTAGGGCTGCGACCTCACGCTATCCACACGTACCTCTTGTTGTGGATTAGGCTGGAGTCCCTACATCCAGCTCCAGCCCTCCTCTCTTCCTTCATTGTTATTTGTAAGTGTACCTTTTGTGTTATTTTGTGTTTTGCCCCATGAGGCTCATTTCCTTTGTTGCTCTTCCTTTATTAATAAACTACACAAACTCACTGGTTGGCCCTCGGCTCTTATTAATGGCCTGCAAGGGCCATTCATGACACCTGGACTATTCCCCACCCAGAGGATGGTGCAGCCTTCTTCACAGGGAACAGAGGCGTATTACATGGCAATTTTGGGCATGGTACAATAACCCCTGCGTCTATCAATTCCTGTTAGATGCAGGGGTTATTGTACCATGCCTTGCTGTGCTTCTGGGCACAGAGGATATTGTTTCTGATAAGGCCTAAAATGAGATTTAGCATTTATTGTTACCAATTCTGCATTCTTCCTTAAGTCTACATCTGCCTTTCCTCTTGACCACAAGGAATTTTGAATTTCTGAGTGTTCATCTTCCTTTCCCTCTGTTAGAGGAAAAAAATCATGCTTGTGATTCTGGGACGTCAATGCTGACATCTTTTTGGACTTGTGCCACCCAGTTCAAAGGCAGTCTGCAGGTTTCAAGCTTCAGACAGTACTGAACTTTTGGATCAGGTGTGTCCTTCCATGATTGCTCACATTGTTCTGCTGAGTTCACAAACCTACCCACATCCTTCCACTGCATGTGTTTGGGTTTAATCAGTGCAATGTGAGGTGACTCTCAGTGTTTGAAATGACTGTTATCTTCATCAGATAATCTCACAGATGCCCCTGCATAACCCTTTGGTGACCAGTATAGATTTGTAATGACTATCCTGGAAGACGGGTTTGCAAAAAATGTTTTCTCAAATTTGTCATCTGTGCCACACAGATATTGACATAATGATGGGCTCAGAGAACACACAAACAGGCTCGGGAAGATTTAAGGCTTTTATTCAACAACTGGTGGTGTTCGAGTGCGTGAATGGAAGTGTGGATGTAGTGTGGGTGAACAGTGTGTGTCGAGGGTGGAACAGCTCGCTGTGCAGCCAGGTAACCCTGTGGACAGAGCAGAGCAGGGAATTAGCTACAGTCAAATGCCCCGTGGGAAAATAACCACAATGTACTGCTTACATGCAGGCGAGAAGGTGGCTGGCGTTGGCAATGCAGACGCTTCAGAATCAGAATCAGAATCAGAATCAGAATCAGATTTATTGCCATTGTTCATGTAGTACACAAACTAGGAATTTGTCTCGGTGCAATGCTGCAACATTAACATGATAAGATAAGAGAATAAAAACTATACATGCAATAAGTGTAGAATAAGAATGAGTAATACTAGTCAAAGCAGTTTTTAAATATATTAGCGAGCAGCAGATATTGTGGAGTACCACATAGTGCAGTCGGTAATGCAACAGAAACAGTGATGATTGACATGAGTCTGGTTGAGCTGCTGTACATAGTGCACGAGAGTCAATAAGTCACTTAGTGTTCAGCAGTCTGATGGCAGAGGGGAAGAAGCTGTTCATGTGCTGGGAGGTTTTAGTCTGAATGGACCGAAGTCTTCTACCTGAGGGGAGGGGGGCAAACAGTACGTGACCAGGGTGTGAAGGATCGGCTATGATCCGGCCTGCACACCTTCGGGTCCTGGAGATGTACAGGTCCTGGAGAGATGGGAGCTTGCAGCCGATCACCTTCTCAGCAGTGTGCACGACACGCTGCAGCCTTAGTCTGTCCCTGGCAGTGGCTCCTGCGTACCACACGGTTATGGAGGTGGTGAGGATGGACTCGATGATGGCTGTGTAGAACTGCACTAACATCTCGGTGGGTAGCTTGAGCTTCCTCAGCTGCCGCAGGAAGAACATCCTCTGCTGGGCCTTTTTGATGAGGGAGCTGATGGTCGGCTCCCACTTGAGGTCCCGGGTGATGGTGGTGCCCAAGAAGCGGAAGGAATCTGCAGTGGTGATGGGAGAGCCTGTGAGGGTGAGGGGGGGCAGAGGGGTTGTGACTTTCCTGAAGTCCACAATCATCTCCACTGTCTTCAGAGCGTTCAGCTGCAGGTTGTTGTGGCTGCACCAGGACGCCAGCTGGGCCACCTCTCTCCTGTAGACGGACTCGTCGCCGTTGGAGATGAGCCCGATGAGGGTGGTGTCGTCCACAAACTTGATCAGCTTAACAGACTGGTGGCTGGAGGTGCAGGAGTTGGTATAAAGGGAGAAGAGTAGGGGGGGAAAGTACACAGCCCTGGGGTGATCCGGTGCTGATGCTGACAGAGTCTGAGACAGTCTTCCCCAGCCGCACATGCTGCCTCCGGTCCGTCAGGAAGTCGGTGATCCACCTGCAGAGGGAGTCAGGCACGCCGAGCAGGGACAGCTTGTCCTGGAGCAGAGCGGGGCAGATGGTGTTGAATGCAGAGCTGAAGTCCACAAACAGGATCCTGGCATAGGTTCCCGGGGAGTCCAGGTGCTGCAGGATGGAGTGGAGGGCCAGGTTGACTGCGTCGTCTACAGACCTGTTGGCTCGGTAGGCAAACTGCAGTGGGTCCAGGAGGGCAGTGGTGATGGGCTTGAGGTGGGGCAGGACCAGGCGCTCAAAGGACTTCATGACTACAGAGGTGAGTGCTACAGGTCTGTAGTCATTAAGTCCAATGAGCCGTGGCTTCTTGGGGACAGGGATGATGGTGGAGGATTTGAGGCAGGTCGGCACGTGGCATAGCTTAAGGGAGGTGTTAAAAATGTCTGTGAAGACAGGAGCCAGCTCTTTCGCACAGTGTCTCAGGGTGGAGGGAGACACGCCGTCCAGACAGGGGGCTTTGCGCGGGTTCAGTCTGGAGAACTGTCTGTGCACATCCTGCTCGCTGATGACAAGGGCAGGGGGGGGAGGGGGGATCGCTTTTGATGAAGTAGGGACCGAGGAGGCTGTGGAGCTGGGGGGAGGGGGGAGTTGGACACAGCTGACAAGATGTCAAAACGGGCGTAATGTTGGGACAGTCTTTGGCAAAGGGCTTTGTCATCCTTACCTTTAGAAGCCTGAGGCCGATAGTTGGTGATTTGCCTCAGTCCTCTCCACACAGAAGCCGAGTCGTTAGCAGTGAACTGCTGCTGGAGTCTCTCAGAATACACAGATTTAGCTCTCCTCAGCTCTCTGTTAAACCAATATTTAACCTCCCTGTAGCAGTCCCTGTCTCCACTTTTCAACGCTGCTTCCTTCTCCTTCCTGATCTGTCTGAGCTTAGCAGTGAACCAGGGCTTATCATTAGAATAACTCACCCTGGTGTGCGATGGAAGAATGCTCTCCTCACAAAAGTGGATATATGAGTTCACAGTGTCCGTGTACTCATCCAGATCATGCGTGGCTCCTTTAAACCTGCCCCAGTCAGTTATTTCCATGCACGTTTCCAGCTTCTCCTCAGCTTCACTGGTCCATTTCTTCGTAGTGCTCACAACAGGTTTTGTGAGTTTCAGCCTCTGTCTGTATGTGGGAATGAGGTGGACCATCACATGAAACGATAGTCCGAGCGCAGCGCGGGGAACAGTGCGATACGCGTCCTTCACTGTGGTGTAACAGTGATCCAGCGTGTTTTTTCCTCTGGTTGGGCATTTAATAAACTGTTTGTATCGGGGGAGATCGTGGCTCAGATTGCTCTGATTAAAGTCGCCAATCACAATAACCAGAGAGTCCGGGAAAGTCCGCTCCGTATGTTGAATGTGATCCGCAAGCGTGCGCTGAGCCTCGCGCACGTCCGCGTCGGGCGGGATGTAGACAGCGGCAAGGATGAATGAGGCGAACTCCCGCGGGGAAGGACTCCTGGAGGACAGCGCGGCTGCGCGCTCCCGACGTGCTGGAGAGAGTGTGGCCGAGGAGAGGCGAGGAGGAGGAATTCCGCCACCCTGGAGGTCCACCTGTGCACAGGGGAGAAGCTGGAGAGAAGGTAAGATGAATAGGTCAGCTTACGTGCTTGGAGAGAGATGCGCTGGTCGGTAATGAAGCGGACGAGCGCTGGAGGTTTTGGGAGTGTTGACGAGCAGACGACTCCAGGCCGAAGTAGAGGGCAGAGAGGATTATATAGGCCGAGGCTGATGAGGCGCAGGTGTGTGCGCCACTGGTGCTGATGACTGGCGAGAGCGAGTTGTAACAGTACCCCCCCCCCCGATCAGCGCCTCCCGGTGCTGGCTTACCTGGGTGTGCCCGGTGGAACTCCGTGATGAGGTTCTTATCCAGCACCCAGGATGGGGGCACCCAGGATCTGCACTCAGGGCCATACCCTTCCCAATCCACCAAGTACTGGAGACCGCTACCATGGTGGTGGGCATCCAGGATGGCCATGACACCCCATGCTGGATTGCCGTCGATCATCCTGGGGGGAGGAGGGGTCCTGGGAGGAGGACAAAGATGGTCAGACACCACAGGTTTAATATGAGAGACGTGAAACGTCGGGCAGACCCGGAGGGAGGGGGGGAGAGCCAAACGCACAGCCACCAGATTGATAATCTTGGTAATAGGATAAGGGCCGATGAAGCGCTGTGCCAGCTTCTTCCTCTCAGCCTTCAGTTTAATGTCTTTAGTAGAAAGCCAAACTCGTTGACCCACCTGATACTCTGGAGCAGCCCTCCTGCGGTGATTGGTGACCCGAGAATTGCGCACCGTCGTGCGTAAAAGTGCCTGGCACGTCTTGGTCCAAATACGCCGGCAGCGCCTTAGATGAGCCTGGACAGATGGATCCACCACCTCACCCTCTTCCTCAGGGAACAAAGGCGGATCATACCCCAGGGACACCCGGAAGGGGGACATACCGATGGCTGAGGATAAGGTAGAGTTATGGGCGTATTCAACCCAAGGTAGGCAGGTGCTCCATGAAGAGGGGATGGATGAGGTGACGCAGCACAGGGCTGCCTCCAACTCCTGGTTAGTGCGCTCACACTGGCTGTTTGTTTGAGGATTGTGACCGGAGGACAGACTCACCATGGCCCCCAGTGCGTTGCAGAAGGACTTCCACACCTTGGACACAAACTGAGGACCCCAATCCGAGACGACATCTACTGGGATCCCGTGCAACCTGACGACATGTTGGATCAATAAGTTGGCCATCTCTCTCGCCGAAGGGAGCCCATGGAGAGGCATGAAATGGGCCACCTTGGAGAACCGGTCGACGATGGTCAGGATGGTGTCATAAGAGTTGGACTTGGGTGATGAAGACCAGAGCCACATGGGACCAGGGCCTCCCCGGGATCGGTAGTGGGCGGAGGAGACCCGCTGGGGGGGGACGTGGAGGTCTTACCTGTTGCGCACTGGGGACAGGCATGGACATAGTTAGTGACATCACCCCTAAGGCCAGGCCACCAAAAGGACCGTTGGAGGAGCTCCATCAGCCGGGAGATACCAGGGTGACAGGCAAACTTAGCTGTGTGAGCCCAGTGGATGACGTTGCCCCGGACCGAAGATGGAACGAATAGTCTCCCGACCGGACCGCCGCCAGGGTCGGGTTCCGCCTCCTGAGCCTTCTGGACCTTGGCCTTAATCCCCCATGAGACGGCCCCCACGACGCACGAGGTGGGCAGGATGGTGTGTTCTCGATCTTCTGGGTCTTCGGGCCCGAACTGTCTGGACAGCGCATCCGGTTTCCCATTCTTGGACCCGGGGCGGTAAGTGATGGTGAACTTGAAGCAACCGAAAAACAACGACCAACATGCCTGGCGGGCATTCAGGCGCTTGGCCGTCCTCAGGTACTCCAAATTCTTGAGATCGGTCTAGACCACAAATGGCTGAGCTGCTCCCTCCAGCCAATGGCGCCATTCCTGAAGAGCGAGCTTCACCGCCAGGAGCTCTCTATCCCAGACGTCGTAATTTCGTTCAGCAGGGGAGAGGCGTCGGGAGAAGAAGGCGCAGGGATGCACCTGCCCATCTGCACGTGAGCACTGGGACAGCACTGCCCCCACCCCCATGTCGGATGCGTCCATCTCGACCAGGCACTGGAGTGCCGGGTCAACCTGGGTGAGGACCCGGGAAGAAGCGAACTCGCGGACGTCCCCTTTTGGCTGAATCGGGCAGTCCTCCACAGAGTGCTGGTCACCCCCGCAATACATGCAGAGGCCCAAATCTGGTGGCAGTCTAGCCCGACCGACCAGCATTGCCTCAGTGTCGTCGGCGGACCCAGGAGCGGGTAACGCCAGGGGGCGAGACTGAGGGACCCGGGCGGAAGCTCTGCTCGAGCGGCCGGAAGCCCTCCGCTCAGCGGCCCGTTCCCTCAGCCTATTATCCAAATTAATGGCAAGGGAAAGTAGATCAGATAACCGGTCCGGCATGTCCCGGGAGGCCAGCACGTCCTGTAAAGATGAATTTAGGCTGCGGGCGAAGATGCTGAAGAGCGCAGCTTCGCCCCACCCAACTTCCGTCGCAACCACCTGGAAGTTGACAGTGTAGTCGACTTCCCTGGTGAAGGTTAAGCAGCCGGGTGGTTAAGACGTTATCTCGGTCCGAGTGGTCAGAAACTTCCTTAAAATCATGCACGAATTGGGCGTAGGTCAGGTTCGCATAGCTGGGCCTTGCCATGATGGCATAAGCCCAAGCTAGCGCCCGCCCTTCCAGAAGATTAGCCACGTACCCAATCCGGCTATGATCTGAAGGAAAGTCTCTGGGAACACGCTGAAACATCGACTCACATTGCAGGAGAAACCCACGCACCTCACCGAGTTTCCCGCTGAAGCGCGCGGGGGAAGGAATGGGAGTGAGTTGGGTCAGCGGTCCTGAGCTAGCTAAGCTAGCCAAGGAGGGAACCGCAGCTGGCCCACCGAAAGATGCCGGAGGGAAGGCCTGTGGAGGATCCAGGCGGTCTAATCGTTGGACAATTTGGGTAAGTTGATTGAAAATCACCTGTTGCTGATGAGCGATTAAATCCACCCGAGCCTCGAGGGTGGAAAATCAGCGCGCGAGCCCACTGTCCGCTGAGCCACTTTGCTGGAGTCGTACTGACATAATGATGGGCTCAGGGAACACACACAAAGGCTCAGGAAGATTTAAGGCTTTTATTCAACAACTGGTGGTGTTTGAGTCCGTGAATGGAAGTATGGATGTAGTGTGGGTGAACAGCATGCGTCGAGGGCAGAACAGCTCGCCGTGCAGCCAGGTAACCCTGTGGACAGAGGAGAGCAGGGAATTAGCTACAGTCAAACGCCCCGTGGGAAAATAACCACAATGTACTGCTTACGTGCAGGCAAGAAGGTGGCTGGCGTTGGCGATGCAGACGCTTGCCTGGAGGACAGCGCGGCTGCGCACTCCCAACATGATGGAGAGAGAGTGGCCGAGGAGAGGCGAGGAGGAGGAATTCCGCCGCCCTGGAGGTCCACCTGTGCACAGGGGAGAAGCTGGAGTGAAGGTAAGATGAATAGTGCAGCTTACGTGCTTGGAGAGAGATGCGCTGGTCGGTAACGAAGCGGATGAGCGCTGGAGGTTTTTGGAGTGTTGACGAGCAGACGACTCCAGGCCGAAGCAGAAGGCAGAGAGGATTATATAGGCCGAGGCTGATGAGGCGCAGGTGTGCGCACCACTGGCGCTGATGACTGGCGAGAGCGAGTTGCAACAGATATCTGTCATACATGTTGCAATGATACTGATTTGTGGCCCTCTTAGTTGTAGGAATCTGTGTTTTGAAATGTTGCATTGTTTTCGCCGCCAAGTTCTCCGTCACCCCGGTTAGTCTTGCCGGTACCAAGCGGAGTGAATATGAGTACCTTGGCACTTCAAAACCTTGCAGCACATTAGTTTCTGCCACATGTGCGAAGTGTCATGCTCTCATACCACCTTCTGTCAGAATTACAGCGATATTGAGAGTTGTAAGCAAATCCCTACCTAATAGGTTTACCGGACATGCTTGTGACAAGATAAATGAACCTTCTGCAATACCCCCTGTGACAGGATCTTTTACTCGTACAATTTCAGAAAGATGTTCTGTTTTCAGTTTACCATTTGCTGATTTAACAATCACTGTGTGTTCTGATTTTGTGAACTCCTCAACATCCAGGCCTGAAATGACAGATCTACAAGCGCCTGTATCACAAAGAAATTTCAAAGGAGTTCCCTGAACTTCTAGAGTAACCTCTGGTAAACACTCTAGTATCATTATTAGGTCAAAGTCAGGTAAATGAAAAATGTCAGCTGTGTCATTGTCAGTTTTAGTTGCTGTACTTAGCTTTGGGTCGGCTAGTCACATGCTGGGATGTGTCAGTTCTTGTCATGGTGGCTGGGCGGCACGGAGTCCCCTTCCCTCCTCCCAGTTCTGTGGCTGAACAGGGCAATACTTTTTCCAATGACCTTTCTGTCCACAAAGCCGACAGGTGTCATGGTCCCACCATCGGGGGTTTGCAGCCCCAGCTCCACGGCCCCTACTCCCTCCTCCACATTGGGAACCCTGGAAAAATACAGAAGCGGGGCAAGCAAAGACCTCCCCCTGAGGGTCAGCAATTACATAAACAGGAGTGGGCTTCACTTTAGCCTTTTTCTCCTTCCTCTCCACCCGCTCCTCCTCAAGCCTCTCTGCATGCTTTGCATAAGTCAGCACATCAGCAAATGAACATGTACAATATGTCACAAGGTGTTTGCGTATGTACTGTGCTAAATTGGGATGCATGTTCTGCAGGAATACACTTTTCAAATGTTGCCAGTAGGGCTTTGAACCTGTGTCTGTGTTAGGCTTTAGCAAACCGGAATGATTGTCAAAGACATCTTGTAATCTCCACCTATAGACTTCAATACCTTCTGCCTTGTTCTGAGTGGTGTTCTGTATAACTGTCCAATCATGCTTTAATCTCCACTTGTTTGCAATGCAATCATTTAATTGTCCCACCCATTGATCCAGTGTTGCATCAGATGGTGCCAGGGCCTGATTGTCATCAGCTTTTGGGTTTCAATCACATGAAACTGCATGCCAATCACCTTTTAGGGCCTTCCTGTAGGCCCTCTCGGTCTCCTGGCCATTTAACTTGAAATTTTGAAGGAAGTTTGCCATCCCTTCAAAAAAACTGTCTAGGTTTATCTTTAGGATGTGGAATTTATTTAACCGCTTCAGAAAAAATCTGCATCAGTCCAAGGTCTGCAGACCGGAATTATAGGTTGGTGTTGAATGGCATGTGCCTGATCATCATCTGTAGCTGGACCTGTATAAACTGGATTAGAAAGCTCAATCATGGGGAACTGAACTATGGTGTAAAATTGATCACACTGTTCTTCCTTAATGTGTTTAGCTGTGGATGAAGACGGGTGTGTGTGTTTGATGTTGCATAGCATGAGGGTGCATAGGTACTTATCTCTTTTGCGAATCTGGAAGGCTGTAATCTCGAGCCATAATCTGCTATAATTTTAGGCTTCACATCTAGGGTCTGAGGAGGAGGAATTGCCGTAGCCTCGGCCGCAGCAGGAGATGGAGGAGGAGGAGGAGGAGGACCCGCAGCTGGAGCCATGGGGACTGGCCGTGCTTCAAGGCTGGGATAGAGAGGAGAGGGAGTCCGACGCCGGCCCACATGGAAATTTGAAACACAAGGCCCATTAGTCAAATCTTTTTTTCTTTTTTTTTTTTAATTACAAACATCTGAGTCCTTGGAAGTCTGGCAATGTCTGTTTACTGCCACCTTATCTAAATCAGCCTGACGTTGCCTTGCAACTTGAAGCCATTGTTCAGCTTCAATAAGACCATATTTCAACTCCTTCCTTTTACACCCATCTGCAGCCAATTTGATGGCTGAGACTAAGCTCTCACAGTCATTAACCCTAAGTTTACTGGTGAAATTAAATTTCTTTCTCCATTTTGCTAGAAACCTTGTACTATTTCTGTCGTTTCTGTTCATATATTTACCATCACCAGACAACACAAAGATTTCATTCTCATCTTGCCGTGTTCTGCAACCCTTACAGTAAAACAAGCTATTTTTTCTACCTGTCTGAATATTTTGAGGCTCCCCTGTGCTATGTTGTTTCCTGAAACAACAACCCATTTTAAAAAGTTTTTTTTTTTTTTCCCCCCCCACAGATCAGCAGCTACACACCTCTTTTTATTTATTTATTTTTTTCTCAACCACACTCACACACGCACACAAGGACAGACAGGGCCCACACAGAAATGATCCTCTCTCTGTTATCCACACAAGGTCACAGCTAGACAAAACACACACACACAATGAAAAGCTTCAGATTTTTACCCACACACAAAGCAGCATGAAAATTACTTCAATTAATCTCACAAAACTGGCAACTTCATTGGAGAACGTGCACATCTGGCAATCACACACACTCACTGCAGTGTGAAGGTCCTACTATTTTTTTCTACACCACTGTGAAAACACAACACAACTCAACTCCTCTTACTCAAAAGTACTATTTGCAAATTCCCATAATTTTAATCATTTCCCAAGAGGATAACAATTAATTAACCAACTCTTTTGTGTGCCACAATGACCAAAAAAAATCACAAAAACAACTTTAAAACTCCGCGCAACCTTCTCCTTCCTCCCTCGCAGAAAAACTCTGTCTCTCTCACCAGAACAGATTTCTCGAAGCACAAGACACAAACACAAAGAAACAGACAAACTACAGTAACTTTTAACCAAACCAGCGCTACAACAAGACTTATGACAAATACCGGTAACACAGAAAATCAGTGGTCACTGTATATTTCCCCATAGTATCTTGCAAGGATTAACGTAAAACCTGCAATATTGCCAGACAGAATGATGCACCTCAGAACACCCTGCGCAATATTATCCAGCATTTTTTTTTTCAAATCCAATGCTCACTTTGGCAGACTAACAAAATCTTCCCTGAACCTATGAATTAACAGCTCACTGCAGTATTGAGGCAGAATCTCACCTTGAAAAATATCAAAAAAGTTCACTGGACAATAATTATACAGCATCCATTCATCCATCTTCTACCGCTTTTAATTATACAGTGTCTTGCGTTAATTCCTGCAGGCAACACATCTGAGCCTCCACCTCGCCGACACAAAATTTCCCAACGCTAACAAATCCTGGATCAAACCAGCGATTTAGTGCAAGCAGAAATT
The DNA here is from genome assembly GCA_020510985.1 of Pholidichthys leucotaenia. Classification (NCBI taxonomy): domain Eukaryota; kingdom Metazoa; phylum Chordata; class Actinopteri; order Cichliformes; family Pholidichthyidae; genus Pholidichthys; species Pholidichthys leucotaenia. The sequence goes on from CM035842.1 coordinate 267,072,736, forward strand.
TAACCAAGCTTTCCGGTGTCAAACGGCTCAGGCCTTAAAAACCACATCAACACACATGTTCTACTCAACAAATGAATAACTTACTCATACTTGATCTGCCTTATTGAATTCTGGAAGACCCGTCAGAACCACGCAGCTCTCCGACGTTTCCAAGGCTTCTGGAGAGATTCTGCCTTTTTTAACCGCTCCCAAAAAACCTGGGTTCACCTCCAGACTGTGCACAGTCTTCGGTCTTGATTCACCAGAAAACACTGTGGATTCTTTATCTGGGTCCCTGTTTGGGCGCCAAATAATAGAATAAAATTGAATTGATTGAGACTGAATCAATAATCAATAGGCGGCTTCCAAGTCATGAACCATTTATTTAACTCTGATCAGAGGAGGAAAGACTTACAGCTTGACCGTCCCAGAGTCTGCCACTCTCATTCACTGACCACACATTCCAAGTCTGGTGTCTTATAGGGGAAAAAAAACAGACCTTGACTTTATCAATATGTTGGAGACGGCTGTGAAGTCATCTCCCCAGAGACAGCTTAAGCATCCTATTCTATAGCTGATTTCTGGCATCCTAACCAGGGCAGGTTGGTATGACAAGAGCAATATAACCTGGTCATTATCTGCGTCATTCTCTACAACTTTGCTAACCTAATCTCAAGCAGGCATCCACTTACAAAAACATTCCAGACCCTGAGACATGAAAAGGACAAGAGATGCAGTAATGGCTCATTCAACGCACCAAAATACAGACATAATATATAAACGAATAATATAGAGATGAAATTATATAGAATAATACAGAAGAACATAAAAATGCCCTATAAGCCCCCCAAAATCTTCTGGATTAAACAGCACTTGTTCAGAATTTTAGGACAAACTCCTACCTTTGCCCCATGTCCTGAAGCTCTTACTACAATCAAATGCTTATCCAGTAAGGATTAAGTACAACCCCCAATTCCAAGTATTAATTGAGTTAATGTGTTCAATGCATTTTTCCTGTTTCATCATAATTTATTACATATGCCTTTGTTAACAGACTAAAAGTGTGTGTGTGTGTGGGGGGGGAGTTGTCCAACGCTTGCTGGCTTTGTCTCTTGGGTGGGGCTGGGTCTGGCCCAGGGCCCCTTGTGCTGGAGGGGGCTTTACCCCTCTGGGTCGAGGTCGGGTGTGCGCTGGTGGTGCAGGCCGGCCCTGGCGCATCCTTGTGTGGTGGGGTCGTGCCCTTCCTGGGGCCCTGGCAGCGTTCTGGGGACTGATGCCTGCGTCTCATCGGGGTCGCCCTCTCCCCCCATCCTTCACGGCCTGCGGGTGTGGGTGTGCGTGTCTATACGTGTGAGTGTGTGTGCACATGCATGTGTGCAGGTGTGCATGAGTGTGGGTGTGAGGAGGTTTGTGTGTGTGTGTGGGTGCGGATGTGAGTGCATGTGCACGTGTGTGTTGTGTGTGGGCATGCGGGGTTGTGTGTAGGTGTAGGTGGGCATGTGTGATGGTAAGTGTGTGTGTGTGTGTGTGTGTGCACATGAGGGCGTGTGTGTGGGGGGGGGGGTGTGGGTACCTGTGGGTGGACGTGTGGGGGTGGAGGATGTGTGTGTTGGTGGGGGGACCTCGTGGGGTGGTGGGGGTGTGTGGACCATCTGGTGGATCGGGGGTTAACGGTTTGGGTCCTTCTTTTCAGTTCAATTCAATTCAACTTTATTTATATAGCACCATTTCACAACAGTCATCTCATAGCACTTTCAACTGTAGGGGGAACCCCCACAGTTGCAGAAAGACCCCAGCAATTAGGCGAACCCCTGTAAGAAAGCACTGGGGGATGGTGGAGAGGAAAAACTCCCTTGTAACAGGAAGAAGCCTCTAGCAGAACCAGGCTCAGGGAGGGGCAATTATCTGCTGTGACTGGCTGGAGGGTGAGGGGACAGAGGAGATGAAAAGAACAGACATGTAGAGAGCAAACAGCACGATGGAGACTCAATCTATGGGAGAGAACAAACAGATGTTAATGACCAGCAAAAAAAAAAAAAAATATTTCATTGAGAGTGAAGAAAGGAGTGAGGCACAGTGCATTATTGGAGGTCCCCCGGCTGACTAAACCTATTAGCAGCATAACTAAGGGAGGGTTCAGAAACACATGATCCCTCCCTTATTGTAGGCTATATCAAAAAGGAAGGTTTTAACCCTATTCTTAAAAACAGAGATCGAGTCTGACTCCCGAATCCAGATTGGCAGCTGGTTCCACAGGAGAGGAGCTTGATAAATGAAGGCTCTGCCTCCCATTGTACTTTTGGAGATAAGATAAGATAAGATAAGATAAGATAAGATAAGATAAGATAAGATAAGATAAGGTGAGCCTTTATTAGTCCTACAATGGGGAAATTCCAGGATTGCAAAAGCACAGAGACAGCAACACTCAGAGCAATAATTAAGAAGATAAGAAAATAAGAGCAGTGAATATACATATGTACACATAACTATATAAGTATATATACAGAGTGCGGAGCATTGTAGCTAGATGGAATAAACAGCATAACCGTCTATTTAGTTACCCTACATGGTATGAATATGTACCCATACATATTGTCACCCTCCGTAGTGACTGATATTGTCCTAGTTGTATGTTGGAGGGGACCATTTGTGTAAGTCTGTTGCGTCTTTTGCATTCAATACTATTAGGTTGTCACGTTTTTTTGCTGTCTCTGCGAGCAGCCCTGCTTAGGTTATACAGTCTGACAGCCGTAGGTAGGAAGGACCTGTGAAACCTCTCGGTCACGCACCTAGGATGATGTAGTCTACTGCTAAATGAGCTCCTCAGTGGTATGTCCTGCATAGGGTGGAACTCGGACTCCAGCAGAGATGACAGTTTAGCCACCATCCTTCTCTCTCCTATCTCCTCCACTGTGTCAAGGCGTTTCCCCAGGACAGAGCTAGCTTTCTTGATTAGTTTGTTCAGTCTCTTCCTATCGGCTGCTGTAATGCCACTGCCCCAGCAGACCACTCCAAAAGTGATGGCTGATGCCACCACCGTGTCATAGAATGTCTTCAACAGCACCCCTTGTACACCAAAAGACCTGAGCCTCCTCAGTAGGAACAACCTGCACTGTCCCTTCTTGTAGAGTGCGTCGGTATTGTGTGACCAGTCTAGTTTATTATACAGATGAACACCCAGGTACTTGTAGGATGTCACCATCTCAATGTCTGTTCCCTGTATGTTTACTGGTGCTGTGAGGGGTTGTCCTTGCCTACGGCAGTCCACCACCAGCTCCTTAGATTTCCTCGCGTTGATCTGGAGGCAGTTCCGATGGCACCAGTCCATGAAGTCCTGGATAAGTACTCTGTACTCAGCTTCATCTCCGTTGGAGATGAGGCCGACGATCGCAGAGTCATCAGAGAACTTCTGTAGATTGCAGTGTGTTGTGTTGTGTGAGAAGTCCGCAGTATAAAGGGTGAACAGGAAGGGAGCCAAAACCGTTCCCTGGGGGGGGCCCGTGCTACCGATGATCGTGTCGGACACACAATCCCGGGTTCTCACAAACTGTGGCCGGTTAGTGAGGTAGTCCAGGATCCATGATGACAGGTGCTGGTCCACCCCTGCGCACAGCAGCTTGTCCTTCAGGATCATCGGTTGGATGGTGTTGAAAGCACTGGAGAAGTCAAAGAACATGATCCTCACCACGTTCCCGGGCTTCTCCAGGTTCGACAGGGAACGATGAAGGAGGAAGATCACTGCATCCTCCACCCCAATGCCATGCTGGTAGGCGAACTGGAGTGGATCCACCGCTGGTCCCACCAGGGGGCGGAGGTGAGCAAGGAGCAGTCTCTCCAGGGTCTTCATCATGTGAGACGTCAGGGCCACTGGTCTGTAGCTGTTCAGGTCTTTGGGGTGGGAAGTCTTTGGTACAGGTACCACACAAGATGTTTTCCACAACTGTGGTACCCTCCCCAGCTTCAGGCTCAGGTTGAAGATGTGCTCCACAATCCCACACAGCTGGTCTTTGCAGGACTTGAGGAGCTTCGCGCTGATGCCGTCCGGTCCTGAGGCCTTCCTCGCCTTGATCTTCCTCAGCTCCATCCTCACCTGGGTCTTCGTGAGGGTCAGTTTGGGGGGCTGTGTGCTGGGAGTGGGGGGGTGCTGGTGGAGTGGGGTGTGGACAGCAGGTCTCGATGACTTTAGAGGCAGCAGTGGTTGTTGTGCAGTCGGGGGGGAGGGCGGTTGGTCAAACCTATTAAAAAACAGGTTCAGATTGTTTGCCCACTCCCTGCCCTCCATGGCCTGCGAAGAGGTATTCTGGAGCCCAGAGATAGTTTTAAGGTTTCTCCAGACCCCGCCGATGTTGCTCTGTTACAGCTTGTCCTCCATCTTCTTCCTGAAGCTGTCCTTGCCTTCTCTGATCTTTCTCCTCAGCTCCCTCTGTACGGACTTCAGCATCTCCCTGTTCCCTGACCTGAAGATCCTCTTCTTCTCTCTCAGAAGTGTTTTTTTATCTCAGGGTTGATCCAGGGTTTGTTGTTCAAGCAACACCGTATGGTCTTGGTGAGTACGGTGTTGTCCACACAGAAGCTGATGTAGTCCGTGATGGTTTGAGTGAGGCCATCGATGTCCTCACCATGTGGATCGCAGAGCTGCTCCTAGGCAGTGGTTTCAAAACAGTCCTTTAGAGCGTCCATTGCCTACTCAGACCATAACTTCACTGTGCGCATGACCGGAGGTTGTCTGTGTACTAGGGGTTTGTACACCGGCAGGAGATGAACCAAGATGTGATCCGATCTCCCGAGTCGGGGGAGTGGTGATGAGGTGTACGCCTCCTTAGTGTTTGCATAGAATAAGTCCAGTGTTTTATTGTCTTTAGTGTGGCATGTGACATACTGGGTGAACGTGGGCAGAATGGGGGACAGTGAAATATGGTTGAAATCACCTGAGATGAGTAGGAGAGCATCTGGGTGTTCTGTCAGCAGCCTGCCAGTTACGAAGTGAATGGCGTCACGCGCTGTCCCTGCGTTCGCCGTCGGATTTGCATAAATAACAATGTAGATCATGTGTGAGTATTCCCTCGGGAGATAGGTAGGCCGGATGCTAACAGCTAGCAACTCAGTGTCTTTGTTGCAGTGTTGTTGTTTAACCGTGATATGTCCCGGTCTGCACCAGCTGTTATTGACATACATTTTCACTCCTCCGCCCCTTGCCTTCCCACTGTCTAGTGTCCGGTCTGCCCGTATTGTGTGGAAACCCTCCAGTTCGATGTTAGCATCTGTTGTTAGTTCTGTTAGCCACATCTCAGTAAACAACTTCAAGCTAATCTCTCTGAAGACGCTCTCGTAGCGGGAGATAGCCGCTAGCTCGTCAGTCTTATTGAGTACCGATCGTACATTCTAGCGATCGTACATACATTCGTAGATTCTAGGTATTACAAGTAGTCCTGCATTTTGGGAGCGTAGTGCTCTGTTAGAATAATACGGTAATATCAGATCTTTTAAATAAAAAGCGGCCTGATTGTTTAGAGCTTTGTAAGTAAGAAGCAGGATTTTAAACTTAATTCTAAATTCTATGGGAAACCAATGAAGGGAGGCCAGAACCGGAAAGATATGATCTCTCTTTCTAGTACCTGTTAAAACTCTTGCTGCAGCATTTTGGATCAGCTGAAGACTTTTTAAAGATGTTTTAGGACAATCTGATAGTAAAGAATTACAATAAGCTAATCTTGAGCTAACAAAAGCGTGATTCAGTTTCTCAGCATCACTCTGAGACAAGATGCTCCTAATCTTGGCAAGATTACGGAAATGATGGAAGGCAGTCTTAGAAACAAATTTAATATGTGAATTGAAAGACAGATCTTGATCAAAAATAATTCCAAGGTTCCTCACAGAGCTATTAAGAGAAAGAGTAACCGTATCCAAACTGAAAGTTCGATTTGGAAAGGTATTTCTAAGGTTTCTTGGACCAACAAGAATGACTTCAGTCTTATCTGAATTTAATAGCAGGAAAATACAAGTCATCCAAGCTTTGATTTCCTTAAGACAGGCTTCCAACTTGGCTAATTGATTACTATCATCTGGCTTCATTAACAGGTATAATTGTGTGTCATCAGCATAACAATGAAAATGTATACAGTGCTTTCTAATAATGTTGCCTAACGGAAGCATATATAAACTAAAAAGAGTAGGGCCTAGCACAGATCCCTGTGGAACTCCATGACTGAGCTTTGAATTGAAAAAAAAAAACTCATTATTGACATGAACAAACTGGAACTTATCAGATAAATAAGATCTAAACCACTGCAACAAAGTTCCATTAAGTCCAACATAGTGTTCTAATCTATCAAGTAGAATATTATGATCGATAGTATCAAAAGCTGCACTAAGGTCTAAAAGGACAAATACAGAAACAAGTCCATTATCAGATGCGATGAGGAGGTCATTAGTGACCTTCGCTAAGGCTGTTTCAGTACTATGATGGATTCTAAACCCAGAATGAAACTCTTCAAGTAAACCATTTCCCTGCAGGTGGTCAAATAATTGCGTAGCAACAACTCTTTCTCACATTTTTGAAATGAAAGGGAGATTAGAGATTGGTCTATAGTTTGCTAAAGCTCCTGGATCTAGCGTTGGCTTTTTGAGTAAGGGTTTAATTACAGCCATTTTAAAAGCCTGTGGTACATGGCCTAAAGTCAATGAAGAATTGATTATATGAAGAATAAAGCTACCAATAAGTGGAAAGACTTCTTTCAGTAACCTGGTAGGAATAGGGTCTAAAAGACAAGTTGAAGGTTTGGATGAGGAAACTATTTTGTCTAACTGTAAAAGGTCAATTGGAGTAAACTCATCAAGACAGATATCAGTTGAAGGAGTTGTAGTAGTTACTGTATTTAAGTTAACGGTGGGAAGAATCTGATTGATTTTATCTCTGATGGATTAAATTTTATTATTAAAAAACTTCATAAAGTCCTGACTAGTAAGCTCTAAGGGAATGCTAAGATTGATAGAGTCCTGACTCTTTGTCAACCTGGCAACAGTAGTGAAAAGAAATCTGGGATTATTCTTGTTCTCTTCTATTAATGCAGAATAATGACTTGTTCTAGCTTTTCTAAGGGATTTTTTTATAAATTAAAAGATAATTTCTCCAAGTTAAACAGATTTCATCTAAATTAGTGGAGCACCATTTTCTTTCTAATTGACGAGTCTTCTGTTTTAAGCTACGAGTTTCTGTGTTGAACCAAGGAATTAGAAATCTCTGATTAGACTTTTTCTTTTTTAAGGGGGCCACCAAGTCTAGAGTCTGATGCGGAGAAGCTGAAACACTATCTACCATGCTATCAATTACAGAAGGAGCAAGCTGTCTATAGCTTATTTCCGTTGTGTTGACACATGGCATAGAGGAAACAATCTGCATAAATTTGGTAACAGCATCATCTGAGAGGCATCTACTGTAGTAATATTTTTCTTTAGAAGCCAAATAGAAATAGTAAAGTCAAAGGTTAACAGACAATGGTCTGACTGTACAGGGTAATGAGGAGACACTACCAGATTTTCTATTTCTATGCCATATGTCAGAACAAGGTCCAACGTATGGTGGAGATAATGAGTAGAATTCCCTACTTTCTGAGAAAACCCAGTCGAGTCTAATATTGAATTAAATGCAACATTAAGGCAGTCACTATCTACATCTACAGTGGGGCAAAAAAGTATTTAGTCAGCCACCAATTGTGCAAGTTCTCCCACTTAAAAGATGAGAGAGGTCTCCAATTTTCATCATAATTATACCTCAGCTATGAGAGATAAAATGAAAAAAAAAAAAATCCAGAAAATCACATTGTCTGATTTTTAAAGAATTTATTTGCAAATCATGGTGGAAAATAAGTATTTGGTCAAGAACAAAAGTTCATCTCAATACTTTGTTATATACCCTTTGCTGGCAATGACAGAGGTCAAACATTTTCTGTAAGTCTTCACAAGGTTTTCACACACTGTTGCTGGTATTTTGGCCCATTCCTCCATGTAGATCTCCTCTAGAGCAGTGATGTTTTGGAGCTGTCGCTGGGCAACACAGACTTTCAACTCCCTCCAAAGATTTTCTATGGGGTTGAGATGTGGAGACTGGCTAGGCCACTCCAGGACCTTGACATGCTTCTTACGAATCCACTCCTTTGTTTCCCGGGCGGTGTGTTTGGGATCATTGTCATGCTGAAAGACCCCGCCACGTTTCATCTTCAATGCCCTTGCTGATGGAAGGAGGTTTTCACTCAAAATCTTCCAATACATGGCCCCATTCATTCTTTCCTTTACACGGATCAGTCGTCCTGGTCTCTTTACAGAAAAACAGTCCCAAAGCATGATGTTTCCACCCCCAAGCTTCACAGTAGGTATGGTGTTCTTTGGATGCAACTCAGCATTCTTTCTCCTCCAAACACGACAAGTTGAGTTTTTACCAATAAGTTCATTTTGTTTTCATCTGACCATATGACATTCTCCCAATCCTCTTCTGGATCATCCAAATGCTCTCTAGCAAATTTCAGACGGGCCTGGACATGTACTGGCTTAAGCAGGGGGACACATCTGGCACTGCAGGATTTGAGTCCCTGGCGGCGTAGTGTGTTACTGATGGTAGCCTTTGTTACTTTGGTCCCAGCTCTCTGCTGGTCATTCACAAGGTCCCCCCGTGTGGTTCTGGGATTTTTGCTCACTGTTTCTCGTGATCATTTTGACCCCACAGGGTGAGATCTTGCATGGAGCCCCAGACCGAGGGAGATTATCAGTGGTCTTGTATGTCTTCCATTTTCTAATAATTGCTCCCACAGTTGATTTCTTCACACCAAGCTGCTTACGTATTGCAAATTCAGTCTTCCCAGCCTGGTGCAGGTCTACAATTTTGTTTCTGATGTCCTTTGACAGCTCTTTGGTCTTGGCCATAGTGGAGTTTGGAGTCTGACTGTTTGAGGTCGTGGACAGGTGTCTTTTATACTGATAACGAGTTCAAACAGGTGCCATTTATACAGGTAACGAGTGGAGGACAGAGGAGCCTCTTAAAGAAGAAGTTACAGGTCTGTGAGAGCCAGAAATCTTGCTTGTTTGTAGGTGACCAAATACTTATTTTCCACCATAATTTGTAAATAAATTTTTAAAAATCAGACAATGTGATTTTCTGGATTTTTTTTTTTTTTCTCCTTTAGTCTCTCATAGTTGAGGAAAACCTATGATGAAAATTGGAGACCTCTCTCATCTTTTAAGTTGGAGAACTTGCACCATTGGTGGCTAACTAAATACTTTTTTGCCCCACTGTACATGTATTTTAAAGTCCCCTACTATAATTATTCTATCTGATTTCAGCACTAAATCAGCTAAGAATTCAGCAAATTTGGATAAAAATTCTGAGTAGGTTGATGGAGGACGATAAACTATGGCAAATAAAATTGGGTTTAGCCTAAAATTGCTAAAATGCCCAATACTGAGGACCAGGCCCTCAAAGGAATTAAAACATGTTTTTTGCTTTACATTAACTAGTAATTTGGAATGGTAAATTGTTGCAACTCCTCCTCCACGACCAGAACTTCTGGGATTTTGACAGTTTAAATAACCAGAGGGAGTTGATTCATTTAAACCAATGTAACCATCTTGTCCTAACCAAGTCTCTGTAAGGGATATTAAATCAATCTGATGATCATTTAACAGATCATGGACTAGCAGAGACTTAGGAGTTAGAGACCTAATATTTAACAAACTGTGGCTTATATTATTCATATATCCATACCTACATATGTATAGACATAAGGGGAATGTTTAGAGATTGCATATGTGGAATGACCTCACGTCTCAGAGCAGGACAATAGGTCTCGACCACCAGCGAAGATCAACGAGCAGACGGAGACTCAGCGGTGGAGACCTGAATGGACTTCCTGACCCCCCAGGGTCAGGTGGAGGAGAGAGAGGACAGTAGAAGGAGATAACGCGGATGTGTGATGTCGGCTTTGTTATGCAATGTCTTTTGTTGTGTGAGGTATAAGTATGAAGGCCTGACTGCACTCAGCCTCTTATTCTGCTTCTGCATTGAGATGAGACATGTTAGGGACTGGAAGCCGACAATAAAACCTGATTTATAAAATCACTTCGCTTCCTTATTTCAAGCTCCCTACATTGGTGACCAGACGTGAGAATGGACCAAAGATGTTCTCCCGCTACAGGCTCGTCAGAGGCGACCCAAGCAAGTGCCGTCGCCAACGCAGACAGGGGAACGGATGGAAGACGTTCCCCCACAGCAGAATCGTCAGAGACGGCCCAGCCAAGCGCCGTCCCAAACCCTGTCGTGAGAACGGACGAAAGGCGTTCTCACGCTGCGGACTCGTCAGAGGCGGCCCAAGCAAGCGCCGTCGCCGTCAAACTCCCAGAGTTCTGGCAAAATGACCCGAACTCGTGGTTCCAGCAGGCTGAGGCTCAGTTTGCACTCGCGGGGGTGATGGCTGACGAGACCAAATTTTACCACATCGTCGCCAGACTCAATGCCGCCACAGCATGATGCGCGCTGAGCATTATACAACAGCCGCCCGCCAACGACAAATACAAGGAACTGAAGGCGACCCTCATCGAGAGTTTCGTCCCCTCAGCCGAGGAAAGGGCCGGGAGGATACTGGCGATTTACGGCCACGGGGAGTGCAGACTGATGGCCCTCATGGAAGACATGCTGCAGCTGAGGGAGGCAGACAACGACAACTTCCTCTTTCAACACATCTTCCTCAGCACTCTGCCGACGCACATGAGAGGGATCCTGGCCAACATGCGGTGTAAGACCCAGCAGGACTTCCGTGCACTGGCCCGAGAAGTGCAGCGGCTCATCAACTCCTGCGGCGAGCAGATGGCCACAGCAGCATCGCCAGATCTCGGCGTGGAAGCCCAGAGCATCGGAGAATCACAGGCGACGGAGCAGAACCCGCCCACCATGGCAGCGATGCGACCAAGGTGCAGCAAACAGGATGACCTCTGCTACTACCATCGACGTTTCGCCGAGAGGGCATACAAATGCGTGCCCCCCTGCAGTTTCAAGAGCCGGGAACCGTTAGCAGCTATGGCTCTCGGCGAGACAAACAAGCTTCTCTACGTGACTGACGGACGCTCCGGGAGACAGTTCCTCTTCGACACTGGAGCTCAGGTGAGCTTCATCACCTCGTCCTACGCAGACCGGGCAACAGGACCCCGTGGAAACGGAGCGATGGCAGCTAACGGCTCAATCATCGACACTTTTGGTGAAAGAAACCTGCCTCTGTCCATTCACAGCCGCAACTATAGGTGGACCTTTATTATAGCGGCGGTGAGTTTTAACTTGTTGGGTGCTGATTTCTTATGTGCACATGGGTTGTTAGTCGATCTTGCAAACAGACGCTTAGTTATTTTCATTCATTTCAGTCATTTTCTTCTATCCCCTGTTCAGCTCGAGTGTCCCCACCACCCGTGCAGGCCAGCGTCGCCACAGCAGGAGGTAAGTTTGACCAACTCCTCACCCAATTTCCAGCACTCACAGTTCCCAAATTTTCGGCAACAGTAGCGAAACACGGGGTGGAACACTTCATCCCCACAACAGGCCCACCTATTTTCGCTAAAGCTCGGCGCTTAGACGCGACCAAGCTCGCCATAGCACGCGTCGAGTTTGCCAGCCTGGAAAAACTGGGCATTATTTGGCGCTCGAAAAGCCCTTGGGCATCGCCACTACATATGGTCCCGAAAACCAACGGTTCCTGGAGACCCTGTGGTGATTACCGCAGATTAAACAATGCGACAGCACATGACAGCTACCCAATCCCTCACATTCAGGATTTTTCACTACATCTGGCGGGTGCGCGCATTTTTTCTAAAATAGACCTGGTCCGCGGCTACCACCAAGTTCCGGTTCGACCTGAAGACGTCCCTAAAACGGCTGTAATAACCCCTTTTGGTCTTTTTGAATTTTTGCGAATGCCGTTTGGCCTCAAAGGCGCTGCTCAAACTTTTCAGCGTATGATGGACGCAGTATTACGCGACCTCCCCTTCGTGTTTGTCTACCTCGATGATATTCTGGTAGCCAGCACGTCGGAGGAAGAACACGAACAACACCTCACTACGGTTTTTCAGAGGCTGGAAGAGCACGGGTTAATAATTAACCCAGCCAAATGCCGATTCGGTGTGTCACAAATTGATTTTTTGGGACACAGAGTTTCACCAGAGGGGGCAGTTCCAGTGCCTGACAAAGTGCGCGCGGTAGCAAATTTCCCCCGACCACAAACGGTCAGATCGCTACAGGAATTTTTAGGAATGGTGAATTTTTACAACCGTTTCCTCCCTCGCGCAGCTCAACTCATGCAGCCCCTGTATGCTGCGCTCAGAAAACAAAAGCTCTCCAACGCGGTCGAATGGACCCCGGAGCGGGAACGCGCCTTCGCGGAAGTAAAAAGAGCACTAGCGGATGCCGCATTGTTGGTCCACCCCGATCCCTCGGCCCGCATAGTGCTGACCACAGACGCTTCAGACCTGGCCATAGGGGCAGTCGTGGAACAACATGTTGGCGGAGCCTGGCAACCGCTAGCATTTTTTAGCAAATCCCTAAACCAAACCGAGCGCAAATACAGCACTTTTGACAGAGAGCTGCTAGTGCTTCATTTATCCATCCGCCATTTCCAGTTCTGGCTGGAAGGGCGGCGTTTCACAGCTTTTGTAGACCACAAACCACTCACTTTTGCGATGGGTAAAATTTCAGAACCGTGGTCGGGCAGGCAACAAAGACAGCTGGCCGCAATTTCAGAGTTTACCACAGATATTCGACACGTGGCAGGCAAACTTAATATGGTGGCAGACTGCCTCTCCCGCGCCGTGACATCGTCAGGGCACGAGGAAGCAGATTATACTACCGCAGCCGCAGAGCTCATGGCCAACGCGGACGCGTACGGGCCTCCAATTCACTTAGGGATAGATTATGCGGCCATGGCAGCGGAACAAAGCAGTGACGCGGACGTGCGCGCGCTCCAGTCTGGACCAACAGGGTTAAGGCTGGAGGAAAGGGGTTTGCGTGACGGTGTGCCCCCCCCTAATCTGCGACGTGTCAACCGGTTGACCTCACCCGGTAGTCCCAGCCGCGTGGCGCCGCCGCATTTTTGACTCAGTGCACTCTCTCGCGCACCCAGGGGTGCGCGCCTCGGTGAAAATGGTCGCGGAGAAGTTTGTTTGGCCAGGCCTGCGTAAAAATGTAAAGGAGTGGGCAAGGACTTGCATGTCTTGCCAACGTGCCAAAATTCACAAACACACAAAAGCTCCTCTAGAACCTTTCCGAATCCCGGCCAGGAGGTTTGACCACGTACACGTCGACCTTGTGGGCCCACTGCCGTCGTCGCAGGGGTTCACTCACCTTTTAACAATGGTAGACTGTACCACACGCTGGCCAGAAGCGGTCCCGCTGGCGTCAACCACAGCCGCGAAAGTCGCTCGCATTTTTTTAACAACCTGGGTGGCACGTTTCAGCGTCCCATCGGACATCACGTCCGATAGGGGGCCTCAATTTGTCTCAGAGCTATGGTCAGCCATGGCCAGCAGCTTAGGGGCAACAATTCATCGCACCACCACGTATCACCCTCAGGCTAACGGGTTATGCCAGCGTTTTCATAGGTCTTTAAAGGCCGCCCTCAGGGCCTCACTGACGGATACAGATTGGGTAAATAAACTTCCCTGGGTTTTTATTAGGGTTGCGTTCGGCGCCTAAGGAGGATCTAGACGCCTCCCCGGCAGAATTAGTTTTCGCACAACCTCTCAGGCTCCCGGGTGAGTTCTTACCAGAACATCCAGAGCCCGGGCGCCTCCCAGCCCTGAGGCCCCTAAGCAGCACGGGACCGGACACACTCCCCGGACCTGTACATCACTCTTTTCTGCGGGTTTTTGTTCCCCAAGCTTTGAAAAACGCCGAGTTTGTTTTTGTTAGGCATGAAGCTTTAAAACCAACCCTCCGCCCACCATATGATGGACCATTTAGAGTGCTGGAACCTGGTGATAAGCAGTTTGTGCTTGATTTAGGGGACAGAAAAGAAACAGTCAGCATTGACAGACTTAAGCCTGCTTTCATGTTGAGCGACGAACCTGCACGGGTGGCGAGAGCACCTCGACGGGGTAGACCCCCCAAGAGACACACCTCAACCCCCCCGCAGGGACCAAATAACCACTCTCCTCCCCAAGCTGCAGATTCCTTACAGGACGACCCCGCCAAGACGCTAAAGCGGGCCTACAGCAGATTTGGGAGAAGATTGAAACCCAGACGACACATAGACTGATGTAAAATTGACAAGGGGTTGTAAGCTATGCTGTCGAATTGTGCCGTTGCAGTTTTAGGGCTGACATATGTCATAGGCTATACTGTTGTTGTTACCACTGAATTTTTAACATGAGCATGCTGTATAGCTTGGAGGTTGGCATGGCTGCTGAAGATATTTTTCCTTTTTCCTGTTGATGTGAATAACGGTATAATATGTCATGGATGTTACCTTAAGCTGTAAACTTAATTTTATTGTCCTTTTCTTAGACATTTGGGGGGGCTGTGGCTTATATTATTCATATATCCATACCTACATATGTATAGACATAAGGGGAATGTTTAGAGATTGCATATGTGGAATGACCTCACGTCTCAGAGCAGGACAACAGGTCTCGACCACCGGCGAAGATCAACGAGCAGACGGAGACTCAGCGGTGGAGACCTGAATGGACTTCCTGACCCCCAGGGTCAGGTGGAGGAGAGAGAGGACAGTAGAAGGAGATAACGCGGATGTGTGATGTCGGCTTTGTTATGTAATGTCTTTTGTTGTGTGAGGTATAAGTATGAAGGCCTGACTGCGCTCAGCCTCTTATTCTGCTTCTGCATTGAGATGAGACATGTTAGGGACTGGAAGCCGACAATAAAACCTGATTTATAAAATCACTTTGCTTCCTTATTTCAAGCTCCATACACAAACCACATTTAATTTTTAAATTATGAGGAGGAACAGAGGCCAAATCATTCAATTTAGATGCTTCATGTTTAATTTGAGTTTTACCAACTTTTTGTTTAATCACTTTGGGATACATATACATTATATTTACCTCCGCCAAAGGGGGAGGTTATGTGATCATCGGCGTTGGTTTGTCTGTCTGTTTGTTTGTTTATTTGTTAGCAAGATAACTCAAAAAGTTATGGACGGATTTTCATGGAATTTTCACAGATTGTCAGAAATGGGGCATCCTACAGATGATTAGATTTTGGTGGTGATCCGGGTCACCGTCCAAAAGAAAACCGCCATTACGCAAAATGCCATTTTCGTGAATAACTACTAAACCACTAATCCTATCATTGTCAATCCAATTGCTTGTCATATGTTTTCATGGTCAAGGAATCTGAAAACATACACACAAACACTGTATGGGGGGAACTGTGGCGTTAAACCGCCATTACAGAAAATGCCATTTTCGTCAATAACTACTGAACCACTAATCCTATCATTGTGAATCCAATTGCTAGTCATATGTTTTCATGGTCAAGGAATCTGAAAACGTACACACAAACACTGTATGGGGGGAACTGTGGCGCTAAACCGCCATTACGGAAAATGCCGTTTTCGTCAATAACTACTGAACCACTAATCCTATCATTGTGAATCCAATTGCTAGTCATATGTTTTCATGGTCAAGGAATCGGAAAACGTACACACAAACACTGTATGGGGGGAACTGTGGCACTTGGCGGAGGTCTGCGCTCTCCGAGTGCTTTTCTTGTTTTATTTGCTTTGGAGGGAGTAGACAATGATTCTCTGATGGGGAAGACAGGGGCTAAGTTGAGGGGTGACGGATGAAGAAGAGCTGCAGAGAGGTGTGTAAGACTGCGACTCTGCTTCCTGGTCCCAACTCTGAGTTGTCAAGATTTTGGAAATTTGGATAAAAAAGATGCCAGATTGTTAGATAAATGAGACGCACCATCCAAAGTGGGATGGACGCTGTCTCATTTCATAAGACCAGGTTTTCCACAAAATGAGCTCCAAATGTCAATGTAGCCCACATTGTTTGCAGGACACCACACAGACAGCCAGCGGTTGAAGGATGACGAGCGGCTAAACATGTCATCACTGGTCAGATTGGGGAGGGGCCCAGAGAATACTACAGAGGCAGACATTGTTTTGGCAAAGTCACACACTGATTCTACATTGAGTTTCGTGACTTCCGACTGCCGGAGACGGATGTCATTAATGCCAGCGTGAATAACAATTTTCCGGGCTGCCCTACCGTTGTGTCACTGGGCGGGGTGCTTTTTCGCATTGCCTCCCGTGTCCTTGGCAGTGGCTGTGTGTGTGTGCTTGTTTGGGCCTTTGGTGTGGGTTGGCGGCCGTGGTGCCATCACATTGCTTTGGGGTGGCTGTGGTTGCGGAGCGGGCTGCTGCTGTCAGTGTGGTTCTGGGGTGGGTGGTGGACTTGTGGTGGGCACCTGGGGGTGTCGCTTGGCATGTGAAGCGCTGTATGGGTCTGGCCCATTGTTCATTATTGTGATTATTGTTGTTGTGTATGTTCGTGTTGGCAAGATGTGTGGGAGTTGGTGTTGGTGTGGCTGCTCCATCATGCTTGCGGTGCTGGAAGTGCCGGGACATGACGCTGGCTTGTCCTTGACTTCTCTGCCTGGTGGCCCTCACCTTGTGTTGGGATTTGGGGGAGTGGGTTGCCTCCTGAACCAGTTTGCCAGCTTGCTTCTGGGGGGTATGGGCTTTCTTTTTGGCATCCTCCCTCTCAGTCTCCCCCTCCCCACCCTCCCCCTGATTCTGTGTTGAAAATACAGCTCCTTGGATAAACTGGGGTGGAGATGTGCTGCACTGTGTCGGTGAAGGGTGTTCCTCTTTCTGCGGCACAGTGGGGCTGCCCTTATCTCAATTTTAATTGCATTTTAATTGCACTTAGAGCTTGGGGGGATAAGATAAGATAAGATAAGATAAGATAAGATAAGCCTTTATTAGTCCCACAACGGGGAAATTCCAGGATTGCAACAGCACAGGGATAGCAACACTCAGAGCAACAATCAGAAGGCAAGAAAAAAAAAACAAGCAAGCAAGAGCAGCTAATATACATATGTACATATTACTATAAAATATACACTCACCGGCCACTTTATTAGGTACACCTGTCCAACTGCTCGTTAACACCTTATTTCTAATCAGCCAATCACATGGCGGCAACTCAGTGCATTTAGGCATGTAGACATGGTCAAGACAATCTCCTGCAGTTCAAACCGAGCATCAGTATGGAGAAGAAAGGTGATTTGAGTGACTTTGAACGTGGCATGGTTGTTGGTGCCAGAAGGGCTGGTCTGAGTATTTCAGAAACTGCTGATCTACTGGGATTTTCACGCACAACCATCTCTAGGGTTTACAGAGAATGGTCCAAAAAAGAAAAAATATCCAGTGAGCGGCAGTTCTGTGGGCGGAAATGCCTTGTTGATGCCAGAGGTCAGAGGAGAATGGCCAGACTGGTTCGAGCTGATAGAAAGGCAACAGTGACTCAAATAACCACCCGTTACAACCAAGGTAGGCAGAAGAACATCTCTGAACGCACAGTACGTCGAACTTTGAGGCAGATGGGCTACAGCAGCAGAAGACCACGCCGGGTGCCACTCCTTTCAGCTAAGAACAGGAAACTGAGGCTACAATTTGCACAAGCTCATCGAAATTGGACAATAGAAGATTGGAAAAACGTTGCCTGGTCTGATGAGTCTCGATTTCTGCTGCGACATTCGGATGGTAGGGTCAGAATTTGGCGTCAACAACATGAAAGCATGGATCCATCCTGCCTTGTATCAATGGTTCAGGCTGGTGGTGGTGGTGTAATGGTGTGGGGAATATTTTCTTGGCACTCTTTGGGCCCCTTGGTACCAATTGAGCATCGTTGCAACGCTACAGCCTACCTGAGTATTGTTGCTGACCATGTCCATCCCTTTATGACCACAATGTACCCAACTTCTGATGGCTACTTTCAGCAGGATAATGCGCCATGTCATAAAGCTGGAATCATCTCAGACTGGTTTCTTGAACATGACAATGAGTTCACTGTACTCAAATGGCCTCCACAGTCACCAGATCTCAATCCAATAGAGCATCTTTGGGATGTGGTGGAACGGGAGATTCGCATCATGGATGTGCAGCCGACAAATCTGCGCCAACTGTGTGATGCCATCATGTCAATATGGACCAAACTCTCTCAGGAATGCTTCCAGCACCTTGTTGAATCTATGCCACGAAGAATTGAGGCAGTTCTGAAGGCAAAAGGGGGTCCAACCCGTTACTAGCATGGTGTACCTAATAAAGTGGCCGGTGAGTGTATATATACACACACACAGACACACAGTGCAGAGCATTGTAGCTGGATGGAATAAATATATGAATATGTAAACACACAGTGCGGAGCAATGTAGCTAGATGGAATAATATGTAGATATATAAACACACAGTGTGGAGCATTGTAGTTAGATGGAATAAATATATAGATATATAAACATAAACACACCCAGTGCGGAGCATTGTAGCTAGATGGAATAAATATGTAAATATACTGTATAAACACACACAGTGCAGAGCATTGTTGCTAGATGGGATGAAACAGCACAACTGTCTACTTAGTTATCCTACATGGTATGATTATGTGCCCATACATATTCTCACTCTCCATAGCAACCGGTATTTTCCTAGTTGTATGCCGGAGGGGACCATTGTGTAAGTCTATTGCATCTTTTGCATTCAAAAAACTATTAGTTTGTTACGTCTTTTTGCTATCTCTGCGAGCAGCCCTGCTTAGGTTGTACAGTCTGACAGCCGTTGGTAGGAAGGACCTGCGAAACCTCTCGGTTGTGCACCTGGGATGATGTAGTCTGCTGCTAAATGAGCTCCTCAGTGTGTTCAGTATGTCCTGCATAGGGTGGAACTCGGACTCCAGCAGAGATGACAGTTTAGCCACCGTCCTTCTCTCTCCTATCTCCTCCACCGGATCAAGGCGCTGCCCCAGGACAGAGCTAGCTTTCTTGATCAGTTTGTTCAGTCTCTTCCTATCGGCTGCAGTAATGCCACTGCCCCAGCAGACCACTCCAAAAGTGATGGCTGATGCCACCACCGTGTCATAGAATGTCTTCAGCAGCGCGCCTTGTACACCAAAAGACCTGAGTCTCCTCAGCAGGAACAGCCTGCGCTGTCCCTTCTTGTAGAGTGCATCAGTATTGTGTGACCAGTCTAGTTTGGGATGGAAGCCCCACTGCCTTTCGCAGTGGCTAGTGGTGCATCATCCACCCCCCCCCCAATTTTAACTGCACTATGGTAGTTCACACACCTGCACACAATCACATCACACAGCTGACACACACCCATCATGATTTGTGCAAGGGGGAGGGGGTGGGGGTGTTGCCCTACCCCTGTTTCCCTCCTTCTTCCGGGGGCCTGGGGGCCCAGCGTGGGGCCTGGGACCTCTCATATTGTCAAAATCCCCGGGAGCTGCTGAATGAATAGATGTGAGCAAGGGAGTGAGAGAGTAATTGAACAAGAGAGAAAGTGAGAGTGAGGGAGTGATGAGTGGAGATGGTATCTGTGGGGTGGTTTTGTGTTTCGTTTTCCATGTCAGGTGGCATATCGGAGTACCTGCAGTGGTATGCTATCAGTCGCCCGGGTAGGCTTTGGGGGGGGGGGGGGGGTGTCTGCCTCTGTGGCCACGGCCACCCTGAGTGAGTCGGCGGGGCTGCGGCTTCTTGCCTGCGCCAGCGGTCTCCCCTGCAACTGCCAGGCGCTAGTGCGCATTCACGCTCGCTTCATCTGCATCAAAGTAATAAGGGTGAATGAATCTGGGGGAGCGCAGGAATGGATGTGAGTAGGTCAGAGCACGAGTGAGAGGGTGTCTATGGGTGAATGTTAGTGAGTGCGGGTGACTCTGAGGATAAATGGGAGTGAGAGTGAGAATAAGCGGGTACAGGAGTGAGAGAGAGTTAGTGGGTCCAGGAGTGCAAGTGTGGAATTGTGTGGGAGAGAGGGCGAACCTGAGTGAGTGAGTGCGTGTGGGTGCGTATGAGGACATGAGGGTGTGAATGCATGGGAATGGGTGTTTGTGCTGGTCGGGAGGTGCTGGATTGAGGGGGTAGTTCCTCTTGGCTATGTGGGCACCCCTGGATGGGGGGGGGGTTCGTTGGGCGTGGGGGTCCCCGGGGTGTGTGGCAGTGGTGCTGGGTTGGGGGCGGGCCCACTGTGGGGATTCCTGGAGGCCTCATGTTGGGGGTACGGGTCGATCTCCAGCCCGGAGGGTGTGAGCACTGGCCTTCCTGCACATGGAGCCCAGGGGCTGGCGTTGGCCCAGCTGGGGGGACGGGCGGATGGCGTGTCCGGGGGTGTGGCACACTGCATCGGTTGCCTGACAGCCCGGCCTCCCTCAGCCGTCCTTTCTGGGGTGGATGCCTGGCTCTTCTGGGGCTTGTTTGCCTTGAATATTTGTGCTATTGGGGGTTGGTGGCGTTGTCTTGCTTGCTTGGGGTTTCCGGGGGTGGAGGGAGTTGCTGCAGCCGGCTGCCCCCTTTGTATGTTTCCTGACACACCACTCACATGCACACACTTATTTCCCTCTCATACACACACACACGGATGCACACACACAAATGTCTCTCCTTTAACAGGTGCAGATACCAGACTCATGTTGAGACCTCTTCGGTGGAAAAAGCAGTCTTCTGTTTGTTTTAGTTGTTGGTTTGTTTGTCTTCTTTATCTGTTCCTCTCCCTTTTCTTTCCCCCTCCCCACACCTCCTTTCCCCATTCCCCATCCTGTTGGGTCCTTCATCGGTAAAATATGTTACAATTACCTTCAATATGGACTGAACCTATTTATGTTTTTTTACAGTTTCTCCCAGGGGAACAGCTGTGACCATTGACCCCAAAGGTCCAATCCTGGAGGGCAGTTCTGTTTCTCTGCTCTGCAGCAGCCACTCAAACCCACAGGTGACCAGCTACACCTGGTACAGAGATGACGAAGAGGACGGAGAGCTTGGAGCGATCTTAGTTTTAGACCCAGTGGATCCCAGCCATAGTGGTGACTACCACTGTGCAGCAAAAAATGACCTGGGAGAGGAAAATTCAACAACCATTCAGTTGGACGTTCAGTGTAAGTTGATTTAATTAGCACAGAAAAGAAAGTGAGTTACACTGATGATTGTTTGAATTCATGCAGTATGTATTTTCCTGTGTCTCCTGATGATTACCAATATCATACATCCACAAACAATATCTCTGGGTGCTGCAACTCCTCACAATCACAACCTGGTACTGCCCCTCATAATGGTCAGTAACATTTTCCTAGCAGTCAAATGTGGTCTAAGCTGCATTCATATTTTGAATTCAGTAACCCGGGTTAGCTCACCAGCTCGCTATCTTTATAGGTGTATTGCTTTTATTTGTTTCATAAACCTTGCATGTTATCTCAAGTTCAGGTGTCCAGAAGTGCACACAAATGTCTAACTGTCTTTCTTCTCTCAGCTGCTCCAAAGATCCTGCCATCTTCCCACTGTGTTCAGCGTTCATTCCTGAGCAAATGTACCTGCAACAGCCATGGTCACCCACTTCCTTCTCTGGTCTGGGAACTGGACGGGGAACCTGTCAATCACTCTGCCGACATCCCAATCTGGGAGGTGATCCAGGGAATCAAGAACGTCCAGAGCATCATCACTCTGTACCGACTAGTTGAAGACGTCCCCTCTGTCATCTGCATCAGCATTAACTCTCAGGGATCTGATCGTATGGCTTTCCACCTGTCTTCCAGTGAAATACACAAAGGTATAGAAATTCACATGATTCTGTATTCAGGCTCCTTGTTGCTCCTTTGACTGATTTGGAATTTGGGGACTTTTCAGGAATCGATGGTGCATCTCTGGGGATCGGCTGTGCAGTGGGAGTAGGGTTAATGCTGCTAGTGTGTCTCCCTCTGGCATTCCTTTACTGGTGAGAAATAGAACTGTCACCACTGGCAACAGACTTAAGGTGTGTTCACACCAAACGCGAACAGGAAAATTTTTTGCGTGGCACAATTTCATGATAAATCAATGTAAATATGCCAACAGACATGAACAGTGAGATGCAGACAGGCGAAGTTGTCTTTAAAACTTCTGCAGCTGTGTTCAACCTGCTGTGGAAATTCCCAAAATAACGTCATGCTTAGGTTTACATTTTCCGACTGGGGGCTCACCTGAAAATGTTGTCTCAAGCCTCCAAAACTTCACAGATGATGGGTGTTTACATTGCTACCTTGCTAGCTTGCTAGGATGCCCATGGCAGGAAAGCATGGGTAAATAACTCCAAAATCTCGATTCAGCTGAAGAGTTCCCGGTGAGTGAGTTTCATTTTATAACTAGTTTACTCTGCAATGGTGATAATTGTACTCCGGTGACAGTAGAATCTCAATGCTAGCTCCTAGCTAGCTAGCTAGCGGACGCGAACACATGGCTACGCAAATTCACGCATACTCACCTCTTCCAATTCACTTTGTATGGATTTGCACCACCTGTTTGCGTTTGGTGTGAACTCACCTTTATGTGGATCTTTAAGGGTGAAAGTCCTTCAGGCCATAATTACGTGTTGCACAATTTAAACCAAAAACACTGTTTTCATATTTACTTGCTGAAGAAAGCAAATTTATCTTGTCACCTTAAAGATACTGGAAGGATGTTTAAAAGTTCAGGGTTTAGAGTTAACACATGGTCACTAAGGGCCCCTTTAAGATAAGATAAGATAAGATAAGATAATATAAGCCTTTATTAGTCCCACAATGGGGAAATTCCCAGGATTGCAACAGCACAGGGATAGCAACACTCAGAGCAACAATCAGAAGGCAAGAGAACAACAAGAGCAGCGAGTATACATATGTACATATAAATATATATATAGACACACAGTGCAGAGCATTGTGGCTAGATGGAATAAATATATAAATATGTAAACACACAGTGCGGAGCATTGTAGCTAGATGGAATAAGTATATGAGTATATAAACACACACAGTGCGGAGCATTGTAGCTAGATGGAATAAATATGTAAATATATAAACACACACAGCGTGGAGCATTGTTGCTAGATGGAATAAATATATAAATATATAAACACACACAGTGCGGAGCATTGTAGCTAGATGGAATGAAACAGCATAACTGTCTACTTAGTTATCCTACATGGTATGATTATGTACCCATACATATTCTTACCCTCCATAGCGACCGGTATTTCCTAGTTGTATACCGGAGGGGACCATTGTGTAAGTCTATTGCATCTTTTGCATTCAATACTATTAGGTTGTCACGTCTTTTTGCTATCTCTGCGAGCAGCCCTGCTTAGGTTGTACAGTCTGACAGCCGTAGGTAGGAAGGACCTGCGAAACCTCTCAGTTGTGCACCTAGGATGATGTAGTCTACTGCTAAATGAGCTCCTCAGTGCATTCAGTATGTCCTGCATAGGGTGGAACTCGGACTCCAGCAGAGATGACGGTTTAGCCACCATCCTTCTCTCTCCCATCTCCTCCACTGGGTCAAGGCGCTGCCCCAGGACAGAGCTAGCTTTCTTGATCAGCTTTCTAGATCAGTAGCTGTTCAGATCTTTGGGGTGGGAAGTCTTTGGTACAGGTACCACACAAGATGTTTTCCACAGCTGTGGTACCCTCCCCAGCTCCCAATCCCCTTTACACAGTTGGATGACCAGTGAGAGATCTAAAATTGATCTGATCTCTCAATGATATCCTCAAGCCTCAGAAAAGCCTTTTCTGTGTAAATGTTAAGGAGATCCTTGTGTGTTTTGGACTGAGTCAAGACTTTGAGGAGCCCGTGGAGATCAGCAGAAGATTATTGAGAGATCATTGCAAGATCTGGCCAATATTTGATCTCTCAGTGATCTCCACCTTTGTGTAAAGGGGTATAACAAATTTGCCAATAGTCTAAAGTTTTCTCAGTTTACTTACAATATAGAAATTCATAATAATGTAATATTTTGAACTTGAATCAGCACTATACCATCATCATTAACCTTTATTTAACCAGGCAAGTTAGCAAAGAACATATTCTTATCAAAGGCAACAGCCTGGTAGGAGGCAAAGACCTCCTAAAGGATGGGGTAAAGGGAGAAACTTATTAACACACACAAAACACACAGATACAGTAACAGCAGACAATCCTAGTAAACCATACAAGGAAAACTGTTGTGTACAACAGCAAGCATAAAAACTCAAAACAAAAAATCAGTAACAAGGCAATAAGCACATAAGCAGAAAATATTAAAACTATGCAGCTAAAAGAAATATAAAAACAAACCCTAAAATGTGAATATTAATCAAGACAATAGGGAGGACAGACTGAATATAATTATCTTCTTTCTTTTTCTTTTCTTTATTTCTTTATTTAATATGGACATAACAAATTACATTAGTACAATCACAAGGAGAGACCAGATGTTTTGCATAGGTGTATATAGCACAAGTGCTAATTCTCAACACCAGTCCATAGGTGGCTTATATAGGTCATAAATTAGGCTGTACATACAAAATTTATAAGCTAATTAAAATTACAAATACATTACAAATTATAAATAGAGCAAGAGATCCATGATCACAACAAACACAATTCAGACTAGACATGCACACATTGCTGGTGGGATTTTAGCCAATCTTTAATGCCTCTGTTGAAGAGGTTGGCATTTGTCTCCAATTTTAAGTGAGTTGGCAGAGAGTTCCATAAGTTTGTCCCTTTTATGGAGAAAGCAGACTGACCAAATGAAGTTCTAGACATGGTGACAATGCAGTCACCGTTGATGGAAGCTCGTGTGCATGCTCTGCTAGAGCTCGAGCGTCTAGCCACCAAACCAGAAAAAGGAGGTGAAACAAGATTGTATAGACATTAAAAAAACAGTCTGATATTACAGAAGATAATAAAATTTTCAAAAGTAAAAAGATTGTGCTTGACTAAAATACCACAGTGATGCTACCACATTGATTTGTGGTCCAAGATTTTTATAGCCTGTTTATATATTGCAGTTATGGGTTTTAGTGTAATTTGAGATGTTTGTGACCAAGATGTGATACAGTATGACAGATGTGAAAGAATCATTGCATGCATATATGTATGAGCAGTTCTAAATGACAAATCCCTTCTAATGAGACGGAAGCAATTTAAATTGGGTTTGACCTTCTTTTAAATGTAATGCACCTGCTTGTCAAATCGCAGGTTCCTGTCTAGAATGATCCCTAAATACTTGACCTCATTCACTTCAGTAAGCACCTCATTTCCAATTTTAACATCAAAAACATCATTCATGGGCCTGTTTCTAATAAAGATACACATAGCAACAGTTTTTTTTTGACATTCAAGGTTAAATGCGACAACACAAGCCATTTAGAGATGTTCTGTAAAACCTGGGTCAGGTGCTCAGCTGCCATGCTAGCCATTTTGGCAGACAGATAGATTACGGTGTCATCAGCATGCATCTGGCAGTTGGCACCTGAGCAACTATCGGGCAAGTCGTTGATGTATATTGTGAACAACAATGGCCCTAGTATAGATCCTTGTGGTACTCCCATGTTATTTGTGAGCAACCCAGATTTCTCCCCATTGACCTTGACACATTGTCCTCTCCCATCCAGGTATGACCTAAACCACTGTATTGCCTCAGTTGAAATCTTAAGGTCTTTTAACTTTGACAATAGGACAGTGTGGTTTACCGTGTCAAAGGCCTTTTTTAGATCCAGAAACATGGTCCCCACAACATGCCCCTTAACCAATAAAGCCTTGACCTTCTCAATAAAATAACAGTTAGTTGTTTCTCTAGAATACTTAGGTCTAAACCCAAACTGCTGTGAATAGAGTAATTGGTTGGACTCTAAATGTTATATCAACTGATCAGTAACAATCTTCTCCAAAATTTTTGAGACTACGGGCAATATGGCAATCGGCCTGTAGTTGCTTGCTAAGTCCTCGTCTCCCGACTTATAGACCGGGGTAATTACTGCTGTCTTCCAATTCTCTGGAAAGGTATTTGTTCTTATTGACAAGTTAACTAAATGAGTAATAGGCTCCAACAGACTATTCTGGTGTTTCTTAATTAAGGCAGCATTTAGGTTATCAATATCCTTTGCCATAGAGTTATTCATTTTCCCAATAATCTCTTTAACTGCATCACTGGATACCTCTTTAATGCGAAAACTGTTGTGAACATTAATATGTTCCTTAGAGGATAACTCAGGTGGTCTAAAATAACTTGCCAGTTTATGAATGGATTCAGTGAAAAAACAGTTGAAGACATTGGCCATGGACTCATTACTATCAATGAGGTTATCATCTACCTTGAGACTACTTATTTTTGAATGCTTTTGTTTACTCGAATTTGTTAATCTATTAATGTGTTGCCAGAGTTTAGAACTGCTCCCATTGGCCTCCTCAGTTAGTCTAAGGAAGTAATTAGTCTTAGCTTTCCGAAGCTCAGACACCACTTTGTTCCTTAGACTAGTGAAAATGAAATGGTCATTGTTGGTTTTAGTGACCAGAGACCTTTTGAGAGCAAGATCTCTCTTTTTCATAAGCTGAAGAATGTCCTTATTAAACCATGGGAGGGAGCATTTCTTAGGTCTGCTTTTCCAGGTTCTTGTGTATTTACTAAGTAAGTTGCTTAAGGTTGACATAAAATTACTGACACTACTCTTTAAGTTCGACACTTTGGTTACATTCTCCCAATCTGCATTCATTAAGTCCTGTTCAGAGTGAGCCATGTTTAATTTAGAAATACCTGTTGTGAGCCTAGATTGATTTTCATTTTTAATATGGTGGACAAGGCGTTGTTTTGATAGCTTTCTTACAATCAGTGTCATGTTGTGATCTGAAAGTCCAGTAATCAAATTATATGTTTGTTTGTTGTGCACATCAGGAGGGACACTTACAGGTATGTCTTAAGGAGTCTGTTAAGGTGGCCCTAAAGGAGCTGACAGAGATGAGGCTATCCAGTTTTTTGCAGTTGATTCCAGCCATCAACTGCTGCAAACTGAAAGGAGGAGTGACCCAGGCAGGAGTAGACTTTAGGAACCTTTAATAGGAATAGTGAAGTTGTGCGAGTGTTATGTGTAGGAGGAGAATGTGGATGCAATAAATATGTCAAGTGGGATGGGGGGAAGGGGAGTGAGAGGCCCAAAAGGGTTTTGTATGTAAGCATCAGCCAGTGGACATTACACCTGATTGATTAAAGGATGGGGTAAAGGGAGAAACTTAAAAACACACACAAAACACACAAATAACAGCAGACAATCCTCGTAAACCATACAGGGAAAACATAGTTGTGTACAACAGCAAGCATAAAAATTCAAAACAAAAAATCAGGAACAAGGCAATGAGCACATAAGCAGAAAATATTAAAACTATGCAGCGAAAAAAAACTATAAAAACAAAAACCCTAAAATGTGAATATTTATAAAGACAATAGGGAGGACAGACTGAATATAATTATCTTGTGGTGCACATCAGGAGGGACACTTTCAGGTATGTCTTAAGGAGTTTGTTAAGGTGGCCCTAAAGTAGCTGACAGAGATGAGGCTATCCAGTTTTTTGCAGTTGATTCCAATCAATCAATCAATCAATTAAGGTTTATTGTCAATACTACTGTACGTGCAAGACATACAGGAGAATTGAAATTTGACTTGACATTGGGCGCGCTCTATAAGCGCATCCCAGCGCCGCGGCAGCCTTGAGGCACCAGTCATACAGTGGGGGTAAAGAGGGAAGAGGTAGGGGATGACACAGTAGGCGAGAGAAAAAAACATAGTTATCAGAATAGCGCTCAGTGAGCGAGATTATGATTACAAGAAAAAAAAAACCCTCAATGCACATTTAGCAGACAAACAATACACATGTTGACAAAGAGCGATGAGAGACCAGTGTGTGTGTAATCAGCATATAAAATCAGTGTGAGTGCAGTGTTGAATGTATCATTTGTTGATGTACAACAGAGGGGGACGCCTCCTGGCAACGAATAGTTGTTATGATCATGTTTTCAAAACACAGATAAGCATGTCCAGGGTCTTTCTCTCTTCGTGCATGCCAGATGGCAAAGTTCTGTATTAGACACATGATAGCGCTGTCCTTGAAGAGTCCAGTCTGCTGAACAACAGCAATTGATGTTAATTGTTTGGATTAAAAAGCCAGCCGCTTCTTCTACCTTATCTTCATCGAGGAGGAATGTAAACAGGGCACCAAAAAAAACAAGGTCAAATCTGCACAGTGCACTCAGAGAATAGAATTTTCCTCTCTCATGCGATTCTGTGCTTCATAATTTCCATATACAGGCTTAAAAACATTCCCTGGAGAGCACTAGCGACTCGAGATGTATTCCACCATCTGAATCAATTACCATTCAGTTCACCATGCCGCTTCGTGCACTCCCCAACTGGTCGAATTTGGTGAAGGAGCTTGCCTGGGTCCGCATTTTGAACAGCTCTCCACCTTCCTCAATTTCTGAAACATCAGGAAACCCCAAAGCCAAAGTAGAAGTCCTGTGATCATAGCCAATAGATGTCTTCTGCATCTCCAGTCGAATCATACAGACACATGAGATCCCAATGTCCATGAGTCTTCCCCTTGGGTTCCCCCTGACCCGATCTTCTTTTAAAGTGGTGACAATCACATTTAAGCCGCTTTCCAGATCCATAATTTCCGTTTGAATTAAGATTCAGCCAGAAGAAGAGCGACTAAAACACAGACAAAAACGCAACATTGCAAGCTGGGATCAGAAGGAAGAGGATTAGGAGGGAGAGGAGGGAGAAAAGCGTCTGCTCTCTCTGAATGCCGGAAGAAGAAGGAAGAAGAAGAAGAAGAAGAAGTTCCAGCATCAACTGCTGCAAACTGAAAGGAGGAGTGGCCCAGACAGGAGTAGACTTTAGGGACCTTTAAAAGGAATAGTGAGGCTGCGCGAGTTTTATGTGTAGGAGGAGAATGTGGATGCAATAAATTTGTCAAGTGGGATGGGGGGAAGGAGGGTGAGAGGCCCAAAAGGGTTTTGTATGTAAGCACCAGCCAGTGGACGTTACACCTGATTTCCAGAGGGGGCCAGTTGACCAGGGAGTAGAACTCACAGTGATGTGTCCTGTAGGGGGCATTGGCGGGACAATGGATGGCAGAATGATAAAAGACATTTAGCCGCTCAAGCACTCTCTTGCAGGAAAAGCGATAGATTACATCTCCATACTCATATAATGATAAAACTGTCATCATAACCAGGGTATGCTTAGCAAATACAATAAATGAAGAATGGTTTCTGTAAAGAAAGCCAAATCTGGCTTTGACTTTAGACTATAGTTTGGTCAGATGCTAAGTGAAGGAGAGGTTGCTGTCAATCCAGACTCCTAGATATTTATAGGAGGAAACCTCTTCAAGATTTTGTCCATCAGCAGCCAGGATAGTGTCGGTCTGAGAGGCACATTTGCGGCCAAACCACATGACCTTGGTCTTGGTAGTATTTATAGTCAGGCCAAGGGTAGAGAAATCCTTCTGTATTGACTGGAAGCTCTCTTGAAGAGTTTCCAAGATAATGTGTGGAGAGGGGCCAGCAGCATACAGAACTTCCTTTTCGGCATAGAGATGAACCAAGGAGTTTCCAATTGATTTATGTACAGTATGTTGTTTGTGTAAATTGAAAATAGGACTGGAGCTAAGATGGACCCTTGTGGCACTCCCTTAAAACTGGGCGGGGGGGGGGGGGGGGGGGGGGGGGTGACAACATGTCAGATTTGACACACTGGGTGGAATTAGCCCAAGTAACTGTCAATCCAGGCTATTGTATGATTTGTGATACGAATGGAGCTTAAGCTTTCCACTAACTGCACGTGAACAGCGTGTCAGAAGTTTTAACCAGATCAATAAAAGTGGCAGCACAATATTGCTTAGAGTCCAGGACGCTAACAACATCATTAAATACTTTGAGCGTTTCCGTCTCACAACCGTAACCTGAACGGAATCCAGATTGGGACTCAAACAGTATGTTATAAATATTCAGAAAATGTAGGAGTTGCTTACAGAAAAGCCTCTCTTGCACTTTTGCTATGCAGGGCAGTATGGAAATTGGGCGATAGCAGTTAGGGTCAGATTGATTCCCTCCTTTAAATAGAGGGCATACTGAGGCTGCTATCCAAGTCGATGGTAGCTCAGTTTATTGCATAGACAGATTGCATAAATCAACATTAGGTTCTACAATTAGGTTATTAGGTTTAGGTTATTATTAGGTTATTAGGTTATATTCATTAGGTTTTTTTCCGGTTCCGCCGGACCGGTGGCGCCACATGAGTAGGCTGCCCGTTGCAACAGCCTTTTTTTTTATCTTCCTTCTTCTTTCTACACCTTTCACTCTGTATCTATATCACGGACGCACGGATCGCCCCGGGGGTCTCCCGGGTCGGCGGACGGAGCCACGGTTTGCAGCGGGAGACGTTACAGCGGGGAGGAGCTAGTGCTAGCTAGCACTTGGCCGCCGCCCGGTGCTAATGGGAAACTCGACATACCGGGAGCTGTAGCGAAAACGACGCGGGTGCCGGGCTGGAGTTTAGGCGGTGTGCAAGAAATATAAGACAGAATAATAAAGGGCGATGGCAAGAACCAAGCAGACCGCCCGTAAAATCTACTGGAGGAAGAAGCCCCCCCAGGAGACAGCTAGCCACCAGGGCTGCTCGGAGAGGTGCTCCGGCCACCGGCAGAGTGAAGAGGCCTCGCCGTCACAGGCCCGTGGCTCTGAGAGAGATCCGTCGCTACCAGAAATCCACGGAGCTGCTCATCCGTAAGCTGCCCGTCCAGCGCCTGGTGAGGGAGATCGCTTAGGACTTCAAGACCGTCCTGCGTTTCCTGAGCTTCGCCGTCATGGCTCTGCAGGAGACCAGCGAGGCCCACCTGGTGGTCTCTTCTTCGCTAAGGGGGTCACCATCATGCCCAAAGACTTCCAGCTGGCCCGCCGCATCCACGGAGAGAGAGCTTAGACTTTCTGCTGCACATTCACCAACCAACCATAATGCTCTGCACTGTGTGTCTATATATATATACATTTATAGTAATATGGACATATGTTTACTAGATGTTGTTTTTTCTTGCCTTCTGATTGTTGCTCTGAGTGTTGCTATCCCTGTGCTGTTGCAATCCTGGAATTTCCCCATTGTGGGACTAATAAAGGCTTATCTTATCTTATCTTATCTTACAATAATAGAAGCTGCAACTTTAAAAAAGAAAGGGTCCAATCCATCAAGTCCAGGGTTTTTTATATTATATATTCACATACTGTATACCATCATCTCTTTTTTTCAGGAAGAAAGAAAATAATTTGCAAAACTTGAAAAATAAGCAAATAAACTTTTGTTGGAAACATACAAACTCAACCTATTGGTGCTTTTATTGTACAGGATCAATTTGTCTAATTGACATTAACTGTAAATAAATCAATATTGACATGACAGATTTTCTGTTCTGGTTTCAGGAAGAAGAAAGCAAGTCACTGAGCTGGAAAAGATTCCTCTGCACACAACAGGAATTAACAGAAGAGGCAAAGGAAGAAGTAGCAGTGGCAGATGTTGATTAGCTTTAGTGAAATTATTAGCAGGAATGCAGGATTTTACCATCTTTTCTTTCAATATGCACTTCAGCAACTAAAGTTGAGATGTTACAATTTACTCAGGAGTGATTTAGCATACTAGTGGAGTTTTTAAAAAAACAGAATGTGGTGGATACTTTTTTCTTTTAACAATTCTGTCATGGTGAGCACGTTTGTGAAGATGCTTCCTTTGAGTTCATTGTTTTTGATTTAATTGCTATTCTTGGTTTCTGTTAGAACAAAAATGAATTGACTGAGGCTGAAACAATAATCAATAGGCGGTTTTCCAAGTTCTGAGTCATTTATTCTCCTTCTGATCAGAAAGGAGGAAATCAGTATCAGCATACACTCGCCTCAGAGCTTCACAGCACCGACTCCCTAACATGTATCCAAGGATGTTGATTTTTATACCCCGGTCTCTTATCTAAGCTAGACTGGCAGGAGCCAACTCTCCAAGTGACTCCTTCTTTATCTGTGGTCAGCAATGAACATTCTAACATGATCTGGTCATCCGGACAATACAGTACAGCTTGGTATGATAAAGCAAAGAAACTTTCGTCATTATTCACAATCTTGCTCATCCTAATCTTGCTCTGAAAACAGACAGTCTTTTCAAGCTCTGAGGCAATGAAAATATCGCAGTGACCCAGACATTGGATTTTATATGCACCAGAAACAATTATAATATAAAATAGAATAATATAGCATTAAAATCATATAGAATAATTAATGAAACTTGAAAATATCCTATCATTCCCCCCTATAATGCTCAAAAAGCATCAGAGATGAAACATTATGGCTTCTAAAACCTCATTGGGCAGCTCGCCAAGTTCCGGTGCATTTTATGCTAAAGCATTGTATTGCAAAAGATCCTAACTCGCTTTTTAATGAGGAAAGTCCGCCATCGGCCTCGCTGCCACTCCCGAGCGCCGCTGGAATGTTTCATTTCCTGGGGAGCATGTGAGGATATTACCTTTTATTTCAAAAAAGAAATCAATCATCTAATTAAGTCATAAAAGAGAAAAATTGAATCAGTGATGGTGATTAGCCATAAATTAAGATGAAATAGTGTATGTATTTGCCGTTCTATGTGTCAGTAAATTAGCAGTGATTAGCAGTGATTTAATAAAAAGTTAATACTTGTACGTAAATGTAAAGAACAATAAAAACAATAAAAATAACTAAAAACCTATTATGTGTAAAAAACATATGTGTATGTTTGTATCAGAGATCTATGTGTGCTAGCATCCTAACCTATGTGTATTAGTACCTCAACGTGAAACTGCAACAAGGTATCAACAATGAAACAACAATCAATATAGTAAAACTGTAAATAGTGATTAGTAACATAATGGTTTCAAATACGACATAAATTAAGACAGAACATAAACAGGATAAAGTGAAAAAATCTCAAATAAGGAAAACAACTTCTCTGAACTTCAAGGCATATTTGATTACTCTTGCAATTCAGTACATTTCAAATTCACATCATGAACATACATCTCCTTTCGGTTTTCTGCATGTCAATCATACTTTTACTCTGTACTCATAAGACATTAAGCTGGTGTTGTTTCCCCATCATCTCCAGTGGTGGCCTCATGATATAACACTAAATTCACCTGAACAAGTTTCAACATCATATCACGGATACAAGGAATGAAACATGAAAAGATCAAAAGTATCACTACAGTAATCACCACTAAGTTTATGACAAGACTCCTCCATGAGGAAAACAACCAGTTTATCCAGTTTGGCCCCAGCAGTCTGCAAAGCAGTCAGATTACATATGGCTGAAGCAATGACGCCTCCGTCTGCATCATGTGCAGGTATAAAGGTGCAACAGTACTGACCTATAATTGTGCACACACCCCCACGGGCAGCCGTCAACTGATCAAGTACCATTCTATTCTGTGTTGCTACAAGTCTTATAGCAGTCATTTCCTCCCTTTCACCTTTCCAGGCAGCTAAGGAAAAATTCACAAAAGACTGTAGTCTATAATTAAGAGTCTCAATCCACAAGGTATTTTTTCCCACTCCCACCCAAGGGAATAGCGATTGAACTACCTTTTGACCTGTAGTAAGTATCTTGAACTGCTCTGGCACGTCCCTATCCCAGATGGAATCATGTGGTGTGAAAAGGGCATCCTGTGATAGGTCTCTCTTCCCTCTGCTCGTCTGACCCGCTGACATAATCAGGGTGTTGTCAGTCACAAAGACGGGGGCACAGGTTCCTGCCCAGTTCATAGGCAGATGGGAATACGCCTTACGACCACACAGCCACCAGCCACCCGTCACCATATGTGCGCCGTACATATGAAAGTTGCAGATAGCAGCACTGCAGAGCTCCAGCATGGTGATAGGTCCATAATGACAATGGTTAACCCGTGGACACCACCTGCCCACCCGATTGGTCAGGGTACTAGCATCACAGGTGCGGTGTACACTGTACACCTCCTCACACCGAGAAAGGGGTAGGTCGCCCAGAGGGTTGTTACCACTTCCCTTCAGACAAAAAGAAAAAGTTCCTGATGAAACTAACCTTGCCCTTACAGAGTAAGGGGTACCATAAGTTCTCTGATTAGTAGAGTGATGAAAGATTTCACAAGAGTGATTCAAAATAATCTTTTTTGTGTAGTCCCTTTTCATAGCCTTCTGTAAAAAACAGAGAGCCTTTGTTGGTTCCATCATTTTGGCTACAACAGCAGTCTGTCCAGCTGACGTTGGCACTAAGGAGCAAACATAACAATTGGAACGATTAGCTGCCCTAGCCGTATAATTAGCATACCTCCACCACGTATTGGCAGCATATTCATGATCGTGATGCTCATGTAGCTCTAGCCAATTGTGCTGAATATGTGCAAGGTCCCTAGCACTACGATGTATGGTTTGTGGTGCAGCTAAAGGAAACCAAAATAATAATGTCACCCCTAGGATGATGATGTAAAGGAAACAACAACAACACCCTTTAATGATCAAACGTCTTTCTTGCGCTTCTTGTCTCTCCATGATGGTCAACCACTTGCTTCCCTATCCCAAGCCGGTACTGGACACCACGTAGGGCGTCGTCAGTCGACACTTGTATAGGAAAAACAATTAAGAAAAAGTCTCTTGCTGAGAGTCTTTAATGGAATGGAGTTGAAAATATTTATTCAGAAGTCCCTTACTGTGAGTTCAGAGCAGGGTAAAGTTTACAGTGTGTTAAATGCACCCAAGAGTCCCGTCCTTCAACTTTCACCGCTGTTGGCGTTGACAAAACAACTTTATGTGGTCCTTGCCAGGGTGAATCAGTCCAATTCTTCTTTTTGATGGCTTTGATGAGGACGAGGTCTCCTGGCTTGGCCAAGATCGGTGCAGTTTCCTCGTGAACCCTCCTAGGGAGAGTAGCAGCGATAATATCTCTGTTAGTCAACATCCTTCTCATGTAATCTGCTAAACACACTTCTTCATCACCAGGATTGAATGGTCTCAAAGGTGGCAACAAGTATGGTTTGCCATACATGGTTTCAAATGGAGACAACCCCCCTTTGGTTGGGATTATCCTCATGTAAAACAAAACTAATGGAAGGCAGTAAATCCAATTTTGTCTTGTTTCTGCCATTGTTTTTCTGAGTCTTTCTTTAATAGTTCTGTTTGTGCGTTCTACCAGTCCTGCAGATTGTGGGTGATAAGCTGAATGATTCTTCAAAATGATGTTCAGGGCTGTGCCTAAATGTGACATAACTTGATTTACAAAATGTGTACTATTATCTGAGTAAATTTTCTCAGGTATTCCCAATTTTCTCAGGTATTCCAAACCTAGGTACAATTTCTGCAAGCAATTTCTTTGCAACTGTGATTGCATTTGGATGTGTGCAAGGAAAAGCTTCTGTCCATTTAGAAAACATATCACAAATGACCAAACAATATTTCTTGCCTTCACATTTATTCAGTTCAATAAAATCCATGCAAATGTTCTGAAATGGATAAGTAGAAGCTGGGAAAGTCTCAGGTTTGAAGTTTCCCTGTGCATTGTTTTTTGCACAGATCAGACATTTCTTACAAAACTGTGTGGCAAACTGGCTAAACCCATAAGCAGTAAAGGTTTTATTCAATGTAGATACCGTCCTCCCTCTTGCTACATGCGAAACGCCATGGAGCAAGGTAGAGACTTGGTGAAACAGTTTGCATGGTAGAATAGGCTTGTTTGCCTTACATTTATAGAGCTTTAAGGTGTCACCTTTAAGGTGTCATTAAGAATAGCTCCCTCTTTCATTCATTTGTAAATTTCAGCCTGTGGTGCTGCTTTTTTGAGCCTCAACGAGAATATCATGTGATAGCTCTTCAGTCAATGTCAAAACAGAATCAAATGTACTTTGTTTAGGTTGCAAGCCTTGTGCTACCGCCTTTGCAGTTTGATCTGCAAAATGATTGCCTTTAGAAACCGGATCATTACCATTCGTATGAGCAGCACATTTGCATATGGCCAGTTGTAATGGCAGTTTGACACTTTCAAGCAGTTCCAGAATGAGGTGTTTGCACTTTTTGTGCAAAGTGGTGAATAGTGTAAAATGCATACTGGCTATCAATGTAAACTGAGAATTTTTTTTTTTTTTTCCCAATTTGCATGCTTCAATTAGAGCGATCAACTCTGCTTCAGGTGTCCGCTCAATCTTGTCCACCTGTGCCATTGTTTTTTTGTAAATAAAGTCAGACAATGGTTGCACTTCAAATGAATAATTTGCAATCCAGGAGCGACAATAATTTAATGTCCCAAAGAATGACATCATGTCTCTTTTTGTGATTGGTTTAGGCGCTGCCAAAATAGCCTCTTTGCGAACAGGATCAACATGTCTCCCTTCTGCTGACAGAATGTGGCCTAAGTATTTCACTTCTGGCTTCCACAACTGCAGCTTTGCTTTGTTAACCTTGTGATCCTGCTCAGCTAAAAATGTCAACAAGGCAATGGTGTCTTTTTTTTTTTTTTTTTCAAATGATTTCATCAGGGGATGCCAGCAAAATGTAACTAGGCCAAATTTGCTGACATTGCCTGTGAAAAAAAAAAAAATGGTTGGTGATTCACAATAGCCCTGTAGCCTCGTGAATGTGTACCTCTTGCCTTCAAATTTGAATACAACCCAAAACTGATGATCTGGGTGGATGGGAATGCTGGAAAAGCATTACTGATGTCAATCACTGTGAAAAATTTTAATTTGTGATTGTAGATCATTTAACAAAGTATATTGCACAGTATTTTTAGATCTAATACTATAACCCCTGCATCTATGAGTCCCTGTATACCAGGTTTAACACCTTCTTGAATTCAATTCAACTTTATTTATATAGCACTATATCTCAACAACAGTCATCTCATGGCTCCTGGGCATAAAATATATTGTCTCTGATAAGGCCTAAAATAAGGTTTTACATTTATTATTACCAATTCTGTATTATTCATTAAGCCTACTTCCTTCCATTGCATGTGTTTAGGCTTGCTCAATGCAATGTGTGGTGACTCCTAGTGTTTAAAGTGACCTTTATTTTTATCTAATAACCTCACAGATGTTTCTGCATAGACCTTTGGCGGCCAGTACAAATTTGTAATAATTTTTTCTGGAGGATGAGTTTACAAAAAATGTTTTCTCAAATTTGTCATCTGAGCCACTCAGATATTTGTCATACATGTTGCAATGATTTTGATTTGTGGCTTGCACGGTTGTAGGAACCCGTGTTTTGAAATATTGCATTATTTTGACCTCCAAACTCTCAGCCACTCAGGTTGGTCCGGCCGGTACCAAGCGAAGTGACCATGAGCTGGTACTGCAAAATATTGCAAAATATGAATTTCTGATACATGTGGGAATTGTGATGCCCTCATACCACCTTCTGTCGGAATTAGGGCGATATTGAGAGTTGTGAGCAAATCCCTTTCTAATAAGTTAACTAGACACACTTGTGACAAAATGAATGAACCTTCTGCACTGTCCTCTGTAACATCTTTTTACTGTTACAATTTCAGAAAAATATTTCTTTTTTAGCTTCCCATTTGCTGATTTAATGATCACTGTGTGTTCTAATTTTGTGAGCCCCATAATCATGAAGAAATTTCAAAGAAGTTCCCTGAACTTCTAGAGTAACCTCTGATAAACCCTTTAGTGTCATGATTAGGTCAAAGTCAGGTAAATGAAATACTGTACGTCAAATGTCATTGTCAGTAGCTGTACTTAGCTTTGGTTCGGTCAGTCACATGTTGGGATGTGATGAGTCCGGTTGTCGCTGTTGCTGTCGTTGTTGTGGCTTTGAGCAGGGCGTAGTCCCTTCCCCTCCCTCTGGCCTCCCGAACGTGGCCCGCAGATCCAGCACCAAGGCCTCCCCCCACCTCCTCCACGCCGGGGACCCTGGGAAAATACAGAAGTGGGGGAAGCAAAGGCCTCCCCCTGAGGGTCAGCTCAGTTGTTCTGCGTGTTTTGCATATATCAACACATCAGCAAATGAACATGTGTGACATATTACAAGGTGTATGCGTACATGCTGTGCTAAATTTGGATGCATGTTCTGTAGGAATACACTTCTCAAATGTTGTCAATAGGGTTCTGAACCTGTATCTGCAGTAGGATTTTCCAAACCTGAATGACTGTCCAAAAACATTTTGCAACCTACACCTATAGGCTTCAACACTTTCTGTTTTATGTTAAGTGGCGTTCTGAATAGCTGTCAAATCATGTTTTAATCTCCACTTGTTCCTAATATGTTCATTTAATTCTTTCATCTGCTGAGTTAATGCTGCATCAGTTGGTGGTTAACTAGCACAGTAGGAATATTTTAAAGAATGTTTTGGCTATTGACTTCAGCACCTTCAGCCGCTGGACCAGCATAAGCCGGGTTGTATAATTTAACCATAGGAAATTGTCCCAATTCTATTGCATGTTCCTCTTCCTTAATGTGTTCATCTAAGGGTGAGGATGTGTGTGCTGTTGAAATGGCATAATGTGAAGGTGCATAATCACTTAACTTTTTTGTCAGATGAGAAAGCTGGCCTCTAGGTTTGATGTCCGGCCTGCGTTGAAAGGAAGGAGGAGGTGGGCGTGGAGGAGGGGGCCGGGGAGGAGCCAAGGAAGGCAGGTCCGCAGTTGGCGACGTGGGAGTGGTCACCGTCTCAAGATCCGGATGCAGAGAGGGAGGGGTCAGGTTATCTCGCCACCCGCTCCAGCCATTATTTCCTTCGTCACCTCGGAATTTTGAGAAAAAATGTGCATTAGTCAAACCCTTCTTATTACAAACATCCGAGTCTTTTAAGGTCTGGTCTTTCCTATTCAAATCAGCTTGCTGTTGCCTGGCAATCTGAAGCCATTGTTCAGCCTCAAAAAGTTCATATTTTAACTCTTTTTGCCTCCTGCCATCTGCTGCTAATTTGATGGCAGAAATCAAACTCTCACAGTCTTTAACCTCAAGTTCCCCACTGAAATCAAATTTCTTTCTCCATTTTGCCAGAAACCTTGTGCTATTTCTGTCTTCTTTGTTCATAAATTTACCGTCTCCTGCCAAAACATAAATTTCATTCTCATCTGGCTGTGTTCTGCAACCCTTACAGCAAAATGAGGCATTATTTCTTACTATCTGGACACTTTGTGGCTGCTTTACACTTTTGCTATAACAGCAACCCATGTTTGAAGTTTTGAAAGTTCCTCTTTTCTTTTTACCAAGTTTTCCACACACACCAATCAGTGGCTACACGGCTTTTCTATTTTTTTTTTTAATTAATTCCCCAAACTCTCTGTTTCTTTTTCTTCTTCTCTCAAGGACACACACAGAATCTCAAACAGATACACATTGAGACAGACATTACACACAGACAGACACAGACAGACAGGGCCCAGACATATTTTCTTTTGCGTTATCTCTACAAGGTCATACAATGAAGACTTTTAGGTTCATGCCAAAGCCCAAAACAGCATGAGAATTACTTCAATTAATTTCCAGATCTGGCAACCTCAGCGGAAAAAATCAAATATGGCAACCATCACACCGCCACTGGCAGCGTGAAGCTTCCCCTTTCATTTCTTTTTTTACACTGCCATAAAGCACAACATCAGTCCACTGTTTCTGCTCAAGGCTACTATTTTCAAATACCTATAATTTTAAACACTTCCCAAAAGATAATTAACTAACCAACCCTTTTATGCTCCACAAATATTAGGGAGAAAAAAACCACAGACATCAATTTCACACCGTATTCACTCCGCCTCCGTGGGAACTCAGCCTCTCTATGTTTCACACCGGAGCGGATTTCATGTAACACAGACAAAACAAACTCAGAACACAGTAACTCCTCTTTTTTTTTTTTATTCTAGCGCTTCAACAAACTCACAAGACAAACAATTTCAACGGTCACGTCTGCCCCCCTGCTGTGTGTCTAAAGCCCAGAGTTAAACCTCCCTCGGCATCTTGCAATAGCTCACCGTAGCGGAGCCAATGGGCGATAAACAGACCCGATAAAGGCACGAATCTTCCGTGAAAACAACTTTTTCCCTTTTTCGGGGTTCACGTCGCCTCCCCACTAATGCTGACAAGTCCAAAACTGAAACATAAGCAGAAGCAGTTCCAAAAGGCACGCCAGAATTTGGCACGAATCTTACCCCGAAAAATTAACTTCTCTGGGATCACGTGGCTCTTCCGTGGAGGAACGAGAACACGTATCTTTCCCGTTATTAACCCAGTACTGGCTTCTAGACCTCCACTGTGACTTATTCGAAAGTCGGAAAACGGCGAATTTCTAAGAATTACCCCGGATCTAGGAATATTGATCACCGCTTGGAAAGGAAAATTCCATCTCCCCAAGGGATTATTGCAATATCCGCACCGTAAGTAATATAACTTATCAATTAGGCTGTAGGTCTCTTTCTTTCAGTCTTTCACCCAGTGTACAATCGGTCTAGGCAATCACTCTCTGGCCATAACAACAATAACAAAAACTGGAATAAATTACTCACACCTGGAATTCGCCTCTGAGTTCCGGTAGACCCGTCAGAGCACCACGCCGCTCCCCGACGTCACCAGGGCCTTTGAAGAGGGAAATTCAGCGTTGTTGTTTTTTTTCCAGCGCTTCCCAGAAATGTGGGTCTCTCCTCTCTTTTGACTGTGCACTTGTCCAAAATCCAGGCCCGTCGGAAAACGCCGTGGATCACTCTATATGGGTCCCACGTCGGGCGCCAATTATGTTAGAACAAAAATGAATTGACTGAGGCTGAAACAATAATCAATAGGCGGTTTTCCAAGTTCTGAGTCATTTATTCTCCTTCTGATCAGAAAGGAGGAAATTAGTATCAGCATACACTCGCCTCAGAGCTTCACAGCACCGACTCCCTAACATTGTATCCAAGGATGTTGATTTTTATACCCCGGTCTCTTATCTAAGCTAGACTGGCAGGAGCCAACTCTCCAAGTGACTCCTTCTTTATCTGTGGTCAGCAATGAACATTCTAACATGATCTGGTCATCCGGACAATACAGTACAGCTTGGTATGATAAAACAAAGAAACTTTCGTCATTATTCACAATCTTGCTCATCCTAATCTTGCTCTGAAAACAGACAGTCTTTTCAAGCTCTGAGGCAATGAAAATATCACAGTGACCCAGACATTGGATTTTATATGCACCAGAAACAATTATAATATAAAATAGAATAATATAGCATTAAAATCATATAGAATAATTAATGAAACTTGAAAATATCCTATCAGTTTCGTTAAGTTTGTCTAACTTTAGTTATTGTGAACAGGGCTTGACATTAATTTTTTTGCTCATCAGCCACTGTGGCTAGTGAGTTTCTAGAGCTACTAGCCACTCATCCTTTTAACTAGCCACAATTTTGTGGTTGAAAAATTATATTTAATATGATCAAATTTGACTATAACATGCCAAAATTTACTTGAATTAAATTTACAACCTTTAAAAATGTAAGTGACTCTTATACATGTATAAAAATAGCAAGAGAAACACAGTTTAATTAATTATTAACATAAATAAATACTGTAAAACAGTCGAGAAATATATTTGCAATGTGATAGTGAAGGACAGGTAGATTTGGGGTCCATCCCAGTTCTCATTTGTACCTCTTCCCCTTGGGCCTTCAAGGCCCAAGGGGAAGAGGCTGAAAATTACCCCTATGAAATGGGAAACCCCTTCAACGCTGCATGACGTCATTAGTAATTGCTGATGAGTTTAATCTAAATGGACAGTACCTGTTTTTACCAGGAAAAAAGAAGAAAAAGAGAAAACTGATGAAATAAAAGTCTCATCTTACAGAGAAAAATGTCTCAAATTTACATAGACTATTTTAATCATTAGAAAAGTCAGAAATTTCCTAGAAAGAATGCTGTAAATTCACAGAGAAAAATTTGGACCCACCTGGCCAGCCATATGTTTGACACCCCTGGACCAGCACATTAATAAAGAGGTTTTACTTCCATGAAATAGCTGCATATCACAACAGCATGTAAACGAATAAGAAAAAATAAAATCAAAATCATAGATAAATCAAAGTTCACCTCAGAAGAAGCTTCATTTGTTCTTTACAACAACACATCAAAGTATAGTCACTTTTAATCTTAGTCATACGAAAACTTAAATTTGCACACCTGTGCACAGTAAACAGGAGCTTCTTGTTCTAAAATTAATAATATTTCATCACAGAGGAGCTCATGTTTGGGGGGGGCACAGGGATTAGCGTCTCACTGCTGGGACAATGGGGTATCAGGGGCAGTTGCCCCAGTGATCTGTTCACTGACAGCAGGGTCAGGTGTGATATGCCATTGTTGTTTGTTTGTTTAATTTATGAAATAAAAAGCAACTATGCCTAAATGTTTGCTGGTGATAATGTCTTTTTTCTATTTTCCAAAGAGACTGTGTTTACATCTTTTCGATTAACAAATAAGTGAGGCTGCTATATATTTGATCATTACTGCATGAAGACCAGATCTCCAGGTAAGGGTCACTTTTAGTCCCCTATATTAGGGTGGCGTGGTTTAATAACAGGTGAACAACTTATGTTCTTTTTTTAACAAATGCTCTGTTTAAATCATTGTCAAAGAACACCACAAAGAACAATAACAACCAGCATGTTCTAGTACAATTCTAATTTCTAAGGAACATATAGTATGTTTTTGTTATTTAGAACTACATCTCTTGTCATGAGCAGCGGGAGCGCACCCCTCCTCTCTGGTCCCATCTCCTCCAGCTCATCACGGCACCTGAAGCAGAAGACACACCTGCACCCCCTCATCAGCCAACGTACTTAAGGAGGTTCCCTCCACGTAGTCTACACTGGCTCGTCTGGGTACACTGCCCGTCCTACGGACTGGCTATTAACCGGAATAGTTAACACATCTTTAACCTCCTTGTTTTCCTTCCTTTCAGGTTGCCGCCACCGTGTAGGTGTGTTCTGGGGACTGCGCGCCCTCTCCTGCTCCACTGCACAACCCATTAGTAGCTTCTTCTCCCTGGTCAGGCAACATCAGCTTCACTACTCCCCCCTACCCTACTGGTTCGTCTGTTCCCCGCTGGATCCTGCCGGTCATTCCTGGATTTTCCAAGTAAGTGGCAGTTTGGCTTGCCCATTTTCCCCTTATTCCACGCCTCAGCTCACGGCTCTCGTCTTCTCTCCGCAGGTCCATTTCCTCTGGCGAGTGATTGTTTCTGTAGCTGTGCAGTGCTGTGTTTTGAGATTAATAAAACTGTCAAACGTGCCCCTCTGTGTGGTTCACCCTGTGTTTGGCATCGTGCGCTGGAGCTGTCAAAAACTAACACATCATGACATCTTTGGCTCAAATGCATCTGTGAGTCTGATAAAGAATGAATGAATAATCAAACCAACAACTTGAGGTCCAGTTATGTTTTATTCAACCACTGATTTTGTTCGCAATGACAACTGCAAAAATGATTCGTAAGCAACTACCTATCTTGCCATGGAATGATGACGATAATAGCATATAATGACAGGAAATTAAAATCAACTTTTGATAGGGTGGGCAATAGGAAAATTTTAGTGAGCTAATTCCACCTCTGACGACCTCAGCTATCGTCTGTACTCTGGGAATGTCCTGGCTAATCTCCAGCTCTGTCCACACCTCACTGTCTTAGTTTTTTTTTTTTTTTTTTTTCTTTCAAAGACGAAGGCGAGAAAACAAATGTTTATTGAAATTGTGGAGCGTGTAAATGAAGAGGCAGATTTGTTTCAGCCGATTTGTTACACATCTCTCACATCAAGCATAGACAGAATGATATTCAAGTAGAAGCTCTTCTCTTAAATACCATGACATTCTAGAATCTTCTCACACACAAAGGA
The DNA here is from genome assembly GCA_020510985.1 of Pholidichthys leucotaenia. Taxonomy (NCBI): domain Eukaryota; kingdom Metazoa; phylum Chordata; class Actinopteri; order Cichliformes; family Pholidichthyidae; genus Pholidichthys; species Pholidichthys leucotaenia. The sequence continues at coordinate 267,116,650 of CM035842.1, forward strand.
TGATCTTCTCGTCCTTTGTTCCTGTCTAAGATGGTATACAATTAGGCTCTCCCCAGGTTGCCACACCACCACCCCCAGCAACTTAGATAGGACAAAAGGATAACAGACCACATGCTGTGATAGAACCATTAACATCAGTCCACATGCTGCTTGGGCTTCAGTCTTCTCCCATATCTGCTGTAACCAGAATTCACCACCTCCGCGGCTCTGCCCTGCCTTTGGGGGACTGTTGTTTGGGGGAAAGCCTTTCTGTCTGTCCGTGTGGGTGCTCTGAGGCATCGTTTCTCTGGGGAGCTCCCCGTGGGGGTCTTCCACGCCAAGGGGCCCTCGCCAACAGCACTTGCTCGTCCGCCACAACGAAAGCAGGTTTGAGTCTGTCTATGCCAATTTTTTCCCTCCTACCCCCCAAGTCTAGCAAAAAATGCTTATCCCCTGTTTCCAGCACTCTGAATGGTCCATCATAGGGTGGGCGCAGTGGAGGGCGGTGGGCATCGTGTCTGACAAAAACGAACTCCACGTTCTTCAAAGTTTTAGGCACAAAAACGAGCGGAAAACTGTCGTGGGCAGGGCCCGGCAGCGTGCCTGTGTCTGCGCTACGCTGCCAAAGCTGAGATGGGCAGCTGCCCGGTGCGGGATTATCTGGCAGAAACTCCCCGGGCAGCCGGAGTGGTTGTGCAAAAACGAGTTCTGCCGGGGAAGCTTCCAGATCCTCTTTAGGCGCGCAGCGCAACCCCAATAAGACCCACGGTAGCCTGTCTACCCAATTTGCATCCGTCAATGAAGCCCTGAGAGCCGCTTTCAATGATCTATGAAAACGTTCGCATAACCCATTAGCCTGTGGGTTGTACGCGGTTGTGCGGTGAATTGTAATACCCAGGCTTCAGGCCATCGCTGACCAGAGTTTGGAAACAAATTGAAGGCCTCTGTCGGACGTAATGTCCGACGGGACTCCAAAACGCGCTACCCATGCTGTTAAAAAAGCGTGCGCCACCTCCTCGGACGTGGTTGCCGCCAGCGGAATCGCTTCCGGCCAGCTCGTGGTGCGGTCCACCATTGTCAGGAGGTGCATGCACCCCTGTGATGGCGGAGGGGGCCCACGAGGTCCACTTGAACATGGTTGAACCTCATAGCCGGAATACGAAACGGCTCCAAGGGAGCCTTCATGTGTCTGTGTACTTTGGCTCGTTGGCACGCCATGCAGGCTGCCACCCACTCTTTCACTTGTTTGCAAAGGCTCGGCCACACGAGTTTCTCCCCTACCATTTTGACCGACGCGCACACTCCCGGGTGCGCCAAAGAATGAATCGAGTCAAACACGCGACGGTGCCACGCAGCCGGGACCACGGGACGTGGGCGCCCCATGGAGACATCGCAGATTAGGGGGGGCATGCCGTCTTGCAGCACCCTGCTCTCCAGCCTTAACCCTGTTGGTCCAGACTGGAGCGCATGCAAGTCCGTGTCACTAACCTGCTCCGCGGCCATGGCTGCGTAATCTATCCCCACGCAGACCGGGGCCGCCACGACGCGCGAGAGGCAGTCTGCCACTACATTCAGTTTACCCGAGACATGCTGAATATCGGTAGTAAACTCTGAGATCGCGGCCAGCTGTCTCTGCTGCCGGCCTGACCACGGTTCTGAAACCTTGGCCATCGCGAATGTTAGCGGCTTGTGGTCAATGAACGCGGTAAAACTGCGCCCTTCCAGCCAGAACTGGAAGTGGCGAATGGCCAGGTGGAGAGCCAGCAACTCCCTGTCAAATGCGTTGTATTTATGTTCACTGTCGCGCAAAGTCCTGCTGAAAAGGGCGAGCGGCTGCCAAGCCCCAGCTACGCGCTGCTCCACGACCGCCCCTACGGCCACATCTGAAGCGTCAGTGGTGAGCGCTATGCGGGCCGTTGGGTCTGGATGTGCCAGCAATGCAGCGTTTGCCAGGGCTGCTTTGACTTCCAAGAACGCCCGCTCTCGCTCCGGGGTCCATTCGACCTTATCAACGGGTTTCTGTTTTTTGAGCGCGGCGTACAATGGTTGCATGAGCTGTGCTGCGCGGGGAAGGAAACGGTTATAAAAGTTTACCATTCCCAAAAATTCTTGTAGCGCCCTGACCGTTTGCGGCCGGGGAAAATCCGCCACTGCATGCACCTTGTCAGGCAGCGGGATCGCTCCTTCGGGAGAGACGCGGTGCCCCAAAAAATCAGTATCTGTCACTCCGAACTGACATTTCGCTGGGTTGATTATTAACCTGTGCTCTTCCAACCTCCGGAAAACTGTCATGAGGTGGGTTTCGTGTTCGTCTTCGGACGCGCTGGCTACCAGGATATCGTCCAGGTAGACAAACACGAACGAGAGATCGTGCAGCACTGCATCCATCATGCGCTGGAACATCTGTGCCGCTCCTTTCAACCCGAATGGCATGTGCAAAAACTCGAATAAACCAAACAGAGTTATTGCCGCTGTTTTGGGTATGTCCTCAGCGTGCACTGGGACTTGGTGGTAACCGTGGACCAGATCTATCTTGGAAGAAATGCACGCCCCGGTGAGGTGAACGGAAAAATCCTGTATGTGGGGAATTGGGTAGCGATCGTGCGCTGTGGCGTTGTTCAACCTGCGGAAATCCCCGCACGGTTGCCACGAGCCCTCAGCTTTAGGGACCATGTGTAGTGGGGATGCCCATGGGCTGTTTGAGCGCCTGATGATGCCCAACCTCTCCAGATTGGCGAACTCCTCGTGCGCTATGGCCAGTTTAGCTGCGTCCAAGCGCCGAAGTCGTGCAAAAACGGGCAGCTTGGTGGTGGTGATAAAATGCTCCACCCCGTGTTTAGCGATGACTGCCGAAAACGTCGGGACTGTGAGTGCTGGGAACTGGGTGAGCAGTGTGTGGAACTTACCGCCTGCTGTTGTGACGTTGGCTTGTGCTGTCGGCCGGGTCACTCGAGCTATACAGGGGAGAGAGTCGAAAAACAGTGCATTAACTAGGCGCCTGTTAGCAAGATCAACCAGTAAATTATGTGCACACAGAAAATCAGCCCCCAGTATATGATAATCCAATGCTGCTATGACAAAAGTCCACTCATATGTACGGCCGTGTAGAGAAAGAGTAGAGTCTTCTCACCAAAGGTCTTAATCTCCGAGCCGTTCGCTGCTGCCATCTCGGGGCCGTTAGATCCTGCCAGCCGGTCAGCGTAGGTCAGCCGGATGAAACTCTTCTGGGCGCCGGTGTCCACGAGGAAATGCCTCCCCGAGCGTGCGTCCGTCAGGTAGAGAAGCTTGTTCTCCTCCCCGAGGGTCGCCACTGCTACTGACCCTCGGCCTTGGCGTTTTCCCGAGCGCTGGAATTGGCACGGTGGCGTACATCTGCGTGCGTTCTCTCCGAAGCGGAGTGGTAGGAACAGAGCGTGTCTCTCTGGCGCTCCTTGGCCCCCACTGCTGCTGCCGTCGGTGGCTCCTCACCTCCTCCGGTTGTCGCGCCGAGCTCCGTTGCTGCCGCGATGGTCGTGAACGCCCTGGTAGCGATGATGATCCGGTCTGCTTCCCGGGCTAGCATACGATAGTCCCGCTCAGCCAGCAACAGCGAATTGGCCAGGGTCTCTCTCGCCGCTGTCGGAAGGTTCCGGAGGAAGAGGTGGGTAAACAGAAAGTGGTCGTCGTCCGTGCCCTTTAAACTCAGCATCTTCTCCATTAGGTCTATGGCCGACCCATCTCCCAACTCGGTCCGCGTCAGAAGTCTCTCTGCTCTCTCACCGTCCGAGAGTGTGTAGCGCTGGATGAGTGCAGCCTTCAGCGCCTCGTACTTGCTGTCGGTTGATGGCTGATTGAGCAGGCTCTCTATGTGCTGAGCCGTGCGGGCGTCGAGCGCTGCGACCACATAGTGGAACTCGGTGTCATCTGCCGATATCCCCCGGAGGGCAAACTGCGCCTCAATGATGTGGAACCAGGAGCGCGGGTTGTGCAGCCAGAAATCCGGTAGCTTGATTGCGACAGCACATGCGTGGCTGGAGGTTCCCGTTGAGGTCGGCTCCGGGGATCCTGATTCGTGTTCCATGATATGTCTTGGGTCACCAGTGTGGAGCGTGTAAATGAAGAGGCAGATTTGTTTCAGCCGATTTATTACACATCTCTCACATCAAGCATAGACAGAATGACATTCAAGTAGAAGCTCTTCTCTTAAATACCATGACATTCTTCTAGAATCTTCTCACACACAAAAGATGATCTTCTCATCCAATCGCAATCAACCCACTTATCCTTAACACCTCCCTGTTATCTTACTAGGGTATCTAGAATCTTCTCACACACAAAAGATGATCTTCTCGTCCTTTGTTCCTGTCTAAGATGGTATACAATTAGGCTCTCCCCAGGTTGTCACAACATCTGACATTTCCAAGTCCCTCCAAGTTCAAACCATATATTGTGAAGAAGACAACAGTAACTTGGTGCAGTGAGAGTTACAGGAGCAGATGTGGAGGTGGATGATGGAGGTGAGGAAGCTGATGCTACTGGAGTTGATGGAGGTTGCGTTTGGGATGGTGGGCATTGTTATAGCTGGCTAGTTCTCGCAGAAAGAGATGCTTTATGAAATCTGATTTTCTCAACAGACTGACTGTCAGTGGAGGAACTGGTGATGTCATCATGATCTGCAATCTAAGCCACATCTGTGAATGGTGTTCTCTGAAATGCAATAAAATTAAATTTCAATTATTTTTTCATATAATTCCAAAATGTAAATTATGAACAGAACATCTAAATCAAGTCTGTGGTCACAAACATATCAGAGAGGTGCCTGTTATGATTCATTATCCAGAGGGAAATAGTTACTTTTAGCTTGTTTTAAAGACATTAGACATTTGCTTTTCTGTGGAAGTGTTTACAAACTTTACCTTCATAGAGAACTGCTCCATTGAAATGTGACTGCAGGTGTATTTTCTCCTTGCTACACTTTGCAGGCTGAAATAAAGTTAAGCTGCAGAAGGGGCGAAGAAGTTACTGCAGCAGGCTGCAGCTCTTCAGATCTGGCAAGGAATTCCTTTCTGGATAATTCTGTCCATCTGAGAATTTAAGAAAGCCTGATGAGTCTAAATAATCACCTAATTTCACAAACGTAGTTCATCTATATAATACTGTACTAAAATACTTTTGGGATCTGTATTCATCAAAATCAGTATCTTTGAAATAACTTTTGATATTTTATGCAGTTTATGACAATCTAAAACTTGGTATAAGCCTGCAAAACGCACCTTCTGTATTTAATAAAGGATTAAGAAAAACAGATGTTTTGTCCAACAAAAAGAAGCAATTCCATCATGAGGAGAATGGCTAATGGCAAAAAGAAAATCAAAGGAAAATCTCTTTGGTACAATATACAGAGGGGAAAACAAGTATTGAACACATCAACATTTTTCTGAAATTTCTATGTGATTTTAAAATTGTAACAGGGTAGGCACTATATACGCACTAGCTTCAGCCTACACCCTTTGGGTTGTTCTTTTATGTGTTCTACATATTTTTGTTGTTTTTATTGTATGTATGTTCATGACCAAATAAATTCACATTCATCCATTAATTCATTCATTCATTCTGATGGAGCCACTGACCTGAGATTTTTACCACATATCAGCAACAACCTAAGTAATCCATACATACAAAGAAATTAAGGCAACTGTGTTCACAAAACAAGTTATATTTAATACATCAGAATGACACAGGGAATAAGTACTGAACTCCTGAAGAAAAACGTGCAAAAGGCATACAAATCCAAGAAACCACTTGAAGTCTATCAGAATTTTGGAAGCCATCCCATCCCCCATAAGTGCAAATTAATTTCAGTTGGTTAAGTCCTGACTGATAGCCTTTAAAAAAAAGTGTCTGAAAATCAGATTGTCAAACCACAAAGATCTCATGATGGGTAGAAGCAAAGAGCTCTCTCTAGCCCTTCACAACCTTATTGCTGCAAAACATATTGATGGCATTGGTTATAGGCACATTTCTAAACTGCTGAATGTTCAAGTGAGCACTGTTGGAGCCATCCTTTGGAAGTGAAAAGAACACCATTTTATCATAAACCGGCCACAACCAAAAGTTCCTTGCAAGATTTCTGACAGAGGAGTCAAAAGAATTATCAGAAGAGTTATCCAAGAGCCAAAGGCCACTCGTGGAGAGCTCCAGACAGACCTGGAGTTAGCAGGTACTGCTGTTTCAAAGAAAACAATAAGTAATGTACTCAACCGACATGGGCTATATGCCCGCTAAGCTTGCAAGACTCCATTGCTGAAGAAAAGGCATGTTGAAGCTTGTTTAAAGTTTGTTGCACAACATTTGGGCAAACCAGTAAAATACCGGGGGTATATAGTTTGGTCAGATGAGACCAAAATTGAACTTTTTGGATGCCACAACACACAGCATGTTTGAAGGAGAAATGGCACTGCACATCCAATCATAGTGTGTGGGTGTTTTTCAGCACATGGTACAAGCAGACTTCATATAATTGAATGAAACATGAATGGGAAAATGTGCAGAGACATCCTTGAAAAAAAACCTGTTGCCATCTGCCAAGATGCAGAAGATGTGGTGATCCGAGTGCTGAGCTCATCCGCACTTGGGTTTCTCAGTATTTTCCCATTTTTCTCCCATATTATTTCTGTTGGTTATTTTTGGTGTCCCAGGGCTTTCACTGTGACAGGGCTGCAGCCGTACTTCCAGCTGTCAAAGCCGAGCCGGCACTGTCACAGCTGATCTTGATTTTAGTCATTACGTTTCTTCCTCTCCTGTTTGGTTCATTGCTTTTTGAATTTAATGTATGTGTTTTGCCCCACTTGGCCCTTTATTTTGTTCCTTCTGTGAATAAACAAGCAAACTTTCTGTTGGCATCTGGCACCTCATTTATGCCCTAAAAGGGGCAAACACGACAGTAGGTCGCAGCCAAGCGAGGTGCCAGCCACAGTAGCTTGTTATTGGGCTAGATTTTTTCTTTTTTCTGGATGCCAGTTTTTTGGGGGGCTATGGCATCATCTAGAACAGGATATTCTATGAGCCTGGGTTTCCAGCTTGTCCAGGCTCTGATGGAGATAGATGGTCTCCTGGCCAATGCCCGTATGCTCGCCACCTCCATAAAGGCACACTAGTACCTGGACCTTGCAGAGGCAGCAGTAAAGCACCATCCTTACCTGGCCGAGCATACTGGGAGCAGGGAAAGGATGGCTGATTTTGCGGCGCTTAAACAGGAATATCGTGTGCTGGTGAGGGGTCCCAGCAGGAGGCCGATGACGGAGTAGACGGCAAGGCATTCCTGCTCCTCGCCCCGGGATCAGGCTCCTGCTACACCTCCAGCTCCCATTTCCCCTTTCCGAAGAGCCGTCTTCCAGCACAACGGAGGAGTAGGGCAGCCAGAGGTCCCAGTGAAGAGGTACAGTGGGCAGCTGAACTCATCAGGGGCCGTGTGGCTGAAGCACGCTCTGCCTTCCATCCCAGTAAGATCCTTAAGAGTGTGGTGGCCGCTGTCAGACTGGTGGAGGCTAATCCTGAGCTTCACAGCTTCCTTGAGTTCGCTGATCTGCTGGCTTCTGTTTCGGTGCAGCAGTGGCGCTTTCTTAATTTAAATTTAGCCTCTCCTCCAGCAAAAAGACGTCGCCCCCCTGCTCGGAATCTGTCTCCTCCATGGGACACAATCGTTCCGAAGGGGAGGGAATCTCCTGACCGGGTTAATCCTCCACTGGGCTCCTGTCTGGATCCTACTACGGGCCACCAGAGAAACTCTCCTGTCTCCCAGCCAGCTGTTTTTCCTCGCCTCGGCAGAGAGTGAAGACAGCAGCCTCAGCCTCTGGGTCTTCTTTTCCCACTGTTCCGTCAGCTCCTCATCCCCAGACTGCCTCGGATGCTCCTCCCTCATCCTCGGCGCTCCCTTCAACTGCTGTGAGACCTAGGGTTCCATGCCTGACTCCACTCATCATCGATCCTGTTGGGGCGACTCCTCGTTGTCTTCCGGAGGGGTCCTCCATCACCATCCCCACGGGAAACGAAAGAATCAAGCCCGCTGCAACAGTCACAATTGTTCCCCCGTAAAGCAGGCAAGTGTGTTTTCATTCTAAATCCCAGTGTAATGAATTACCTTGTCTGATTCCTGGGGGTGGAGCTCAGGGTTCACAATCCACTGAGCTCCCACCACCTGCTGCAGCTATTAAAATTGAACCTGCTACCTCTGTGTTTCCTCCCCTTCTCTCCGTACGTCCCCCGGTGCCAGGAGTAGACCGCCGGACGGAGGAGGAGCCTGTGGCTCTGGAGAGCCTGGTTCCAGTCCCGCAGCTGCATGACGGGCAGAGGAGGAGGGCTGACTGTCAGATGGAGCCTGCGCCGATGACGAAGCGTCCCTGGGTCTCGGTGGAGCAGCAGGCAGCTCCAGCAGGCAATGGACCCCCTATCTCCACATCGAGTGGGCCATTGCCGTGGGTTTCAGCATCAGGGGGCTCTCAGACTGTGGAGACCATCATGCCGGCTGTGGAGGTCACTGCAGTCGAGTGGGAACCGAAGATGGACATCCTGACCGTCGAACCTGGATCGTCGGAGTCCTGGATGGTGATAGAGCTTGAGCTCAGGCAAGTGCTCTATTTTGTCTTCTTATTCTCTGTTCTGTAGTATTCTTGCCTGTCTCTTGGGGAGGAGAGCCGGGTGCAGCCAGCCACTGCATCCAAGCTTGTCTCGCCAGGCTCTGCCGCTACTGGTGATCCTGACCCCTGTTCTCCCCCTCTTTCCAAGCCTTCTTCTAGAGTCACTGGGGATGAGTCAGCTCCGGTCAATATCGTTGAGGCTCTGGGTTCACTTTGGGAGGACATCCCAGGTGCTGAATTGGCCCAATCAGGGTCCACCGAGGGTGCTGCGCTGGCCCAATCAGGGTCCACCGAGGGCGCTACGCTTGCCTGGTTCGAGGTTGGTGAGGGCCTGCAGATCCCCTTCCACCTGACACCAGACTGGTTCTCCGATTCCCCCATTCTGCGCCACCGGACACCGCTGGGGTCCTTTTCTTTTGGTTCGGCTTCCCCTCATTGTGCCTCTCAGTAGGGAAGCCGCCTCCGAGCTCCCCCCTCCGGTCCTGGTGGTCCAAGGACACAGGTCGGCTGCCTGAAGGACTGTTCCGCCAGTTCTGTGTCCTGGGTCGGCCGCCTGACGGACAGCTTTGCTGACTGGGTGACCTGGGTCGGCCGCCTGAGGTACTGTTTCCCCAGTTCTGTGACTTGGGCAGGCCACCCAAACTGTTTTTTTTTTTCTCTCCTTTTCTCCTGATGTGGAGTTGGGATGCCTTTTTTTTCCCCTCTTCCTGCCGGTATTCCCTATGTGGGCCCATTCGTTGTGTTTTTTTTTTTCTCCTCAGATATTGTCAAAGTAATGTTTTTTTTTCTTTCTTCTCCTTGCCCGGTGATCTGAGTTGAAGTGTACTTATTTATCCTTGTTTAAACCCATTTATCTGGTTTTGGACATTTCTGCGAGAAAGTTCTAATTTCATGTTGGTTTGTATTTCGCCATTTTTCATTTGTGTTTGTAAGGCGAGTATTAGCAGTGTTACTTCATGCTGGAGACTTTATTATTTGATCTTTGTGGGGGGGGGGGTTTCTGTATTTTGCGGTTTGACATTTTGTGCTGGTTCCATTCGGGTTTCTCGCTCTCCTAGCCTGTTTCTCCCTCCGCCCACCCGAGATTGGTCTTGTTAGCCTTCTGGCTTCGGGGGGGGGGGGCTTCCTAGGTGTCACTGTGGGCGCCTGGAATGCGCCCTTTGAACGAGGGGTACTGTGGTGATCCGAGCGCTGAGCTCATCTGCGCTTGGGTTGCTCAATATTTTCCCTTTTTTTGTCCCATATTATTTCTGTTGGTTATTATTGGTGTCTCCAGGGCTTTTACTGTGACAGTGCCGCGGCTGTACTTCTGGCTGTCAAAGCTGAGCCGGCACTGTCACGGCTGATCTTGATTTTGGTCATTACGTTTCCTCCTCTCCTGTTTGGTTCATTGCTTTTTGTTATTAGTATTTAAGGGACCAGCTGAGGCTCACTCCTCGCTGCGAGCTGCGTCTACCAGGACTGGCGTCCCTATCCCCGGCTCCAGTCTTCCTTCTGTGTTTGATTCGTCCTCGCTTCTTTCATAAGTGTTATTCTATTGTGTCTGGTTCCGCCCTCACTACACTCTTGCTTTGATGTTTGAGTTCTTTATTTTGTGTTCTAGTTTAATGTATGTGTTTTGCCCCACATGGCTCTTTATTTTGTTCCTTCTGTAAATAAACAAGCAAAATTTCTGTTGGCATCTGGTGCCTCATTTATGCCCTGAAAGGGACAAACACGACAGAAGATGAAACAAGGGTGGACATTTCAGCAAGACAATGATCCCAAAGATACAGCCAAGGAAACTCTCAAATGGATCCAGAGAAGGAAAATAAAGCTGATAGAATGGCCCAGTGAGTTACCTGACCTGAATCCACATGAAAATCTATGGAACAAACTGAAGATAAGAGTTCATAGAAGACACCCATGGAACCTTCAAGATTTGAGAGTTTGTGTGAAAGAATGGGCCATGTGCAATATTTAATAAAATATAGTGTAATAAGGTACAAGAATTATTTACTTTATTTAATAGTGGGTATTTGAGGGGACAGAGTTGAACAGTCACCCCAACACTCACTAAATAAAATAGAAAAGCACTCGTAAAAAGGGGGCACCAGTTCTAAAAGAACAAATTGTTATTGAATTAATTTCAATTAATTCATTTCAATACCTTCAATTACTTAATGAATCAGTCTCAAAATGTAGTGAGTTCTTTTACTGCCGTGACCCAGAAAACATATATGCAACGGAAAAACGCTTCAACTTCTCTGGTTTACAATTTTATTTAATTAAACTCATTCAGGTTACAAGACATGGCATTCAAATGATGAATAAACAAATTCAAATGATTAACAGGTGTCAAATGTCACATCAACTGTTAATAGATTCCTGAGCATAAAATCTATAGTTTAGCCTTTGTGAAACCAAGAGGAAACCAGATTTTATGTTTCAACTGTAATGCAATGGAAGGCTGAAGTATCTCACAAAATCAGAATGCAGTTTTATGGGGAAAAATTCCATAAGCTGATTATCTAAAAAGGAACTTCTGAATTAATCTACAAAAATGAAAGGTTTCTTAAAAATGAATAAGAATTTTCCTTCAGTTTATAGCTTTGTCCTACGGCTGAAGGACTAATTGTACCATGAAATATTGTTTATGTTCAATTGTAATCGATATTTTAAGACATCTCGTTTAAACCCAGCAGATAGGAAAATGGGAGTCTCACATATGAACAGTTGTAGGTCCAGGTGTTCAGCGGTGGTCAGCGCCAGCCAGTGGTATAAGTTCGGGAAGGCTCAGCGGCTCTTCCAGACAGCGTTCAGAACACTGGGGGAAAGCGACTGCTGGTCGACTTTAAGATCGTTCACAGCTGTGAGAAGTGTACACTCAGCTGGGGGCTCCCACGGGGCATGCGGCTACAAACCGGCAGCATAGTGAGGGCTGTCCCCGGAGCAGGCGTAGAGTCCTTTGGCAACCAATCCAAATTTATTATGTCTCCGGCCCGCAGGACAGATCCAAAGACTGTAGAAAAAATGCTTTTAGTCAGTTTCCCTCATGAGCTCCTGGCTTTTTGATGGGGTCAGACATGAATGAGACCGGAAAAGAAATGTCCAAAATCTCTATCAGTTCACTTTAAAACAGGGAGATCAAGAAGTCCACTTTAATGGCAGGAAAAGCCAAATATCCAAGAAAAACACGTTCAAATAGGATAAGAATGGCTTCTGAGGTGAAGGGAAAAAATGATTTGAGTTTAACTCTCTTTAAAGATGAGCTCACAGAAAAAGATGATTGCTCCTCAGTTAACCTGAAAACAACTAAAACTTATCAAAAGACGATTTAGGAAAGTTAACGCAGGATTTGACTAGGTTAAGACACACACAAAAGAATTCTTAAAACTCACAGAACAACTTAGACAAAAGAAAACTGCAAAGAAGTACAAAGAACTCTGAAGAAGTCTCTAGAAGAAGTGAAAACAAGAAAAAAAACTTCTTTTATGCAGGGTGGCTCTGACGCATTTAACTGAAGCGCGCTGCTGTGTCATAAAATGGGACTGGCCGCAAGGTGGACCAATCATCTTCCATAAAGAGGAGTTTAAATGGGCTTTTGTCCAATGAGGGAACATCCCCTTGTTTGTGAACAGCTAATCAAATGCAAGGATGTTATCCAACAGAGAAGCAGCCTGGTTATTGGTTATCACGAGAGGGAAGACAGACTGAGATTGATACAACATTCAGTTCTTATGGAATTATATACTCAGTATAAAATCTAACTAATTTAAGTGACTCAAGGCTATTATTCAGTGGCCATGCATTTATACCATTACTAATAATTTTAACATTCATTTCAATAACACTCATGAAAATAAAACATTCCTAAGACATGCACTCACATTTAAATCAAGGATTAATGAATCATGGCAAACCATTATTGGTGATTATCTTCACAGTGTCCTTAGAATCTTGGGAAATGTGAAGTGGAAGAAAAGCTTCATGTTTAGTCAGAATTAACAGTCAGATTGCACAATGAAGCATATTCCGTAGATGTCCACTAGGAGGTACTTTTGAGCTGTAGATAATTTTTAGGTCTTTGGAATGTGAGCGGGGGGGGGGGGGCTAGAGGGTTCTGGGATATGTCTAAAAGAAGGAGGGGGCCAGATATCTTCCAGCTTAAGAAGTTTATGACCTTTAAAGAGCATCAGTTCCTGGTACGAACGAATACTATCAGCATGAACTGTCCAGATGGGATTTGACTCCAAGAGTTTATGGTCCACTTAAGCCTTTAATAGCAAATCATTATCAAGTTTCTCTACAAAAGTGAAATTGTTTACACTGGGGCCCTGTTGAAGACACACAGCATTCTTGACCAGATCTTGAGTGAGAGTTGCTTTGAAATGAAGAAAAGTGAAATTTCTTTAAAATGAAGAAAAATGATCTCCTGGATTGGCCTAAGGAGAAGTTGATGCTACATATCCCTCCCCCCCCCGTAGCAATGATGAGCGTCGGTCAGCGTTGGTACACATCCTTGGCAGCTACATCTCCTTGGCAACACTTGACCTAAACACTGGGTTAAAAGTTTTGATATCCATACACACTAGCATGTAAAGGGTATCTATTACTAAATAGAGATCTTTGAATTTGGTTTATTGGAAAGACTTCCAGGAATTTCCAAAAGTAATTTGAATATGGACAAATGTAAACTGTAAAACTGTCTAAGAGTAGTAAGCAAGGGTATATGTCCTGAAATCCCTCAAGAATTCTTGTTACAACGGTACAGAGATAAAAAAGTATGCAGTTTTACGTACCTGAGGTAAGTGTTTTGGTATACAATAAAGCAGCTATTAGAATTGTTCAAAAATAGTTTGAATTGTGCACAAAAATCAAAATAGAGTGCAAGGAATATACAGTATATGCTTGTATATAAGCCCATCCATCCATCCATCCAACCCTCTTTGTCCGCTTAATAAGCATGCATATAAATTCAAAAATTCTAAGAGTAAAAATCAACAACGAGAATGCAAAACAAACAAAAATTATTGCTTATTTGAGGTAGATGTTTAGGTTAAGCAATACTGAGGTAACTCAGGGAGGTTCACATGGGATCCATTTAGCAGACTCACTTATGGTTCCACTTCTGCACCTTTGATGGGTCGTTCCTCTAGACCAAGATTCTCCTTTTCAGGAAATAGGTTCTCAATGTTGGGACTCGGGTCTAGGTCTTGGAGTCTTAAACTACGCCTAGTACTAGTAGCCAAGTGGTTGAGTTGATCTTGGAGGGCTCTAATTTGCCAGAGGTAGGTACCGGCTTCAGCAAATGTCAGGAGGTACCCAAAAATGACCAGGTACATGAGCACTGCATCTGGTACAGACCAGGAGTGCGAACTGAGATGGAGTAGTGGTTTAGGGTCTGGCCCAACGACTTGGAGCTCATTCCCTATTGAAGCCAAGTGAACGACTTGAGGGCCTTCAAGAGTGACTTTATCCATGATCTCAGAGCTGAGTTTGAGCACTTTCTTAGAGAAGAAATTGGACACATCAACACTGCAATTGTATTGGTCAGTGTTAAAGCGATACAGGGCCAAATCGCTGACATGAAAGAGTGAGCCTTCAATTCAATTCAATTTGATTCAACTTTATGTATATAGCGCCATTTCACAACAACAGTCATCTCATAGCACTTTCAACTGTAGGGGAACCCCCACAGTTGCAGAAAGACCCCAGCAATCAGGCGATCCCCTGTGAGCAAGCGCTTGGCAACAGTGAGGAGGAAAAACTCCCTTTTAACAGGAAGAAACCTCCAGCAGAACCAGGCTCAGGGAGGGGCAGTCTGCTGCTGTGACTGGCTGGGGATGAGGGGACAGAGAAGATGAAAAGAGCAGACATGTAGAGAGCAAACAGCACGATGGGGACTCAGTCTATGGGAGAGAACAAACAGATGTTAATGACCAGTAAAAAAAAAAAAAAAAAATCATTGAGAGTGAAGAAAGGAGTGAGGCCCAGTGCATTATTGGAGGTCCCCTGGCTGACTAAACCTATTAGCAGCATAACTAAGGGAGGGTTCAGAAACACATGATCCCTCCCTAATTGTAGGCTATATCAAAAAAGAAGGCTTTAACCCTATTCTTAAAAACAGAGATCGAGTCTGACTCCCGAATCCAGATTGGCAGCTGGTTCCACAGGAGAGGAGCTTGATAACTGAAGGCTCTGCCTCCCATTGTACCTTTAGGAACTTGAACCCAAAAAGTGTTGGAGGGAAGTGTGATCTGGGAAAACGTGTCATGTTGGTCGTAGGTGACGGTAGCAGATTGCACTAGGGTGTTAGCAAGCCACCGGTTTCCAATGATGTGGGCCTGTGTGGTGGTTACTTGAGATTGTGGGGTGAGGATGGTGGAACAAATCATGTCCTGAGAGGATGCTTGGATCCCACAGATGCCTCCGGTGCTATCCTTAAGAAAAGGCTTACTAGGGTACAAATAGTGGACATCCCTGGTGCACATGTGTAGGTTCGGGACCAAGTAAAGGCCAGGGCTGTTGTCATGATATGCCACCACTGAGGGGGTTTTGACCTTGACATGAGTGTCCTGCTTCCAAATCCCAACATTGACAATCTTCTTCAACCGGTAGATGCTATCGTAGGTGATCATAGGTAGGCTGACAATGAAAGCCATCTGGTGCTTTTCAGGGTCAACATAGATGGGAATGGCGCTGCCCAAGGTAAAAGTTAAATGGGCTTGGAGTGCTATGACAGTTCTCCGAGTGGCTGTAGCAAGCAAGTCTGTAACCAATGACATGGGGACGAGGTTGGGTGGAAGAGCTGATGTCCCTAATCACATCTGACAATAACATAGACACTAGCTGTGCTTGGGCAAATTCAACCTGAAGCACAGAGAACATCGACTGCATCAGCTTGTTGAGTTTGACCAAAGCTTGAGAATGAGTGTTCACAACTACCACCGTACCTTGTAAGGTGGTGCGGACAGCTTGTAGGCTTGTTTTCTGGACCGCCAGTTGGGCCTGAATCCGAGGGAGTTCAGCTTGTAGCTCACCTACCTGACGTTTTAGGGTATTGATATTGACCGAATTGACGGCGGAGGTACCTAAGCTAAAAAGTGATCCTAAGACTGAGGCAGCTGCTATGAATCCACCTAAGCTTGTCGATTTCTGACTTTGGGTGCGGTTAAGTTTAACTGGGTAATGGTGAACTTCTCTAGTTGTTCCAAAACATGTGTGATATAGGATTCAGCATGGTCTATAGCTTGCTTGATCCAGCGTTGTCCAACCAAAAAGGACAAGCCTGAGCTTAGCAGAAGGTTTCGGTAGACCACTTTGGCGGGATCAAACCACACGAAGATCTTTTGAGTGTGGATTTGACATTCTGTAATGAGAAGTCCTGGTTGGTTGATCAAAGCCATTCTAGACTCGGGACCCTCGGTCACAAGGTCAGTGACACAATGGTTAGGCAGAGGGTTAAACCAAACAGCAGGAGGGCCATCATCCTGGCAAGACACATAGAAATGAGTGATTTTAATTTTGAGCTTCTTGTTGGTTTTCTCGAGATACCTGAATGGTAGGTGAAAATTATTCTCAGAGGTGGAACAACTTTTTTTTTAGAGATTGAACTAGAAACCTTAGATGGTTTATCACTTTAGTGGGAATTTTTATGTTATTATTTATTAGAGATAAAATCAATCAGATTCTTCCCACCGTTAACTTAAATACAGTAACTACTACAACTCCTTCAATCGATGTCTGTTTTGATGAGTTTACTCCAACTGACCTTTGTGAGCTAGACAAAATAGTTTCCTCATCCAAACCTTCAACTTGTCTTTTAGACCCTATTCCTACCAGGTTATTTAAAGAAGTCTTCCCACTTACTGGTAGCTTTATTCTTCATAGAATCAATTCTTCATTAACTTTAGGTCATGTACCGCAGGCTTTTAAAAGGGCTTTAATTAAACCCTTACTCAAAAAGCCAGCTAGATCCAGGAGCTTTAGCTAACTATAGACCAATCTCTAATCTCCCTTTCATTTCAAAAATCTTAGAAAGAGTTGTTGCTACGCAATTATTTGACCACCTGCAGGGAAATGGTTTACTTGAAGAGTTTCATTCTGGGTTTAGAATCCATCATAGTACTGAAACAGCCTTAGTGAAGGTCACTAACGACCTCCTCATCGCATCTGATAATGGACTGGTTTCTGTACTTGTCCTTTTAGACCTTAGTGCAGCTTTTGATACTATCGATCATAATATTCTACTTGATAGATTAGAACACTATGTTGGACTTAATGGAACTTCATTGCAGTGGTTTAGATCTTTTTTTTATCTGATACATTCCAGTTTGTTTATGTCAGTAATGAGTTTTCATTCAACTCAAAGCTCAGTCATGGAGTTCCACAGGGATCTGTGCTAGGCCCTACTCTTTTTAGTTTATATATGCTTCCGTTAGGCAACATTATTAGAAAGCACTGCATACATTTTCATTGTTATGCAGATGACACACAATTATACCTCTCAACGAAGCAAGATGATAGAAATCAAGTAGCCAAGTCGGAAGCCTGTCTTAAGGAAATCAAAGCTTGGATGACTTGCAATTTCCTGCTATTAAATTCAGATAAGACTTAAGTCATTCTTGTTGGTCCAAAAAAACCTTAGAAATACCTTTCCAAATCAAACTTTCAGTTTGGATGCGGTTACTCTTTCTCTTAATAGCTTTGTGAGGAATCTTGGAATTATTTTTGATCAAGATCTGTCCTTCAATTCACATATTAAATTTGTTTCTAAGACTGCCTTCTATCATTTGAGTAATATTGCCAAGATTAGGAGCATCTTGTCTCAGAGTGATGCTGAGAAACTGATCCACGCTTTTGTTAGCTCGAGATTAGATTATTGTAATTCTTTATTATCAGGTTGTCCTAAAACATCTTTAAAAAGTCTTCAGCTGATCCAAAATGCTGCAGCAAGAGTTTTAACAGGTACTAGAAAGAGAGATCATATCTCTCCGGTTCTGGCCTCCCTTCATTGGCTTCCCATAGAGTTTAGAATTAAGTTTAAAATCCTTCTTCTTACTTACAAAGCTCTAAACAATCAGGCTCCTTTTTATTTAAAAGATCTGATACTACCGTATTATCCTAACAGAGCACTATGCTCCCAAAATGCAGGATTACTTGTAATACCTAGAATCTCCAAAAGTACAATGGGAGGCAGAGCCTTCAGTTATCAAGCTCCTCTCCTGTGGAACCAGCTGCCAATCTGGATTTGGGAGTCAGACTCGATCTCTGTTTTTAAGAATAGGGTTAAAACCTTCTTTTTTGATATAGCCTAAAATTAGGGAGGGATCATGTGTTTCTGAACCCTCCCTTAGTTATGCTGCTAATAGGTTTAGTCAGCCGGGGGACCTCCAATAATGCATTGGGCCTCACTCCATTCTTCACTCTCAATGAAATTTTATTTATTTATTTTTTTTTTTACTGGTCATTAACATATGTTTGTTCTCTCCCATAGATTGAGTCCCCAACATGCTGTTTGCTCTCTACATGTCTGTTCTTTTCATCTTCTCTGTACCCTCACCCCCCAGCCAGTTGCAGCAGCAGACTGCCCCTCCCTGAGCCTGGTTCTGCTGGAGGTTTCTTCCTGTTAAAAGGGAGTTTTTCCTCTCCACAGTCGCCAAGTGCTTGCTCACAGGGGATCGCCTGATTGCTGGGGTCTTTCTTCAACTGTGGGGGTCCCCCCTACAGTTGAAAGTGCTATGAGATGACTGTTGTTGTGAAATGGCGCTATATAAATAAAGTTGAATCGAATCGAATTGAATTGAATTATTAGCTCAAGCTTATGATATTGGAGGTTTTGTGTGTACTGTTTTGAAATAGTAGGTTGATGACACTGAATGAAAGCTTGCAGGGTCTTTTGAAGATTGGCTTTAAGGAAGTCAGTTAGTTTGGGTTAATTTTTTTCCTTTTGGATGTTTAATGCAGTCAACTGATTGAGGGAGAGAAATGCGACTGAGTATACCTGAGGGTGATAGTTAGCTAACAGTTATCTTTCGGGCGCAAACAAGATTTTAAGTTTGTTTACTGACTTAATGGAACAGTGTTGTCCCCAAAAAGTCCCATGGGGTTTTTGTGAGCTTTGATCTGATTACGATGGACCCATTTGGAGGTAAGGTCCTGGCGACCTTTGCGCATCTTGATCTGGTAAACGACCGGTGAGAGTTTATCTGTGATTGTGTATGGACCCGTCCACCTGGGGAGGAACTTTCGACCGAGTTTTCTTGCCCGTGCGTTGGTCTGTCCTGTTTGAGGAATAGAGGAGTAGTAGAAAAACTCAAAGTGAAAAACTCAAGTGATGTCCTCAGAATGAGGACAAGGGGCAGTTCATCTAAGGCAATGGCAGTTCAGTTGAGGCAGTTCATCTAAAGCAATGGAAAATGCACGAGAGGTGAAGAAGAGAGGGGAATGGGCGGAGACAAGTGTCAGGGGTGATTTGTGACAGAAAGATAAGATAAGATAAGCCTTTATTAGTCCCACAATGGGGAAATTCCAGGATTGCAACAGCACAGGGATAGCAACACTCAGAGCAATAATTAAGAAGATACGAAAAATATAAATAAGAGCAGTGGATATACTATACATACGTACACATAAATATATAAATATATATACAAAGTGCGGAGCATTGTAGCAAGATGGAATAAACAGCATAACCGTCTACTTAGTTACCCTACATAGTATGAATATGTAGCCATACATATTGTCACCCTCCGTAGCGACTGATATTGTCCTAGTTGTATACTGGAGGGGACCATTTGTGTAAGTCTGTTGCGTCTTTTGCATTCAATACTATTAGGTCGTCACATTTTTTGCTATCTCTGCGAGCAGCCCTGCTTAGGTTATACAGTCTGACAGCCGTAGGTAGGAAGGACCTGCGAAACCTCTCAGTTGTGCACCTAGGATGATGTAGCCTACTGCTAAATGAGCTCCTCAGTGCGTTCAATATGTCCTGCATAGGGTGGGACTCGGACTCCAGCAGAGATGACAGTTTAGCCACCATCCTTCTCTCTCCTATCTCCTCCATTGGGTCAAGGCGTTGCCCCAGGACAGATCTAACTTTCTTGATCAGTTTGTTCAGTCTCTTCCTATCGGCTGCTGTAATGCCGTTGCCCCAGCAGACCACTCCAAAAGTGATGGCTGATGCCACCACCATGTCATAGAATGTCTTCAGCAGTGCCCCTTGTACACCAAAAGACCTGAGCCTCCTCAGTAGGAACAGCCTGCGCTGTCCCTTCTTGTAGAGTGCATCGGTATTGTGTGACCAGTCTAGTTTATTGTTCAGATGAACACCCAGGTACTTGTAGGATGTCACCATCTCAATGTCTGTTCCCTGTATGTTTACTGGTGCTGTGAGGGGTTGTCCTTGCCTGCGGCAGTCCACCACCAGCTCCTTAGTTTTCCTCGCATTGATCTGGAGGCAGTTCCGATGGCACCAGTCAATGAAGTCCTGGATAAGTCCTCTGTACTCAGCTTCATCTCCGTTGGAGATGAGGCCGATGATCGCAGAGTCGTCAGAGAACTTCTATAGATGGCAGTGTGTTGTGTTGTGTGAGATGTCCGCAGTATAAAGGGTGAACAGGAAGGGAGACAAAACCGTTCCCTGGGGGGCCCCCGTGCTACCAATGATCGTGTCGGACACACAATCTCGAGTTCTCACAAACTGTGGTCAGTTAGTGAGGTAGTCCAGGATCCATGATGACAGGTGCTGGTCCACCCTTGCGCACAGCAGCTTGTCCTTCAGGATCATTGGTTGGATGGTGTTGAAAGCACTGGAGAAGTCAAAGAACATGATCCTCACTGCATTCCCGGGCTTCTCCAGGTGGGACAGAGAACGGTGAAGGAGGAAGATCACTGCATCCTCCACCCCAATGCCATGCTGGTAGGCGAACTGGAGTGGATCCATCGCTGGTCCCACCAGGGGGCGGAGGTGAGCAAGGAGCAGTCTCTCCAGGGTCTTCATCATGTGAGACATCAGGGGCACTGGTCTGTAGCTGTTCAGATCTTTGGGGTGGGAAATCTTTGGTACAGGTACCACACAAGAAGTTTTCCACAAATGTGGTACCCTCCCCAGCTTCAGGCTCAGGTTGAAGATGTGCTCCACAATCCCACACAGCTGGTCTGCACAGGACTTGAGGAGCTTCGCGCTGAGATAGCACCTAGAGTTAAAGGAAAGATTTTCAAGACAGTAGCGAGACATGCTATGATGTATGCTTTGGAGACAGTTGTGTTGACAAAAAGACAGGCGGCAAAGCTTGAGGTGGCAGAGATGAAGATGCTAAGATTCTCATTGGGAGTGACTAGGAAGTACAGATTCAAAACGAGTATATGAGAGGGACAGCTCAGGTTGAGTGGTCTGGAGAGAAAGTAAGAGAGGTAAGGCTGAGATGGTTTGGACATGTGCAGAGGAGGGATAGTGGATATATTGGACAAAGGATGTTGAAGATGGAGCTGCAAGGCAGGAGGAAAAGAGAAAGACCACAGAGAAGATTCATGGATGTAGTGAAGGAGGTCATGGAGAGGGTTGGTGTTACAGAGGAAGATGAAGGGTTAGGGTGAGATGGCCGCAGATGTTCCACTGTAGCGACTCCTAAAGGGAGCAGCAAGAACAATTGAGAGCGCTGAGGGCAGCTAATCCTCATGGCCTCAGGCCTCTACAGAGCTGTCACTCCCATTAGGCACGTCATGCACATAGTGTAGGGTAACACAGGCTCGTAGGGGCCTCATAGTGATTGACTTTAATAATCATTATGATTAAGCACTACCACAACATTAACTAGTAATTAGAACATATAAGTATGTAATACAGATCTCACCAATGTGCTCACAATATCTTTTTTAGTCCTGCTGCCATCCAATCCCTCATCTCATTTCCCTAAAGTTTACTAACTTGGGTGTGACCAACTCAACCTGTGGTACTGACGAGGTAAAAAAAAAAAAAATCGGTATAGTTTAAAAGACCTCAGGAGTCGGAAGCTGAGACAAGAAAAAACTATGACATGAAGCTGACACATCCCTTTCAGGTATGTTGGGAAATATTAATTCTTAAATTATGGCAAAAATTTTGAACTGATGTAGCCTTTATGCATACATATCATACTGCTCCAGTAGCAAAAACACTATGGTAAAGGTGTAATAACTTAAATTTAGATTTTAGTGCATCTATGACCACAGTTGACAGACCTTGTTAAATTGTTGGGACTAAATAAATTCATAACTTAAGTGCACTTAAAACCCTCTACTCTTTTTTTTTTTTTTACTTGATATGAAAGCTGGAGTCCATAGCTCCCTGTGGCTTGTTAATCTTTTAATTTAGTAGTTTGCAGTATTCCCTTTAAATACTGAAATCCTTAAATTATTCAAATTAAGTTTATAAATTATTGTGTTTGATAAGGGGAAACTAATCTACCTATTTTATTTTTTCCCAGGACTCCCTTAAAATACTGACATTCAAGAGTTGCAATTGTTTTAGAATATAAAAATATTTATTTTAAAACTAATGGGTAGAAAAACTGAGAAAAAAATTGATCCAACTAAGTATTAAGTGAAATCAAATGTAACTCAAAGAGTATTACATCATCAGTGCTTTTTGAAGAAGTTACTTTAGTGCATGTACTTGAATAAATACAACTTTATTACCCATCTCAATGGGTATAGTGTATATCAATGGGCATAGTGTACCCATTTAAAACGAATATAAATTCTTGCAGATTTTACCTTTGACCATCAGCTGAAAGCACAACTCCGATTTCTGCCAGAGTTTTTATAGTCTGTTTTTGTTTTATTCAATTCTTGGCCTATATTCCCATTTAAGTTTCTAGAACATATGTAAATAAAGTGTGCTTGTGTGCGCATGTACAGTGGATGTAAAAAGTCTACACACCCCTGTTCAAATTCCAGGTTTATGTGATATAGAAAAATGAGACCAAGATAAATCATTTCAAATCTTTTTCCACCATTAATGTGACCTATAACCTGTACATCCCAACTAAAAAACAAACTGTAAACTTAAAAGGGAAAAATAAAAAAAACTTACAATCACCTGGTTGAATAAATATGCACACCCTTAAACTCATACTTTGTTGCAGTGTCTTTGGCTTTTAGTACAGCACTCAAGCCTTTTTTGGGGTAGAAATCTATAAGCGTGGCACATCTTGATGTGGCAATATTTGCCCAATCTTCTTTTCAAAAACACCCCAAATCTGAAAGATTGTGAGGGCATCTCCTGTGCACAGCCCTCTTCAGATCACGCCACAGATTTTTGATCAGATTCAGGTCTGGACTGTGGCTGGGCCATTTCAAAACCTTAATCTTCTTCTGGTGAAGCCATTCTTTTGTTGATTTGGATGTGTGCTTTGGGTCATTGTCGTGCTGAAAGATGAAGTTCCTCTTCATCTTCAGCTTTCTAGCAGAAGCCTGAAGGTTTTGTGTCAACACTGACTGGTATTTGGAACTGTTCATAATTCCCTCCACCTTGAATAAGGCCCCAGTTCCAGCTGAAGAAAAACAGTGCCAAAGCATGATGCTGCCACCACCATGCTTCACTGTAGGTATGGTGTTCTTTCGGTGATGAGCAGTGTTGTGTTAGTGCCAAATATACCTTCTGCAATTATGGCCAAAAAGTTCAACCTTGGTTTCATCGGCCCATAACACATTTTCCCACATGTGTTTGGGAGATTTCAAATGTGTTTTTGCAAAATGTAGCCAGGCTTGGATATTTTTCTTCGTAAGATAAGGCTTCTGTCTTGCCACCCTACCCCATAGCCCAGACATATGAAGAAGGGAGATTGTTGTCACATGTACCAAACAGCCGGTATTTGCCAGAACTTCCTGCAGCTTCTTCAATGTTGCTGTCGGTCTCTTGGCAGGCTCCATGACCAGTTTTCTAATCGTCTTTTCATCAATTTTGGAGGGACTTCCAGTTCTTTGGGAATGTCACTGTTGTGCCATATTTTCTCCACTTGATGATTACTGTCTCCACTATGTTTCATGGTTTGGAAGCTCTAGGTGGCCCATGGCTTGTGCTGAAAGATTTGACTCCAAAAATGTCAGGAAACACCTTCTAGAACAGCTGAACTTAATTTAGGGTTAATCAGAGGCACTTTAAGTGGTTGCAGGTGTGTGCTGACTCCCCTTTAACATGAGTTTGAATGTGATTGGTTAATTCTGAACACAGCCACATCCCCAGTTATAACAGGGTGTGCACATTTATGCAACCAGGTGATTGTAAGTTCTTCATTTTTCCCTTTAAAAGATTTCAGTTTGTTTTTCAATTTGGATGTAAAGGTTATAGGTCACATTAATGGTGGAAAAAGTTTTGAAATGATTTATCTTGGTCTCATTTTTTACATCACAAAAACCTGGCATTTGAACAGGGGTGTGTAGACTTTTATACCCATTGTACGTACAGGAAAAATAATTCTAACTGCCATAAAATGCAACTTCCTCTCTGTGTCACTGACCATTTAATACAGAAAGTCAGATGGTGATTACTGTGTCTTCTGTGTCTTGTCTCTCTCTGCAGGATCACCAGTGTTACTAACCAGCATGATGGGGGCAATAAAGGTTTTCTTCTTATGCAGTCTGCTTCAAGGTGGGGGTTGTTTTTTAAAGCTCAAAGGTGTCACACAGGTGGAATAAAAGGCAACCATCCATCTGTCCATCCATCTTCTTCCGCTTAATCCTTTTCGGGTCGTAGGTGTGGGGGTTTGGTTGATTGGCATCAAACTGGGGATTCAAAATTGTCCTTAGGTATTACTGTGAGAGTGAATGGTTGTCTGTCTCTCTGTGTTGGCCCTGCGATGGACTGGCAATCTGTCCAGGGTGTACCCTGCCTCTCTTCCAAAGATGCTGGGATAAAAGACAACCATTAAATCAAAATTATTTCTGCATTGTGAGCACTCTGAACTCAATAAGAAGACCGGAGAGAAGTAGTATTAAGATAACTGATTACAAAATTATCAATTACGACTTAAAAATTGGCCTAATACTAAACTACCAACAAATCAAGTAAAAAGGTTTTTAAAACAAGATTTAAAAACAGTCCAAACAGAGGGAGAACAGTCCCGTCAGCCACCAGTTCTTCTACTCTTGGACCCCAGTGCATCTCTAGCCTTCCAAAGAAAACACACAGAGACAGGCCACCAGGAAATTAGCCACAAGACAGCATCTCTCCCACTCTACCTGCCTCGGGGTACTCAACACTATGTCTGGACAGCAAAAGAGCTGTCCAGACTACGTGAATGTGCCTTGGTGTGATATCTGCAGAACTGGGTGTTGGTCCTAATGGCAGTATCTACAGCACATCCGGAAAGTATTCACAGTGCTTAACTTTTTCCACATTTTGTTATATTACAACCTTATTCCAAAATGGATTGAATTCATTTTTTTCCTCAAAATTCTACACACAATACCCCATAATGACAAGGTGAAAAAAGTTTTATTTGACATATTTGCAAATTTATTAAAAATGAAAATCTAAGAAATCACATGTGCATAAGTATTCACAGCCTTTTGGCATGATCCTGGGCATGGGTGGGCAACGTGCCCAATCTCTACTTTAAGTTTAGTCTTTTTCTGTCTGTTTCTCTGTTATTTTGTCCAGTTATTACCATTTGGTATTTGTAGTATGTTTACATTTTATGGTTTCCAGCTTTTGTTTTATTTTGACAGTACTCTGCAGCATCCAGCTGTCAAACCAGTCGGAGCTGCACACCAGTCAGTCATTCTGTTATTTTCTCCACTCATGTATCCACACCTGTTGCTCATTGTGTACGGCATATAAGGGCACGACAAACCTCTGCTGGTTGTTGTGTCTTTCTATCAAAGCTACCCATCCTCAGGAGCTGTATAGTTACTGAGTGTGTTTGGGTCAAGCTGTCGAGAAGAGAGGAGAGCTCTGTCCGGGTTAGTTTTCCCTTTTTATTTCCAGCCGTGAGCCTTGCTGTCTTTGAGTGTGCTCCAGCTTGATCGTCAGCTTGATTTTGCTCGGTGTTCCCAGCTTCTGTCCCCCTGTGACGTTGATCCCCGCTCTCCTCCAGTGCTTTATTCTTTTGCATTTGTATGTTAGCACCCAGCGCTTTATTATTTAGTATTTCTACGATAGAGTTCGGGTCTGTCTTTAATGTTAATAAATGTGCAAAATCACAGAGAGTGTTTTGGTGTCCTGTTTCAGCCCTTGAAAAGGATGTTTTATGACACCTTTGTTTTTTTGTTTTTTGTTTTTATTATTCCTCCTTGTCCTGTCAGGCAGCTAGGCTAGAAGAACAGGGATCTGTCACCCTTATTGTGCCAAAACAGATTTGCTTTGCTAAGAGGAGCTTATACAGTACCTAACTATGTATTGTACAGTATATTGTTGTAAACTCCTCTGTAATAACTTTTAATACCTTATTTTAATTATTTTATGCATGGAAGACCCGACAGGATGAGGAAGAGGGAAAGGAAGTGTATGGAGGGGGAAAGAAGAGGGAGGGGAACAGACAAAAAGACAAACCAAAAACTCAAACAAACAAAAGACAAACTGCTTCTTCCACCGACGATGTCTCAACACAACTCTTGTTTCCGCACCTGTTAAAGGAGAGACACTTGTGCGTGTACGTCTGCGTGCATATATATGAGAACGCATGCGAAATAAGTGTGTGCATGTGAGTGGTTTGTCAGATCGCAGCAGCTTTCCCCGAACCCCGAGCAGGCAAGGCAGCGCCACCAACCCCCACAGGGCACAAACATCCGAGGTCAGCAAGCCCCAGGAAAGCCAGGCATCCACCCCTGGAGGGACAATCGAAGAAGGCCAGGTCGCCAGGCAGCTGGCGCGGCGAGCCCACACCCCCGGACCGGCCAACCCCCCTCCCTCCCCCCAGTGGGGCAAACACCCGCCCCCGGGCCCCAGGCTCCAGGAGGCCAGCAACCCCACTCCCCGGGCTGGAGACCGGCCCGCACCCCACAGGGCGAGCCCCACAGGCACCCCCACAGCGCCACTACTGCACACCCTGGGGACCCCCATGCCCAAAGAAGCCCCCCCGCCCAGGGCACTACCCCCCTTAATCCAGCATCTCCCAACTCGCAGACACACCCCTCCCAACACCTTCACATCCACATGCTCCAATGTGCACCCATTTGCACTAACTCACTCTCACTCACCCGGACCAACCCATTCTCTTTCACTCCTGTACCAATTCAAACTCACCCCTCATTCACCCTTGTTTCATAAGGCAGCTGTGAAGCAGATGCAGCGAGCCTGAATGCGCACCAGCGTGCAGCAGCAGCTGATGAGATAGACTGAAGCAGATCCCCACCCCCAGCGCCCACCAAAGCGACTGATCAGCAGACCACCACAGGTGCCCCGAGATGCCACCCGACACGCAAAGCACCGCACAAAACCAACCCACCATCACCACCTCCATTCATCACCCCCTCACTCTGACTTACTCTCATATTCAGTCCTGCTCTCACTCCCTTGGTTGTATCTATACATTCAGTAGCATCCAGGGATTTAGACAACATGATTGGTCCCAGGCTCCCCACCAGGCCCCCACGACCCCAGCAGGCGGAGGGCAACAGGGGTGGGGGAAGACTCCCACCCCCCACCCCCTGCCCAAAACATGGTGGGTGTATGTCGGTTATATGATTTAATTGTGTGTAAATGTGTGGACTACCAAAGTGCAATTAAAATTGGGGGGATGGTGATTGGAGCATCGCTAGCCACTACGGTGGGCAGCAGGGCCCCCATCCCCCCCAAGCCCTCAGTTATTCATGACACCTTTGTTATGAAGCTGAAAATTGAGCTCAGGTGCATCCTGTTTCCACTAATCATCCTTGAGATGTTTCTACAGCTTAATTGGAGTCCATCTGTGGTAAATTCAGTTGATTGGAAATGATTTGGAAAGGCACACACCTGTTTATATAAGGTCCAACAGTAGACAGTGCATGTCAGACCACAAACAAAGCATGAGGTCAAAGGAATTGTCTGTAGACCTCCAAGACAGGATTGTCTTGAGGCACAAATTTGAGGAAGGGTACAAAAAAAATTCTGCTGCTTTGAAGGTCCCAATGAGCACAGTGGCTTTCATCATCCATAAATGGAAGATGTTCAGAACCACCAGGACTCTTCCTAGAGCTGGCTGGCTGTCTAAACTGAGCAAACGGGAGAGAAGGGCCTTAGTAAGGAAGGTGACCAAGAACCCGATGGTCACTCTGTCTGAGATCCAGTGTTCCTCTGTGGAGAGAGGAGAACCTTCCAGAAGGACAACCATCTCTGCAGCAATCCACCAATCAGGCCTGTATGGTAGAGTGGCCAGACGGAAGCCACTCCTTAGTAAAAGGCGCATGGCAGCACCCCTGGAGTTTGCTAGCAGTTGAATGACTCTCAGACCATGAGAAACAAAATTCTCTGGTCTGATGAGACAAAGACTGAACTCTTTGGCGTGAATGTCAGGTGTCATGTTTGGAGGAAACCAGGCACTGCTCATCACCAGGCCAATGCCATCCCTACAGTGAAGCATGGTTGTGGCAACATCATGCTGTGGGGATGTTTTTCAGTGACAGGAACTGTAAGACTAGTAAGGACAGAGGGAAAGATGAATGCAGCAATGTACAGATACATCCTGGATGAAAATCTGCTCCAGAAGACTCCTGACCTCAGACCGGGGTGACGATTCATCTTTCAGCAGGACAACAACCCGAAGAACACAGCCAAGACATCAAAGGAGAGGCTTCAGGACAACTCTTCGAATGTCCTTGAGTGGCCCAGCCAGAGCCCAGACTTGAATCCAATTGAACATCTCTGGACAGTTCTAAAAATGGCAGTGCACCGATGCTTCCCATCCAGCCTGATGGAGGCTGAGAGATGCTGCAAAGCGAAATGGGTGAAACTGCCCAAAGATAGGTGTGCCAAGCTTGTGGCATCATATTCAAAAAACTTGAGGCTGTTATTGTTGCCAAAGGTGCATCAACAAAGTATTGAGCAAAGACTGTGAATACTTATGTACATGTGATTTCTTAGTTTTTTTATTTTGAATAAATGTGCAAAAATCTAAAAAAAAAAAATAACTTTTTTTCACATTGTCATTATAGGGTATTGTGTGTAGAATTTTGAGGAAAAAAATGAATTTAATCCATTTTGGAATAATGTTGTAACATAAAGTGTGGAAAAAGTGAAGCACTGTGAATAATTTCCGGATGCACTGTACCTCGTGTAATGGCTGCGTGTACCCTTCGTTTACTTGACTTTCTGCTCTGTCATGCTGCCCTTCGACACTTCCAACACCACATCCGTCTCTCTCTCCTGCCACTCTACTCACGCAGATATCCTTGCCTTAATTAGGAGTGCCAGGTGTATGCACTTCAACAATCAGTGAAGGTCAGGTGCCACAAGGAGGGGAAGTAAACAAAATATTCCACAATAAAAGCATAACATTTTCCTCAAAAATACATGCAAAAACAAGCAACTGGACAAACCAAGCACAAAGCAAAAAACATTAAACAATAAATTGATTACTTCTCTGTTATGACGAAAGATGATCATTTCTGCTAATATTTTTTACTTTTTTAAATATTAACTTTCACTGTGTCTGTGTCAGTATTTATTTTCTTATTATGCATTAATGCAGTTTGTGAGATCATTGTTGCTACGTCTTCAATTCCAGGTGGCCTTTTCCAAGACTTCGCAGTCTTCCTTCCTCAGACCATAGAAGGACTGAGTGGCTCCTGTGTGAACATCCCGTGCAGTTTCAGCGTACACCCACTTTTTGACATACTCGATCAGTCTTGTAGAGCCATTTGGAAGATAGGAGTGACTTACATGTTTGATTCTGGATCAAGCTCAAACACCCTGCAGGGTTCCCTGATAGGGAATCTTCTTGAGAAAAACTGCACCACCATCTTCAACAACATGTCAGTCAGCCTTGATGGCCTTTACTTCAGAGTGGATTGTGAAAACGCATTGAAGTACAACTTTTTCTCACCTGTCTCCATTAACATTCAAGGTTTCTAATGTTGTGTTAGTATTGCATATAAACCACATCCTTTGATGCCTTTTTACCACTCATATCCCTTCTTACTTGTTTAACTCTCCAGATTCACTTCCTGGACCCATTATAACTCCACCCCATCTGGAAGTAGAAGAAGGGAACCCAGTGACCCTGAACTGCTCGGCTGCTGCCCCCTGTCCCATTTTACCTCCACTTGTGACATGGACCCCCACTATAGGAGACCTAGAGGAGACGGAGGAAGCCACAGATGTGACCTCAGTCTTGCACTTCACTGCTTCTCGCCTCCACAATGGACAGAATTTCTCCTGCTCAGCGCTCTATCGCCAACAGGCTGCAAACAGGAACATGACTTTTGAGAGCAGTTTGACTCTGCATGTTGTTTGTGAGCGTCCGCTTTAGGCACATTTAAATATTTTTGTCTAAATTCATTTAATTTGCAATTATAACAGCATGTCTAGTTATATGCAATTTGCTGCAGAGTGCTTCTTTATTGAAATTCAAAAATGTGCAAAGTATATTTATTTGAAACACAAACTTTTGCCTCCTAAAAGTAAAGGAGCTGACTGGAACAAATGTCTGTTGATTTTAGAGTAAACAACCATAATATCATGAGAATTTATAAAAACAGTGACGAAGTAAAACTGTTTATTTAACAATGAATTATCTTCAGTTCATAAATGCATCAAAACAATAATTATTTAATGTTTATTTTCTGCAAAAAAGCTGAATCTTCCACAACACTTAAAGCAACACCATATAAGATTTCCCACATTAAAATAATATTTCCAAAATGATTTTCATGATGCATCAGCGTTCACCCGGGTGAATTTCACCTCTTCTACAGCCTGAGTGTGAGTGCTTCACCTGCCACAGTTCTGTTCTTGACAGGGACACTGAAAAGACGACAACTATGGTGACGATGACCTCAGACCCAACAGCCAATCACAGAGTTGTGTGTGAACTTGTAGCTTAGGGGCCCATAGCATTTGCTTACTTTTATTTAGAGAAAAAGCTCTGATTTTTATACTGAAAGAAATTCTGATGTTTTTTTGTTTTTTTTATTATCATCCAATAACTGCAAAACAAACTCTGGAGAGTGGGTGGCGCGAGCCCTAGAGGCAAAGTTCACAACACGCTCAGCCGCAGCACACTCCTCCAGGCTCAGTCCAAAAACAGAAAAGTCCATCATGGAGGGAGAAGAGGAAAGAAAAGGTGAGGGAAAACAAAAGCAAAAACACACAACTCCTCTGCTGGGTTTAAAATAGCCGGATAATTCTTTTTTGAATCCCTGTGTACTTTAACGCAGCGCACGGAGGATAGGGAATAAAAACCCACGTGCAGGAGATATTGTGCGTAATTTATTGTGATACCAAAGTACAGACAAACAATAAACAGGTTGCACGGGAAGAACAAGGATAATTCTCTACAGCGCAAGAGTGAGTATAACACTTGGGAAAAATGTTCCAAAGTGCAGACAAGCTGATCTGTAGCGGAGGAACGAATAAGTAAGCCTGGGAGAAGAACCTCCAGACGGGACTGGACGGCAGGGACGAACAAGTTGTACTCACAGAGGCTGGAGCAGTCCGAGACAGTCCGTGTACAGTCCACAGTGCAGAACAAACAAACAGGGAACACCAGTGATATGTAGAGTGATTCGCTACCGAGAAAACAGGCAAGGCCTCTCGTCATACATACATAGGAATCAACTAAACAACACAGTATGAATACTGTAGAGGACAACCACAGTGAAGGACAATAATCTGGCAATCTCTTCCAGCAGACACGGGGCTTAATTAATGCCAAACCTAATGAGGAAAGAGACTGCGGTGTGTGTATCATGAGTGAGAGTGAAACCAATAATAACACACAGCTGATCACAATGACAGGAGAAGGAGGCGTGGCTGAGCTGTCAGGGAGCTGAGCAAACCCCAGAGGCTCCTTGAAAGCGCCAGATGGAAAATAGGACGCAAAAATACACAAAAGAACAAGTAGCCACCGTGTCATAGAACTGGGTTTGAAACATCAACCCCAGTTCATGACAGTTTGCTATGTCAACTATAAACAAAATATCTGGTTTTGACCACAATGAATGTTCTGTGCCCATGTCTGCAAAATAGTTAAATTTTACTTCTTTTTTTCAGATCCTCCAAATAACACAACAGTCAGTCACCCTGGTCCTGTGACAGAGGGAAGCTCCATGAATTTGACCTGCAACACTAACGCAAACCCAAATGTGAACTACACCTGGTATAAAGTGGCTGGAGAGCAAGAGAGAGAGGTGGGATCTGAGAGGCTGTTTTCAACCACAGTTTCAGAAGTCGACAGCCAGTTTTACTGCAAAGTCAGTAACAAATATGGAACCCAGAACTCCTCCGTCCTTCAGATAGATGTACAGTGTAAGTCAACATTAAATAGGAAGACAGAAGTTACAGTTACCTCCAATATGGACAAAACCTGTTTATGTTTATTACAGTTTCTCCCAGGGGAACAGCTGTGATTGTTGACCCCAAAGGTCCAATCCTGGAGGGCAGCTCTGTTTCTCTGCTCTGCAGCAGCCGCTCAAACCCACCGGTGACCACTTACACCTGGTACAGAGATGACAAAGACGACGGAGAACTTGAACAGATCTTAGTTTTAGACCCAGTGGATTCCAGCCATAGTGGGGACTACCACTGTGCTGTGAAAAACGACCTGGGAGAGGAAAATTCAACCACCATTCAGCTGGACGTTCAGTGTGAGTTGATTTAACACTGAGTTGACTTATTTATTAATGTTAAATTGATTGATTTAACATTTTGACAAAAAACATTGAGTTACACTGATTTAAGAAGGTTGAATTCATGCAATGTGTGTTTTTCCTGTTCCTCCTGATGACTACCAATGTAATATAGCCACAAACAACATTGTTGGGTGCTGGAACTCCTCACAATCACAGCCTGGCGAGACTTACATATCAGAACCACCCAGTTTGACTTAATATAGTCGGTAACATTTTCCTGGCAGTCAAATGTGGTGAAAGCTGCATGCACACTTTACATCCAATAAACTGGTTAGCTCGCCAGATAGCTATTTTTACATGTGTATAGCTTTTATTACCTCTGCCAGGAAAAATGGAGGTATTGTCTTTAGTGGCGTTGGTTTGTCTGTTAGCAACATAATTCCAAAAGTTATGAACGAGTTTTGATGAAATTTTAAAGAAAGGTTTGTAATGGCAAGGGGAACAGATGATTAGATTTTAGAATAGAATAGACTTTATTGTCACTGTACAGTTGTCCAGCACAACGAAATTGTGAGTACTCCGCAGACTACTGTGCAATAAAGTAAGTAAGAAGAATTTGAATTAGAACAGTTACAGAACACACGATTAACCATACGACTGAAATAAAGGTAAGAGTAAAAATGATAAATAGGCCAACAGGTATATATGCAGGTACGGTAGTGGCTACACAAGTGAAACTATGTACATAAGAGTGCGGAGTGCAAAACACATAATAGAGTAAAATGGCCCAAGGATTTTGGAAAATATGTACAGTAGTGGTTTCACGGAGGATAGGGAATAAAAACCCACGTGCAGGAGATATTGTGCGTAATTTATTGTGATACCAAAGTACAGACAAACAATAAACAGGTTGCACGGGAAGAACAAGGATAATTCTCAGGACGCTCTACAGCGCAAGAGTGAGTATAACACTGGGGAAAAATGTTCCAAAGTGCAGACAAGCTGATCTGTAGCGGAGGAACGAATAAGTAAGCCTGGGAGAAGAACCTCCAGACGGGACTGGACGGCAGGGACGAACAAGTTGTACTCACAGAGGCTGGAGCAGTCCGAGACAGTCCGTGTACAGTCCACAGTGCAGAACAAACAAACAGGGAACACCAATGATATGTAGAGTGATGCACTACCGAGAAAACAGACAAGGCCTCTCGTCATACATGCATAGGAATCAACTAAACAACACAGTATGAATACTGTAGAAGACAACCACAGTGAAGGACAATAATCTGGCAATCTCTTCCAGCAGACACGGGGCTTAATTAATGCCAAAGCTAATGAGGAAAGAGACTGTGGTGTGTGTATCGTGAGTGAGAGTGAAACCAATAATAACACACAGCTGATCACACTGACAGGAGAAGGAGGCATGGCTGAGCTGTCAGGGAGCTGAGCAAACCCCAGAGGCTCCTGAAAGCACCAGATGGAATATAGGATGCAAAAATACACAAAAGAACAAGTAGCCACCGTGTCATAGAACTGGGTTTGAAACATCAACCCCAGTTCATGACAGTTTGCTATGTCAACTATAAACAAAATATCTGGTTTTGACCACAATGAATGTTCTGTGCCCATGTCTGCAAAATAGTTAAATTTTACTTCTTTTTTTCAGATCCTCCAAATAACACAACAGTCAGTCACCCTGGTCCTGTGACAGAGGGAAGCTCCGTGAATTTGACCTGCAACACTAATGCAAACCCAAATGTGAACTACTCCTGGTATAAAGTGGTTGGAGAGCAAGAGACAGAGGTGGGATCTGAGAGGCTGTTTTCAACCACAGTTTCAGAAGTCGACAGCCAGTTTTACTGCAAAGTCAGTAACAAATATGGAACCCAGAACTCTTCCATCCTTCAGATAGATGTACAGTGTAAGTCAACATTAAATAGGAAGACAGAAGTTACAGTTACCTCCAATATGGACAAAACCTATTTATGTTTATTACAGTTTCTCCCAGGGGAACAGCTGTGATTGTTGACCCCAAAGGTCCAATCCTGGAGGGCAGCTCTGTTTCTCTGCTCTGCAGCAGCCGCTCAAACCCACCGGTGACCACTTACACCTGGTACAGAGATGACAAAGACAACGGAGAACTTGAACAGATCTTAGTTTTAGACCCAGTGGATTCCAGCCATAGTGGGGACTACCACTGTGCTGTGAAAAACGACCTGGGAGAGGAAAATTCAACCACCATTCAGCTGGACATTCAGTGTAAGTTGATTTAACACTGAGTTGATTTATTTATTAATGTTAAATTGATTGATTTAACATTTTGACAAAAAACATTGAGTTACACTGATTTAAGAAGGTTGAATTCATGCAATGTGTGTTTTTCCTGTTCCTCCTGATGACTACCAATGTAATATAGCCACAGACAACATTGTCGGGTGCTGGAACTCCTTACAATCACAGCCTGGCGAGACTTACATGTCAGAACCACCAAGTTTGACTGATAATAGTCGGTAACATTTTCCTGGCAGTCAAATGTGGTGAAAGCTGCATGCACACTTTACATCCAATAAACTGGTTAGCTCGCCAGATAGCCATCTTTACATGTGTATAGCTTTTATTACCTCTGTCAGGGAGGATGGAGGTAATGTCTTTAGTGGCGTTGGTTTGTCTGTTAGCAACATAATTCCAAAAGTTATGAACGGGTTTTGATGAAATTTTAAAGAAAGGTTTGTAATGCCACGGGGAACAGATGATTAGATTTTAGAATAGAATAGACTTTATTGTCACTGTACAGTTGTCCAGCACAATGAAATTGTGAGTACTCCGCAGGCTACTGTGCAATAAAGTAAGTAAGAAGAATTTGAATTAGAACAGTTACAGAACACACGATTAACCATACGACTGAAATAAAGGTAAGAGTAAAAATGATAAATAGGCCCACAGGTATATATGCAGGTATGGTAGTGGCTACACAAGTGGAACTATGTACATAAGAGTGCGGAGTGCAAAACACATTAATAGAGTAAAATGGCCCAAGGATTTTGGAAAATATGTACAGTAGTGGTTTCACGGATGGGTTAGTATACATAAGATAAGATAAGATAAGATAAGAAAAGATAAGCCTTTATTAGTCCCACAATGGGGAAATTCCAGGATTGCAACAGCACAGGGATAGCAACACTCAGAGCAATAATTTAGAAGATAAGAAAATAAGAGCAGTGACAGTGACATATGTACACATAAATATATAAATATATATACACAGTGCGGAGCATTGTAGCTAGATGCAATAAACAGCATAACCGTCTACTTAGTTATCCTACATAGTATGAATATGTACCCATACATATTGTCACCCTCCGTAGAAACTGATATTGTCCTAGTTGTATACTGGAGGGGACCATTTGTGTAAGTCTGTTGCGTCTTTTGCGTTCAATACTATTAGGTCGTCACGTTTTTTTTGCTATCTCTGTGAGCAGCCCTGCTTAGATTATAAAGCCTGACAGCTGTAGGTAGGAAGGACCTGCGAAACCTCTCGGTCGCGTACCTAGGATGATGTAGTCTACTGCTAAAAGAGCTCCTCAGTGCGCTCAGTATGTCCTGCATAGGGTGGGACTCGGACTCCAGCAGAGATGACAGTATAGCCACCATCCTTCTCTCTCCTATCTCCTCCACTGGGTCAAGGCGTTGCCCAGGACAGAGCTAGCTTTCTTGATCAGTTTGTTCAGTCTCTTCCTTTCAGCTGCTGTAATGCCACTGCCCCAGCAGACCACTCCAAAAGTGATGGCTGATGCCACCACCGTGTCATAGAATGTCTTCAGGAGCACCCCTTGTACACCAAAAGACCTGAGTCTCCTCAGTAGAAACAGCCTGCACTGTCCCTTCTTGTAGAGTGCGTCGGTATTGTGTGACCAGTCTAGTTTATTGTTCAGATGAACACCCAGGTACTTGTAGGATGTCACCATCTCAATATCTGTTCCTTGTGTGTTTACTGGTGCTGTGAGGGGTTGTCCTTGCCTGCGGCAGTCCACCACCAGCTCCTTAGTTTTCCTCGTGTTGATCTGGAGGCAGTTCCGATGGCACCAGTCTACGAAGTCCTGGATAAGTCCTCTGTGCTCAGCTTCATCTCCATTGGGGGGAAGCAGGTCAAAGAGGTGGTGGGAAGAATGTGAGGTGTCTCCTGTTATGGCCTTGGTCCTTCTGAGACAGGAGGCTCTGGAGATGTCTTTCAGGGTGGGCTGAGGGCTGCTGATAATTTTTTGGGAGGTGTTGATGACGCTCTGCACAGACTTTCTGTTCTTGGCCGTGGAGCCGGCGTACCACACACCCAGAAAGTAGGTGAGCACGCTCTCCACTGAGCAGTGATAGAAGACCAGCAGCAGCTTCTTGACGAGTTTGTGCTTTCTCAGGACACAAGAGGACACCACATTCTGGTGGTAATTCAGATCACGATCTGGATGCAGAAATTTTTTTGAATATTATTTTTATATATTAATATGATGCTTTTTATGTACTGCCACACCATAGGGCCCCGCGCCTTGGCAACCCTTGAAGCCAAACACTGCAGAAAAAGTATTGGGGGGGTGTCCACCAAACTCATTTTTCCTGCTGTGAGGGACTATTTTTTATTCATTCTCCATGTAGTCAAGCGTTTACGAAACGCTTTGAGCAGTGGCTGCTTTTTGTCGCGGCGCTCAGGGCTGAAAAAAGTTCAACTTTTCAGACTACTGGACAGCTATGCTCGTCAATGTCAGACCTTTTTAAGCAGCCAGTCAGAATTATGGAAGAATGGGACATAGGGCACCGGTACAGGAAGACGAGAACAGTAGGTGACGATGGAGGTGGTGGACGCTGAACTTTCCTGCGTCAGACAACCCAGTAGTCTTTGATCTGACACTAAAAGGATGTCATGATCAAAATTCGAAAGCAAACGCTTGGAGGAACATGTCCACATCTGTCGGCGTGCCAGGTGAGCCTTTGTGCCTTTGTCATGGTCATATTTCTTACAAGTTTGCTGTGGTAGATAATATGGATTCTATTTCAATTCGTAGTTGATAACTGGAAAAAAAAAACAAAAAAAAAAAAAACGGTATGATACCGCACTGTTGTGTAATATTGCTTAAAAATTTTGACCCTTGTGAGTAAATTGTAAGGGAGAAGAGAAGAGGGAAAAAAAATTAAAACGCACCTGAAAGATTCAACAAACCATGATGTTGATTTGAGGTTGGAATTAGCCAGCCCCAAAGTATGGTCAATACAATAATGACAGGCTTGTTATTATTATTATTATTATTATTATTATTATTATTATTATTATTATTATTATTATTATTATTATTATTATTATTATCATCTAGTCATATAATATATTCATTTTGTTTTTCCTTTTGTCATTTATCTCTGTTAATAATAATGATAATAATAATACTAATAATAATAATAATAATAATAATAATAATAATAATCCATCCATCCATCCATTTTCTTCCGCTTAATCCTTTTTGTCGGGTCGCAGGGGGTGCTGGAGCCTCTCCCAGCATCTTTGGGTGAGAGGCAGGGTACACCGTGGACAGATCACGATATATTCCTTCTTGTCTTGAGAGAGAGCAGTCGCATTTTTCTTCCCTCCTCTCCTGCCTTCCTGACCTATTCCCAGCTTTGCAATGTTGCGTTTTTGTCTGTGTTTAGTCGCTCTTCTTCTGCTGAATCTTAATCTAAACGGAAATTATGGATTTGGAAGCGGCTTAAATGTGCTATTGTCACTATTTTTCAACAAGAATTGGGCCAAGGGGGAGCCCAAGAATTGGAACCTGCGAGGAGACTCATGGACATTGGAATTCATGCGTCTGTGGAAACATTATTGGTTATGATCTCAGGACTTCTGTTTTTGGCTGTGGAGTTCCCTGATGCATCAGAAATTGAAGGAAGGTGAGAGAGCTGATCAAAGCGGACTCGGCAAGCTCCTTCATCAAATTCGACCAGTTGGGGAGGGCACGAGTAGCGGCAAACGGTGAACTGAATGACAGTGATTCAGTGGAGGAATACATCTGGAGCCCTGTGCTCTCCATG
Organism: Pholidichthys leucotaenia; assembly: GCA_020510985.1. Taxonomy (NCBI): domain Eukaryota; kingdom Metazoa; phylum Chordata; class Actinopteri; order Cichliformes; family Pholidichthyidae; genus Pholidichthys; species Pholidichthys leucotaenia. The sequence goes on from CM035842.1 coordinate 267,155,040, forward strand.
GAAAAACAGTTTAAGCCTGCACATATAATGAAAGCACAGAATTACATGGGAGAGGACAAATTCTATTCTCTGAGTGCACTGTGCTGATTTGATTTGACCTTGTTTGGTGCACCGTGTTTACATTCCTCCTGATTGAGATAAGCGGAAGGACCGGCTTTATGTCTACCCAAACAATCGACAATCAGTTGTTGTCGTATCAGCGGATTGGACCCTCAAGGACAGTGCCCATGTGCCTTCTGCAAGCAAGAGAGATAGACTCACATGATTATAACATCTATCCACTGCCAGGAGGCGCCCTCTGCTGCTCACTAACAACTGTTACATTTACACTACACAATGCATACAACATTACATGCATACAATACACTGCCTCTCAACTTTTGTGTGTGATCTCCTGCTAAATGTCTGCTAAATGTGCATTGAGGGTTTTTTTGCCTGCAATCAAAATTTCGCTGTCTTGCCGAGCGCCATTCTGATAAATCATGTTTTTTTCTCTCGCCTACTGTGTCATATCCATTCTCTTTTTCTTTTTTTTCCTTTCTTCTTTATGACTGGCGCCTAGCGGCTGCCCCGGCCTTGGATGCGCTCTGCAGAGCGTGCCCAAATGCCAAGTCCCGTTTCGTTACCTTGTATTCATACATGTGTAATGACAATAAAGTTGAATCTCAATCTCAATCTCAATCGATAATAATAATAATAATAATAATAATAATACTAATACTAATAATAATAATGGATTGCATTTATATCACACTTTTCATTTAAATTTTCAGGAAAGGTGTATAATGGCACACTAAACAGATGATTAGATTTTGGTGATGATCTCAAAATGCATACCTCCACCAAGTCTCTTAGGCTATGGTCACACTGCAGGTTTTAATGCCCAATCCCGATTTTTTTTCACAAATGTGACCCATATCTGATTTTTTAATGACTGTCTGAACAACACAGATACAATTTTTTCACACCAGACCCAGGCCACTTTCATATGTGGTCCTAATTCCGAATCATATCTGATATTTTCCAAAGTGACCTCCATCTGAACGGTCATGTCGCATTTCCTCTGACTTTTTCCTCACTGAAGTGAGACAGACGCTTCAATTCTGTGGTGGCAGATACCGCAGGCATGGGAGACACAGCTGATTTGTGCTCTCTTTTTAATCACTCTCCTTCCCTCTATCACTGGATTGTAATTTTTGTAGGCTCAGACTGCACAATAACTTCAAAATTGCGGGCTGGGGGGTTCGGAGCTGAAGCCATAAACATTGCATGCGCACAGTAACGGCACATTTACAAAAAAAGTGGTCATCTGGCATGTAGAGGAATGAAGGTGGCCTCATTTATTTTGCTGCGCTGCATCAAAGGTGAAGAAGTTCTGTCCCCTCAATCGTTTTTGTGCTCATATTTACTTCCTCAAACACAGCGCTGTGTCTGGCGTTGTGTTTTCTTCTGTACATGTGGGTCCCTTCATAGCTGGAGACCGTTCATACTCCAGTCTGATGGGGGTCACATTTAAATTATAATGTGAATGCCATCACAGAAAAATCGGATCGAAGCAAAAAATCGGAATTGAGCATCAAGACCTGCAGTGTGACCATAGCTTTATCTTCTCACATAGTGTTAGCAACAATTCTCCAAAACTAATGGACAGACTTTGATGCATTTTTTGCCAGAAGTGGCTCTAGACCTAAACACAAACTGATTACATTTTGGAGATGATCTATGAGGGACAGAAGGAGCCTTGGTGGAGGTCTGCACTCTCTGAGTGCTTTTTACTTTGTTTATCAAACCAACAGGCTAATTTTCCTGGCATCTTATCTCAAGTTCACTTTGGAGTCAGGAAAGACAAACGTGAAGTTTTAATTGGAGTAAGAAATATTCATTCATTTTTCTATGGTGACAGGATCAACTGTCTCAACTCTTGATATTTTATAGGAGTTTAGACAGTTGATCTTTTCATTCAGGAAGACATCAGCTATGGTGGGGCAAAAAACTATTTAGTCAGCCACCAATTCTGCAAGTTCTCCCACTTAAAAGATGAGAGAGGTCTCCAATTTTCATCATAGGTATACCTCAACTATGAGAGACAAAAAAAAAAAAAATCCAGAAAATCACATTGTCTGATCTTTAAAGAATTTATTTGCAAATTATGGTGGAAAATAAGTATTTGGTCACCTACAATCAAGCAAGATTTCTGGCTCTCACAGACCTGTAACTTCTTCTTTAAGAGGCTCCTCTGTCCTCCACTTATTACCTGTATTAATGGCACCTGTTTGAACTCGTTATCAGTATAAAAGACACCTGTCCACAACCTCAAACAGTCAGACTTCAAACTCCACTATGGCCAAGACCAAAGAGCTGTCAAAGGACACCAGAAACAAAATTGTAGACCTGCACCAGGCTGGGAAGACTGAATCTGCAATAGGTAAGCAGCTTGGTGTGAAGAAATCAACTGTGGGAGCAATTATTAGAAAATGGAAGACATACAAGACCACTGATAATCTCCCTCGATCAGGGGCTCCACGCAAGATCTCACCCCAATGGGTCAAAATGATCACGAGAACGGTGAGCAAAAATCCCAGAACCACACGGGGGGATCTAGTGAATGACTTGCAGAGCGCTGGGACCAAAGTAACAAAGGCTACCATCAGTAACACAATACGCCGCCAGGGACTCAAATCCTGCAGTGCCAGACATGTCCCCCTGCTTAAGCCAGTACATGTCCAGACCCGTCTGAAGTTTGCTAGAGAGCATTTGGATGATCCAGAAGAGGATTGAGAGAATGTCATATGGTCAGATGAAACCAAAATAGAACTTTTTGGTAAAAACTCAACTTGTCGTGTTTGGAGGAGAAAGAATGCTGAGTTGCATCCAAAGAACACCATACCTACTGTGAAGCATGGGGGTGGAAACATCATGCTTTGGGGCTGTTTTTCTGCAAAGGGACCAGGACGACTGATCCGTGTAAAGGAAAGAATGAATGGGGCCATGTATCGTGAGATTTTGAGTGAAAACCTCCTTCCATCAGCAAGGGCATTGAAGATGAAACGTGGCTGGGTCTTTCAGCATGACAATGATCCCAAACACACCGCCCGGGCAACGAAGGAGTGGCTTCGTAAGAAGCATGTCAAGGTCCTGGAGTGGCCTAGCCAGTCTCCAGATCTCAACCCCATAGAAAATCTTTGGAGGGAGTTGAAAGTCTGTGTTGCCCAGCGACAGCCCCAAAACATCATTGCTCTAGAGGAGATCTGCATGGAGGAATGGGCCAAAATACCAGCAACAGTGTGTGAAAACCTTGTGAAGACTTACAGAAAACGTTTGACCTCTGTCATTGCCAACAAAGGGTAGATAACAAAGTATTGAGATGAACTTTTGTTATTGACCAGATACTCATTTTCCACCATAATTTAAAAATAAATTCATTAAAAATCAGACAATGTGATTTTCTGGATATTTTTTTTTCTCATTTTGTCTCTCATAGTTGAGGTATACCTATGATGAAAATTGGAGACCTCTCTCATCTTTTAAGTGGGAGAACTTGCACAATTGGTGGCTGACCTAAATACTTTTTTGCCCCACTGTAAAATCCAACAGTTGTTAGAAAAACCTTTGCACCCTGATTGCTGCAAAATGCATTGATGGATTTGGTTACAGATATAATCAAAATTTGGTTTGCCGCTGAGTGTGAAGCGGCTGGGATGAGAATCAGCACCTCCAAGTCCGAGTCCATGGTCCTCAATCGGAAAAAGGTGGATTGTCCTCTCCGGGTTGGGGACAGGCTCCTGCCCCAAGTGGAGGAGTTTAAGTATCTTGGGGTCTTGTTCACGAGTGAGGGGAAAATAGAGCGAGAGATCGACAGACGGATTGGAGCAGCAGCTGCAGTGATGCGGACGTTGTACCGGTCTGTTGTGGTGAAGAGGGAGCTTAGTTCTAAGACAAAGCTGTCAATTTACCAGTCAATCTACGTTCCTACTCTCACCTATGGTCACGAGCTTTGGGTAATGACCGAAAGAACGAGATCGCGGATACAAGCGGCTGAAATGAGCTTTCTCCGTAGGATTGCTGGGCTCACCCTCAGAGATAGGGTGAAGAGCTCAGTCATCCGGGAGAGGCTCAGAGTAGAACCGCTGATCCTCCACATTGAAAGGAGTCAGTTGAGGTGGTATGGGCATCTGATTAGGATGCCTCCTGGACGCCTCCCACTTGAGGTGTTTCAGGTACGTCCCACTGGGAGGAGACCCCGGGGCAGACCCAGGACTCGGTGGAGAGACTATGTCTCCCAGCTGGTCTGGGAACGCCTTGGTATCCCCTCTGAAGAGCTGGAGCAGGTGGCTGGGGAGAGGGAAGTCTGGGCTTCTCTGCTTGAACTGCTGCCTCCGCGACCCGGACCTCCGGAAAAGCGGTAGAAGATGGATGGATGGATGGATATAATCAAAACTCTTAATCTTACAGTAAGTGCTACTGAAGTCATTGCTGAACAGTGACAGGAACATCAGTCTACCATGAACTGGCCATGCACAATAGCCCCTTGTACAATATATGACCAGGGGGTCAGAAGGCTAGTAAGAGCAGAAGCACAAGAACCATGGATAACTCAGAAAGAGCTCTCGAAAGACTTGGAGGCATCAGGGACCTTTGTGAAAGAGCAAATTGGCAGTGCACACCAAAATAATGGGTTCAAGGCACACTCACATTGCAGGAGCTCATTATTTAAGAACAGGCCTTTTGAAGCTTGTTTAAAATTTGCTAAACAGCATTTGAACAAGCTTATAAAATACTGGGAGAATGAAGTTTGGTCAGATGGGTTGGTAAAACATTTGACTGTCATCTTACTCACTGTGTTTGGAGGTGAAGAGCAATGCACATCTCCCAAAAATAATATTCCAGCAATGAAGTTTGGAGGTGGAAGTATCAATGACAGAATTCATATAAATAAAGGAACAATGAATGGGACATTTAGCAGACTACCCGCTACCAATGGTGCACATACCTTGTCGGGGTGCCGCGGCTTGCGTGCCTCAGCAACCCCCGGAGCTATGTCGACGGGAGCCTAGTGCTCCCAGAAGGTTCAACCATGTCGAACAGGTCCGCGTGGGGTAGAGGCCAGACTAAAGAGTGCACCCTGGTCCTCCAGGTTGGGGGTTGTGCAGCATGTAACAAATCACTCACGTAAAACCCAAGTTTTTGTTACAGCAACAAATGTCCCAACGGCGGAACAGGCGGAGAGGAGAGCGAACTCCCAACGGCTGTGAAGGTGGAGGAGGACAGACAGTTGCACGGGAAGAAGGGTCTCGGAAAGCCTTGGCAGGCAACCTTTCTACAGGGTGGACCAAGCTCTCAACAGCCCAGCCATGGAAGGCAGTTGGTCTAGGGGAGGGACCCCCAACAAATGTCCATGGCTGAAGACGGAGATGCAGGACCCCTGTGGTGCCACAAACCTCTGCATCATGCATATTCGCTTCATGATGAGTCTTCATGATGAGTAGCAGACTACTCTTGAAAATAATTTGCTGCTAACCGCCAGGACAAGACCTAAGTGGACCTTCCAGCAGAACATTGATTGCAAATACACTGTGAAGGATATTCTCAATTAGTTTGCAACAAAGACAATCAAGATGTTAGACATGGTCCCGTCAGTCACCTGACTGAACTCCAACTGACAATTTGTGGGAAGAGCTAAAGATCAGGACATACAGAAGGGCCCCCTAAAATCTTCTGGATTTAACAGTACTTGTTCAGAATTTTAGTCCAAACTCCTACCTTTGCCCCATGTCCTGAAGCTCTTACTACAAACAAACGCTTCTCCAGCAAGGATTCAGTACAACCCCCAATTCCAAATATCAATTGATTTAATGTGTTCAATACGTTTTTCTGTTTCATCATAATTTATGACACATGCCTTTGTTCACAGACTAAAAGTGTGTGGGTGGGTGGGTGGGGGGGGGGTGCGTGTTGTCCCAGGCCAGCTGCCTTTGCCTCCCTGGGGGCTGCTGGGTCTGGCCCTGTGCCCCTTGTGCTGGGGTGCGTCCCCTCTTTTTCAGGGTTGAGTGTGTGCAAGTGGTGCGGGCCGCGCCCTGTGTGTCCCTGCATGGTAGGGTCTTGCCCCCCCCCCCAGGGCCCTGATGGCACTCTGGGCATGATGCCTGCGTCTCTCGGGCCCCCCCCCCCCCCCCGTCCTCTGTGGCCTGCGGGTGTGGGTGTGTATGTGTGTAAGTGTGTAAGTGTGTGTGCACATGCATGTGTGCAGGTGCGCATGATTGTGGGTGTGAGTGGGTTTGAGAGTGTATGTGGGTGCGGATGTGGGTGCGTGTGCATGTGTGTGTTGTGTGTGGGCATGCGGGGTTGTGTGTGGGTGTAGGTTGGCATGTGTGATGGCAAGTGTGTGTGTGTGTGTGTGTGTGTGTGGGTGGGTGGGTGTGTGGGTGGGTGCCGGTACCTGTGGGTGGACGTGTGGGGGTGGAGGATGTGTGTGTTGGTGGGGGGACCTTGTGGGGTGGCGGGGGTGGCGGGCCATCTGGTGGACTGGGGGTTGGTGATTTTGGGCCTGCTTTTACCGGGCCACCCTACAGTTGTGTCACCGGGTGGGGCGCTTTTTCACATTGCCTCCGGTGTCCTTGGCGGCGTGTGTGTGTGCTAAGGGGGCCTTTGTTGTGAGTTGGCGGCCGTGTTCCCATCACTTTGCTCCGGGGTGGCTGTTGCTGTGCAGCGGGCTGCTGCTGTTAGTGTGGTTCTGGGGCTGGTTGTGGGCTTGAGGTGGGCGCTTGGGGGTGTCGCTTGGCATGTGAGGCGCTGTATGGGTCCAGCCCATTGTTCATTATTGTGATTATTGTTGTTGTGTATGTTTGTGTTGGCAAGATGTGTGGGAGTTGGTGTTGGTGTGGTTGCTCCATCATGCTTGTGGTGCTGGGAGCGCCGGGATACAACGCTGGCTTGTCCTTGACTGCTCTGCCTGGTAGCCCTCACTCTGGTTTGGAATTTGGGAGCAGTGGGTTGCCTCCTCAACCAGTTTGCCAGCTCTCTTCTTTCTTCTGGGGGGTATGGGCTTCCTTTTTGACCGCCTCCCTCTCAGTCTTACCTCCCCCACCCCCCTCCCCCCTGATTCTGTGTTGAACATACAGCTCCTTGGATAAACTTAAGTTTTTGGGGTGGAGGTGTGCTGCACTGTGTCGGTGAAGGGTGTACCTCTGTCTGCGGCATAGTGGGGCTGCCCTAATCTTAGTTTTAATTGCATTTTAATTGCACTTAGGGCTTGGGGGGTTGGGAGCCCCACTGCCTATCGCAGTGGCTAGTGGTGCATCATCCACCATCCCCCCAATTTTAACAGCACTATGGTAGTTCACACACCTGCACACAATCACATCACACAACTGACACACACCCATCATGATTTGTGCAAAGGGGAGGGAGGTGTGGGGGTTCCCCCACCCCTCTTTCCCTCCTTCTGCCGAGGGCCTGGTGGCCCGGCGTGGGGCCTGGGACCTTTCATGTTGTCAAAATCCCTGGGTTCTGCTGAATGAATATATGTGAGCAAGGGAGTAAGAGAGTGATTGAACAAGAGAGAAAGTGAGAGTGAGGGAGTGATGAGTGGAGATGGTGATTGTGGGGCAGTTTTGTTTTTTGTTTTCCATGTCGGGTGGCATCTCAGAGCACCTGCGGTGGTCTGCTGATCAATCGCTCAGGTAGGCATCAGGGGTGGTTGTCTGCCTCTGTGGCCGCGGCCACCCTGAGATGGGTCGGTGGGGGTGTGGCTTCTGGTTTGTGCCGGCGGTCTTCCCAGCTGCTGCCTGGCGCTGGTGCGCTTTCATGCTTGCTGCATCTGCATCGCAGTCGCCCAAAGTAATAAGGGTGAATGAGTGTGGGGGAGCGCATGAAATAGATGTGAGTAGGTCAGAGCACGAATGAGAGGGCGTCTATGGGTGAATGTAAGTGAGGGCGTGTGACTCTGAGGGTAAGTAGGAGTGGGAGTGAGAATGAGTGGGTACAGGAGTGAGAGAAAGTGGGTGGGTCTGGGAGTGCAAGTGTGAAATTGTGTGGGAGAAAGGGTGAACCTGAGTGAGTGAGTGTGTGTGGGTGCGTATGAAGGTGTGAATACATGGGAATGGGTGTGTGTGGTGGTCAGAAGGTGCTGGATTGAGGGGTAGTTCCTCTTGGCTACGTGGGCTCCCCTGGATGGGGGGGCTTCGTTGGGCGTGGGGGTCCCCAGGGTGTGTGGCAGTGGTTCTGGGTTGGGGGCAGGCCCACTGTGGGTTTTCCTGGGGAGGGCTCATGCTGGGGGTGCGGGCTGGTCTCCAGCCCGGGGGGTGTGGGCACTTGCCTTCCGGCACCTGGGGCCCAGGGGTTGGCGTTGGCCAAGCTGTGGGGGGGGGGGGTGCGCATCCGGAGGCATGGCCCGCTGCATCAGCCGCCTGACAGCCCGGCCTCCCTCATCCGTCCTTTCTGGGATGGATGCCTGGCTCTCCTGGGGCTTGTTTGCCTTGAACATTTGTGCTATGTGGGGGTTGGTGGCAATGTCCTGCCTGCTCGGGGTTTCCGGGGATGGAGGGAGCTGCTGTGACCAGCCACCCCAGTTGTATGTTTCCTGACAAACCACTCACATGCAAACACTTGTTTCGCTCTCAAACATACACACGGATGCACACACACAAATTTTAACATGTGAGGATACTAGACTCGTGTTGAGACCTCCTCGGTGGAAAAAGCAGTCTGTCTTCTGTTTGTTTTAGTTGTTGGTTTGTTTGTCTTCTTTGTCTGTTCCTCTCCCTTTTCTCTCTCCCCCCACCCCCACACCTCCATTCCCCATTTCCCATACTGTTTGGTCCTTAATCGGTAAAATATGTTACAATTACCTCCAATATGGACTGAACCTGTTTATGTTTTTTACAGTTTCTCCCAGGGGAACAGCTGTGATCATTGACCCCAAAGGTCCAATTATTGAGGGCAGCTCATTCATATTATCATTCATATTTTGAATTCAGTAACCCAGGTTAGCTCACCAGCTAGCTATCTTTATAGGTGTATTGCTTTTATTACCTCCACCCCAAGGAGGTTATGTGACCATCGGCGTTGGTTTGTCTGTCTGTCTGTCTGTCTGTTTGGTTGTTGTTAGCAAGATAACTCAAAAAGTTATGGACGGATTTTCATGAAATTTTCACAGATTGTCAGAAATGGGGTATCCTACAGATGATTACATTTTGGTGGTGACCCGGATCACCGTCCAGAAGAAAACCGCCATTACGGAAAATGCCATTTTCGTCAATAACTACTGAACCACTAATCCTGTCATTGTGAATCCAATTGCTAGTCATATGTTTTCATGGTCAAGGAATCTGAAAACGTACACACAAACACTGTATAGGGGGAACTGTGGCGCTTGGCGGAGGTCTGCGCTCTCCGAGTGCTTTTCTAGTTTGTTTAGTGAACCTTGAATGTTATCTCAAGTTCAAGTGTCCAGAAGTGCACACAAATGTCTAACTGTCTTTCCTCTCTCAGCTGCTCCAAAGATCCTGCCATCTTCCCACTGTGTTCAGCGTTCATTCCTGAGCAAATGTACTTGCAACAGCCATGGTCACCCCCTTCCTTCTCTGGTCTGGGAACTGGACGGAGAACCTGTCAATCACTCTGCCGACATCCCAATCTGGAAGGTGATCCAGGGGATCAAGAACGTCCAGAGCATCATCACTCTGTACCGACCAGGTGAAGACGTCCCCTCTGTCATCTGCATCAGCATTAACTCTCAGGGATCTGATCGTATGGCTTTCCGTCTGTCTTCCAGTAAAATACACAGAGGTATAGAAATTCACATGATTCTGTATTCAGGCTCTTGGTTGCATTATTTGTCCCTTTGACTGATTTGGAATTTGGGGAATTTTCAGGAATTGATGGTGCGTCTCTGGGGATCGGCTGTGCAGTGGGAGTAGGGATAATGCTGCTAGTGTGTCTCCCTCTGACATTCCTTTTCTGGTGAGAAATAGAACTGTCACAACTGGCAACAGACTTAAGGTGTGTTCACACCAAACGCGAACAGGCAAATTTTTCACGCGGCACAATTTCATGATAAATCAATATAAACATGCCAACAGACATGAACAGTGAGATGCAGACAGGTGAAGTTGTCTTTAAACTTCTGCAGCTGTATTCAACCTGCTGTGGAAATTCCCAAAATAATGTCATGCTTAGGCTTACATTTTCCGACCAGGGGCTCACCTGAACATGTCGTCTCAAGCCTCCAAAACTTCACAGATGATGGGTGTTCACGTTGCTACCTTGCTAGCTTGCTAGGATGTCCATGGCAGGAAAGCGTGGGTAAATAGCGCCAAAATCCCGATTCAGCTGAAGAGCTCCCTGTCCTCCTGTCTCCTGGTGAGTGAGTTTCATTTTATCACTAGTTAACTCTGCAATGGTGATAATTTTACTCCAATGACAGCAGAATCTCAACATTAGCTGCTAGCTAGCTAGCGGACGTGAACACACGACTACGCAAATTCATGCATACTCGCCTCTTCCCATTCACTTGGTATGGATTTGCTCCACCTGGTCGCCTTTGGTGTGAACATGCCTTTATGTGGATCTTTAAGGGTGAAAGTCCTTCAGGCCATAATTGTGTTTTCATATTTACTTGCTGAAGAAAGCAAATTTCTCTTGTCAACTTAAAAGATACTGGAAGGATGTTTTAAAGTTCAGGATTTAGAGTTAACACGTGGTCACTAAGGGCCCCTTTACACAGTTTGATGACCACTGAGAGATCTTTCAATGATCTCCTAAAGCCTCAAAAAAGCCTTTTTTGTGTAAATGTTTAGGAGCTCCTTGTGTGTTTTGGACTGAGTCAAAACTTTGAGGAGCCTGTGGAGATCAGTAGAAGATTATTGAGAAATCATTGCAAGATCTGGACAATAGTTGATCTCTCAGTGATCTCTACCTTTGTGTAATGGGGGTTTAACAAATTTGCAAGTAGTCTAAAGTTTTCTCAGTTTACTTACAATATAGAGATTCATAATAATGTATTATTTTAAATGGTCCACCCCTGCTGTGCGCAGGGGTGGACCAGCACCTGTCATCATGGATCCTGGACTACCTCACTAACTGGCCACAGTTTGTGAGAACCTGGGACTGTGTGTCCAACACGATCATCGGTAGCACGGGGGCCCCCCAGGGAACAGTTTTGGCTCCCTTCCTGTTCACCCTTTATACTGCGGACTTCTCACACAACACAACACACTGCCATCTACAGAAGTTCTCTGACGACTCTGCGATCGTCGGCCTCATCTCTAACGGAGATGAAGCTGAGTACAGAGGACTTATCCAGGACTTCATGGACTGTTGCCATCGGAACTGCCTCCAGATCAACGCGAGGAAAACTAAGGAGCTGGTGGTTGACTGCCGCAGGCAAGGACAACCCCTCACAGCACCAGTAAACATACAGGGAACAGACAATGAGATGGTGACATCCTACAAGTACCTTGGCGTTCATTTGAACAATAAACTAGACTGGTCACACAATACCGACGCACTCTACAAGAAGGGACAGTGCAGGCTGTTTCTACTGAGGAGACTCAGGTCTTTTGGTGTACAAGGGGTGCTGCTGAAGACATTCTATGACATGGTGGTGGCATCAGCCATCACTTTTGGAGTGGTCTGCTGGGGCAGTGGCATTACAGCAGCCGATAGGAAAAGACTGAGCAAACTGATCAAGAAAGCTAGCTCTGTCGTGGGGCAGCGCCCTGACCCAGTGGAGGAGATAGGAAAGAGAAGGATGGTGGCTAAACTGTCATCTCTGCTGGAGTCCGAGTCCCACCCTATGCAGGACATACTGAACACACTGAGGAGCTCATTTAGCAGCAGACTACATCATCCTAGGTGCGCAACCGAGAGGTTTCGCAGGTCTTTCCTACCTACGGCTGTCAGACTGTATAACCTAAGCAGGGCTGCTCACAGAGATAGCAAAAAACGTGACGACCTAATAGTATTGAATGCAAAAGACGCAATAGACTTACACAATGGTCCCCTCCAGTATATACAACTAGGACAATATCGGTCGCTACAGAGGGTGACAATATGTATGGGTACATATTCATACTAGGCAGGATTAACTAAGTAGACGGTTATGCCGTTTATTGCATCTAGCTACAATGCTCCGCACTTTGTATATATATTTATATATTTATGATATTTATATATTTATGTGTTTGTATGTATATCCACTGCTCTTATTTATATCTTCCATATCTTCTTAATTATTGCTCTGAGTGTTGCTATCTCTGTGCTGTTGCAATCCTAGAATTTCCCCATTGTGGGACTATTAAAGGCTTATCTTATCTTATCTTATCTTATCTTATTTTATACCGTCATCATTAATCTTTATTTAACCAGGCAAGTTAGCAAAGAACATATTCTTATCAAAGGCAACAGCCTGGTAGGAGGCAAAGACCTCCTAAGGGATGGGGTAAAGGGAGAAACTTAAAAACACACACAAAACACACAAATAACAGCAGACAATCCTAGTAAACCATACAGGGAAAACATAGCTGTGTACAACAGCAAGCATAAAAACTCAAAACAAAAAATCAGGAACAAGGCAATGAGCACATAAGCAGAAAATATTAAAACTATGCAGCGAAAAAATATAAACCCAAAAATGTGAATATTAATCAAGACAATAGGGAGGACAGACTGAATATAATTATCTTGTGGTGTACATCAGGAGGGACACTTACAGATTTGTCTTAAGGAGTTTGTTAAGGTGGCCCTAAAGAAGCTGACAGAGATGAGCCTATCCAGTTTTTTGCAGTTGATTCCAGCCATCAACTGCTGCAAACTGAAAGGAGGAGTGGCCAAGACAGGAGTAGACTTTAGGGACCTTTAATAGGAAAAGTGAGGCTGCGCAAGTGTTATGTGTAGGAGGAGAATGTGGATGCAATAAATATGTCAAGTGGGATTGGGGGAAGGGGGGATTAGAGGCCTAAAAGGATTTTGTACATAAGCATCAGCCAGTGGATGTTATGCCTGATTTCCAGAGGGGGCCAGTTGACCAGGGAGTAGAACTCACAGTGATGTGTCCTGTAGGGGGCATTGGCGGGAAAATGAATGGCAGAATGGTATAAGACATTTAGCCGCTCAAGCACCCCCTTGCTGGAAAAGCGATGGATTACATCTCCATACTCAAATAATGATAAAACTGTCATCATAACCAGGGTATGCTTAGCAAATACAGTAAATGAAGAACAGTTTCTGTAAAGAAAGCCAAATCTGGCTTTGACTTTAGACTGTAGTTTGGTCAGGTGCAAACTGAAGGAAAGGTTTCTGTCAATCCAGACTCCTAGATATTTATAGAAGGAAACCTCTTCAAGATTTTGGCTATCAGCAGCCAGGCTAGTGTCGGTCTGAGAGGCACATTTGCGGCCAAACCACATGACCTTGGTCTTGGTAGTATTTATAGTCAGGCCAAGGGTTGAGAAACCCTTTTATATTGACTGGAAGCTATCGTGAAGAGCTTCCAAGATAATCTGTGGAGAGGGACCAGCAGCATACAGAACTTTCTTGTCGGCATAGAGATGAACCAAGGAGTTTCCAATTGATTTATGTATGCTGTTTATGTAAATTGAAAATAGGACTGGAGCTAAGATGGACCCTTGCGGCACTCCCTTAAAACTGGGCAGGGGCTGTGACGACATGTCAGATTTGACACACTGGGTGGAATTAGCCCAAGTAACTGTCAAACCAGGCTATTGTATGATTTGTGATACCGATGGAGCTTAGGCGTTCCAGTAACTGCACATGAACAGCGTGTCAGAGGTTTTAACCAGATCAATAAAAATGGCAGCACAATATTGCTTAGAGTCCAGAGCACTAACAACATCATTAAGTACTCTGACAGTTTCCGTATCACAATCGTAACCTGAACGAAATCCAGATTGGGACTCAAAAAGTGTGTTACAAATATTCAGAAAACGTGGGAGTTGTTTACAGAAAAGCCTCTCTAGCACTTTTGCTATGAAGGGCAGTATGGAAATTGGGCGATAGCAGTTAGAGTCAGATTGGATCCCTCCTTTAAATAGAGGGCATACTGAGGCTGCTTTCCAAGTCGATGGTAGCTCAGTTTATTGCATAGACAGATTGCATAAAGCAATCCTTGCAATCCCCCCTGATTGCTGGGGTCTTTCTGCAACTGTGGGGGTTTCCCCCTACAGTTGATAGTGCTATGAGATGACTGTTGTTGTGAAATGGCGCTATATAAATAAAGTTGAATTGAATTGAATTGAATAAATCGATATTAGGTTCTACAATAATAGAAGCTGCAACTTTAAAAAAGGAAGGGTCCAATCCATCAAGTCCAGGGTATTTTTTTTTACTATATATTCACATACTATATACCATCATCTCTTTTTTTCAGTAGGAAAGAAAAGAATTTGCAAAACTTGAAAAATAAGCAAATGAACTTTTGTTGGAAACATACAAACTCAGCCTATTGGTGCTTTTACTGTACAGCATCAATTTGTCTGTTTGGCCTTAACTGTAAATAAATCAATATTGACATGACAGATTTTCTGTTCTGGTTTCAGGAAGAAGAAAACAAGTCACTGAGCTGGAAAAGATTCCTCTGCACAGAAGAGGAAGTAACAGAAGAGGCAAAGGAAGAAGAAGCAGCGGCAGATGTTGATTAGCTTTAGTGACATTATTAGCAGGAACGCAGGATTTTACCATCTTCTCTTTCTATACGCACTTCAGCAACTAAAGTAGAGATGTTACAATTTACTCAGGAGTGATTTAACATACTAGTGGAGTTTTTAAAAAAAACAGAATGTTGTGAATACTTTTTTTCTTCTAACAATTCTGTCATGGTGAGCACGTTTGTGAAGATGCTTCCTTTGAGTTCATTGTTTTTGATTTAATTGCTATTCTTGGTTTAGTTAAGTTCGTCTAACTTTAGTTATTGTGAACAGGGCTTGACATTAATTTTTTTGCTCACCAGCCACTGTGGCTATTGAGTTTCCAGAGTTACTAGCCACTCATCTTTTTAACTAGCCACAATTTTGTGGTTGGAAAATTATATTTAATATGATCAGATTTGACTATGACATGCCAAGATTTACTTGAATTAAATTTACAACCTTTAAAAATGTAAGTGACTCTTATACATGTATAAAATAGCAAGAGAAACACAGTTTAATTAATTATTAACATAAATAAATACTGTAAAACGGTCAAGAAAAATATTTGCAATGTGATAGTGAAGGACAGGTAGATTTGGGGTCCATCCCAATTCTCATTTGTACCTCTTCCCCTTGGGCCTTCAAGGCCCAAGGGGAAGAGGCTGAAAATTACCCCTGTGAAATGGGAAACCCCTTCAGGGCTGCATGACGTCATTGGTAATTGCTGATGGGTTTAATCTAAATGGACAGTACCTGTTTTCACCAGGAAAAAAGAAGAAAAAGGGAAAACTGATGGGATAAAAGTCTAATTTTACAGAGAAAAATGTCTCAGATTTACATAAACTATTGTAATCATTAGAAAAAGTCAGAAATTTCCTAGAAAGAAAGCTCTAAATTTACTGAGAAAATTTTGGAAACCCCCCCCCCCCCCATATGTTTGACACCCCTGGACCAGCACATTAATAAAGAGGTTTTACTTCCATGAAATAGCTGCATATCACAACAGCATACAACTAAATAAGAACAAATAAAATCAAAATCATAGATTAATCAAAGTTCACCTCAGAAGAAGCTTCATTTGTTCTTTACAGCAACACATCAAAGTATAATCACTTTTAATCTTGTCATACGAAAACTTAAATTTGCACCACTGCGCACAGTAAACAGGAGCTTCTTGTTCTAAAATTAATCACATTTAATCACAGTGGTCGGAGTCCATGGGCGGTGGGGGCACAGGGATTAGCGTCTCATTGCTGGGACAATGGGGTGTCAGGGGCAGTTTCCCCAGTGATCTGTTCACTGACAGCAGGAACAGGTGTGTTCTGTGGGCTGCTGTCTTTTCGTTGGTGTTTCTCCAGACTGGCTGCAAAATAAAGTCACTGGATGGAGTCTGGCTCTGCTCCAGGCTTGGTGCAGGAGAAGCCAACACCCACCACAGCATTTCTTCCCACTCGGCTGTGGCGTAAACTCATGCTGGACAGGAGAGCGACCCATGGAGCAGACCGTTCGTGGCTTCTCCTGTACCCAGCCCAGAGCGGATCCAGGCTATATCCACGAATTCTCCCAATAGTGGGTTCCTGCAAAACTGGAGGCTGCAGATTTAGGACTGCAGGTTCAGGACCGCAGGCTCCGGACCCTCAGGTTTTTGCGGTAGCACTACCTAGGTCCTGTACAACCGGAGGCTGCAGTTTCTTTTCCCCATATTAAAGTAACAAAATATGCATATAACAGTGAACAAATGAAAATAATAAAAATAAAGAACACAAAGATAAACATATAACCACATGGCGTGAGGGACAAGGCACTTATAACAACTGAAAAATCCATATTTTTACAAATGTTCAGTAGACCGTAATATACTGCTAAAAAAAAATAAAGGGAACACTTTGAAAACACATCAGATTTTAATGGGAAAAAATAAGCTGGATATCAAAATTGTGGCAGGCTAGTCCAGCTTACTCAGAATAAAAAGTGTTCCTTTAATCTGAGTAAACTGGACTAGCCTGCCACAATTTCAAAATCCAGCTTATTTTTTCCCATTAAAATCTGATGTGTTTTCAAAGTGTTCCCTTTACTTTTTTGAGCAGTATATATACATTTCTTCTGGATTTTTTTGTTTTCTTGATAATGCACATAGTCTTTGATTTGTTGCTTTTCTGTTTGTGTTAATACTGGAACTAGATAGATAGATAGATAGATAGATAGATAGATAGATAGATAGATAGATAGATAGATAGATGTACTTTATTGATCCCAAACTGGGAAATTACAATGTAACAGCAGCATGACAGTAGACAACCAAATAACAGAAACACCCACATGACAGACAAAGGGATTACCCATGGAAAGTAAAAACTAACACGACTATAAAACCTATATGCATCATATCTTAATATATGATGACCCGTATAAACACATGAATCATGCCATTGCACAAAGAAGCACTATCAGGAGCAGAGTGAAATGTGAGGTACCAGTTAGTCTGTAAGGTGCAGTGTGGCAGCATAGCTATGCCAGAATACAACATCATAGTGAGTTATTGTACAGTGAAATTGCATGTGGCAGGAAAGATTTCCTGTACCTGGCCGTTCGACAACGAAGCTGTAGTAGTCTACTGGAGAAAGTGCTTTGCTGTCTATCTAGTGTGTGGTGGAGGGGGTGATCAGGATTGTCCATGACATTGATGGGCAGTAACGCGTTAGAAGTAATGTGTTACTGTAATCCAATTACTTTTTCAAGTAATGAGTAAAGTAAGGAATTATAATTGCAAAAAAAGTAGTTAGATTACTGTTACTTTCCCGCAAGCAGGCTGCGTTACTGCGTTACTAAACCGTGATGTTGTTTTGTGAGACTGTCTCGTGACAATGACGTATGAGCGGTGCGACGTCAATGGTAAACAACAGACACATGTGTGGAGAGACTTGAATAACGAAACCGAATTGCCTTTAATTTCAGTTTATTTCAAGTAACCATTCCACTGTCTGCTCTCATTCCTGAGCAGCGAACAAAGAGGGTGAACACACCAAAGTTCTCCCTTTTAAACATTCTCACATCAAACCATTTCCCTCACGGGGGAAATCACACATCTATATCAAAATCTCTTTATTCACATTCATTAACCTTTTATTTACATAACTCCCCCTTCTCTCCTCTCGAGCCTCAGCGGTCAGGAAGTCTTCTGTCCCCTGTCCTCCGCAGGGGGTCCAGGCTCTGTGGCTCCGCACCGCAGGGGGCTGGCTCTCCTTCATCGTGAGGTTAAATCACATATGCAGTGTCCAACATATACACGTCTCACAACACAGCCATATAACCCCCCCCAAACGATGAAGAACAGACTAATTCCTAAAATTTAATAGCACCTTACTCACTACTGAATAATCAACACCAACATTCAGTCTGTGCGCCGCTTGGGCTTCAGCCGTCTGCCGAATCTGCTGTGCGTTGGCCCCGCCTTGCCTGCGGCGCTTTTCTGCTTCGGCTCTGTTGACTGAGGAAGAGAGTGATTAATTGCCCTCTGCGGGGGCCTGCCTCGTCGAGGCGCCACTGCGACCGGTACAGACACGTCCTTCATGACAAAAGCAGGTTTTAGTCTGTCAATACTGACTGTCTCTTTTCTGTCTCCAAAATCTAGCACAAATTGCTTATCACCTGCCTCCAGCACTCGAAATGGCCCTTCGTAAGGTGGTTTGAGCGTTGCTTTTAGGGCTTCGCGCCTGACAAAAACGAAGTCGGCATTTTTCAAAGCCTTGGGGACGAAAACTCGTGGAAAAGCGTGATGAACCGGACCCGGGAGCGTGTCTGCTCCCGTGCCGACTAACGGTCCCAGAGCAGAGAGAGGTGGGGGCTCTGGGTGCTCTGGTAAAAACTCGCCCAGCAGCCTCAGAGTTTGTGCGAATACCAGCTCCGCTGGGGAGGCGTCTAAGTCCTCTTTAGGCGCAGAACGCAACCCTAATAAAACCCATGGCAGTTTATTTACCCAATCTGCATCCGTGAGCGACGCTCTGAGTGCTGCCTTCAAAGACCTATGAAAACGCTCGCATAAACCATTAGCCTGAGGGTGGTAAGCTGTAGTGCGGTGAATTTTGGCTCCTAAGCCGTTGGCCATCGCTGACCACAGCTCAGAGATGAATTGCGGTCCTCTATCGGACGTAATGTCCGACGGAACCCCGAAGCGCGCTACCCAAGCCGTTAAAAAAACGCAAGCCACCTCCGCGGCCGTGGTCGTCGCAAGTGGGACCACTTCCGGCCAACGTGTGGTGCGGTCCACCATTGTCAAAAGATACGTGAACCCCTGTGATGCCGGTAGGGGGCCCACAAGGTCGACGTGCACATGGTCGAACCTTCTGGCCGGAATGCGGAACGGTTCTAACGGGGCTCTTGTGTGCCTGTGAATTTTGGCCCGTTGACAGGAAATGCAGGTTTTTGCCCATTCCTTCACGTGCTTGCGCAGGCACGGCCAAACAAACTTTTCCGCCACTAGTTTCACCGACGCGCGCACCCTCGGGTGCGCCAGTGAGTGGACCGAGTCAAAAACACGGCGGCGCCACGTGGCCGGAACCACCGGACGCGGGCGCCCCGTCAACATGTCGCAGATCAGGGGGGGCATACCGGTTTGTAAACACTTGCTCTCCAGCCTCAACCCTGTTGGTCCAGACTGGAGCGCGCGCACGTCTGCGTCCGCCCCCTGGTCCGCTGCCATGGCTGCGTAATCTATACCCACGTGCACCGGGGCTGCGTGCGCCACCGTGCCGCTCTCCTGCGGCGCGGTCACGGTGGCCCGTTCTGCCTCTGCGCGTGTTGGAGTCGTGAACGCGCGCGAGAGACAATCCGCTACTACATTGAATTTGCCCGCGACGTGCCTAATGTCAGTGGTAAATTCCGAGATTGCGGCCAGCTGCCTCTGCTGCCTGCCGGACCACGGATCTGAAATTTTGGCCATGGCGTATGTGAGCGGCTTGTGGTCCACATAAGCGGTGAAGCACCGTCCTTCCAGCCAGAACTGGAAATGACGAATAGCCAAATGCAGCGCCAACAGTTCTCTGTCGAACGCGCTGTATTTTCGTTCAGCCGCGCTTAAAGATTTGCTAAAGAAAGCCAAAGGCTGCCAAACTCCGGCTACCTGTTGCTCAATAACGGCCCCTATGGCTAAATCTGAAGTGTCTGTCGTCAGCGCGATACGTGCTGCAGGGTCTGGGTGGGCCAGGAGCGCAGCGTCAGCCAAGGCTTTTTTAACCTCTGTGAACGCGCGCTCCCGCTCCGGGGACCATTCGACCGCCTGGGTCGGTTTTTGTTTTTTGAGCGCGGCATATAACGGTTGCATGATTTGAGCTGCGTGGGGCAGGAATCGGTTATAAAAATTCACCATCCCCAAGAATTCCTGTAGTGATTTGACCGTTTGTGGACGGGGAAAATCCGCTACCGTGCGTACTTTCTCTGGTAACGGAACCGCTCCCTCCGGGAAGACGCGGTGACCCAAAAAATCGATCCGCTCGACGCCGAACTGGCATTTGGCTGGGTTAACTATTAAGCCGTGCTCTCCCAGCCTCCTAAAAACTGCTGTGAGGTGCGTTTCGTGTTCGTCCTCTGAAGTACTCGCGACCAAAATGTCGTCGAGGTACACAAACACGAAAGGGAGATCGCGTAACACGGCATCCATCATCCGCTGAAATGTTTGCGCCGCCCCTTTGAGACCAAACGGCATGTGTAAAAATTCGAAAAGTCCGAACGGTGTTATTACCGCTGTTTTAGGAATGTCCTCCGGTTGGACTGGGACTTGGTGATAGCCGCGAACTAGATCAATCTTTGAAAAAATGCGCGCCCCCGCCAGGTGCACCGAAAAATCCTGAATGTGCGGGATGGGATAACGATCGTGCGCCGTAGCGTTGTTTAGTCTGCGGTAATCCCCGCACGGTCTCCAGGAGCCATCGGCTTTCGGTACCATGTGCAGCGGCGAAGCCCACGGGCTCTTCGACCTACGAACGATGCCCAGCCTCTCCAGGCTGGCGAACTCCTCGCGCGCAATGGCGAGCTTAACTGCATCCAAGCGCCGAGCTTTTGCAAACACGGGAGGACCAGACGTGGGGATAAAGTGTTTCACCCCGTGCTTCGCGACCGTCGCTGAAAAAGTGGGCACAGTGAGCGCTGGAAATTGGTGAGGAGTGTGTGAAACTTACCACCTGCTGTAGCGACGTGGGTCTGTACTGGTGGCGGGGACACTCGAGCTGAACAGGGGAGAGAGTAAAAAGAGAGTGCATTTACCAGCCGTCTATTAGCAAGATCAACTAACAGATTGTGTGAACACAAAAAATCCGCGCCCAACATGTTGAAACTCACCGCCGCTATTACAAAAGTCCATTCATATGTGCGGCCATGCAAGCACAAAGGCAAGGTCCTTCTCCCGTAGGTGTTGATGTTCGAGCCATTTGCCGCTGTAGCTCCACTACCGTGGGGTCCAGCCACCCGGTCCGCGTATGTTGGGGTGATGAAGCTCACTTGTGCTCCGGTGTCGATGAGGAACTCTCGTCCGGAGCGCGCATCCGTGATGTAGAGCAGCTTGCTGCGTTCTCCGAGGGTCGAAGCTGCTAGCGACCCCCGGTCTTGCCGTTTCCCGAACTCCTGAAGATGCAGGGCGGCACACACCTGCGTGCCTTCTCTGTGAACCTCCAATGGTAAAAGCAGAGATCTTCTCCTCCGCTGTGTCGTGTCCGCGCCTCTGCCGCCGGGCTATTGGCGCCACCTCGTCGCGGCCGTGCTGCCGCCATCGTCGGCCAGTCTGGTTCTGCCGCCTCTGGCTCCCCGCTGTCTCGGGTCGCCGCTGTGGTTGCTTGCCCGCCGCAGGCGTCCAGGATCCCATCTGCCTCCTGGGCCAGCTCCCGGAACTCCTCCAGGGTGTGACACTTTTTGCCGGCCAGCGTGCTTCTCGCATGCGCCGGGAGGTTGGAGAGGAAGATGAACTGAAAAATGAAATCATCGTTGTCCAACCCTCTCAGCTGTATCATCTCCTCCATCAGGGCGCTCAGCCTGTGTCCACCTTGGTCTAGCAAAGACAGGATCCTCCTCACCCTCACTTCAGCCGAGGGGGTGAAAAACTTGATGAGGGTGGATTTCAGCTTGCCGTACCTGTCGGTCGCGGGTGGCTGCTCCACCAAGCTCTGCACGCACCGAGCTGTGCTGTTGTCCAGTTTAGCGATGACATGGTGGAACTTAGTGTCATCCACCGTTACTCCTGCGAGCGCGAACTGCGACTCTGCTTGCAGAAACCACGACCGTGGGTTATCCTGCCAGAAATCAGGCAGCTTAACGGCCACTGCGCTCGCCAGCTCTGAGCGCTGTGAGTCCGGGACCCTGAGAATTTCTTCGTTCATTCTCAACGTCGTCAGTCACCAATGTGGAGAGACTTGAATAACGAAACCGAATTGCCTTTAATTTCAGTTTATTTCAAGTAACCATTCCACTGTCTGCTCTCATTCCTGAGCAGCGAACAAAGAGGGTGAACACACCAAAGTTCTCCCTTTTAAACATTCTCACATCAAACCATTTCCCTCGCGGGGGAAATCACACATCTATATCAAAATCTCTTTATTCACATTCATTAACCTTTTATTTACATAACTCCCCCTTCTCTCCTCTCGAGCCTCAGCGGTCAGGAAGTCTTCTGTCCCCTGTCCTCCGCAGGGGGTCCAGGCTCTGTGGCTCCGCACCGCAGGGGGCTGGCTCTCCTTCATCGTGAGGTTAAATCACATATGCAGTGTCCAACATATACATGTCTCACAACACAGCCATAACATGTAGTGATCAACAAGAGACAACATGGAGCGCGGGGGAGAGCAGGGCCATGCAGCGTTTAATGCTTGGAAGTACCGACATTACTTTGAGTTTGACTCAGTAAAAGGTGACAAAAACATTAGCGTCCGCTGTACACTCTGCGTGGGAAGAAAACTTTTGTCTACAGCGAAAAATTCCACCTCAAATCTGAGCAAGCACCTAGCAAGCCGGCACAGGAATGTGAAACTCACTGAGAAACCCCCGGATCCCCCCCACTGACATGGCCGCTGCGGCTACCACATCCAATTCCACCGGGCGAACCTCCAAGGACCCCTCTCCTGCTAAACAGGTGAAAATAGACTTAAAAGCAACAGGACTTAGTGCCGCTGAACTGAAGAAGCTCGTCGCTGGTTCTCTCTCTAGAATGACAGCCAGCCTTCCAGATGTCATTGTAAAGGTAAGATTATTATTTGATAATTGATTTGGGTGGATTTGTTGAATTTATTATACCATTCATGGTGGGCGGATGTTACACTTCATTTGTTTTAAGCAGTGAGTACAATTATTAAAATGATAGAATATAATAAAAGATCAATTATTCATCCCCTGTTCAATATCAGGGATATTGATCATCATTAATCATGAATATTAATCTAACATCAACAGAAGATAGATAGATAGATAGATAGATAGATAGATAGATAGATAGATAGATAGATAGATAGATACTTTATTTCGAACAAAAAAAAGTATAACAAAAACAAAACAAATGACAAATGCAATAAAGTAACACTGTTCGAAAGGGAGAGGGAAGAAGTGAACACTTATTAATTCCATCTCCTCTTTTCCATAAATACACCCATGTGAATTATATACAAATTACCACCTTTAAGACCCCAAGTAAACAATTTACTGTATTTTTTACAAATCAACATTAACACCCATCCATCCTAACATACATTGATGTCCATACATCAAAACCAGCCTCAAACAACACAGATATACACAGTGCTGTCCCACCCACCATTCCATAGTGTCCCATAATGTCCCAGAGTGAACATAATGAATCGTACATATAAATACTACCCTTCTAACATATATCCTTTCAGCAAATAATGTTTATACCTCTTTTTGAATTGATTTCTGTTTGTACATAGTTTCAGTTCCGGCTCCAGACTGTTCCACAAATCCACCCCACAGACGGATATGCACATACTTTTCTTGGTTGTTCGTATCTTGGGTTTTGTAAAGTTTAAGTCTCCTCTCAAATTGTGATCATTGTCTCTTTTTTTAAATATTTTTTGTATATTAGTTGGGAGTTGATTATTAATTGCCCTGTACATTACTTGTGCTGTCTTAAATTTAACTAAATCGATGAACTTTATGACATGTGACTTTAAAAACAACGAATTGGTATGGTCTCTATATCCTACATTGTTTATTATCCTTATAGCTCTTTTTTGTAATGTGCATATTGACTGTAGGTTGGTCTTGTAGGTGTTTCCCCAGACTTCTACACAATAGTTAAGAAAAGGTAAAAACAGTGAATTGTACAGTAAGACCAATGATTTATAGTCCAAGATGTGTCTTGTCTTCCCCAGTATGCCTATACATTTTGCTGACTTGGCCCGGATGTGACTGATGTGAGGTTTCCAGTAGATTTTATTGTCTAGCGTCACCCCCAGAAACTTATTTTCCTGTACTGTTTCTATTCTGGTATCATCTATCGTTACCATTATTTCATGATTTATTTTATAATTTCCAAACAACATAATCTTTGTTTTTTTTTTAGATTTAGAGATAATTTATTTTTGTTGAACCACTGCGTTAACTTTTTCCTGCTGCAAATTCTCACCAGTGCAAAGGATATTTGCGTCATCCGCAAACAAAATAAATTTCAGAATTTTTGAAACTTGGCATATGTCATTTATATACAAAATAAAGAGTTTGGGTCCCAAAACTGACCCCTGGGGCACACCACAAGTGATGTCCATGAAGGGTGATTTGTGCTCACCAATTTGTACAAATTGTTTTCTGTTACTTAAATAACTTTCCACCCAACTCAGTCCAACCCCTCTTATCCCATACCTTTCCAGTTTCCTTAGTAGTATTCTGTGGTCAGTGGTGTCAAAAGCTTTCTTTAAATCTATAAATACTCCTACAGCAACCTTTTTTTTTATCTATACAACTAGTAATTTCTTCTATAAGTTCGATCAGTGCCAAAGATGTAGATTTATCTGCTCTAAAACCATACTGGCTATCTGTAAGGAGGTTGTGTTTTTCAATGAAATCATCCAGTCTCTTAGTGAAGATTTTTTCAAGTATTTTGGAGAATTGTGAGAGTAAAGAGACTGGCCTGTAATTTGTGAAACGATGACTGTCTCCTGTTTTGTATAGAGGTATTACTTTTGCTATTTTCATTTTGTCTGGAAATGTACCAGTTTGAAATGACAGGTTACAGATGTGGGTGAGTGGCTTAACAATTCCTTCAATTACTTTTTTCACTATTGTCATGTCAATTTCATTCCAGTCCGTTGATTTTTTGTTCTTAAATTTACTCACAGTCTCGATAATTTCCTTTTCAGTAACTGCACCCAAAAAGATTGTGTTAGGATTTCTATCTTCTATTTCATTTACAGAACCACTGTTGTTTGTTTCTGGTGTCACTATTGATTTTGCTAATTCAGGACCAACGTTTACAAAAAATTTATTGAAACCACTGACCACATCCTCCATATTATTTATCAAATTGCCATTTTCAATAAAATATTCTGGATAATTAGCATTCTTAGGTCGATTACTAATAATCCCATTGAGTACTTGCCATATTCCTCTTAAGTTATTTTTGTTATCCTCTAATATTCTGTTGTAATATTCTTTCTTACAGGTTGTGGGGAGCGTGAAATAACGAAGCTGAATCATTTCTTAATTCAGGTTTTAATGTCACGATCACATCCCCAGCTATCTCTCAAAAAACAGAAGAGAGAGAGCTGAGTCAAAACCTTCTCTTTTATACAGTCAAGGACAAAGGAAGAATCACATATAACTGTCAAAACCCCCTATTGACAATAACTCTCCCCCCGCGCCCTTCAGTCCTCCGCCTGGGCTCCAGGAGGTCAGGAAGTCCTTTCAGCTCCTTATCGCCGTACCTCTGTCTTTTTGTCGTTGTCCCCAGGCGGTCCAGACATATTGTCCCCTCTAAGATGTGAGGTCAATCCACACATGCAATCCCAAGCATCCCATAGTGCTTACACATATGTAGGTAAAATTACATGAGCTACACAGGTCCTCATTATATTAGTGAGCTTATTTTTATATCTTTTATATTTGATCTCAGCTTCCACCGTTCTGCATTTAATGAACTGTTTATATAATGTATTCTTCTTTTTACATGCATTTATTAACCCCTTGGTGACCCAAGGAATATTTTTTTTTTTTTGTTGTCTGTCATTGTATTGTTTTATAGTGTGGAGAATGTGCTCAATGATGAGGCTGAGTTTATTCCTCAGATTCAGCTTTATTAACAGATCACATACTCCAGCCATCTCAAAGCAAGAAAGAGAAAGTTTTCATCTCACATCAGGGGTTTTATACCCCGGGCACGAAACAGCAGTCACATGGTGTTTAATCAAACATAGTCACATGGTACTTAATCTCAATCACAAAGTAACCCCTTTGATCTCACACCATTGTCCTCTAGTCTCTGTGGTCCGGAAATCTCCCCCGGTTGTCTCCTTGAAACAAAGGCCGAATCTCACACTCTTCCTGTTGTCTCTCAGAGGCTCAGTCCCTTTTGTTCCATGAGACGTGTATCACACAATAAACATACAGCAATACATTTGTGGAGAATATGTACCCAACATATGTGCCACAATAGGACAGTTTTTATTGTACAATGATTGAAATATTTGTAAAAAATTATCATATGCTTTATTTATGTCATTTTCATCATAAACTATCTCCCAATCTTGTATTAATAATTCCTTTGTCAGTAAATACATTGATTCTTCGGTTCTTATTCTTTTATATTTAAGATTTTTGGTATACTTTTTCTTCCTATAATCACATTGATAGACAACAAAAATCGGCAGGCGGTCACTGATATCATTCAATAAAAGCCCACTCCTGATATTATTTTCCATAATGTTTGTGAATATGTTATCTATTAGTGTGGCACTGTGTGACGTGATTCTGCTAGGTCCGGTAATTGTTGGGTGTATGCCCATACTGTACATTTTGTTGATAAATTCTTCTGTCAAACTATGTTGTTTTGAGTTCATCAGATCTATATTGAAATCCCCACAGATGAACATAACTTTATGAGTTAGTTTTGCATACATTTTTTCCATCCAGTCCTTAAATAAGTCAATGTTTGATCCAGGTGTTCTATATACATAGCTCACTACTACATTCTTCACGTTGTCCAGACAGATTTCTATTGTAATACATTCAAATAAATCATCCACAGTTACTGACAGATTTTCAACAACCTTGTATTTCAAGCTCTTGTCAACATAAATTGCAACTCCTCCTCCTTTTTTCACTTTTCTATTTATATAATTTAATTCATAGCCATCCATGGTAAAATCCACTCCTTTCTCTTCACTGAGCCACGTCTTTGATATTGCCACAATATTGAATGGCTCTTTAAACTGATGTAAATAATCTTTAATATTATTAAAGTTGGCATAGAGACTTCTGCTGTTGAAGTGGATCATAGAAATATTGAAATCAGATGTGACCATTGTGTTAAACTGATCATCTGTGTAGTAACTACAGTCATTATTGATGGAGCTAAATAAATTATTATCAGGGTCTATGTTATATTCTACATCCTGTGGGTTGTGATCTGTATATTCAAAAACTTTCAGTTCCTGTTGTTCCTGTTTGTTGATCTTTTGATTCATGTTGTTGAATGTCTTGTAGCAGATGAGTATGATCCTTCAGTGTCCTACAGTTGTCTGATTGTTACTGTGACTCCAGTTCATAATATTCATTGATATTTGTCCAGTTCCATAATATTACGGATGTTAATGACCTTGGCTTCTTCAAGTGATCCGTTTAATTTGATGAATATTTTACAGTTTGATGTCCAAGTGTTTTGAATCTTTTTCTGCTTTTTCATGTACCTTGCTTTTCTGGCTATTTCCGCGTTCTCTTTTGTGAGGTGCTCGTTTATGTAAATGTTCATTCCTTTCAATTTCCTACCTTGTTTTAGCAGCGCAGTCTTGTGTTTTCTGTTCACAAACCTCATGATCACAGCCAATTTGTCGCCGTTTTTCCTGGGCAGAGGGTGGCAGGTCTCTATGGTGTTGCAGTCTAGCTGAATTCCTTTCGACTGCATGAAGGCCGCCACTTGTTGCTCCGTGGATTTGTCTTCCAGCTCACTTCCACTGCTGTCTGCGGCCACTGCTCTCGCGTATGATCGGGGTTTAATGTGGAGTCCTGTGATGATCACGTCGTTCACCCGGGTGTTCTGCTCCAGTTCCGACACTCTGCTCTCTGTCATGCCTGGTTCTCACGAGCCAGAAAGGAGATGCGAGGGCGACCAGTGAGTTTGCGTAATTTATTAATATTAACACACAAAGAACGAACACAAAGTAAAGAGCCTCGTGGGGCTATAACACACATAACACTAGACAACAAACGGAAAGGAAAAGAGCCACGTGGGGCAAAAACACGCACAGAACAAAAGACAATGTACAACCCAGAAAGAATGGCTAGAGAGGCGGCGAGGGGAAACACTCGCCGAGTCGCAGCACTTACTTTGGGGGTAGCGCCGAGGTAACGGCGGACTGAAGCTAGGCATAGGAGCTACAGCCGTGGAAACACAGGGCACGTCTTTCCATAGCGAGGTCGCAGCGAGGAGTAACACTCAGCTGCTTGTTTAAAAGGAAAAGGGAACCCAATCAGAAGCGGGGAAGATGATTAACAATAATGAGAGACAGCTGTCCCAGAGCAGCTGAACTAGACAGCTGGCGATCAGCTGGGCACTGTCAAACAACGGGCCTAGTAAGACCCGGCACAGACTAGCACAGAGCAGGAGCGGCACTGGACAACCTGAACGCGGGGAAGGATAGCGTTCAGGTCGTGACACTCTCCAGATACGCCAGCCTCTTTTCCTTCTCAGCGTTCTGGAGCCGCAGCGCTTTCACCTCCTCGACCAGGTCCAGTATGGTTCTTTGCTGCATCTTAACAGTAGAAATCTCTTCCTCCAAGAAATCCAGCGCTTTTTTAATTTTGTCCACCTCCTCAGTCTGCTGAGTTTTCTTGGGACCCATGATCCCGGCCGATGATCGTTGATTATGATCGTAGGAAAAAAAAAAAAAAACACACGTGGGAGAAATCCCTTTGTTCTCCCTGAGCGTGAGGGGCCTGATTGCTTTACCAGCTACTACAATATTAAGTTATGAGACTGGCAAATTCTCTTTTTTTTGCACGAGCTGGTTTATTCTCCAGCGGTAGTAACAAAAACAAAAACAGCTCAAAACGCCAGCTCTAAACTGAGTTTTAAACAGAAATGAACTGGGAGCCTTTACTTGTGCGTCCTCACCTTACCAGATTGAAATAAAGAGGTCAAAACAGCATCAACCAAAATTAAATCTCATACAGTATTGATAGCACATGAGATGGTTTAGGTCAGTAAAGCCCACAAAATAATTAAAATAGCTGATTATATAGCAAAACAAATATATTCTTAGTTATATCATATTGTATTTTACAGGCCATCAAGATTCGTTTTGATGCTGTACTGGATAGCCAAGAAGGACTTCTTGCAGCGGCCACTTGTCCCAAGTTCAAACTTTGATGGCTGACAGATGAGCGTAGGAGAGAGCATGTGAAGGAGCTTCTGAAAAGGAGGAAGGAACAGAGTGTCTGATAGGAGGTTTGAGAAACTTCTGCTGATGCGATATAACCACTGTTTCACTCCGGAAGAAAACAAAAAGACATAGGGCCTTGTCAGGGTAGCCCTAAATGAGACTGGACTAACAGCCTAAACGTGGCATGCAACAGCACTTTTTGTTTTGGTAAACTCATTATTACTCCTCTGCACTTTACCAACTGTTAAAAGATGTAAATGTTAATAATTTGGAATACAGTCAGGAGAGACTTTGATTTTAATTATTTTATTGCTGTATTTTATTTACATCTATTCGAATGAAGGAGTAGACACACAATAAAGATTTTTATTTTATATGCTGGAATATGCAGAAATATAAGTTAACAGACTTGCTTTATTTTATTAATATACGGTGGAATGTGCAGAAAATAGGTTTAAATGTTCCAACAGTTTTCTTCAACTCAAACTGTTGCATTTAATTTAATTTTTGCTTGATGCTTGCTAGAAGTTAAAAGATTGAAACTAATAAAACAAGTTTGAAAAAAGACACTTTCATTTGATTCAATTTTATATGATGGAATATGCAGAAAGAATAGAATTAGGCTGAAAGGTCTATTGCTTTATAGCGTATTCAGGTTGTGCATAATGTTTTTGAAAAGTAAAGTAAAGTAATAAAGTACCTAATTACTTTTGAAAATAAGTAATCAGTAAAGTAACTGGATTACTTTCTTGGAGAAGTAATCAGTAATCAGTAACTAATTACCATTTCCAAGTAACTTGACCAACATTGGTCCATGATGGATCGCAGTTTATGTAGTGTTCTCCTCTCCACCACTGTCTCAAAGGTCTCCGGTCTGAGACCAATTACAGAAACAGCCCTACTGATAATCTTGTCAAGTTTGTTGGTGTCTCTGGCCCTGATACTGCTACTCCAACGGACAGCAGCAAAGAAGATGGCGCTGGCGACAACAGTCTGGTAGAAAAGCTCCAGCATCCTGCTGCACACGTTGAAGGATCTCAGCTTTCTCAGGAAGTAGAGTCTGCTCATCCCCTTCTTGTGCGCAGCATCGGTGTTGGATCTCCAGTCCACCCCGCTGCTGATCCTGACAGCATATTGTCAGCATATTGGAGCTCATTCTTAAATATCAGGATATTTGGGGTGGATTGCAGGAATTTTGCTTTGTGAATATATTTTCCAACAACACAAAAATGTCACATATTGAGAAAGGAAGCGTTTGTGCTGCTGTTTCAGGACCGCAGTTTCAGGACCCTCACCAGAGCCCAACCAGAGTGGTGGCCGAGTTGATAGAGCATCTACCCCACAACCGGGAGGTTGTGGGTTCAAGTCCCAGATGGGTCATACCAATGATCATATAAAAATGGTTCTTCCCGCCTTCTAGCTTGGTGCTCAGCATAGTAGAATGGGGGAAGAAAAAGTTGTTTGTGGTGGTGCCTTGCATGGCAGCAGCCTCTCTGATTCTACATGTGATTAACATTGTAGATAGGAGAAACGTAATTTTGTTCTACTGTACATGATTGGCTGTATGGACTGAATGACAATAAAGTTGGTTTCGTCTTCATTTTCTGCAGAAGTGCCACCTAGTGGATTTGATGAGAACACTACAACGACTGTGTCAGGACTGTAGTTTCAGTACTGAAAGTCATCAATATTTTAGAACTGGAACTACTTATTATTTTAGTCCACAGTAGGAAAGAGTAAAAAAAAAAAAAAACCCTCTTTGTAGAAGATCTACTAGATTACACTAATAACATACAGTAAATGTTTTTTTAACAAACATCAATTTTATCCTGACACTGTATAATTTTTAATAGAAAACCTCAGTTTTTAGCTAACAGTATGTACATAAACACTTTGAACTTAATAGGTTAATAAATCAAATTAAAAGCAAAGAACATGAATTTGAACCCAAGTGATTATTGTTTTTAAATAGACTGATTCTCTTACTCTCCATCATTCATCCCATCACTGATTTGCTCGTCATAGTAAAGAAGATTCTGGCGCAAACACAGGAACAACCATCTTGGATGATTTATTAATGACCCAGATCTCTGTTATAGTTATCTGATCTTGGAACAACTAGTTGATCTTTAATCTACTATGACACAACGTTGAAGTCACAAATTTGGGAACATTTTGGCAAATAGCATATTTTGGTGATTTTAAAAAATGCAACTAGTTTATTATGTAGGATGCCCAAACTTTTTCACTGCCACAATTGTTGTTGTTTGTTTGTTTAATTTATGAAATAAAAAGCAACTATGCCTAAATGTTTGCTGGTGATAATGTCTTTTTTCGATTTTCCAAAGAGACTGCATTTACATCTTTTCGATTAACAAATCAGTGAGGATGCTAAATATTTGATCATTACTGTATGAAGACCAGATCTCCAGGAAAGGGCTGGTTTTAGTCCCCTATATTAGGGTGGCGTGGTTTAATAACAGGTGAACAACTTATGTTCTTTTTTTAACAAATGCTCTGTTTAAATCTTTGTCAAAGAACACCACAAAGAACAATAACAACAACCAGCATGTTCTAGAACAATTCTAATTTCTAAGGAACATATAGTATGTTTTTGTTATTTAGAACTACATCTTTGGCTCAAATGCATCTGTGAGTCTGATAAAGAATGAATGAATAATCAAACCAACAACTTGAGGTCCAGTTATGTTTTATTCAACCACTGATTTTGTTCACAATGACAACTGCAGAAATGATTCGTAATCAACTACCTACCTGACCATGAAATGATGACGATAATAGCATATAATGACAGAGGAAATTAAAATCAACTTTTGATTGGGTGGGTAATAGGAAAATTTTAGTGAGCAACCTCAGCTACCGTCCGTACTCTGGGAGTGTCCTGACTCATTTCCAGCTCTGTCCACACCTCATTGTCCGAGTTTTCTTTTTTCTTTCTGAGACAAAAGTCAGAAAACAAAAACAAAAAAGTTTACTGACATCTGACGTTTCCAAGTCCCTCCAAGTTCGAACCATATATTGTGAAGAAGACAACAGTAACTTGGTGCAGTGAGAGTTACAGGAGCAGATGTGGAGGTGGATGATGGAGGTGAGGAAGCTGATTCTACTGGAGTTGATGGAGGTTGCGTTTGGGATGGTGGGCATTGTTATAGCTGGCTAGTTCTTGCAGAAAGAGATGCTTTATGAAATCTGATTTTCTCAATAGACCGAATGGCAGTGGAGGCACTGGTGATGTCATCATGCTCTGCAATCTAAGCCACATCTGTGAATGGTGTTCTCTGAAATGTAATAAAATTAAATTTCAAATATTTTCATATAATTCCAAAATGTAAATTATGAACAGAACATCTAAATCAAGTCTGTGGTCACAAACATATCAGAGAGGTGCCTGTTATGATTCATTATCCAGAGGGAAATAGTTACTTTTAGCTTGTTTTAAAGACATTAGACATTTGTTTTTCTGAGGAAGTGTTTACAAACTTTACCTTCATAGAGAACTGCTCCATTGAAATGCGACTGCAGGTGTATTTTCTCCTTGCTACACTTTGCAGGCTGAAATAAAGTTAAGCTGCAGAAGGGGCGAAGAAGTTACTGCAGCAGGCTGCAGCTCTTCAGATCTGGCAAGGAATTCCTTTCTGGATAATTCTTTCCATCTGAGAATTTAAGAAAGCCTGATGAGTCTAAATAATCACCTAATTTCACAAACGTAGTTCATCTATATAATATTGTACTAAAATACTTTTGGGATCTGTATTCATCAAAATCAGTATCTTTGAAATAACTTTTGATACTTTATGCAGTTTATGACAATCTAAAACTTGGTATAAGCCTGCAAAACACACCTACTGTATTTAATAAAGGATTAAGAAGAACAAATGTTTTATCCAACAAAAAGAAGAAATTCCATCATGAGGAGAATGGCTGACGGCAAATAGAAAATCAAAGGAAAATCTCCTTGGTACAATATACAGCGGGGAAAACAAGTATTGAACATGTCAACATTTTTCTGAAATTTTTATGTTATTGATTTTAAAATTGTAACAGGGTAGGCACTACAGTATATACATACTAGCTTCAGCCTACACCCTTTGGGTTGTTCTTTTATATGTTCTACATATTTTTGTTGTTTTTATTGTATGTATGTTCATGACCAAATAAATTCACATTCATTCATTCATTCATTCATTCATTCTGATGGAGCCCCTGACCTGAGATTTTCACCACATATCAGCAACAACCCAAGTAACCCATACATACAAAGAAGCAACTGTGTTCACAAAACAAGTTATATTTAATAAATCTGAAAGACACGGGAAAAGTAGTGAACTCATGAAGAAAAATAGGTGCAAAAGGCATACAAATCCAAGAAACCACCTGAAATCCATTAGAATTTAGGAAGCCATCCCATCCCCCATAAGTGCAAATTAATTTCAGTTGGTTAAGTCCTGACTGATAGCCTTTAAAAAAAGTGTCTGAAAATCAGATTGTCAAACCACAAAGAACTCATGATGGGTAGAAGCAAAGAGCTCTCTCTAGCCCTTCACAACCTTATTGCTGCAAAACATATTGATGGCATTGGTTACAGGCACATTTCTAAACTGCTGAATGTTCAAGTGATCACTGTTGGAGCCATCCTTTGGAAGTGGAAAGATCATCATTTTATCATAAACCGGCCACAACCAAGAGCTCCTCGCAAGATTTCTGACAGAGGAGTCAAAAGAATTATCAGAAGAGTTATCCAAGAGCCAAAGGCCACTCGTAGAGAGCTCCAGAAAGACCTGGAGTTAGCAGGTACTGCTGTTTCAAAGAAAAGAATAAGTAATGCACTCAACCGACATGGGCTCTATGCCTGCTCAGCTCGCAAGACTCCATTGCTGAAGAAAAGGCATGTTGAAGCTTGTTTAAAGATTGTTGCACAACATTTGGGCAAACTAGTAAAATACTGGGGGTATATAGTTTGGTCAAATGAGACCAAAATTGAACTTTTTGGATAACACAACACACAGCATGTTTGGAGGAGAAATGGCACTGCACATCCAATCATAGTGTGGGGGTGTTTTTCAGCGCATGGTACAAGCAGAATTCATATAATTGAAGGAAAGCTGAATGGACAAATGTACAGAGACATCCTTGAAAAAAACCTGTTGCCATCTGCCAAGATGCTGAAGATGAAACAAGGGTGGACATTTCAGCAAGACAATGAGGAGGAAGAATATGAAGGCAGCTCATTTCAGTGTAAACAGCATTATATCATAAGTTCATTTTTTAAAATTATACTTAACACACTGATTTATCGAGGTAATTTTTATAACGTTTGTATACCACTGTTAATAGTCTCTCGGCGCCACACCAGTCGGCTGCCTTTTGCAACAGCGGCTCGATTCCGAGTTTTTTTTCCCCTTCCTCTCTCTTTTGATGCTCTGAGTGTTGCTATCCCTGTGCTGTTGCAATCCTGGAATTTCCCCGTTGTGGGACTAATAAAGGCTTATCTTACAATGATCCCAAACACACAGCCAAGGAAACTCTCAGCTGGCTCCAGAAAAGGAAAATAAAGCTGTTAGAATGGCCCAGTGAGTCACCTGACCTGAATCCAGCTGAAAATCTATGGAACGAACTGAAGATCAGAGTTCATAGAAGACACCCACGGAACCTTCAAGATTTGAGAGTTTTTGTGGAAGAACGGGCTAAAATTACTCCATAGCAATGCCTGCACCTAGTTTCTAAATCCAGGAGGCATCTGGAAGCTGGTATTACCAGCAAAGGGTTTTCTACTAAATATTAAATGAATTTCATCAAGTGTGTCCAATACTTATTCTCTGTGTACTTATTCCACTTTATTAAATATAACTTGTTTTTTGAACATAGTTTCCTTGATTTCTTTGTAAGTGTGGGTTTCTTGGATTGTTACTAATATCTGGTGAAAATCTCAGGTCAATGACTCCATTAGAAATATGTTTTAATGAGAATAATGTTGATGTGTTCAACACTTATTTTCCCCGCTGTAGATGACATATGACAAAGCAAACAGGCTTCCTGGACTGGAAAAAATGCTATTTGCATTGCAAACCTAACAGCTAGCTTAGTAAGTCTAGCAGTCAATAGCTTAAATGGGTCACTGACTGAACTTTTTCCACATTTTAATACCTCACCCATGTCTTAATGAAATGTTTGTGACTAGGGTGACCAGGTCCCAATCCATCAAATGTGGGACAAAGATTGTGTTTGAGTGGGACAATGTGGGACACTTTATCAGCTCTCAAGGTGGTATCAAATTTTGATTTACCTGGATTTAAAAAGATGCATAGGCTATGCAGATGTTATCTCCATCTTTATTAACTCCCATCAATAGAGTAATTGCACTCACAGGTTATTTTTTTAATCAAGGATGTTCCAAGTACAGAACCTTTTCTATTTAACAGTGAACGACTAAACTATGAACACAATTCCCTTTCTACTACAACTCTGCATAAAGTTTCATTCAAAATAAGACAGGATTATGCAGTCCAAACAAATTAGTGTTTTTGCACAAAGAACATCAGTAAAACAGGCTAACAGCTCAAAATGAGTCTGGTTTAAACGAAATCAAATAAATATTTTCAGCTTTGTTCTGCTCACAGTCTATAGTCCACCAAAGTTAACTGCAGCCAGGCCCACACAGGTTGTGAACTTCAGCACCTTGGAAAGCAGGCGGCTGAAACAAGATCAGCACCAGCCTGGTTTTAAAGTCTAGCATAATATATACTGTGGGTTGACAATATTCAGTTCTATATTAAATACAAAATTCTCCTTACCTTAGATGTTATTCTTGACTTGATACTTCTTGTTTGAGCATGCAGCTTCCAGCAAGGCCTTCTCCTTGAGAGCAGAGGTGTAGAATTCCTTACAACTGTATCCAAAGTTACTCTTAACTTGAATTTCACATTTGAAAAATTCCACAGAGCACCGGTTTCGTTGATAATTCCATGCATTCATGAGGGAAAACAATCTTTCAACAGAGGCATTTGTAACAGGGATGCTGAAGAGAAAGGATGCAACAGCTGTCATATTTGGTGTCTCTGTGCCTTGAAGCAAGGTAGACCTCTTCTCCACCACAGAGACACCTCTTTCCACAATGTCCTGCTGGCATGGCAAAGTCACACAGTACTCTTCATAGAGATCATCCATGTTCAGTTTTCCCCTTATCTGGAGGACCTCCACCACATCACAGAGATGGGAAAATGTGAACTTGTTCTTCAGAGCAAAGTTTGCAGCATTCTTGTGGTAGTTATTGTCTGAAGAATCATACCACTTTTCCAGGTAATTGAGTGCTGCCTTGTAAAAATCAGAAAGATCATGTTTGACGCTGATGCATTTAGGTCTGGAAACTGTTGGAGAAGAGTACTGGTCACCATTCCAAAAAAGCAATCCATCTGTCATTGTTGGAGCTTTGTCTTCAGAGTGAACATTATTTCATATAGCTCACACACAGTCATGTCATCTCTCTCCATCAGCAGCACAACATCATGGGAGATTTTTTGTACATTGCTGTGGAAGGACAGGCAAACCTTGAGCTCAAGGGGGTGTCCTTCGCTGTCTTGAGCCTTCTTAAACAGCCTCTAAAATGACTTTGGACACTGATCCTCTCCTAGTGGTAAGAAATAGCTCCTGATAGCCATCCAGTTGTCATGCAGCCTCTTGACAAAAGGCCATAAACAACCATCTTGTTGGTACATGTCTCAAGACAACCTAATATTCTTCTTCCACAAATGCAACAGCTTTCAGTTCTTCCACATGTTTGGAAGGTGCAGAAAAGTGGCTGTATATTTTGTTGGACTCAATATCAGTGTCCAGCCTATCTCCAGCATGTTTTCCACAGTTGTGCACAGTGTGAGCCATACATTTTGCCTTTACAATGCTACTATTTTCTGCTTTTAGCTTCTGGAAAACAGAATTTCTTTTGCCCTAATTTACACTTGCATTAGCAGCAGTAAATGCTGAAATCTCTCAATAAATCTGTGTGTGTCTGTCTGTGTGCCACAATTATAGGACATCATAGGACAGCCTATGATGTCTGCTTGATGTCCTATGATGTCCCTATGATCTCAGGCATCATAGGACATCATAGGACTCACAATGCCATCATAAAGATATGATGTCTATATGACGGCACATAGACAGAGCACATGACTCCCTACAAGACATATACTGTATATAGACACAGGTAAGCAACATAACACAGAACAGTGACAGGCAGGAGAAGTAACAAGCATGAGACAAGGAATATCATACAGTATATTCACTCTACAGTATATATTATATAGAGTGAAGTGATATATAATGTATATAGTGATAAATATGATATATTATTATTTTATTATATTATTATATTACATATAAGTGATATATTAAGATAAGATAAGATAAGATAAGCCTTTATTAGTCCCAAAATGGGGAAATTCCAGGATTGCAACAGCACAGGGATAGCAACACTCAGAGCAAC
The DNA here is from genome assembly GCA_020510985.1 of Pholidichthys leucotaenia. Lineage (NCBI taxonomy): Eukaryota > Metazoa > Chordata > Actinopteri > Cichliformes > Pholidichthyidae > Pholidichthys > Pholidichthys leucotaenia. The sequence continues at coordinate 267,192,770 of CM035842.1, forward strand.
AATCAGAAGGCAAGAGAAAAAACAAGAGCAGCAAGTATACATATGTACATATATATATAAATATATATATATATATATATATATATATATATATATATAGACACACAGTGCGGAGCATTGTAGCTAGATGGGATAAATGCACTACCGTTCAAAGGTTTGGGGTCACTTAGAAATGTCCTTATTTTTGAAAGAAAAGCACTGTTTTTTTCAATGAAGATAACTTTAAACTAATCAGAAATACACTCTAATATCTAATATACATTGCTAATGTGGTAAATGACTATTCTAGCTGCAAATGTCTGGTTTTTGGTGCAGTATCTACATAGGTGTATAGAGGCCCATTTCCAGCAACTATCACTCCAGTGTTCTAATGGTACAATGTGTTTGCTCATTGCGTCAGAAGGCTAATGGATGATTAGAAAACCCTTGTGCAATCATGTTAGGTCTGCAATGTTGTAATTGCTGCAAATGGAGGATTCCATTAGAACACTGGAGCGATAGTTGCTGGAAATGGGCCTCTATACACCTATGTAGATATTGCACCAAAAACCAGACATTTGCAGCTAGAATAGTCATTTACCACATTAGCAATGTATAGAGTGTATTTCTGATTAGTTTAAAGTTATCTTCATTGAAAAAAAGTGCTTTTCTTTCAAAAATAAGGAAATTTCTAAGTGACCCCAAACTTTTGAACGGTAGTGTAGATATATAAACACACACAGTGCGGAGCATTGTAGCTAGATGGAATAAATATATGAATATATTACTGAATATACAGTATACAGTATATAGTATATATAATTCAAGAAATCTCTCTGTCACAATGTCGTGATGTCACGATCATGGGGCTCGCTAAAACATCATAGGACTTGCAAAGACTTCAAAGGCAGGCTTCACTCCCAATCAGAGCACTCGCTATGACATTATCAAAGATCAAAGGCACGCATCACAGATCAAAGACAGGCATCAACAAACGAGTGGTGATGTCAGTCATCCAAGGCAGGTTTCACCATGGTTGCTGTTGCCATGGTAACAGTAATTTTCTATGGGCATACAGAAATGTTTGCTTACACTTGCTTTCTATGGGCATGCACTAGTAACTCTATAAATTTAAGAAATCTCTGTGTGTCTGTCTGTCCACGATCATAGGATGGCCTATGATGTCTGCCTGATGTCCTATGATGATCCTATGATCTCAGGAAACATAGGGCTCGCGATGACATCATATAGGCAATGCCGTCATATAGACAATCGGACTGGCTACCTATGATGTAGCATCCTATGATGCCTTCCTGGATGTCTTTATGATGTTATATAGACCATCACTCACGATGCATGCCTACCTATGATGTAGTGTCCTAGGATGCCTGCCACAGGAGGAGGCTCTTCACCAGCGTAGGGTACGACACACAAGGGATGCACAGACAGACAGGAAATGTTAGTGCGCCATGCAAGTGCTGACTCACTTGAATCCCGAAATACTCGCAAAGTGAGCTGCGCTGCACGCCAAGCAAGGCACACACAAGCTGAGACCCAGGAGATGTGGAATAGTCAGCTGGCCGCCAACACTGCACACCAGGCAAGGCACAGAGAAGCTGAGACCGAATACGACACACTACTTTAAACCACACCCATTCAAAGCAGGACATCGGGAAATCTCGCTGAGTAAGGCAGAAGGCACTCTATAGATTCAAGAAATATCTGTCAGTGATGCCTTTGGCATGGCTGTGAACAACACAGCCATCTCACACAGGAGGAGACCCTTCAGCAACGGGCATACAGAAATACTTGCTTATATTTGGTTTCTATGGGCATGGACGGGTATGCACAGGTATGTACTAGTAATAATAATGCTGATAAATGAAGAGGAAGACCAGTGAAGAAATAAAAATGCAAGACAGAATCACTCTATAAATTTGAGAAATCTGTCAGTTTGTGAGTGTGTCTGTCTGTGTGTCACGATCATAGGACATCAGAGGACGGTCTATGGCATCTGCATGATGTCCTATGATGATCCTATGATATCAGACAACATAGGACTTGCCATGCCATCATATAGACAATAGGACCTCCTACCTATGATGTAGGCATGATGTCCTGTGATGCCTGCCTTGATGTCTTTATGATGTCATATAGACTATCACTCACCAAAGAAGAGATACTCATCACCCAAGTAAGAATAGGACACAGCACTTTAAACCACACCCATTTGAAGCAGTAAATCTGGAAATCTTACTCATCACCCGATTAACAAGAGGACACACTATGTTAAACCACATCCATTTGAAGCAGTACATTTGACCAACAAAACAGACATTGCAATGGCTCAAGATACATCAATGAACAAATACAGCCTCACCTGTTGGTTGCTACATCTGTGATTGGTGTCAATGCTGGAAGCACTCTCCTGACTCCACTAATCACACTCACACCATCTGACAACATGTTTCCATTCACCTTGCTACGTAAACAGTTTCCAATAACACCCTGCTTTGCCATGACTGTGAATAAGTCACAGGGCCAGTCTTTACAGTGCGTTGGGGTTTTCTGCACAATAGATTTCTTCAGCCATGGCCAATTCTACGTTGCCGCGAGCAGAGTTAGCAGATCAAGCAGTCTTCGTATTCTTGCTCAAGATGAAGAAACTAAGCAAAAGCATCGCTTTCTGAGCAATGTTGTTTTTGAAGAGGTGCTGACACAGTAAAAATGTGTAACCTTGAAGAATGGCAGTCTACACTATAAATGTGTAAAATGCCAAGCAAAGCGCTGATTTTCTCTGGGTGCCCCGGTTTCTTGGTTTCTACGGGCATGCATGAGTCTTCCTGAACAGGATTGAAAGCCACTTTTTGCTCAGATCGATTTTCGTGATCCTGTCCATGAACTGGAATTATGATGCACCTGTCCCTCAACCAGTGGTCTGAACGAGGAAGAGAAAGAGGAAGAGGAAGAAGAAGAAGAAGAAGAAGAAGAAGAAGAAGAAGAAGAAGAAGAAGAAGAAGAAGAAGAAGAAGAAGAAGAAGAAGAATTCAATTCAATTCAATTCAACTTTATTTATATAGCGCCATTTCACAACAACAGTCATCTCATAGCACTATCAACTGTAGGGGGAACCCCCACAGTTGCAGAAAGACCCCAGCAATCAGGCGATCCCCTGTGAGCAAGCACTTGGCGATGGTGGAGAGGAAAAACTCCCTTTTAACAGGAAGAAACCTCCAGCAGAACCAGGCTCAGGGAGGGGCAGTCATCTGCTGCGACTGGCTGGGGGGTGAGGGGATAGAGAAGAAGAAAAGAACAGACATGTAGAGAGCAAACAGCACGATGGGGACTCAATCTATGAGAGAGAACAAACAAATGTTAATGACCAGCAAAAAAAATATTTCATTGAGACTGAGGAAAGGAGTGAGGCCCAGTGCATTACTGGAGGTCCCCCGGCTGACTAAACCTATTAGCAGCATAACTAAGGGAGGGTTCAGAAACACATGATCCCTCCCTAATTGTAGGCTATATCAAAAAGGTAGGTTTTAGCCCTATTCTTAAAAATAGAGATCGAGTCTGACTCCCGAATCCAGATTGGCAGCTGATTCCACAGGAGAGGAGCTTGATAACTGAAGGCTCTGCCTCCCATTGTACTTTTGGAGATTCTAGGTATTACAAGTAATCCTGCATTTTGGGAGCGTAGTGCTCTGTTAGGATAATACGGTAGTATCAGATCTTTTAAATAAAAAGGAGCCTGATTGTTTAGAGCTTTGTAAGTAAGAAGAAGGATTTTAAACTTAATTCTAAACTCTATGGGAAGCCAATGAAGGGAGGCCAGAACCGGAGAGATATGATCTCTCTTTCTAGTACCTGTTAAAACTCTTGCTGCAGCACTTTGGATCAGCTGAAGACTTTTTAAAGATGTTTTAGGACAGCTTGATAATAAAGAATTACAATAATCTAATCTCGAGCTAACAAAAGCGTGGATCAGTTTCTCAGCATCACTCTGAGACAAGATGCTCCTAATCTTGGCAATATTACGCAAATGATAGAAGGCAGTCTTAGAAACAAATTTAATATGTGAATTGAAGGACAGATTCTGATCAAAAATAATTCCAAGGTTCCTCACAGAGCTATTAAGAGAAAGAGTAACTGCATCCAAACTGAAAGTTTGATTTGGAAAGGAATTTCTAAGGTTTTTTGGACCAACAAGAATGACTTCAGTCTTATCTGAATTTAATAGCAGGAAATTACAAGTCATCCAAGCTTTGATTTCCTTAAGACAGGCTTCTAACTTATCATCTGGCTTCATTGACAGGTATAATTGTGTGTCATCTGCATAACAATGAAAATGTATACAGTGCTTTCTAATAATGTTGCCTAACGGAAGCATATATAAACTAAAAAGAGTAGGGCCTAGCACAGATCCCTGTGGAACTCCATGACTAAGCTTTGAGTTGAAAGAAAACTCATTATTTACATGAACAAACTGGAACGTATCAGATAAATAAGATCTAAACCACTGCAACGAAGTTCCATTAAGTCCAACATAGTGTTCTGATATATCAAGTAGAATATTATGATCGATAGTATCAAAAGCTGCACTAAGGTCTAAAAGGACAAGTACAGAAACTAGTCCATTATCAGATGCAATGAGGAGGTCGTTAGTGACCTTCGCTAAGGCTGTTTCAGTACTATGATGGATTCTAAACCCAGATTGAAACTCTTCAAGTAAACCATTTCCCTGCAGGTGGTCAAATAATTGCGTAGCAACAACTCTTTCTAAGATTTTTGAAATGGAAGGAAGATTAGAGATTGGTCTATAGTTAGCTAAAGCTCCTGGATCTAGCGTTGGCTTTTTGAGCAAGGGTTTAATTACAGCCGTTTTAAAAGCCTGCGGTACATGGCCTAAAGTTAATGAAGAATTGATTATATGAAGAATAAAGCTACCAATAAGTGGGAAGACTTCTTTAAATAACCTGGTAGGAATAGGGTCTAAAAGACAAGTTGAAGGTTTGGATGAGGAAACTATTTTGTCTAACTCACAAAGGTCGATTGGAGTAAACTCATCAAGACAGACATCAATAGAAGGAGTTGTAGTAGTTACAGTATTTAAGTTAACTGTGGGAAGAATCTGATTGATTTTATCTCTGATGGATGAAATTTTATTATTGAAAAAGTTCATAAAGTCCTGACTAGTAAGCTCTAAGGGAATGCTAGGATTGACAGAGTCCTGACTCTTTGTCAACCTGGCTACAGTACTGAAAAGAAACCTGGGATTATTCTTGTTCTCTTCTATTAAAGCAGAGTAATAACTCGTTCTAGCTTTTCTAAGAGATTTTTTTTATAAATTAAAAGATGATTTCTCCAAGCTAAATAGATTTCTTCTAAATTAGTGGAGCACCACTTTCTTTCTAATTGACGAGTCTTCTGTTTTAAGCTACGAGTTTCTGTGTTGAACCAAGGAGTTAGAAATCTCTGATTAGAGATTCTTAAAGAAGAAGAAGAAGAAGAAGAAGAAGAAGAAGAAGAAGAAGAAGAAGAAGAAGAAGAAGAAGAAGAAGAAGAAGAAGAAGAAGAAGACCCACCAGATGGAGAGCAATAGAGTGAGGAGAACTGCTGCACTTCAGAAAAGATGCCGTGAAGATGAAACACCTCAGGTTCGAGCAGTACGCCACAGGAATGACTGTGAACAACACAGCCATCTGAGACAGTAGGAGACCCTTCAGCAATGGGCATGGAGAAATATTTGCGTAGACTTGGTTTCTATGGGCATGGATGGGTATGCATGGGTATGTACTAGTTATCTCAAATTGCAGGTCATTTTCTTTCAACTTGTTTGTAATCTGCTGATGTATGGTTGCAGCTGACTCATCACTATCCTCATAAAAGTTGACTATCTTGCTTCTCAAACCCAACTCTAGTGTCCAATATCTCACAGACAATGGGAACAGTTTTGTAGATCCATGATTAGAAGCATCTGTGACCACTGAAAAAAAAAGGTGTGTGTGCTTTTTTGGCACCTTGAAGCTGCACCACAGGAGCTTTTAATTGTCTAAGACATGTCTCCACAGAGGCAGGTGCCAGCACATCTGTAAGTACAGCCACTCCTTTTGTACAACCACATGACAGTTTTTCGCTATCTCTGAGTGTGGAAAAATGACCGGCGTGAGCTTAGCACCACAGTCTGCTGACCGGTATGAGTGATAATGCTGTACAGGGTGGTAAATGCAGGTTAGCTCAGCAGCTGTTACCTTATCTGTCCAGGAATCGTCTTGAGGTTTCAGCAGGAACGTATTCATAGACTGGCATGCCTCCCTCTGTGCAGCTCTTTTTCTGTGAGTATCACACGTCCTGTGTCACCTCACATCATACTCGCCCCCATGAGCGATTGAAAAATTAATCTGGCATTAAAGGCAACGCACTCTCTGAATTGCCCTCCATTGGCTTCACCCAGATGTAGATACAGCCGTGGACAAAATTGTTGGTACCCCTCTGTTAATGAAAGAAAAACCCACAATGGTCACAGAAATAACTTGAATCTGACAAAAGTGGAAATAAATAAAAATTCTATGAAAATTAACCATTGAAAATCAGACAATGCTTTTGAATTGTGGTTCAACAGAATTATTTTAAAAAACAAACTCATGAAACAGGCCTGGACAAAAATGATGGTACCCTTAACTTACTATTTTGTTGCACAACCTTTTGAGGAAATCAGAATCAGAATCAGAATCAGAATCAGAAAAGATTTATTGCCAAGTACATTAACAGATCACTGATAACATACGAGAGAATTTGACTTGACACAGAAAATGAACCTGCATTTCCAGTGACACGGCTGCATCAGCGACGCGCCTGCCAACAGGATAGTGGGTACAAGTAGCATAAGAATAAGAATAATACGAGGAACAATAGGAAGGAGCAAAAAAATCATTGATTCAAAATACTGGTTACATAATTAATCAATATTAAGATTTCAAGGAAAAAAAAAGCTCTCGATGCACATTCACTACACAGGATTCACAAGACACAAGAGAGCAGTGTGTGTATCTTTATTAAGTTCATGGATCAATGTGTGTGCGGTGTTGAAGCAGTGTTGATGATAATAAGAGAGACAACAAGGACACTTGGCAGGAGATGTTTTGTCTGGCTGCCGCCGAGTCCTTATCTTGGCAGGCTGTCCAGATGGCTGTCCAAGGCCTTATGCTTGATGATTTTGAAAACACAGACTGCAGACAGCCAGGAGGAATTTTCATGGGGAAATTGAGCCAAATCGGACTGATCACAGAGAAGGCTTTTTATTTCTTCTGTAGATTCAGTACTTAATCCTTCATTGCGGGGCTTTAAATCCATCGTGGAAAGACCTAAGCGAAACCATGATGTAATCCACCTTCCGAGACAGTTCTCCATTTGTCGCTATCAGGGTCTTCTCCAATTTTTCAATTTGACAGATGCACCTCGCCTGGCCAGCATTTTGATAGGTTGTATCCATCTTCAGCAATTTGCGGTACACCAGGACAATCCCAGTTCCAATCAGAAAGATCCCGATCACCATTACCACGAAGACATACAAATCTTCAATATCTTCGATAGAGAGATTAGTGAGACACAAGATTTTCCAATTACTTGTGTCACGTAAATGACATCACTGCATCAAATGAAATCACTGCAATCAAACAATTTCTGTAACTGTCAATGAGACTTCTGCACCTCTCAGCAGTTATTTTGGCCCACTCCTCATGAACAAACTGCTCCAGTTGTCTCAGGTTTGAAGGGTGCCTTCTCCAGACGGCATGTTTCAGCTCCTTCCACAGATGTTCAAAAGGAGTTAGATCAGGGCTCATAGAAGGCCACTTTAGAATAGTCCAGTGTTTTGCTCTTAGCCATTCTTGGGTGTTTTTAGCTGTGTGTTTTGGGCCATTATCCTGTTGCAACACCCATGACCTGTGACTGAGACCAAGCTGTCTGACACTGGGCAGCACATTTCTCTCTAGAATACAGTACCTTGATAGTCTTGAGATTTCATTGTACCCTGCACAGATTCAAGACACCCTGTGCCAGATGCAGCAAAGCAGCACCAGAACATAACAGAACCTCCTCCATGTTTCACAGTAGGGACAGTGTTCTTTTCTTGGTATGCTTCATTTTTGCGTCTGTGAACATAGAGCTGATGTGCCTTGCCAAAACGTTCCAGTTTTGTCTCGTCCATCCATAGGACATTCTCCCAGAAGCTTTGTGGCTTATCAACATGCAGTTCGGCAAATTCCAGTCTGTCTTTTTTATGATTTGTTTTCAACAGTGGTGTCCTCCTTGTCCGTCTCCCATGAAGTCCACTTTGGCTCGAACAACAACAGATGGTGTGATCGGACACTGATGTACCTTGACCTTGGAGTTCACCATGAATGTGTTTAGAGGTTGTTCTGGGCTCTTTTGTTACCATTCTTCATCAAGTTTCCTCTTGCGGCCATGTCCAGGGAGGTTGGCTACAGTCCCGTGGATCTTAAATTTCTGAATAATATGTGCAACTGTAGTCACAGGAACATCAAGCTGTTTGGAGATGGTCTTATAGCCTTTACCTTTAACATGCTTGTCTACAGTATAATTTTCTTTCTAATCTTCTGAGACAACTCTCTCCTTTGCTTCCTCTGGTCCATGTTTAGTGTGGTACACACCATGTCACCAAACAGCACAGTGATTACTTGTCACCCTTTAAATAGGCCGACTGACTGATTACAAGTTTGTAGACACCTGTGATGTTAATTAGAAGACATATCTTGGTTGAACATGTCCCTATGGTCACATTATTTTCAATCTTTTCTTGGGGTACCATCATTTTTGTCCAGGCCTGTTTCATGAGTTTGTTTTTTAAAATAATTCTGTTGAACCACAATTCAAAAGCATTGTCTGATTTTCATTGGTTAATTTTCATAGAATTTTTATTTATTACCACTTTTGTCAGATTCAAGTTATTTCTGTGACCGTTGTGGGTTTTTCTTTCATTAACAGAGGGGTCCAACAATTTTGTCCACGGCCGTAGCTTCCCATTCTTGGTTGAAGCTGCACTTTCTCTTTTTTGACATTGTTTCTATATTAAAGTGGCATTAGTTCCAGTTATCGCACTCCCTCCAAACTTTTTCCATAGGGGGCAGATTGATACAGTGCAAGGTGCGGCACAATTTGACTGACATCAGTCACAGGACCTGGAATGAATGCCTGCTCTACTTTCCTCACAGCTACTGTATTTACATCTTGTATGTAAATACAAATGTCTTTGGAAATTTGAGGCTGCGGAACAATGTCTCAATTTGCAGGACGACCAAAAACAGGTCAAAATGCTGTGCAGTCCCGGAAAAAAGCTGGACACCTGGTCACCCTATTTGTGACCATATTCTTTTCACATTTTTTTAAATTTTTGAAGCAAATTTGTTTTGTATTTTTCCTAGCTTTCTTGAAATGCTCTGATTTGAAGCCCATCACTTTAAGAACAATTCTTCACCTATTAAACTCCGCTCTCCCTCTTACGTCAGTTAGCCATTAGCTGATTAGCTTATAGCCTCCTTCTAGCTGGGATCAGCAATGCTGGTTCACTGATCCATAGTTGATGGTGTATCTTGTGTCAGTCCAGCCCATCTCCCAATAATTTTGCTGTGATTCCACAACAAATCATTAGCACCGTGTGCCAGATGGTCCACCCAATAGCTGCAACCAAGTCCTGGCCTGTGACCTGAGGCTGCTGGCCGAGCCGAACTACTGAGCCAAGGGATCTCAAAGGGCAGTGTCTCGATCTGTGGGACTCCGCTCTGCTCCCATGGCCAGCTGGGGGATGCCCCGTCACCAGGCGCCTTTCCTATGCTGCCCATGAGAGCGGAGTGGAGTAGCACAGAGCCCCGGAGGATGATGGGGGAGCTGGCCATGACAGCCAGCTGCCACCAGCCAACAGCTTCCGGTATGGGCGATCTGCCACAGGATCACGACGAAACCACTGGGAGATGGGCCGGAGTGGCGCGAGGCACACCGGAAAACCAGGTGGTAGAAGGGATGGCTATTAGGGTGACTAAGATCTAAAGAAAATAACAATATAGACCGCACTAGGTGCAAACCTCCTGGTACCAGTGTTAGCTCAGGGGCTAATAGGCTACCTGTAGCCACTTCTTCCAAATACATGACAGACAGCTAGGCGGGCCAGTAATAGAGCAGTGGGCGGTTCTCAAAGATGGTGGTGGGTTGGCTTTTTTAATCTTGACATCTAAGGTTTACCCGGAAGAGTCAAAAACAAGTCAGCATGGCCATGATGCCGCATATTATCCAGTTAGCACAGAGTCAATCCGAAACCCTGCCCATACTTCTTGAAGCCAGGGCATGAAGAGACAGAGCAGTGGCTAAACTTTTATTGACTGAGCAACTCCATACTTGGGGATGCACACCCTCATAACCTCAGCAAAACACGTATAAAACCTTGGGTCAGTCTGACAAATGGTTCAAGAGATATGTGTGGAACAGACACACACACACACACACACACAGATAAGCTGCATTTATAGATAGAGAAAACTTCCTGAACTGGAACTGTCTGCATCTGGGTCTTTACCCCTCCGTACCGGCCCCGATACATGACAGATTCAATTCAAAAAAATCGTCACACAAAAAGTGAGTTGTATCAAACCTTTTATATTTTACATTTTTATGTTTATAAGCTAGCTCTTTCAATTAAATTAGTATAGAGAATTAAATTATACATAATCATTTTTGGCTTCAACTCAAGTAATGAAGCTTCTTTTGGGTTTTTTTGTTTTTGTTTTTGTTCTTTTTTGTCCATTGTGGTTGTGTCTTATGACTAAAAATTAACAAAGTGTTGAGTATAACAGAAAAGCATCATCAAATACAATTAGGTCCATAAGTATTTGGACACTGACACAACGAATGGGAACGAGCTCCTGCCCAAAGTGGAGTTTAAGTATCTCGGGGTCTTATTCATGAGTGAGGGGAGAATGTAACGAGAGATTGACAGATGGATCCAAGCAGCATCTGCAGTGATGCGGACATTGTACCAGTCTGTTGTGGTGAAGAGGGAGCTAAGCTCTAAAGCAAGGCTGTAGATTTACCAGTCAATCTACGTTCCCACCTGAAAGTGGGTCAAAATGCACATAAAACACATGTACAAAACAAAAACAACAAGAACTCAAAATATAATCCATAATAAACCCGATGCCTGAGCCACAGAGAATACACTGCTATGATTTTATTGAAAATCGGGTTTAAATAAATTATATTTATGAACAAATAATTTGTTGCAATATCTGTAACAAAAGCATAACACTCGGCGTTCCCCTGCCGTGTGTTTGTCGCTGCTGCTGTGGCGGGCATGTGTGCCTCTCCACTGTCACTCTCTGAGTCTGATCCACTAGGCAGGATGCCCGCTTGGCACAGCTCAAACCTATACAGTCTTGATGCCCCCAGATTCTTCATTGTCATCCCATTCTTCGGAACTATAATCATCTGAAGATTGGACAACACAAACCAATTCCAGACTACATGTGCTGGTACCATCGTCAATGTTTTCAGCTGCTTCCATCTTGTGTGTACAATGAGCAGCCAAGTGCTGTGTTCTGTCGATGACGTGAATACATGGCAGCGGGGTTTTCCAGCCACTGACGTAATTAGTGATATGGAGCTCATGAAAACGTCGGATATTCGTGTGAAAAACAGCCTGTTTGGCTTAGAACTTCACAGTCCAACCTACAGTATTTTGTCATATTGTATTACAGTATGTGCTGAAAAATTAGAGGAAGTCAAGAACATGTAATCAGCACATTGTTTGCTTTTATTCTTGTTCTTAGTCTTATTTGTGTAGAGATTTTGTTTAAAAGTTCATAGCGATCAAATTTGACCAAATGTGGTTTATTTTTCAGTCGCAGGGATCCAAGCACTGCAATACCGATGGAAGAAGTGTGTGGACCGAAGGAGAGACTATGTTAAAAAATAAACAACATTTGGTCAAATTTGACCACTATGAACTTTTCAGCCTACCCCTCGTATGTGTTTTATTGTCTTAGGCCTCCTGTGGATGTGTATGTATAAGTGAAATGTTCACTCTACTTAGGTAGATTTGCTCACTCACTGCTGTGTGCTCTATGTGACCAGTTGTCTCTCTTGTACAAGATTAAACCAGACAAAAGACAATAACATGTTGATTCTTTAGTATGACAAACAATAATTTCCATGACACCTCTCACCCCTTGCTACTCGGAAGATAATCAGCACCTCCAAATCTGAGTCTATGGTGCTCAGCCAGAAAAAAGGTGGATTGTCCTCTCCTGGTTGGGAACGAGCTACTGCCCGAAGTGGAGTTTAAGTATCTCGGGGTCTTATTCATGAGTGAGGGGAGAATGTAACGAGAGATTGACAGATGGATCCAAGCAGCATCTGCAGTGATGCGGACATTGTACCAGTCTGTTGTGGTGAAGAGGGAGCTAAGCTCTAAAGCAAAGCTGTAGATTTACCAGTCAATCTACGTTCCTACCCTCACCTATGGACATGATTTTTGGGTAATAACCAAAAGAATGAGGTAATGGATACAAGGGGCTGAAATGAGCTTTTCTGTAGGATTGCTGGACTCACCCTTAGAGATAGGATGAGGAGCTCAGTCATCCGGGAGAGGCTCAGAGTGGAACCACTGCTCCTCCACATCGAAAGGAGCCAGTTGAGATGGTTTGGGCATCTGATCAGGATGCTTCCTGGACACCTCCCATTTGAGGTGTTTCAGGCATGTCCCACAGGGAGGAGACCCCGGGGCAGACCCAGAACACGCTTGAGAGACTATGTCTCCCTGCTGACCTGGGAACACCTTGGTATCCTCTCTGAAGAGCTGGAGCAGGTGGTCAGGGAGAGGGACGTCTGGGCTTCTCTGCTTGAACTGCTGCCCCCGCGACCTGGTGTTCTGACATTTTGCCAGACTTTGTCAGAATACAATACCCATATGGCAAACCGATAGATATAGTTATCAGTTTAGCATATGTTGTCAGAATAGCACACATACCTGTTGGGACATTTAGGCTGTACAACTGCGTTTTTTTTTAAGTTAACTGCAGCCTGACTATGTATCGGAAACACTGCAACAGCAAAATTAATATATGCAACTCCATATTGTTATATAATAGTTGCACTGCAAATAGGGCACTAACATTACATCAATCAATCAATCAAAGCTTTATTTATATAGTACTTTTCATACAAAAAGTTGTAACACAAAATGCTTCACACATTAAAATTAAACACAATTACCCCCTCACACACACACACACACACACACACACACACACACACACACACACACACACACACACATCTGCATCTTGAGTTCCCTGGAAACAACTTAACTACTTAAATGTATATTGCATTACAGCAGGAGGCCTCAACTACATTTGTCCAAGGGCCAGAAGGGCTACATGCTCTCCTAAAGTAAAATAAATACTGTATAATTAGTAAGATATTATTTGATATATTATTTTTTCTTCCAAATTTATGTACTTGGGGGTGATTGTCTTCAGATTATATTTCAAGCATGAAAAATGGTACTTTCGAAGAGACAATGGAAAGTGGAAAGTTGATGTGGAAAACCACCGCTTTAATAAAGAATGGACTTATAAGTAGGTATTCATAGCTGCAGCTTTTACAAATGCTGTACTCATAGGCATAAATGGGGGGGGGGGAATCAGGGGGACATGCCCCCCCCAATATCATTGTAAACTTTAATATCATGTTACATAAGATTTTGAAGCACCAAATGCAAAAATAGCTTGCAAATTTGAAACATTTCTCGTAAATTTGCAACTTTTTTCTTATAAATTTGTTATTTTTTGATGCAAATTTGGGACTTTTTTTCTCATAAATTTGCAACTGTATTCTCATAATTTTTCAACTTTCTTCTTTTAAATTAGCAACGCTTTTTCTCATAAATTTGCAACTTTTTTGTTGTAAAGTTACAACTTTGTTAATCAAATTCTGACTTTTCTTGTAAATTTGCTAATTTTAGCAAATTCCCAGAGCTGCAAGAACAAAATAACATTATTTTGTTCTTGTGACCCTGATTTGGGAGTTCTTGCAGCTTGTTCTTGACACATCATAATTGCAGAACTTTGTTCTTGCGTGGTGTTCAAGATCTACTGTGTGATTGGTCAGTCAGTATGAAATGTCCCTACCAGAAAGAACTTTGTTCTTGTTTTTGTCTCAAGAAAAAGAAAAAAAAGTACCGGCCTATAGCACTGACCCCCATCATAATGAAGTGCTTCGAGTGGCTGGTCATGCAGAACATCTAGTCCATCCTCCCTCTATCCCATGACCCATTTCAGTTTGCATACAGGTCAAACAGATCCACAGAGGATGCCGTCTCTGCTGCTCTCTATCAAGCCCTCACCCACCTGAACTCAAAAAACTCCTACGTGCGAATGCTATCCTTGGACTTCAATTCAGCATTCAACACAATCATCCCCCAGCACCTAATACAAAAACTCAGACACTTTGGACTAAAAACCTCTCTCTGTAATTGGGTGCTGGACTTTCTCACAGGGAGGCAACAGAATGTGCGGGTTGGCAGCAACACATCCAAGATCATCACACTGAGCACAGGGGCTCCACAAGGGTGTGTGCTCATCCCGCTGCTCTTCACCCTGCTTACCCATGACTGTCTACCAGCCTACAACACCAACCACATCTTCAAGTTTGCGGATGACATGATGTTGGTGGGCCTCATCACCAACAACAAGAAGGCCAACTACAGAAATAAAGTAACTCGTCCAGTGGTGTAAAGACAATAGCCTCTTCCTGAACGTGGGGAAAAACCAAGGAGATTGTGGTCGACTTCAGGAGGGGACACACACAGCATCCCACTCTGATCATCGATGGAGCAGCTGTGGAGAGGGTGAGCAGCTCCAAGTTCCTGGGGTTGCACATCTCTGAGGACCTCACCTGGTCAAAAAACACCAAATCACTGGCCAATAAGATTCAAACTTGCCTCCATTTCCTCTGCAAACTGAGGAGAGCACGAGTCTCACCCCTCATCAGTTGCTCATTCTACTGGGGCACCGTTTAGAGCATCCTCACCAACTGCATCATGGTGTGGTATGGAAGCTGCATGGCCTCCTGCTGGACGACATTACAACGCTCAGTGAAAGCAGCCAGCAAGATCATCGGTGCCCCTCTGCACCCCCTCTCGAACATCTACCTCACCCCCCCTCACCCGCAGAGCCATCAACATTGCAGGCGACACCTCCCACCCCTCTTCAACCCCCTGCCCTCAGGGAAAAGGTACCAGAGCCTCCAGGCTCACTCCACAAGACTGCTAAACAGCTTTGTTCATCAGGCCATCAAGACCCTGAACTCTGTCCACCCTGCCACCCCACCCCAGACGATAACGCACTCACCCGCACAATAACTACCTCAGCTGTTCGCACAGAAACACTGGCACACCAACATTAATACATTTGCAGCTGTATGTCTCTACACTTTACTGCAACCATTTGCACAATGTCATTTGTTGCTGTCTGTTATTGCAATATTGATCATGTGCAGTCCTATCTGTCACTGTCTGCACCTACACTACCGCATCAAAATTGCTACTACAAGCGTAACTGCTCTACTTTTCTGTATATAAGATTGCTAGGTCTCATCGTTTATCGTTTATCTTTATTTGCACTGTGGGAGGTCTGGGTCTATCTTTTGTCACCATTTGCATTCAGGGTAGCATTACTGTACATTACATTTGTTGTTTTTCCAGCATTACTCCTTTTCTTTTTTTATATTGAGCACACCACTGAAGAGAGAGAAACATCATTTCAATTCCCCTGTATGTCCTGTACGTATAGTTGTACTGACAAATAAAATTTTTGAATTTTGACTCTTGGAAATTCTCTGTTCGTGCAGGGTATGTAAAGGCCTTTTATTTACAACTCTTTTGTTGTAAAGTTGCAACTTTTTTAATCAAACTGTAACTTTTCTTGTAAATTTATTTTTTTTCCTATGAATTTGCCATTTTTCTCATAAATTCACAAATTTTTTCATCATTAATCTGCTACTTTTTTGTTGTAAACTTGACGTTTTTCTTTTACATTTGTGACATTCATGAGAATGCTGGTTAAGTTTTTATAATTCTATGTAATGCCTTAAATTTTCTCTCCTTATTTTGATGACTCATTTATTTTTCTATAGTTTTTGATTTAAAGGGTTTGAACTCTTCCTTATTGCAAAAATAGGGGCCCCTAAACACAATCTTGCCTAGGACCCCAACTACCGAAAGTGTCCCCTTCAATCTTTACTCTGGAGAAAATGTTATTTTCACCCCCCCCCCCCCCCAACAGTGGCATGAAATATCATGCACCCATGGCTGTAGTAGGGCTGGACAATTTGGCCTTAAATCAGCCTCACTGTTATTTGAAGCTTTCAAGTCAATTCACTGACAAAGCTTTAAATTAAAACACGAGAGTATAGCATCAATGAATATATCAGTGCAGTGCATGAATGGGCACAACATAAAAAAGAACAGAATCACTGTCACCCCACAAACATACAACCAAACTAAACACTGTCCAGTGCAGAAGTCAGTGTCCACACATACCTCTGAAGGGCCAGTGGCCAGCCATCTACTCCATCGGAGCCCTTCATGCAGCTATGAACATGCCATCACCTCATAGGAACCAAAAATCTCCAATTGGGATCTTAAATACAGGCTTAGCTCATCCACCCCCGCTGCAAAACAGCTAATAAAATGGACAGCAGTCAGAGGCCAACAGAACTCAGCCTCTGCAGACTCCACTCCCTCCCTTCCAGCATCCCCAGATGAAACAGCAAGTCAATCATCTCATACTGTGTGGACCGACACTGCATTTTCGGTAGAAACCATTTTATTTTCTGCTACGCATACAAACAGGAGAGAGAGCTTAGACTTTCTGCTGCACATCCACCAGCCATAATGCTCTGCACTGTGTGTCTATATATATACATTTATAGTAATATGGACATATGTTTACTAGATGTTGTTTTTTCTTGCCTTCTGATTGTTGCTCTGAGTGTTGCTATCCCTATGCTGTTGCAATCCTGGAATTTCCCCATTGTGGGACTAATAAAGGCTTATCTTATCTTATCTTAAACTAGCAGTGTAGTAAGGGACATAGTCATTAGTAATAATAAAATTCACAGCTCTGACATGTAAAATCTAATCCAAATTGTGAATAACATTCAATTAAAACATGCTTTTCAGGATGGTGGCGTAGTGACTGGTTGGCTTCACTGAGCTGTGCACCACTTCATTAACTTTTAAGCAGTATTTTATCTTTTATTGCTACCTGTGGGCTACTTATTGTAATATGAGCATTGATGCCTACTTTCTGGCTCGCTCCAGCATAATGCTGCCCAAAAACACTAAAAAAAGCTGTAAGACTTGCGATGCTGATAACTCAGCCAGCTCAGCTAGCACAGCTATCACGGCTAACGAGAAAAGCTTGGTTAACATGGAGAGCTTGGCTAACACGGAGCTAGTTGAACTACCAACAGCTAGCAAAACTACTGCACTTGACCCTGCCCTTCGCCAGGTTATTGAAGAAATTACGGGGAATATCACAAAAGTAATCAACCAGAAAGTTGATTCGCTAGCTGAAATGCTTCGGCCTCAGGGCTCAGGGCTCAGAGATAAAGGATCTGGCCAAATGCACTACAGAGGCTGAAGACAGAATTGCGGCGCAGGAAGAGGGTATGGAGGAGACTATGGGGTGCATACAGGCATTGGAGAAACAGGTCAAGTCGATGGCACAACACATTGATGATCTCAAAAATAGAGGCCAGAGGAAGAATATACATGTCATCAGCCTTCCAGAGGGTGCGGAGGGCACTCATGTCCTTAAGTTTTTTGAAAAGTGGCTGCCTGAGTTTCTGCACATTGAGGCTAAAGATGGTTGTGCGCCCGAGACCTGAGTTGATTAGATTTCACAACTTCAGAGATCAGCAACAGGTGCTGGAGGCTTCATGGAGGAATGGCAGTGGTGACCAGCGTAACTCCCAGATGTACCAGGGCTCCAGGATTATGTTTTTTCAAGATTTCTCAGCGGATACCATGCGTAAACGGAATGGATTTGATGGGGTGAAATGGCATCTACACGAGGCTGGCATCCCTTATTCCCTTCTGTATCCAGCCAGATTGGAGATTACGCATGACGGAACCACCAGGATTTTTGACTTGCCCAACAAAGTGACCGTGTTTGTGGACAAGTTGGGATGAAGGCACTGCGTTTAAAGTTCCATGGGATTATTTGATTTGGATTGGACTGCAAACCGCAGACGTGTTGTACCCTTTTTTGTTTTGTTTTGTTTACGCTTCAGGACAGACAGATAGATAATGTGAGTAATTGTGGTCCATTCAATATTTTTTCTGGTTATTTTTTTTTTTTTTAGATTGGTACAGTGGTGTGCAGTGGCGAGGAGAGATAAGATCGGACTTATTTTGTGTTTATTTAATTTTGTTACTCACCTCTGTGAGGTAAAAAGTTACCAGAGTTTGGATAGAAATGTGGTAGTCCCTTGTTTGGTTAAAGGGGAAGCACATTTGGAAAGCGCTGTTTTTGTTTTTGTTACTGTTTATTTGGTTAGATTGTATTTTTTTGTCTGTTTTGTTTTTGTTCTTTTTGCTCAGTTTATTGTGGTTTAGGCACCTTTTCACATTTTCACGTAGGCACATTTTCAGCACCAAGGTGGCAATACTTAACAAGTACCAATGTTGATAAAGATATGCTAAGGTTATGTACATGGAACATCAAGGGGTGTCATTCGCCAATTAAAAGGAAAAAGGTCCTCTTACCCTTAAAGAAGGGGGGCGTGGATATAGCGTTATTACAAGAGACGCACCTGAATGATACGGAACATTTAAAGTTGCAACAGTGCGGCTTTGAGCAGGTTTTCGTTTCCTCTTTAACCAATAAAACCCGAGGGGTTATTAGGAAATGCATACCTTTTCAACTAACAGAATGCATTAAGGATGCACTCGGTCGATATGTGTTTATAAAAGCAGTTATACATGGAGAGGAATTTGCCATTTTAAATGTTTATTGTCCTCCTGGTCACCCTATCACATTTTTGGCAGAGGTGGCGACAAAACTTGCAGGATTGCCTTTAGAAAATGTCATTTTGGGAGGCGATTTTAATTGTCTCATGAATCCATTGATTGATAGGCTTCCTATTGGTTCCTTTCCTATTTCCAAACACACAAAACAGGTGTCTGATCTGATGGAGGAAGTGGGTTTTGTGGATGTGTGGAGGAAACTTCACCCTGCGGGGAAAGAATATACTTTTTTCTCCAACCCACACAAATGTCACACACGTATTGATTACTTTTTTATTCCCAAAGTTATTTTAAAACAGGTGGTAACCTGCAAAATTGGACATATTGCCTTTTCTGATCATGCAGCAGTTTATTTAGACTTTGCCCCTAAAGTTGCAAAAGGACAATTAAAACACTGGAGACTAAATCCCCTCATTTTAAAGGATGCTAAATTTGTAGAGTATTTTACTACAGAATTCAAACATTTTCTTATTGTTAACTCCCCCACAGCCAGCAGCCCATCACTGTTATGGGAGACTGCTAAAGCTTTTGGTAGGGGATTGATAATATTATATACATCCAGCAAAAAGCGTTGAATTATAGAACAACAGAACATATTAGAAAGAAGGCTCATTTTTGCAGAAAAAGAATATTTTAAAAATTCTTCTCCATCCAAATTAAAGGAGCTTAATGCCATCTGGTGCTCGCTTAACACTTTGCTGACACAAAATGCTACAGATAAACTCAAATTTGCCAAACAAAAATTATTTGAGCATGGGGATAAACCAGGTAAATATCTTTCTTACTTAACAAAAGCACAAATAGCTTCCCAAACAATAGCCTCAATTATTGATAAGAATGGTTTCTGCTCCACTGATCCTGAGGTAATTAATATGGATTTTTTTTTTTTTTTTTTTTTTTTTTTTTAGAATTCTACAGAAATTTATACAAGTCTGAACAATGCAATAACTTTCAATCATTAATGGCAACTTTCTTTTCACAAATTAAACTTCCTAATTTATCAGACATTCAAAAAATTGACTTAAATGCAGAAATATCAAAATCTGAGGTGCATAGAGCAATTGAATCTCTCCAGATTGGGAAGGCACCAGGTCCGGATGGACTAACGTCGAATTTTATAAAGAATTTAGGGATTTGCTGTCAAAGCCGTATTGAGATATGTTAAGTGACTCGTTTGGTGCTGGTGTCCTCCTTCCTTCTCTTAGGGAAGCCACTATAGCCTTAATTCTCAAAAAAGGAAAATCTCCAGAAAATTGTGGCTCTTATAGACCAATTTCTTTACTTAATGTTGATTCAAAAATACTGTCAAAAATTCTTGCAACACATTTGGAAAGAATCTTGCCCCATGTAATAAATCCTGATCAAATGGGCTTTGTTAAGGGTCGCAATTCAGGTAGTAATGTCAGACGTCTTTTAAATGTGATTCAGTTGTGTCAGAAGCGTGCGGCAGATGGTCTGGTAGTCTCTCTCAATGCAGAAAAAAGCGCTTGTCCGTGTTGAGTGGTCCTATTTGCTCTACGCTCTGCAGCAGTTTGGGCTGGGTCCTAATTTTATTACATGGATTAAAGTCCTTTATAATTGTCCTCTGGCAGCTTTTATCACAAATGGACTTAAGTCTAAATACTTTGAGGTTGGAAGAGGGAAGAGACAGGGCTGTCCCTGCTCCCCTCTTTTGTTCACTCTTGTGATTGAACCACTAGCTGAAGCAATACGAAGTGATGTTACTGTCCTTGGCATTACTACCGAGCACCAAACTCACAAAATTTCATTATATGCCGATGATGCTTTATTGTTTCTTTCTAACCCAACTGTCTCAGTGCATAGTGTCATCTCAATCATCAATAAGTTTAGCTTATTCTCTGGTTAAAAGATTAATTTCTCGAAATCTGAGGCTATGCCTCTGGGAAAACAATGTTTCATTCCTGGCTCTCCCTTTAAGTGGTCACCAGCAGGATTTGTGTATCTGGGTATATCTGTTGCACCTTGTTTTGATCAAATGTTTAACCCCTTGATGCCTGAATTTATTTATTTATTTATTTATTTTATTGTGAACAATTTAAAAAAAAAAAAAAAATTGTAATTTTTTTCATAATTGAAAATCATTGTTTTTTTGTTTTTTGTTTTTTGTTTTTGTTTTTGGATTGATGCGAATTCTCGACAACAGGCGTCAAGGGGTTAAAGCAAACTATGTCCTGTTACTTGACAAACAGGATCCTTGAAAGGATCTCAAGCGTTGGAATTTCCTCCCCATATCATGGTTAGGGAGAATCTCACTTCTTAAAATAAATATTCTTCCTCACTGGCTTTATCCGATGAGAATGATTCCTATTTTATTTACACATAAACTTGTTCAAAAAATAAAGGGTTGGTTTAGTTCTTTTCTATGGAGCAAAAAAGGGCACTCAAAAATGTCAGCATTACAGCTTCCCGGCCATATGGGTGGTTTAGATCTCCCAGATCTCAAAAAATATCAGTTAAGTTCTCTTTTGTTGTATGCACGAGAGTGGGTTTGCAAAAATACTTCTGCATTACGGCTGGATATAGAAGCATCATTATGTGAATGTCCTCTTAATACTTTGCTCTTTTTAAAAAGTATGAAAACTATAAAGAAATGCTGTAGTAACCCAATATCTGTTAACACTGTTAAGGCCTGGAGAGCAGTACAGTGCACTGAGGGGAGAGCTGGGATAACTTCTACCTTCACTCCTATTGTCAACAATCCAGACTTCCCTCCCAGACTGCTGGATTCGGGTTTTGGGGAGTGGGCTTCTAAGGGTATTTCCACATTTGGATGTCTTTTTAAGGAAGGAATTCTTATGCATTTTGATCAGGTGGTTGAGGACTTCAAATTAGGTAAAAATAATCTTTTTCATTTTTTTCAAATTAGGTATTTTATAAAAAAAGAAACATCATTATTTGAGGATACTGAAATCTCTGTTATTGAAAAGTTATTTTTTAGTTCCAGGGGAATGTCACTTAGTATGTGCTATAAGGTATTCAAAGATCACTGTAATGCTGATTTTCCTATTTTGGCTCAAACCTGGGGAAGAAATGTAGTGTAAGATTTGGAATGCCACCAAAAAAATTACTATTTGTAACCGTACCTGGACTCTACAACTTAAACTATTACATAGAGCACATTTAGCCCTAAACAGAGTATCTAAATTTAAATCAGGCTCCTCTTCACTGTGTCCTAAATGTAGAACTGATGATGGCAGCCTTACTCACTGTTTATGGTTATGTGCCAAGATTCAGGGATATTGGGAGTCCATTCTTCTTGAAATTAAGAAAATTTTGAAAATTAACCTTGATCTTGATCCACTGTCTCTTCTCCTTGGTTTACCAAATAAACAAATTGGAAATAAATTTCCCCCTCATGGATTGTCACCTTATCGTGGTGGTGGTGGTGGGGGGGGGGGGGTGCGTGCCCCAGTGATCCCAGGAGCTATGTTGTCCGGGGCAATTTGCCTCTGATAGGGTCACCCAAGACAAACTGGTCCTGGGTGAAGGGCCAGACTAAGAACGATCCAACAGGCTCCCATGGGACCCGGCCGGGCTCAGCCCGAAGGAGTTACATGGGTCCGCCCTCCAGTGGGCTCACCACCTGCAGGAGGGGTCATGGGGGTCCGGTGCTATGTGGATCAGGTGGCGGTCTGATCCCAAGCTTTCTAAACTGGCTTTTGGTATGTGGAATGTCACCTCTCTGGTGGGGAAGGAGCCTGAGCTGGTGTACGAGGTTGAGAGGTACCGGCTAGATATAGTCGGCCTCACCTAAACACACAGCTCTGGTTCCGGAACCAGTCTCCTGGAGAGGGGCTGGAGCTTTGCCTTTTCTGGAGTTGCCCTGGGCGAGAGGCGACGAGCAGGGGTGGGTATTCTTGTATCCCCCCACCTTACTGCCTCTATATTGGAGTTTTCCCTGGTGGATGAAAGGGTTGCTTCCCTGCGCCTTCGGGTTGGGAAACGGGCCTTGACCATCATTTGTGCCTATGCACCAAATGATGTTTCAGAGTACCCACCCTTTTTGGAGTCTGTGGCTGGGGTGCTGGAGGGTGCTCCTCTTGGAGACTCCATTGTCCTACTGGGGGACTTCAATAAGCACGTGGGCAATGACAGTGAAACCTGGAGGTGGGTGATTGGGAGGAACGGCCTGCCCGATCTGAACCCGAGTGATGTTCAGCTACTGGACTTCTGTGCTAACCACAGTTTGTCCATAACGAACACCATGTTCAAGCATAAGGGTGTCCATATGTGCACCTGGCACCAGGACACCCTAGGTCGCAGGTCGATGATCGATTTTGTTATCGTGTCATCAGACCTGTGACCGTATGTCTTGGACACTCGGGTAAAAAGAGGTGCAGAGCTGTCAACTGATCACCGCCTGGTGGTGAGTTGGGTCCGATGGCAGGGGAGGAAGCCATTCAGACCTGGTAGACCCAAACGTATAGTGAGGGTGTGCTGGGAACGTCTGGCTGAGGCCCCTGTCCAGGAGGTCTTCAACTCCCACCTCGGGAAAAATTTCAACCACATTCTGAGGGAGTCGGGAGACATGGAGTCTGAATGGGCCATTTTCTCCACCTCTGTTGTTGAAGCGGCGGCCCAGAGCTGCGGCCGCAAGGTGGTTGGTGCATATCGTGGTGGCAACCCCCGAACCAAGTGGTGGACACCAGTGGTGAGGGGGGCCATTAAGCTGAAGAAGGAGTCCTATCAAGCTTGGTTGGCTTGTGGGACTCCCGAAGCAGCTGAGGTGTACCGGCAGGCCAAGCGGAGTGCAGCTCGGGTGGTTGCTGAAGAAAAAACCCGGGTATGGGAGGAGTTCGGTGAGGCCATGGAACAAGACTTTGGGTCAACCTCGAAGAGATTCTGGCAAATTATCCGGCAGCTCAGGAGGGGAAAGCAGATCCCTGTTCACACTGTGTATGGTGCGGATGTGGCGCTGTTGACTTCGACTGGGGATATCATCGGGTGGAGGAAGGAATACTTCGAGGATCTCCTCAATCCCACTGATACGCCTTCCACAGAGGAAGCAGGGTTTGTGGACGAGGGGGATGACTTGCCTATCACAGGGGCTGAGGTCGCCAAGGTGGTTAAAAATCTCCTTGGTGGCCGGGCCCCGGGGGTGGACGAGATTTGCCCTGAGTACCTCAAAGCCCTGGATGTTGTTGGGCTGTCATGGTTGACACATCTCTGCAACATTGCGTGGAGGTCGGGGGCAGTGCCTTTGGCATGGCAAACCGGGGTGGTGGTTCCTCTTTTCAAAAAAGGGGACCAGAGGGTGTGCTCCAACTTTAGAGGGATCACACTCCTCAGCCCTCCCTCAGCCCTTCCCTGGGAAGGTATATGCCAAGGTACTGGAGAGGAGAGTCCGGCCGTTGGTCGAACCTCGGATTCAGGAGGAGCAGTGTGGTATTCATCCTGGCCGTGGCACATCGGACCAGCTCTTTACCCTCTCGAGAATTCTCGAGGGTTCGTGGGAGTTTGCCCAACCAGTTTACATGTGTTTTGAGGACTTGGAGAAGGCATTTGACAGCGTCCCTCGTGGTTTTTTGTGGGGGGTGCTTCGGGAGTATGGGGTATCGGGCTTGTTGTTACAAGCTATTCGGTCTCTGTACGACCGTTGTGAGAGTTTGGTTCGTATTGCCAACACTCGGTCGGATTCATTCCCAGTGAGAGTTGGACTCCGCCAGGGCTGCCCTTTGTCACCGATCCTGTTCATAATTTTTATGGACATAATTTCTAGGTGCAGCCAGGGAATGGAGGGTGTCATGCTTGGTGACCACAGGATCTCATCTCTGTTGTTTGCAGATGATGTTGTCCTGTTGGCTTCATCCAGCAATGACCTACAGCTCTTGCTGGGACGGTTTGCCGCTGAGTGTGAAGCGGCTGGGATGAGAATCAGCACCTCCAAGTCCGAGTCCATGGTCCTCAGCTGGAAAAAGGTGGATTGTCCTCTCTGGGTTGGGGACAGGCTCCTGCCCCAAGTGGAGGAGTTTAAGGATCTTGGGGTCTTATTCACGAGTGAGGGGAAAACCAGAGATTGACAGACGGATTGACAGACGGATTGGAGCAGCATCTGCAGTGATGCGGACATTGTACCGGTCTGTTGTGGTGAAGAGGGAGCTGAGTTCTAAGGCAAAGCTGTCAATTTACCAGTCAATCTACGTTCCTACTCTCACCTATGGTTACGAGCTTTGGGTAATGACCGAAAGAACAAGATCGCGGATACAAGCGGATGAAATGAGCTTTCTCCACAGGATTGTTGGACTCACCCTCAGAGATAGGGTGAGGAGCTCAGTCACCCGGGAGAGGCTCAGAGTAGAACCGCTGCTCCTCCACATTGAAAGGAGTCAGTTGAGGTGGTTTGGGCATCTGATTAGGATGCCTCCTGGACGCTTCCCACTTAAGGTGTTTCGGGCACGTCCCACTGGGAGGAGACCCCGGGGCAGACCCAGGACTCGCTGGACAGACTATGTCTCCCAGCTGGTCTGGGAACGCCTTGGTATCCTCTCTGAAGAGCTGGAGCAGGTGGCTGGAGAGAGGGAAGTCTGGGCTTCTCTGCTTGAACTGCTGCCTCCACGACCCGGACCTCCGGAAAAGCGGTAGAAGATGGATGGATGGATGGATGGATGGATGGATGGATGGAAATAATTTTAACAGTAAATTATATAACATTCTAACCTTCTGTACCCGGAAAAATATTTTGTTGCAATGGATTTCACATAAAGTTCCTACAGTTTCTGGATGGAGGAGGCTAATACTGGAGCACATTCCACTTGACTTTTTGACTTGCCTTATACATTCTAAAACTGATGTATTCAGCCGTATAGGGAAACCGTTTCTAGACTGTACTGGAGGAAATTTGTCCACCATTCTGTCCCGAGCTTTTATTTGCTCTAAAAATGTTCTCATCTTTGTGCTAATTATGTTGCCTGCCCTTTTTTTTTTGTTCTTTCTTGCTGCTGAACAATCTGTGTATGTGTGTTTTTATCTTGTGTCGTTGTTGTTTTGGAAAAATGAAAATTAATAAATATATTGGGATAAAAAACATGCTATCACCTTCTAGTTAGCCAACATAACTTAAATACACAATGAAGTGCATGTGTAGCCAGGCCCTGATTTTTTATTTATTTAGCGAATGCAAAGTCCTTAAGCCAAGCAGTTGCCTCCTGGTTTGCTGTATGGAGGGTGTGTAATCCTCCTTCCAGTCTTTGGAGCGGGCAAGCCTCTATGATGTGTTCCATTGTTTGCTCCTCTCCACATGCGCACAGAGGGCTAGGGCTACTGCCCCATCTGTAAAGGCTGGCCAAGCAGGGGCCATGTCCAGTCCTGAAGCGATTGAGTGTAGACCACTGTCTCCTTGGGAGGTTGGTGCCCGGGACCTGTTGGTTGGGGTTTATCACCAGCTGTTTGTTTGGGACCTCCTTGGTCTCCCATTCCTCTTGCCAAGCTGTCTGGATGGTAAAGTCAGCTGGGGGAGGGTTTTTCCAAATCGGCCGTCTGGATGAAAGTCGGGCAGTGGGTGGAGTGTAGATATCTGCATGGATTGGTAAGTGAGGAGAATCTTTAACTTTTTGGAGCATCCTTTGAGTTAATGCTGCTCGCCGGATGTGTGGAGGGGCTATGTTTGACAGTACAGAGAGCCAGGGGAGTGGTGTTGAGCGGATTGTTCCAGTTATAGTTCTCATGGTTGTGTTGAGCTGGGTGTCTACATGGTGTGTGTAAGATGACCTGGACCAGACAGGGGCACAATATTCTGCTACAGAGTATGAAAGGGCCAGTGCTGAGGTGCGCAGGGTGGAGACTGCCGCCCCCCATTTTGCACCAGCGAGCTTGCAGAGCAGGTTGTTTCGTACCTTCACCTTAGCAGCCGTCCCCTTTAGATGTTCCTTGAAGGATAAGGTCCTATCAAGGGTCACTCCAAGATAAGTTGGATTTGGGGCATGCTTAAGCTTGAGTCCGCTCAGGTGGATGTTTAGTTCTCTGGCAGCTTTTGCATTGTGGAGATGGAATACACTGGAGACGGTTTTTGCTGGGCTTGGTTTTAGACGCCAGATTTTGCAGAACTGGTCCAGTTTGGCAAGATCTTCCGTGAGCACCTGTTCCAGTGGTTCAAAGTCTGGTGCTTGGAATGCCAAACAGATGTCGTCTGCATAGGTGAATTTGCGGGATTTTGTAGTAGGCAGGTCGTTTATGTAGAGGTTGAACAGAGTTGGAGCTAGAACTGAGCCTTGTGGGAGTCCGTTTTTCTGCATTCTCCATGCACTTGTCTTCTGACTGAGGTGGACTCTGAACCTTCGGTTGGTCAGCAGGGTTTTTATAATTGCTGTTGCCCAAGCAGGGATCGCCTTTATAAGTTTCAGGAGGAGGCCTTTGTGCCAGACCGTATCATAGGCGGCTGTAAGGTCGAGAAACACAGCCCCTGTCTTCAGTCTGCTCTCGAAGCCATTTTCGATGAAGGTGGTTAGGGCCAGTACTTGTTCTCCTGTACTGCGGTCCTTGCGGAAACCTGCTTGATCCACACTTAGAATATCCTCTACCTCTGGGGAAATGCGTTGCAGAATTAGGCGCTCCATGATTTTGTAAGGAACGCTGAGTAGGGAGATTGGGCGGTAGCTTGCTGGTAATTTGTGGTCTTTGCCAGGTTTTGGGGTGGCAATGACCTTTGCTGTCCGCCATTTCTTTGGGATCGAGTTTGTTTGTGTGATCCTTGTGTAGAATTGTGTCAACCAGGTTAGGGCTCGGGGGCCAAGATTTTTCATGAATTCTGGGAAGATGTTATCGTATCCTGCTGCCTTTCCACATTTCAGGCTCTGTAGGACTTTCTCCAGTTCAGCAGCCTCGAAGGGTTCAGGGTTCGTTTCCTCTACAGGCATTTTTTGGTGTTTTTTTAGCTCAGTTGTAACTGCTCTTTTGGTGTCTTTGTCTTGGGGTGCTTTGGCGATAGTCAGTAGGTGGGATGCAACTTGGTTGGGTGTGACGGATGCTCGGCTTTGGCTAGGGGGCTTCTGTGCAGCTCCTAGGCGACGGATGAGGCTCCAACATTTCCTGCTAGAGTGGGTAAAGCTCCGGTCAGCAACTGTCTCCTCCCATTTCTTTCGCCGAGCTGTATTTAGTGATTCAATGAGATGGTCTGCTATCTCTGGGTCCCCTGATGTTTGATAGGATTGTAGGAGGGCAGCACTTTCTCCGTCCAAACATGGGACATAGAGGGGTCGGTAGCCTCGTGGGATTGCAGTATGGGCAGCCTTGAAGATTGCGCTGCAGAAGCGGTTGTATGCTTCATCTACAGTGATGGTGTGGAGTGGGATGGTAACAACGCTCCGGTCCAGAGTTTCACTGAATTTCTTCCAGTTGGCTTTGCGGAAGTTCCAGCGCATCTTCCTTGGGCTGTATATGACTGGAAGTTGTAGGCCAATGTGTACAAGCAGGGGCCGGTGTTGGCTGTGTGGAAAATCATCAAGAATGAGGATCTGTGTAGGATATGGCTCCCCATTCAAAGAGCTGACCCAACACAGGTCAGGAGAATAGTCCTTCTTCCACCTAGCAGAGTGGAAGGTTCCTCTTTGTTTGGGGTCGTATATCAAAGCGAGGTCATTTCTGGATGCCCAGTCTGAAAGTGCCTTCCCATCACTGTCCACTGCTGGGTACCCCCAGTCAGGGTGATGGCTGTTAAAGTCCCCCACATAGATGGCAGGGTGGGGTAGGGTGGGTAAGACCTGCAGATCCCAGTTGGCATTAGGGGGCTTGTACACACATCACTCATCAGGGCCTGGCTACACATGAAGTGCATGTGTAGCCAGGCCCTGATGAGGCGATGCCCGACCAATGGCTCTGGTTTGAATTTGGTTAATTGCCTAGCTCTATATGCTATACATGTATACCTCATTTGCAACAAAATTATTCCTGAATTCATTGATATTCTGGGGCTGAATGGAAAGCTTTGGTGGACGGGATGTATAATACATTTCTACTGAACAGAGTGACACTGATGAGAGCGAAGCTGAGAGCCCCGGGAGAGAGCAGCAACAGTTGGACATGGAGATAATGCAGCAGAGCGCCTGGGACGAGGGTGCTGAGAGCAGCGATGAAGTGCCTGGGTCTGAGAACGACGCCAACCAAAGCGATGCTGTGGACCCCGGGAGTGAGCAGCAGCAGCCGTGTGCCATGGAGGTCAGGCAGTCTCTCAGTGCCGGAGCTCCATACGCCTTGGACAAGGGCACTACGCAGTACGGCGAGGTGCCCGAGGCAGCAAGCGGCGCCCACGAGCAGGCTTCGGTTTTCCCAGGAGTGCGCAGAGCGAGTTGTCCAGTAACCAGAGGGTTGGTGGTTCGAATTATGTTTTTCTTCAGTTTGAGTCTCTTCATTTGTGAAGGACATTTCAAGGTAAGACAGCTGTGTTTTATATTAAACTATTTTCCTTCTTGCAATACTCAACTTTAGTGTTGTGTGTTTTAAACTTGCTCGTTTGCAATAACTTGTTGCCATCCGTTTCAAAGTGAAACGCCGGTTCCACATTGTCGAAGCCATGCAGGGCTTAAATGGCATTAACAGCCGGTTTAACCTCTGGATTATCTTAGCAACTTTGATCCTTTTGTGGTATACTGACGTGGACGTTTTATACATAGGTGGACTCTCCAACACTTGAGACTTTAAACTGGAACAGCAACCCCTTAAAGACGAAGCCAGTGTAAAATTTTTAACATTTTGTATGGAATCTGGTCAGTCCCATGAGTGGTACTTGGAATGTTTGAGTGCAGGTGATCTGCAGGCAGAACTTCATTAAGGAATCCAAAGATTTTTATTTTTAAACGCTCCCAGTTGTATTCACATTGATTGTTTTTGTTCAGGTCTTAAGTTGGTTGCAAATACTCTGCTTGTTTGAATTACGAGCTAAATGCGATCAAATGAAATTGTATTTTAAATGGCATATTGTATGATATAGTGTAGTTAGAAATGTACTTTAAGTCAGTTAACACTATTCTTAAAATGATGTTTTAAGAACTCAAAGTAATCAGAAAGTGGCCATAAGGACTGGAAGAGAAGTGAAAAAAAAAAGAAAAAATGAGCAAAATTTAAAATAATGTGTCATGGGTTTAAGTTTCCCCTGAAGTTTATGTTTCCTGAAATTGTGACTTAGATTAACCATTATAATTCAATAAGTGACTCCGTGAAACACTCATGGCTGCTCTGTTCATTCACAGACAAGAAAATTCACACTGTTATCCTGTTAAATCAATGGAATCTTCATTCTTTTGCATGTCCTTTTGTTGTTAAAATTGTATTAACAGGCCTGAGGTGTTGTTAGTTCCTGTCCAGCAGGTCATTTGGGGGGGGGGGGGGGGATCAGTGCTGCTGTTAAAGCCACGTCACCCTTTAACCCTTTGGTTTCCATCTCAGCAGTAGCTCTGTTTGAATTGTCCTCAGAAGGGAACATGTAGATCGACAGAGGTGTGAAGTCGGGCCCAGCTGTTCCCACTGATGTCATGTGGGGGTGATCTGTTGGGTGTCATGTGTTTACTCTTCCTGGGTTAACTGGATTATTTCTGCTGCTGGGGATTACCTACAGATGTGGACAAAATTGTTGGTACCCCTCAGTTACTGAAATAAAAACCCACAATGGTCACAGAAATAACTTGAATCTGACAAAAGTGGTAATAAATAAAAATTCTATGAAAATTAACCAATGAAAATCAGACAATGCTTTTGAATTGTGGTTCAAGAGAATTATTTAAAAAAAAACAAACTCATGAAACAGGCCTGGACAAAAATGATGGTACCCCTAGAAACGATTGAAAATCATGTGACCATAGGGACATGTTCAACCAAGATGTGTCCTCTAATTAACATCACAGGTGTCTACAAACTTGTAATCAGTCAGTCGGTCTATTTAAAGGGTGACAAGTAGTCACTGTGCTGTTTGGTGACATGGTGTGTATCACACTAAACATGGACCAGAGGAAGCAAAGGAGAGCGTTGTCTCAGGAGTTTAGTCTTGAATCTGTGCAGGATACAATGAAATCTCAAGACTATCAAGGTATTCTTGAGAGAAATATGCTGCCCAGTGTCAGCCAGCTTGGTCTCAGTCGCAGGTCATGGGTCTTGCAACAGGATAATGACCCAAAACACACAGCTAAAAACACCAAAAAATGGCTAAGAGCCAAACATTGGACTATTCTAAAGTGGCCTTCTATGAGCCCTGATCTAAATCCTATTGAAGATCTGTGGAAGGAGCTGAAACATACCGTCTGGAGAAGGCACCCTTCAAACCTGAGACAACTGGAGCAGTTTGCTCATGAGGAGTGGGCCAAAATACCTGCTGAGAGGTGCAGAAGTCTCATTGACAGTTACAGAAATTGTTTGATTGCAGTGATTGCCTCACTTGCTTGCTTGTTTTTTTTCTTGCCTTCTGATTGTTGTTCTGAGTGTTGCTATCCCTGTGCTGTTGCAATCCTGGAATTTCCCCGTTGTGGGACTAATAAAGGCTTATCTTATCTTATCTTATCTTATCTTAAAATTTGCAGCTTTTTATTATTCATAATTCTGCAGTTTTTTCCTCATGAATTTAGAACTTTTCTTACTCTTGAATTTGCAGTTTTGTTTTTTTTTTAAAAAAAAAAGGCTTAAACTTGCAGCATTTTACTCAAATCTTATATCTGCAGTGTT
This sequence comes from Pholidichthys leucotaenia, assembly GCA_020510985.1. Classification (NCBI taxonomy): domain Eukaryota; kingdom Metazoa; phylum Chordata; class Actinopteri; order Cichliformes; family Pholidichthyidae; genus Pholidichthys; species Pholidichthys leucotaenia. Next base: position 267,224,514 of record CM035842.1, read on the forward strand.
TTAGGTTGTAAACAGTTGGAAATTTACACCTTTTTTTGTCTTTTTGCTAAAGCTGCAGCTTTTTACCCATAAAATTCCGCTTTTTTTTTTTTTTTTGTCAGAAATTGGCATCTTTTAAACTGAGACTTACATCCCCCCTTTTTTTTTTGTCAGGTCAGGCATTGGCTTGCTTGCTACCGGATAACCATGAAAACCGGTACTACCTATCTCATGGGTCGGGCTATCGGTGACTCAACCGGCATCCTGGAATTTTCCCATTGTGGGACTAATAAAGGCTTATCTTATCTTATCTTATCCCCGCCCTTCAAAGGGCATGGAGGGTGAAACAGGGCATCCTGGCAGAACTAAAAACAATATCTGCCACAGGTCTGTGGTGGACCACTCCCAGTTACACGGGGTGAGACTGGACATCCTGGCAGATAAACACATCTGTCACAAGGTCTGTGGTGGACTGTGCCAGTTGGTGCATTGTGACATGCACTACACAAAGAGCAGAGATAAACAAACCTATCATCTGGTAAGTCACTGCAACAGATACTGGAGTCAGTTTGTCTTGGCTTGTCCTTGCCACTGATAATACCTTTATCTGCCAAGAATGTGCTGCTAGTCCAGCAAAAGCTAGCAATATTCAAATACTTTGCAAGCAGTTTCATGAAATGGTCAATCAGAAAGCAACTCATACCGGCTTGGACGTCGCCTGGGCTTACAAGGTCCACGCTGATCTGTTCACACTCCAACAGGCAGCAAAAAGTAAGCTAGGAGCAGGAAGACAAAAGAAGAGGAAAACAGCAACCTTGTGTGTAGCAAAATGGAATGTACACACTCTGTTGGACAGAACAACATCACAGCGCTCAGAAAGACAGACCGCGCTTGTGGGCCTGGAAATGAACAGGTACAATGTAGACATAGCTGCACTTAGTAAAACAAGATTGCCTGGATATGACAGCTTGGAAGACCATGGGTACATCTTCTTTTGGAGTGGGAGATCAACTCAAGAAAGGAGAGAAGCAGGAGTGGGCTTTGCAGTTAGAAAGGAGATAGCAGCAATGCTTGATGAGGAACCAGTGCCAATCAGCGACAGGATAATGACTATGAGACTCCCACTACAGCAGAAGATGTATGCCACACTCATCAGTGTATATGCCCCAACAATGACCAACACAGAGGAGATGAAGGAAGAGTTCTACAGTGATTTACATGAGACTATCAGGCATGTATCGACTGATGACAGGCTGATACTCGAAGATTTTAATGCCAGAGTTGGTTCTGACACTGAGAAATGGAAAGGAGTGCTAGGCAGTCATGGAGTAGGAAAGTGCAATGCTAATGGAGAACTTCTACTTGCACTATGTTCAGAGTACAACCTTGTGATAACCAACACTCAATTGAAGCACAAGGACACACACAAGAAGACATGGATGCACCCAAGATTCAAGCACTGGCACTTATTAGACTACATCATAGTCAGGCAGAGAGACAGAAGGGATGTATTGGACACCAGAGCAATGAGAGGCGTGGACTGTGGCACTGATCATGTTATGCTGAGATCTAGATTAACCCCTTGCACTCTAGTCAATTTCCCTAAAAACGCCTAAAAATAACGTACCCAAAGTAAATCAAAAGCTGTTCTTCAACCCTTTGCAGCATCTTCATGGGGTTGGTCTCATTTAAAAGAAAACACTTTGAATTTTTTGGCAAAACAGTCATAATCTCTCTAAGTGCTCCTGCCACTGAGTAACAGTCATCTAAACATACTGAACTTGAAGAAAATATAGTTTGCCTGGGTGTTTTTTTTAGATACAAATGCTTGTAAATAACACACAGCTGTCAGATACTGGCTGGAAAATGCAACAGAAATGTAGAACCAAGTGTTATCCAGCTGAGGTCAAAATTTTGTAACAATACCACAAAAAATGAATACATTACAAAGCTTTTTTCTCAGGTTGTTCCCAGGCGTTTTTGAACTGTGCCAAATTGTGCCAAATGGCACAGTTTGGAAAAACTTCTGTAACTTTTGAATGATTCAACATAGAAGCTTCATCTTGGGCTCAAATGAAAGGTGACACTCAGGGCTGTGTGTGTGTGGGGGGGGTTGTTTATTCATTCATGAATGAATGAATGAACGAACAAGCCCCCCACACACAAAGAAGCATGCCACATAAAAATGTGTGGCTTTTTTCTACAAGAAAAAATAACCTACAGTGCAATAAAAATTATACTAAAATATCTGCAATGTAGAAATTAACAACCCCCCACCCCCCGCTACAGTGGAGCACGGTGCATAAAAGAACGGTCCGTCAACGGTCCGTCATGTGGCGATGACGCACAGTTGTAATTTACCGATCGGTCAAAAGTCATTTTGATTACTATTTTCAGTGATAAAGAATAATTTAGCTTATAACACTTACCTGTCCACAACAGCAGTGTCGCTGGCGAACATCTGTTCCTCATTGTCAGACGAACATGACGCTGGTCCACTTGTTACGACTCATGGTTCTGGTCACGCAACCCGGTCAAACCATGATTCCATTATTGCGGTTTTGCGCTTCCATGATTGCGGTTTTGGTGAACGATTTTTCAAAACAAATAAGAACAGTAGTAATAAAAAAAGACTGGCGAACACTACCGTTACACACAGCGGCTTACACAAAACAGATTTTACGCACGGGACGCACGCTTTCAATCGTCGAACTTCTCTGCTTCAATTGGCTCGTTGTATTCGCAGTCGTTGGTAGGCGGGTCCTTCTTGCTAGGTTTTCAGTCATTGGTTCTTCAAGGTTTCAGAAACCCAATTCAAGGCTCTTATTAGTCGAATGAGAGGTCTATCAAATATAAACCAATCAAAGCACTCCTTTGGCTTTCTGTTCGCGGCTGTGTCTGTAGTGGAAGAACGGAAATGCATTTTTTTTTTTCAGTGCGCACTGAGACGCACAGTGCGCACTAGGACGCAGAGACATGACCGCCCGCGGTATCCCGGAGTGCAAGAGGTTAAGGATTTGCAGACGAAAACAGCACTGCAGGACGGGTGCAAAGCCATCACAGAAGCTAAACACTAGTGCACTGAAAGGCCAAAAGAAGCAGGAAGAACTTACACAGCAAATGGATGAAAACTTGAAAGACTGGGACAGCAACAACTCAGAGAATTGACAGAAGAGAAATGGGCAACACTGAAGGATACGGTGTATCAGACTGCGAGTGATGTATTAGGCTACCCTGAAAGGAAACATCAAGATTGGTTTGATGAGCATGATGAACACCTGAAGAAACTACTAGAAGCGAGGAATACAGCTAGGCAGGAAAACCTACAGTGTAACACAAGGTCGAAGAAGAAGAAATACTCAAAGGCTCAGAGTCAGCTACAGAAGTACACCAGAGAGATGAAGTCCAACTGGTGGGATGGAAAAAAGGAGAAACTTCAAACTGCAGCAGACAGGAAGGACATGAAAACATTCTTCACAGGTTTGAGAGAAATCTACGGCCCTAAACCAAGAGGATTGATCCAACTAAAGGCTATGGATGGTGAAACGGTTTTGCAGGAGAAAGACAAGATCCTGGACAGATTTGCAGACCACTTTGACGAACTACTAAACAACCCTGGAGAGCTCACTGAAGAGGCTAAAGAAGCTCTAGTGCAGCAACCAGCTGTATCAAGTCTGGATGAACCACCAAATTTTGATGAACTAATGGCAGCTATCAGGACAACACAGGATGGTAAAGCTCCAGGAAGGGATGGAATTCCAGCAGAAGTGTGGAAATTTGGTGGTGTTCCGCTTACCAACTGCCTGCACAAGCTCATCCAAGAGATATGGGATGCCCAGAAAGTACCTCAAGACTGGAAGGATGCAAGTATTGTGCCTTTGTTCAAGAAAGGTGACAGGAAGGATTGTGGAAATTACTGAGGTATATCACTGCTAGCCACTGTTGGTAAGATTCTCTCACATGTACTACTTAACAGACTCAGTGAACACATCTCGCAGAATGTACTACCGGAAACCCAGTGCGGCTTTAGAAGTGGAAGAAGCACAATGGACATGATTTTCTGCTTGAAACAGGTTCAAGAAAAGTGTATCGAACAGAACATGCCGCTTTATGTAGTCTTCATAGACTTCAGTAAAGCCTTCGATACTGTTTCATGACAAGGACTTTGGCAGGTACTCAAGAAATATGGTTGTACAGAGAAGTTTGTCAGCCTGATCGAGGCACTCCATACAGGTATGCAAGCAAATGTGGCAATGAGTGGTTCAGTATCTAAAGACTTTTCAGTAAACAACGGGGTGAAACAAGGGTGTGTGCTGGCACCTACACTCTTCTCGCTATATCTGGCAGCCATGCTTGAGGTGGCCTTCAAAGACACTTCAGAAGGAGTATACATTCAAACAAGGAAAGGAGCAGACTTGTTCAATGTGGCACAGTTTAAAGCCAAGAGTAAGACATCGATAAAGGTAGTAAGAGAAATGCTCTTTGCCGACAACAGTGCTCTAGTTGCACACAGCGTGGAAGATATGCAATCTTTAGTGGAGAAATTTGCAAGAGCAGCTAGCCAATTCAGCCTCCAAATCAACATCAAGAAGACAGAGTGCCTTTATCAACCACCAAAGTTCCAATTATCAACATCACTACCAGAAGAGATCAGCATTGGTACAGAGCCACTAGTCAAGTGCAAGACTTTCAAGTACCTAGGGAGTACTGTTTCAGAGAATGCTAGGCTGGAGGATGAATTATCTCTCAGAATGGGAAGAGCGAGCGCTGTGTTTGGAAACTTGAGGGAGAGACTGTGGAACAATCGACATGTGTCTATCTGTGTGAAATGCAATGTGTACAGAGCGACAGTACTGGCTACTCTATTGTACGGTGCTGAAACTTGGACTGTCTACAGAGTGCAGGTGAAGAAACTCCACGCGTACATGATGAGACACCTTCGAGCCATAATGAATATCTCATGGAAAGACAAGATAACCAACATAGAAGTGTGGAAACGAGCTGGTCTACCATCAGTGGAGGACATGCTAATACAGATGAACCTGAGATGGGTCGGTCATGTTGAGAGGATGGACCACCACCGTCTCCCTCGCCAGTTACTCTACTCACAGTTATGCAAGGGCAAACGCAATCAGGGTAGACCAAGGCTCAGATTTAAAGACACTGTAAAAAGAAACTTGAAGAAGTTGGACATAGACAGGCGTTCCTGGCAGCAGAAGGCTAAAGACAGAGCTGTGTGAAGGAATCTGATCAGACCTAAATGAAACAGTCATTGTTGCCCACGACAGACTGCTATGATGATGATGTGTTTTCTCTCTCCCCTCAGGAGAGAACAGAGCTGTATTCTGACCTTAGAGCTGTATTTCTGATCTTACCTCTTTATTGTTGCAACAATAAAAGGAAGATTCACCTCACAGATCCGATTGATTATTTTATCCCAGGACCTTTCAAAGTGTTGAGATAAAATTCGGCTACAGCGCCATATTGTAGCATACGAGCTGTTAAATATATATTTCAACAGGTAAACAGTACTGAGTTAGGCATAAGATATATTTAACAATTATGATGCATTTTAAGCCAAAACAAATGGATCTAGGATTAAAAGTAATTAAAATAATGCAGTCACAAAGTTACATGGAGAAATACGTGGATTAACTGGAAATATATTGTATTGAGTATTGCTGACTACATGTAGATACTGTATAAATATATATTCTCTGCATCAACAATGAACTATACTTGTATTCATATAGTATTGCCCTGGGAATTTTGACAATAAACCTTTGTACTTTTGCAGATTCTCTATTTTGTTTTACAGTCTTCAGCAAATAATTGTTTTGGTTACTTTTCTTAAAAATGAGCCATTATTTTCCAAGTCACTGATAAATGGTTTGTACTGTTGACTCTTTTCCCACCGGTGTCTTAACAGACAAAAATAGAAAATCATGATGCAAACACATAAATCACTAAATTGTTTATTCCAATCAGCAGCAAATTACAGATTATTTAGAATGTGCAAAATTCAAACTGTAAAAAAAAAGAAACTGGTATGGGTCACACACACCGGCCACGCTGCCTCACTGAGAAGCAACTGATCGGCCTCTCGTACTGGTCCTGGTTCAGCAGATCTTCAGCCTGCATCTCTGTAAATAGTGAGGCAAGGTCTGGTTTGCATGCATCATTTTCCCCTTGCCTAGATGAAAGACAGAAATGGGTGGTGAATTATTAAAGCAAGTTTAAAACATATTTGAGAAATGAATGAATGAATCTTTATTTCGGATAGATTAGATTAAAAGAAAGGAACAGAATTGTTATGACCCGAGCGCCGGTTCTGATCGTGCTCGGGCTAAGTTATGTCTCGCTGCCGGCCTTGACAGTTGCGGGCTGTATTCTGTCCTCACCGGGCTCTTATTGTGAAAGTGCTCGGTGGGGCTTCCGCCTGTCAACGGCCGGTCAGCTGATTGTAATTACCGTCGTTAGTGATTCGCCTTTTTAAGCCCGGCACTGGCGGCGGTAAGACGCAGCAGTGTCAGTCGTTCTTCGTCTGAGCTACGGATGCTTTGGACTGTTACCTACCTCGTCTGCCTGTGGTTGACCGTCGCTTCCCGTGGACCAGCAAGTGAGCTGTTAGCCTTACCCCTCCCGGTGAGAGTAGACCTCTGTGTGTCTCTGCCTCAGCAGCCTGTGTAGTCATTACTCCGTCAACCTTGCCTGTGTATGATCGTCTCCTCTATGGACCTGTAAGAGAGCTGTTTAGCCTTACGCCTCCGGATGTGTGTAGACTTATGTGTCATTGCCCCTGCATCTTGTGTTGTCACTTTTCACTGTAATAAAACTCACTGAAACTCACTGGTGACTGTGTGGCGTCTTATGGTGGCTCGCGAGAGCCACCACATGACAGTACACTGCTGCCAAAACGGCGTTACGGTGACACCAACCCGAGACGCAATTCACCAGTGGGTTCGAGTTTTGGACGTTGCTTTTTCCTGTCTGGGTACTGTGTATGTGAGGAATGCCGTCGCTGAGGGGCCGCGTTTGGAGTCCGAGCCACGAGCTGACAGGTGTTTTGGAAGTCGTGGATGAGCTGCTCATCTCCGCTTCCCTGCTGGATTATGACCACGGCATACACTGGTACCTGGATGCCGCCGAAGATGTTCTCTGTCACCTCTCTCCCCGCTACGCCGACCACCCGGAAGTCGACGCGAGGAGGGAAGACATCGCCGCGCAACGCGAAATATTCCTGATGATGGAGGAGGGACGCGGCATGAAGCAGGAGAAGAGACACTCCTGCTCTTTGCCTATGGATCCCGATCCTGTCCTCGATCCGTTTCAGGAGTTTGCACCATCTGGGGGCCGGCGAAGGCATCGGCGCCACGGCCGGGCGCATCTTCAGCAAGCTCCTGCTCCGGATCCAGTTCCAGGCCGCCGGGATGACCCCCTCAACCAGCCAGCTGCTGTGAGTGAGCTGAGTCCTGTGCCAGTGGGCTCCGTCCATGGATCCTTTTCTACCACCCAGCGAGCGAGGGAAGGAGCAACGTCCGCTACAGCTGACACCATCCTCCCCCCGGGAGACAGGCAAGTCCAAGTTCACTTTCCTATTGATCATAGTGATCTGTCTTGTCTGACTCCTGGGGGTGAAGCTCGGGGTTTGCAGCTCCCTGAGTTTCTTTCCCCAGCTGTAGCCATTTGTACTAAACCTGCTGCCTCTGTGTCCCCTCCTGCTGAGCGGTCCTCGGCGTTAGTCCCACGCCGTCGAATGAGGGGGAGGCCTGCGGCTTTGGGAAATATCCCGGCCCTGCAGCCTTGTTTTGGACAGAGGAGGAGAACGGACTGCGATGAGGAGCCAGTGCCAACAAGAGAGCGTCCCCAGGGGTCCTCAGGGATGCAGCCCAAGTCAGCAGGTCGAGGGTCCTCTGCCCCCACGCCATACGGGTTATTGGCGTGGACGCCAGCGCGTGAGGATCCAGCTGCAGAGACCATCAGGCCAGCTGTGGAACCCGACGCAGCCGAGTGGGAGCCCGACGACGAGTGTCTTCTTGAACCTGGATCCGCGAAGTCCTGGACGGCTCCAGAGCCCGAGTGCAGGCAAGTGCTCTTCCTTGTTTTCCTGTATGGTGTGTTTGAGCATTTTTGCCTGCCTCATGGGGAGGCGAGTGAGGGGCAGCCGTCTGCTGCACCCGAGCTCATCTCGCTGGGCTCTGGCGCTGCCGGTGGAACTGATCCCGGTCCTCTTCTGTTTTCTGAGCACCTCCACAGCGTTACCGGTCCGGAGCCAGTCAAGGTCACGGGACTGGGGGTTCCAGGTTCGGAGATGGAGGTCGTCACCGGTGCAGTCCTGACCCAGTCGGGGCCCGACGTGTGGGCCGAGGTGACCCAGTCGGGGTCCGACGCATGGGCCGAGGTGACCCAGTCGGGGTCCGACGCGGGTGCAGCGATGACCCAATCGGGATCCGACGTGGGTGCAGCGATGACCCAATTGGGGTCCGACGAGGTCCACTGGGGGTCCAGCACAGGTGCGGCTGCGACCCAATCAGGGTCCGACGAGGTCCAGTGGGGGTCCAGCGCAGGTGCGGCTGCGACCCAATCAGGATTCGAGGGGGTCCAAGTTTTTGGTTGTCCCCCTCTCAGGAGCCACCAGCTGGGGGCCGTTAGAGGGTTTTGTTTGGCAGATCGGCGCTCTCCTGTCTTGTCGTCGTTAGGCGGGTGGCTGCATGCAATTCCTCCACGGTCCTGGTGGTTGTGGGATGCGGGTCGGCCACCTGAGGAACTGCTTGGTGCGTTCGGCGTCTTGGGTTGGCCACCCAATAAACTGTGTTTGCTACGGGGTGACCTGGTTCGGCCACCAGAGGACTTGTTTCTGGGGGCCTGGGACTGGGGTAGGCCACCTGATCATGTACTGTGTTTGTGGGACTATCTGTGGGCCCATACGGTGCCTAGTCATGTCAAGTATGTTTAGCAATTTTTTGTTGTTGTTTCACGTAGTCATAGTCATAGTCAAGTCAAAGCAATTTTAGATTGCCTCATGTTTCTTTTTTTTGAAGGCCACAGTCTGGTCAAAGTTAAGTCAAAGCAATTTTAGATTGCCTCATGTTTCCTTTTTTTTTTGGAAAGCCACAGTTTAGTCATAGTCAAGTCAAAGCAATTTTAGATTGCCTCATGTTTCCTTTTTTTGGAAAGCCACAGTTTAGTCATAGTCAAGTTAAGTCAAGCAATTTTAGATTGCTCCATGTTTCTTTTTTTGTAAGCCACAGTCTATTTATAGCTAAGTTATGTCAGAGCAATTTTTAGATTGCCTCATGTTTTTTGTTTTTTTTTGAAAGCCACGGTCTAGTCATAGCCAAGTTATGTTAAAGCAATTTTAGTTTGCTCCATGTGTGTTTGTATGTATTTCTTGTTTTGTTTGTGTTTAGGTTGCCTCATGTGTTTTTTGAAAGGCAGTCTAGTTATAGTCACGTTATGCTAAGCAATTTTAGATTGCTCCATGTGTGTTTCCATGTATTTTTTGTTCCATAGTTATCGTGCGTTTCCATGTATTTCTTGTTCCATAGTTATCATGTATTGAGGTTGTTTGGGAGTATGATTTTGGCATGTTAAGTTTGGGTTTTTGAGGAGATCCTTACTTTGAGTTCTTTTCCACGTGGGGTTATGTATTTTGGAGTTAGACGGGTTGTCTGTGGTCCCTGTGGGAAGACGTTCGGTGTCAGGTGCTTATGCTCTTTATGGTTTTGTATCCCTTGTATTTTTAGTCATGTCTTGTTTTTTCTGGTTTCGTCATGGTTCTGGGGGAAATTGATGTATTCTTTTTCCTTTTGGTTTAGGGTTGGTTTCTCTCCCTCCGCACCTGTCCCCCAACCTCCCACCCTGGGGGGGCGGGGGGGAGGGGCAGGGTGGTTCCTTGGGGCGTTCGGAGTCCGCCCGTGGAGGGAGGGTATTGTTATGAACCGAGCGCCAGTTCTGATCGCGCCCGGGCTAAGTTATGTCTCGCTGCCGGCCTTGACAGTTGCGGGCTGTATTCTGGCCTCACCGGGCTCTTATTGTGAAAGTGCTCGGTGGGGCTTCCGCCTGTCAACGGCCGGTCAGCTGATTGTAATTACCGTCGTTAGTGATTCGCCTTTTTAAGCCCGGCACTGGCGGCGGTAAGACGCAGCAGTGTCAGTCGTTCTTCATCTGAGCTACGGATGCTTTGGACTGTTACCTACCTCGTCTGCCTGTGGTTGACCGTCGCTTCCCCGGGACCAGTAAGTGAGCCGTTAGCCTTACCCCTCCTGGTGAGAGTAGACCTCTGTGTGTCTCTGCCTCAGCAGCCTGTGTAGTCATTACTCCGTCAACCTTGCCTGTGTATGACCGTCTCCTCTATGGACCTGTAAGAGAGCTGTTTAGCCTTACGCCTCCGGATGTGTGTAGACTTATGTGTCATTGCCCCTGCATCTTGTGTTGTCACTTTTCACCGTAATAAAACTCACTGAAACTCACTGGTGATTGTGCGGCGTCTTATGGTGGCTCGCGAGAGCCACCACATGACAAGAATAATAGAACAAAGGGGGAAAAAAATCCAATAAGGTCAAATTAAACAGCAACTCCTCGGATTATACAATTTAACATAACTTATCCGAAATGGGTGATGGCTGAAGCCGCAGCTTATATTGCCCACCCATGTTCCATCTAAGAATTCAAAAAGAAAATAAAATAAGAGTGATTACAAATCAGAACAAAGCCAGGACAAAACGTGACAAAAACTAAGCAACACAGCACAGACTGGATATGATAATCCTTATGTGACTTTACATGTCATTTTGTATATATGTTTGGAGTATTTCTTCCTTTAGTTTTTGTTTAAATTGGCCAAGCATTGTACATGATTTTAATTCAGTTCCAAAAGCGATTCCACAGTCTGACTCCTTGCACTGAGACACAGTGTTGCTTGGTGGTAGTTCTCACTGAAGGTTTTTGAAATATACATGTTCCTCTGAAATGATATTGTTTCTCCCTTATTTGGAACAACTTTTGGATATTTGCGGGCAGTGATAGATTCTTAGCTTTAAACATTATCACTGCAGTTTTAAAGGCAACCAGATCTTTCAACTTCAGAGCTTTTAATTTAAGAAAAAGTGGGTTTGTTGGTTCCCTGTAAGCAGCTTTGTTTATTATCCTAATAGCTCTCTTCTGAAGCATAAAGACTGGATATATGTTTTATATGTTTCCTCATACTTCAGTACAATATGTCATGTATGGGAGTATTAATGAATGATACAAAGTCTATAGTGTGGGTTGATTCAGCAAATACTTCACTCTGTGCAGTATTGCGATTGATTTGCATATTTTACCTTTAATATAATTAATATGTGACTTCCAACACAGTTTTTTATTGATTATTATGCCAAGGATTTTAATTTTGGATTCCCTTTCAATCTCTACACCATTTACACTGAGTTTAGATACTGAGTTGTTGTGATGGTGTGAAATAACGTTATCAGTAAAAGTTTAGCCACTGCTGTGTCACCCCGGTTTCAAGTGTGGGTGGTGTTTTGTGCTTGTATTGCTAAAATATAAAAGGAAGCACTACAATGGGTCTCAAATATTTGTAATGTGTTCTTTTACTGGATGAGTTTAAAGATGAAATACTATAGACTACACATATAAACTAAATTCTAATGGTGACTGAACAACTCCCATTCCCCAAAGTGCAAGATACACTATTATGACTATAACTCATAAAGGATCACAGAAATGATCTGATAAAAAATAAATAAATAAACAAAAATAAATAAACAAGCAGTTTACCTCTACTTTAACTTAAAAAGCAAAAGATCTGACTATAAATGATTGATGTGTTTTTTACCTGTCACAATACTGCTGTCAAAACGTCACCATTCCGAGCGGATCCTGTTTGGACTCTACAATCAAAATACACACACCTTAAGTTCATACACAGCACGAAAATGCAACATGTAAAAAACATCTTTTTAACTAGAATTACAACTAGCTTACTGTATTTCATCAGATATTGTCAACACAAGGCAACATACTAGGACAGACGTAGCATTGAGCTAGGTCATCGTTTAAACACGATTAAGTTTTCGTCTGTCCACAGTGAACTTTCCACTGCTGCGAAATATAACGTAAAACATTAATATCACATCACTCACCGTCCTGTATATCACAATATCACGGATTCAACTGCTGAAGTTGGGTGCGTCGCGGCTGTATATTCAATTCAATTCGGGTGGCTGGGTCTAATTCCCGGTGCATCTCCGTCTATTTTCTAGTGCGTCTGCTTGTGCTGCCCACTGTAAGCTCAATCTGCTTCCCTCTGCGTTCTCTCATCAGCCGAAACGCACAGAAAACTCTGCTGGACTGCGGTGTTGATTTCTGCTGATTTCTGTTAAGCCATTCTATCATTGTTGTTTATAATATCACGTGTCCGCGGGCTCACGGACAAAAAATTGCAAATGGCGGCCAGCCAGTGATTCTGTAACGTCAGCATAACGCCCACTCTCATGATGCTACGCCCAGACCAATCAGTGGTCAGCAGTGGGTTGACATAACAGTGCCAGTACGCTTCGGACCTGCTCTGGAGCAGTGCTGATAGAATAGGAATAGTTCCAAATAAACAGAACCGTAAGGACTTCCGGTTCCTAATAGAAAAGCGGACAAAGGGTGCCGAACCGTACTGAACCGTACCGTACTGACTCTAGTGGAAAAGTGCCTTTAGACTGAGAAGCAGGAACGGGACACACACTCGCCTGCTCCATGACACAGCAACGCCCATGTGCATATTTCTCTCTGTGGCTCACCCCGCCCGAGAGGAATTGCGTCAGAGATGGGGGTGGGCACTGTTTTATCTCAGCGTTCTCCCCCGGACTTGAAGCTCCACCCATGTGCATATTTCTCTCTGCGGCTCACCCCGCCCGAGAGGAATTATGACGTCGGGAATCACGAGCGGCTGGCCTTTAAATTGGTGTTCGAGGAATGGAGATACTGGCTGGAGGGAGCTGCTCACCCGGTAGTCGTGTAGACCGACCACAAGAACTTATGAGTATTTGCGGTCGGCCCGCCGACTTAACCCTAGGCAGGCTTGCTGGGCCTTATTTTTCCAGCGCTTTAACTTTACTGTCACTTATAGGACTGGCTCCCGTAATGGGAAGCCTGATGCTCTCTCCAGACAGTTCAGTCAGGATGTGGCTGACCCCCCTTCCTGCCCCCAGTCCATTCTCCCGCCTTCGTGCGTTCTGGGAGCACTCACCTGGGAGATCGAGGATAGAGTCCGCCAGGCCCAGTCCTCTGATTCCAAACCAGCGGGCTGCCCCCCCAACCACCTGTACGTCCCGGCTGTCCTCCGCAGCGAAGCCATCCAGTGGGGGCACACTGGACGTTTCGCCTGTCACCTGGGGGTGGTGCGGACTATTGACATTATCAGGCGAGCGTTTTGGTGGTCCACGTTACAGCGGAACGTGCAGGAGTATGTTAAAGCCTGTCAGACATGTGCCCAGAACAAGTCTTCCTCCGCCTTCCCCCGCTGGTCTTCTTCACCCCCTCCCCATCCCCAGTCGGCCTTGGTCTCATATCGCCATTGATTTTGTCACTGGTCTTCCCCCTTCCCGTGGCAACACAGTGATTTTGACCATCGTGGACAGGTTCTCCAAGGCCGTACACCTGGTTCCCCTCCCCAAGCTGCCGTCCACCACCAAGACAGCGGAGCGTCTTTCCTACCACGTCGTCAGGCTACATGATATTCCTATAGACATCGTGTCTGACCGGGGTCTGCAGTTCACATCACGAGTCTGGAAGGCCTTCTGTCACTGTCTGGGTACCACCGTCAGCCTCACCTCCCGCTACCATCCCCAGAGCAATGGGCAGGCTGAGCATGCCAACCAGTCCCTGGAGGCCGCCCTTTGTTGTGTGGCAACTGACGACCCCGCTTCATAGAGCTCACATCTTACTTGGGTAGAATATTCATTGAATTCCGCGGTCTCCTCAGCTACGGGCCGATCACCGTTCGAGGCATCCGTGGGCTACAACCCCCACCCCCGCTCTCTAAGGCTGAGAGAGCGGTTGAGGTGCCGTCTGTGGGGGCTCACTTTCATCGCTGCCGCTGGGCCAGGAGATCCACCAGAGTGGTGCTTCAGCATGCCACAGAGTGCAATCAGCGCTACTCTGGCCGCAAGAGGGTTCCGGCACCGAGCTACGAGAAAAGACAGCAGGTTTGGGTGGCCATGGACCAGGTTCTGCTGAAGGCGGAGTGTCACAAACTCGCTCCCCGGTTCATGGGCCCCTTCCCCGTCACAGGCAACGTCAGCTGCTCTGCTGTCCAGCTCCAGCTTCCACAGACGCTCCGCGCGCACCCTACCTTCCATGTTTCCAAAGTAAAGCCTCTCTCTTCCAGCTCTCTCTGCCCTCCCCAAAAGCCGCCCCCTCCTTCCAAGGTCTTTGACGGACACGTCACGCACACCATGAAGGAGATCTTGGATGTACGTCGTCGGGGCTGGGGCTTCCAGTATTTGGTCGACTGGGATGGCTATGGCCCGGAGCATCAGTCACAGGTCCCCTGGTCCAAGTTCCATGACAAAGGGATGGTCCGGGACTACCATCGTGCTCACCCGGAGAGGACTGGGCAACCGCCAGGAGGTGTTCCTTGAGAGGGGGGGCACTATCATGTGCGGGCAAGCGCTAGCCCCTCCTTCCTGTTCACCGGCTTTCTCATCAGAAGCACTTGCTGATTCCTGCCTGGCCAGCGTTTATAAGGAAGCAGTCTTCAGTGATTCAATGCTGGCTTGTTTGGGTATACTGCTCAACAGACCGCTCCATAGTAAGCGGTTTTATCTTCCATGGCATTATCTAACAATCTCTTCTCCTCCACCTTTTCCAGGTTGCTACTAACGAAGCGGTGTGTCTGCAGGGATTTGGTGTGCTCGCCAGCCTGTTGCTCCATGTCTAAGCAGCCTTCCTTCTCCGCCCGGTCAGAGCCATTCATCCTACCTGTCCGGCAGTTCCGCCTGCTGGTTCATCAACTCCGCTGGGTTCTGTGCTGGTCTCCTCCTATCTCCGACGTGAGTGGTACTATTTGTTTTCCCATTCAATCTCCATTCCTCTCTAATCAGCCTCGTCTATCCTCCGCAGGGCTCCTGCTTATCTGGCGAGTGACTGGCATTTTTCTTCAAGATTGCTGTTTTGAATATTCTAATAAAAGGTAAAACGTTCTTTGTGTGTTCGCTTGGTGATTGCACATTGCATTCAAGTGGCTTGTCCAGCCAATATGACACAATGTTACTCACACACATATATATAGAATCAGAGGGGTCGCTGCCAAGCAAGGCACCACCACAAATTTCCTGGATGGCTGGAAGTTCCACTTCTATATGATCTTCGGCATAACCCGGCCGGGATTTGAACCTCGGCCTCCCGGGTGTGGGGCGGATGCTCTACCAACTGAGCCACCACTCCAGTATAGCATGCTAATATTAATAATAATAATAATGCATCAGATTTATATAGCGCTTTATCATAGACACTCAAAGACGCTTTACAAGTAGATACATTATTCATTCACTCCAGACAGACAATGGTAGTGGCAAGCTACTACTGTAGCCACAGCTGCCCTGGGGCAGGGTGACGGAAACGTGGCTGCCAATACGCGCCAACGGCCTCTCCGGCCACCACCGAACATTTATACACATTCATACCCAGTGTTATGGGCACTGGAGGCAATGCGGGTGAAGTGTCTTGCCCAGGGACACAACGGCAGGATATCTGGGGAGAGCGGGATTCGAACCGCCAACCATCGGGTTATTAGACGACCTGCTCTACCTCCTGAGCCACTGCCGCCCCCAAAGGAATCAATGCTAATGTTAGCATTAACAGTACTGTTATTTGTGTCATGGCTGTTGCATTTTTGTAATCACTCTGGGCCACGGTACAACTGAACCTCCAAAGGGTAAAGAACATTGGCCCAACAGATCAATAAACTATGTAGGTATAAAACTTACAGAAAAAAAATGCATGATTTACATTTTAGATATAAAAAGATACATTAAAGAATAAATGTGAGTAATTTGTTCATTTATTTTGTACTTTGGTAGTGTTGATCTTGAATGTCTGACATGCTAAACAATTAGAGTCAATGTATAGAAAATCAGAATTAATTCAGTCTTTTTACTGTGAATGTTTGTCATAATTGAAAGGTATTTGAAAGTTTTTATGTAACTAAAAAATAAATCAACTTGTCAAGGACAGATTTTCCCAGTTTGAAAAAAGTTTAAAAATTCAATTAAGAATGTCCTATCAATTAAAAATCTATCTATCTATCTATCTATCTATCTATCTATCTATCTATCTATCTATCTATCTATAATGAAAATAAGTTAGTCTTCAATTCAGTTCAGGTCAAAAATATCTTTTCTGAATAATTTTAACAATGAAAGGGTAACAAAATGTGTGCACAATAGATCATCATCATCATAGCAGTCTGTCGGGGGCGACAATGACTGTTTCATTTACGTCTGATCAGATTCCTCCACACAGCTCTGTCCATCGCCCTCCGCTGCCAGGAACTCCTGATCTTGTTAACCCAGGCGACGTCCGAGCCGGTGTCCAAGCCAGTATGAGTTGCTTTCTGATTGACCATTTCATGGAACTGCTTGCAAAGTATTTGAGTACCGCTAGCTTTTGCTGGACTAGCAGCACATTCTTGGCAGATAGAGGTATTATCAGTGGCAAGGACAGGCCAAGACAAACTGACTCCAGTATCTGTTGCAGTGATTATCTGCCAGGATGTCCAGTCTCACCCCGTGTAACTGGGAGTGGTCCACCACAGATCTGTGACAGATAGTAAAAGAAACATGTGAAGGATGATCAGAACATCACCATGAATAATCCAGGTTCCCAATGTCACTGGTGAGAGGATCAGAGGACTCAAAGTGAGAGTAGTAGCTGAAGGTCTCCTCGCTGAACTCCTCTAAGTCTTTGTTCATCCAGAGAACAACGTCGTCTCTGGGAAATGAACTGAAAGAGGAGTCCAGAAGCTCTGGGGTCACCTCAGCCTCCCCCTAGAGTGAGGCTACATTATGGAGGTCCAAAGGGAAGATGAAAGTCCTCCTGTAGGCCTCGTCCAAAGCCTGTCTCATCTTTTTCTTCTTCTTCTCCTCCTCGGAGATGCTCCGTTTACCTTTCTTTTTGGGAGCAGACACAGCTCCATGGTGCTGAGCTGAACTGAAGGAGGTGTTCAGCAGCCCCAAGGTCACCTCAGCCTCCTCCAGGAGTGAAGTGATGTCAGAGAGATCTAAAGGGAAGGCACGAGATCTTCGTGCCTCGTCCAAATACTCTTTCAACATTTTCTGCTCAAAAAGCTCCTCAGCACTCCTGTGAGATGATGTTGATACCCTGTCTTGGTAGCTCTGTTCATGTGTTGTCCAACTAGTGATTTGATGATCAGATGATGTTGTCCCGTAGCTTTGCTTGGCCACAGTTGCAGATCCACGCTGCTGAGCAGGTCTCTTTGACTGATCCCTCTGTTCCATCTCCTGTGTCCTCCTGGACGTTGTCTTCTTCTCCTTGTCCCTCTGTGGCTGGTAACGGTAGCCAGGATTGTCTATGCTGTGTTGGATTGCCAGACCTTCGGCTGCCATGCAAAATGGCTTATGCTCCTCATCGCTCATCAGTCTCCACTTGGTCCCCAGAATCTTGGAGATGCTGGCATTGCGAATGTTCGGCTTCTCATTCATGAGGCGCCTCCTCTCTCTCTTGGCCCAAACCATAAAAGCGTTCATCGGCCTCTTGATGTGTTCCTGTTTGGGTTCTGATGGGTCAAGAGCTACTTCATCCAGCTGAGCTTGTGCCATGGTTTCTGAAGATGTTAAGAACAAAGTAATCCTCGGCAACTGCCAAGAGAATCTGGATCTGATATTCTGAGACTGAACTTGTATAACTTTCACAGAGCTCTCTCGGCCAGTCAGCAGTCATTCCAGGTAGTAACTGAATTTATATGTAAAATGATCTTCTGTGAAAGCAGGGAGGGACTTGTATCATGTGAAGACCTATTTCTTTCTTATGTGTACATTTGATTTCACCCCACAGATACAACTTTGAGCTTTGACCACAGACTCCCAGGATTCAGATGACCCTCAGTGATGCTAATTTATTCTCATCAGGACTCTCTATAGAGGTGGATTTAAGTCGTCAGGAGGTGACAAAAGCAGACACAGAAACTTACGCCTGTCATGGCAAGTGTGAAGGGCCAGGCTAGAATTTTAAAAGACCCAGAGGAGCCTTGTCATAGTGGGATACCAACTTGTTTCAATTAAAGATCACACCTCAGAGTCTGCTGGAATGTTTAAACCACCTACAATATTCTTAAACCACCTACAATATTCATGTGTTGCCATTTTTAAAAGTAAATGTAAATATGATGAAGAGAAACTGAATGTACACAAGTTTTAAGAAAGAAGGCAGTTAGAAATGTGAAAATTTTAGGCTTGTAATAATTCATGTTCAACCTAAATTTAACTTCTACATTTTGAATTTGTAATCTTTCTCGCGTAATTAAATTGTACAATTTACAATTGTTGATTAGTCTGAGGGTGTCTGGGTGGGTGTCTTCACATCTTTCCACATTAATGAGCTGACAGCTGTTCCTAAGCAGATAGTAGGAAGAGACAGAAACTCTACAGGTGTGAACAGTCAGTTCTTCTTGCCTGGACACAGCAGGGGGCTGCTGAGACTGCGAGGTGGTTTCTACCTGAAATAAGTAAGAAAAACAAAGGTTTAATCCATTCAAATGTGTCTCAGCATCAATGTAAAGCATTGCTTATATGAGAGGGGGCTGAAAAGTTCATAGGCTGACCATGACGCAGTGGTCAAATTAGACCAAATGTGGCTTAATAAAGTGATGCATCGTAGTACTGGTAGACTTTATGCTGGTTAGAAATTTGCGCCTCACTTGAACTTGTCACGCCGCGCCGTTCATCAGCGGCGCCACCTGCTCACACACCTGATCCTCATCAGCGGCGAAGGATAAAAGCCACCTCGCCCGGAGGCTCGGCCTGAAGCCGTCAGACTTCGTTCCCTCACCGCCGTGAGCATTCCTTTCTTCAGCATCGCTATTCTGGGTAAGAACCCTTACCTCCTTTTCCAGTCTGCTCCCCTGTGCACAGGTGGATTCCCCGGCGGCGGACCTCTCCGTTCCATCGCCCATCCTTCGCTGCTGCACGGAGCTCTCCAGGTGGCTGTCTCCCGGGCTACGTTCCCCTTGCTGTGCCAGCTATCCTGACAACTCAAGTAAGATCTTCTCTTGCCATAATTCATCCTGTGTTGGTGTATGCCCGTCACCCTCTCCCTGTGCTCTCTCCATAGGGTTGCTCGGCCGAACGGTCATCTGCCTCTGTGCCTGAAGCAGACGCCACCACCAACACATCTGCATCCCGCAGACACACACTCATTCACCCCTGCTGTTAATAAACTATTTGAACTACTCTAAGCCTGTGTGTGCGTGTCTCCTGAGCCGTGCGTTATGTCAGTACGGCTTCAGGAGAGCGGCTCGGCGGACGGCGGGCTCGCACACCGGCTTACCACTCTCGAGGCTAGAGTGGATCAAATTGCTTATCAACAGCAGGTTATCCTGAATCAATTGATAACTATCACTGGCCGATTGGACCGCCTGGACCCCCAGCAGCCGTTCCCCCCGGCTCCTCAGGGTGGCGCAGCTCCTGCTGTTCCGGTGGCCGTCCAGCCAGCTCCAGTGGCACCGGCCCGACTCACACCAATTCCGACCCCCGCCCGCTTTAGCGGAAAGCTCGGTGGAGCGCGGGGGTTTGTGATGCAGTGCGAGTCCGTGTTTGACCGTGTGCCCGGAGACTTTCCCTCAGATCACAGCCGGATCGGCTACATAGGGAACCTCCTGGAGGGGCGTGCTTTAACTTGGGCCTACGCTATTATGGCGAGACCCAGTTATGCCACCCTCACCTATGCCGAGTTCGTGAGGCGCTTCCTGGAGGTGTTTGATCACTCCCGTTCCGAGGCGGTCCAGGTCGATCGGCTTCTCGCTCTCCAGCAGGGAAGCCGGTCGGCCGCGGATTATGCCATCGAATACCGGGTAGCGGCGGAGGAACTGGGCTGGGAGGAGCGCTCCCTCTGCGGCCTGTTTCTCCGCAGCCTCAATAGTGATCTGAGGGATGAACTGGCTGGACGGGATATCCCCGGAACGTTAGCGGAGCTAACCTCATTAGCGATCAGCTTGGACAACAGGCTGCGCGAGCGCTCCTCAGGACGGAAGCCGTCTGCTTCTCGCCCTCGAGGAGTTCCGCTACGCCTGCCCCAAGCTCGCCCCCTGGCGACGCCGCCACCATCGTGCCCCGAGGAGTCGGAGCCGATGGTGACGGGCTGGGCAAAGCTCTCCTTGGCAGAGAGACAGCGCCGCCGTGAGTTGGGTCTCTGCATGTATTGCGGAGACAATCAACACACGGTAGAGCTTTGCCCACAAAAGCCAAACAGTGGGGTCCGCGAGTCACTGTAGGGGGCCTCGCGGACGTCAATCGGCAAAGTCCCCTCACTCAATTAAAGCTGCCCATCCGTTTTTGCCACAATTCCACTGGGCACCTCACCCACGCACTGGTGGATTCGGGCGCAGAGGGCAGCTTCATTTCACAAGGCCTGGCAACCCGATTGGGCATCCGCTGTCAGGCGCTCAAACACCCCATCTCCCTGGTCCATCTCTCCCGTGCCTCCCTTGGGAGAGTTACCCATCAAACCATTCCTGTCCCAGTCATCATCTCAGGGAACCACCGGGAGGAAATGGTTTTCTACGTCCTGCCCAACTCTGTGTCGCCCGTCATCCTGGGGTATCCCTGGCTACGCCTCCACAATCCTGTCCTGGACTGGAGGTCAGCTGGGGTGTCGGCGTGGAGTACCTTCTGCATGGGCACCTGCCTTCAGTCCGCTGCCTGCTCCCCGTCCGCGGCTCCTCCTGTGGCGGATACAGCACCCCCGGACCTGTCACTGGTGCCCCCAGATTTTCACGACCTGGGTATGGTATTCAGCAAGTCAAAAGCTATGTCTCTTCCCCCGCATCGACCATATGACTGTGCCATCAATCTCCGCCAGGGGGCCCCCCTGCCATCTGGTCGGCTCTACAGCCTGTCGGCGCCGGAGAAGGAGACTATGAATACGTACCTGAAGGAATCACTGAGCGCTGGGATTATCCGCCCATCGTCATCACCCGTGGGGGCGGGGTTTTTCTTTGTAGGGAAGAAGGACGGTTCCCTCCGTCCCTGTATTGACTACCGAGCACTTAATGACATCACTGAGAGGGACCGTTACACCCTGCCCCTCATGGACACTGCCTTCCACTCCCTCCAGGGGGCGACCTGGTTTACCAAGCTGGACCTCCGCAGCGCTTACCACCTCGTCCGGATCCGGGAGGGAGATGAATGGAAAACAGCCTTCCGTACCCCGAACGGCCACTTTGAGTATCTCGTCATGCCGTTCGGGCTGACCAACGCTCCTGCCGTCTTTCAGCGCCTCATCAATGACGTCCTCCGGGATTTCATCGGCCTCTTCGTGTTCGTCTACCTGGACGACATTCTGATCTTCTCTCAGTCCAGAGACGAGCACCGGATCCATGTGAGGCGGGTCCTTCAAAGACTGCTGGAGAATCGTTTGTACGTGAAGGCTGAGAAGTGCGAGTTTTACGCTAGGACCACATCCTTCCTGGGATTCATCATCGCCCAAGACCAGGTGCTCCCGGACCCAGAGAAGGTGAAGGCGGTGGTGGAGTGGCCTACTCCCGCATCTCGGAAGCAGGTGCAACAGTTTGTTGGCTTCGCCAATTTTTACTGCCGTTTTGTCCCGAATTTCAGCTGGATCGTCGGACCACTGACCCGCCTCACGTCCCCGAAGGTCCCGTTCCGGTGGACCGAAGAGGTCGATGCTGCCTTTAAGGCGCTGAAGGCGGAGTTCTCCTCCCCCCGGGTCCTTCGCCAGGTCGACCCCGCGCTGCAGTGCATTGTGGAGGTGGACGCATCGGACACGGGAGTGGGAGCAGTGTTATCCCAGCAATCACCGGACGATGGCGCCAAGCGACCGTGCGCCTTCTTCTCCCGGCGCCTGTCCCCGGCGGAGAGGAACTATGATGTGGGGGACAGAGAGCTCCTGGCCATTAAACTCGCCCTACAGGAGTGGCGCCACTGGTTAGAGGGGGCGGACCTGCCGTTTGTGGTCTTGACGGACCATAAGAATTTAGAGTATCTACGATCTGCCAAGCGCCTGAATGCCCGCCAGGCGCGCTGGTCTCTGTTCTTCGCCAGGTTCCGGTTCTCTATCACCTTCAGGCCAGGCTCCAAGAACGGCCTGCCTGACGCCCTCTCTAGACAGTTCACCCCCGCGGGGGCTGAGGAGACGCCCCACACTATCCTGCCCAGGTCGTGCGTCGTGGGAGCTATCTCTTGGGACATTGTGGACAAGATCCGGAAGGCACAGGAGGTGGAACCTGATCCTGGCGGCGGACCGGAGGGAAGACTGTTCGTTCCGTCTGCGGTCCGAGGAGAGGTCATCCACTGGCTCCACACCTCCCGGCTCACCTGTCATCCCGGCACCTCTCGGATGATCAGCCTCCTCCAACGGTCCTTTTGGTGGCCGGGCCTGCGGAGGGATGCAGCCCGCTACGCCCGGGCTTGTCCAATTTGTGCCACCAGCAAGTCGGGAAACGCCCCTCCAGCGGGTCTGCTCCAGCCTCTGCCCGTCCCTGGCAGGCCATGGTCGCACATCGCACTGGATTTCGTCACCAGGCTCCCAGCTTCCAACTCATTCGACACCATCCTGACCGTCGTGGACCGTTTCTCCAAGGCGGCACACTTCATCCCCCTGCGAGGTCTCCCTACCGCCCTGGAGACGGCGGGCTTCCTCGTCCAACACGTGGTCAGGCTGCATGGGATCCCGGTGGACGTGGTCTCGGACCGGGGCCCCCAATTTTCATCCGAGGTTTGGAAATCCTTTTGCAACGCCATCGGAGCCAAGGTGAGCCTCTCCTCCGGCCATCACCCCCAGTCTAACGGGCAGTGTGAGAGGACCAATCAGGAGCTGGAGGCTGCGCTCCGCTGTGTTGCAAGATCCAAGCCGACATCATGGAGCAACCATCTCGCCTGGGTGGAGTACGCCCACAACACCGCCCGCTCTTCTGCAACGGGGATGTCCCCCTTCAAGGCGTCCCTGGGTTACGACCCCCCGCTGCTTCCAGCGCAGGAGAGCGAGGTAACTGTTCCGTCAGTTAGGGCGCACGTGAGGCAGTTCCGCTCCACCTGGGCCGCCGTGCGTCATGCGCTTTTACGCACAGCGGAGCGCAACAAGACCGTGGCGGACCGACGTAGAAGACCTGCCCCGGCGTACAGAGTTGGGCAACTTGTCTACGTTTCCACCCAGGACGTCACCCTAAAAGGCGAGAGGAGAAAGCTGGCACAGCGCTTCATGGGTCCCTTCCCCATCACCCGGATCATCAACCCGGTGGCTGTGCACGTGGCTATTCCCCCCTCCCTCCGCATCCATCCCACCTTCCACGTATCAAAGGTGAAGCTGGCAGTCACCGACCCCCTTTGCCCTCCTCCTGCAGCGCAACCCGCGCCCCGGATGATTGGTGGCCACCCGGCCTGGTCCGTCTCCTCCATCCTGGACTCCCGGCGCCGGGGTCGTGGGTTGCAATACTTGGTGGACTGGGAGGGCTATGGGCCCGAGCATCGACAATGGGTGCCCCCGTCGTTTGTGTTGGACCCATCGCTCATCGCGGACTTCCACCGAGCGCACCCGGATAAGCCATCGCCAGGAGGCGCTGCTAGAGGGGGGAGTACTGTCACGCCGCGCCGTTCATCAGCGGCGCCACCTGCTCACACACCTGATCCTCATCAGCGGCGAAGGATAAAAGCCGCCTCGCCCGGAGGCTCGGCCTGAAGCCGTCAGACTTCGTTCCCTCACCGCCGTGAGCATTCCTTTCTTCAGCATCGCTATTCTGGGTAAGAACCCTTACCTCCTTTTCCAGTCTGCTCCCCTGTGCACAGGTGGATTCCCCGGCGGCGGACCTCTCCGTTCCATCGCCCATCCTTCGCTGCTGCACGGAGCTCTCCAGGTGGCTGTCTCCCGGGCTACGTTCCCCTTGCTGTGCCAGCTATCCTGACAACTCAAGTAAGATCTTCTCTTGCCATAATTCATCCTGTGTTGGTGTATGCCCGTCACCCTCTCCCTGTGCTCTCTCCATAGGGTTGCTCGGCCGAACGGTCATCTGCCTCTGTGCCTGAAGCAGACGCCACCACCAACACATCTGCATCCCGCAGACACACACTCATTCACCCCTGCTGTTAATAAACTATTTGAACTACTCTAAGCCTGTGTGTGCGTGTCTCCTGAGCCGTGCGTTATGTCAGAACTGGTGCTGCAAAACATCATCATGTCATATGATCTTAAAACTTCACAGGAGCAAGTCCACGAAAGCCCTGAGTATTCCAGCAAATTTCCATAAACAGCATATGCAAAGAAAATCAAATTCTTTCTTTACTGAATGGCAGCAGAAAATTTAAAGTCCCCCTGGCAGAACACCAGAATTTTAAGAGGTTAAACTTGCAACTTTTTTCTCCTCAATTTAGTTTTTTTTTCTTGTCAATTTGCACATTTTTTTCTCAAAAAATTGCAACTTTGTTCTTGTAAATTTGCAACCTTTCTAATAAAAAAATTGCAACTTTATGCTTGTAAGTTTGCAACTTTTTCTCAAAAATGTGCAACTTCTTTCTTGTAAATGTTTTTTTTCTCAAAAATTTGAAACTTTTTTCCTGTAAATTTACAACTTTTTCTCCTTAATTTGCAACTTTATTTGTGTAAATCTGACATTTTTTCTCAAAAATTTGCAACTCTTTCTTGTATTTTTTAAACTTTTTTTCTCAAATATTTGCAACTTTTTTCCTATAAATCTGCAGCTTTTTCCTCCTCAATTTGTAACTTTATTCTTGTCAATTTGAAACTTTTTTCAAACATTTGCAACTTCTTTCTTGTATTTTTAAAAACTTTTTTCTCAATTATTGCAACTTTTTGCTATAAATTTGCAACTTTTTTTCTAAATAAAATTAGCAACTTTTTTCCTTTAAATTTTTTTAACCCCTTAGTATTCCAGCTAGTTTCTGGAATACGAAGGGGTAACTAACAGAGGTGCATTATCTAAAGTCAATTCTGATCATGACAGTTTAAGACGGGTTTTGCGCTGACCAAAGCCCGTGTGTGTGAGCCAAAATGCACATGATAGTAATGCTGCTTGGTAATAAGGACATCAATCACAGCTGATGCCCACTTAGTTATGTTAGAAAGAACAAACAGTGAAGAATGGTCTGAAAGAACAGCTGAATGGTTTAATGTAGTGTGCACAGTGACATGGTTAGGGACCAAGGAGACAGACGCTGACACGAGTAGATATTAGACAATTATTCTTTATTGATATAATGTGTGTGTAGTGCATGAGTGAGTGAGTGCGTGGCTGTCTGGTCACAAGAGCTGAGCGTATCCTGCGGCGACCTGGCAACCCTGGAACACACAAGCACAAACAATTACTGCTGTTCGTTAGGATGAGAGACTTGAAGCTTGTGATGCTTACATGCAGGCGCCACAGAGTAAATCCTGCTGGCTCTGAGTGCCCGCGCGATGTGGTGCTCGTGGTGCTCGATGTAGCGGAGGTGAGGAGGAACTCCGAGGAGGAGGAGATGGTGTCCCGTCAGCTGGGGAGGTTAGTCCGCTACCAGGGAGGTCCACCTGTGCACAGGGGAAAAGGCTAGGAGAGGATGAGTGCTGAGGTTGCTTACTTGGCTTGGCTTGACGTGATGTCCTGGTCTTGGCTTTGGCTTGAGGTCGTAATCTCAGCCCATTGCTGGGCAAAGGCGACAGATGACTCCGTGCCGAGCAATCTGCGGTTCTGGCTTTTAAAGCCCGCTGATTGCCTCCTCCCGGTGTGTGCGCAGCTGATGATGATGATGATGACGATGATGGCCCAGCGGCTGCCATGACAGTACTCCCCCCTCTAGAGGTGCCTCCAGGCACCTGCCCAATCCTACCTGGATGCGCCCGATGGAAATCGCGGATCAGCTGTTTGTCGAGGATCAACGCTGGGCGAATCCAGGAGCGATGCTCAGGACCAAACCCCTCCCAGTCCACCAAATACTGAAGGCCCCGACCCCGCCGGCGGACATCCAAGATGGCAGTCACCCCCCAGGCCGGATGGCCGTCGATCATCCTCGGGGGGGGCAGGAGCCGCGGGGGGGTGGGCACAGAGGGTCAGAGATGCACGGCTTGACCTGGGAGACGTGAAAGGTGGGGCAGATGCGCATGGAAGGGGGGAGAACAAGACGCACAGACACAGGGTTGACAATACGAGAAATGACATAAGGGCCGATGAAGCGCTTGGTTAATTTGCGCTTCTCGGCCGGCACACTGATGTTCCTAGTGGACAACCAAACTTTCTGACCCACCTTATAGTCCGGGGCAGGTCTCCTGTGGCAGTTGGCCACCTAAATGTTGCGTTCCGTGGTCCTCAGAAGGGCTCTGCGGGTGATGGACCAGACCCGCCGACAACGCCTGGCATGGACCTGCACTGAAGGAACCGCTACCTCCTTCTCCTCCTCCGGGAACATTGGTGGATCAAATCCTAGTGACGCCTTGAAAGGGGACATCCCCATAGCAGAGGACACCGTGGTGTTATGAGCATACTCAATCCAAGGTAGGTACGTGCTCCAAGTAGAGGAGCAGGAGGAGATGACAGAGCGCAGCGCAGCCTCCAGCTCCTGATTCGCACGCTCGCACTGGCCGTTGCTCTGCGGGTGGTACCCAGAGGAGAGGCTAGCCGTGGCCCCCAGCACCGTGCAGAACGCCTTCCAGACTTGGGATACAAACTGTGGTCCTCGGTCCGAAACGATGTCAGCGGGGATTGCGTGAAGACGGACCACATGTTGGACGAGAAGGTCCACCGTTTCCCGTGCCGAAGGCAGGCCTCGGAGAGGCAGAAAATGGGCCGCCTTTGAAAAACGGTCCACTATCATCAAAACTGTCGTGAAATGATCAGAGGGAGGTAGGCCGGTTACGAAGTCCATGGCTACGTGGGACCAGGGGCAAGAAGGAACGGGCAAAGGGTACAGAAGACCCGCCGGGGGTGATGATGATGTTTTCCCAGTAGCGCACTGGGCGCAGGCCTGGACATAGTTGTTGACATCCTTTCTCAACCCTGGCCACCAGAAGGTCCTCTGGAGAAGATCAGTGGTTCGGCCCACTCCCGGATGGCATGCCAGCTTGGACGCGTGGCCCCATTCAATTACCTGACCCCTGACAGAGCGGGGAACGAACAGACGCCCCGGGGGGCCCCCACCCAGATCAGGCTCCATCTCCTGTGCTCTTCTGACCTTTTCGCGGATCCCCCAAGACAGCGCACCCACCACACAAGAGGACGGCAGGATGGTCACCTCCTGCTCATCGGTGGATGGTGCGTCGAACTGCCGCGAGAGGGCGTCAGGCTTGCCATTCTTGCTCCCCGGCCGGTAGGTGATGGTGAAATTAAACCGGCCGAAGAAAAGAGACCAGCGGGCCTGGCGTGCGTTCAATCGCTTGGCCGTCCTGAGGTACTCAAGGTTACGGTGGTCAGTCCAAACGACGAACGGCTGGGCAGCCCCCTCCAGCCAGTGTCTCCACTCCTCCAGGGCGGGTTTCATGGCTAGCAGCTCCCTGTCTGCAATGCAGTAATTTCTCTCAGCGGGCGTCAGGCGGTGGGAGAAGTATGCACATGGTCGAATCTTGCCATCCACTGGAGAGCGCTGGGAGAGAACGGCCCCAACCCCCGAATCCGAAGCGTCCACCTCCACCAGGCACTGCAGCTCCGGGTCCATCTGGGTCAGCACACGGGCCGAAGCGAACTCCTCCTTCAGTCTCCCGAACGCTGCGGCAGCCTCCTCATTCCAATGAAAGGGGACCTTAGGGGAAGTGAGAGCGGTCAGGGGACGGGCAATGTTCCCAAAATTGGGCACGAAGTGACAGTAGAAATTGGCGAAGCCCAGGAACCCCTGTAGCTGTTTCCTGGACGTGGGCGTGGGCCAATTGACCACCGCCTTGACCTTGGCCGGGTCGGGGAGCACCTGATTCCGGGCGATGATAAACCCAAGAAAGGAGGTCCGGTCAGTGTGAAATTCGCACTTTTCTGCCTTGACGAACAGCTGGTTCTCCAGGAGGCGCTGCAGGACCCGTCGCACATGCACCTGGTGCTCCTCCAACGTGCGTGAGAAGATGAGGATGTCATCGAGGTAGACGAACATGAAGGAGTTGAGAAAATCCCGGAGAACGTCATTTATCAAGTGTTGGAACACGGCCGGAGCATTGGTTAACCCAAACGGCATCACCAGATATTCGAAGTGGCCGCTTGGGGTCCTGAAAGCCATCTTCCATTCATCGCCCTCTCTGATGCGCATCAGGTGGTAGGCGTTCCGCAGGTCTAGCTTAGTGAACCAGGACGCCCCCTGGAGGGAGTCAAAGGCGGTGTTCATCAAAGGCAGTGTATATTTGTCCTTGACCGTGATTTCGTTGAGGCCCCGGAAGTCGATGCAGGGGCACAGCGAACCGTCCTTCTTTCCCACGAAGAAGAACCCTGCACCCACGGCTGAGGACGAAGGACGAATAATTCCGGATGCCAGAGACTCCTTGATGTATGTATCCATGGCCTCACGCTCCGGGGCGGATAGGCTGTATAGGCGGCTCACCGGGAGAGGGGTCCCAGCCTTGAGGTTGATAGTAACAGTCATAAGGACGGTGGGGGGGAAGGGACAGTGCCCGTGACTTGCTGAACACTGGCCCCAGGTCATGGTAGGCTTCAGGTACCTTGGACAGGTCCGGGGGTGGCGTCGAAGGTAGAGGCACCGAGACCGAGGGGGCACACGCCGCAGATTAGAGGCAGGCACTCAGACAGAATGAACTCCACGCTGTAATACTCCTAGCTTGCCAGTCAAAGGTGGGGTTATGAAGCCGGAGCCAGGGGTACCCCAGGATGACGGGTGAGGAGGAGATGGGCAAAATCAGAAACCGAATTTCCTCTCGGTGATTCCCAGAGACTATTATAGACACAGGGGCCATCTGATGGGAAACAGATGTCAAAGACGCCTTGGATAAGGTGACGAGATTGACTGGAGGACATAGAGGTTGACAGCTGAGGCCCATCTGGGTTGCCAGGTCTCTGGAGATAAAGTTTTGCTCAGCTCCAGAGTCAACTAAGGCATGTGTGGAGTGTTCTTTGTGTTTATGGAGTAGCCTAATAGGGATGCGGCAACTAGTGAGGGGCTTTTTCTGGTTCTTGTCCGTGAATCCCCCTACTGTGATCCACGGACCTCCCCTTTTAACCGGTTCGGGCATTCAGCAACCCCATGAGACCCACTGCCACAATAAAAACATAGGCCCAGATCCCTGCGGCGCTGTCTTTCAGCCGCTGAAACTCCCGATTGCCCTATAATCATATCCTCCTGCTCCGGAAGTTCCTCTGACGGGGGGAGAGCGAGGAGGGAAGTCCTAGCGGAGCGAGGGCGGGGTTTACTCGAATGAGGGGCTGTCCGCCGTTCGGCTGCTCGCTCCTTTAGCCTACTATCCAAGTTGATGGTGATGGAAATTAACTCCCCTAACTTGTCTGGTTTGTCCCGTGCCGCTAGCTCGTCTTTCAGCTCGGAGCTAAGACTGCAGAGAAAGATACCACAAAGCGCTGGCTCCCCCCACCCAATCCCAGTGGCTAACACCCGGAAGTCAATGGCGTAATCGGCGGCAGATCTACTGCCCTGCCAAAGGCTTAACAGCCGTTCGGTTAACACCGCACCCCGGTCTGTATGATCAAACACCTCCATAAACTCTGCCACGAACTGCTGGTAAGTCAAAACAGGATAACTTGGTTTAGCCATAATTGTGTAAGCCCAGTCTAAGGCTCTACCCCCCAACAGGTTGGTGATGTACCCTATTTTACTCTGATCAGTGGCAAAGTCCCCCGGGACGCGGAGAAACACTGACTCACATTGGAGTATAAACCCTCGCGCTTCCCCGAGCTTTCCGCTAAAGCCGGTGGGGGTTGGCACGGGAGTGAGACGATGTGTAGATGGTGCATTCGCTTGGCTAGTAGGAGCAGCTACGGGGGCTGGAAAAGCCCCGGTCGCCGGGGGAAACATCTGGTGTCCTTCCAGACGGTCCAGCTGACTGTTAACCTGTGTTAATTGGTTTAGAATGACTGTCTGCTGGTGTGCAATCATATCTACTCGAGCGCTAAGAGTGTTTAGGCGGTGCGACAGCGCGCTGTCAGCTGGGTCAACATGACGGAGTCGTACTGACATGGTTAGGGACCCAGGAGACAGACGCTGACACGAGTAGATATTAGACAATTATTCTTTATTGATATAATGTGTGTGTAGTGCATGAGTGAGTGAGTGCGTGGCTGTCTGGTCACTGGAGCTGAGCGTATCCTGTGGCGACCTGGCAACCCTGGAACACACAAGCACAAACAATTACTGCTGTTCGTTAGGATGAGAGACTTGAAGCTTGTGATGCTTACATGCAGGCGCCACAGAGTAAATCCTGCTGGCTCCGAGTGCCCGTGCGATGTGGTGCTCATGGTGCTCGACGTAGCAGAGGTGAGGAGGAACTCCGAGGAGGAGGAGATGGTGTCCCGTCAGCTGGGGAGGTTAGTCCGCCGCCAGGGAGGTCCACCTGTGCACAGGGGAAAAGGCTAGGAGAGGATGAGTGCTGAGGTTGCTTACTTGGCTTGGCTTGACGTGATGTCCTGGTCTTGACTTTGGCTTGAGGTCGTAATCTCGGCGCATTGCTGGGCAAAGGCGACAGACGACTCCGTGCCGAGCAATCTGCGGTTCTGGCTTTTAAAGCCCGCTGATTGCCTCCTCCCGGTGTGTGCGCAGCTGATGATGATGATGATGACGATGACGGCCCAGCGGCCGCCATGACACACAGATGCAATGCAGACATGAATGGGTTTGACACTTGAGGAAAAGAGGATGATGCTTGTGCAAACTTTCAGAAACTTTCATTAATGATGATGTGGAAGTCGCTCTCAGCTGTGGGGAGATGGAGTTCTCCCTCTCCTGTTGCTTTCACCGACCGAGGGTCTCCCCCTATCTGTCCTGGGTAGGAGGGAAGGATGTGATCTGACACCTTGTTCATTCACTTATTCCTGTAAAAATAAAGATATTAATACCTAATAAGTCCTTGATGAAAACGAAAATCGCCCCCCCCCCCCCCATGTGCCGCGCATCACCTTGGAACACACTGGCACACATGCTCCCTGTTCGTTCATTATTTCCCGAAAAAAATCCTACATTAATGCCTAATCTCTACTGGCCCGGCATAGTTATCATTACAATACCTTTTTTTACACCTCCGTTACACAGCAATGGTGAGTTAAATTTGTGTTTATTTTGAAAACAAATCCTTATCTCGAAATTCTGGCAAATTAAAGGTTGAGAAAATATGGTGATACAATGATACAAGCCTTTAGTTCCACTTAATTTTGACTGGGTGAGCGTCCAGTTTATAAAACAGGCTTAAAGCCAAAAAGCATAAACAGGTATGTTGGCTTCACATTTACAAACCTAATTTTTGAATGAAATGCAAGATTTGCTTTGATCAGAAAAGAGGACTTTGGCCCACAGACCGTGGTTCCTCAGCAGACAGCCTGGAGAGGCAGAAACCACACAGGCGCCAGCAGTCATTGCTTTGTAAACGGAACCCAGCAGGGAGCTGAATTGAGCTTGAAATGAGTCAGAAAAAAACACAAAGTTTATTCCATTCAAATGTTTCTAATGGCCATCTTTTTGTTATGTGCCCTCACCTTCAATCTGAAAGTGCCTCTCACCCCCAGCAGCCCCCTGCTGGCTTCCAGGTTAAAAAAAAAAAAAACACAAAAAATAGCGTTTCTGCCTGCAGCTGTGTGCTCATTAAAATGGAAAAATGTGGAGACATTCACGTCTAACCAGTAACTGCATTAACTGCAGTGAAGGTTTCTGCAGCGGCAGTTTTAAAGGTTTTCTCAAAGAAAGTTAGCAAACACAAGTTGACATAAAGAAAATCTAGTGTTGGGCTGTATGGATAAAGATATATAAATGTAAATATTTTAGACCCATTGTAGTGCTTCCTTTTATAATTGAGCAATACAAGTACAAAACACCTCCCACACTTGAAGCCAGGGCGACACAGCGGTGACAGAGCGGTGGCTAAACTTTGATTGGTAAAAATTACATATTTTGACTGAGCGACTCCACATTTGGGGATGCATACTCTCAGTTAAGTCTTCAGTCTCTGAAGACAGTGGAGATGATTGTAGACTTCAGGAAAGTCACTACTCCTCTGCCCCCCCTCACCCTCTCAGGCTCTCCCATCACCACTGCTGATTCCTTCCGCTTCCTAGGCACTACCATCTCCAGGGACCTCAAATGGGAGCTGACCATCAGCTCACTCATCAAAAAAGCCCAGCAGAGGATGTTCTTCCTGCGGCAGCTGAGGAAGCTCAAGCTACCCACCAAGATGTTAGTGCAGTTCTGCACAGCCATCATCGAGTCCATCCTCACCACCTCCATAACCGTGTGGTACGCAGGAGCCACTGCCAGGGACAGACTAAGGCTGCAGCGCGTCGTGCGCACTGCTGAGAAGGTGATCGGCTGCAAGCTCCCATCTCTCCAGGATCTGTACATCTCCAGGACCCGGAGGCGTGCTGGCCGGATCATAGCCGATCCCTCACACCCTGGTCACGTACTGTTTGCCCCCCTCCCCTCTGGTAGAAGACTTCGGTCCATCCAGACTAAAACCTCCCGTCACATGAACAGCTTCTTCCCCTCTGCCATTAGACTGCTGAACACTAAGTGACTTATTGACTCTCGTGCACCATGTACAGCAGCTCAACCAGACTCATGTCAATCATCACTGTTTTTCTTCCTGCATTACCGACTGCACTACATAGTTCTCCACAGTATCTGCTGCTGGCTAATATATATTTTAACTGTTGACCAGTATCACTTAATCTTATCCTACACTTTATTACATGTATAGTTTATTTCTCTTATCCTATCATGTTTAATGTTGCAGCATTGTACCGAGACAAATTCCTAGTTTGTGTACTACATGAACAATGGCAATAAACCTGATTCTGATTCTGATTCTGATTCATTCTGACTGCTGAGGCCACAGTAAAAACAAATGATTTTAAACGTAACCCAGCCATTATAAAATCTACTTTACTGAAGTGCAGCTACATGAAAATTAATGGGGTTAAATACAACAACAAAGTACTTTTTTGTCACATTCCACCACTGGCTTTTGCAACAAGGGTATTTCCAAAATATGTTTTAAACTTGCTTTAATTAACCACCACCCTTTTCTCTTTTGTCGTCTAGGCAAAGGGAAAACGATTCACCCCAAACTGGACCTTGTGTCACTATTTATAGAGATGCAAGCTGAAGATCACTGAACTGGGTCCAGCTTGAGCGGCACATCCAATTGCTTCTCAGTGAGGCAGCGTGGCTGGTGTGTGTGGCCCATTCTATTTTTTTATTTTTTTTTACAGTTTGAATTTTGCACATTCTAAATAATATGGAATTTGCTGCTGATTGTAATAAACAATTTAGTGACATGTGTTTGCATCATGATTTTCTATTTTGTCTGTTAAAACACTGGTGGGAAAAGAATCAACCGTACAAACCATTTATCAGTGACTTTGAAAATAATGGCTCATTTTTAAGAAAAAGTAACCAAAACCATTTATTTTATTTACTGAAGACTATATTGTTGGATGTGCCAGTGCAGAAGACACTGCACACTTTAATGATAGTACCAGCATATGGAGGAATTCTGGGCCATATTAGAATCTGGATTTTCTAACAATCGGGTAGGGCAGGGGTGTCCAATCATGTGCCATGGAGGGCTAAGACCCTGCAGGCTTTACCTCCAACTAGTGTCTTCAACAGCAGATTCCACTGAATTTCTTCCACTGATTGCTGATCAGTGAAAACACCTGCTGAAGAGACTGGGTAGAAGAGAGAACCTGCAGGGTCTTGGCCTTCCATGGCACATGATTGGACACCCCTGGGTTAGGGTTTAATGGGATTTAACATTTTAACACAAACTGCTTTATGGTTCATAATTCTGTTGGCAGACTTGCACCAAACCAAAAGTGATTTCTCAAACTGCTGGATTGTTCTTAGACAGTTTTCACAATCTTTTAGCATTTAATTTATGTCACTTGGTGGAAACCTTCACACATACATAAAACAAAAATGGACACACACATGCGAAAAGTACAAAGGTTTATTGTCAAAACTCCTAGTGCTATACTAAATGAATACATGTATAGATCATTGTTGATGCAGAGGACATATATTTATACAGTACATGTATACAGTATATCCAGTAAAGCCATGTATTTCTCCATGTAACCTTGTGACGGTGTTATTTTAATTGCTTTTAATCTAGATCTAGTTTGTTTTGCCTTAAAATGCATCATAATTGTTAAATATATCTTATTATACCTAACTCAGTACTGTTTACCTGTTGAAATAGATATTTTACAGCTAATATAACCCCATAACTACCATAAGGCACCTGGAGATCATGCTTTGGTAGCTGATCCCTTTTTGTCACAACACCACAGACTCAGTGCTGCTGGAGCAGGTACATCCCATGATGTCTCAACAGTCTCTCTGTG
The DNA here is from genome assembly GCA_020510985.1 of Pholidichthys leucotaenia. Classification (NCBI taxonomy): domain Eukaryota; kingdom Metazoa; phylum Chordata; class Actinopteri; order Cichliformes; family Pholidichthyidae; genus Pholidichthys; species Pholidichthys leucotaenia. Next base: position 267,259,213 of record CM035842.1, read on the forward strand.
ATTTTCACACAGATCAGAGCAATTTGTTGCACAGGAAGCTAAATGTTTCTACAGATATTCTGAAGTTCTGCAACCACTGCGCATTTGTAAAGCTGGGGGTGACATCTCATCACTGGGAGCCTGTGTTGAACACCCAGACCCACGGTCTGAAGCAATAATTTTGCCACAAGAGAGCCATCTGAAACACACACAGATAGAATACATATTTTAGTACCTAATAGCGATAACTTGCCGACTTTACAATGTAGTACGGCGGACTTTAAGCAAAGTAGCATTCGCAATCATTAGCTTACCTCATGTAATGTAGTTCATATCCTGATGTCTTCCGCTTTATACTGCTCTATATGGCTTCCTAGACGCTCCAGTACTTTTCCAGAGTGTGTCGTCTTGCTGCCTATAGCCTTCTCTGGCTCTCCTTTTTTGCCTTTACTCTGGCAAAAAAGCCAGAGACCCAGTCACCTCGTATCCTGCCATCTTGTGTTTTGCCTGGGTCACTTGTTTTACGTCACGGGAGGGTTGCGCCACCTCCCTGTAACAAATCCTACCTACATCAAGCAGTACTCCGGTGTAATGGAAACACAAGCAGACCGAACTGAACTGTGCTGAGCTGTACCGGGCTAAACAGGTACTAGTGGAAAAGGGCCAAGAGACTCCTAGTGCGCTCAGAGTTAGGTGACAGATCAGCTGTGGAGCTGATGGAGAGCATGTTAGCATTTATGGGGAAGAATGACGAATCCTTCTTGTTCACCCACCTCTTCCTCAGGAACCTACCTGCTACAGCGAGGGCGATCCTGGCCAACTCGCCGCTGCTGGTAACCAAGAACTACCACGCTCTGGCGCAGGAAGTGGATCGCATCATCCTCGCGACCAGAACTCTCAGCATGCATGCAACAACACCAGCATCCGGGAAAGACTCCAGCGAGGTCGAGGAGCCGTTGGTGGTGGCTGGGATGGATGCCAAAAGACGCAGGAACAGGACGCTCTGTTTCTATCACCGCTGCTTCGGCTCAAATGCCCAATGCTGTCTGCCACCGTGCCAATTCAAGAAGCCAGGGAAACACGGCCACCAGTCAGTAGCAGCTGCAACTGCTGGCGGCAGGAGCAATCTACTTTTCATCATGGACACACGTTCGGGGAGACGTTTCTTAGTGGACTCTGGCTCCCAGAAGAGCCTCATTCTGCCGGTTAGTGCAGACAGATTGGCAGGAGGCAGTGGTCCTGAGCTCACGGCTGCCAACGGATCCAACATCAGGATGTTTGGCAAACAGACGTTGACGGTGTGCTTACAAGGACACAATTACCAATGGGACTTTGTGGTGGCGGCATGTTCTGTCCCCATTTTAGGCACAGATTTTTTATGTGCTGATGGGTTGTTAGTCGATGTTGCCAACATTCGTTTAGTGGATGCTGTCTCTTTTTCCTCCTTGCCCTGCACAGCTCGGGGAGATGGGCCAACAACACAGGCAAACGTTATAGCTCCAGGGGTAAGTACCAGAATTTACTTTCACAGTTCCCAGCACTCATGGTTCTGACATTTTCTGCTATAGTAACCAAACACGGGATTGAACATTTCATAACCACAAAAGACCCGCCGGTGTTCACGCGACCTCGGCGCCTGGACGTGGTTAAACTAGCCAGTGCGCGAGGAGTTTACCAACTTAGAGCAGCTGGGCATCATTAAACACTCCAACAGCCCGTGGTAATCCCCACTACACATGGTGCCTAAGGCCGATGGGTCATGGTGACTGTGCAGCGATTTCTGGCGCGTGAACAATGCCACGGAACACAATTGGTATCTCGTCCCACACATCCAGGATTTTTCTGTGCACCTGGCCGGTACGCATGTTTTTTTTGAAAGTGGATCTGGTCCACGGTAGCCATCAGGTCCCGATGCGTGCGGAGGACATTTCCAAGACAGTGGGAATAACTCCTTTTGGCTTTTTCGAGTTTTTACGCATGCCGTTCGGGTTAAAGGGCGCGGCGCAAACCTTCCAAAGAATGATGGACACGGTGCTCCATGACCTGCCCTTCATTTTTGTCTACTTAAGACAGCATTCTGCTGGCTAGTGCGTCCGAGGAGGAGCACCTCACACATCTCAAACTAGTTTTCCAGAGGCTGGAAGCGCACAGGCTTATCGTGAACCTGGCAAAGTGCCAGTTCGGTGTGCCAATGATTGATTTTTTGGGTCACCGCATTTCACCGGAGGGCACGAGTCCGCTGCCTGATAAGATGCGTGCCATGTTGGATTTTTTGCATCCGCAGACCGTGGAGGCCCTGCAGGAATTTTTGGCCATGGTCAACTTTTAAAACCGTTTCATCCCCCAAGCAGCCCAGCTGCTGCAGCCGTTGTATGCTGCACTCAAGAAAAAGAAGCCCGTGGAAAATATCGACTGGACCTCCAAGCGAGTCCAAGCTTTTGCAAATGCCAAAACAATGCTCACTAATGCCGCTTTGCTCACCCACCCTGTCCCGTCAGCGTGGATAGCACTCACCACTGACGCGTCTGGCATTGCCATAGGGGCAGTGGTGGAGCAGTACATTTCCGATGTGTGGCAACTGCTTGCATTTTTCAGCCATACTTTGTGTGACAACTAGGGATGGGCATTCGGTGAAATTTTCTTCACCGATCATCGGGAGAATTAATGATTAATAATCGGTTAATCATTAACATTTTTAGGTACGTAACAAGGCAGGTAGACTATATTAGAACATCAGGTGCACGGAGAGCCGCACAGCTCAAATCCACCTCTCTCTCTGTTCGCTGTTGTCATGTTGGCTCGGCTCGGGAATCTCGCAAGCTGATTGGCCGAGACGTTTCACCCCGCAAGCTGATTGGCCGAGACGTTTTACCCAGCTTCTGTCCCTGCCGAGCGGCCACCCAACAAACGAAGACCGCATTCATTGCTCTATCGCTCGTGTTACTTAGTCTAGCCGCGCGGAACTTTTTGCTGTTCTCTTGTGCCATTTTGTGCAAAATAGTCTTCCCGTCGAGCCACGACGCCGCCTCCTGCAGCTTCCCTCGACGATCCTGCGCCTCTAGCACCTGAGGAGCAGTAAAGCTCTCATTAACCTGTGCAGTAAATCATTTTCATCTTGAGTTACGTATCTTGTTATAAGAATAAAAGAGTTCTAAAAACATATTTATGTACACTTTATTTACATCTACGTATGTATGTACACTTACACGTGTGTGTGTGTCTTCTACCGAATCTTCATGACCTTCTCAATAAAGTTTCTGAAAAAAAAAAAAAAAGAATCTTCACCGACCGCCATTACTCAGCGCGCAACCACTGTTGGCGGTTTCTTCGCGTAATAAGGGTGTTCCATGGACCCTGTCGATGAGGTATATTTGTATGCTGCATTGCAGTGATTGCAGTACACCTGGTCATTTTTTAAATTGAAATGGTCCCACGCAACACTTCGCCGTAATCGCTTCATGATTTGGCGATTGCCCTACGGAAGCGCGCATGTATCAACTGAGGCACGCCAGGGTACGGCGATGGTGTAATGTTGCCCCCTGGTGCCCAAATTTTGCCATTGCATTGTTTGAGGACGGCCGTGCACTAATAACCTTGGATTGTTTAAAAAAAAAAACGGTTTGTCGACGAAAATGAACTTCCTCGGTGAAATTCTTAATGATCAATTATCGGTTAATCGGTAAATTATGCCCATCCCTAGTGACAACGAATGCAAATACAGTACATTTGACAGAGTTGTTGGCCCTCCACCCGTTGACACACCACTTTCAATTTTTGCTGGAAGGGCACAAGTTCACCGTGTTCATTGATCATTAGCCGCTAACGTACCCATTGTCCAAAGTCTCGGAACAGTAGTCGACCAACATTCAGCATGTAGCCGGTAAGCTTAATGTTGTGGCCGACTGCCTGTCGTGCGCGTTAGTCTCCCTGGTCTACATGGGAATAGATTTCCCCGCCATGGCTGCAGAGCAAACCGGGGACGCGGACATTTGCGCGCTCCAGTCCGTGCTTACTGCGTTAAAACTGGAGAGCAGGGCGGTGCAAGAAGGGTGCCCTCCCTTGCTCTGCGATGTCTCCACAGGTTGCCCATGCCCAGTGGTTCCGAGCTCTTGGCGCTGTTGTATTTTTGAGTCAGTCCACTCCCTTTCACACCCCGGCATGTGTGCCTCGGTTAAACTGGTGGGGGCAAAATTTGTCTGGCCGCATTTACACAGGGACGTGAAAGAGTGGGCTGCACTGTGTGTCGCGTGTCAGTGGGCCAAAGTGCACAAGCACACCAAAGCCCCCCTCGAGCCATTCCAAATTCAGGCCAGGAGGTTCGACCACGTCCACATGGATTTGGTGGGCCCCCTCTAACAGGTTATGCGAACGTTTTCATAGGTCGCTTAAAGCAGTGCTCAGAGCTTCACTTACGAATGCAAAGTGAGTCGACCGCCTGGGTTGTGTTAGGGTTGTGCTCCGCGCATAAGGAGGATCTGGCAGCCTCCCCGGCAGAACTGTTTTTTTCTCAGCTGCTGTGGATCTCTGGGGAATTTTTACCTGAAAACCCAGCACCTGGGACCGAACTGTCTGCGCAATTATTTCACGATACAGGACCGGCCAGTGTGCGGGCCCAGTGCACCATTGTTTTCCCCACACCTTCATCCCAAAGACCTTATAGAGAGCCAAGTTCGTTTTTGTTAGGCATGACACACGCAGAACCCCGCTGCGCCCACCGTATGATGGACCGTTAAGAGCGCTGGAAACTGGGGCAAAGCATTTTGTGTTAGACTTTGGGGGGACGTAAGGAAACAGTCTGTATTGACAGGCTTAAGCCCACTTATGTGTTGGCAGATGAACAGGTGGTTTTGGCTCAAGCTCCCCAGCACGGACGCCCACCTACAGTGGCTCTGCAAATTGGTGTTCCCCCTGGAGAGAACTGTTGACAGGAGAATAGGTCTTTCCCCTCCCCACCCTTTCCCCCTCCACAGAACTGCGCGCCGGAGGCAGAGTTTGTCTCCTGCCCACCTCAACAGTAAGACGCTTCAGCCGGTCTGGCGAGTCCACGTTACAGCCGTTATGGGTGCCAGCTCAAGCCCAAGGTGCAAGAGGGTTAGAGCCCCTTCTGGGTGTTTGGGGGGGGGGGGGCTGTGTGATGGACACAGTACACATGGCACTCAACCCAAAACAAAGGGGTTGGTGGGGGAGAAGATAGTTAGGGATGCTAATGGAAAAAGGTGAGGGGAGCCAAACAAACAAAGATGTGCCTTTCGCCCCCCACCGTGCCAGGTTCACACCTGAAGATGCAGGGGTGCGAATGTATTGTACCAAGACCTGCTCTTTAATGTGTGGGTTAATGTCATGCTAATGTGTGTACATGTCTTTCATGTCTGTATGTTAATGTGTTTACCCTGTGTGCCGGAGGCGGGAAGAGAAGTGTATGAAAGAGTTCGCACAGGCATTCAGAGGGAGAGTTTTTGTGTTTTATGTTGGAAGAGGAATAAAGTTTGTGTGTCGTCGAGCTCGCTGCCTCGTCTGCTTCCATCTTCCACAATATGTGTGTGTGTGTGTGTGTGTGTGTGTTTGTATACAGGTTCAGGTTCAGGTTACTTTATTTGTACCCGTAGGTAGATTTGTTTTGCAGTCAGGTGACATCCATATTTACAAACCACAATTACATTCAACATAAACACAAACACAGACACACATGAAGCTGACTATAAACATGATAAAAATACTCAAGGCTCCATCAATCAGGACATAAGACAAAGAGATGAGAGAAAGAAAACAGAGACAAGAGAGAAGGGTCATATTAAAAAGTTAAAGACTAGTCAAAGAGGTTAAAAACTTGAAAGTCTAAAACCCAATAAAAGATTTAGAACCCAAATAAAGAACCTACAAAAATAAGTAAATATAAAATGAAGTTAATAAATTGGTAACTAAATTATGTGCAATATATTGTTACAACTTGTTCAACTCTTTGACAGCAGCAGGAACAAAGCTGTTTTTGTAGCGCTGGGTTTTACTTTTTGGGACAGCAAACCTCCGTCTGGAGGGAAGAAGCTGAAAGTGGCAGTGCAAAGGGTAAGAGTCATCATTTAAAATGGAGGTAACAATCCTCTGTACCTGTCTGGTGTACAGGGATGTCAGGCTCAACTGTGACTCACCAAGCAAACGACTGGACCATCTAACTACCTGATCCAAGGATTTCCTCTGTTTCAGTTTTATCTGACCAAACCATGACACTAAAGAAAAGGATAAAACAGATTCAATAAAAGCCCGATAAAACATTGTCATTATGGTTCGGTCAGTTTGGAAGCATGCAAGTTTCCTTAAACAATGCAAATGTTGCTGACCCTTTTTGCACACCCTTTCACAGTTCAATAATCGTCCCAAGATATTTGTAGGATTGTACACATTCAGTGGTCTGGCCTTTTAGTACAGTGACTTTGTGCCTGGGAGTTTTCCTCCTAAAGTCAATAATCATATCTTTAGTTTTTGTCGTATTCAGCTGCAGGTAGGAATCCTCACACCAGTGAACAAATTCATCAACTACTGGGCCGTGGCCACTCTCACCATCCTGGAGGAGACTGACAACAACTGAATCATCAGCATACTTCATAATGTGTCTGTTGTCATGTCTGCTCCGACACATGTTTGTGTACAGGATGACACTTCCGCCTCCCAAAGAGAGCAGACGCTTTTTTCTTCTCTCCTGCTCTGACTTATCTCCTTCCTCCTCTAACTAACTGGATCCCAGCTTGCTATCGTCTGTCTGCATGTCTCTACTGCTGATTATCGAACGAAATTATGGATTTAATAAGCTGGGCTTTGAACGCAATTGACACTATTTTTTCAACGAGGAAAAGTGCCCCGGGGGAGGTTGTTTGCCCCGCAGGAACGGCTGCTGCGGGCTATTTGAGGGACACAAGTAATTGGAAACTCTTGTGCCTGTCTGATCTTTCCATCGAAGATGTCGAAGATTTGTACGTCTTCGTAGTAATGGTCATCGGGATCGTTCTGATTGGATCTGGGATTGCCCTGGTGTACCGTAAATTGATGAAGATGGACATAGCCTCTCAAAATGCTGGCCAGGCGAGGCTTAACCATCAAATTGAAAAAAATGGAGAGGACTCTGACAGCGGCAAATGGAGAACTGTAGGAAAATGGATTACATCATGATCACGCTGAGAGCCGTCCATGAAGGATTCAACATCCAGCACTGAAGGATTAAGTACTGAATCTGTAAGAGGATATAAAGTTTCTTTCTCTGGGATCAGTACTATTCGACTAATCTGACCCCCCTCACACAAGTCCTCCAGATTATCTGCAGTTTTTTGTTTTCAAAACATTTGAGCTGCATTGACTCCACGGACAGTCAGCTGCATGGCTCAAGGACAAATGCCAGCAGCTAAGACAAAACATCTCCTGCCAAAGAGACTTTGTTGTTCTTAACTGATACAAACACCTACACTCAACACTACACCCACACTGACTCAAAACTGATGAAAAAGATCACTCACTCACTGCTCTCTTTGTGTCCTTGTGTACATTCTTGTCTGCTAACTGTGCATTGAGGGCTTTTTTTTCTTGTAATCATAATATTGATCATATATGACCGGTATTCTGACAATCAATGGTTTTTTGCTCTTTCCTATTGTGTTATCCTTTTCCTCCCTATGCATCCTGTACCCATCTGATGACAGGCGCGTTCTCAGATGCTGCCGTGTCACCGGAAATGCAGGTCGTTTTCTGTGTCAAGTCAAATCCCTCGTATGTTATCAGTCCCTGTTAATGTACTTGGCAATAAATCTTTTCTGAGTTCTGAGTTCTGAGTTCTGAAGAGTAGTGGTGACAACACACATCCCTGAGGAGAGCCAGTAGAAGAGCACATTTGGTCAGACAATGTACCATTGGCCCTTACTCTCTGTGTCCTGTTGGTTAAAAAATCCAGAATCCAACCCACCAGATTATTGCTCAAATAAAACTGTTGCAGGAGCCTTTCAGCTAAAATATGAGGTTAGATTGTATTAAAGGCGGAAGAAAAGTCCACAAATAAAAGCCTGGCATGTGTCCCATTAAAATCCAGATGTTCAAAAAGCATGTTAAACAGAGTGACAGTGGCATCCTCCACTCCTCTGTGAGGCCTATAGGCAAACTGCAGAGAATCCAATGCATGCTCAGTCTGTTTTAGGACCTCAAATCTGACCATCCATCCATCCATCTTCTTCCGCTTAATCCTTTTCGGGTCGCGGGGGGGCTGGAGCCTATCCCAGCATCTTTGGGCGAGAGGCAGGGTACACCCTGGACAGATCGCCAGTTTTTCAAAAATTTTCATTAAAATTGAAGTCAAAGCAACTGGTCTAAGGTCGTTTACTGTTTTAGGACAGCTGGATTTTGGAACGGGGACAACCACGGCATCTTTCCAGATCTTAGGCACATGTTGTGTCTGTAAGGACTTATTGAAAATGTAGTGAAATACAGGACTCAATTCATGTGCACAGGACTTTACCAATCGCCCACATATATTATCAGGGCCCTGACTTTTGTTCACTTTTACAGCACAGAATGCCCTTTTAACATCCTGCAACTCAATATTAAAGTGCTGATTGTCTTTGAGTTTCTGTTTCAAATCTTGGGTTTCTGTGCTAAAATCAAAGGAATCAAAACGACCATAAAAACAATTAAGAGCATTAACCAGCTCTGTGTCTGAATTAAAACCATCTAAAAACACACAATTACTGCCCTCTGTGCTCTGAAGGCCTGCAATAGTTTTCATACTGGCCCAGGCTGAACCAAGTTTCTTTGTTGCCATCTTGCTTTCCAACTCTGATTTATAATTCTGTTTTGCTCTTAAAGTTTCGGACTTCAGCTCTTTTGTGGCAGCCTGTAGCTCAGAAACAACCCCCTGTTTAAAGGTAAGTGCTTTCCGCTGTAAGCAGGATTTAACTGATTTTGTAACCCATGGCTTGTTGTTGGGATTTATTTTGACACGTTTATGTGGAACAATCATGTCTCTGCAGAAAGCCATGTATGAGCATGCCACGTCCACTAAAGAGTCCAAATCATCTCCGCAGGACAGGGTGAACACCTCCCAGTCCGTACAGTTAAAGCATTCCTGGAGGCAGTGCATTGAATCCTCTGTCCACACATTTATGTCTCTGGTCTTCGCCTTGCCTCTTCTGAGAGCAGTTTTATATGTGGGCAGCAAATGTACACAGTTGTGATCTGAGGATCCTAAAGGGGGAAGGGGAAGTGATTTATAGGCCCTCTCTATGGATCCATAGCACAGGTCCAATGTCTTTTTTCGCCTGGTTGGGAAGGAGACATACTGATAAAAGTTTTTAAGTGTCTTCTTTAAAGAAACATGGTTAAAATCCCCAAGAATAAAGTTTGGAGCCTCTGGGGAAATCGACTACAGCCGCTGTACCACATCAAAGACGGTGCTGGAGGCGGAGTCAGCATCCGCTCTCAGGTGAATGTACACAGTCGTTATAAAAAGTTGGGGGAACTCGCAGGGCAGATAAAAGGGGCATAGTGACACAGACAGAAGCTCCACATCTGGTGTACAGATGCGATCTCTGGCCGTGACAGATGTGCAGTACTGTTTATTAATATATAAACATACCCCCCCCCCCCAACGTTTCCCCGTTACCTCTTCCTGCCGATCTGAGCGAAGTGGGGCTCCAAAGCCGTCAATCTACACGTCCGCATCCCGGTCATGCGCCGTAAGCCACATCTCCATGTAAGCCATGACACAGCAGTTCTTGAAATCCTTCTATCGTACATTCCCTTGAATTTCATCCACTTTATTTCTCAGGGATTGTACATTCCCCATAATAATGGAAGGAAGAGGAATGCGGTTAAGCTGACGCCTCCTCAGATTTAATTTTACGCCTCCACGCTTTCCGCGTTTCCTCCTCTTGTCTCTCTTTTGCTGTGTCCATGAAAATCTCTTAAAATAAAGTCCGGCAGTTGCGGCACATACTCAAACACAGATGCTGCTTTATCCATGTTTAAATGCAGTAACATGTCTCTGGAATACTGTATTCTTCCCGGCATGACCGCGATTGCGCTTACCTCCACGACAAAGAACCAGTAGGAAAGAAACGACAGTGCAAAAATAAGGAGGAAATCCATACTGATGGAACCAGGGAGCTCTTCGTTATATAGTCCACAAACATTCAAGGACAAAAATGACACAGAGAATTTCGTTAAAACACATTAAAGTGCATAAAAACGGAAACACAGACGTCAAACTTTTTTCACCAGCTGCCAGTCACTGCGTGCACATGCGCCCCTATATATACACATATATACTGCTCAAAAAAATAAACTAACTAAAAATAAGATAACACAAGTAAACACAAAATGCAGTTTTTAAATGAAGGTGTTTATTATTAAGGGGAAAAAAATCCAAACCTTCATGGCCCTATGTGAAAAAGTGTTTGCCCCCTAAACCTTTTAACTGGTTGAGCCACCCTTAGCAGCAACAACTGCAATCAAGCGTTTGCGATAACTGGCAATAAGCCTTTTACAGCACTATGGAGGGATTTTGGCCCACTCATCTTTGCAAAATTGTTGTAATTCAGCCACATTGGAGGGTTTTTGAGCATGAACCGCATTTTTAAGGTCATGCCACAGCACTGCAATCAGATTCAGGTCAGAACTTTGACTTGGCCACTCCAAAGGCTTTATTTTGTTTTTCTTAAGCCATTCAGAGGTGGACTAGCTGGGGTGTTTTGGATCATTGTCCTGCTGCAGAACCCAAGTGCGCTTCAGCTTGAGGTCATGAACAGATGGTTGGATATTCTCCTTCAAGATTTTTTGGTAGACAGCAGAATTCATGGTTCCATTTACTACAGCAAGTCTTCCAGGTCCTGAAGAAACAAAACAGCCCCAGACCATCACACTACCACCACCACCACCATATTTTACTGTTGGTATGATGTTCCTTTTCTGAAATGCTGTGTTACTTTTACGCCGAATGTAATGGGACACACACCTTCCAAAAAGTTCAACTTTTGTCTCATCAGTTCACAGACTATTTTCCCAAAAGTCTTGAGGATCATCAAGATGTTTTCTGATAAATCTGAGATGAGCCTTTATGTTCTTTTTGCTCAGCAGTTGTTTTCGTCTTGGAACTCTGCCATGCAGGCCATTTTTGCTCAGTGTCTTTCTTATGGTGGAGTCATGAACACTGACCTTAACTGAGGCAAGTGAGGCCTGCAGTTCTTTGGATGTTGTTGTGGGTTCTTTTGTGACTTCTTGGATGAGTCGTTGTGCTCTTGGGGTAATTTTGGTCAGCCAGTCACTCCTGGGAAGGTTCACCACCGTTCCATGTTTTTGCCATTTGTGGATAATAGCTCTCACTGGTTTGCTGGAGTCCCAAAGCTTCAGAAATCGCTTTATAACCTTTTCAAGACTGATAGATCTCAATTACTTTGTTTCTCATTTGTTCCTGAATTTCTTTGGATCACAACATGATGTCTAGCTTTTGAGGATCTTTTGGTCTACTTCACTTAGTCAGGCAGGCTCTATTTAAGTGATTTCTTGATTGAGGACAGGTGTGGCAGTAATCAGGCCTGGGTGTGGCTAGAGAAACTGAACTCAGCTTTCCAAAGATGTGATAAACCACAGTTAATTTATGTTTTAATAGGGGGCAATCACTTTTTCACACAGGACCATGTAGGTTTGGATTTTTTTAACCTTATTAATAAATACCTTCATTTAAAAACTGCATTTTGTGTTTGCTTCTGTTATCTTTGTCTAATATTTAAATTTGTTTGATGATCTGAAACATTTAAGTGTGACAAACATACAAAAAAATGAGAAATCAGGAAGGGGGTAAACACTTTTTCAAACCACTGTATATATATGTACACAGTGGGGCAAAAAATTATTTTGTCAGCCACCAATTGTGCAAGTTCTCCCACTTAAAAGATGAGAGAGGTCTCCAATTTTCATCATAGGTATACCTCAACTATGAGAGACAAAATGAGAAAAAAAAAAAATCCAGAAAATCACACTGAAGGATTTTTAATGAATTAATTGGTAAATTCCTCAGTAAAATAAGTATTTGGTCAATAACAAAAGTTCATCTCAATACTTTGTTATATACCCTTTGTTGGCAATGACAGAGGTCAAACGTTTTCTGTAAGTCTTCACAAGGTTTTCACACACTGTTGCTGGTATTTTGGCCCATTCCTCCATGCACATCTCCTCTAGAGCAGTGATGTTTTGGGGCTGTCGCTGGGCAACACAGACTTTCAACTCCCTCCAAAGATTTTCTATGGGGTTGAGATCTGGAGACTGGCTAGGCCATTCCAGGACCTTGAAATGCTTTTTACGAAGCCACTCCTTCATTGCCTGGGCGGTGTGTTTGGGATCATTGTCATGCTGAAAGACCCAGCCACGTTTTATCTTCAATGTCCTTGCTGATGGAAGGAGGTTTTCACTCAAAATCTCACGATACATGGCCCCATTCATTCTTTCCTTTACACAGATCAGTTGTCCTGGTCCCTTTGCAGAAAAACAGCCCCAAAGGATGATGTTTCCACCCCCATGCTTCATAGTAGGTATAGTGTTCTTTCTCCTCCAAACACAACAAGTTGAGTTTTTACCAAAAAGTTCTATTTTGGTTTCATCTGACCATATGACATCCTCCCAGTCCTCTTCTGGATCATCCAAATGCTCTCTAGCAAACTTCAGACGAACCTGGACGTGTACTGGCTTAAGCAGGGGGGCACGTCTGGCACTGCAGGATTTGAGTCCCTGGTGGCGTAGTGTGTTACTAATGGTAGCCTTTGTTACTTTGGTCCCAGCTCTCTGCAGGTCACTCACTAGGTCCCCCCATGTGGTTCTGGGATTTTTGCTCACCGTTCTCGTGATCATTTTGACCCTACAGGGTGAGATCTTGCGTGGAGCCCCAGATCGAAGGAGATTATCAGTGGTCTTGTATGTCTTCCATTTTCTAATAATTGCTCCCACAGTTGATTTCTTCACACCAAGCTGCTTACCTATTGCAGATTCAGTCTTCCCAGCCTGGTGCAGGTCTACAGTTTTGTTTCTGGTGTCTTTTGACAGCTCTTTGGTCTTGGCCATAGTGGAGTTTGGAGTCTGACTGTTTGAGGTTGTGGACAGGTGTCTTTTATACTGATAACGAGTTCAAACAGGTGCCATTAATACAGGTAACGAGTGGAGGACAGAGGAGCCTCTTAAAGAAGAAGTTACATGTCTGTGAGAGCCAGAAATCTTGCTTGTTTGTAGGTGACCAAATACTTATTTTACCGAGGAATTTACCAATTAATTCATTAAAAATCCTTCAGTGTGATTTTATGGATTCTTTTTTTTCTCATTTTGTCTCTCATAGTTGAGGTATGCCTATGATGAAAATTGGAGACCTCTCTCATCTTTTAAGTGGGAGAACCTGCACAATTGGTGGCTGACTAAATACTTTTTTGCCCCACTGTATATTCAAAACAGCTGCAGCTTGTGCCAGAAAACATTCTAAAATTGAGCTTTTATTTATTTTACTTAAGCAACTGTAAAATGTTTGTAAAAACGTTACAAGTTTGTTTTATTTTATTTGGTAATACTACATTAATAGTAAGCATCTAATGGTATATATCAATAATTTTATTGTCACACATTAAAGGCAGCATATAATGCAGCAACTGGAAATGGTGTTATATGCAATAAACATTGCAATAAGCATTCCAATACATGTGTACCTGTGGTTTTGAGTGTTTGGTACAATTACAACTGCTCTTTAGGAAAGTTCTGCACATGTTGGGCAATGCAAGTTTCTTTAATACAACAAAAAGTATCTGCACCAAATGAACCATACTCTCCGTGGAAGCGGATCAGAGTTCCTTTGGTCCGGACCAAACAGTGGCAGTGTGAATGCGCCCTGAATGCACAATCATACTCTGGTGCGCACCAAACAAGCGAACTCTGGTCCGCTTGAAAATGGTGGTCACGGTTCACTTGCAAGTGAACTCTGGTGCGGTTCGCTTGCAGTGTGAATGCAAATGGACTATCCAGTGGACCAAAGGGTGGAAGTTCCCCTCGGTGTTTGTGTAACCATAGCAACATGTAGTCTCTGAAGAGAAAGTGACATTTACCATAGTGCATTTTTGTAGAAAATAACAAAGACAACCGGGCAAATTTACTTGAGAAAGCCGAGGAGAAAAGTTAAAAAATGTCTAACGGACGTTTGTTTGTGGCGGACAAGCAATCCAGCTGAAGGGAATGGATTTCCATTTTTGGTCCTGGACAGTCGATGAGCCGGACTTTTCTTCTTCGCCAAGATTTTTTCTTCCTGGTTAGTGGTGGTTTTGGCTACAGTGCCCCAAATGAACAGTTGTTGTAACTGCGTAATGTTGTCCGGGTAGTTTGGTCCACTTGAGTAAAGTGCAGTGTGAATGCAAACCAAACCAGACGAAGGTGCGAAAATTCACAGCATTCCCCTCCCAATCGAACCGAGACCCCCAGACTATCCTGGTGTGAATGCAGCTTAAAGGGTACCTGTGGTGGTCGTCTAAACGCATTCAACTTGAAAACATTAGGCAAATTATTCGTTATTTGGTTAAATAATTATTGCCAGCCAAATACCACCAGAGAAATATGCAAATACGACCGCAGGCATGGCCAGCCAATGAAAACTCTGAGCGCAGCCATGACACATGCGGATGTGACGTCACTTCGTTGATACTCAACAGTCAGTGCTCCGCCTGTATGAGAGACTAGGGCGCTTTTGTGAGTGTTTTTATTCTATTATGGCTGAATTGTCGGACTCTGGGGAAGAATTCGTCCAACATGGCTACAGGTTTGAGCCAGAAAGGTCTTCTGAGGGTTAAAGTGACGAAGTGGTCCTCACACACAACGCAATTTCGTCTGAAAGGATTCGTCTGTGCCCTGTTCCGAGATCACTTTTCCGCTCCGATCTTCTGACAAGGTGATCTGGGTTTGGGTACACAAAAGAAGTGTTTATCTTTGTTTTTTCGCTTATTATTGAGACATCCAAAGGCTTTACATTCTGCCATGTTGCGATATCCATATCGCATTGTATGTTTTTGTTGTTACAAGAGCGCCGAGTGTCTGCTGCTCTGCTGCTCTCTCTCTCTGCTGCTCCCACGGCGAGGGAGGAGCCCAGCCCGTCTCGCAGCTGTTACAAGCTCAGATCAGACGAGACAAGCCGCTGAATTTAAGCATTTATTTATTTATTTTCTACTCGTTTTAGTTCTGCATTTAATATGAACCCTGAGTTTGAAATAAACGTTTGAATTTGAATTTGAATATCCCGTAAGCCACTGCACATCCGGGTACTCCAGGCTCAGCCAATATTGATCCAGATCGCATAGTTTTAGAATCATCGGCCTTTACGAGCTCAGATCAGACGAGACGGCCCGCTGAATTTAAGCATTTATTTATTTATTTTCTACTCGTTTTAGTTCTGCATTTAATATGAACCCTGAGTTTGAAATAAACGTTTGAATTAGAATTTGAATATCCTGAAAGCCACTGCTCATGCGGGCACTGCAGGCTCAGCCAATACTGATACAGATCGCGGTGTCAACGAAATTACGTCACAGGAAGCGTCCTGGAAGGCCATGTAGCCGCTAGTATGGCTGCACTCATGTTTTGCTGACATAGCTGAACCAGCACATCAGCAATGGATTTATATCAAATTGCTATGAACATGAATTTCAACTTAAACTTGAACTAGAACGTGAGACAGGGGCTCAATATAATATCTTTTTTTTCACGACTACCACAGGTACGCTTTAAGTATATAGATATAAATCTAACATCCCTCACTTCCATATACTGTATAGATCCACTCGAACAGAGTGGAAAATAATAAGCATTTATCCTGCTAACTTAATGCTAAAATATAGTGGAAATTCCTATAGACAGGCTAATGCTTTAGCACTGACCCAATAACCACCTCAAACTGGGCTACACTTGACTTATTCAACATAAACTCACAATGCGCTGATACTTACAAGAATATGTTCCCTGTGCTCTATGAAATGACTTTAGAACAGTTTATTTGTGCACTGCTGCCAGGTTGATTACACTCTACACTACACCGCTTCAACTCCTGAAACATGGGTTCTCACACTCACTTACTCCCCCTAGCGGCATTGTGGAACTACTGCAGCCCAACAAAGGCAACACAATATTCTCTTTAAGCTCCCACGGGCCACATAAAATGACATGGCGGGCCGGATTTGGCCAGCGGGCCTTGAGTTTGACACATGTGATCTAAGGGCATTGTTATCGGCAACTTGAAGACCCCTTAAACTCCCTGCTTTATAATTGGCTCTCAAATGTGCAGTATACATGGGTGCACAGTATGCTCTGAAGAGAGACAACATAACATCGCGTGAGCCTGCACTAAACCTGCCACACAGAATGTTAGCTTGTCTTCTATATGACAAGAACTTAAGGTCGTGCTCTCACTGGTGCCATTTGCCTTGTTCCATGCTGAGGTGACGTGGCACTCTCAGTGGGGGGTCAGCACTGGTCAGCATCGGCTGTACTCACATTGTATTCTTCTAGCACGTTTCTCCCGGTTCCTGTCATGCGCAGGCAGCGTGTGTCACGCATGCAAGCGGAGCACATACTTGACGTGGCTTACGTTTTCACTCCAGGGTGCGCTATCAGTCAGCTGAGCACACAGCGTTCAGTTTAAAAATTAAACATTTGGAGTTTGGAGTTCACAAGCAGCAAGAAAACATGTACAGAAATAAATATTTTGTAGACTACATTAATAAATTGAGGAGTATGGGTCACCCCCTTCAGGGCTGCGTTACATCTTGGCCTCAAGGTAAACAGATGACCTTCCGCCAGAAAGAAAAATTAAATTGATGATAACAAAGTCTCAAATTTACCAGACAAAAGTCTAGGTGGAAAAAGTAAGAAATTTACTAGAAAAACAGCTGTAAATTTGCAGAAAACATAAATCTATTGGGGAAGGGGGGGGGGGGGGGGTCACATTAACAAGAAAAAGTAACGTGGATGAGAGCTGTTTAAAAAACAACCCGGAGACTATTTTTTAGCAGCAGTGGTGAGCTTGATTTAAATTTATTTCTAATATTAAGTTTTTCTGTCACCAACTGTCACCAAAGACAGCAGCCTGTCATCGGAGGTATGCATTTGAAAAATTAATTAAAAGGTTTGTAGTTAATTGGCGAAGAGTGGCAACAAAATAATTAAAAGTTTGGAGAATGTCCCCAAATTAATGTAGCTTACAAGTGAATAGTTGAATCCGCTTACCCACACTGCAACGATGAGGCTCCGTGAAGTCAGGGCAGATGCCTCTGCTGTTCATGCAGCTGCTGGAGCTCATCACCCGGGTTGTCGGGACAGAAACAGCCCATCTGTAGAGTTTTCAGCACAGAGCTCTTGCTGTTTTCAACTTTTCCAGAGGAAAATATCCTGCTTTTAAATCAACAGACACAAAGAGCCTCTGCAGTGGGAGGCAGACAGCGGTCAAAAAAAAATCTGCCAACTTTTTTTTAGCTGATAATAGGCACAGAAACTTAAGCCAGTCTCATCACCGGCTGAGGCCACTGTGTCTGGAACAGTTGGACAAAAAGCTCTAGATTTGCAGAAAAAAACGTGTGGGAAAAATGCACGTTCACATGATAAAAAAACAACTGCAACTACTGGGGTTGCTTGGAAACTTCCTATTGGTTTGTCAGTAGCGAGATTATAGTGACAGCCCTATACATGCATGTGCATGTGCTCGTACACACGCATGAACATTTGCATTTGCTCTGTTCCACAGCCACCTCTTCCCTCCATTCCAAAGAAAGGGGGGAGTGGGGTTGCCATTCTGCAGAATGGGAGGGAGAAAGACAGAGGTCCCATACTTTGGGGGTCAAACCTTGGTCAGCATGGAACCACCACTACAGTGAGAGTAGGCCCTAATACCTCTGCAGAGAGGAGATTCAGCATTCAGGCTAGCAGCTCTCTGACAGCGAAGCTCAAATTTCTATGATGTGTACATGCCCTTTATACCAGGAACAAACAGATAATCAGGAACAAACAGATAATCAGGAACAAACAGACTCCTGTGGCCTTGAGATTTATGCTTGTTCTTACAAATTATCAGTTTAAACTGGTCAGAAGAGAGGGCAGCGTGACCTGTGTTCTGTAGGGAGTACAGATAGTGAGCTCCACTTCATGCATCACAAGCATAAGCATAAAAAGAAACACAAAAGCATGAATATTTCCATCACACGTGTCCTACAACAGCAATGCAGCCCCAGTGGGCCCACAAACTCATTTCTGACCAAGGAAAGTAAGTCTTCATGTCTGCATGTGTAACTTTCTAATAACTGTCGTTTATCACCACAGACAGTCTGATAGAAATAAATTACTTGACCTGGTGGCGTTTAAACTCATGGAGCCAGCCAGATCAGCTGATCCATGTTACAAATTAAAGACGCACTCCGATGGATATAAATTCCCTAAAAAAACAAATCTCCATTCTCTAAAATGGCATCCTGTGCCCTTTTTTCTATTAAATAACTTTAATTGTCTTACAGTTTTGTGTCAAAATCTCTTCACTTTTCCTCCCCCTTTAAAAACCAGGATCTGTGATTACTAGACCCACCCACATCCCACAAGGTTAATAGTGGCTAGCACTGCATTATGAGAATGAAACCTGTGATAAAAAGACTTACCGGCTGAAGGACATGCCCAGTTGTATGCACCGTAGCCCAGGATATTGACTGAAACTGCATCGGTCCGTAAAAGCAATTTAATGGTAAAACCCATCTTAATTTGGGTCAAGTTTTCAAAGCAGCTAGTTCAAATATGCTAACAGTATGCCACATGCCACACTAGAGACAATAAAACACTGGACTTATTCTATGCAAATACTAAGGAGGCGTACACCTCATCACCACTCCCCCCCCACTCGGGAGATCGGATCACAGCTTGGTTCATCTCCTGCCGGTGTACAAACCCCTAGTACACAGACAACCTCCGGTCATGTGCACAGTGAAGTTATGGTCTGAGGAGGCAATGGACGCTCTAAAGGACTGTTTTGAAACCACTGCCTAGGAGCAGCTCTGCGATCCACATGGTGAGGACATCGATGGCCTCACTCACACCATCATGGACTACATCAGCGTCTGTGTGGACAACACCATACCTACCAAGATCATACGGTGTTGCTCGAACAACAAACCCTGGATCAACCCTGAGATAAAAACACTTCGAAGAGGATTTTCAGGTCGGGGAACAGGGAGATGCTGAAGTCCGTACAGAGGGAGCTGAGGAGGAAGATCAGAGAAGGCAAGGACAGCTTCAGGAAGACGATGGAGGACAAGCTGCAACAGAGCAACATCAGTGGGGTCTGGAGAAACCTTAAAACCATCTCTGGGCTCCAGAATATCTCCTCCCAGGCCACGGGGGGCAGGGAGTGGGCGAACAAGCTGAACCTGTTTTTTAATAGGTTTGACCAACCGCCCTCCCCCCCGACTGCACAACAACCACTGCTGCCTCTAAAGTCATCGAGACCTGCTGTCCACACCCCACTCCACCATCACCACCCCCCACTCCCAGCACACAGCCCCCCAACCTGACCCTCACTAAGACCCAGGTGAGGACGGAGCTGAGGAAGATCAAGGCGAGGAAGGCCTTGGGACCGGACGGCATCAGCGCGAAGCTCCTCAAATCCTGCGCAGACCAGCTGTGTGGGATTGTGGAGCACATCTTCAACCTGAGCCTGAAGCTGGGGAGGGTACCACAGTTGTGGAAAACATCTTGTGTGGTACCTGTACCAAAGACTACCCACCCCAAAGACCTGAACAGCTGCAGACCAGTGGCCCTGACGTCTCACATGATGAAGACCCTGGAGAGACTGCTCCTTGCTCACCTCCGCCCCCTGGTGGGACCAGCGATGGATCCACTTCAGTTCGCCTACCGGCATGGCATTGGGGTGGAGGATGCAGTGATCTTCCTTGAGGCATCCTTGAGTGCCTTGAAAGGTGCCTTAAATAAAATGTATTATTATTATTATTATTATTATTATTATTATTATTATTATTATTATTATTATTATTATTATTATTATTATTATTATTATTATCTTCCTCCTTCACCGTTCTCTGTCCTACCTGGAGAAGGCCAGGAATGCAGTGAGGATCATGTTCTTTGACTTCTCCAGTGCTTTTAACACCATCCAACCAATGATCCTGAAGGACAAGCTGCTGTGTGTAGGGGTGGACCAGCACCTGTCATCATGGATCCTGGACTACCTCACTAACCGGCCACAGTTTGTGAGAACCCGGGATTGTGTGTCCGACACGATCATCGGTAGCATGGGGGCCCCCCAGGGAACGGTTTTGGCTCCCTTCCTGTTCACCCTTTATACTGCAGACTTCTCACACAACACAACACACTGCCATCTACAGAAGTTCTCTGATGACTGCGATTGTCGGCCTCATCTCCAACAGAGATGAAGCTGAGTACAGAGGACTTATCCAGGACTTCGTGGACTGGTGCCATCGGAACTGCCTCCAGATCAACGCGAGAAAAACTAAGGAGCTGGTGGTGGACTGCCACAGGCACGGACAACCCCTCACAGCACCAGTAAACATACAGGGAACAGACATTGAGATGGTAACATCCTACAAGTACCTGGGTGTTCATCTGAACAATAAACTAGACTGGTCACACAATACAGACGCACTACTACTCTACAAGAAGGGACAGCGCAGGCTGTTCCTACTGAGGAGGCTCAGGTCTTTTGGTGTACAAGGGGCGCTGCTGAAGACATTCTATGACATGGTGGTGGCATCAGCCATCACTTTTGGAGTGGTCTGCTGGGGCAGTGGCATTACAGCAGCCGATAGGAAGAGACTGAACAAACTGATCAAGAAAGCTAGCTCTGTCCTGGGGCAACGCCTTGACCCAGTGGAGGAGATAGGAGAGAGAAGGATGGTGGCTAAACTGTCATCTCTGCTGGAGTCCGAGTCCCACCCTATGCAGGACATACTGAACGCACTGAGGAGTTCATTTAGCAGTAGACTACATCATCCTAGGTGCGCAACCGAGAGGTTTCGCAGGTCTTTCCTACCTACGGCTGTCAGACTGTATAACCTAAGCAGGGCTGCTCGCAGAGATAGCAAAACGTGACGACCTAATAGTATTGAATGCAAAAGACGCAACAGACTTAAACAAATGGTCCCCTCCAGTATACAAGTAGGACAATATCAGTAGCTGTGGAGGGTGACGATATGTATGGGTACATATTCATACCAGGTAGGGTAACTAGATGGTAATGCTGTTTATTCCATCTAGCTACAATGCTCCGCACTGTGTTTATATATTTATATATTTATGTGTACGTATGTATATTCACTGTTCTTATTTTTATTTTTCTTATCTTCTTATTTATTGCTCTGAGTGTTGCTATCCCTGTGCTGTTGCAATCCTGGAATTTCCACATTGTGGGACTAATAAAGGCTTATCTTATCTTATCTTAACTGGCCTGGAGGCTAACCAGTTAGGCCAGAGAGTCCTGATTGGCTCAACACTAGCGACATGCCAGCGCCATGCATAGTTACATCACCAAAAACGTTCCATCTAAACACACCTTTTTTCCGAGGTCGGGGCTTAAGTGAAACTTTAATGCAAAACAAATAAAAAACAGACATGAGACGTTTGAGTGAGTTCACTTTTGATAGGTCTTGTAAGTCATAAAAACCATGTTACAGACATGTAAAAAAAAATTAGATTTGTGGTGGAGTGTCACTTTAAATGTTTTAACTTGTGCCTCCCCAGCCAGCATGTCCATGTGGGCACCCCCCCATAGGTTTAACTGGGCCTGTGTTCTGGGTCCCATCTGGGTTTGTCCACGGGTTCTATATTGGCCCCATTTGTGCCCGCAAGGACTTTACATGTGGCACAAGTAAGCATGTAGTACATTTACTTGTTTTAAACCCTTCTGGGCCCCACATGGGTTTAATGTGGGTGAGCAGGTTTCAGTTACACTAGTGCCATAGGCAAAATTACATGAAAAAAGTCACAAATTTATTATAAAAAAGTTGCAAATTTATGAGGAAAAAAGTAAAAAATTAGGAGGAAAAAGTTGCAAATTTACAAGAAAAAGTTAGCAGCAGCTGAGGAGAAACGCAAAGAAACAAAATGTCTCCAGCTGGAGTGTAACAAAGGAGACGGAGGGGAAAAAAGAAGATTTAGACGACAAATATCAGAAAATGGTCAGACGTGGGGAATTCAACCGTTCTTCAGACTGAGGTGGTGGTAGGAGGATGCAGCCAGTTAATGGTCTTTGCTCACCTGTGCGGTGCACTAGAGAGGAGCAGCGTGGAGGTGTCCTGGGCACAAGATGAGTACTGTGGAAGCCAGGGACGCCGGAGAGGCAGCAGCACTTCGGTGGCATCGGAGTCGGGAAGAGGGGCGTGGTTGTGGCGTCTGCCCACCTGAACGAGTTGCTGGAGAGGTGTGGTGGTGGCACCTGGGCAGTGGTTGAGGACTGGCAGGTCGCAGAGCGGAGCGGTGGTTCTGGAGCACCGGGGACAGGTGCCTGCATTGGACGTTGGTGCCAGACACCAGAGAGGACGCTGAACTTCACTGATTGCAACGCGGAGAAGGTTTTCATCTTGAAAGAGCGGTTTGAGGACATGAGCAGGGATTTTGTGCTGTTGTTGAAATGGCACCTAAGAAAGCACAACCTTACGATGATGAAGAGATGGACGAGACAAAGCGTTCACTAAACTATATGTCAGAGATTAGTTAAATGTCAAAACAGCAGAACAAGCTGCTTGAACTAATGGACAAAGTGTGTGAATTAAAAAAAAACATCTTGGAAAAAGAACAGAATATTAACCTCTTGCACTCCGGTGTACCTCGGACGGGCACGTCTCTGCGTCCCAGAGCGCACGAGGGCGCACGAGGGCGCTGTGTCCAAGCGCGCACTGAAAATAAAAGCTGCATTTCCGTTATTCCACTGCAGACACAGCCGCAAACAGATTAGTTCATCTGATTGACCTCTCATTCGACTAATAAGAGCCTTGAATTGGGTTTCTGAAACCTTGAAGAACCAATGACTGAAAACCTAGCAAGAAGGACCCGCCTACCAACACTGTGAATGTAGCGAGCCAATTGAAGCACAGAAGTTCGTGAGCTGTTTTTTGTAAGGCTGGGTGAAGACAGACTGCTGCAGCAGATGAAAAAAAGGACCCGCAGGAAGAACCGTCACAGACCCAGCAGCACGGAGACCATCCACAAGTGCTACCTGTGTGACAGGGACTGCCATTCGCGCATCGACCTCTTCAGTCACAGGCGGTGCTTTTTTTTTTTTTTTTTATTCGAGCAGAATAGATGTTTAGGATTCTCTTCCATGGTCATCATAGACCGACGGAGGCCGACGACGAAGGTCGTAAATCATTCGCCAAAACCGCAATCATGGAAGCGCAAAACCGCAATAATGGAGTTATGTTTTGACCGGGTCGCCGAGACCAGAACCACGAGTCCGTAACAAGGGACCAGCGTCGCATTCGTCTGACAATGAGGAAAATAAGTTCGCCAGGACCCTGCTGCTGTGAAGAGGTAAGGTGTTATAAGCTAAATTATTCTTTATCCCTGAAAATTGTAATCAAAAATGACTTTTGACCGATCGGTAAAGTACAACTGTGCGGCACACGAAGTCTGAAGTTTGTGCGCCGCGGTACACGGGTCATGCGCCGCGTCCGGACTGTGAATGCCCCCCCCCCCGCTACTCTTCTGTAGCGGGGGGGGGGGGGGCGGAAGCCGCGGTGACTGCACCGCGATCGCCACATGAGTCTATTCCGTCATGTAGTGATGGCCGATGTCCGTCCTCTGTAGCGGGGGGAGGGGACAACCCCCCCCACTGTTGGCACAGTTGGCACCCCCAAATTGTGCCAACTGTGCCATTTGGCACAATTTGGCACAGTTCAAAAACGCTTGGGAACTACCTGAGGAAAAAGCTTTGTAATATATTCATTTTTTGTGGTATTGTTACAAAATTTGGACCTCAGCTGGATAACACTTGGTTCTACATTTCTGTTGCATTTTCCAGCCCGGATCTGAAGCTGTGTGTTATATGCAAGCATTTGTATCCAAAAAACACCCAGGCCAAATTTATTTTCTTCAAGTTCAGTATGTTTAGATGACTGTAACTCAGTGGCCGGAGCACCTAGAGAGATTATGACTGTTTTGCCAAAAAATTCAAAGTGTTTTCTTTTAAATGAGACCAACCCCATGAAGATGCTGCAAAGGGTTGAAGAACAGCTTTCGATTTACTTTGGGCACGTTATTTTTTGGCGTTTTTAGGGAAATTGACCGGAGTGCAAGGGGTTAATATGTTGGAGAAGTGAGAGGATGAGCTGGAACAGTACCTCAGAGTTGACAACGTCATTGTAAGTGAAAATGCAAGAAAATAAGTTGAAAAATAGGTATACAGGTAAAGTCCATGTGGGCAAACACAGATGGGGCCAACATGGAACCCATCGACAAACCCACATGGGACCCAGAACACAGCCCAGATCTGACCTATGGTGAGGCGCACATGGACACGCTGGCTGGGTCCTGAGAACAAAATGCTAAGTGGTTATGTTGTGGAGGAACAAATAAGTTCAGGCAAGGCACGACGAGCTGAGAGGTTGCAGAGTTTTAATTCCTTCATCATCATGAGACACACTGTAGCGTTGTGCGCTGTGGCTGTGTGTCCTGTGTGTGTGTCATGTGTGTGTGTGTCCTGTGAGGCATGTAAAGCAAGCTCTTTTATACAGACAAGAGAGAATGCATGGCACATTTGCATGTTGGTATACATATCAGTCAATGCATATCAATCGCGTAATTAACTGGCGCCGGACTTCCTCTCCTTAATCCGGGGATGCATAACAATAGTCATTGTTCTGATTGTCTCCTAGGGGCTCTCTGTCCGTATGCAAATTGTCGTCTGCTTAGTGCAGGCTGGCTGAGTGTGAAGGCTGAATGTCCCTGTAGATTGTGGTGGGTCACCACAATGTCAGCATTATTTTCAGAGTGAAGGGAAATAAATCAGGATTTTTTTAAATATATGAAACATAAAAGGTGACTAGATGTTTTGACAATATTTTTTTCATCATGTTTGTGGAAATGATTCTTTACAAAAACAAACTGGTCCTGTCTTAAAAGCTGACAGCTGCTATTGATATCAAAAGATGCGTAAAAAAAATGTTCTTTTAAACCTAATGGGGGGGTGTTAATTTATGCTTCTTGGGAAATCTGTATCTTGCAAAACATCACAAATGCTGTGAGCATCAGCTAGTTTGAAAGTTAACCTCTTTAAATTCCAGTGTTCTGCCGGTGGGACGGTTCAAATTTTCTACTGCCACTCTCTAAAGTGAAGAAAGAATTTGATTTTCTTTGGGGAAATTGGCTGGAATGGCAAGAGGTTAAAAGAAAAGTTTCAAATCTACAAGAAAAAAGTTGCAAATTTATAGGAAAAAAAATGTAAATATTTGAGAAAAAAAGTTAAAAAAATTACAAGAAAGAAGTTACAAATTGAGGAAGAAAAAAGTTACATATTAAACCTCATAAAATTCCAGTGTTCTGCCGAGGGAACATTAAATTTTCTGCCATTCAGTGAAGAATTTTATTTTCTTTGCGTATGCTACATTTATGGACATTGGCTGGAATGCTAGGGGGTTAATGTATGTATATCACCAAGTCCAATAATTCATGGAATAAAAATTAGTTTAATTTTATACCAAAACTGAAAAGAATTGGATCAGTTTAAAGCCCTAAAATCAGAAATTTTAACTTTATATATGTTGAACACAAATATAATGTAATTCTATGATTGTTTACATGCTAACTTTATTTTCACACATTTAACCTGTCATTGCCCTATTTGGAGCCTGCTTTGGCTTGTCTTATTGCTCAGTGGGAGTTCTAAAGTTCTACTGGGTGACATTCCTGAATCCACCCTGACATTCTCCCACCAGGCTAGCTCCACCTACTGGGTGTCACAGATAAAAGACATCAGTACAGAACCTCGCGCAATAGCTTTCTGCAGCTTTGCACTGATGGAGATGCTCAGCGTTTTCCTCCAGTCCCTCAACCCTGTCTCCTTGTTTGGAGCTCTGCTGGTTCTAGTTCTGTTTCACCTATTTCTGTCCAGCTGTAGGTCGAAGCTGAAGGAACCTCCAGGACCGCAGCCACTTCCACTGATTGGAAACCTGCTGCAGCTTCATCTGGACAGGCTGCATGTGAAATTTCTGGAGGTAAGAAAGTGTCCAACAGGTGATCACACAAAACTATCATCCCCCACCGAGCACAAGCCTGAATTTAGATGATGGTTTTTATGGGTTAAATCAGGTCCTTTGGTCCAATCCTTAATTTAGCCCAAAAGTAGGTGATGAAAATTAGGCTGTTTAGTCAGTCTAATACAGTCTAGAAAACAGTTGTTGAAAGTTGTGCTGTGCAAAACCATAGTAACCAAAAAATAGTCCAATAAATTGACTGTTTAGTCCAGTGGATTTGTCCCAAATTTATCCTCAAAGCAGTTTTTGGCATTCGGTGATGGTGGTGTGGGTCTGCCTTTCAAAAGTCAAACTATTTTTACAACCACTGGGACTCTTGGTTAACAGCATGTTATGAAATACGGATTTTTTAAACACCTTTTTGAAGGTTCAGTAGTTGGCATGGTTTGGCATCGTTAACTCATATCTGGAACAACTGAAACCAGCTCCAGTGTTACTGTCCTGCACTGTCTGAATGCAAGTGTTTTGCAAATTTCACTTGTTCTTCAGACATGGAACAACCCATGTCCAGCAGCTGGAACTGCTACTGGAGAAAAAAAATGTTGAAATATTTAAAACTGGAGTTGTCATGAGGGATTAACTAGAATGTAATGAGCACAATTTTCCCTTTCAATTTCATTTAATCATTATTTTATTAAATTTATGACATTGTCATCCCACTACCTCTAAAAGAACCTCTAATTATAGAACATTTTAAACTTTTATGTGCAATAAAACTGCTTAATTTTTTTTTCAATTATTAAACTAGAGCCTGTTTCATCAAAAGAAATATTTGATAATATCTCATATTAAAGCAATAGTTGTTCATCAACATATTCATTTTTACAAAGTTTTAAAGGTGTGTCCCAACGTTATGTCGGACAACTATAAAAAAATGTCTATGTGCTCCTGCCACTGAGTAACAATCATCTAAACATACAGAATTTGAAGAAAATAAAGTTCATCCAGGTGTTTTTTTAGATACAGGCTGGAAAACACAACAGGAATGTAGAACCAAGTGTTACCAAGTTCAGGTCAAAATTTTGTAACAATACCACAAAAAATGAATATATTGCACAGCCTTTTTCTAAGGTTGTAACCAGGCGTTTTTGAACTGTGCCAAATGACACAGTTTGGAAAAATGTCTATAACTTTTGAATGCTTCAACATAGAAGCTTCATCTTGGGCTCTAATGAAAGGTGACCCTCAGGGCTATCTTGTTAGATATCCAGAAACACTGTCAGTAGTAATGACACAGAGAAGGTGAAGTTTAAAATATAAACATGCTTTACTGAACTAAAATAATGTACAAAACATGCCATTTTCAAACAACAAATGTGAATATGAATGGGTGAATAGCAGCATCTGTAAACCACTGTGGTCATCCACAGATGAGAAAAAACACTATATAAGTGAACGATTTAGTGTTTATCAACCACTGGTACCCAGTTTCACAATAATCAGAACATAAAACCATACCATAATCCCCCTTTTATAAACACAAAGTCTGTCCTTTACAGGTTCTTGGCAATATGCCAGTTGTTGTAACAGTCCCGGTTTGGGATCAAACACAGAGGCACATCACAGGTGGAGCACTTGAGTGATGTCTTTTTATGGCAGTGCCTGCATATCGTCCGTCCATTTGTGTGGTGCCCAGAGATGAAGACGATCCTGTGTTGTGCAGCGGGTGTAGGATGAGGTGGTGTGGGTGTGGCTGATGGAGAGCGCACCTGTGCCAGCTGCTTAGCAAGGGTCTCCCGAAATGCTTCCTGTGTCAATGGCTTCTCTCCTCTTCCAGTGGCGAGTGCCTTGTGGAGGATGTATGCATTGACGATGGCAATGTCCATGAAGCGGTAAAAAAAGCTTTTATACCACTTCTTGGTCTTGTGGAGAACACTGTAGTAGTCTATCAGGGTATCTGATAAGTCCACTCCACCCATGCACCTGGGTTTACAAAAAAACCACATAATTTTTAGAGTAAAAGGAAAAAAAAACACTTCAATATATTACTCAAGCCAATTGTTACATTTTCAAATCATTACATACCTGTTGTAGTCCTTTACACAAGGCGGCATGGGGATGTCCTTTATTGACCACTGCCCCTGCACATCTTTCACCCTCCGGCACACCGTCTCTCCTGAGTGGGCAGTGTGCACTGTGGAGCACATGAACACATCCCTTGTGTCTCGTCACTGGAGGAAAAGAAGGGAGTCCTTCCTCATCCAGCGGATGCTTCCCCGTGGAGATCTGGAAACCAGGCTGTTCTCCTTGATCTTTGGAAAGCCGACCCTGTTGGTGCGGATGGTTCCACAGGCACAGATCCCCTTTTTCAGGAGGTCACAAAAAAGGGCAGGGCTTGTGTAAAAGTTGTCAACATACAGTTTGTACCCAGTGCCCAGCAACTGTATGTCAAGCAGCTGCATCACTGACTCATAACCGAGTCCCATGCCAATACCTGACTTTTGTTTGCCCTCATACACAAAAAAGTCCCAGGTGTAGCCAGTACTGGAGTCGGCCAACACAAAGAGCTTGTAGCCCCACTTCATTGGCTTGGTCTTCACATATTGCTTCAAACCAATGCGTGCTTTTGAAGCAGCTATCCTCTCATCGATGAAAATGTCCTGACCAGGGTGAAAGTTTCTCCTGCACGCTTCTCTCATCTCCTCATAAAGAGGCTTGATTTTGCTTAGGCGGTCATGCATTTCTGTGCCTCTCTTCTGCTCACTGGCCTCTTCTGCTGCTGGGATGCTGAGGTGAAAGGCCCTGCTGATCAGCAGAAACTTTGTCCTAGTCATAACGCTTTTGGGGAAAGGAAGGTTGTACAGCTTTCCCCCTTGCCAGTAATCGCTGAAAGATGTGCATTTCACTAAACCCATGTAAATGATGAGGGCAAAGAATGAAAGCAGGTCGGCGCATGTGAGGTCAATCCAGGGGCTGGTGGGTGTGTTGTTATGTGCAGAGCCATGCAAATTGGTGTTCTCAACAATTTGGTCTAACACAGATGGCGTGAAAAACAATTGGAACAACTGAACGGGGGTGTATGGAGCTGCTGAAATTAGCTGGGGTCCAGGTGGATTTTTGGGACGAAAAATGGGCTGTGGTGGAATCATATCAGGGGTGTCAGTATCATGCCACCTCTCCTCAGCTGATGAAGGGCCAGCCGATGTCCCAGGCTGAGGGCTGCCATCACCACTCCGTCCTCTTCCTCTCCTGCCTCTCCCTCTCCCTCCTCTTCCTCTCCCCAGTCGTCTCCCTCTTTCTGGGGTGGGGGTTTCCTCTTCTGAGGAGCTCTCCTGCTGCTCCCTTCTTCTCCGCTTGCTGGCAGAGGAATAATCAGACACCCACTCCTCACCAGAGTCTTCATCTGAAGTTTGTCTATTATGTGAAAATAAGAGTCATTTACAGAGTTCAATTTTTATTTTCCACTATTCTCCTATTTTTCCAGAGTTCATCTCAGCAGTTTACACAGTAAAACAAAGGGTTAGTAATAACCCAGACATACACAGCACAGTTGCTTTTTTTTACAGGCAAAAATAGCCTACAGTGCAGTAAAAATTATACTTGAACATTATTACATTTTTCTGCAATATACACAGTAACACCCCCCCCCCCCCCCGCTACAGAGGAACACGGCACACAAAAAACTTGCGGCCATGCGAGACCCTTGTAATTACCGATTGGTCAAAGGTTATTTTTATTACTATTTTCATCGATAAAGAATAATTTAGATTATAACACTTACCTGTCCACAACCGCACTGTCATTGGCGAACATCTGTGCACGAGGTTCCGCATCGTCAGACCAGCTAGAAAGTTCTAATCGTTCCGTTGTTACCGACTCGTCGTCCCGGTCACCCGACGTGGTCAAGCCATCTACGCTTTCATGTATGCGCTTTTTGCCAACCATTTTTCAAAACAAATAAGTACTAAGTAAAATAGTGGCTAATGTTACCCTTACGCACAGGTCGGACCGCGTATCACGCAGCGGCTCATGCAACATGGCTTTATACCAGAAACATAAACATGTAACATGTGGGGGGGGGGGGGGTCACTGAATTCAGAAATCGATTGGCTAAATGACACGTCCATCACCAGATTACTCAGCTTCAATTAGCTCGTATTCGCGGTTGTTGGTGGGCAGGTCCTTCTAGCTAGGTTTGCAGTCATTGGTTATTCAAGGTTTCCGAAACCCAAATCAAGGCTCTTATTGGTCGAATGAGATGTCAATCAAATCTAAACCACTCCAACACTTCTTTGTCTGTTTACGGCCGTAAGTGTACCGGAAGACCAGAAATACAGCTTTTTTTTCATTGCGTACTGAGATGTGCCCACCCCCAGTATCGCAGAGTTTAAATGGTTAAAGCAAGAAATCTGTGTGTGTGTGTGTGTGTGTGAGTCTGTCTGTCTGTCTGTCTGTTTGTCACGTTTATAGGACATCATAGGACGTCCTATGAACTCCGGCATCATAGGACTCGCAATGCCATCATAAAGATATGATGTCTATGTGACGTCACATGTCTATATGACGGCACATAGACTAATGTGTCTTTATGATGTCATACACATCATCACCATGTCTATATGACGACATCATTAGATAAAACAGTAATATACTGTATATATTTTTTATTTCATACAAATGTCTCAAAACCATGAAAACATGATACATTCCCATTGAACGTCAACGCCACCATTTTCCTGTCAGCCCCATCAGACAGAAAATCTGGCAGAGTTGACAAAACATGAATTTCTTTCAAAAATCTAACAGAGTTCATGGTGTAGCCATGATATCTTTAGCCTGATGCTAGATGCTAACATAACTTATTTAATGAGAATAAAATTATCTGAGATTTAATAGAGTGATGATAATTAGGGATGCACAGATATATCAGCCAATATATTGGTATTGACATTCAGCTTTTTAACTGATATGTCTATTATGATATGTGTGTTTGTGAATATTGTTGAATATTGTTCAACAATATTCTATTATTGTTGAACTTGTGACTTTTTTTGAAGTACAAGGATGCAGAAATTCATGTGGCCCTACAAATCTAAGAAGAAAACATGTTTTACTTTATTTTATTTTTATTTATTTTGTTTTATTTTAATTTCAGTTTACAGTGCATCCAGAAAGTATTCACAGTACTTCACTTTTTCCACATTTTGTTATGTTACAGCCTTATTCCAAAAGGGATTAAATTCATTTGTTTCCTCAAAACTACACACAATATCCCAAAATGACAACATGAAAAAAGCTTCTTTTTTTTTTTTTTTGATTTTTGCAAATTTATTAAAAATATAAAACTAAGAAATTACATGTACATCAGTATTCATAGCCTTTGCTCAGTACTTTGTTGATGCACTTTTGGCAGCAATTACAGCCTCAAGTCTTTTTCAGTATGATGCCACAAGCTTGGCACACCTATCGCTGGGCCGTTTCACCCATTCCTCTTTGCAGCACCTCTCAAGCTCGATCAGCTTGGATGGGAAGCACCGGTGCACAGCCATTTTCAGATCTCTCCAGAGATGTTCAATTGGATTCAAGTCTGGGCTCTGGCTGGGCCAATCAAGGACATTCACAGAGTTGTCCTGAAGCCACTCCTTTGATATCTTGGCTGTGTGCTGAGGGTCGTTGTCCTGCTGAAAGATGAACCGTCGCCCCAGTCTTAGATCAAGAGCGCTCTGGAGCAGGTTTTCATCCAGGATGTCTCTGTACATTGCTGCATTCATCTTTCCCTCCATCCTGACTAATCTCCCAGTTCCTGCAGCTAAAATTCATCCCACAGCATGATGCTGCCACCACCATGCTTCACTTTCCTCCAAACATGACGCCTGGTGTTCATGCCAAAGAGTTCAATCTTTGTCTCATCAGAGCAGAGAATTTTGTTTCTCGTGGTCTGAGAGTGTTTTAGGTGCCTTTTGGCAAACTCCAGGTGCGCTGTCATGTCCTTTTTACTAAAGAGTGGCTTCCGTCTGGCCACTTTACCATACAAGCCTGATTGATGGATTGCTGCAGAGATGGTTGTCCTTCTGGAAGGTTCTCCTCTCTCCACAGAGGGATGCTGGAGCTCTGACAGACCCTCAGGTTCTTGGTCACCTCCCTGACTAAGGCCCTTCTCCCCTGATCGCTCAGTTTAGATGGCTGGCCAGCTCTAGGAAGAGTCCTGGTGGTTCCAGACTTCTTCCATTTATGGATGATGGAGGCCACTGTGCTCATTGGGACCTTCAAAGCAGCACAAATTGTTCTGTTCCCTTCCCCAGATTTGTGCCTTGAGGCAATCTTGTCTCGGATGTCTACAGACAAGGCTTGGACTTCATGCTTGGTTTGCGCTCTGACATGCACTGTCAACTGTGGGACCTTATAGAAACAGGTGTGTGCCTTTCCAAATCATGTCCAATCAACTGAATTTACCACAGATGGACACCAGTTAAGCTGTAGAAACATCTCAAGGATGATTAGTGGAAACGGGATACATCTGAGCTCAGTTTTAGGCTTTATGGCAAAGGCTGTGAATACTTACGTACATGTGATTTCTTAGTTTTTTATTTTTAACTAGAGGACACTCAGAGAGCGCATACCTCTGCCAAGGCTCCATCCCTCCCTCCCTTTGTTCGTCCATATTGCCATCCATCTGGACATTGCAAGATAGGGCCTTGGCGGCGGTATGCACTCACAGATCACCTCCAACATCAGTTCATCTATGGGCCAAGGGCCACCTCTGGTGAAAATTTCATCCAAATCCATCCAGCAGTTTTGGAGTATTCTTGTTAAAACACTGTGAGAAGATAAGAGCCTTGGTGGAGGTATGCATTCTGGGATCATCACCAAAATGTTATGGGTTTGTCTCTAGCTCAAGGGCCACATCTGGTGCAAATTTCATTCAAATCCATGTAGTAGTTTTGGCGTAATCTTGCTGCACAAATACAAACAAGGTCCTTGGTGGAGGTATGCACTCTCAGATCATCACCAAAATGTAACTGGTTCATCCTTGGCCGAAGGGCTATCTCTGGTGAAAATTTCACCCAAATCCGTCCAGTACTTTTTCACTCTGTGAGAAGGAAAGAGCCTTGGCGGAGGTATGCCTTTTAAGATCACTATCAAAATCTAATCATGCGTTCAGTGTGCCATTACACACCTTTCCTGAAAATTTGAATGAAAGGCGCTATATAAATGCAATTTATTATTATTATTAACAGACAGAGAAATTACAGCAAAAACAATATGACTGCTTTATATAGTGACTACATATTAACAGCAACAACAATAACATAATAATAATAATAATAATAAGACCATATCATATTGACGATACATTGGGGGTGGGCAATTCTACCTTAAATTAACATCATGGTTTACTGAATCTTTCAGGTACCGTATTTTTGGGATTATAAGGCGCACTATCAATGAACGGTCTATTTGATGGTCTAATTTCATACATAAGGTGCACCGGATTATAAGGCGCATTAAAGCGAGGTAGTCAGAGCCGGGAAAAAAATTTTTTTTGCGTGCATGGAAAGAAAATCCTATCTATAGTCATTATAGACACATATAGCGCGATTGTCTGTGAGTGTGAATGACCTGTTCCATGAGCAGGCGGAATGTTTTTAGTCCGTGGCTGTTCATCGCCATATTGGCCAGAATACTCGCTCGGTACTCGATACGGCTCTCCGGTGGAGAGCGAGCCGTATTACAGCCGTAAATACGTATTTACAGCCATATTTACTGCTCCCGTTTACAGCTAAACGGGAGCAGTTTTGATGCCGAAATTTCACATACAAATCCTAATATACGTGTTCTATACACCATCGGCTTTTGGGTATCGACTACCTCGCGTAGTCGGATCTGGGATTTTTTTTTTTTTTTTTTTTGCGTGCATGGAAAGAAAATCCTATCTATAGTCATTATAGACACATATAGCGCGACTGTCTGCGAGTGTGAATGACCTGTTCCACGAGCAAATGTACATTTTTTGGTCCGTGGCTGTTTACATTGCCATATTGGCCAGAATACTCGCTTGGTACTCGCTCGGTACTCGATACGGCTCGCTCTCCGGCGGCAGCCCCGAGAAGTAAACAATGCAAACAAATGCCGGGACGCTTGAATTATTTCGTCCCGAAAATATCATTTTTGAATATTAATTACAGCTAAACAGGAGCAGTTTTGATCCACGATCCATTGGCAGATAGTGGCGTAACTCACTAGCAATTTAGCTTGGAACGACCTGTTGACACCAATATAGCGGTTGGAGTTCTTTGGTTAATCCACCTGGAATGATGGCAAGCTCCGAATTAGTTTGCTTCACTTGGGTTTTCACAGTATCGGTGAGATGGGCGCGCATGGAGTGGCAGATAAATAGGGATGGAGATTTGTGGAAAAAGCCATCCGGCCATTATGTTGAAGCACATATTACTCCACGAGGCTCCTGACTACCGTAATGCTCCAACAATCCATCAAGTGGTTCAGCTTCGTAGCTTACCAAAGTCGTACTAAAACATTTTTGACAGATTTTTGAGCGCCATGTACCACATAAAATTGGTTCGAGGTCAGTAAGCACAACCAGAATTAATACATAAGGCGCACCGGATTATAAAGCGCACTGTCGATTTTTGATAAAATTAAAGGATTTTAAGTGCGCCTTATAGTCCAAAAAATACGGTAGGTTTTTTTTTTTTTTTTTTTTTTTTTGTTCCTCCTGTCTTCATTACAGTTTACTGACAAGGTTCATAATTATTAAGCAATATTACACAACAGTGCTGTATCATACCATTTTTTTGCAGTTATCAACTACAAAGTCACATAGTATGATACAGCAAAGTTCAGCCTCCACCTCCTCCACCATAGCCTCCCATTCTCGTCTTCCGGTACCTGCGTCTTATGTCCCGCCCTTCCTTTATTCTGATTGGCTGCTTAGAAAAGTCTGACATTGACTAGTGCAGCTGTACGGTAGTCTGACAAGCTGATTTTTTTTCAGCCCTGACATCTGTGACAAAAAGCCGCCACTGCTCAAAGCATTTCAGCACCAAGGGCACTCAGCTCTATAAATGCTGGACTACACAGAGAATGAATAGAAAATAGTCGCTAACAGCAAGGCAAGGCAAGTTTATTTGTATCGTAGAAGCTGGGTTAATCATCTCAGACTGGATGCAGAGGGTAAAAAGAGAAGGACAATAGGTATTGAGATGAGAGATTATGGTGAGGTAGCAGGAAAAAGTAGTGGGGGAGAAGGGTTGAATGTATTGTGATTTTTTTTTTTTTTTTTTTTTTTTTTTGTTACTTATTTGTACCCGTAGGTAGACTTGGTTTGCAGTCTGGTGACAAGCCACCGGCTGCTGGTCGCTGCGTGCGCGAGCGCCCTAAACCTACATGTTTTTGGTATGCGGGAGGAAACCGGAGAAATCCCGGAGTAAACCCGCGCAACACGGGGAGAACATGCAAACTCCACACAGCTCACTGTTGGTCGGGGGCTGGGATCGAACCCACGATCTCATGATCCCCGCGATCCCCCGGCCGAGGGTAAAACTGTGCTGCCACAGTGCTAAACCACTGCGCCACCGTGCAGCCCATGTGCAGCCGATGCGAGATGTCATGCAGATGTGAGCTGGGCGGTTGATTTACAAGGAGAGACCCTGGTGTATTGAGATATGCTTTTTCTGTGTATGACTGATGTGAGAGTGAATAAGGTCGTCTTGTGGAGATATGTGGAAGGATGAGGCTGGGTTTATTTCTCAAGTCCAGTTTTATTCACATTCACATTCTCCAACATCCAAAAACAGAAAGAGAATGAATCCCCCACATCTGTCCCTTTTATACCCCAGGACATCAAAGCACATAGTCACATTGTCTTTTAATCCCAAATCACAATGCATCCCCCTCCAGGTCTTCTCGCCTCCACCTAAAGTCCTGATGGTCAGGAAATCCTTCAAGGCCATCTCTCTGCATACAAAAGGTCAGATTTCACATCCTCCTGTTACCCCTAGGAGGTTCAGTCATTTTGTTCCTCTGAGACGTGAAGCATACAATAGGCATACAGTAATATACATGTGAAGCATAAACCCACATATGTGCACCACGACCCCCCCCCCCCCAAACGTCTAAGATGGAACAACATAACCACAGATTGCATGTCATAATAAAATCACTACATATCAGTCCACGTGCCGCTTGGGCCTCAGCCTTCTCCTGTATTTGCTGTAAGCAGGCTGTGCCACCTCCGCGGCGTCTTCCTGCTGTGGAGCTGCTGCCTGGGGATGAGAACTGTTAGTCAACCTCTGTGGGTGTTCTGGGGAATGCTCTCTAGGGGGTCTGCCACGCCGAGGAGCCTTAGCCAACTGCACAACTTCATCAGCTACCACAAAAGCGGGTTTGAGCCTGTTTATGCCAATCATTTCTTTTCTGCCCCCCAAATCTAGCAAAAAATGCTTATCCCCTGTTTCCAGCACTCTATATGGTCCATCATAAGGTGGGCGTAAAGGTGGACGATGGGCATCATGTCTGACAAAAACAAACTCCGCATTTTTTAAAGCCTTAGGCATAAAAACACGCGGAAAACTGTGGTGAACGGGGCCAGGTAGCATGCTCGGGCCCGTGCTATTCTGTAACCGCTGAGCCGGGGAGAACTCTGGCGCTGGATTATCTGGGAGAAATTCCCCAGGCAGCCGAAGTGGCTGTGCGAAAACTAGCTCAGCTGGGGAGGCTTCTAAATCCTCTTTAGGTGCAGAACGCAACCCCAATAAAACCCATGGTAGCTTGTCCACCCAATTTGCATCCGTAAGCGACGCTCTGAGAGCTGCCTTCAATGACCTGTGAAAACGTTCGCATAACCCGTTAGCCTGCGGGTTTTACGCGGTCGTGCGGTGGATCGTTGCCCCCAGGCTGCGGGCCATCGCTGACCAAAGTTCGGAAACAAATTGAGGGCCTCTGGCGGATGTAATGTCCGACAGGACTCCAAAACGCGCTACCCATGCCGTTAAAAACGCGCGCACCACCTCCTCGGCTGTGGTTGACGACAGCGGGACCACTTCTGGCCAGCGCGTGGTGCGGTCAACCATTGTCAGAAGATGTGTGCACCCTTGTGAGGGCGAGAGGGGGCCTACGAGGTCCACGTGGACATGATCAAACCTTTTAGCTGGAATGTGAAACGGCTCCAAGGGAGCTCTCGTGTGTCTATGAACCTTGGCCCGCTGACAAGCCATGCAGGCTGCCGCCCACTCTCTAACTTGTTTGCGCAGGCTCGGCCATACAAATTTCTCTCCTACCATTTTGACCGACGTGCGCACTCCCGGGTGCGCCAGAGAATGGATCGAGTCAAAAACGCGGCGGCGCCATGCGGCTGGTACCACAGGACGCGGCCGCCCAGTGGAGACATCGCAGATTAGGGGGGGCATACCGTCTTGCAGCACCCTGTTCTCCAGCCTTAACCCTGTTGGTCCAGACTGGAGCGCACGCACATCCATGTCGCTAACCTGCTCCGCGGCCATGGCTGCATAATCTATCCCCACGCGGACCGGGGCCGCGCGCACGTCCGCGTCGCTAACCTGCTCCGCGGCCATGGCTGCAGAATCTACCTCTACGCGGGCTGGAGCCGCCACGGCGCACGAGAGGCAGTCTGCCACTACATTAAGTTCACCCACCACATGCTGGATATCGGTAGTAAACTCCGATATTGCGGCCAGTTGTCTCTGCTGCCGGCCCGACCAAGGTTCTGAAATCTTGGCCATCGCGAAAGTCAGCGGCTTGTGGTCAACGAACGCGGTGAAACGGCGTCCTTCCAGCCAGAACTGGAAGTGGCAAATGGCCAAGTGGAGAGCTAACAACTCCCTGTCGAATGCGCTGTATTTTCGTTCACTGTCGCGCAGGGTCTAGCTGAAAAAGGCGAGCGGTTGCCAGGCTCCGGCTACGTACTGTTCCACGACCACCCCTATAGCCACATCTGACACATCAGTAGTGAGCGCTATGCGGGCCGCTGGGACTGGATGTGCCAACAACGCAGCGTTTGCCAGGGCTGTTTTGACTTCAGAGAATGCGCTCTCGCTCCGGAGACCATTGGACTTTATTTGTGGGTTTTTGTTTTATTAGTGCAGCGTACAATGGTTGCATGAGCTGCGCTGCGCGGGGGAGGAAACGGTTATAAAAATTCACCATTCCCAAAAACTCCTGTAACGCTTTGACCGTTTGTGGTTGGGGAAAATTTGTTACTGCGCGCACTTTGTCAGGCAGAGGAACCGCTCCTTCTGGGGAGACGCGATGCCCCAAAAAATCAATCTGCGTCACCCCGAACTGACACTTCGCTGGGTTGATTATTAACCCGTGCTCTGCCAACCTCCGGAAAACTGCCTGAGGTGGTTTTCGTGTTCGTCTTCGGACGCGCTGGCTATCAATATTTCGTCCAGGTAGACGAACACGAAAGGGAGGTCGCACAAAACCGCGTCCATCATGCGTTGGAACGTCTGCGCCGCGCCTTTAAGCCCAAACGGCATGCGCAAAAACTCGAAAAGCCCGAAAGGAGTTATTACCGCTGTTTTGGGTATGTCCTCAGCGCGCACTGGGACCTGGTGGTAACCACGTACCAAGTCTATTTTAGAAAAAACGCACGCCCCCGCCAAATGAACTGAAAAATCTTGGATGTGCGGGATCGGGTAGCGGTCGTGCGCTGTAGCGTTGTTCAACCTGCGGAAATCACCACAAGGTCGCCACGAGCCATCAGCTTTCGGGACCATGTGAAGCAGTGAAGCCCATGGGCTCTTTGAATGCCTGATGATGCCCAACCTTTCCAGGTTGGCGAACTCCTCGCGCGCTATGGTCAGTTTAGCTGAATCCAAGCACTGAGCTTTTGCAAAAACGGGCGGTCCGGTAGTAGTAACAAAATGTTCCACCCCGTGTTTAGCCATGGTCGCCGAAAATGTTGGGACAGTGAGTGCTGGGAACTGAGTGAGGAGTGTGTGGAACTTACCACCTGCAGCTGTGACGTTGGCTTGAGCTGTTGGAGGGGCCACTCAAGCTGTACAGGGAATAGAATAAAAAGAGAGTGCATTAACCAGGCGTCTGTTAGCAAGATCGACCAACAAACCATGTGAGCACAAAAAATCAGCCCTTAATATGTTGAAATTCACTGCCGCTATGACGAAAGTCCACTCGAATGTACGGCCGTGTAAAGACAGAAGCAGAGTCCTCTCACCGAAGGTCTTAATCGCCGAGCCGTTCGCTGCTGACACCCCTGGACCACTGGAAGGCGCCAGCCGGTCAGCGTAGGAAGGTGTGATGAAACTCAGCTGGGAGCCTGTGTCCATGAGGAAATGCCTCCCCGAGCTCGCATCCCTCAAGTAGAGCAGCTTGTTCTCCTCTCCGAGGGCCGCAGCTGCTACCGACCCCCGGTCTTGGCGTTTCCCGAGCGCTTGAAATGGCACGGTGGAATGCACTTGCGTGCCCTCTCTGCGAAGCGGCGATGGTAGAAGCAAAGGACGTCGTCTGCTCCGTGTTTCCTGGCCCTTGCCGCCGCCGTCGTCGGTCAGTCTGGTGCTGCAGCCTCTGGCCCCCTGCCGTCTCCGGACGTTGTGCCTAGCTCCACTGCCGCAGCCGTAGCCATGCGCCGTTTATTGGCGTTGACGAGTCGTTGCGCCTCTTGGCCCAGCTCGTGGTAGTCTCGTCGGGCCAACAGTGGTGAACTGGCCAGGGTCACTCTCACCGCTGACGGTAGGGTCCTGAGGAAAAGGTGGGTGAAGATGAAGTTATCATCTTCGGAGTCTCTCAAACTCAACATCTTCCCCATCAGGTCTGCAGGTCTGTCGCTCTCAAATTCAGTCAGCGCCAGGAGCGCCTCTGCTCGCTCCTCCACCGAGGGGGTGAAGTAACGGATGAGTGCAGCCTTCAACGTGCTGTACTTGTCGCTGTCCGGCGGGTAGTTGATCAGGCTCTCCACTCGCTGGGCTGTGTGGTTGTCCAGCTTTGCAACCACATGGTAGAACTTTGTGGCGTCTACCGAAATCCTCTGGAGGTTGAACTGCACCTCGACTGCGTTAAACCAGGAGCGCGGATTGTTCTGCCAGAAGTCCGGTAGCTGAACTGTGGCTGCATTCGTTTGGCTGGCTCCTGACGAGTCTGGCTCGGGAGAATCGTCTCCGCTCATGATACGTCTTAGCGTCACCAGTGTGGAGATATGTGGAAGGACGAGGCTGGGTTTATTTCTCAAGTCCAGTTTTATTCACATTCACATTCTCCAACATCCAAAAACAGAAAGAGAATGAATCCCCCACATCTGTCCCTTTTATACCCCAGGACATCAAAGCACATAGTCACATTGTCTTTTAATCCCATATCACAATGCATGCCCCTCCAGGTCTCCTCGCCTCCACCTAAAATCCTGGTGGTCAGGAAATCCTTCAAGGCCATCTCTCTGCATACAAAAGGCCAGATTTCACATCCTCCTGTTACCCCTAGGAGGTTCAGTCCTTTTGTTCCTCTGAGACGTGAAGCATACAATAGGCATACAGTAATATACATGTGAAGCATATGAAACCCACATATGTGCACCACAGTCTGCTGCATAAGTCTGCCTCCCTTATTTGCACTTTCGCGGTGGCGGAGTGGTTAGCACTGCGGCAGCACAGCAACTCACCCTTGGCCGGGGGATCCTGGGTTCGATCCCAGTCCCCGACCAACAGTGATCTGTGTGGAGTTTGCATGTTCTCCCCGTGTCTGCGCGGGTTTACTCTGGGATTTCTCCAGTTTCCTCCCACATGCCAAAAACATGCAAGTTAGGTTAATTGGAATCAAACTGGGGATTCTAAATTGTCCTTATGTATGTCTGTGAGAGTGAATGGTTGTCAGTCTCTCTGTGTTGGCTCTGCGATGGACTGGCGATCTGTTCAGGGTGTACCCTGCCTCTCACCCAAAGACGCTGGGATAGGCTCCAGCCCCCCCGCGACCCGAAAAAAGGATTAAGTGGAAGAAGATGAATGAATGAATGAACAGTATAGCACATTTCATGTACAAGACAATTCATGGTGCGTTACATAAAAACATTAAAGCATTACAGCAAGTTGCAAAAGGAATAAATAAGACTTTAAAAGCAAACTAAAAAGTAAATTAAAGAAAAACAAAAACAAGCTAAAATAGAATACAACAGAAATAAAAGTTACAGTACATTGTAGG
Source organism: Pholidichthys leucotaenia (assembly GCA_020510985.1). Classification (NCBI taxonomy): domain Eukaryota; kingdom Metazoa; phylum Chordata; class Actinopteri; order Cichliformes; family Pholidichthyidae; genus Pholidichthys; species Pholidichthys leucotaenia. The sequence goes on from CM035842.1 coordinate 267,300,618, forward strand.
AGACTAACAATTGACAATTAACAATCTACTGAAAGGCGGTGGCAAATAGGAGAGTTTTTAACCTGGATTTTTTTTTTTTTCCCTTGTCCTGTCAGGAAGCCAGGCAAGCAGAACAGGGATCTGTCACCCTTATTGTGCCAAAACAGATTTACTTTGTCAAGAGGAGCCTATACAGTACCTAAATATGTATTGCATATTGTTGTAAACTCCTTCTGTAATAACTTTTAACACTTTATTTTAATTATTTTACCCATGGAAGACCCGACAGGATGGGGAAGAGGGAAAGGAAGTGTGTGGAGGGGGAAAGAAAAGGGAGGAAAACAGACAAAAAAACCCCAACCAAACCAACATCTAAAACAAACAAAAGTCAAACTGCTTCTTCCACCGAAGATGTCTCAACACGAGTCTGACTTCTGCACCTGTTAAAGGAAAGACACTTGTGCGTGTACGTCTGCCTGCATATATATATGAGAGCGCTCGCAAAATTAGTGTGTGCATGTGAGTGGTTTGTCAGTAAACATACAAAACGGGGGGCTGGTCACAGCAGCTCTCCCCCCGGGAACCCCAAGCAGGCAAGGCAGCGCCACCAACCCCCACGGGACACAAACGTCCGAGGTCAGCAAGCCCCAGGAAAGCCAGGCATCCATCCCCGGAGGGACAATCGAGGGAGGCCAGGTCGTTCAGTGGCCGGCGTGGCGAGCCCACCCCCCCGGACCCGCCCCCCACCCCCCCAGCGTGCCAACGCCTGCCCCCGGGCCCCAGGCGCCAGGAGGCTAGCGACCCCACCCCCTGTGCCAGAGACCGGCCCACACCCCCCGGCACGAGCCTCCCCCCCAAGCACCCCCATAGCGGGCCCGCCTGCCCCGCCCCCCAGCACCACCACCGAACACCCTGGGGACCCCCATGCCCAAAAAAGTACCCCCGCCCAGGGGAGCACACACTGCCAAGAGGCACAACCCCCCTTAATCCAGCACCTCCCAACTCACAGACACACCCCTCTCCACACCTTCACACTCACATGCTCCCATGCGCACCCATTTGCACTAACTCACTCTCACTCACCCGGGCCAACCCATTCTCTCTCACTCCTGTACCCATTCAAACTCACCCCTCATTTGCCCTTTTTTCATAAGGCGGCTATGAAGCAGATGCAGTGAGCCTGAACATGCACCAGCACCCGGCAGTAGCCAGGGAGACCGCCAGCAAAGGCCACAGAAGCAGACCCCCACCCCCAGCGCCCACCCGAGTGACTGATCAGCAGACCACCACAGGTGCCCTGAGACGCCACTCGACATGCAAAGCGCCGCACAAAACCGACCCACCATCACCACCTCCATTCATCACCCCCTCACTCTCACTTACTCTCATGTTCAGTCCTGCTCACACTCCCTTAGTCGAATCTATACATTCAGTAGCACCAGGGATTTTGACAACATGATAGGTCCCAGGCTTCCCACTGGGCCCCCACGCACCCAGCAGGAGGAGGGCAAAAGGGGTGGGGGAAGACCCCCACCCCCTCCCCCCTGCACAAAACATGGTGGGTGTATGTCAGTTATATGATGTAATTGTGTGAAAATATGTGGACTACCAAAGTGCAATTAAAATTGGGGGGATGGTGATTGGAGCACCACGAGCCACTGCGATGGGCAGCAGGACCCCCATCCCCCCAAGCCCTCAGTGTCTAAAATGCAATGGTGAGGTTGCCTCACCATGGTGAGGTTGTGGTAGGGCTGCCCTCACCTCCAACACACTCCCACCCCAAAGCCCTAAATGTATCCAAGAAGATGTATATCAGGTTCAGGTTCAGGTTCAGGTTACTTTATTTGTACCCGTAGGTAGATTTGTTTTGCAGTCTGGTGACATCCATATTTACAAGCCACAAATTACATTCAACATAGACACAAACACAGGCACGCATGAAATTGACTATAAACATGATAAAAATACTCAAGGCTCCATCAATCAGGGTATAAAAAGACAAAGAGATGAGAGAAAAACCAGAGGTAAGAGAGAAGAGTCATATTAAAAGTTAAAAACTAGTCAAAGAGGTTAAAAACTCAAAGGTCTAAAACCCAATAAAATATTTAGAACCCAAGTAATATCCTACAAAAATAAGTAAATATAAAATGGAGTTAATAAATAGGTACCTTGTGGCACATATATGTGGGTTTCATATGCTTCATATGTATTCACTGTATGCTTACTGTATGCTTCACGTCTCAGATGAACAAAAGGACTGAGCCTCCTAGGAGATAACAGGAGGATGTGAAATGTGGTCTTTTGTATGCAAAGAGATGGCCTTGGGGAATTTCCTGGCCACCAAGGACTTTAGGTGGAGGTGATAAGACCTGGAAGAAGACGCATTGTAACTTGGGGATTAAATACAATGTGACTGTGTGCTTTGATGTCCTGGGGTATAAAAGGACGAATGTCTGGGGGGTTTCTTTCTCTTTTTCTGTTTTTGATGATGTTGGAGAATGGAATAAACCTGACTTGTGAGATAAACTCAGCCTCGTCATTTCCACATTATCCACAACCTAAATTATGTGCAATATATTGTTACAGCTTGTTCAACTCTTTGACAGCAGCAGGAACAAAGCTGTTTTTGTAGCGCTGGGTTCTACTTTTTGGGACAGCAAACCTCCGTCTTGAGGGAAGAAGCTGAAAGTTGCAGTGCAAAGGGTGGGAGTCATCATTTAAAATGGAGGTAGCAATCCTCTGTACTTGTCTGGTGTACAGGGATGTCAGGCTCAGCTGTGACTCACCAAGCAAACGACTGGGCCATCTAACTACCTGATCCAAGGATTTCCTCTGTTTCAGTTTTATCTGACCAAACCATGACACTAAAGAAAAGGATAAAACAGATTCAATAAAAGCCCGATAAGACATTGCCATTTTGGTTTGGTCAATTTGGAAGCGTGCAAGTTTTCTCAAGCAATGCAAATGTTGCTGACCCTTTTTGCACACCCTTTCACAGTTCTCTTTAAGGTTTAAATTACTATCAATAATCGTCCCAAGATATTTGTAGGATTGTACACATTCGGTGGTCTGGCCTTTTAGTACGGTGACTTTGTGCCTGGGAGTTTTCCTCCTAAAGTCAATAATCATGTCTTTAGTTTTTGCCGTATTCAGCTGCAGGTAGGAATCCTCACACCAGTGAACAAAATCATCAACTACTGGGCCGTGGCCACTCTCACCATCCTGGAGGAGACTGACAATAACTGAATCATCAGCATACTTTATGATGTGTCTGTTGTCATGTCTGCTCCGACACATGTTTGTGTACAGGATGAAGAGTAGTGGTGACAACACACACCCCTGAGGAGAGCCAGTAGAAGAGCACTTTAGGTCAGACAATGTACCATTGACCCTTACTCTCTGTGTCCTGTTGGTGAAGAAATCCAGAATCCAACCCACCAGATTATTGCTCAAATCAAATTGTTGCAGGAGCCTTTCAACTAAGATATGAGATAAGCCTTTATTAGTCCCACAACGGGGAAATTCCAGATGATATGAGGTTGGATTGTATTAAAGGCGAAGGAAAAGTCCACAAATAAAAGCCTGGCGTGTGTCCCATTAAAATCCAGATGTTTAAAAAGCATGTTAAACAGAGTGACAGTGGCATCCTCCACTCCTCTGTGAGGCAAACTGCAGAGGATCCAATGCATGATCAGTCTGCTTTAGGACCTCACATCTGACCAGTTTTTCAAAAATTTTCATTAAAATTGAAGTCAAAGCAACTGGTCTAAAGTCGTTTACCGTTTTAGGACAGCTGGATTTTGGAACGGGAACAACAACGGCTTCTTTGCAGATCTTAGGCATATGCTGTGTTTGTAAGGACTTATTGAAAATGTAATGAAATATAGGACTCAGTTCATGTGCACAGGACTTTACCAAGTGCCCACATACTGTATATTATCAGGGCCCTGACTTTTGTTCACTTTTACAGCGCAGAACTCCCTTTTAACATCCTGCACCTCAATATTAAAGTGCTGATTGTCTTTGAGTTTCTGTTTCAAATCTTGGGTTTCAGTGCTAAAATCAAAGGAGTCAAAACGACCATAAAAACAATTAAGAGTATTAGCCAGCTCTGTATCTGAATTAAAACCATCTAAAAACAAACAATTACTGTGCTCTGTGCTCTGAAGGCCTGCAATAGTTTTCATACTGGCCCAGGCTGAACCAAGTTTCTTTGTTGCCATCTTGCTTTCCAATTCTGATTTATAATTCTGTTTTGCTCTTAAAATTTCGGACTTCAGCTCTTTTGTGGCAACCTGTAGCTCAGAAACAGACCCCTGTTTAAAGGCCACCCAGAGTCAGGGGGAGGGGGAAGGTGGGAAATAAGACTGGGAGAGAGGCAGTCTAAAAGCAAGCCCCCCCAAGAAGCCAGCTTGCAACCTGGTTTATGAGGCCACCCACTGCCCCCAAATCCCAACCCAGGGCGAGGGCCGCCAGTGCCAGAACCAACACACACCCACCGCCAATAACACCAGGGGCAATGTGACAAAGCACCCCACCCCATGACACAGCAGCAGGGCAGCAGGGACAAGCAGGCCCCAAAATGCCAACCCCCATGCCACTAGATGGACTGCCCCACCCCCGCCACCCAGCAAAGTTCTCCTACCCATACACACATCCTCCACCCCCAGACATTCACCCATAGGTAACCGCACTCATACACACACGTACCCCCATCCACCATCACACATACCCACCTACACCCACACACAGCCCCACCTGCCCACTCACAACACACACACCCACTTCCGCACCCGCTCATACACAAGTCCCCACTCACACCCACTCTCACACACACACACACACACACACACGTACACACCCACACCCGCAGACATTAGTGGACGGGGGGGGGGGGGGACCCAGGACGCAGGCACCTGCCCCAGGGTGTCGCCAGGGCCCCAGGGAGAACATGACCCCACCGCGCAAGGACGCACCGGGGCCAACCCGCACCACCGGCACACACCTGACACCGGTCCGGGGGGGGAGAAGCACCCCCCCAGCACCAGGGGCCCAGGGCCAGACCCACACCCCCCTGGGAGGTGAGGCCAGCCGGCCGGGGGCCACACCCTGCCCCCCCCCCCCCCCATCCCGACCAATTCCCCCCAAGCCAGACACACGGCCACCCAGGAACAGGCCCCCCAGACACCCACGGTCGGGGTGCAGCCAGCCGCCAGAGGCACCAAGAAGAGCAAGCCACCACCCGCCACCCCTCAGGTTATAGAATTAATAAGCGGGGACCAGAGAGAATTGAATTCTGCCAATTGATTACTTGAGGAGGCTGACAATCTCTCCAGGCTAATATAATCTAATAGTAGGTTATATAATAAGTCATGCACAAGTTTTTTTCTTGATTTCCAATTCATGAGGATAGTTTTCTTTGTGATGCATAAGGCAATGAGAACTATGTGTGACACCCTTGCATCTATATTTATTTCACTTAAATCACCTAATATGCAAAGTGTGGGTGAGGATGGGACACTATACCCAAGCCATGCCGACAAGTCCTCACATGTCTTCTGCCAGAACTTTTAAACCGATGCACAGGGCCACATAGCATGCATATAGCAATCCGGGACGTTGCTGGTGCAGTGAGAGCAGATATTTGTGTGACTCAGTCCCATTTTGAACATCCTTTGTCCTGTGTAATGAATTCTATGTAGAACTTTATACTGTATAAGTTGTAAGTTAGAGTTTTTAGTCATCTTAAAGTGTTTAAACATATTTGTGTCCCGAAACTTTCCTCCTTATTGATTGATAGGTCTGTCTCCCATTTTAATATTGGAAGAGATACGGACTCATCCAGTTTTGATAATAGCCATACATTTTTGATATCAATTTAGGGGAATGAAGATTTAGAAACTCTGCCACCTTAACTGGTACCTCTAAAGCTGTCTGATTAAGATTAAATCTTGCTTTTATTATGGATTTAAGCTGTTGGTATTCAAAATACTTTTTATCACTGATGTCGTACTGTGACACTCATTCCTGAAATTGGATAACATTTCCACATTGAATAAGATGTTCTAAGTTATTTATTCCCTTCTCTTACCATAGTCCATCCATCCATCCATCTTCTACCGCTTTTCCGGAGGTCCGGGTCGCGGAGGCAGCAGTTCAAGCAGAGAAGCCCAGACTTCCCTCTCCCCAGCCACCTGCTCCAGCTCTTCAGAGGGGATACCAAGGCGTTCCCAGACCAGCTGGGAGACATAGTCTCTCCACCGAGTCCTGGGTCTGCCCCGGGGTCTCCTCCCAGTGGGACGTGCCTGAAACACCTCAAGTGGGAGGCGTCCAGGAGGCATCCTAATCAGATGCCCATACCACCTCAACTGACTCCTTTCAATGTGGAGGAGCAGCGGTTCTACTCTGAGCCTCTCCCGAATGACTGAGCTCCTCACCCTATCTCTGAGGGTGAGTCCAGCAATCCTACGGAGAAAGCTCATTTCAGCCGCTTGTATCCGCGATCTCGTTCTTTCGGTCATTACCCAAAGCTCGTGACCATAGGTGAGAGTAGGAACGTAGATTGACTGGTAAATCGACAGCTTTGCCTTAGAACTAAGCTCCCTCTTCACCACAACAGACCGGTACAATGTCCGCATCACTGCAGATGCTGCTCCAATCCGTCTGTCGACCTCTCGCTCCATTTTCCCCTCACTCGTGAACAAGACCCCAAGATACTTAAACTCCTCCACTTGGGGCAGGAGCCTGTCCCCAACCCGGAGAGGACAATCCACCTTTTTCCGGCTGAGGACCATGGACTCGGACTTGGAGGTGCTGATTCTCATCCCAGCCGCTTCACACTCAGCGGCAAACCGTCCCAGCAAGAGCTGTAGGTCATTGCTGGATGAAGCCAACAGGACAACATCATCCGCAAACAACAGAGATGAGATCCCGTGGTCACCAAGCACGACACCCTCCATTCCCTGGCTGCGCCTAGAAATCCTGTCCACAAAAATTATGAACAGGACTGGTGACAAAGGGCAGCCCTGGCGGAGTCCAACTCTCACCGGGAATGACCCCGACCGAGTGTTGGCAATGCGAACCAAACTCTCACAACGGTCGTACAGAGACCGAATAGCTCGTAACAACAAGCCCGATACCCCATACTCCCGAAGCACCCCCCACAAAAATCCACGAGGGACGCGGTCAAATGCCTTCTCCAAGTCCACAAAACACATGTAAACTGGTTGGGCAAACTCCCACGAACCCTCAAGAATTCTCGAGAGGGTAAAGAGCTGGTCCGATGTGCCACGGCCAGGACGAAAACCACATTGCTCCTCCTGAATCCGAGGTTCGACCAACGGCCGGACTCTCCTCTCCAGTACCTTGGCATAGACCTTCCCAGGGAGGCTGAGGAGTGTGATCCCTCTAAAGTTGGAGCACACCCTCCGGTCCCCTTTTTTGAAGAGAGGAACCACCACCCCGGTTTGCCATGCCAAAGGCACTGCCCCCGACCTCCACGCAATGTTGCAGAGGCGTGTCAACCATGACAACCCAACAACATCCAGGGCCTTGAGGTACTCGGGGCGAATCTCGTCCACCCCCGGGGCCCGGCCACCAAGGAGATTTTTAACCACCTTGGCGACCTCAGCCCCTGTGATAGGCGAGTCATCCCCCTCGTCCCCAAACCCTGCTTCCTCTGTGGAAGGCGTATCAGTGGGATTGAGGAGATCCTCGAAGTATTCCTTCCACCGCCCGACGATATCCCCAGTTGAAGTCAACAGTGTCCCATCCGCACCATACACAGTGTGGACGGGGAGCTGCTTTCCCCTCCTGAGCCGCCGAACAGTTTGCCAGAATCTCTTCGAAGCCGACCGAAAGTCTTGTTCCATGGCCTCACCGAACTCCTCCCATACCCGGGTTTTTGCTTCAGCAACCACCCGAGCTGCACTCCGCTTGGCCTGCCGGTACACCTCAGCTGCTTCGGGAGTCCCACAAGCCAACCAAGCTTGATAGGACTCCTTCTTCAGCTTAATGGCCCCCCTCACCACTGGTGTCCACCACTTGGTTCGGGGGTTGCCACCACGAGATGCACCGACCACCTTGCGGCCGCAGCTCTGGGCTGCCGCTTCAACAACAGAGGTGGAGAACATGGCCCATTCAGACTCCATGTCTCCAGACTCCCTCGTAATGTGGTTGAAGTTCTTCCGGAGGTGGGAGTTGAAGACCTCCCGGACAGGGGCCTCAGCCAGACGCTCCCAGCACACCCTCACTATACGTTTGGGTCTACCAGGTCTGAATGGCTTCCTCCCCTGCCATCGGATCCAACTCACCACCAGGTGGTGATCAGTTGACAGCTCTGCACCTCTCTTTACTCGGGTGTCCAAGACATACGGTCGCAGGTCTGATGATACGATAACAAAATCGATCGATGATCGTCACCTTATCCCCCTCATGGATCGTCACCTTATCGTGGTGGGGGGGTTTGCGTGCCCCAGTGATCCCAGGAGCTATGTTGTCCGGGGCAATTTGCCTCTGATAGGGTCTCCCAAGACAAACTGGTCCTGGGTGAAGGGCCAGACGAAGAACGATCCAACAGACTCTCATGATAAATTGTATATCAAGGATTCAGTGTACCCCGCCCGGTATGGGGTTACCGGGGCCCCACCCTGGAGCCAGGCCTGGGGGAGGGGCTCGAAGGCTAGCGTCTGGTGGCCGGGTTTCCACCCATGGGACCCGGCCGGGCTCAGCCCGAAGGAGTTACATGGGTCCGCCCTCCAGTAGGTTCACCACCTGCAGGAGGGATCATGGAAGTCCGGTGCTATGTGGATTAGGTGGCAGTCAAAGGCGGAGACCTTGGCGGACTGATCCCAAGCTTTCTCTTACCATAGTGGAAAATTTAATGTCTTCTTTTGTTGCAGGATATCAGGATTATTCCAAATGGGCCTGAATTTACAGGGGACAAGTGAAGATCCAGTTATCTTTAAAAAATTTCCACCAACCCATCAGAGAGGAGCTGATATTAATGCTTTTAAAACAGTCATGGCGTTTAATACAGGAACTTAAAAAAGGTAAGTCAGAGATATTTAGCAACCCACAGAGAGCCTGTTCAGCATCTAACCATGGGTTTCCTTGTGGGGTTGATTTTGTCCATTTTGAAACAAACTGCAGTCTATTGGCTAAAAAGTAATTAAAAAAATTTTGTAGATCTAAGTCTCCACACTATTTCACTTTTTGAAGAGTTTTTAAAACTAATCCATGATGGTTTATCATTCCATAAAAATTTACTTGTATTTGAGTCTAGAGACTTAAACCAGGCCATTGATGGTTGGGTAGGAATCACTGAGAGCAAATAGTTGATTTTAGGAAGGCCCATCATTTTAACGGTTGCGACTCTTCCCATTAGTGATAAAGGTAGTGTCCTCCAGCGCGTAAGGTCGTCTGTATTGTTTTTAAAAGGGGAATATGATTTAGTTGCAATAACTCTGAGAGCCTGGGGGAAATATCTATTCCTAAATATTAATATTACCTGTGTGGGTGACCCCCACAACTGACTGGGACAAGCAGAGCGCTCAGCTGGAGCAATTGGCAGAACAATGAGATGTGTGTATTGATATCAGTAGGCAGCCTCCCTTTGTCTAGCTCTTTCCTGCCAGTAATCTTCCTATTGTTATGGGTGACTCTCAAATGCAAATGTCTTCCTGTCAGTAATCCTCCTATTGATGTGGGTGACTCTCAAATGCAAATGTCCATGCCTACTGCTGTAAATGCATTGTCTGTCGTGGAGTATTTAAACTGCATCGCTCTATAACTCTCTCTCTCTCTCTGATTACTGCTTCTGACTACACGCCTTGCCTGAGAGCCTGAGAGCTCGCTCCAGTGCGCCTGCACGGCGCTGGAGTGAGTTTCTGTGATGGCGGATGAATGATGAATAAAACCCACTTTTAAACCTCAGTTCGCTGCTTATTATTACATGCCGCCACACCTGATTGTATTGGAATAGTAGATGTATTTGAGAAATTACAATTTATAGGTAGAACTATTGATTTACCCCAGTTAATAGAGTATTCTGATAATGATGAGAATTTATCAATGAGCGCCACCATCTGAAGAAGAGATCTTTGTGAGTTTTCAAGGAAAATTAATACATCATCAGCATAAAGACTGGTCTTGTGTTCTTTTTCTCCAGTTTGGATACCTCTGATATCAACATTTTGTTGTATGGCTGCTGCTAATGGCTCAATAAAGATGGTAAAAAGTGAGGGAGAGAGTGGACACCCCTGACTAGTACCTCTCTGGAGATTAAAGCTTCGGGAAGTCTGATCATTTGTTCGGACAGACACAGCTGGACAGCTGCATAGTGTTTTAAATCAGTTTATGAAAGATGAACCAAACCTAAACTTGTTTAACACCATAAAAAGAAATTTCCAGTTAACACGGTCAAAGGCTTTCTTTGCATCCAGGGACAAGATTGTAGTTTCTAAGTTATTAATCTTGCAGTAGTCTATTAAATTAAATAGCCTGCATGTATTATTAGCCGAGTGCCTACCCTTAATGAAACCTGTTTGATCTGGGTGTATAATAAACGGAATTATCCTTTCCAGTCTTTTGGCGAGAGCTTTGCAAATTATTTTAAGATCGACATTCATAAGTGAGATGGGACGGTAACTGCATGGAAGCGTAGGTTCTTTTACAGGTTTAAGGAGCAGGATAATACTAGCCAGATTCATATTTGGAGGGATTACATTATCTTCTTTAATTTGGTTCACCATTTTAAAGAAAGTAGGTGCCATCACAGGCCAAAATTCTTTATAGAATTCTACTGGAAAACCATCTGCTCCCTGAGCTTTGTTATTTGGGATGTGCTTAAGTGCCTCCTGGAGTTCAGACACCTGAAGAGGTGCATTCAGAGCTGCAATCTGTCCATTATTTAATCGTGGTAAGTTAGTATCGTCCAAAAATGTATTTATCTGAAATGAGTAGAGGTTTTCATAAAACTTTCTAAAGGAGGTATTTACAGTGGGGCAAAAAAGTATTTAGTCAGCCACCAATTGTGCAAGATCTCCCACTTAAAAGATGAGAGAGGTCTCCAATTTTCATCATAGGTATACCTCAACTATGAGAGACAAAATGAGAAAAAAAGATCCAGAAAATCACATTGAACGATTTTTAATGAATTAATTGGTAAATTCCTTGGTAAAATAAGTATTTGGTCACCTACAAACAAGCAAGATTTCTGGCTCTCACAGACATGTAACTTCTTCTTTAAGAGCCTCCTCTGTCCTCCACTCGTTACCTGTTTTAATGGCACCTCTTTGAACTCATTATCAGTATAACAGACACCTGTCCACAACCTCAAACAGTCAGATTCCAAACTCCACTATGGCAAAGACCAAAGAGCTGTAAAAGGACACCAGAAACAAAATTGTAGACCTGCACCAGGCTGAGAAGACTGAATCTGCAATAGGTAAGCAGCTTGGTGTGAAGAAATCAGCTGTGGGAGCAATTATTAGAAAATGGAAGACATACAAGACCACTGATATTCTCCCTCGATCTGGAGATCCACGCAAGATCTCACCCTGTAGGGTCAAAATGATCACGACAACGGTGAGCAAAAATCCCAGAACCCCACGGGGGGACCTAGTCAATGACCTGCAGAGAGCTGGGACCAAAGTAACAAAGGCTACCATCAGTAACACACTATGCCACCAGGGACTCAAATCCTGCAGTGCCAGACATGTCCCCCTGCTTAAGCCAGTACACATCCAGGCCCATCTGAAGTTTGCTAGAGAGCATTTGGATGATCCAGAAGAGGATTGGGAGAATGTCATACGGTCAGATGAAACCAAAATAGAACTTTTTTGGTAAAAACTCAACTTGTCGTGTTTGGAGGAGAAAGGACACCATACCTACTGTGAAGCATGGGGGTGGAAACATCATGCTTTTGGGCTGTTTTTCTGCAAAGGGACCAGGACGACTGATCCGTGTAAAGGAAAGAATGAATGGGGCCATGTATCGTGAGATTTTGAGTGAAAACCTCCTTCCATCAGCAAGGGCATTGAAGATGAAACGTGGCTGGGTCTTTCAGCATGACAATGATCCCAAACACACCACCCGGGCAACGAAGGAGTGGCTTTGTAAGAAGCATTTCAAGGTCCTGGAGTGGCCTAGCCAGTCTCCAGATCTCAACCCCATAGAAAATCTTTGGAGGAAGTTGAAAGTCCGTGTTGCCCAGCGATAGCCCCAAAACATCACTGCTCTAGAGGAGATCTGCATGGAGGAATGGACCAAAATACCAGCAACAGTGTATGAAAACCTTGTGAAGACTTACAGAAAACATTTGACCTCTGTCATTGCCAACAAAGGGTATATAACAAAGTATTGAGATGAACTTTTGTTATTGACCAAATACTTATTTTACCGAGGAATTTATCAATTAATTCATTAAAAATCATTTATTGTGATTTTATGGAATTTTTTTTTCTCATTTTGTCTCTCATAGTTGAGGTATACCTATGATGACAATTGGAGACCTCTCTCATCTTTTAAGTGGGAGAACTTGCACAATTGGTGGGTGACTAAATACTTTTTTGCCCCACTGTATTTCTTCAGGCTCATGGGTAATATTTCCATTCATATCCTTAATAGAGTGGATAGTTGTTTTTTCTTTATTCAATCTAAGTTGGATCGCAAGATATCACCCCGATTTTTTACTGTATTCAAACTTCTCTTTCAAAGGTCTTTTTATTATTATTAATTGAAGTATCAATACAATACAAAGTATTGGAAATTTTCATTTTTGTTTTAACCAAACAGTGCAAAACTAGAATTTAAAACTAACAAATGTGGATGCTTCAAAACACAAAAACCTTTAAATAAACAATAATAATAATAAAAAATACAAAGAAAAAAAGAAAAATTGTGTGTGTGAGGTAGGGTAAAGGGGATATGAGCTACTCAGAAACTATAATCGTGGGTCTTTCAAAGAAATCAAGAAACGGGCGCCATAATTTATATAATTTGTTTTCAGAGCCACGAACTGTATATCTGATTTTTTCTAAATCCAAACAGGACATTATATCTTTTATCCACTGTAAATGTGAAGGGGGCGAAGAGTCTTTCCACTTCAGTAATACAGCACGTCTAGCCAATAATAATGAAAATTTGAATACTTTTAATTTGGAATTTGGCAAGTCAAGTTCTGGAGCCACACCAAAAATGGCGCATAATGGATCAGGTTTAATTTGATATTGCAGGACTTCAGACATAGTGATAAAAACAGAATGCCAAAAATTCATCAATGAAGGGCAGGACCAATACATGTGAAGCAAAGTGCCAGGGGCGCTACCACACTTTTCACAAGTTGGGTCTATATCCGAGTAAATACGTGCTAACTTAACCTTGGACAGGTGCACCCGGTGTACGATCTTAAATTGAATAAAAGCGTGACGAGCACACATTGATGCAGTGTGAACCTGGCCAAGAATAGAGTCCCACAGTTCATCAGTAAAAGTAAAATTAAGATCTCGTTCCCAATTCAATTTAATAGCGGCCAGAGAAGAAGATTGTAAATTTGAAATTAAATTATATAAAACTGATATTACCCCCTTAGAAGTTGGTTTAACTAATAAAAAATCATCTAGAGGATTATCAGAAGGTTTTTGAGGGAATTGTTTTGTCATGGTTTGCACATAATGTCTGACCTGGAGGAAGCGGAAAAAATGTGTAGAAGTGATGTCGAATTTAGTGGAAAGTTGAGAAAAACTTGCAAATTGTTCATCAAAATATAAATCCGCAAAAGATTTTAAACCTTTTCTGTGCCATATATGAAATGCACTATCAATAGTTGATGGGGTAAATAAATGATTTGCGGCAATTGGACTTCTAATGGAAAAAAACTGAAGACCGAAATTTTTCCTGAATTGAGACCAAATTCTAAGAGACTGACGAACTACTTTGTTATTACCCGGTGTCCACATGTGACTCCATAAGGATCCAAATGGGTGATTTGGGTTCCAGATAGAAATGTTTCCAATATAACATGCACCTGATATTTGCTGCCCAGTAGTAATATTGAAAGTTAGGCAGAGCCATGCCACCCACTGATTTGGGTCTTTGAAGAAAAACTTTCCTCAATCTCAGATGTTTACCATTCCAAATAAATGAGGTAATCAGAGAGTCCAAAGACTTAAAAAAGGATTTAGGAATAAAAATGGGGAGACAATGAAACAAATACAAAAACTTTGGAAGTAACATCATTTTTACAGAATTGATTCTGCCAATTAAGGACAAGGATAATGGGGACCATTTGGAAAGTATTAGCTTGCACTGGTCAAATAAGGGGAGAAAATTATTTTTAAACAAGTAATTAAGTTGTTTAGTAACACATATCCCAAGATAATTAAAATGATCAATAACAACCTTGAAAGGAAAATTTTCAAGATCCTGAACTTGAATCTTTTCATTAATCGGAAACAATTCACTCTTATTAAAATTAATTTTATAACCAGAAAACCTACTAAAACTATCCAAAATGTTGAGTATTGCAGGTAATGAAGTAAGTGGGTTGGAGAGAAATAGTAAAAGATCGTCGGCATAGAGTGAAACCCTATGCTCGATGCCACCCCTACAAATGCCTAGAAAGTCCCAGCTCCCACGGATTGCAATAGCTAACGGCTCAATTGCCAAGGCAAAGAGCAACGGGCTCAAAGGACACCCTTGAATCGTACCACGGTAAAGTCTAAAATAGTCAGAATAGCGACAATTAGTTAACACTGAAGCTAAAGGACTAGCATTGAGAAGTTTAATCCAGGAACAGAAGGAAGGACCAAAACCGAACCTCTCCAAAGTAAAAAACAAATACTCCCATTCAACCCTATCAAATGCCTTTTCAGCATCCAAACTAATAAGACATTCAGGTATGTTGTGGTGAGGAGTATAAATAATATTAAACAACCGCCGCAAGTTAAAAAAAGAATGGCGATTTTTAATGAAACCGGTTTGGTCCTGTGAAATTATAAAAGGAAGAATCTTTTCCAACCTTGAAGCTAACAACTTTGACAAAATTTTAACATCGGTATTTAACAAGGAAATAGGCCTGTAAGAAGCACAATCAACAGGATCCTTGTCTTTTTTAAGCAACACAGTGATACAGGCCTGATAACATGAAGGAGGAAGTGTACCGGAGTCAAGCGACTCTGTAAAAACTTGACAAAGGAAAGGGGCAAGGTCGTCAGAGAATTTTTTGAAAAAATCAGTGGAAAACCCATCAGGTCCTGGAGATTTTCCTGATTGCATGGATGATATTGCCAGCTGAATTTCTTCTTTTGTGATGGGAGCTTCTAGAATTTGCCGAGATTCTGAGGAAATCGAAGGGATATCAATAGAATCAAACAGTACCCCAGGCTTAAATTGCTTTAGACGTGACATGAACTCTCTTTCGTTTAATTGGATGGTTCAACCCCTTCACATTCCAGCTTGCCAAAGTAAGATTACTATTCATTCAAAGAGTAAAATTTATATATTGTGTTGTATAGCCCAAAAAAGAATGTGGTGAGGTACGGGTAAAAAAAAAAAAAAAAAAAAAAAAAAAAAAGGGTGAGGGGGTGAGAGGGGTGTTAATAAATCAATAACAAAAATAAATAAATAATAAAAAAAAATTCAACAAGCAAACCTATAACAACACTCCAGCCGGTTGCAAAGAACAGCAACCACTCCATCTCCTGCTCTATTCTCATCCTAACAAAATACTCCCATACAACTGGCTTCAATCCTGCACAGTATGAACATTTTACCCTAAAAAAAAAAAAAAAAATTAAGTAAACAACAACGTATAGGGATCCAATTTTACCTTGTTTTTGAACATCTAAAAATGCATCAGTGTCCAGTCAGTGCAGCTTTAATGAAGTAGTACCAACCCAGGAATGTCCAGTTCAGGGCGAAAATCGCTGATTTCTCTCCATGGTTTGCATGAAGCGGGTGGCCTCCGGGACGGACGCCAGCCACTGGTTTTTGCCATCTGGAAGAGTTATCTGGAGCCTGGCAGGGAAAAGAAGAGAGGGACGAAAACCTCTCTTGTACAACTCGGACATAACCTCCTTATATTCGGCTCGTTGCTTCTGAACGTCAGCGTTATAATCCTCGTAGAACTGAAGTTTATGTCCACGATATTCCAAAGTCCCACGGCGTCTCTGCGCTTCTCTCATCACCAAGTCTTTGGTCCGAAACCGGTGGAAACAAATAATGACAGCACGCGGCTTCCCGTTCGAACCCGGCTTGAGCGTGAGGCTGCGGTGGGCTCTATCCAGCTCTGGGGGAGATGGCAAAGTTTGTGTGCCAAAGACATCCACCAACAGCCGAGAAAAAAATTCAGATGGCCGTGGACCCACATCAAAGGATTCCGGCAGACCCACCAGACGAATATTCAGCCTCCTGCTTCTTCCCTCCAGGTCAGAAAGTTTGTTTTTCAAAAGCTTGTTCTCCTCCTGTATTGACTCACACGTAGCTTCAAGCACCGCTAGGCGCTGGCTGATGTCCTCCGCGTTGCTTTCAAGGTCACCAATGCGTTGCTCCTGGTTAGCCACATCTGCTTGAATCTTGTCCAGCTTGCCATTAATAAGATTAAATGAAGCTTTAAAGTCAGCAGCTATGGACATTCTGTGTTGCTCAAGCAAGGCAACAAGTGCAGGGTTAAGGCTTATATTAGCATCCTCAGCTAAGTTGGTGTTAGTATTGTTCACTGCTGCCTCCTTTTCAGTCTGCTTTCTTGTTTTGGACATATTTCTCAACTCAAAACAGATTCCGCACGTATTAAACGTCCAAAACGTTGACAGCTTACAGCAAAGTAGGGTTTAAAAAGTAAAACTGAAAAAAAGATAGCAGGAGCCAGCAACGGACACACCTACTCCATTGCCAGCACACCTGATCGCCTTATTCAAACTTCTCAAGACGCAGTCTTTGTATTAAAAACTGTGCTTTTGCTTGCATTTTCTTTTAATTCCAGCTTTAATTTTCTCAGATTGTTAAGTGTCTATTCCTGTGAGGAAACGGCACAGGTCGTCTCCAGTGATTTGATTTTCTGTTCTAACTTCAGTACCAGTGCTTTTTCTTTTATATTCTTATATGAACAGTAAGAGATTATTTTACGATTATTTTACTTCCTTTACTGCTTCCCAACGAACACATGGGGATATTCCTGGCACATCATTATATTCCAGATATGATTCCCACTCTCTATTAAAGTAATTAATAGTCTTTGTCTTTTAGTAGTGATATATTAAATTTCCAGCTCCTAGTTTCCCTTGTAGCTTTCCTATTTGCCAGTGTAAGAGATACTGGATGGTGATTGCTAATAGCTTGATTTGAACATATTTCAGTGTCTGTGATGTCCCTCACAATAGAGTTACTGTCTAAAAAGAAATCTAGACTTGAATGTGAACTATAAATTGATGAAAAAAAAAGTGTAGTCCTGAAGAGTTGGGTGAAGGGAACACCATTCATCGCAAAAACCAAAATCATTCATGTATTGTTGGAGAGTGTCAGTACCCTGCCATTTTCAGTAATTCCCCAATGCACTGAGCCTGTCGACTGCAGGGTTTAATACCAGGTTGAAGTCTCCTCCTATTATGTGTGTAGTGTCCAAGTGCTCAGAAAGAGAAGTCAAAAAATAATTATAAACTTATAAATTATAAGTTAATAAAAATAGAATGCATAAACATCCCAAAGTGATTAATCAAAATGTTGGTAAAATTCAAATCAAACCTCAAGTCTCTAAATTTAATAATTTGGCCCCTGTTCCCCCCAAAAATTTAAAAATTAAATGTGGTCTATTAAACATTAGGTCTCTAACTCCCAAGTCTCTTCTAGACTATGATCTATTAATCGATCATCAGATCGATTTATTATCCCTCACAGAGACTTGGCTTGGGCAAGATGATTATGTTGGTTTGAATGAATCAACTCCCTCTGGTTATTTAAACTGTCATAACCCCAGAGGTTCTGGTCGTGGAGGTGGAGTGGTGGCAATTTTCCATTCTAAATTACTAGTTAATGTAAAGCAAAAATCATGTTTTAATTCCTTTGAGGGCCTGGTCCTCAGTGTGGGGCATGTTGGCTATCTTGGCTTGAGCCCAGTTCTCTTTGCCATAGTTTACCATCCTCCCTCGGCCTACTCAGAGTTTCTATCCGAATTTGCTGAATTTTTAGCTGATTTAGTGCTGAAATCAGATAGAATAATTATTGTAGGGGACTTCAATATACATGTTGATGTAGAGAGTAACTGTCTTAATAAGGCATTTTATTCAATTTTAGACTCAATGGGGTTTTCCCAGAAAGTAGAAAATTCCACCCATTATCTCCACCACACATTGGACCTTGTTTTGACTTATGGTATTGATATAGAGAATCTGGTAGTGTCTCCTCATAATCCTGTACTGTCAGACCATTGTCTGTTAACCTTTGATTTCACTAGTTCTGATTATTTGACTCCTAAAGAAAAATACTACTATAGCAGATGTCTTTCAGATGACGTTGTTACCAAATTTTTGCAGATTGTCTCCTCTATACCATGGGTCAACACAATGGAAAAAAAGGATGGAGTGCCTGCTCCTTTCGTAATTGATAGCATGGTAGATATTGTTACAGCCTCTCTGCATCGGACTCTAGATTTGGTAGCCCCTTTAAAAAAGAAAAAGTCTAACCAGAGATTTCTAACCCATTGGTTTAACTCAGAAACTCGTAGCTTAAAACAGAAGACTCGTCAATTGGAAAGGAAATGGCGTTCTACTAATTTAGATGAATTCTATTTAGCATGGAGAAATCATCTCTTAATTTATAAAAAAATCTCTTAGAAAACTAGATCAAGTTATTGTTCTGCATTAATAGAAGCAAATAAGAATAACCCCAGATTTCTTTTCAACACTATAGCCAGGCTGACAAAGAGTCAGGATTCGGTCAATCCTCGCATCCCCCCTGAGCTTTCTAGTCAGGACTTTATGAACTTTTTCAATCATAAAAGTTTACCTATTAAAGATAAAATCAGTCAGATTCTCCCTACCATAAACTCAAGTACACTAACTACTACAACTCCCTCAATTGACATCTGTTTAGATAAGTTTACTCCAATCGACCTCTTAGAGTTGGATAAAATAATCTCCTCATCTAAGCCTTCATCTTGCCTTTTGGACCCTATTGACTGGATGACTTCAAGATGGCGACCGGGATGGTCACACTTTTTCAGTGCTGAGACAAAGTCACTGATTTTGCCATTAAAAGTGGCTGGCCTGCAGCGATCGGCGCTCGTGGCGAACACGCACGGGCTGAATTGCCACCTCCGTTGGATTGCCCTTTAATCGCCTTTCTCCAGCGACCAGCATTTCTTTGTGGTTCACTGATGCGCCTTCCTGAAGCGATTGCTAAGCTAACACTAGTTAGCTTAATGCTACCTGAAGCGATTGCTAAGCTAACACTAGTTAGCTTAATGCTGGTGCCAGTCTCTAAATAACTAACCTACAGCGATCGGATATACCTCCGGTGGATTACCCCTTTGATCGCTTTTATCCGGCCACTGTGAGTAAACTGACCAGCGATTCCAGCGCTTCCTTGTGATTCACTGATGTGCCCTACCTGAAGCGATTGCTAAGCTAACGCTAGTTAGCTTAATGCTGGCGCCAGCCATTCCACCTAACACCAGACTGAATCAAAGCCCAGCTGCGAGGCCCAGCGGAGATACTACCAGGCAGGCGGCTATTTGTTGACGGGGCTCAGCAGAGTTTTCACCCAGGCAGACGGCGGTAGGCGGCGGTGCCCAGCGGAGGACTTACCGTGACTGCAGCGGCGGTGTGCGACGAGACTACCCGAAGCGATTGCTAAGCTAACGCTAGTTAGCTTAATGCTGGCGCCAGTCATTCCACCTTACACCAGCCTGAATCAAAGCCCAGCTGCGAGGCCCAGCGGAGATACTACCAGGCAAGCGGCTATTTGTTGACGGGGCTCAGCAGAGATTTCACCCAGGCAGACGACGGTAGGTGGCGGTGCCTAGCGGAGGACTTACCGTGACCTCAGCGGAGCTCGGTGGCAGCGGCGGTGTGCGACGAGACTCGGTTGGAGGAGCGGGACGGGAGACCAGTTACGGCGGCTATGAGCAACGAGACCAGCAACGGAAGGGGCTAGTTGGCTAGCTGAGGCCCAGCTGGATTCAAGGACGATCGGATCAGATTCTGGCGATATAAGCAGAATTTATTTTACTATCCACAGATTTTCTTTTTCCTTCTTTCCAAGAAAGACTGAAGATGGCTGCCACCGGATTAAAAAGTGGGCTGATGGGCACCACTAATAAGCCTTCTCTACTTATCTACTTCCTCTTCGTTTTGTCTTTGTGTGTCTGGACCTGCAACAAGAAGGATTTTCCGACAAACTCAACCAAAGGTGAAGTTAAAAAGTTTTATCTGTATGGATTTGGGCTTGGACATCTCACCCTACACTCTATGTGGTCTTTAAAAGCCCTGAGCAAAAACTTCCAAATTAAGGCAAACATGGCTGTTAAGCAAAAATCACAATATGGCAGAGGATATACAATTAAAGTTCTGTTAGTTCTGCTACTTCTGGCAGGAGATATTCACCTTAACCCTGGACCTGCCACTATTAAACAGTAGACCACTGGGTTAGCACAAAACCGAGCTGTACAAAAGCAAAAACAACATTTATTTTTCCAAACTGTTAATCATGCACGAGTTCTTTGGGACACCAAGGCTAAACCAAAGGGGATCCTCGGTGGTCATTTAAACATACGGAGCATAATCCCCAAAAGAGATGAGATTTCGGTGTTGCTGTTGGACTCAAATCTGGACTACCTTTGTCTCTCAGAAAGCTGGCTACACAGGAACATAGACACTAATATGATCGATATTGTGGGCTACCAGTGTTTTAGAAAAGACAGGCAGGTAAGGAGGGGAGGAGGTGTTTTAATTTACATCAAAGAGAAATATAAATGTCAACTGGTTGATTTGAATACTTCACTTGAATGTTTAGCTGTTAATGTATGTCTCTCTCCGGTAATGAATTTCAACATTGCAGTAGTGTACAACCCACCGTCACACAACTCTTCCTTTTATAATGAATTAAGTGATCTGGTTAAACAACTTGAGAAGAACAGAGAAACAATAATTCATGGTGACTTTAATATCAACTGGTCTGATAAAAAAGACAAACAAAAACTGAAAAGCCTCATGACTAAATTTAATTACCAGCAAATCATCAAAGGACCCACCAGGATAACCAAACAATCCAGAACACTTATTGACATGGTATTTACTAATAAACCAGAACGAATAACCAGAACCTATAATCTTGTAACTGGTCTCTCAGATCATAACATGGTTCTTGCTGTCAGGAAACTTACTAAAAAGCGACTACAGTATTTTGGGGGAGTCGATATTGACAAATCAAATTTTATTATCCCCAAATCAAAAAATGAGGAGTTTGAACATTACTTAGAGAATCAAAATTGGGAGCAGCTCATGTCAACATGTGAAGTAGATGATTGTTGTAATTTTATAACTGCAACAATCACAAAGTCTATAGAAAAATTTTCAAAGCAAATTAAAAGTAGACAACAGAAGATTAGCCTACCATGGTTAAATAATGAAATAAGAAAACTTATGAAGAGACGAGACTATGCACTGAAAACATCACTAACCTCCAAACTACAAAATGATCACCTTGTGTACAAAAGTTTAAGAAATAAAGTGGTACATGAGCTGCGAAAATCAAAAATATCTTATTACAATAAACTGATAGATCATGCAAAGGGTAACAACAGTTCCCTATGGAGGCATTTAAATAACTTAACTAATAAAAAAAAACGATCAGAAGGGGGTAAAGGAACTTAGAATCAATGGCAAGACCGTCAGTGACAAGGCTACTTTGGCAAATGAATTTAATTCACACTTTGTGGGCTCTGTGGAAGACTTAACAAAAATTTTTGTGCTGCCAAATGTGCTCAACAACACAAATTCCATACTTCCAACAGATACTTTTCACATCAATGAGGTAAATGAGAAGTTAATTGCTGGTATTGTTAAAACACTGTCAAACTCAAAAACTAATGATATCTACAATATGAGCACCTCCTTTCTCAAAATGCACAGCAAAATATTAATCAAACCACTGACCCATCTCATTAATCTCTCCATTAGGTCTAGTACATTTCCATCTGGCTGGAAAAAAGCTGTCGTCATACCAGTTCATAAATCAGGCAGTAAAGACGATATATGCAATTACCGCCCAATCTCTATCTTACCAGTTCTATCTAAGGTTCTTGAAAAAGTTGTAGCTACACAGCTGATAGACTACTTACAAGACAGTCAACTTCTTCATCCACATCAATTTGGTTTTAGACCAGGATACTCAACAGAAACAGCAAATTGTTGCCTTATTGAAAACGTCAAACAGTCCTCGGACAGGGGTAATGTGGTAGGAGCTGTTTTTCTAGATCTCAAAAAGGCTTTCGATACTGTAAACCACAGTATGCTTTTATCCAAAATGGTATCTTTTAACTTCTCCCCAAATACATTAGAATGGTTTGCATCTTATCTCCAGAATAGAGAACAGTGTGTAAAAGTTCACCAGGATAAATCCTCATTTTTAAACAACCGCATGGGTATCCCACAAGGGTCCATTCTTGGTCCTTTACTTTTCAGCATTTTTATTAATGACTTGCCGTTACACTGCTCAGCTGCAACATGCCAACTTTATGCAGATGATGCAGTTATTTACACAGCTGCCAAGACTCCAGCACAGGCTGCAGATGTACTGTCTACAAGTATGGTTGATGTCCAAGAGTGGCTCCTCAAGAACCATCTATTGCTGAACCTTCAGAAAACAGTCTCAATGTGCTTTTCAATCAAAAAATGTAACCTGCAACATTTTAAAGTTAATATACATGATCATGACATCAGTTTAGCTACAGAATTCAAATACCTTGGCATTGTACTAGATCCTCAACTCAAATTTAATCTTCATATAAAGAAAATTTCAAAAACAGTAAAAAAAAATCTGAACTGCTTTAAATTAATTAGATATTACATACCTTACGAAGCAGCTGCACTGTATATGCATTCTATGGTTTTTTCTCATATATCATACTG
This sequence comes from Pholidichthys leucotaenia, assembly GCA_020510985.1. Lineage (NCBI taxonomy): Eukaryota > Metazoa > Chordata > Actinopteri > Cichliformes > Pholidichthyidae > Pholidichthys > Pholidichthys leucotaenia. The sequence continues at coordinate 267,323,720 of CM035842.1, forward strand.
TTTGACAGTCTGGGCTCAAGCAGCCCCTTCCACAATAAGACATATAGGTTCATTATATAATCAAACCCTAAAAATCTTGGACAAAAAGCCCATTAGGTGGCATCACTGTAATGTTTTAAAAAAATACAACCTATTGAGTTTTGAGAGCTTCATTGACCTCTGTCTTCTGAAATTAACGTTCAAATGTTTCCATAAATCAGCACCCGAGCCACTTGCTGGTTTCGTCCAAAGACAGGACAGCAGCAGAGCCACCAGGAGTTCTGTTAACAATAACTGTAAAATATTCCACCGCAGAACCACATTTGGACAAACGGCTTTCTCTATAAAGGGCAGTCACATCTGGAACACAATGCCAAATGAAATTAAAATAATAACGGACTTTAAAACATTCACTAAAAATGTTAAAAACTGGCTGAAAAATAAACAAGAATGTACTCATGTATGAATTAATTGTCTGCAAAGTGAGAGTGAATGAAGGGAAGGAATAAATGTGTTTGTTTATAGTGAGTGACGGAGGGAGGAAGGCCTGAAATAGGCAAATGTGAGTTATGTTATATGTGTTAAATGTGAGTCAGGCTGTTATATTTGTGTATTTATAATATTTATAATATTTATGTTAAGTGTGAGTCAGGCTGTTATATTTGTGTATTTATAATATTTATAATATTTATAATTGTGTATTTATAATTTTTCTGCATTGATGTATGTGGTTATTGTGTATATTTTTTATTTTTTTTTCCCATCTTTACTTGATTCTTTTTTCTAAAGCCCATCCAGGGACAAGAGTTGCAAATTAGCTAATAGCTATACACTCTATGTGCAACACATCAGATTGATTGTCTTTGATTAATTGTCTATGTTTATTGCACTGTCCCTGTCAAATAAACTAATCTACTACTACTACTACTACTACTACTACATTCCTACCAGGTTATTTAAAATTGTCTTCCCAATTATTGGTAGCTGCATTCTTCATATAATGAATTCTTCTTTAACTCTGGGTTATTTACCACTGGCCTTTAAAATTGCTGTAATTGAACCCTTACTCAAAAAGCCGACGCTCAATCCAGGAGTTCTGGCTAACTATTGACCGATCTCTAATCTGCCTTTCATTTCAAAAATCTTGGAAAGAGTTGTTGCCGTGCAATTGTTTGACCACTTGCAGGGAGTTGGTTTGTTTGAGGAGTTTCAGTCTGGGTTCAGAGTTCATCACAGCACTGAAACTGCCTTAGTGAAGGTCACTAATGACCTCCTTATCACATCTGATAATGGTCTTGTTTCTGTTCTTGTCCTTTTTGATCTTAGTGCAGCCTTTGACACTATCGATCATGCCATTCTACAGGATAGATTAGAACACTATGTTGGACTAAATGGAACTCCGCTGCAGTGGTTTAGATCTTATTTGTCCAATAGAATTCAGTTTGTTCACATCAATGATGAATTTTCTTCCAACTCTAAGCTCAGTCATGGAGTTCCACAGGGATCTGTGTTAGGCCCTACTCTTTTTAGTTTATATACACTACCGTTCAAAAGTTTGGGGTCACCCAGACAATTATTTTGTGTTTTCCATGAAAAGTCACACTTATTTACCACCATGAGTTGTAAAATGAATAGAAAATATAGTCAAGACATTGACAAGGTTAGAAATAATGATTTGTATTTGAAATAATAATTTTTTCCAGATTCTCAACCTGCTCAAAGGAAGGTCAGTTTTATAGCTTCTCTAACCAGCTAAACTGTTTTCAGCTGTGCTAACATGATTGCACAAGGGTTTTCTAATCATCCATTAACCTTCTGACGCAATGAGCAAACACATTGTACCATTAGAACACCGGAGTGATAGTTGCTGGAAATGGGCCTCTATACACTTATGTAGATATTGCACCAAAAACCAGACATTTGCTGCTAGAATAGTCATTTACCACATTAGCAATGTATATTAGATATTAGAGTGTATTTCTGATTAGTTTAAAGTTATCTTCATTGAAAAAAACAGTGCTTTTCTTTCAAAAATAAGGAAATTTCTAAGTGACCCCAAACTTTTGAATGGTAGTGTATGCTTCCGTTAGGCAATATCATTAGAAAGCACTGTATACATTTTCATTGTTACGCAGACGACACACAACTATACCTGTCAATGAAGCCCGATGATTGTAATCAATAAGCCAAGTTAGATGCCTGCCTTAAGGATATCAAAGCCTGGATGGCTTGTAATTTTCTACTATTAAACTCAGATAAGACTGAAGTCATTCTTGTTGGCCCAAAACACCTTAGAAATTCCTTTCCAAATCATGCTCTTAATTTAGATGCCACTACTCTCACTCTGAATAGTTCTGTGAGGAACCTTGGAGTTATTTTTGATCAAGATCTGTCCTTTAATTCACATATTAAATTTGTTTCTAAGACTGCCTTCTATCATCTGCGCAATATTGCCAAGATTAGGAGCATCTTGTCTCTGAATGATGCTGAGAAACTGATCCACGCCTTTGTCAGCTCTCGATTAGATTACTGTAACCCGTTATTATCAGGTTGTCCTAAAATATCCTTAAAAAAATCTTCAGTTGATCCAAAATGCTGCTGCAAGAGTTCTAACTGGTTCTAGAAAAAGAGCTCATATCTCCCTGGTTCTGTCCTCCTTTCACTGGCTTCCCATAGAGTTTAGAATTAAGTTTAAAATCCTTCTTCTCACTTTCAAAGCTCTTAATAATCAGGCCCCCTTATATATAAAAGATCTGATATTACCTTACCATCCTAATAGAGCACTACGCTCCCAAAATGCAGGATTACTTGTAATGCCCAGAATCTCCAAAAGTACATTGGGAGGCAGAGCCTTCTGCTATCAAGCTCCTTCTCTGTGGAACCAGTTACTACTCTGGGTCCGGGAGTCAGACTCAGTCTCTGTTTTAAAGAACAGGGTAAAATCCTTCCTTTTTAATATAGCCTATGATTAGGGAGGGATTTTGTGTCTTTTAACCCCGCTTCTGTTTTATGTCTGTCCTCTTCATCCTCTCTATCCCTTCACCCCCAGCCAGTCGCAGCAGATGACTGCCCCTCCCTGAGCCTGGTTCTGTTAGAGGTTTCTTCCTGTTAAATGGGAGTTTTTCCTCTCCACCATCGCTAAGTGCTTGCTCACAGAGGATCATCTGATTGCTGGGTCTTTCTGAAATTGTGGGGTTTTCTCTGCATTTTGTACCGCTATGAGATGACTTCTGTTGTGATGTGACGCTATATAAATAAAGCTGAATTGAATTGAATTGAAAAAAGTGTGAAAATAGGATGGGTCGTCAACATTTGGGCCATAAACCCTTGCAATACATAGATCCAAATTTTGAACTGAGATTTTTAGTATTATAAATCTACCTTCCAGATCTGTTATGGTATTATTCACAACAAAGTAAATTCTTCTGTTTACCAGTATAGCTACCCCCCCCTTTGTTTAGAATTAAAGCCGGCTGATTACAAGTGGGGGAATTCCGAGGAGGTGAGCACATCTACAGACGACTTAAGAGACGTGTTTCCTGCAATAAGACAAAGTCTGCCTGTAGATCCTTCAGTCGATTAAAAACTTTTAGCATCTTCTCCCAGGTACCAATTCCACATATGATCCACATGACAAACTTAAATGTGGACATGTTTTCACTAACTGGTAATGTGCTAAAGGCTAACTAAATGTGCCTATGTGATTATATGTCTGTAATGTATGCATATGTGTGTATATACAGTATATGTTTTGTGTAAAATATACACCTACATATATATGACTGGGTGTGCGCACATGATGTCTCTGTTCCATTTGCCCGCAATTGCAAGCAAATGGGGTGCATGGACTTGGGTACATGTACTTAAAGTTATTTCCTATAAACCAGAAGTATGAGAGAAAACAGACATAAAGGTTAGTAAGTGGTGAAAAAATGCAGATAACATACAACAATAACCTAACAACTTCAAAAAAAATTAACTACAATAGACAAAAAAACAACAACCTCAGCAACAAAGAAAAAAACATTTTGACAAATGTTAACAAATTAAGCTGAGATCGAGTAACAGACCTGCGCACAATCACACTCTTTTTCCACCTGTAGCTAAAAAAAACAAAACAAAATAGGGTCTATAACCAGGGCATTCTAGTTTCATCCATAAACAGCTTGCCATCTATATAAAGTCTATCCACAGAAACAACAGCTCGTTTACCTTCTTGGATGTTTTGTTTCCTAATGGGAAAAAGCTCCCTTCTCCTTTCCAAGATTTCCTGTAGAAATTGATCATTTAGACCATAATTGGTGTTTTTAAGCTGCCTGCCCTGCCTCTGTACCAAAATTTTTTGCTTGAAATGCTCAAATTTGGCAACAATACAGTGGGGCAAAAAAGTATTTAGTCAGCCACCAATTGTGCAAGTTCTTCCACTTAAAAAATGAGAGAGGTCTCCAATTTTCATCATAGGTATACATCAACTATGAGAGACAAAATGAGAAAAAAAAAATCCAGAAAATCACAATGAAGGATTTTTAATGAATTAACTGGTAAATTCCTTGGTAAAATAAGTATTTGGTCAATAACAAAAGTTCATCTCAATACTTTGTTATATACCCTTTGTTGGCAATGACAGAGGTCAAACGTTTTCTGTAAGTTTTCACAAGGTTTTCACACACTGTTGCTGGTATTTTGGCCCATTCCTCCATGCAGATCTCCTCTAGAGCAGTGATGTTTTGGGGCTATCGCTGGGCAACACGGACTTTCAACTCCCTCCAAAGATTTTCTATGGGGTTGAGTTCTGGAGACTGGCTAGGCCACTCCAGGACCTTGAAATGCTTCTTACGAAGCCACTCCTTCATTGCCCAGGCGGTGTGTTTGGGATCATTGTCATGCTGAAAGACCCAGCCACGTTTCATCTTCAATGCCCTTGCTGATGGAAGGAGGTTTTCACTCAAAATCTCATGATACATGGCCCCATTCATTCTTTCCTTTACACGGATCAGTCGTCCTGGTCCCTTTGCAGAAAAACAGCCCCAAAGCATCATGTTTCCACCCCCATGCTTCACAGTAGGTATGGTGTTCTTTCTCCTCCAAACACGACAAGTTGAGTTTTTACCAAAAAGTTCTATTTTGGTTTCATCTGACCATATGACATTCTCCCAGTCCTCTTCTGGATCATCCAAATGCTCTCTAGCAAACTTCAGACGGGCCTGGACGTGTACTGGCTTAAGCAGGGGGACACGTCTGGCACTGCAGGATTTGAGTCCCTGGCGGCATAGTGTGTTACTGATGGTAGCCTGTGTTACTTTGGTCCCAGCTCTCTGCAGGTCATTCACTAGGTCCCCCTGTGTGGTTCTGGGATTTTTGCTCACCGTTCTCGTGATCATTTTGACCCTACAGGGTGAGATCTTGCGTGGAGCCCCAGATCGAGGGAGATTATCAGTGGTCTTGTATGTCTTCCATTTTCTAATAATTTCTCCCACAGTTGATTTCTTCACACCAAGCTGCTTACCTATTGCAGATTCAGTCTTCCCAGCCTGGTGCAGGTCTACAATTTTGTTTCTGGTGTCCTTTGACAGCTCTTTGGTCTTGGCCATAGTGGAGTTTGGAGTCTGACTGTTTGAGGTTGTGGACAGGTGTCTTTTATACTGATAATGAGTTCAAAGAGTGCCATTAATACAGGTAACGAGTGGAGGAGGGAGGAGCCTCTTAAAGAAGTTACAGGTCTGTGAGAGCCAGAAATCTTGCTTGTTTGTAGGTGACCAAATGTTTATTTTACCAAGGAATTTACCAATTAATTCATTAAAAATCCTTCAATGTGATTTTCTGGATTTTTTTTTCTCATTTTGTCTCTCATACTTGAGGCATACCTATGATGAAAATTGGAGACCTCTCTCATCTTTTAAGTGGGAGAACTTGCACAATTGGTGGCTGACTAAATACTTTTTTGCCCCACTGTAGGTCTGGGATGTTTATTCTGGGAGTTTATTTTGCCCAAGTCGGTGGACTCGGTGGAAGGTAATTGAATTTGTGACTTTGGGGGATAGTTTCAGTTGTGTTGACATAAATTCACGGACCAGTTGTTCTGGATTTTCATTATTTTTTTCAACGATTCCAAAAAAAACAAGGTTATCTCTCAAGCTGCGTGACTGCAAATTGAGAACTGTTTCCTTCATTTTTCGGTTTTCTCTCTCAACAACACCAAGCTGCATGGTTAGTGTGTTTACTGACTTTTTTAGGCTATTATTTTCCTCTACGAGAGAGAAGAACTGTGCTTGACTGAACTCCAAACTCTCCCGCAAGCTCTGGAGCTCTTGATGAAGGAGCTCGAACAGCGCCAGTCAACCATCCATGCTGGTTAGTTTATTCTCAATAGAGAAATTATGTCACTAACCTCGGTACCCTCCCGTGATTTCTCGGGCGTTATTTTTGGCGAGCCTGTGGGTCTCGGTCGTTTAGACTGAGAAGCAGGGACGGGACACACACTCGCCTGCTCCATGATACAGCAACGGTAATAAAACTTGTTGATATAGTTCTCTAGTTCCTCCAGCTCCGTACGAAAAAAGAAAGATTGACACAGACAGGAAGTTAATGAATTAATTACAGAAAGAAAAAAAAACTGCCTGTGGAAAAGTTTGTTTAAGCTCAGTCAACGGGAGTTGCCATTTTGGATGATTAACCTGGATTTAAAGCAGCTGAGAGTTTCAGCAGCCCTGATGCTTTCTGGAAGTTTGTTCCATATGTGAGGGGCATAAAAATTAAATGCTGCCTCGTCATGTTTGATTCTAACTCTGGGCACAGAAAGTAGGCCTGACCCCGATGACCTGAGGGCTCTGGGTGGTTCATAATGGAGTAGCAGATCTGAGATGTATTTTGACCCTAAAACTATTCAGAGCTTTATAAACCTACAGCAGTATTTTGAAATCTATTCTTTGACAAACAGGAATCCAGTGTAAAGGTCTGAGAACTGGAGTTAAATGATCCACTTTCTTGGTCTTAGTGAGGACTCGAGCTGCAGTGCTCTGAACCAACTGCAGCTGTCTGATGGGCTTTTTAGGGAGACCTGTGAGGACAACGTTACAGTAGTCCAATTGAATGAAGACAAATGCATGGACAAGTTTTTCTAGATCCTGCTCAGACATCAGCCCTTTAATCCTCGCTATGTTCTTTAAGTGTTAATTGACTGACTCCACTACTGTTTTAATGTGGCTGTTAAAAATTCAGGTCTGAGTACAGAACCACACCCAGATTTCTGGATTGGCTGTTGGTTTTTAGCATCATTGATTGAAGCCAAGTACTAACTTTGAGTCTTTCTTCTTTGGCTCCAAGAACTATTATTTCGGTTTTGTCTTCATTTAACTCAAGAAAATTCTGGCACATCCACTCTTTAATTTGACCAATGCATTTAATCAGGGTTTTAATTGGACCATAGTCTCCTAGTAAGACGGTTATGTAGACTTGTATATCACCTGCATAATTATGGTTATATATATATATACAGTATATAGGTATATATATATATATATATATATATATATATACACTACCGTTCAAAAGTGTGGGGTGTGGAGCGTGTAAAATATGAGGCTGATTTGGTTCAAGCGGTTTATTACAAGACTCACACGAAGAGCATAGACAGAATGGCATACAAGTAGGAACTCTTCCCTTAAATAACATGACATCCTTCTAGACTCTTCTCACACACAAAAGATAATCTCCCCCGACTGCAGTCAGTCCATTCATCACACACAAAAGATAATCTCCCCCGACTGCAGTCAGTCCATTCATCCTTGACACCTCCCTGTTATCTTACTAGAGCATCTAGAAACTTCTCACACACAAAAGGTTAACTTCACGTCCTTTGTTCCTGTCTAAGGTGGTAAACCATTATGCACTCCCCAGGTTGCCACAGGGGTCACTTAGAAATTTCCTTATTTTTGAAAGAAAAGCACTGTTTTTTTTCAATGAAGATAACTTTAAACTAATCAGAAATACACTCTAATATCTAATACACATTGCTAATGTGGTAAATGACTATTCTAGCTGCAAATGTCTGGTTTTTGGTGCAATATCTACATAGGTGTATAGAGGCCCACTTCCAGCAACTATCACTCCAGCGTTCTAATGGTACAGTGTGTTTGCTCATTGTGTCAGAAGGCTAATGGATGATTAGAAAACCCTTGTGCAATCATGTTAGCACAGCTGAAAACAGTTTAGCTGGTTAGAGAAGCTATAAAACTGACCATCTTTTGAGCAGGTTGAGTATCAGGAAAAAAATATTATTTCAAATACAAATCATTATTTCTAACCTTGTCAATGTCTTGACTATATTTTCTATTCATTTTACAACTCATGGTGGTAATTAAGTGTGACTTTTCATGGAAAACAAAAAATAATTTTGAACGGTAGTATATATATATATATACAGTATATATATATATACTGTATATATATACACTACCGTTCAAAAGTTTGGGGTCACTTAGAAATTTCCTTATTTTTGAAAGAAAAGCACTGTTTTTTTCAATGAAGATAACTTTAAACTAATCAGAAATACACTCTAATATCTAATATACATTGCTAATGTGGTAAATGACTATTCTAGCTGCAAATGTCTGGTTTTTGGTGCAATATCTACATAGGTGTATAGAGGCCCATTTCCAGCAACTATCACTCCAGTGTTCTAATGGTACAATGTGTTTGCTCATTGCGTCAGAAGGCTAATGGATGATTAGAAAACCCTTGTGCAATCATGTTAGCACAGCTGAAAACAGTTTAGCTGGTTAGAGAAGCTATAAAACTGACCTTCCTTTGAGCAGGTTGAGTATCTGGAAAAAATTATTATTTCAAATACAAATCATTATTTCTAACCTTGTCAATGTCTTGACTATATTTTCTATTCATTTTACAACTCATGGTGGTAAATAAGTGTGACTTTTCATGGAAAACACAAAATAATTGTCTGGGTGACCCCAAACTTTTGAACGGTAGTGTATATATATATATATACAGTATATACACATTGTGTGTGTGTGTGTGTGTGTGTGTGTGTGTGTGTGTGTGTGTGTGTGTGTGTGTGATTTGAGCGAGTGGGAGCATATAGATGTTGAAAAGAAAAGGTCCCAAAATGGTACCTTGGGCAAAGATACCATCACTCAGATTTGTAGTTACCTATGACACAAAATAGTCCCTGTCTTTTAAATAGGAACCAAACCAGCTATAAGTGCTGTATCAGAAAGTCCCACCCAGTTTTTCAGCTGATCTAGTAAGATGCTATGCTCAACCGTGTCGAATGCAGCACTGAGGTCCAGTAAAACCAAGACTGAAATGTTGCCACTATCTGTATTAGAGTGGGTGTCATTAAAGACCTTAACAAGAACTGTCTCAGTGCTGTGGTGTGGCTGAAAATCAGACTGGAAGACATCAAAACACTTATTTAATGTCAGGAAGTTGTACAATTGTTTAAAAACAGGTTTTTTTTTCTGTTGTTTTACTAAGAAAGGGGAAGTTTGATATTGGCCCATAGCTGTTCATGAGTGAGGTGTCTAGGTTGCACATTTTTAGAAGTGGCTTGACAACAGCTTTTTTTAAGCAATGAGGGAAGACACCTGAATGCAGAGACATATTTATGATCTGTAGTAGATCTGAGGCCATACAATATGAAAAACCCTGTTGGGAGAGTATCAAGGCAGCAGGTAGTAGATTTCCGGTGGTGTATGATGTCATCCAAGATTTTATGATTGATTGGAAAAAATTTGCCATGGTTTTTACATCTTCTCTGCATGGACACATTGTCATGATTCAGTGCAAGTAGGCTAAAATGCAGAGCTGCCAGAACAAACACTCAGACTCTGTATAAAAATTCACCAGTTTATTGTAAAAAGAAAACTACACACAACTCTAAATAAAGAAGCGCAACTGAGGAAAATGCAACACAAAAACACACACTTAAATAGACACAGAACTGGGAACCGCTGGGGCGCACGCAGCGTACGGGAAAAGAGCAGACAGAGATAATTAGGGACAGAATCTCCCGAAGGGGAGAATAATAATGGGAAAGCACTCTTACTCTATGAGCAGAGGAGTCCAGCAAGGAACTCCTGCGTGGACCACAGAAACAGGGGGAAGACGATGACCTGGGTGGACGTCCGGTGTTCTTGGTCAGGCAAGCGTGACCAGTTCTGGAGGACACACCGACTGGTGGCAGCAACCTGAGAGACAGAAGGGCAACGGGGAGAAATACAGGTCAACCAACAGATGATAGAATAACAGGCTTAGACGTTTCTTGTGGTAGCAAACCTAATGATCCAGCGATGGGTACTCCACACGCTGGCTCTTAAATACACTGGGTCATCAGGATGCAGCAGGTGTGTAATCATGCAGGTGTGTCTGATCCTCCAGAGCCGAGAAGACAGGAACAGGAGGGGAGGGGGAGCACGCTCGCCAGATCATCATACACATAGGAAGAACATGTCCTACACCTGCCATAGGAGCACTGACTGTCTAATTTTCTGAATGTTGTCAGTAAAAAAAAGGCAACATTATTACAGGAACGGTTGGATCGAAGTTCAGGAGCTAGTGACACAGGGAGATTTGTTAGCCTTTCCACAATAGTGAACAAGGTGTGTGCATTATTGTTGTTTTTAGCAATGATGTCAGAAAAATATGCTTGCCTTGCATTTCTCAGCTTCATATTATAAATGTTCAATCTCTTATTATAGTTTTCATAATGAACCTGAAATTTAGTTTTTCGCCACCTGTGTTCAGCTTTCAACACTCTATTTTCAGCTCTTACTAGTTTGGCATTTCTCCATGGAGGTTTCGTTTTAAGAAGGACCACCTTCACCTTGATGGGAGCAATGGCATTGATAATATTTGCAATTTTACTATTGAAATTTTCTGCAAACTCATTTACTGAAGGTGAAGAGAGGACAGCAGAAAAAATGAGCTTGGTGGACACGCCCCCTAATACTTTTTCTGCAGTGTTTGGCTTCTGGGTTGCTGAGGCGTGTGGCCCTGTGGCGTGACTACACATGTAACTGAGTGGATATGTCTTAAAGGGGCAGTACACAAAAAGTGCCAGATTAATATATAAAATAATATTCAAAAAAATCCTGCATCCACATTGTGATCCGAATCACTATCAAAATCTAATCATCTATTCCCCATGCCATTACATACCTTTCCTGAAAATTTAATCAAAAATTGTTTATAACTTTTTGAGTTATGTTGGTAGAAGGCAAACCAACCAACCAACAAACAAACCAAACAACGCTACTGAAAACATTACCTCCGTCCTCGCTTGGCGGAGGTAATAAATCTGCAGAAATCGCAAAAAAACTTTTTGCACCTGGTCATTATGGAGTACTGTGTGCTGAATTTTGAGGAAAAATGAATTTAATCCATTTTGGAATAATGCTGTAATATAACAAAATGTGGAAAAAATGAAGCATTGTGAATACGTTCCGGATGCACTGTAGCCCGATCTTCTAATTAGACAATGTCTATTAAGATGTTTGACGTTTAGACTGACTGGACTTGGATGACTTGATTATTCACCCTTCTCTATTTCTTCTGTTCTCTTCCTCTCTTTTTTGTTTAATGTTTGTTTGTCTTGTCCTTAATTTTTGTCCGTCTTGGTTTATGTTATTTTGTCTAAATGCCTCAGGAGCATTTTTTTTTTTTTTAAAGAGGGGTATTTGGAATACACTTTATGAACAATTTCCATATTTGTTGATATTTAGACACAAAATTCCTGACTATTTTCCCTATACATCCACTTTGAAACAATATTACATGTTTGGCAAATCTCATTTAACTTAGAGACAAAATTGATTAGATTTTGTTTGGTCTAAACTGGGGAATAACAATGGCTGATACAGCTTAAATTATCTGGCAGACAAACAGATTAAATTATAGCAATTTTACCTTGGATAACCATATATATTAAAGGCAGAATGTGTAACATTTTCTACTTTCAATTCAAAAATTACCTAAAAATGTAATTAGAAGAGTGTAAAGAAAGTTCAAAAATCAAAAATCATCATTTATGACAGAGCAATGATTCATTTAGGATTTATACAGAGTGAAAGAGGTGATAAATATCACTGTAAACTTATTCTTATGTGGGTAAGTATGAGGTAAGTATAGGGTAAGTTTTAATCTCAAAATAAAAGTCCTTTGGTTTAATTTAATTACAGCTGCAGGTGAACAACAGAACCAAAGCATTCAAGTGAGTATTTCAGATTGGAGATAACAAAGATGAGTATATTATGAGCACATGCATCTAGAAAATCAGTGGTTTAAACATTCATTACATATCTGAGAAAAATTCAGACCAAAGGACCATCAAACAGTACCTATATATATCTATATCTATATATACACAGTGGTGTGAAAAAGTGTTTGCCCCTTCCTGATTTTTCCTTTTTTTGTATGTTTGTCACATTTAAATGGTTCAGATACTCAAACAAATTTAAATATTAGACAAAGATAACACAAGTAAACACAAAATGCAGTTTTTAAATGAAGGTGTTTATTATTAAAGAAAAAAATCCAAACCTACATGGCCCTGTGTGAAAAAGTGATTGCCCCCTTAACCTAATAACTGGTTGGACCACCCTTAGCAGCAACAACTGCAATCAAGCGTTTGCGATAACTGGCAATGAGTCATTTACAGCGCTGTGGAGGAATTTTTGCCCACTCATCTTTGCAGAATTGTTGTAATTCAGCCACATTGGAGGGATTTCGAGCATGAACCGCCTTTTTAAGACCATGCAACAGCATCTTAATTGGATTCAGGTCAGGACTTTGACTAGGCCACTCCAAAGTCTTCATTTTGTTTTCTGAAGCCATTCAGAGGTGGACTTGCTAGTGTGCTTTGGATCATTGTCCTGCTGCAGAACCCAAGTGCGCTTCAGCTTGAGGTCACGAACAGATGGCTGGGCATTCTACTTCAGGATTTTTTGGTAGACAGCAGAATTCATGGTTCCATTTACTACAGCAAGTCTTCCAGGTCCTGAAGCAGCAAAACAGCCCCAGACCATCACACTACCACCACTATATATATATTTTTTTCACAAACATTTTTCTTTTTATTATTTAAGTTTTTGTAAAGGGTATACAGGTCATTACAGCATTGCATTGTTTACATTTTCATCACATGTTCCCTTATTTTTTGCTATTTGACAACATTGGAAGAATAATTATTACAACACCCCTTTTTTTTTAAAGTGAAAGAAAAAGTGAAATTAAAGAGAAAAAAATAAAAACAAACAAACAAACAAACAGAACAGCAAAAAACAAACAAACAGAAAAATAAGTAATTAAAAGTAAAAGAGCATCTGAGTAGCATTGGAACAAAGAGCGGAACCATTATTGAAATGGTATTTGTCAAAGATTAGATCTAATGGAAGACACATATGCGATCCAGGGTTGCCAAAAGTTCATGAACCCATCCATGTCCTGTCTCAGTGCGAATGTCAACTTTTCCATCGAGTAAATGTCTTGGATCACGTTAGACCAATCTTCAGGTGTAGGACAGTCCTTCAACATCCATTTTTTAGATAGGGCTTTTTTACTTGCCAGTAGTAAAACATTGAATAAGTATTTTTCTCCTCGTCTTTCCAGTGAGTCCGGTAGTAAACCCAAATACAAAGTTACAAAAGAAAAGGGAACTGTTATTTTGAATATTTTCCCCAATATTGTCTGTACATTGGGCCAATATTGGTGGATAACTGGGCATGACCAAAACACATGAAAATGATTTGCCGTCTTTTCACCACACAAGCGCCAGCAGTTCAACCCCTTATGGGTAAATTTGTTTTGTGCAGGTGTTCTGAAAAATCTTACCAAATTTTTCCATCCAAATTCTCTCCACTGCAGGGATGAGGTACTTTTCCATTGCTGTTTATTTAGCTTTTCCCATATTTCCAGTTGTAAAGTGAAATTCCCCTCTTTTTCCCATCTCTCTTTTATATATGATGTGTTGTCTCCTTTTAAGTCTTGAAGACCTTGGTATATTTTAGAAATGTATCTGATCCCTGGGATCCCTTTGTATGCCATTAAGAAGACCTTCACAACACCTGACTGGGCCCTTTCCAAATCCTCCTTTTTAAATATATTGTTTATGTGGTGTCTAAGCTGAAAGAACCTGTAAAGATCTTGATTTATTAGACCTTGTTTTTTCAAATCTTCAAAACTTCTTAAAGTTTGCCCCTTAAAAAAATCGTAATATTTTATCAGCCCTTTCTCTTTCCACTCTTTAAATCTAGTGTCTGTTTTATTAGGAGTAAAGTCTTGATCATAGGCAATCCATTGCAGAAGTCGATAGGGCTCTTTAGTTTGATTCTTTCTGACTATCTTAAACCAAATTTTTAGCGGGGTCTCTATCCACGGGTTAGTGTTATTCAAAAGTTTAGGTAAGGCATTGTTCCCTATTATCGCCTGTAGGGGAATGTCACTTGTTATTTGGCATTCCATCTCCTTCCATTGTGCAGTGTAGACTGGGTTACATATCTCTATTAAAGTTTTAATTTGTGCGGCTTTAAAATAGTCCCTGATATTTGGCAGCGCAAGCCCACCTTTGTCTTTGTTTAGCTGTAAGGTTCTATATCTGATTCTAGGTCTCTTGCCCTGCCATATGAATCTTGAGATCCTTCTGTCCAGCTCCTGCCATGTTTTTTTGGGAGGTTCTACCGGTATTGTTTGGAAAAGGTATAGAAGACGTGGAAGTATATTCATTTTGACTGCTTCAATTCTTTGTGCAGTACCCAAGAATGGTATCATATTCCATCTTGCTAGGTCAGATTTTATTTTTGTCACCAGTGGGTCATAGTTTAATGTTATAATTTTGTTGAGTTGTTTCGGGATATTGACCCCCAGATATTTCATAGATTCCATCTCCCAGTTAGTTTTGAGTTCACTTAGTGAATAATGATTTGGGTCATAGTTGAATGTTAAGACTTGGGTTTTATGCATGTTTAATTTGTACCCCGATAAATCTCCATAGTCTGAAAAAACTGAGATTAGTTCTGGTAAAGAAGTGTCCGGCTGCCCTAGGTATATTAAAATGTCATCAGCAAAGAGTGCTATTTTATGTTCCTTCTGACCAAGTGTAATACCTTGAATTTTTTGATTTTGTCTTATCCATTGGCTCAGAGGTTCTATGAAGATTGCAAAGAGCAGTGGAGACAGGGGGCAGCCCTGACGACATCCTCTTTCCAGCTCAAAAGATGATGATAAATTACCGTTAATCCTTATTTTAGCTGTTGGTTTTTTATATAATGCCTGTATAGTTCTAATGAAGTTGTTATGAAAATTGAAACTGGATAAGATTCTATATAGGAAAGACCAGTCAACCGAATCGAATGCTTTTTCAGCATCTAATCCCTATATGACTGCATTTAAGTTATATTTTTTTATATGATGAATTATGTGGAGAGACCCATGGATTGGAACTCATGTGTCTGTGTGATTTGACTGAGGATGTGGAAAAACATCTACCTGTTTTGGCTACGATCACAGGATTTCTGCCGATTGGGCTTTGGAGTTCTCCTGGTGTATCGAAAATTTAACTGGAGGAGCTAATCAAAATGCGGACCCGGCGGAGCTGCTTCTCAATAATTCGACCAGATGGGGAGTGCACGAAGTAGCGGCAAATGACCAACATGGAATTTACCATCTTCATGCATTAGAGAGATGGACTCTATCGGACATGTTCATCTGTGTTTAGAAGGGGAAACATCTGGAGTCGCTTCGTGCTCTCCAGGGAATGATATGAATTTAAAGCCAGTGAATGTTAATTTGAATTGTAAGCTCAGAATATGACAATAGGGAAATCCTATACTCCTATACTCTGTCTGAGCAGATTCGGCCTTGATCGGCGCCCCTGGATAACTCACTCCTCCAGAGTTGAGATAAGCGGATGTGTCAGCTAGCTTGCTAACCCAAACACCGCTGCTGTGCAATAAACAGAACTCTTCAGGGACAGCGTTCATGAACTATAACATCTATCGTTGCCGAGGAGACTATTTGTTGTGCTCCAGTAACTGATACACTCAACACTGCACACACACTGATATCATCATACTGATATACATACACTGCTCTCTCCCTGCTGTGTGACTTGTCTACTAAATGTCTGCTAATAAGCATTGAGGGTTTTTTTGCCTGCAATCAAAATTTTGCTTACTTACTTAAGCGTCAATTTGATAAAACATGTTTTTTTCTCTCGCCTACTGTGTGATATCCACTCTTTTTCTTTTTTTTTCCTTTCTTCTTTATGACTGGCGCCTAGCGGCTGCCCCGGCCTTGGATGCGCTCTGCAGAGCGTGCCCAAATGCCAAGTCACGTTTCGTTACCTTGTATTCATACATGTGTAATGACAATAAAGTTGAATCTCATCTCATCTTATCTCATGTGTAAAGTGCGTCTAATGTTGTCTTGTGTCTGCTTTGTCTTATAAAACCTCTTTGATCTAAGTGAATTAAGTCTGTCAGTATATTTTCTAACCTTTTGGCAAGGATAATGGTAAAAAGCTTATAGTCCTGATTTAATACACTGATTGGTCTGTAGTTGGAGCATTCTAGTTTATCCTTTTCAGGTTTAGGTGTAACTGCAATGACCCCTTCTCTCCAGGAGGGGGGGGATTTCCCCTGTGTGGAGGACATAGTCAAATGTTTTCAGGAGGAGAGGAGATAGTTGCTGTTTAAAGGTTTTGTACCACTCTGCTGTATAGCCATCTGCTCCTGGGGATTTGTTAGCTTTAAGTTTCATAATTGCTTTTTCCAATTCTTTAGGTTGTATTTCTGACAGTAGTGTTTTATTTTGTGACTCCGTAAGTTGGGGAAGGTTTAATGTGTTTAGGAATGCCTCGGATGCGTTTTTATGTTTTTTTGTGGGAGTATAAGTTCTTATAGTAATTCTCGAAGCTTTTAAGAATATCCTGAATTCTGAATTTTATTTCCTTTGATACTGGGTCTCTGATTTTGTAGATTTCTCTTTCTGTTTGTTGTTTCCTCAATTTATAAGCTGATAATTTTGCCGATTTACTGCCTGCTTCATAGTGTTTTTGTTTCAGAAATGTAAGTTTCTTCTGGATTTCTATTGTGTAGATCTCATTTATTTGATTTTTAATTTCTTTAATCTTGAGCGAGTCATTAGAATGAGTGTTGCCTTTGTGTTCTTTTTCTAGGTTCTTGAGTTCTGACTCTAATGTGATTAGTTTTTCTTGTCTCAGTTTCTTTTGGGTTGCCAGTTTTGCAATAATTTTTCCCCTTATTACAGCTTTGCACGCATCCCACAGTATTAAAGGGGATACTTCTCCATTATCGTTTTCTTCCAAATATCTGAGAATATCTGATTCCAATTCATCTTTCAGTGGTCCTTTCAGGACATTTGAATTCAACCTCCAGGAAAATGTATTATTTGTGTATTTTTGGATGTTTAAGTCCATATAGATCGGACTGTGGTCAGAGAGATCCATCAGTCCTATTTTACATGTTTTTACTCTTCCAATGTCTCTATTAAACATAAAAAAGTAATCAATCCTTGAGTAAGATGAATGTGGCGTTGAATAAAATGTATAATCTTTTACATTGTGGTTGAATTCCCTCCACACGTCACAGATTCCCATTTCTTTTAGTAGCATCCGAGTTTTCCTACTTTGAGTGTTATTTTGATGTGAAGAATTACCTGTTGCATCCCAGTATGGATTCAGTCTTAGATTGAAGTCTCCACCACATATCACTAAACCTTGGGCTTTAGTTATCATTAGGTCAAATACATTTTTATAAAATTTCCATTTAGCCCCTGGTGGTGCATATACATTCAGCAGGGTGATATCTTCTCCCTCTAGCCGCCCAATTACCAAGCTGTACCTCCCTTCTTTATCTTTGTGTTCTGATTTTTTTTCAAATGTAATTTTGGTTGATATCAATGTCGCTACTCCCCTCCTCCTCCCTGACTTACACTACCGTTCAAAAGTTTGGGGTCACCCAGACAATTTTTGTGTTTTCCATGAAAAGTCACACTTTTATTTACCACCATGAGTTGTAAAATGAATAGAAAATATAGTCAAGACATTGACAAGGTTAGAAATAATGATTTGTATTTGAAATAATATTTTTTTCCTTCAAACTTTGCTTTCGTCAAAGAATCCTCCATTTGCAACAATTACAGCATTGCAGACCTAACATGATTGCACAAGGGTTTTCTAATCATCCATTAGCCTTCTGACGCAATGAGCAAACACATTGTACCATTAGAACACTGGAGTGATAGTTGCTGGAAATGGGCCTCTATACACCTATGTAGATATTGCACCAAAAACCAGACATTTGCAGCTAGAATAGTCATTTACCACATTAGCAATGTATAGAGTGTATTTCTGATTAGTGTAAAATTATCTTAATTGAAAAAAAGTGCTTTTCTTTCAAAAATAAGGACATTTCTAAGTGACCCCAAACTTTTGAACGGTAGTGTATATGAAGATGAAGAGATCATTTTAAACCCTTGTCTATTGAGTTTAGTGTGCTCCACGTCTGTTAGGTGGTGTCAAGCCGCGCCGCTCATCAGCGGCGCCACCTGCTCACACACCTGCTCGTCATCAGCGGCGAGGGATATAAGCCGCCTCGCCCTGAGCTTCGGCCTGAAGCCGTCAGACTTCTTCATGCATCGCTGTGAGTTCCTTCACCCTCAGCACATTACCCTGGTAAGAAGACCTTACCTCCTTTCTCTTTCCAGTCTGCTCCCCTGTGCACAGGTGGATTCCTCGGCGGCGGACAACGCCTCTCCATCGCCTATTCCTCGCTGCTGCACCGGGCTCTCCAGGTGGCTGTCTACCGGACCTCGTCCCTTGTTGTGCCAGTCATCTGTCCTATCCAAGTAAGCTCCTCTCTCGCTCATATATCTCCTGTGTTGGTGTGTGCCCGTCACCCTTCTCCTTGTGCTTTTCCCATAGGGTTGCCCGGCTGTACGGTCTCCTGCCTCTGTGCCCGAAGCAGACGCCGCCACCAATACATTTACATCCCGCTGACACACATTCATACACGCCTGTTGTTAATAAACTATTTGAACTACTCTGAGCCTGTGTGTGTGCGTCTCCTGAGCCGTGCGTTATGTTAGTACGGCTTCAGCAGAGCGGCTCGGCAGACGGCGGGCTCGCACACCGGTTTTCCACTCTCGAGGCTCGAGTGGATCAGATAGCCTATCAGCAACAGGTGATTTTTAATCAGTTGTTAAATTTAACTAACCGGTTGGGCCGCTTGGACCCCCAACAGCCGTTCCCCCCGGCTCGTCAGGGTGGCGCGGCTCCTGCTGCTCCAGTGGCCGTCCAGCAGGCTCCGGGTGCACCGGTTCGGCTCACGCCCATTCCAACCCCCGCCCGCTTTAGCGGTAAGCTCGGCGGAGCGCAGGGGTTTATTATGCAGTGTGAGTCCGTTTTCCACCGTGTGCCCGGGGACTTTCCCTCAGATCATAGCCGAATTGGTTATATCGGGAATCTCCTGGAGGGGCGAGCATTAACATGGACCTACGCCGTAATGGCAAGGCCCAGTTATGCCACCCTCACTTATGACCAATTCGTGAGACGCTTCCTGGAGGTCTTTGACCATTCTCCTACCGAGACGGTCCAGGTCGATCGGCTTCTCGCCCTCCAGCAGGGAAGCCGGTTGGCAGCGGACTACGCGGTCGACTTCCGGGTAGCGGCGGAGGAATTAGGCTGGGAGGAACGCTCCCTCTGCGGCCTTTTCCTCCGCAGTCTCAATGATGATCTGAGGGATGAACTGGCTGGGCGGGATATTCCTGAGACGCTAGCGGAGCTAACATCCTTAGCGATTAGTTTGGACAACAGGCTGCGCGAGCGCTCCTCAGGGCGGAAGTCGTCTTCTTCTCGCCCTCGTGGAGTCTCGCCGCGCCTGTTCCAAGCTCGCCCCCTGGCGGCGCCGCCACCATCGTGCCCCGAGGAGTTGGAGCTGATGGTGACGGGCTGGACAAAGCTTTCCCCTGCGGAGAAACAACGCCGCCATGAGTTGAATCTCTGCATGTATTGCGGAGATGACCAACACACGGTGAAGCTTTGCCCACGGAAAGCCAGTTGGCGGGGTCCGCGAGTCACTGTAGGGGGCCTCGTGGATGTCAATCGGTTAAATTCCCTCACACAATTGAAGCTGCCCATCCGTTTCTGCCACAACCCCACTGGGCATCTCACCCACGCACTGGTGGATTTGGGCGCAGAAGGCAGCTTTATTTCACAAAGCCTGGCAACCCGATTGGGCATCCGCTGTGAGGCACTCAGGAACTCCATCTCCCTGGTCAATCTCTCTTGTGCCTCCCTTGGGAGAGTTACACACCAGACCATCCCCGTCCCAGTTATTATCTCTGGAAACCACCGGGAGGAGATGACCTTTTACGTCCTGCCCAACTCTGTGTTGCCCGTCATCCTGGGGCACAGGTGTCAAACTCATTCCATGGAGGGCCAAGACCCTGCAGGTTTTACCTCCACCCAGTGTCTTCAACAGGTGATTTCTCTGAATTTCTTCCTACTGATTGCTGATCAGTGAAAACACCTGCTGAAGAGACTGGGTGGAAGTAAAACCTGCAGGGTCTTGGCCCTCCATGGAATGAGTTTGACACCCCTGTCCTGGGGTATCCCTGGCTACGCCTCCACAACCCTGTTCTGGATTGGAAGTCCGCCGGGGTGTCGGCATGGAGCACGTTCTGCATGGGCACCTGTCTTCAGTCCGCGGCCTGCTCTCCGTCCGCTTCTCCCCCTCCTTCGGACGCTGCACCCCCGGACCTGTCCCTGGTGCCACTGGAATTTCACGACCTGGGTATGGTATTCAGCAAATCCAAGGCGATGTCTCTCCCTCCTCATCGGCCCTACGACTGCGCAATCAATCTCCGCCAGGGGGCGCCCTTACCTTCTGGACGGCTCTACAGTCTGTCGGCGCCGGAGAAGGAGACAATGAACACATACCTCAAGGAGTCGCTGAGTGCTGGGATAATCCGCCCATCGTCATCACCCGTGGCGGCAGGATTCTTCTTCGTCGGCAAGAAGGATGGATCCCTCCGTCCTTGCATTGACTACCGTGCTCTTAATGACATAACGGAGAAGGATCGTTACACCCTGCCCCTCATGGACACCGCTTTCCACTCCTTCCAGGGGGCGACTTGGTTCACCAAGCTGGATCTATGCAGCGCATACCACCTTGTCCGGATCCGGGAGGGAGATGAGTGGAAAACAGCCTTCCGTACCCCGAACGGCCACTTCAAATACCTGGTAATGCCGTTCGGGTTGACCAACGCTCCAGCCGTCTTTCGGCGCCTCATCAACGACGTCCTCCGGATTTCATCGGCCTCTTTGTGTTCGTCTACCTGGATGATATACTCATCTTCTCCAAGTCCAGGGACGAGCACCAGGTCCACGTGAGGCGGGTCCTCCAAAGGCTGCTGGAGAACCGGTTATACGTGAAGGCTGAAAAGTGTGAATTTTATGCAAAGACAACATCCTTCCTTGGGTTCATCATCTCACACGACCAGGTGCTTCCGGACCCAGAGAAGGTGAAGGCGGTGGTGGAATGGCCTACACCTGCATCAAGGAAGCAGGTGCAACAGTTCGTTGGGTTTGCGAACTTCTACCGCCGCTTTGTCCCAAACTTTGGCACCATCGTCGGCCCGCTGACCCGCCTCACGTCCCCTAAGGTTCCGTTCCGGTGGACCGAAGAGGCCGCAGCTGCTTTTCAGGCGCTGAAGGCGGAGTTCTCCTCCTCCCGGGTCCTTAGCCAAGTCAACCCTGCGCTGCAGTGCATCGTGGAAGTGGACGCTTCGGACACAGGAGTGGGGGCGGTGCTATCCCAGCGGTCGCCAGACGACGGTATCAAACGGCCCTGCGCCTTCTTCTCCCGGCGCTTGTCCCCGGCGGAGAGAAATTACGACGTGGGTGACAGAGAGCTCCTCGCCATCAAGCTCGCGCTACAGGAGTGGCGTCACTGGCTAGAGGGGGCGGACCTGCCGTTCGTGGTCCTGACGGACCACAAGAACTTGGAGTACCTTAGATCTGCCAGGCGCCTGAACGCCCGCCAGGCGCGCTGGTCCTTGTTCTTCGCCAGGTTCCAATTTACCATCACCTTCAGGCCTGGCTCCAAGAACGGCCTGCCCGACGCCCTCTCTAGGCAATTCGCCCCTGAGGAGTCGGAGGACACGGTCCACACCATCCTACCCAGGTCGTGCGTCGTGGGAGCCGTCACCTGGGACATCGAGAGCAAGATCCGGAAGGCGCAGGAAGTGGAACCTGACCCTGGCGGCAGACCGGAGGGGAGGCTGTTCGTGCCATCCACGGTTCGAGGGGAGGTCATCCACTGGTTGCACACGTCCAAGCTCACCTGTCACCCTGGCTCCTCCCGGATGATTGACCACCTCCAGCGGTCCTTTTGGTGGCCGGGCCTGCGGAGGGATGCTGCCCGCTACGCCCGGGCCTGTCCAGTTTGTGCCACCAACAAATCGGGTAATGCCCCTCCAGCGGGTTTGCTCCAGCCTCTGCCTGTCCCTGGCAGGCCCTGGTCGCATATCGCCCTGGATTTCGTCACCGGTCTCCCAGTCTCGAACACCTATGACACCATCCTGACCATCGTGGACCGCTTCTCCAAGGCGGTACACTTCGTCCCCCTACGAGGTCTCCCAACTGCCCTGGAGACGGCGGACCTGATCATCCAACATGTGGCCAGGCTGCATGGGATTCCGGTGGACGTGGTCTCGGACCAGGGGCCCCAATTTTCCTCTGAGGTTTGGAGATCGTTCTGCAATGCCTTAGGAGCCAAGGTGAGCCTCTCCTCCGGCCATCACCCCCAATCCAACGGGCAGTGTGAGCGGACCAACCAGGAGCTGGAGGCTGCGCTCCGCTGTGTAACGGCATCCAAACCCACGTCCTGGAGTAACCACCTCGCCTGGGTTGAATACGCCCATAACACCGCTCGCTCTTCTGCTACAGGGATGTCTCCCTTTAAGGCGTCCCTGGGTTACGACCCCCCGCTGTTCCCGGCGCAGGAGAGTGAGGTAACTGTCCTCTCAGTAAGGGCGCATCTCAGGCAGTTCCGCTCCATCTGGGCATCAGCGCGTAATGCGCTTTTATGCACGGCGGAGCGCAACAGAGCCGTGGCGGACCGGCACAGAAGACCTGCCCCGGCGTACAGAGTTGGGCAACAAGTCTACGTGTCGACCCAGGACGTGACCTTAAAGGGCGAGAGGAGGAAGCTGGCACAGCGCTTCATGGGTCCCTACCCCATCACCAGGATCGTCAACCCGGTGGCTGTGTGTGTAGCTATTCCCCCCTCCCTCTGCATCCATCCCACCTTCCACGTGTCCAAGGTGAAGCTGGCAGTCTCTGATCCCCTTTGCCCTCCTCCTGCTGCGCAACCCGCGCCCCGGATGATTGATGGCCATCCGGCCTGGTCCGTCGCCTCCATCCTGGACTCCCGGCGCCGGGGTCGTGGGTTGCAGTACTTGGTGGACTGGGAGGGCTATGGGCCTGAACATCGACAGTGGGTACCCTCGTCGTTTGTGTTGGACCTGTCGCTCATCGCTGATTTCCACCGAGCGCACCCAGAGAAGCCATCGCCAGGAGGCGCTGCTAGAGGGGGGAGTACTGTCACGCCGCGCCACTCATCAGCGGCGCCACCTGCTCGCACACCTGCTCGTCATCAGCAGCGAGGGATATAAGCCGCCTCGCCCTGAGCTTCGGCCTGAAGCCGTCAGACTTCTTCATGCATCGCTGTGAGTTTCTTCACCCTCAGTACATTACCCTGGTAAGAAGACATTACCTCCTTTCTCTTTCCAGTCTGCTCCCCTGTGCACAGGTGGATTCCTCGGCGGCGGACAACGCCTCTCCATCGCCTATTCCTCGCTGCTGCACCGGGCTCTCCAGGTGGCTGTCTACCGGACCTCGTCCCTTGTTGTGCCAGTCATCTGTCCTATCCAAGTAAGCTCCTCTCTCGCTCATATATCTCCTGTGTTGGTGTGTGCCCGTCACCCTTCTCCTTGTGCTTTTCCCATAGGGTTGCCCGGCTGTACGGTCTCCTGCCTCTGTGCCCGAAGCAGACGCCGCCACCAATACATTTACATCCCGCTGACACACATTCATACACGCCTGTTGTTAATAAACTATTTGAACTACTCTGAGCCTGTGTGTGTGCGTCTCCTGAGCTGTGCGTTATGTCAGGTGGGTTTCTTGTAAAAATATTATTTCTGCTTTGTCTTTTTTCATTTTGCATAGAATCTTGGATCTTTTAACTGGATTCAGGATCCCTTTTACATTATATGAGACTATTTTGGTTACACCCTGTTTCTCCATTGTATTTTCTTATTTAGTATAACAGTGTGGTGGCCCTCTTTTATGCTACTCAGAAACTGAAAGAACATTAAGAACATAAAAAACATTAAGAACATAGTGTACGAAACTTTAAAACAAAAAACTGTCAAAAAAACTTCCTGAGCTGAGGTCTTTTTAAAGACCCTGTAAGAGCCCTGATGGAGTGTAGGCTCTGAGGGAAATTCCTCAAACTCTGTTACGTGTTGAGGGCCCTCTCTTACCCCTGTAAGTTGTCCCATGTTTTTAACGTGAATTTCAGATCCCAATCCGAACTTGTAATGATTTTTTTTTTATGCCTATACCCTATGAAATTGTGTGCACCCTCCCACCACCATCACAGCAAACATTCACTCTAATACAGTATTTGTTAGTGTGGGGAGAACATGTGGGTCATTGTCACATTTCTATTTTAACAAGTTGTTTTTTTGTTTTTTAATTAAGAAGACATTTGTTTCTAATGCTATGACTGCTCCATGAAATGTTTTACAACATGCTGATTCTGCATCTCCTTTAATGTTTGTTACCTTGTAGGAGGGGGGGTTGGAAGTGCAGAATGACTAAAAAAAAAAGGTCGCTATTCCTTCCTGAAGCTGGAAAGCTTATCCTTGTAGCTCTGGGGCTGGGTTTCCCGTTGCTGGCCCGTGGATTTTGAAGGTCTCTGTGTGGACCATGTTTGAGCCTTGATCCTATCGCTCGGGTCTGCTGCGGGTTTAAACACCGTTACCGGGAGCCCTCTTCTCGCCATGTCAATTGTTGCTTCTTCCGCCGAATTACAGAGACATGACTCTTCACCGTAAAAGACCCTTAACTTCGCAGGAAATGGCATCTGAAAGCGCAGTTTCTGTTCCCGTAGCACCTTTTTGGCGTCGTTGTACTCCCGGCGCTTTTTAAGAACCTCCGGGGCATAATCGTGTTCCATGAAGACTTTTCTCTCTTGGTGCATAAATCCTTTTTTCTGCCAAGCCCGTCTTACAACCTCTTGTTTTATTTTGAAATTGGCGAATCTTACCACCACCGAACGTGGGGGCACTTCCGCCGCTGGCTTTGCGGCTAATGTACGATGGGCCTTTTCTATCTTCAAATCAGTGGTTTGTGGAATATCCAACTTCTCTCTCAGTAAGGATTCCACGCATTCCGCCATTGTGTTGAAACCATCTTCAGCTCCTTCTTTCAGACCGTGAATTCTAATGTTGTCTCTTCTCTGTCTTCCTTCTTGGTCGGTTAGCTTAGCCTCCAGTCTCGACTGTTTTTTGTGTAAATCCAGCACAGAATCTTCAAGCACTTTTATTCTTTCTTCAGCTTCCAAGATTCGGTTCTCGGCCTGGTCCACTCTGCTGTTCGTCCTTTTTAATTCATCTCTGAATTCACGGAATTCGGCCCAAACCTCTCGGCGAAATCGTCGTAATTCTTCAAATAACGTTTTCAAGCTAACCTTCTTGTTAGCTATGTCCAGCTCCTCGTCTTCTGAACGGAGGTCCTCTGGTTCAGATTCTACGGCCGCTGCGTGTCCTGGCCTGGAAAATGTCAGTTTCTTCTGTTTTTGGTTAGGCATGATGTTTTTGTCTTTTGATTTTTATTCTTCCAAAAATCTGTTAAGTCCGATTTGGAAGATGTTTTCCTGGATTAGGTCTGGGAGCTTCAGCGTTAAGCTGCTATCACCATGGCGTCTACCACCACTATATTTTATTGTTGGTGGGATGTTCCTTTTCTGAAATGCTGTTACTTTTACGCTGGATGTAATGGGACACACACCTTCCAAAAAGTTCAATTTTTGTCTTTTCAGTCCACAGAGTATTTTCCCATAAGTCTTGGGGATCATCAAGATGTTTTCTGGTGAAACTGAAACAAGCATTTATGTTCTTTTTGCTCAGCAGTGGTTTTTGTCTTGGAACTCTGCCATGCAGGCTTTAACCAGTCTCTTTCTTATGGTGGAGCCTGAAGTAAGGCCTGCAGTTCTTTGGATGTTGTTGTGTGGTCTTTTGTGACCTCTTGGGTGAGTCATCGCTACACTCTTGGGGTAATTTTGGTCTGCCGGCCTCTCCTGGGAAGGTTCACCACTGTTCCATGTTTTCACCATTTGCGTATAATGGCTCTCACTGTTATTCACTGACATCCCAACACTTTAGAAATGGCATTATAACCTTTTCTCGACTGATAGCTCTCAATTACTTTCTCATTTGTTCCTGAATTTCTTTGGATTGCAGTATGATGTCTAGCTTTTGAGGATCGTTTGGTCTACTTCACTTTGTCAGGCAGGTCCTATTTAAGTGATTTCTTGATTAAGAACAGGTGTAGCAGTAATCAGGCCTGGGTTTGGCTCGAGAAATTGAACTCAGCTTTCCAAAGATGTGATAAACTGTGGAGAGAGAAATAATCAGGCAGATAGGTCCAGCGTAGAACAGACTTTATTCATCTCTCTCTCTCACATTCTCCAGAATCACAAGCATCAAAAGACTCGCAGGTCACAGGCACCTCTCCTTTTATATCATACAACTCGATCAGCCTTCTGTGGTGCTGCATTAATACAAAAGCCTTTGCAATTCCCATTCTCTTTGTCACTGTTCGCATCAACACACTAACCCCCGCATCAACACACAAATGCCCCATGACGATTCCCCTTGTCCTTCCTTCTGAGTGGAAACATACTGACATACTGAGTGGGTTCCTACAACCCCCCCCCCCCCCCCCCCCAGAAATTCAGACTGAGCCTTAACCCGCTTGTCCTTTGGGCTTCAGCCTACATCCATAGCGGCTGTAACGGGGGGTCTGTGGCTCCGAGGCGTTCCTGTGCCGGTGGAGGGCTCTTGGGGGTGCGTCCGTCTGTGGAGGAACATTGGGAGGGAGGGAAGCATCTTTAGCATGCCCTTGTGACTGATCTGAGGAGTCATTTACCTGGGGAGTTCTCAGTGGGGGTCATCCGCGCCGAGGAGCTCGGGTCAACACCACCTGCTTGTCTGCTAAAACGAAAGCGGGATTAAGCATGTCTATACAGACTGTTTCCCTGCGTCCCCCCAAGTCTAACAGAAAATGTTTCTCCCCAGGTTCCAGCACGCTGAACGGGCCATCGTAGGGCGGGCGCAAGGGGGTCTGGTGGGCATCGTGCCTGACAAATGCGAATGCCGCATCCTTCAAGGCCTTTGGCACAAAAACGCATGGAAAACAGTGGTGGACCGGTCCGGGTACTGTCCCTGCCACTGCGCTATGCAGTGAAAGCGGGGATGGATTGGTGTTCGGTGCGGGGCTGTCCGGCAAAAATTCCCCTGAGAGCCGCAGCGGCTGGGGAAAAACCAGCTCTGCTGGGGAGGCTGCCAAATCCTCCTTCGGTGCTGAATGCAACCCTAATAGAACCCACTGCAACCGGTCCACCCAATTTGCATCCGTAAGCGAAGCCCTGAGCGCTGCTTTAAGCGACCTATGGAAACACTCGCATAACCCATTGGCCTGGGGGTTGTACGCGGTCATGCGATGAAGTGTGATATCCAGGCTCCGGGCCATGGTGGACCAAAGGTCGGAAACAAACTGTGGGCCCCGATCTGACGTGATATCCAAAGGGGCACCCAAACATGCCACCCATGTCATCAAAAAAGCGCGTGCAACGTCTGCCGATGCGGGGGAAGCTAGTGGGACTGCTTCGGGCCAGTGCGTGGTGTGGTCCACCACTGTTAGGAGGTGTGTGAACCCCTGCGATGGTGGGAGGGGGCCCATGAGGTCCACGTGAACGTGGTCGAAACTCTTACCCGGGTTATGGAATGGCTCCAAAGGGGCCTTTGTGTTCCTGTGCACTTTGGCTTGCTGGCACGCTACACAGGCTGCAGCCCACTCTTTCACCTGTTTGCGCAGGCTCAGCCAGACGAACTTTGCTCCCACCGTTTTCACTGATGCACGCACTCCTGGGTGCGCCAGGGAGTGAACTGACTCAAAAATGCGGCAGCGCCAAGCATGTGGGAACTCCGGGTGCGGGCGGCCCATGGAGACGTCACAGATTAGGGGGTGGGGTGTCTTGCAGTACTCTGCCCTCCAGCCTTAACCCTGTTGGTCCAGACTGGAGCGCGCAAATGTCCGCATCACCGATCTGCTCAGCGACCATGGCTGTGTAATCTATCCCCACGTAGACTGGGGCCACTAATGCGTGTGAGAGGCAGTCCGCCACCACGTTGAGTTTACCAGCCACATGCTGAATGTTGGTCGTAATCTCCAAGATCGCAGCCAGCTGTCTCTGCTGCCGGCCCGACCATGGTTCCGAAACCTTGGCCATAGCATACATTAGCAGCTTGTGGTCCACAAACACAGTGAAGGTGCGCCCTTCCAGCCAGAACTGGAAGTGGCGTATGGCTATATGGAGAGCCAGTAACTCCTCGTCGAACGCGCTGTATTTACACTCACTGTCGCGCAAAGACCTACTAAAAAAAGCAAGTGGCTGCCAAGAACCTGCGATGCGCTGCACCACGACGGCCCCTATGGCCACGTCTGACGCATTGGTAGTGAGCACTATCCGAGCCGCCGGGTCCGGTTGCGCCAGCAGTGCGGCGTTTGCCAGGGCTGTTTTAACCTCGGAAAACGCCTGCTCTCGCTCAGGAATCCAGTCAACTCTGTCCGCCGGTTTCCATGGCTGCATAAGCTGGGCTGCGTGGGGGAGGAAATGGTTGTAAAAGTTCACCATCCCCAAAATCTCCTGTGGTGCCCTGACCGTCTGAGGCCAGGGAAAATCTGCCACTGTGCGCATTTTGTCCAGTAAGGGTATTGCGCCCTCCGGTGGGATGCAGTGGCCCAAAAAAATCGATTCCTGTCACCTCGAACTGGCACTTCACCGGGTTGATTATTAATCCGTGCTCTTCCAACCTCTGAAAAACTGTCCTGAGGTGGGCTACGTGTTCGTCCTCGGACGCGCTGGCCACCAGGATGTCGTCCAGGTTGACGAACACAAACGGCAGATCGCGCAGCACCACATCCATTATGCGTTGGAATGTCTGCGCCGCACCTTTTAACCTGAAAGGCATGCATAAAAACTCAAAAAGACCAAACAGGGCTATTACTGCCGTCTTAGGTATATCCTCAGCGTGCACCGGGACCTGGTGGTAACCGCGGACCAGGTCTATCTTGGAAAAAATGCGTGCCCTGGTGAGGTGAATGGAAAATTCCTGAATATGGGGGATCGGGTAGTGGTCGTGTGCTGTGGCGTTGTTCAATCTGTGGAAGTCTCCGCACGGTCGCTACGATCCCTCGGCTTTAGGAACCATATGTAGCGGGGATGCCCATGGGCTGTTTGAGCATCTGATGATGCCCAACTTTTCCAAGTTGGCAAATTCCTCGCACACTATGGCCAGTTTAGCTGCATCCACGCGCTGAGGTTGTGCAAAAACGGGTGGCCCTGTGGTGGTAATGAAGTGCTCCACCCCGTGTTCAGTGACGGTCGCCCAAAAAGTTGGGACTGTAAGTACTGGGAACTGAGTGAGAACTGGGAACTGGCACCTCCCGTCCGGGTCGTCTCCGGGGTGTTTGTTTCGAGTTCCATTGTGCGTCAAGGGTCACCAGTGTGGGGAGAGAAATAATCAGGCAGATAGGTCCAGAGAAGAGCAGGCTTTATTCATCTCTCTCTCTCACATTCTCCAGAATCACAAGCATCAAAGGACTCACAGGTCACAGGCACCTCTCCTTTTATATCATACAACTCGTTCACCCTTCTGTGGTGCTGCATCAACATGAAAGCCTTTGCAATTCCCATTCTCTTTGTCACTGTTGGCATCAACACACCAACCCCTGCATCAACACACAAACCCCCCATGATGATTCCCCTTGTCCTTCCATCTGAGTGGAAACAAACTGACGTACTGAGTGGGTTCCCACAAAACCACAGTTAATTTATGTTTTAACATGGGGGGACAAACACTTTTTCACACAGGGTTTGGATTTTTTTTTTACCCTTACTAATAAGCACCTTCATTTAAAAACTGCACTTTGTGTTTACGTGTGTTATCTTTGTCTAATATTTAAATTAGTTTGATGATCTGAAACATTTGTGTGACAAACATACAAAAATATGAGAAATCAGGATGGGGGCAAACACTTTATCACACCACTGTCTAAATACATACAGTATTTTAAGGAAAATCCTCTTGCTGAGGCCCCTGTCCGGGAGGTCTTAAGCTCCCACCTAAGGAAGAACTTCGAGCACATTCCAAGGGAGTTGGGAGACATGGAGTCTGAATGGGCCATGTTCTCCACCTCCATTGTTGAAGAAGCTGCCCAGAACTGTGGCCACAAGGTTGCTGGTGCATCTCATGGGGGAAACTCCCGAACCAAGGGGTGCACACCAGTGGTGAAGGGGGCCATCAAGCTGAAGAAGTTGTCCTACGAGATTGGTTGGTTTGTGGGACTCCAGAAGCAGCTGAGGTGTACCAGCAGGCCAAGAGGCATGCAGCTCAGGTGGTTGCTGAAGCAAACACTTGGGTGTGGGAGGAGCTCGGTGAGCCCATGGAACAAGACTTTAGGTCGACCTCGAAGAGATTCTAGCAAACTGTCTAACGACTCAGGAGGGGGAAGGTACTCCCTGTCCACACTGAGTATTGTGCGGATGGGGCACTGCTGACTTTGACTGGGGATATCGCTGGGCGGTGGAAGGAATACTTTGAGGTTCTCCTCAATACCACTGACATGCCTTCCACAGAGGAAGCCGAGCTTGTGGACAAGGCAGACGACTCGCCCATCACAGGAGCTGAGGTTGCCAAAGTGGTTAAAAAAAACTCTTCGGTGGCCAGGCCCCATGGGTGGATGAGATTTGCCCTGAGTACCTCAATGCTCTGGATGTTGTAGGGGTGTCAATGCTGACACGCCTCAGCAACATTGCATGGAGGTTCGGGACAGTACCTTTGGCATGGTAAACTGGGGTGGTGGTTCTTCTCTTTAAGAAGGGGGACCAGGGGATATGTTCCATCTTTAGATGGATTACACTCTTAATCCTCCCTTTGAAGGTCTATGCCAAGGTACTGGAGAGGAGAGTCCGGCCATTGGTCGAACCTCGGATTCTGGAGGAGTAGTGTGGTTTTCGTCCTGGCCGTGGCACACTGGACCAGCTCTTTACCCTCTCGAGAATCCTTGAGAGTTTGTTGGAGTTTGCCCAACCAGTCCACATGTTTTGGGGACTTGGAGAAGGCATTTGACTGCATACATCAGGTTTTTTGTTTTTTTTGTGGGGGGGGGGGTGCTTCGGGAGTATGGGATATTGGGCTTGTTGTTTCAAGCTATCCGGCCTCTATACAACCATTGTGAGAGTTTGGTTTGTATTGCCAACACTCGGTCAGACTCATTCCCAGTGAGAGTTGGACTCTACCAGGGCTGCCCTGTGTCACCGATCCTGTTCATAATTTTTATGGAAAGGATTTCTAACCACAGCCAAGGAATGGAGAGTGTCATGTTAGGTGATCACAGGATCTCATCTCTGCTGTTTGCAGATGATGTTGTCCTGTTGGCTTCATCCAGCAATGACCTGTATGACATAACGTTCGGCTCAGGAGACGCACACACACAGGCTCAGAGTAGTTCAAACCGTTTATTAACAACAGGGATGTTTGGGTGCGTGTCTGCGGAATGTTAATGTGTTGGTGGTGGCGTCTGCTTCGGACCCAGAGGCAGGAGACCGTTCAGCCGGCAACCCTATGGGAGAAATTGGACACAGGGTGATGAGCACACACCAACACAGGAGGAGAATAGGCGAGGGAGAGAAGCTTACTTGTTTGGGCGGATGACTGGCGCTTCAAGGATGGAAGCCCGGGAGACAGCCACCTGCAGGGCTCGGTGCAGCAGCGAGGAGAGACGAGGGACGGGGTTGTCCGCCGCCGAGGAATCCACCTGTGCACAGGGGAGCAGACTGGAGAGATGAGGTAAGTGAACTTCTTACCGGTAAAGAGGATGCTGAAGAGAGTGTGGTAGAAGTCCATGCAAGGAAAATGAAGTCTACGGCTTCAGGCCGACGCTCAGGGCGAGGCGGCTTTTATCCTTCGCCGCTGACGAGTAGCAGGTGCGTGAGCAGGTGGCGCCGCTGATGAATGGCGCGGCGTGACAGTACTCCCCCCTCTAGCAGCGCCTCCTGGCGATGGCTTATCCGGGTGCGCTCGGTGGAAGTCCGCGATGAGCGATGGGTCCAACACAAACGACGGGGGCACCCACTGTCGATGCTCGGGCCCATAGCCCTCCCAGTCCACCAAGTATTGCAACCCACGACCCCGGCGCCGGGAGTCCAGGATGGAGGAGGCGGACCAGGCCGGATGGCCACCAATCATCCGGGGCGCGGGTTGTGCTGCAGGAGGAGGGCAAAGGGGGTCAGTAACCGCCAGTTTCACCTTCGACACGTGGAAAGTAGGATGAATGCGGAGGGAGGGGGGAATAGCCACGCGCACAGCCACCGGGTTGATGATCCGGGTGATGGGGTAGGGACCCATGAAGCGCTGTGCCAGCTTTCTCCTCTCGCCCTTTAGAGTGACGTCCTGGGTGGAAATGTAAACAAGCTGCCCAACTCTGTACGCCGGGGCAGGTCTTCTACGCCGGTCCGCCACAGTCCTGTTGCGCTCCGCTGTGCGCAATAGCGCATGGCGCGCGGCAGCCCAGGTGGAGCGGAACTGCCTGAGATGGGCCCTAACTGACGGGACAGTTACCTCACTCTCCTGCTCCGGAAACAGCGGGGGGTCGTAACCCAGGGACGCTTTGAAGGGGGACATCCCTGTAGCAGAAGAGCGAGCGGTGTTGTGGGCATATTCAACCCAGGCAAGATGGTTGCTCCAGGACGCGGGTTTGGATCTGGACACACAGCGGAGCGCAGCCTCCAGCTCCTGGTTGGTCCTCTCACACTGCCCGTTGGATTGGGGGTGATGGCCAGAGGAGAGGCTCACCTTGGCTCCGATGGCGTTGCAGAAAGACCTCCAAACCTCAGATGAAAACTGGGGGCCCCGGTCCGAGACCACGTCCACCGGAATCCCATGCAGCCTGACCACGTGTTGGACGAGGAGGTCCGCCGTCTCCAGGGCAGTAGGGAGGCCTCGCAGGGGGACGAAGTGCACGGCCTTGGAGAAGCGGTCCACGATGGTCAGGATGGTGTCATAGGAATTGGAGATGGGGAGTCCGGTGACGAAATCCAGAGCGATGTGCGACCAGGGCCTGCCAGGGACGGGCAGGGGCTGGAGCAGACCCGCTGGAGGGGCATTTCCCGACTTGCAGGTGGCACAGATTGGGCAAGCCCGGGCGTAGCGGGCTGCATCCCTCCGCAGGCCTGGCCACCAAAAGGACCGTTGGAGGAGATCTATCATCCGGGAGGTGCCAGGGTGACAGGTGAGCTTGGAGGTGTGGAGCCAGTGGATGACCTCTCCTCGGACCGCGGATGGCACGAACAGCCTCCCCTCCGGTCCGCCGCCAGGGTCAGGTTCCACCTCCTGTGCCTTCCGGATCTTGCTCTCAATGTCCCACGAGATGGCTCCCACGACGCACGACCTGGGCAGGATGGAGTGGGGCGCCTCCTCCGACTCCACGGGGGCGAACTGCCTGGAGAGGGCGTCAGGCAGGACGTTCTTAGAGCCAGGCCTGAAGGTGATGGAAAATTGGAACCTGGCGAAGAACAGGGACCAGCGCGCCTGGCGGGCGTTCAGGCGCTTGGCAGACCGTAAGTATTCCAGGTTCTTGTGGTCCGTGAGGACCACAAACGGCAGGCTTGCCCCCTCCAACCAGTGGCGCCACTCCTGCAGGGCGAGCTTGATGGCCAAGAGCTCTCTGTCCCCCACATCATAGTTTCTCTCCGCCGGGGACAAGCGCCGGGAGAAGAAGGCGCACGGTCGCTTGGCGCCATCGTCCGGTGACCGCTGGGACAGCACTGCTCCCACTCCCGTGTCCGAGGCGTCTACCTCTACTATGCACTGCAGCGCGGGGTCGACCTGGCGAAGGACCCGGGAGGAGGAGAATTCCGCCTTCAGCGCCTCAAAGGCGGCAGCGACCTCTTCGGTCCACCGGAACGGGACCTTCGGGGACGTGAGGCGGGTCAGTGGTCCCACGATGGCACTGAAGTTGGGAACAAAGCGGCGGTAGAAATTGGCGAAGCCAACAAATTGCTGCACCTGCTTCCGGGATGCAGGTGTAGGCCATTCCACCACCGCCTTTACCTTCTCTGGGTCGGGGAGCACCTTATCGTGGGCGATGATGAACCCCAGGAAGGACGTACTCCTGGCGTAAAATTCACACTTTTCCGCCTTAACGTACAGACGGTTCTCCAGCAGCCTTTGGAGGACCCGCCTCACGTGGACCTGGTGCTCATCCCTGGACTTGGAGAAGATGAGGATATCGTCCAGGTAGACGAACACGAAAAGGCCAATGAAGTCCCGGAGGACGTCATTAATGAGGCGCTGGAAGACTGCAGGAGCGTTGGTCAACCCGAACGGCATCACCAGATATTCAAAGTGGCCGTTCGGGGTACGGAAGGCCGTTTTCCACTCATCTCCCTCCCGGATCCGGACGAGGTGGTAAGCGCTGCGTAGGTCCAGCTTGGTGAACCAGGTCGCCCCCTGGAGGGAGTGGAAAGCAGTGTCCATGAGAGGCAGGGTGTAACGGTCCCTCTCCGTGATATTGTTGAGGGCCCGGTAGTCGATACAAGGGCGGAGGGACCCATCCTTTTTCCCCACGAAGAAGAACCCTGCCCCCACGGGTGACGATGATGGGCGGATAATCCCAGCACTTAATGATTCCTTCAGGTAGGCGTTCATCGTCTCCTTCTCCGGCGCAGACAGGCTGTAAAGGCGACCAGAAGGTAAGGGAGCCCCCTGGCGGAGGTTGATGGCGCAGTCATAGGGCCGATGAGGGGGAAGAGACATAGCTTTCGCTTTGCTGAACACCATGCCCAGGTCGTGAAATTCTGGGGGCACCAGAGACAGGTCCGGGGGTGCAGCGTCCGTCGCAGGGGGAGGAGCGGACGGAGAGCAGGCAGCGGACTGAAGGCAGGTGCCCATACAGAACGTACTCCATGCCGAGATCCCAGCTGATTTCCAATCCAGGACCGGATTGTGAAGGCGGAGCCAGGGATACCCCAGGATGACGGGCGACACAGAGTTGGGAAGGACGTAAAAGGTCATCTCCTCCCGGTGGTTTCCCGAGATGATGACCGGTAGGGGAACAGTTTGATGTGTCACTCTCCCGAGGGTGGCACGGGAGAGGTGGATCAGGGAGAGGGGAGTGTTGAGTGCCTGGCAGCGGATGCCCAATCGGGTTGCCAGGCTTTGTGAAATGAAGCTGCCTTCTGCGCCCGAATCCACCAGTGCGTGGGTGAGGTGCCCAGTAGAGTTATGGCAGAAACGGATGGGCAGCTTCAATTGAGAAAGTGATCCTAACCGATTGACATCCGCGAGGCTTCCAACAGTGACTCGCGGACCCCACCGACTGGCTTTCCGTGGACAACGCTCCACGGTGTGTTGGTCGCCTCCGCAATACATGCAGAGGCCCAACTCACGGCGGCGTTGTTTCTCCACAGGGGAAAGTTTAGTCCAGGCCGTCACCATCGGCTCCGACTCCTCGGGGCGCGATGCTGGCGGCGCCGCCAGGGGGCGAGCTTGGAACAGGTGCGGCGAGGCTCCACGAGGGCGAGAAGAAGAAGACCTCCGCCCCGAGGAGCGCTCGCGCAGCCTGTTATCCAAACTTATCGCTAAGGATGTCAGCTCCGCTAGCGTCCCAGGGATATCCCGACCAGCCAGTTCATCCCTCAGATCACTATTGAGGCTGCGGAGGAACAGGCCACAGAGGGAGCGTTCCTCCCAGCCCAATTCCTCCGCCGCTACCCGGAAGTCGACCGAGTGGTCCGCTGCCGACCGGCTTCCCTGCTGGAGAGCGAGAAGCCGATCGACCTGGACCGTTTCGGTTTGTGAGTGGTCAAAGACCTCCAGAAAGCGCCTCACGAATTGGTCATAGGTGAGGGTGGCATAACTGGGCCTCGCCATTACGGCGTAGGTCCAAGTTAACGCACGCCCCTCCAGAAGATTCCCTATGTAACCAATTCGGCTGTGATCCGAGGGAAAATCTCCGGGCACACGGTGGAACACGGACTCACACTGCATAATAAACCCCCGCGCCCCGCCGAGCTTACCGCTAAAGCGGGCGGGGGTCGGAATCGGCGTGAGCCGAACCGGTGCCACTGGAGCCGGCTGGACGGCCGCTGGAACAGCAGGAGCCGCGCCACCCTGGTGAGTCGGGAGGAACGGCTGTTGGGGGTCCAAGCGGTTCAATCGGTTAGTCAGTTCTAATAATTGATGAAGAACCACCTGTTGCTGATAAACAATCTGATCCACCCGAGCCTCGAGGATGGTAAACCGGTGTGCGAGCCCGCCGTCTGCCGAGCCGCTCTGCTGAAGCCGTACTGACATAACGTTCGGCTCAGGAGACGCACACACACAGGCTCAGAGTAGTTCAAACCGTTTATTAACAACAGGGATGTTTGGGTGCGTGTCTGCGGAATGTTAATGTGTTGGTGGTGGCGTCTGCTTCGGACCCAGAGGCAGGAGACCGTTCAGCCGGCAACCCTATGGGAGAAATTGGACACAGGGTGATGAGCACACACCAACACAGGAGGAGAATAGGCGAGGGAGAGAAGCTTACTTGTTTGGGCGGATGACTGGCGCTTCAAGGATGGAAGCCCGGGAGACAGCCACCTGCAGGGCTCGGTGCAGCAGCGAGGAGAGACGAGGGACGGGGTTGTCCGCCGCCGAGGAATCCACCTGTGCACAGGGGAGCAGACTGGAGAGATGAGGTAAGTGAACTTCTTACCGGTAAAGAGGATGCTGAAGAGAGTGTGGTAGAAGTCCATGCAAGGAAAATGAAGTCTACGGCTTCAGGCCGACGCTCAGGGCGAGGCGGCTTTTATCCTTCGCCGCTGACGAGTAGCAGGTGCGTGAGCAGGTGGCGCCGCTGATGAATGGCGCGGCGTGACACTGTAGGTCTTACTGGAATGGTTTACTGCAGAGTGTGAAGTGGCTGGGATGAGAATCAGCACCTCCAAGTTCGAGTTCATGGTCCTCAGCCGGACAAAGGTGGATTGTCATCTCCACGTTGGGGACAAGGCACTGCCCCAAGTGGAGGAGTTTAAGTGTCTTGGGGTCTTATTCATGAGCTAGGGGAGAATGGAGTGAGAGATTGACAGAAGGATCGGAGCAGCATCTGCAGTGATGTGGACGTTGTACCAGTCTGTTGTGGTGAAAAGGGAGCTGAGTTCTAAAACAAAACTGTTGATTTACTAGTCAATCTACGTTCCTACCCTCACCTATGGTCACGAGCTTTGAGTGATGACCAAAAGAATGAGATCATGGATAAAAGCAGCTGAAATGAGCTTTCTCCATAGGATTGCTGGACTCACCCTTAGAGATAGGGTGAGAAGCTCAGTCATCCAGGAGAGGCTCAGAGTAGAACTGCTTTTTCTCCACATTGAAAGGAGCCAGTTGAGGTGGTCTGGGCATCTGATCAGAATGCCATCTGGACACCTCCCACTTGAGGTGTTTTGTGCACATCCCATTGGGAGGAGACCCTGGTGCAGATCCAGGACATGCTGGAGTGACTATGTCTCCCAGCTAGTTTGGGAATGCCTTGGTATCTTCTCTGAAGAGCTGGAGCAGGTGGCTGGGGAGAACGAAGTCTTGGCTTCTCTGCTTGAACTGCTGCCTCAGCGACCTGGACCTCCGTGTGGTAGAAGAAAAGTGGTAGAAGTGGTAGAAGATGGATGGATGGATAGATGGATGGAGGTAAAATCCTACTGGTTGCATGAACATCGAATGAAAACCCTGAGCTTAATCTGCCATCTTTTGGCCAGGTCGTCATTGGAAATGAGAATTGGTTGTCAACTGACCTAGCTTGTTAAATACAGGTTAAATTAAAAAAAAATAATTATCTGTACATACAACATACAACTAATATGCAAATGATGACTAACCTAAGCCTGCTTTGTCATGTCCACAGTCGAAACATAACACTGTATCCACAATAACACGCTTTAAATAAATTGGATTTAATTTTAATACAGGTAAGTGGTAAGTGCTTACATGAGTTCCAATTTTTACGAGATTAAAGCAAGAGCAGACAGGAAATGAAAACAAGCAGAGTTTAACAATACAAATCTTCTTGTCTTAATCCTCATGATCTGTTATCTATAAAAATAAAATGTGCTGTATACGTAAATAAAGCTTTGACTGATTATTTGGTCTGATCTAACAATATATCTGCAATTCTGGTAAAGTTTGGAGAAAAGTCTTATTTTCTGTCAAATGGGTGTGCGTGTCAAAAGGTATTGTCACCATCCTGGGCACGGGTGGGGCCATGCCCAGTCTCTAGTTGATAGTTGGTTTCAATTTGTTTATTTCCTTATTTATTGTTATCTGTATTTGGTCACTATTTGATTAGGGGTTTTATTCTTAGCCGTATCCTTAGTGTCCTGTTTATTTATTGTATCACTTTGGATTTTAGTCTCATTTTATTTGGTGTTCCAGTCTGTACTTTTATTTTGACAGTGCTGTGCAGCTTCCGTCTATCAAACTTGGCATCAGGGGTTCCACGGCTGTCACTGTTTAATAGCATTCCTCTCCCTTCCATGATTTTGGGGAACGTACAATCTCTGAGGAATAAAGTAGATGAAATTCAAGGGAATGCACGCTACCAGAAGGACTTCAAGAACTGCTGTGTCATGGCTTGCACGGAGACATGGCTTACTGCGCATGACTGGGACGTGGACCTGTGGATTGACGGCTTTGGAACCCCACTTTGCTCGGATCGGCAGGAAGAGGTAACGGGGAAACGTCAGGGGGGCGGTGTATGTTTATATATTAATAAACAGTACTGCACATCTGTCACGGTCAGAGACCGCATCTGTACACCCGATGTGGAACTGCTGTCCGTATCGCTACGCCCCTTTTATCTGCCTCGCGAGTTCCCCCAACTTTTCATCACGACTGTGTACATTCACCCGAGGGCAGACGCTGACTCCGCCTCCAGCACCGTTTTTGATGTGGTCCAGCAGCTGCAATCAATATCCCCAGAGGCGCCAAACTTTATTCTTGGGGATTTTAACCATGTTTCTTTAAAGGAGACACTTAAAAACTTTTATCAGTATGTCTCCTGCCCAACCAGGCGAAAAAAGACATTGGACCTGTGCTATGGATCCATTGAGAGGGCCTATAAATCACTCCCCCTTCCTCC
The DNA here is from genome assembly GCA_020510985.1 of Pholidichthys leucotaenia. NCBI lineage: Eukaryota > Metazoa > Chordata > Actinopteri > Cichliformes > Pholidichthyidae > Pholidichthys > Pholidichthys leucotaenia. The sequence continues at coordinate 267,363,255 of CM035842.1, forward strand.
TTTAGGATCCTCAGATCACAACTGTGTACATTTGCTGCCCACATATAAAACTGCTCTCAGAAGAGGCAAGGTGAAGACCAGAGACATAGATGTGTGGACAGAGGATTCAGTGCACTGCCTCCAGGAATGCTTTAACTGTACGGACAGGGAGGTTTTCACACTGTCCTGTGGGGATGACTTGGACTCTTTGGTGGACGTCATATGCTCATACATGGCTTTCTGTAAAAATATGATTGTTCCACGTAAATGTGTCAAAATATATCCCAACAACAAGCCATGGGTTACAAAATCAGTTAAATCCTGCTTACAGAGGAAAGCACTTGCCTTTAAACAGGGGTCTGTTTCTGAGCTACAGGTTGCCACAAAAGAGCTGAAGTCCGAAATTTTAAGAGCAAAACAGAATGATAAATCAGAATAGGAAAGTAAGATGGCAACAAAGAAACTTGGTTCAGCCTGGGCCAGTATGAAAACTATTGCAGGCCTTCAGAGCACAGAGTGCAGTAATCGTGTGTTTTTAGGTGGTTTTAATTCAGACACAGAGCTGGCTAATGCTCTTAATTGTTTTTATGGTCATTTTGACTCCTTTGATTTTAGCACAGAAACCCAGGATTTGAAACAGAAACTCAAAGACAATCAGCACTTTAATATTGAGGTTCAGGATATTAAAAGGGAGTTCTGCACTGTAAAAGTGAACAAAAGTCAGGGCTCTGATAATACTGTATATGTGGGCACTTGGTAAAGTCCTGTGCACATGAACTGAGTCCTGTATTTCATTACATTTTCAATAAGTCCTTACAGACACAACATGTGCCCAAGATCTGGTAAGATGCCGTGGTTGTTCCCGTTCCAAAATCCAGCTGTCCTAAAACGGTAAACGACTTTAGACCAGTTGCTTTGACTTCAATTTTAATGAAAATTTTTGAAAAACTGGTCAGATGTGAGGTCCTAAAGCAGACTGAACATGCATTGGATCCTTTGCAGTTTGCATATAGGCCTCACAAAGGAGTGGAGGACGCCACTGTCACTCTGTTTAACATGCTTTTTAAACATCTGGATTTTAATGGGACACACGCCAGGCTTTTATTTGTGGACTTTTCCTCCGCCTTTAATACAATCCAACCTCATATTTTAGTTGAAAGGCTCCTGCAACAATTTGATTTGAGCGATAATCTGGTGGGTTGGATTCTGGATTTCTTAACCAACAGGACGCAGAGAGTAAGGGTCAATGGTACATTGTCTGACCTAAAGTGCTCTTCTATTGGCTCTCCTCAGGGGGGGGTGTTGTCACCACTACTCTTCATCCTGTACACAAACATGTCGGAGCAGACATGACAACAGACACATTATAAAGTATGCTGATGATTCAGTTATTGTCAGTCTCCTCCAGGACGGTGAGAGTGGCCACGGCCCAGTAGTTGTTGATTTTGTTCACTCGTGTGAGGATTCCTACCTGCAGCTGAATATGACAAAAACTAAAGATATGATTATTGACTTTAGGAGGAAAACTCCCAGGCACAAAGTCACCGCACTAAAAGGTCAGACCACTGAATGTGTACAATCCTACAAATATCTTGGGACGATTATTGATAGTAATTTAAACTTTGAAGAGAACTGTGAAAGGGTGTGCAAAAAGGGTCAGCAACATTTGCATTGTTTGAGGAAACTTGCACGCTTCCAACTTGACCGAACCATAATGACAATGTTTTATTGGTCTTTTATTGAATCTGTTTTATCCTTTTCTTTAGTGTCATGGTTTGGTCAGATAAAACTGAAACAGAGGAAATCCTTGGATCAGGTAGTTAGATGGTCCAGTCGTTTGCTTGGTGAGTTACATCTGAGCCTGACATCCCTGTACACCAGACAGGTACAGAGGATTGCTACCTCCATTTTAAATGATGACTCCCACCCTTTGCACTGCAACTTTCAGCTTCTTCCCTCAAGACGGAGGTTTGCTGTCCCAAAAAGTAAAACCCAGAGCTACAAAAACAGCTTTGTTCCTGCTGCTGTCAAAGAGTTGAACAAGTTGTAACAATATATTGCACATAATTTAGGTACCTATTTATTAACTCCATTTTATATTTATTTATTTTTGTAGGATTTTATTTGGGTTCTAAATCTTTTATTGGGTTTTAGACCTTTGAGTTTTTAACCTCTTTGATTAGTCTTTAACTTTTTAATATGACCCTTCTCTCTTATCTCTGGTTTTTCTCTCATCTCTTTGTCTTTATATCCTGATTGATGGAATCTTGAGTATTTTTATCATGTTTATAGTCAGCTTCATGTGTGCCTGTGTTTGTGTTCATGTTGAATGTAATTGTGGCTTGTAAATATGGATGTCACCAGACTGCAAAACAAATCTACCAACAGGTACAAATAAAGTAACCTGAACCTGAACCTGAACCTGAACTGGTTATCTTGATTACTTTCCCCATTCATGTATCCACACCTGCTTAATATCTGACACAGTATTTAAAGGGCACGACAACTGTTGCCAATTGTCGTGTCCTATTTCATGGTTCACTGTTGTTTGTTGCAGCCACTCTCTGATGCTCAGAGTGTTTTTGTGCTTTGCTGTCGAGGTGAGTGGAGGTGCTCTGTCCAGGTTTGTCTCCATTATTTTCAGCCGTATGCCCGCTGCCTACGGGAGAGCTCCGGCTGGATTCTGGTCCCCTGCTCGGTGTTCCCGGCTTTCGTCCGCCTGGACGTTGAGCCCTGCTCACCTCCAGCGCTTTTGTGTTTTCATTAATTGTGTTCTGTGTATTTTTGGGTTTTCACCTTTTCCGTTAATTAACCACTTGCACTCCGGGCAATTTTCCTAAAAATGCCAAAAAATAACGTGCCCAAAGTAAATCGAAAGCTGTTCTTCAACCCTTTGCAGCATCTTCATGGGGTTGGTGTCATTTAAAAGAAAACACTTTGAATTTTTTGGCAAAAAAAACATAATCTCTCTACGTGCTCTGGCCACTGAGTTACAGTCATCTAAACATACTGAACTTGAAGAAAAAAAATTTGGATGCAGTGTTTTTTTGGATACAAATGCTTGTAAATAACACACAGCTGTCCGATCCAGCTGGAAAATGCAACAGAAATGTAGAACCAAGTGTTATCCAGCTGAGATCCAAATTTGGTAACAATACCACAAAAAATGAATATTTTACACAGTTTTGTTCTCAGGCTGTTCCCAGGCATTTTGGAACTGTGCCAAATTGTGCCAAATGGCATAGTTTGGAAAAACGTCTGTAACTTTTGAATGATTCAATGTAGAAGCTTCATTTTAGGCTCAAAGGAAAGGTCACACTCAGGGCTGTGTCTGTGTGTGTGTGTGTGGGGGGTCGCCCCCCCCCCCGCTATCAAGGACAGAGTTCGGCCCTCGCTACATGACAGATTACACTCGTTGCATGTTTCCACAGCAACGCTGTCACAGCGGCTCCCCCTCCCTCGCTACTGTGTGTGTGTGTGTGGGGCTCGCTACAGAAGATGGACTTTAGCCATCGCTACACAACGGATTAGCCTTATGTGGTGATGTAGGACAGCAGTGTAGTCACCGCGGCTCCCCCCCCTCGCTGCAGAAGAATAGCGGGGGTGGGGGGGCGTTCACAGCCTGTACACTGCGAGCAACCCCTTGTACCGCGGTGCACGAACTTCAGACTTTGTGAACCGCACAGCTGTAATTTACTGATCGGTCAAAAGTCATTTTGGATTACAATTTTCAGGGATAGAGAATAATTTAGCTTATAACACCTTACCTCTTCACAGCAGCAGTGTCCTGGCCAACTTGTCTTCCTCATTGTCAGACGAACGCGACGCTGGTCCGTTCTGGTTCTGGTCTCGCGACTCGATCAAAACATAATTCCATTATTGCAGTTTTGTGCTTCCATGATTGCAGTTTTTGGCGAACGATTTTTCAAAACAAATAACAGTAGTAATTAAAAAAAGACTGGCGAAGGCGTGTGTGTCACTCAGCCTTTGTCGTCAGCCTCCGTCGGTCTATAATGACCATGGAAGAAATCATAACGTCTACTCTGCTGGAACCAATACAAAATAAGCACCGCCTGTGGCCGAACATGCCGATCCACGAATGGCACTCCCTGTCACACAGGTTGCATTTGTGGATGGTCTCCATGCTGCTGGGTCTGTGGAGCTCTTCCTGTGTCCTTTTTTGATCCGCTGCAGCAGCCAGTCTTCACCCAGCCTTAAAAAAAAACAGCTCACGAACTTCTCTGCTTCAATTGGCTCACTGCATTCAAAGCGTTGGGAGGCGGGTCCTCCTTCCTAGGTTTTCATTCATTGGTTCTTCAAGGTTTCAGAAACCCAATTCAAGGCTCTTATTAGTCGAATGAGAGGTCAATCAGATGAACTAATCTGTTCGCGGCTGTGTTTGCAGATTTTTTTCCCAGTGGCGCTTGGAGGCCAGCACCATCTCCATCTGCACAATCATCAGTATATCATGCGTCATGCGTCCGAGCGCGCACTAGTGCGCTCTTGTGCGCCCTCGTGCGTCCTAGGACGCAGAGACTTGCCCGCCCGCGGAACAACGGAGTGCAAGTGGTTAATGTGCCAAACCACAGCGTGCGCTTGGTGTTCTTCCTCTGCCCTTTAAAGGGCACATTCATGACAGAAGGACACAACCACTTGGACAACAACCTCTATGGGTTTTGCAATTTTTCTTTTTTCCTGTAATCCCCCCCCCCCCCCCCCCGAAGACAGTTTTCTCAGAGTTTGGGGTGGGAGCTCTGCGCTGCCCTCCGGATGGTGGATGGACATATCGCAGATGCTTGCATATCTCCCACCCTGAAAGATGCCTTGTGGAACTTATGCCTGACAGAGGCGGTTGTGCAGTGTTACCCCCGGCTCGTGCTGCACACCAAAGGAGGGGAGAAGGTTTTTCTGTTAGAGGATTTACAGTGGGAGTATTGCAGAAGGAGCTCCGTCCATGAACCGAGGTCTGTGCCAGTGAGAGGGCGTTCCCGGACCTCGGCCCCATCGGCTCCTCCCCAGCCCCGAGCTTCGGTGTCCTGCCTCCGTCACCAGAGACCCGAGCCGCTGCTTCCTTCCCAGGCAACATCAGTGGTGGACAGAGGAGCCTCGTCTGATCCCACCGCAGCAGCAGGAACCATCAGGCGCTGGGAAAAAAGGCAGGTGGGTTGTCATTCCTTTTTCTTTCATAATGATATACCTTGCCTTATTCCCGATGATGAGGCTCAGATACAGCAGCCAAGTCTAGCTTAGTCCTCACCACCTGCTGCTGTTGTCTCACCCTCGCCTCCCTCTTCCTTTTTCTTTGTGGCCTCCTAGAGTCCATCACCCCTGGGAAGGAGCCGCCAGACAGCGGAGAAACCACCTTCCCTGGGAGTTCTTGCTCCAGCCCTGCGGCCACGTCCGAGACGGGAGGGAAGCGACACCCGTGCTCTGAATCATGAGCCAACAGTTGGGTGTCCCTTGGATTCAGTGGCACGGGAGCCGGTGCCGTTGGTGAGGTCGCCTTCTGCAGCAGCCATCCTGCTGGGACGCGTCAAGCCTGGAGGCCATTTGGCTGCACTAACCATCATGCCTGCTGCAGGGGTCATTGCAGTAGAGTCATCGGAGTCCTGGATGGTGGTGGAGCTCGAGTCCAGGAAGTGCTCAGTTCTGTTTTAATATCTACAGATATTGAGAATTCTTGTCTGGCTCAGGGTGAGGAGAATCAGTTGCAGATGTCCTCTGCTCCTGAGCCGTCCTTACCGGTGTTTTTCCCCTTTCCTTCCCCTGAGGTTGCTGTTCCGGATAGAGATGCCCAGACGGAAAAGGCCAAGATGCCCCAGCCTGGATTGCCGCAGTCCTGGACAGCAGCGGAGTTCAACCTCAGTCAAGTTCTCTTTTTTTTTCATGTTATCTGTCTTAGAGAAATCTTGCCTGGATCTTGGTGGGGAGGGCCGGGTGCAGCTGTCCGCTGTGCTTGAGCTCTCCTCGCCAGCCTCCACTGCTGCTGGTGACTCTGACCCATTGTCTGTGTTTTGTGTGTGTGAGCCTTCTCCCGAGATCAACATGGGTGCTGCTCCCCCTCCATCCGAGGCCTCCGTGGGTGCTGCGCCCCAGTCCAGGTCCTCCATGGGTGCTGCTTCCCCTCTGTTTGAGGTCTCGGTGGGTGCTGCGCCCCCTTCCGTTTGAAGTCTCCATGGGTGCTGCTCCCCCTTCCATTTGAGGTCTCCATGGGTGCTGCTCCCCCTTCCATTTGAGGTCTCCATGGGTGCTGCTCCCCCTCCGTTTGAGGTCTCCATGGGTGCTGCTCCCCCTCCATTTGAGGTCTCCGTGGGTGCTGCTCCCCCTCCGGTCAAGATCTTCGTGGGTGCTGCTCCCCCTCCGGTCGAGATCTCCGTGGGTGCTGCACCCCCTCCGTTCAAGGTCTTCATGGGTGTCATTCCCCCTCCGGTTGAGGTCTCCATGGGTGCAGCTACGTCTCAGTACGGGGCCACCTTGGATGCTGCGCCTCAGCCTGGGGCCTCATTGGTTGACTGCCTCCTTGGCCTGGTGTTCTCGTGGGTCAGCCTGGTCATCGTGGGTACCATGTTCCGGTCCGGGGCCACCGTGGGTGCTACGCCACATTCTGCGGCCTCTGCGGGTGCAACTATACCTCAGTCCGAGGCCACTGTGGATACAGCACCTCAGCCTGAGGCCCCATTGGTTGACCACCTCCTTGGCCTGGCGCTCTCATGGGTAAGCCTGGTCATCATGGGTACCATGCTCCAATCCAGGGCTGCCGTGGGTGCTATGCCCCAGTCCGGGGCCTCCGCGGGTGCAGCTATGCCCCAGTCCGGGGCCTCCATGGGTGCAACTACACCTCAGTCCGGGGCCACCGTGGATGCAGCACCTCAACCTGGGCCCCGTTGGTTGACCATCTCCTTGGCCTGGTGCTTTCACGAGTAAGCCTGGTCATTGTGGGTACCATGCTCTGGTCCCGGGCCGCCGTGGGTGCTACGCCCCCGTCCAGAGCCGGTATGGGTGCTGTGCCCCAGTCCGGAGCTGCCGTGGGTGCTGCACCCCAGTTTGGGGCCGCCGTGGGTGCCATGCCTCAGCCTGAAGCCACCGTGGGCGCCACGGCTCAGCCTAAGGTCGTCATGGACTCCCCGTCCTCATCGGAGGTTCCCACATTGCAGCCTCTTCCCTCATCCAGCCTCCTCACTGATCGACCACCACCATCACCGGTCCCCACTGTTGGCCAGCAGTTTTTGTTGGAGGCCAATCCACCACAGTGCCAGTTCCGCCTTCCCCATGCTGATGACCAGGCGAATCACTGGGAGCCTGGGTTCCAGCTGCCGCCGCCTGGGAGAGACGTGTTATGCTCTGCTGACCGGTGGCTCATGTACTCTTCAAGGCCACCTGACAAGTTTCGCCATCCTGTCGAGTGGTTCTGGTACTCTGGGGTGGCCACTGGATGCATTCTGCCTTACACTCCGGTGGTTTTGGGACTCTGGTTGGCCACCCAAACTGCCTTAGTCCCTGTCCTAGGTCCTTTGAGTCTGGGCCACCATAGTGTTCAGGTTGTGGGTCCTGACTGTTTTCTTTTTGTTTTGTTTTTTTGTTTGTTTGTTGGTCTCGGTCCCTCGGTGCCTGGGTTCCTCCTCCTCCCTCCCCCCCAGAATGGATTGTTTTTCTTGCTAGGAAGGGGGGTCTTCTGTGTGTGTGTGTGTGGGGGGGGGGAGGTGTTTATTGTTGTGATGTTACCCTGGGGTGTCTGGGTTCCACCCCTTGGGGAGGGGGCTCTGTCATGATCCTGGGGCACGGTTGGGTGCTGTGCCCGGTTTCCTGTCTAGTTTAGTGTTTTTCTGTCTGCTGTGTTTAGTTCCTGTTTAATTATTGTCTCTTTGTATCTGTAGTATTATTATGTACATTTTGGGGTTCTGTTGTTTGTATCATTATGGTATCTAGTTATGTTTTATTTTGACAGCACTGTGCAGCTTCCGGCTGTCAGACTGGTCGGCACTGCACACCTGTTATTCATTCATGGGGACATTGTGATTGTGCTACAGCAAAGAGAGATGACACCTGAACTGCAACATCAATCATACAAACATTTACATATAATGCTTGTACATTTTTCGTTCTGAGATTAGGCCAATAAACAATAGTTTATTGATCAATGCCAAATATTTAGAAATATTTGAATCATCCCATTTCAATTCAACTTAATGACTGACTAAATCTATGATAAAACTTGAATTTTGTTTTATATCAATATGATGTCATGATGCTGAGCACTGGGGGGGGGGGGGCACCATGCTCATGCTCATGCTTTGTGTTTGTCCAGATTATTTTCTGTATTTTCTTCATCTTGGTTTCATTTTATGTTGAAGTTGGTTTTGGAGGTATTGTTGGGAGCAAGATGTTGGACTTGTCCACCCAGAGATCAATGGACCAAGAGAGCATGTGTTGCCGGGGAGTCCAGACAGAACAGTAAAGGCTAGGCACCCTCCCCCCTGGAAAGAGGAGCAGATGCCGGGCCACCAGGAGAGGAGTGAAAGGCGGCACCTGTGTAATATCATGTTAACGCGCCACGCAGGCTTTGTTCTATGTTTAATGTGAGGTCGGAGCCTCGGGCCACCATGCATGTAATTAAGGGTATAAAGGAGAGATGCACAGTGGCCTGGGAGCTCTTTTTGTGATCCTGTTCTGTTAGAGGGAGAATAAAGTCTGTGTTGATCAGCTCGTTGCCTCGCCTGCATTATTCCCTCTACAGTATGATGTTTATTAGTTGTCTTTTGTCTCTGACTATGTTTTTGAGTTCCTGTTATTATCGTGGTTCTTACCTTTATAGCCTTGGTCACTTATATTATGCATCCACTGCCATAATTATTATTTACCTATTTAGACAGGAGCCTACCCTCACCTTTCCCTCAGTCCTCCTTCTGTATGTTGTTACTAGTATTCCAGTATTGCATCTTTTGTTTTTATATTTACTCTTGTTCTCGCTTTGGTGGCTGTATTATTTCCTCTTTGTGTATTCTGGTCTGTTCCCATTTTGTTGTCATTGCATATTTATTTCCTTGTCAGTTATCCTTGTACATTCTTTATTCATCCTCTGTACCTTCTTTCATTATTCATTCCCAGTCTGTGCTTTTATTTTGACAGTGCCCTGTGTTTGCTACCTCTTCTGCTTCAAGTTCACGGGTTGTCACAGCTGTCATTATTTTGGGTCTGATTATCCTCGCTCCGGTTACCCACACCTGTGTTCAAATGTATTCATTCCTGTTTCCCCATTTAAGGACTGCTGCACCGCAACTCGGTGCTGCGTCCTACTCTATGTCAGACGTTAGTTCTACGTCTTTCTCCTCATTATCCAGACGGGAGTTCCCCATCTCATTTATTCAGATTTCCTAGCATGAGCCACACGCTTCAACCGTCGTTCCCGGCGTCCCAGACACCTTAGCCCGTCCAGCTACTCTGCTCTGTGGTATCCTGTTCTTGCCTCAACTTTGTGTTTGTCTTGTTTTATTTTGTGTTTTTGGTTATTAAATGTTAACAAATCACAGTCCAGCGTTTGGGTCTTCCTTCCGCCCCTGCTGGGCCGTTTATGATATAAGGGATAAAATATTTTGTCATAAGATACTTTAATTGAAAAGTATCTTATCTTACTTATATATCTTATCTTACTTATAAGTATCTTTCTTACTGTTAATTTTTTTTTTCCGAAATACTGCTGTATTTCAATTTTTTTTTTCAGTAATTCTGATACTTGATCTAAACAGGTGAAGTTTTTACTTTTATACATTGAGGCTTTGCAATATGAATATTTAAGCAAAATAGTGATTACATATGTGATCAGAAGTTGGGATTGTGCAAGAATTTTTTTATTGCATATTTTAAAATTACACTTGGTCCCAGATATCCTACAACACAGGCTGATTCACAGACACAGTGTTCTGCCCTTATCTATTTACTGTACTCCCCCCCACACACAGTAGAGGCTTGTTTGTGTTTCTTCCCAAGCCCGAGGTCATCTCACAGCTGGCTAAGAGTACAAAGAGAGTCTGCCTCACACACTCAAGGAGAAGCGCTTCCGTCTCTCTGCAAAAATGTATCTAATGTGTCTATGCTATTTTATATAAAATAAATCACTAAAATGCATCTTTGGGATTACAGTATCTTCATTCACCAGATTAAAGGGTTTTAATGTTGAATACAAAAATCTAGCACAGTGGACATGTACCATGACTGTATGTAAGGTGCTCTACCAGCGAGCAGAGGGAGGGGACAGGTTCAGAGAGTGACAGTGATATGTCCTAGTTTGCTGTTAGTTGATTAATATTTGTTATTAAAATACAATACACACCAGTTATTCTTAAACATGTTACAGGCACAAATTAACATTATCAAATGCAAAACATGTCAGAAAAACATGTTAGAAAATTATGTTTAGACTGTCCTCTCTATGCGCGTGTTGTCATGCGGTGATCCTCGCGGATCACCATAAGACACCAAGAGTCCACCGGTGAGTTTTGCAATGATGGTGTTTATTAACAAGACAGAACGCAACACAAGACTGTGAGCCGCTAAGGGCAAAAGCACACTATGAGATACAGGGGCTCGTAGGGCTCTCCCCAGCCACTACGAGCTAAACTATGACATGACAAGGATAAAAACGAACCTGACATGAAGGTCTGACGAACGTACGACAACCAAACTCGACAAAGACTTGACAAGGTTTCACGATAGTTTGACGATGCTCCCGCAATTGGACTGCCGTTAGCGCCCGCCTTATAAAGCCAAACGCTAACGAGCAGTAATGACAGCCAGCTGGCCGCCCTTGACAGGCAGAAACCCCACCGAGCGCTTTCATAATAAGACCCCGGTGAAGCCAGAATATAACCCCCAGTTGTCAAGGCCGGCAGTGAGCTATGCGTGGCCCGAGCGTGGACAGGACCGGCGCTCGGGTCGTAACAGTACCCTCCCTCTGAAGGCGGGCTTCCAAAATGCCCATGGACCACCCTGCCCCCCCTCCAGGGTGGGCGGCTGGGGGTAGGTCCGGAGGCAGAGAGTCCAAACCCAGAATCAGTGCAATAACAAAATCAAGACCAGGCAAGAAAAAAAACTAAACACAGGACAATGACAAAAAAAAAAAACAAATACTCAGATTAAATTAAATGCTCAACTAACGATTACAGAAAACTGTATAGGAAAGCAAGAGAAAATTGAATCCCTGCCCACATGTTTCACAAGAAAATGGCTTCTCACCTAATTACACACAAAACAAAATAAGGCAACAGCAGGACATAAGCACAAATACCCACAGATAACCATTACCAAGAACACAGGATATCAAGAAAAAAAAACAGAACAATTACTCGGTCAGAACATCACCAGAAAAATAACCACTACCCCCCAACAGTTTATGCCAACCGGCGGAGACCAGGTGCCATAGGAACAGTTCAGGCGGTCTCCCCAAGTCCAACGGCCGACGGGTGGTCATGGTGGGCGGGACATGACTGGGCGGCTCACCACAGTCCAAAGCCCAGCACATCCACTCCTCTGGTGGCCGAACCAGGTCACCCGGCAAAACACATAACATGTCGGGTGGCCGACCCGGGGCGCCGAACCGGTGAAGCAGTTCCTCAGGCGGCCGACCGCGTCCCTCAGCCACCAGCCCCGGGGGAAAACAGCCCGCGGCAGCCTCCCTGGCGAGGACAAAACTCGGGAGAGCCGGGGCGAGCGAACAGGGACCCCCACGGCCCCCGGCGATGATGCGCAGGGGCGATGACTCTGTAGAGGGACTAGAAGGCAAGGATGGGCCCGTAATCCGTCCGATGGCAAAGGGTCTGCAGCTCCTCCACTGTCCGTGGGCCACACCGGCGCTGCATCTCCGCTAGGGCCCGATTGGGCTATAGCTGCACCCGTGTCGGACCCTGATTGGGTCAGAACCACTTTGGTGACGAACTCTGACTGAGCCAATGCTGCACCTGCGATGGACCCCAATTGGGTCATAGCTGCACCCGCGTCGAACCCCGATTGGGTCAGAACCACTTCGGTGACGAACTCTGACTGAGCCGATGCTGCACCCGCGATGAACCCCGATTGGATCAGGGCCGCACCAGTAACAACCTCCAACTCCAAACCCGGAACCTCGGGCACAGCGATTGGCGTCTGCTCTGCACCGGCGACCTTGGGAGAGGGCTCAGGAGAAAAAGAAGAACCGGGATCAGGATCACCGGCAGCTCCAGAACCTGGTGGGACAAACTCGGATGCAGTGGACGACAGCACCCGACTCGCCCCCCCCCCCCCCCCCCCCAAGAGACAGGCAAAAATGCTCAATGATAGAAAAGACAAAGACAACACTGAGCACTTGCCTGATCTCAAGTTCGGACGCCGTCCAGGACTTCGACGATCCGGGCTCAGACGGGAGGAGATCGTCTTCTGGCTCCCACTCAGCTGCGTCGGGCTCCGCAGCTGGCATGATGGCTTCTGCAGCCTCAGGTTCCTCCCGCGCTGATGTCCACGCCGATGACCCGTGTGGCGTGGGGGCAGGGGACACTCGACCCACTGGCTCGGACCGCTCCGGCGAGGAGTCCCGGGGACGCTTCATCGTCGGCTCAGGCTCCGGGCCGAAGTCCGCTTTTCTCCTCCTTCCACGACGTGGCTGCAGGGCCGGATCCAGGCTTTCCAGTACTGCAGGCCCCCTCTTCATCCGACGACGTAGGCCTGGCGTCGCAGACCGCTCAACAGGGAGGACACAGAGGCAGCAGGTTTAGTTATTATCACTACTTGAATCCAAGACTACTTCTTGAATCCAAGATGGCGCCGCTCTCTGATGTTTTTGATAATTTTGTGTGTTTTTTTGGACTTCTGCTCTTCCGTCCGAGTCACCTTTTCAAGGGAGGAACTACTTTCACTCAGACTATCTCCCAATGCAACTTCTCCGCCAGTTTCTGCTGCTGATCCGAAGTTTTTTCAGTCAATCTTAGCTGTGGGAGCAGCGGCTATTGGCACTGGCCGGAAACGAAGGCGGCATGGTAAACGTGCCGGTGCGCTAGTCAGGCTGAAGAAACGAGGATATTGCAAGCTGCTCCCATCGATCCATCTGGCGAATGTCCGCTCTTTGGCGAACAAAATGGACGAACTGCTGCTCCTGACTCACAAAAACCTGGATTTTAGCAGATCTGGTGCCCTGTGTTTCACGGAGTCCTGGCTGAGTGAACACATCCCGGACAGTGCGGTGCGCCTGGACGGATTCCAACTGTTTCGAGCGGATCGCAGCCGAGAATTCTCTGGAAAGACTTAATGTGGTGGAATCTGCTTCTACATAAACGAAGGTTGGTGTACTGATGTCAGTGTTGAAGAAGTTTTGTAGCCCTAACCTAGAGTCACTGTTCATAAACTGTAAACCCTTTTATTCACCGCAAGAGTTCTCCTCGTTTATTTTGGTCGGAATTTATACCCCGCCTGTTGCTTGTACAACGGAGGCACTGCAGCACCTCGCTGACCAGATAGCAGAGGTGGAGGAAAAACATCCAGACTCTCTGCTTATCATTCTGGGTGATTTCAAGAGAGCTAATCTCACAAATGAGCTTCCTAAATACAGACAGCATATTAAATGTCCCACCAGGGACACAAATACACTCGACTACTGTTACACAGTTTTAAGAAACGCCTATCATGCCGTCCCCCGTGCCGCTCTGGGTTTTTCTGACCACTGTCTGCTCCATCTTATTCCAACATACAGACAGAAACTAAAAACTTCCAAGTCTGTTGTAAGGACTGTGAAGAAATGGACTGAGGAATCAAAGCTGGAGTTACAAGCCTGCTTTGACTGCACAGATTGGAGTGTTTTTGAAAATGCAGCCATTAACCTAAATGAACTCACTGACACTGTGACATCATACATCAGTTTCTGCGAGGACATGTGTGTGCAGACCAAGACCTTCTGCACATACAACAACAATAAACCCTGGTTCACTCCTAAACTCAGGCAGCTACGTCAGACCAAGGAGGAGGCCTACAGGACTGGTGACTGGACTCTGTACAAGCAGGCCAGAAACATGCTGACGAAGGAGACCAGGCTTGCTAAGAGGAGCTACAGTGAGAAGTTACAACAAAACTTCTCAGCCAACAACTCTGCTTCTGTTTGGAGAGGCCTACGGAATATCACCAACTACAGGAGACCATCCCCCCACCCTGTGGAAAACCTCCAGCTGGCTAACGACTAAACAGCTTTTACTGTAGGTTTGAAAAGAACCTACAGTTCTCACCTCCCACCCACACAAAAGGATTATCTGCAGCCCCAGGAACTCCATCCCTCCTCCACTCTGACCTCCCACCAGCACTAACGATCTGTGAAGAGGAGGTGCGCCGGGTCTTTCAGAGACAAAAGATCAAGAAGGCTGCAGGACCTGATGGTGTGTCTCTGTCCAGCCTGAGAGTCTGCTCCAACGAGTTGGCCTCCATCTTCACCCGGATCTTTAATAGATCACTGGAGCTGTGTTAAGTGCCTTCCTGCTTCAAACGCTCCATCATCATTCCAGTTCCCAAGAAACCCTCTGTTACAGGATTAAACGACTACAGACCTGTTGCCTTGACCTCTGTGGTCATGAAATCCTTGGAGAGATTGGTGCTGAACCACCTGAAGGTCGTCACAGGCCCCCTGATGGACCCACTGCAGTTTGCCTACCGGTCCAACAGGTCAGTGGATGATGCAGTGAATATGGGACTACACTACATCCTGCAACACCTCGACTCCCCAGGGACGTATGCCAGGATCCTGTTTGTCGACTTCAGCTCGGCGTTCAACACCATCATCCCAGGCATTCTTCATCAGAAACTCCTCCAGCTCAAGGTGCCCCCCTCCACCTGCCAGTGGATCTCCAGCTTTCTGACTGACAGGTGGCAACAGGTGAAGCTAGGGAGATTTACATCCAGCTCCCGAAAAATTAGTACTGGCGCCCCCCAAGGGTGTGTCCTTTTCCCACTGCTCTTCTCCCTCTACTCCAACGACTGCACCTCAGAGGACCCTTCGGTGAAGCTCCTGAAGTTTGCGGACGACACCACAGTCATCGGTTTGATCCGGGATGGTGATGAGTCTGCATACAGGCGGGAGGTGGAGCAGCTGATCCTCTGGTGCGGCCAGAACCATCTTGAACTTAACCCAGCCAAAATGGTGGAGATGACTGTGGATTTCAGGCGACACCCTCCTTCATTCCCCCCACTCACCATCCTCAACAGCACAGTGTCCACTGTGGACTCCTTCAAGTTTCTGGGTACCACAATCTCCCGGAACCTGAAGTGGTCCTCCCATATAGACATTGTCCAGAAAAAGGCCCAGCAGAGGTTGTTTTTTCTGCGTCAACTCAAGAAGTTTGATTTGCCTCAGGAGCTGCTGGTTGTCTTCTACACCACCATCATCCAATCTGTCCTCTGCTTTTCCATCACTGTCTGGTTTGGATCTGCCACTAAACAGGACAAGACCAGACTGCGGAGAGGATCATTGGTACCGACCTACCCTCCATTGAGAACTTATATCGGTCCATAACCAGGAAACGGGCGGGAAACATCTGTGCTGACCCGTCACACCCCGGCCACAAACTGTTTGAGCTTCTATGTTCTGGTCGTCATTACAGGTCACTGAAGGTCAAAACCACCCGTCACAGGAACAGTTTCTTTCCTCAAGCCATCACTCTGATGAACTCCTAACATTTACCTAGTCCTACCTGTTGCTGTATTCATGACTTTTCATCCATTCTTACATTGCACATAACTCTCACACTGGTTTTTACTTCATTCACATTATATCACTGAAAATGAGTTCACATTGAAATACTGTATGACTGTATATTTTTTCATATATTTCTGCAAAGTGTGGATAGTCTGAGTAAATAACTGCATATATTCCTGTATATATTTGCATCATTTTATAGAAATGTGGACAGACTGTAATTTACTGTACATACTCTGTTGTCATTGAATCCTTATTTAAATCTTATTTAAATCCTCCACCTGAACAACGAGAGCAAGTTTTTAGCCAAAGTCAAATTCTTTGTATGTGTTGCGCATACTTGGCCAATAAAGCTCATTCTGATTCTGATTCTGATTCTGATACAGCAGGTGGAGGGAGCTCGGGGGGCTGCGAACCCCGAACTCCGCCCCCAGGAGTCAGACAAGGCAGGTTACAATTAGGGTGTAATAAATTAACTTGCACTTGCCTTTCTCCCGGAGGAAAGATGGTGCCTGCTGTAGGGGACGCTGTTCCTCCTTCTCCCTGCTGGATGGCGACAAAGAGGGCCCCCTGGAAGGACGAGGTGGAGCTGCTCTCTGAGGTTCGCTGACGGGCTTTGCTGGCAGCAGGTCCAGCCGGGGATTCTGCTGAGGATTGCCTGGGCTGCGGCGCCGACATCGTTGTCGGCCCCCAGATGGCGCGAACTCCTGGACCGGGTCAAGGGCAGGAGCGGAATCCCAGCACGGGGAGCGAGGATTCCTCCTCCGCTGCTTCCTGCCGTAGTCCTCCTCCACCATACGGAGTATCTCGCACTGTGCGGCGATGTCATCCCTCCTCGCGCCGACTTCAGGGTGGTCAGCGTAGTGGGGAGAAAGATGATTAAGCACATCCTCAGCGCAGTCCAGGTACCAGCGTACTTCGCTGTCGTAGTCGAGGAGGGAAGCAGAGACGAGCATTTCATCCACGTATTCCAGGACGTCCGCCAGCTCGTGGCTCGGACTCCGAGCATGGCTCCTCCGCGATGGCATTCCTCCAGCACACCATACCCAGACAGGAAAGGAACAAACGTCCAAAAAAGCAAAAACTCACGGTGAAAAAAGGCGTCTCATGTGGCGTCTCCGTTTAGACGTCTCCGTTTAGACGTCTGGCGGGAGCATACTGTCATGCGGTGATCCTCGCGGATCACCATAAGACGCCAAGAGTCCACCGGTGAGTTTTGCAATGATGGTGTTTATTAACAAGACAGAACGTAACACAAGACTGTGAGCTGCTAAGGGCAAAAACACACTATGAGATACAGGGGCTCATAGGGCTAACCCCAGCCACTACGAGCTAAACTGTGACATGACAAGGATAAAAACGAACCTGACATGAAGGTCTGACGAACGTACGACAACCAAACTCAACAAAGACTTGACAAAGTTTCACGATAGTTTGACGATGCTCCCGCAATTGGACTGCTGTTAGCGCCCGCCTTATAAAGCCGAACGCTAACGAGCAGTAATGACAGCCAGCTGACCGCCCTTGACAGGCGGAAACCCCACCAAGCGCTTTCATAATAAGAGCCCGGTGAAGCCAGAATATAATCCACAGCTGTCAAGGCCGGCAGCGAGCTATGCGTGGCCCGAGCGCGGACAGGACTGGCGTTCGGGTCGTAACACGTGTGTGTGTTAGCTGTTGCCACCCCTTATTGACAGGTTTTCCCTTTCTCTTGCAGTTTTCAAAAAGATATGGGTCTGTGTTCACAGTGCATTTGGGGCTACAAAAAGCAGTGGTCTTGTCAGGATTCAGGACAGTGAAGGAGGCACTAGTCCCGAATGTTGAGGAATTTGGAGAGCGCAATCCACAAAGAATTATAGAGGAGTTCATGCAAGGACACGGTGAGGAACACTGGTTTCATTTTAACCAGCTTCAGTAAGTCTTTTGGAACATTTACTGTATGTTAATGAGTTTGTAATGAGTTTCATTTGTGTGAAACTGAAATCAGGTATTATATGGGCTAATGGGGAGTTGTGGAGAGACATGAGACGCTTTGCCATTTCCAAGTTAAAGGATTTTGGAATGAGTAGGAGAAGCAGTGAAGATAAAATCATTGAAGAGTGTGTCCACCTGATTGAACTCTTAACTCAGTCGAAAGGTAAATACTGTATTTGTTTACCTATTGTGTTGGAAAAATTTGTCACTTCTTAACCCGCTATTTGTTCTGTTGCAGGAGAGGCTTTTAATGTTTACCAGTCACTAAACATAGCATCGGCCAATATTGTCTGCTCCCTCATCTATGGCAACAGGTTTGAATATGATGACCCAGAGTTTAGGTCTTTGGTGGATCGCGCATGCAGAAATAACACCCTAATGTTCAGTTTTTCAGTACAGGTATCAACTTCAAGAATAAAATAGTCATTCCCTTGTTTATTGAATACATTCAAATGTAATAAAGCTGTTTTCAAACAACAAAAACTTGTGTACTTGCCCACAGATGTATAATTTGTTTCCCTGGATTGGGAAATGGTTCCCTGGAACAAGAGAGTTCCGGAAATCATTTGCAGCCAACAGGAAACATCATTTGGGGCTGATCAGACGATGTCACGAGACCCTCGACCCACAGAGCTGTCGAGGCTTTGTAGATGCATTTCTGGTTCACAAATCCATCTTAGAGGTAAGAAATATGCTGATGAATATTGCTGTGAGATTTATGCAAAGGGAGTAAATTGCTGTTTTTATTGCTGTTTTTAAGGACAGTGCAAGTTGATGAACATACAGTAGATACCAATCAATGTAAACTTGCCAGATTATAGCCAGTGGCTAATTTCCATCTGTTGTCCGTGGGTTACAATTTTTACTTCCCCCATTCTATTATGCTGAGCACCAAGCTAGAGGGTGGGAAGTACCATTTTTATATGGTCTTTGGTATGACCTGGCTGGGGCTTGAACCCACAACCTCCCAGCTGGGGGGGGGGGGGGGGGTGCTCCAGTTAGAAGCGATAGGTGTTTGAACAAATTGTGCAAATCTCAAGGAAGTCCCACTTCACTGTGGTGTGAATTGAAACCCCTGGCCAAAATGAGCGGATTTGGACTTTTATATTTAGCTTAACCAAAAATACTACTGCTTTTGTTTCTTTGTAGTTTTATTGTTAAGGGTTTTGGTCTCCTGTCTGTTGTTATAATTCTGTATTTACTCTTTTGTGTTAAGTTGGCCCTGCTGTTCTTTATTTGTAATTATTAGTTCCCTATTTAAACTGCCATCTATATTATGTTTCGCCAGTCTTCACTAAGTTGAACAAAGGACCGATCCCTGTCTGTGTACCGTGACGCTCTGATTGATTATCGTTACCTCAACACCCTGTAAGTTGTTCAGCCATGTGGCTCTCCTTTCTATTTCAGCCCATGAGCTGTATTCATTGACAATAAATTGCGGAAACTATCGCCTGCGCCTGTCTGTCATTATGCCCCGACAGGGGAATTATGACAATATCTGTAGTTTGATAAACAAAAAAATAATTTCTGTGCCATTTCACATAAGAAGAGATCTGGCCACTTATGTGATTTCATGAAAAATCACTACACCTAATAGGAAATTGTGTTGATGCTCGCCAGTCTCACTCACAATGGCACTCAGGTTGGTCTGCATTCAGGTTGAGGTCAAGGTTATTGTCAAAGGTTGATGTACACTGATGATATACATGGAAATGTTGAAAACTGCTCTCCTTCAGTAAGATATTGAGATCTCAGGCAGGGGACAATACACTTCCCTCAGAATGCTCATTTAAATTTGTGCATGAACAATGACTGCTGTATACGTCAAGATCAGTGGTAGCCAGCCAGTCTCTAAAAGCTCCAACTTTAGTCATGACTCCTTGTATGAGTTCGTCATTCATCAGAACATGTTGGGCAGTCTGTGGTTGATCACACAGCAGGGATCATTGGCAAGGCCGATTTAATGCATAAATACCTTAACGGCATCCTGAGCAGAGGCATTGCAGTATGATACTGTTAAGCTTTATGACCTTGTGAATAACTGCTGATGCTTGCATGCAGGAGTCTGGGATCACCAACAGCCACTTCCATGAAGAAAACCTCTTGATAACAATTCTGAATTTGTTTGCTGGTGGAACTGACACGACAGCACTCACACTCAAAAGGGGGCTTGAGCTTATGGCTGGATACCCCAAAATACAAGGTAAGAGCGCAGATACACAGTTTGAGACCTCTAATACAGTTGGAAGACTGTCTTATTCCACGCTGCAGATCAGGTGCATGAGGAAGTGAGCAGGGTGATCGGTGAACGTCAAGTACGGACCAAGGACATGCTGCACCTTCCTTTCACCAATGCTGTCGTCCATGAAATACAGAGGCTAGCTGCCATCGCCCCGCTGGCTCTTCCTCACTGTGTTACCAAAAACATCACCTTTCAGGGCCACTTCATTAAGAAGGTCAGACAAACCTAAATCCATTGATACATTAATTAGGACTCGCTTCAGAGGCAGATTGACCAGGAGTGGCTGCTAATGTTAAAACAAATCTTGTGAATTTCATCTGTTCTACATCTTTATCAGTCCCTTTCTGTAATTTAGTTTCTCCTTGAAATTTGGTGTTTTGTTAAAGCCCCAGAACCAGAAGATATGGGCTAAAGAGTTGCAGGTTGCAGGCCCCTTTTTAAAGGTGTAATTATAGTTATTGCTATCTGCCATCTGAGTTTTAATTTTTTTTGATGTCTACATAGATGCCACATTTTTTTGAGCATTTTTTACTTTCTTAACCATACAGTGGTGTGGAAAAAGTGTTTGCCCCTTTTCTGATTTCTCATTATTTTGTATGTTTGTCACACTTAAATGTTTCAGATCATCAAACACATTTAAATATTAGACAAAAATAACACAAGTAAACACAAAATGCAGTTTTTAAATGAAGGTGTTTATTATTAAGGGGGGAAAAAATCCAAACCTACATGGCCCTGTGTGAAAAAGTGATTGCCCCTAAACCTAATAATTTACAGTACTGGAAAACCCTGCGCCCGAGGCTGATCCACCCATGCAATTTTTCCACAGTACGGAGGCTGTGAGCATACCAGGCCCGGCCCACCATTGTTTTCCCCACACATTCATCCCAAAAAGCTTGCAGAATGCCAATTTTGTTTCTGTCAGGCACGATGCGCACCGGACCCTGCTGTGCCCACTGTACGACGGACCATTCAGGGTGTTGGAACCTGGGGAAAAACATTTTGTGTTAGACTTGGGGGGACGTAGAGAGACCATATGCATCAACAGGCTGAAGCCCACTTTTGTGTTGGCAGACGAGCAGGTGGTGTTGGCCTAAGCTCCCCGGTGCGGACGCCCACAGTTGGTGGCGCCGCAAGTTGGTGATCCCTCGGCAGGGACCTGCGCTCGCGAGGCTGATGTGTTCCCCCGCCCCCCTTTCCTTCCACAGGCTTTAGTGCCCTCCTGTTCACCCCACCAGCAGGGCGGTTCGACTGGATCGGCGACCCCCCGCTACAGTTACTATGGGCCCCAGCTCAAGCCCAAAGGACGGGGGTTAGTGCCCTTTCTGGGTGTTTGGGGGGGGACTGTGTGGGGGCATAGTGTTGGACTTCTCCACCCAGGGGACAATGGACCGAAGGAGGAGGTGTCACCGGGGGTATCAGATGGGACAGTAATGACTATGCGCCCCCCGGGGAGAGGAATAAATGCCGGAGAGAAGAAGTGTGTTGGAGCGGAGCCGGCGTTATATTATGTTAATGTGCCACACAATTCTTTGTTCAGACACCATTGGTTATGGTTGGAAGTGCGGGTCTCGATGCATGGGAATAAAGGTATAAAAGAGGAATGCACAGAGACCCGACTATCTCTTTTGCTGTAAAATATGTTGGAGGAAGAATAAAGTAACTCTGTCGTCCAGCTCGTTGTCTCACCTGCCTCCTTTCTCCACAGGGCCACCCTTGGCAGCAACAACTGCAATCAAGCATTTAGCATAACTGGGAATGAGTCTTTTACAGCACTGTGGAGGAATTTTGGCCCACTCATCTTTGTAGAATTGTTGTAATTCAGCCACATTGGAGGGTTTTCAAGCATGAAACACCTTTTTAAGGTCATGTGACAGCATCTCAATCAGATTCAAGTCAGGAATTTAACTAGGCCACACCAAAGTCTTCATTTTGATGGGGACGGCAGTGGCTCAGGAGGTAGAGCAGGTCGTCCAATAACCACATGGCTGGTGGTTTGAATCCCGCTCTCCCCAGATATCCTGCCGTTGTGTCCCTGGACAAGACACTTCACCCCCAATTGCTCCTGGTGGATCTAGAAGCACCATGTTAGGCAGCATGCCACCATCAGTGTGTGAATGTGTGTGTGAATGGGTGGATGGCAGGATCTGTAAAGTGCTTTGGTCATCAAGAGATGAGAATAAAAGCGCTATATAAGTGAATGCCATTTACGATTTTGTTTTTCTTAAGCCATTCAGAGGTGGACTTGCTGGTGTGTTTTGGATCATTGTCCTGCTGCAGAGCCCAAGTGCACTTCAGCTTGAGGTCACAAACAGATGGCCGGACATTCTCCTTCAGGAGTTTTTGGTAGACAGCAGAATTCATGGTTCCATTTTCCACATCAAGTCTTCCAGGTCCTGAAGCAGCAAAAAAGCCCCAGACCATCACACTACCACCACCATATTTTACTGTTGGTATGATGTTCCTTTTCTGAAATGCTTTGTTATTTTTATGCTAGATGTAATGGGACACACACCTTCCAAAAAATTCAATTTTTGTCTTGTCAGTTCACAGAGTATTTTCCCAAAAGTTTTGGGGATCATCAAGATGTTTTCTGACAAAACTGAGATGAGCCTTTATCTTCTTTTTGCTCAGCAGTGGGCTTTGTCTTGGAACTGTACCATGCAGGCCATTTTTTCCCAGACTCTTTCCTATGGTGGAGTCATGACCACTGACCTTAACTGAGGCAAGTGAGGCCTGCAGTTCCTTGGATGTTGTTGTGGGGTCTTTTGTGACCTCTTGGATGAGTCGTCGCTGTGCTCTTGGGGTAATTTTGGTCGGCTGACCACTCCTGGGAAGGTTCACCACTGGTCCATGTTTTCACCATTTGTGGATAATGGCTCTCACTGTGGTTTGCTGGAGTCCCAAAGCTTTAGAAATGGCTTTATAACCTTTTTGTGACTGATTGATCTAAATTACTTTGTTTCTCATTTGTCCTGAATTTCTTTGGATTGCAGCATGATGTCTAGCTTTTGAGAATCTTTTAGTCTACTTCACTTTGTCAGGCAGGTCCTATTTAAGTGATTTCTTGATTGGGAACAGGTGTGGTAGTCATCAGGTCTGGGTGTGGCTAGATAAATTGAACTCAGCTATCCAAAGATGTGATAAACCACAGTTAACTTGTGTTTTGGTTTGTTGGGGGGTTTTTTGGTGAGGGGGGGCAATCACTTTTTCACATAGGTCCATGAAGGTTTTGATTTTTTTTTTACCCTCAATAATAAACAACATTTAAAAACTGCATTTTGTGTTTACTTGTGCTATCTTTATCTAATATTTAAATTTGTTTGATCTGAAACATTTAAGTGTGACAAACATACAAAAAAAATGAGGAATCAAGAAGGGGCAAATACTTTTTCACATCACTGTATATATTGAAGAGAGTGATAGAAAATGAGGTTAAGAGCAGGGAAGAGACATACAGGGAGCAACCACTGTGTTTGAACAACATGCTCTTGTGGTAGCAACTATTAGGCTACGGTTACACTGCAGGCAAAAGTGCCCAAATCTGACTTTTCTGCACACACGTGACCCATATCTCATTTTTTTAATGACAGTCTGAACAGCACACATCCAAATTTTCACACCAGACCCAGGCCACTTTCATATGTGGTCCTAATTTGGATACGTATCTGATGTTTTTCAAAGCAACTTCCATATGAACGACTTCCGGTTATGGCGGCCACGTAGGAAGACGTGGTTCACTCTGCTCTGCTCCTAAAAATAAAAAGTTGGCAAATAACTCTCCCAATTGGAGCAAAATCTATCCCAGCGTTTGGGCGCGGATATGCCGGTAAAGCCTAAGGCTGGGAAATTAGGTGGAGGAAAAACTGAACCGCCGAAACAGTCCAAGTTAACGGACTTCCACGTTCGTGACGAAGCAAAAAAATCTCCAGATATGGCAGAGCAAGCTAGCGGCGGAGCGGTGACTGCTGGCGAGGGCACAGGTGTGGTGCTTGCTGCCATTAGCACAATGAGAGCAGATTTTTCCGCTAAATTTGATGGGATTATAGCAGCAATAGAAGGAATGAGGAAGGAAATAAGTGACTGTATGGAGCGAGTATCGCAGGTGGAGCTCCGAATTTCCAGCGCTGAGGATGACGTCACCAGCCTACAATTAAAGGTGCGCACATTGGAATTAAAAAATAAACGTCTGGAAGATAGTGCCCTGGACTTAGAATCCCGGTCGAGACGGAACAATCTGAGGCTGGTGGGCCTCCCTGAGGGAACAGAGGGACGGGACCCATGTTCCTTTTTGGAAAAGTGGATTCCAGAAGCGCTGAACAATGCGGAGCTGCAGTCATCGGTCGTCTTAGAGAGCGCCCACCGAATCGGCCCACTAAGAGATAATAAGGCACCACCGAGGATGCGGATTATGAAGCTCCTCAGCTACAGAGACAAGATGACAATCTCCAACGCAGCACGAGCTAAAGGAGAAATTAAATATCAGGATCAACAGGTGCGGTTTTACCCAGATCTGGCCACAGGAATCCAACAATTAAGGAAACAGTTTGACCCCGCCCGTAGAGAGCTGCGCAACCTCGGGATTCGTCATGGAATCAGAATCAGAATCAGAATCAGAAAAGATTTATTGCCAAGTACATTAACAGATCACTGATAACATACGAGAGAATTTGACTTGACACAGAAAATGAACCTGCATTTCCAGTGACGCGGCAGCATCAGAGACGCGCCTGCCAACAGGATAGTGAGTACAAGCATGAGAATAAGAATAATACGAGGAACAATAGGAAGGAGCAAAAAAATCATTGATTCAAAATACTGGTTACATAATTAATCAATATTAAGATTTCAAGGAAAAAAAAGCTCTCGATGCACATTCGCTACACAGGGTTAACAAGACACAAGAGAGCAGTGTGTGTATCTTTATTCAGTTCATGGATCAATGTGTGTGCGGTGTTGAGCAGTGTTGATGATAATAAGAGAGACAACAAGGACTCTTGGCAGGAGATGTTTTGTCTGGCTGGCGCCGAGTCCTTATCTTGGCAGAGTCCAGATGGCTGTCCAAGGCCTTATGCTCGATGATTTTGAAAACACAGACTGCAGACAGCCAGGAGGAATTTTCATGGGGAAATTGAGCCAAATCGGACTGATCACAGAGAAGGCTTTTTATTTCTTCTGTAGATTCAGTACTTAATCCTTCATTGCGGGGCTTTAAATCCATCGTGGAAAGACCTAAGCGAGACCATGATGTAATCCACCTTCCGAGACAGTTCTCCATTTGTCGCTATCAGGGTCTTCTCCAATTTTTCAATTTGACAGATGCACCTCGCCTGGCCAGCATTTTGATAGGTTGAATCCATCTTCAGCAATTTGCAGTAAACCAGGACAATTCCAGTCCCAATCAGAAAGATCCCGATCACCATTATTACGAAGATAAACAAATCTTCAATATCTTCGATAGAGAGATTAGTGAGACACAGGATTCTCCAATTACCTGTGTCACGTAAATAGCCCGCTGGAGCCGTTCCTGCGGGGCAGACAGCTTCCCCCGGAGCACTTTTCCTTGTTGAAAAAATAGTGTCAATTGTGTTCAAAGCCCAGCTTATTAACTCCATAATTTCTTTTCGACGGTCGCAGTTAGACGCAGACAGACAACAGCAAGCTGGGATCCAGTAGTTGGGAAGGGAGGAAAAAAGTCAGAGCATGAGAGAAAGAAAAAGCGTCTACTCTCTTGGGAGGGCGGAAGTGAAGGCGGAAGTGAAGTGATGGAGTGATTTATCCGGCAAGACTGCTGGTCACATATAAAGGGAGAACCCACACCTTCAAGACCCCTGAGGAGGAGCAGGTGCTTATCAAGCAGATCCAAGAAGAGACTGGTGGGAGCTAAGCATGAACAAAATATAAAGGTAGAATATTTAAGTATTTGCACAGGCATCTGACTGATCTGAAGCATATAGCAAGTTTACAAAATATAGATTGTATTATTTAAAAAAAAAGGCCTATGATGTACAAAGTTACTATAAAATTTTGGAGTTAAGTTGGAAAACTACAGAAGAGAGTTAATGTTATGTCATTAAAAGCAGTAGAGTCAGGGTGATTGAGAGGAGAAAGAGTGGTTTTGACTGATCCTCGCGAGTGTGGACAGTAAATGGCTATAGCGGGAGATGGAATTTTTTTTTGATTTTGGGGGGATTACCACGAATGTGGGAAGGGGGAATTTGTTTGTGTGTAGTTTGTAGGATGAATGTTCAACCACTCATGTTTTTGCTTCTCTGTATGAGCATGTTTATATTGCGAGGTAATCTCAAACTCCTTACTGATCATAGACCAAAGCATTAATCTTAATTTAACTTCATGGAATTGCAGAGGTCTACAAAATTTATAAAAACTTAAACAAGTTATGAATAAAATAAAAGACATAGGTTCAAAAATTGTGTTTTTACACGAAACTCATCTAATAGAGGAGGATGTAAAAAGAATTAGGAGAAGATGGCAGGGAAGTGTGTTCACCTCATCATTTTCATCTCGAGCCAGGGGAGTTATGACTCTCATACATAAATCAGTCCCATTTCAAGTGAAAAATGTAATTGGAGACAAATTAGGAAGATATCTAATCATCCAAGGATCTTTGTTATTAGAAAATATAAATTTGGTGAACTTATACAGTCCCAATATAGATGATCAAAACTTCTTTGCTAATTTATTTCTTATTTTATCATCACTTACAGGGCAACATATAATAGCAGGGGATTTTAATTGTACATTGAATCCCGGTATAGACAGATCAACAGGACTGGACTGTACGCACAATGGATGCAGGATGATCATTAATCATTCTATGAAATAATTGAGATTGCTAGATATATGGAGAGAAATGAAACCACAAGTTAAAGCCTACTCTTGCTATTCTAATACCTACAAGACATTCTCATGTATTGACTATTTTTTGATCTCCACAGAATTAAGGTCCAAGATTCAAAACTGTTTCTATGATAACATTGTGATCTCTGATCATGCACCCTGCTGTTTAATATATGTAGATAAGAAATTGACAAAGGAACCAGGTAGGTGGCAATTTCAGCATAAATGGCTTCAGGATGAGGAATTTGTTAAGTACATAGAAAAACAGATAGATGAGTTCTTTGATATCAATACTACACAAACATCAGCAGTATAAAGTGGGAGGCTTTCAAAGCTTTTATTAGGGGGCATATTATTAGTTATGCAGGTTCAAAATCTAAGAAGACTCGAGAGGAGAGAGCCCAATTGGAGCATAAAATAAAAATTCTCCAAGAAAAAGTGTATGCAGGAAGTGACCCAAAATTAGAGAACGAATTACTGATTCTGAGAGCTGAATATGACAAAAAATCAGCGAATAGAGCTGCCTCGAGTCTTCTAAGATTGAAGCAATCTTTTTATGAACAAGGTGAAAAATCAGGGAAATTATTGGCATGGCAGATTAAACAATTAGAATTTAAAACACCAATTACCAGTATTATAAGTAACGGACAGGCAGTTGTAGATCCTTTAGAAATTAACAGTGCCTTTAGAGATTATTATGAAAAACTATATGATACAAAAAATGAAACTGACTTAACAAAACTAAATGGGTTTTTGGACGGATTATCTATACCGTGTATTCCAAATGAAAACAGGGAGATACTGGAGTCTAAAATTAGTCAAGAAGAAGTTGGGCTAGCCATTGATAATATGAAATCAGGAAAAAGTGCGGGACCAGATGGTCTTCCAGTTGACCTCTATAAAAAATTTAAGAATAAATTAATAAAGCCATTTTTGGAAATGGTTTTAGAAGCATTTCAAAATAGTAATTTACCACTATATATGAATAATGCTTTAATTATACTGTTGCCAAAACCAGGTAAACCCTCTAATAAATGTGAAAATATGAGATCAATAAGCCTATTAAATGCTGACCTTAAGATAATCTGTAAAGAAATATTACCAAATATTATTAACCGAGATCAGAATGGCTTTATAAAGGGAAGACAAGGCTTCCATAATGTAAGAAGACTATTTAATATTATCTATTCTAATAAAGAAGCACCGGATACAGCTCTCCTGTCATTGGACGCCGAAAAGGCCTTTGATAGGGTCGAATGGCCCTTTCTTTTTGAAGTCCTACAAAGGTTTGGACTTGGAAATAATTTCATAAAATGGGTTCAGATAATATACAATAATGCTACAGCAGAAATCCTAACAAACAGCAATATCTCAAAATCAATAAATATCAATAGAGGATGTCGACAAGGCTGTCCACTTTCACCTTTACTGTTTACTATGGCAATTGAACCTTTAGCGATGGCAGTACGTTTACACCCACAAATAAATGGAATTAGAGTAGGACCAACAGAACATAAAATCTCCCTGTATGCCGATGACATAATTTTGTTTATGTCGAATCTTAAAAAATCAATTCCGACCTTGTTGAATTTAATAAAGAATTTTGGGGAAATATCAGGATATAAAATAAATAAAACTAAATCTTCAGTATTAATGCTAAATGAGACCCAGAGAAATCACCCAGCTCCTGAGATAAATCAATTCAAAGTTGTAAATCAGTTTAAATATTTAGGAATTCAAATAGTGCCTAAGCTAGAATCAGTTGCCAGTGCCAACTATGAAGCCTTAATGACAGACATTAATGAGTTACTTCAGAGATGGATGTCACTACCAATGTCTATGATTGGGAGAATTAATATACTTAAAAGTAATATCTTACCCAAGATACTTTATTTATTTCAATACATTCCTTTACCACCACCTTCAGATCTATTCTCAAGAATTAAAAAAAAGTTAGTGGAATTTATATGGAACAATAGGAAGGCTAGATTACGTCTGTCCTTACTATATTTACCATTTGATCGTGGAGGTCTGAAATGTCCAAACTTTATGTTGTATTACTGGTCAGCACAACTGAGGTCTATGACATATTATTTTTCATCAAATGATCTCCCTCACTGGACTGAAATGGAATCATACAATTTACCTTTACCTCTTCCCATATTCATATACTCAGACTCGGCAAAAAAATTACAGAAACAAGTTAAAAATCCATTTGTAAAGCATATGATCAAAATATGGTGTGAAACCAGAAAATATTTAAAAGAACCACACTTATTGTCACAATTCAGCCCAATATGGAGTAATTAATATTTTAAACCAGGGAGAGCCGATGCTGTATTTAAAGTTGGGAATTTAAAAGGGATTCAAAAGATTCAAGACTTATATTTGTCATGTTCAGATAACATAATGTCTTTTGAAGAACTGAGGATCAAATTTAATCTTAATAGAACACATTTTTTTAAATATCTTCAGCTTAGGACCTTTATTCGATCAAATCAAAATAATGCTCTCACCCGACCTCCTTATTCATCCTTGGAAAGAATCTTGAAGAAAGATAATAAGAGAAAGGGTATTATTTCAGAGTTTTATAACTCATTGACACTATTCTCAAGTGAAAACTCACAGAAAAGACTGAATTATTGGAAAGAAGACCTGCAAACTGAAATTTCAGAGGAACAATGGGAATTGGCTTGTACAGAAGCTCAAACCAAATCAATAAATGTACGTCTTAAATCGATACATTTTAAATGGTTAATGCGGATGTATGTTACACCGGTGGAGTTAAATAGATACAACAAAAACATACCAGATACGTGCACAAAATGTATGGAAAGTAAAGGAACCCTATTTCATTGTTTATGGGAATGTAGAAATATTAGAATGTTTTGGGAAGAGGTGAGGGTAATAATTGAAAAAATAATTTCAAAACAAATCATATTGAATCCTAAATTGTTTTTGTTGGGTCTGCATCCAGAAAAACATAACTTTAATTAGAGTGAAAGAGCATTCATAGACCTCAGTTTGCTTAACGCCAAAAAATGTATTGCACTATGGTGGAAAAAGACTCATAGACCAGATGTGACTCAGTGGTTAAGACAAATGTTAACAAACCTTCCACTAGAAAGAATAACATACATACTGAAATCAAAGGAAATTGTGTTTGAGAATATATGGAGACCTTTCATTGATTATGTAAAGAATTTAAACATAACTTTTGAAGAAGAAGGTGAATGATCTGTGTGGACCTTATAAATTCCAAACTGGTGAATGTATAATATGTATACTTATGTAATGGAGTACCTAGACTAAACAGAGGAGCATTGTTGAAGACCTGCTTTTGTTCGTGGTTGTTGGTGTTTTTAGTATATATTTTTTTAATCACTTTAGTGTTAGTGTTTGATCATTTGTGTTATGTTTGTAAAAAAGGTTCAATAAAAAATATTGTGGAAAAAAAAACTTCCGTATGAATGGTCATGTCGCATTTCATCCAGCTTTTTCCTCGTTGAAGTGAGACAGATGTGACAGTTCTGTGGTGGAGGATGTAGCAAGCATGGTGGACAGCTGATTTGTGCTCTCTTTTTAATCAATCTTCTTCCCTTTATCACTGAATTGTAATTTTGTCAACTCCGACTGCACAACAACCTCAAAATTTTGGTGGGGGTCGGGGGGGGTGTCGGGACTGATACCGTCAGACAAGCAGGTACACAGTAACGGAACATTTACTGGACGCTGAAAATTCCTTTTTCCCTGTAAACAGCACACCATTAGTACTGGCCGCTGTAATTACCGAGGTAAGGCGGTTTTCATCGGCGTTGGTTTGTATGTCTGTCTGTTTGTTTGTTTGTTAGCAAGATAACTCAAAAAGTTATGGACGGATTTTCATTAAATTTTCAGAGATTGTCAGAAATTGGGTATCCTACAGATGATTAGACTTTGGTGATGATCTGAGAGTGCATACCTCCACCAAGGGCTTTGTTTGTATTTGTGCAGCAGGATTACACAAAAACTATTGCATGGATTTGGATGAAATTTTTACCAGAGGTGGTTCTTGGGCTAGAGAGGAGCCCATTATATTTTGGTGATGATCTGAGAATGCATACCTCAGCCAAGGCTCTTATCTTTTCACAGTGTGTTAGCAACAATACTCCAAAACGGATGGACAGACTTTGATGCAATTTTCACCACAAGTGGCTATAGGCCTATACACAAACCCGTTACATTTTGGAGGTGATCCATGAGAAACGGAAGGAGCCTTGGCGGAGGTATGCGCTTTATGAGTGCTTTTCTAGTATTGAAAATGTGAAGTTAACACCGACATGACTGTGGAGCGGAATGGCCATATATGGGGATATGAGGACACACAGTCCAGGAGAAGGGAGTCTCCGGCGGCTTCCCCTTCCTGTATGAGACAAGTGTTCTGCCGCTGGTACTAGTCGTGCTGTTTATTTATTATTAACCTTATTTATACAGGTAATCCCAATGACACACGGGGTTTCATTTTCAAGAGAGCTGTTTAATCGATCAGTTCTGTTAAAGCAGAGCTGATCACAGCGGTCATCTGGTGTGTAAAGGAATGAAGCTGGCCTCATATTTATTTTGTGTATAATCATTTCTGAATGATTTTGTCACGGCGTGAGATGGGTCTCATGCCCTCATCCTAAGTTGTAATTCTAGTGTCTTGTTTTTTGGGAATAGGACCTCGCCCTCGCTGTATGTTCATTTTTGGAACTTTCTGTGTTTCACTCTGGGTTGCCTTTATTATTATTCTGTTCTGCATAATTGTCTCATTGTTATTATTATCATTATTATTATTATCATAGTGTGCTGCAGTCCTGTTTCACCATTTTCTGTGGTGTATCCTCTGTGTATTATTGTCCACTCAGCCCTCCCTGTCCTGTGTTTCTAACCGTGCCCCGCTGTGTCAGTTTGCCCTGATTTTGCTACCTGTGTCATGTTGTGTTTAATTGCCCCGTGGGTATTTATACCTGCCCCAGTCTGTGTGTTGTTATGATTGCTGTCCATCATGCTGCGTGATCAACACGCTTCTGTCTGTCCTGTCCTGCTCTGACCCGTTCCAGCCTGTATTTAGTAAGTTTTGTCACAGCCCCTGTGCTGCCTGTTATTTTGTTGGGGGTTTTTTTGTGTGTGTTTCTTTTGAGCTGCGCCCATCTGGCCAGCTCATTAATAAATCATGCCAAACTCTCAGTACCACATTTGGGTCTAATTTACCACCAACCGTGACAGATTTTAACATTTAATTTTGCTGCGCTGGTCGTCCTGGCCGTGGCACATCGGACCAGCTCTTTACCCTCTCGAGAATTCTTGAGGGTTCGTGGGAGTTTGCCCAACCAGTTTACATGTGTTTTGTGGACTTGGAGAAGGCATTTGACCGCGTCCCTCGTGGATTTTTGTGGGGGGTGCTTCGGGAGTATGGGGTATCGGGCTTGTTGTTACGAGCTATTCGGTCTCTGTACGACCGTTGTGAGAGTTTAGTTCGTATTGCCAACACTCGGTCGGAGTCATTCCCAGTGAGAGTTGGACTCCGCCAGGGCTGCCCTTTGTCACCGGTCCTGTTCATAATTTTTATGGACAGGATTTCTAGGCGCAGCCAGGGAATGGAGGGTGTCATACTTGGTGACCACAGGATCTCATCTCTGTTGTTTGCAGATGATGTTGTCCTGTTGGCTTCATCCAGCAATGACCTACAGCTCTTGCTGGGACGGTTTGCCGCTGAGTGTGAAGCGGCTGGGATGAGAATCAGCACCTCCAAGTCCGAGTCCATGGTCCTCAGCCGGAAAAAGGTGGATTGTCCTCTCCGGGTTGGGGACAGGCTCCTGCCCCAAGTGGAGGAGTTTAAGTATCTTGGGGTCTTGTTCACGAGTGAGGGGAAAATGGAGCGAGAGATCG
The DNA here is from genome assembly GCA_020510985.1 of Pholidichthys leucotaenia. Taxonomy (NCBI): domain Eukaryota; kingdom Metazoa; phylum Chordata; class Actinopteri; order Cichliformes; family Pholidichthyidae; genus Pholidichthys; species Pholidichthys leucotaenia. The sequence continues at coordinate 267,395,918 of CM035842.1, forward strand.
ACAGACGGATTGGAGCAGCATCTGCAGTGATGCGGACGTTGTACCGGTCTGTTGTGGTGAAGAGGGAGCTTAGTTCTAAGGCAAAGCTGTCGATTTACCAGTCAATCTACGTTCCTACTCTCACCTATGGTCACGAGCTTTGGGTAATGACCGAAAGAACGAGATCGCGGATACAAGCGGCTGAAATGAGCTTTCTCCGTAGGATTGCTGGACTCACCCTCAGAGATAGGGTGAGGAGCTCAGTCATCCGGGAGAGGCTCAGAGTAGAACCGCTGCTCCTCCACATTGAAAGGAGTCAGTTGAGGTGGTATGGGCATCTGATTAGGATGCCTCCTGGACGTCTCCCACTTGAGGTGTTTCAGGCACGTCCCACTGGGAGGAGACCCCGGGGCAGACCCAGGACTCGGTGGAGAGACTATGTCTCCCAGCTAGTCTGGGAACGCCTTGGTATCCCCTCTGAAGAGCTGGAGCAGGTGGCTGGGGAGAGGGAAGTCTGGGCTTCTCTGCTTGAACTGCTGCCTCCGCGACCCGGACCTCCGGAAAAGCGGTAGAAGATGGATGGATGGATTTTGCTGCGCTGCATCAAGGTGAAGAAGTTCTGTCCCTGTCGATCAGTTACGTTTTCTTCTGCGCGTGCAGGTCCCTTCATAGCTGTAGACTGTTCACACTGGAGTCTGATGGGGGTCACATTTAAATTATAATGTGAACGCCCACACAAAAAAAATCGTATCTCCACAAAAAAATCAGAATTGAGCATTAAAACCTGCGGTGTGACCGTAGCCTTAGGCTGATGGGATGCACCAAATGTCACTTATGGTTAACCTAAAGAAAAATCTTTAAGAAGTTCCTATTTTTTTTTAAAGGGAACAACCATCTTTCCTTTCTTGCTGTCTGTTCTCCGTGATGAGAGTGAATGGGAGCACCCAAACACCTTCTATCCTGCCCACTTCCTGGACAAAGATGGAAAGTTTGTCAAGTGTAAAGCTTTCTTGCCTTTTTCTGCAGGTTTGTGAGCATCACTTATCACATCTCATTGTAATGATTTAAAAATAAATTAAAATTGTTAAGAGGAAGAATGTCTTGCAATAAAAGTTAAATCCAATTAATATCAAAAAAAGCCAGCTCTGTTCTGGGGCGACGCCTCGACCCAGTGTAGGAGAGAGGAGAGAGGAAGATGGTGGTTAAACTGTCATCTCTGCTGGAGTCTGAGTCTCACCCCATGCAGGACAGGCTGAACGCACTGAGGAGCTCATTTAGCGGTAGGCTGTGCCATCCTAAGTGCTCAAGGGAGAGGTTCCGCAGTTCCTTCCTACCTACAGCTGGCAGACTTTATAATCTAACCGGTGCTGCTTGGAGAGGTCGTATTAAATGTACTAAATGGAACAACTTTGCACAATAGGGACCGTCCCCTCCAACACACAAATAAGACAGTTACAATTATTATTGAGGGTGGCAACAACACTGTTGATTCAAATGTGAAATATACTGTTTGGGTCCATATTTACATTCTGCTGGGTAATTTAACAGACCGTATTGCTATTGATACTATCTAGCTGCAATGCTCCTGCACTGTGTATATAGCTGTGTACATGCGCATATTTATTTACTGCTTTGGCTAACCAGTTCTTATCTTACAATCTTATCATCTTATTTACTATCGCTCTGAGTGCTGCTATCCCTTTGGTGCCGCAATCCTGGAATTTCCCCATTGCGGGACTAATGAAGGCTTGTCTTAATATAATTAACCTTACAAAAATTACTTTGCATGAGCACCAAAATTATCAGCTTAAAAAAATAGCATGCATAGGTCATTGATACATTACATATTGTCTTTTTTTAATCCTGTGTGCTTCTGTGCATGCAGAACTTTCTCCATTGACTCCAAAGACTCAAATTTATGATACAAAGCTTGGGTTGCCCTCATTCACGGCAGCCCACCAGTCCATTTCAAAAAATCAATTATTTATTTATATCACATATGACCATATTTGGAACTGCATTCTTAAATGCAATTATGCAGTCCACCAGCAGAGGGAGCTCTAATTGAAACCTAGGTGCCGCTCTGTGCACGTGGTCGAGCAAGAGAGCAAGAGTGAGGGTTCTACCTTCCAGCATTGGGCGTTGGTAGGATTCAAGCCTGGGCAGGAAGATATGGAGGACAAGATGTTGCCCATGCAGCATGTCCCCCCTCTCCACGTCACTGATGAATCCAAAGGAACAGCAGGGCTGCTACAGTTTGGCACCAGCGCCATCGCAGGAGCTGCCAGAACGATGTTGAGCACAACAGAGAACTGCCTTAGGGGCTCCGACTCTGGATTTTTCCTCAGGGTTGACTCCTGAACCCTTTCCCGTGACCGGGTGTGCCGCAAGGCAGCGGAGGTTTGAAATCAGGGTTTACCTTCCCCTAGATGGGCTACCTTCCCAGGTTGACGAGCCACCATCTACCCGAAGCATCTGGTTTTAAGGCACCAGAGATCCGCCCTCGCCCCTTTCTCCTATTAGTAAAAGCAGTTCCGCCAGGCTTAGAGACTAAACCACACGGGCAGGCTAGGAGTTGGACTTAGTTGTCAGAGGCTTTTGGAGATGCACACCATAAGGAGCATTTTATGAGCACTGGGAGCTTAACCCCAGTGCCGCTCCTGGCTATGACAACCTTGGAACCGAGAGAGTGAGTGAGGCACAGAGATATAGAGGGAGCAGTGTGCACCGGAGTACATCTTGTAACGTATGTGTTGCATGCTGAGACTGCATTAATAGGCTGTAAACAGGTGTAAATATACAAAGCAGGCTACTTTTAAACAAGAATAAATGCTACAGCTCCTCAGTAGTGATGGGCAGGTGAAGCCTCATGGAGCTCGGAGGCCTTCCTTCTAATGGTGCAGAAAAAGATTCAAAGCTTTGAGGTTTCATTCTAAAGAGCGAATGAAGCACTTACACTGTTTCAATCCCATGTCAGCAATAAAAGTTTGGAGAGTCGGTTTAATCTGATTTTTTTTTGTTCATTTATACCATTCATTCATTCATTCATCTTCCTCCACTTAATCCTTTTTTTTTGGGTTGCGGGGGGGGGGGGGGGGGCGGAGCCTATCCCAGCATCTTTGGGCGAGAGGCAGGGTACACCCTGGACAGATCGCCAGTCCATCGCAGGGCCAACACAGAGAGACAGACAACCATTCACTCCCAGTCATACCTAAGGACAATTTAGAATCCCCAGTTTAATGCCAATTAACCTAACTTCATTTATACCAGTGGATCTTAAACTTTTTTGTTATTTCTAATTTTGGGGAGACAGATGACTACCAAGCCCACCTACACACAGGTATTTCTCTGCCCCTCCACACCCATAATGAATTCAAGAGCAAGCTAAGCCTCATCATATTTCCTTTTCTTCTTTTTTGTTAATTATTGTCCGGAGGTTCTCTTTGCTCATCATTTTGATGAAGAGAGTTTTAAAAATTAGTTCATGTAAAATTTTAACAGTAATTTTAATTCTAATATGATAAAACACTGAATAGCTTGTATTTTCAGTCGCGTTTTCAGTTTTAGTTGTGAAACTTTTGACTTTGCAGGAAATAATACCCCTCCCCCCACCCCCACCCCCTGCTTCCCCAAGGTTTACATGCAAACCTGGCCCTCGGGAAGTAAGAAAAAAATTTAGTGGCGCTCACTACCACCAAAGTTGCCCATTGCTGCTGCAGAGGGTTAAAATAATAGTTTCAAATTAGTTTGGCTATAATTTTGAGTCATTTCAAGTGAAAATCTTTCCTTTTTTGTGGGGGGGGGAGGGTTACCAAAAAACAAACAACTGATGTCCTTAGAGGAGAATGAGTTTCAGCAACATGAAAATCAAACTTGTGTTATGTCATTAGAACCACATTCTCCATAAACTCATGCATGACTCAGGTTCTGTCGTTATAAATTTATTGAGTTAATTTTTCCTCTTGCAGGTCAAAGGATTTGTCCTGGGGAAAGTCTAGGGAAGATGGAGCTCTTCATCCTCTTCTGCACCCTCATTCAACATTTCCGTTTCACTCCTCCACCTGGAGTTTCAGAGGAGGAATTGAATCTGGAACACTCCAGTGGATACTTCACCCCTTCACTTAACAAATTGTGTGCTGTCCCCCGCATGTGAGAAAGGGTTTGAGGAAAAAGGTTTAGCTAAAAAAAGCTGCGATCATGACATAATCAGCTGCCAAATAACACAGCATAACAAAAATAATTTTTTTTGTAAGTTGTCTGTGTTTTTTCAACTGATTTAAGACAATTTTGCACGGCTGAATCCGAAAATGACATCCGTTTCTCTCCGTCAGGCCAGGTTTTTATGTTAAGTTATAAGAAGTTGTACAGCAGTTGTACAGTTGTACTGTAAATTGAATAGTAGACATTGATAAAGGTAAGTACATGTAAATTGAACGTTATGTCATCATTGTTCAAAATTCAGAGAATTTCAAGAAATAAAAAAGAATTTTGCATCCTATAAAGCGAAAATACCCGCACATGTGAACAAAAACGTAAGAAAACATGTGGCCATAGTTCAAAAAGTTGACCTGATTGAGCAAAATCAATGTGATTTTTGGATTCCACACATCAAAACTGTCCTAAATCAGCTAAAAAAAAATTAAATAAATTTGGTGTTGACCAGTGTAATCAGCCACCAAGAAACATCCAAAGTTTATTCGTAGGAAAAGAAGGAAGCTACAACTTAAGAGGATTATATAAATTCAAAATTATTAATGCACGCACCACCAGAAACAGATTTTGTGTTTCTGTATGTGGAGTAAAATTATGAACAAGCTACTTATTGATTTGAAGCAATGTTCAGATATAAAGTTGTTATAAAAGAAGTGCAAAGATTTGGTTTTCCAGAAATATCAGAAAGTGGATGAAAACTGATAATCAACAAAAGTTTGTTATATTTTTGCATCACAATCACAATCATTGCATTCATCCGATGTGCAGTGATCCAAAGAAAATGTTAATTTTCCACAGTCCAAACATCTGTGTGACAGATACATGATTCATTCTCTCAAATGCCTTTTGGAGATCAAAATCCATTTTTGAATAATCTTTATCCAGGTAGAAGGTAAATGTGTTTTAACTTCAGTGGATCACAGTCCAGCTGTTTGATGGAAAGTCACTGTTATCATGTCTTCATTTTGTAATGACATATCTTGCAATCAGTCGGTTTAATTCTTGCTTTGTCACAGACTGTCCAGATGCATACCTGTGCTTGAAATCCAGCCATGGGTGTTCAGATAAGACTATTTCCACTTTACATCCTGCTGTGAGATCCACTTCACAGTGTTAGCTGTTAGCATAGCTAGCAGTTACTTAGCACTAGCTTTGTCAGAGTTTGTTGCTGAGTTCAGGCACTTCTGAAGAGGACTCCATCAGCACTTAATTTGCAACCCACCAATATGCTTTTTTTCCTTAACCGCAACAAAGGAAAATTAATCCGTGTATGTCCACAAAAACAAAGTAGATTCATCTCTTCCTCCACTCAGGAATGAAGACTCGGTGCTTTGCAACAGGTCACATCGACTGATCATCGGCTCGTCTCAGCTACGGTAGCATCAGTTTGTATTCATTCGTGCTAAAAATATGTATTCATATTAATAAAACGAGTAATGCATCTGATCAAATTTCAGTAACTGTAATGCATTACTGAATTTTTAAACAGTAATTTTATAACACAACACTGCAAAAGTAGTGGCATTACAGTAATGTGTTACTTTGTAACATGTTACTCCCAACTCTGAATATAATGCTTTTTAGTATATATCTTGTGTAGTGTACTGTCTACATGTTTGAAATAAATGAAAACTGAAATGAAATGAAATGAAATATAGTTGCAGGAAAAAATGTTAGCTAAATGAACTCGTACTTCACTGTAAATGCTTTCCCTGTCATAAATAAATGGAAAAGGAAACTGTCAAAATCCAAGAGGTCTGCTGGTGGACAAGATGCACAGCCTTATACATCTCAATTATTATGTAAAACAGCATGGCCAATGTCAAAACAATATATCTGGGTTTCCCTTTGCGAACTAGAAGAAGACATCTTTATTGTCATTCAGTCCATACAGCCAATCATGTACAGCAGAACAAAATTACATTTCTCCTATCCACAATGTTAATCACATCTAGAATCAGAGAGGTTGCTGCCATGCAAGACACCACCACCAACAACAACTTCTCCTTCCCCCATTCCATCACACTGAGTACCAAGCTAGAAGGCAGGAAGTACCATTTTTATATGGTCTTTGGAATGACCCAGCGGCGACTTGAACCCCCAACCTCCCAGATGTGAAGCAGATGCTCTATCAACTTGGCCACCACTCTGGTTGACTACCTTGGTCAAAGAAAGATTATCCTCAGTCTACAGTTTCCAGTTGCACAAGTCACAAGGTAAATGTCATAACTTCAAGAATCAAGATTCAAAGGCTTTATTATCATGTGCACAGTTAAGAAATGCTACATTTCCTGAGCAATGAAATTCTTACTTTGCTCTCAAACGAATGCCAAGGTAACAGGTACAGAAACAACAATTCTAATAAAGTCATGACACACTAACACAGTAACTCAATCCTAATACTAATGGATGCTAATAACACACACACCAACACACAGTTAGGCAGTTAGTACTCCTTAAGCCCACCTTGATACTAAGTACTAAAACTAATGAGTACTAATAACATACACTAGGCAGGTTGGGCAGTTAAAGCAGTCAGACAAGAGGAATGAAATTGAAAATTCACTGCATGAATAAAGTGATAGTGGTATATTGATATCAGAGATGATGTGAACCTGAGACGGCATAAACCTATGTACAGTGTGCAAGTGAGCATTGTGCAACGAGCAGTGTATAATTACCTCCGCCAGGCCGAAAAGGCCAGGAAGAGGTAATGTTTTTGCCGGGGTTTGTCTGTCTGTCTGTCTGTCTGTCTGTCTGTTGGTTAGCAAGATAACTCAAAAAATCTTGGACGCATTTCCATGAAACTTTCAGGCGTTGTTGGAAATGGTACAAGGAAGAACTGATTACATTTTGGGGATGATCCGTATCACCGTCTGCATACAGGAATTTTTTAAAGCATTTTTCCACACTGTGACATAGGGCCATTTCCAACATGTGCGCAGGCACAATGGACGGCGCTGGGCGTCGTGTCTGACCAACACAAACTCCGCCTTCTTCAACGTTTTAGCCACAAAAGCATGCGGAAAACACTGGTAGCCTGGGCCCGCCAGCCATAGGCGCTGCGCACATTGCGCTGCTTGTCGTGTCTGACCAACACAAACTCCGCGTTCTTCAACGTTTTAGGCACAAAAGCACGCGGAAAACACTGCTGGCCTGGGCCCGCCAGCGTGCCCGCTTTTTCCACGACACTGCAAAACCTGACACGGCCACCTGTCTGCCGCCCGATTATTTGCCACAAATTCCCCGCCCAGCTATAGGCGCTGTGTAAAAACAACCTCTCTGCCGGGGAAAATTCTAAATTCTGTTTTGCCGCCGAGCGCAACCCCAATATAATATAAAACCCACGGCAACCTGTCTAACCAATCTGCATCCGTCAGTGGAGGAGATGGACACACCAACGCTTCAGTTTATTACCTCCGCCAAGGAGGCAATGCTTTTACTACCGTAAAACGGGGCTATAAGGGACGGCGGGGTAATATGGGACACTTTTCTAAATGTAATTCTGCTTTTTTAATTTTGCTTCCGCCTACATTTGATGAAGGATTCATGGATATTTGACAATAAAAACACAACTCAGCGTCCTGCTCAAAATAAAAAAAGCACAATTACATTTAAAACATTTCCCAGAAAAGTGTCCCTTATCAACCCGCCGTCCCTTATAGCCCCGTTTTACACTACTGAACCACTAATCCTATCACTATCACATTGATTGTCATTCATTAATTGTCTGTTTATTGCACTGTCCATGTCAAATAAACAAATAATCATTGTGAATCCAATTACTAGTCATATCTTTTCATGCTCAGGGAATCTGAAAACGTACACACAAACACTGTATGGGGGGAACTGTGCCGCTTGGCGGAGGTCTGCGCTCTCCGAGTGCTTTTCTAGTTACAAGTTACAAATTAGCACCCGGTGCTAATTTCTGTAACGGTAGTACCAGTAGACTGTGCATGATAAGTAGCAGCAGAGATGACATGGACATCAGACAGGTGATACTATATCTACTGTACAAGTGAGCAGTACGCAAATTTAGCAGCCGGTGTGTGAGTTCCTATATGTGAAGCTGTATTTTTGAGTTTTGGGAGTTGTTATCTGTTCAGGAGTCTGATGGCAGTGAGAAAGAAGGAGTTCTTCAGTCTGGATGTCCGGAATTTCACACTTCTGGACCTCCAGCCTGAGGGCAGAAGTGTGAACAGTCTGTGCTGGGGGTGGGTGGGGTCCCAGAGGATGGTGTCAGCTCTCCTTTGGACTCTGCGGTGGTAGATGCTCTGCAGAGAGGGGAGTGGAGTCCTGATGATCTTCTCCACTGTCTTCACCACTCTCTGCAGGCGTTTGCACTCCAGAGCAGTGGTGCTGCCATACCACGCAGTGATGCAGTTGGTCAAGATGCTCTTGATGATGCAGCTGTAGAAATTGTGGAGGATCCTGGAAGGCATGCCAAACTTCTTCAGCCTCCTCAGCAAGTACAGTCACTGCTGAGCTCTCTTAACCAGCTCTGTGGTGTTGTGTGTCCACTTAAGCTCCTCACTGATTGTGATGCCCAGGTATTTAAAGCTGCTCACCCTCTCCACCTCAAGCTTCCGGATGAACAGCGGCCAATGGGGTCTCCTCCTCCCCTTTCTCATGTCCACTATCATCTCCTTTGTCTTGTCCATGTTAAGGGTAAGGTTGTTGTCCTCACACCATGACACCAGGTTGGCTACCTCCCTCCTGTAGGATGCCTCGTCATCACCAGTGATGCTTCCTATCACTGCTGTCTCATCTGCAAACTTTAGGATGATATTGTCCTTGTGGGATGCAACACAGTCATGGGTGAAGAGGCTGTAGAAGATGGGGCTGAGAACACAACCCTGTGGGACACCTTTGTTTGTGATGACAAATGTCATTTGTCATTAAAGGCCAAATGTCACGTAACAGGGTACTTTAAATATCTTGAAACTAGATATAAAAGGGAACTGATCCGTTCGGGTCTTGGTGCATATGCTTCAGTAACAACGGAATATTTGTTAATTTAAAACTGCCGCGCTTGGCCTGACACGGCCCCTGGAATCGCCTGGGGAAGAAGGCGGAAGTGACGAAATCGATTGCACCCTAGTTTGATGCTTGGGGTATTTCAATTGATTGTTTATATGGAGACTGGAAGGTTGAAGTGAGCAACAAGAAAGAAAAAATTGGATATTTCACCCATAACTTAAAACGGGACTATCAGGGACAGCTGGGCAATAAGGGACACTTCGCTGGGAAATGTTTTCTTACCTGTCAAGTGAGACGTTTTTGCCGTACTTCAACACCGTAAAAAGCGGCTATAAGCAACGGCGGAGCAACAAGGCACACCTCTCTGGGATCTGTCTGTTCCACAACCGCTGCACAGCTCAACGTGTTAAACCATTGTCCTAATTACTTCTCATGGTAGTGAGAATAGCTGACGCTAAGCGATCAGCCCGCCCAGACAATTAAACTAATGAGTGACTCCACACTTCGAACAGTAGTGAGAATAGCTCCCGCTGAGCGATCAGCCCGCCCCAGCTGTGGGTGATCACACACAGGACTGCTCCTCAAGACACTCAGTTTTTTTTCCAGTATATTTTTTCTTTTGGGCGTACAGAAATGGCAATACGCCCGTTTTTGCTAAAATTGCATTTTCCCCGTATTTTCCTTAAAATATTTGACAATAACAACACGAACTACATTTAAAACATTTCCCAGAAAAGTGTCCCAAACCACTCTGCCGTCTCCCACAGCCGTGCTTGGCACCAAAATACGGCGAAAACGTCTCCCTTGACAGGTATGCGCCTCCATTTTCATATTGATCTGGTCAATTTCTTGACAGCAGCGGCTCTCCTCCACTGTAATAATAAAGGCTTCCGAAAAATCAATATTTATGGGGCGCCCTCGACAGACCCCCTCCGGCTTCGCAATTCTGGAGGCGATTAATGTCTAGTTCAATGACATTTTCCACTGGTTCTGCTCTCTGGTCATCGTTGGAACTGTTGTCATCAGACAAAGCATCTGATTCCGTCTCGGACGGCTCGAACCGGTAAGGTTCAGTGCCTCTGTCACTGTCTGAACCACTGACAAAAAAAAAAAGACAAAACTAAACTAATTTGTTCACAATCGCTGTCACTTTCCGTCATGATTGTCCAATGTTGATAAGTGTGAATGTGGATAGGCAGGGCAGCCAGGGTACAACTGGTGATGTCAAAAGCATGGGCGTGGTCTGGGCTGGCTGTCACAAGCCAGCAAGCAAGGTGGGGCCTTCACCTGGTGTATTTTGTGCAATTATGTAAATACAGGTGGGTGATATGGTCTCCGGTATGAATATTTGGTTTAAGCTATGTGTATTTTATCTAAATTCGTTGTCATTTAGAAAAAAAAATTACGTGACATTTGGCCTTTAAATGTCATTTGCAATGCAAATGAACCAAAACCAATTTTCTGGCTGAAATTATGCTTAAGTATGAACAAGTCCTTTTTACTGGAGATTTAATATCCATGTGTGCTATCTGGATAAGCCACTGGTGAATGACTTTTTAAAACTTACTTATTCTTTTTACCTGGAGGTCCTACACATGAACACGGTCACACATTAAACCTTCTTTCACATGGTTTATCTGTGTTTAACTTGGAGATATGTGTGTGACAATGTGTTCGCTGATCATGTACCGATTTTATTTGATGCTGCCTTCTCCTGTACCAAAGTTAAAACCGGCGCTCCTACACGGCAGTTGTCGTATATTTAACCTCTCCACTGCTGGTCAGTTTTCATCTGCTTTTACCCAGCTCTGTGCTCCCCCTGACATTCTCTCTGATACAGAGGAGCTAAATTCATGGTTTTATTTCTCCTGCCAAGCTATCCTGGACTCTGCGGCTCCAGTAAAAATTAAGCAGCCCAGAGCCAAACTCAAGCCAAGGTTCAATGACAGGACCCGGGCAGTCAGAAGGGAGTTCCGCAAAGCAGAGTGCAGGTGGAAGAAGGATAAGCTGCAGGTATCGCATCAAATTTTAAAGGACTGTTGACATCGTCATCAGAGTGCTGTTAAAGAGGGTAAAAGGGAGCATCTGTCTCAGATGATTGCATCTACTTGTCAATATACTGGACTCCTCCCTTGACACGCCTCAATTTGAATATGCATGCAAATATATATGCAAATAGATGTATGTAAGCGCTGCATGTTTGATTCTCCTGTATCCACGATCAGAAACATTGGATTTAATGGAATTTCACAGACTGAGTTGGAGGCGTTTGTGAATGAGGTAGAGGCACATAAAAACATTTTGTTTGGCACGCTGTGCTTCGGTATTAGCGCCAGATATTGTACGAGTCAATCACAGTCCAAGAACGAATAATTTTTTCACACATAAGGAGTTTTTCAGAACTCCTTATACAAAGATATAGAGTGATAATAATCAAGTCAGTGGCGGTAATGCACCAGTAAGCTGGTGCCAACTGCCAATTAAATCTAAAAGAAGAAGAAGATGATACAGGTAATTCAATACCGTGCTCAGAGCCCTATAAGGTTATTTTATTGTTTTATTTATTCAGGCAGGGATAAGAAGGAGACGTTTATTTAAATTTGATATATTTAGACTGACGTCTGCAGTCATCCTCAGAAGCGTCAGCTGATCAGTAGGATTTGTACTGTGTATAACTCAGTGGTTAAGTGCCAGCTTTCAAAGCAGAAGGTTCTAGGTATGAGACCAGCTGCAGTCTCTTTTAGGGATCATAATGGAAATAAGTGTGTGCACTTTCTTGCGTCATCCCATTGTTTTAAATGTATGTTGTATCTTTTATACGATGTTATTTTAAACGATGAATCAATCAGTCAATCAATTTGTGACCAGTGGGGTGGATCAACTGGATGAATTAAAGGAAAACAGTGTCATGTGTCTGAGCCAGTGCTCAGACCCTTTATATATTTTTGAGTATTTTGTGTCTGTTATTATTTTCTTGTCTGTTTTCTGTCATTTTGGTTGTTTACTTTCAGAGCCTCCTTCCTCATTTCTCATTCGCTCAACTTTCACCCACAGTCTGCTCCCTAGTTCTCAGCTGTGGGTGACTGTCTAAATTAGGTCACCTTCCCCTGCTCGCTCAGGTGCTCACATCTGTGATGAATTGTGTTGATTGTGCTGGTGCCTATTTTAAGGAGTCTGCACCATTGTCTGGTGAAGCCTCCTACTGTCAAGTCACTCTCAAGCCATTTTCCCAACATGTAAGCGTTTTGGCTTTCACTGCATGGACTGTAGTTTATTTGCAGGTTTGGCTGGCGATTACTCTCGCCTTAGTTAGGCTATTTTGCTACCTGTTCCTTTGTGTTTTTCCCCAGGTTAGCTGGCGATCACGTTCGCCTTAGCTGTAATTATTTTTCGCCAACCTGTATGCTCTTTTTCCATAATTGTGTGTATGTCTTTATGTTAATTTAATATATGCTGCAAGCTCACGGCCGCTGTGTGGTGCCTTTCTCTCTCTGCTTCAAAGGGGCATTCAAGACAGAAAGATGCTACCAGTGAGGGCACCAGCAGCTGTAAGTTTTGCCTTTTTTTTCTCTCCCTCCTGTATTTTTTCTTTAAAAGACCTGTTATCCCGGTGGCATGGCAGCGCTTCCTGGTCATCGTTTTTCTCTGGACGTAATAAATAACATCTTGTCAGTGGCTTGTGCCTCCCACTGTCCCAAGACAGTCTGGGAGTGTTTGGAAGGAGCCGCACAGGTTCTGGATACATGTCCCAGCCTGTGGAGCCATCCAGAGCTAACTGACCTTCTTCTCACCATCATCAACCCCTCGTCTACGCTCCATGGGTCAGGAGAGATCGCCTCTGAACCCCTGCCCGTGCCAACCACGAAGAGGTCTCGGGCACGGAAGCCTCGAGCCGCTTTCCAGCTGCAGCAGCCCCACCTTCGCCTTCCGAGCATTAGCCAGAACCATCAGTGGAGGAGCGTCAACAGGTCTTGGCAGTGGAAACAGACATTTTGTTGGAGTATAAGCCATGGCTCCTCCCTGAACTCACGACTTGCACAGAGGGAGGACATCCACCTCCACTCATCAACATACCCTCAGCCAATTGTGGAGAGTCTTCTGGGTCATCAGCAGCAGCCACCACCACGCCGAAGGAGCACAGGCAAGTGTCTTTTCATTCTACTGCATCCAAAGATGAATTGTCTTTCCGTGTTCCTGGTGGTGATGGTGGGGGGGGGGGGGCCTCAGCAGCAGTCACCCATGCTGCAGCCATCTCCTCTCCTTCACCAGCCTCTCCTGTTCTCTCCTCTGCTCTCTCTGTTGGTCCGCCGGCTCTGGGAGGGAGCCATTGACCAAGAGGAGGTCAGCTGTCCCAAAGGTCCTGGTGATCACCGTTCCGCCATACTCTGGAAGGGAGAAGAGTGAATCCTGTACGCCGGAATCAGAGCCGATAAGGAGTCCCCTGATTTTGGCATTGGGGTACCCCATACCATCAGTGAGGCGAGTCCTGAGTTCCTCAGTGGCGGTCCCCATGCCTGGAGGTCCACTAGAACCCCTCGCTTTGCCTGGGCTCCTGCAAGCAGCAGCCGATACCATCATCTCCCAGGACTTCAAGCACATGAACTCTTGTTTTTCATTACTACAAAATAAATCTTGTTGCCTGATTAATGGAAAGAAAAAAACAGTTCCTGCAGTCCACTGGGTTTTCTTCGCCTGCTGCAAATAATGTTTCACCTGTCCTCTCCGTGCCTCCTCCTGTTTTTCCCCGAGTGCCCGCTGGTCCCAGAGCTAAACTGCCAGTTGTTCAGGTTCATGTTACTTTATTTGTACCCGTAGGTAGATTTTTTTTTTGCAGTCTGGTGACATCCATATTTACAAGCCACTAATTACATTCAACATAGACACAAACACAGGCACGCATGAAGCTGACTATAAACATGATAAAAATACTCAAGGCTGCATGGTGGCACAGTGGTTTAGCACTGTGGCAGCACAGTTTACCCTCGGCCGGGGGATCGCGGGGATCAGGAGATCGTGGGTTCGATCCCAGCCCCCGGCCAACAGTGAGCTGTGTGGAGTTTGCATGTTCTCCCCGTGTTGCGTGGGTTTACTCCGGGATTTCTCCGGTTTCCTCCCGCATACCAAAAACATGTAGCTTTAGGGCGCTCGCGCATGCAGCAACCGGCAGCCGGTGGCTTGTCACCAGACTGCAAACCAAATCTACCTATGGGTACAAATAAGTAACAAAAAAAAAAAAAGGGTCCATCAATCAAGGTATAAAAAGACAAAGAGATGAGGGAGAAAAACCAGAGGTAAGAGAGAAGGGTCATATTAAAAGTTAAAAACTAGTCAGAGGTTAAAAAACTCAAAGGTCTAAAACCCAATAAAATATTTAGAACCCAAGTGACATCCTACAAAAATAAGTAAATATAAAATGAAGTTAATAAATAGGTACCTAAATTATGTACAATATATTTTTACAGCTTGTTCAACTCTTTGACAGCAGCAGGGACAAAACTGTTTTTGTAGCGCTGGGTTCTACTTTTTGGGACAGCAAACCTCCGTCTTGAGGGAAGAAGCTGAAAGTTGCAGTGCAAAGGGTGGGAGTCATCATTTAAAATGGAGGTAGCCATCCTCTGTACTTGTCTGGTGTACAGGGATGTCAGGCTCAGCTGTGACTCACCAAGCAAACGACTGGACCATCTAACTACCTGATCCAAGGATTTCCTCTGTTTCAATTTTATCTGACCAAACCATGACACTAAAGAAAAGGATAAAACAGATTCAATAAAAGCCAGATAAAACATTGTCATTATGGTTCGGTCAATTTGGAAGCATGCAAGTTTCCTCAAACAATGTAAATGTTGCTGACCCTTTTTGCACACCCTTTCACAGTTCACTTCAAAGTTTAAATTACTATCAATAATCGTCCCAAGATATTTGTACGATTGTACACATTCGGTGGTCTGGCCTTTTCGTATGGTGACTTTGTGCCTGTGAGTTTTCCTCCTAAAGTCAATAATCATATCTTTAGTTTTTGTTGTATTCAGCTGCAGGTAGGAATCCTCACACCAGTGAACAAAATCATCAACTACTGGGCCGTGGCCACTCTCACCGTCCTGGAGGAGACTGACAATAACTGAGTCATCAGCATACTTTATAATAATTTATATAATTTATAGTTGTTGGAGGAGCCTCTGGCCCTGGAGCACTCTGCACCAGCGCCAACGGAGAGCTGACCCCCAGCTGCCACTCCGGATGAGCCATCAGCGTGGGTTACTTCCCCTGGGGGGCACTAAGACTGCACCCTCCATCATCTCTGCTGTGGGGGCCACCGCAGCAGAGTTGCAGATGGACCTCCGGAGGACTGAGCCCGGAGCATCGTCGCCTAGATCGACGGAGTCCTGGATGGCAGTGGAGCTCAAGTTCAAGCCAGTGCCCTCTTCTGTTTTTCCTCTTCCTGTATTGAAGAGGTCTTGTCTGGCTCAAGGGGAGGAGAGCCAAGTGCAGTCACCAGCTGCACCTGAGCTCACCTTGCCGGGCTCCACTGCTGCCGGTGACCCTAACTCTGTTCTTCTGCTTGTTTCCTAAGCCTTCTTCCAGGGTCACCGGGGAAGATCCACCTGAGCCAGAAGTCTCTGTGGGTCCAGGTTCGCCGCCCAAAACCATCGTGGGTTCAGCTCCTCCCGCTGAGGTTGTCACCGACTCTCCATCCCAGCCCGGGATCTCCATGGGTGCTGCTTCCTCTCCGGCTGAGGTTACCAAGGGGGCAGCGTTGCTCCAGCCTGGAGCCACCGAGGGGCCAACGCTGCTCCAGCCTGGAGCCATCGCGGGGGCAGCGTTGCTCCAGCCCAGAGCCATCGAGGGGGCAGCATTCCAGCCCGGAGCCACCGTGGGTGCAACTTTTCTTCTTTCCGAGGCCACTGACGGCATTGTGGTCCCCCTTCCCCCTCTGCCTGACGCTGCCAGGGCCCTCCTTCCTGCACTGCCTGACAATGTCGGGGTTCCCCCCCTTGGCTCTGCTCCCCAGTTTTGGGTTTCCCAGTGGGGAAGCCACCGCCCGGACTATCCCTACTATTCAGGTGGCTAAAAAACTCTGGTCAACCACCTGATGGACTGAGCTGTTGGGTGGGTGCTCTATGTTCTCCGGTAGGCCACCGGACTTGTTCCACCTCGCCATCTGCCAGGTGTGGGACTTTAGTCGGCCTCCTGAACTCTTTAGCTTTTGGTCCGGGGGGCCTAATTCACTAATTCAGTATTATTTTGTCTGGTGTGGGTTCTGAGCGGGGTGTTGTTTCGTTCCCTCCTAACCCGTTTTCTCCCACCTCCCACCCGGGGTAGTTTTTTGTTGTTTCCCTTTCCTGGGGGGGGGGGGCTTCTTTGGTGTTTCCTGTGGGTGTTTGGGGTCAAGCCCTTGGGGGGTGGGGGGCGCTCTGTCATATGTCTGAGCCAGTGCTCAGACCCTTTATGTATTTTTAAGTATTCTGTGTCTGTTATTTTCTTGTCTGTTTTCTGTCATTTTGGTTGTTTACTTTCAGAGCCTCCTTCCTCATTTCTCAGTCACTCACCTCTCACCCACAGTCTGCTCCCTAGTTCTCAGCTGTGGGTGATTGTCTAAATTAGGTCACCTTCCCCTGCTTGCTCAGGTGCTTACATCTGTGATGAATTGTGTTGATTGTGCTGGTGCCTATTTTAAGGAGGCTGCACCATTGTCTGGTGTAGCCTCCTACTATCAAGTCACTCTCAAGCAGTTTTCCCAACATATAAGTGTTTTGACTTTCATTGCATGGACTACAGTTTATTTGCAGGTTTGGCTGGCGATTACTCTCACCTTAGTTAGGCTATTTTGCTACCTGTTCCTTTGTGTTTTTCCCCAGGTTAGCCGGCGATCACGCTCACCTTAGCTGTAAATATTTTTCGCCAACCTGTATGCTCTTTTTCCATAAGTGTGTTTATGTCTTTATGTTAATTTAATATGTTGTAAGCTCACGGCCGCCGTGTGGTGCCTTTCGCTCTCTGCTCCAAAGGGGCATTCATGACAGTCATGAAAAATAAGACAATATGAACCTATTTAGTGGGTAGCCAAGGTCACCTGTCAGTTTAAAGCAGATTATATTAGACTCGACAAGTACATATTTTATGTCTAAAATGCAAATCTCATCCTTTATAATTATATACAACTTACATGGATTACAAACACTACTATTGTAAATGAATGAAGTGCGCTGGGGAAAGGGTGAGACTGTTACATTTCAAACTTTACACATGTTTATTGATATAACTACTGTACACACAGAGGCAATTGGGGGCTTTGTAAAATGCTGTGAAACCATAGTTTAGTCAGCAATAAAAGAAAGTCCCTTACTCGACCACTGAGTTGTAATGAACCCTTGAAGACAGGGTGACATTTAGGGGCGCACAGGTGCATTGCGCTTGAGGTGGGTTACTCTTAGGACAATTACATGAATTTACTCATCAAGAAGCCACTCATCCGCACAGTGCCAGCTTGTAGTTTATTCCCAACAATGCTGTTCATCAGCATCATTAGGAAAACTGGCTCTCACTGCAAATTGCACTTTGATATTGGCCTATTCAACTGCACTGTAAGGGAATATGAAGTACCTGGGTGACAGCCGGATAATGCCATCCCACACAGCTGGCATAGTTTGGCTCAGGGTTGACTGGGAAATTCCCAATGGATCTGTCAGCTCAAATGCCCCTGTTTCCAGAAACCCCAGAGTTGTCAGCACCTGCACTGGGATGGGTAGCGCATGGCTCCTCGCCATGTCGCACTCCAAGAGCGGCCGTAGCTCTGAGCACAGTTCCACAAGAACTGCCCATGGAAACCTAAACCAGCTGAAAAGCCAGTCATCATCCTGAGCCAGAAAATCTTCTGTCTCTAAATACCCTTTCTCTTCTCACTGCGCGATTTGTAATATTCTCTAATCCTCTGTTGTTAGAGGCATTTTCTACACTTCTTTGCGCTTGCTTTTATATCCACTCCTCTAACTGCACACACTTGGATGTTTGTTCATCATGTGTCTGTGGTGTGTACAATAATTTTAACATCATTATCAGTCTCCCAACATCACCTCCAAGTGTCGCCAATGGGCCAATAACAGTAGAAACGTGCGTATGCCAGCCATGAAGTTGGCGTGGGGTTGTGCATATTTCCATGGTCATTTCATTCTTGATCCATCTGAAATTTTCCGTGGAAAAGGATGTATGGCATGTTTTTGTGGGTAAGTACCCTTTGTACATGAGGCTCCTGGTCTTGATCAGACTGTGTTGGTAAATTTTAGGCCTATTTCAAAGCTGCCTTTTCTTTCCAAAATATTGAAGAAAATATTTTACTGTCAGTAAAAGGCCTTTCTGGATGAGACTGGTGTCCTGGAGGTGTTCCAATCTGGATTTAAAACCCTACATAGCACAAAGTCGGCTTTGATAAGTCTTTCATGACATCTTCCTGGCATCTGATTCTGGTGATTTTGTGATTCTCATCCTGCTTGACCTAACTGCTACCTTTAATACAGTGGACCATGACAATTTAATATATTGTTTACAGCATCTTGTGGGTATTTGTGTTACTGCTCTGGAATGGTTCAAGTACTACTTGACAGATAGAACCATCTGTCTAAGCCTTGCTGGGTTTGAATCTTCCTCTGCTTTCCTGTCATGTGGGGTCCCACAGGGCTCAGTTCTAGGGCCCCTGCTTTTATCCCTTTATCTGCTTCCAGTGGGTTCCATTCTTAGAAAGCATGGTATCTCCTTTCACTGTTACACTGATGACACTCAGATACATGTACCATTAAAGCGGAAGGAGGCCTTTTCATTAAAATCACTCCTTGTATTTCTTGATGACATTAAAGATTGGATGGCTTCAACTTTCTTAAGTTTTAATGAAAGTAAGACTAAAGTGATGGTGTTTTGACCCAGTGGCTCTAGTGAGTCCCCACCTGTTGACATGGGCCCCTTGGCATGGTTTGTTAAATCAACCGTTACTAATTTGGGTTTTTAGTTGGACAGCGATTTTAAATTAGATGCTCAAATCAGTGCAGTAGTGAAGTCCAGCTTTTTTCATCTAAGGCAGCTGGCAAAGGTAAAACCAATCCTTTCAAAGCAGCACTTTGAAACAGTAATCCATGCCCTCATCATGTTTCGGCTGGATTACTGTAATGCACTTTATTTTGGATCCAGCCAGTCTTCCCTCTCACGTCTCCAGTTGGTTCAAAACGCAGCTGCACGTTTTTTAACTGGAACACATAAGAAGGACCACATTACACCCATTTTGGCTTCCCTTCACTGGCTGCCTGTGCACTTTAGGGTTCATTTTAAAATTATTTTATCTCTTTTTAAATAATTAAATGGCCTTGCCTCGCCTTACCTCTCTGAGCTGCTTCTCTGTACACTCCTGCTCGGTGTCTCAGGTCATCTGATCAGCTGCTCCTGGAGATGCAAAAAGGAGGCTCAGAGGGGACAGAGCTTTTTCTGTCACTGCTCCTACATTGTGGAATGATCTGCCTTTGTCCATCAGACAGGCCCCTTCACTGTCCAGCTTTAAAACTCATCTTAAAACCCATTTTTATTCTCTGGCTTTTAACCTAGTTTGAGACAGTGATTTTATTTGTTCTTATTGTCTCCATTATATGACTACTGTTTTGTTTATGTTGTTTTGTACTTTTTAGCTGTATTTTATTGTTTTTATGTTTTTATATTTTATTTATTGTTGATGTACAGCACTTTGTCAGCTGTCGTTTTTTTTTTTTTTTTTTTTTTTGTTACCTTATTTGTACCCGTAGGTAGATTTGGTTTGCAGTCTGGTGACAAGCCACCGGCTGCTGGTCGCTGCGTGCGCGAGCGCCCTGAACCTACATGTTTTTGGTATGCGGGAGGAAACCGGAGAAATCCCGGAGTAAACCCACGCAACACGGGGAGAACATGCAAACTCCACACAGCTCACTGTTGGTCGGGGGCTGGGATCGAACCCACGATCTCATGATCCCCGCGATCCCCCAGCCGAGGGTAAAACTGTGCTGCCACAGTGCTAAGCCACTGCGCCACCGTGCAGCCCAAAGTGCTTTATAAAAAAAAAAAGTGCTTTATAAATAAAATTGGATTGGATATAAGTGAACCCCATTTACCATAAAAACCACTAATTTTTTCAATGAGAAAACTACAGAATGTGCAATTTTTTTTCACAAAAATGAGGTGCAAAGTGGAATATTTGGGATGAGGTTATTAAAACCTTGACTATGTCAATAATTGATAACACTGAATTTGATGCATGATTATTTTTCGAGCAATGAGTGTTTATTCAAAAAACCTAAACTTTTCCCAAAACAGTCTCACCCATAAAAGAACCCCTGATTTTTTTTTTTCTTTTTTTCTTAATGGGAAAAACACAAAATATTCAATATTTTCCAAAAGTCTTTTTATTTAACTGGAGTGGTGGCCTGGTTGATAGAGCACCTGCCCCACAACCAGGAGGCTGGGGGTGCAAGTCCCACCGGGTCATACCAATGACCATATAAAAATGGCATTTCCCACCTTCCACTGTAGCTTGGTGCTCAGCATAACAGAATGGGGGAAGGAGAAGTTGTTTGTGGTGGTGGCTTGCATGGCAGCAACCCTTCTGATTCTATATGTGATTAACATTTTAGATAGGAGAAATGTAATTTTGTTCTGCTGTACATGATTGGCTGTATGGACTGAATGACAACAGAGATGACTTATTATTATTATTTGGTTTTTATCCCCTACTGGTCGAAGCACAAAGGGGTCAAAGAGCCCTTTGGGTGAAGACCGAAGGGAGATTATGTTATGGCTCAGCCCTTCTGTCCGTCCGTCCATCCATCCATCCATCCATCCCACTTTTGTGAAATCAACTCCTCCTACATTTTTGTTACGATTGTTTTGAAACATGGTACCATGGTTTGCTATACTCTGATGATGAGCATATTGCAATTTCACTCTCATCAGATGACCTTAAGGTCAAAGGTCAGAGGTCAGATTTTCCCTAAATCTTCTAAACACAGTAACTACTGAAAGCAATGATGTAGGCTTTTCAAATCAATACAGTAGTTGTATCTAATGCACATCTTGCACGACTTACACCCTGACCTGACTATGGGTTTAGGGGCAAGGGGTTAAAGGTCAAAATTAACATTCCAGTTGCACTATGGTAAATGGTAAATGCTAAATTTACTATTATTATAAAACGAGTAAAGCTAGAGCCACCAAACCTGGTACATAGGTTCACCTTGAGATCCTGACATCTGACTATGGGTTTGGGGTTAAAAGGTCAAAGGTTAACATTCCCTATGCCCAATTACTGTACAACGAGTAAAGTAAGGTCACCAAACAAAGTACACAGGTTCACCCTGTGACCCTGAAGTGTGAATATGGTTTTGGGATTGCAAGATCAAAGGTCAACATCAAAATAGCTTATAAGCTATATCTCAAAAACAAAGAAAGCTAGGGTTACCAAACCTGGTACACAGGTTCACCTTGGGATCTTGACCTCAGACTATGAGTTTGCGGTCAAAAGGTCAAAGGTCAATGTGAACATTTCCGATGCCTTTTTACTGTACAATGAGTAAAGTTAAAGTCACCAAACTTGGTACACAGGTTCACACTGAGACCTTGAAGTGTGACTTGTTATGACCCGAGCGTCGGTTCTTATTCGCGCTCGGGTTAAAGTTATGTCTCGCTGCCGGCCTTGACAGCTGCGGGCGGTATTTTGGCCTCTCCGGGCTCTTATTGTGAAAGTGCTCGGAGGGGTTTCCGCCTGTCAACGGTCGGCCAGCTGTCTGTCATTCTGTCATCAGTCCTGGGTTATTTAAGCTGTGTGCTAGCGTCAGTATGACGCAGCAGTGTCTGATCGCTATGGTCACTAATCTGATCGCATGATCGTTATTTGATCGCTATTCTGTTCACCCATCGTCACGGATGCCTGGCCTATATTCACACCTTGGCTGCCTTGGGGCTTGACCGTCTTTCACCGGGACCAGTAAGTGAGCTCGTTAGCCTTATTCCCCCCGGGTGTTAACTGTTCTGTAAGTCCCTGCCTTAGCAGCCCGTGTGGCTAATTATTACCAAGCCTGACTGTGTGTGACTGTCTCCTGCTTTGGACCTGTAGTGTGCTGTACAGCCCTATGCTTCCTGTTCTGCGAAGACTCTGTCATTATCGCAGCAGCTTGTGTAAACACCTTTTTCACCGTAATAAACTCACTGTAAAACTCACTGGTGACTTGTGTGCGTCTTATAGGTGGCTCGCGAGGGCCACCGCATGACAGTACACTGCTGCCCAAATGGCGTTTTACGGTGACGCCATTTTGAGACGCTTTTCACTGGTGAGTTTGAGTTTTGGACGTTGCTTGTCCCTGTCTGGGACCTGTGTATGTGAGGAATGCCGTCACCGAAGAGCCACGTGTTGACGAGTGTTTTGGAAGCTGTGGATGAGCTACTCATCTCCGCTTCCATGTTGGACTATAACCACGGCATACATTGGTACCTGGACGCCGCCGAAGATGTGCTCGGTAATCTCTCTCCCCGCTACGCCAACCACCCGGAAGTCGACACGAGGAGGGAGGACATCGCCGCACAACGCGAGCTGTTCCTGATGATGGAGGAGGAACGCGGCATGAAGCAGATGAAGAGGCACACCTGCTTTTCACCTATGGATCCTGATCCTGCTTCCGATCCATTTCGGGAGTTCGCACCATCTGGGGGCCGGCGAAGGCGTCGGCGTCACGGCCGGGCGCATCTTCGGCAAGCTCCAGCTCCGGATCCAGTTCCGGGCCGCCGGGATGACCCCCTCAACCAGCCAGCTGCTGAGAGTGAGCTGAGTCCTGTGCCGGTGGGCTCTGTTCTTGGATCCTTTTCCATCCAGCGAGCGAGGGAAGGAGCAACGCCCGCTACAGCTGACAACATCCTCCCCCCGGGAGACAGGCAAGTCCAAGTTCACTGTCCTAGTAATAATAGTGATCTGTCTTGTCTGACTCCTGGGGGTGAAGTTCAGGGTTCGCAGCTCCCTGAGTTTCTTTCCCCAGCTGTAGCCTGTTATATTAAACCTGCTGCCTCTGTGTCTCCTCCTGCGGAGCGGTCTTCGGCGTCAGTCCCACGCCGTCGAACGAGGGGGAGGCCTGCAGCTCTGGGAGATGTCCCGGTCCTGCAGCCTTGCTTTGGACAGAGGAGAAGAACGGACTGCTGTGAGGAGCCAGAGCCGACGAGAGAGCGTCCCCAGGGTTCCTCAGGGATGCAGCCCGAGTCAGCAGGTCCAGGGTCCTCTACCCCCACGCCACACGGGTTATTGGCGTGGACGCGAGCGCATGAGGATCCAGCTGCAGAGACCATCAGGCCGGCTGTGGAACCCGACACAGCCGAGTGGGAGCCCGACGACGAGTTTCTTCTTGAACCTGGATCGGCGAAGTCCTGGACGGCTCCAGAGCTCGAGTGTAGGCAAGTGCTCTTTCTTGTTTTCCTATATGGTGTGTTAGAGCATTTTTGCCTGCCTCATGGGGGGGCAAGTGAGGGGCAGCCGGCCGCTGCACCCGAGCTCGTCTTGCTGGGCTCTGGCGCTGCCGGTGGAACTGATCCCGGTTCTTCCTTGTGTTCTGAGCATCTCCACAGCGTTGCCGGTTCGGAGCCAGTCAAGGTTGCGGGACCGGGGGTTCCAGGTTCGGAGATGGAGGTCGTCGCCGGAGCAGTCCTGAATCAGTCGGGGTCCAACGTGTGGGCCGAGGAGACCCGGTCGGGGTCCAACGTGTGGGCCGAGGAGACCCGGTCGGGGTCCAACGTGGGTGCAGCGGTGACCCAGTCGGGACCCGTCCTGACCCAGTCGGGGTCCGACGTATGGGCCGAGGTGACCCAGTCGGGGTCCAACGTGGGTGCAGCGGAGACCCAATCTGGGTCTGTCCTGACCCAATCGGGGTCCGACGAGGTCCAGTGGGGGTCCAGCGCAGGTGTGGCTGCGACCCAATCAGGATTCGAGGGGGCCCAGGGTTTTGGTTGTCCCCCTCTCAGGAGCCACCAGCTGGGGGCCATTAGTGGGTTTTGTTGGACAGATTGGCGCTCTCCTGTTGTGTTGTTTCCAGGTGAGCGGCTGCACGCAATCCCTCCATGGTCTTGCTGGTTGTGGTATGCGGGTCGGCCACCCGAGGAACTGCTTGGAGCATTCGGCATCTTGGGTTGGCCACCCAATATACTGTGTGGGTTACGGGGTGACCTGGTTCGGCCACCAGAGGACGTATTCCTGGGGGCATGGGACTGGGGCAGGCCACCTGACCGTTCATGTACTGTGAGATTTTCTGTGGGCCCATTTGGTGCCAAATCCTGTCTTGTACATCTTGTTTTTCTTGTTTCCAAAGTCATAGTCCTAGTCAGGTCATGTTCGAGCAATTTTTTTTAATTGCCTCGTGTTTTTTGTTTGTCATAGCCTTAGTCTGAGCAATTTTAGATTGCCTCTTGTTTTGTCTTGTTTCCTAGTCTTAGTCTTAGTCTTAGTCTGAGCAATTTTAGATTGCCTCTTGTCTTGTTTCCTAGTCTTAGTCTTAGTCTTAGTCTGAGCAATTTTAGATTGCCTCTTGTTTTGTTTCCTAGTCATAGTCTTAGTCTGAGCAATTTTAGATTACCTCTTGTTTCCTAGTCATAGTCTTAGTCTGGTCTGAGCAATTTTAGATTGCCTCTTGTTTTTTGTTGTAGCCAAAGTCACAGTCTTGTTCACGGTTTTGTCCGAGCATTTTTTGTTTACCCTTTGCTTCTTAGTATGTCTTAGTCTTAGTTAAGTCCGAGCAATTTTTGTTTTTTCTTGTTACCTTGTGAGTCCTTGCCATAGTCTTGTTAGAGCATTTTTTTTTTTGTCTCGGTTTTTTTTTCTCCCTTGAGTCTCAGTCTTGTCTTAGCCTTGTTTTGTCATGTGTTTTTTTTTGTCTTAGTCTTGTTTTTTTCCCCCTGAGTCATGTATTTCCTGTATTGAGTCTTGTCATAGCCTTGTTTAGTCTTGTTTTTCCTAGAGTCATGTATTTCCTGTATGTTTTTCTTGTCTGGTCTTAGTTTTGTTTTTCCCCAGAGTCATGTTTTTCTTTTCCTAGTCTTGTTTTTTTTTTCCCTGAGTCATGTGTTGTATGTATTTCTTGTTTTGGTCTTGTCTTGTTTTTGTTGGTTGGTTTCTCTCCCTCCGTATCTGTCCCCCTACCTCCCACCCTGGGGGGGGGGGGGGGGCAGGGTGGTCCCTTGGGGCGTCCGGAGTCCACCCGTGGAGGGAGGGTACTGTTATGACCCGAGCGTCGGTTCTTATTCGCGCTCGGGTTAAAGTTATGTCTCGCTGCCGGCCTTGACAGCTGCGGGCGGTATTTTGGCCTCTCCGGGCTCTTATTGTGAAAGTGCTCGGAGGGGTTTCCGCCTGTCAACGGTCGGCCAGCTGTCTGTCATTCTGTCATCAGTCCTGGGTTATTTAAGCTGTGTGCTAGCGTCAGTATGACGCAGCAGTGTCTGATCGCTATGGTCACTAATCTGATCGCATGATCGTTATTTGATCGCTATTCTGTTCACCCATCGTCACGGATGCCTGGCCTATATTCACACCTTGGCTGCCTTGGGGCTTGACCGTCTTTCACCGGGACCAGTAAGTGAGCTCGTTAGCCTTATTCCCCCCGGGTGTTAACTGTTCTGTAAGTCCCTGCCTTAGCAGCCCGTGTGGCTAATTATTACCAAGCCTGACTGTGTGTGACTGTCTCCTGCTTTGGACCTGTAGTGTGCTGTACAGCCCTATGCTTCCTGTTCTGCGAAGACTCTGTCATTATCGCAGCAGCTTGTGTAAACACCTTTTTCACCGTAATAAACTCACTGTAAAACTCACTGGTGACTTGTGTGCGTCTTATAGGTGGCTCGCAAGGGCCACCGCATGACATGACTATTGTTTTGGGATTGTAAGGCCAAATGTCAATATCAAAATAGCTTATAAACTCTCTCAACAAACAACGAAAGCTAGGGTCACCAAACCTGGTACAAAGGTTCACTCTGAGACCATGACCTCTGACTACAGGTTTGGGGTAAAAAGATCAATGGTCAAGGTTGGCACTCCCTATGCTCTCTTACTACAGAACGTGTAAAGCTCTCTAGGGTCACCATACTTGCTACACAGGTTCAACTCAGGATCCTGCCCTAAAACTATGGGTTGTATACTTTGTTGTACAGTGGTGTGAAAACGTATTTACCCCCTTCCTGATTTCTCATTTTTTTGTATGTTTGTCACATTTAAATGTTTCAGATCATCAAGCACATTTAAATATTAGACAAAGATAACACAAATAAACACAAAATGCATTTTTTAAATGAAGGTGTTTATTACTAAGGGTAAAAAAATCCAAGCCTCCATGGCCCTGTATGAAGAAGTGATTGCCTCCTTGTTAAAACATAAATTAACTGTGGTTTATCACATCTTTTGAAAGCTGAGTTCAATTTCTCTAGGCACACCCAGGCCTGATTACTGCCACACCTGTTCTCAAACAAGAAATCATTTGAATAGGACCTGTCTGACAAAGTGAAGTAGACCAAAAGATCCTCAAACACTAGACATCATGCTGCGATCCAAAGAAATTGTCTGAAAAAGATTATAAAGCCATTTCTAAAGCTTTGGGACTCCAGCAAACCACAGTGAGAGCCATTATCCACAAATTGCGAAAACATGGAACAGAGGTGAACCTTCCCAGGAGTGGCTGGCTGACCAAAATTACCCCAAGAGCGCAGCGATGACTCATCCAAGAGGTCACAAAAGACCCCACAACAACATCTAAAGAACTGCAGGCCTCACTTGCCTCAGTTAAGGTCAGTGTTCAGTTTCTCAGAAAGAGACTGGGCAAAAATGGCCTGCATGGAAGAGTTTCGAGACAAAACCCACTACTGAGCAAAAAGAACATAAAGACTCGCCTCAGTTTTGCCAGAAAACATCTTGATGATCCCCAAGACTTTGGGGAAAATACTCTGTGGACTGATGAGACAAAAGTTGAACTTTTTGGAAGGTGTGTGTCCCATTAACTCTGGCATAAAAGTAACACAGCATTTCAGTAAAGGAACATCAGAATCAGAATCAGAATCAGAAAAAAGATTTATTGCCAAGTACATTAACAGATCACTGATAACATACGAGAGAATTTGACTTGACACAGTAATGAACCTGCATTTCCGTGCCGCGGCGCATCTGAAACGCGCCTGTCAGCAGGAGGGTACAGGTAGCATAAGGATAATACAATAGGAAGGAGCAAAAAAATCATTGATTCAAAATACTGGTTACATAATTAATCAATATTAAGAGTTCAAGGAAAAAAAAAGCTCTCATTGTACATACATTCGCTACACAGGATTCACGAGACACAAGAGAGCAGTGTATATCTTTATTCAGTTCATGGATCAGTGTGTATGCGGTGTTGAGCAGTGTTAATGATAATAAGAGAGACCCAAGGACACTTGGCAGAAGATGTTTTGTCTGGCTGGCGCTCAGTCCTTATCTGGCGCAGTGCAGCTGACTGTCCAAGGCCTTGTGCTCGATAATTTTGAAAACACAGTTTGCAGACAGCCAGGAGGAATTTTCATGGGGAATGAGCCAAATAGGACTGATCACAGAGAAGGCTTATATTTCTTCTGTAGATTCAGTACTTAGTCCTTCATTGCGGGGCTTTAAATCCGTTGTGGAAAGACCTAAGCGAAATCATGATGTAATCCACCTTACGAGACAGTTCTCCAGTATTCGCTATCAGGGTCTTCTCCAGTTTTTCAATTTGATGGATGCACCTCGCCTGGTCAGCATTTTGATAGGTTGAATCCATCTTCAGCAATTTGCAGTAAACCAGGACGATTCCAGTCCCAATCAGAAAAATCCCGATCACCAATATTACGAAGATAAACAAATCTTCAATATCTTCGATAGAGAGATTAGTGAGACACAGCATTTTCCAATTACCTGTGTCACGTAAATAGCCCGCTGGAGCCGTTCCAGCGGGGCAGACAGCTTCCCCCGGAGCACTTTTCCTTGTTGAAAAAATAGTGTCAATTGTGTTCAAAGCCCAGCTTATTAACTCCATAATTTCTTTTCGGCGGTCGCAGTTAGACGCAGACAGACAACAGCAAGCTGGGATCTAGTAGTTAGGAGGGGAGGAAAAAGTCAGAGCAGGAGAGAAGAAAAAAGCGTCTACTCTCTTGGGAGTTGCGGAAGTGAAGTGAACATCATACCAACAGTAAAATATGGTGGTGGTAGTGTGATGGTCTGGGGCTGTTTTGATGGTTCCGGACCTGGAAGACTTGCTGTGGTAAATGGAACCATTGTGGAGAAAAAGGAATAGGCGAAGGCTGCGAGCTGGATGACACAAGGCTTTATTATATCTCCAACATAACAGTAAACACGCTTTGAGTTCTGCTGAGCTAATGCACTATCAGGGTCACTGTACATCCCTCTTTTATACTTTTATTTCCATATGCAGAGACCCAGCACTTCTGACCCTAATGCATAAAGAGAAATGCAGCATATTAAGGGATAAGGGATAAGAACCTGCACTTATATAGCGCTTTTCTAGTCTCAAAGACCACTCAAAGCGCTTCACTTAGTACTAATCCTCTATTCCAAGGGCCTATAGGAGACAGACATCTAGGGACAATTTAGAACAACCAATTAACCTAACAACATAATATTTGCGGGCGCTGGCACATTAACATAACTTTACGCTGGCGCCGCAGTTTCACACTTTTCCTCTCTCCGTGGCTCCGGTGATCTTACTCTCCCTGGGGGGTGTATTAACCTAACTGTCCTGTTTAATACCCCCCGGTGGCACCTCTTCATTCAGTCCACTGTCCTCTCTTCCCCTTGTCTCTCTGGGTGTGAGGAAACCCCACAACTGTGCCCCCACACAGGGAATTCTGCTGTCTACCAAAAAATCCTGAAGGAGAATGTCCGGCCATCTGTTCGTGACCTCAAGCTGAAGCCCACTTGGGTTCTGCAGCAGGACAATGATCCAAAACACACCAGCAAGTCCACCTCTAAATAGCTTAAGAAAAACAAAATGAAGACTTTGGAGTGGCCCAGCCAAAGTCCTGACCTGATTCCAATTGAGATGCTGTGGCATGGCCTTAAAAAGGCGGTTCATGCTCAAAAACCCTCTAATGTGGTTGAATTAGAACAATTTTGCAAAGATGAGTGGGCCAAAATTCCTCCACAGCGCCGTAAAAGACTCATTGCCAGTTATCGTAAAAGCTTGATTGCAGTTGTTGCTGCTAAGAGTGGCCCAACCAGTTAAGCCGCTTTTCCACTAGCCCAGCTCACCTCGCCTCGTTTCGTTTCGCTACTACTCGGTTCGGCTGCGGTTGTGTCTCCATAGCAGCCGGGTAAAGCGGGGTTAAGCTGGGGTGGGTGGGATTTTTTTTACAGCAAGGCGGCGCCACACTCCCGTGACGTAAAACACGCGACCCAAGCCAAACATAACATGGCGGCTGTACAAGGCAACTCCTCGGTCTGTGGCTTTTTTCACCGTAAATGCCAAAAAGGACCGTCAGATTAGGTCATATATGACAGTAAGCTAATGTTGCTAATGCTAGTTTGCTATAAGTATGTCGTACTACACTGTAATCTCTGCAAGTTATCGCTGTTAGGTACTAAAATATGTACGCTGTGTGTGTTTCAGATGGCTCTGTTGTGGGAAAATTACCGCTTCAAACGGTCGGTCTGGGGTTCAGCACAGCCTGTCACTGATGTCAACACAGCTTCACAAACGATCAGTGGTTATAGAGCTTAAGAATGTCTGTAGAAACATTTATTTCCTGTGCAAAAAATTGCTCTGATCTGCGTGAAAATCATGGAGAGACTGTTGAGACATCATGGATGTACCTGCTGCAGCTGCACTGAGTCTGAGGTGGTGTCATAGCAAAAAATGATCAGCTGACACAACTTGATCGCCATGTTAATAACTATATTAGCCACAAAATATATATTCAAAAAGTAAACAGTACTGAGTTACGTATAATAAGATATATTTGACAGTTATGATGCATTTTAGGCTAAAACAAACTTGATCTAGGATTAAAAGCAATTAAAATAATGCAGTCACAAGGTTACATGGAAAATGCTTGATTTACTAGATACATGTACTGCAGAAATATATATTCTCTGCATCAGCAATGTACTATACATGCATTCATTTAGTATTGCACTGGGAATTGGACAATAAACCTCTGAAGTTTTTGCAGATGTCTCTTTTTTTTATATGTGAAGGTTACCACCATGTGACATAAATTTAATACTGACAGATTGGAAAAGCTGTCTAAGAACAATCCAGCAATTTGAGAAATCACTTTTGGTTTGGTATAAGTCTGTCAACAGGATTATGAACCATAAAGCAGTTTGTGTTAAAATGTTAAATCCCATTAAACTCTAACCCACAGGTGTCCAATCATGTGTCATGGAGGGCCAAGACCCTGCAGGTTCTCTCTTCTACCCAGTCTCTTCAGCAGGTGTTTTCACTGATCTGCAGTCAGTGGAAGTTCAGTGGAATCTGCTGTTGAAGACACTGGTTGGAGGTAAAGCCTGCAGGGTCTTGGCCCTCCATGGCACATGATTGGACACCCCTGACCAAACCCATTATGATGAAGAGTAGATGCTAATATGACCCAGAATTCCTCCATATACTGGTACTATCACTAAAGTATGCAGGGTCTTCTGCGGTGGCACATCCAACAATACAGTCTTCAGTTAATAAAATAATTGTTTTGGTTACTTTTCTTAAAAATGAGCCATTATTTTCAAGGTCACCCATTAATGGTTTGTACTATTGACTCTTTTCCCACCAGTGTATTAACAGACAAAAATAGAAATCATGATGCAAACACATACACTACCGTTCAAAAGTTTGGGGTCACTTAGCAATTTCCTTATTTTTGAAAGAAAAGCACTTTTTTTCAATGAAGATAACTTTAAACTAATCAGAAATACACTATATACATTGCTAATGTGGTAAATGACTATTCTAGCTGCAAATGTCTGGTTTTTGATGCAATATCTACATAGGTGTATAGCGGCCCATTTCCAGCAACTATCACTCCAGTGTTCTAATGGTACAATGTGTTTGCTCATTGTGTCAGAAGGCTAATGGATGATTAGAAAACCTTTGTGCAATCATGTTAGGTCTGCAATGCTGTAATTGCTGCAAATGGAGGATTCTTTGATGAAAGCAAAGTTTGAAGGAAAAAATTATTATTACAAATCATTATTTCTAACCTTGTCAATGTCTTGACTATATTTTCTATTCATTTTACAACTCATGGTGGTAAATAAGTGTGACTTTTCATGGAAAACACAAAATAATTGTCTGGGTGACCCCAAACTTTTGAACGGTAGTGTAAGTCACTAAATTGTTTATTACAATCAGCAGCAAATTCCAGATTATTCAGAATGTGCAAAATTCAAACTGTAAGATTGGGTCACTCAGCAGCTGGGATGTGCAGCTCACACTGGTCCCAGATCAGCAGATCGTAGGCCTGCATCTCTGTAAATAGTGACACAAGATCCAGTTTGGGGTGGATCGTTTACCTCTTGCCTAGACAAAAGACAGAAATGGGTGGTGGTTAAATAAAGGAAGTTTAAAACATATTTGGGAAATACACTTGTTGCTAAAAGCCAGTGGTGGAATGTGAATGAATGAATGAATCTTTATTTCGGATAGATTAAAAGAAAATAGAATAATATAACAAAAGGGAAAAAAAAAAATCTAACAAGGTCGAATTAAACAATAAGTCCTCTGATTATACAGTTCAACATAGATTATCTGAAATGGGTGATGGCTGAAGCTGCAGCTTATATTGCCCACCATATTCCATCCAAGAATTCAAAAGAAAAACAAAACAGGAGCGATTCCAATTCCAATGTGACAATAAAGTACTTTGTTGTTGTATTTAACCACAATTTTCATTTAGCTGCACTGATGTAAAGTTGATTTTACAAGGGCTGGGTTACATTTAAAATCATCTGTTTTTATTGTGGCCTCAGCAATCAGAATGAATTAATACATTCACTTGAATGTAATCTAGTACTTTAACTGAAGGTGTGCCTCACCGAGTATGGAGTCGCTCAGTCAAAATATGGAGTTTTATCAATAAAAGTTTGTCTTGTCTGTAAAAGTGTCTCTTCTTGCCCTGGCTTCAAGTGTGGGCGGTGTTTTGTACTTTTATTGCTAAAATATAAAAGGATGCACAACAATGGGTCTCAAATATTTGTAATGTGTCCTGTTACTGCATGAGTTTATTGATGATAGATTATAAACTACACATATAAACTAAATTACATTGTTTACTGAACAACTGCCATTCCCCAAAAGATACAGTTGTGAACATAACTCACAAAGGATCACACAAGTGATCTGACAAAAAAATAAATACATTAACAAGCGGTTTATTTGACAGTTGATGCGCCATTGTTTTTCAATTATTCTGTAATTAATACTCACAAAGTCAAATAAATCTCAGTTCAGTCCCTTTTATATTAAGTGGAAATTGTGATACTTTGGTTTTGACACTTTACCTATAAAAGCAAAGGATTTCAGTACGTTCCACAGTGGCGAGGTCCGCTGTGGGGCGGCTGCTTTCCTCTTGCCTAGACGAATGACAGAAATGGATGGTGGTTAGGTTCAAGCAAGTTCAACACTTACACAGGCACATATCAAAAATTAGAATATCATGAAAAAGTTCAATATTTTTGTCACTCATTTCAGAAAGTGAAACCCATATATAGATTCATTACAGGGACAGTGATATATTGAAAGTGTTTATTTTAATATTGATGATTATGGCTACAGCCCATATTAACCAACACCTCAGCGGCCAACATTTATATTTAAAAACTATTTTTTAAAGTTAATTTATGTAATATTCTAATTTTTTGCCAAATCGAATTTGGGGTTTTCGGGGGCTGTAAGCCATAATCATCCAAATTAAAATAAATAAACGCTTGAAATATATCACTGTCTGTGTAATGAATCTATATAATATATGGATTTCTCTTTCTGAAATGAGTGTCAAAAAATATTGAATTTTTTTCATGACTTTCTAATTTTTGGAGATGTACCTGTGTTAGGGAAATACACTTGTGAAAGTCAGTGGTGGGATGTGACAAAAATGCTTCGTTTCCCTAACAAGCACCGCAGGATCCACTCTGTACATGTACAAGTACATTATCAATCCAGGGATTTATGGTGGAACAGCACAACAACACTGTTCCAACACCTTTTATGGAAAATCCACAGAATAGGTGTGTGGGTCTATTCTGACGCTTTAGAAAATTATATGAATGACTTTATAAATCACTGGTTTGAAAAAGCACTTTTATATTGTTAAGATTTCGGCTCCTGTGGTCCATTTCACCTGTATCCACAATATAAACACTGAGGAAGGCTAAACCCTGGCATGTGGAAACACATTCTAGCATTAAATTGCACACAATTTAATGTGCAGCACCAAAGTGCAATACGTACACAAACCAGGACTTTAACCAGGATTAACATATTTTGTGGGACACATATGTGGGTTTCATATGCTTCACATGTATATTACTGTATGCTTATTGTATGCTTCACGTCTCAGAGGAACAAAAGGACTGAACCTCCTAGGAGATAACAGGAGGATGTGAAATGTGGCCTTTTGTATGCAAAGAGATGACCTTGAGGGATTTCCTGACCACCAGTGACTTTAGGTGGAGGTGAGAAGACCTGGAAGAAGACGCATTGTGACTTGGGATTAAAAGACAATGTGACTGTGTGCTTTGATATCCTGGGGTATAAAAGGGACAGATGTTGGGGGATTCTTTCTCTTTCTGTTTCTGATGATGTTGGAGAATGAAATAAACCTGACTCGTGAGATAAACTCAGCCTCGTTATTTCCACATTCTCCACACTGGTGACCCTAAGACGTATCATGACTGGAGGAAATTCTCCCGAGCCAGACTCGTCAGGAGCCAGCCAAACGAATGCAGCCACAGTTCAGCTACCAGACTTCTGGCAGAACAATCCGCGCTCCTGGTTTAACGCGGTCGAGGCACAGTTCAACTTCCAGAGGATTTCGGTAGACAACTCAAAGTTCTACCATGTGGTTGCAAAGCTGGACAACCACACAGCCCAGTGGGTGGAGAGCCTGATCAACCAGCCGCCGGACAGCAACAAGTACAGCGCGTTGAAGGCTGCACTCATCCGTTACTTCACCCCCTCGGTGGAGGAGCGAGCAGAGGGGCTCCTGACGCTGACTGAATTTGAAAGCGACAGGCCTGCGGACCTGATGGAGAAGCTGTTGAGGTTGAAAGACTCTGACGATGATCACTTCATCTTCACCCACCTCTTCCTCAGGACCCTACCGTCAGCGGTGAGAGTGACCCTGGCCAGTTCACCACTGTTGGCCCGACGAGACTACCGCGAGCTGGACCAGGAGGCGCAGCGACTCGTCAACGCCAATAAACGGCGCGCGGCCACGGCTGCGGCAGCGGAGCTCAGCCCAATGTCCGGAGATGGCAGGGGGCCAGAGGCTGCAGTACCAGACTCACCGACGACGGCGGTGGCAGGGGCCAGGAAACACGGTGTTTTATGAAAATATTTAGACAGGTTCGTGAGGAGTCGGCACACAGGAAAGGAATTCACACTGAGACAGACTGCTAGAATAAACTGTATCTTTTATTCCCCACAGAACACATCTCCTCTACACACAGAGAAATCATTGCATGTCACACATCTCCTTCACACAAGGATTAATGCATTTCATGTCATTTCATCAGCTCTTACCGGTGATACAGAGACTGGAGAGCCGGCAGTCTAGAAAGAGCGTTGATTTCTCAGCTGGACGTTTTGCGCAAAAAACTCACAGCAGACTCTAAAATGTCAGGAAAATCCCTGCTTTTTAAAGGGCAAAGTTACGTGCACAACAGAGTTAGCCACTCTCTGTTGTCAGGCAGCCTCCCCCTCCCGTCATAGAATCGCGTAGGGAGCGGGGAGGGCTAGTCCCCGCTCTCAGGTGATTCCCAAAACATACACGAACATCTGCTACATTTCACACACACACATATACACATGAGGAATAAAGGCGCCTTTGTTTCATAAGCATAGTTGGAAGGAGTAACAGCTGTAAGGAGTAACAGTTTCTTAGGTCATACTGTCCAGGTCATTGTGTACCTTAAGATAAATCCATCATGGGAAGAGAACTGGATTGTTAAAACATATTAAAAACAACTGAGAAACAAATCAGGGCACACATTAAAAATACATTTATATTACACACGGAGCAGACGACGTCGTTTGTTTCTACCATCACCGCTTTGCAGAGAGGGCACGCAAATGTATACCACCGTGCCATTTCAAGCGCTCGGGAAATGCCAAGACTGGGGGTCAGTAGCAGCTGCGGCCCTCGGAGAGGAGAACAAGCTGCTCTACTTGAGGGATGCGCGTTCGGGGAGGCATTTCCTCGTGGACACAGGCTCCCAGCTGAGTTTCATCACACCTTCCTCCGCTGACTGGCTGGCGCCTTCCAGTGGTCCCGGGGTGTCAGCAGCGAACGGCTCGGCGATTAAGACCTTCGGTGAGAGGACTCTGCTTCTGTCTTTACACAGCCGTACATTCGAATGGACTTTCGTCATAGCTGCAGTCAATTTCAACATGAGAGGGGCTGATTTTTTGTGCTCACATGGGTTGTTGGTTGATCTTGCTAACAGACGCCTGGTTAATGCACTCTCTTTTTATTCTATTCCCTGTACAGCTTGAGTGGCCCCGCCAACAGCACAAGCCAACGTCACAGCTGCAAGTGGTAAGTTCCACACACTCCTCACTCTGTTCCCAGCACTCACGGTCCCAACATTTTCGGCGACCGTGGCTAAACACGGGGTGGAACATTTTATTACTACCACCGTACCGCCCGTTTTTGCAAAAACTCGGCGCTCTGGTCTGGACTCAACAGGGTTAAGGCTGGAGAACAGGGTGCTGCAAGACGGTATGCCCCCCCTAATCTGCGATGTCTCCACTGGGCGAGCGCGTCCTGTGGTACCGGCCGCGTGGCGCCGCCGCATTTTTGACTCGATCCATTCTCTGGCGCACCCGGGAGTGCGTGCGTCGGTCAAAATGGTGGGAGAGAAATTTGTATGGCCGAGCCTGCGCAAACAAGTTAGAGAGTGGGCGGCAGCCTGCATGGCTTGTCAACAAGCCAAGGTACACAGGCACACGAGAGCTCCCTTGGAGCCGTTTCACATTCCGGCTAAGAGGTTTGATCATGTTCACGTGGACCTCGTAGGCCCCCTCCCGCCCTCACAGGGGTGCACACATCTTCTGACAATGGTTGACCGCACCACACGCTGGCCGGAAGTGGTCCCACTGTCGTCAACCACAGCCGAGGAGGTGGCGCGCGCGTTTTTAACGGCATGGGTAGCGCGTTTTGGAGTCCCGTCAGACATTACGTCCGACAGAGGCCCTCAATTTGTTTCCGAACTTTGGTCAGCGATGGCCCGCAGCCTGGGGGCAACGATCCACCGCACGACCGCGTACAATCCGCTGGCTAACGGGTTATGCGAACATTTTCACAGGTCATTGAAGGCGGCCCTCAGAGCGTCGCTTACGGATGCAAATTGGGTGGACAGGCTACCATGGGTTTTATTGGGGTTGCATTCTGCACCTAAAGAGGATTTAGAAGCCTCCCCAGCTGAGCTAGTTTTCGCACAGCCACTTCGGCTGCCCGGGGAATTTCTCCCAGATAATCCGGCGCCAGAGTGCTCCCCAGCTCAGCGGTTACAGAGTAGCACGGACTCGAGCACGCTACCTGGCCCCGTTCACCACAGTTTTCCGCACATTTTTGTGCCTAAGGCTTTAAGAAATGCGGAGTTTGTTTCTGTCAGATACGATGCCCATCGCCCACCGTTACGACCACCTTATGATGGACCATATAGAGTGCTGGAAACAGGGGATAAGCATTTTTTTCTAGATTTGGGGGGCAGAAAGGAAATGATTGGCATAAACAGGCTCAAACCCACTTTTGTGGTGGCTGACGAAGGTGTGCAGTTGGCTAAGGCTCCTCGGCGTGGCAGACCCCCTAGAGAGCATTCCCCAGAACACCCACAGAGATTGACTAACAGTTCTCATCCTCAGACAGCAGCTCCCCAGCAGGAGGGCGCCGCGGAGGTGGTAAAACCTGCTTACAGTAGATACGGGAGAAGACTGCGGCCCAAGCAGCATGTGGACTGATGTGTAGTGATTTTATTATGACATGCAGACTGTTATTACGTTGTTCCATCTTAGACGTTTGGGGGGGGGTCATGTGGGACACATATGTGGGTTTCATATGCTTCACATGTATATTACTGTATGCTTATTGTATGCTTCACGTCTCAGAGGAACAAAAGGACTAAACCTCCTAGGAGATAACAGGAGGATGTGAAATGCGGCCTTTTGTATGCAAAGAGATGACCTTCAGGGATTTCCTGACCACCAGTGACTTTAGGTGGAGGTGAGAAGACCTGGAAGAAGACGCATTGTGACTTGGGATTAAAAGACAATGTGACTGTGTGCTTTGATGTCCTGGGGTATAAAAGGGACAGATGTTGGGGATTCTTTCTCTTTCTATTTTTGATGATGTTGGAGAATGAAATAAACCTGACTTGTGAGATAAACTCAGCCTCGTTTTTTCCACATTCTCCACAATTTCATTGTTTTGCTCTCACAAGCGAATACTTAGGAGAAAACAAGCACGAATCAGCAGTTGGTACTAGCTAGCTACTAGCTAAAACTTGTTAGCCAGCACGCTCAAAAAAAGTGAGCTTACCACCAACAGGATAAATAAGTGACTAGATGCACATTATTACAAATCACTCACCATCGATGGTTCTCTCACGTTCGTCTTCAGCTTGTCCGTAGTCCGGTTCTATGCTGGGCTGCATCTGTATCGGTGCGGGTCGCTCCTCACTGTGGATCTGCCACTAAGCAGAGAAAACTCTGCACCTTTTCGTTGGACCACGGTGTAGATTTCCGCAAAACCTACAACGCTGTCTGTATTAATATCGCATTTACTCCGTGACCAAGTTAGTCCGTGAAATATTGCAAATGGCGGTCGTATAGATTCCACTGAAGACGGACGCTTTCGTGACGTTACGCCCTGACCAATCAGCGGCTCGCAGTCTGTTGACGTCACATCTCGGCTCGCTTCAGCACGGTTGTACCCTGGCCTCGAACAGGCACGAAAATAGCGCCTGTTAAACCATGCTGGGTACAGTGGAAAAGGCTAGAAAGCGAGTCGAGTAGAAGTGAGTAAGGCCAAAGCGATACTAATGGAAAAGGGCCATTATTAGGTATAGGGCCACACAGGGCCATGAAGGTTTGGATTTTTTTTTTCCCTTAACAATAAACACCTTCATTTAAAAATTGCATTTTGTGTTTACTTGTATTATCTTTGTCTAGTATTTAAATTTATTTGATTTAAAATATTATAAGTATATATAAGTATTTAAATGTATTTAAATTTGTTTGATGATCTTGTTACAGGTCCCAAGGTTGTGACCATGTAAACAGTTAGATTTGACTATATTGTCTCTGGAAACTGGAAAATAGCAGAAACAAGAATGAGGCAGAGATGTGACTTGCGTTTTCCTTCAGTGCTCTGATAGCAATTCTTTATTAAACATATTCTTCCCAAATTACCTGTTATTTATTTACAATACTATGCTATATGATGATTGTCCATTTGACATGAATATAGAGACAATGCCCTCAACACACTGACATGAATCACTATATCACTTTAAACTGTGACCACAAATATTTCTTTTTAGAAAATCTTTTCTTATTAAAACCCTACTGGTTAGTTTACAATAGGCACTTGAGGAAGAAATAAACATGAACTGAACAACAAATGAAATTGGTTATATAGTGTGTGTGTGTGTGTGTGTGTGTGTGTGTGTGTGTGTTTGTGTTGAAATGCACCAGGAAATATGTAAAGTCACTTAATCAAATAAAATAT
Source organism: Pholidichthys leucotaenia (assembly GCA_020510985.1). NCBI lineage: Eukaryota > Metazoa > Chordata > Actinopteri > Cichliformes > Pholidichthyidae > Pholidichthys > Pholidichthys leucotaenia. The sequence goes on from CM035842.1 coordinate 267,435,074, forward strand.
ATAAAGTCACTTAATAACCAAAGTACAGTACATCTTCCAGGCACCGTATGGCGACAGGAACACTTAAAGGGTGGTCAAGGCCCTCCCCCCAGTGCTCAAGAGTGGTAAAAAAATTTTGTCAATAAAATAGTTCAGATTTCCAAGGCTATAACTTGAAAGTTGCAAGAGATCATGGCTCACTGTCAATTAGAAAGATGTAGAATATGATCCAAAGTTTCAGATAGGAATAAATTTATGCATCTAATTTGCATAATGTCGCGGAAGCTATATAAATTACATAATTCAGCCAAAAGTGGACTTTGGACACATTTACACAAAAAAATGGTCCTTTTTATTACGCCGATTTGTCTACAGGGGTATGTTTTTATGTAATCTTCAAAGTATATGAACCAGAAAATCAATAAAATGTCTAAAAAACATATATTTCTTTTATCTGTTGCCGGGTGGAGGGGCTCGCTCACCCACGTGACCAGTCTGTTTTCGTCCATCGTTGCCGATGTTTCGCATTTACTTAATAATTTACACCCGCTTCCACATCTACAAACTCTTATGATTATCCCATGTGAATTTTGTGTGTATTATGCGGCTACTTGCCCTGTTTCATGCAGTTTCAGTCATCATGGCTGCCGTGATGACCGATCATGAAGGCATCCACATTGGTGTTGTGAGCTCAAAACGGAAAAAGGAAGAATAATAATGAGGATTTCTTCTTCTTTGCTGTATTCCATGTCAGCCATGATTCCTTCGGCGCATGTCTGCCACCTTCTAAACTGTCAGATCAATACGGATTAGTACAAATTCTCAGTATAGCTGGGGGACGTCAATAAATTGACCGGTGCAGTTGCTACGCTGTGCCACTGGGGGCACGTGACCCATCCATTTAATCTGGGCAGTTAAAGGGTTAAGACAACTTAAAACCATACTATTGTAACAGAGTCGAAAATGCACCTTAAACATTCCTTTTCTCAGTCATGTTTTCCCTTATATTATTGTGAATTTTATTTACTTGAGTGCTTTTATTTTGGCGGTACACTGCCCACATCCACTTTTCCTATACCTCCGAGGCTCCGGTAGTTCCTCCTTTCCCCCACAGTACCGCGTTGCTTTGCTGGGGGTAAGTCGTGCTTGAAACGTTGCTGGCATTAAATGACTGTTTTGTTCATCAGTTTTATCATTTAAACTGCAACCTTGGTTTGTAATTGTTCCTTGTTAATTTGACATGCTACTGTAGTATATTTTTCATTGTTTATATTGTAAATAAGAGTTTTATGGATGTTTTCGGCACACCTTAGAAGTCCACTAGTCGCCATTTTAGAATTGCGCGCCAATATAAGCTCTATGGTGACTCTGGCAGCTTGTGCCGTTGTGTGACTTATATCTTTGTAAATGTAGGAGCCTGTGTGGGATCGAGGTACAGACGAAGAGTGATGTGTATTGTTTTATTTCTCCAACAGGTATGTCTGTTTTTGGTAAATTTTCTCATTTGTAATGTGATTTATTTTATGTATTGTGAAATTATTTTAGAGCTCCCTTTCCCAGACAGTACCGCTTTGCTTTGCTGGGGGAGCCTGTGTGGGATCGAGGTACAGACGAAGAGTGATGTGTATAGTTTTATTTCTCCAACAGGAGCAAATAAATTGTGGGAAACATCAGTCTGGTGTCATCGTGATCCATATGCTGCCCACACGTATACACTAGTGTCCCCGATCATAGCCGTTTAAGGGTACCCAAAAAGGGGACCCGTTACACTGGTGACGTGACCCTTGGATCTTCAGATCAGCTCGACGCCGGTCACCGTGGATGCTGCATTACCCACTTAGGTCTACGCTGGGACGTACACTACCGTTCAAAAGTTTGGGGTCACTTAGAAATTTCCCTATTTTTGAAAGAAAAACACTGTTTTTTTTCAATGAAGATAACTTTAAACTAATCAGTAATACACTCTATACATTGCTAATGGGGTAAATGACTATTCTAGCTGCAAATGTATGGTTTTTGGTGCAATATCTACATAGGTGTATAGAGGCCCATTTCCAGCAGCTATCACTCCAGTGTTCTAATGGTACAGTGTGTTTGCTCATTGCGTTAGAAGGCTAATGGATGATTAGAAAACCCTTGTGCAATCATGTTAGCACAGCTGAAAACAGTTTAGCTGGTTAGAGAAGCTATAAAACTGACCTTCCTTTGAGCAAGTTGAGTATCTGGAGCATCACATTTGTGGGGTCGATTAAACGCTCAAAATGGCCAGAAAAAGAGAACTTTCATGTGAAACTCGACAGTCTATTCTTGGTCTTAGAAATGAAGGCTATTCCATGTGAGAAATTGCCAAGAAACTGAAGATTTCCTAGAACGGTGTGTACTACTCCCTTCAGAGAACAGCACAAACTGTCTCTAACCAGAGTAGAAAGAGAAGTGGGAGGCCCCGCTGCACAACTGAGCAAGAAGATAAGTACATTAGAGTGTCTAGTTTGAGAAATAGACGCCTCATAGGTCCTCAACTGGCAGCTTCATTAAATAGTACCCGCAAAACGCCAGTGTCAACATCTACAGTGAAGAGGCGACTCCGGGATGCTGGCCTTCAGCGCAGAGTGGCAGAGAAAAAGCCATATCTGACACTGGCCAATAAAAGAAAAGGATTAATATGGGCAAAAGAACACAGACATTGGACAGAGGAAGATTGGAAAAAAGTGTTATGGATGGACGAATCGAAGTTTGAGGTGTTTGGATCACACAGAAGAACATTTGTGAGACGCAGAACAACTGAAAAGATGCTGGAAGAGTGCCTGACACCATCTGTCAAGCAAGGTGGAGGTAACGCGATGGTCTGGGGTTGCTTTGGTGCTGGTAAGGTGGGAGATTTGTTCAGGGTAAAAGGGATTTTGAATAAGGAAGGCTATCACTCCATTTTGCAACGCCATGCCATACCCTATGGACAGTGCTTGATTGGAGCCAATTTCATCCTACAACAGGACAATGACCCAAAGCACACCTCCAAATTGTGCAAGAACTATTTAGAGAAGAAGCAGGCAGCTGGTATTCTATCTGTAATGGAGTGGCCAGCGCAGTCACCAGATCTAAACACCATTGAGCTGTTGTGGGAGCAGCTTGACCGTATGGTACGCAAGAAGTGCCCATCTAGCCAATCCAACTTGTGGGAGGGGCTTCTAGAAGCGTGGGGTGAAATTTCTCCAGATTACCTCAACAAATTAACAGCTAGAATGCCAAAGGTCTGCAATGCTGTAATTGCTGCAAATGGAGGATTCTTTGACGAAAGCAAAGTTTGAAGGAAAAAATTATTATTTCAAATACAAATCATTATTTCTAACCTTGTCAATGTCTTGACTATATTTTCTATTCATTTTACAACTCATGGTGGTAAATAAAAGTGTGACTTTTCACGGAAAACACAAAATTGTCTGGGTGACCCCAAACTTTTGAACGGTAGTGTATATGTGGTCAGATATATAAAGGACTGTTGAGACACATTTTAACTGATTACCCACAGAACATTTATGGTATTTGAAGTCGTGGTAATAATTGTGATCCTGTACTGTTATTTATGTCACTTTACTTTGGAGTTATTCACAACGCAAGTACATTTCACTGTGTAAAGTAGTACTATCAACCAAAAAGACATGGATAATTACACAACACCTGTTTTGCCAAAAGGAAGAGGTGTTTGGCGCGGTGATATTGCTAATAGTAGAGATGTGGGACATTCCAAATTCATGAACAGTGGTGGGGATACAGGGTTAGGTCAGAGCCCAGGTTGTATTCCTGTTGGTGAGTTCATGGGTGAAGGTCCTCATGTTTCCACACCCTGCAGTAATGTTGATGCCATTGAACAAGTTACAGATATGGTAGGGCAGCTTGGTGCTCAAATTGGTGAGTCTATAGTTGCTAAGTTAATGTCTGCTGGTGTTGTGAATATGACCAATGACAACCAGACTTCTCCTACTGATCGAACTGCACATTGTGATGTTACCAAATATGACCCTCCACACGTGACTGTCCATGTTAAGTCAGACAGAGAACTACCCACATTTAGAGGTGACGGTACTGACAGATATTCAGTTCAGGACTGGATTGACTTGTCTAAGACTGACCTTAAGAAGAGAGAGATTCCTGTGTGTGAGCAAGCAGGAGAAATAATGAGTCATTTACTGGGCAAAGCCAGAGATGTTGTGAAAGTTGCCCTGCGTAGTGACCTGGAGCTAGATGCTAAAAAGAAACCTGAGATAATCTATGATGTTCTTCTCCATTACTTCTGTGATGCCTCCTCATGTCTTCCGCTCGCAGATTTTTATGCAACCCTGCCCAGGCACAGAGAAAATCCAGTGGACTACTGGATAAGGCTGAACAAAGCAGCAGACCTGGCTCTCGAGGGCCTGCGTAGACAAGGCAAGCAGACTGAGGACATGAGCAAAGAGGTTGCTATCATGTTCGTCAAAATTGTCCTGATCCTGATCTGTCTTGCACCTTGAAGTGGAAACCACCTCATGAATGGACCTCACGTGATGTTCAGTTGAGAATTGACGATTATCAGAGAGAGGTTAGAGCTAGTGCCAGGGCACCTGATGGTCCACAGCTAATGAGTCACACAGCCACTGTAACATTTGACAAACCCAGGTTGCCATCTTCAGCCATGACCATGCCAGAACAGTGCCACACCCCAGTCATTCCCTCTTCACTTCCTCAAACCCGACAGTTTACATGTCAGGGTCCCTCTCCATTCCCCATCTCTGCCCCTACCCCAAATCCCCTCAACTCAGATTGTGCTAGTGTGCCGGTTGTTGCTCAAAATTTCCAACAGTCAGAGGAGAGACTCCTTGGTCACATGGTTAACATATTTCAGGAAATATGTTAACCTGTCTGTGCAGGACGTGCACAGACAGTTCTCCAGACTGAACCCGCGCAAGGCCCCCGGGCCGGACGGTGTGTCTCCCTCCACCCTGAGACTCTGTGCGAAAGAGCTGGCTCCTGTCTTCGTTGACATTTTTAACACCTCCCTTAAGCAATGTCACGTGCCAACCTGCCTCAAATCCTCCACCATCATCCCTGTCCCCAAGAAGCCACGGATTACTGGACTTAACGACTACAGACCTGTAGCGCTCACCTCTGTAGTCATGAAGTCCTTTGAGCGCCTGGTCCTGTCTCACCTCAAGTCCATCACCACTCCCCTCCTGGACCCGCTGCATTTTGCCTACCGTGCCAACAGGTCTGTGGACGACGCAGTCAACCTGGCCCTCCACTCCATCCTGCAGCACCTGGACTCCCCGGGAACCTACGCCAGGATTCTGTTTGTGGACTTCAGCTCTGCATTCAACACCATCCGCCCCGCTCTGCTCCAGGACAAGCTGTCCCTGCTCGATGTGCCTGACTCCCTCTGCAGGTGGATCACCGACTTCCTGACGGACCGGAGGCAGCATGTGCGGCTGGGGAAGTCTGTCTCGGACTCTGCTAGCATCAGCATCGGATCACCCCAGGGCTGTGTACTTTCCCCCCTACTCTTCTCCCTTTATACCAACTCCTGCACCTCCTCCCACCAGTCTGTTAAGCTGATTAAGTTTGCGGACGACACCACCCTCATCGGGCTCATCTCCAACGGCGACAAGTCCGTCTACAGGAAAGAGGTGGCCCAGCTGGTGTCCTGGTGCAGCCACAACAACCTGCAGCTGAACGCTCTGAAGACAGCGGAGATGATTGTGGACTTCAGGAAAGTCACAACCCCCCTGCCCCCCCCTCACCATCACAGGCTCTCCCATCACCATTGCAGATTCCTTCTGCTTCTTGGGCACCACCATCACCCGGGACCTCAAATGGGAGCCAACCATCAGCTCCCTCATCAGAAAGGCCCAGCAGAGGATGTTCTTTCTGCGGCAGCTGAGGAAGCTCAAGCTACCCACCAAGATGTTAGTGCAGTTCTACACGGCCATCATCGAGTCCATTCTCACCTCCTCCATAACTGTGTGGTATGCAGGAGCCACTGCCAGGGACAGACTAAGGCTGCAGCGCGTCGTGCGCACTGCTGAGAAGGTGATCGGCTGCAAGCTCCCATCTCTCCAGGACCTGTACATCTCCAGGACCCGGAGGCGTGCTGGCCGGATCATAGCCGATCCTTCACACCCTAGTCACGTACTGTTTGCCCCCCTCCCCTCAGGTAGAAGACTTCGGTCCATTCGGACTAAAACCTCCCGGCACATGAATAGCTTTTTCCCCTCTGCCATCAGACTGCTGAACATTAAGTGACTTATTGACTCTCGTGCACTATGTACAAAAGCGCTATATAAGTGCAGGTTAGTTAGTTAGTTAGTACAGCAGCTCAACCAGACTCATGACATTCATCACTGTTTTTCTGTTGCATTATCAACTGCACTGTGGTACCCCATATTATCTGCTACTTGCCAATTTATTTAAAACTGCCTTGACTAGTCCTCTCGGCGCCACACGAGTCGGCTGCCTTTTGCAACAGCGGCTCGATTCCGAGTCTTTTTCCCTTCCTCTCTCTTTTGATCCGTCTTTTTTTTTCACCCCACTTATATCACGGACACACAGATCGTCCTAAATGTCTCCTGAGCCGGTGGACGGAGCCACTGTCTATAGCAGGATACGATACAGCAGAGAACAGCTGCTAGCATTCAACCGCCACCCGGTCCCATTGGAAAAACTCGACATACCGAGTGAACTGAGGCGAAAACGCCGCGGCTGCCGGGCTGGAGTAAGGCGGAGGACAAAAAATATAAGGTACAGACCCTCCCTTCCATCTGTTGTCATGGGAAATGTACGGTCGATACTGGGAAAGTTAGATGAGCTAGCGGCTATCTCCCGTTATGATAGCACATACCGGGAGTGCTCTCTCCTTTTGTTTACTGAGACGTGGCTAACTGAACTAGCAGCAGATGCTAACATTGAGCTGGAGGGTTTTCACATGATACGAGCTGACCGAACACCAGACAGTGGCAAGGCTAGGGGCGGTGGAGTGATCATGTATGTTAACAACAACTGGTGCAGACCGGGACATATCACTGTTAAACAACGACACTGCAGCAAAGACATTGAGTTGCTAGCTGTTAGCATGAGGCCTACATATCTCCCGAGAGAACACTCACACGTGATCTGCATTGTTGTTTATGCAAATCCGACGGCGAACGCTGGGACAGCACGTGACGTCATCCATTCAGTAACCAGCAGGCTGCAGACAGAACACCCAGATGCTCTTCTCCTCATCTCAGGCGATTTCAACCATGTTTCACTGTCTCCCATTCTACCCACGTTCACCCAGTATGTCACATGCCACACTAGAGACAATAAAACACTGGATTTATTCTACGCAAACACTAAGGAGGCGTACACCTCATCACAACTACCCCCACTCGGGAGATCGGATCACAACTTGGTTCATCTCCGGCCGGTGTACAAACCCCTAGTGCACAGACAACCTCCGGCCATGCACACTGTGGAGTTATGGTCTGAGGAGACAATGGACACCCTAAAGGGCTGTTTTGAAGCCACCGCCTGGAAGCAGCTCTGCGATCCACATGGTGAGGACATCGATGGCCTCATTCACACCTTCACGGGCTACCTCAGCTTCTGTGTGGACAAATCCGTTCCCACCAAGACCATACGGCGTCACTCAAACAACAAACCCTGGATCAACCCTGAGATAAAAACACTTCTGAGAGAGAAGAAGAGGATCTTCAGGTCGGGGAACAGGGAGATGCTGAAGTCCGTACAGAGGGAGCTGAGGAGAAAGATCAGAGAAGGCAAGGACAGCTTCAGGAAGACGATGGAGGACAAGCTGCAACAGAGCGACATCAGCGGGGTCTGGAGAAACCTCAAAACCATCTCGGGGCTCCAGAATACCTCCCCCCAGGCCACAGGGGGCAGGGAGTGGGCGAACAACCTGAATCTGTTTTTCAATAGATTTGACCAACCGCCCTCCCCCCTGACTGCACAACAACCACTGCTGCCTCTAAAGAAATCAAGTCCTGCTGCCCACTCCCCACTCTACCAACACCCCCCCACTCCCAACACACAGCCCCCCATCCTGACCCTGACCAGGACCCAGGTGAGGACGGAGCTGAGGAAGATCAAGGCGAGGAAGGCGCCGGGACCGGACGGCATCAGCGCAAAGCTCCTCAAGTCCTGTGCAGACCAGCTGTGTGGGATTGTGACGTATATCTTCAACATGAGCCTGAAACTGGGGAGGGTACCACAGCTGTGGAAAACATCTTGTGTGGTACCTGTACCAAAAACTTCCCACCCCAAAGACCTGAACAGCTACAGACCGGTGGCCTTGACGTCCCACTTGATGAAGACCCTGGAGAGACTGCTCCTTGCTCACCTCCGCCCCCTGGTGGAACCAGCGATGGATCCACTCCAGTTCGCCTACCAGCATGGCATTGGGGTGGAGGATGCGGTGATCTTCCTCCTTCACCGTTCTCTGTCCCACCTGGAGAAGCCCGGGAATATGGTGAGGATCATGTTCTTTGACTTCTCCAGTGCTTTCAACACCATCCAACCGATGATCCTGAAGGACAAGCTGCTGCGCACAGGGGTGGACCAGCACCTGTCATCATGGATCCTGGACTACCTCACGAACCGGCCTCAGTTTGTGAGAACCCGGGACTGTGTGTCCGACACGATCATCAGTAGCACGGGGGCCCCCCAGGGAACGGTGCTGGCTCCCTTCCTGTTCACTCTTTATACTGCGGACTTCTCACACAACACAACACACTGCCATCTACAGAAGTTCTCTGATGACTCTGCGATCGTTGGCCTCATCTCCAATGGAGATGAAGCTGAGTACAGAGGGCTTATCCAGGACTTCGTGGACTGGTGCCATCGGAACTGCCTCCAGATCAACGCGAGGAAAACTAAGGAGCTGGTGGTGGACTGCCGCAGGCATGGGCAGCCCCTCACAGTACCAGTAAATATACAGGGAACAGACATCGAGATGGTGACATCCTATAAGTACCTGGGTATTCATCTGAACAATAAACTAGACTGGTCACACAATACTGATGCACTCTACAAGAAGGGACAGCGCAGGCTGTTCCTGCTGAGGAGACTCAGGTCTTTTGGTGTACAAGGGGCGCTGCTGAAGTCATTCTATGACACGGTGGTGGCATCAGCCATCACTTTTGGAGTGGTCTGCTGGGGCAGTGGCATTACTGCAGCCGATAGGAAGAGACTGAACAAACTGATTAAGAAAGCTAGCTCTGTCCTGGGGCAGCGCCTTGATCCGATGGAGGAGATAGGAGAGAGAAGGACGGTGGCTAAACTGTCATCTCTGCTGGAGTCCGAGTTCCACCCTATGCAGGACATACTGAATGCACTGAGGAGCTCATTTAGCAGCAGACTACATCATCCCAGGTGCACAACCGAGAGGTTTCGTAGGTCCTTCCTACCAACGGCTGTCAGACTGTACAACCTAAGCAGGGCTGCTCGCAGAGATAGCAAAAAGACGTAACAAACTAATAGTTTTTTGAATGCAAAAGATGCAATAGACTTACACAATGGTCCTCTCCGGCATACAACTAGGAACATACCGGTCGCTATGGAGGGTGAGAATATGTATGGGCACATAATCATACCATGTAGGATAACTAAGTAGACGGTTATGCTGTTTCATTCCATCTAGCAACAATGCTCTGCACTGTGTGTGTTTATATATTTGCATATTTATTCCATCTAGCTACAATGCTCCGTACTGTGGGTGTTTATATATTTATATATCTACATATTATTCCATCTAGCTACATTGCTCCGCACTGTGTGTGTTTATATACTTGCATATTTATTCCACCTAGCTGCAATGCTCCGTACTGTGGGTGTTTATATATTTACATATTTATTCCATCTAGCTACAATGCTCTGCACTGTGTGTTCATATATTCATATATTTATTCCATCCAGCTACAATGCTCTGCACTGTGTGTCTGTGTGTGTGTGTATATATATATATTTTATAGTAATACGTACATATGTTTATTAGCTGCTCTTGCTTGCTTGTTTTTTTTTTTTGTTTTTTGTTTTTTTTCTTGCCTTCTGATTGTTGCTCTGAGTGTTGCTATCCCTGTGCTGTTGCAATCCTGGAATTTCCCTGTTGTGGGACTAATAAAGGCTTATCTTATCTTATCTTATCTTAGTATTACTCATTATTACTATTATTATTATTATTACTTATTTTTCTACACTTATTGCACGTTTTTAGTCCTTTAGTTTTAGTTTCTCTTTATCTCATCATGTTTTTAATGTTGCAGCATGGCACAGAGACAAATTCCTAGTTTGTGTACTACATGAACAATGGCAATAAATCTGATTCTGATTCTGAAATGATGGAGAAGCTGCAGCAGTGTACAATTCCTCACCCGACTGAGAGCAACAGATTTAAATGTGCCCCTCATCAGAGACGCCCCAGAGAAGCAACTTGTAAGGTCTGTAATGACACACGTCACTCCACCATTTCACATTGCATGTCTGAGAAACTGTGTTTTACCTGTCTTTCCACTGGTCATACCAGACTGGCCTGTCCCAACAACAACTGTCAGCCTCCTTCTCTGTCTCAAGGAAAACTAACTGACCTGTACTTGGAGGGAGGCAGTGCAGGTCTCAACTCAAGCTCCCACTGCAGTGACACATCTGATGCTGAGTCGATTCTTGCATTGGTGAGAAGCTCATGCGATGATGTAGTTGTTGTGTATCAGAACATTCACATTATTGGCAATAGTTCCAGCCTTTTCTACACGCCAGTGGCTTTTGGTGGTGCAGTGATAATTGATAGCATGCTGGACAGTGGCTCTATGGCCTGCAGTATCAACGAGGATGCAGAGAAGAAACTGAGAACTGCTGGAGTGATAACAAATGAGAACCAGATTGATGTGAATGTGATGCTGGTTGGGTGTGGTGGACAGCGTGTCAGGAAAAAGAATGCTTTTGACATTGTGATGGAGGTGTATGGTTGTAAAATGCTAGTCCCCACTCTGGTTGTCTGTGGTCAGCATGATGAGTTGATTATTGGTACCAATATCATAAAGCACATCCTAATCCATTTAAAACAATGCAAGTCCTATTGAAAAACAGTGTCTGGCCCCTGCCCAACTGCAGAACCAGAAGCTGAGCAGTTCCTGTCTATGCTCACTGGTTTGAACCCCTGGAAAGGAAATGACATTCCTGACAAAGTTGGTACTGTCAGATGTAACTCAGCCACCTGCCTTGAACCTGGGCGTGAGTACCTTGTTTGAGGTAAATTGCCTAAAGACACTGTTGTATCTCCAGGCAGTAGTCATGACAGAGCCCACATCTTCTCGTTCAGCTCCTAGGGGTGTCCTAGTTGCTAAGATTGTAACTCCTATGTGGGGTGACAGGTGGGTCCCGCTCAAACTCATCAACACGTCCAACAAGCCTGTGTTGTTACGGCGCAATGCAAAGCTAGCTGACGTCTACACATGTGTAGCCCTTGAAGACATGGATGCAGCTGAGCAGTCTAGTGTACCAGTGACCTGCTACACACAGTCTACAACGGCATGTGATGCCGGTATGGAGTCTGTAAAAGAAAAACTCAAGTCAGTGGGGCTTTGTGACATAGACATTAATTCATGCCAAGTGTCAGAGGACTGCAAAAAGAGAATGGCTGACTTGGTACTTCAGTACGAGGATGTCTTCTCACGCCACCACCTAGACTGCGGAGAAGCTAAGGGCTTTGTACACCGCATACATTTATCTGATAATAAACCATTCAGACTCCCATACAGGCATGTACCCCCTAGTCAGTATCAGAAATTAAGCCAGGTGCTGAATGAAATGGAGGAAAAAGACATTATCAGGAAATCAACTAGCGAGTATGCATCTCCTTTGGTTCTTGTGTGGAAAAAGAATGGCGACCTCCGCATCTGCACGGATTTTCGCTGGCTGAATAAGAGGACTCTGAAAGACGCTCACCCTCTCCCTCACCAAGCAGATTGTCTGACAGCACTGGGAGGTAACTGCCTCTTCAGCACAGTGGATTTAACGTCCGGCTTCTACAACATGCCGCTGCATGAGGATGACAGGAAGTATTCTGCTTTTACCACTCCGATGGGCTTATATGAGTACAATCGCCTGCCCCAGGGATTATGCAATAGTCCTGCTAGTTTTATGCGCGTGATGACTGCCATTTTTGGTGACCAGAATTACTTGACTTTGTTGTGCTATTTGGATGATCTGCTGATTTTTGCATCTGATGAGGAGAGTGCATTGCAGCGCCTTGAGATGGTGTTCAGCAGGCTGCGTAGGCACAACTTGAAGTTGGCACCCAAAAAGTGTTTTTTCCTCAGGAGATCTGTGAGGTTTCTTGGTCATGTAATTGATGAGAATGGTGTTTCAACCGACCCAAGTAAGGTTGAAAACATCGCAAAAATGACTTGTGCTGACCTTATGGACACTGATGGTGTGACACCGTCCCAAAAAAGACTTAGATCCTTCTTAGGGATGGTTAATTACTATCAGCATTTTGTGCCAGGATATTCTGCCATTGCCAAGCCATTGTTCAGCCTGTTGAAAGGTGGAAAATTTAAAGGCAGATGTAAGAAAACCAAGATGGCTTGCAGAAAGCTTTGTGCTTCTGACTGGACCCAAGAGCACATACATGCCTTTGAAAGTCTCAAATCTGCACTTGTTAATACTGTGGTCTTGGCTCATCCTAACTTTGATCATCCCTTCATGCTTTCAACTGATGCATCTCTGGATGGGATAGGTGCCAATCTGTCCCAAGTCCAGGAAGGTGAGAGTCATGCCAGACCTATTGCTTTTGCCAGTAAGTCACTGACACAGTCTCAGAAAAACTATCCAGTGCACCGACCCCAAGTTTTGTTTTTTTTTTTAGCCAAAGTCAAATTCCTTGTATGTGTTGTGCATACTTGGCCAATAAAGCTGATTCTGATTCTGACTGGAATTTCTGGCTTTGAAATGGTCCATCACTGACAAGTTTAGTCATTGGCTAAAGGGTCACAAATTCGCTGTTTGGACTGACAACAATCCTTTGACTCACATATTGACAAAGCCCAAGTTAGACTGTTGTGAGCAACGCTGGGTAGCCAAGTTGGCTGCGTATGACTTTGACATAAAGTATGTTCCAGGGCGGCAGAACATTGTGGCTGATGCATTAAGCCGTGTGCCTTTTGTCAGGGAAAATATTGGTCACAGACTGTTCAATGAGCCATATGTGAAACTCCTCAGTGAAGTCAAAAATGTGTCTACTGCCTCTGTTCAGGATGCTTTTCGTTCATCCAGTGGTCACGTGGATGCGATGTGTGACAATGCTCATACTTCCCGGGTACACACTCAGATTGTGAATTCAGAAGAAGTGTCTGCTGTGATGCAGTCACACATTGAGTGGGATGCTGGTCCGAGGGCCCGGGCAATTGAAGCCTTGCAGTTTTTGCCCCAGTTAGTCCCACCAGGTCAAGACCCGTTGCCTGCCTATTCTGAAAAGGATTTGCATGACAAACAGTTGGAGGATGGAACTCTTTCTCACGTCCTGTTTTATGTTGAAAGACATCGGAGACCCTCAAGGAGCAAAAGGGTGAAAGAATCATTTTCAGTGATTAAATATCTGAAACACTGGGATAAGCTATCTGTGAGCAATGGTGTTCTGTACAGAGTTTCAAGAGACCAGAGAACCAAGTCCAAACGGCTTCAGTATGTTGTCCCAGACTCACTTAAGGATGAGGTCTTGAAAGGCGTGCGTGATGATGCTGGTCATCAAGCCCAGTCACGAACCCTCAGTTTATCCAGACAGAGATTTTTCTGGCTGACCCTTGAGAGAGATGTTAGAGACCATGTCAGACACTGCCAGCGTTGTGTCCTCAGCAAGTCAGCTGAACCTGAGGGACGAGCTCCCTTAGAGAGCATCTTGTCATCTAGACCGCTGGAGCTGGTCTGCATTGACTTTTGGTCAGCTGAAGACTCTAGGAACAAGTCTGTTGATGTCCTAGTGATAACAGATCACTTTACCAGGATGGCTCAGACCTTTCCTTGTAAGGATCAAACAGCTAAGCAAGTGGCAAATGTTCTGTGGAACAAGTACTTTTGTGTCTTCGGATTCCCAGAAAGAATCCACAGTGACCAAGGTCCTAATTTTGAAAGTCAATTAATCAGTGAACTCCTCAAAGTGTCCGGTGTCAGGAAATCTCACACTACCCCTTACCACCCAATGGGAAATGGGAGTGTTGAATGGTTTAACAGGACACTGGGTGGGATGATTCGTGCACTGTCCCCTGAGGTGAAAGCTAACTGGCCACAACGGTTGCAGACTTTGACATTTATGTACAATTGTACAGCCCATGAGACGACTGGCTTTCCTCCTTTTTACCTCATGTATGGCCGTGTGCCCCGTTTGCCAGTGGATGTCATGTTTCGTTCTGTTCTTCGCGATGCTGATGTAACCAGTTATGACAAGTATGTGGCGACTCTCACCAGTGAGCTAAAAGAAGCAATGATGGTTGATCAGGACCGTGCTGCTAAGGAGCAACACAGACATGCTAATCTCTACAACAGGAAAGTGACAGGATGCAAGATTGAGATTGGTGACAGGGTGCTTTTGGCCAACAGAAAGGAGAGAGGCAAAAAGAAAACTGCTGATAAGTGGGAATCAACTGTTTACACTGTAATGGATGTGAACCTGCAGACCCATACATACAGAATTTGTGACACTCTTACTGGACGGACAAAAGTGGTCCACAGGAATTTGTTGATGCTGGTAAATTTTCTTCCTGTGGTGGATGTGTGCAATGTGTCCAACCATGGTTCATCCACCTTACTTCCAGAAACCTTAGCTACAGACATTGGTGATGAGGGAGATACATCTGTGGACCTCTTCGAGGGAGAGAGTGAGGCTGGTACAGGTGATCCGTCTTCATGTGGAGAAACACATGAACCATTAGTTGATCCAGAACCTGTTGACTCTGAAAGGAGAACTGTTGAGTGGCTCACACAGCTCACTGAACCATCTGTGTCACAGGTAGACGTTTCTGATGTGACAAGTGTGTCCTCTGACCCCCAGAACTCTTCAGTTGCACCTGTTGCTCAAGGTGTAGATCATCCCATGTCCTCTGACTCTAGACCTGTGACTACAGCTGCTACTGATACTCATGGTGGACAAACACTTGACAGTCAACTAGTTTCTGTTCCTGATTCCGAGAGACAGACAGACACTCCCCATGTTCGCTGTGCTGTTGACCAGACGTCACGTACACATTGTGATCGTCCCAATGCACAATCTCAAATCAGGACAAGATTTGGTCGCCTGATTAGACCTGTAAATAGACTTGTGCAGACAATGTCCAGGCAAGATGTGATGCAGGACAAGTTCAATGTTAAGGCTGTTTGTAGGTCTGTGTTTCAGACCCTGACTGACTAATTGCTACATGAGTGGACTATCCTTTTGTGGACTTGACCTTGAATTTTAGTGATCAGCTATTTTATTTTATTTTATTATACATGAGCTTTTACTACACTAATAGTTGGGGTTTTTGGTGGGGTGTACAAGGCACTCCATTACCAGTGGTTGGGTTGAGAGATAAGCGCTGCTCTCATGCCACTTCGTCCTTGTGTGGGACACTCTTTCAGATGGTGTTCTTTAACGAACCCCAGGTGTTTTGTATATTGTCATGGGTTCTGTGTAGCTGTGGCTCAAGTTTGATAAAATTCAGTGGGGTGGGTGTAACGGAGTCGAAAATGCACCTCAAACATTCCTTTTCTCAGTTATGTTTTCCTTTATATTATTGTGAATTTTATTTACTTGAGTGCTTTTATTTTGGCGGTACACTGCCCACATCCGCTCTTCCCGTACCTCCGAGGCTCCGGTAGTTCCTCCTTTCCCCCACAGTATCGCGTTGCTTTGCTGGGGGTAAGTCATGCTTAAAACGTTGCTGGCATTAAATGACTGTTTTGTTCATCAGTTTTATCATTTAAACTGCAACCTTGGTTTGTAATTGTTCCTTGTTAATTTGACATGCTACTGTAGTATATTTTTCATTGTTTATATTGTAAATAAGAGTTTTATGGATGTTTTCGGCACACCTTAGAAGTCCACTAGTCGCCATTTTAGAATTGCGCGCCAATATAAGCTCTATGGTGACTCTGGCAGCTTGTGCCGTTGTGTAACTCATATCTTTGTAAATGTACGAGCCTGTGTGGGATCGAGGTACAGACGAAGAGTGATGTGTATTGTTTTATTTCTCCAACAGGTATGTCTGTTTTTGGTAAATTTTCTCATTTGTAATGTGATTTATTTTATGTATTGTGAAATTATTTTAGAGCTCCCTTTCCCAGACAGTACCGCGTTACTTTGCTGGGAGAGCCTGTGTGGGATCGAGGTACAGACAAAGAGTGATGTGTATTGTTTTATTTCTCCAACAGGAGTAAATAAATTGTGGGAAACATCAGTCTGGTGTCATCGTGATCCATATGCCGCCCACACGTATACACTAGTGTCCCCGATCACAGCCGTTTAAGGGTGCCCAAAAAGGGGACCCGTTACACTATACCTCAAAAGTGTAAACTTAATCCTGAAGCTAACTGGACCTGGCTAAACCAAAGGTGCGTCCCAAAGCTAATCATGTAGCCACAGTTAGCTTGTTAGCATCGCAACTATTACCACAGCTCTGAACGTAAAGTACTCTTTCAATTTTGACAGCGGTTTCTAACATTACAACATGATCTACTTGCTCAGAACCCCACACATTTTGTCAGCATATAAACTAATGTGACTGGAAGTACTTTTGCACTTTACAAACCTGGAAAATAGCAGAAACAAGAATGAGGCAGAGACGTGACTTGTGTTTTCCTTCAGTGCTCTGATAGCAATGAAGGTAAAAAGGCCGTTACACCAAAGCACTGCTGCTGCTGTCACTGCCTTATACTGCCCCCTACTGTTCTGGAAAAAGAAGGCTGATTTAACTGTGTTAATGGGTCTCCATACATTGCAAGTAGATATGGGCATAGGAATAAAACATAAGAAAATTAAATTAATTTTAAAAAAACCAAAACAAAACCTAAATCATCATACCCCACTTGTGACCACACAGTAGTGGGTGTCACAATCTGAAACATTTCAGTGTGATAAACAAACAAAAAAATGAGAAATCAGGAAGGGGTCAAACACTTTTTTCACACCACTGTATATACATGGACAATAGGTTTGTCATAATTTGGTTCTGCCACAGTAATTATATTGAAAAGTTGAAAACTGCTCTCTGTCAGTAAGTATTGGGATTGTCAAAGAAAACGGAGGAAGGGGATATTACACTCATCTCAGTGTTCTTGTTGTCATAAGACGTCACGTCATCAGGTCACATTTTCATGCACTGGTTCCTCTTTGCCATGACTGGAGCATAATGAGAGCTCAGCCAACTTGCTCCAGGAATAGATGGCACCTGAAGCACTTGCTGCTGTTCCAACCGGAGTCCACAGAAGTGAACAGGACATAGGCATTGTAGCATGATCTGTCTGTCATATCGTAGCGCAGGCACATGGGCCACCTGCATGTTTGCCAACTACAGGAGTAGGTACCACAAACTTGCAAAAGAAAGAAACGATAAATAACAATGACATGAATAAATTCATACAAATTGTTCTTACTATTTTGATAAATACAAATATACAGAACAAAATTAAGTAAATAGTCCATGTGTGAGAGATTTAACATAAAGTAAAACACCCAAAATAAGACACCCTCCCAAAATAATTTTTTGATTGTTTGTGTGTGCAGATTGTAATTGGTTTCCAGTCAAGTATATGTATATTGTTGCACCGATCACCCACAAGGTGGCGCTGAGGACAATGGGCCTTGCCACAGGGAATTGTGGGAGTTTTAGTAGGAAAGTGAAGTCGACGTGTAAAAACAAGCGCAGTACAGAAGACAATGTCAAAGTGTAACATATGAAAAAGTCCTTCGTTAAAGGAGGGAGGAGCCCATAAACTGTGTACAGAGTGCATTATTCAGCCGTGAAACAAAAATGGTGTCAGAAGTGGGATAAGCTGTGCCATGAAAAGAAAAAAAGTAAGTGGAAGAAGTTAGCCCGGACAAACGTAACATGAAGCTAGAGGTAATGCAGGCTCGGCTAAGCGAGGCCTTGATGCAGTTAAATAGAATAGAATTCCTTTATTGTCATTATACAATGAAGCATAACGAAATTTGGATGCATCTTTCCATGACAATTTAAAAAGAAGTATAAAAAGACAGGAATAAATAGCATTAAAAGAGATAAAAACAAACAAAACTTGCTTTACATAGTACAACCTGTGCAATGCAACATACAACAACGAGAGGGTCCTAAGGACTATTTAAAATGTGGATTGCACTTGGAATGAAGCTGTCCCTCAGTCTTGTTATACAAGCCTAAAATGCTCTAAAACGTTTACCAGAGTGCAACAGTTCAAAATGTTTATGGAATGGATGTGTGGAGTCTTTACAAATAGACCTCACTTTCCTGAAACAGAGTGTGGTAAATGTCCTCCAGTTCTGGGAGCTGCAATCCAATGATTCTCTCTGCTCTTCCCACCACACACCAAAGTACTTTCCGCTCAGCTGTAGTTCAACTGTGGAACCACATGCAGATGCAGTATGTAAGGATGCTCTCTGTAGTGCAGTGGGAGTAGGAGAGCAGGACATGCTGAGAAAGGCCAGATTTTTTCAGCAATCTCAAAAAAAAAAGAGAGACACTGTTTGGCTTTCTTCAGCAGAGCATTGATGTTAGACGCCCACGTGAGATTGTCCGAGATGTAGGTTCCCAAGAACTCAAAGGATCAAACTTGTTCCACACAATCGCTGTTAATAAAGATAGGAGGATGATCCTTGTCCTTAAAGCTGGATCAGCTCCAAGAGAGATGAAATGGCACGTGCTTATAAGATTAATAAGTAAAATGGCTGAAAAAGTTACTAAAGACGGAGAAGAGGATGTGGCTAAACTAATAAGTTGTGCTAGTGAAGCCAAAGAAAGAGATGAACCGGCAGATTCTGTTGGAGATGGTGCAAGTAAAGATGCCACCACTGTGGCTAGTTTAAAAGAACAGTATGCCATGCTGCAAAATAGAATAGAATAGATTTTATTTGTCATTGTCACATAAGCAATGAAATTTAAAAATGCCAATCAGTCAGAGCATCATTCATAAATATGTAAACTCAATATGTATAAAATGTATGTATAAAATGTATAAAAACAGCATAAACATACAAACATACCCACATAGCAAGCAAGATGGCGCCCACTGTTGGTGAACGTCTTTGCTTGTTCCCCTCCCAAATGCCGACTTTTCTCCTTTTTTGCATAGTAGTTGTTCTTTCTACAGTGCATGGAGGTCATACACTGCTAACATGCCACTGACAAACACTACTGAATACTGCCAAGTCAAGCAGCCACATGGAGTTTACTGGCTTGATACCACCCGACCTGCAATGCATCATCCGTCCCCACGGTGACCATCAGCACCCCCTGGAAGGCTCTGAAGCACCGAGCCCGCATGAGCATACTGACACCAAGAGAACGCGTCGGAGGCAGGGTCGAAGGCGCCAAAGGCGAGGCAAGAAAGGAGGACTACGTACTAGGCTAAAGGCTTGCTCCAGCCGGCCACCGTTACCCAGTCTCTTAATTGCAAACATTCGGTCTTTGAAAAATAAACTAGACAAACTAAGAGCAAGGATTGAAGACCAGCGGGAGACAAGAGAGTGTTGTGCCCTAATATTCTGTGAAACTTGGCTTTCAGACAGAGTCCCAGAGAGCGCTATTCAGCTCCAGACCCACACCGGGCTGACAGAACAGGAGACTCTGGTAAGACAAAGGGGGGGGGGGGTATTTATAAACCACTCGTGGTGTGAAGATGTACAAACCGTTTACAAGCACTGCTCACCTGACGTGGAGTTTTTACTGCTGAAATGCCGTCCCTATTATTTACTGAGGGAATTTAGCGCTGTGTTTTTGGCTGCTGTATACATCTGTCCACAGTGCAACTACACAGCAGTGCTAAACAAACTCCACGACGCTGTTTTTATTGTTGCTGGCGGCTTTCACCAGTGCAATTTACGGACCATACTCCCCAAATATTACCAGCATGTTGACATTCCCACCTGTCGGTAAAATGACATGATTTCTCTGTCTTTCTCACACTTCTTTATCTGCTTGCTTTACACGCTACACTGCAGAGTTTAGTTTACACCCTATAATTCATTTGTTGAAATCAGTTAGAATCAGCTCTGTACACAGCTGAGCTGCCACATAAGCCTAAAATGTGTTACAGATACAATGAGGTAAAGCCCCTCCCTCTTGCACGAGGGGGTGGTTAGGCTATAAAAACTATAGGGCTCCATTTTGGGGTGGCTCACTCTTGGGGGAATTGCCTAAAGAGCTGTGTCCCAGCACTGCTTGTATCCATATCTCACTTTCAGTTAAAAAAAAAAAAGGAAAATATACTTCATCTCTCAGCCTGGTTATTTGGCCGTCGTATCAAACAACTGGGGTTTAAGGTATTTTAGACTCAACAGTTAGATGTTTCTGCCCAGTTGCGAGGCTAAATTTTAGTTTTAGTTTTGTAAACGGTGTGAGGATTTTTTCTCTACAGACTGGCGGCTGCAACATGATAAGAGGTGAGCAGAAAACCTTTTTCAATAAATTTCTGCGTGCCCTTCAGGGACAGCCCTTTCTGTAGAGATTAAATATTCATGCACGCGTGATTTTATTTGTGGAATGAAACTGACATATGGTCTTAATTTGAGTTTATGATATGGTATTTTGAGAAGTATAAGCATTGAGTTTAATGAGTAAATCTCCAAACAGTTTTGACCCCGTGGGTTAAGTTGTACGCGTTCAAACTTGCCCTAAAATCTGAGTTGGGGATAGCTTGGGTAAACAGTTCAACTCCGCAGTGGACATTATTTAGGAGGCTTCCACTGGAAAGGCAAAGTTACCCCGAACGAGATTGCATATCTGAGTAAAAGGTTTAAACTCCGAGTCATCTGTTGTAGGGTTGCCGTAAAAGTGTTACTCAGCGAGTGCAATAGCCTTGCCAAAAGGTTTAAACCCCTTGAAATCATTGCTTGATTTCAAAAAGAGTTGTTGGCACCCCTAGCGTATTTTAGCTCAAACCAAAAGGTTTTAACTCCTAGAGAAATTGCAACGGGCGCATCTCTAAAATATAGTTGGTCTTTCCGCATTAGATAAGGACCTACTGTGTGTGAAATAAATGCATAAGTTTTAAGTTACGCGATCGGGATGATCAGTTCATAGGCGATATATAATAATATAACTAATTATAGTAAAAAACATGGTGATGTGTGAGGCAATATTGTCGTGAGGAAGTGGAAATAAATAAAATCATAATAATTTTATTCTATGCTATAAGATATTGATATTAGACTATAATATTTAAAGACGGTTGGATTAAAAGGGCAACAAAACTGGATAACGATAAAAGACAATGGTAAAATGGATGATGATAAACGCAGCTCTGAATATCCATTGGTTAGTCTGGGTTATGCTATAAATAAAACGGAGGAAGTGCTGAGAACCACTTTGACAATGAAGAGTGAAAACAGCTTAAAACATGGGTAAAAAGGTTACAAATAGATGGCTTGTTTGGCAATGTGGGGGCCCCCTAACCTATTGCAGTTTGGGTTGTTTTGTCTTTCTGGAAGGTTGCTGCTTTGACCTTGTGGAGATATGAGAGAGGAGCAGCTCTGTGTTTGTGTGCATGTGTGGTTGTTTTAGAAAAAAAGGGAGAATAAATAAACAGGCTGTGTGGGTGCTAATCTGTGACACGGGAATGAAAAGAGAAGTAATCTAGATATGGGCATTTTTGCAAAGTTTTGGGGTTTTACTTTTTCAGTCTAACTTTGCGGGTTTTAACTCATCTTGCGTACGCGATAAAGTTATTTACATATTTTTAAAGCAATTTTTTGACGTATTACTGACTTTTTTCTTTGATTGAAGCATAACAGTGCACTTTACAGGAAAAAAAAAACGACACAGGACTAACATGACCGCGTGACCACAGGCGCAGAACACTAAGTTAAGTACAAATGTTTACATCTTAATCAATGTTACCAGCATGACAATGATGAACTTAATTGAATATTACAATATCATGATGTCAATAATGCCTAATCACTGAAGGCTTTATGTATACCCTATATTACATGATTTAAAGCATAGAGGTTCAAAAGAGATTGATAATTAATGTGTTTGTGCATATGATTTGCCAGAGGCTACGGAGACTATGGATTATCAAACAAAGGTCTTGGTAATTATATGTTATATTGTTGCTTTGTTTAAATAATACTATACTCACCTTTTAATAAATGACATATGCAATCTTATTTACATTTCGACCTTAGGCCTGACTTTTTCCCTCCTGGAGAAAATAGCAAGATGATGATGATGAAGTTTTTATTATTGGGAGATGGTAAATTTATGAACAGAAAAAACAGAAATACCACAAGAATTTTGATAGATACTGAGACTGATTATTGGGTTGTGTCAGTCTGACCTAGATAAGAATAGACAGAATCAGCCTTCAAAAAAAAAAAAACACACACCACAGGCTGTGGTTTTGTGTCATAAATTTTTGAAAACAGAGATTAGGTTTATATCTACAGTTATTCATTCTAAAATGCAACACTGGTCTAAGGCTTTTAATATATGATATTGTTTTGTTTGAATATAATCTTAAACTAAGTGATTACCCATGTCAATTGGTAAAACCTTAATTGATTCACAGAATATTTAGTGAATACTTGTTGGGAGAAGTGAACTCACATTCAAATTGTGGAAGCTTTAGGTGTGATTTAAAGGTTTTTCTGCTATTCCTTATTCTTTGTTTTCCAAAAGGAAAGGGAAAAGCATTCAAAAAAATTTTTTTAGCTTTCACCAGGAATTAGATTTGCCAAATTAATAAGGAATCATACTATCATCATTACCTTTTAATTTAATAAATCTTTGGTGACATATGCAATGTGTAATAAAATAATAAAAAACAATAACTGACATTCATTGACATTGACTGGCCACAGGAGAAAGGACCCCTAAATTGATAAGCATTTTTTGAAGCTAAGTATGATTTTGCATGATATTGTAAATGACATAAAGCATAATGATTTAAATGACTCTGACTTTACATATGTAATGTTTATATGATTTTGCACTGCAGGATACATAAGATAAGATAAGATAAGCCTTTATTAGTCCCACAATGGGGAAATTCCAGGATTGCAACAGCACAGGGATAGCAACACTCAGAGCAATAATTAAGAAGATACGAAAAAATATAAATGAGAGCAGTGGATATACATACGTACACATAAATATATAAATATATATACAAAGTGCGGAGCATTGTAGCAAGATGGAATAAACAGCATAATCGTCTACTTAGTTATCCTACATAGTATGAATATGTACCCATACATATTGTCACCCTCCGTAGCGACTGATATTGTCCTAGTTGTATACTGGAGGGGACCATTTGTGTAAGTCTGTTGCGTCTTTTGCATTCAATACTATTAGGTCGTCACATTTTTTTGCTATCTCTGTGAGCAGCCCTGCTTAGGTTATACAGTCTGACAGCCGTAGGTAGGAAGGACCTGCGAAACCTCTCGGTTGCGCACCTAGGATGATGTAGTCTACTGCTAGATGGGCTCCTCAGTACATTCAATATGTCCTGCATAAGGTGGGACTCGGACTCCAGCAGAGATGACAGTTTAGCCACCATCCTTCTCTCTCCTATCTCTTCCACTGGGTCAAGGCGTTGCCCCAGGACAGAGCTAGCTTTCTTGATCAGTTTGTTTAGTCCCTTCCTATCGGCTGCTGTAACGCCATTGCCCCAGCAGACCACTCCAAAAGTGATGGCTGATGCCACCACCGTGTCGTAGAATGTCTTCAGCAGCGCCCCTTGTACACCAAAAGACCTGAGCCTCCTCAGTAGGAACAGCCTGCGCCTGTCCACCACCAGCTCCTTAGTTTTCCTCGCGTTGATCTGGAGGCAGTTCCGATGGCACCAGTCCACGAAGTCCTGGATAAGTCCTCTGTACTCAGCTTCATCTCCGTTGGAGATGAGGCCGACGATCGCAGAGTCGTCAGAGAACTTCTGTAGATGGCAGTGTGTTGTGTTGTGTGAGAAGTCTGCAGTATAAAGGGTACTTACACATCTGATGTTACTCACCACATAATGGTGTGACAACATCATATTTCAGAAATGTGACAGTAATAAGGAATGTGTTTCCCTGATGCTCAGCCGTGGCCAAGCTGGGCCTCGGGACTACATTCCACCCCATAATTTACCAAGGAATGTATAAATGAGGCATTCCTTGTACAAAATTAAACCAAATTTGACATAAGTTCGGACCCAGGGAACACGCACACAGGCTCGAGCAAGATTCAATGATTTTATTAAACAACAATTGGTGAATGAGTGCGTGAGTGCGGGGTGTGAATGTATTGTTGGAGGACAGGATGCGCCGAGGGCGAAGCAGTGCACCGTTCAGCCAGGCAACCCTAAGGGCAGAGCAAACACAAGGGTTTAAGGCCGGAGTACACTCAGTGGGGTTTACACTTTGACTGGTGCTTACTTGCAGGTGGTTTGGTGGCTGGCGTTGGCTTAGCCGAAGGTCTCCTGCCTGGAAGACAGCGCTCCAGTGCGCGCTCAGCGCGGGGCGAGTGGCGATGGCGATGAGGAGGGAGAAATCCGCCGCCAGAGAATCCACCTGTGCACAGGGGAGAGAGACTGGAGAGAAGGTAAGAATGATGATGATGGCTTACTTGATTGGCGAGGAAGGACTCTAAGATGCGTAGGCAGAAAGGAGTTGACGAGTGCTGGAATGCACGAGCATTGGTGAGCAGACGGCTCCAGACCGAGGCTCCAGGCGGAGCGGGCTAAATAGCCCGAGCTTAATGAGGCGCAGGTGTGCGCGTAGCTGGAGCGGGAGACAGGTGAGAGCGAGTTGTGACAGTACTCCCCCGCCCGAGCAGCTCCTCCCGGCGCTGGCTTACCTGGATGCACCCGGTAGAACTCCGTGATGAGGCGCTCGTCCAGCATAAATGATTGAGATTGAGATTCAACTTTATTGTCATTACACATGTATGAATACAAGGTAACGAAACGTGACTTGGCATTTGGGCACGCTCTGCAGAGCGCATCCAAGGCCGGGGCAGCCGCTAGGCGCCAGTCAGGATCTCCACTCAGTGCCATACCCCTCCCAGTCCACCAGGTATTGCAGTCCGCGACCCCGGCAGCGGGAGTCCAGGATGGAGTCGATCCTCCACGCCGGGTCGCTGTCGATCGTCACGGGAGAAGGTGGAGCCCTAGGAGGAGGACAAAGAGGGTTAGACACCAGAGGCTTAATTTGGGAGATGTGGAACGTCGGACAAACGTGGAGGGAGGGGGGTAGAGCCAGACACACAGCCACCAGATTGATTATCTTAGTGATGGGGTACGGTCCAAAGAAGCGCTGGGCCAGCTTCCTCTTCTCGGCCTTCAGGTTGATGTTCCGTGTGGATAGCCAAACCTGCTGACCCACCTGATAATGGGGAGCGGCCCTCCTGTGATGATTAGCCGTTCTGGTGTTACGCGCCGCCGTGCGTAAAAGCGCCTGGCGTGTAGCGGTCCAAAAGCGCCAACAGCGCCTGAGATGAGCCCGGGTGGATGGTACTGCCACCTTCCCCTCCTCTTCAGGGAACAGCGGAGGGTCATAGCCCAGAGACGCCCGGAAGGGAGACATCCCAATGACGGAAGACAAGGTGGAATTATGCGCGTGCTCTATCTAGGGCAGATGGGTGCTCCAGGAGGAGGGGTTGGAGGAGGTGACACAGCGCAGCTTCCAGCTTCTGGTTTGTCCGCTCGCACTGCCCGTTAGACTGGGGGTGGTGACCGGACGACAAGCTCACCGTAGCCCCCAAGGCGTTACAGAAACACTTCCAGACCCTGGACACGAACTGAGGCCCCCGGTCAGAGACGACATCCACCAGAATCCCATGCAGCCTCACAACGTGTTGGACCAACAACTCCGCCATCTCCCGCACTGTAGGAAGGCCGTGGAGTGGCACGAAGTGGGCGGCCTTCGAGAACCGGTCCACGATGGTCAGGATGGTGTCGAAAGAGTTGGACGTCGGGAGACCGGTGACGAAATCTAAGGCTACATGGGACCAGGGTCTTCCAGGGACCAGCAGGGGATGGAGGAGCCCCGCAGGGGGAGAGGTCGACGTCTTACCAGTCGCACATTGGGGGCAGGCGTGGACATAATTGGCAACGTCGTCCCGGACGCCTGGCCACCAAAAGGACCTCTGGAGAAGCTCAACCAGCCGGGAGATCCCAGGGTGACAGGTGAGCTTAGAGGTGTGAGCCCAATGGATGACGTCACCCCGGACCGCCGATGGCACAAACAGCCTCCCAGCTGGACTGCTGCCAGGATCGGGTTCGGTTTCCTGTGCCCTCTGGACCTTGTCCCTGATGGACCATGAGACAGCGCCCACGACGCACGAGGCCGGCAGGATGGTGTGATCCTGGTCTTTGGGGGCTTCTGGGGCCGGGTGGTTAGCACACTGTCACGGTCCGAATGATCAAAAACTTTGTTGAAATCATGTACAAACTGTGCATAGGTCAGGTTCGCGTAGCTGGGTCTCGCCATTACGGCGTAGGCCCACGCTAATGCTCGCCCTTCCAGGAGGTTAGCAATATAGCCAATTCGGCTGTGATCAGTCGGGAAGTCCCTGGGGACGCTCTGGAACACCGACTCACACTGGAGGAGGAACCCCCGTGCTTCACCGAGCTTGCCGTTGAAGTGCGTGGGTGTGGGAATTGGGGTGAGCCGGGTTGGTGGCCCCGGGCTAGCCTGGCTAGCAGGAGGACCGGCAGAAGCCGACCCGCTGAGAGGAGCCGGAGGGAACGCCTGCTGGGGGTCCAAACGGTCCAGCTGGCGGGTAATTTGGATAAGTTGATTTAAAATCACCTGTTGCTGATGAGTGAGCTGATCCACTCGAGCCTCAATGATCTTTAACTGGTGTGCGAGAACGCTGTTCGCTGGGCCGCCCTGCTGGAGCCGTACTGACATAAGTTCGGACCCAGGGAACACGCACACAGGCTCGAGCAAGATTTAATGATTTTATTAAACAACAATTGGTGAATGAGTGCGTGAGTGCAGGGTGTGAATGTATTGTTGGAGGACAGGATGCGCCGAGGGCGAAGCAGTGCGCCGTTCAGCCAGGCAACCCTAAGGGCAGAGCAAACACAAGGGTTAAAGGCCGGAGTACACTCAGTGGGATTTACACTTTGACTGGTGCTTACTTTTAGGTGGTTTGGTGGCTGGCGTTGGCTTAGCTGAAGGTCTCCTGCCTGGAAGACAGCGATCCAGTGCGCGCTCGGCGCGGGGCGAGTGGAGATGGCGATAAGGAGGGAGAAATCTGCCACCAGAGAATCCACCTGTGCACAGGGGAGAGAGACTGGAGAGAAGGCAAGAATGATGATGATGGCTTACTTGATTGGCGAGGAAGGACTCTAAGATGCGTAGGCAGAAAGGAGTTGACGGGTGCTGGAATGCACGAGCATTGGTGAGCAGACGGCTCCAGACCGAGGCTCCAGGCGGAGTGGGCTAAATAGCCCGAGCTTGATGAGGCGCAGGTGTGCGCGCAGCTGGAGCGGGAGACAGGCGAGAGCGAGTTGTGACAAAATTTTAATTAGGCAAAATGTCCTCCTTTCCATTGACTGAAAGAGTGCGACGCAGTCTTTATTCATTTATACAAATTCAACCTATCTGTGTTCAATTGGACAAACTGACCTCATTTAGCAATGCTAAAGCATATCAAATATACACAGATAGCTATTTTGTTTTTCTTAAATGGAATTTGTAAATTAGTTCAAGAGATGTCACAAAGAAGCCATGATTATTGAAATCTCATTTTGAAGGAGCTGTACTACCCACAAATTTTCATCTAAATTAAAAGTGGTAACACACTTCCTTTCAGTAAAAGAATCAAGCAAATACCCTGTAACTTTGCTGCATGTGCGTCTCCATGCATCAAAAAGGGGGTATCAAAAAAGTTAATTAGCAAAAATAATTAGCAATCCTCAGAGACATAGATAATACATAAAAATTATCAATAATGATCAATAATGAATTCAATTCAATTCAACTTTATTTATATAGCGCCATTTCACAGCAACAGTAATCTCGTAGCACTTTCAACTGTAGGGGGAACCCTACAAAAATTAAAGAATTTTAAACTTAATTCTAAACTCTATGGGAAGCCAATGAAGGGAGGCCAGAATCGGAGAGATAAGATCTCTCTTTCTAGTACCTGTTAAAACTCTTGCTGCAGCATTTTGGATCAGCTGAAGACCTTTTAAAGATGTTATAGGATAACCTGATAAAGAATTACAATAATCTAATCTAGAACTAGCAAAAGCGTGGATCAGTTTCTCAGCATCACTCTGAGACAAGATGCTAGTAATCTTGGTAATATTATGCAAATGATAGAAGGCAGTCCTAGAAACAAATTTAATATGTGAATTGAAAGACAGATCTTGATCAAAAATAATTCCAAGGTTCCTCACAGAGCTATTAAGAGAAAGAGTAACCACACCCAAACTGAAAGTCTGATTTGGAAAGGTATTTCTAAGGTTTTTTTGGACCAACAAGAATGACTTCAGTCTTATCTGAATTTAATAGCAGGAAATTACAAGTCATCCAAGCTTTGATTTCCTTAAGACAGGGTTTCAACTTGGCTAATTGATTATATGAGGAGTAAAGCTGCCAATAAATGGGAGGACTTCTTTGGATAGCCTAGTAGGAATAGGGTCTAAAAGACAAGTTGAAGGCTTGTATGAGGAAACTATTTTGTCTAACTCTAAACAATTGGAGTAAACTCATCAAGACAGATATCAATTGAAGGAATTGTGGTAGTTACTGTATTTAAGTTAACCGTGGGAAGAATCTGATTGACTTTATCTCTGATAGATGAAATTTTATTATTGAAAAAGTTCATAAAGTCCTGACTAGTAAGCTCTAAGGGAATGCTAGGATTGACAGAGTCCTGACTCTTTGTCAACCCGGCTACAGTACTGAAAAGAAACCTGGGATTATTCTTGTTCTCTTCTATTAATGCAGAATAATAACTTGTTCTAGCTTTTCTAAGAGATTTTAATAAATTAAAAGATGATTTCTCCAAGCTAAATAGATTTCATCTAAATTAGTGGAGCGCCATTTTCTTTCTAATTGACGAGTCTTCTGTTTTAAGCTACGAGTTTCTGTGTTGAACCAAGGAGTTAGAAATCTCTGATTAGACTTTTTGTTTTTTAAGAGGGCCACAAAGTCTGGAGTCTGATGCAGAGAAGCTGTAATACTATCTACCATGCTATCAGTTACAGAAGGAGCAAGCTCTCCATAGCTTATTTCCGTTGTGTTGACACATGGCATAGAGGAAACAATCTGCATAAATTTGGTAACAACATCATCTGAGAGGCATCTACTGTAGTAATATTTTTCTTTAGGAGCCAAATAGTCAGAAATAGTAAAATCAAAGGTTAACAGACAATGGTCTGACAGTACAGGGTTATGAGGAGACACTACCAGATTTTCTATTTCTATGCCATATGTCAGAACAAGGTCCAACGTATGGTGGAGATAATGAGTAGAATTTCCTACTTTCTGAGAAAATCCCATCGAGTCTAATATTGAATTAAATGCCACATTAAGGCAGTCACTATCTACATCTACATGTATATTGAAGTCCCCTACTATAATTATTTTATCTGATTTCAGCACTAAATCGGCTAAGAATTCAGCAAATTTGGATAAAAAATTCTGAGTAGGTTGATGGAGGACGATAAACTATGGCAAATAAAATTGGGTTTAACCTAAAATTGCTAAAGTGCCCAATACTGAGGACCAGGCCCTCAAAGGAATTATAACATGTTTTTTGCTTTACATTAACTAGTAATTTGGAATGGTAAATTGTTGTTCTCCTCCTCCACGATCAGAACTTCTGGGATTTTGACAGTTTAAATAACCAGAGGGAGTTGATTCATTTAAGCCAACATAATCCTCTTGCCCTAACCAAGTCTCTGTAAGGGATATTAAATCAGTCTGATGATCAATTAACAGATCATGGACTAACAAAGACTTAGGAGTTAGAGACCTAATATTTAATAAACCATATTTAATTTTAAATTATGAGGAGGAAGAGAGGCCAAATCATTCAATTTAGAGGCTTCATGTTTAATTTGAGTTTTACCAACTTTTTGTTTAATCACTTTGGGATACTTATACATTATATTTTTATTTGCTTTGGAGGGAGCAGACAATGATTCTCCGATGAGGAAGATAGGGGCTAAGATGAGGGGTGTTGGATGAAAAGGAGCTGCAGAGAGGCGTGTAAGACTGTGACTCTGCTTCCTGGTCCCAACTCTGAGTTGTCAAGTTTTTTGAAATTTGGATAAAAAGATGCCAGATTGCTAGATAAATAAGATGCACCATCCAAAATGAGATGGACGCTGTCTCATCTCATAAGACCAGGTTTTCCCCAAAATGAGTTCCAATTGTCAATGTAGCCTACGTTGTCTGCAGGACACCACACAGACAATGATAATGAAGAGAAAAATATAAATGAAACTGTTTGGTAATGAAATCACAACATTCAATAGGAGAAGTTAAAAGTTATATCAATAAATTCTCAGATATTTAAGGAAATATCTGTAGATTATTGTAAAGGAAATATCATGTATATAAGGAACAAGGTAAACTGATAAGGAAGAAAACCATGCAAATCTATGAGAAAAGTTCCAAATGTCTAAGGAAAGTCTAACTAATGCTGAATTTATGTTTACTGTGGGACTTGATTTAGAATCTGCTACAAAGACAATTCAGATTTTTACATTTATTAAAATTGCTTTACAAAAAATTAAGTGGGTACTGGCACAAGTCCCACTGTATCAAATGCAATGTGCCTTCAGGAACTTGGACATTGGCAGAAGTCCGTGATATATTATCTTTGTAACGTTAAAATTCTAATCAGATGCAAAAAGATGCAAAAAGACATGATAACATAAACATAAACTTCATAAAATCTTTGAAATTTAAATATAATTATTATTATAATAATGATTAGAGAAAGGAAGGAATTAGATAAATTTAAACCTGATGTACGAATAATAGTGTAGTAAGATTATGAGTGGAGATTTGAGTGGAGATTTTTGTGTGCTTTTTTCTTCAGTGTTTCTTTTTTCCTTTTCCTTATTTAATAATGGAAGTGTATTCGGGCAAATTGAAGCTGAAACCTTTGTCAATACTGAACAGCAACCACAAGACATTTTAGGAGATATTGACCCAGACAATAACTATTTTAATCATATTAACAATAAGTGTGCTTATTATGATGAACAATTAAATGGAATTATGAATTCAGATCAAACATTGACAATAATACATATTAATAGTAGGAGTCTCTATGCAAACTTGGATAGCATTAAGGAGTTTTAAATCAACTTAACACCCCATTTAGGATTATTGCAATAAGTGAAATATGGATTAATGAAGAAAAAGACATAAATTTTGAATTACATGGATATGAGATGTACACACAAAAATAGGAAATGTAAAAGTGGTGGTGGGGTCAGATAGAAAATTAAAAAGTGGACACAACTAACACATTTTTCAAAAATCTACAACCTCTGCCCCATTTGGCTGCTCCTCAGGGACAACATTTGTTGGGCATTAGGAGCAAACAAGTGGGGGAGGGGAAGGGAAAATATGCAAACATTGCCAGTGCATGCTATGAGTTTAAAGACATAACAGGCCTTTAAAGAATGATTACCACACTAGAATGTTTGGAGTAATGAGAGAACCATATGAGGATGGAAATTTATCATGGAACACAAAATATAATAGACACATTAAACAGCTTGTTAATATAGCATATTAAAACAGTTCATATATGGATAAAAGTTACAGTTATATGTTGTAACACACACACTCAAAATATGTGATTTTAACAGATAAATGCATAATTAGTGAATTTCTATTACAAGGTAATATTAGATGATAAAAGTAGTTGGAAATCATGTCAGATAAATACAAAACAAAGTTGCAAAAAATATTGCAATCATAAATAAAATTAAGACAAATCACTTTATATCTTGTATTGCTCATTGATACTTCCATACATGACCTATTGTATAGAGGCCTGGGGTAACAATTATAAAAGTACACTTAATTCATTGCTAATATTATAAAAAAAAAGGGGCTGTCCATGTTATACACAAAATCGGGTTTCTTGAACATATTAATTTATTGCTTACACATTTAAAGTTATTGAAATTGCAGGATCTGGTTGATTATTATATAGCACAATTAATGTTTAGGAAAAAGAAAAAACCTTTTGCATAATTAATCGAGTGAGAGTGAACTTACTAAAATAGAAAATCCATAAGTTGCATATTTTAATAAAATTATTATAAAGTATAGCTTAAATTTTAGAAAAATAAAAATCTTTATAAGAGCTAAAGGCTAAATAAAGCTTAATCTGGCATTGATAATCTTGTAGGTAGTTGGTTTGATAATATATTTGGCAAATGGGAAAAAATAATTCAAGGAGCCCTTATAAGTATAATTATTAGTTTATTGATCTTAGTTTTTTGTGGATGTTGTTGTATTCCCATGATTAAAGAATAAAAATTAAAAGAATAAAAATAAAAAATAAAAGAAAGATCTATTTTAGTGGCCTTCTCTACCAAGGACCCCGCCTCCATATCAAGGGGACCCACCTGCCCACCTATTGCCAGGACAATGATGAGGTTGTGCCACGACTGAACCTAGATGGGAATCTAGAAGACGCCGATGAGATAGTTTAGGGTCTACGATAGGGTCTACAATGTACATTCACATGGTGTTAGATTTTGCTTTGCATTGCTGCTGCCCCACAGGTTTCCTCTGCGATAAATGATTAATGAAAGAATAGATGCATGTATTGTATATGAATGTATTTGTGTATATATATATATATATATATATATATATATATATATATATATATATATATATATATATATATATATATAAGATGAGATGAGCCTTTATTAGTCCCACAATGGGGAAATGCCAGGATTGCAACAGCACAGGGATAGCAACAATCAGAAGGCAAGAGAAAAAAAACAAAAAAAACAAAACAAGAGCAGCGAGTATACATATGTACATATAAACATAAATATATAGACACATGATGTGGAGCATTGCAGCTAGATGGAATAAATATATAGATATATAAACACACATTAGATGGAATAAATATATGAATATATAAACACACAGTGTGGAGCGTTGTAGCTAGATGGAATAAATATATGAATATATAAATAAGCACACACAGTGCGGAGCATTGTAGCTAGATGGAATAAATATGTAAATATATAAACACACACAGTGCGGAACATTGTAGCTAGATGGAATAAATATGTAAATATATAAACACACACACAGTGTGGAGCATTGTAGCTAGATGGAATAAATATGTAAATATATAAACACACACAGTGCGGAGCATTGTAGCTAGATGGAATAAATATGTAAATATATAAACACACACAGTGCGGAGCATTGTAGCTAGATGGAATAAATATGTAAATATTGATGGGATAAAGTGATCAATATAACCACATAACAGTTATTTGTGTGATTCAAAATATGTATGTGATCAATATAACCACATAACAGTTATTTGTGTGATTCAAAATATGTGTGTGATCAATATAACAATATAATAGTTATTTGTGTGACTCAAAATGTTTGTATTCTGCTTATACTTAGGTACTATGACCAATATGCCATAATGGAATGTATATATTGGCAGATGTGTGGTTTATTTCCTGCAAATGGAGCAAATGTGGACCTCTGTCTCAACACAGAGGGCAGTAAAACGCCTGGAGTTTATGAGGAGGTCTCAGCACAAAAGGGCAATAAAACGCCTGGTGTCTGTGAGGAGAAAACAATTCAATTCAATTCAACTTTATTTATATAGCGCCATTTCACAACAACAGTCATCTCATAGCACTAACAACTGTAGGGGGGGACCCCCACAGTTGCAGAAAGACCCCAGCAATCAGGCGATCCCCTGTGAGCAAGCACTTGGCGACGGTGGAGAGGAAAAACTCCCTTTTAACAGGAAGAAACCTCCAGCAGAACCAGGCTCAGGGAGGGGCAGTCATCTGCTGCGACTGGCTGGGGGGTGAGGGGATAGAGAAGAAGAAAAGAACAGACATGTAGAGAGCAAACAGCATGATGGGGACTCAATCTATGGGAGAGAACAAACAGATGTTAATGACCAGCAAAAAAAATATTTCATAGAGAGTGAGGAAAGGAGTGAGGCCCAGTGCATTACTGGAGGTCCCCCGGCTGACTAAACCTATTAGTAGCATAACTAAGGGAGGGTTCAGAAACACATGATCCCTCCCTAATTGTAGGCTATATCAAAAAGGTAGGTTTTAGCCCTATTCTTAAAAACAGAGATCGAGTCTGACTCCCGAATCCAGATTGGCAGCTGATTCCACAGGAGAGGAGCTTGATAACTGAAGGCTCTGCCTCCCATTGTACTTTTGGAGATTCTAGGTATTACAAGTAATCCTGCATTTTGGGAGCGTAGTGCTCTGTTAGGATAATACGGTAGTATCAGATCTTTTAAATAAAAAGGAGCCTGATTGTTTAGAGCTTTGTAAGTAAGAAGAAGGATTTTAAACTTAATTCTAAACTCTATGGGAAGCCAATGAAGGGAGGCCAGAATCGGAGAGATATGATCTCTCTTTCTAGTACCTGTTAAAACTCTTGCTGCAGCATTTTGGATCAGCTGAAGACTTTTTAAAGATGTTTTAGGACAGCCTGATAATAAAGAATTACAATAATCTAATCTCGAGCTAACAAAAGCGTGGATCAGTTTCTCAGCATCACTCTGAGACAAGATGCTCCTAATCTTGGCAATATTACGCAAATGATAGAAGGCAGTCTTAGAAACAAATTTAATATGTGAATTGAAGTACAAATCCTGATCAAAAATAACTCCAAGGTTCCTCACAGAGCTATTAAGAGAAAGAGTAACTGCATCCAAACTGAAAGTTTGATTTGGAAAGGAATTTCTAAGGTTTTTTGGACCAACAAGAATGACTTCAGTCTTATCTGAATTTAATAGCAGGAAATTACAAGTCATCCAAGCTTTGATTTCCTTAAGACAGGCTTCTAACTTATCATCTGGCTTCATTGACAGGTATAATTGTGTGTCATCTGCATAACAATGAAAATGTATACAGTGCTTTCTAATAATGTTGCCTAACGGAAGCATATATAAACTAAAAAGAGTAGGGCCTAGCACAGATCCCTGTGGAACTCCATGACTAAGCTTTGAGTTGAAAGAAAACTCATTATTTACATGAACAAACTGGAACCTATCAGATAAATAAGATCTAAACCATTGCAACGAAGTTCCATTAAGTCCAACATAGTGTTCTAATCTATCAAGTAGAATATTATGATCGATAGTATCAAAAGCTGCAATAAGGTCTAAAAGGACAAGTACAGAAACTAGTCCATTATCAGATGCAATGAGGAGGTTGTTAGTGACCTTTGCTAAGGCTGTTTCAGTACTATGATGGATTCTAAACCCAGATTGAAACTCTTCAAGTAAACCATTTCCCTGCAGGTGGTCAAATAATTGCGTAGCAACAACTCTTTCTAAGATTTCTGAAATGAAAGGGAGATTAGAGATTGGTCTATAGTTAGCTAAAGCTCCTGGATCTAGCGTTGGCTTTTTGAGTAAGGGTTTAATTACAGCCGTTTTAAAAGCCTGCGGTACATGGCCTAAAGTTAATGAAGAATTGATTATTCAATTCAATTCAATTCAATTCAACTTTATTTATATAGCGCCATTTCACAACAACAGTCATCTCATAGCACTATCAACTGTAGGGGGGACCCCCACAGTTGCAGAAAGACCCCAGCAATCAGGCGATCCCCTGTGAGCAAGCACTTGGCGACGGTGGAGAGGAAAAACTCCCTTTTAACAGGAAGAAACCTCCAGCAGAACCAGGCTCAGGGAGGGGCAGTCATCTGCTGCGACTGGCTGGGGGGTGAGGGGATAGAGAAGAAGAAAAGAACAGACATGTAGAGAGCAAACAGCACGATGGGGACTCAATCTATGGGAAAGAACAAACAAATGTTAATGACCAGCAAAAAAAAAAAAAAAAAAAAAAAAAAATATTTCATAGAGAGTGAGGAAAGGAGTGAGGCCCAGTGCATTACTGGAGGTCCCCCGGCTGACTAAACCTATTAGCAGCATAACTAAGGGAGGGTTCAGAAACACATGATCCCTCCCTAATTGTAGGCTATATCAAAAAGGTAGGTTTTAGCCCTATTCTTAAAAACAGAGATCGAGTCTGACTCCCGGATCCAGATTGGCAGCTGATTCCACAGGAGAGGAGCTTGATAACTGAAGGCTCTGCCTCCCATTGTACTTTGGGACACATTATACATTGTATGATGACACATTGTACATTATATGAAGAATAAAGCTACCAATAAGTGGGAAGACTTCTTTAAATAACCTGGTAGGAATAGGGTCTAAAAGACAAGTTGAAGGTTTGGATGAGGAAACTATTTTGTCTAACTCACAAAGGTCGATTGGAGTAAACTCATCAAGACAGACATCAATAGAAGGAGTTGTAGTAGTTACAGTATTTAAGTTAACTGTGGGAAGAATCTGATTGATTTTATCTCTGATGGATGAAATTTTATTATTGAAAAAGTTCATAAAGTCCTTACTAGTAAGCTCTAAGGGAATGCTAGGATTGACAGAGTCCTGACTCTTTGTCAACCTGGCTACAGTACTGAAAAGAAACCTGGGATTATTCTTGTTCTCTTCTATTAATGCAGAGTAATAACTCGTTCTAGCTTTTCTCAGAGATTTTTTATAAATTAGAAGATGATTTCTCCAAGCTAAATAGATTTCATCTAAATTAGTAGAGCACCATTTTCTTTCTAATTGACGAGTCTTCTGTTTTAAGGTACGAGTTTCTGTGTTGAACCAAGGAGTTAGAAATCTCTGATTAGACTTTTTCTTTTTTAAGGGGGCCACCAAGTCTAGAGTCTGATGCAGAGAAGCTGAAACACCATCCACCATGTTATCAATTACAGAAGGAGCAAGCTGTCTATAGCTTATTTCCGTTGTGTTGACACATGGCATAGAGGAAACAATCTGCATAAATTTGGAAACAGCATCATCTGAGAGGCATCTACTGTAATAATATTTTTCTTTAGGAGCCAAATAGTCAGAAATAGTAAAATCAAAGGTTAACAGACAATGGTCTGACAGTACAGGGTTATGAGGAAACACTACAAGATTTTCTATTTCTATGCCATATGTCAAAACAAGGTCCAATGTATGGTGGAGGTAATGAGTAGAATTTCCTACTTTCTGAGAAAACCCAATCGAATCTAATATTGAATTGAATGCCACATTAAGGCAGTCACTATCTACATCCACATGTATATTAAAGTCCCCTACTATAATTATTCTCTCAGATTTCAGCACTAAATCAGCTAAGAAATCAGCAAATTCGGATAAAAATTCTGAGTAGGTTGATGGGGGACGATAAACTATGGCAAATAAAATTGGGTTTAACCTAAAATTGCTAAAGTGCCCAATACTGAGGACCAGGCCCTCAAAGCAATTATAACATGTTTTTTGCTTTACATTAACTAGTAATTTGGAATGGTAAATTGTTGCTACTCCTCCTCCACGACCAGAACTTCTGGGATTTTGACAGTTTAAATAACCAGAGGGAGTTGATTCATTTAAACCAACATAATCCTCTTGTCCTAACCAAGTCTCTGTGAGGGAAATTAAATCAATCTGATGATCAATTAACAAATCATGGACTAACAGAAACTTGGGAGTTAGAGACCTAATATTTAATAAACCACATTTAATTTTTAAATTATGAGGAGGAACAGAGGCCAAATCATTCAATTTAGAGGCTTTATGTTTAATTTGAGTTTTACCAATATTTTGCTTTATCACTTTGGGATGCTTATACATTATATTTTTATTCACTTTGGAGGGAGCAGACAACGATTCTCTGATGGGGAAGACAGGGGCTAAGCTGAGGGGTGGCGGATGAAGAGGAGCTGCAGAGAGGCGTGTAAGACTGCGACTCTGCTTCCTGGTCCCAACTCTGAGTAGTCATGATTTTGGAAATTTGGATAAAAAAGATGCCAGATTATTAGATAAATGAGAAGCACCATCCAAAGTGGGATGAATGCTGTCTCGTCTCATAAGACCAGGTTTTCCCCAAAAAGAGCTCCAATTGTCAATGTAGCCCACGTCATTTTTAGGACACCACACAGACAGCCAGCGGTTCAAGGATGACGAGCGGCTAAACATGTCATCACTGGTCAGATTGGGGAGGGGCCCAGAGAATACTACAGTGGCTGACATCGTTTTGGCAAAGTCACACACCGATTCTATATTAAGTTTCGTGACTTCCGACTGCCGGAGACGGATGTCATTAATGCCGGCGTGAATAACAATTGTGGAATATTTCCAGTTACTTTTAGCCAGCATTTTCAAATTTGACTCGATGTCGCCTGCTCTGGCCCCAGGAATGCATTGGACTATGACTGCTGGAGTCTCTAGGTTCACGTTTCTGACTACAGAGTCGCCAATGATCAGAGTTTTTTCCTCAGCGGGTGTGTCGCTGAGTGGGGAAAAACGATTAGAAACGTGAACAGGTTGGTGGTGTACCGGGGCTTTGCGACTAGGCTTCCTTCTCACCGTCACCCACCCAGTCTCCTCGCTGCTGAGGAGAGCCGAGGGACCGCTGACAGTGGGACCTAAGCTAGCTAGCTCCGCTGCAGCTAATGGGCGTCCGTCAAGATTAACTGGCACAGACGGTGTTTCAATGCAGTGGAGCCGGGATTCCAAATCAGACAACCTCGCCTCGAGCGCCTCAAAAAGACAACATTTATTACATTTACCGTTATCGCTAAAAGAGGCAGAGGTGTAGCTAAACATCTGACAGAGAGAGCACACCAGAGGAGGGGAGGAAAGAGAGCTAGTAGCCATAGCTAGTGGCAAGAGAGCAAACCACACAGGCAGACAGCAAAACAGGAAGTGACGATCCCACAAAAGCATCTGCCAATATATACATTCCATTATGGCATATTGGTCATAGTACCTAAGTATAAGCAGAATACAAACATTTTGAGTCACACAAATAACTATTATATTGTTATATTGATCACACACATATTTTGAATCACACAAATAACTGTTATGTGGTTATATTGATCACATACATATTTTGAATCACACAAATAACTGTTGTGATAAAGGATGGGAAATGGCCTTCATCTGACACCCGAAGCCAGGAGCAGACCCTTCAGATCCTCTCTGCATGCTTTCTTCTTTGTTCATATGTGTATAAATATTCTGGGTCAGGGAAAGCATAGTTAGTCAGACTTCATGAACTGACACAGTCTGTTGCTGTCAGGGCAAGAATGTTTGACCCGGCGCTGTAACCTACTATATTCAACTTGCTTGCTTAAATCTTCTCCTCTCGGCGCCACACCAGTAGGCTGCCTTTTGCAACAGCGGCTCGATTCCGAGTTTTTTTTCCCTTCCTCTCTCTTTTGATCACTTTTTTTTCACCCCACTTATATCACGGACACACAGATCGTCCCAAATGTCTCCTGAGCCGGTGGACGGAGCCACTGTTTATAGCAGGATACGATACAACAGGGAAGAGCTGCTAGCATTTAACCGCCACCCGGTCCCACTGGAAAAACTCGACATACCGAGAGAATTGAGGCGAAAGCGTCACGGCTGCCGGGCTGGAGTAAGGCGGAGGACAAAAAATATAAGGTACAGACCCTCCCTTCCATCTGTTGTCATGGGAAATGTACGGTCGATACTGGGAAAGTTAGATGAGCTAGCGGCTATCTCCCGTTATGATAGCACTTACCGGGAGTGCTCTCTCCTTTTGTTTACTGAGACGTGGCTAACTGAACTAGCAGCAGATGCTAACATTGAGCTGGAGGGTTTTCACATGATACGAGCTGACCGAACACCAGAGAGTGGCAAAACTAGGGGCGGTGGAGTGATAAGATAAGATAAGATAAGATAAGATAAGCCTTTATTAGTCCCACAACGGGGAAATTCCAGGATTGCAACAGCACAGGGATAGCAACACTCAGAGCAACAATCAGAAGGCAAGAAAAAAAAACAAGCAAGCAAGAGCAGCTAATAAACATATGTACGTATTACTATAAAATATATATATATACACACACACACAGACACACAGTGCAGAGCATTGTAGCTGGATGGAATAATATATGAATATATGAACACACAGTGCAGAGCATTGTAGCTAGATGGAATAAATATGTAAATATATAAACACCCACAGTACGGAGCATTGCAGCTAGGTGGAATAAATATGCAAGTATATAAACACACACAGTGCGGAGCAATGTAGCTAGATGGAATAACATGTAGATATATAAATATATAAACACCCACAGTACGGAGCATTGCAGCTAGACGGAACGAATATGCAAATATATAAACACACACAGTGCAGAGCATTGCCGCTAGATGGAATGAAACAGCATAACCGTCTACCCAGCTATCCTGCATGGTATGATTATGTGCCCATACACACTCTCACCCTCCATAGCGACCGGCATGCTCCTAGTTGTATGCCGGAGAGGACCACTGTGTAAGTCTATTGCATCTTCTGCATTCAAAAAACTATTAGTTTGTTACGTCTTTTTTGCTATCTCTGCGAGCAGCCCTGCTTAGGTTGTACAGTCTGACAGCCGTTGGTAGGAAGGACCTACGAAACCTCTCGGTTGTGCACCTGGGATGATGTAGTCTGCTGCTAAATGAGCTCCTCAGTGCATTCAGTATGTCCTGCATAGGGTGGAACTCGGACTCCAGCAGAGATGACAGTTTAGCCACCGTCCTTCTCTCTCCTATCTCCTCCATCGGATCTAGGCGCTGCCCCAGGACAGAGCTAGCTTTCTTAATCAGTTTGTTCAGTCTCTTCCTATCGGCTGCAGTAATGCCACTGCCCCAGCAGACCACTCCAAAAGTGATGGCTGATGCCACCACCGTGTCATAGAATGACTTCAGCAGCGCCCCTTGTACACCAAAAGACCTGAGTCTCCTCAGCAGGAACAGCCTGCGCTGTCCCTTCTTGTAGAGTGCATCAGTATTGTGTGACCAGTCTAGTTTATTGTTCAGATGAATACCCAGGTACTTATAGGATGTCACCATCTCGATGTCTGTTCCCTGTATATTTACTGGTACTGTGAGGGGCTGCCCATGCCTGCGGCAGTCCACCACCAGCTCCTTAGTTTTCCTCGCGTTGATCTGGAGGCAGTTCCGATGGCACCAGTCCACGAAGTCCTGGATAAGCCCTCTGTACTCAGCTTCATCTCCATTGGAGATGAGGCCAACGATCGCAGAGTCATCAGAGAACTTCTGTAGATGGCAGTGTGTTGTGTTGTGTGAGAAGTCCGCAGTATAAAGAGTGAACAGGAAGGGAGCCAGCACCGTTCCCTGGGGGGCCCCCGTGCTACTGATGATCGTGTCGGACACACAGTCCCGGGTTCTCACAAACTGAGGCCGGTTCGTGAGGTAGTCCAGGATCCATGATGACAGGTGCTGGTCCACCCCTGCGCGCAGCAGCTTGTCCTTCAGGATCATCGGTTGGATGGTGTTGAAAGCACTGGAGAAGTCAAAGAACATGATCCTCACCATATTCCCGGGCTTCTCCAGGTGGGACAGAGAACGGTGAAGGAGGAAGATCACCGCATCCTCCACCCCAATGCCATGCTGGTAGGCGAACTGGAGTGGATCCATCGCTGGTTCCACCAGGGGGCGGAGGTGAGCAAGGAGCAGTCTCTCCAGGGTCTTCATCAAGTGGGACGTCAAGGCCACCGGTCTGTAGCTGTTCAGGTCTTTGGGGTGGGAAGTTTTTGGTACAGGTACCACACAAGATGTTTTCCACAGCTGTGGTACCCTCCCCAGTTTCAGGCTCATGTTGAAGATATACGTCACAATCCCACACAGCTGGTCTGCACAGGACTTGAGGAGCTTTGCGCTGATGCCGTCCGGTCCCGGCGCCTTCCTCGCCTTGATCTTCCTCAGCTCCATCCTCACCTGGGTCCTGGTCAGGGTCAGGATGGGGGGCTGTGTGTTGGGAGTGGGGGGGTGTTGGTAGAGTGGGGAGTGGGCAGCAGGACTTGATTTCTTTAGAGGCAGCAGTGGTTGTTGTGCAGTCAGGGGGGAGGGCGGTTGGTCAAATCTATTGAAAAACAGATTCAGGTTGTTCGCCCACTCCCTGCCCCCTGTGGCCTGGGGGGAGGTATTCTGGAGCCCCGAGATGGTTTTGAGGTTTCTCCAGACCCCGCTGATGTCGCTCTGTTGCAGCTTGTCCTCCATCTTCTTCCTGAAGCTGTCCTTGCCTTCTCTGATCTTTCTCCTCAGCTCCCTCTGTACGGACTTCAGCATCTCCCTGTTCCCTGACCTGAAGATCCTCTTCTTCTCTCTCAGAAGTGTTTTAATCTCAGGGTTGATCCAGGGTTTGTTGTTTGAGTGACGCCGTATGGTCTTGGTGGGAACGGATTTGTCCACACAGAAGCTGAGGTAGCCCGTGAAGGTGTGAATGAGGCCATCGATGTCCTCACCATGTGGATCGCAGAGCTGCTTCCAGGCGGTGGCTTCAAAACAGCCCTTTAGGGTGTCCATTGTCTCCTCAGACCATAACTCCACAGTGTGCATGGCCGGAGGTTGTCTGTGCACTAGGGGTTTGTACACCGGCCGGAGATGAACCAAGTTGTGATCCGATCTCCCGAGTGGGGGTAGTTGTGATGAGGTGTACGCCTCCTTAGTGTTTGCGTAGAATAAATCCAGTGTTTTATTGTCTCTAGTGTGGCA
Source organism: Pholidichthys leucotaenia (assembly GCA_020510985.1). Taxonomy (NCBI): domain Eukaryota; kingdom Metazoa; phylum Chordata; class Actinopteri; order Cichliformes; family Pholidichthyidae; genus Pholidichthys; species Pholidichthys leucotaenia. The sequence goes on from CM035842.1 coordinate 267,478,075, forward strand.
TGTGACATACTGGGTGAACGTGGGTAGAATGGGAGACAGTGAAACATGGTTGAAATCGCCTGAGATGAGGAGAAGAGCATCTGGGTGTTCTGTCTGCAGCCTGCTGGTTACTGAATGGATGACGTCACGTGCTGTCCCAGCGTTCGCCGTCGGATTTGCATAAACAACAATGCAGATCACGTGTGAGTGTTCTCTCGGGAGATATGTAGGCCTCATGCTAACAGCTAGCAACTCAATGTCTTTGCTGCAGTGTCGTTGTTTAACAGTGATATGTCCCGGTCTGCACCAGTTGTTGTTAACATACATGATCACTCCACCGCCCCTAGCCTTGCCACTGTCTGGTGTTCGGTCAGCTCGTATCATGTGAAAACCCTCCAGCTCAATGTTAGCATCTGCTGCTAGTTCAGTTAGCCACGTCTCAGTAAACAAAAGGAGAGAGCACTCCCGGTATGTGCTATCATAACGGGAGATAGCCGCTAGCTCATCTAACTTTCCCAGTATCGACCGTACATTTCCCATGACAACAGATGGAAGGGAGGGTCTGTACCTTATATTTTTTGTCCTCCGCCTTACTCCAGCCCGGCAGCCGCGGCGTTTTCGCCTCAGTTCTCTCGGTATGTCGAGTATTTCCAATGGGACCGGGTGGCGGTTGAATGCTAGCAGCTGTTCTCTGCTGTATCGTATCCTGCTATAGACAGTGGCTCCGTCCACCGGCTCAGGAGACATTTAGGACGATCTGTGTGTCCGTGATATAAGTGGGGTGAAAAAAAAAAGACGGATCAAAAGAGAGAGGAAGGGAAAAAGACTCGGAATCGAGCCGCTGTTGCAAAAGGCAGCCGACTCGTGTGGCGCCCCTAGTGTTATCAACCTCCCCACCAGCATGTTCAGAGCCTTCACTGTCTACATGGACAGCTTCGCTGACATAACCAACCCCGAAAGTGCTATATCTGCTACCTGCCTGGACATTCGGGCGTTGGAGTTTTGCTACCATGGAGGGACGGTGGTGCAGAATTTGGAGGAAGGAGTTTCCCATGTTATTATTGAAGAAGAAACGAGACTCCTGGAATTGAGGACTCTGAGACGCTGCTTTAGGAAGAAGTTTAAGATTGTTAGAGAAGCTTGGGTGACTGATTCAATAAAAGCAGGGTATGTGATGAATGACGCTGACTACTTGGCTTGAAGAGTCCAAACGACGCATAATACAAGTTGACACTGGGGGAGAAAAAAAACACTTTTAGCATTTTAACATTTTAATTAATTTCTTATGAGATTATCCGTAACCTATTTAGTAAAAGAATAAAACCTCAAGGGTGTTATTTCTCAGGGTTTTCACACAGCAATATTAATATTTAGTTTTATCTTTTTGTGTTCTTAATGGGGAAATGAGGCTGCTTGTTATTAGCTTTAAATTGGATGATGTAAAATCAGGAAGCAGTGATTGGTTTTTCACTCAGTGGCTTTGATAATGTATGTTAACAACAACTGGTGCAGACCGGGACATATCACTGTTAAACAACGACAGTGCAGCAAAGACACTGAGTTGCTAGCTGTTAGCATGAGGCCTACATATCTCCCGAGAGAACACTCACACGTGATCTGCATTGTTGTTTATGCAAATCCGACGGCGAACGCTGGGACAGCGCGTGACGTCATCCATTCAGTAACCAGCAGGCTGCAGACAGAACACCCAGATGCTCTTCTCCTCATCTCAGGCGATTTCAACCACGTTTCACTGTCTCCCATTCTGCCCACTTTCACCCAGTATGTCACATGCCACACTAGAGACAATAAAACACTGGATTTGTTCTACGCAAACACTAAGGAGGCGTACACCTCATCACAACTCCCCCCACTTGGGAGATCGGATCACAACTTGGTTCATCTCCGACCGGTGTACAAACCCCTAGTGCACAGACAACCTCCGGCCATGCACACTGTGGAGTTATGGTCTGAGGAGACAATGGACACTCTAAAGGACTGTTTTGAAGCCACTGCCTGGAAGCAGCTCTGCGATCCACATGGTGAGGACATCGATGGCCTCATTCACACCTTCACGGGCTACCTCAGCTTCTGTGTGGACAAATCCGTTCCCACCAAGACCATACGGCGTCACTCAAACAACAAACCCTGGATCAACCCTGAGATAAAAACACTTCTGAGAGAGAAGAAGAGGATCTTCAGGTCGGGGAACAGGGAGATGCTGAAGTCCGTACAGAGGGAGCTGAGGAGAAAGATCAGAGAAGGCAAGGACAGCTTCAGGAAGAAGATGGAGGACAAGCTGCAACAGAGCGACATCAGCGGGGTCTGGAGAAACCTCAAAACCATCTCGGGGCTCCAGAATACCTCCCCCCAGGCCACGGGGGGCAGGGAGTGGGCGAACAACCTGAATCTGTTTTTCAATAGATTTGACCAACCGCCCTCCCCCCTGTCTGCACAACAACCACTGCTGCCTCTAAGAAATCAAGTCCTGCTGCCCACTCCCCACTCCACCGACACCCCCCCCACTCCCAACACACAGCCCCCCATCCTGACCCTGACCAAGACCCAGGTGAGGACGGAGCTGAGGAAGATCAAGGCGAGGAAGGCGTCGGGACCAGACGGCATCAGCGCAAAGCTCCTCAAGTCCTGTGCAGACCAGCTGTGTGGGATTGTGACGTATATCTTCAACATGAGCCTGAAACTGGGGAGGGTACCACAGCTGTGGAAAACATCTTGTGTGGTACCTGTACCAAAAACTTCCCACCCCAAAGACCTGAACAGCTACAGACCGGTGGCCTTGACGTCCCACTTGATGAAGACCCTGGAGCAGGGGTGTCAAACTCAAATTCACAGTGGGCCAAAATTAAGCAGTGAAGTAAAGTCACGGGCCAAACTCAATATTTATTGAAAAATTAACTGCAACTGATATGTAATGTTTAACCTTTTCATATGGAAACAAACTTTAGTTTTGCTTAAACACAGAATCTGGAACAACCAAAGCTTGATATTACAAACACATGAGAAATTAAATTTGAAATAAAAGACACATCAGTGGTATTCATTTCTTATTTAAATAAATAAATAAGTATGTCTCTCCCCGTATCCTTTCAAGTTCCTTTTTAAAGTAAATCTTTTTCAAAGCCAACAACAAAAGAACCAAAAATAATAATGTCATTCAATAAAAATCCAACATTTCAACTATTAACAGACCATGCCTTGCAGTAGAAAAAGTGCACAAATAACAGATATATTCAAGCTCAGTTTGCTACACTCTGATTTACTCTGCACATTGGTCTAAGCCAGATACCTGGCATCTTTTCTTAGATGCAAGTTCATCAATGTCTGGGGTCAGGCTCTGAGCTGAGGAAAACCTCAGGACGGAGTGAAGGTGTTCATCAATGAGTCGACTTCTGTGAGGTGTTTTGTTCACCTTCATCACAGAGAACAGTTGTTCACATAGATATGTGCTGCCGAACATTGAGAGCATCTGAGCAGCTTGGGTGCGTAATTGAGGCATTGTGTCGGGGAGGAAACATGGAAACCGCGCAGCACCAACAGAGTCATATTTTGATTTGAGCATGTCATTACATTGGAGTTCAATTAGCTCCATTTGGAGGCTGGTTGGTGCGCTTTCCACGTTGATCGCAAACGGGTTACTGAGCAGTTCAAATCTCCCTTTCTGAGCCTCAAAGTCGGCAAATCACCGGGAAAACTCGGCGCTGAGCGCGTTGATTTTTTCAGCAAACTGTGCGCTAGGCAGCACAGCAGGAGAAATTTGCTCTGCCATGGTTTGGCAGCACGGAAAATGACCCAAGTTTCCTTGCAGCATCTGAGTCTTCCACAGACACAACTTAGTTTTAAAGGCCCTCACTGCTGCGCACATGTCTGTGATGATGTGGCCCCGTCCCTGAAGCTGCAGGTTAAGCACATCGAGATGGCTCACTATGTCAGACAGAAATGCAAGCTCACACAGAAACTTTTTATCTCTCAGCTCTGTTGTGTCCTTCCCTTTGTTTTCCATAAACTGACAGATTTCCTCACGTAGCTCAAAACATCTGTTCAGTACTTTTCCTCTGCTTAGCCATCTCACCTCTGTGTGATAGGGCACATCTCTGTATTCCGAATCCAACTCCTCCAGAAAAGACTTGAACTGCCGGTGATTCAAACCTTTTGCTCTTATGAGGTTGACTACTCGTTTTATAGAGCTCATAACATGTTCCATTTGCAGAGCTTTGCCACAGAGCGCTTCCTGATGTATGATACAGTGATAAACTGTAAGTTCACCTGCATCTTCCTCCCACATCTTCTCCTGAATCCTGCCGACCAATCCACTCTTTTGACCGCACATCGCGGGCGCACCATCTGTCGTGAGTCCCACAAGTTTATCCCAAGGCAGGCTCATTTCAGTTATACATTTGGATACCTCTTCAAAGATATCTTTTCCTGTGGTGGTGCCATGTATTGATTTTAATCCTAAAAGTTCCTCTGTGACACACAGGCTCGAGTCTACTCCACAGATGAAGATTGACAGCTGGGCAGTATCAGATGTGTCGCTGCTCTCATCCACAGCAAGGGAGTATGCAATAAAATCTTTTCCCTTTTTTATTAGTTGTTCATGTAGATTAGTGGAAAGCTCACACACGCGCTCAGCCACGGTGTTTCTGCTCAGGCTCACATTTAAAAATTCTTGCTTTTTATCTGGGCACACGATGTCGCAAACTTTGACCATGCACTTTTTGACAAACTCTCCCTCATTAAAGGGCCGGGCTGATTTTGCTATCTCTGCTGCCACAATAAAGCTGGCCTTTACAGCAGCTTCACTTTTTGATTTTGCTTTCATGAACATAGTCTGCCGGCAAACCAGACTTCTTTTCATCTCCTCCACCTTCTGCAGCTTCTGCTTTACGTCCAGGTCCTTGTACTTTTCATAATGTTTTGTTTCATAGTGTCTTCTTATGTTATATTCTTTCCTTACAGCCACGTTAGCTCCGCACACAAGACAAACAGGTCTGTCCTTTATATTCGTGAACAGATAATCTGCCTCCCACCTGTCTTGAAAGCTCCTGTTGTCCATCTTTCGTTTGGCCATTTTTGTGGAGGGTGAAATTAATTTGTCCGATGTGACTGGAGCATGGTTGTCAATGACTGTCAACAGAAAAAAGGAGCGCTTGCCGGTTTCAACTGCGCACCAACATACTAGCAAAGCATTGTGGGATTTGTAGTATTAGCGGTACAGTATATACCGCGGGCCAGCTCTAATGCACATTTGATATGATCTCGCGGGCCAATTATAATTACACTGCGGGCCAAATTTGGCCCGCGGGCCTGAGTTTGACACATGTGCCCTGGAGAGACTGCTCCTTGCTCATCTCCGCCCCCTGGTGGAACCAGCGATGGATCCACTCCAGTTCGCCTACCAGCATGGCATTGGGGTGGAGGATGCGGTGATCTTCCTCCTTCACCGTTCTCTGTCCCACCTGGAGAAGCCCGGGAATATGGTGAGGATCATGTTCTTTGACTTCTCCAGTGCTTTCAACACCATCCAACCGATGATCCTGAAGGACAAGCTGCTGCGCGCAGGGGTGGACCCAGCACCTGTCATCATGGATCCTGGACTACCTCACGAACCGGCCTCAGTTTGTGAGAACCCGGGACTGTGTTTCCGACACGATCATCAGTAGCACGGGGGCCCCCCAGTGAACGGTGCTGGCTCCCTTCCTGTTCACTCTTTATACTGCGGACTTCTCACACAACACAACACATTGCCATCTACAGAAGTTCTCTGATGACTCTGCGATCGTTGGTCTCATCTCCAACGGAGATGAAGCTGAGTACAGAGGGCTTATCCAGGACTTTGTGGACTGGTGCCATCGGAACTGCCTCCAGATCAACGCGAGGAAAACTAAGGAGCTGGTGGTGGACTGCCGCAGGCATGGGCAGCTCCTCACAGCACCAGTAAATATACAGGGAACAGACATCGAGATGGTGACATCCTATAAGTACCTGGGTATTCATCTGAACAATAAACTAGACTGGTCACACAATACTGACGCACTCTACAAGAAGGGACAGCGCAGGCTGTTCCTGCTGAGGAGACTCAGGTCTTTTGGTGTACAAGGGGCGCTGCTGAAGTCATTCTATGACACGGTGGTGGCATCAGCCATCACTTTTGGAGTGGTCTGCTGGGGCAGTGGCATTACTGCAGCCGATAGGAAGAGACTGAACAAACTGATTAAGAAAGCTAGCTCTGTCCTGGGGCAGCGCCTTGATCCGATGGAGGAGATAGGAGAGAGAAGGACGGTGGCTAAACTGTCATCTCTGCTGGAGTCCGAGTTCCACCCTATGCAGGACATACTGGATGCACTGAGGAGCTCATTTAGCAGCAGACTACATCATCCCAGGTGCACAACCGAGAGGTTTCGTAGGTCCTTCCTACCAACGGCTGTCAGACTGTACAACCTAAGCAGGGCTGCTCGCAGAGATAGCAAAAAGACGTAACAAACTAATAGTTTTTTTGAATGCAAAAGATGCAATAGACTTACACAATGGTCCTCTCTGGCATACAACTAGGAACATACCGGTCGCTATGGAGGGTGAGAATATGTATGGGCACATAATCATACCATGTAGGATAACTAAATAGACGGTTATGCTGTTTCATCCCACCTAGCAACAATGCTCTGCACTGTGTGTGTTTATATATTTACATATTTATTCCATCTAGCTACAATGCTCAGCACTGGGTGTGTTTATATTTATATATCTATATATTTATTCCATCTAGCTACATTGCTCCGCACTGTGTGTGTTTATATACTTGCATATTTATTCCACCTAGCTGCAATGCTCCGTACTGTGGGTGTTTATATATTTACATATTTATTCCATCTAGCTACAATGCTCTGCACTGTGTGTTCATATATTCATATATTTATTCCATCCAGCTACAATGCTCTGCACTGTGTGTCTGTGTGTGTGTGTGTGTGTGTATATATATACAGTATATTTTATAGTAATATGTACATATGTATATTAGCTGCTCTTGCTTGCTTGTTTTTTTTCTTGCCTTCTGATTGTTGCTCTGAGTGTTGCTATCCCTGTGCTGTTGCAATCCTGGAATTTCCCCGTTGTGGGACTAATAAAGGCTTATCTTATCTTATCTTATCTTATCTTAAATAAATACCTGTTCCAAGTAAACTGAATCTCTTCCTTTAAAAACGAATCTGGGTGAACCATCTACACACATAGACAAGATTTGAAGAGTAGACTTAGATGGTTTTCTATTGAATTTTTTTAAATCCTAACAATATATAAACACACAGCGTGGAGCATTGTCGCTAGATGGAATAAATATATAAATATATAAACACACACAGTGCGGAGCATTGTAGCTAGATGGAATGAAACAGCATAACCGTCTACTTAGTTATCCTACATGGCATGATTATGTACCCATACATATTGTCACCCTCCGTAGCTACCGGTATTTTCCTAGTTGTATACCAGAGGGGACCATTGTGTAAGTCTATTGCGTCTTTTGCATTCAATACTATTAGGTTGTCATGTCTTTTTGCTATCTCTACGAGCAGCCCTGCTTAGGTTATACAGTCTGACAGCCGTTGGTAGGAAGGACCTGGGAAACCTCTCGGTTGTGCACCTAGGATGATGTAGTCTGCTGCTAAATGAGCTCCTTAGTGCATTCAGTGCGTCCTGCATAAGGTGGAACTCGGACTCCAGCAGAGATGACAGTTTAGCCACCATCCTTCTCTCTCCCATCTCTTCCACTGGGTCAAGGCGCTGCCCCAGGACAGAGCTAGCTTTCTTGATCAGTTTGTTCAGTCTCTTCCTATCGGCTGCTGTAATGCCACTGCCCCAGCAGACCACTCCAAAAGTGATGGCTGATGCCACCACCGTGTCGTAGAATGTCTTCAGCAGCGCCCCTTGTACACCAAAAGACCCGAGTCTCCTCAGTAGGAACAGCCTACGCTGTCCCTTCTTGTAGAGTGCGTCAGTATTGTGTGACCAGTCTAGTTTATTGTTCAGATGAACACCCAGGTACTTGTAGGATGTCACCATCTCAATGTCTGTTCCCTGGATGTTTACTGGTGCTGTGAGGGGTTGTCCTTGCCTGCGGCAGTCCACCACCAGCTCCTTAGTTTTCCTCGCGTTGATCTGGAGGCAGTTCCGATGGCACCAGTCCACAAAGTCCTGGATAACATATATATATATATATATATATATATATATATATATATATATATATATATATATATATATATATATATTGTGGAGTGTGTGTGAAATCACAGGCAGATCCATTTCAAATGATTTATTGCACACTCACATCTCACGAACACAGAACAGAATGACTCGTCACATCACGAGCACAGAACAGACTGACTAGTCACATTAAACATCCTTCTCTCTACATCAAGTTACACTTCAGAAGATTCAAGGCACTTCCTCATAACAGCAGGACATCTACACCACACTTCATTCAACCCCCACTCCCACTGTTCTCCCATTTGTATTCATTGTCTCTAAGGTGTGAAATAACCTGAGGCCCACTATATATATATATATATATATATATATATATATATATATATATATATATATATATATATATATATATACTGTATATGCATGTACGCATTTTCACATATATTCGTATATATGCATAGATGAGGATAGTTTAGTTTAGTTTTTTTTTTAATTTAAGTTTTTGTAAAGGGTATACATGTCATTACAGCATTACATTGTTTACATTTTCATCACATATTCCCCCTTTTTTTGTTTTTTGACATTGGAAAAAAATTATTACAACACCCTTTTTTTAAGTGAAAGAAAAAGAGAAATTAAAAGAACAAAAAACAAAACAAAACAAACAAAACAAAAAACAAAAACAAAAGAGCAGAAAAATAAAAGAGCCTCTGAGTAGAGTTGGAGCAAAGAGAGGTGCCATTATTGAAATGGTATTTGTCAAAGATTAGATCTGATGGAGGACACATATGCATTCCAGGGTTGCCAAAAGTTCAAGAACCCATCCATGTCTTGTCTCAGTGCGAATGTCAACTTTTCCATCGAATCAATGTCCCGAATCACGTTAATCCAATCTTCAGGTGTAGGACAGTCTTTCAACATCCATTTTTTTGTTAGAGCTTTTTTACTTGCCAACATTAAAACAGTGAATAAGTATTTTTCTCTTCGTCTTTCCAGTGATTCCGGTAGTAAACCCAAATACAAAGTTACAAAAGAAAAGGGAACTGTTACTTTGAATATTTTTCCCAATATTGTCTGTACATTGGCCCAATATTGGTGGATAACTGGGCATGACCAAAACACATGAAAATGATTTGCAGTCTTTTCACCACACAAGCGCCAACAATTCAACCCCTTACAAGTAAATTTGTTTTGTGCAGGTGTTCTGAAAAATCTTACCAAATTTTTCCATCCAAATTCTCTCCACAGCAGGGATGAGGTACTTTTCCATTGTTGTTTATTTAGCTTTTCCCATATTTCCAGTTGTAAAGTGAAATTCCCCTCTTTTTCCCATCTCTCTTTTATATATGATGTGTTGTCTCCTTTTAAGTCTTGAAGACCATGGTATATTTTAGAAATGTATCTGATCCCTGGGATCCCTTTATATGCCATTAAGAAAACCTTCAGAACACCTGACTGGGCCCTTTCCAAATCCTCCTTTTTAAGTATTTTATTTATGTGGTGTCTAAGCTGAAAGAACCTGTAAAGGTCTTGATTTACTAGACCTTGTTTTTTCAAAACTTCTTAAAATTTGCCCTTTAAAAAAATCGTAATATTTTATCAGTCCGTTCTCTTTCCACTTTTTAAATCTAATGTCTGTTTTATTAGGAGTAAAGTTCTGATCATAGGAAATCCATTGCAATAATCGATAGGGTTCTTGAGTTTGATTCTCTCTGACTATCTTAAACCAAATTTTTAGCGGGGTCTCTATCCACGGGTTAGTGTTATTCAAAAGTTTAGGTTGTGACAACCTGGGGAGTGCATAATGGTTTACCACCTTAGACAGGAACAAAGGACATGAAGTTAACCTTTTGTGTGTGAGAAGTTTCTAGATGCCCTAGTAAGATAACAGGGAGGTGTCAAGGATGAATGGACTGACTGCAGTTAGGGGAGATTATCTTTTGTGTGTGAGAAGAGTCTAGAAGGATGTCATGTTATTTAAGGGAAGAGTTCCTACTTGTATGCCATTCTGTCTATGCTCCTTGTGTGAGTCGTGTAATAAACCGCTTGAACCAAATCAGCCTCATTATTTACACGCTCCACACTGGTGACCCAAGACGAATCATGGAATACGACGGAAGATCCCCGGAGCCAACCTCAACTGGAACCCCCAGCTTCGCGTGCGCTGTAGCGATCAAACTACCTGATTTTTGGCAGCACAACCCGCGCTCCTGGTTCCACCTAACCGAGGCGCAGTTGGCCCTCCGAGGGATATCGGCGGATGATACGAAATTCTACTATGTGGTCGCAGCGCTCGATGCCAGCACGGCTCAGCACATAGAGAGCCTGCTCGATCAGCCACCAGCCGACGGCAAATATGACGCGCTGAAGGCTGCCCTCATCCAGCACTACACGCTCTCGGATGGTGAGAGAGCAGAGAGGCTTCTGACGTGGACCGAGTTGGGAGACGGTTCGGTCGTGGACATGATGGAGAAGATGCTGAGGTTAAAGGGCACGGACGACGACCACTTCATCTTCACCCACATTTTCCTCAGGAACCTTCTGACAGCGGCGAGAGCGGCCCTGGCCAATTCGTCATTGCTGGCCAAACGGGACTATTGTGCGCTAGCCCGAGAGGCAGACCAGATCATCGTCGCCACCAAGGCTTTCGTGACCATTGCGGCAGCGACGGAGCCTGGCACGTCGACACGAGGAGGCGAGGAGCTGCCGACGGCAGCAGCAGAACCACCGACGGCAGCAGCAGCGGGGGCCAAGGAACGTGGCGGTGACATGCTTTGCTTCTACCATCGCCGCTTTGCAGAGAGGGCACGCAAATGTATACCACCGTGCCAGTTCAAGCACTCGGGAAACACCAAGACCGGGGGTCAGTAGCAGCCGCGACCCTCGGGGAGGAGAACAAGCTGCTCTATTTGACGGACGCACGCTCGGGGAGGCATTTCCTCATGGACACCGGCGCACAGAGGAGTTTCATCCGGCCGACCTACACTGACCGGCTGGCAGGAGCCAGCGGCCCCGAGATAGCAGCAGCAAACGGCTCAGACATTAAGACCTTTGGTGAGAGGACTCTGCTCTTGTCTCTACACGGTCATACATTTGATTGGACTTTTGTTGTAGCAGCATTGGATTACCATATACTGGGGGCTGATTTTCTATGTGCACATGGGTTGTTGGTAGATATGGCTGTCTTTTGACTCTCTCCCCTGTATAGCTCGAGTGACCCGGCCAACAGCACAAGCCAACGTCACAGCAGCATGCGGTAAGTTCCACACACTGCTCGCTCAGTTCCCAGCACTCACAGTCCCGACGTTTTCAGCAGCTATCGCTAAACATGGGGTGGAGCATTTTATCACCACCACCGGGGTGCCCGTTTTTGCAAGACCTCGGCGCTTGGACGCAGCTAAACTGGCCATAGCGCGCGAGGAGTTCGCTAACCTAGAGAGGTTAGGCATCATCAGGCGCTCAAACAGCCCATGGGCTTCCCCGCTACACATGGTCCCTAAAGCTGAAGGTTCGTGGCGACCTTGCGGCGATTTCCGCAGGTTAAACAATGCTACAGCGCATGACCGCTACCCAATTCCCCACATTCAGGATTTTTCCGCTCACCTTGCAGGAGCGCAAATTTTTTCTAAGATAGATTTTGTCCATGGTTACCACCAAGTCCCAGTGCGCGCTGAGGACATACCCAAAACAGCGGTAATAACTCCATTTGGTTTATTTGAGTTCTTGCACATGCCGTTTGGGCTTAAAGGGGCAGCACAGATGTTCCAACGCATGATGGATGCAGTGCTGCCCGATCTCCCTTTCATGTTCGTCTACCTGGATGATATCTTGGTAGCCAGCGCGTCCGAAGACGAACACGAAACCCACCTCACGAAGGTTTTCCGTAGGTTGGAAGAGCACGGTTTAATAATCAACCCAGCGAAATGTCAGTTCGGGGTGACGGGGATTGATTTTTTTAGGGCACCGCGTCTCTCCCGAAGGAGCGGTTCCGCTACCTGACAAAGTGTGCGCAGTGACAGATTTTCCCCGACCACAAACGGTCAGGGCGCTACAAGAAGTTTTGGGAATGGTGAACTTTTATAACTGTTTCCTTGCCCGCGCAATGCAGCTCATGCAGCCATTGTACGCTGTGCTCAAAAAACAGAAACCCGCGAATAAGGTCGAATGGACCCCGGAACAAGAGCAGGCGTTCTCGGAAGTTAAAGCAGCCCTGGCAAATGCCGCATTGTTGGCACATCCAGACCCAACGGCCCGTATAGCCCTCACCACTGACGCCTCAGATGTGGCCATAGGGGCTGTTGTGGAGCAGCGTGTCGCCGGGGCTTTGCAGCCGCTTGCCTTTTTCAGCAGAACCTTGCGAGACAATGAACGTAAATACAGCACGTTCAACAGAGAGTTGCTGGCTCTCCACCTGGCCATTTGCCATTTCCAGTTCTGGATGGAAGGGCGCAATTTTACTGCGTTCGTTGACCATAAGCCACTAACATTCGCGATGGCCAAAGTTTCAGAACCTTGGTCGGGCCGGCAGCAGAGGCAGCTGGCCGCAATCTCAGAGTTTACTACCGATATTCAGCATGTGTCGAGCAAACTGAATGAAGTGGCAGACTGCCTCTCGCGCGCCGTTGTGGCCCCGGTCTGTGTAGGGTTGGATTACGCAGCCATGGCCGCGGAGCAGGCTAGTGACGCGGACGTGTGCGTGCTCCAGTCTGGACCAACAGGGTTAAGGCTGGAGAAGAGGACGCTGCTTAACTGCATTCCCCCCTTAATCTGCGACGTCTCCACGGGTCGCCCACGGACTGTGGTTCCGGCCGCGTGGCACCGCCGCGTGTTTGAGTCGGTTCACTCTTTGGCACACCCAGGGGTGCGCACGTCGGTCAAAATGGTAGGAGAGAAATATGTGTGGCCGGGCCTTTGCAAACAAGTGAAAGAGTGGGCGGCAGCCTGTGTGGCGTGCCAACGAGCCAAGGTTCACAGACACACGAAGGCTCCTTTTTTGCCGTTTCGCATCCCGGCTAAGAGGTTTGACCATGTCCACATGGACCTTGTAGGCCCCCTTCCGCTATCACAGGGGTACACGCATCTCCTGACAATGGTGGACCGTACCACGCGCTGGCCAGAAGCGGTTCCGCTGGTGGCAACCACGGCCGAGGAGGTGGCGCGCGCGTTTTTAACAGCATGGGTGGCGCGTTTTGGAGTTCCGTCGGACATTACATCCGACAGAGGCTCTCAATTTGTTTCTGAACTCTGGTCAACCATGGCCCGCAGCCTAGGTGTCTCAATTCACCGCACAACCACATACAACCCGCAGGCAAATGGGTTATGCGAACGTTTTCATAGGTCGTTAAAAGTGGCTCTGAGGGCTTCACTGGCGGATGCAAATTGGGTAGACAGGCTACCATGGGTTTTATTGGGGTTACGTTCTGTGCCTAAAGAGGATATGGAAGCTTCCCCAGCAGAACTCGTTTTTGCACAACCACTCCGACTGCCTGGGGAGTTTCTGCCAGATAATCCTGCGCCGGGCAGCTCCCCGTCTCAGCTGCCGCAGCATTGCATAGACTCAAGCACGCTGCCGGGCCCTGCCCACCACAGTTTTCCGCGTGTTTTTGTGCCTAAAGCTTTGAAAAACGCAGAGTTCGTGGTTGTCAGACACGACGCCCACCGCCCCCCACTGCGCCCACCTTATGATGGACCGTTTAGAGTGCTGGAAACAGGGGATAAGCATTTTTTGCTAGATTTGAGGGGTTGGAGGGAAAAATTGGCATAGACAGACTCAAACCTGCTTTCGTTGTGGCTGACGAGCAAGTGCTGTTGGCGAGGGCCCCTCGGCGTGGAAGACCCCCACGGGGCGCTTCCCAGAGAAAAGATGCTCCAGAGCACCCACACGGACAGTCAAAAAGTTTTCACCCCCAGACATCAGCCCCCCAGCATGGCAGCGCCACGGAGGCAGCGAATCCTGGCTACAGCAGATACGGCAGAAGACTGAAGCCCAAGCGGCATGTGGACTGATGTTGATTGTTCTACAGCATGTGGACTGATGTTATCGGTTCTATCACAGCATGTGGACTGTTACCCTGTTGTCCTATCTAAGTTGCTGGGGGTGGGGGTGGCAACCTGGGGAGTGCATAATGGTTTACCACCTTAGACAGGAACAAAGGACGTGAAGTTAACCTTTTGTGTGTGAGAAGTTTCTAGATGCCCTAGTAAGATAACAGGGAGGTGTCAAGGATGAATGGACTGACTGCAGTTGGGGGAGATTATCTTTTGTGTGTGATGAATGGACTGACTGCAGTTGGGGGAGATTATCTTTTGTGTGTGAGAAGAGTCTAGATTCTAGACTGACATGACTAACATGACATCCTTCTAGACTCTAGAAGGATGTCATGTTATTTAAGGGAAGAGTTCCTACTTGTATGCCATTCTGTCTATGCTCCTTGTGTGAGTCGTGTAATAAACCGCTTGAACCAAATCAGCCTCATTATTTACACGCTCCACAAGGTAAGGCATTGTTCCCTATTATCGCCTGTAGGGGAATGTCACTTGTTATTTGGCATTCCATCTCCTTCCATTGTGCAGTGTAGACTGGGTTACATATCTCTACTAAAGTTTTAATTTGTGCAGCTTTAAAATAGTCCCTGATATTTGGCAGTGCGAGCCCACCTTTGTCTTTGTTTAGCTGTAGGGTTCTATATATGATTCTAGGTCTCTTGCCCTGCCATATGAATCTTGAGATCCTTCTGTCCAGTTCTTGCCATGTTTTTTTTGGGAGGTTCTACCGGTATTGTTTGGAAAAGGTATAGAAGATGTGGAAGTATATTCATTTTGACTGCTTCAATTCTTTGTGCAGTACCCAAGAATGGTATCATATTCTATCTTGCTAGATCCGATTTTATTTTTGCCATCAGTGGATCATAGTTTAGTGTTATAATTTTGTTGAGTTGTTTCGGGATATTGACCCCCAGATATTTCATAGATTCCATCTCCCAGTTGGTTTTGAATTTGCTTAGTAAATATTGATTTGGGTCATAGTTGAATGTTAAAATTTGGGTTTTATGCATGTTTAATTCATACCCCGATAACTCTCCATACTCTGAAAAAACTGAGATTAGTTCTGGAAAAGAGGTGTCCGGCTGCCCCAGGTATATTAAAATGTCATCAGCAAAGAGTGCTATTTTATGTTCCTTCTGACCAAGTGTAATACCTTGAATTTTTTGATTCCGTCTTATCCATTGGCTCAGAGGTTCTATGAAGATTGCAAAGAGCAGTGGAGACAAGGGGCAGCCCTGACGATATCCTCTTTCCAGTTCAAAAGATGATAATTTACCGTTAATCCTTATTTTAGCTGTTGGTTTTTATATAATGCCTGGTTAGTTCTAAT
The DNA here is from genome assembly GCA_020510985.1 of Pholidichthys leucotaenia. NCBI lineage: Eukaryota > Metazoa > Chordata > Actinopteri > Cichliformes > Pholidichthyidae > Pholidichthys > Pholidichthys leucotaenia. The sequence continues at coordinate 267,493,652 of CM035842.1, forward strand.
GAAGTTATTATGGAAATTGAAACTGGATAAGATTCTATATAGGAAAGACCAGTCAACCGACTCAAATGCTTATTCAGCATCTAATCCAATCTAATATGGCTGCATTAAAATTATATTTTTTTAATATGATGAATTATGTGTAAAGTGCGTCTAATGTTATCTTGTGTCTGTCTTTGTCTTATAAAACCTGTTTGGTCTAAATGAATTAAGTCTGTCAGTATATTTTCTAACCTTTTGGCAAGGATAGCGGTAAAAAGTTTACAGTCCTGATTTAACACACTGATTGGTCTGTAGTTGGAGCAGTCTAGTTTATCCTTTTCAGGTTTAGGTATGACTGCAATGACCCCTTCTCTCCAGGAGGGGGGGGGGGATTTTCCCTGTGTGGAGGACACAGTTAAATGTTTTCAGGAGGAGAGGAGATAGTTGCTGTTTAAAGGTTTTGTACCACTCTGCTGTATAGCCATCTGCTCCTGGGGATTTGTTAGCTTTAAGTTTCATAATCGCTTTTTCTAATTCTTTAGGTTGTATTTCTGACAGTAGTGTTTTATTTTGTGATTCAGTAAGTTGGGGAAGGTTTAATGTATTTAGGAAGGCTTCGGATGCGATTTTGTGTTTTTTGAGGGAGTATAAGTTTGTAATAATTCTCAAAGCTTTTAAGAATTTCCTGAATTCTAAATTTTATTTCCTTTGATACTGGGTCTCTGATTTTGTAGATTGCTCTCTCCGTTTGTTGTTTCCTCAATTTGTAGGCTAGTAATTTTGCCGATTTGCTACCTGTTTCATAGTATTTTTGTTTCAGAAATGTTTCTTCTGGATTTCTATTGTGTAGATCTCGTTTATTTGTTTTTTAATTTCCTTAATTTTGAGCAAGTCATTAGAATGAGTGTTGTCTTTGTGCTCTTTTTCTAGTTTCTTAAGTTCTGACTCTAATGTGGTTAGTTTTTCTTGTCTCAGTTTCTTTTGGGTTGCCAGTTTTGCGATAATCTTTCCCCTTATTACAGCTTTGCATGCATCCCACAGTATTAAAGGGGATACTTCTCCATTATCATTTTCTTCCAAATATCTGAGAATATCTGATTCCAATTCATCTTTCAGTGGTCCTTCCAGCACATTTGAATTTAACCTCCAAGAAAATGTATTATTTGTGTATTTTTGGATATTTAAGTCCATATAGATCGGGCTGTGGTCAGAGAGATCCATCAGTCCTATTTTACATGTTTTTACTCTTTCAATGTCTCTATTAAACATTAAAAAATAGTCAATCCTTGAGTATGATGAATGTGGTGCTGAGTAAAATATATAATCTTTTACACTGGGGTTGCGTTCCCTCCACACGTCACAGATTCCCATTTCTTTTAGTAGCAGCCGAGTTTTTCTACTTTGAGTGTTATTTTGATGTGGAGAATTACCTGATGCATCCCAGTATGGATTCAGTCTTAGATTGAAGTCTCCCCCACGTATCACTAAACCTTTGGCTTTAGTTATCATTAGGTCAAATACATTTTTATAAAATTTCCAGTTAGCCCCTGGAGGTACATATACATTCAGCAGGGTGATATCTTCTCCCTCTAGCCGACCAAGTACCATGTTAAATCTCCCTTCTTTATCTTTATGTTCTGAATTTTTTTCTAACATAATTTTGGTTGAGATCAATGTCGCTACCTCCCTCCTCCTCCCTGACTTATATGAAGATGAAGAGATCAGTTTAAACCCTTGTCTATTAAGTTTGGTGTGCTCCAAGTCTGTTAGGTGGGTTTCCTGTGAAAATATTATTCCTGCTTTGTCTTTTTTCATTTTGCCAAGAATCTTGGATCTTTTAACTGGATTCAGGATCCCTTTTACATTAGAATCAGAATCAGAATCACTTTATTGCCAAGCATGTTTACAAAATAAACATACGAGGAATTTGACTTGACCTTGGGTGCGCAGAAGCGTATCCCAGGGCCGCGGCAGCCTGAAGGCGCCTGTCATCAGTGGAGGGTAAAGAGGGGGGAATGGGGGAGGGAATGACACAATGGGCAGAGAGAAAAAACATAGTTAATCAAAATAAAGATTACATAGATAATCTAAATTGTGATTACATAGAAAAACACCCTCTAAGCACAATTAGCAGACTAATACAGATCACACAAAACAAAGGAGCAAAGAGAGACCAGTGTATGTAGTCAGCATGTAATAATCAGTGTGAGTGCAGTGTTGAATATTTCAGTTGCTATTGTACAACAAAGGGGCGCCTCCTGGCAACGGATGGTTGTTATGTTCATGTATTCAAAACACAGATAAGCATGTCCCAGAGTCTTTTCTCTTTGTGCATGCCAGATGGCAAATTTCTGTATTAGACACATGATAGTGCTGTCCTTGAAGAGTCCGGTTTGCTGAACAACAGCAATTGTTATTGTTTGGGTTAAAGAGAAGCCAAAACACCTTCCAGCACAATCTCTGCACCTGGAGGAACGAGTTTCCAAGGACGTTGAATCAAGGCCAGATGAGCACAGTCACTTGGAGCATAGTAATTTCCACTCTCATGCGATTCTGTGCATCACAAATAATTCAATTCAATTCACAGGCTTAAATCACTGGTCGAATTGTTGAAGGAGCTTCGCCGGGATCCGCATTTTGACCAGCTCTTCCAACTTTATTAATTTTCTATACACTAGGAAACTCCGGAGCCAAACAGTAGAATCCTGCGATCATATCCAAACAGATAGATGTCTTCTGCATCTTCAGTCGAATCACACAGACACATGAGTTCCAATTAACCATGAGCCACACATTTGGGCTCCCCCGGGCCCGATTCCTGTTGAAAAGGTGGTGTCAATTGCATTAAAGCCTGAAATTCTATTTTTTCCTTTTTCCGTTTGGATTGAGATCAGCGAGAAGGAGCAAGACACAGACACAGACGAAGCAGCAAGCTGGGATCAGATCATCAGGGAGGCAAGAGGAGGAGAGGAGTGAAAATGCGACTGCTCTCTCTGAAAGCCGGAAGAAGAAATACATTATATTGTGGCGGTTCAGTTAACCCCCACAACACACAGACAGAACACAGAGACAGTCAGCTCGCACTCCTGGGTTTTTTCCGCTGCATGCTGCGGTTACAGCCGTGAAGTTAAAGTGTTCATGCATCTTGTCCTTACTGTGCTTCTTCTGAGCATCTTACATATGTAGATGTGCTTTGATGTAAATCTCCACAAACAGACTGGTCAAACACAGCGCTCGGCTAGAGCAAATAACAGAACAGTGAAATGTGTATTAATGTCTACAGGCAGCCCCGTTTCGTCTGGCTCACCTATGTGATGTTAATGGTTGCCTTTCATGCAAATGTCTCATGCCTTCCTGTTATCTGTTTGATCAGACCAACTGCTGTGAATGCTTTGATGTATTGTTCTAGTTGGGTGCTTTGATGTATTGTTCTAGTTGGGTGTATATATACTGCATTGTAACCATGCTCTCATCCTCTCTCAATCTGACTTCAACCTTTGCTGCAGGACACAGACTTTGTGTCCCTCCTTCTCTGAGAGCCAGAGGATCCCGCTCCGGCCTGCACACACTTGGGCCGGGGCGGGGATCCTGTGACGGCGGTATGATTAATAAAACTCTACTTAAAACCTCCAACAACGCCGCATTATTTCATGCCGCCGCAATATGAAATTATTTTGGTTACACCCTGTTTCTCCATTGTGTTGTCTTATTTAGTATAACAGTGTAGAGGCCCTCTTTTATGCTACTCAGAAACTGAAAGAACATTAAGAACATAAAAAACATTAAGAACATAGTATATAAAACTTTAAAACAAAAAACTGTCAGAAGATCTTCCTGAGCTGAGGTCTTTTTAGCGACCTTAGAAGAGCCTTGATGGTGCGTTGGCTCTGAGGGAAATTCCTCAAACTCTGTTACGTGTTGAGGGCCCTCTCTTACCCCTGTAAGTTGTCCCATGTGTTTAATGTGAATTTCAGATCCCAATCCGAACTTGTAATGACTTTTTAAATTTTTTTATTTATTTATTTTTTTTATGCCTATACCCTATGAAATTGTGCGCAACCTCCCACCACCATCACAGCAAACAATCACGTTAATACAGTATTTGTTAGTGTGGAGAGTTCATGTGATTCATTGTCACATTTCTATTTTAACAATTTTTTAAATTTATTTATTTATTTTTTTAAAGACTTACTTGTTTCTAATATTATGACTGTTCCATGAAATGTTTTACCACTTGCTGGTTCTGCATCTCCTTTAATGTTTGTTACCTTGTAGGAGGAGGGTTGGATGCGCAGATTGACAAAAAATATCGTTATTCCCTCCTGAAAGCACTCAGTTTTTCCTTATAGCCCTGGCGCTGGGTTTCCCGCTGCTGGCCCGTGGATTTTGAGGGTCTCTGTGTGGATCACGTTTGACCCTTGATTCTTTCGATCGGGTCTGCTGCGGGTTTATACACCGTTACCGGGAGCCCTCTTGTCGCCATATCCATGGTTGCTTCTTCCACTGAGTTGTAGACACACATCTCATCCCCGTAAAAAACCCGCAGCTTTGCCGGAAATGGCGTTTGAAAGCGCAGTTTCTTCTCTCTTAGTACCTTTTTAGCGTCGTTGTATTCCCAACGCTTTTTAAGGACCTCCGGGGCATAGTCGTGCTCCACAAAAACTTTTCTTTCTTGGTGCATAAATCCTTTTTTCTGCCAAGCCAGTCTCAAAACCTCTTCTTTTGTTCTGAAGTTGGCAAACTTTACCACCACCGATCGTGGTGGCGCTTCCACCGACAGCTTTGGGGCTAATGAACGGTGCGCCCTTTCTATCTTCAAGTCGGTGGATTGGGGAATTTCCAACTTCTCTCTCAGTATGGATTCCACGCATGCAGCCATTGTGGTGAAACCGTCCTCGACTCCTTCTTTCAGACCATGAATTCTTATGTTGGCCCTTCTTAGTCTTCCTTCCTGGTCGGTTAGCTTAGCCTCCAGCCTTGTCTGTCGTTTAAGTAAATCCAGCACGGTTTCTTCCAGCCCTTTTATTGTTTCCTCTGCTTCTATGATTCGGTCCTCAGCCTGGTCCACTCTGCTGTTTGTCCTTTTTATTCCGTCTTTAATTTCACGAAATTCAGCCCAAAACTCTCGGCGAAATTCTCTTAATTATTGAATTATCGTTTTTAAGCTAACCGTGTTGCTAGCCTCATTCAGCTCCTCTGTTTCCGAGTGGATGTCCTCCAGGTCAGATTCTCCGGCCGATGCACGTCTTGGCCTGGCAAATGTCGATCTCTTCTGCTTTCATTTAGGCATAATGACTTTGTCTTTTGATTTTCACTCTTCCAAAAGTCCATTAAATCTGATTTTCAAGGTATTTTCACGGATGGGGTCTTGGAGCTTCAGCATTAAGCTGCTATCACCATGGTGTCCAGTGAGGATAGTTTAGTTTTACATATAGTTATACATATAGGAGCTGTTAGCTATATTAACCCATGATGTCTGCACCACACCCGATGTCCTCTGGAGAAATGGTGACCTGAGGGGGGCAGGTCTATGCGAATGCTGGAAGGAGGACATCATGCACATATAATTTTAGAAACACTACACACAGGGGTTAGAATAAGGTTATGGGATGGGTTTTAGACCCATCTCAACAGGGGGAGATGCAAAAACGTAAGCTTAGGTTACTAGATAGATAGATAGATAAAGTTAGTGAGGTGCCCTGTTAGGACACCTCAACAGGGGGTATTGTCAGTAAAATGACATGATTTCTCTGTCTTTCTCACACTTCTTTATCTGCTTGCTTCACACGCTACACTGCAGAGTTTAGTTTACACCCTATAATTCATTTGTTGAAATCAGAATCAGCTCTGTACACAGCTGAGCTGCCACATAAGCCTAAAATGTGTTACAGATACAATGAGGTAAAGCCCCTCCCTTTTGCATGAGGGGGTGGTTAGGCTATAAAAACTATAGGGCTCCATTTTGGGGTGGCACACTCTTGGGGGAATTGCCTAAAGAGCTGTGTCCCAGCGCTGCTTGTATCCATATCTCACTTTCAGTCAAAAAAAAGGAAAATATACTTCATCTCTCAGCCTGGTTGTTTGGCCGTCGTATCAAACAACTGGGGTTTAAGGTATTTTAGACTCAACACACCCGCGATAAAATCACATTGGATCATATTTATTCCAACATAAGTTGCGCCTACCGAGCGGCACCCCACCCCCACTTCGGACAGTCAGATCACATCTCCCTGTTTATGTACCCTGCCTACAGACAAAAGCTCAAACAAACAAACCCAGTTATTAAGCAAATTAAGCACTTGACTTCAGAGACTGAGAGCACCCTGCAAGACTGCTTTGCCTGCACAGACTGGGATGTGTTTCAAGCTGCAGCCCCCCAAGAGGGCTCTTCTATTAACATACAGGACTATGCTGAATATATGACTGGGTACATCAGCACGTGCGTTGATACCATTGAACCCACCATACAGGTCAGGAAGTTCCCCAACCAGAAGCCCTGGATCAACAGTCAGGTACGGCTGCATGCTTGCTCTCATGCATTTAAATCAGGCTGTGAGTCAGGCTGTGAGGGTGAGTACAAAGCTGCAAAGTATGGACTGAGGAAGGCTATAACAACAGCCAAGAGGCAGTACAGAGAAAAGCTGGACAGCCTTTACTCCACTCCTGACCTGGGGCATATGTGGCAAGGACTGTAACTCATCACAGACTACAAGAAAACCAACAACAGCACCACTAGGCTCTACAGACAGCCTGCCAGACGATATCAACATCTTTTACACTCATTTCGAGACCACCAGCAACAGCAGAGAGAAGAGACACGCACTCACGCCCCCCCCCCCCCATGCACCCACCCACTAACAGTCTCACTAGGCCAGGTAAACAAAGCACTGAGGAATATCAGCCCCCGCAAGGAAGCAGGACCAGACAACATCTCTGGGTGGGCCCTCAGAGCATGCACTGCAGAGCTGACTAACATCCTCACAGCAATTTTCAACCTCTCCCTCAACCAGAATTTAGTCCCCTCCTGCTTCAAAACGACAACCATCATCCCCATCTGCAAAAGGAGCCTGCCGACCTGTCTGAATGATTACAGACCGGTAGCACTCACTCCAATCATCATGAAGTGCTTTGAGAGAGTGGTGCTGCCCCTCATTCAGGACAGCATACCGGGCACCCTGGACCTCCTGCAGTACGCCTACCAGCCCAACAGGTCCACCTCAGATACCATTGCCGCAGCATTCCATTGTTCTCTCTCCCACCTGGAAGATAAAGACTCCTACAATAGGATGCTCTTTGTCGACTACAGCTCCGCCTTCAACATGGTCATCCCCCACAAACTCACCGACAAACTGTCTTCACTTGGCCTGCACCCCACCCTCTGTGACTGGCTACCGGACTTTCTAACTGGCAGGCCCCAGTCTGTCAGGATGGATAACAGGACCTTAGCCAACATCTTCACAAACACAGGTGTCCCCCAGGGTTGTGTTCTCAGCCCCATCCTCTACAGCCTCTTCACCCATGACTGTGTTGCCTCCCACAAAGACAATATCATCCTAAAGTTTGCAGATGACACAGCAGTGATAGGACACATCACTGGCGATGACAAAGCACCCTACAGGAGGGAGGTGGCCAACCTGGTGTCATGGTGTGAGGACAACAACCTCACCCTTAACACGGACAAGACAAAGGAGATGATAATTGGACATGAGAGAAGGGAGGAGGAGACCCCATCGGCTGCTGTTCATCCGGAAGCTTGAGGTGGAGAGGGTGAGTAGCTTTAAATACCTGGGCATCCACATCAGCGATGACTTTAAGTAGACACACAACACCACAGAGCTTGTTAAGAGAGCTCAACAGCGACTGCACTTTCTGAGGAGGCTGAAGAAGTTTGGCATGTCTTCCAGGATCCTCAACAATTTCTACAGCTGCATCATCGAGAGCATCCTGACCAACTGCATCACTGCATGGTATGGCAGCACCACTGTCCTGGAGCGCAAACGCCTGCAGAGAGTGGTGAAGACAGCGGAGAAGATCATCAGGACTCCAGTCCCCTCTCTGCAGAGCAGCTACCACCACAGAGTCCAAAAGAGAGCTGACGCCATCCTCCAGGACCCCACCCACCCCCAGCACAGACTGTTCATACTTCTACCCTCAGGCCGGAGGTCCAGAAGGATGAAATGCCGGACAACCAGACTGAAAAACTCCTTCTTTCCCACTGCCATCAGCCTCATGAACAGATAACAACTCCCAAAACTCCGTAACACCGCTTTGCATATACAGCCATGGACAAAATTGTTGGTACCCCTCTGTTAATGAAAGAAAAACCCACAATGGTCACAGAAATAACTTGAATCTGACAAAGGTGGTACTAAATAAAAATTCTATGAAAATTAACCAAAGAAAATCAGACAATGCTTTTGAATTGTGGTTCAACAGAATTACTTTAAAAAACAAACTCATGAAAGAGGCCTGGACAAAAATGATGGTACCCCTAGAAAAGATTGAAAATAGTGTGACCATAGGGACATGTTCAACCAAGATGTGTCCTCTAATTAACATTACAGGTGTCTACAAACTTGTAATCAGTCAGTCGGCCTATTTAAAGGGTGACAAGTAGTCACTATGCTGTTTGGTGACATGGTGTGTACCACACTAAACATGGACCAGAGGAAGCAAAGGAGAGAGTTGTCTCAGGAGATTAGAAAGAAAATTATAGACAAACATGTTAAAGGTAAAGGCTATAAGACCATCTCCAAGCGGCATGATGTTCTTGTGACTACAGTTGCACATGTTATTCAGAAATTTAAGATCCACGGGACTGTAGCCAATCTCCCTGGACGTGGCCGCAGGAGGAGATGGATAATACGAATGGAAACAAAAGAGCCCAGAACAACCTCTAAACACATTCATGGTGAACTCCAAGGTCAAGGTACATCAGTGTCAGATCGCACCATCCGTTGTTGTTTGAGCCAAAGTGGACTTCATGGGAGACGAACAAGGAGGACATCACTGTTGAAAACAAATCATAAAAAAGTCAGACTGGAATTTGCCAAACTGCATGTTGACAAGCCACAAAGCTTCTGGGAGAATGTCGTATGGACAGACGAGACAAAACTGGAACTTTTTAGCAAGGCACATCAGCTCTATGTTCACAGACACAAAAATGAAGCATACCAAGAAAAGAACACTGTCCCTACTGTGAAACATGGAGGAGGTTCTTTTATGTTCTGGGGCTGCTTTGCTGCATCTGGCACAGGGTGTCTTGAATCTGTGCAGGGTACAATGAAATCTCAAGACTATCAAGGTATTCTAGAGAGAAATGTGCTGCCCAGTGTCAGGCAGCTTGGTCTCAGTTGCAGGTCATGGGTCTTGCAACAGGATAATGACCCAAAACACACAGCTAAAAACACCCAAGAATGGCTCAAAGCGAAACATTGGACTATTCTAAAGTGGCCTTCTATGAGCCCTGATCTAAATCCTATTGAACATCTGTGGAAGGAGCTGAAACATGCTGTCTGGAGAAGGCACCCTTCAAACCTGAGACAACTGGAGCAGTTTGCTCATGAGGAGTGGGCCAAAATACCTGCTGAGAGGTGCAGAAGTCTTATTGACAGTTACAGAAATTGATTGCAGTGATTGCCTCAAAAGGTTGTGCAACAAAATATTAAGTTAAGGGTACCATCATTTTTGTCCAGGCCTGTTTCATGAGTTTGTTTTTTAAAATAATTCTGTTGAACCACAATTCAAAAGCATTGTCTGATTTTCATTGGTTAAAGGCCAAATGTCATGTATTTTTTTTTTCTAAATGACAACGAATTTAGATAAAATACACATAGTTTAAACCAAATATTCATACCGGAGACCATATCACCCACCTGTATTTACATAATTACACAAAATACACCAGGTGAAGGCCCCACCTTGCTTGCTGGCTTGTGACAGCCAGTCCAGACCACGCCCATGTTTTTGACATCACCAGTTGTACCCTGGCTGCCCTGCCTATCCACATTCACACTTATCAACATTGGACAATCATGACGGAAAGTGACAGCGATTGTGAACAAATTAGTTTAGTTTTGTCTTTTTTTTTTGTCTTTTTTTTTGTCAGTGGTTCAGACAGTGACAGAGGCATAGAACCTTACAGGTTCGAGCCGTCCGAGACGGAATCAGATGCTTTGTCTGATGACAACAGTTCCAACGATGACCAGAGAGCAGAACCAGTGGAAAATGTCATTGAACTGGACATTAATTGCCTCCAGAATTGCGAAGCCGAAGGGGGTCTGTCCAGGGCGCCCCATAAATATTGATTTTTCTGAAGCCATTATTATTACAGTGGAGGAGAGCCGCTGCTGTCAAGAAATTGACCAGATCAATATGAAAATGGAGGCGCATACCTGTCAAGTGAGACGTTTTTGCCGTATTTTGGTGCCAAGCGTGGCTGTGGGAGACGGCGGAGTGGTTTGGGACACTTTTCTGGGAAATGTTTTAAATGTAGTTCGTGTTGTTATTGTCAAATATTTTAAGGAAAATACGGGGAAAATGCAATTTTAGCAAAAACGGGCGTATTGCCATTTCTGTACGCCCAAAAGAAAAAATATACTGGAAAAAAAACTGAGTGTCTTGAGGAGCAGTCCTGTGTGTGATCACCCACAGCAGGTGATGGCAGATCGCTCAGCGTCAGCTATTCGCACTACCATGAGAAGTGTGGAGTCACTAATTAGTTTAATTGTCGGGGCGGGCTGATCGCTCAGCTTGAGCTATTCTCACTACCATGAGAAGTCATTAGGACAATGGTTTAACACGTTGAGCTGTGCAGCGGTTGCGGAATAGACAGAGATCGCCTGACAAATACAGAATTCTGCTTTTTTTTTTTTTTTATTTTGCGCCGGACGCTTAGTTGTGTTGTTATTGTCAAATATCCATGAATCCTTAAAATATTTGACAATAACAACACGAGTTGCATTTGGGGCATTTCCCAGAGAGGTGTCCCTTGTTGCTCCGCCGTTCCTTATAGCCGCCTTTTATGGTGTTGAAGTACGGCGAAAACGTCTCACTTGACAGGTATGAAAACATTTCCCAGAGAAGTGTCCCTTATTACCCAGCTGTCCCTGATAGTCCCGTTTTAAGGTATGGGTGAAATATCCAATTTTTTCTTCTTGTTGCTCACTTCAACCTTCCAGTCTCCATATAAACAATCAATTGAAATACCCCAAGCATCAAACTAGGGTACAATCAATTTCGTCACTTCCACCTTCTTCCCCAGGCGATTCCAGGGGCCGTGTCAGGCCAAGCACGGCAGTTTTAAATTAACGAATATTCCGTTGTTACTGAAGCATATGCACCAAGACCCGAACGGATCGGTTCCCTTTTATATCTAGTTTCAAGATATTTAAAGTACCCTGTTACGTGACATTTGGCCTTTAATTTTCATAGAATTTTTATTTATTACCACTTTTGTCAGATTCAAGTTATTTCTGCGACCATTGTGGGTTTTTCTTTCATTAACAGAGGGTTACCAACAATTTTGTCCACGTGTGACTCACACACCGGCTGCTGAATTTGCACACTGCTCACCTGTATAGTAGACATAGTATCACCTGTCTGATGTCCATATCATCTCTGCTGCTACTTATCAATAATTTGTAATTCTAAACTACTTGTTGCACAATGCTCATTTGCACACTGTTCATAGATTCATGCCATCTCAGGTTCACATCATCTCTGATATCAATACACCACTATCATTTTAGTCATCCAGTGAATTTTCAATTTCATTCCTCTACTGCCTAATTAGGTATTGGTGTGTGTGTCTTAGCGTCCATTAGTATTAGGATTGAGTTACTGTGTTAGTGTGTCATGACCTATCAGAATTGTTGTTTCTGTACCCTTAACTTGGCATTCGTTCGGAGAGCAAAGTAAGAATTTCATTTGCTAAGGAAATGTAGCATTTCTTAACTGTGCACATGATAATAAAGCCTTTGAATCTTGAATACAGTCCGCACATTGCAAACCTCCAATCACACATTTCTGCCATTTCACAGTCCCCTCATACACCTTCAACATCCAACTGCTTTATACTGTATTTATTACATTTATTGCAGTTGGAAAAAAAAACTGTTTTTGAATCTGCTTGTCCTTGTTTTGATGGCTCTGTATCGTCTGCCTGATGGCAGCAGTTCAGACAAGGAGTGACCAAGGTGAGAAGTATCCTTTACTACATCCCAAACTTTTTTGAGACAATGGGAACTGTGTAGGTCTTCCAATGTGGGGAGAGGTCAGCCAACAATCTTCTGAGCCATCCTAATGACTTTCCGGGGCATTTTTCTCTGTGCTGCTATACAGCTGGTGTACCACACACACATACAGTATGTCATTAAACTCTCAGTAGTACATCTGTAAATGGACACCAGCAGTCTCTAGGTGATTTTCTTCCTGAGGACCCTCAAGAAATACAATCTTTGCTGTACCCTTTTCAGCAGCTCGGTGGTCAGGCCCTCTTCAATGTGAACTCCCAAAAAATGGAAGTCTGACACCCTCTCCACACAATCCCCGCCAATAATTAATGGTGGAAGGTCCATTTTCTTCTTCCTGTAGTCTATTATAAGCTCTTTGGTCTTTGAGATGTTAAGGAGCATTTTATTTTCTCTGCTTCATACCACCAGCCGCTCCATTTCCTCCCTGTTGGCAGACTCATCCCCCCCAGAGATGAGCCTCACCACCATGATGTCATCAGCAAATTTCACAATAGTATTGCTATGGTGTGCATGGGTACAGTCATATGTATAAAGGATATAGCACAGGGGACTCAGCACACAACCCTGGGGAAAGCCGATGCTAAGGCTGAGGGCCATTAACGTATAATTCAATTCAACTTTATTTATATAGCGCCATTTCACAACAACAGTCATCTCATAGCACTATCAACTGTAGGGGGGACCCCCACAGTTGCAGAAAGACCCCAGCAATCAGGCGATCCCCTGTGAGCAAGCACTTGGCGACGGTGGAGAGGAAAAACTCCCTTTTAACAGGAAGAAACCTCCAGCAGAACCAGGCTCAGGGAGGGGCAGTCATCTGCTGCGACTGGCTGGGGGGTGAGGGGATAGAGAAGAAGAAAAGAACAGACATGTAGAGAGCAAACAGCACGATGGGGACTCAATCTATGGGAGAGAACAAACAAATGTTAATGACCAGCAAAAAAAAAAAAAATATTTCATAGAGAGTGAGGAAAGGAGTGAGGCCCAGTGCATTACTGGAGGTCCCCCGGCTGACTAAACCTATTAGCAGCATAACTAAGGGAGGGTTCAGAAACACATGATCCCTCCCTAATTGTAGGCTATATCAAAAAGGTAGGTTTTAGCCCTATTCTTAAAAACAGAGATCGAGTCTGACTCCCGAATCCAGATTGGCAGCTGATTCCACAGGAGAGGAGCTTGATAACTGAAGGCTCTGCCTCCCATTGTACTTTTGGAGATTCTAGGTATTACAAGTAATCCTGCATTTTGGGAGCGTAGTGCTCTGTTAGGATGATACGGTAGTATCAGATCTTTTAAATAAAAAGGAGCCTGATTGTTTAGAGCTTTGTAAGTAAGAAGAAGGATTTTAAACTTAATTCTAAACTCTATGGGAAGCCAATGAAGGGAGGCCAGAACCGGAGAGATATGATCTCTCTTTCTAGTACCTGTTAAAACTCTTGCTGCAGCATTTTGGATCAGCTGAAGACTTTTTAAAGATGTTTTAGGACAGCCTGATATTAAAGAATTACAATAATCTAATCTCGAGCTAACAAAAGCGTGGATCAGCTTCTCAGCATCACTCTGAGACAAGATGCTCCTAATCTTGGCAATATTACGCAAATGATAGAAGGCAGTCTTAGAAACAAATTTAATATGTGAATTGAAGGACAAATCCTGATCAAAAATAACTCCAAGGTTCCTCACAGAGCTATTAAGAGAAAGAGTAGCTGCATCCAAACTGAAAGTTTGATTTGGAAAGGAATTTCTAAGGTTTTTTGGACCAACAAGAATGACTTCAGTCTTATCTGAATTTAATAGCAGAAAATGACAAGTCATCCAAGCTTTGATTTCCTTAAGACAAGCTTCTAACTTGGCTAATTGATTAGTATCATCTGGCTTCATTGACAGGTATAATTGTGTGTCATCTGCATAACAATGAAAATGTATACAGTGCTTTCTAATAATGTTGCCTAACGGAAGCATATATAAACTAAATAATAATAAGTATAATGGCCCACTCTAACCCTCGGACTGCAACCTATCAGGAAACTGTTGATCCACATACAGATGGAGTGTGAGAACCCCGGATCCTCCAGTTTAGTCACCATTTTGTGTGGAATAATGGTATTAAATGCAGAACTGTAGTCCACAAAGAGCATCCACACATAGCTCTCCTGCTGCTCCTGATGGGACAATGCAGCATGGAGAGCTATAGCTACAGCATCCTCCATGGATCGGTTCATTCTGTAAGCAAACTGGTAAGGATCGAACCTTCAGGACAAACGTGATGTAATGTGGCCCCGAACCAGCTTTTCAAAACATTTCATCGCCACAGGAATGAGTGCGACTGGCCAATAGTCATTTATGCTAGAAATGTGGAACTTTTTGGTCAGAGGGACTATGGTAGAGGATTTCAGACAGGGTGGTATAAAGGACTGAGCCAAGGACTGATTGAAAATCCTAGTAAGAACTCCAGCCAGCTGATCGGCACTGTCCCTCAGTACGCATCCAGGAATGCTATCGTGTCTAGCAGCCATCCTCGGGTTAATGGCCTGCAATGTACGCCTCACCTCATGCTCCTCTACTTGGAAGTTTAAGCTGCTGTAGGCCTTGGGATGTAATGTGGCTGTACTGTTGCACCCAATGTGACTTGTGGCCTACAGTATATTGAGATTCACAGCCAGCTAAACTCTCTCTTGCATCACTTCCTCCAAGGAACAGGCAGGTGTCGTTCTGGACTAGGATTTAATGCAAAAAAGTGTTAAACTGAAAAGATACAAAATACAAAGAAGTATTGAGAAACTAAAAAAAAACAACGATAATGTGCACAAATGGTGCATTAAAGGGTTAACATTAGCTAAGCAGTGTTACTATATGAACTCAGATTAGACTTCGCTCTCACAAGACATATCTCTGATTAATGTCCGTAAAACTTACTAAACTTATTCCAATAATCAATTATACTTTGTCTGACCATCACAATAAACTGCTAAACTTACTCATATTGCCACTCAAAGGGCTGGAAATGAGCGGATGACTTTAGAAAGAACAGCAACACAGACTCATGTTCCTGTTGACATTCAGTATGCTAGGTCTCTCCTTCTTGCCACCTACTGGCAAGCCTAAAACTACTACAGATCCTAACGCCCTCTAGAGGACTGGAAGAACAAAATATAAACTGCATCAACACACTCCCCGCCTGGCATTATTTTAAGAATGCCACTAAACTTATAAACTAATTTGTTGGAGATAAAAGGAGTATACAGTCCGAGATGGGTCTGGAGAAAGTCTTTGTAGTTTTGTTTCGTGTCACTTTGACCTCCATCTTCCTTACGACTCCATCCTTGCTTGGGAGAGTCTTCATGATGATGCCCATAGGCCATTCGTTCCTTTTTAGGTGCTTATCCTTAAGAAGAATGACGTCCCCTTCTTCCAGGTTTGGTCTGTTGCGCTGCCACTTCTGATGACTCTGGAGCATGTTCAGGTACTCTTTTTTCCAGTGGGCCCAGAAGGTGTCGGCAAGGACTTGAACTCTCTTCCACTGGTGTTTGTACATGTCGGCCTTAGTGAAATCTCCAGGTGGAATTAGGATTGCATTAGTCTTCTGTGTGAGAAGAGTCATGGGTGTCAGGATCAAAGGAGCTTCCGGATCTGAGGAAACCGGCACCAGAGGTCTTGCGTTGATAATAGCTGTGACTTCAGCCAGCAATGTTGTTAGGACCTCGTGGGTTAGCATGGGGTTTCCTGATTGTAAGAGCATTGAGTCCAGGATGCGTTGTGCTATGCCGATCATACGCTCCCACATGCCTCCCATGTGGGATGAGTGAGGAGGGTTAAACACCCAGGAGCACCTCTGTTCGCATAGGTAGTCTTCCACACTTGTCTCACCAGGCTTTGGAGGATCCAACTTCAATTCCTTGGATGCGCTGACAAAGTTGGTCCCGCAGTCGGATCTTAGCTGTTTAGCAGGACCTCTGATAGCAAAAAATCTGCGAAGAACATTAATAAAACTGGAAGAGCTGAGCGTTTCTTACTTCATTACTTCATTACTTCGATGTGAATGGCTCTTGTAAACATGCATGTGAACAGAACCACCCATCTTTTGCTGTTGGCTTGACCACCTCCAGTGCGTCGCATTGTAACCTCCCACGGTCCAAATACATCTAGGCCAACATAAGAAAATGGGGGATCAGTTTTCAAACGTTCAGTGGGCAGGTCTGCCATGATTTGCTGCTCTGTCTTGCCTCGAAGCTTTCTACAGGTCACACATTTGTGGATGACATTGCTGATGGATCTCTTGGCACCCACTAACCACACGCCACTTGCTCTCACTGCTCCCCCAGTGAAATGTCTTCTTTGATGCTTAACAGCTTCATGGTGATGTCGAATGAGCAATGTAGCGATGTGATGCTTTGTTGGGATTAGAAGAGGATTGACTTCATGACTTGGCAGCTTTGACTCTGACAGACATCCTCCTACTCGGAGTACATCATTGTCGTCAATGATCAGATTGAGCTTGTAAAGGGAACTGTTCCATGGTATGTCTTGCTTTGTCTTGATGCACTTGATTTCTTCTGCATACACTTCATGTTGGACACATCTGATGATTGTGTACTCTGTTTGTGTTAAGGCTTCTTCTGTGAGACTTGTTTTACAGAGATGCCAGCTTCTACATCTGTTACCCTCTTTGGACTTGAAACTGTGAGCAATGTGACGTAGGTAAGCTACTGCTTTGACAAGGGAGGTCCACTTTGAGAAACGTTCAAAACGTAATGAACCCAAGGCTTTGAGGTTAGTTCTTGTCACAAGCGTTGTCACATTCTGTCGAATTTCAACATCTGACTCTGGCTCAATGAGCCCAAATGGGCCTTTTTCAGGAGTGACAGTCTGTTTGTCGACTAGGAAGGTTGGACCAGACCACCATGTAGTACTGGAGATCTTCCCTGCTGGCAGAGAGTGAGATCCATGATCAGCAGGATTGTGCTCTGTTGGGAGATACTTCCACTGGCCAGGCAGAGATGATTGCTTGATTCTCTGGACACAATTGTTCACATATACATGGAATCTTCTGTGTTGGTTGTGGATGTATCCCAACACCACTTTGCTGTCAGTGTAAAATGTGGTCTTGTCATTTTTCATCTTTAGTTCTTCTCTGAGAAACTCAGATATTTCCACAGCGAGCACTGCAGCACACAGTTCTAGCCTCGGAATGGTGAGCTCTGGCACCGGGGCTAGTTTGGCCTTACCCATGACAAACCAGACTTCGTTGTGGTCGTCTTCAACAGAGTGTGCAAGGTGATTGTCTTCATTAGTGCGACAGAAGACGGCTTCTCCTAGATTCTCAACTGTGGGCTTTGC
Source organism: Pholidichthys leucotaenia (assembly GCA_020510985.1). NCBI lineage: Eukaryota > Metazoa > Chordata > Actinopteri > Cichliformes > Pholidichthyidae > Pholidichthys > Pholidichthys leucotaenia. The sequence goes on from CM035842.1 coordinate 267,511,222, forward strand.
ATGTGGGTTTGAAGGTGGCAGTAGGTTGGAGACAGCTTTCGGTTGGCTCATTGTGAAGCTCTCTTTTACACTGAAGCGACTGTCACAGGGAGTGAGATAGCTTGGGCGTCCATTGTCCAACACGTGTTTTGAGAGCGTTTACCTCACTTGGCTTGTGGGCGGTGCCCAGACACACATCACCGATGATAACCTAGCCCAGGTCAAGCTTCTCTGCAAACGGGTTGTTGTGCCTGCCACTGATTTGCTTTCCCACCTTGCGTACTCTGAGAAGGTTGCATCCTATTAGCAGCAGTATGTCAGTGTCTGGTTCGAGGGGTGGTATTTCAGCAGCTATTGCTTTCAGATGGGGTTGATGTGAGGCAGCTTCTGCAGTGGGTATTTCTTCCCTATTGTTGGGGATAGCATTGCATTCTATGAGCGTGGGGAGAGAAAAGCTCATTTTCCCATCCAATGACTGAACTATGTTGTCGCAGGCTCTTCTACCAGTTACTTGTGTTGAGCCAGCACACGTCTTCAGTGTGTAAGGTGTGGCTGTGCCTCAAATGTTGAATGTTTAAAAAAACTCTGTTTTTGCGAGTGATTGGTTACTTTGATTGTCTATTATTGCATACATCTTTTTCATGTTGTGTGGCTCATCTTTAGGGTAAACTTGCACCAAACAGATCTTGGAGCAGGATTTTCCTGTGATTTGATTTCCACATACCTCGGTACATGTGGCTGTGACATCTAAGTCCTGTGTGAGTTCTTGCTCCCCGCCATTCTCTTTAGGAGATGAGGGAGGCTTAGATGCTGTCGGAGCTGGGCCTGGGTGGAGAGCTGCCAGGTGTTTGTCGCTGTTGCATTCTCCACACTTGATTGTTACTTGACAGTCCCTGGCTTGGTGGGTGGTGGAAGCAAGGCAGCGATGGCAGATGTTGTCTTTGAGTACGTTTTTTCTGTCCTCAAGAAACATAGTTCTGAAACCCCTGCATCCTTTCAGCGGGTGTGGTTTGTGATGTATGGGATATTGTCTTTTAATGTCTTCGCCTCCTTCCTTTGTCTTTACTCTGACTGACATGTCTGTTTTGTGTACTGTAACTGATTGTTTCTGCATGTAGTGACCTTGTGATTTTCCTTTTTTGTAACTGATTGTAGGATTGGCAGGTGGGCTGTAAGTCGTGTTGAAGCTTGGGTCATTCCTTGCCTTGGCTTGACCTTTCACAAATTCAACAAAGACTGAGAAAGGTGGGAAGCTTACATGATGGTCTTCTTTATACTTTGACCCTACCATTGTCCACTTCTCTTGAAGGTGAAAGGGCAACTTTTCCACCATTGGACTTACACCCCTTGCTGTGTCTAGGTAACTCAAGCCTGGCAGATATCCATCCAGCTTTGCTGCTTCCAGCTCACACAGTAGATCTGATAGATCGCGAAGCTTGTGTGGCTCTTTGCTTGCAAGCTTTGGGAAGTTTTGGATTCTTGCAAACATGGACTTTTCTATTGCTTCTGGTGAGCCATAGCATTCTTCCAGTCTCATCCAGACCATGTTCAGACCAGCAGGTGGATGCTTGATATTGACTGCTTTTAATCTCTTAGCATGTCAAAAGATTCAGGGCCAAGCCACTTAATGAGGGGGTTTAGTTCTTCACTGGCTGTAAGACCGAGGTCTCTGATGGTATTCTGGAATGTGGCTTTCCAGCTAAGATAACTCTCTGGCTTGTCATCAAATTTTGTCAGTCCTCCTGTTAATAGTTGACTTCTGGCTAAGAACCTGGCAAGGTCACTGGTAGTGTTGTTTGCATCATTTGAACTTGATATCTGTTGTGATTGCAACACATTATGAGAAGCTTGTTGAATTGCATCTCTTTGTGGTGGTCGCTTGGCGCCATCTTGTGGCTGAACTGGGCAATGAGCTGGTTCTTGTTTGGTATGGAGATGTGAGTCAATCAGCGTGGAATGTTGTTCCTGATGTGTACTGTCCTGTTGAAAAGTCTCTTTCTTTTGAGATGGATCAATACAACTATGCTTATTTATAGTATATTCACTCACTTTTTGTTCTGCGGTTTGTTCTAGAGGCAAGAAGCTCAATTCTTCGCTGTGTTCTGGGATAATGAGCTGAGCGACAGCAGACTCCATCACTTCTGCTTTAGCCCTGGATGCATCTGCTTCCTTTTGTAGGTTGAGTACATCCAGAGTTGCCTCTAACTGTGCCTTTTCCACTTTAATGCTCATCTCTCTCTCAGCATATGCTAGCCTGGCTTTTGCTGCTTGAGCTTCTGCTTGGGCATGTGCTGCTGCCATACTGGCTAGGCTTGAAGCTGATGACCTACTAGATCCTACAGCTGATTGAGCAGTCAGTTTCCCGGAATGTACAGACGACCTGGATGAGTGAGAGGAGCATGACTTTGAGGAGTGTGACCTTTTTTCACTTTGTGTTTCTTCACTGTTTTGGCTTTCAGCTTGTGTTTGTTCCATCTTGATGACTGGGTAGGACTGCTGATGCTAAATGTACATTGAATTCCACCAACCGTCACTGTGGTCCCTCACCGAGTGCTATGATTTTACTGTACTGCTGCACCCAATGTGACTCATGGCCTATATTGAGATTCACAGCCAACTAAACTCTCTCTTGCATCACTTTCTTCAAGGAACAGGCAGGTGTCGTTCTGGACTAGGATTTAATGCAAAAAAGTGTGAAACTGAAAAGATACAAAATACAAAGAAGTATTTAGAAACTAAAAAAAACAGATAATGTGCACAAACAGTGCATTAAAGGGTTAACATTAGCTAAGCAGTGTTACTATATGAACTCAGATTAGACTTCGCTATCACAAGACACATCTCTGATTAATGTCCGTAAAACTTATTAAACTTATTCCAATAATCAATTATACTTTGTCTGACCATCACAATAAACTCCTAAACTTATTCATATTGTCACTCAAAGGGCTGGAAATGAGCGGATGGCTTTAGAAAGAACAGCAACGCAGACTCATGTTCCTGTTGACATTCAGTATGCTAGATCTCTCCTTCTTGCCACCTACTGGCAAGCCTAAAACTACTACAGATCCTAATGCCCTCTAGAGGACTGGAAGAACAAAATCTAAACTGCATCAACACAGTGGCTGTCTCTGAGGGTTTCACCTCAAAGGGGGCAAAGAAGAGATTTAACTCCTCTGCCAATGAAGCATCACCCTCAGCAGCTCCGAGGTTGGTCTTGTAGTTGGTAAGATGCTGAACTCCCTCCCACACCTGCCTGCTGTTGTTACTGCCCAGACGATCCTCCATCCTCCTCCTGTAATTTAATTTGGCCTCCCTTATGCCACTCTTCAAGTTGGCATGTGCTGTCCCATAGAGAGCCCTGTCACTAGACCTAAAAGCGATATCAGTCTTCTTTAACAGCTGACAGACCTCCCAGGTCATCCAGGACTTCTGACTGGGGTAGACCTGGATACGTTTTTCCACTGTGACAGTGTCCATGCAGTTCTTGATGTAACAAAGTACACTGTCTGAACACCTCCAAGTCCTGATGTTCAAAGACATCCCAACTGGTCCTATCAAAACAGTCCTGCAGCTGCTGAGAGGCACCCCTAGGCCACGTTGTAACAGTCTTTTTCATGATAGGAGCAGTTTTCCTGAGGGGAGTATAAGCAAGAATAAAGAGCAGCGACAAATGGTCAGACTGGCCAAAGTGTGGTAGTGGTCTGACCCTATAGGCTAGCTTGATATTTGAGTAAACTTTGTCCAAAATATTCACTGATCTAGTAGCACACTTGACATGCTGATGGAATTTAGGGAGTGGTGCCTTTAAATCTGCATGATTAAAGTCCCCTGTTATGATATACACAGCATCAGGATACATGATCTGCTGATTGCTAATGCTATCATGCAAAAGTCTTATAGCCGAGTCAGCACTAGCATTTGGTGCAATGTAAACAGCATATATCATCACCGCAGTAAACTCAGAAGATTAAAAGGACCTGCATCTAACAGTCACATACTCCAGATCTGGGAAGCAGTGACTGTCTACAATCATTGTGTTAGTGCACCAGCTGTTATTCATGTACACACAGAGCCCCCCCTCCTCTGTTCTTACCAGAGTCCGTAGTCCTGTCATGATGCTGTACTGTGTAACCTGCTAAATCAATAGCAGAGTTCAGAATGGATGGATGAAGCCAAGTCTCTGTGATCGACACAATACAGCTGTCCTTTACGGCCTTGTTCACAGTGATCTGTAGCCTCAATTCATCCATCTTGTTAGCGAGAGATATGGCATTCATGAGAAACAGGCTGGGGAGCAGTGGATTAAATGGCTGCCTCCGTAGCCTAGCTACTGCACCAGGTCTGCATCCTCGCTTCTGCCTCCTTTCTCTGTGCCATCTTCACCTCCTACCCCCCGGAATAATAATCTACAGAGAGCCAGGACTCCTTGTTATGTCCACCAGAATCTTGTGTGTAAAGATAAACTCATCTGTAACTCTCTGCTCAAGACAAAGTCCAATCTTCAGAAGATTGTGCTTGTTGTTAATAAAATTCACCCTGCAGAAAACACACAAAACAAAAAATAGTGTTAACAGCCATACAAGGCTCCAACTGGTAAAACACTGAGCCCCTGCAACTACGTGCACCGCCGCAGCTGCCATGACTGTAAAGCCAGCAATGAAGAATGACAGTTGAGCTTCCAAAAATCCACAAAAAACCTGGAGGAAGAAATGAAACAGCTAACAAAGAGAATGGCTTGTCAGAGGCCCGGAAGAGGGTCATCACCACCAGCAGCCATGCCATCACAGGGCCAGGAAGGAAAGGTCACTATCCGCATGGAGCTCAGAATAAACAGTCAAATCGGGGAAAGGGGTGAGAAAGACAAACTCATATTCTAATCTCATTCACCAAATTAATATGGGACTGAAGAAAAACCAAAGTGAAGCTGAGGTTATTGAGGCTGTGATGAGAGCAATAAGTCTGGGTTTGAGCCTTCGCAGCATGTTGGAGATTGAACAAGACCTTACCCTACCTCAACTCAGGACAATTTTGAAGGGGCATTATAAAGAGGAGAGCTCCACTGATTTGTATCATCGACTAACAAGCATCACTCATCACATCACAAGCATCACAATGAATCCTCGCAAAATTTTCTGTTTTGAGTAATAGAGCTAAAAGAGAGGCTCCTCACTGCATCTAGAGAGCCTGGCACAGATGAGCAGTACAGCCCAGAACTGATCCAAAGGAAGTTCCTGACAGCCATTGGTTCTGGACTGATAAGGGACAATGTAAAATAGCAGCTCAAGAATTATCTGGAGAACCCAACTCTCATAGATGACATTCTGATTGCAAAAACAAATGAGGCAGCCAGTCTTGAATAGGAAAGGCAACAAAAATTCAAGAAAAATAATAGAGACATTAAAGTATGAGAACTCCAGGCAGAAACACAGCCGGTTCCTGAGGCAGAAGTGGGTGCAGTTGGGGGGCCAGACTGATCATCCTCCATGTTCACTAAGAGCAAGCCTGTGAAATCTCAATCAGCAGCAACTCCCAAAGAATCTGAGCTTCTGAAGGTAATCAAAGCGCTAAAAAATTAACTGAAGGAAATAAAAAATGTTATCCATGAGTCTCCCAGATCTTCAACACCACAGAAAACAAGCAGAAAACATGAATGTAGATCCTGTCAAAAGAGAGGAAAAGGAAAATAGTGTGACCACTGCTTTAAATGTAGAGAGGGTGGTCATCTGTCCAGGGGATGTAGAAAGCCAAGAATGACTGTTAATATAATAACCTCCTTCCCAGTGACATCCCTTAAAAATGATGAGCAAAGTGATCATTTGGGAAACATAGACAAATGCACCCCTGGTAACATCCAACCATGACAGACAAAAACCCATGATAAGACAAAGGACAGAGTGTTACAGGAGAATGACATGGTCACAGTCAGTTTTCTTTCCCCAAAGCAAAATGCCCAGATGCTTTACCTGATTGGAAAGAAATATATGATTACCTTGTGGGGGACACAATTCGCATGACACTCCACCCAGAACAAGGGGGTTGGAAGGGGAAAATGATGGACTGGAGGGGAAACGTCTCCGGGGGGTATCAAACGGGACAGTTAGATCTATGCTCCCCTCAGGGAGAGGAAGATTAACCAGGAGCTGCAGAGAGAATAAAGGTGTCAAAGCGGCACCCGTGTATGTTATGTTAATGTGCAACACATTCTCTTTGTCCATGCAACATGTATAATGTCAGAAGCTCCGATAGCTATGCATGGGGAATAAAGATATAAAAGGTGAATGCACAGTGACTGGGGAGTTCCTCTTTTGTAGCAGTTTGCTATACATGATGTTGGAGAAAGATTAAAGTTTGTGTCGTTTCAGCTCACTGCCTCGCCTGCATCCTTTCTCCACAATGGTGACCCTGACAACCATGGAACGTTTATTCCTTTTTCTACACCGGTGACCCAGGATGCACCATGGCGATCGAGATGAGTGCCGCCAAGGAGACGACTGGGAAGGAAAGCATCAGCGCCGCCGAGGCTGTTTCAGTCATGCTCCTGGACACTGTCTCCACGACCTGTCAGCAGGGTTTCAGCGCATAGAAGCCCTGTGCGCACTCCGTACATTACAACGATGACACAGAGTGCTACTTTGTGAGTGCTGCACTGGACGTGTGCTCCACGCAACAGGCGACAAGCCTGCTCAAGGAACCGACCGGCCACAGTGGGAACAAACCTGACCAACTAGCCATTGTGAGGGGTTAAGGACTACCACGCACTGGCGCAGGAACTGGACCCACCATCCGGCTCAAATGCCCAGCGAGGCGTGCTGCCATGCCCATTCATAAAGTCGGCAAACAGTACGGCCAGCAGCCATTAGCAGCTGCTATGGCTGGCAAAAGAAACAAGCTGTTTCGTGTCACAGACACATGTTCAGGGAGAGGGTTCCCGGTGGACTTCCACGCCCAGAAGAGCATCCTGCCGGTCAATGCAGCAGGGTGGCAGCAGGCAGCAGGCAGCGGCATCGAGCTTACGGCCGCCAACGGATCCCCCATCAGTACATGTTGCATCAGTACATGGGTTTTTCTCAGCCACTGCAAATCCCCCGGTTCGACTGGACTGGAGACCCCCCGCTACAGCCGCTATGGATGCCGGCTCAAGCCCAAAGGACCGGGGGATTAGTGCCCCTTCTTGGTGTTTGGTGTGTGTGCGTGTGTGTGTGGGGGGGCTGTGTGGAGGACACACATGACACTCCACCCAGAACAAGGGGGTTGGAAGGGGAGAATGATAGACTGAAGGAGAAAGGTCTCTGGGGGCTATCAAACGGGACAGTTAGATCTATTCACCCCCCAGGGAGAGGAAGATTAACCGGGAGCCACAAAGAGAATAAAGGTGTCAAAGCGGCACCGGTGTATGTTATGTAAATGTGCCACACATTCTCTTTGTCCATGCAACATGTATAATGTCAGAAGCTCCGATCGCTATGCATGGGGAATAAAGATATAAGAGGTGAATGCACAGTGACTGGGGAGTTCCTCTTTTGTAGCAGTTTGCTGTACATAATGTTGGAGGAAGAATAAAGTTTGTGTCGTTTCAGCTCGTTGCCTCGCCTGTATCCTTTTTCCACAACCTGCCTCTTAGATGACATTGAAACAAAAGCTTTTTGGAACACAGGATCTTAGGTCTGCCTTATAAATGAATAATGGAGACAGCATAACCTCCCGCACATCACAGTGAGGAGCTTATCAGAGATATTGGGTCCTGGTGTTTTAGATGGGAGGGCAGTGAACCATACACCAGTTCCTTTCTCTTGGTGGGCTTAAGTTATATTCAAGTTACACTAAAAACAGCATCACTCCTCTTGAACTTGTAGTCCCTGTTTTGGTTGCTAATGGAGAAGAGGTAGTAGAGGAACCAATCATTGGCTTCAATGTAATTGAGCAGGTCTTAAAAAGTGGCAGAGAGCCCCAAGTGTTGTCACAAAGGCGATGAGTTCAGCCTTTCTCCTTTGATTGTAAAATAGCCAGAGTGTTTGTGAGAATAATAAAGGGTGGGAAAGATGGGATTGGGGAGGGCCTGGTAAAAGTGGGCAGAGAAGCAATAACAAACCCAGCAGGTCAGATGAAATCTGTGAAACGCAGCATGAGAACAGGCCCACTTCCCATTGATCATGATGCCCTTTTTGAGCCCATTCCAAACCTGAAATGTGCCTGAAGGGTTAATGATTAAAGAAAGTGTAGTGTGCCTACAGAGAGGGTTCTGGTACACACCAGTCACAAACAACACTGCTCATGACCTTCAGCTCCTGCCAAAAACAACGTTGGGTCAAATTGAAATGATCAAAACAATGTATCCAACATTTACCTTTTGTTCTTATTAAAGACAAAAACAGAAAGATGTATCCAACACCCACCAGGCCAGTAAGTGTAGATGCAACAAAAGCATCCATCCACAGCTTCCAACAAGTTACCACATCTCCTAACAAGCAAGAACAAGGGAGTAACCAAACAGAGAAAATGAATAAGAAACCATGGGATCCTCCAGTTCCCCATGACAACCTACCACCATCCCAGCAGCAGCAGGTCAAACAGATACTGTGAGAGGAATCCAAAGCATTTGCACGTGATGATAAGGATGTAGAGAGCATACCCTCGCTGCAGCTAAAGATTCACCTCAGTGACCCCATACCAGTTAAGCGTACATATATCTCAGTGCCCAAACCACTTCGTAAGGAGGTGAGAGAGTACCTGGAAGACTTGTTAAACAGAGGCTAGATAACTAAATGAAAATAGTGCTATTCAAGCCCCATTGTGCATGTGTGAAAAAAGGACGGAAGTCTCTACCTCTGTTGTGATTATCTTGAGCTAAACAGAAAGTCTATTAATAACCGTCACCCAATACCACGCACACAAGACATGCTAAACAGCCTGCAAGGAAGCTCTTGGTTTTCTGTCCTTGACCAAGGAAAAGCATACCACCAGGGCTTCTTAGTGGAGTCAAGCCAGCCTTTCACTGCATTTGTTACACCCTGGGCTTTGTATGAATGGGTGAGAATCTCCTTTGGTTTGTCATCCGCTCCTGCAGAATTCCAGAGGTCAATGGAGGAATGCTTAGTGGGCCTGCGAGATGAAGTATGTTTACCCTATTTGGACGATAATCTGGTGCACTTTCGCAGATTTGAGGGCAACCTCAAAGACCTAAGAAGTGTTTTACAGCACTACCAAAGCTATGGGGTGAAGTTAACACCAAAGAAATGTGAAGTTTTTAAGAACCAGGTCAGATTTTTAGGGTGACTGGTCACAAAAGAGGGATATACCATGGATCCTGCAGCTATTGTGCCAGTTCAAGCACTAAAAAACAAAAAACCCACCACTATCTGAGAAGAGAGGAAGCTACTTTGATTAATTTCTTATTATCGTATTTATATCCCTAACTTCTCGTGCATTGCAAAGCCTCTCTATGACCTGCTCTCTTGTGACAAAACAGTTGGGGGAAAATGCAAACAAGCAATGCCTAAACATGGGAAACAAAACAGGGGGGGTCAGTTGTCATCATGCCATCCAATCACTTGGACTTCCAAACACCAGCAGGTACTGTGCCAGCTACTGGACTTTCTCTTTCAGCCCCCAGTGTTGGGCTACCCTGACTCTGAACAACCATTTATCCTGCATTGTGATGCATCCCAAGAGGGGCTCGGGACAGTACTTTACCAGAGACAAAATAGCAGGCTTGTGGTGATTGCCTATGGATCCAGGACTCTAACCAAACCCAAGAAAAACTTCCATCTGAACTCCAGTTAGTTAGAATTCCTGACGTTAAAGTGGGGTATATGTGAGATGTTCAGGGACTACCTCTACTACGCTCCACCATTTGTAGTATAAACAATAATCCTCTCACATTTGTGCTAACCATGGCAAAACTGAATGCAACCACACACAGATGTGTAGCTGAACTCTCCGACTTTCAGTTCTCCATAAAGTATTGTCCTGGTAAAGCAAACAAGGATGCAGATGGTCTCTCTTGCATGCCTCTAAATATGGAAGAGTACATGCAAACATGCACCAATGTGGCACAGAGTGAAATGGTGAACACAGTGACCCCGGCTGTAATAACCCTGGGGGTTATTATTATTTGGGGCTGCACGGTGGCGCAGTGGTTTAGCACTGTGGCAGCACAGTTTTACCCTCGGCCGGGGGATCGCGGGGATCATGAGATCGTGGGTTCGATCCCAGCCCCCAACCAACAGTGAGCTGTGTGGAGTTTGCATGTTCTCCCCGTGTTGCGCGGGTTTACTCCGGGATTTCTCCGCTTTCCTCCCGCTTACCAAAAACATGTAGGTTTAGGGCGCTCGCGCACGCAGCGACCAGCAGCCGGTGACTTGTCACCAGACTGCAAACCAAGTCTACCTACGGGTACAAATAAGTAACAAAAAAAAAAAAAAAACCCTGTCTAAAGAAAATATGCCATGGCTTTGCCCTGTAATAATTTCCACAGCATTTATGGAAGAGGAAAGTGAGGGAAGATCACCAGTGGTAAAAATCCCCAACTAGGAATTGAGAAAAGCTCAAAGGGAAGACCCTCTCATTGGGAAGATACTTGAGTGCATGAAATTAAAACAGTGGCCAAGAAGTGGGAAACAGAGGTGCAATGAAAGGGTAGCTGCACTGGTAAGAGAAAAAGCAAAATTGCTGAAGATGGGTTGCTGTATCGTAAAACTGCCAGCCGACTCCAACTAGTCCTGCCTACTCAGTTCCACAAGTTGATCTGTAAAGAACTACATGAAGAGATGGGCCACCTTGGAATAGAGAGAACTTTAAATCTGATCAGAGACTGCTTTTATTGGCCCTATATATAAAAAGATGTTGACCATTACATCACAAATGTGGCAAAATGAGCCACTTTGAGGAAATTATCAAAACTGAGGTAACTTTTTTTTTTCCATATTCTGTATTAAAAGACCTTCAAAATGATATTTCATTTGTAGGAAGAGCGCAAAAACAGACCTGGAAAAAGCTGATTTGTTTATATTTTGGCTAGGTTTGATCAGTCGGGAGTTAAATCTTCTGCCAAAACATATGTATTTTTAGAAAGTACGAGTTTTAAACTTTACAATGATACCAGGCACTCAAGGGTTTTTTTCCGGGACTTGCCACTAGCAAACAAAGAAAAAGTCATGATTTATGACTTCTAGTGCCTGTAGCTCGTAATGACGCGGTGCGCATTCCGACTTATTTTGCCAGCACAGGTCACAACTGTGTGCATCTGTTTAAAAACCAAGCGTCCCAATAAGCAATAATTACTGATTATTAATGATTACTTTCATCATTAATTAATGAGTTTATTGTTCCATTTCTCCTCCTAAAGGACTAAAATGTTAGCCGGTACCTGGGGCAGCAGGGCCAATGGCGGACGTTCCCCGTCAATAGCTAGTTAGGATCTGCTGCACGCAAATGAATTGACGCTTAGCATAGCTGCCAGATGGGGTTTTAGATGCCATAAATTGTTCTTTTTGATGCATTGCATGGCATCCGGGGTGGGCGGGTGATAGAAACGTTTCATATTTGTTTTATATTTGTGATTTGCTTTGTCTCAGAGTCTGTGTGAAAGTGTCAAGGATGCAGCTGCATTATGTTATCATCTTGTTTTAGTTCATTTTGTGAGTTTCCTGTGTGACTGGTGCTGAGTGAGCGTCCTGCTTCCTGAGAAAGGGATAATCGGTACACCAAGTTTTGACCAGATGTACTGAACCAATCACCGTAGACAACTTCTTGTCCACCTCTCAGAAAACGAAGGGCTTAAAGAACAGTGATGTGTGTTTGAGTCATAATGATGTGTGAATAGGCTCTGGGACTGTTTTTGTATTGTTCTCCACCGGCCAGTGTAATTAAATTTGCTGAAACTCCGATCTTGCCTGATTTTTGACTGAAGGCTAAGAAGAATTTTTCTAACAGTAACGAAGAGTACATTTGTGACCACTGAAAAAGTGACAAGATAAGGTGGAATCTGGCTCATTGCTAAAGTGTCAACTGGGAAGCTAATGAGCATGCGTTGTAACCGAGCCTGTTCTGCCTCCAGATAATGTTGTCATGTGGGGATTCGAGATTTGAGGAAAACATGAACCCATGAGAGGACTGACATGTTTACCAGCAAACCTGCTTTCTACAAGGAGGAAACGTGGAACAAGCTGATCGAGGGCTGTTGGAGACTGGAGCAGTGACCACCGGGGCTGGTGGAGTCTTCACTACTGTGAGCAGTGATATCACACTGGTGAGTTCAGTGATGGACGAGACGCATTCAGTGAGGAGCTCGTGAAGAAGAAGCATGACTTCGCCAGAGGAGTGTTTCTTTCTCTAGTGTTTCACATGCTGATCACTTCCGGTTCCTGTCAACCTGTCAACCTGCTGTCAGATCCTGTCAGTAGGTGGATTTCGGTGGATTTCTGTGTTTTGGTGCTCGGTTTTTTGACTACTTTTTTGGCTTTTGAGAACTGAATTTGGATTACGGACTGGACATCCTAGTTTCGACCCCTGCCTGACTTAAAGATGCCAATAGCGGCATCTACGGACTGGGAAACGAGAGCGGAGTGGAGCGACCTGCCATTCAGCTAGCTAAACAGCTGGTCATTAGCTGTTTAGTCAACATACATCGTCCGGGATCATGGGTCCTAAGAAAGCTCAGCAGACTGAGGAGGTGGACGATATTAAAAGATCACTCGACTTCTTGGCTGAAGAGATTTCTGCTGTTAAGATGCAGCAAAAAAACATTCTGGGTCTGCTTGAGGAGGTGAAAGCGCTCCGGATGCAGAACGCCGAGAAGGACAAGAGGCTGGCGTATCTGGAGAGCAGAGTGTTGGACCTGGAGCAGTACACCCGGGTGAACGACATGATCATCACAGGGCTCCACATTAAACCCCGATCATATGCTCGGGTGGTGGCCGAGGACAGCGGAGGGAGGCTTGATGCACTGGAAGACGAATCCACGGAACAACAAGTGGCGGCCTTCCTGCAGTCCAAAGGAATCCAGCTGGACTGTAACACCATAGAGGCCTGCCACCCTCTGCCCAGGAAAAACAGCGACAAACCAGCTGTAATCATAAGGTTTGTCAATAGAAAACACAAGACTGTGCTGCTAAAACAAGGTAGAAAACTGAAAGGAACAAACATTTACATAAACGAGCACCTCACAAAAGAAAACACAGAAATAGCCAGAAAAGCAAGATACATGAGAAAGCAGAAAAAGATTCAAAACACCTGGACATCAAACTGTAAAATATACATTAAATTAAATGGATCACCTGAAGAAGCCAAGGTCATTAACATCTGTAATATTATGGAACTGGACAAATATCAATGAATATTATGAACTGGAGTCGACAGCAACAAGAAACAACCGTAGGACACTGAAGGATTATACTCATCTGCATCAGGACATTTAATTACATGAAACAAAATATCAACAAACAGGAACAACAGGAACTGAAAGTTTTTGAATATACGGATCTCAACCCACAGGACGTAGAATATAACATAGACCCTGATAATAATTTATTTAGCTCCATCAATAATAACTGTAGTTACTACACGGATGAACAGTTTAACACAATGGTTACATCAGATTTCAATATTTCTATGATCCACTTCAACAGCAGAAGTCTCTATGCCAACTTTAATAACATTAAAGATTATTTACATCAGTTTAAAGAGCCATTCAATATTGTGGCAGTATCAGAGACGTGGCTCAGTGAAGAGAAAGGAGTGGATTTTACCATGGATGGCTATGAATTAAATTATATAAATAGAAAAGTGAAAAAAGGAGGAAGAGTTGCAATCTATGTTGACAAGAGCTTGCAATACAAGGTTGTTGAAAATTTGTCAGTAACTGTGGATGATTTATTTGAATGTATTACAATAGAAATCTGTCTGGAGAATGTGAAGAATATGGTCGTGAGCTGTGTATATAGAACACCTGGATCAAACATTGACTTATTTAAGGACTGGATGGAAAAAAATGTATGCAAAACTAACTCATAAAGTTATGTTTGGGGATTTCAATATAGATCTTATTAATTCAAAACAACATAGTTTGACAGAAGAATTTATCAACACAATGTACAGTATGGGCTTACATCCAACAATTACCAGACCTAGCAGAATCACGTCATACAATGCCACACTAATAGATAACCTGCCGATTTTTGTTGTCTATCAGTGTGATTATAGGAAGAAAAAGTATACCAAAAATATTAAATATAAAAGAATAAGCACTGAAGAATCTATGTATTTACTGGCAAAGGAATTATTAGTACAAGACTGGAAGATAGTTTGTGATGAAAATGATATAAATAAAGCATAAGATAAATTTTTACAAATATTTCAATCATTGTACAATAAAAATTGTCCTATAAAACAATACAGTGACAGACAACAAAACAAAAATATTCCTTGGGTCACCAAGGGGTTACTAAATGCATGTAAAAAGAAGAATACATTATATAAACAATTCATTAAGTGCAGAATGGTGGAGGCTGAGATCATATATAAAAGATATAAAAACAAGCTTACTAATATGAGGACTTGTAAGAAAGAATACTACAACAGAATATTAGAGGATAATAAAAATAACTTAAGGGGAATATGGCAAGTACTCAATGGGATTATTAGTAACCGATCTAAGAATGCTAATTATCCAGAATATTTTATTGAAAATTACAATGTGATAAATAATATGGAGGATGTGGTCAGTGGTTTCAATAAATTTTTTGTAAAAGTTGGTCCTGAATTAGCAAAATCAATAGTGACACCAGAAACAAACAACAGTGGTTCTGTAAATGAAATAGAGGATAGAAGTCCAAATACAATCTTTTTGGGTGCAGTTACTGAAAGGGAAATTATCGAGACTGAGTAAATTTAAGAACAAAAAAATCAACTGACTGGAATGAAATTGACATGACAATAGTGAAAAAAGTAATTGAAGGAATTGTTAAACCACTCACCCACATCTGTAACCTGTCATTTCAAACTGGTAAATTTCCAAACAAAATGAAAATAGCAAAAGTAATACCACTATACAAAACAGGAGACAGTCATTATTTCACAAATTTCAGGCTGGTCTCTTTACTCTCACAATTCTCCAAAATACTTGAAAAAATCTTCACTAAGAGACTGGATGATTTCACTGAAAAACACAACCTCCTTACAGACAGCCAGTATGGTTTAAGAGCAGATAAATCTACATCTTTGGCACTGATCGAACTTATTGAAGAAATTACTAGTTGTATAGATAAAAAAAAAGTTTGCTGTAGGAGTATTTATAGATTTAAAGAAAACTTTTGACTCAATTGACCACAGAATTCTACTGAGGAAATTAGAAAGGTATGGGATAAGAGGGGTCGGACTGAGTTGGGTGGAAAGTTATTTAAGTAATAGACAACAATTTGCACAAATTGGTGAGCACAAATCACCCTTCATGGACATCACTTGTGGTGTGCCACAGGGGTCAGTTTTGGGATCCAAACTCTTTATTTTGTATATAAATGACATATGCCAAGTATCAAAAATTCTGAAATTTGTTTGCGGATGACACAAATATCCTTTGCACTGGTGAGAATTTGCAGCAGGTTTTAGAGGTGGTCACAACTGAAATGAAAAAGTTAACGCAGTGGTTCAACAAAAATAAATTATCTCTAAATCTGAAAAAAAAAACAAAAAAAAACAAAGATTATGTTGTTTGGAAATTATAAAATAAATCATGAAATAATGGTAACGATAGATGATACCAGAATAGAAACAGTACAGGAAAATAAGTTTCTGGGGGTGACATTAGACAATAAAATCTGCTGGAAACCTCACATCAGTCAAATCCGGGCCAAGTTGGCAAAATGTATAGGGATACTGGGGAAGACAAGACACATCTTGGACTATAAATCATTGTTCTTACTGTACAATTCACTGTTTCTACCTTATCTTAACTACTGTGTAGAGGTCTGGGGAAACACCTACAAGACCAACCTACAGCCAATATGCACATTACAAAAAAAAAGCTATAAGGATAATAAATAATGTAGGATATAGAGACCATACCAATTTGTTGTTTTTAAAGTCACATGTCATAAAGTTCATGGATTTAGTTAAATTTAAGACAGCACAAGTAATGTACAGGACAATTAATAATCAACTCCCAACTAATATACAAAAAATATTCAAAAAAAGAGAATGATTATAATTTGAAAGGAGACTTAAACTTTACAAAACCTAAGATACGAACAACTAAGAAAAGTATGTGCATATCTGTCTGTGGGGTGGATTTGTGGAACAGTCTGGAGCTGGAACTGAAACTATGTACAAACAGAAATCAATTCAAAAATAGGTATAAACATTATTTGCTGAAAGAATATATGTTAGAAGGGTAGTATTTATATGTACAATTCACTGTGCTCACTCTGGGACACTATGGAATGGTAGGTCGGACAGTACTGTGTATATCTGTGTTGTTTGGGGCTGGGTTTTGATGTATGGACTGTATGTATGTTGGGATGGATGGGTGTTAATGTTGATATGTACAAAATATAGTTAATTGTTTACTTGGGGTCTTAAATGTGGTAATTTGTATATATTTCACTTGGGTTGTATTAATGGAAAAGAGGAGTTGGAGTTAATAAGTGTTCACTTCTTCCTTCTCCCTTTCGAGCACTGTATACTGTCACTTTATTGCACTTGTCATTTGTTTTGTTTGTTTTTTTTTACTTTTTTGTTCGAAATAAAGTATGTATCTATCTAATGTTTCTAGCTACATCTGAGAGCAACATAGACACTAGCTGTGCATGAGCATAGTCAGCCTTTAACACAAAGAGCAAAAAGTTCACAACCTTGTTGAGTTTAATCAGTGCTTCGGGGTGAATTTTCAAAACCAACACAATATCTTGCAAAGTTTTGGTAAAGGTTTGTGGTTCAATTACCTGGCATTTCTGTCAGGAAAACCCCTCCGGGGTGAGGAAGAGGATCCAAATGTGAGGTGGTTTGGTAAACCATGATTTATTTACAAAACAGAAAATAAAACAGCACGTGAGCTAAACAGAAACAAACTCGGCAGACTTACACACAGGCAGGATAATTCACAACAAGGCAAGAACAGGCTGGACAGAAGTATAGGGAACACACCAAACAGGAAACAAGGACACCACAACTGACATGTACTGAACACTGGTATATATAGGGACAGGGAGCAATCAAGACAACACAAGACAGATGGGAGCAATCAGGGAAATCAGAGACAGCAGGGAGTGGCTACAAGCACGGGCACATGAGGGGCAGAGACAAGAGGCAGACCAAAACATGAACACAGGACCAGGGAATACACAACTATGACAAATGAAAATAATAAACATAATCAAAAACATTAAACTCAAACCCCATTCCAGAATAAAGCACATAAC
This sequence comes from Pholidichthys leucotaenia, assembly GCA_020510985.1. Lineage (NCBI taxonomy): Eukaryota > Metazoa > Chordata > Actinopteri > Cichliformes > Pholidichthyidae > Pholidichthys > Pholidichthys leucotaenia. The sequence continues at coordinate 267,528,615 of CM035842.1, forward strand.
ATGACAGATAATGAATAAATACAGAAAATTCCAAAAACCCAACTGAACTGAAGCAGGGGAAACACAGAATGGAAAAAAAAAAAAAAAAAAAAATTAAAGAGGGAGCATGGTCCCCAACCCATGCTCAGACCCTGACAGTTTCAGTATAGTGGTGTTGATCGAGTTAACAGTAGCCATACTAGGGCTAACAAGAGGCCCTAACGCTGAAGCTGTTACAGAGAATCCACCTAATGATTGTGGACTTCTTATCCTGGCTCTGCCTAGTTCTGACTGGTTGACGGTAGGTGTGATTGCTAGGCAGAGGGCTAAACTGAAAAACAGGAGGGTCATCATCCTGACAAAGCAGATAGAAACGAGAAACTTTTAATGTCAACCTTTCTGTTGATTTTTATCTTTACACACCTGAGTGGCAGATGAAAATTAGTCTCAAAGATGGAGCAATTTCTTTTACAGATTGAACTCTAAACCTTAGGTATTTTATCACCTTTAGGGGAGATTTTGATGTTGTTGGCTCAATCTGCTGATATTGGATGTTTTGTGTGAACAATTTGAAAATAGTAAGTTGATTGAAACTAATTGAAATTTTACAATCTTTTGAGAATAGCTTTTTAGGACATAATTTGGTTTCAGTTTGACTCTCTTCTTTTGAAAACCTTGATGCCATTAACTGGTCGGTTTGGAGAAATGCGACCGAGTATACATGAGGCTAGTAGTTAGCTAATGGTTATTTATCCAACGCAGGCCTGATTTTCAAATCAAGTCAGCTTTTACTGTCATGTTGCTGTACATACAACTGTAGTGCAGGCAAGATGAAATTACTTTTCTCTAGGTATCCATATAAGCAAAAAGAATATAATTTAAGACACACTCACACACACCCTCACCCCCCACCCCAACACAGCCATTCACACATCCCTGAGACACACTTGAGACTACCTAGAACTATATACATATAATATACATAATGTCCATAAGGTGCAGTAGTATGTGTGAAAGAGTCCGGATCAACTGTTCAGCATCCTAACAGCTTGTGGAAGGAAGCTGTTAATCAGTCTGGTGGTTCTGCCTCTGATGCTCCGGAATCGTTTGCCAGATGGCAGCAGTTCAAAGTGTTTATGCAGAGGGTGAGAATGATCCTTGACAATGTTCAGTGCCCTGCTCCTACAACGGCTCTGAAAAAGTTCTTGGACAGAGGGGAGGGAAACTCCAGTTACCCTCTCAGCTCCCTTAACTATCCTCTGCAGGGCTTTTTTGTCTGACATACTGCAGCTGGAGTACCATGTTGCAATGCAGTACGTCAGAACACTCTCCACCACACCTCTGTAGAAGGTCCTGAGGATGCAGATGGGGAGAGAGGCGTGTTTGAGTTTCCTCAAGAAGTGCAGTTTCTGCTGGGCCCGCTACCTGATCCCCAAGGAATTCTTGCTCCAGGTCAGGTCCTGCGAGATCTGTACTCCGAGGAACTTGATGTTCTCCACTTTCTCCACCAAACAGCCGCTGATGCTGAGAGGGACGTGTTCAGGCAATGACCGCTGGAAGTCGATAATCATCTCCTTCGTTTTGTCCATGTTGAGCACCAGATTGTTCTCCCTGCACCAGCCCTCTAGGTCTCTAACTTCTTCCTCATCCCTCTGAATAAGTCCCACCACTGTGGTGTTGTCCACAAACTTAATAATCTGGTTCCCCTCATGTCTGGATACACAGTCATGTGTTAGAAGTGTAAACAACATTGGACTGAGTACGCAGCCTTGAGGGGATCCAGTGCTCAGCGTGATAGAGTTGGAGATGTTTCCAACACAGACAGACTGAGGTCTCTCGGTCAGGACGTCCAGGATCCAGAGACATGTGGCGGTGTTCAGACCGAGAAGGAGTAATTTCTCCATCAGTCTCTGGAGAATAATGGTGTTGAATGCTAAACTGAAATCAATGTACTGAAATCAATGTTTTAATCATATTTATGGACTTACTGTGACAGTGTTGTCCCTGACAAGTCCCATGGGGTTTGGTAAAGTTTAGTTTGATTGGGATGGGCCCATTTGAAAATGGGGTCCTGGATTTGGTACATAAGTGGCCAAAGTTTGTTGTTGACAATGCATGGACTTGTCCACCTGGGCAGGAATTTAGGAGCGGTTTTCCCTGCCTGTAGATTGATTTGTTGCATTTGCGGTACAAATGTGTGAGTGGAAGACCTTGTCCCCACTTGAGGCTTGCCATGGGAGGCATTTTGGTCTTGGTATGCTTTGCGTCGTATGGCCGATTAGTTTCCCAGCTGTCCTGCATTTGTGATTATTAGTTTGCCCTATATAGTGTATGTCAGTCTGTGTTTATGTTCCTTGTGGCGTCATTGTCATGTGTCGATATTCCCGCTGATTTTCCCTGTTGGCTGTGTTTTCCCCTGTAAGTTTTTCCCCGTGAAGGTGTTTGTGCCTAGATTGCTTAGTTTTGTTTTCAGGCCCCGTGCTGCCTTTATTTTCTGTGAATAAACCTTGTTTTGCACCGAAGTTCTTCCTGCACAATTAAGTCCTCCATCATCCTGCTTACCAGAGGCCGGTTTTATGACAATCTGGTTTATGGCAGCACAATGTCATGTTGCATTTGTACAACAAAAACTACATCTAAAGCAGAGGTTACGCTAAACTTTCTGTCATTCTGACAAACTGGGGTGCAGGTCATAATCTGTTATGTTTAATTTTCATATCATAAGAAGATGAAAGGCTTTTGTTTACATGTAATCATGGGACTACAAGATACAGCATGTACAATGGTGTGAAAAAGTGTTTGCCCCCTTCCCGATTTCTCTTTTTTTTGTATGTTTGTCACACTTAAATTAAGATTGAGATTGAGATTCAACTTTATTGTCATTACACATGTATGAATACAAGGCAACGAAACGTGACTTGGCATTTGGGCACGCTCTGCAGAGCGCATCCAAGGCCGGGGCAGCCGCTAGGCGCCAGTCATAAGGCGGTAGTGATCATCAAACAAATTTAATTAAGACAAAGATTACACAAGTAAACACAAAAGGCAGCTTTTAAATGAAGGTGTTTATTACTGAGGGTAAAAAAAAATCCAAACTCATATGTTCTTGTGTGAAAAAGTGATTGTCCCCCCTCCATTAAAACATAAATTAGCTGTGGTTTATCACATCTTTTGAAAGCTGAGTTTAATTTCTCTAGCCACACCCAGGCCTGATTACTGCCACACCTGTTCTCAATCAAGAAATGACTTAAACAGGACCTGCCTGACAAAGTGAAGTGGACCAAAAGATCCTCAAAAGCTAGACATCATGCTGCGATCCAAAGAAGTTGAGGAACAAATGAGAAACACAGTAACTGAGATCTATCAATCTGGAAAAGGTTATAAAGCCATTTCTAAAGTTTTGGGACTCCAGCGAACCACAGTGAGAGCAATTATCCACAAATGGCGAAAACATGGAATAGTAGTGAACCTTCCCAGGAGTGGCCGACCAAAATTACCCCAGTGATGACTCATCCAAGAGATTGCAAAAGACCCCACAACAACATCCAGAGAACTGCAGGCCTCACTTGCCTCAGTTAAGGTCGGTGTTCATGACTCCACCATAAGAAAGAGACTGGGCAAAAATGGCCTGTGTGGAAGCGTTTCAAGATTAAAACCACTGTTGAGCAAACAGAAGATAAAGGCTCATCTCAGTTTTGCCAGAAAACATCTTGATGATCCCCAAGACTTTTGGGAAAATACTCTGTGGACTGACGAGACAAAAGTTGAACTTTTTGGAAGGTGTGTGTCCCATTACATCCGGCGAAAAAGTAACACAGCATTTCAGAAAAGGAACATTGTACAAGCAGTACAATATGGTGGTGGTAGTTAGGGGGAAAACACCACTGTAAATTATGCATTTATTTATTTAACTGATGAACAGAGGCTGGAGAGACAATACTTGTAATGAATGACCCTCCGGGGCTGAAAAACAGACCCAGGTGCTGAACTGCAGCAGTGACATTTATTAACAAAAAGAACAGAAATCCCAAACTGTGCAGGGGAAAACAAAAATGCAAACGAGAAGTAACTTACAGAAAAGACCCTCCAGAGCTGAAATCGCTCTGTGAGGGGACAGGAGATGTTTGTGTAGGACGAGGGTACAATCAGTCGTAGGATAATCCAATATTGCCACAGTGAGTGAGCAGGTGACCTAATTAACCAACTGCTCACAACTGAGATGACAGGGAATCAGACTGTGAGCAGCTAGTGGGAGTGTCTGGGTAAGAGAAGGCTCATGTCTCAACAAACCAAAATATATACAGAAACTAACAAAATCAAACTAACAGACATACAATACTTAGAAATAAATTGAAAGTCTGAGCACTGTGGAAACATACGCTCAGACTCATGACAGAGCCCCCCTTTAAGAAGTGGATTCCAGACACCCCCAGGTAACACCCAAAAAGAACCCCCCCACTGAGAGAAAAAGGTACAGCAAAAAACCACCCCAAATTGGAGGTGGAGGAAACAGGTTAGGGAGAAGCAAAAAATGTGGAGCCCACTCAGAACCCGCACCAACACTCCGCCAGGCCCCTGGGGCCCCTAGGCCAAAGAACTCAGGTATTCAGGTGGCCGGCCAAAGTCCCAGGCCAGACAGACAGCAAGGTGGAATGAGTCGGGTGGCCTGCCGGAGAAAATGGGCCACCCAATCCAGCGGCTCAGTCTGTCGGGAGGCTGAACAGAGTTCTTTAGCCACCAAGACTGGAGAGTTGACCCAGGAGGTGGCTCCCCTATGGGGAGGCCCAATGAGGGGGTGAAGGGCTGAAGAGGGGGGACCACGACGGCATCTGGTGGTGAAGCGGGAACCGTGACGGTATCAGGCAGAGGACAGGAGACCTTGACGCCCTCGATGGTCCTGGGCTGAGGAATGGTTGCACCCATGGGGGTCCCAGACTGGGATATAGGTGCACCTGCGGCGGCTCTGCACTGGAGCATTGTAGCACCCGCAGTGGCTCTGGGCTGGAGCTCTGCAGCACCCACGGTGGCTCCAGGTTTGAGCTCTGCAGCACCTGCGGTGGCTCCGGGCTGGAGCTCTGCAGCACCCGCGGTGGCTCCGGGTTGGAACATAGCCGCACCCGCAGAAGACCCAGACTGGGCCAGTGCTGCACTCTTGGTGGACCCAGACTGGGCCAATGCTGCACCCTCGGTGGACCCCGGGCTGGGGTGTAACACCCATGGCGGGCCCAAACTGGAGCACAGCACCCATGTTGGATTTATGCTGGGCCACAGCACCCACAAGGGTCCCCGGCCGGGATGCAGCACCCACGGAGACTCGGACCGAGGAGGAGGGACACACACGATGGCCTCGGACAGAGGGGAGGCTGCACCCACGGAAGTCCCGGGCTGGGACAGAACACCAGCGATGACCTCCGCAGGGGGAGCTGGACCAACGACATCCTCAGGTGGCAAGCCTGAACCCACGGAGACCTCTGGCTGCACTGAAACATTCCCGGTGACCCTGGGAGAAAGCTCAGACACACATAGAGAAGGGTGATCAGGGTAACCGGTTGCAATGGAGCCCAGCGAGGGGAGCTCAGGTGCAGCAGGTGGCTGCACCTGGCTCTCCTCACCAAGAGCCAGGCAAGATCTCTCCAACACTAATACAAGAAAAACAAAAGAGAGCACTTGCCTGTGCTCAAGCTCCACCGCCGTCCAGGACTCCGTTGATCCAGACAATGACGATGTCTCGGGCCCGGTCCTTTGGAGGTCCAGCTCCATCTCAAACTCTGCAGTGGCGGCCTCTGCAGCAGGTATGATGGTGGTTGCAGTTACGGTGCCCCCAGGTGAAGTGACCCACGCTGGTGGCTCATCCAGCATGGCAGCTGGGGGACAACTCACCACTGGCGCTGCAACTCAGTCTTCCAGGGCCACAGGCTCCTTCCACATCAGGTGGCTCAATCATGGGGTCGGCGGACACTCAGGGGCCAAGGGAGAAGACACGGAGAGGGCTGGTAAGCAATTGATAACTGCAGCAGGTGGTGAGAGCTCAGGGGACTGCAAATCTTTAGCTTCTCTACCAGAAATCAGGCAAGGCATATCATCATAAATTGAAAAAGAAATAAATGACACTTGCCTGTTTTCCCAGTGTCAGATGTTGCCTGCTGTAGTGGGTGGAAAGTCGTCCCTCTCCGTGGCTATGGTGATCATGGGCACCTCTGAGGATTGAGGAGGAGTCGCTCCTGTAGCCGCAGAGGTGGATGTAGACGGGGAATCAAGGGAGGACCTCTCTGCAGCGGGAGAGGACACCAAAGTTGAGCAGAAAACAGCAGCTACAGGCCCAGGAAAAGCTGTTGATTCAGCCGGAGAAGAGAGGAGGGAGGGCTGCACTGCTGAGGGGGGCTCCTGCTTCGGCATTGAAGAGCTGGCTGTCAGAGAGATAGGAAGATTCCTCCGGCGGTCTGGAGCGGGATGACAGCGCCGCCGTGGAGCTGATGATGTGCATGCTGGAGCTGGAGGTGAAGCTGGCACACTAAGAGGGTAGAAGGATGTCAGTCGTGGAGAGTGCCTCCGCTTCGGCTCTGCTGAAAACGCCCCCATCGTCAGTCAAGGAAACGATCGCTAGAGCGCAGACACCGTGGAAAGCAATTCTGTGTACTGGGGATATTTCCACAAACTGGGATGTGCCTCCACAATGCCCACTGCTCCATTTACGCTTTCCCATGCCTTCTTGGGTCCACGGGCGGCTAGACCTTCATCCACAAAGTTTTGGATGAAGTCTGCCACCCACTCTTCCTCCAAGGTCGGAGACCCCGCTGCCAATCTTTCTTTGTTTGAGTGAGGGTGGCGAGCTGGCGACATGGTGAGCTCCAGGTGAGTGAAAAAAGGCAAAAAAAGGAAAAAAAATGCATTACCGCAGCAGCTGGGTCTTTCACTGGTGTCAATATTCTGTTATGAATGCCTCTCGGGGACAGAAAAACACACCCAGGTGCTGAATTGCAGCAGTGACATTTGTTAACAAAAAGAACAGAAATCCCAAACTGTGCAGGGAAAAACAAAAATTCAAATGAGAAGTAACTTACAGAAAAGATCCTCCAGCGCTGAAATCGCTCTGCGAGGGGACAGGAGATTACTGTGTAGGACAAGGGTACAATCAGTCGTAGGATAATCCAATATTGCCGCAATGAGAAAATCAGCAGGCAGTGCTTAAATACATGGAGATAAAATGAGCAGCAGGTGTGAGCCGCTGAGCAAGCAGGTGACCTAATTAACCAACTGCTCACAGCTGAGATGACAGGGGAGCAGACTGTGAGCAGCTAGTGGGAGTGTCTGGGGAAGAGGAGGCACAAGTGTCAACAAACCAACATATATACAGAAACTAACAAAATCAAACTAACATACATACAATACCTACAAATAAATTGAGAGTCTGAGCTCTGTGGAAACATATGCTCAGACTCATGACAGATACTAAATAATTGCTATTCAATATACACAATAAAGTGGATAGGTGGAAGTTAGAAGTAAAAAGTACAGTAACTTGTGCTCAGCGTAATCTGTCAAAATGACTGACAGCTTTCAGATTTTTCTCTCACTTCCCCCCAAAAAATCTATCAATGACAGACAATTTTCAGTTAATGTGACCTCTGGTCTAAAGTCTGTGTCACATAATGAGTCACTATTTAAGAAAAATAAATACACAGTCTAAAACCTCTTTTGTAATCCTACACCTATGACCACTAACAAACAAGACACAAGTACACAAAAGAAGAAAAAACATCCAAGAATACCATGTTACCATAGCATTGTGCCTCCCATTGTGCCTCGATGGGATCACCACCTTATCGTGGTGGGGCACTTTGAGCGTCTCCATGACCCCTAGAGCTATGTCGGCCGGAGTCTCGTACTCCTGGCAGGGTCACCCAAGCCGAACAGGTCGAAGGGTAGAGGCCAGACTAAGAGTGATCCCGAAGACGAAGATGAAGACCTCAACGGTAGAGCAGGCAGAAGCTGGTAGTAACGATAAACACCACAATGGCTGTAATAGCGGACGAAGGCTAAGGAAGCACACCCAGACAAAAAGCAAGCTGGTGGTGGCACGCTTTGAGGCGGTTTCCCAAAATCTGGATTCCGGCAGCCTCCTGCAGTTGTGAGAAGATGCCTGTCGTCTAGGGTCTCCCTTGCCACTGGAACCATCTTCTCTACAATCAAGGTAGTGGCATCGGGAAAAACGCACCCCCCATGCCACTCTAAAAACCATCACTGCGCAGGTATCTTCTTTACCTGAGTTTCCAACCTCTAAAGTCTGGCGGCGATGGAGCATCCAGTAACGGGGGCAGGTCTGAATGAGCTGGAAGCTTCTAGCTGGAACTCTGCACGTCAGCGGCACAGGACAACGGTCGTTAGCAGTTGGGATTGAGTGGCAGCTGCTTCCGGCAGACTCCTGTGTGTCTGAGCAGCCCTATTTAGGGACCGCACTGCTCACCCCAACTGGGGAAAGGCGTAGAAAAGGTGGCCTAAACATTGCCCACTCAGCACAGCACCCGGATAGGAAACCGCACCTGTCGGGACATTCCACTATGCGGTCGAAAAATAAAAACAATACTATTTAGAATTGCAGCACGGAACATAAGGACACTCCTGGATGCCAGTCCGGACAGACCACAGCGCAGAACAGCACTCGTTGCCAGCGAGCTGAAGCGTTACAATGTGGATGTGGCAGCACTCAGTGAGACACGACTCCTCGAGGAAGGCTCACTCAATGAAGTAGGAGAGGGTTATACATTCTTTTGGAAAGGATACCCCATTGGCGGTCAACTCCTTCATGGAGTTGGTTTTGCAATCAAGAACAGCCTCCTGCACAAGCTCACAGAATCACCAGTGGGTGTCAGTGAAAGGCTCATGACTCTTCGTATCCCCCTTGCAAAATGCAGGTATGTCACTTTGGTAAGTGCCTATGCACCAACTCTGTCATCGAACGCTGAAGAGAAGGACCGCTTCTACCAGGCACTTGATGACATCCTCAGTCACATCCCGAAGGGTGACAAAATCATGCTGCTTGGGCTGCTTGGGATGCACGGTGGCGCAGTGGTTTAGCACTGTGGCAGCACAGTTTTACCCTCGGCCGGGGGATCGCGGGGATCATGAGGTCGTGGGTTCGATCCCAGCCCCCGACCAACAGTGAGCTGTGTGGAGTTTGCATGTTCTCCCCGTGTTGCGTGGGTTTACTCCGGGATTTCTCCGGTTTCCTCCCGCATACCAAAAACATGTAGGTTTAGGGCGCTCGCGCACGCAGCGACCAGCAGCCGGTGGCTTGTCACCAGACTGCAAACCAAGTCTACCTACGGGTACAAATAAGTAACAAAAAAAAAAAAAAAAAAAAAAATTCAACGCAAGAGTCGGAAAGAACTTGCAAAACTGGAATGGTGTGATCGGTGCCCATGGCATTGGAAAAGTCAACCCCAATGGCATGAGACTTCTTAGTCTCTGTGCGGAACATGATCTTACCATCACTAACACAATCTTCCAACAAAAGAACAAATATAAGGCATCCTGGATGCCTCCCAGGTCCAAACATTGGCACCTGATCGACTATGTGATCGTGAGGAGGGCTGACCTCAAGGACGTGCTCATCACAAGAGCTATGCGAGGGGCAGACTGCTGGACCGACCACCGCATGATTCTGTCAAAGGTCAGAATGCATGTTCGGCCCCTAGCTCGCCACGGTGGCCCAAAGAGGAAAACACTCCACTGTGCCAGACTCTCCAGCAGCGACATCTGTGACAACTTCCATCGCTCCCTAGCTGAGAGGCTGGAAGGTATTGAACAACTGATCATCTCAGAGTCTGGGATGGATGAGAAGTGGACCGCTCTATCAACCATTCTCTTTGACACTGCAGCCCAAGCCATCGGTTTCAAAACCAAGAAACATCAGGACTGGTTTGACCAGAATGCTGGAGAGATCTCCACCCTCCTGGACAGAATGCACAGGGCACACAGAGCCACCTTGAACAACCCACAATCCCAATTCCATAAGAAGCAATGGCAAGCCCTTCGTTCTGAGGTCCAAACAACTCTCAGGAAACTGCAAGATGAGTGGTGGATCTCAAAGGCCAACAAAATCCAGACTCATGCTGATAGAAACGATATGCACAGTTTCTATGATGCAGTCAAAACCATCTACGGCCCCAGAAACTGCTCCCTGGCACCTGTGAGATCTGTTGATGGTTCTTCTTTAATCAAGGATCAGGCCATGATAGTGGAGCGGTGGGCTGAGCATTTTAACACCGTGCTTAACCAGCCCACCTCAGTGGACCCAACTGTCATTGCAGAGCTCCCTGAACATCCTACCATGCCAGATCTCGACCTCCCCCCAACCTTCAAAGAAATCCTGCAAGCAGTAAAAACCCTGAAAAACAATAAATCCCCTGGACCTGATGGCATCCCAGCTGAACTTCTCAAGGAAGGAGGCTACCTCTGTACTCGGACACTGTATCTCTATATCTCAGAGGTGTGGAGACGAGAGTGTGTCCCACAACAGTGGAAAGACAGCAACATTGTGACCATCTACAAGAACAAAGGAGACAAAGCCATCTGCTCCAACAGTAGGGGTATCTCTCTGTTGGCTACTGCTGGAAAGGTCCTTGCCAAGGTCATGCTCCGCAGACTCATCTCTGCAATATCAGAGCGGGTCACCCCAGAGTCACAGTGTGGTTTTCGGAAGGACAGGGGAACAGTTGACATGATCTTTGTGACGCGTCAGCTCCAAGAGAAATGTCGGGAGCAGCATAAGGACCTGTTCATTGCCTTTGTCGACCTGTCAAAGGCATTTGACACAGTGAACTAACTAACTAACTAACCTACACTTATATAGCGCTTTTCTAGTCACAAAGACCACTCAAAGCGCTTTCACTAATACTAACCCTCTATTCTAAGGGCTATAGGAAACAGATATCTAGGGACAATTTAGAACAGCCAATTAACCTAACATGCATGTCTTTGGATTGTGGGAGGAAACCGGAGCCCCCGGAATAAACCCACGCAGCACAGGGAGAACATGCAAACTCCACACAGAAAGGTTCCAACCCCTGCCAGCCTGGGGATTCGAACCAGGAACCTTCTAGCTGTAAGGCAACAGTGCTAACCACTACACCACCGTGCTGCCCAATGAACAGGGAACTACTGTGGCAAGTCCTAAAGAGATTTTGGTGTCCACCCAAGTTTCTCACCATTCTTGCGCAGTTCCATTCTGGGATGATGGCCCGAGTGGTAGTGGGAAGGCACAGCTCAGAACCTTTTGGAGTGCAAACCGGAGTGAGGCAAGGCTGTGTGCTGGCCCCAGTTCTCTTCAACATCTTCCTTGTCTGTGTAACAACTCTGCTACGTAGGAGGGTGGAGAAACAAGCTGGAGTTACCATTGACTTCAGGCTTGATGGTAACCTGTTTAACATCAGGAGGCTACAGGCAAATTCCAAACTGACATCAGAGACCATCATTGAGCTACAGTACGCTGATGACTGTGCCCTGGTTGCTCATACACCAGACGCTCTACAAAACATCCTCTCGGCAGCTGTAACTGCATACACCAGAATGGGACTGAATCAACACCCAGAAGACAGAGGTACTCTGTCAGTCCAGTACCGACCCCCCGCAAAACCCAATAACCCTCACAGCAGCAGGGCAACAGCTGCTCACAGTGCCCACATTCAAATACCTGGGGAGCATAATGTCTGACACCTGCTCAATGGATGACGAGATCCAGAACCGCCTCAAGCAAGCATCAGCATCTTTTGGTCGTCTAAGGAGAAGGGTTCTTCAGAACAGCAATCTCAAACTCCACACCAAAGTGCTGGTCTACAGAGCTGTATGTATCACCACCTTACTATATGGATGTGAGGCATGGACTATTTACAGCCGCCATCTGAGAAGCTTGGAGACCTTCCATGTAAGATGTCTCCAGAAGATCCTTGGCATCACTTGGAAGGACAGACTGCCGCACACAGAAGTGCTGGAGAGAGCTGGCAGCTGTAGCGTGGAGTCCATCATGGCCCAGCATCAACTCAGGTGGTTGGGGCATGTCATCCGGATGCCCAGCCACAGACTCCCACGCAGAATCCTGTATGGTCAGTTACACCATGGCCAACGCAGCGCTGGTGGGCAGAAGAAGCGCTTCAAAGATCAAATGAAGTCCATCCTGAAGAGATGTCAGATCAACCCCTCTTCACTGGAGGAACTCGCTTCCTGCCGAGACATCTGGCGCTTCCACTCCTCACAGGGAGTGGATTATATGGAGGAACAGCGCACACAACACCGGACAGCAAAGCGTGCAAAGAGGCATGCTCGCCAAGTCCCCCCTGCTCCCCCCAGCACCTCCTTCACATGCCCGGTCTGTAACCGAATCTGTAGATCCAGGATCGGACTATTCAAACACCAGCAGACTCACAAATAAAGAAGATGGTCATCATCGAATCGATGGACTACCAGAGAGAGAGAGAGACCATAGCAGACATATTGGAGACTATAATCTGTAAATCATTTGTCACATGTAAAGTAAATCTTAAATAAAGTCTTTATAAGCATACTCATTGATTGTTTTAATGTTGTAACTGATTGATTAAATAAATTTTAGAGTTAAAATGACTACAAATTCAAGTTTTTTGTCAACTCCATCAGATACAAATATTAATATAAATATACATGCGTAGGAATAAAGACTTCTTTTCATTACCAGCACACATAAACTCATTTGGGGCACCAGTCCAAAAAATTGACAATTTTATTAATAATTCAATATTTGTACCTAGTCAGGCAGATAAGGGCCAATTTTCATAAGAATCGTTCACTTCTGGATAGAAGCATGAAATATGGCACAAATGTAGTCCAATAAGTCCTGTTTCATATAAGATTAAGACCCACTTCGGATCTGGCTTGGTACTTGCATTATTCAAGATGGCGTCCAAATATGGCCGCCAAAAAACATGTTTTTGCTTATAACTAGAAAATGTGAGCTTTTAGGGCATAATAATGTATTGTTGACTAATATAAATGTGTACATTCTGCACATTTTGAGCCCAAAATCAAGTCTGTATGACAAACGGTTCTTGAGATATGGCTTATTCAAGTAATCACAATAATGCAACTTCTTATGTTCATTTCAGGTACAGCAGTGGGAGTGTCAGTATCGAGATACAGGGATGTCCAGATTGCTTTTTTTTCAGGCCTAACTATGATTTCTTTTTTTTTTTTTCAGGTATCCCAAGTTGTTATTGTAGTGCTGTAGAAGTGGTGGTGGTGAAACCAATTAATCTAACGTAGCATACCAGGAACCGAGACAACATGGATTCACAAGAAGACAGTGCCTGCTTAAGTTCTGGAAGTGACAGTCAAGTGAATGTGATGGATTTTACAAAATGTATCATTTGCCAGTTGGAAACTGTAGAGAAGCTAATCTGTCCTGCCAAAAGCACAAGAGCATCATATGGCTCAGGCTATGAAACTTTTGCTGAAAACATTATGAAATTTACTGAGGCTGGTGAAGTTCCAGTAACAATTGATTTGAAACTTTTGAATGATGGGCAAGGGATTGCAGAGACTCTGAAGTCTAAGGAAGCCTTATGGCACAAATCTTATTTCAACAAGTTCAGCAATTTAAAACTAGAGAGGGTTTTGAAAAGAAAGAGCTCTGAGAGTGCAGATAGCCCTGTGAAAACTCGTTCCAAAGTCACCTTTAGTAGTGGCAGTGACACTTGCTTCTTCTGTGAAAATGGGGGTGGTAAAATGCATAGGGCACGGACCATGGAAGTCCATGAAAATGTTAAATGGTGTGCAAAAGAAATAAATGATACCAAGCTTCTTGCTAAACTTGCTGGTACAGACCTGCATGCACTTGATGCAATGTATCACAATACTTGCTTGGTTCGTTTGTACAACAAAGTACGTGCTCAAAAGAGAAAGAGTACCAGTTCTGAAAATAAGCAAAAGTGGGCTGAAAGTATTGCCTTAGCAGAACTGGCAACATACATTGAAGAAGAAACAAGTGAAACTGCTCAGAGTTTTAAACTGTCTGATTTGGTCAAGCTTTATGAATCACGCATCAGTCAGCTGCGTGTTTCTGTTCAGCAGAAAATTAACTCTTCAAGGCTGAAAGAACGTTTATTGTCAAATGTGCTTGGATTACAGGCTTACAGAAGTGGTCGAGAAGTTCTCTTGGCTTTTGAAACAGATATAGGTGAAGCGTTGAGGATTCTAAGAGAGAAACATTATGACTCTGACAGCTTGATTTTGGCAAAAGCAGCCAAAATACTTAGGCGAGAGATGCTTGGATACCAACAACAGTTTAGTGGTTCTTTTGAGAAAGACTGTCATGAGCAAAGCATTCCCAAGTCCTTGAAAGCAATGCTTAGCATGATTCTTGGAGGCCCAAATATCCTTCACCAAACTGAAATCAGTAGTGAATCTTTGGTGGCCACCATTCTGTCTGAGTTAATCTTGTTCAACACTGTTAAAAGGAGGCGTTCTTCCAATATAGAAACTTTGAGGCACAACACTGACAAAGAAACTCCTATAGCTGTCTACACTGCACTGCTTATTCATGCAGAAACCCGCAAAAGGGATTTAATTGACAAGTTTCACAAACTTGGTCTTTGTGTTGCTTATGATCGTGTGCTTCAAATATCAGCCAATTTAGGCAATCATATCTGTGAGGAATATGAACAAGAAGGAGTGGTATGCCCTCCAAAGTTGAAAAGGGGTTTGTTTACTACTGGGCAGGTAGACAACATTGATCATGACCCTAGTTCCATGAATGCATCAGGTTCATTTCATGGTACAGCAATAATGCTGTTTCAACATCCACCAGCAGGTCAGCCAGGAATTGAGCGTCCTTATCAAGGTGGCTATGTGTGGGGTCAAGCACTGGATCCAGTGCAAAATCTACCAAGTCCTACACATTGGGGATGGACTGAAGCAAGGGAAGGCTTCGTCCCAAAGTGGACCACTCTCCCTGAAGCTTCCAAAGTATGTCAAGAGCTTGTGCACTGTGGTTGCAAGAAAGCTTGTAGGGGCTTGTGCAAGTGCAGCAGGGCAAATTTAAGCTGCACTTCTCTGTGTTATTGTGGTGGTGCATGTCACCAGGCAGAAGGTTAGCTGAGGTCTTCTCGATCACTTCACTCTGTTGATGCATGGGTTGTAATGAGGTTACACTCGATTACATAATATTTGGCATATCACTGACTGCGTTTTGTATTTTTAACTTTCTTGGGGTTTCTCATTATGGTATTATTGATCTTCGAATGTGATTTGAATGAACATATACCATAAATGTTCAATTACTATTGTTCAGCATTTGTATCTCTGTAACTGTTGATATGATTAAGATTATACAGTTTGTGGGAATTTTCAAAATGTTATATCTCAAGAACCGTTTGTCATACAGACTTGATTTTGGGCTCAAAATGTGCGGAATGTACACATTTATATTAGTCAACAATACATTATTATGCCCTAAAGGCTCACATTTTCTAGTTATAAGCAAAAATATGTTTTTTGGTGGCCATATTTGGACGCCATCTTGAATAATGCAAGTACCAAGCAAGATTCGAAGTGGATCTTAATCTTATATGAAAGAGGACTTATTGGACTACATTTATGCCAAATTTCATGCTTCTATCCAGAAATGAACAATTGTTTCACCTATCTGCCTGACTAACCAGCAATGAATCAGTCTCGAAAACCTATGAGTTCTTTCTGCTATTAATCGAGAAGCTGGACATGAAATTAAACAATAACACCAATATGCCTTTTTAACAGTTTAATAAGAACTTTCAGGATAAATCAATACATGCAAATGACTTTAAGACAGTTAATTCAACATACAGTATGTTGTCAGATTTGCCCCTTTGGGGCTTAAGGATGGACTCACTTGCAGAACAAAATTTAGGCATATTTATTAACAAAGGAACACAGCTCAGGGGCTGAACAGAAAATAAAGCCATATCAGCAGAAAACTACATGTATAGAACGTGGCAAATAATAAGAAATTCCAGACCTGTGGTGAAGATTGACGACAACACCCTGCTGAAGGCAAAGCGTGAGATGTACAAATAGGGCTGGCACTGATCAGCAGATGAGGCACAGCTGTGAACAATTAACAGAAAGACCAACACACAGACAGACACACAGACAGAGATTTCTTGAATTATATATAGAGTGATGATACGTCACAGCAGAAGACAGCATCACAGAGGCTCCACGTGTCAGCAATGGCCCTCACGAGCCATCAATGAGACGCCAAAAGCCAGCCGATGAGTTTGCACAATTTATGAACAAAGAACAAATGACAAAACAAGGAGCCACGGGGGGCAAAAACACAACTAAGGTTATAACTAGAAACAGGATACGAAGTCCCAGGGAAAACACTTACTGTGATGAATGAGAGTAAAAGGGATGTTCACAGAGTGAACGTCTGATGAGGTCGCAGCCCCGAGAGACCGAAGCTGCTCCCTTAAATAGGCAAGAGGATAGCACAGCTGACGAGGGCGTCATCAGCTCCATTAATTCCAGCTGTCACAGCCGGGCTCAGCTCTGACAGCCAGAAGGCCCGCAGAGACGCTGTCAGAATAAGAGCTCTGAGGGACCGTAAGGAATAATATCGAATGGGAGGAAAATACTGCATGACCAGAGCGCGGACGAGATCGGCGCTCAGACCATGACAGTACTCCCCCCCCCCCGAATGACGCACTCTGGGCGTAACCATAACATCCAAGCCTCCCCCCCACCCAGAAGGCTACGAAATCTCACCCAGGGCGGGTGGAGGGAGGAAAAGGCTCGGCAGGCAAGAATCACACAAAGAAAAGGCACCAAAAAAACCAACGCAAGGATGGCAACAGGAAATTCTGATTTCAGCTGAAATCTAATTTGGTCGATTGACTTATGGGGGGGCCAGGGGGGTGCATCCGCCCTGAAGCTGAGAGGTTTTCAGTAAAACAGAAGTAATTTAGACTGAAAAAAATGATAAAAAAATGAAATACTAGACTTAGATAAATCATTAAATTTAATGAAAAGTTAACTTACTTTTTCTTCAATGTTGTCTCACTGTCTTTAGTCCAACATATTTAACAGTTCTATAAGAGTTTATTATTATTTTATTCTTCACTTTTGATGCGTGGTCTGACAGCACCACACATCCATGTGATCCATAGTTAATCAAGTCTTTACAATAGACACAAAAAGCTTTTCCGGCCACGTCTGGTTTCTTCAGAAATTGTCCGAGTGTTTCTGTTACCTCGTCGAACTTTGAGCCAATTTTCACCTTTACAGTCACTTTTCTCTCAAGCCAATTCCATCGGAACTTATTTTTGACACTTTTGTCTATTTCTAGCACTGATGACTCCTGATCCTTCGATAAAAATCTCATAATTCCACTGAAAACGATACCGAAAGCTCAGAATTCCAACACGAACACGCCGCCATGAATTTTTGACAAAGCATACAACGAGCCATTTGATTGGTCCAATCGTTTGCAACTATCCAATTGCAGGGCCGTTTACAATACAGCAGTAGCTTGAGTACAAAACATCCGGGTTATCGCAGGAGACTTGACCCAGGGAAGCGCCGAGCGCTTATGTAATTGTGTTGAATTTTGCTAAAATTGGTAACATCGGTGACAATAAGGTACCTTACCCCCCTAAAATTTTTTCAACGGATTTAGACGATTCACAGAAATGATCAATTTGAAAATAAATCGGCGGAAATCCGCGGATCGGCGGAAAATTGCCATCCCTGCCAATGACCAGGGTCAAAAACAGAACAAACACGAGCACAGTGCACAGCAGAGCAAGGGAAAAAAAAAAACACAGATGTACTCCATAATGCACAGGCAGAGGACAAAACCAAAAAAGCAAATAACAGATATACGATTAACCCACCACAATAAGCAGGTGTCTCTCCACCAGAGGAAGGGAAAACACAAAATCACGCTAAAATAGCGGCAAAAGTACAGACAGTTCAAATCAATTCAAATAAATGGCCATAGGCAACAAAAGAAAATCTCACAGACCACGGAGGGAACAAACAAAGGAAAAAAACATGCTCTAAGGAGCGGCGAAATACACAGTACAATAACACCAGTGCATCCCTAAAATTACAGCAGAGCAGAGAAGGAAAAAAAAACACAGGGAAGACAGCAGGCAAAACACAATAGCAAAGAAGCAAATAGTTCGGGGGTCTTCCTGCGTCTAGCGTCCAATTCGCTGGCAGGGGAAAAAGGAAAAGTTTGGGCAGCCTACCCCAGACCCAGGCCAGGAAAAACAGTACCTCTGGAGGCCGGACCAGATCGCCGAACAGAAAGTTAAGTTTGTTGGGTGGCCGACCCAGAATGCCAAACAAGCGAAGCAGTCTCTCAGGCAGCCGACCCGCATCATTCAACCACCAGGACGGCAAGGGAGAATCCGGAGACAGCCTCCCTGTTGAGAGGGGTAGCGAGGGAGAGCCGAGCCGATAACGGGGAATCCCAGCAGCCCCACATGGAAGGGAAAAGGGAACGGGAGAAGGGGAAGGGACCAGTCTAGCGCTGATCGGCGAAGAATCTGCAGCTCCTTCTCCGAACCCCACATGGACTGGCGCTGCGCTCACATTGGGTCCCAGACGGAACCGTGCCGCACCCACGACAGACCCCAGCTGGGTCAGAGCAGCATCCATGACGGACCCCAACTGGGTCAGCGTATCACCCACGTCAGACCCCGATTGGGCCAGAACACAACCCACGATGCACCCCGACTGGGTCAATGCTGTACCCGCGATGGACCCCGATTGGGTCGCGGCTGCACCCATGATGGACCCCGATTGGGTCAATGCTGCACCCGCGATGGACCCCGACTGGGTCGGTGCAGCACCAGGGACGGCCTCCAAACCTGAACCCGGAATCTCCAGCACAGCGACCAGGATTGAATCTGCACCGGTGACCCTGGGAAAAGGCTCAGGAGAAGAAAAAGAACCGGGATCAGGATCACTGGTAGCGACAGAGCCCAGCGAGACAAGCTCGGATGCAGCGGACGGCTGCACCCGGCTCATCTCCCCGACAGACAGGCAAGAATGCACCAGAATTGAGAGGAGAAAGACAAAATAGAGCACTTGCCTGATCTCAAGTTCTGTCGCCGTCCAGGACTTCAACGATCTGGGTTCAGACAGAAGAAGGTCGTCTTCTGGTGCCCACTCGGCTACGGCGGGCTCCGCAGCCGGCATGATGGTATCCACAGTCTGGGGATTCCCTGACGCTGATATCCACGCCAAGGGCCCGCACGGCGTGATGGCAGGGAATCCATGACCTGCTGGGTTGAACTGTCCCTCCGTGGAGACCCGAGGACACTTCCTTGTCGGCGCAAGCTCCAATCTGCAGTCCGCCCTCCTCCTCTGCCCGTGTCGTGGCTGCGGGGCTGGAACCAGGCTCTCCAGGCCCACAGGCTCCCTCCTCGTCCGGCGGTGTAGTCCTGGCGCCGAGGAACGCTCAGGGGAAGGAGACACAAAGGTGGCAGGTTCAAAACTAATTTCTGCAGCAGGTGGAGGGAGCTCGGGGGACTGTGAACCCCGAACTCCACCCCCAGGAATCAAACAAGGCAATTCACCCAGTGAAGGAAAAGAATGAAGAAACACTTGCCTGACCCGCTGAGGACCGATGGAACCCGCTGCAGTGGACTTGGTTCTTCCCTTCCCCCGCTGGACGGAAACGGAGGACCCCCCGGGAAGACGAAGAGGAGCCTCTCACACCGGATCAGGAACGGGAGGAGCCGGAGACGGACTTGTAGAGCTCACAGCAGCTGGGGGGAGCGTTGAGGAGGAGGGAGAAACAGCCGAGGCGAACCGGGAACGAGGAGCTGATGGAACAGTGGGGACAGATGACCCGGAGGCAGAGGCGGCTGTCTTACTTCTCCGACGAGACATGGAGGCTGCACCTAGCTGCAAGACAGAGTTTGTGCGGCTACCCGGAACTGGAGCCAGACGGGTTCTCGCTGAGGGTCTCTTCAGCATGGAGACAACGTTTTCTGGCAGAGGGCGAGGCGAAGGTGAGATTTGGGGAAACACCGCTCCTGCGCAGAAACAGAGGCGAGCAGGTCAGCGTATTGGGGGTAATCATACAGTTCCGGATTCCTCTCCACCAGCCTGACCGCCGCCGTCACATGCTTCATAATCTGTGTGGGATGGAAGGCGGCGCGAGCAGCAGCCACTCGGTCCCGGATGGAAGTCGCTGTCAGCTGTAAATCCTCCGGGGGAATCCCGACTGACGTCTCACTCTGTTGGGGATGACCCCTAGACGGTGTGAACTCCTGGACTGGATGAGGGACAGGAATGGGATCCCGAAGCGAGGAGCGAGGATGCCTCCTCTTCGGTTTCCTGCCGGAGTTTCCCTCAAGCCCACGGAGCTTCTCCCGTTGAGCAGAAATGTTCGCCATCTTCACTACGCTAACCACCCTGAAATCACGGCGAGGATGGTGGTTAATGATCGCCTCAGAGAGGTCCAGGTACCAGTGTGCATTGCTGGGAGTGTCGTAAAGGCAAGCGGTGAAAAGGATACCATCAATATCGTCGAGGGCCTTCACCAGCTCATAGCCAAGGCTCCTAGCGTAGCCCTTGAGTGGTGCCATCTCCCAGCACACTGGTACGCTGAACAGGGAAAACTACAAGTCCAATTAAGCACAAACTCACGGTGACCGGCGTCTCGTTCTGGCTGCGACCTGCTGTCATGATGAGACGCTATAGGCCGCCGATGAGTTTGCATAATTTATTAACAAAGGACAAATGACAAAACAAGGAGCCACGGGGGGCAAAAACACAACTAAGGTTATAACTAGACACAGGATAAGGAGTCCCAGGGAAAGCACTTACTGTGATGAATGAGAGTAGAAGGGATGTTCACCGAGTGAATGTCTGATGAGGTCGCAGCCCCGAGAGACCGAAGCTTCTCCCTTAAATAGGCAAGAGGAAAGCACAGCTGACGAGGGCGTCATCAGCTCCATTAATTCCAGCTGTCACAGCCGGGCTCAGCTCTGACAGCTGGAAGCCCTGCAGAGACGCTGTCATAATAAGAGCTCTGAAGGACCGTAAGGAATAATATCGAATGGGAGGAAAATACTGCATGACCCGAGTGCGGACGAGATCGGCGCTCAGACCATGACAAACTTAATGCTAAAATATAGTGGAAATTCCTATAGACAGGCTAATGCTTTAGCATTGACCCAATAACCACCTCAAACTGGGCTACACTTGACTTATTCAACATAAACTCACAATGCACTGATACTTAGAAGAATATGTTCCCTGTGCTCTATGAAATGACTTTAGAACAGTTTATTTGTGCACTGCTGCCAGGTTGATTACACTCTACACTACACCGCTTCAGCTCCTGAAACATGGGTTCTCACACCCACTTACTCCCCCTATCGGCATTGTGGAACTACTGCAGCCCAACAAAGGCAACACAATATTCTCTTTAAGCTCCCACAGGCCACATAAAATGACATGGGGGGGCCGGATTTGGCCAGCGGGCCTTGAGTTTGACACATGTGATCTAAGGGCATTGTTATCGGCAACTTGAAGTCCCCTTAAACTCCCTGCTTTATAATTGGCCCACAAATGTGCAGTATACATGGGTGCACAGTATGCTCTGAAGAGAGACAACATAATATCGCGTGAGCCTGCACTAAACCTGCCACACAGAATGTTAGCTTGTCTTCTATATGACAAGAACTTAAGGTCGTGCTCTCACTGGTGCCATTTGCCTTGTTCCATGCTGCGGTGACGTGGCACTCTCAGTGGGGGGTCAGCACTGGTCAGCATCGGCTGTACTCACATTGTATTTTTTTAGCACGTTTCTCCCGGTTCCTGTCATGCGCAGGCAGCGTGTGTCACGCATGCAAGCGGAGCACATACTTGACGTGGCTTACGTTTTCACTCCAGGGTGCGCTATCAGTCAGCTGAGCACACAGCATTCAGTTTAAAAATTAAACATTTGGAGTTTGTAGTTCACAAGCAGCAAGAAAACATGTACAGAAATAAATATTTTGTAGACTACATTAATAAATTGAGGAGTATGGGTCACCCCCTTCAGGGCTGCGTTACAGATGACCTTCCGCCAGAAAGAAAAATTAAATTGATGATAACAAAGTCTCAAATTTACCAGACAAAAGTCTAAGTGGAAAAAGTCAGAAATTTACTAGAAAAACAGCTGTAAATTTGCAGAAAACATAAATCTATTGGGGAAGGGGGGGGGGGTCACATTAACAAGAAAAAATAACGTAGATGAGAGCTGTTTAAAAAACAACCTGGAGACTATCTTTTAGCAGCAGTGGTGAGCTTGATATAAATTTATTTCTAATATTAAGTTTTTCTGTCACCAACTGTCACCAAAGACAGCAGCTTGTCATCGGAGGTATGCATTTGAAAAATTAATTAAAAGGTCTGTAGTTAATTGGTGAAGAGTGGCAACAAAATAATTAAAAGTTTGGAGAATGTCCCCAAATTAATGTAGCTTACAAGTGAATAGTTGAATCCGCTTACCCACACTGCAACGATGAGGCTCCGTGAAGTCAGGGCAGATGCCTCTGCTGTTCATGCAGCTGCTGGAGCTCATCACCCGGGTTGTCGGGACAGAAACAGCCCACCTGTAGAGTTTTCAGCACAGAGCTCTTGCTGTTTTCAACTTTTCCAGAGGAAAATATCCTGCTTTTAAATCAACAGACACAAAGAGCCTCTGCAGTGGGAGGCAGACAGCGGTCAAAAAAAAAATTGCCAACTTTTTTTTTATCTGATAATAGGCACAGAAACTTAAGCCAGTCTCATCACCGGCTGAGGCTACTGTGTCTGGAAGAGTTGGCCAAGGAGCTCTAGATTTGCAGAACAAAACGTGTAGGAAAAATGCACGTTCACATGATAAAAAACAACTGCAACTACTGGGGTTGCTTGGAAACTTCCTATTGGTTTGTCAGTAGCGAGATTATAGTGACAGCCCTATACATGCATGTGCATGTGCTCGTACACACGCATGAACATTTGCATTTGCTCTGTTCCACAGCCACTTCTTCCCTCCATTCCAAAGAAAGGGGGGAGTGGGGTTGCCATTCTGCAGAATGGGAGGGAGAAAGACAGAGGTCCCATACTTTGGGGGTCAAACCTTGGTCAGCATGGAACCACCACTACAGTGAGAGTAGGCCCTAATACCTCTGCAGAGAGGAGATTCAGCATTCAGGCTAGCAGCTCTCTGACAGCGAAGCTCAAATTTCTATGATGTGTACATGCCCTTTATACCAGGAGCAAACAGATAATCAGGAACAAACAGATAATCAGGAACAAACAGACTCCTGTGGCCTTGAGATTTATGCTTGTTCTTACAAATTATCAGTTTAAACTGGTCAGAAGAGAGGGCAGCGTGACCTGTGTTCTGTAGGGAGTACAGATAGTGAGCTCTACTTCATGCATCACAAGCATAAGCATAAAAAGAAACACATAAGCATGAATATTTCCATCACACGTGTCCCACAACAGCAATGCAGCCCCAGTGGGCCCACAAACTCATTTCTGACCAAGGAAAGTAAGTCTTCATGTCTGGATGTGTAACTTTCTAATAACTGTCGTTTATCACCACAGACAGTCTGATAGAAATAAATTACTTGACCTGGTGGCGTTTAAACTCATGGAGCCAGCCAGATCAGCTGATCCATGTTACAAATTAAAGACGCACTCCGATGGATATAAATTCCCTAAAAAAACAAATCTCCATTCTCTAAAATGGTATCCTGTGCCCCTTTTTCTATTAAATAACTTTAATTGTCTTACAGTTTTGTGTCAAAATCTCTTCACTTTTCCTCCCCCTTCAAAAACCAGGATCTGTGATTACTAGACCCACCCACATCCCACAAGGTTAATAGTGGCTAGCACTGCATTATGAGAATGAAACCTGTGATAAAAAGACTTACTGGCTGAAGGACATGCCCAGTTGTATGCACCGTAGCCCAGGATATTGATTGAAACTGCATCGGTCCGTAAAAGCAATTTAATGGTAAAACCCATCTTAATTTGGGTCAAGTTTTCAAAGCAGCTGGTTCAAATATGCTAACAGTATGCCACATGCCACACTAGAGACAATAAAACACTGGACTTATTCTATGCAAATACTAAGGAGGCGTACACCTCATCACCACTCCCCCCCCACTCGGGAGATCGGATCACAACTTGGTTCATCTCCTGCCGGTGTACAAACCCCTAGTACACAGACAACCTCCGGTCATGTGCACAGTGAAGTTATGGTCTGAGGAGGCAATGGATGCTCTAAAGGACTGTTTTGAAACCACTGCCTAGGAGCAGCTCTGCAATCCACATGGTGAGGACATCGATGGCCTCACTCACACCATCACGGACTGCATCAGCTTTTGTGTGGACAACACCGTACCCACCAAGACCATACGATATTGCTCGAACAACAAACCCTGGATCAACCCTGAGATAAAAACACTTCTGAGAGAGAAGAAGAGGATTTTCAGGTCGGGGAACAGGGAGATGCTTAAGTCCGTACAGAGGGAGCTGAGGAGGAAGATCAGAGAAGGCAAGGATAGCTTCAGGAAGAAGATGGAGGACAAGCTGCAACAGAGCAACATCAGTGGGGTCTGGAGAAACCTTAAAACCATCTCTGGGCTCCAGAATACCTCCTTCCAGGCCACGGGGGGCAGGGAGTGGGCGAACAATCTGAACCTGTTTTTTAATAGGTTTGACCAACCGCCCTCCCCCCCGACTGCACAACAACCACTGCTGCCTCTAAAGTCATCGAGACCTGCTGTCCACACCCCACTCCACCATCACCCCCCCCCACTCCCAGCACACAGCCCCCCAACCTGACACTCACTAAGACTCAGGTGAGGACGGAGCTGAGGAAGATCAAGGCGAGGAAGTCCTCGGGACTGGACGGCATCAGCGCGAAGCTCCTCAAATCCTGCGCAGACCAGCTGTGTGGGATTGTGGAGCACATCTTCAACCTGAGCCTGAAGCTGGGGAGGGTACCACAGTTGTGGAAAACATCTTGTGTGGTACCTGTACCAAAGACTTCCCACCCCAAAGACCGGAACAGCTACAGACCAGTGGCCCTGACGTCTCACATGATGAAGACCCCGGAGAGACTTCTCCTTGCTCACCTCCGCCCCCTGGTGAGACCAGCGATGGATCCACTCCAGTTCGCCTACCAGCATGGCACTGGAGTGGAGGATGCAGTGATCTTCCTCCTTCACCGTTCTCTGTCCCACCTGAGAAGCCCGGGAATGCGGTGAGGATCATGTTCTTTGACTTCTCCAGTGCTTTCAACACCATCCAACCGATGATCCTGAAGGACAAGCTGCTGTGTGCAGGGGTGGACAAGCACCTGTCATCATGGATCCTGGACTACCTCACTAACCGGCCACAGTTTGTGAGAACCCGGGATTGTGTGTCCGACACGATCATCGGTAGCACGGGGGCCCCCCAGGGAACGGTTTTGGCTCCCTTCCTGTTCACCCTTTATACTGCAGACTTCTCACACAACACAACACACTGCCATCTACAGAAGTTCTCTGATGACTCTGCGATCGTCGGCCTCATCTCCAACGGAGATGAAGCTGAGTACAGAGGACTTATCCAGGACTTTGTGGACTGGTGCCATTGGAACTGCCTCCAGATCAACGCGAGGAAAACTAAGGAGCTGGTGGTGGATTGCCGCAGGCAAGGACAACCCCTCACAGCACCAGTAAACATACAGGGAACAGACATTGAGATGGTGACATTCTACAAGTACCTGGGTGTTCATCTGAACAATAAACTAGACTGGTCACACAATACCGACGCACTCTACAAGAAGGGACAGCGCAGGCAGTTCCTACTGAGGAGGCTCAGGTCTTTTGGTGTACAAGGGGCGCTGCTGAAGACCTTCTACGACACGGTGGTGGCATCAGCCATCACTTTTGGAGTGGTCTGCTGGGGCAGTGGCATTACAGCAGCCGATAGGAAGAGACTGAACAAACTGATCAAGAAAGCTAGCTCTGTCCTGGGGCAACGACTTGACCCAGTGGAGGAGATAGGAGAGAGAAGGATTTTTTTATTTTTTTTGTTACTTATTTGTACCTGTAGGTAGATTTGGTTTGCAGTCTGGTGACAAGCCACTGGCTGCTGGTCGCTGCGTGCGCGAGCGCCCTAAACCTACATGTTTTTGGTGTGCGGGAGGAAACCGGAGAAATCCCGGAGTAAACCCGCGCAACACGGGGAGAACATGCAAACTCCACACAGCTCACTGTTGGTCGGGGGCTGGGATCGAACCCACGATCTCATGATCCCCGCGATCCCCCGGCCGAGGGTAAAACTGTGCTGCCACAGTGCTAAACCACTGCGCCACCGTGCAGCCCAGGAAGGATGGTGGCTAAACTGTCATCTCTGCTGGAGTCCGAGTCCCACCCTATGCAGGACATACTGAACGCACTGAGGAGCTCATTTAGCAGTAGACTACATCATCCTAGGTGCGCAACCGAGAGGTTTCGCAGGTCCTTCCTACCTACGGCTGTCAGACTGTATAACCTAAGCAGGGCTGCTCGCAGAGATAGCAAAAAAACGTGACAACCTAATAGTATTGAATGCAAAAGACGCAACAGACTTACACAAATGGTCCCCTCCAGAATACAACTAGGACAATATCAGTCACTATGGAGGGTGACAATAAGTATGGATACATATTCATACCATGTAGGGTAACTAAATAGACGGATATGCTGTTTATTCCATTTAGCTACAATGCTCCGCACTGTGTATATATATTTATGTTTACGTATGTATATTCACTGCTCTTATTTTTATTTTTCTTATCTTCTAAATCATTGCTCTGAGTGTTGCTATCCCTGTGCTGTTGCAATCCTGGAATTTCCCCATTGTGGGACTAATAAAGGCTTATCTTATCTTAACTGGCCTGGAGGCTAACCAGTTAGGCCAGAGAGTCCTGATTGGCTCAACATTAGCGACGTGCCAGCGCCATGCATAGTTACATCACCAAAAACATTCCATCTAAACACACCTTTTTTCCAAGGACGGGGCTTAAGTGAAACTTTAATGCAAAAAAAATAAAAAACAGACATGAGACGTTTGAGTGAGTTCACTTTTGATAGGTCTTGTAAGTCATAAAAACCATGTTACAGACACGTAAAAAAAATTAGATTTGTGTTGGAGTGTCACTTTAAATGTTTTAACTTGTGCCTCCCCAGCCAGCATGTCCATGTGGGCACCCCCCCATAGGTTTAACTGGGCTGTGTTCTGGGTCCCATCTGGGTTTGTCCACGGGTTCCATATTGGCCCCATTTGTGCCCACAAGGACTTTACATGTGGCACAAGTAAGCATGTAGTACATTTACTTGTTTTAAACCCTTCTGGGCCCCACATGGGTTTAATGTGGGTGAGCAGGTTTCAGTTACACTTGTGCCATAGGCAAAATTACATGAAAAAAGTCACAAATTTACTAGAAAAAAGTTGCAAATTTATGAGGAAAAAAGTAAAAAATTAGGAGGAAAAGTTGCAAATTTACAAGAAAAAGTTAGCAGCAGCTGAGGAGAAACGCAAAGAAACAAAATGTCTCCAGCTGGAGTGTAACAAAGGAGATGGAGGGGAAAAAATAAGATTTAGACGACGAATATCAGAGAATGGTCAGACGTGGGGAATTCAACCGTTCTTCAGACTGAGGTGGTGGTAGGAGGATGCAGCCAGTTAATGGTCTTTGCTCACCTGTGCGGTGCACTAGAGAGGAGCAGCGTGGAGGTGTCCTGGGCAGCAAGATGAGTACTGTGGGAGCCAGGGACGCCAGAGAGGCAACGGCACTTCGGTGGCATCGGAATTGGGGAGAAGGGCATGGTTGTGGCGTCTGCCCACCTGAACGAGTTGCTGGAGAGGTGTGGTGGTGGCACCTGGGCGGTGATCGAGGACTGGCAGGTCGCAGAGCGAAGCAGTGGTTCTGGAGCGCCGGGGCCAGGTGCCTGCATTGGACGTCGGTGCCAGACACCAGAGAGGACGCTGAACTTCGCTGACTGCAACGCGGAGAAGTTTTTCATCTTGAAAGAGCGGTTTGAGGACATGAGCAGGGATTCTGTGCTGTGCTTCTGACCAAGATGGCGCCCATAGTGGTCGCCATGGTGCTTCGCTGCGCTTTGTTTTGTTGGTTTTTGTTCGTCAATTGTGTGTCTGCCTGCTCTTACACCCGTGAAGAGCTACTAAATATCAGGACTTTCACTCCCACGGACCTACTCCCAGTTTTTTTGGCTCCTGCCGCCGATCTGGTTCACCTTTTAGCCCAAAAAGTGAGACGGCGAAAGAGAGGAAGACGAGCGGGCGCTCTCGTGCGGCTTCGCAGGAGAGGCACGCTCACGGCTTTGCCTGGGATATTTCTGTCCAACGTCAATTCTCTCTATAACAAGGTAGATGAACTGAGACTGCTGATGCGATTTAAGGACCTCTCCACCTCGTGTGTCCTCTGCTTTACTGAGACCTGGCTCAAGGAAAAGACACTGGACAGCGCGCTCCTCCTCGAGGGATTTCAGCTGTTTCGTGCAGACCGAGAAACGGGGCTCTCCGGCAAGACCACAGGCGGAGGAGTCTGCTTCTACATCAACAGCAGCTGGTGCTCCGATGTAACTGTGATCTCCCAACACTGTTCTCCCGCTCTGGAATATTTATTCATCAACTGCAAGCCATTTTATTCCCCGCCTGAGTTCGCTTCATTCATCCTGGCCGCTGTTTACGTCCCACCCG
Organism: Pholidichthys leucotaenia; assembly: GCA_020510985.1. Lineage (NCBI taxonomy): Eukaryota > Metazoa > Chordata > Actinopteri > Cichliformes > Pholidichthyidae > Pholidichthys > Pholidichthys leucotaenia. The sequence continues at coordinate 267,557,361 of CM035842.1, forward strand.
ACGCGGACGTGCGTGAGGCTCAGCGTGCGCTCGAGGATCACATTCAGCAAGCGGAGTGGACTTTTCCGGACTCTCTGGTTATTGTGGTTGGTGACTTTAACCAGAGCAACCTGAGCCACGAACTCCCCCGATACAAACAGTTTATTAAATGCCCCACCAGAGGAGAGAACACGCTGGATCACTGTTACACTACAGTTAAGGACGCGTATCGTGCTGTTCCCCGCGCTGCGCTCAGACTATCTGATCACGTGATGGTCCACCTGATTCCCACATACAGACAGAGACTGAAGCTCACAAAACCTGTTGTGAGCACTACGAGGAAATGGACCAGTGAAGCTGGGGAGGAGCTGCGCACGTGCTTGGAAATAACTGACTGGGGCATGTTTAAAGGAGCCACGCATGATCTGGATGAGTACACGGACACTGTGACCTCATATATCCACTTTTGTGAGGAGAGCATTCTTCCATCGCGCACCAGGGTGAGTTACTCCAACGACAAGCCCTGGTTCACAGCTAAGCTCAGACAGATCAGGAAGGAGAAGGAAGCAGCGTTGAAAAGTGGAGACAGGGACTGCTACAGGGAGGTCAAATATCGGTTTAGCAGAGAGCTGAGGAGAGCTAAATCTGTGTATTCTGAGAGACTCCAGCAACAGTTCACTGCTAACGACTCTGCTTCTGTGTGGAGAGGACTGAGGCAAATCACCAACTATCGGCCTCAGGCTTCTAAGGGTCAGGATGACAAAGCCCTTTGTCAAAGACTGTCCTAACACTATGCCCGTTTTGACACCTCGTCAGCTGTGTCCAACTCCCCCCCTCCCCCCAGCGCCACTGCCTCCATGGTCCCCACTTCATCAAAGGCACCCCCCCCCTGCCCTTGCCATCAGTGAGCAGGACGTGCACAGACAGTTCTCCAGACTGAACCCGCGCAAGGCCCCCGGTCCGGATGGCGTGTCTCCCTCCACCCTGAGACACTGTACGGATTTTTTAACACCTCCCTGAAGTCATGCCACGTGCCGGCCTGCCTCAAAACCTCTACCATCGTCCCTGTCCCCAAGAAGCCACGGATCACTGGACTTAACGACTACAGACCTGTAGCGCTCACCTCTGTATTCATGAAGTCCTTAGAGCACCTGGTCCTGCCCCACCTCAAGACCATCACCACTCCCCTCCTGGACCTGCTGCAGTTTGCCTACAGAGCCAACAGGTCTGTGGACGACGCAGTCAACCTGGCCCTCCACTCCATCCTGCAGCACCTGGACTCCCCGGGAACCTACGCCAGGATCCTGTTTGTGGACTTCAGCTCTGCATTCAATACCATCCGCCCCGCTCTGCTCCAGGACAAGCTGTCCCTGCTCAACGTGCCTGACTCCCTCTGCAGGTGGATCACCGACTTCCTAACGGACCGGAGGTAGCATGTGCGCCTGGGAAAGACTGTCTCAGACTCTGTTAGCATCAGCACCGGATCACCCCAGGGCTGTGTACTTTCCCCCCCACTCTTCTCCCTGTACACAAACTCCTGCACCTCCAGCCACCAGTCTGTCAAGCTGATCAAGTTTGCGGACGACACCACCCTCATCGGGCTCATCTCCAACGGCGACGAGTCCGTCTACAGGAGAGAGGTGGCCCAGCTGGCGTCCTGGTGCAGCCACAACAACCTGCAGCTGAACACTCTGAAGACAGTGGAGATGATCGTGGACTTCAGAAAAGTCACAGCCCCCCCTGCCCCCCCTTACCCTCACAGACTCTCCCATCACCACTGTGGATTCCTTCCACTTCCTGGGCACCACCATCACCCGGGACCTCAAGTGGGAGCCGACCATCAGCTCCCTCATCAAAAAGGCCCAGCAGAGGATGTTCTTCCTGCGGCAGCTGAGGAAGCTCAAGCTACCCACCAAGATGTTGGTGCAGTTCTACACGGCCATCATCGAGTCCATCCTCACCACCTCCATCACCGTGTGGTACGCAGGAGCCACCGCCAGGGACAGACTAAGACTGCAGCGCATTGTGCGCACTGCTGAGAAGGTGGTCGGCTGCAAGCTCCCATCCCTCCAGGACCTGTACATCTCCAGGACCCGGAGGCGTGCAGGTCGGATCATAGCCGACCCTTCACACCCTGGACACGCACTGTTTGCCCCCCTCCCCTCAGGTAAAAGACTTCGGTCCATTCAGACTAAAACCTCCCGCTACATGAACAGCTTCTTCCCCTCTGCCATCAGACTGCTGAACACTAAGTGACTTATTAGACTCTCGTGCACCACGTACAGCAGCTCAACCGGACTCATGATAATTATCACTGTTTTCTTTTGCACTACCGACTGCACTATGTGGAACTCCACAATATCTGCTGCTTGTTAATATATTTAAAAATTGCATAGATTAGTATTACTCATTCATATTCTACATTTTATTGCATGCATAGTTTTTTATTTTTATCTTTAGTGCTACTCCATGTTTAATGTTGCAGCATTGCATCGAGACAAATTCCTGGTTTGTGTACTACATGAACAATGGCAATAAATCTCATTCTGATTCTGATTCTTCTTTTGAAATGGCACCTAAGAAAGCACAACCTTACGACGACGAAGAGATGGACGAGACAAAGCATTCACTAAACTATATGTCAGAGGAAATTAGTTAAATGTCAAAACAGCAGAACAAGCTGCTTGAACTAATGGACAAAGTGTGTGAATTAAAATAAAACATCTTGGAAAAAGAACAGAATATTAATATGTTGGAGAAGTGAGAGGATGAGCTGGAACAGTACCTCAGAGTTGACAACGTCACTGTAAGCGGAAATGCAAGAAAATAAGTTGAAAAATAGGTATACAGGTAAAGTCCACGTGGGCAAACACAGATTGGGCCAACATGGAACCCATCGACAATCCCACATGGGACCCAGAACACAGCCCAGATCTGACCTATGGTGAGGCGCACATGGACACACTGGCTGGGTCCTGAGAACAAAATGCTAAGTGGTTATGTTGTGGAGGAACAAATAAGTTCAGGCAAGGCACGACGAGCTGAGAGGTTGAGAGAGATTAACTGGCGCCGGACTTCCTCTCCTTAATCCGGGGATGCATAACAATAGTCATTGTTCTGATTGTCTCCTAGGGGCTCTCTGTCCGTATGCAAATTGTCGTCTGCTTAGTGCAGGCTGGCTGAGTGTGAAGGCTGAATGTCCCTGTAGATTGTGGTGGGTCACCACAATGTCAGCATTATTTTCAGAGTGAAGGGAAATAAATCAGGATTTTTTTAAATATATGAAACATAAAAGGTGACTAATGTTTTGACAATATTTTTGTTTCACCATGTTTGTGGAAATGATTCTTTACAAAGACAAACTGGTCCTGTCTTAAAAGCTGATAGCTGCTATTGATATCAAAAGATGCGTAAAAAGATATTCTTTTAAACCTAATAGGGGGGTTAATTTGTACTTTGGAAATCTGTATCTTGCAAAACATCACAAATGCTGTGAGCATCAGCTAGTTTGAAAGTTAACCTCTTTAAATTCCAGTGTTCTGCCAGTGGGATGGTTCAAATTTTCTACTGCCACTCTCTAAAGTGAAGAAAGAATTTGATTTTCTTTGGGGAAATTGGCTGGAATGGTAAGAGGTTAAAAGAAAAGTTTCAAATCTACAAGAAAAAAGTTGCAAATTTATAGGAAAAAAATGTAAATATTTGAGAAAAAAAGTTTATAAAATTACAAGAAAGAAGTTACAAATTGAGGAAGAAAAAAGTTACATATTAAACCTCATAAAATTCCAGTGTTCTGCCGGGGGAACATTAAATTTTCTGCCATTCAGTGAAGAAAGAATTTTATTTTCTTTGCATATGCTACATTTATGGACATTGGCTGGAATGCTAGGGGGTTAATGTATGTATATCACCAAGTCCAGTAATTCATGGAATAAAAATTAGTTTAATTTTATACCAAAACTGAAAAGACTGGATCAGTTTAAAGCCCTAAAATCAGAAATTTTAACTTTATATACGTTGAACACAAATATAATGTAATTCTATGATTGTTTACATACATGCTAACTTTATTTTCACACATTTAACCTGTCATTGCCCTATTTGGAGCCTGTTTTGGCTTGTCTTATTGCTCAGTGGGAGTTCTAAAGTTCTACTGGGTGACATTCCTGAATCCACCCTGACGTTCTCCCACCAGGCTAGCTCCACCTACTGGGTGTCACAGATAAAAGACATCAGTACAGAACCTCGCGCAATAGCTTTCTGCAGCTTTGCACCGATGGAGATGCTCAGCGTTTTCCTCCAGTCCCTCAACCCTGTCTCCTTGTTTGGAGCTCTGCTGGTTCTAGTTCTGTTTCACCTATTTCTGTCCAGCTGTAGGTCGAAGCTGAAGGAACCTCCAGGACCGCAGCCACTTCCACTGATTGGAAACCTGCTGCAGCTTCATCTGGACAGGCTGCATGTGAAATTTCTGGAGGTAAGAAAGTGTCCAACAGGTGATCACACAAAACTATCATCCCCCACCGAGCACAAGCCTGAATTTAGATGATGGTTTTTATGGGTTAAATCAGGTCCTTTGGTCCAATCCTTAATTTAGCCCAAAAATAGGTGATGAAAATTAGGCTGTTTAGTCAGTCTAATACAGTCTAGAAAACAGTTGTTGAAAGTTGTGCTGTGCAAAACCATAGTAACCAAAAAATAGTCCAATAATTTGGCTGTTTAGTCCAGTAGATTTGCCCCAAATTTATCCTCAAAGCAGTTTTTGGCATTCGGTGATGGTGGTGGGGGTCTGCCTCTCAAAAGTCAAACTGATTTTTACAACCACTGGGACTCTTGGTTAACAGCATGTTATGAAATACGGATTTTTTAAACACCTTTTTGAAGGTTCAGTAGTTGGCATGGTTTGGCATCGTTAACTCATATCTGGAACAACTGAAACCAGCTCCAGTGTTACTGTCCTGCACTGTCTGCATGCAAGTGTTTTGCAAATTTCACTTGTTCTTCAGACATGGAACAACCCATGTCCAGCAGCTGGAACTGCTACTGGAGAAAAAAAATGTTGAAATATTTAAAACTGGAGTTGTCATGAGGGATTAACTAGAATGTAATGAGCACAATTTTCCCTTTCAATTTCATTTAATCATTATTTTATTAAATTTATGACATTGTCATCCCACTACCTCTAAAAGAACCTCTAATTATAGAACATTTTAAACTTTTATGTGCAATAAAACTGCTTATTTTTTTTTCAATTATTACACTAGAGCCCATTTCATCAAAAGAAATATTTGATAATATCTCATATTAAAGCAATAGTTGTTCATCAATTATATTCATTTTTACAAAGTTTTAAAGGTGTGTCCCAACGTTATGTCGGACAACTATAAAAAAAAAAAATGTCTATGTGCTCCTGCCACTGAGTAACAATCATCTAAACATACAGAATTTGAAGAAAATAAAGTTCATCCAGGTGTTTTTTTAGATACAGGCTGGAAAACACAACAGGAATGTAGAACCAAGTGTTACCAAGTTCAGGTCAAAATTTTGTAACAATACCACAAAAAATGAATATATTGCACAGCTTTTTTCTCAGGTTGTAACCAGGCGTTTTTGAACTGTGCCAAATGACACAGTTTGGAAAAACGTCTATAACTTTTGAATGCTTCAACATAGAAGCTTCATCTTGGGCTCTAATGAAAGGTGACACTCAGGGCTATCTTGTTAGATATTCAGAAACATTGTCAGTAGTAATGACACAGAGAAGGTGAAGTTTAAAATATAAACATGCTTTACTGAACTAAAATAATGTACAAAACATGCCATTTTTCAAACAACAAATGTGAACAAATGTGAATAAGAATGGGTGAATAGCAGCATCTGTAAACCACTGTGGTCATCCACAGATGAGAAAAAACACTATATAAGTGAACGATTTAGTGTTTATCAACCACTGGTACCCAGTTTCACAATAATCAGAACATAAAACCATACCATAATCCCCCTTTTATAAACACAAAGTCTGTCCTTTACAGGTTCTTGGCAATATGCCAGTTGTTGTAACAGTCCCGGTTTGGGATCAAACACAGAGGCACATCACAGGTGGAGCACTTGAGTGATGTCTTTTTATGGCAGTGCCTGCATATCGCCCATCCATTTGTGTGGTGCCCAGAGATGAAGACGATCCTGTGATGTGCAGCGGGTGTAGGATGAGGTGGTGTGGGTGTGGCTGATGGAGAGCGCACCTGTGCCAGCTGCTTAGCAAGGGTCTCCCGAAATGCTTCCTGTGTCAATGGCTTCTCTCCTCTTCCAGTGGCGAGTGCCTTGTGGAGGATGTATGCATTGACGATGGCAATGTCCATGAAGTGGTAAAAAAAGCTTTTATACCACTTCTTGGTCTTGTGGAGAACACTGTAGTAGTCTATCAGGGTATCTGATAAGTCCACTCCGCCCATGCACCTGGATTTACAAAAAAACCACATAATTTTTAGAGTAAAAGGAAAAAAAAACACTTCAATATATTACTCAAGCCAATTGTTACATTTTCAAATCATTACATACCTGTTGTAGTCCTTTACACAAGGCGGCATGGGGATGTCCTTTATTGACCACTGCCCCTGCACATCTTTCACCCTCCGGCACACCGTCTCTCCTGAGTGGGCAGTGTGCACTGTGGAGCACATGAACACATCCCTTGTGTCTCGCCACTGGAGGAAAAGAAGGGAGTCCTTCCTCATCCAGCGGATGCTTCCCCGTGGAGATCTGGAAACCAGGCTGTTCTCCTTGATCTTTGGAAAGCCGACCCTGTTGGTGCGGATGGTTCCACAGGCACAGATCCCCTTTTTCAGGAGGTCACAAAAAAGGGCAGGGCTTGTGTAAAAGTTGTCAACATACAGTTTGTACCCAGTGCCCAGCAACTGTATGTCAAGCAGCTGCATCACTGACTCATAACCGAGTCCCATGCCAATACCTGACTTTTGTTTGCCCTCATACACAAAAAAGTCCCAGGTGTAGCCAGTACTGGAGTCGGCCAACACAAAAAGCTTGTAGCCCCACTTCATTGGCTTGGTCTTCACATATTGCTTCAAACCAATGCGTGCTTTTGAAGCAGCTATCCTCTCATCGATGAAAATGTCCTGACCAGGGTGAAAGTTTCTCCTGCACGCTTCTCTCATCTCCTCATAAAGAGGCTTGATTTTGCTGAGGCGGTCATGCATTTCTGTGCCTCTCTTCTGCTCACTGGCCTCTTCTGCTGTTGGGCTGCTGAGGTGAAAGGCCCTGCTGATCAGCAGAAACGTTGTCCTAGTCATAACGCTTTTGGGGAAAGGAAGGTTGTACAGCTTTCCCCCTTGCCAGTAATCGCTGAAAGATGTGCATTTCACTAAACCCATGTAAATGATGAGGGCAAAGAATGAAAGCAGGTCGGAGCATGTGAGGTCAATCCAGGGGCTGGTGGGTGTGTTGTAATGTGCAGAGCCATGCAAATTGGTGTTCTCAACAATTTGGTCTAACACAGATTGAGTGAAAAACAATTGGAACAATTGAACGGGGGTGTATGGAGCTGCTGAAATTAGCTGGGGTCCAGGTGGATTTTTGGGACGAAAAATGGGCTGTGGTGGAATGATGTCAGGGGTGTCAGTATCATGCCACCTCTCCTCAGCTGATGAAGGGCCAGCCGATGTCCCAGGCTGAGGGCTGCCATCACCACTCCGTCCTCTTCCTCTCCTGCCTCTCCCTCTCCCTCCTCTTCCTCTCCCCAGTCGTCTCCCTCTTTCTGGGGTGGGGGTTTCCTCTTCTGAGGAGCTCTCCTGCTGCTCCCTTCTTCTCCGCTTGCTGGCAGAGGAATAATCAGACACCCACTCCTCACCAGAGTCTTCATCTGAAGTTTGTCTATTAAGTGAAAATAAAAGAGTCATTTACAGAGTTCAATTTCAGGGATGTGATTTGGGGTTGGGGAAATTATCTGAAAATTTAGCAGGGGGCAGAAGCCCCCCGAAGCTCCTGGGTTTTTATGATTTTTAAGTACCAGAACTGTGCTTAAATGACATAAAACAAACAGCTGAATGTCACTTATTACTGTATAATACTGACTTATGTTCCAAGAAGATAGCATTCCTAAAATATTCCAACAAGCATTATCCATCACATGGGTGGCGTTAAAAATATTTTTTTAAATAAGGTCCAAAACATCTTCAGCAGGCAAGATGAAGAAAAGTGAAAAGTGAACTCCCGTGGCAGATAGAAAGGTCTACATTTAACCATGAGAAACTCCAGGTTAGCTGAGCAGTGTCTACCAACAGTGACAGAGTTCGTGCACCAAGCCTTGTTAATATAAATGCATACCTGCTAACTTTTAAAACCTGAAAAGCCTAGTTCCTGCCGGGGTCCAGGGGCCGCAGGCCCCAGTAGGTCCAGGACAAAGTCCTGGTGGGGAGTTCAGGGGGGCGAGGCCCCCTTACGGCAAACAAATATTAGCATTAAATCAAGTTAAAATGTGGCTAACAACCTCATATTTCTTCAACAATCATGTTTCTATTTTCCTTAAATTGTCAATGCAGATATGCTGATGGAAAAGATCAAGGACAAACTCTATGGTTGTCACGATGGGATGAGACGCCGTATGATCCGGCGCTCAGACCATATTCCTCCTCTACCTGGTCCTCTCCTTGACAGCGTCTCAGCGGGCTCCCAGCTGTCTGTCGCGGGACGGCTGGAGCCCAATTATCCCTCATCAGCTGAGGCGCTGCTAATGGGTTTAAAAAGGAGCAGCTCCGATCATTCGGGGCTGTAACTTCGCTCACCATAGGCTGGAACCCCTTCGCTTGGCGCTAGCCTCCTGCCTTTCGTTCTGCTTTATATGTGTGTGTTACACTTGTATGATTATTTGTGCTTGTTGGCCCCACGAGGCCGTGTTCCTTATCCTCTGTTCCCTTTCATAATAAAGACATCGCAAACTCACCGGCTCGCCCCCGGCTCTTATTGTGTGGCTCACGAGGGCCACACATAACAGTAAGTTACAGCCAGGCGGGCTGCCGGCGGCCGTGAGTTGCCGTTGGACTTGTGCCTTCCCTGTCAGGGTGTCAGCCCTTAAGACATGCCGTCTACCCGGAGTCACGTTCGGCTCCAGGGCAGAGAGCTGACGGCCATCTTGGAGGAAGTCGACGGGACGCTCTTCTCCGCTACCCTGGACGACGACCCCAATGAAAGACGCTGGCACCTAGAGTTTGCTGAGAATCTCCTGAACAGTCTCCCTCGCCATTCCACCCATCCTGAGGTCTGTGCCAGGAGGAACGCCATCGCTGCGCAGCGAGAGGAGCTCCGTGGGTTGGAGGGAAATCCCGGCAGGAAGCCAAAGAGGAGGAGACGTCACCCTTCGCTTCGGGATCCCGTTCCTGCCTCCACTCCGGCCCGGGGGTTCGCGCTACCCAGAGGGCTTTCCCCGTCCTGCAAGACGTCACTCGGGATTCCCCCGGAGGATCTGCAGCTGATGGCAATTAAGGTCCGGGACCGAGTGGCTGCTGCTCGTTCCGCTGTGCACCCGTCCGCCATTATGAGGCATGTGGCGGCCGCCGCTAGACTGGTGGAGAGGAGTCCAGGGCTACGCGACTTCCCAGAGTTCGACGCCCTCCTCGACTCTGTCTCTGCCCAGGAGCGGCGATTTCCGGATCTTTCCTTCGCTTCGCCCCCTGCGAGTAGCCGTCGCCACACAGCCTCATCTTCTCAGCATAAACCCCATCCGGATCCAGTTCCGGGTCGCCGCAAGGTCTCATCCTCCCACGCAGCTGTCTTCCCTGCGCCTCTCCAGAAAGGAGATCTCTCAGCCTCTTCTCCCGAGCCACTTCCGTCAGCTGTCACGCCAGCGCTTCGGGTCCGGCTCATCTCGGCTGTCGCCCCCTCCTCCTCGACGCGCTCCCCGACTGCTGTGTGCATCCTGAATCCAGACCTGGCGAACTCCATCCCGGAATCCATGCGAGTGGCTCCCAGACGTCCTCCCAGGGGGTCCTCCGTCACCGCCCGGCGGGGAGAGGGAGGAGCAAAGTCCATGACAGCAGGCACCATCCAGCCTCCAGGTGACAGGCAAGTCTCGGTTTTTTCACATTCATCTGATGATTTGTTCTGTCGAACTCCTGGAGGTGGAGTTCGGGGTTCGCAGCTCCCCGAACTCCCACCACCTGCTGTAGCTGTAAACATTAATTCTGCATCCTCTGTATCTCCCTCCGCTGAGCGGTCCCCGGTGCCAGGCCAACATCGTGGGATGAGGAGGGGGCCTGCGGTTCTGGACAGCCCGGTTCCGGTCCCGCAGCTACGCCGTGGACGAAGGCGGATGGTGGATTGCTATGTGGAGCTTGCGCTGACAACCAAGCGTCCCCGGGTCTCCACAGAGGAGCGGTCCGGTCCAGCGGGACGAGGTTCTCCTGCCACCACGCTGTGTGGGCTGTCAGTGTGGACACCAGGGCCGGAGGACTCACAAGCTGCACTGTCCATCATGCCAGCTGCGGAGCCCGACGCAGCTGAGTGGGAGCCTGATGACGACCTTCTGACGCTGGATCCCGGATCTTCGCAGTCCTGGACGGCGTCAGAACCCGAGATCAGGCAAGTGCTCTATCTCATCTTTCTTTTCCTCACTGTAGAGCACTTTAGCCTGTCTCTTGGGGAGGTGAGCCGGGTGCAGCCGTCCGCTGCGTCTGAGCTTATCTCGCCGGGTTCTGGCGCTGCCGGTGATCCTGATCCCAGTTCTGTTCTCTCTCCTGAGCCTTCTCCCAGGGTCGCCGGCGAGGAGCTGCCATCACTCGTGGTGCTAGAGGGTCCAGGTTCGACGTCGGAGGTCGGTTCTGGTGCAGCGCCAGCCCAGTTGGGGTCCGACGAAGGTTCGTCCGAGTCCCATTCGGGGTCCGACATTGGTTCGCCTGAGACCCAATCGGGGCCCGACGTTGGTTCGCCTGAGACCCAATCGGGGCCCGACGTTGGTTCTGCTCCAGCGGTGTCCGGGTCCGGTGAGGGAGCTGCGGATCTCCTGTCATCTGACCTTCGACCACCTCGTTGTCAGCTCTCCCCCAAGCCTCTTCCACTGGGGCCAGTTTGGACTTCTCCCTTTCCCCTACGGGCCCGGTGGTTGAGCGATGCGGGTCGGCCGCCAGAGGGCCTGCCATGCCCGTTCGGCCCACTTGTGCGGCCGCCCAACCCGTTAGACTGTTTGTTCGGCGATCTGGTTCGGCCTCCCGAGGGACTGCGTTTTCTGGCCTGGGGTTCGGGCAGGCCACCGGAACTCTTCCCTTCACCCTTGTTAGCGGTATGGACGCTGGGTGCGGGGAGACCCCCCGAACTGAATGTCTGTTGCTATACTTGTGCTGGGGTGGGTACAGCTAAATTGTTATTTCTGTCCCGCATTTAGCGTGGTTTTCTTTTTTAGGTTTCCCCTCCTGTTTGAGGGATGGCTGTAATGTTCTACTTTTCGCCCTTGGGGTTTTTTTTCCTCTCGTTTTGGGGTCCCCGGGGTTGTTTTATTTTGTATTTGTCTGTACAGGGTTTGTGGAGTATTGTGGGGGGGGGGGGTTTCTCTTCCCTGTGTGTTGGGTTGTAATTCCTGCAATTATCCTCTACCTGTATGGGTTCCTCCCTCGTGGTATTCTATGGAGTATTGTGTTTGGGTTTTTTCTCCCTGATACTCTATATTGGGTTATTGTTTTTTTTTCTCCCCTTTTCTCTGGGTTTCTTTCATGTTATATTGTATGGAGTATTGTGTCTGGGTTTTTTTCTCTGCCCTGGTACTCTGTATTTGTTCATTGTCGATTTGTCCCTTTTTTTCCCTCTGTTCCTCTCCCTCCGGTCCTGCCTCCCATCCGCCCACCCTAGGTGGGGGGGGGGGAGTCTTGGATGTTTCGGGTCGTTCGGAGCCCGACAGTGAGGGGGAGGCTCTGTCACGATGGGATGAGACGCCGTATGATCCGGCGCTCAGACCATATTCCTCCTCTACCCGGTCCTCTCCTTGACAGCGTCTCAGCGGGCTCCCAGCTGTCAGTGTCACGGGACGGCTGGAGCCCAATTATCCCTCATCAGCTGAGGCGCTGCTAATGGGTTTAAAAAAGAGCAGCTCCGATCATTCGGGGCTGTAACTTCGCTCACCATAGGCTGGAACCCCTTCGCCTGGCGCTAGCCTCCTGCCCTTCGTTCTGCTTTATATGTGAGTGTTACACTTGTATGATTATTTGTACTTGTTGGCCCCACGAGGCCGTGTTCCTTATGCCCTGTTCCCTTTCATAATAAAGACATCGCAAACTCACCGGCTCGCCCTCGGCTCTCAATGTGTGGCTCGCGAGGGCCACACGTAACAATGGTAACTCTCAAGCATTGTTGTTTTCCATGGTGCACCTCTTAGCTTTCTTCAGTTGGTTTTTTGAATGGAACACACTGTGGCACTTGTTACCCGAAGCGGTCATCATCATTTTCCTGGTCATGAGGTTGCCCAGAACTTTAGTTGACAGACTGGACCTGAACTCAGTTTTGTTCTTGTTCACATGGCTGAATATGCGCTCACAGTCCACAGTAATAATTCCTGGAAATGCTTTGGAGTATTCCTCATGAAAAGACTTGCCATGTGTGTGGATATGGATTATCATAGTCTCTTAATTTTCTTAATCAGTGTTCGTCTATATTTATTTAATTTGGTAAGATCTCTGATTATTATACTCTTTTGCTTCCTCGGGTGTTTCCATTTAGTTTGATCCAAACTCTACAATTTCTTGTCCATGTTGCCTGTATCTTAGTTTGTCTTTTCAGCATCCGTGCTTGCCATGCTATTTCAGCATTAGTTTTTGTTAGATGTTCATTGAGGTAAACTTCTGTTCCTCGTAAGTTTCTGGCCTTCTTCAGTATGTCATTCTTTACCCAGGGATGTGATTTGGGGTTGGGGAAATTATGTGAAAATTTAGCAGGGGGTCTGGGGGACACAGTCCTCCAGCGGGGTCCGGGGGGGGGGGCAAGGGGGGGCGAAGCCCCCCGAAGCTCCTGGGTTTTTATGATTTTTAAGTACAAGAACTGTGCTTAAATGACATAAAACAAACAGCTGAATGCCACTTATTACTGTATAATATTGACTTATGTTCCAAGAAGATAAAATGTCTGAACTTAGTTCAGAGATTTTTTGGATCTCTTCCATTTCCTCCTTCTTTGGTGTCATTTTTACTGACCTGTTGATAGTAAAACAATCTCTGCTGGTGACGCCGATATCCGATCCGACCGACCTCGAATCCAGCTGGGCCTCAGCTAGCCCCCTCCGCTGCTAGTCCCACTGCTGCAATTGAGCTCCTGTCCAGCCAGGGTACCGGCAGCTCCTCCACCGAGTCCCGCCGCCCACTGCCGCTGTAGTTGAGCTCCGATCCTGCTCCTGTCCAGCCTGGGTCCCGGTAAATCCTCCGCTGAGCCCCGCCACCTACCGCCGTCTTCCTCAGTAGTTCCTCTGTCGAGCCCTGCCACTGTAGCTGGGCTCCAGCTACAGTCGACTTATCCAGCTGGGGCCCCGGCTGCTCCTCCACTGGTCTCCGTCTCCTACCACCGCTGTACTTGAACTCCGATCCGGCTCCCGTCCAACTGTTGCCTCGTCAAATAGGTTAATTTTGTCTTCTTTTAATTATTTATCTTTTGTTCATATAAAAGACAAAAAATAAAATAGAAAGATGTCTTTACCTTCTTTACATGTTTCAACTGCACTGCAGCCTTCGTCAGAAGAATCAGCTGATTGCTGCCAGGTGACATTTATCAGCTGATTTTCGTAGGCGGGGCCAGCTCGGCAGATCTGTCGGATCCACCGAGCCGGCCCCGCCTCCCCCGTCAGATGGTGTCTGGAGAATGTGGTCTCAGGTGTGGGAAAGAATAAAGGCCCCCTCATCTCGGTTCATGGTGTCTTTTCCCTGCTTCCTGATCTCTATGGCCTCCTTGATCCAGCGTTTGTGTCTGTTGCTCTCCGATCCAATAATTTTTGTGTTGTCCCAGTCCATGATGTGATTATTTCTTTTGCAGTGATCTGATATTGCTGATTTTAATGTTTCTTGTTCTGCCTTTTCTTTTTGTGATCTTGTGAGTCGTCCTTGTGTTTCCTTCTCACATTCCTTCTGGTGTTCTTTTTTTCTTGTGGTGAATAATCTTCCAGTTTCTCCAATGTAGGTTTTGTTGCATGATCTGCATGATATTTCATATATTACATTGCATTTTTTGTCTTGTTTTATTCTGTCCTTGGGGTGTACTAACAACTGTCTTAATTTTTTGTGTGGTTTGACTGCTGTGTTTATTTTGTATTTTTTCTTGATCCTTTGAATTGGTTCCATGATCCCTCGTATGTATGGTATAGTTATGGTGTCCTTGTTTTTGATTTCGGCTTTTGTTCTATGTCTTATTTCCTATTTATTTTCTTTGTTTTTGACTTGCTGTTTCCCTTTGTTTATAGCCCATACTGGATAATGCCAGCGTATAAGTGCATGTTTTATGTGGTTTTCCTCCTCCTATCTGTCTTTCTTGGTCCGTGATGATGGTGGCTCGTTCATATAACATCCTGACGACTGATAACTTGTGTGCTGTGGGGTGTTCCGATGTCCATAGTAGGTATTGATCTGTGTGGGTTGGTTTCCTGTAGACCAGACATGCCCAAAGTCAGGCCCCCGGGCCAAATCCGGCCCATGTCCAAATTTCCACCGGCCCGAAGCGTCCTGTCATAAAATCAATAATATGTGGCCCGCCAGAACAGTTTCCCACAATACACACATACCAAAAACAGCAATTTTATATTTCACCAGAGGGTGGCAGTAGACCTGTGGCCACATTCTCGTCGCGTGACCCCTGTGTGAACTTTTACCCCTGTGATATGTTTTTAGCTCATTTCTAAAATGGCAACTGGAAATAAAAAGAGAAAAGTTGATAGCGAGGGCCGCCGTTTCCAGGACAAGTGGAAATCGGAGTATTTTTTCACTGACATACGAAACAACTGTGTTGTCTGCCTAATTTGCCAAGAGACTGTGGCTGTTTTCAAAGAGTTCAATATTAAGAGGCACTACCAGACGAAACATGCTAATTACGACAAGCTAACGGCGAACGAACGCGCCGAAAAACTGAAGCAACTGGAAGCTGTTTTGACAGCACAGCAGCGTTTGTTCACAAGAGCCCATGACACAAATGAAAATTCTACAAAGGCAAGCTACGAAGTGGCAATGCTGATTGCCAAGCACTGTAAACCATTTACTGAGAGTGAATTCATTAAAGACTGCGTGATGAAAATGGTGGAGAAAATTTGTCCTGAGAAAAAGCAAGAGTTTGCCAATGTCTGCCTGGGTCGTAGCACTGTGGCACGGAGGATTGAAGAAATTTCATCTAACATCAAGGGACAGTTAGAGGCAAAAGGAGTGGAGTTTGACTTTTTTTTTGTTAGCCTGCGACGAAAGCGCGGATGCATCTGACACCGCTCAGTTACTGATTTTTTTGAGAGGAGTGGACAATGAAATGAACGTGAGTGAAGAGCTCCTTGACCTTCAGAGCCTTAAGGACCAAACCAGAGGAACAGATTTGTTTGCTGCTGTTTGTTCCACCGTGAATGACATGAAACTGCAATGGAATAAAATCACTGGGATTATTACGGACGGCGCACCTGCCATGGTTGGTGAGCAAAGTGGGCTATCAACGCTAGTCTGTAAAAAAGTCAGTAAAGAAGGCGGCAAAGCTACAAAACTCCACTGTATTATTCACCAACAAGTTCTATGTGCCAAACATCTGAAATATGATCACGTTATGAAACCGGTGATAAAGGCTATTAATTATATTCGCTCCAGAGCCCTGTGCCACCGCCAGTTTCAACAGTTTCTACTCGACATCCACGCTGAATATGGAGATGTTGTGTATCACAATGACATAAGATGGCTCAGTCGGGGATCTGCACTGCAGCGATTCTTCTCTCTCGATAAGGAAATCGGACTATTCTTGGCACAAAAGGGACAACCGATGCCGGAACTCTGCGATCCCCCTCATGGATCGTCACCTTATCGTGGTGGGGGGGTTTGCGTGCCCCAGTGATCCCAGGAGCTATGTTGTCCGGGGCAATTTGCCTCTGATAGGGTCTCCCAAGACAAACTGGTCCTGGGTGAAGGGCCAGACGAAGAACGATCCAACAGACTCTCATGATAAATTGTATATCAAGGATTCAGTGTACCCCGCCCGGTATGGGGTTACCGGGGCCCCACCCTGGAGCCAGGCCTGGGGGAGGGGCTCGAAGGCTAGCGTCTGGTGGCCGGGTTTCCACCCATGGGACCCGTCCGGGCTCAGCCCGAAGGAGTTACATGGGTCCGCCCTCCAGTAGGTTCACCACCTGCAGGAGGGATCATGGAAGTCCGGTGCTATGTGGATTAGGTGGCAGTCAAAGGCGGAGACCTTGGCGGACTGATCCCAAGCTTTCTAAACTGGCTTTTGGTACGTGGAATGTCACCTCTCTGGTGGGGAAGGAGCCTGAGCTGGTGTACGAGATTGAGCGATACCGGCTAGATATAGTCGGCCTCACCTCAACACACAGCTCCAGTTCCGGAACCAGTCTCCTGGAGAGGGGCTGGAGCTTGGCCTTTTCTGGAGTTGCCCCGGGCGAGAGGCGACGAGCAGGGGTAGGTATTCTTGTATCGCCCCACCTTGCTGCCTCTATATTGGAGTTTTCCCCGGTGGACGAAAGGGTTGCTTCCCTGCGCCTTCGGGTTGGGAAACGGGTCCTGACCATCATTTGTGCCTATGCACCAAATGATGTTTCAGAGTACCCACCCTTTTTGGAGTCTGTGACTGGGGTGCTGGAGGGTGCTCCTCCTGGAGACTCCATTGTCCTACTGGGGGACTTCAATGCGCATGTGGGCAACGACAGTGAAACCTGGAGGGGGGTGATTGGGAGGAACGGCCTGCCCGATCTGAACCCGAGTGGTGTTCAGTTATTGGACTTCTGTGCTAACCACAGTCTGTCTATAACGAACACCATGTTCAAGCATAAGGGTGTCCACATGTGCACCTGGCACCAGGACACCCTAGGCCGCAGGTCGATGATCGATTTTGTTATCGTATCATCAGACCTGCGACCGTATGTCTTGGACACCCGAGTAAAGAGAGGTGCAGAGCTGTCAACTGATCACCACCTGGTGGTGAGTTGGATCCGATGGCAGGGGAGGAAGCCATTCAGACCTGGTAGACCCAAACGTATAGTGAGGGTGTGCTGGGAGCGTCTGGCTGAGGCCCCTGTCCGGGAGGTCTTCAACTCCCACCTCCGGAAGAACTTCAACCACATTCCGAGGGAGTCTGGAGACATGGAGTCTGAATGGGCCATGTTCTCCACCTCTGTTGTTGAAGCGGCAGCCCAGAGCTGCGGCCGCAAGGTGGTCGGTGCATCTCGTGGTGGCAACCCCCGAACCAAGTGGTGGACACCAGTGGTGAGGGGGGCCATTAAGCTGAAGAAGGAGTCCTATCAAGCTTGGTTGGCTTGTGGGACTCCCGAAGCAGCTGAGGTGTACCGGCAGGCCAAGCGGAGTGCAGCTCGGGTGGTTGCTGAAGCAAAAACCCGGGTATGGGAGGAGTTCGGTGAGGCCATGGAACAAGACTTTCGGTCGGCTTCAAAGAGATTCTGGCAAACTGTTCGGCGGCTCAGGAGGGGAAAGCAGCTCCCCGTCCACACTGTGTATGGTGCGGATGGGACACTGTTGACTTCAACTGGGGATATCGTCGGGCGGTGGAAGGAATACTTCGAGGATCTCCTCAATCCCACTGATACGCCTTCCACAGAGGAAGCAGGGTTTGGGGACGAGGGGGATGACTCGCCTATCACAGGGGCTGAGGTCGCCAAGGTGGTTAAAAATCTCCTTGGTGGCCGGGCCCCGGGGGTGGACGAGATTCGCCCCGAGTACCTCAAGGCCCTGGATGTTGTTGGGTTGTCATGGTTGACACGCCTCTGCAACATTGCGTGGAGGTCGGGGGCAGTGCCTTTGGCATGGCAAACCGGGGTGGTGGTTCCTCTCTTCAAAAAAGGGGACCGGAGGGTGTGCTCCAACTTTAGAGGGATCACACTCCTCAGCCTCCCTGGGAAGGTCTATGCCAAGGTACTGGAGAGGAGAGTCCGGCCGTTGGTCGAACCTCGGATTCAGGAGGAGCAATGTGGTTTTCGTCCTGGCCGTGGCACATCGGACCAGCTCTTTACCCTCTCGAGAATTCTTGAGGGTTCGTGGGAGTTTGCCCAACCAGTTTACATGTGTTTTGTGGACTTGGAGAAGGCATTTGACCGCGTCCCTCGTGGATTTTTGTGGGGGGTGCTTCGGGAGTATGGGGTATCGGGCTTGTTGTTACGAGCTATTCGGTCTCTGTACGACCGTTGTGAGAGTTTAGTTCGCATTGCCAACACTCGGTCGGAGTCATTCCCAGTGAGAGTTGGACTCCGCCAGGGCTGCCCTTTGTCACCGGTCCTGTTCATAATTTTTATGGACAGGATTTCTAGGCGCAGCCAGGGAATGGAGGGTGTCATGCTTGGTGACCACAGGATCTCATCTCTGTTGTTTGCAGATGATGTTGTCCTGTTGGCTTCATCCAGCAATGACCTACAGCTCTTGCTGGGACGGTTTGCCGCTGAGTGTGAAGCGGCTGGAATGAGAATCAGCACCTCCAAGTCCGAGTCCATGGTCCTCAGCCGGAAAAAGGTGGATTGTCCTCTCCGGGTTGGGGACAGGCTCCTGCCCCAAGTGGAGGAGTTTAAGTATCTTGGGGTCTTGTTCACGAGTGAGGGGAAAATGGAGCGAGAGATCGACAGACGGATTGGAGCAGCATCTGCAGTGATGCGGACGTTGTACCGGTCTGTTGTGGTGAAGAGGGAGCTTAGTTCTAAGGCAAAGCTGTCGATTTACCAGTCAATCTACGTTCCTACTCTCACCTATGGTCACGAGCTTTGGGTAATGACCGAAAGAACGAGATCGCGGATACAAGCGGCTGAAATGAGCTTTCTCCGTAGGATTGCTGGACTCACCCTCAGAGATAGGGTGAGGAGCTCAGTCATCCGGGAGAGGCTCAGAGTAGAACCGCTGCTCCTCCACATTGAAAGGAGTCAGTTGAGGTGGTATGGGCATCTGATTAGGATGCCTCCTGGACGCCTCCCACTTGAGGTGTTTCAGGCACGTCCCACTGGGAGGAGACCCCGGGGCAGACCCAGGACTCGGTGGAGAGACTATGTCTCCCAGCTAGTCTGGGAACGCCTTGGTATCC
Source organism: Pholidichthys leucotaenia (assembly GCA_020510985.1). Taxonomy (NCBI): domain Eukaryota; kingdom Metazoa; phylum Chordata; class Actinopteri; order Cichliformes; family Pholidichthyidae; genus Pholidichthys; species Pholidichthys leucotaenia. The sequence goes on from CM035842.1 coordinate 267,576,579, forward strand.
CCTCTGAAGAGCTGGAGCAGGTGGCTGGGGAGAGGGAAGTCTGGGCTTCTCTGCTTGAACTGCTGCCTCCGCGACCCGGACCTCCGGAAAAGCGGTAGAAGATGGATGGATGGATGGAAGTTCTATGTGCCAAACATCTGAAATATGATCACGTTATGAAACCGGTGATAAAGGCTATTAATTATATTCGCTCCAGAGCCCTGTGCCACCGCCAGTTTCAACAGTTTCTACTCGACATCCACGCTGAATATGGAGATGTTGTGTATCACAATGACATAAGATGGCTCAGTCGGGGATCTGCACTGCAGCGATTCTTCTCTCTCGATAAGGAAATCGGACTATTCTTGGCACAAAAGGGACAACCGATGCCGGAACTCTGCGATCCTGTTTGGCTGGTTGATTTTGGATTTTTAGTTGACATAACACGACATCTGAACGCACTGAACACGAGCCTTCAGGGGCAAAATGCAGTGGTGAGCCAACTGTATTCATACATAAAAGCTTTTCGGACAAAGCTGCTACTTTTCCAAAGGCACCTGTCACAAATGCAGCCCAATACCACACATTTCCCATCACTGCAGGAAATGATGACCAGTTTTCCAGAAAACAATATCAGTGCGCAAATGAGGAGGTATGCAGAAAACATCTCATCTCTGACTGAGGAGTTTCAACAGCGTTTCAGGGATTTTGCAGCTATTGAAAAGGAGATCACACTTTTTTCCACTCCTTTTTCCGTGGATCCTAATGACGCTCCAGACCACCTGCAGCTGGAGCTCATCGAGCTGCAGTGTGACGCGGAGTGTCACGGTCGCCACCAACAACTCCCTCTTGTCGACTTTTACCGCCAGCTGGACAAAGACAGGTTACAAGAGATTCGAACATTTGCTAAGAAAATGCTGAGCTTGTTTGGCTCGACATACTTGTGCGAGAAGACGTTCTCGGTTATGAACATTAACAAGAACCGTGTGAGGACAAGACTAAGTGACTCTCACCTGCGTGACATCTTGCGCATCAAAACCACTGCTTTTGAGCCAGACCTGGCAACCTTACTGCAGTCGAAACACCAGTGTCACCCTTCACATTAATGCAGGTACATTTTTTTTATTCTTCTGAGGAGAATAAATTCCAAAGTCTCAGTGAATTGATTTTTTTGTGATGATCAAACCACAGTTTTGTCAAATTTCTGTCATTTAATTTGACTATACTATTCTTTGTCAAAATGCACTGGGATGTGATTTGTTGAAACAAAATCAATAAATACACGTTTCTAAAAATATTCAGTCAAATTTCATAAAATAGTTTATTTGTATGTAATTTATTATTATTTTAACCTTTAACTATCCTGGTGGTAATGCAGTTGACAACAGATTCTCATTTTCAATGTCAACCTAGCTGCAGACAGCAAAGTGATTATTTATATTTATATTTATATTTATATTCATATATATATAGTATATGTTCGAGGAATGGTTCGAGGAATGTCAGACTGAATGGTCGGCCCCCATACATTTTCACCTGACCAAATCTGGCCCTCTTTGCAAAAAGTTTGGACACCCCTACTGTAGACTGTGATTTTTATGCTGCCGTCATCGTTGTGGTGGATTTTCATGTCCAGAAAGGCTATGGTGCCATTTTCCTCCTCTTCGTGTGTGAATCTTATGTTCCCAGTGCTGTCCATGCTGTTCAGATGGTCAGTGAGTTCTTGTATGTATGTCCTTTAATTATTTTTTCCAGAATGTCATCCACGTATCTCTTCCAAAGAGTGGGTTTGCATTGTGTAAGGTGCTGTGTTGATGGCTTTGTTTTCCAGATCTTCCATAAAAAAGCTGCTCATGATGGCTGATAGTGGGTCTCCCATTGCAAATCCTTCTTTATGTCTGTAAATTTTTCCTCTGAATTGAAAATAAGTGGATTTTGCAACAAACTGTAATAATTTGGATATGTCATGAACTGTGAGATTGGTGCGTCTTTTTAGGGTACTGTCATTGTTGAGGCGTTCTTGTACTATATGTAGTGTGACGTCAACAGGTGTCTTTGTGAATAAAGAGATGACGTCATGTAAAATGAGGATCTCGTCTGATTCTATTTTTATATCTTTGAATTCTTGTGCCAGCTCTTTTGAATTTTTGCAGTGGAAATCTGATAGTTCAAGGAGGGGTTTGATGATTTCAACTAGGGCTTTTGATAAGTTGTACGTGATTGATCCGATACTGTCTATTATTGGCCGCAGTGGGATATCCTTTTTATGTATTTTTGGAGTTCCGTAGATCCGGGGGGGTGGTGCTGGCTGTGGGGATCAGGTGATCATATGCGTCCTTTGTGATTTTTTTTGCTTTCTAATAGAGGTTTGAGAAGGGCTTTTAGCATTTTTTTCTTTTCTTCTGTGGGGTTTGTTTTAATGATTTCATAAGTGCTGTCATCTGCCAACATGGTTTCCATCTGTTTTTCGTATGTTTCTGTGTCCAAAATTACTGTTGTTCTGCCTTTATCTGCTGGAAGGATTGTGATCGTTTTATCTGTCTTGAGTGAGTTTAATGCTTTTTCTTCTTTTCTTGTAACGTTGCTTTGTGGTAATTTGGCCGTTTTTAGGATTCCTGCGACTGCGTTCCGGAGTGATGTCTTTTCTCCTTGGTCCTGGATTTTTTCACATGCTAGTTCTGTTGCGAGGATGTATTCTTCATGGGGTATTTTAGCTGGTGTGATGGCGAAGTTCAGTCCTCTGCTCAGCACTGTTTTCTCCGTGTCCATGAGTGTGCGTTGTGATAAGTTTTTGACCCACTTAGCGTTCATTTCCGTGTGTGTTTGTCTTCGTCCGTTCTTCCTTTCTGTGAGTTTTTTTAGTTTTTTCAATTGGTGGTTTTTCGTTGTAATGAGTTCTTGTTCGTGTGCGTGTTTTAATTGTGCTTGTATCTGTTCCTGCGTTTCCTGGTCGGTTGGGTAGCGTTGCTTGAACATGTCCATTTCCCCCTTGATTTGGTTGTTGATTTTGTCCACTTTATTTGCCGTTATTCTTATATGTTCTTTGATGAGGTCTTTCCGTGCATTGTTGATAATTTTTTCTGCGTTTTTGGTCGGGATTGGATTTCTTATGTTGAGGCTAACTGGTGTGACATCCTCATCTCTGCAACGGAGGTTAAATCGCAGGTGGTTTCTGAAGCATGCCCGTGTTTTCTCCAATTTCTCCAGCCGGCGGAAGTCTTTGATGCAATCTTGTCCATAACTTCCACGTAATACGTCAAATAGGTTCAATTTGTCTTCTTTTAATTATTTATCTTTTGTTCATATAAAAGACAAAAAATAAAATAGAAAGATGTCTTTACCTTCTTTACATGTTTCAACTGCACTGCAGCCTTCGTCAGAAGAATCAGCTGATTGTTGCCAGGTGACATTTATCAGCTGATTTATTTGAAGATATAAAAATAGAATCAGACGAGATCCTCATTTCACATGACGTCATCTCTTTATTCACAAAGACACCTGTTGACGTCACACTACATATAGTGCAAGAACGCCTCAACAATGACAGTACCCTAAAAAGACGCACCAATCTCACAGTTCATGACATATCCAAATTATTATAGTTTGTTGCAAAATCCACTTATTTTCAATTCAGAGGAAAAATTTACAGACAAAAAGAAGGATTTGCAATGGGAGACCCACTATCAGCCATCATGAGCAGCTTTTTTATGGAAGAACTGGAAAACAAAGCCATCAACACAGCACCTACACAATGCAAACCCACCCTTTGGAAGAGATACGTGGATGACATTCTGGAAACAAGAACTCACTGACCATCTGAACAGCATGGACAGCACTGGGAACATAAAATTCACACACGAAGAGGAGGAAAATGGCACCATAGCCTTTCTGGATATGAAAATCCACCACAACGATGACGACAGCATAAAAATCACAGTCTACAGGAAACCAACCCACACAGATCAATACCTACTATGGACATCGGAACACCCCACAGCACACAAGCTATCAGTCGTCAGGATGTTATATGAACGAGCCACCATCATCACGGACCAAGAAGACAGACAGGAGGAGGAAAACCACATAAAACATGCACTTATACACTGCCAATATCCAGTATGGGCTATAAACAAAGGGAAACAGCAAGTCAAAAACAAAGAAAATAAACAGGAAATAAGACATAGAACAAAAGCCGAAATCAAAAACAAGGACACCATAACTATACCATACATACGAGGGATCACGGAACCAATTCAAAGGATCATGAAAAAATACAAAATAAACACAGCAGTCAAACCACACAAAAAATTAAGACAGTTGTTAGTACACCCCAAGGACAGAATAAAACAAGACAAAAAATGCAATGTAATATATGAAATATCATGCAGATCATGCAACAAAACCTACATTGGAGAAACTGGAAGATTATTCACCACAAGAAAAAAAGAACACCAGAAGGAATGTGAGAAGGAAACACAAGGACGACTCACAAGATCACAAAAAGAAAAGGCAGAACAAGAAACATTAAAATCAGCAATATCAGATCACTGCAAAAGAAATAATCACATCATGGACTGGGACAACACAAAAATTATTGGATCGGAGAGCAACAGACACAAACGCTGGATCAAGGAGGCCATAGAGATCAGGAAGCGGGGAAAAGACACCATGAACCGAGATGAGGGGGCCTTTATGCTTTCCCACACCTGGGACCACATTCTCCAGAGACCATCTGACAGCGGGAGGCGGGGCCGGCTCGGTGGATCCCACAGATCTGCTGAGCTGGCTACGCCTACGAAAATCAGCTGATAAATGTCACCTGGCAGCAATCAGCTGATTCTTCTGACAAAGGCTGCAGTGCAGTTGAAACATGTAAAGAAGGTAAAGACATCTTTCTATTTTATTTTTTGTCTTTTATATGAACAAAAGATAAACTGTTGCCTCGGTTGGGTCCTCCGGCGAGCCCCAATCACCGGGGACGGAGTCGCTTCTTTGTATCGGTGTTAGGTGCTACGACTAGCTATGGCGTTAGCTATAGCGTTAGCTTAGCAAACGCTTCAGGTAAATTTAGATACGATTCCTAGCGATCTCGTGTTTGGAATTGCTTTCGTGTTTTTTTTACGATTTAAAATTTTTGACTGAATTTTTAGTGAAAAACCGTAATTTTGATTAATAAAGCCGTAACCCGGAATGGGGTCTTGAAAACCGTAACCATTACGGCAAAACCGGAGTAGTTGGCAGGTATGTAAATGCATACTCCCCCACCTCTGGTCTTACCAGAGTCATCAGCTGCTCTGTCTGCCCGGAGAGTGTTCCGTCCGGCCAGCTCGACAGCACCGTTAAGTACTCCACTATGTAGCCATGTTTCCATGAAAATCATGATATTGCAGTTTCTTATTGTTGGTGATCCGAAGCCGTAGCTCATCGATTTTGTTCGCCAGTGACCGTATATTAGCGAGGAAAACGCTGGGTAGAGAAAGCTGGTGTGGTGTTAGCTTTAGCTTAGCTCTTAACCCTCCGCGCTTCCCCCGCCTTTGTTTACGGTCTCTATGCCGCCTGCAAGTACTTCCGGTCGGCCGGGTAGCTTACCTAGCGTCGGGTGTTCTCCAGAGCTCAGGGATGAGACGTAGGTTGCTGATAAAAAGGTCGTTATTTTGTAATCCAATGTCCAAAAGTTCATTTCGGGTGTAGGATGTAAAAGTGAAGCTGTTCTGAACGAACAGACCCGAAATGAACAGAAATATCACTGCTAATCTGCAAAATCTGAAGAGACGCTGAGCCTCGCGTTGTGCACGTGCCGCCATCGGGTCTGAAAATTTTTGGAAGATAAAAAAAGCGGAATTCCGCGAATTAGCGGAAGAATCACATCCCTGCAATTTTTATTTTCCACTATTCTCCTATTTTTCCAGAGTTCATCTCAGCAGTTTACACAGTAAAACAAAGGGGTAATAACCCAGACATACACAGCACAGCTGCTTTTGTTAAATTACATGAAATCACCCTTATTGTCATTCAACCGTACAACCAATCATGTACAGTAACAGTACATGTACAGGCATTCAAGAATGGCTTACAGTGCAGTAAAAATTATACTAGAACATTATTACATTTTTCTGCAATATTACATTATATATACAGTATATATATATATATATATATATATATATATATATATATATATATATATATATATATATATATATATATATATATATATATATACACTGTATATATATATAATTTTTATACGTATATATATATATATATATATATATATATATATATACTGTATATATATATATATATATATATATATATATATATATATATATATATATATATATATATATATATATATATACTGTATATATATATATATATATATATATATATATATATATATATATATATATATATATATATATATAAATATATATATATATATAAATATATATATAAATAATCAAATCAAATCAAAAGCGTGTTTTGATCTTGCCAGACGTATATTCTGTAAAACTTACAACCGTGAGACCTTATTAAACATCAAGGTATTGCACGCTGCAAGAATCGCGGCGATCGGTTGTGACTTGGACATTCTACGCCAGCATGGAATTCTGGCGGAGTCCCCACTGGAAGCTACCCGAGAGAGGAGGAAGCGGAAGCGGAGCGAACGCAAGAAAAAGCATGGAAAAAGGGCCGGGATCCATGCTAGGCTAAAGGCTAACCCCTCCAGACCAGCGGTACCGTCGCTCATTCTCCCTAACGCCCGCTCCCTGAGAAAACAAGCTGGACAAGCTGCGTCTGCTGAGAGAAACCTGGAGAGAGTGGAGAGACTGCTGTGTGCTTGCGTTCACCGAGACATGGCTTCACAGCAACATTCCTGACGAGGCCATTCAACTGGAAGATATGGCGATGTTCCGTGCCGACAGGGAAACGGCGAGCTCCGGTAAGAGCCGGGGGGGTGGGCTATGCATCTATGTTAACAAGAACTGGTGCGTCAATGCCACGTTAGTGTCTAAACACTGCTCTCCGTTGGCGGAGTTCCTTATTGTAAATTGTCGGCCATATTATTTGCCGAGGGAATTCAGCAACGTGTATGTAGCTGGTGTTTACATAGCGCCGAGCCCTAATGCTAAAGCTAATGCTAAGAAGGCACTCGGGGAACTGCACAATGCGATTAGTGAAATCCAAACTTCACACCCGGACAGTTTTGTGGTCGTTGCGGGGGATTTTAACCACACCAGCCTAAAGACTGTGCTCCCCAAGTTTAAACAATGTGTAGACTTCAAGACCAGAGGAGAGAATATGTGGGACTTAGTGTACACAAACACAGATGCATATAAGGCGATACCCCGCCCCCATCTCGGCCTCTCTGATCACATAACCATGATGCTGCTGCCTGCCTACAAACCTTTATTGAAGCGCAGCAGGCCAGCAGTGAAACAAATTAGAATTTGGCCAGAGAGTGCAACCTCTGCACTGAAAGACTGTTTTCGGCACACAGACTGGAAGGTCTTCAAAATAGCAGCCTCCCAGGAAGACAAGACAGATGTGGAGGAGTATGCTGATACGGTCACCAGCTACACCGCGAAGTGCACAGAGGATGTCACTACAGTGAAGACCATCACTATGCGGGGTAACCATAAGCCCTGGATGACTGCGGAGGTGCGCTCGCTGCTTACAGCCAGAGATGCAGCCTTCAGAGCGAAGGACAGGATCGCCCTCCGCTCAGCCAGGTCTGCGCTCTCAAAGGGAATTAAGGCGGCAAAGCGCACCTATGCGGAGAAAATCCAGGGACACCTCTGTGACACTAGGAACACCAAGCAGATGTGGGAGGGAGTTCGGACACTGACGGGCTATAAGTCTAGGCAGGGGGTCGATGATGACGACGCTTCGCTTCCAGACAGGCTTAACGACTTCTTTGCACGTTTTGAAGCATCAAACTCGACAATCAGAGGGAGGGCTGGTCCACCCCCACCATCGGTCGGACCAGCTTTTACCATCAACACTGCGGACACACGGAGGACCCTAACCAGAGTCAACCCACGCAAAGCTGCAGGTCCGGACAATATTCCGGGACATGTGCTCCGAGACTGCGCGAGCGAGTTGGCGGATGTCCTGACTGACATTTATAACATCTCCCTAAGTCAGGCCATCGTTCCCAGATGCTTCAAGACCTCTATCATTGTACCGGTGGCAAAGAAACCAGTTGTGTCCTGTTTGAATGACTATCGTCCTGTTGCACTGACACCAATTGTGATGAAGTGTTTTGAACGGCTTGTCAAACCACACATTACAGCCTGCCTCCCTGCATCACACGACCCGCTCCAGTTTGCATATCGTTCAAACCGCTCCACGGAGGATGCTATAGTCACCACCCTACACTCTGTCATCACCCACCTGGACCAGAAAGACACCTACGCCAGACTCCTGTACATTGATTTCAGTTCAGCATTCAACACCATTATTCCCCAGAGGCTGATGGAGAAAATACTCCTTCTCGGTCTGAACACCGCCACATGTCTCTGGATCCTGGATTTCCTGACTGAGAGACCTCAGTCTGTCCGGGTTGGAAACAACATCTCCAACTCTATCACGCTGGGCACCGGATCCTCTCAAGGCTGTGTACTCAGTCCACTGTTGTTTACACTTCTAACACATGACTGTGTGTCCAGACACGAGGGGAACCAGAATATTAAGTTTGCAGACGACACCACGGTGGTGGGACTTATTCAGAGGGATGAGGAATCAATGTACAGGGAAGAAGTGAGAGACCTGGAGGGCTGGTGCAGGGAGAACAATCTGGTGCTCAACGTGGACAAAACGAAGGAGATGATTATCGACTTCCGGCGGTCTCAGCCTGAGCACGTCCCCCTCAGCATCGGCAGCCGTTTAGTGGAGAGAGTGGAGAACATCAAGTTCCTCGGAGTGCATATCTCTCAGGACCTGACCTGGAGCAAGAATTCCTTGGGGATCAGGAAGCGGGCTCAGCAGAGACTGCACTTCTTGAGGAAACTCAAACAAGCCTCTCTCCCCATCTGCATCCTCAGGACCTTCTACAGAGGTGTGGTGGAGAGTGTTCTGACGTACTGCATTGCTACATGGTACTCCAGCTGCAGTATGTCAGACAAAAAAGCCCTGCAGAGGATAGTCAAGGGGGCTGAGAGGGTAATTGGAGTCTCCCTCCCCTCTGTCCAAGAACTTTTTCAAAGCCGTTGTAGGAGCAGGGCACTGAACATTGTCAAGGACCATTGTCACCCTCTGCATAAGCACTTTGAACTTCTTCCATCTGGTAAATGATTCCGGAGCATCAGAGGCAGAACCACCAGACTGATCAACAGCTTCCTTCCACAAGCTGTCAGGATGCTGAACAGTTGACCCGGAATCTCTCATACACACTACTGCACCTACGGACATTTTGTATATTATTTGTATATTATAGTTAGTCCCCCCCCCAAGTATGTCTCAGGGATGTGTGAATGGATGGGGGGTGGGGGTGGGGGTGGGGGGTGAAGCTATGTGTGAGTGTGTCTTAAATCATGCTGCTTCTATTTATATGGATGCCGAGAGAAACGCAATTTCATCTTGCCTGCACTACAGTTGTATGTACAGCAATATGACAAAGTTTGATTTGATATATATATATAATTATAATTATATATTATATATAATAATATACTCTATATATATCACGGACACACAGATCGCCCCAAAGGTCTCCCGAGTCGGCGGACGGGGCCACTTTCTACAGCAGGAGACGATACAGCAGGGAAGCTAGCACTCAACCGCCACCCGGTGCTAACAGAGAAACTCGACATACCGGGGAACTGAAGCGAAAACGACGCGGGTGCCGGGCTGGAGTTTAGGTGGCGTGCAAGAAATATAAGACAGAATAATAAAGAGCGATGGCAAGAACCAAGCAGGCCGCCCCTAAATCTACTGGAGGAAAAGCCCCCAGGAAGCAGCTGGCCACAAAGGCTGCTCGGAAAAGCGCTCCGGCCACCGGCAGAGTGAAGAAGCCTCACCGTTACAGGCCCGGTACCGTGGCTCTGAGAGAGATCCGTCGCTACCAGAAATCCACGGAGCTGCTCATCCGTAAGCTGCCCTTCCAGCGCCTGGTGAGGGAGATCGCTCAGGACTTCAAGACCGACCTGCGCTTCCAGAGCTCCGCCGTCATGGCTCTGCAGGAGGCCAGCGAGGCCCACCTGGTGGGTCTCTTCGAGGACACAAACCTGTGTGCCATCCACGCCAAGAGGGTCACCATCATGCCCAAAGACATCCAGCTGGCCCGCCGCATCTGCGGAGAGAGAGCTTAGACTTTCTGCTGCACATCCACCAACCACAATGCTCTGCACTGTGTGTCTATATATATATATATATATTGTGGCACATATGTTTGGTTCATACTTCCCACAAATGTATGACTTATGTGGATTGAGGCTTCACGTCTGGAGGAACAAAGAGTCTGGATCGACGGGGGCCGACAGGAGATGTCGAGGAGGTGTGAAGTCGGACCCTTGTCTCAGAGAGGAGGCCCTGGGGGGATTCCTGTAACACCAGAGAATAAGAGACAATGGTGAATCTTCAGAGACTTGCATTGTGATTAAATGTTTGCAGAAGCACCATGTGACTTGAGTTCTTAATCCCCCGGAGGTATAAGAGTGTGATGTAACATGATTCTGCCTCTTCTTTCTATTTGAGAATGGTGGATGATTGTGTTCTGCAATAAAGCCGAACCTGAGGAATGAACTCAGTCTCATCATTGAACACAACTTCCACAATATATATATATATATATATATATATATATATATATATATATATATATATATATATATATATATATATATATATATTGTTTTATGAAAATATTTAGACAGGTTCGTGAGGAGTCGGCACATATGAAAGTGATTCACACTGAGACATCTGCTAGAATAAACTGTATCTTTTATTCCCCACAGAAAATCTCCTTCACAAACAGAGAAATCATTGCATGTCACACATTTCCTTCATGCATTTCATGTCATTTCACAAGCTCTTACCGTTTGATACAGGTGACTGGGAGCCGACAGCCAGGAAGAGCGTGATTTCCAATAGCCGGACGTCTTGCGCAAAACTCACGGCAGACTCCCCGAACAGAGGGAAAGCCCCTGTTTTTAAAGGAAGGCTAGGTACAGAACAGAGTGGCCATCTCTGTTCCGAGCAAGCCCCCCTCCCATCATAGAATCGCGTGGGGAGCAGGAAGGGCCAATTCCTGCTCCCAGACGATTCCCTCTGCCCGGCTCCCAAAACATACTGTGAACACCTGCTCCATCACACACACACACATATGAGGAATAAAGGCGCCTTTGTTTTATAAGCATGCAACAGTTGGTGCTCTAAAGAGTGAGAAACTTGCTGTGCTAAGGAAAACAGTTTCTAAAAACAGGTCATGGTGTGCCTTAAGATAAATTCATCATGGGAAGAGAACTGGATTGTTAAAACATATTAAAAACAACTGAGAAACAAATCAGGGCACACATTAAAAACACATTTATATTACATTCCACCCTTTGACCTTATTTGTGATCAGTTGGTAAAGATAATTGCTTTCTTCCCCAACTAAGTGCTTTCTTCCCCAACTAAATGCTTTCTTCCCCAACTGAAAAACAAATCAGGGCACACATTAAAAATATTTATATCACATTTTCCACCCTTTGACCTTATTTGTTCTATCAGTTGGTGAAGAACATTGGGTAATTACTGTCTTCTTGGGGAATACTTTCATCCTCATAAGGTATGCCGACATGATTATGGTGAGATAATTCCACCCAATTGATGTCCCAAATGCATGTTACAACATGCCACAATAGTTCATTTCTCGTAGTAAATTGTCTATTGTAGTAACTCCATTCATTACTCAAGCCTACGGCATAATCATAACATATCCAGTGACCAGGAGGGTCAGCACTCACCTCTACTTTGCAAGATATGGTACCATACCCTCCATCTCGAAAAATGACTGTGATTTTCATATTGCTAGAGAATTATATATTCTTTTACTTAGAATTTGTTTTACTCTTCTAATATAGCAGAAAGCACTGAAATTGCATATTGTTAAGACAGATAGAATAGCAATTAATATAGCTAGGGGAGGCACCAGTGTTTTGCGAGCAGTGACTGACATGCCTGAGAATATATCCCACCAGTGATGAGCAGAAACTTGCTCTATCTGATGAGCTGCATGCAATACCTTTCCTTGGGCCACCACAGTGGATATCACTGCAGCACGCACATTAGACATATGATCACCAATGAGCTTTTGTATCTCCGTGGATCCATTCAGTGCGCCTCTGAATCGATCCAGGGACACCTGCCATGGAACTTCCAGCACCCACCATTGCAGGGCGGTCAGGTGAGCCTCACTGGAAAAGTTGGTAAGACGATATGTCCGATTATGCCATTGCCACATGTGAACACCATGCAGACACCCAGTGAAAGGTACCCTAGGCAACATTGGATGGAAATTTAAGGTGGCTACACATAGAGTATGGGGCCCTATTTGCCACATCATGTCACAAGGTTCTTCTATTCTCCATTCACATAGTGCCTCTGTCATGGTTAAGCATGGTTCAGTATATATTTCTCGACTTAGGCATGCATATCCTTGGTCAGTCAAATCACATTCTGATAAATCATATGTATTATTTTGCCCTGGATCAAACCATCCCCCTTTTAATTGAATAAACCAAAATGCCGTGGCAGTAATTACTGGTAACACATGATATTTGCACACGTCAACAGCTCTTGTGACATTTAATTGAGTCCATTGCCCGCTACACATCGTGCTATTGCAGATGGTTTTTTCAGGATGCGGAATTAACCACCATTCTTCAGTGATGTTCCACACTTCTCGCCATTGTCGAGCGTGATTGGTAGTGACAATGCGAGTGAAACGTTCCAACTGTGTGCGGATATCCAAAACTTGAATGTTGCACACAGTCCAATTGAAAGCGCGAGTGATGTTCGTCATCAATTCACTCGTAGCATTCCACATGGTCAAATCCCGATTCAGACGTTTTTGAAACAGATTGGCGGCCTCCATTTGAGGCCCCACCACCGTAGGCATCCAAAACCCAACTTGTTGAATGCCTAAAGACGTTTGATGTCCAGTATCTGCCAACATTGATCTGGTTACCTCGTTGTTAATGGTGTTGGAGATTCCCAAAACTGTGCCAAATCCTCCCAGCAATGTGTCATACCATGCTCTCTTCTTCTTGGTTGAACATTTGGGAATGGGTGGTATCCTTACCATCCAATTGACGGTGACATGGCTGGTTTGTGTGGCCACCGTTGTACAGGTCGATAGTATGGGTGCCAGGTTTGTTGGGGATATATGCTTCGGGTTTTTCGACCACTACAATAGGGTACACAAAGGGGATTTGTTGCCCCTTTATGACTGTTCCATTCATCAAATACACTTCCTTATCTCCTGTTATATTGATGGATAGCTTTGTACCATTTAAGGTAGTATCACATTTCAGTGAATCATTAGTCGCTTTGGCCACGCATATGGTTACATTGGCAGTTAAGTTCACTATGCACCCCTTCTCCACCGCAGGCACATTATATTGATTTTTGACACATTTGGGGCATATGTAGATAGGACAGTGGCTGGTTAAGTTCAGTATCTTGCACTTTTGGCTTGATAAACAATAGAAACCGTCTTGACTCCGATTGGCACCGATTCGACTTTCCCTCCACTCCAACGAAACAGATTGGTCCACCTCGAACATTTCTTGGCCTGGTGTGGCGTGGATCTGGATCCAGCAACCGGCGATGCTCATCCACAGGATCACAACGAGGGCAGGGCGGCACATGTCCCAGCAGACGACATAGCCATGTCCTCGGTGCTTGTGGGGGTGTTGAAGAAGACCCATGACGTGGCGGGTGTCCAATCACCAGTCTCCACCCGAACATTCCTGCAAAGCAAGCACATACTTAGGAGAAGAGAAAACACAGAATTAGTTCTCCCTTAGATAACATTTTGATATTGGTACATTTATCCAGGTTTCCTCTCCTGGATACAAAATGGTCACCACCTGATCCGTCCCTTGAGCTATGATCTCAGCCGGGCGGGGAGGGCCATTTTCTTGCCTCACCCATACTTTGGCCCCAGATGTATCTGTGGAACCAAAGCCTTTTTCGCCCCTTTGCGTCATCACAGCCGGCTTAGCAATCTCTTCAGGGTCAGTCATTAGACATGGTTTAATGACCAATTGGGCCACTTTATCCCCCTTATTCAGGGTTATGGGCTCTGATCCCAGTACGTAGCACACCACTCCCAATTCCCCTTGATAATCACTGTCAATCACACCTGCCAGAGTCGTTAAACCTTTTAGGGATAATCCAGACTTTGGCAATATGTGACCATACATTCCATTCGGACATTTCAACCCTAGTCCGGTTTTCACCACAGTGGGTGTTCCTGGTACTAAGGTGAGGGTTTCCACAGCTCTTAAATCTAATCCAGCCGAGCCTTTCGTCGCTCGCACTGGTAGTGTTGCCTCTGGGTTAATCTTCCACATTTCAATAATTTGTCCTTCAGAATGTTCAAGATTGACAGTGATCATCCGGTTTAATGGTGTTGTACCAGGTGCAATGCGTCTATTGTTTAGCTGTTTCAGCGCTTGTGGTAAGCGTTTTTTCCACCCTTCCAAACTATTGTTTATCCCTCCTTTTTTCAAGGTGGCTTTCAACAACCCATTCATTCTCTCAATTAAACCCGCAGCTTGGGGATGATATGGAACGTGATAGATCCATTCCACATGATTATGTTTAGCCCAATCTTTCACCAGGTTTCTGGTGAAATGGGTCCCGTTGTCAGTTTGAATCTGTACAGGTAGCCCATAGAACCTTTCAATTAGTTCCACACAGGCCAGCGTGGCCTTCTGATTAGCCACTTTGGCTGGGTGTGCCACTACCACACCCGAAAATGTATCCACAGCCGTGCATACATATTTACATCGTTGTGACTCTGGAAGAGGACCAATAAAATCCATTTGCCAGATTTGTCCTGGACTCTTTCCCCTTTGTATATGTCCAGTGAGATGTTGTGGGACACCTCTTCTGTGATGCTGACAGGCCTCACACTGTTCAATGGCTGTCTTTACATCATCAGTTTTTAAATCAATGCCTCTATCCCTGGCCCATTGGGTGGTAGCTTGAATTCCCCAATGTCCACTCTTTTCATGGGCCCACCGGGCCAAATCCACAGTGGATTGCCTTTCCACTGACATTGCTCTGACCACTCCATCAATATAACGGTTGTGGAGGGCTTCTGAGTCCATATTTTGGGTATGGGCATCAACATGGGTGACATGGATAGTGACCCCTTGGACCTTTTGCCAGATTTCCTCCCACAACTCTTTACCCCACACCTCTTTCTTTTGAATCCGCCATTGATTGGACTGCCATGTAGGCATCCATGTGGTTAACCCATTAACCACTGACCAGGAGTCAGAGTAGATATACGCTCCTGACACACCCGCATGTTGTATCACCATGTGCACGGCCTTCAACTCAGCCCATTGGCTGCTTTTTCCCTCACCCATTTCTTCCAAAATTTGCCCCAGATGAGGGTTGAAAGCCCCGGCTTTCCACCTTCGTTTTCCCGCTACCCACTGAGAAGAACCATCTACAAACCACGCCCTACTCTTTTGCTCGTCTGTGAGTTTGTCATAGCGGGGCCCTGTTAACACAGGAGATTCCTGCAGCTGCTCAACTTCAAAACAAGACTCATCTGCCTCTGGGACATCAGCAACTTGTTCATGCAAGACCGAAACTCCTTTTTGTCCAGATTTCACTCTTTCAGACACGTACCATTTCCACTTAATGATGCTACTCTCCTGGGCGGTACCTATCCGATGTGTGGTGGGGTTACTCATTACCCACGTCAGAATAGGTATCAATGGCCTCATGAGCACCTCATGCCCTGCAGTTAATGCCTCTGTTTCCACCAAACTCCAATAACACGCCAATAATTGTTTTTCAAAGGGCGTGTAACGAATTCCTGCACTTGGCAGCTTCCTTGACCAGAAACCCAAAGGTTTCCGTTGTTTGCCTTGTTTTTGCCATAAGCTCCAATTTGCATAATCATTCCGAGCCGACACCTGCAACTCATCCGGACCAGATTGCAGTTTTCCTAATGATAGGGCTTGCTGTATGGCCTCTTTGGCCATGTCAAAAGCCACTTGCTGTTTTTCTGTCCATTCAAACTGCTCTTTTTTCCTTGTCACTTGATATAAAGGTTGCAAAATTTGCCCCAAATGAGGAATGTGACTCCTCCAATATCCAAACAGCCCAATAAACCGCTGCACATCCTTTTTGGTGTGCGGGGTGGCAAAAGCCATTATCTTTTCTCGGGCTTTGTCTGTGATTTCTCTTTCTCCCTTATTCCAGCAGATTCCCAGAAATTTCACCCTCTGGGAGGGTCCCTGCACCTTTGCTGGATTAATCTCCCAACCGTGACTTTTCATGTGCTGGATCAGCCGATCCAGTACCTGCTGGACTTCTTTTTCAGAGGTCCCTTGTACCATGATGTCATCAATATAATGGGATATCAACACCCCAGGGGGCGTTGTTAGCCCGTCCAGATTCTCTGCCACCGTCCGGTGACAGATAGTAGGACTATGGAGATAGCCCTGTGGGAGTCTAGTAAACGTATACTCTGTTCCGAGCAAGCCCCCCTCCCATCATAGAATCGCGTGGGGAGCAGGAAGGGCCAATTCCTGCTCCCAGACGATTCCCTCTGCCCGGCTCCCAAAACATACTGTGAACACCTGCTCCATCACACACACACACATATGAGGAATAAAGGCGCCTTTGTTTTATAAGCATGCAACAGTTGGTGCTTTAAAGAGTGAGAAACTTGCTGTGCTAAGGAAAACAGTTTCTAAAAACAGGTCATGGTGTGCCTTAAGATAAATTCATCATGGGAAGAGAACTGGATTGTTAAAACATATTAAAAACAACTGAGAAACAAATCAGGGCACACATTAAAAACACATTTATATTACAATATACTGTATATATTTATAGTAATATGTACATATGTATACTAGCTGCTCTTGTTTTTTCTTGCCTTCTGATTGTTGCTCTGAGTGTTGCTATCCATGTGCTGTTGCAATCCTGGAATTTCCCCATTGTGGGACTAATAAAGGCTTATCTTATCTTATCTTAATATACACAGTATCCCCCCCCCCCCCCCGCTACAGAGGAACACGGCACACAAAAAACTTGTGGTCATGCGGGACCCTTGTAATTACCAATTGGTCAAAGGTTATTTTTATTACTATTTTCATCGATAAAGAATAATTTAGATTATAACACTTACCTGTCCCTTACCTAACACTTACCTGTCACTTACCTGACACATCTTGGTGGTGATCGTCACTTCCTTGTGGTAACGTATCGTCACTTCCTGTTTTGCTGTCTGCCTGTGTGGTTTGCTCTCCAGACACTAGCTATGGCTACTACCTCTCTTTCCTCTCCTCCTCTGGTGTGCTCTCTCTGTCAGATGTTTAGCTACACCTCTGCCTCTTTTAGTGATAACGGTAAATGTAATAAATGTTGTCTTTTTGAGGCGCTCGAGGCGAGGTTGTCTGATTTGGAATCCCGGCTCCGCTGCATTGAAACACCGTCTGCGCCAGTTAATCTCAACGGACGCCCATTAGCTGCAGCGGAGCTAGCTAGCTTAGGTCGAACTGTCACCGGTTCCCCGGCTCTCCTCAGCAGCGAGGAGACTGGGTGGGTGACGGTGAGAAGGAAGCCTAGTCGCAAAGCCCCGGTTCACCACCAACCTGTTCACGTTTCTAATCGTTTTTCCCCGCTCAGCGACACACCCGCTGAGGAAAAAACTCTGATCATTGGCGACTCTGTAGTCAGAAACGTGAACCTAGAGACTCCAGTGGCCATAGTCACATGCATTCCTGGGGCCAGAGCAGGCGACATCGAGTCAAATTTGAAAATGCTGGCTAAAAGTAACTGTAAATACTCCACAATTGTTATTCACTCCGGCATTAATGACATCCGTCTCCGGCAGTCGGAAGTCACGAAACTTAATATAGAATCGGTGTGTGACTTTGCAAAAACGATGTCTGCCACTGTAGTATTCTCTGGACCCCTCCCCAATCTGACCAGTGATGACATGTTTAGTCGCTCGTCATCCTTGAACCGCTGGCTGTCTGTGTGGTGTCCTAAAAATGACGTGGGCTACATTGACAATTGGAGCTCATTTTGGGGAAAACCTGGTCTTATGAGACGAGACAGCATTCATCCCACTTTGGATGGTGCTTCTCATTTATCTAACAATCTGGCATCTTTTTTATCCAAATTTCCAAAACCATGACTACTCAGAGTTGGGACCAGGAAGCAGAGTCGCAGTCTTACACGCCTCTCTGCAGCTCCTCTTCATCCGCCACCCCTCAGCTTAGCCCCTGTCTTCCCCATCAGAGAATCGTTGTCTGCTCCCTCCAAAGTAAATAAAAATATAATGTATAAGCATCCCAAAGTGATAAAGCAAAATATTGGTAAAACTCAAATTAAACATAAAGCCTCTAAATTGAATGATTTGGCCTCTGTTCCTCCTCATAATTTAAAAATTAAATGTGGTTTATTAAATATTAGGTCTCTAACTCCCAAGTCTCTGTTAGTCCATGATCTGTTAATTGATCATCAGATTGATTTAATTTCCCTTACAGAGACTTGGTTAGGACAAGAGGATTATGTTGGTTTAAATGAATCAGCTCCCTCTGGTTATTTAAACTGTCAAAATCCCAGAAGTTCTGGTCGTGGAGGAGGAGTAGCAACAATTTACCATTCCAAATTACTAGTTAATGTAAAGCAAAAAACATGTTATAATTCCTTTGAGGGCCTGGTCCTCAGTGTTGGGCACTTTAGCAATTCCAGGTTAAACCCAATTTTATTTGCCATAGTTTATCATCCCCCATCAACCTATTCAGAATTTTTATCCGAATTTGCTGATTTCTTAGCTGATTTAGTGCTGAAATCTGATAGAATAATTATAGTAGGGGACTTTAATATACATGTGGATGTAGATAGTGACTGCCTTAATGTGGCTTTTAATTCAATATTAGACTCGATTGGGTTTTCTCAGAAAGCAGGAAATTCTACTCATTACCTCCACCATACATTGGACCTTGTTCTGACATATGGCATAGAAATAGAAAATCTTGTAGTGTCTCCTCATAACCCTGTACTGTCAGACCATTGTCTGTTAACCTTTGATTTTACTATTTCTGACTATTTGGCTCCTAAAGAAAAATATTATCACAGTAGATGCCTCTCAGATGATGCTGTTTCCAAATTTATGCAGATTGTTTCCTCTATGCCATGTGTCAACACAATGGAAATAAGCTATAGACAGCTTGCTCCTTCTGTAATTGATAACATGGTGGATAGTGTTTCAGCTTCTCTGCATCAGGCTCTAGACTTGGTGGCCCCCTTAAAAAAGAAAAAGTCTAATCAGAGATTTTTAACTCCTTGGTTCAACACAGAAACTCGTAGCTTAAAACAGAGGACTCGTCAATTAGAAAGAAAATGGCGCTCTACTAATTTAGATGAAATCTATTTAGCTTGGAGAAATCATCTCTTAATTTATAAAAAATCTCTTAGAAAAGCTAGAACGAGTTATTACTCTGCATTAATAGAAGAGAACAAGAATAATCCCAGGTTTCTTTTTAGTACTGTAGCCAGGTTGACAAAGAGTCAGGACTCTGTCAATCCTAGCATCCCCTTAGAGCTTACTAGTCAGGACTTTATGAACTTTTTCAATAATAAAATTTCATCCATCAGAGATAAAATCAATCAGATTCTTCCCACAGTTAACTTAAATACTGTAACTACTACAACTCCTTCTATTGATGTCTGTCTTGATGAGTTTACTCCAATCGACCTTTGTGAGTTAGACAAAATAGTTTCCTCATCCAAACCTTCAACTTGTCTTTTAGACCCTATTCCTACCAGGTTATTTAAAGAAGTCTTCCCACTTATTGGTAGCTTTATTCTTCATATAATCAATTCTTCATTAACTTTAGGCCATGTACCGCAGGCTTTTAAAACGGCTGTAATTAAACCCTTACTCAAAAAGCCAACGCTAGATCCAGGAGCTTTAGCTAACTATAGACCAATCTCTATTCTCCCTTTCATTTCAAAAATCTTAGAAAGAGTTGTTGCTACGCAATTATTTGACCACCTGCAGGGAAATGGTTTACTTGAGGAGTTTCAATCTGGGTTTAGAATCCATCATAGTACTGAAACAGCCTTAGCGAAGGTCACTAACGACCTCCTCATTGCATCTGATAATGGACTAGTTTCTGTACTTGTCCTTTTAGATCTTAGTGCAGCTTTTTGATACTATTGATCATAATATTCTACTTGATAGATTAGAACACTATGTTGGACTTAATGGAACTTCGTTGCAGTGGTTTAGATCTTATTTATCTGATAGGTTCCAGTTTGTTCATGTAAATGATGAGTTTTCTCTCAGCTCAAAGCTTAGTCATGGAGTTCCACAGGGATCTGTGCTTGGCCCTACTCTTTTTAGTTTATATATGCTTCCGTTAGGCAACATTATTAGAAAGCACTGTATACATTTTCACTGTTATGCAGATGACACACAATTATACCTGTCAATGAAGCCAGATGATACTAATCAATTAGCCAAGTTAGAAGCCTGTCTTAAGGAAATCAAAGCTTGGATGACTTGTAATTTCCTGCTATTAAATTCAGATAAGACTGAAGTCATTCTTGTTGGTCCAAAAAACCTTAGAAATTCCTTTCCAAATCAAACTTTCAGTTTGGATGCAGTTACTCTTTCTCTTAATAGCTCTGTGAGGAACCTTGGAGTTATTTTTGATCAGGATTTGTCCTTCAATTCACATATTAAATTTGTTTCTAAGACTGCCTTCTATCATTTGCGTAATATTGCCAAGATTAGGAGCATCTTGTCTCAGAGTGATGCTGAGAAGCTGATCCACGCTTTTGTTAGCTCGAGATTAGATTATTGTAATTCTTTATTATCAGGCTGTCCTAAAACATCTTTAAAAAGTCTTCAGCTGATCCAAAATGCTGCAGCAAGAGTTTTAACAGGTACTAGAAAGAGAGATCATATCTCTCCGGTTCTGGCCTCCCTTCATTGGCTTCCCATAGAGTTTAGAATTAAGTTTAAAATCCTTCTTCTTACTTACAAAGCTCTAAACAATCAGGCTCCTTTTTATTTAAAAGATCTGATACTACCGTATCATCCTAACAGAGCACTACGCTCCCAAAATGCAGGTTTACTTGTAATACCTAGAATCTCCAAAAGTACAATGGGAGGCAGAGCCTTCAGTTATCAAGCTCCTCTCCTGTGGAATCAGCTGCCAATCTGGATTCGGGAGTCAGACTCGATCTCTGTTTTTAAGAATAGGGCTAAAACATACCTTTTTGATATAGCCTACAATTAGGGAGGGATCATGTGTTTCTGAACACATGTTCTTAGTTATGCTGCTAATAGGTTTAGTCAGCCGGGGGACCTCCAGTAATGCACTGGGCCTCACTCCTTTCCTCACTCTCTATGAAATATATATTTTTTTTTTTTGCTGGTCATTAACATTTGTTTGTTCTCTCCCATAGATTGAGTCCCCATCGTGCTGTTTGCTCTCTACATGTCTGTTCTTTTCTTCTTCTCTGTCCCCTCACCCCCCAGCCAGTCGCAGCAGATGACTGCCCCTCCCTGAGTCTGGTTCTGCTGGAGGTTTCTTCCTGTTAAAAGGGAGTTTTTCCTCTCCACCGTCGCCAATTGCTTGCTCACAGGGGATCGCCTGATTGCTGGGGTCTTTCTGCAACTGTGGGGGTCCCCCCTACAGTTGATAGTGCTATGAGATGACTGTTGTTGTGAAATGGCGCTATATAAATAAAGTTGAATTGAATTGAATTGTCCACAACTGCACTGTCGTTGGCGAACATCTGTGCACGAGGTTCCGCATCGTCAGACCAGCTAGAAAGTTCTAATCGTTCCGTTGTTACCGACTCGTCGTCCCGGTCACCCGACGTGGTCAAGCCATCTACGCTTTCATGCATGCGCTTTTTGCCAACCATTTTTCAAAACAAATAAGTACTAAGTAAAATAGTGGCTAATGTTACCCTTACGCACAGGTCGGACCGCGGATCACGAAGCGGCTCATGCAACATGGCTTTATACCAGAAACATAAACATGTAACATGTGGGGGGGGGGGGTCACTGAATTCAGAAATCGATTGGCTAAACGACACGTCCATCACCAGATTACTCAGCTTCAATTGGCTCGTTGTATTCGCGGTCGTTGGTGGGCAGGTCCTTCTTGCTAGGTTTTCAGTCATTGGTTATTCAAGGTTTCCAAAACCTAAATCAAGGCTCTTATTGGTCGAATGAGATGTCAATCAAATCTAAACCACTCCAACACTCCTTTGTCTGTTTATGTTTATGGCCGTAACTGTACCGGAAGACCAGAAATACAGCTTTTTTTCATTGCGTACTGAAACGTGCCCGCCCCCAGTATCGCAGAGTTTAAATGGTTAAAGCAAGAAATCTCTCTGTGTGTGTGTGTGTGTGTGTGTGTGTGTGTGTGTGTGTGTGTGTGTGTGTGTGTGTGGTTTATAGGACATCATAGGACATCCTATGAACTCCGGCATCATAGGACTCACGATGCCACCATAAAGATATGATGTCTATATGACGTCACATGTCTATATGACGGCACATAGACTAATGTGTCTT
Organism: Pholidichthys leucotaenia; assembly: GCA_020510985.1. Classification (NCBI taxonomy): domain Eukaryota; kingdom Metazoa; phylum Chordata; class Actinopteri; order Cichliformes; family Pholidichthyidae; genus Pholidichthys; species Pholidichthys leucotaenia. The sequence goes on from CM035842.1 coordinate 267,599,356, forward strand.
TATGATGTCAAATACATCATCACCACATCATCACCATGTCTATATGATGGCATCATTAGATAAAACAGTAATATACTGTATATACTGTACATATACTGTATTTTATCCAGCCATCCATCCATCTTCTTCCGCTTAATCCTTTTCGGGTCGCGGGGGGACTGGAGCCTGTCCCAGCATCTTTGGGCGAGAGGCAGGGTACACCCTGGACAGATCGCCAGTCCATCGCAGGGCCAACACAGAGAGACAGACAACCATTCACTCTCACAGTCATACCTAAGGACAATTTAGAATCCCCAGTTTTGATGCCAATTAACCTAACTTGCATGTTTTTGGCATGTGGAAGGAAACCGGAGAAATCCCGGAGTAAACCCATGCAGATACGGGGAGAACATGCAAACTCCACACAGATCACTGTTGGTCGGGGGCTGGGATCGAACCCAGGATCCCCGGGCCAAGGGTGAGTTGCTGTGCTGCCGCAGTGCTAACCACTCTGCCACCACGTTGCCCTATATATTTTTTTATTTCATATAAATGTCTCAAAACCATGAAAACATGATACATTCCCAGTGAACGTCAACGCCACCATTTTCCTGTCAGCCCCATCAGACAGAAAATCTGGCAGAGTTGACAAAACATGAATTTCTTTCAAAAATCTAACAGAGTTCATGGTGTAGCCATGATATCTTTAGCCTGATGCTAGATGCTAACATAACTTATTTAATGAGAATAAAATTATCTGAGATTTAATAGAGTGATGATAATTAGGGATGCACAGATATTCATTCATTCATTCATTCATCTTCTTCCGCTTAATCCTTTTTGGGTCGCGGGGGGGCTGGAGCCTATCCCAGCATCTTTGGGCGAGAGGCAGGGTACACCCTGGACAGATTGCCAGTCCATCACAGGGCCAACACAGAGAGACAGACAACCATTCACTCTCACAGTCATACCTAAGGACAATTTAGAATCCCCAGTTTTGATGCCAAGTAACCTAACTTGCATGTTTTTGGCATGTGGGAGGAAACCGGAGAAATCCCGGAGTAAACCCATGCAGACACGGGGAGAACATGCAAACTCCACACAGATCACTGTTGGTCGGGGGCTGGGATCGATACACAGATATATCAGCCAATATATTGGTATTGACATTCAGCTTTTTCACTGATGTCTATTATGATGTGTGTGTTTCTGACGTTTTGGTCGTCTTCTGTCATGCTGCTGTTAACACTGTAATTTCCAAGTTTGGGATCAATAAAGTGCATCTATCTATCTATCTATCTATCTATCTCAAATATCATAATAATAATAACACATCGGTAGTGGCTGATGTTTTTCTGCTGTGTTCCAGTTGTGTGGCATTGACTTTGCCCTGAAACAGACAACAGTTGACTACAGCTGCAAAGTCTTTCTTCTTGACATTAAAGATGGAACAGATGAATATAAAAGAAACAATCTGTATTGACCAACTTATTTTTTTTAACATTGGTATCAGCCCACAGTTTCACAGTTGGTGCATCCCTAATTATAATGGTGCTTATACCTAGTACGGCAGGTCATTTTCCACTGATGACACAGATGGGCTTATGTGCAAAATGAAAATGTAGGAGAACATACAGTGGGGTAAAAAAGTATTTAGTCAGCCACCAATTGTGCAAGTTCTCCCACTTAAAAGATGAGATAGGTCTCCAATTTTCATCATAGGTATACCTCAACTATGAGAGAAATGAGAAAATCACATTGAAGGATTTATAATGAATTAATTGGTAAATTCCTCGGTAAAATAAGTATTTGGTCAATAACAAAAGTTCATCTCAGTACTTTGTTATATACCCTTTGTTGGCAATGACAGAGGTCAAACGTTTTCTGTAAGTCTTCACAAGGTTTTCACACACTGTTGCTGGTATTTTGGCCCATTCCTCCATGCAGATCTCCTCTAGAGCAGTGATGTTTTGGGGCTGTCGCTGGGCAACACAGACTTTCAACTCCCTCCAAAGATTTTCTATGGGGTTAAGATCTGGAGACTGGCTAGGCCACTCCAGGACCTTGAAATGCTTCTTACGAAGCCACTCCTTCGTTACCCGGGCGGTGTGTTTGGGATCATTGTCATGCTGAAAGACCCAGCCACGTTTCATCTTCAATGCCGTTGCTGGTGGAAGGAGGTTTTCACTCAAAATCTCACGATACATGGCCCCATTCATTCTTTCCTTTACACGGATCAGTCGTCCTGGTCCCTTTGCAGAAAAACAGCCCCAAAGTATGATGTTTCCACCCCCATGCTTCACAGTAGGTATGGTGTTCTTTCTCCTCCAAACACGACAAGTTGAGTTTTTACCAAAAAGTTCTATTTTGGTTTCATCTGACCATATGACATTCTCCCAATCCTCTTCTGGATCATCCAAATGCTCTCTAGCAAACTTCAGACGGGCCTGGACATGTACTGGCTTAAACAGGGGGACACGTCTGAAATTTTAAGAGCAAAACAGAATTATAAATCAGAGTTGGAAAGCAAGATGGCAGCAAATAAACTTGGTTCGGCCTGGGCCAGTATGAAAACTATTGCAGGCCTTCAGAGCACAGAGCGCAGTAATCGTGTGTTTTTAGATGGTTTTAGTTCAGACACAGAGCTGGCTAATACTCTTAATTGTTTTTATGGTCGTTTTGACTCCTTTGATTTTAGCACAGAAATCCAAGATTTGAAACAGAAACTCAAAGACAATCAGCACTTTAATATTGAGATGCAGGATGTTAAAAGGGAGTTCCGCGCTGTAAAAGTGAACAAAAGTCAGGGCCCTGATAATATATGTGGGCGCCTGGTAAAGTCCTGTGCACATGAACTGAGTCCTATATTCCATTACATTTTCAATAAGTCCTTACAGACACAACATGTGCCTAAGATCTGGAAAGATGCCGTGGTTGTTCCCGTTCCAAAATCCAGCTGTCCTAAAACGGTAAATGACTTTAGACCAGTTGCTTTGACTTCAATTTTAATGAAAATTTTTGAAAAACTGGTCAGATGTGAGGTCCTAAGGCAGACTGAACATGCATTGGATCCTCTGCAGTTTGCCTATTTTAGTTGAAAGGCTCCTGCAACAATTTGATTTAAGCAATAATCTGGTGGGTTGGATTCTGGATTTCTTAACCAACAGGACGCAGAGAGTAAGGGTCAACGGCACATTGTCTGACCTAAAGTGCTCTTCTACTGGCTCTCCTCAGGGGTGTGTGTTGTCACCACTACTCTTCATCCTGCACACAAACATGTGTCGGAGCAGACATGACAACAGACACATTATAAAGTATGCTGATGACTCAGTCATTGTCAGTCTCCCCCAGGATGGTGAGAGTGGCCACGGCCCAGTAGTTGATGACTTTGTTCACTGGTGTGAGGATTCCTACCTGCAGCTGAATACAACAAAAACGAAAGATATGATTATTGACTTTAGGAGGAAAACTCCCAGGCACAAAGTCACCATACTAAAAGGCCAGACCACCGAATGTGTACAATCGTACAAATATCTTGGGACGATTATTGATAGTGGATTGAACTTTGAGGTGAACTGTGAAAGGGTGTGCAAAAAGGGTCAGCAAAATTTGCATTGTTTGAGGAAACTTGCACGCTTCCAAATTGACCGAACCATAATGACTATGTTTTATCGGGCTTTTATTGAATCTGTTTTATCCTTTTCTTTAATGTCATGGTTTGGTCAGATAAAACTGAAACAGAGGAAATCCTTGGATCAGGTAGTCAGATGGTCCAGTCGTTTGCTTGGTGAGTCACAGCTGAGCCTGACATCCCTGTACACCAGACAAGTACAGAGGATGGCCGACTCGATTTTAAATGATGACTCCCACCCTTTGCACTGCAACTTTCAGCTTCTTCCCTCCAGACGGAGGTTTGCTGTCCCAAAAAGTAGAACCCAGCGCTACAAAAACAGCTTTGTCCCTGCTGCTGTCAAAGAGTTGAACAAGCTATAAAAATTATATTGTACATATTTTATATTTACCTATTTTGTAAGATGTGTGCCTGTGTTTGTGTTTATGTTGAATGTAATTAGTGGCTTGTAAATATGGATGTCACCAACTGCAAAACAAATCTACCTACGGGTACAAATAAAGTAACCTGAACCTGAACCTGAACCTGAACGTCTGGCACTGCAGGATTTGAGTCCCTGGCGGCGTAGTGTGTTTCTGATGTAGCCTTTGTTACTTTGATCCCAGCTCTCTGCAGGTCATTCACTAGGTCCCCGCATGTGGTTCTGGGATTTTTGCTCACCGTTCTCATGATAATGTTGACCCCACTGGGTGAGATCTTGCGTGGAGCCCCAGATCGAGGGAGATTATCAGTGGTCTTGTATGTCTTCCATTTTCTAATAATTGTTCCCACAGTTGATTTCTTCACACCAAGCAGCTTACCTATTGCAGATTCAGCCTTCCCAGCCTGGTGCAGGTCTACAATTTTGTTTCTGGTGTCCTTTGACAGCTCTTTGGTCTTGGCCATAGTGGAGTTTGGAGTCTGCTGAGGTTGTGGACAGGTGTCTTTTATACTGATAACGAGTTCAAACAGGTGCCATTAATACAGGTAATGAGTGGAGGACAGAGGAGCCTCTTAAAGAAGAAGTTACAGGTCTGTGAGAGCCAGAAATCTTGCTTGTTTGTAGGTGACCAAATACTTATTTTACTGAGGAATTTACCAATTAATTCATTAAAAATCCTTCAATGTGATTTTCTGGATTTTTTTTTTCTCATTTTGTCTCTCATACTTGAGGTATACCTATGATGAAAATTGGATACCTCTCTCATCTTTTAAGTGGGAGAACTTGCACAATTGGTGGCTTGTGGAGTGTGTAAATGAAGAGGCAGCTTCATGTCAGACGATTTATTACACACTCACATCTCACAAGCACAGAACAGACTGACTGGTTACAGCAAGCACTCCTCTCTATATCACAAGTCACCTTCACAAGCTTCAAAGCACTTCCTCATACACAGCATGATATTTACACTACACTTCATTCAACCCCCTCTCACCCTCTTGGGCATTGTTCTCCCATGTGTATTCATTGTCTCTGTCTGAGGTGCGAAATAACCTGACTTCCATACCGTCCCCCCAGCATCCTAGATAGAACAATAGAATATCAGTCCACATGCTGTTTCGGCTTCAGTCTCCTCCCATATCTGCTGTAACTGTGTTTTACTGCCTCCGTGGCGCTGCTGTGCCAGTGGGGGGCTGCTGGGAGTGTGTCCGACTGCGGGTGAGCCATGGTGAGGGCGGGGGGGGGGGGGTTTCGCTCTGTCCGTGTGGCTGCTCTGATGAATCGTTCCCCTGGGGAGCTCTCCGTGGGGGTCTTCCACGCCGAGGGGCCCTTGCCAACAGCACTTGCTCATCTGCCACTAGAAAGGCGGGTTTGAGTCTGTCTATGCCAATTTTCTCCCTTCTACCCCCCAAGTCTAGCACAAAATGCTTATCCCCTGTTTCCAACACTCTGAACGGTCCATCATAGGATGGGCGCAATGGAGGGCGGTGGGCGTTGTGTCTGACGAACACGAACTCCACGTTCTTCAAAGTTTTAGGCACGAAAACATGCAGAAAACAGTGGTGGGCCGGGCCCGGCAGCGTGCCTGTGTTTGCGCTATGCTGCAAAAGCTGAGACGGGCAGTTGTCCGGCGCAGGATTATCTGGCAGAAATTCCCCGGGCAGCCGTAGGGGCTGCGCAAAAACCAGCTCTGCCGGGGAAGCTTCTAGATCCTCTTTTGGCACGGAGCGCAACCCCAATAAAACCCACGGCAACCTGTCCACCCAGTTTGCATCCGTCATTGAAGCCCTGAGTGTTGCTTTCAGTGATCTATGAAAACGCTCGCATAACCCATTGGCCTGTGGGCTGTATGCGGTTGTGCGATGAATTGTAACACCCAGGCTGCGGGCCATCGCGGACCAGAGTTCGGAAACAAATTGAGGGTCCCTGTCGGACGTAATGTCCGACGGGACTCCAGAAACGCGCCACCCATGCTGTTAAAAAAGCATGTGCTACGTCTGCGGACGTGGTTACCGCCAGTGGGACTGCTTCTGGCCAGCGTGTGGTGCGGTCCATCACTGTCAGGAGGTGCGTGCACCCCTGTGATGGCGGGAGGGGGCCCACGAGGTCCACGTGAACATGGTCAAACCTCTTAGCCGGTACCCGAAACGGCTCCAAGGGAGACTTCGTGTGTCTGTGTACCTTGGCTCGTTGGCACGCCACGCAGGCTGCAGCCCACTCTTTTACTTGTTTGCGTAGGCTCGGCCACACAAACTTCTCTCCCACCATTTTGACCGACACGCGCACTCCTGGGTGCGCCAGAGTGTGAACCGACTCAAACACGCGGTGGCGCCACACGACCGGGACCACCGGACGCGGGCGTCCCGTGGAGACATTGCAGATTAGGGGGGGGCATGCTGTCTTGCAGCACCCTGCTCTCCAGCCTTAACCCTGTTGGTCCAGACTGGAGCGCGCACACGTCTGCATCGCTAATCTGCTCCGCGGCCATCGCTGTGTAATCTATCCCCACATAGACCAGGGCCACCACGGCGCACGAGAGGCAGTCCACCACCACATTCAGTTTACCCGACACATGCTGAATATCGGTAGTAAACTCTGAGATCGTGGCCAGCTGTCTCTGCTGCCGGCCCGACCACAGTTCTGAAACCTTGGCCATCGCGAATGTTAGTGGCTTGTGGTCCACAAACGCGGTGAAGCTGCGCCCTTCCAGCCAGAACTGGAAGTGGCATATGGCCATGTGGAGAGCCAGCAACTCCCTGTCGAACGCGCTGTATTTACTTTCGCTGTTGCGCAAAGTTCTGCTGAAAAAAGCGAGCGGCTGCAGAGCCCCGGCGACGCGCTGCTCTACGACAGCCCCTATGGCCACATCTGAAGCATCGGTGGTGAGCGCTATCTGGGTCGCCGGGTCCGGATGTGCAGGCAGTGCGGCATTTGCCAGGGCTGCTTTAACCTCCGAGAACGCCCGCTCTCGCTCTGGGGTCCATTCAACCTTATCCATGGGTTTCTGTCTCTTGAGCGCGGCGTACAATGGTTGCATGAGCTGCGCCGCGCGGGGAAGGGAACGGTTATAAAAGTTCACCATCCCCAAAAATTCCTTCAGCACCCTGACCGTCTAAGGCCGGGGAAAATCCGCCACGGCGCGCACTTTGTCAGGCAGCGGGATCGCTCCCTCTGGAGAGACGCGGTGCCCCCAAAAAAATCAGTCTCCGTCACGCCGAACTGGCATTTCGCCGGGTTGATTATTAACCCGTGCTCCTCCAACCTCCGGAAAACCGTCGTGAGGTGGGTTTCGTGTTCGTCTTCAGACGCACTGGCTACCAGGATATCGTCCAGGTAGACGAACACAAACGGGAGATCAAGCAGCACTGCATCCATCATGCGCTGGAACGTCTGTGCGGCGCCTTTTAACCTGAATGGCATGCGCAGGAACTCGAATAAACCAAACGGAGTTATTACCGCTGTTTTGGGTACATTCTCAGCACACACAGACTTGATGGTAACCGTGGACCAGGTCTATTTTGGAAAAAATGCATGCTCCGGCGAGGTAGACGGAAAAATCCTGTATGTGGGGAATCGGGTAGCGGTCGTGTGCTGTGGTGTTGTTCAACCTGCGGAAATCACCACACGGTCACCACGATCCCTCAGCCTTAGGGACCATGTGTTGTGGGGATGCCCATGGGTGATCTGTATTGTCTGCTAATTGTGCATTAGAGGGTTTTTTTCTATGCAATCACAGTTTTGCTCATACGAGCCTTATTTTGATAAACTATGTTTTTTCTCTCTGCCCAATGTGTTCCCTCCCCCTCCCCCTTCCCCTCTTTACCCCCCAGTGTATGACAGGCACCTTGCATGGCTGCCGCGTCATTGGGAAGCACTTATCGAGCGCGCCCAATGTCAAGTCAAATTCCTCGTATGTTTACAAAACCTGCTTGGCAATAAAGCTCATTCTGATTCTGATTCTGATTCTGATTCTGAACGCCTGATGACGCCCAACCTTTCCAGGTTGGCGAACTCCTTGCGCGCTATGGCCAGTTTAGCTGCGTCCAAGTGCCGAGGTCTTGCAAAAACGGGCGGCCCGGTGGTGGTGATAAAGTGCTCCACCCCGTGTTTAGCGACAGCCGCCGAAAACGTTGGGACCGTGAGTGCTGGGAACTGAGTGAGCAGTGCGTGGAACTTACCGCCTGGAGCTGTGACGTTGGCTTGTGCTGTTGGCTGGGTCACTCGAGCTATACAGGGGAGAGAGTCAAAGGACAGTGCATTAACCAGGCGCCTGTTAGCAACATCAACCAGTAAACCATGTGCACACAGAAAATCAGCCCCCAGGATATGGTAATTCAGTGCTGCTACGACAAAAGTCCACTCGTATGTACGGCCGTGTAGAGATAAGATCAGTGTCCTCTCACCAAAGGTCTTAATTTCCGAGCCGTTTGCTGCCAACATCCTGGGGCCGCTAGATCCTGGCAGCTGGTCGGCGTAGGTCAGCAGGATGAAGCTCTTCTGGGCTCCGGTGTCCACGACGAAACGCCTCCCCGAGCGCACGTCCGTCAAGTAGAGCAGCTTGTTCTCTTCACCGAGGGTCGCAGCTGCTATCAACCACCGGCCTCGGCGTTTTCCCGAGCGCTTGAATTGGCACGGTGGTGCACATCTGCGTGCGTTCTCTCCGAAGCGACGGTGGTAGAAACAGAGCGTGTCTCTCTGGCGCTCCTTGGCCCCCGCTGCTGCTACCGTCGGTGGCTCCTCGCCTCCTCTGGTCGTCTCGCTGGTCTCTGCCGCTGCCGCATTGACTGTGATCGCCCTGGTGGTGAGGATGATCCTGGCCGCCTCCTGGGCTAGCGCACGGTAGTCACGCACGGCCAGCAACGGCGAATTGGCCAGAACTGCTCTCGCCACTGTTGGAAGGTTCCAGAGGAAAAGGTGGGCAAACAGAAAGTGCCCATCGTCCGTGCCCATTAACACCAGCATCTTCTCCATCAGGTCTACGGCCAGTCCATCTCCTAACTTGGTCCGTGCCAGGAGCCTCTCCGCTCTCTCACATTCCGAGAGCGTGTAGCGCCGGGTGAGCGCAGCCTTGAGCGCCTCATATTTGTTGCTGGCTGGTGGCTGATCGCGCAGGCTCGCTACCTGCTGGGCTGTGCGGGAGTCCAGCGCTGCTACCACATGGTAGAACTTGGTGTCGTCTGCTGTTACTCCTCGGAGGGCGAACTGGGCCTCGGTGTGGTGAAGCCAAGAGCGCGGGTTGTGCTGCCAGAAATCCGGTAGCTTGACTGAAACTGCACACGCGTTGCTGGGGGTTCCAGTCCTGGCTGTCTGTGGAATGGCTGCTGCGTCTCTGGGGCTTCCCGACTGGGCCGGCTCCGGGGTTCTTGCCTCGTGTTCCATAATACGTCAGGGTCACCAGTGTGGAGTGGGTAAATGAAGAGGCAGCTTCATGTCAGACGATTTATTACACACTCACATCTCACAAGCACAGAACAGACTGACTGGTTACAGCAAGCACTCCTCTCTATATCACAAGTCACCTTCACAAGCTTCAAGGCACTTCCTCATACACAGCTTGATATTTACACTACACTTCATTCAACGGTTCCAAGGTTGTCATAGCCAGGAGCGGCACTGGGGTTAAGCTCCCAGTGCTCATGAAATGCTCCTCATGGCGTGCGTCTCGAAAAGCCTCTGACAACTAAGTCCAACTCCTAGCCTGCCCGTGTGGTTTAGTCGCTAAGCTCGGTGGAACTGCTTTTTACTAATAGGAGAAGGGGCGAGGGCGGATCTCTGGCGCCTTAAAACCAGATGCTTCGGGTAGATGGTGGCTCGTCAACCTGGGAAGGTAGCCCATCTAGGGGAAGGTAAACCCTGATTTCAAACCTCCGCTGCCTTGCGGCACACCTGGTCACGGGAAAGGCTTCGGGAGTCAACTCTGAGGAAAAATCTGGAGTCGGAGCCCCTAAGGCAGTTCTCTGTTGTGCTCAACATCGTTCTGGCAGCTCCTGCAACGGCGCTGGTGCCAAACTGTAGCAGCCCTGCTGTTCCTTTGGATTCATCAGTGACGTGGAGAGGGAGGACATGCTGCATGGGCAACATCTTGTCCTCCATATCTTCCTGCCCAGGCTTGAATCCTACCAACGCCCAACACTGGAAGGTAGAACACCGGATCACTGGAGAGGACACTCCAGCTTCGCCTTTGGCATAGACAAAACACGGGGAATGACAGTTACCGGTTATAAGCCACCGCTCAATTGGCGTAGAGCGCGGTGCCAGGGGTTGTTCCCGACGGTGGGAGGGATCATCGGATCTCACTGGACAGCTACCGCCCGCCTCAAGCTGGGCAGCCCCCAGCCAATAAGGTGTTGTCCCGCCACAGCTTGCTTTCCTCATTGGGTGCATGGGGATGAGGAGAAGTCCAAACAGCAGGCTGAGAACCTTCGCACCAGGCAAGACAAAAAAACAAAAGAGACCAACTCTAAAACTGGGAACTTGGAACGTCCGCACTATGATGACAGGACTCGCTGCTAACCTCAAGGACATCAACGACACCAGGAAGACTGCCATCATCAATAATGAGCTGAAGAGACTGGGAGTGGATATCGCCACTCTCCAGGAAACACGGTTGGGTGATGCAGGCACACTGAGAGATAAGGACTATACGTTCTACTGGCATGGAAAGGGCAGTGACGAACAGAGGGAACACGGAGTGGGCTTCGCAGTGAAGAACACCTTGCTGAAGATGGTGGAACCGGGCAGCAATGGCTCTGCACGACCCCTCACCCTCCGCCTCAACACCACTCAAGGCCCAGTCACCCTCGTCAGTGTGTATGCCCCAACACTGACAGCCACACCAGAGGCAAAAGACGAGTTCTACGAGTTGAGAATGAAAATGAGTTAGAAGTGAGAAGGAGAATGAGTTGTTCACCTCTGAACAACTCATTCTCCTTGGAGACTTCAATACCAGAGTGGGTGCTGACCACGACTCCTGGCCCTCCTGTCTTGGACCATTTGGCGTGGGCAGAATGAACGACAACGGACAGCGGCTGCTCGAGTTCTGCACATATCATGATCTGTGCATCACAAACTCGTTCTTCAAGACCAAGCCCCAACACAAGGTTTCCTGGCAACATCCGTGCTCAAAGCACTGGCACCAGCTGGACTTGATCCTGATCAGGCGCACTTCACTGAAGAACGTGCTAATCACCCGTTCGTTCCAGAGTGTAGATTGTGACACAGACCATTCATTGGTGTGTTGCAAGGTCAAGCTGCAGCTGAAGAAATTCCATCGTGCTAGACAGCCTGGAAAGGCACGGATTGACACCAGCAAGATGGCCCAACCAGAACTTGTTGAGCAGTTTGCCTCCACCTTTGAGAAGGAACTTGGTGTAGCACAAGAAGGAGAATCTGCAAAACAGAAGTGGGAAGAGCTGCGAAACACCATCCACCGCACGGCCTTGGCTACCTTTGGGAGGAAGACCTCGAAGTCACAGGACTGGTTTGATGCCAAGTTGACCGAGATGACCCCCGTCATTGAAGCCAAGCGCTCAGCACTTGCTGAGTACAAGAAGTACCCAAACGAGAAGAATCTCCAGATTCTCCGGGCTGCGAGAAGCAAAGTTCAGCAGACTGCTCGGCGCTGTGCCAACGAGTACTGGGCTCAGCTCAGCCAAGACATTCAAACCGCTGCCATAACAGGGAACATCCGTGGTATGTACGATGGCATCAAGAAAGCACTTGGTCCGGCTCAGAGAGATGGGTGGAACACTACTCCGACCTCTACTCCAGACAGAACACCGTGACACCGTCAGCCCTTGATGCCATCGACTGCCTGCCATCCATGGACGAACTTGGCGCCGAGCCAACCATCGACGAACTCAGCAAGGCCATTGATAGCTTAGCCACTGGCAAGGCACCCGGCAACGACGGCATACCCCCTGACCTGATCAAGCACTGCAAGACCACCCTACTGCTGCCATTGCATGACGTCCTCTGCCAGTGCTGGAAGGAAGGTGCCGTACCACAGGACATGAGGGACGCCAAGATCATCACCCTCTACAAAAACAAAGGGAAGAGAAGTGACTGCAACAACTATAGGGGCATCTCCCTCCTCAGCGTTGTTGGCAAAGTCTACACACGAGTTGTTCTCATTCGTCTACAGAAGCTTGCCAAACGTGTCTACCCCTAGTCTCAGTGTGGCTTCCGTGCTGAGCGATCGACGGTAGACATGATATTCTCCATCCGCCAACTCCAGGAGAAATGCAGAGAACAGAACATGCCCCTGTATGTCGCCTTCATCGACCTCACCAAAGCGTTCGATCTGGTCAGCAGAGAGGGCCTTTTCAAGATCCTGCCAAAGATAGGATGCCCACCAAAGTTGCAAAGCCTCATCGAATCGTTTCACACCAACATGCAGGGGATAGTGCAGCACGACGGCAACGTCTCAGAGCCATTCAACATATGCAGCGGAGTGAAACAGGGCTGTGTACTTGCGCCAACCCTCTTTGGGATTTTCTTTGCTATGCTCCTGAGGCATGCCTTCAGCACAGCAACAGAGGGAATCTACCTGCACACAAGATCTGACGGCAGGCTTTTCAACCTCACCCGCCTGAAAGCCAGAACCAAAGTACGCGAGGCTCTAATCAGAGACATGCTGTTCGCAGATGACGTTGCAGTCGCAACCCACACACAGCAGGAGCTTCAGACCCTGATGGACCGCTTCGCCCAGGCATGCAAGGACTTCGGGTTTACCATCAGCCTGAAGAAGACTAACGTCTTGGCGCAAGGCACGGAAGCACCACCAACCATCACCATTGATGACTACGAGCTGGAGGTCGTGAATCAGTTCACGTACCTGGGGTCCACGATCAGCAACAACCTCTCCCTTGATACAGAGATCGACAAGAGGATTGGAAAATCAGCCTTCACACTCGCTCGCCTCACCACACGAGTGTGGGAGAATCCCAAACTCTCTGTCAAGATGAAGATGGCAGTATACAACGCCTGCATCATCAGCACACTGGTCTATGGGAGTGAGACGTGGACAACATACGCCCGGCAGGAAAAGAGACTGAACTCCTTCCACTTGCGCTGCATTCGCCACATCCTGGACATATCCTGGCAGGACAAAGTGCCCAACACAGAAGTTCTGTCCCGCGCCGGCCTTCCCTCCATGTTCACTCTACTCAGGCAGTGCAGGCTCCGCTGGCTAGGCCACGTTCACCGTATGGAGGATGGCAGAATCCCCAAAGACGTTCTCTATGGAGAACTGGCGACTGGCAGGAGAGACGTTGGCCGCCCACAGCTGCGCTTTAGAGACGTCTGCAAGAGAGACATGAAGGCCCTGGAGATCAACACAGAGCGCTGGGAGGACCTTGCAACGGACCGCTCCAAATGGAGAGGCACCCTGACCAGACAGCTCAAGGCGGGTGAAGAGAGACTGACTGCTGCAGCAGATGAAAAAAAGACCCGCAGGAAGAACCGCCAAAGACCCAGCAACACGGAGACCACCCACAAGTGTGACCTCTGTGACAGGGACTGCCATTCGTGCATCGGCCTGTTCAGCCACAGGCGGTGCTGTTCCAGCAGAGTAGACGTTTAGGATTCTCTTCCATGGTCATCATAGACCGACGGAGGCCGACGACTTCATTCAACCCCCTCTCACCCTCTTGGGCATTGTTCTGCCATGTGTATTCATTGTCTCTGTCTGAGGTGCGAAATAACCTGACTTCCATAGGCTGACTAAATACTTTTTTGCCCCACTGTAATTCACGGGACCGCCACTGCTTCAGAATTTCGAGGTGAAGCAGGTGTGAATGAAGTACTGAATGTGTTCAGAATGAGTGACAACTATCTGCACATTGTTTAAAATGCTTAAAGTAATTGGGCCTTCTGACTTTGGATTCATTTGGCCTCAGCTTTTGTCTGTCAGACCAAGACACCTTATTTTGTATCATAAGTAAGTAAATAAAGTTTATTTACAAAGCACATCTCACAGACATAGTCACAAAGTGCTGGACAATAAAATAGAATTAAAAACAACTTGATAGGGACACAGTTAAAAAAGAACAAATTAAAACAAAATTATTATCATTATTTTTTTTTTTTTAAATATCAGACATGCTGGCAGCGCGGTGGCGGAGTGGTTAGTACTGCGGCAGCACAGCAACTCACCCTTGTCCGGGGGATCCTGGGTTCAATCCCAGCCCTCGACCAAGAGTGATCTGTGTGGAGTTTGCATGTTCTCCCTGTGTCTGCGTGGGTTTACTCCGGGATTTCTCCGGTCTCCTCCCGCATGCCAAAAACATGCATGTTAGGTTAATTGGCATCAAACTGGGGATTCTAAATTGTCCTTAAGTATGACTGTGAGAGTGAATAGTTGTCTGTTTCTCTGTGTTGGCCCTGTGATGGACTGGCGATCTGTCCAGGGTGTACCCTGCCTCTCGCCCAGAGATGCTGGGATAGGCTCCAGCCCCCACCCCTGCAACCCGAAAAGGATTAAACGGAAGAAGATGGATGGATGGATGGATAGATATCAGAGATACCATTAAAAAACAGTTGAATTGAAATTCAACAGAAAACCTCGCTAAATAAAAAAAAGTTTTCAGCTGCTTTTTAAAAGAGTCCACAGAGTCAGCTAAACGGAGCTGGTGTGGCTCATGTATTTTTGCCTACATATGTATGAGTATAAAGTGAGATGCTTAGGATTGCATATGTGGATTGACCTCACGTCTTAGGATGGGACAATATGTCTGGACTGCCTGTGGATAATGGCAAGAGGACGGAGGTACTGTGGTAAGGAGCTGAAAGGACTTCCTGACCTCCTGGGGCCAGGCGGAGGACTAAAGGACTCGGGGGGAGAGTTATTGTCAATGCGGGGTTTTGACAGAGATGTGTGATTCTTCCTTTGATGCTGATGTATAAATGTGGGGGTTCTGATGCAGCTCTCTCTCTTCTGTTCTTGAGAGATCGCTGGGGATGTGAAAGCTACATTAAAACCTGAATTGAGAAATAATTCAGCCTCGTTGTTTCACGCTCCCCACATTGGTGACCAGAGACGTGAGAATGCCTAGAAGCGAGTCCCCCGATCCAGACTTGTCGGAGTCTGCCCGAGCGAGCGCTGTCTCCATCAAGTTACCAGAATTCTGGCAGGACAACCCGGACTCGTGGTTCCTCCAGGCCGAGGCACAGTTCGCACTCGGGGGAATAACGGCAGATGACACTAAGTTCTACCACATCATCGCAAAGCTCGACAACCGCACAGCTCGGTGCGTGCGGAGCCTAGTGCAGCAACTGCCCGCTGATGACAAATACGGCGAGCTGAAGACTGCCCTCATCCAATGCTTTACGCCCTCAGCCGAAGAGAGGGCTAGGAGACTCCTGGCTATGCACGACCGGGGCGGACGCAGGCCAGTCGACTTTATGGAGGATATGCTGCAGCTGAGGGACTCAGACAACGACAATTTCTTGTTTAAGCATATCTTCCTGAGAAACCTCCCAGTGCAGATGAGAGGGACCCTGTCCAGCATGCATTGTGTGACCCAGCGGGACTTCCGCACGCTGGCCCGGGAGGCACAGCGGCTCCTCGACTCCTGCGGTGAGCAGACGGCTACAGCAGCAGCGGCAGACCTCGGTGCAGCTTCCAGGAGCAGCGAATGGCCGGAGACAGCAGAACCAACCCCACCAACAATGGCAGCGGCGCGTTCCCGACGCAGCGGGGGAGATGGCCTCTGCTTTTATCATCGGCGTTTCGCAGAGAAGGCGCACAGATGTGTGCCGCCGTGCAACTTCAAGAGCTCGGGAAACTCCAGGACCGGGAGTCGTTAGCAGCCTCGGCTCTCGGAGAACGGAATAAGCTGCTCTACATCACAGATGCGAGTTCCGGGCGACACTTCCTCGTGGACACCGGGGCCCAAGTGAGTTTCATCACCCCGACCTATGCTGACTGGCTGGCGGGCCCCCGGGGTAACGGGGCAATGGCGGCGAACGGCTCGAGCATCGACACCTTTGGAGAGAGGACTCTGTTTCTGTCCTTACACGGCCGCACTTATGAATGGACTTTTATTATTGCGGCGGTGAGTTTCAACATGTTAGGTGCTGATTTTCTGTGCTCACATGGTTTGTTAGTTGATCTTGCCAATAGGCGGCTGGTAAATGCACTCTCTTTTTATTCTATTCCTTGTGTAGCTCGAGTGTCCCCGCCACCAGTGCAGACCAACGTCGCCACAGCAGGCGGTAAGTTTAACACACTTCTCCCCCAGTTTCCAGCGCTCACAGTCCCCACATTTTCGGCAACAGTTGCGAAACACAGGGTGGAGCATTTTATCACTACAGCTGGCCCCCCCGTCTTCGCGAAAGCTCGGCGCTGGGATGCCGCTAAGCTCTCCATAGCGCGTGAGGAGTTCGCCAGCCTGGAAAGGCTGGGCATTATTCGCCGTTCGAAGAGCCCATGGGCCTTGCCACTGCATATGGTCCCTAAAGCTGACAGCTCGTGGAGAATTTTTAGGAATAGTAAATTTTTATAACCGTTTCCTACCCCATGCAGCGCAGCTCATGCAACCGTTATATGACGCGCTTAAAAAGCAAAAACCCTCCAATACGATCAAGTGGTCCCCGGAGCGGGAGAGCGCATTCGCGGAGGTTAAAAAAAGCCCTTGCTGACGCTACGCTTCTAGCTCACCCAGACCCAACGGCCCGCATAGCGCTCACCACTGACGTATCAGATTTGGCCATAGGGGCGGTTGTGGAACAGCAGGTTGCCGGGGTTTGGCAGTCGCTGGCATTTTTCAGCAGATCCTTGCACAGGGCCGAGCTGAAATACAGCACGTTTGACAGGGAGCTGTTAGCGCTCCACTTAGCCATTCGCCATTTCCAGTTCTGGCTAGAAGGTCGGCGTTTCTCCGCGTTTGTCGACCACAAGCCGCTCACTTTTGCGATGGCCAAAATTTCAGAACCTTGGTCGGGCCGGCAGCAGAGGCAGCTGGCCGCAATTTCGGAATTTACTACTGATATTCAGCACGTAGCGGGTAAACTCAATGTAGTGGCAGACTGCCTCTCTCGCACGGTGACAGCACCAGTCCGAGCGGTGGTAGATTATACTACCGCAGCCGCAAGGCAAGATAGTAGCGCGGAAGTGCACACGGCCCCAGTTCACGTGGGGATCGATTATGCAGCCATGGCGGCGGAACAGAGTAGAGATGCGGACGTGTGCGCGCTCCAGTCTGGGCCAACAGGGTTAAGGCTGGAGAGTAGGCGTTTGCAAACCGGTATGCCCCCTCTAACCTGCGATATCTCTACTGGGCGACCACGCCCGGTGGTACCGGCCGATTGGCGCCGCCGCATTTTTGACTCGGTTCACTCCCTGGCACACCCAGGGGTGCGCGCTTCGGTGAAAATGGTAGCGGAGAAGTTTGTTTGGCCGAGCCTGCGCAAGCACGTGAAAGAGTGGGCAAGAACCTGCATGGCTTGCCAGCGGGCCAAAATTCACAAGCACACAAAAGCCCCCTTTGAACCGTTCCACATCCCGGCCAAGAGGTTCGATCATGTGCATGTCGACCTCGTGGGCCCCCTACCGTCGTCGCAGGGGTTCACACATCTTTTGGCAATGGTGGACCGAACCACACGCTGGCCAGAAGTGGTCCCACTAGCATCGACCACGGCTGCAGAGGTGGCTCGCGCATTTTTGACGGCCTGGGTAGCGCGTTTCGGGGTCCCGTCGGATATTACGTCCGATAGAGGGCCTCAATTTGTCTCTGAGCTTTGGTCAGCGATGGCCAGCAGCTTAGGGGCGACAATTCACCGCACTACCGTGTATCACCCCCAGGCTAATGGTTTATGCGAGCGTTTTCATAGGTCTTTGAAGGCAGCCCTCAGAGCGTCGCTTACGGATGCAGATTGGGTAAACAAACTACCATGGGTTTTATTGGGGTTGCGTGCTGCGCCCAAGGAGGATTTAAATGCCTCCCCAGCGGAGTTAGTTTTCGCACAACCTCTCAGGCTGCCCGGTGAGTTTCTACCAGAGCATCCGGAGCCCGGGCGTCCCCCAGCTCTGGGGCCACTGAGTGGCACGGGAGCAGACATGCTCCCGGGCCCCATTCATCACACTTTTCCGCGTGTTTTTGTTCCCAAAGCTTTAAAAAGTGCTGAGTTTGTTTTTGTTAGGCACGAGGCTTCACAATCAGGCCTCCGCCCGCCATATGATGGTCCATTTAGAGTGCTGGAAACGGGTGATAAGCATTTTGTGCTAGATTTGGGGGACAGAAGGGAAACAATTAGTATTGACAGACTAAAGCCTGCTTTTGAAAAGCGCTATATAAGTGCAGGTTAGTTAGTTAGTTAGTTTTGTGATGAACGACGAGTCTGTACGGGTAGCGAGGGCTCCTCGACGTGGCAGACCCCCCAGGGAACAGGTCCTGGAGTTCCCGCAGGGATCAAATAACCATTCTCTTCCTCAGTTGGCAGATTCTTTGCAGGACGGCGCCGCAGGGACGGCGAGGCCTGCTTACAGCAGATTTGGAAGACGTTTGAAGCCCAGACGGCGTACTGACTGATGTGCGATTTGATCATGTTGTGTAAATCATGCTGTTGATGTTCTCATATTTTGTGAACTATGAGATATTGTCCATTCTTCGACATTTGGGGGGGTTATGTGGCTCATGTATTTTTGCCTACATATGTATGAGTATAAAGTGAGATGCTTAGGATTGCATATGTGGATTGACCTCACGTCTTAGGATGGGACAATATGTCTGGACCGCCTGTGGATAACGGCAAGAGGACAGAAGTACCGTGGTAAGGAGCTGAAAGGACTTCCTGACCTCCTGGGGCCAGGTGGAGGACTAAAGGACTCGGGTGGAGAGTTATTGTCAATGCGGGGTTTTGACAGAGATGTGTGATTCTTCCTTTGATGCTGATGTATAAATGTGGGGGTTCTGATGCAGCTCTCTCTCTTCTGTTCTTGAGAGATCGCTGGGGATGTGAAAGCTACATTAAAACCTGAATTGAGAAATAATTCAGCCTCGTTATTTCACGTTCCCCACACTGGGGAGATTATTCCAAAGCCTTGGTACTACCGTTCGAAACGTTCTGTCCCCCCGGTCTTGAGTCTCATAAAAGAAACATCAAGTTCTGGGCTTCAATTCTAAGAGTGTGAACAGGAGTATAGCAGGAAGTATTCTTTTAGAATCTTCCCTAAAAACAGAAGATTCTTATATTTTTCATGAGGTCAAAATTGGTTCTGCATTTTGTTTTCATTCTGCAAATTCTTTCATTAGAACATTGTGGAACTGGCCATTTTCTTTACTTTTGTATGGATAGTAATTCTGCCATGCAGCATTCTCTCAGTGGAGGGTCTTGGTGATTCCAGTGGAGTGGGCTTTTGTGTTTTGTTACCTGCGCCAAGGAGGTTATGGAATCGGGCTGCTTTGTCTGTCTGTCTGTCTGTCTGTCTGTTAGCAGGATTACGCAAAAGTACTGGACGGATTTGGGTGAAATTTTCACCAGAGATAGCCCTTCGGCCAAGGATGAACCAGTTAAATTTTGGTGATGATCTGAGAGTGCATACCTCCACCAAGGACCTTGTTTGTATTTGTGCAGCAGGATTACGCCAAAACTACTACATGGATTTGGGTGAAATTTGCACCAGAGGTGGTTCTTGAGATACAGACAAACCCAAAACATTTTGGTGATGATCCCAGAATGCATACCTCCACCAAGGCTCTTATCTTCTCACAGTGTTTTAGCAAGAATACTCGAAAACTACTGGATGGATTTGGATGAAATTTTTACCAGCGGTGGTCCTTGGGCTAGAGAGGAACCCACAACATTTTGGTGATGATCTGAGAATGCATACCTCCACCAAGGCTCTTATCTTGTCACACTATGTTAGCAAGAATCCTCCAAAACACACCCATTACATTTTGGAGGTGATCCATGGGGGACGGAAGGAGCCTTAGTGGAGGTATGCACTCTGAGTGCTTTACTAGTTTTATATGCCATCTTTCTTAACTTCCAGTTCTGTTTTCCAACCTTCCTGAGTTTTTTTTTCTTTAATTTATCGTGATCATCTCTATCTGGAGGTGTTATGGTTTTTGTTTGAGTCTGTTTCTTGATTCTCCCAGGCTATGCTTCCAGTTCTTTCTCCTTCTGTTTTTTTCCCCTCACATTGTTATTACTCATTCATTGAGACTGGAGCTGCTGATATTATGCATTGGTGCATGAACAATAGATTTGTGTGAAACATTATCATAACCACTTGAAACATAAGTTACCATACATTCACCACCTGCGTTTTCACGCACCAGCCCATAGCTGCAGGTGGCGAAAGACACATCATCTAGTAGACTCCATGCTAATTTTCCTCTCCCCGGGAGGTGTCTACTCTCTGCCCAGTCTGAACCTCCCTGTGAGTTTCCTCACGTGATCCATTGTCCTTGTGTTTCTTCCTGCCTCTCTGGGTGTGAGAGAATGCTAAACCTGTGTATTGTGTCCACCACAATGCTTTCAAGTTGTATAAGTTGTGTCTTTTAAAAGGGGAGCAGCTGAGCAAAAAGTGGGCACAATGCTGGTTTATAGAAGCACAATGACTTTGCACTTTTGACCAGCAAAACTACATCTAAAGCAGAGGCTACACTACATGTTCTTGTTATCTGTCATTCTGACAGGGGTGCAGGTCATAATCTATTATGACCTGTCATTTTAATTTTCATATCAAAAGATGATAAATATCTTTTGATTTTGTTAACATGTAATCATGGGCCTACAACATACATCATGCAAATTATGCATTTATTTGTTGTTGTTCGTCCATCATTGTCGATGATGACCTCGTAATCCTATTGATGAGTTGACAGTTGACGGTGAGTCCTGAGATGACTGATCAGTCCAATTTTGGCACGGAATGTCCTGGCACATGTGGGGCAGGCATGCATCATCACGTTAGCTGATGTGCTGGGCTGTCTAGTCTTGCGCAGTTCGCGCTTGGCTTTAGCTCCAGCAATACGTCTGGCTTCGAGATTTCTGCAGCTATCCTTAATGCTCATATGCCAAGCCAAGCGGTCTTGTGCTAGAGTTTCCCAGGAGGCCACGTCTATATTGAAGGATTTCAGAGAGGCCTTCAAGGTGTCCTTGTAGCGTTTCTTTTGTCCCCCTCTCAACCTTTTTCCTACTGAGAGTTCCCCGTAGAACAGCTGCTTTGGAATGCGTTCATCAGGCATCCTGACAACACGACCTGCCCACCTGGCTTGTGCTCTTATTAGCATGGTGTGGACCATTTCCATTTTAGCTCGCTCAAGGACTTCTGTGTCGGGTACCTTGTCCTGCCAGTTGATGTTGAAGATCCTTCGAAGACAGGTTAGGTGGAAACGGTTGAGCTGTCTGGCATGCCTTGCATACACCGTCCATGTTTCACAGGCATAAAGGAGTGTTGGGAGCACAACAGCACGGTAGACCTTTAGCTTCATTTCTAGGCTAATGCCCCATCTTTCCCATGTAATTTTGCAGAGTCTGCCAAATGCAATGCTGGCCTTGGCTATTCTGTGGTTGACTTCGGTATGTATTGTTGCAGACTGGGAGAGGGTGCTACCTAGGTATGTGAATTGGCCTGCAACTTGAAGTCTCTGCCCCTTCACTGTAATAGTTGGTTCTGCCTGTTGACCATTTGGAGCTGGCTGGTGCATAACTTCGGTCTTCTTGGTGCTGATGGTGAGGCCGAAGTTGTCACATGCCATGGAGAATGTGTCCATGCTTGACTGCATCTCACTCTCTGAGCTATCATTTAAGGCACAGTCGTCGGCAAAGAGGAAGTCCCTCAGTACAGTCTCTTTTACCTTGGTGATAGCCTGGAGTCTTCTTGGGTTGAAGAGCCTTCCATCCTGCCTGTACCTGAGGCTTATCCCAGTGGTGCTATTCTGAAAGGCATCAGTGAGCATGGCTGAGAACATCATACTGAACAAGGTGGGTGCGAGCACGCAACCTTGTTTAACACCATTCGTAACTGGAAAAGCCTCTGATGCCTCACCATTGTCTAGGACACGTGCGTTCATGCCATCGTGGAACTGGCGCACCATCAGGATGAATTTGTCTGGGCAGCCAAACTTTGACATTATCCTCCATAGTCCCTGGCGACTGACAGTGTCAAACGCTTTGGTGAGGTCAACAAATGTGGTGTAGAGCTCGCGGTTCTATTCTAGACACTTCTCCTGGAGTTGACAAGCTGCAAAGATCATGTCCACAGTCCCTCTACCCTTACGGAAGCCACATTATGATTCTGGCAGCAGGCCTTGTTCTAGGTGAGTGATCAGACGATTTAGCAAGAGTCTTGCGAGGACCTTACCAGCTATGGAGAGTAGCGAGATATCTCGATGGTTTTCGCATACTTGTCTGTTGCCCTTTCTCTTGTACACGTGGACAATTGATGCATCCCTGAGTTCCTGAGGAATGATGCCTTGGGTCCAGAAGGACCGGAATAGTTCAGTCAGCTTCTCAAGGATTGCTGGGCCACCTGTCTTGTATATCTCAGCTGGAATGGCGTCTGACCCTGGTGCTTTGCCACTTGACAGTTGGCCAACAGCCTTTTGGACTTCAACAACAGTAGGAAGTTCATCGATGGCATCGTTGATCTCAACCTGGGACATCCTGTCGATTGCCTCATTGTTTATAGTAGAAGGCTGGTTCAGGACTCCTTCAAAATGTTCAGCCCATCTTTGGAGGATTTGGGTCTTCTCTGTCAGAAGGGTTGAAAAATCTGAGCTGTGGGGAGCTTGAAATGGGGAGCTTCCTGATGGCTTGGGTCTGTCCGTACAGGGCATTGAGAGACTCATAGAATCGTTTTGAGTCATTCCTGTCTGCATAGCCCTGGATTTCATCCGCCTTGGCACTCAACCATGAGTCTTGCATCTCTCAAAGTTTGAGTTGTACTGTCCTGCGTGCGCTGGTGAAAGCCACCTTCTTTGAGACGGATGAGGGATCATTTTGATGGGCATGATGAAGGCTTTGCATCTCCGTTAGTAGAGATTTGATTTCCTCATCATTTTCATCAAACCAATCATGCTTTTTCCATGTTGAGAGGCCCAGGATTTTCTGTGCAGATGAGTGGACAGTATTCCTAAACAGCACCCAGTCTTTCTCAGCATTGGCTGTGAATCTCAGATTTGCAAGTTTGCGTTCCAGGTCTTCAGTGAGTGCATTAGCCTTGGAGTAGGTTTTCAGTTGGGACACATCAAGCCATTTCATGCTTTTGTTCTTGTCCCCCTGTGGCCTTCTCTTAGGTCTGATGTGCAGTTTCATCCTGGAGACAATAAGCCTGTGGTCGGTCCAGCAGTCAACACCACACATGGCCTTTGTGACTCTGACGTCCTGCTTATCTTTTTGCCTGATGATGACATAGTCAATGAGGTGCCAGTGTTTGGAGCGGGGGTGCCTCCATGAGGTTTTGTTTCGAGTGGGCAGGTGGAAGACAGTATTTGTGATGAGGAGGCTATGTTTGGCACAGGTCTGTAGCAGGAGAAGACCGTTGCTGTTGCACTTGCCCACTCCATTTTTGCCTATGATGCCTTCCCAGGCAGAACTGTCCTGTCCTACTCTGGCATTGAAGTCCCCGAGCAATATGAGCTTGTTGTTATGCTTCACAGTAGACAGGAGAGCATCAAGTTCTTCGTAGAACTTGTTTTTAGTCTCATCAGGGTTTGTCATCGTTGGTGCATAGGCACTGATGAGAGTAGCCTGCTTGCTGTCATGCAGAGGAAGCTGCATTGTCATGAGGTGGTCATTCACGCCCTTTGGGAGGCTGGAGAGTTTGCTGACAAGGTTGTTCCTCACAGCAAAACCAACTCCTGCTTCGCGGCGCTCATCTTTGCATATAGGCAAGGAGTGTGTGGAGTGTGTGGAGAGGGTGGAGGCTTTTAAGTTTCTGGGTGTTCATATTTCTCACAACCTTACCTGGGCAGTTAACACCATAGCTATGATAAAAAAGGCTCAACAACATCTACACTTTCTGAGGCTCCTCAAGAAGAATGGCCTGAATGCACAGTTGCTGGTTTTATTTTATTGCTCTGCTATTGAGAGCATTTTGTCATATGGCATCATGGTTTGGTATGAGGGCTGTTCAGCTGCAGACCGCAAAGCCTTCCAGAGAGTGATCGAGACTGCGCAAAAAATCATTGGCTGTTCGCTCCCTTCTCTGGAAGAGATTTCCAGGTCTCGGTACCTCAACAGAGCTACTGCCATCGTTAAAGACTGTGCTCATCCAGGCCATGATTTCTTTCACTTGCTCCCCTCGGGAAAGAGGTACAGATCCCATAAAACCCGGACTACCAGGTTTAATCATAGTTTTTTCCCAGTAGCAGTACGTATTTTGAATGGATTTATGTAACACGCACAGACTGCTGATATTATTTTGTTATTTTAGGTTATTTTGTGGCAATAACCCTGTGTGTATAAGCTGGTCTTTTATAGTTATCGCTCAGTATGTTTTCATTATTGCTACGTACATATTGTATTCAACTTTTAGGTAATATTGTTTCAAGCATTATTTATTGTTGTAATTATAAGAATGTTAAATGCATGAGTGAACTGTGTGTGTGATAGTTTGTTTTTAGGGAGCAGCATCTCAATTTCGTTGCATTGTTTATTAACAATGGAATGACAATAAAGGCACTTTGACTTTGACTTTGCTACGGCCACTCCAGAAGAATGTATATCCACCTCCCGACTCATTTAACTGACCTTCTTCTGCAAGCCTGGTTTCACACAGAGCTACAATGTCAATGTTGTATCTTGCAAGTTCCCTGCTAACGAGAGCTGTTCTTCTTTCAGGTCGATCAGCTGACGGGTTGTCTAAAAGTGTGCGCACATTCCATGTGCCAATGTTGAGTGGTGTCACCTTTTCTTTCCTCTGTTGTTTCTACCACTAGTGTGGGATCCCCTCCAGCCACGGTAAGCTGGCCAGGGTGTTGTGAAGCAGGCAATGTTTAGGGCACCTTTTCTAGCCCCTTCCTCAGACTGTGGAGGTGAGCAGTGCAATCCTAAAAAGGGCTGCTCAGTCACTCAGACAGACACTGAACTCCACTGCTGCTTCTGTCAGTGAGGAGCGATCATTAGGCCTGAGCCGCCTGTGTGCAGGTCCATGACTACAGCTGCCAGTGTATCCTCACCTGCTGCTTTGCCAGTCGCCCATTGCCACAGGACTTTTGAAATGGATTGACGGATTGACGAGACTTGCGCTAGAAAATTGGATTAAAGTGAAGGAGAGTTGCGCAGCGTCAGCCTCACTCTCCCTTCCAGGGTCATCAGATTCCAGTGGCAGGACGTAGTCGAGACGGCTGGAGATGACACTGGATGCAGGAGTTGCCGGAGTCTTGGCAGAATTTGACTATGACTCCGCCTATGGGGCTGTACTCCGATATTTCTGTTAGGGTTGATTCCCTTAGCCTTATGCTATCCCTAGCACTCACAGGGCAGTGAGACTATTTGACCCATAGCTGGGGGTCTGTTCATGGGCATAAGGACGTGTCCACACACTGGTGGGCCTGGCATGCCACATGTCTGGGGGCAGACCTCCTCCAAGTCCCTTGCAATTTGTCCTGAGACCGCAAGGTGCTCAGTTTACGTGTGTCGCCACGAGAAGGCATTGCATAGGGCTTATCTACTGAGAGGCTATGTACTGGCAGGGAAGACTTACGCACTCTGCTTCCTTTTCGCAATAGCTAGCCAGCAGCAGAGGCTGAAAGCGAGAGGTGACAAGCACACAGACATACAGTGCACCGCACTAGACGCATCAATAGACCAATTTGACACACATTTGCATTTATTTATCGCACTGATGAACAGAGGCAGGACAGAAAATGCTAGATAATCACTATTCAAAATGTACAATAAAGTGGACAGGTGGAAGTTAGAAGTAAAAAGTACAATAACTTAAAGTGACTGACAAAAATCTTTTTTTTTTCTGTTGTTAACATGTCTGTAACATGTTTTATGTGACTTACAAGACATATCAAGTGCAAAGTCTCGCCACAGTCAAGTTTGTGTTTTTCTGCTGTGAATTTCCAGTTTGGTAGCGGCCCCCTGAAAAGGGTGACTTTGGACAGACCGTTTGTAGCTACGTAAGCATTTTTGCTTAGCCTGATTGGTTATAACATTAACCAATCAAACGGATACTCTTGGCTACCTCGAGGGAAGAGGGAGGAGCCGAGGAGCAGCAGGATTGAGACAGAGCAGGTTGAAGTAGCAGCAGAGAGAAAGAGCGAAGAGAGGTGTGTGTGTGGGGGGGGATTTGAATGTGGATCAGTCTCACCGAGCCACATTCAAATTGAGCTGCTTTCAGCTCACTTCTTCGGCAGACGGGGCACCGTGCTGTGAATTGAGAGCAGCCACATTGAAATCAGGTGCCCCCCCCCACTCTGTCGCCGGGGGATGGGGGACTGGTAGTAAAAAGTAAACATATTTGGCAACTACACATTTATCTCTTGCCTCGACTGGTTTCAGAAAAATGTTTCGCTTTTTACTTTTGAAGATATAGGTAAAACTTTAACATCCCAAAGTGTTGTGAACAGGCTAGCAGCCCACCCACCAGGAGTTGGAGTGAACAAATCACGTGCAAGCCCTGCAGGGCACTAATTAGAATATTCATAGATCCACACATACTTAAGTAGGTGAAATATTTAAAAGCTCTATCCAAGCAATTCTATGACAATGAAAGTTTTTTGTGGTTAAAAAGCCACAAATTTTTGGCAAGACACATATGTTTTTGAGGTGGTTTTAGAGCCGCGGGAGTGCGTATTTAATGCTCAGTGTAACCTGTCAAAATCCCCGAAAGCCTTCGGATCTTTCTGTCACTGCCCCCCAAAAATTCTGTCAATAATAGACAATTTTCAGTTAACATGACCTCTGGTTTAAAGTAGTGTCACCTTATGAGTCACTATATAAGAAAAACCAAATACACAATCCAGAATTAGTTTTGTAATTTTTAGGATTGCTCCTCTTGAGCAATGAAGGACCCAAACACCAGGCAAATCTGGTAAACCATAATTTATTAATGTGCAAAAACAGGACAGAAAATAAAGAAGCGTGTGGGCTAAAAAAAAAGAGAAAAAACTCAGGCTAGGCAGAAAAGGACACAGGGCTAAGAAAAACAGGACTGACTTGCAGCGCGTGTGTGAAACCCCAACATGAGACAAGGACACCGCACAGGACACAGACTGAGATGCACATATATAGACGGGGGGGGGGGGGGTGGTAAGACAACACCAGACAAGTGAGAACAATCAGGGGCAATCAGACACAGCAGGGCATGGCAACAGGTACAGGAGACATAAGGGGCTGAGACGAAAGGTAAACAGGAACGGAGTATGCACAAGATACATGGACACAGGAATAGGGAGTAGATAACCATGATAAATAATGATAATAATAATAAACAGAGAATTATACAAAACTATACTCAAACCCCAGACCAGAATAAAGAAAATAACATGACTATGATAATGAATAATAAATACAGAGAATTCCAAAATACAAAATGAGCTAAGGCAGGGGAAAAACAGAGAATAGCAAAAATAACCTTAAAACGTGAGCATGGTCCCCAAAGCATGCTCTGACCCTGACATAGCCCCCCCCCCCCCCCCACATTACTATGTGGTCGCTTCCCTGGATGCACCCGCCACGCAACATGTGACGAGCCTGCTCCAGGAGCCACCGGCCCAAAGGAAATATGAAGCGCTCAAGCGGATGTTACTCCAGCGCTATACCCTGTCTGACAGTGAGAGGGCAGAGAGACTCCTAACACGATCAGAGTTAGGTGACAGATCAGTCATGGAGCTCATGGAGAACATGTTGGTGCTGATGGGGAAGGACGACGAATCTTTCCTGTTTGCCCACTTGTTCCTCAGGAACCTACCTGCTACAGCAAGGGCGATCCTGGCCAACTCGCCGCGGCTGGTTACCAAAGACTACGCGCCCTGGTGCAGGAAACGGACTGCATCATTTTGACAACCAGAACTCTTAGCGTGCAGGCAGTGGCACCGGCATCCATGAAGAACTCCAGAGAGGTTGAAGAGCCATTGGTGGTAGCCGGGACGGACACCAAGAGACGGAGGAATGGGGCAATCCGTTTCTCTCATCGCCGTTTCGTCTCGAATGTCCAATGCTGCTTGCCGCCATGCCAATTCAAGAAGCCGGGAAGACGACATGGCCGGCAGTGTGTAGCAGCTGCAACCGCTGGCAACAGGAACAAGCTGCTTTATGTCACGGACACATAGGGAGACGGTTTTTGGTTTCCTCGTCAGCAGACCGTGAAGGCCCTGCAGGAAGTTTTGGGCATAGTCAACTTTTGCAACCGTTTCCTCCCCCGAACAGTCCAGCTGCTGCAGCCGTTGTATGCTGCGCTCAAGAAAAAGAAGCCCATGGAAAACATTGACTGGACCCCTGAGTGAGTCCAGGCTTTCTCAAATGCCAAAACAGTGCTTGCTAATGCCACTTTGCTAGCCCACCCTGCTCCGTCAGCACGGATAACACTCACCATTGACGCATCTGACGTTGCCATAGGGGCAGTGGTAGAGCAGTACGTTTCTGGTGCGTGGCAGCCACTCGCATTTCTCAGCCGTACTTTGTGCGACAATGAACGCAAATACAGTACATTTGACAGAGAGTTCTTGGCCCTCCACCTGGCAATGCGCCATTTACAATTTTGGCTGGAAGGGTGCGAGTTCACCGCGTTCGTTGATCATAAGCTGGTAACGTACCCAATGTCCAAAGTCTCAGAACCGTGGTTGGCCCGGCAGCAATGACATTTGGCTGCAATCTCGGAGTTCAACCAACATTCGACATGTAGCCGGAAAGCTTAATGTTGTGGCTGACTGCCTGTCACATGCGTTAGTCTCCCTGGTCTTCATGGGAATCGATTTCCCCGCCATGGCTGCGGAGAAAACGGGGGACACGGACATTTGTGCGCTCCAGTTGGCGCCTACTGGGTTAAAACTGGAGAGCAGGGCAGTGCAAGAAGGGTGCCCCCCCCCCCCGCTCTGCGACGTCTCCACTGGTCGCCCATGCTCGGTGGTTCCAAGGTCTTGGTGCCATTGCATTTTTGAGTCAGTCCACTCCCTTTCACACCCCGGCGTGCACACCTCGGTTAAACTGGTGGGGGCAAAATTTGTCTGGCCACACTTTACGCAGGGGTGTAAAAGAGTAGGCTGCAGTGTGCATTATGTGCCAGCAGGTCAAAGTGCACAAGCACACCAAAGCCCCCCTCGAGCCATTCCAAATTCCAGTCAGGAAGTTCAACCATGTCCACATTGATTTGGTGCACCCCCTCCCCTCATCACAAGGTTTCACGCACCTTTTGACAATCGTGGACTGCATAAGGCACTGGCCTGAATTGGTGCCATGATCGTGGCAGTTGCTCTCATTTTTTTGTCGGCTTGGGTTGCACGGATCGGATCCCCGTCGGACATCACTCCCGACAGGGGTCCGCAATTCATTTCGGAACTCTTTTCCGCGATGGTCAAAATCCACCGCACCACCGCATACAACCCCCAGGCTAACAGGTTATGCAAACGTTTTCATGGGTCGCTTAAAGCAGCGCTCAGAGCTTCACTCACGGATGCAAATTGGGTCGACCACCTGCCATGGGTCCTATTAGGGTTGCGCTCCGTGCCTAAAGAGGATCTGGCAGCCTCTCCAGCAGATATCGTTTTTTCTCAGCTGCTGCAGCTCCCCGGAAAATCTTTACCGGAAAACCCCACACCCAGGACCAACCTGACCATGCAATTTTTTCACGGTACAGGACCGACCAATGTGCCAGGCCCGGCACACCATTGTTTTCCCCACACCTTCATCCCAAACAGCTTATAGAGCGCCAAGTTCGTTTTTGTTAGGCACAACACACACAGAACCACGCTGCACCCACCGTATGATGGACCTTTCAGAGTGCTGGAAAATGGGGTAAAGCATTTTGTGTTAGACTTTGGGGAGGTGGGGGGGGGGCATAAGGAAACGGTCTGCATTGACAGGCTTAATCCCGCTTATGTGTTGGCAGACGAGAAGGTGGTGTTGCCTCAATCCCCCCGGCGTGGACACCCACCTACAGTGGCTCCATAAGTTGGTATTCCCCCTGCAGATAACTGTTGGCAGCAGACTAGGCTTTTCCCCTCCCCACCTTTTCCCCCTCCACAGGACTGCACACCGGAGGCCGAGTTTGTCTCTTGCCCACCTCAATAGCAAGACGCTTCAGCCGGTCCGACGACTCCACTTTACAGCCGTTATGGGTGCCGGCTGAAGCCCAAGGTGCCAGAGGGTTAGAGCCCCTTCTGGGTTTTTGGGGATGGGGTGGCTGTGTGGTGGACACAGTTCACATGGGACTCCACCCAGAAGAAAGGGGTTGGTGGGGAAGAAGATAGTTAGGGATGCTAATGGAGAAAAGTGAGGGGAGCCAAACCAACAAAGATGTGTCTTTTGCCCCCTGCTGTGCCAGGTTCACACCTGAAGACGCAGGGGTGTGAATGTATTGTATCACGACCTGCTCTGTGATGTGTGTGTCAATGTTATGTCAATGTATGTACATGTTTTGCAGTCTGAATGTTAATGTATTTACCCTGTGTGCCAGAGGCGGGAATAGAAGTGTATAAAGGAGTTCACTCAGGCACTCAGGATTCAGAGTTTCTGTGTTAATGTTAGAAGTGAAATCAAGTTTGTGTGTCATTCAGCTCGCTGCCTCATTTGCTTCCATCTTCCAGACTGTAACTAATATTCACACCATCAAATAAATCCCAGATCTGTCCCTTTCATTTTAAGTGGAAATTGTGCTACTTTAATTTTGGCAATTTACCTATACTTTAACTTAAAAACCAAAGGATTTGAGTACCTTCTCCACCACTACGAAAAAAATAACGGGATGTGCAACTTACCAGTCATAACACATTCTATGTCGTGCTAAACGTTGCCAGTGTCGCAGCAGATGCTTGTCGGACTCTAGAACGAAAATACACACAACTTAAGTACATGCACAGCATGAAAGTGCACATGTAAAAAAAAAAAAAAATCACCATTTTAACCAGGATTACAACTAGCTTATTTCATCAGATGTTGTCAACACAAGTGCAAAATACAAGGACAGCACGGGGCACGGCGTTAGCATTGACGGCTAACTAGCTAGGTCATTGTCTGCACACAAGAGACAACATTGTTGTCTGTTCAAAGTAAACTTTCCACTGCTGGGGTAAATAACATATAAGATGAATAATATCAGATCATATCACATCACTCACCATCCTCTATATCCTAATATCACGTCTTTCAGCTGCTGAAGTTGGATGCTCCCGCGTCCATAAATTCATTTCTGGTGACTCTGTCTAGTTCCCTCTGGATTCTCTCATCAGCCGAAAGGCACAGAAAACTCTGCTGGACCACAGTGTTGATTTCTGTGGGTCTGATTTTTGTGAAGCCGTTCTATTGTCATTGTTTATACTGACGCTTGCTTGCTGGCTCTTGGACGAATCTTTGCAAATGGCGGCTCGAGATTCTATAATTCAGCCTTAAAACATCGCTCTCATGATATTACGCCCAGACCAATCAGTGCCCTGCAGTCTTTTGACGTCACATTTTCAGGTCAGTATGGCATGCTTAGAACCAGTCTGGAGAGGGTCCCAAAAATCAGGACCGAAACCATTATAGCTCCTAATAGAAAAGCCTGCAAAGCGTACCAAACCGAACCGAACAGGGCCAAACAGGTACTAGTGGAAAAGCCCCAGAAGTGTCCACCAAATGCGTTTTTGTTGCCTGACAGCCCTGAATATCTTTTTTTCAGCACTTGTGCACTGTGCTCTGGAAAAAAAAAAAAAGTCTGTGCCCGGTATCCTAGCAATAGCTTCTCAGTCACAGCTCAGCACTTCCGCTTTTCCTATGGTCAGACTTTCTACTTATTTTTAATAGCAGTCTCTAAATAACAATGGACAGGAAACATATTCTAGCACTGGTAGCAGCTCTGGATGTGAAATATGATGACACGGAAAGCAGGAGTCTGAGTACAGACTGTACCGGAATCCTATGTCCCGCCCTTCCTTAATTCTAATTGGCTGTTTAGAAAGGTCTGACATTGACAGCTCAGCTGCATTCTGAAAAGAACTTTTTTCCACTCTGAGCGCCCTGAGCGCCGCATCAAAAAGCGGCCACAGCCAAGAGTGTGCAAAAAAATCCCACAAACAATTCAAAATTCAATTTATTATTTTTACTTTTACCTTTACTTCTGTCGTATGGTTAATTGTGTGTTCTGTAACTGTTTTATTTCAAATTCTTCTCTCTTACTTTATTGTGCAGCAGCCTGGTGGAGCACCCATAATTTCGTTGTGCTGTACAATTGTACAATGACAATAAAACCTTTTCTATTCTGTATTATTGTATAATTATTATTGTATAATAATAATTATACAATAATAATAATAATAATAATAATAATAATAATAATAATAATAATAATAATAATAATAATAATAGAATATTGTTCAACAATATTCTATTATTGTTGAACTTGTGACTTTTTTTGAAGTACAAGGATGCAGAAATTCATATGGCCCTACAAATCTGAGAAGAAAACATGTTTTACTTTATTTTATTTTTATTTATTTTGTTTTATTTTAATTTCAGTTTACAGTGCATCCAGAAAGTCTTCACAGTACTTCACTTTTTCCACATTTTATGTTACAGCCTTATTCCAAAAGGGATTAAATTCATTTGTTTCCTCAAAACTACACACAATACCCCAAAATGACAACATGAAAAAAGCTTTTATTTTTTTTTTTTTTTAGATTTCTGCAAATTTATTAAAAATATAAAACTAAGAAATTACATGTACATCAGTATTCACAGCCCTTGCTCAATACTTTGTTGATGCACTTTTGGCAGCAATTACAGCCTCAAGTTTTTTCAATATGATGCCACAAGCTTGGCACACCTATCGCTGGGCCGTTTCACCCATTCCTCTTTGCAGCACCTCTCAAGCTCCATCAGCTTGGATGGGAAGCACCGGTGCACAACCATTTTCAGATCTATCCAGAGATGTTCAATTGGATTCAAGTCTGGGCTCTGGCTGGGCAAATCAAGGACATTCACAGAGTTGTCCTGAAGCCACTCCTTTGATATCTTGGCTGTGTGCTGAGGGTCGTTGTCCTGCTGAAAGATGAACCGTCGCCCCAGTCTTAGATCAAGAGCGTTCTGGAGCAGGTTTTCATGCAGGTAGTCTCTGTACATTGCTGCCTTCATCTTTCCCTCCATCCTGACTAGTCTCCCAGTTCCTGCAGCTAAAATTCATCCCCACAGCATGATGCTGCCACCACCATGCTTTACTTTCCTCCAAACATGACGCCTGGTGTTCATGCCAAAGAGTTCAATCTTTGTCTCATCAGAGCAGAGAATTTTGTTTCTCATGGTCTGAGAGTGTTTTAGGTGCCTTTTGGAAAACTCCAGGTGTGCTGTCATGTCCCTTTTACTAAAGAGTGGCTTCCATCTGGCCACTTTACCATACAAGCCTGATTGGTGGATTGCTGCAGAGATGGTTGTCCTTCTGGAAGGTTCTCCTCTCTCCACAGAGGGATGCTGGAGGTCTGACAGACCCTCAGGTTCTTGGTCACCTCCCTGACTAAGGCCCTTCTCCCCTGATTGCTCAGTTTAAATGGCTGGCCAGCTCTAGGAAGAGTCCTGGTGGTTCCAGACTTCTTCCATTTATGGATGATGGAGGCCACTGTGCTCATTGGGACCTTCAAAGCAGCACAAATTTTTCTGTTCCCTTCCCCAGATTTGTGCCTCGAGGCAATCTTGTCTCAGATGTCTACAGACAATTGCTTAGACTTCATGCTTGGTTTGTGCTCTGACATGCACTGTCAACTGTGGGACCTTATAGAAACAGGTGTGTGCCTTTCCAAATCATGTCCAATCAACTGAATTTACCACAGATGGACACCAGTTAAGCTGCAGAAACATCTCAAGGATGATCAGTGGAAACGGGATACATCTGAGCTCAGTTTTTAGCTTCATGGCAAAGGCTGTGAATACTTACGTACAAGTGATTTCTTAGTTTTTTATTTTTAACTAGAGGACACTCAGAGAGCGCATACCTCTGTCAAGGCTCCATCCCTCCCTCCCTTTGTTCGTCCAAATTGCCATCCATCTGGACATTGCAAGATAGGGCCTTGGCAGCGGTATGCACTTACAGATCACCTCCAACATCAGTTCATCTATGGGCCAAGGGCCACCTCTGGTGAAAATTTCATCCAAATCCATCCAGTAGTTTTGGAGTATTCTTGCTTAAACACTGTGAGAAGATAAGAGCCTTGGTGGAGGTATGCATTCTGGGATCATCACCAAAATGTTATGGGTTTGTCTCTAGCTCAAGGGCCACATCTGGTGCAAATTTCATTCAAATCCATGTAGTAGTTTTGGCGTAATCTTGCTGCACAAATACAAACAAGGTCCTTGGTGGAGGTATGCACTCTCAGATCATCACCAAAATTTAATTGGTTCATCCTTGGCCGAAGGGCTATCTCTGGTGAAAGTTTCAATTCAATTCAATTCAATTCAACTTTATTTATATAGCGCCATTTCACAACAACAGTCATCTCATAGCACTATCAACTGTAGGGGGAACCCCCACAGTTGCAGAAAGACCCCAGCAATCAGGCGATCCCCTGTGAGCAAGCACTTAGCGACGGTGGAGAGGAAAAACTCCCTTTTAACAGGAAGAAACCTCCAGCAGAACCAGGCTCAGGGAGGGGCAGTCATCTGCTGCGACTGGCTGGGGGGTGAGGGGATAGAGAAGAAGAAAAGAACAGACATGTAGAGAGCAAACAGCACGATGGGGACTCAATCTATGGGAGAGAACAAACAAATGTTAATGACCAGCAAAAAAAATATTTCATTGAGAGTGAGAAAAGGAGTGAGGCCCAGTGCATTACTGGAGGTCCCCCGGCTGACTAAACCTATTAGCAGCATAACTAAGGGAGGGTTCAGAAACACATGATCCCTCCCTAATTGTAGGCTATATCAAAAAGGTAGGTTTTAGCCCTATTCTTAAAAACGGAGATCGAGTCTGACTCCTGAATCCAGACTGGCAGCTGATTCCACAGGAGAGGAGCTTGATAACTGAAGGCTCTGCCTCCCATTGTACTTTTGGAGATTCTAGGTATTACAAGTAATCCTGCATTTTGGGAGCGTAGTGCTCTGTTAGGATAATATGGTAGTATCAGATCTTTTAAATAAAAAGGAGCCTGATTGTTTAGAGCTTTGTAAGTAAGAAGAAGGATTTTAAACTTAATTCTAAACTCTATGGGAAGCCAGTGAAGGGAGGCCAGAACTGGAGAGATATGATCTCTCTTTCTAGTACCTGTTAAAACTCTTGCTGCAGCATTTTGGATCAGCTGAAGACTTTTTAAAGATGTTTTAGGACAGCCTGATAATAAAGAATTACAATAATCTAATCTCGAGCTAACAAAAGCGTGGATCAGTTTCTCAGCATCACTCTGAGACAAGATGCTCCTAATCTTGGCAATATTACGCAAATGATAGAAGGCAGTCTTAGAAACAAATTTAATATGTGAATTGAAGGACAAATCCTGATCAAAAATAACTCCAAGGTTCCTCACAGAGCTATTAAGAGAAAGAGTAACCGCATCCAAACTGAAAGTTTGATTTGGAAAGGAATTTCTAAGGTTTTTTGGACCAACAAGAATGACTTCAGTCTTATCTGAATTTAATAGCAGGAAATTACAAGTCATCCAAGCTTTGATTTCCTTAAGACAGGCTTCTAACTTGGCTAATTGATTACTATCATCTGGCTTCATTGACAGGTATAATTGTGTGTCATCAGCATAACAATGAAAATGTATACAGTGCTTTCTAATAATGTTGCCTAACGGAAGCATATATAAACTAAAAAGAGTAGGGCCTAGCACAGATCCCTGTGGAACTCCATGACTGAGCTTTGAGTTGAAAGAAAACTCATTATTTACATGAACAAACTGGAACCTATCAGATAAATAAGATCTAAACCACTGCAACGAAGTTCCATTAAGTCCAACATAGTGTTCTAATCTATCAAGTAGAATATTATGATCGATAGTATCAAAAGCTGCACTAAGGTCTAAAAGGACAAGTACAGAAACTAGTCCATTATCAGATGCAATAAGGAAGTCGTTAGTGACCTTCACTAAGGCTGTTTCTGTACTATGATGGATTCTAAACCCAGACTGAAACTCTTCAAGTAAACCATTTCCCTGCAGGTGGTCAAATAATTGCGTAGCAACAACTCTTTCTAAGATTTTTGAAATGAAAGGGAGATTAGAGATTGGTCTATAGTTAGCTAAAGCTCCTGGATCTAGCGTTGGCTTTTTGAGTAAGGGTTTAATTACAGCCGTTTTAAAAGCCTGCGGTACATGGCCTAAAGTTAATGAAGAATTGATTATATGAAGAATAAGGCTACCAATAAGTGGGAAGACTTCTTCAAATAACCTGGTAGGAATAGGGTCTAAAAGACAAGTTGAAGGTTTGGATGAGGAAACTATTTTGTCTAACTCACAAAGGTCGATTGGAGTAAACTCATCAAGACAGACATCAATAGAAGGAGTCGTAGTAGTTACAGTATTTAAGTTAACTGTGGGAAGAATCTGATTGATTCTATCTCTGATGGATGAAATTTTATTATTGAAAAAGTTCATAAAGTCCTGACTAGTAAGCTCTTAGGGAATGCTAGGATTGACAGAGTCCTGACTCTTTGTCAACCTGGCTACAGTACTGAAAAGAAACCTGGGATTATTCTTGTTCTCTTCTATTAATGCAGAGTAATAACTCGTTCTAGCTTTTCTAAGAGAATTTTTATAAATTAAAAGATGATTTCTCCAAGCTAAATAGATTTCATCTAAATTAGTGGAGTGCCATTTTCTTTCTAATTGACGAGTCTTCTGTTTTAAGCTACGAGTTTCTGTGTTGAACCAAGGAGTTAGAAATCTCTGATTAGACTTTTTCTTTTTTAAGGGGGCCACCAAGTCTAGAGTCTGATGCAGAGAAGCTGAAACACTATCCACCATGTTATCAATTACAGAAGGAGCAAGCTGTCTATAGCTTATTTCCGTTGTGTTGACACATGACATAGCGGAAACAATCTGCATAAATTTGGTAACGGCATCATCTGAGAGGCATCTACTGTAATAATATTTTTCTTTAGGAGCCAAATAGTCAGAAATAGTAAAATCAAAGGTTAACAGACAATGGTCTGACAGTACAGGGTTATGAGGAGACACTACAAGATTTTCTATTTCTATGCCATATGTCAGAACAAGGTCCAATGTATGGTGGAGGTAATGAGTAGAATTTCCTACTTTCTGAGAAAACCCAATCGAGTCTAATATTGAATTAAATGCCACATTAAGGGCAGTCACTATCTACATCCACATGTATATTAAAGTCCCCTACTATAATTATTATATCAGATTTCAGCACTAAATCATCTAAGAAATCAGCAAATTCGGATAAAAATTCTGAGTAGGTTGATGGGGGACGATAAACTATGGCAAATAAAACTGGGTTTAACCTAAAATTGCTAAAGTGCCCAATACTGAGGACCAGGCCCTCAAAGCAATTATAACATGTTTTTTGCTTTACATTAACTAGTAATTTGGAATGGTAAATTGTTGCTACTCCTCCTCCACGACCAGAACTTCTGGGATTTTGACAGTTTAAATAACCAGAGGGAGTTGATTCATTTATACCAACATAATCCTCTTGCCCTAACCAAGTCTCTGTAAGGGAAATTAAATCAATCTGATGATCAATTAACAGATCATGGACTAACAGAGACTTGGGAGTTAGAGACCAAATATTTAATAAACCACATTTAATTTTTAAATTATGAGGAGGAACAGAGGCCAATTCATTCAATTTAGAGGCTTTATGTTTAATTTGAGTTTTACCAATATTTTGCTTTATCACTTTGGGATGCTTATGCATTATATTTTTATTTATTTTGGAGGGAGCAGACAACGATTCTCTGATGGGGAAGACAGGGGCTAAGCTGAGGGGTGGCGGATGAAGAGGAGCTGCAGAGAGGTGTGTAAGACTGCGACTCTGCTTCCTGGTCCCAACTCTGAGTAGTCAGGGTTTTGGAAATTTGGATAAAAAAGATGCCAGATTGTTAGATAAATGAGAAGCACCATCCAAAGTGGGATGAATGCTGTCTCGTCTCATAAGACCAGGTTTTCCCCAAAAAGAGCTCCAATTGTCAATGTAGCCCACGTCATTTTTAGGACACCACACAGACAGCCAGCGGTTCAAGGATGACGAGCGGCTAAACATGTCATCATTGGTCAGATTGGGGAGGGGTCCAGAGAATACTACAGTGGCAGACATCGTTTTTGCAAAGTCACACACCGATTCTATATTAAGTTTTGTGACTTCCGACTGCCGGAGACGGATGTCATTAATGCTGGCGTGAATAACAATTGTGGAATATTTACAGTTATTTTTAGCCAGCATTTTCAATTTGACTCAATGTCGCCTGCTCTGGCCCCAGGAATGCATTGGACTATGGCCACTGGAGTCTCTAGGTTCACGTTTCTGACTACAGAGTCGCCAATGATCAGAGTTTTTTCCTCAGCGGGTGTGTCGCTGAGCGGGGAAAAATGATTAGAAACGTGAACAGGTTGGTGGTGAACTGGGGCTTTGCGACTAGGCTTCCTTCTCACCGTCACCCACCCAGTCTCCTCGCTGCTGAGGAGAGCCGGGGAACCGCTGACAGGGGGGCCTAAGCTAGCTAGCTCCGCTGCAGCTAAGGGGCGTCCGTCGAGATTAACTGGCGCAGACGGTGTTTCAATGCAGCGGAGCCGGGATTCCAAATCAGACAACCTCGCCTCGAGCGCCTCAAAAAGACAACATTTATTACATTTACCGTTATCACTAAAAGAGGCAGAGGTGTAGCTAAACATCTGACAGAGAGAGCACACCAGAGGAGGAGAGGAAAGAGAGCTAGTAGCCATAGCTAATGGCTAGCTAGTGGCTGGAGAGCAAACCACACAGGCAGACAGCAAAACAGGAAGTGACGATACGTTACCACAAGGAAGTGACGATCCAAATCCGTCCAGTACTTTTTCACTCTGTGAGAAGGAAAGAGCCTTGGCGGAGGTATGCCTTTTAAGATCACGATCAAAATCTAATCATGCGTTCAGTGTGCCATTACACACCTTTCCTGAAAATTTGAATGAAAGGCGCTATATAAATGCAATTTATTATTATTATTAACAGAGAAATGACAGCAAAAACAATATGACTGCTTCATATAACTACATATTAACAACAACAACAACAACAACAACAACAACAACAACAACAACATAATAATAATAATAATAATAATAATAATTAGACTATTATATCATATTGATGATACATTGGGGGTGGGCAATTCTACCTTAAACTAGAAAAGCACTCGGAGAGCGCAGACCTCCGCCAAGCGCCACAGTTCCCCCCCATACAGTGTTTGTGTGTACGTTTTCAGATTCCTTGACCATGAAAACATATGACTAGCAACTGGATTCAGAATGATAGGATTAGTGGTTCAGTAGTAAAAGCATTACCTCCTTGGCGGAGGTAATAAACTGAAGTGTTGGTGTTGTGTCCATCTCCTCCACTGAAAGCAGCACTCAGGGCTTCACTGACAGATGCAAATTGGGTAGACAGGTTGCCGTGGGTTTTATTTTGGGGTTGCGCTCCGCGGCAAAAGAGGATTTAGAAGCTTCCCCGGCAGACAGCTTGTTTTTGCGCAGCCCCTATGGCTGGCCGGGGAATTTCTGCCAAATAATCCAGCGCCGGACAGCTGCCCGTCTCAGCTTTTGCAGCATAGCGCAAACACAGGCACGCTGCCGGGCCCTGGCCACCACTGTTTTCCGCATGCTTTTGTGCCTAAAACTTTGAAGAACGCGGAGTTTGTGTTCGTCAGACACGACGACCAGCACCCTCCATTGCGCCTGTGCACATGTTGAAAATGGCCGTATGTCAAAATGTAAAAGAATCCTTTAAAAAAATTCCTGGATCCAGACGGTGATCAGGATCATCCCCAAAATTTAATCAGTTCTTCCTTGTACCATTTCCAACAACGCCTGAAAGTTTCCTCGAAATCCATCCAAGACTTTTTGAGTTATCTTGCTAACCAACAGACA
Organism: Pholidichthys leucotaenia; assembly: GCA_020510985.1. Lineage (NCBI taxonomy): Eukaryota > Metazoa > Chordata > Actinopteri > Cichliformes > Pholidichthyidae > Pholidichthys > Pholidichthys leucotaenia. Next base: position 267,639,554 of record CM035842.1, read on the forward strand.
GACAAACAAACAGACAGACAGACAAACAGACAAATGCTGGCAAAAACATAACCTCCTCCTGGCCTGCGGACTGGCGGAGGTAATTAACATCATGGTTTACTGAATCTTTCAGGTAGTTTTTTTTTTTTTTTTGTTCCTCCTGTCTTCATTACAGTTTACTGACAAGGTTCATAATTATTAAGCAATATTACACAACAGTGCTGTATCATACCATTTTTTTGCAGTTATCATCTACAAAGTCACATAGTATGATGCAGCAAAGTTCAGCCTCCACCTCCTCCACCATTACCTCCCATTCTCGTCTTCCGGTGCCTGCATCTTATGTCCCGCCCTTCCTTTATTCTGATTGGCTGCTTAGAAAAGTCTGACATTGACAAGCGCAGCTGTACAGTAGTCTGACAAGCTGATTTTTTTTTCAGCCCTGACATCTGTGACAAAAAGTGGCCACTGCTCAAAGCATTTCAGCACCAAGGGCACTCAGCTCTGTAAACGCTGGACTACACAGAGAATGAATAGAAAATAGTCGCTAACAGCAAGGCAAGGCAAGTTTATACAGTGGGTGCATGCGCATGCAGCGACCGGCAGCTGGTGAAAAAAGTCCGACGTCTGTGTGTCTGTTTTTACGCACTTTAATGTGTTTTAACGAAATTATCTGTGTCGTTTTTGTCCTTGAATGTTTGTGGACTATATAACGAAGAGCTCCCTGGTTCCATCAGTATGGATTTCCTCCTTATTTTTGCACTGTTGCTTCTTTCCTACCGCCTCTTTGTCTCTGAGGTAAGCGCAATCACGATCATGCCGGGAAGAATACAGTATTCCAGAGACATGTTACTGCATTTAAACACGGAAAATGCAACATTGGTGAGTGAGTCTGTGCTGCAACTGCCGGACTTTATTTTAAGAGATTTTCATGGACACAGCGATGAAAAGAGAGACAAGAGGAGGAAACGCTGAAAGCATGGAGGTGTAAGATGAAGCCTGAGGAGGCGTCAGTTTAACAGCATTCCTCTTCCTTCCATGATTATGGGGAACGTTCAATCCCTGAGAAATAAAGTGAATGAAATTCAAGGGAATGTACGATATCAGAAGGACTTCAAGAACTGCTGTGTCATGGCTTACACAGAGACGTGGCTTACGGCGCATGACCCGGATGCGGACCTGTGGATTGACGGCTTTGGAGCCCCACTCCGCTCGGATCGGCAGGAAGAGGTAACGGGGAAACGTCAGAGGGGCGGCGTATGTTTATATATTAATAAACAGTACTGCACATCTGTCACGGTCAGAGACCGCATCTGTACACCCGATGTGGAGCTTCTGTCCGTATCGCTATGCCCCTTTTATCTGCCCCGCGAGTTCCCCCAACTTTTCATAACGACTGTGTACATTCACCCGAGGGCGGATGCTGCCTCCGCCTCCAGCACCGTCTTTGATGTGGTACAGCGGTTGCAGTCTATTTCCCCAGAGGCTCCAAACTTTATTCTTGGGGATTTTAACCATGTTTCTTTAAAGAAGACACTTAAAATCTTTTATCAGTATGTCTCCTGCCCAACCAGGCGAAAAAAGACATTGGACCTGTGCTATGGATCCATTGAGAGGGCCTATAAATCACTTCCCCTTCCTCCTTTAGGATCCTCAGATCACAACTGTGTACATTTGCTGCCCACATATAAAACTGCTCTCAGAAGAGGCAAGGTAAAGACCAGAAACATAGATGTGTGAACAGAGGATTCAGTGCACTGCCTCCAGGAATGCTTTAACTGTACAGACTGGGAGGTGTTCACACTGTCCTGCGGGGATGATTTGACCTCTTTAGTGGACGTAATATGCTCATACATGACTTTCTGTAGAGACATGATCATTCCACGTAAACGTGTCAAAATATATCCCAACAACAAGCCATGGGTTACAAAATCAGTTAAATCCTGCTTACAGAGGAAAGCACTTGCCTTTAAACAGGGGTCTGTTTCTGAGCTACAGGTAGCCACAAAAGAGCTCCATCCATCCATCCATCTTCTACCGCTTTTCCGGAGGTCCGGGTCGCGGAGGCAGCAGTTCAAGCAGAGAAGCCCAGACTTCCCTCTCCCCAGCCACCTGCTCCAGCTCTTCAGAGGGGATACCAAGGCGTTCCCAGACTAGCTGGGAGACATAGTCTCTCCACCGAGTCCTGGGTCTGCCCCGGGGTCTCCTCCCAGTGGGACGTGCCTGAAACACCTCAAGTGGGAGGCGTCCAAAAGGGCGTCCAAAAGAGCTGAAGTCTGAAATTTTAAGAGCAAAACAGAACTATAAATCAGAGTTGGAAAGCAAGATGGCAACAAAGAAACTTGGTTCAGCCTGGGCCAGTATGAAAACTATTGCAGGCCTTCAGAGCACAGAGCACAGTAATTGTGTGTTTTTAGATGGTTTTAATTCAGACACAGAGCTGGCTAATGCTCTTAATTGTTTTTATGGTCATTTTGATTCCTTTGATTTTAGCACAGGAACCCAAGATTTGAAACAGAAATTCAAAGACAGTCAGCACTTTAATATTGAGGTGCAGGATGTTAAAATGGCATTCTGTGCTGTAAAAGTGAGCAAAAGTCAGCGCTCTGAAAATATATGTGGGCGCTTGGTAAAGTCCTGTGCACATGAATTGAGTCCTGTATTTCACTACATTTTCAATAAGTCCTTACAGACACAACATGTGCCTAAGATCTGGAAAGAAGCCGTGGTTGTTCCCGTTCCAAAATCCAGCTGTCCTAAAACGGTAAACGACTTTAGACCAGTTGCTTTGACGTCAATTTTTAATGAAATTTTTTGAAAAACTGGTCAGATTTGAGGTCCTAAAGTAGACTGAGCATGCATTGGATCCTCTGCAGTTTGCATATAGGCATCACAGAGGAGTGGAGGATGCCACTGTCACTCTGTTTAACATGCTTTTTAAACATCTGGATTTTAATGGGACACACGCCAGGCTTTTATTTGTGGACTTTTCTTCCACCTTTAACACAATCAAACCTCATATTTTAGTTGAAAGGCTCCTGCAACAATTTGATTTGAGCAATAATCTGGTGGGTTGGATTCTGGATTTTTTAACCAACAGGACACAGAGAGTAAGGGTCAATGGTACATTGTCTGACCAAAAGTGCTCTTCTACTGGCTCTCCTCAGGGGTGTGTGTTGTCACCACTACTCTTCATCCTGTACACAAACATGTGTCGGAGCAGACATGACAACAGACACATTATAAAGTATGCTGATGATTCAGTAATTGTCAGTCTCCTCCAGGATGGTGATAGTGGCCACAGCCCAGTAGTTAATGATTTTGTTCACTGGTGTGAGGATTCCTACCTGCAGCTGAATACGACAAAATCTAAAGATATGATTATTGACTTTAGGAGGAAAACTCCCAGGCACGAAGTCACTGTATTAAAAGGCCAGACCACTGAATGTGTACAATCCTACAAATATCTTGGGACGATTATTGATAGTAATTTAAACTTTGAAGAGAACTGTGAAAGGGTGTGCAAAAAGGGTCAGCAACAATTGCATTGTTTAAGGAATCTTGCACACTTCCAAATTGACCGAACCATAATGACAATGTTTTACCGGGCTTTTATTGAATCTGTTTTATCCTTTTCTTTAGTGTCATGGTTTGGTCAGATAAAACTGAAACAGAGGAAATCCTTGGATCAGGTAGTTAGATGGTCCAGTCGTTTGCTTGGTGAGTTACATCTGAGCCTGACATCCCTGTACACCAGACAGGTACAGAGGATTGCTACCTCCATTTTAAATGATGACTCCCACCCTTTGCACTGCAACTTTCAGCTTCTTCCCTCAAGACGGAGGTTTGCTGTCCCAAAAAGTAAAACCCAGTGCTACAAAAACAGCTTTGTTCCTGCTGCTGTCAAAGAGTTGAACAAGTTGTAACAATATATTGCACATAATTTAGTTACCTATTTATTGATTTCATTTTATATTTACTTATTTTTGTAGTTTTTTTTTTATTTGGGTTCTAAAACTTTTATTGGGTTTTAGACTTTTGAGTTTTTAACCTCTTTGACTAGTCCAGGGGTGTCCAACCATGTGCCATGGAGAGCCAAGACCCTGCAGGTTTTCTCTTCTACCCAGTCTCTTCAGCAGGTGTTTTCACTTATCAGCAATCAGTGGGAAGAAGTTCACAGAAATCTGCTGTTGAAGACACTGGTTGGAGGTAAAACCTGCAGGGTCTTGGCTCTCCATGGCACATGGTTGGACACCCCTGGACTAGTCTTTAACTTTTTAAAATGACCCTTCTCTCTTATCTCTGGTTTTTCTCTCATCTCTTTAACTTATATCCTGATTGATGGAGCCTTGAGCATTTTTATCATGTTTGTAGTCAGCTTCATGTGTGCCTGTGTTTGTGTTTATGTTGAATGTAATTGTAGTTTGTAAATACGGATGTCACCTGACAGCAAAACAAATCTACCTACGGGTACAAATAAAGTAACCTGAACCCGAACCTTTATTTGTTTTGTAGAAGCTGGGTTAATCATCTCAGACTGGATGCAGAGGGTAAAAAGAGAAGGACAATAGTTATTGAGACAAGAGAGATTATGGTGAGGTAGCAGGAAGAAGTAATGGGGGAGAAGGGTTGAATGTATTGTGATGCGAGATGTCATGCGGATGTGAGATGGGCGGGTGATATAAAAGGAGAGAACCTAGTGTATTGAGATATGCTTTTTCTGTGTATGACTGATGTGAGAGTGAATAAAATCGTCTGCTGCTTAAATCTGCCTCCGTTATTTGCACTCTCCACACTGGTGACCCCTTGACGAATTATGGAACACGAGGCAAGAACCTCGGAGTCTGCCCGGACGGGAAGCCCCATCAACGCGGCAAGCATCCCAGAGACGGCCCAGACGGGAACCCCCAGCAATGCGTGCTCTGTTTCGGTCAAACTACCGGACTTTTGGCTGCACGACCCGCGGTCTTGGTTCCACCACAACGAGGCTCAGTTTGCCCTCCGGGGAATAACGGCAGATGACACCAGATATTACTATGTGGTCGCAGCGCTGGATGCTCGCACGTCTCAGCAAGTATCGAACCTGCTCCAACAGCCTCCAGCCCACAACAAATACGGGGCTCTCAAGGCCGCGCTGACCCGGCTCTACACGCTCTCGAGAGAGAGCTCTCTGCTCTCTCGAGTGAGAGAGCAGAGATGCTCCTGAGGCGCTCCGAGTTAGGAGATGGGTCGGTGGTCAAACTGATGAGAAGATGTTGGCGTTGATGGGCACGGACGATGGGCATTTTCTGTTTGCCCACCTTTTCCTCCGGAACCTCCCAACAGAGGCAAGAGCGGTTCTTGCCAATTTGCCGTTGCTGGCCGCACGTGACTACCGAGCGCTAGCCCAGAAGGCAGATCGGATCATCCTCACCACCAGAGCCCTCACAGTGAATGCGGCGGCGTCGGAACCCAGCGAGACGACCAGCGGAGGCGAGGAGCCGGCGACGGTAGCGGGGGCCAGGAAGCGCCAGAAAGACACGCTCTGCTTCTCCCACCACTGCTTTGGAAAGAACGCACGCAGATGTGTGCCACCATGCCAATTCAAGCATTCGGGAAACGCCAAGGCCGGCAGTCAGTAGCAGCTGCGACCGCCGGTGAAGAGAACAAGCTGCTCTACGTGACGGACTCACGCTCGGGGAGACGGTTCCTCGTAGACACCGGATCCCAAAAGAGCCTCATCCTGCCGTCCTACGCCAACCGGCTAGCGGGGACTAGTGGCCCCCAGCTGGTAGCTGTAAACAGCTCGGACATTAAGACTTTTGGTGAGAGAACACTGACTTTATCCCTACACAGCCGTATGTACGAGTGGACTTTTGTCATAGCGGCATTGAGTTTCCCAATCCTGGGAGCTGATTTTCTGTGCACACACGGGTTGCTAGTCGATGTTGCTAACAAGCGCCTGGTTAATGCAATGTCTTTTGATTCTCTCTCCTGTACAGCTCGAGGGGCCAGGCCAGTAACACAAGCCAACGTCACAGCTCCAGGCGGTAAGTTCCACACACTGCTCACTCAGTTCCCAGCACTCACGGTCCCAACGTTTTCGGCGGCCAGCACTAAACACGGGGTGGAGCACTTTATCACCACCACTGGGCCGCCTGTTTTCGCACAACCTCGGCGCCTGGACGCAGCTAAACTGGCCATAGCGCGCGAGGAGTTTGCCAACTTGGAAAGGTTGGGCATCATCAGGCGCTTAAACAGCCCATGGGCATCCCCGCTACACATGGTCCCTAAGGCCGAGGGATCGTGGCGACCGTGCAGAGATTTTCGCAGATTGAATAACGCCACAGCGCACGACTACTACCCAATTCCCCATATTCAGGATTTTTCTGTTCACCTCTCCGGGGCATGCATTTTTTCTAAAATAGACCTGGTCCGTGGTTACCATCAGGTCCCGGTGCACGCGGAGGACATACCCAAAACAGCGGTAATAACTCCGTTTGGCTTGTTTGAGTTTTTACGCATGCCCTTCGGATTAAAAGGCGCGGCACAGACGTTCCAACGCATGATGGATGCGGTGTTGCACGATCTGCTGTTTGTGTTTGTCTACCTGGATGATAATCTGGTGGCCAGTGCGTCCGAGGACGAACACGTAACCCACCTCAAGACGGTTTTCCGGAGGTTGGAGGAGCACGGGTTAATAATCAACCAGGAGAAATGCTAGTTCTGCGTGACGGGGATTGACTTTTTGGGGCACCGCGTCTCACCGGAGGGAGCGATACCCTTGCCCGACAAGATGCGCGCCGTGGTGAATCTTCCTCGGCCTCAGACGGTCAGGGCACTGCAAGAGTTTTTGGGGATGGTTAACTTTTATAACCGGTTCCTCCCCCGCGTAGCTCAGCTCATTCAGTCATTGTACACCGCGCTCAAGAAACAGAAACCGGCGGACAGAGTCGAATGGACTCCGGAGCGGGAGCAGGCGTTCTCGGAGGTTAAAACAGCCCTGGCAAATGCCTCACTGTTGGTGCACCCGGACCCGGCGGCCCGGATAGCGCTCACTACCGATGCCTCGGACGTGGCCATAGGGGCCCTTGTGGAGCAACGCGTCGCCGGTTCTTGGCAGCCATTCGCTTTTTTCAGCAGGGCTTTGCGCGACAGTGAGTGTAAATACAACGCGTTCGACAGAGAGTTGCTGGATCTTCACCTGGCCATACGCCACTTCCAGTTCTGGCTGGAAGGGCACAGCTTCACCGCGTTCGTGGACCACAAGCCGCTAACATTCGCGATGGCCAAGGTTTCGGAACCATGGTCGGGCCAGCAGCAGAGACAGCTGGCCGCGATCTTGGAGTTTACGATCGATATTCAGCATGTGTCGGGTAAACTGAACGTGGTGGCGGACTGCCTCTCGCATGCAGTAGTGGCCCCGGTCTGCGTGGGGATAGATTATACAGCCATGGCCGCAGAGCAGATTGGCAATGCGGACGTGTGTGCGCTCCAGTCTGGACCAACAGGGTTAAGGCTGGAAAGCAGAGTGCTGCAAGACGGCAGCTCCCCCCCCCCCAATCTGCGACGTCTCCACGGGGCGCCCGCGCCTGGTGGTCCCAGTTGCTTGGCACCGCCGAGTGTTTGAGTCAGTTCATGCTGTGGTGCACCCAGGAGTGCACGCGTCAGTCAAAATGGCGGGAGCGAAGTTCGTATGGCCAGGCCTGCACAAACAAGTGAAAGAGTGGGCTGCAGCCTGCATAGCGTGCCAACGAGCCAAAGTACACAGACACATGAAAGCACCTTTGGAGCCGTTTCGTATACCGGCTAGAAGTTCGACCATGTTCACGTGGACCTCGTGGGCCCCCTCCTGCCATCGCAGGGGTGCACGCACCCTCTGACAGTGGTGGACCGCACAACACGCTGGCCAGAAGCAGTCCCGCTGGTGGCAACCACGTCCGCGGACGTGGCGCGCGCTTTTTTGACGACATGGGTGGCACGTTTTGGCATCCCGTCGGACATCACGTCTGACAGGGGCCCACAGTTTGTTTCTGGCCTCTGGTCCGCGATGGCCCGTAGCCTGGGTGTTGAAATTCATCGCACAACCGCGTACAACCCACAGGCCAATGGGTTATGTGAGCGTTTTCATAGGTCACTGAAAGCAGTGCTCAGGGCTTCGCTTACGGATGCAAATTGGGTAGACCGGTTGCCGTGGGTTTTATTCGGGTTCCGTTCTACACCAAAAGAGGATTTGGAGGCTTCCCCGGCAGAGCTTGTTTTTTCTCAGCCACTGCGGCTCCCTGGGGAATTTTTACCAGATAATCCCGCGCCAGACAACTGTCCGTCTCAGCGTTAACAGCATAGCGCAGATACAGGCATGCTACCGGGCCCGGCCCACCACTGTTTTCCACGTGCTTTTGTGCCAAAAACTTTGAAGAACGTGGCATTCGTGTTTGTCAGGCACGATGCTCACCGCCCCCCAGTGCGCCCACCCTACGATGGCCTGTTCAGAGTGCTGGAAACAGGAGACAAACATTTTTTGTTAGACTTTTTGTTAGACTTTCAGTCTCCTGCCGTATCTGCTGTAGCTGGGATTCAACGTCTCCACGGCGCTGTCACGCTGGGGGTTTGCCGTCTGGGGGTGGAAACCTTTTGTCAGTCCCTGCGGGTGTTCTGGGGAAACATTACTCTGTGAAGCCCCCAGTGGGGGTCTACCTCACCGCGGGGCCCTCGCCAACAGCACTTGCTCATCCGCCACCACAAAAGCGGGTTTGAGTCTGTTTATGCCAACTTTTCTTTCCTACCCCCCAAATCTAGCAAAAACTGCTTGTCCCCTGTTTCCAGCACTCTGAACGGTCCGTCATAAGGTGGTCACAACAGGGGTCTATGCACATCGTGTCTGACAAAAACAAACTCTGCGTTCTTCAACGCTTTAGGCACAAAAACGCGTGGAAAACTGTGGTGCATGGGGCCAGGCAGCGTGCTTGATTCTATGTTACTCCGCAACAGCTGAGACGGGGAGGTGTCTGGCGCCGGGTTATCTGGGAGAAACTCCCCAGGCAGCTGAAGTGGTTGCACAAACACGAGCTCCGCTGGGGAGGCTTCTAGGCTTCTAGGCTTCTAGGCTTCTAGGCTTCTTCTCTTTAGGCGCAGAACGCAACCCCAATAAAATCCACGGTAACTTGTCTACCCAATTTGCATCCGTCAGTGACGCTCTGAGAGCCGCTTTCAATGACCTATGAAAACGTTCGCATAACCCGTTAGCCTGCAGATTGTACACGGTTGTGCGGTGAATTGTGACACCCAGGCTGCGGGCCATAGTCGACCAAAGTTCGGACACAAATTGAGGGCCTCTGTCGGACGTAATGTCCGACGGAACTCCGAAATGCGCCACCCAAGCTGTTAAAAACGAGCGCGCTACCTCCTCGGCCGTGGTTGATGCCAGCGGAACCACTTCAGGCCAGCGCGTGGTGCGGTCCACCATTGTCAGAAGGTGTGAGCACCCGTGCGACGGCGGGAGGGGTCCCACAAGGTCCACATGAACGTGATCGAACCTCTTGGCCGGAATGTGAAACGGCTAGAAAGGAGCCCTCGTGTGCCTGTGTACTTTGGCTCGTTGACACGCCATGCAGGCTGCTGCCCACTCCTTAACTTGTTTGCGAAGACTCGGCCACACAAATTTCTCCCCTACCATTTTGACCGACGCGCGCACTCCCGGGTGCGCCAAAGAATGAATCGAGTCAAAAACGCGGCGGCGCCACGCGGCCGGTACTACTGGACGCAGCCGTCCAGTGGAGACATCGCAGATTAGGGGGGGCATACCGTCTTGCAGCACCCTGCTCTCCAGCCTTAACCCTGTTGGTCCAGACTGGAGCGCGCGCACATCTGCGTCACTAACCTGTTCCGCAGCCATGGCTGCGTAATCTATTCCTACGCTGACTGGGGCCGCCACGGCGCGCGAGAGGCAATCTGCCACTACATTCAGTTTGCCCGCCACATGCTGAATATCAGTGGTAAACTGAGATCGCGGCCAGCTGTCTCTGCTGCCGGCCTGACCACGGTTCGGAAACCTTGGCCATCGCGAATGTTAGCGGCTTGTGGTCAGCGAACGCGGTGAAACAGCATCCTTCCAGCCAGAACTGAAAGTGGCGGATGGCCAAATGGAGAGCCAGCAGCTCCCTGTCGAACGCGTTGTATTTACGTTCACTATCGCGCAAGGTCCTGCTGAAAAAGGCGAGGGGCTGCCAAACTCCGGCTATATGCTGCTCCACGACCGCCCCTATGGCCACATCTGACGCGTCAGTACTGAGCGCTATGCGGGCCATTGGGTCTGGGTGCGTCAACAATGCAGCCTTTGCCAAGGCTGCTTTCACCTCCGAGAATGCTTGGTCCCGCTCCAGGGACCACTCGACCTTATCCGCGGGTTTCTTTTTTTTGAGCGTGGCATACAGCGACTGCATGAGTTGCGCCGCGCGGGGGAGAAAACCGTTATAAAAATTCACCATTCCCAAAAACTCCTGTAATGCCCTGACCGTCTGCGGCCGGGGGAAATCTACCACCGCGCGCACTTTGTCAGGAAGCGGAACCGCTCCTTTGGGGGAGAAGCGGTGTCCTAAAAAAATCGATCTGCGCCACCCTGAACTGACACTTCGCTGGGTTGATTATTAACCCGTGATCTCCCAACCTTTGGAAAACTGTAGCCAGATGTTTTTCGTGTTCGTCTTCGGATGCGCTGGCTACCAAAATATCGTCCAAGTAGACGAACACGAAAGGGAGGTCATTTTGCAAAAATGGGCAGTCCGGTAGTGGTAATAAAATGTTCCACCCCGTGTTTAGCGATTGTTGCCGAAAATGTGGGGACCGTGAGTGCTGGGAACTGAGTGAGCAGTGTGTGGAACATACCGCTTGCAGCTGTGACGTTGGCTTGTGCTGTTGGAGGGGCCACTCGTGCTGTACAGGGAATAGAATCAAAAGAAAATGCATTAACCAGGCGCCTGTTAGCGAGATCAACCAAAAAACCATGTGAGCACAAAAAATCAGCCCCCAACATATTGAAATTCACTGCTGCTATAACAAAAGTCCACTCAAATGTATGGCCGTGTAGAGACAGAAGCAGAGTCTTCTCACCAAAGGTCTTAATCTCCAAGCCGTTCGCTGCTGCCACCCCGGGACCTCTGGAACCTGCCAGCCTGTCCGCGTAGGAAGGTGTGATGAAACTCAACTGGGAGCCTGTGTCCACGAGGAAATGCCTCCCTGAGCATGCGTCCAACAAGTAGAGCAGCTTGTTCTCCTCCCCGAGGGCTGCGGCTGCTACCGACCCCCGGTCTTGGCGTTTCCCGAATGCTTGAACTGGCACGTTGGTACACATTTGCGTGCCCTCTCTGCGAAGCGGTGATGGTAGAAACAAAAGACGTCTCCTCCGCGTTCCCTGCCTCCTGCCGCCGCCGTTGTCGGTGGGTCTGCTACTGCTGCCCCTGGCCCCCTGCCATCTGTGGTCGTTGCGCCGAGGTCCGCTGCTGCGGCCGTGGCCGTGCGCTGTCTGCTGACGTTGACAATTCGCTGAGCCTCCCGGGCCAGCGCGCGGTAGTCCTGCTGGGCCAACAACGGCGAACTGGTCAGGGTCGCTCTCATCTCTGACAGTAGGGTCCTGAGGAAGAGGTGGGTGAAGATGAAGTGGTCGTCATCTGAGCCTTTCAACCTCAACATCTTCTCCATCAGACTAACGGGCGAGTCATCTCCCAACTCGGTCAGCGCCAGGAGTCTCTCTGCTCACTCCTCGACGGAGGGGGTGAAGTGCTGGATGAGTGCAGCCTTCAATGCGCCGTATTTGTCGCTGTCTGGCGGCTGCTCGATAAGGCTCTCCACATGCTGAGCCATGTGGTTGTCCAGTCTTGCGACCACATGGTAAAATTTTGTGTCGTCTACCGATATTCCCCGGAGGTTGAATTGTGCCTCAACCGCGTGGAACCAGGAGCGCAGATTGTTCTGCCAAAAGTCCGGTAGCTGGACCGTAGCGGCAGCCGCTTGGTTGGGGGCTCCTGTCAAGGCTGGCCCCGGGGAATTCTCCTGTTGCTGCATGCTACGTCTTGGGCCACCAGTGTGGGAATGTGAGAATGATGAGACAGATTTCTCTCAAAGCATCTTTAATCACATTCACCAACATCTCAACGAAGAAAGAGAGCATTACAGGGAACTCTCGTCCTTAAATACCAGGACTCTCACAGTTCACAAGTCACATGCATAACAGACCACATTGCATTATAATTGCCAGTAACAATGCATCTCCTCTCTCTGATATCACCCCCACAGTCTACAATGCATCTCCTCTTTAATCCTTTAATAACACCCCCACAGTCTCGAGCCCTGCATACCAAAGCTCACATCCTTGCAGCTTCCTGTTATCTCCAAGGAAGCTCTGTCTTTGTTCTGATCTAAAATGTGAGGCCTTACATCAGTCACAAAGTAGGTCACATATGTGTGGCCCCCACAAGCCTATACAGTACCTAAATATGTATTGCATATTGTTGTAAACTCCTCCTGTAATAACTTTTAACACTTTATTTTAATTATTTTACCCATGGAAGACCCGACAGGATGGGGAAGAGGGAAAGGAAGTGTGTGGAGGGGGAAAGAAAAGGGAGAGGAACAGACAAAAAAAAACAAAAAAACAAACCAACATCTAAAACAAACAAAAGACAAACTGCTTCTTCCACCGAAGATGTCTCAACACGAGTCTGACTTCCGCACCTGTTAAAGGAGAGACACTTGTGCGTGTACGTCTGCCTGCATATATATGACAGCGCTTGCAAAATTAGTGTGTGCATGTGAGTGGTTTGTCAGGAAACATACAAAGCAGGGGGCTGGTCACAGCAGCAGCAGGAAATAAGATTGGGAGAGAGGCGGTCTAAAAGCAAGCCCCCCCAAGAAGCCAGCTTGCAACCTGGTTTATGAGGCCACCCGCTGCCCCCAAATCCCAACCCAGGGCGAGGGCTGCCAGTGCCAGAACCAACACACACCCGCCGCCAATAACACCAGGGGCATTGTGACAAAGCACCCCACCTCACGACACAGCAGCAGGGCAGCCGGGACAAGCAGGCCCCAAAATGCCAACCCCCATGCCACTAGATGGACTGCCCCACCCCCGCCACCCAGCAAAGTTCTCCTACCCATACACACATCCTCCACCCCCAGACATCCACCCACAGGTAACCGCACCCATACACACACGTACCCCCATCCACCATCACACATACCCACCTACACCCACACACAGCCCCACCTGCCCACTCACAACACACACACCCACTTCCGCACCCGCTCATACACAAGCCCCCACTCACACCCACTCTCACACACATATACACACACACACACACACATACACACCCACACCCACAGACCCCAGTGGACGGGGGGGGGGGGGAGACCCAGGACGCAGGCACCTGCCCCAGGGTGTCGCCAGGGCCCCAGGGAGAACATGACCCCACCACGCAAGGACGCACCGGGGCCAACCCGCACCACCGGCGCACACCCGACCCCGGTCCGGGGGGGAAGCCCCCCAGCACCAGGGGCCCAGGGCCAGCTCCAGACCCCCCTGGGAGGCAAGGCAAGCCAGCCGGGGGCCACGCCCCCCCCCCCATCCCGACCAATTCCCCCCAGGCCAGACACACGGCCACCCAGGAACAGGCCCCCAGACACCCACGGTCGGGGTGCAGCCAGCCGCCAGAGGCACCAAGGAGAGCGAGCCACCACCCGCCACTCCTCAGGTTATAGAATTAATAAGCGGGGACCAGAGAGAAATGAATTCTGCCAATTGATTACTTGAGGAGGCTGACAATCTCTCAAAGCTAATGTAATCTAATAGTAGGTTATATAATAAGTCATGCACAATTTTTTTTCTTGATTTCCAGTTCATGAGGATAGTTTTCTTTGCGATGCATTAGGCAATGAGAACCATGTGTGACATCCTTGCATCTATATTTATTTCACTTAAATCACCTAATATGCAAAGTGTGGGTGAGGATGGGACACTATACCCAAGCCATGCCGACAAGTCCTCACATGTCTTCTGCCAGAACTTTTAAACCGATGCACAGGACCACATAGCATGCATATAGCAATCCGGGACGTTGCTGGTGCAGTGAGAGCAGATATTTGTGTGACTCAGGCCCATTTTGAACATCCTTTGTCCTGTGTAATGAATTCTATGTCGAACTTTAAACTGTATAAGTTGTAAGTTAGAGTTTTTAGTTATCTTAAAGTGTTTAAACATATTTGTGTCCCGAAACTTTCCTCCTTATTGATCGATAGGTCTGTCTCCCATTTTAATACTGGAAGAGATACGGACTCATCCAGTTTTGATATCATGCCATGCATTTTTGATATCAATTTAGGGGAATGAAGATTTAGAAACTCTGCCACCTTAACTGGTACCTCTAAAGCTGTCTGATTAAGATTAAACCTTGCTTTTATTATGGATTTAAGCTGTTGGTATTCAAAATACTTTTTATCACTGATGTCGTACTGTGACACTCATTCCTGAAATTGGATAAAATTTCCATATTGAATAAGATGTTCTAAGTTATTTATTCCCTTCTCTTACCATAGTAAAAAATTTAATGTCCTCTTTTGTTGCAGGATATCAGGATTATTCCAAATGGGCCTGAATTTACAGGGGACAAGTGAAGATCCAGTTATCTTTAAAAATTTCCACCAAGCCATCAGAGAGGAGCTGATATTAATGCTTTTAAAATAGTCATGGCGTTTAATAGAGGGACTTATAAAAGGTAAGTCAAAGATATTTGGCGACCCAAAGAGAGACTGTTCAGCATCTAACCATGGGTTTCCTAGTGGGGTTGATTTTGTCCATTTTGAAACAAACTGCAGTCTATTGGCTAAAAAGTAATTAAAAAAAAAATTGGTAGATCTAAGCCTCCGCACTCTTTCGCTTTTTGAAGAGTTTTTAAAACTAATCCGTGATGGTTTATCCTTCCATAAAAATTTACTTGTATTTGAGTCTAGAGACTTAAACCAGGCCATTGATGGTTGGGTAGGAATCACTGAGAACAAATAGTTGATTTTAGGAAGGACCATCATTTTAATGGTTGCGACTCTTCCCATTAGTGATAAAGGTAGTGTCCTCCAGCGTGTAAGGTCGTCTGTATTGTTTTTAAAAGGGGAATATGATTTAGTCGCAATAATTCTGGGAGCCTGGGGGAAATATCTATTCCTAAATATTTATTATTACCTGATTGTATTGGAATAGTAGATGTATTTGAGAAATTACAATTTGTAGGTAGAACTATTGATTTACCCCAGTTAATAGAGTATTCTGATAATGATGAGAATTTATCAATGAGCGCCACCATCTGAAGAAGAGATCTTTGTGAGTTTTCAAGGAAAATTAATACATCATCAGCATAAAGACTGATCTTGTGTTCTTTTTCTCCAGTTTGGATACCTCTGATATCAACATTTTGTTGTATGGCTGCTTCTAATGGTTCAATAAAGATGGTAAAAAGTGAGGTAGAGAGTGGACACCACTGCCTAGTACCTCTCTGGAGATTAAACTTCGGGAAGTCTGATCATTTGTTTGGACAGGCACAGCTTGACAGCTATATAGTGTTTTAAATCAGTTTATGTGTCATGACCCGAGCACTAGGTCTTGGTGCTCGGGTTATTCTTGTCAGGGTTTGATAGCGGCATTATTATTCTAGCTCTCCGAGCTCTTATTGTGATAGTGCTCGGGGAGGCTTCCGCTCAGCTGTCAAACCCTGAACAGCTGTGCTGCATTTGTGGTCGTTAGTGCTAGGACTATTTCTACCCTCGCTGGCGATCACATCTTTACAGCAGTGTCTGTTAACTCTCCGTCACGCTAAGGATGCTTAGGATTTATTCCTACCATGTCTGCTTGGGTTGACCGTCGTGCCCCTGGACTAGTAAGTGTGCTGTATAGCCTTACCCCTCCCGGTGTGTATCGATCTTTGTGTGTCTCTGCCTTAGCAGCCGGTGTTATTATTATCACCAACCTCGTCTGTCTGTACTTGACCGTCTCCTCCTCTGGACCTGTAGAGCTGTTTAGCCTATGCCTCCTGTTGTGAGTAGACTCAAGTGTCATTGTCTCAGCAGCTTGTGTTGTCACTATTCTCACCGTTAATAAAACTCTCACTAAACTCTCTGGTGACGGTGTGGCGTCTTATGGTGGCTCGCGAGAGCCACCCGTGACAGTACACTGCTGCCAAAATGGCATTTATGGTGACGCCAACCCGAGACACAATTCACCAGGGAGTTTTGAGTTTTTTGGACAGTTGCTGTTTCCGTCTGGGTACTGAGTGTGTGGGAAGAATGCCGTCGCGGAGGGACCGCGCTGGGAGCCCAAGCCACGAGCTGACAGGCTTTCTGGAAGTCGTGGATGAGATGCTCATCTCCGCTTCACTGCTGGACTACCATCATAGAATACACTGGTACCTAGACGCTGCTGAAGACATCCTTCGTCATCTCCCTTCCCGCTGGGCCGACCACCCGGAAGTCGACGCGAGGAGGGAAGATATCGCCACACAATGCGAGATTTTCCTGATGCTGGAGGAGGAACGCAGCGTGAAGCAGGAGAAGAGGCACTCCTGCTCTTGGCCTACGGATCCTGATCCCGTCCTCGATCCAGTCCTGGAGTTCGCACCATCTGGGGGCCGGCGGAGGCGTCGGTGTCGCGGTCGAGCACGTCTTCAGCAAGGTCCTGCTCCAGATCCAGTTCTCAATCAGCCAGCTGCTGAGAGTGAGCTGAGTCCTGTGCCGGTGAGCTCCGTCCATGGGTCCTGGGTTACCATCCAGCGAGCGAGGGAAGGAGCAACGTCCTCTACAGCTGGCACCATCTTCCCTGCAGGAGACAGGCAAGTTCAATTTTACTTACCTATCCATCATAGTGATCTGTCTTGTCTGACTCCTGGGGGTGAAGCTCGGGGTTCGCAGCTCCCCGAGTTTCCTTCTCCAGCTGTAGCCAGTAATACTGAACCTGCTGCCTCTGTGTTTCCTCCTGCGGAGTGGTCCTCGGCGTCAGTCCCACGCCGTTGAACGAGGGGGAGGCCTGCGGCTCTGGGAGATATCCCGGCCCTGCAGCCTAGTGTTGGACAGAGGAGGAGAACGGACTGCAGTGAGGAGCCAGAGCCGACGAGTGAGCGTCCCCAGGGTTCCTCAGAGATGCAGCCCGAGTCAGCAGGTCGAGGGTCCTCTGCCTCCACGCCATACGGGTTATTGGCGTGGACGCCAGCGCGAGAGGATCCAGCTGCAGAGACCATCAAGCCGGCTGTGGAACCCAACGCAGCCGAGTGGGAGCCCGACGACGAGCGTCTGTCTGAACCTGGATCGACGAAGTCCTGGACGGCTCCAGAGCCCGAGTGCAGGCAAGTGCTCTTCCTTGTTTTCCTTTATGGTGTGTTAGAGCATTTTTGCCTGCCTCATGGGGAGGCGAGCGAGGGGCAGCCGTCTGCTGCACCCGAGCTCGTCTCGCTGGGCTCTGGCACTGCCGGTGGAACTGATCCCGATCCTCTCTTGTTCTCTGAGCCTCTCCACAGCATTACTAGTCTGGAATCTGTCAAGGTCATGGGACTGGAGGTTCCAGGTTCGGGGATGGAGGTCGTCGCCGAGGTGACCCAGTCGGGGTCCGACGCGTGGGCCGAGGTGACCCAGTCAGGGTCCGACTCAGGTGTGGCTGCGACCCAATCGGGGTCCGACGAGGTCCAGTGGGGGTCCAGCTCAGGTGTGGCTGTGACCCAATCGGGGTCCGACGTGGGTGCAGCGGTGACCCAATCGGGGTCCGACATGGGTGCAGCGGTGACCCAATCGGGGTCCGACGAGGTCCAGTCGGGGTCCGACTCAGGTGTGGCTGTGACCCAGTCGGGGTCCGACGTGGGTGCAGCGGTGACCCAATCGGGGTCCGATGAGGTCCAGTGGGGGTCCAGCGTAGGTGCGGCTGCGACCCAATCAGGATTCGAGGAGGTTCAATTTTTTGATTGTTCCCCTCTCAGGAGCCACTAGCTGGGGGCCGTTGGGAGGTTTTTGTCTGGCAGACTTGCGCTCTCATGTATTGTCGTCATTAGGCGGGCTGCATGCTATCCCTCCACGGTCCTGGTGGTTGTGGGATGCGGGTCGGCCACCCGAGGAACTGCTTTGTGCGTTCAGCGTCTTGGGTTGGTCGCCTGATAAACTGTGGTTGCTACTGGGTGACCTGGTTCGGCCACCAGGGGACTTGTTTCTGGGGGCGTGGGACTGGGGCAGGCCGCCTGACCATGTACTGTTTTTGTGGGACTATCCATGGGCCATCGGAGGCAGGGAGGTCGCCGGAGCTTTGCCTGGGGGGCGTTGGATCTCCGCCGATCATCTTTTTGCTTTGGCCCATACGGTGTCTAGTCTTGTCAAGTTATGTAAAGCAATTTTAGATTGCCTCATGTGTTTTGAAAGCCATAGTCAAGTTATGTTAAGCAATTTAGATTGCCTCATGAGTTTTTGAAATCCATAGTCTGGTTATGTTAAGCAATTTTAGATTGTCTCATGAGTTTTTGTAATCCATAGTCTGGGTCTTGTTTTTTTTTTTGTTTGGTTTCCCCCTCTTCCTTTGAGGGGCTATGGCCATGTTTTGCTTTTTGTTTTGTTCCCCTCTTCTTCTTGAGGGGCCATAGTATGGTGTTCTCGTTCAGTTTCCAGGTGTTTACATGTATTTCTGGTTTTGTGTGTGTTTGTTTTTTCCTTAGTCACGGTGTGTTAGCACGTATTTCTTGTGGGGGGGTTTTTTCCCCATAGTTACCATGTGTGTATTTATTTCTTGTTTTTCTTTCATAGTTATCATGTGTTAGTATGCATTTCTTGCTCATAGTCTTCATGTGTTTGTATTTACGTTTTGTTTTGTTTCCATAGTTACCGTCATGTAATTTTTTCCTTTCTTTTGCCATGGTTATGTGTTTGCATTTATTTCTTGTTTTGTTCCTATAGTTATGGTGTGTTGAGGGTTTATATTTTTTGGGCCAGATTATGTACACTGGGGTTAGACGGGTTGTCTGTGGCCTCGGTGGGAAAATTTTCAGGGTCAAGTGTTTTTTGCTTTGTATGATTGTGTTCCCCTTGTTTTGTAGTGAGGTCTTTTTTTTTTTTTTTTCCTTCTTTCGTCATTGTTCTGGGGGGAAATAGGATGGATATGTCAAGTGATGTATTCATTTCTTTTCCTGTTTAGGGTGTTAGGTTTTGTTTGGCTCCCTCCTTGCCTGTTCCTCAATCCACTCGCCCTGTGGTTGAGGGGGGGGCGGGGGGGAGCAGGTGTTATTAGACGTTCAGAGCCCGTCAAGTGAGGGGGGGCTACTGTCATGACCCGAGCACTAGGTCTTGGTGCTCGGGTTATTCTTGTCAGGGTTTGATAGCGGTATTATTATTCTAGCTCTCCGAGCTCTTATTGTGATAGTGCTCGGGGAGGCTTCCACTCAGCTGTCAAACCCTGAACAGCTGTGCTGCATTTGTGGTCGTTAGTGCTAGGACTATTTCTACCCTCGCTGGCGATCACATCTTTGCAGCAGTGTCTGTTAACTCTCCGTTACGCTACGGATGCTTAGGATTTATTCCTACCACGTCTGCTTGGGTTGACCGTCGTGCCCCTGGACTAGTAAGTGTGCTGTATAGCCTTACCCCTCCCGGTGTGTATCGATCTTTGTGTGTCTCTGCCTTAGCAGCCGGTGTTATTATTATCACCAACCTCGTCTGTCTGTACTTGACCGTCTCCTCCTCTGGACCTGTAGAGCTGTTTAGCCTATGCCTCCTGTTGTGAGTAGACTCAAGTGTCATTGTCTCAGCAGCTTGTGTTGTCACTATTCTCACCATTAATAAAACTCTCACTAAACTCTCTGGTGACTGTGTGGCGTCTTATGGTGGCTCGCGAGAGCCACCCGTGACATTATGAAAGATGAACCAAACCCAAACTTGTTTAACACCATAAAAAGAAATTTCCAGTTAACACGGTCAAAGGCTTTCTCTGCATCCAGGGACAAGATTGTAGTTTCTAAGTTAGTAATCTTGCAGTAGTCTATTAAATTAAATAGCCTGCATGTATTATTAGCCGAGTGCCTAACCTTGATGAAACCTGTTTGATCTGGGTGTATAATAAACGGAATTATCCTTTTCAGTCTTTTGGCGAGAGCTTTGCAAATTATTTTAAGATCGACATTCATAAGTGAGATGGGACGGTAACTGGATGGAAGCGTAGGTTCTTTTACAGGTTTAAAGAGCAGGATAATACTAGCCAAATTCATATTTGCAGAGATTACATTATCTTCTTTAATTTGGTTCACCATTTTAAAGAAAGTAGGTGCCATCACAGGCCAAAATTCTTTATAGAATTCTACTGGAAAACCATCTGGTCCCGGAGCTTTGTTATTTGGGATGTGCTTAAGTGCCTCCTGGAGTTCAGACACATGAAGAGGTGCATTCAGAGCTGCAATCTGAGGTAAGTTAGTATCGTCCAAAAATGTATTTATCTCTGAGTCAAATAGGTTAATTTGAAATGAGTAGAGGTTTTCATAAAACTTTCTAAAGAAGGTATTTATTTCTTCAGGCTCATGGGTAATATTTCTAGTCATATCCTTAATAGAGTGGATAGTTGTTTTTAATTTATTCAATCTAAGCTGGATCACAAGATATCGCCCCGATTTATTACTGTATTCAAACTTCTCAAGACGCAGTCTTTGTATTAAAAACTGTGCTCTTTTGTTTGCGTTTTCTTTTAATTCCAGCTTTATTTTTTTCAGATTGTTAAGTGTCTGTTCCTGTGAGGAAACGGCACAGGTCATCTCCAGTGATTTGATTTTCTGTTCTAACTCCAGTACCAGTGCTTTTTCTTTTTTATTCTTATATGAACAGTAAGAGATTATTTTACCATTATTTTACTTCCTTTACTGCTTCCCAACGAACACACGGGGATATTCCTGGCACATCATTATATTCCAGATACAATTCCCACTCTCTATTAAAGTAATTAATAGTCTTTGTCTTTTAGTAGTGATATATTAAATTTCCAGCTCCTAGTTTCCCTTGTAGCTTTCCTATTTACCACTGTAAGAGATACTGGATGGTGATTGCTAATAGCTTGATTTGAACATATTTCAGTGTCTGTGACGTCCCTCACAATAGAGTTACTGTCTAAAAAGAAATCTAGACTTGAATGTGAACTATAAATTGATGAAAAAAAAAGTGTAGTCCTGAAGAGTTGGGTGAAGAGAACGCCACTCATCGCAAAAACCAAAATCATTCATGTATTGTTGGAGAGTGTCAGTAGCCTGCCATTTTCGGTAATTCCCCAATGCACTGAGCCTGTCGGTTGCAGGGTTTAATACCAGGTTGAAGTCTCCTCCTATTATGAATGTAGTGTCCAAGTGCTCAGAAAGAGAAGTCAAAAAATAATTATAAACTTATAAATTATAAGTTAATAAAAAAGTTAAAAAAGTTAATAAAAATAGAATGCATAAACATCCCAAAGTGATTAATCAAAATGTTGGTAAAATTCAAATCAAACCTCAAGTCTCTAAATTTAACAATTTGGCCCCTGTTCCCCTCCAAAATTTAAAAATTAAATGTGGTCTAATAAACATTAGGTCTCTAACTCCCAAGTCTCTTCTAGTCCATGATCTATTAATCGATCATCAGATCGATTTATTATCCCTCACAGAGACTTGGCTTGGGCAAGATGATTATGTTGGTTTGAATGAATCAACTCCCTCTGGTTATTTAAACTGTCGTAACCCCAGAGGTTCTGGTCGTGGAGGTGGAGTGGTGGCAATTTTCCACTCTAAATTACTAGTTAAAGTAAAGCAAAAATCATGTTTTATTTCCTTTGAGGGCCTGGTCCTCAGTGTGGGTCATGTTGGCTATCTTGGCTTGAACCCAGTTCTCTTTGCCATAGTTTACCGTCCTCCCTCGGCCTGCTCAGAGTTTCTATCCAAATTTGCTGAATTTTTAGCTGATTTAGTGCTGAAATCAGATAGAATAATTATTGTAGGGGACTTCAATATACATGTTGATGTAGAGAGTGACTGTCTTAATAAGGCATTTAATTCAATTTTAGACTCAATGGGGTTGTCCCAGAAAGTAGAAAATTCCACCCATTATCTCCATCACACATTGGACCTTGTTTTGACTTATGGTATAGATATAGAAAGTCTGGTAGTGTCTCCTCATAATCGTGTACTGTCAGACCATTGTCTATTAACCTTTGATTTCACTAGTTCTGATTATTTGACCCCTAAAGAAAAATACTACTACAGCAGATGTCTTTCAGATGACGTTGTTACCAAATTTTTGCAGATTGTCTCCTCTATACCATGGATCAACCCAATGGAAATAAAAGATGGAGAGCCTGCTCCTTTCGTAATTGATAGCATGATAGATATTGTTACAGCCTCTCTGCATCGGACTCTAGATTTGGTAGCCCCTTTAAAAAAGAAAAAGTCTAACCAGAGATTTCTAACCCATTGGTTTAACTCAGAAACTCGTAGCTTAAAACAGAAGACTCGTCAATTGGAAAGGAAATGGCGTTCTACTAATTTAGATGAATTCTATTTAGCGTGGAGAAATCATCTCTTAATTTATAAAAAATCTCTTAGAAAAGCTAGATCAAGTTATTGTTCTGCATTAATAGAAGCAAATAAGAATAACCCCAGGTTTCTTTTCAACACTATAGCCAGGATGACAAAGAGTCAGGATTCGGTCAATCCTCGCATCCCTCCTGAGCTTTCTAGTCAGGACTTTCTGAACTTTTTCAATCATAAAATTTTATCTATTAGAGATAAAATCAGTCAGATTCTTCCTACCGTAAACTCAAGTACACTAACTACTACAACTCCCTCAATTGATATCTGTTTAGATAAGTTTACTCCAATCGACCTCTTAGAGTTGGATAAAATAATCTCCTCATCTAAGCCTTCATCTTGCCTTTTAGACCCTATTCCTACCAGGTTGTTTAAAATTGTCTTCCCAATTATTAGTAGCTGCATTCTTCATATAATTAATTCTTCTTTAACTCTGGGTTATGTACCACTGGCCTTTAAAATTGCTGTAATTAAACCCTTACTCAGAAAGCTGATGCTCGATCCAGGAGTTTTGGCTAACTATCGACCAATCTCTAATCTGCCTTTCATTTCAAAAATCTTGGAAAGAGTTGTTGCCATGCAATTGTTTGACCACTTGCAGGGAGTTGGTTTGTTTGAGGAGTTTCAATCTGGGTTCAGAGTTCATCACAGCACTGAAACTGCCTTAGTGAAGGTCACTAATGACCTCCTTATCACATCTGATAATGGACTTGTTTCTGTTCTTGTCCTTTTTGATCTTAGTGCAGCCTTTGACACTATCGATCATGCCATTCTACTTGATAGATTAGAACACTATGTTGGACTAAATGGAACTCCGCTGCAGTGGTTTAGATCTTATTTGTCCAATAGAATTCAGTTTGTTCACATCAATGATGAATTTTCTTCCAACTCTAAGCTCAGACATGGAGTTCCACAGGGATCTGTGTTAGGCCCTACTCTTTTTAGTTTATATATGCTTCCATTAGGCAATATCATTAGAAAGCACTGTATACATTTTCATTGTTACGCAGAAGACACACAACTATACCTGTCAATGAAGCCCGATGATTGTAATCAATTAGCCAAGTTAGATGCCTGTCTTAAGGATATCAAAGCCTGGATGACTTGTAATTTTCTGCTATTAAACTCAGATAAGACTGAAGTCATTCTTGTTGGCCCAAAACACCTTAGAAATTCCTTTCTAAATCATGCTCTTAATTTAAATGCCACTACTCTCACTCTGAATAGTTCTGTGAGGAACCTTGGAGTTATTTTTGATCAAGATCTGTCCTTTAATTCACATATTAAATTTGTTTCTAAGACTGCCTTCTATCATCTGCACAATATTGCCAAGATTAGGAGCATCTTGTCTCTGAATGATGCTGAGAAACTGATCCACGCCTTTGTCAGCTCTTGATTAGGTTCAGGTTCAGGTTACTTTATTTGTACCCGTAGGTAGATTTGTTTTGCAGTCTGGTGACATCCATATTTACAAACCACAATTACATTCAACATAAACACAAACACAGGCACACATGAAGCTGACTATAAACATGATAAAAATACTCAAGGCTCCATCAATCAGGATATAAAGACAAAGAGATGGGAGAAAAACCAGAGATAAGAGAGAAGGGTCATATTAACCTCTTGTGCTCCGTTGTACCTCGGACGGGCAAGTCTCTGCATCCTAGAGCGCACGAGAGCACATGAGGGCGCTCTCGTGCGCTCTAGGATGCACGGTGTAGATGGTGATGTAGGTGGTGATGGTGAAGTAGTGGCGTCCAAGCGCGCACTGAAAATAAAAGCTGCAGACACAGCCGTGAACAGATTAGATAAGACAAGATAAGATAAGCCTTTATTAGTCCCACAATGGGGAAATTCCAGGATTGCAACAGCACCTGATTGACCTCTCATTTGACTAATAAGAGCCTTGAATTGGGTTTCTGAAACCTTGAAGAACCAATGACTGAAAACCTAGCCTGAAGGACCCGCCTGCTGTGAATGCAGTGAGCCAATTGAAGCAGAGAAGTTCGCGAGCTGTTTTTTTTAAGGCTGGGTGAAGACTGACTGCTGGAGCGGATCAAAAAAGGATTAGACGTTATGAGACGTGATGATTTCTTCCATGGTCATAGACCGACAGAGGCTGACGACGAAGGCTGAGTGACACACACGCCTTCGCCAGTCTTTTTTTAATTACTACTGTTATTTGTTTTGAAAAATCGTGCGCCAAAAACCGCAATCATGGAAGCACAAAACCGCAATAATGGAATTATGTTTTGACCGGGTCGCGAGACCAGAACCACAAGCGGACCAGCGTCGCGTTCGTCTGACAGTGAGGAAGAGAAATTCGCCAGGACAATGTGGCTGTGAAGAGGTAAGGTGTTATAAGCCAAATTATTTTTTATCCCTGAAAATTGTAATCAAAAATGACTTTTGACCGATCGGTAAATTACAACTGTGCGGCGCACGATGTCCAAAGTGCATGCGCCGTGTTACATGGTTCTTCGCCGCCTCCGGACCGTGAACGCCCCCCCCCCCCCGCGCCGCTACGATTCTGTAGCGGCGGGGGGGGGGGGGGGGAGCCGCGGTGACAGCGTTGCTGTGGAAACATCGCCACACCCGAGTGTAATCTGTCATGTAGTGATGGCCGATCTCCGTCCGCTGTAGCGAGGGAAGGGGGGGGGCACCCCCCCCCCACACACACACAGTAGCAAGGGGGGGGGGGGAGCCGCGGTGACAGCGCTGCTGTGGAAACATGCCACATCCGAGTGTAATCCGTCATGTAGCGAGGGCGGATCTCCGTCCTCTGTAGTGGGGGTGGGTGGGGGTGGTGGACAACCCCCCCCCCCACACACACACACACAGACATAGCCCTGAATGTGACCTTTCATTAGAGCCCAAAATGAAGCTTCTACATTGAATCATTCAAAAGTTACAGACGTTTTTCCAAACTGTGCCATTTGACACAATTTGGCACAGTTCAAAAACGCCTGGGAACAGCCTGAGAACAAAGCTGTGTAAAATATTCATTTTTTGTGGTATTGTTACAAAATTTGGACCTCAGCTGGATAACACTTGGTTCTACATTTCTGTTGCATTTTCCAGCCCGGATCTGAAGCTGTGTGTTATTTGCAAGCATTTGTATCCAAAAAAACACCCAGGCCAAATTTATTTTCTTCAAGTTCACTATGTTTAGATGACTGTAACTCAGTGGCCGGAGCACTTAGAGAGATCATGTTTTTTTTTGCCAAAAAAATTCAAAGTGTTTTCTTTTAAATGAGACCAACCCCATGAAGATGCTGCAAAGGGTTGAAGAACAGCTTTCGATTTACTTTGGGCACATTATTTTTTGGTGTTTTTAGGAAAATTGACCGGAGTGCAAGGGGTTAAACAGTTAAAGACTAGTCAAAGAGGTTAAAAACTCAAAAGTCTAGAATCCAATAAAAGATTTATAACCCAAATAAAAATCCTACAAAAATAAGTAAATATAAAATGGAGTTAATAAATAGGTAACTAAATTATGTGCAATATATTGTAACAACTTGTTCAACTCTCTGACAGCAGCAGGAACAAAGCTGTTTTTGTAGCACTGGGTTTTACTTTTTGGGACAGCAAAAGGAGGGAAGGAGGGTCTTGAGGGAAGAAGCTGAAAGTGGCAGTGCAAAGGGTGGGAGTCATCATTTAAAATGGAGGTAGCAATCCTCTGTACCTGTCTGGTGTACAAGGATGTCAGGCTCAGCTGTGACTCACCAAGCAAACGACTGGACCATCTAACTACCTGATCCAAGGATTTCCTCTGTTTCAGTTTTATCTGACCAAACCATGACACTAAAGAAAAGGATAAAACAGATTCAATAAAAGCCTGGTAAAACATTGTCATTATGGTTCGGTCAATTTGGAAGCGTGCAAGTTTCCTCAAACAATGCAAATGTTGCTGACCCTTTTTGCACACCCTTTCACAGTTCTCTTCAAAGTTTAAATTACTATCAATAATCATCCCAAGATATTTGTAGGATTGTACACATTCAGTGGTCTGGCCTTTTAGTACGGTGACTTTGTGCCTGGGAGTTTTCCTCCTAAAGTCAATAATCATATCTTTAGTTTTTGTCGTATTCAGCTGCAGGTAGGAATCCTCACACCAGTGAACAAAATCATCAACTACTGGGCCGTGGCCACTATCACCATCCTGGAGGAGACTGACAATAACTGAATCATCAGCATACGTTATAATGTGTCTGTTGTCATGTCTGCTCCGACACATGTTTGTGTACAGGATGAAGATTAGTGGTGACAACACACACCCCTGAGGAGAGCCAGTAGAAGAGCACTTTAGGTCAGACAATGTACCATTGACCCTTACTCTCTGTGTCCTGTTGGTTAAGAAATCCAGAATCCAACCCACCAGATTATTGCTCAAATCAAATTGTTGCAGGAGCCTTTCAACTAAAATATGAAGTTGGATTGTATTAAAGGCGGAGGAAAAGTCCACAAATAAAAGCCTGGCGTGTGTCCCATTAAAATCCAGATGTTTAAAAAGCATGTTAAACAGAGTGACAGTGGCATCCTCCACTCCTTTGTGAGGCCAATATGCAAACTGCAAGGGATCCAATGCATGTTCAGTCTGCTTTAGGCCCTTAAATCTGATTAGTTTTTCAAAAATTTTCATTAAAATTGAAGTCAAAGCAACTGGTCTAAAGTTGTTTACCGTTTTAGGACAGCTGGATTTTGGAACGGGAACAACCACGGCATCTTTCCAGATCTTAGGCACATGTTGTGTCTGTAAGGACTTCTTGAAAATGTAATGAAATACAGGACTCAGTTCATGTGCACAGGACTTTACCAATCGCCCACATATATTATGAGGGCCCTGACTTTTGTTCACTTTTACAGCACAGAACTCCCTTTTAATATCCTGCACCTCAATATTAAAGTGCTGATTGTCTTTGAGTTTCTGTTTCAAATCTTGGGTTTCTGTGCTAAAATCAAAGGAGTCAAAACAACCATAAAAACAATTAAGAGCATTAGCCAGCTCTGTGTCTGAATTAAAACCATCTAAAAACACACGCTTACTGCACTCTGTGCTCTGAAGGCCTGCAATAGTTTTCATACTGGCCCAGGCAGAACCAAGTTTCTTTGTTACCATCTTGCTTTCCAATTCTGATTTATAATTGTGTTTTGCTCTTAAAATTTTGGATTTCAGCTCTTTTGTGGCTACCTGTAGCTCAGAAACAGATCCCTGTTTAAAGGCAAGTGCTTTCCTCTGTAAGCAGGATTTAACTGATTTTGTAACCCATGGCTTGTTGTTGGGATATATTTTGACACGTTTACGTGGAACGATCATATTTTTACAGAAAGCCATGTATGAGCATGTGACGTCTGCCAAAGAGTCCAAATCATCCCCGCAGGACAGTGTGAAAACCTCCCAGTCCGTACAGTTAAAGCATTCCTGGAGGCAGTGCGCTGAATCCTCTGTCCACACATCTATGTCTCTGGTCTTCACCTTGCCTCTTTTGAGAGCAGTTTTACATGTGGGCAGCAAATGTACACAGTTGTGATCTGAGGATCCTAAAGGAGGAAGGGGAAGTGATTTATAGGCCCTCTCAACGGATCCATAACACAGGTCCAATGTCTTTTTTCGCCTGGTTTGGCAGGAGACATACTGATAAAAGTTTTTAAGTGTCTTCTTTAAAGAAACATGGTTAAAATCCACAAGAAAAAGTTTGGAGCCTCTGGTGAAATTGACTGCAGCCGCTGTACCACATCAAAAACGGTGCTGGAGGCGGAGTCAGCGTCTGCCCTCAGGTGAATGTACACAGTCGTGATGAAAAGTTGGGAGAACTCGAGGGGCAGATAAAAGGGGCATAGCGATACGGACAGAAGCTCCACATCGGGTGTACAGATGCGCTCTCTGACCGTGACAGATGTGCAGTACTGTTTATTAATGTATAAACATACGCCGCCCCCCTGACGTTTCCCCGTTACCTCTTCCTGCCGATCCGAGTGAAGTGGGGCTCCAAAGCTGTCAATCCACAGGTCTGCATCCAGGTCTTGCGCTGTAAGCCACATCTCCGTGTAAGCCATGACACAGCAGTTCTTGAAGTCCATCTGGTAGCGTACATTCCCTTGAATTTCATCTACTTTATTTCTCAGGGATTGTACGTTCCCCAAAATCATGGAAGGAAAAGGAATGCTGTTAAACTGACGTCTCCTCAGGCTTGATTTCACGCCTCCACGCTTTCCGCGTTTCCTCCTTTTGTCTCTCTTTTCATCGCTGTGTCCATGAGAGTCTCTTAAAATAAAGTCTGGCAGTTGTGGCATAGACTCAATCACAGATTCTGCATTATCCGTGTTTAAATGCAACACAGAGACATGTTAAAGTGCATAAAAACATTAAAGTGCAAAAAAACAGAGACACAGACGACGGACTTTTTTCACCAGCTGCTGGTCGCTGCATGCGCATGCGCCCATGCGCGTGCGCATGGGCGTTAGATTACTGTATTACAGTTAGATTACTGTATCTCGTTATTATCAGGTTGTCCTAAAATATCCTTAAAAAATCTTCAGTTGATCCAAAATGCTGCTGCAAGAGTTCTAACTGGTTCTAGAAAAAGAGTTCATATCTCCCTGGTTCTGTCCTCCCTTCATTGGCTTCCCATAGAGTTTAGAATTAAGTTTAAAATCCTTCTTCTCACTTTCAAAGCTCTTAATAATCAGGCCCCCTTATATATAAAAGATCTGATATTACCTTACCATCCTAATAGAGCACTACGCTCCCAAAATGCAGGATTACTTGTAATGCCCAGAATCTCCAAAAGTACATTGGGAAGCAGAGCCTTCTGCTATCAAGCTCCTTCTCTGTGGAACCAGTTACCACTCTGGGTCCGGGAGTCAGACTCAGTCTCTGTTTTAAAGAACAGGGTAAAATCCTTCCTTTTTAATATAGCCTATGATTAGGGAGGGATTTTGTGTCTTTTAACCCCGCTTCTGTTTTATGTCTGTCCTCTTCATCCTCTCTATCCCTTCACCCCCAGCCACTCGCAGCAGATGACTGCCCCTCCCTGAGCCTGGTTCTGTTAGAGGTTTCTTCCTGTTAAATGGGAGTTTTTCCTCTCCACCGTCGCTGAGTGCTTGCTCACAGAGGATTGTCTGATTGCTGGGTCTTTCTGAAATTGTGGGGTTTCCTCTGCATTTTGTACCGCTATGAAATGATTTCTGTTGTGATGTGGCGTTATATAAATAAAGCTGAATTGAACTGAATTGAAAAAAGTGTGAAAAATAGGATGGGTCGTCAACATTTGGGCCATAAACCCTTGCAATATATAGATCCAAATTTTGAACTGAGATTTTTAGTATTATAAATCTACCTTCCGGATCTGTTATGGTATTATTCACAACAAAGCAAATTCTTCTGTTTACCAGTATAGCTACCCCCCCCCTTGTTTAGAATTAAAGACGGCTGATTACAAGAGGGGGAATTCCGAGGAGGTGAGCGCATCTACAGACGACTTAGAGACATGTGTTTCCTGCAATAAGACAAAGTCTGCCTGTAGATCCTTCAGTCGATTAAAAACTTTTAGCCTCTTCTCCCAGGTACCAATTCCACATATGATCCACATGACAAACTTAAATGTGGACATGTTTTCACTAACTGGTTATGTGCTAAAGGCTAACTAAATGTGCCTATGTGATTATATATCTGTAATGTATGTATATGTGTGTGTATATATATATATATATATGTTTTGTGTAAAATATACACCTACACATATATGACTGGGTGTGCGTGCATGATGTCTCTGTTCCATTTGCCCGCAATTGCAAGCAAATGGGGTTGGGTGCATGTACTTAAAGTTATTTCCTATAAACCAGAAGTATGAGAGAAAACAGACATAAAGGTTGGTAAGTGGTGAAAAAATGCAGATAACATACAACAATGACCTAACAACTTCAAAAAAAATTAACTACAATAGACAAAACAACAACCTCAGCAACAAAGAAAGAAACATTTTGACAAATGTTAACAAATTAAACTGAGATCGAGCAACAGACCTGCGCACAATCACACTCTTTTTCCACCTGTAGCTAAAAAAACAAAACAAAATAGGGTCTAGAACAGGGGTGTCAAACTCATTCCATGGAAGGCCAAGACCCTACATGTTTTACTTCCACCCAGTGTCTTCAGCAGATGTTTTCACTGATCATCAATCAGTTGGAAGAAATTTGGTGAATCACCTGTTGAAGACACTGGGTGGAGGTAAAACCTGCAGGGTCTTGGCCCTCCATGGAATGAGTTTGACACCCCTAGTCTAGAATAACCAGGGCATTCTAGTTTCATCCATCAGCAGTTTGCCATCTGTATACAGTCTATCCACAGAAACAATAGCTTGTTTACCTTCTTGGATGTGTTGTTTCCTAATGGGAAAAAGCTTCCTTCTCCTTTCCAAGATTTCCTGTGGAAATTGATCATTTAGACCATAATTGGTGTTTTTTATGCTGCCTGCCCTGCCTCTGTACCAAAATTTTTTGCTTGAAATGCTCAAATTTGGCAACAATAGGTCTGGGACGTTTATTCTGGGAGTTTATTTTGCCCAATTCGGTGGACTCGGTGGAAGGTAATTGAATTTGTGACTTTGGGGGATAGTTTCAGTTGTGTTGACATAAATTCACGGACCAGCTGTTCTGGATTTTCATTATTTTTTTCAACGATTCCAAAAAAAAACTAAGGTTATCTCTCAAGCTATGTGACTGCAAATTGAGAACTGTTTCCTTCATTTTTCGGTTTTCTCTCTCAACAACACCAAGCTGCGTGGTTAGTGTGTTTACTGACTTTTTTAGGCTATTATTTTCCTCAACGAGAGAGACGAGCTGTGCTTGACTGAACTCTAAACTCTCCTGCAAGCTCTGGAACTCTTGATGAAGGAGCTCGACCAGCGCCAGTCTACCATCCATGCTGGTAAGTTTATTCTCAATAGAGGAAAGGATGTCACTAACCTCAGTACCCTCCAGTGATTTCTCGGGCGTTATTTTTGGTGAGTCTGTGGGTCTCGGTCATTTAGACTGACAAGTACGGGACACACTGTTATGACCCGAGCGCCGGTTCTGATCACGCTCGGGCTAAGTTATTCTCGCTGCCGGTCTTGACAGCTGCGGGCTGTATTCTGGCCTCACCGGGCTCTTATTGTGAAAGTGCTCGGTGGGGCTTCCGCCTGTCAACGGCCGGTCAGCTGATTGTCATTATCGTCGTTAGTGCTTCGCCCTTTTAAGCCCGGCACTGACGACGGTAAGACGCAGGAGTATAAGTCTACATTCTGTCAACGTCTCGTTTCGTTTTGCTTGTCAAGTCTGGGTCTATGCCTCGTCATGTTTGAGAGTGTCGTGAGACCTTCATGTCAGGTTCGTGTATCATAGTTTTGTCACAGTTAGCTCGTGGCGGCTGGGTTAGCCCTACGAGCCCAAGTCTCAGTCATGTGTGTGTTTAGCCCTAAGGGGTTCATAGTTGTGTTTTGTCACGTCTGGAAATAAACAACATCTTGCCAAACTCTCTGGTGAACTTTGTGGCGTCTCTTGGTGATCCGCGAGGATCACCACATGACAGTATACTCCTGCCAGGGCGCCTAAACGGAGGCGCCGCATCGAGACGCCATTTCACCGGGAGTTTGTGCCATATCTGGACTGTTGTTTCTTCTCGTTCGGGTGTCAACATCTGGGAGAATGCCGTCATCCAGGGGCCGGGGTCGGCGCCTGGACAAGGAGCTAGCGAGCGCTCTGGAATACGCCAATGGGGTGCTCCTCGCCGCTACATTTGACGACACCTCCAGCTACATGCGTTGGCATCTGGGCGTCGCTGAGGAGTACCTGGACAGCCTTCCCCTCGACTACGACGATCATCCGGAGGTGATATCGAGGTGGGAGGAACTCGCCGCTCAGCGCGAGGTTCTTCGTGGGCTGGAGGAGGAAGAGAGCGGGAAGCAGAGGAGGAGGCATCCTCGCTTCCCGCGTTGGTGTCCCGTTCCCGTCCCGGAGCAGGTCCAGGAGTACGCGTCGTCTGGGGGCCGACGAGGACGTCGGCGTAACGGCGCGGGCAACCCTCAGCGGAATCCCCGGCTGGACTCGCTGCCAGCGTATCCCGTCAGCGAATCTCCGAGAGCGGCCCCACCTCGTTTTCCCAGGGGGCCCTCTGTTGCCATCCAGCGGGGAGAAGGAGGAACGACGTCCCCCACAGCAGGAACCATCTCTGCCCCTGGAGGAAGGCAAGTGCTCGTTTGTTTGTCACATCTTAATAATGATCTGCCTTGTCTGACTCCTGGGGACGGAGTTCGGGTTCGCAGCCCTCCGAGCTCCCTCCACCTGCTGTGGATAAAATTATTAAACCTACTGCCTCTGTGTTCTCCCCCGTGGAGCGGTCCGCGACGCCAGGCCAGCGTCGCCGGGCGAAGAGGGCCCCTGCAGTGCTGGTTAGCCTGCATCCGGCCCTGCAGTCACGTCTTGGACGGAGGAGAGGAGCGGACTGTGGCCCGGAGCCTGAGCCGACGAAGAAGCGTCCCCGGGTCTCCTCGCCGGAGCGGTCCGAGCCAGTGGGTCAAGGGTTCCCTGCCTCCACGCCATACGGGTCGTCGGCACGGACAACGGCGTGGGAGGAACCTGAGGCTGCTGATGACATCGTGCCAGCTGCGGAGCCCAACGCAGCTGAGTCCGAGTCAGCTGACGAGAGTCGCCCTGAACCCGGATCGTTGGAGTCCTGGGTGGCAACGGAACCCGAGTGCAGGCAAGTGCTCCCTCTTTTGTCTCTGTCCTCTTTTGTTGAGCATTTTTGCCTGCCTCTCGGGGAGACGAGTGAGGAGCAGCCGTCTGCTGCACCCGAGCTCGTCTCGCTGGGTTCCGTTGCTACCGGTGATACTGATCCCGGTTTTCCTGTCCCCGAGCTTTCTTTTAGTGTCGCCGGCGGGGAACGGGTCGGAGTCACCGAGGTGGAGGTCCCAGGTTCGGGGGTGGAGTTCGTCAGCGGAGCTGCACCGGAGGCCCAATCGGGTCCCACCGCAGGGGCGGTTTCGGCCCAATTGGGGTCCGACGTGGGTTCGTCAGAGGCCCAATCGGGGTACACCGCGGGTGCGGTTCTGGCCCAATCGGGGCCCAACGTGTGTGCAGCTGGGACCCAATCTGGGTCCAGCGGTGATGCGGCGCGAGCGTGGTCCATTGGCGGAGGAGGAGCTGCAGACCCTTCTTCGCGGAGCGGAGTTTTGGCTCGTCCTGCTCACCAATCCCCTCAGAATCACCGCCCCTTTTCATCATCGCCGGGGGCCATGGGGGTCCCTGTTCGCTCGCCCCGGTTCTCCCGAGTTTTGTTCTCGTCAGGGAGGCCGCTGCGGGTTGTTGATGCCCTGGACTGGTGGCTGAGGGACACGGGTCAGCCGCCGGAGGGACTGTTTCGCCGGTTCGGCGCCTCAGTTCGGCCACCTGACCTGTTATGTGTGCCATGGGGCTACCTAGTTCGACCTCCGGAGAAGCGGACGTGCGGGACTTTGGACTCTGGTGAGCCGCCTGGTCCGCCTCCGTTGACCATCGGTCGACATAAACTGTCGGGGGGTGGTAGTGGTCCCTGGGTGTGTCTCTGTATTTGTGTTTTTTTTTTTTTGTCTCGTCCTGGTTATGTTGTGTCTTGTGCTCATGCCTTTGTTTTGAAAGCCACAGTCAAGTCAGTCATGTTATGTCAAAGCAATTTTAGATTGCCTCTTGTGTTTTTGAAAGCCACAGCCTAGCCATAGTAAAGTTATGTTAAGCAATTTTTGATTGCTTCATGTGTGTTGCAGTAGCCCTGCTGGTTTATGTATAGTCTGGGTAGAGCGTGTAGTGCTCTGTTTTTTTTTGTTTCATGTATAGTTTGGTTTGAGCGAGTAATGCTCTGTTTTTGTTTCATAGTCTGGTATGAGCGGGTAATGCTCTGTTTTTGTTTCATAGTCTGGTATGAGTGGATAATGCTCTGTTTTTTGTTTTTTCATGTTAAGTCTGGTATGAGCGGGTAATGCTCTGTTTTTTGTTTTTTCATGTTAAGTCTGGTATGAACAGGTAATGTGTTCTTGCATCTAGTTTATCTGAACCTGTAGTTCTTGTTTTTGTTTTCCTTTGTACGTTTTTTTTTCTTAGTCTTGTCATTGTCTTGTATGGTTTTTTTTTAGTCTTGTCATTGTCTTGTATGGTTTTTTTTGCCTTGTCATTGTCTTGTATAGTTTTTTTTGTCTTGTTCATGGGTTGGTTTCTCTCCCTCCACACCTGTCCCCCAATCTCCCACCCTGGTGTGGGGGGGGCAGGGTGGTTCCTTGGGGCGTTCGGAGTCCGCCCGTGGAGGGAGGGTACTGTTATGACCCGAGCGCCGGTTCTGATCGCGCTCGGGCTAAGTTATTCTCGCTGCCGGTCTTGACAGCTGCGGGCTGTATTCTGGCCTCACCGGGCTCTTATTGTGAAAGTGCTCGGTGGGGCTTCCGCCTGTCAACGGCCGGTCAGCTGATTGTCATTACCGTCGTTAGTGCTTCGCCCTTTTAAACCCGGCACTGACGACGGTAAGACGCAGGAGTATAAGTCTACATTCTGTCAACGTCTCGTTTTGCTTGTCAAGTCTGGGTCTACGCCTCGTCATGTTTGAGAGTGTCGTGAGACCTTCATGTCAGGCTCGTGTATCATAGTTTTGTCACAGTTAGCTCGTGGCGGCTGGGTTAGCCCTACGAGCCCAAGTCTCAGTCATGTGTGTGTTTAGCCCCAAGGGGTTCATAGTTGTGTTTTGTCACGTCTGGAAATAAACAACATCTTGCCAAACTCTCTGGTAAACTCTGTGGCGTCTCTTGGTGATCCGCGAGGATCACCACATGACACACACACTCGCCTGCTCCATGACACAGCAACGGTAATAAAACTTGTTGATATACAGTAGTTCTCTAGTTCCTCCAGCTCCGTACGAAAAAAGAAAGATAGACACAGATAGGCAGTTAATGAATTAATTACAGAAAGAAAAATAAAACTACCTGTGGAAAAGTTTGTTTAAGCTCAGTCCATGTTCCATATGTGAGGGGCATAAAAATTAAACGCTGCCTCGTCATGTTTGATTCTAACTCTGGGCACAGAAAGTAGGCCTGACCCCGATGACCTGAGGGCTCTGGGTGGTTCATAATGGAGTAGCAGATCTGAGATGTATTTTGACCCTAAAACTATTCAGAGCTTTATAAACCAACAGCAGTATTTTGAAATCTATTCTATGACAAACAGGAATCCAGTGTAAAGGTCTGAGAACTGGAGTTAAATGATCCACTTTCTTGGTCTTAGTGAGGACTCGAGCTGCAGTGCTCTGAACCAACTGCAGCTGTCTGATAGGCTTTTTAGGGAGACCTGTGAGGACAGCGTTGCAGTAGTCCAGTTTAATGAAGACAAATGCATGGACAAGTTTTTCTAGATCCTGCTCAGACATCAGCCCTTTAATCCTTGCTATGTTCTTTAAGTGTTAATTGACTGACTTCACTACTGTTTTAATGTGGCTGTTAAAATTCAGGGTCTGAGTACAGAACCACACCCAGATTTCTGGCTTGGCTGTTGTTTTTTAGCATCATTGATTGAAGCTAAGTACTAACTTTGAGTCTTTCTTCTTTGGCTCCAAGAACTATTATTTCAGTTTTGTCTTCATTTAACTCAAGACAATTCTGGCACATCCACTCTTTAATTTGACCAATGCATTTAATCAGGGTTTTAATTGGACCATAGTCTCCTGGTAAGACGGTTATGTAGACTTGTGTATCACCTGCATAATTATGGTTATATATACAGTATATATACTGTATATAGTGTGTGTGTGTGTGTGTGTGTGTGTGTGTGTGATTTGAGCTAGTGGGAGCATATAGATGTTGAAAAGAAAACGTCCCAAAATGGTACCTCGGGCAACTCCACAGGTTAGTTTTGTTCACTCAGATTTGTAGTTACCTATGACACAAAATAGTCCCTGTCTTTTAAATAGGAACCAAACCAGCTATAAGTGCTGTATCAACAAGTCCCACCCAGTTTTTCAGCTGGTCTAGTAAGATGCTATGCTCAACCGTGCCGAATGCAGCACTGAGGTCCAATAAAACCAAGACTGAAATGTTGCCACTATCTGTATTAGAGTGGGTGTCATTAAAGACCTTAACAAGAACTGTCTCAGTGCTGTGGTGTGGCTGAAAATCAGACTGGAAGACATCAAAACACTTATTTAATGTCAGGAAGTTGTACAATTGTTTAAAAAAACAGTTTTTTTTCTATTGTTTTACTCAGAAAGGGGAAGTTTGATATTGGCCTATAGCTGTTCATGAGTGAGGTGTCTAGGTTGCACATTTTTAGAAGTGGCTTGATAACAGCTTTTTTTAAGCAATGAGGGAAGACACCTGAATGCAGAGACATATTTATGATCTGTAGTAGATCTGAGGCCATACAATATGAAAAACCCTGTTGGGAGAGTATCAAGGCAGCAGGTAGTAGATTTCCGATGGTGTATGATGTCATCCAAGATTTTATGATTGATTGGAAAAAATTTGCCATGGTTTTTACATCTTCTCTGCATGGACACATTGTCATGATTCAGTGCAAGTGAGGCTAAAATGCAGAGCTGCCAGAACAAACACTCAGTCTCTGTGTAAAAATTCACCAGTTTATTGTAAAAAGAAAACTACACACAACTCTAAATAAAGAAGCACAACTGAGGAAAATGCAACACAAAAACACACACTTAAATAGACACAGAACTGGGAACCGCTGGGGCGCACGCAGCGTACGGGAAAAGAGCAGACAGAGATAATTAGGGACAGAATCTCCCGAAGGGGAGAATAATAATGGGAAAGCACTCTTACTCCATGAGCAGAGGAGTCCAGCAAGGAACTCCTGCGTGGACCACAGAAACAGGGGGAAGACGGTGACCTGGGTGGACGTCCAGTGTTCTTGGTCAGGCAAGCGTGACCAGCTCCGGAGGACACACCGACTGGTGGCAGCAACCTGAGAGACAGAAGGGCAACGGGGAGAAATACAGGTCAACCAACAGATAATAGAATAACAGGCTTAGACGTTTCTTGTGGTAGCAAACCTAATGATCCAGCGATGGGTACTTCACACACTGGCTCTTAAATACACTGGGTCATCAGGATGCAGCAGGTGTGTAATCATGCAGGTGTGTCTGATCCTCCAGAGCCGAGAAGACAGGAACAGGAGGGGAGGGGGAGCACACTTGCCAGATCATCATACATATAGGAAGAACATGTCCTACACCTGCCATAGGAGCACTGACTGTCTAATTTTCTGAATGTTGTCAGTAAAAAAAAAAGGCAACGTTATTACAGGAACGGTTGGATCAAAGTTCAGGAGCTAGTGACACAGGGAGATTTGTTAGCCTTTCCACAATAGTGAACAAGGTGTGTGCATTATTGTTGTTTTTAGCAATGATGTCAGAAAAATATGCTTGCCTTGCATTTCTCAGCTCCATATTATAAATGCTCAATCTCTTATTATAGTTTTCATAATGTACCGGAAATTTAGTTTTTCACCACCTGTGTTCAGCTTTCAACACTCTCTATTTTCAGCTCTTACTAGTTTGGCATTTCTCCATGGAGGTTTCTTTGAAAGAAGGACCACCTTCACCTTGATGGGAGCAATGGCATTGATAATATTTGCATTTTTACCATTGAAATTTTCTGCAAACTCATTTACTGAAGGTGAAGAGAGGACAGCAGAAAAAAATGAGCTTGGTGGGCACGCCCCCTAATACTTTTTCTGCAGTGTTTGGCTTCTGGGTTGCTGAGGCGTGTGGCCCTATGGCGTGACTACACATGTAACTGAGTGGATATGTCTTAAAGGGGCAGTACACAAAAAGTGCCAGATTAATATATAAAATAATATTCAAAAAATTCCTGCATCCACATTGTGATCCGAATCACTACCAAAATCGAATCATCTATTCCCCGTTCCATTACATACCTTTCCTGAAAATTTAATCAAAATTCGTTCATAACTTTTTGAGTTATGTTGGTAAAAGACAAACCAACCAACCAACAAACAAACCAAACAACGCTACTGAAAACATTACCTCCATCCTCGCTTGGCGGAGGTAATAAATTTGCAGAAATGGCTCAAAAACTTTTTGCACCTGGTCATTATGGAGTATTGTGTGTAAGAACTTTGAGGAAAAATGAATTTAATCCATTTTGGAATAATGCTGTAATATAACAAAATGTGGAAAAAATGAAGCTTTGTGAATACGTTCCGGATGCACTGTAGCCCGATCTTCTAATTAGACAATGTCTATTAAGATGTTTGACGTTTAGAATGACTGGACTTGGATGACTTAATTATTCACCCTTCTCTATTTCTTCTGTTCTCTTCCTCTCTTTGTTTAATGTTTTGTTTGTCTTGTCCTTAATTTTTGTCCATCTTGGTTTATGTTGTTTTGTCTAAATGCCTCAGGAGCAATTTTTTTTTTTTTTTTTTTTTTTTTTTAAAAAGAGGGGTATTTGGAATACACTTTATGAACAATTTCCATATTTGTTGATATTCAGACACAAAATGCCTGACTATTTTCCCTTTACATCCATTTTGAAACAATATTACATGTTTGGCAAATCTCATTTAACTTAGAGACAAAATTGATTAGATTTTGTTTGGTCTAAACTGGGGAATAACAATGGCTGATACAGCTTAAATTATCTGGCAGACAAACAGATTAAATTATAGCAATTTTACCTTGGATAACCATATATATTAAAGGCAGAATGTGTAATATTTTCTACTTTCAATTCCAAAATTAGTTAAAAATGTAATTAGAAGAGTGTAAAGAAAGTTCCTTTTATCAAAAATCATCATTTATGACAGAGCAATGATTCATTTAGGATTTATACAGAGTGGAAGAGGTGATAAATATCACTGTAAACTTATTCTTATGTGGGTAAGTATGAGGTAAGTATAGGGTAAGTTTTAATCTCAGAATAAAAGTCCTTTGGTTTAATTTAATTACAGCTGCAGGTGAACAACAGAACCAAAGCATTCAAGTGAGTATTTCAGATTGGCGATACTGTAACAAAGATGAGTATATTATGAGCACATGCATCTAGAAAATCAGTGGTTTAAACATTCATTACATATCTAAGAAAAATTCAGACCGAAGGACCATCAAACAGTAACTATATTGTCATATCCGGCTCTAGGGAGCCGGGCAATCAGAGCCAGGGGCAAGCCAGTGAGTCGTGATATTTTATTCAGGGTAAAGGGGAAGGGATGAGGAGAGCACAGATACTCATGCAGACGTACACTCACAGGTTGCACAGCGCAGAGGTAAGCAGCTCGTACCGGACGTGGGGGTAGCAAGACGTACATACTCACAGCGGGATACAAACACCGGAATGCTGCAAGAGGAGTATAAGCTGACACCAGACGAAGGGGCTTCAGCTTAGCAATGTGTTTATGTCGCAGCCCCGAGTCATCGAGGCTGCTCCTATTTATCCTCATTGGCAGCGCCCCAGCTGATGAAGACTAATTGGCCCCAGCTGTCCATAATGCTGCCAGCTGGGGGCCAGCTGAGACGCTGCTCAATGGGAAGCAGGGATGAGGGAAAACATGGGCTGAGTGCCGAGACGGCATCTCAACCCATGGTGACAGAGCCCCTCCCTCAAGGTCGGGCTCCTGAACGACCAGGAACATCCCAGCACCCCCCCCCCCCACCTAGGGTGGGAGGAAGGGAGGCGGACCGGAGGGGAAGAAGTCAAGGGAAGGACAACACCAATGGGGCAATGTAGGGTAGCGGGAAAGAAAAACCCAAATACAATACTGACAAAACAGAATAATTAACCCAGGTACAGATGGGGAGAAGAACTGGGTCAGCACGCCGGTTACATACTACCCAGAGAGTACCAACCATGCGTGACCCAGAGCAAGGAAAAAAGAACCACCAAAAAGGTACAGGGCAAAAAATGCTGAGTACGGTTAGATAAAGGGGAACCTATACACAGCGCTAATTTAAGTACATACACAGTCACCAAGAAAAGTGAGGGTGACTGGAACAAAAACAATTACAGAGCATGGTGTTACGAAAAACAAGGCACATGACTCTTATGAACAAACAGGACATGAGAAATACTGAGTGCAGGCAAAGAAAAACCTACACACACGAATATATAAATACCCAGTCACCTAAAGAAATGAAAGTGAGTGGAATAAATGGATAACTGCAGAGCATGGTGTTACGGAAAACAAAACATAACTCTACAATGCAAAAACGGGACTAAAAACATAGTACAAAAAGTAAAATGTTGAGCATGAGCGATGGAAAACACACAGCACTATAAATACGAATCCACCAACAGGACAAAAATACTACACCCAAGTGACCTTAATAACGATAAAAGAAAGTGACACCCGAGGTGCATGGCAGGCAGAGTCCAAAAATAGCCGAGATGGCTCCGGAGATCTCCCCGCCCATCGTCCAGCTGGCGAATCAGGGGAAGAGAAGTGTTCGGACGGCGAACTCTGGACCCAGATCCCAGGAATCCAGTCCACCGGCAGCCGAACCAGGCTGCCCAGAGGGAAACAGACCAGTGGGGGGAACCAGATCACCGAACCGAAAGTTCTGTGGGTCGGGTCGTCGACCCGCATCACTCAACCACCAGGACCGTTGAGACGGGCGAAGGATCAGAGCGGATCCTGGTGGAAGAGGCTCAGGGGAGAGCCGATGACGAGGGCGGCGGGCGTCAGGCCGCAGGAAAACGGCCACCTCCTCACCGGACCTGGACAATACTGGGGCAGCACCCACGTCGGACCCCGATCGGGCCTCAGGCGAACCCACGTTGAATACTGCACCAGAACCGACCTCCACCGTTGAACCCGGACCCTCCAGCACCACGAGGAACAGCAACTCCTTGCCGGTGACCCTGGAAGAAGGCTCAGAAGAGAAAACAGAACCGGGATCAGGATCACCGGCAGCGCCAGAACCCGGCGAGACGAGCTCAGACGCAGCGGGCGGCTGCACCCTGCTCGTCTCCCCTGGAGATAGGCTGAAATGCTCGAGGATAAAAAGAGAGAAAAGAAAGGAGAGCACTCGCCTGATCTCGGGTTCTGACGCCGTCCAGGACTGCGAAGATCCAGGATCCGTCGTCAGGAGGTCGTTGTCAGGCTCCCATCTAGCCGCGTCGGGCCCCGCAGCCAGCACGATGGTCAGCGCAGCTTGAGATCCCTCCAGCTCAGGTAACCCCG
The DNA here is from genome assembly GCA_020510985.1 of Pholidichthys leucotaenia. Taxonomy (NCBI): domain Eukaryota; kingdom Metazoa; phylum Chordata; class Actinopteri; order Cichliformes; family Pholidichthyidae; genus Pholidichthys; species Pholidichthys leucotaenia. Next base: position 267,681,328 of record CM035842.1, read on the forward strand.
CCGATGATCCACTCGGCGTGAAGCCAGAAGAATCTCGTCCCGCCGGACCGAACCGCTCCTCCGTGGAGACCCGGGGACGCTCAGTCGTCGGCGTAGACTCCACGCAGCAGTCAGTCCCCCTCCTCCGTCCGCAATGTAGCTGCGGAACCACAGGCCCTCTCCATATCCCACCACGTTGACCCGGAGCCGGGGACCGCTCGGCGGAGAGAGACAGAGGATGCGGGATTAGGAATACAAGTTACAGCAGGTGGGGAGAGTTCAAGGAGCTGCGAACCCTGAACTTCTCCTCCAGGGATGTGACAGAGCAAATCATGAAGCAGGTGTGAAAAAACAATGACTTGCCTGCCCCCTGGAGGTTGAGTATCGCCTGCTGTAGTGGATTCTGCTTCTTCCTCTCCCCGCCCGGCGATAACGGAGGACCCCCCGGGAATTCGTCTGAGGGTCGCTCGCGTTGTTTCCAGCAGAGAGCTCACCAGGCCGGGATTCCAGGCACACACAGCGGTCAGGAAGCGCGTCGAGGAGGAGGGGGAAACAGCCGGGGTGAGCCAGCCCGAATGTCCAGGAATGACAGCGGGGGAACGAGGCTCAAGGGACGAGGCTGTAGAGTCTCCACACTGACGAGGCGAAGGGATGACAGCTGCGTGGGAGGAACGGTCCTGACGATGACCCAGAACTGGGTCCGGACGAGGTTCGTGCAGAGGTGACTCGGCGATGTGATGACGACTACTCCCAGGGGACGAAGCGAGGGGGAAACCCAGGATTCGCCGCTCCAGATCGGAGATCGAGACGAGGAAGGCGCCGAGCACGGGAAAGCTTCGTAGCCCTGAAGTCCTCACCATCAATCTCACTGCCGCCGCCACATGCCTGAAGGTGGTGACAGGAAACACAGTAGAGCTCGCGACAGCTACTCGACCCCGGACATAACTGCTGTCAGCTGCGGCTCCTTGAAGGGAATCCCGAGTGACGTGGCGCAGGTCGGGGGAAGTCCTCTGGTTGGCGCGAACTCCCGGACTGGAATAGCGGCAGGAACGGGACTCCGAAGCGGGGAAAGACGTCGCCCACTTCGACTCCCTGCCGGGATTTCCATCCACCCCGTGGAGCTTCTCTCGCTGTGTACCTGCAGCGTCTATCCTGGCACTGTCCTCTAGATGGTACAGAGAGTGAGGGTGACAGTCCAGGAGTTCTTCAGCACGGCCCGGATGCCAGCGTCTCGCGTTGGAGGCGTCGTGCAGGGTGAAGAACGTCCCGTCGACAGCCTCCGAGATGGACCTCAGCTCGTCGCCCTGGCGCCGGAAGTGACTCCTGGGAAACGGCATGCTAGCAGCGCTGACACCCGGACAGAAAGGTACATTTCCACGGCGACTCACAGCCGCCGGTAGCTCTTCTGGCTGCGACATACTGTCATATCCGGCTCTAGGGAGCCGGGCAATCAGAGCCAGGGGCAAGCCAGTGAGTCGTGATATTTTATTCAGGGTAAAGGGGAAGGGATGAGGAGAGCACAGATACTCATGCAGACGTACACTCACAGGTTGCACAGCGCAGAGGTAAGCAGCTCGTACCGGACGTGGGGGTAGCAAGACGTACATACTCACAGCGGGATACAAACACAGGAATGCTGCAAGAGGAGTATAAGCTGACACCAGACGAAGGGGCTTCAGCTTAGCAATGTGTTTATGTCGCAGCCCCGAGTCATCGAGGCTGCTCCTATTTATCCTCATTGGCAGCGCCCCAGCTGATGAAGACTAATTGGCCCCAGCCGTCCATAATGCTGCCAGCTGGGGGCCAGCTGAGACGCTGCTCAATGGGAAGCAGGGATGAGGGAAAACATGGGCTGAGTGCCGAGACGGCATCTCAACCCATGGTGACATATATATATATATATATATATATATATATATATATATATATATACACAGTATATATATATATACACAGTGGTGTGAAAAAGTGTTTGCCCCTGCCTGATTTTTCCTTTTTTTGTATGTTTGTCACATTTAAATGGTTCAGATACTCAAACAAATTTAAATATTAGACAAAGATAACACAAGTAAACACACACACACACACAAAAAAAAAAAAAATTAGAAATTGGTGATGGCTGTGATGGCGGCGCGCCTAGACGCAGCGGCCCCTCTTGGCATCAGCGAGTGTGAGAGTTTTGATCATCCCAGACGTACATCCTGTAAAACTTACAACCGTGAGACCTTATTAAACATCAAGGTACTGCACGCTGCAAGAATTGCGGCGCTCGGTTGTGACTTGGACATTCTACGCCAGCATGGAATTCTGGCGGAGTTCCCGCTGGAAGCTACCCGGGAGAAGAGGAAGCGGAAGCGGAGGGAACGCAAGCAAAAGCGTGGAAAAAGGGCCGGGATCCATGCTAGGCTAAAGGCTAACCCCTCCAGGCCAGCAGTACCGTCGCTCCTTCTCTCTAATGTCCGCTCCCTCGACAACAAGCTGGATGAGCTGCATCTGCTGTGAGAAACCCGGAGAGAGAGGAGGGACTGCTGTGTGCTTGCGTTCACGGAGACATGGCTCCACGACAACATCCCTGACGAGGCCATTCAACTAGAAGGTACGGCAGTGTTCCGAGCAGACAGAGAAACGGTGAGCTCCGGTAAGAGCCGGGGGGGGGGGGGGTGCTATGCATCTATGTTAACAAGAACTGGTGCGTTGACGCCACATTAGTATCTAAACACTGCTCTCCGTTGGCGGAGTTCCTTATTGTAAATTGTCGGCCATTTTATCTGCCGAGGGGATTCAGCAACATGTTTGTAGCGGCTGTTTACTTAGGGCCGAGCACTAACGCTAATGCTAAGAAGGCACTCGCGGAACTGCACGATGCTATTAGCGAAATCCAAACTTCACATCCGGACAGTTTTGTGGTGGTTGCGGGGGATTTTAACCACACCAGCTTAAAGACTGTGGTCCCCAAGTTTAAACAATGTGTAGACTTTAAGACCAGAGGAGAGAATATGTTGGACTTAGTGTACACAAACACAGATGCATATAAGGCGATACCCCGCCCCCACCTCGGCTTTTCTGACCACATATCCGTGATGCTGGTGCCTGCCTACAAACCCTTATTGAAGCGCAGTAGGCCAGTAGTTAAACAAATCAGGATTTGGCCAAAGAGTGCAACCTCTGCACTGAAAGACTGTTTTCTGCACACAGACTGAGAGGTCTTCAAAATAGCAGCCTCCCAGGAAAACAAGACAGATGTGGAGGAGTATGCTGAAATGGTCACCAGCTACATCGTGAAGTGCACAGAGGATGTCACTACAGTGAAGACCATCACTATGCGGGGAAACCATAAGCCCTGGATGACCGCAGAGGGGCGCTCGCTGCTTACAGCCAGAGATGCAGCCTTCAGAGCGAAGGACAGGATCGCCCTCTGCTCAGCCAGGTCTGCGCTCTCAAAAGGAATTAAGACGGTGAAGTGCGCCTATGCGGAGAAAATCCAGGGACACCTCTGTGACACTACGAACACCAAGCAGATGTGGCAGGGAGTTCGGACACTGACGGGCTATAAGTCTAGGCAGGGGGTCGATGATGACGACGCTTCGCTTCCAGACAGACTCAACGACTTCTTTGCGCGTTTTGAAGCATCAAACTCGACAATCACTGCTAACCACTGCTGCACGGTGGCGCAGTGGTTAGCACTGTGGCAGCACAGTTTTACCCTCGGCCGGGGGAGCGCGGGGATTGTGAGATCGTGGGTTCGATCCCAGCCCCCAACCAACAGTGATCTGTGTGGAGTTTGCATGTTCTCCCCGTGTTGCGTGGGTTTACTCCGGGATTTCTCCGGTTTCCTCCCACACGCCAAAAACATGCAGGTTAGGGATACGGGGCGCTTGCACACGCAGTGACCAGCAGCTGGTGGCTTGTCACCAGACTGCAAAACAAATCTACCTACGGGTACAAATAAGTAACAACAACAAAAAAAAAAAAATCAGAGGGAGGGCTGGCCCATCCACACCATCGGTCGGACCAGCTTTTACTATCAACACAGCGGACACACGGATGACCCTAACCAGAGTCAACCCACGTAAAGCTGCAGGTCCGGACAACATCCCGGGACGTGTTCTCCGAGACTGCGCGAGCGAGTTGGCGGATGTGCTGACTGACATTTATAACATCTCCCTGAGTCAGGTCATCGTTCCCAGATGCTTCAAGACCTCTATCATAGTACCGGTGGCAAAGAAACCAGTTGTTTCCTGTCTGAATGACTATCGTCCTGTTGCACTAACACCAGTTGTGATGAAGTGATTTGAACGGCTTGTCAAACCACACATTACAGCCTGCCTCCCTGCATCACACGACCCGCTCCAGTTTGCATATCGTTCAAACCGCTCCATGGAGGATGCTATAGTCACCACCCTGCACTCTGTCATCACCCACCTGGATCAGAAAGACACCTACGCCAGACTCCTGTACATTGATTTCAGTTCAGCATTCAACACCATTATTCCCCAGAGACTGATGGAGAAATTACTCCTTCTCGGTCTGAACACCGCCACATGTCTCTGGATCCTGGATTTCCTGACTGAGAGACATCAGTCTGTCCGGGTTGGAAACAACATCTCCAACTCTGTCATGCTGAGCACCGGATCCCCTCAAGGCTGCGCACTCAGTCCACTGTTGTTTACACTTCTAACACATGACTGTGTATCCAGACATGAGGGGAACCAGATTATTAAGTTTGCAGACGACACCACAGTGGCGGGACTTATTCAGAGGGATGAGGAATCAATGTACAGGGAAGAAGTGAGAGACCTGGAGGGCTGGTGCAGGGAGAACAATCTGGTGCTCAACGTGGACAAAACAAAGGAGATGATTATCGACTTCCGGCGGTCACAGCCTGAACACGTCCCCCTCAGCGTCGGCGGCCGTTTAGTGGAGAGAGTGGAGAGCATCAAGTTCCTCGGAGTGCAGATCTCGCAGGATCTGACCTGGAGCAAGAATTCCTTGGGGATCAGGAAGCGGGCCCAGCAGAGACTGCACTTCTTGAGGAAACTCAAACAGGCCTCTCTCCCCATCTGCATCCTCAGGACCTTCTACAGAGGTGTGGTGGAGTGTTCTGACATACTGCATTGCTACATGGTTCTCCAGCTGCAGTATGTCAGACAAAAAAGCCCTGCAGAGGATAGTTAAGGGAGCTGAGAGGGTAATTGGAGTCTCCCTCCCCTCTGTCCATGAACTTTCTCAGAACCGTTGTAGGAGCAGGGCACTGAACATTGTCAAGGACCGTTCTCACCCTCTGCATAAACACTTTGAACTTCTGCCATTTGGCAAACGATTTGGGAGCATCAGAGGCAGAACCACCAGACTGCTTAACAGCTTCCTTCCCCAAGCTGTTAGGATGCTGAACAGTTGATCCGGAATCTCTCATACACACTACTGCACCTACGGACATTATGTATATTATTTGTATATTATAGTTAGTTTTTTTCAAGTATATCTCAGGGATGTGTGAATGGAGGTGGTGGGGTGGGGGGGGGGGGGTGAAGATATGTGTGAGTGTGTCTTAAATCATGTTCTTTACTTATATGGATGCAGAGAGAAATGCTATTTCATCTTGCCTGCACTACAGTTGTATGTACAGCAATATGACAATAAAGGTTGATTTGATTTGATTTTGATTTGATTTGAAAATGCAGTTTTTAAATGAAGGTGTTTATTATTAACGAAAAAAATCCAAACCTACATGGCCCTGTGTGAAAAAGTGATTGCCCCCTTAACCTAATAACTGGTTGGACCACCCTTAGCAGCAACAACTGCAATCAAGCGTTTGCAATAACTGGCAATGAGTCATTTACAGCGCTGTGGAGGAATTTTTGCCCACTCGTCTTTGCAGAATTGTTGTAATTCAGCCACACTGGAGGGATTTCGAGCATGAACCGGCTTTTTAAGACCATGCAACAGCATCTTAATTGGATTCAGGTCAGGACTTTGACTAGGCCACTCCAAAGTCTTCATTTTGTTTTCTGAAGCCATTCAGAGGTGGACTTGCTGGTGTGCTTTGGATCACTGTCCTGCTGCAGAACCCAAGTGCGCTTCAGCTTGAGGTCACGAACAGATGGCTGGGCATTCTCCTTCAGGATTTTTTGGTAGACAGGAGAATTCATGGTTCCATTTACCACAGCAAGTCTTCCAGGTCCTGAAGCAGCAAAACAGCCCCAGACCATCACACTACCACCACTATATTTTATTGTTGTTGGGGTGTTCCTTTTCTGAATTGCTGTTATTTTTACACTGGATGTAGTGGGTTACACACCTTCCAAAAAGTTCAATTTTTGTCTCTTCAGTCCACAGAGTATTTTCCCAAAAGTCTTGGGGATCATCAAGATGTTTTCTGGTGAAACTGAGACAAACGTTTATGTTCTTTTTGCTCAGCAGTGGTTTTTGTCTTGGAACTCTTCCATGCAGGCCATTTTTAACCAGTCTGTTTCTTATGGAGGAGCCTGAAGCAAGGCCTGCAGTTCTTTGAATGTTGTTGTGGGGTCTTTTGTGACCTCTTGGGTGAGTTGACACTACACTCTTGGGGTGATTTTGGTCTGCCGGCCTCTCCTGGGAAGGTTCACCACTGTTCCATGTTTTCACCATTTGTGGATAATGGCTCTCACTGTTATTCACTGGCATCCCAACACTTTAGAAATGGCATTATAACCTTTTCTCGACTGATAGCTCTCAATTACTTTCTCATTTGTTCCTGAATTTCTTTGGATTGCAGCATGATGTCTAGCTTTTGAGGATCGTTTAGTCTACTTCACTTTGTCAGGCAGGTCCTATTTAAGTGATTTCTTGATTAAGAACAGGTGTAGCAGTAATCAGGCCTGGGTTTGGCTTGAGAAATTGAACTCAGCTTTCCAAAGATGTGATAAACTGTGGAGAGATAAATAATCAGGCAGATAGGTCCAGAGTAGAACAGGCTTTATTCATCTCTCGCTCTCACTTTCTCCAGAATCACAAGCATCAAAAGACTCACAGGTCACAGGCACCTCTCCTTTTATATCATACAACTCAATCAGCCTTCTGTGGTGCTGCATTAACATGAAAGCCTTTGCAATTCCCATTCTCTTTGTCACTGTTCGCATCAACACACCAACCCCCGCATCAACACACAAACCCCCCATGACGATTCCCCTTGTCCTTCCTTCTGAGTGGAAACATACTGACGTACTGAGTGGGTTCCAACACCCCCCCCCCCCAGAAATTCAGACTGAGACTTAACCCTCTTGTCCTTTGGGCTTCAGCCTACGTCCATAGCGGCTGTAATGGGGGGTCTGCGGCTCCGAGGCGTTGCTGTGCCGGTGGAGGGCTCTTGGGGGTGCGTCCGTCTGTGGGGGAACATTGGGAGGGGGGGAAGCATCTTTAGCATGCCCTTGTGACTGATCTGACGAGTCATTTACCTGGGGAGTTCTCAGTGGGGGTCATCCGCGCCGAGGAGCTTGGATCAAAACCGCCTGCTTGTCTGCTAAAACGAAAGCGGGCTTAAGCCTGTCTATACAGACTGTTTCCCTGCGTCCCCCCAAGTCTAACAGAAAATGTTTCTCCCCAGGTTCCAGCACTCTGAACGGGCCATCGTAGGGTGGGCGCAAGGGGGTCCGGTGGGCATCGTGCCTGACAAATACGAATGCCGCATCCTTCAAGGCCTTTGGCACAAAAACGCGTGGAAAACAGTGGTGGACTGGACCGGGTACTGTCCCTGCCACTGCGCTATGTAGTGAAAGCGGGGATGGATTGGTGTTCGGTGCGGGGCTGTCCGGCAAAAATTCCCCTGGGAGCCGCAGCGGCTGGGGAAAAAACCAGCTCTGCTGGGGAGGCTGCCAAATCCTCCTTCAGTGCTGAACACAACCCTAATAGAACCCACTGCAACCGGTCCACCCAATTTGCATCTGTAAGCGAAGCCCTGAGTGCTGCTTTAAGCGACCTATGGAAACACTCGCATAACCCATTGGCCTGGGGGTTGTATGCAGTCGTGCGATGAAGTGTGATGCCCAGACTCCGGGCCATGGTGGACCAGAGGTCGGAAACAAACTGTGTGCCCTGATCGGACGTGATATCCAAAGGAGTGCCCAAACATGCCACCCATGTCGTCAAAAAAGCGCGTGCAACGTCTACGGATGAGGTGGAAGCTAGCGGGACTGCTTCGGGCCAGTGCGTGGTGTGGTCCGCCACTGTCAGGAGGTGCGTGAACCCTTGCGATGGCGGGAGGGAGCACATGAGGTCCACGTGAACGTGGTCGAACCTCTTACCCGGGATATGGAATGGCTCCAAAGGGGCCTTTGTGTGCCTGTGCACTTTGGCTTGCTGGCATGCTACACAGGCTGCAGCCCACTCTTTCACCTGCTTGTACAGGCTCGGCCAGACGAACTTTGCTTCCACCGTTTTCACTGATGTACGCACTCCTGGGTGCGCCAGGGAGTGAACTGACTCAAAAACGCGGCAGCGCCAAGCGCGTGGGAACACCAGGTGCGGGCAGCCCGTGGATACGTCACAGATTGGGGGGGGCATCTTGCAGTACTCTGCCCTCCAGTCTTAACCCTGTTGGTCCAGACTGGAGTGCGCAAACGTCTGCATCGCCGATCTGCTCAGCGGCCATGGCCATGTAATCTATCCCCATGTAGACTGGGGCCACTAATGCCTGTGAGAGGCAGTCCGCCACCGCGTTGAGTTTACCGGCCACATGCTGAATGTCGGTCGTAATCTCCAAGATCGCGGCCAGCTGTCTCTGCTGCCGGCCCGACCATGGTTCCAAAACCTTGGCCATAGCGTACGTTTGCAGCTTGTGGTCCACGAACCCAGTGAAGGTGCGCCCTTCCAGCCAGAACTGGAAGTGGCGTATGGCCATGTGGAGAGCCAGTAACTCCTCGTCGAATGTGCTGTATTTACACTCACTGTTGCGCAAAGACCTGCTAATAAAAGCAAGTGTCTGCCAAGAACCTGCGATGCGCTGCTCCACGACGACCCCTATGGCCACGTCTGACGCATTGGTAGTGAGCACTATCCGAGCCGCCGGGTCCGGTTGCGCCAGCAGTGCGGCATTCGCCAGGGCTGTTTTAACCTCGGAAAACACCTGCTTTCGCTCAAGAATCCAGTCGACGCTGTCTGCCGGTTTCCATTTCTTAAGCATGGCGTACAATGGCTGCATAAGCTGGGCTGCGCGGGTGAGGAAACGGTTGTAAAAGTTCACCATCCCCAAAAACTCCTGCGGTGCCCTGATCGTCTGAGACCGGGGAAAATCTGCCACTGTGCTCACTTTGTCCAGTAAGGGTATCACGCCCTCTGGTGAGATGCACTGGCCCAAAAAAATCGATTCCCGTCACCTCGAACTGGCACTTCGCTGGGTTGATTATTAATCCGTGCTCATCCAACCACTGGAAAACTGTCCTGAGGTTGGCTATGTGTTCGTCCTCGGACGCGCTGGCCGCCAGGATGTCGCCCAGGTAGACGAACACAAATGGCAGATCGCGCAGCACCACATCCATTATGCGTTGGAATGTCTGCGCCGCACCTTTTAACCTGAAAGGCATGCATAAAAACTCAAAAAGACCAAACAGGGTTATTGCTGCCGTCTTAGGAATGTCCTCAGCGTGCACCAGGACCTAGTGGTAACCACGGACCAGGTCTATCTTGGGAAAAATGCGTGCCCTGGTGAGGTGAATGGAAAAATCCTGAATATGGGGGATCGGGTAGCGGTCGTGCGCTGTGGCGTTGTTCAATCTGTGGAAGTCTCCACATGGTCGCCACGATCCCTCGGCTTTAGGAACCATATGTAGCGGGGATGCCCATGGGCTGTTTGAGCATCTGATGATGCCCAACTTTTCCAAGTTGGCAAACTCCTCGTGCACTATGGCCAGTGTAGCTGCATCTGCGCGCCGAGGTTGTGCGAAAATGGGTGGTAATGAAGTGCTCTACCCCGTGTTTAGTGACGGTCGCCGAAAAAGTCGGGACCATAAGTACTGGGAACTGGGTGAGAACTGGGAACTGGCACCTCCCGTCCGGGTCGTCTCCGGGGTGTTTGCTTCGAGTTCCATTGTGCGTCAAGGGTCACCAGTGTGGGGAGAGAAATAATCAGGCAGATAGGTCCAGAGAAGAACAGGCTTTATTCATCTCGCTCTCTCACATTCTCCAGAATCACAAGCATCAAAGGACTCACAGGTCACAGGCACCTCTCCTTTTATGTCATACAACTCGTTCGGCTTTCTGTGGTGCTGCATCAACATGAAAGCCTTTGCAATTCCCATTCTCTTTGTCACTGTTCGCATCAACACACCAACCCCCGCATCAACACACAAACCCCCCATGATGATTCCCCTTGTCCTTCCATCTGAGTGGAAACATACTGATGCACTGAGTGGGTTCCCACAAAACCACAGTTAATTTATGTTTTAACGTGGGAGGACAAACACTTTTTCACACAGGGTTTGGATTTTTTTTACCCTTACTAATAAACACCCTCATTTAAAAACTGCACTTTGTGTTTACGTGTGTTATCTTTGTCTAATATTTAAATTTGTTCGATGATCTGAAACATTTGTGTGACAAACATACAAAAATATGAGAAATCAGGAAGGGGGCAAACACTTTTTCACACCACTGTCTGTATATAGACAGTATTTTGAGGTAAAATCCTCTTGCTGAGGCACCTGTCCGGGAGGTCTTAAACTCCCACCTAAGGAAGAACTTCGAGCACATTCCAAGGGAGTTGGGAGACATGGAGTCTGAATGGGCCATGTTCTCCACCTCCATTGTTGAAGCAGCTGCCCAGAACTGTGGCCACAAGGTCGCTGGTGCATCTCAGGGTGGCAACTCCCGAACCAAGGGGTGCACACCAGTGGTGAAGGGGGCCATCAAGCTGAAGAAGTTGTCCTACGAGCTTGGTTGGTTTGTGGGACTCCAGAAGCAGCTGAGGTGTACCAGCAGGCCAAGAGGCATGCAGCTCAGGTGGTTGCTGAAGCAAACATTTGGGTGTGGGAGGAGCTCGGTGAGCCCATGGAACAAGACTTTAGGTCGACCTTGAAGAGATTCTAGCAAACTGTCTAACGACTCAGGAGGGGGTAGCAGCTCCCTGTCCACACTGAGTATTGTGTGGATGGGGCACTGCTGACTTTGACTGGGGATATCGCCGAGCGGTGGAAGGAATACTTTGAGGATCTCCTCAATCCCACTGACATGCCTTCCACAGAGGAAGCCAAGCTTGTGGACAAGGCGGACGACTCACCCATCACAGGGGCTGAGGTCGCTAAAGTGGTTAAAAAAAAAACTCTTCAGTGGCCAGGCCCCATGGGTGGATGAGATTCGCCCTGAGTACCTCAATGCTCTGGATGTTGTAGGGCTGTCAATGCTGACACGCCTCAGCAACATTGCATGGAGGTTCAGGACAGTACCTTTGGCATGGTAAACTGGGGTGGTGGTTCTTCTTTTTAAGAAGGGGGACCAGGGGATATGTTCCATCTTTAGATGGATCACACTCTTCATCCTCCCTGTGAAGGTCTATGCCAAGGTACTGGAGAGGAGAGTCCGGCCGTTGGTCGAACCTCGGATCCAGGAGGAGTAGTGTGGTTTTCGTCCTGGCCGTGGCACACTGGACCAGCTCTTTACCCTCTCGAGAATCCTTGAGGGTTTGTTGGAGTTTGCCCAACCAGTCCACATGTGTTTTGGGGACTTGGAGAAGGCATTTGACTGCATACATCATGGTTTTTTTGTTTTTTGTTTTTTTTTTTTGTGGGGGGTGCTTCGGGAGTATGGGATATTGGGCTTGTTGTTTCAAGCTATCTGGCCTCTATACAACCATTGTGAGAGTTTGGTTTGTATTGCCAACACTCGGTCGGACTCATTCCCAGTGAGAGTTGGACTCCACCAGGGCTGCCCTGTGTCACCGATCCTGTTCATAATTTTTATGGACAGGATTTCTAGCCACAGCCAAGGAATGGAGGGTGTCATGTTAGGTGATCACAGGATTTCATCTCTGCTGTTTGCAGATGATGTTGTCCTGTTGGCTTCATCCAGCAATGATCTGTAGGTCTTACTGGAATGGTTTACTGCAGAGTGTGAAGTGGCTGGGATGAGAATCAGCACCTCCAAGTTCGAGTTCATGGTCCTCAGCCGGACAAAGGTGGATTGTCATTTCCACGTTGGGGACAAGCCCCTGCCTCAAGTGGAGGAGTTTAAGTATCTCGGGGTCTTATTCACGAGCTAGGGGAGAATGGAGTGAGAGATTGACAGAAGGATCGGAGCAGCATCTGCAGTGATGTGGACATTGTACCAGTCTGTTGTGGTGAAAAGGGAGCTGAGTTCTAAAACAAAACTGTTGATTTACTAGTCAATCTACGTTCCTACCCTCACCTATGGTCACGAGCTTTGAGTGATGACCAAAAGAATGAGATCATGGATAAAAGCAGCTGAAATGAGCTTTCTCCATAGGATTGCTGGACTCGCCCTTAGAGATAGGGTGAGAAGCTCAGTCATCCAGGAGAGGCTCAGAGTAGAACTGCTTCTTCTCCACATTGAAAGGAGCCAGCTGAGGTGGTTTGGGCATCTGATCAGAATGCCATCTGGATGCCTCCCACTTGAGGTGTTTTGTGCACATCCCATTGGGAGGAGACCCTGGGGCAGATCCAGGACATGCTGGAGAGACTATGTCTCGCAACTAGTTTGGGAACGCCTTGGTATCTTCTCTGAAGAGCTGGAGCAGGTGGCTGGGGAGAAAGAAGTCTTGGCTTCTCTGCTTGAACTGCTGCCTCAGCGACCTGGACCTCTGGAAAAGTGGTAGAAGATGGATGGATGGATAGATGGATGGAGGTAAAATCCTACTGGTTGCATGAACATCGAATGAAAACCCTGAGCTTAATCTGCCATCTTTTGGCCAGGTCGTCATTGGAAATGAGAATTGGTTGTCAACTGACCTAGCTTGTTAAATACAGGTTAAATAAAAAAAAATAATTATCTGTACATACAACATACAACTAATATGCAAATGATGACCAACCTAAGCCTGCTTTGTCATGTCCACCGTCGAAACATAACACTGTATCCACAATAACACACTTTAAATAAATTGGATTTAATTTTAATACAGGTAAGTGGTAAGTGCTTACATGAGTTCCAATTTTTACAAGATTAAAGCAAGAGCAGACAGGAAATGAAAACAAGCAGAGTTTAACAATACAAATGTTCTTGTCTTAATCCTCATGATCTGTCATCTATAAAAATAAAATGTGCTGTATACGTAAATAAAGCTTTGATTGATTATTTGGTCTGATCTAACAATATATCTGCAAATCTGGTAAAGTTTGGAGAAAAGTCTTATTTTCTGTCAAATGGGTGTGCGTGTCAAAAGGTATTGTCACCATCCTGGGCACGGGTGGGGTCATGCCCAGTCTTTAGTTGATAGTTGGTTTCTATTTGTTTATTTCCTTATTTATTGTTATCTGTATTTGGTCACCATTTGATTAGGGGTTTTATTCTTAGCCGTATCCTTAGTGTCCTGTTTATTTATTGTATCACTTTGTATCTTAGTCTCATTTTATTTGGTGTTCCAGTCTGTACTTTTATTTTGACAGTGCTGTGCAGCTTCCGACTATCAAACTTGGCATCAGGGGTTCCACGGCTGTCACTGGTTATCTTGATTATTTTCCCCATTCATATATCCACACCTGCTTAATATCTGACACAGTATTTATAGGGCACGACAACTGTTGCCAATTGTCGTGTCCTACTTCATGGTTCACTGTTGTTTGTTGGAGCCACTCTCTGATGCTCAGAGTGTTTTTGTGCTTCGCTGTCGAGGTGAGTGGAGGTGCTCTGTCCAGGTTTGTCTCCATTATTTCCAGCCGTATGCCCGCTGCCTACGGGAGAGCTCCGGCTGGATTCTGGTCCCCTGCTCGGTGTTCCCGGCTTTGCTGGACGTTGAGCCCTGCTCACCTCCAGCGCTTTTGTGTTTTCATTAATTGTGTTCTGTGTGTATTTTTGGGTTTTCACCTTTTCCGTTAATTAATGTGCCAAACCACAGCGTGCGCTTGGTGTTCTTCCTCTGCCCTTTAAAGGGCACATTCATGACAGAAGGACACAACCACTTGGACACCAACCTCTGTGGGGTTTGCAACTTTTCTTTTTTCCTGTAATCCCCCCCCCCCCCCCATTGGAAGACAGTTTTCTTGGAGTTTGGGTGGGAGCTCTGCGATGCGCTCCGGATGGTGGATGGACATATCGCCGACACGTGCATATCTCCCACCCTGAAAGATGCCTTGTGGAACTTAAGCCTGACAGAGGCGGTTGTGCAGTGTTACCCCCGGCTCGTGCTGCACGCCAAAGGAAGGGAGAAGGTTTTTCTGTTGGAGGATTTACAGTGGGAATATTGCAGAAGGAGCTCCGTCCATGAACCGAGGTCTGTGCCAGTGAGAGGGCGTTCCCGGACCTCGGCCCCATCGGCTCCTCCCCAGCCCCGAGCTTCGGTGTCCTGCCTCCGTCACCAGAGACCTGAGCCGCTGCTTCCTTCCCAGGCAACATCAGTGGTGGGCAGAGGAGCTTCATCTGATCCCACCGCAGCAGCAGGAACCATCAGGCGCTGGGAAAAAAGGCAGGTAGGTTGTCATTCCTTTTTCTTTCATAATGATATACCTTGCCTTATTCGCGATGATGAGGCTCAGATACAACAGCCAAGTCTAGCTGAGTCCTCACCACCTGCTGCTGTTGTCTCACCCTCGCCTCCCTCTTCCTTTTTCTTTGTGGCCTCCGAGAGTCCATCGCCCCTGGGAAGGAGCCACCAGACAGCGGAGAAACCACCTTCCCTGGGAGTTCTTGCTCCAGCCCTGTGGCCACGTCCGGGACAGGAGGGAAGCGACACCCGTGCTCTGAATCATGATCCAACAGTTGGGTGTCCCCTGGATTCAGTGGCACGGGAGCCGGTGCCGTCGGTGAGGTCGCCTCCTGCAGCAGCCATCCTGCTGGGACGCGTCAAGCCTGGAGGTCATTTGGCTGCACTAACCATCATGCCTGCTGCAGGGGTCATTGCAGCAGAGTCATCGGAGTCCTGGATGGCGGTGGAGCTCGAGTCCAGGAAAGTGCTCAGTTCTGTTTTAACATCTACAGATATTGAGAATTCTTGTCTGGCTCAGGGTGAGGAGAATCAGTTGCAGATGTCCTCTGCTCCTGAGCCATCCTTACGGTGTTTTTCCCCTTTCCTTCCCCTGAGGTTGCTGTTCCGGGTAGAGATGCCCAGACGGAAAAGGCCGAGACGCCCCAGCCTGGATTACCGCAGTCCTGGACAGCAGTGGAGCTCAACCTCAGTCAAATTCTCTTTTTTATTTTCATGTTATCTGTCTGAGAGAAATCTTGCCTGGATCTTGGTGGGGAGGGCCGGGTGCAGCTGTCCGCTGTGCCTGAGCTCTCTTCGCCAGGCTCCACTGCTGCTGGTGACTCTGACCCAGTGTCTGTGTTTTGTGTGTGTGAGCCTTCTCCCGAGATCAACATGGGTGCTGCTCCCCCTCCATTTGTTATTATTATTATTATTTGTTTATTTGACAGGGACAGTGCAGTAAACATAGACAATTAATCAAATGACAATCAATCTGATGTGTTGCACAAAGAGTGTATAGCTATTAGCTAATTTGCAACTCTTGTCCCTGGATGGGCTTTAGAAAGGAGAAACAAGTAAAAAGAAAAAAGGAAAGGAAAAGATAAAAAAAAAATGAAAACAGAATAAACAATAACCACATACATCAATGCAAAAAAGATTATAAATACATTATAAATACACAATTATAAATATTATAAATATTATAAATATTATAAATACACAATATAACAACCTGACTCACATTTGCCTATTTCAGGCCTCCCTCCCTTCGTCACTCACTATAAACAAACACATTCATTCCTTCAAACAAGTCACATTCACATTCAAACAAGTCCGTTATTATTTTAATTTCATTTGGCATTGTGTTCCAGATGTGACTGCCCTTTATAGAGAAAGCTGTTTGTCCAAATGTGGTTCTGCGGTGGAATATTTTACAATTACTGTTAACAGAACTCCTGGTGGCTCTGCTGCTGTCCTGTCTTTGGATGAAACCAACAAGTGGCTCGGGCGCTGATTTATGGAAACATTTGAAAGTTAATTTCAGAAAACAGAGGTCAGTGAAACTCTCAAAACTCAATAGATTGTATTTTTTTTAAATATAACAGTGATGCCACCTAATGTGCTTTTTGTCCAAGATTTTTAGAGTTTGATTATATAATGAACCTATATGTCTTATTGTGGAAGGGGCTGCTTGAGCCCAGACTGTCAAACAGTATGATATATGAGAGAAAACCATAGAATGCATATACAGTGCAGCTGCTTCGTATGGTATGTAATATCTAATTAATTTAAAGCAGTTCAGATTTTTTTTTTACTGTTTTTGAAATTTTCTTTATATGAAGATTAAATTTGAATTGAGGATCTAGTACAATGCCAAGGTATTTGAATTCTGTAACTAAACTGATGTCTTGATCATGTATATTAACTTTAAAATGTTGCAGGTTACATTTTTTGATTGAAAAGCACATTGAAACTGTTTTCTGAAGGTTCAGCAATAGATGGTTCTGGAAGAGCCACTCTTGGACATCAACCATACTTGTGGACAGTACATCTGCAGCCTGTGCTGGAGTCTTGGCAGCTGTGTAAATAACTGCATCATCTGCATAAAGTTGACATGTTGCAGCTGAGCAGTGTAGCGGCAAGTCATTAATAAAAATGCTGAAAAGTAAAGGACCAAGGATGGACCCTTGTGGGATACCCATACGGTTGTTTAAAAATGAGGATTTATCCTGGTGAACTTTTACACACTGTTCTCTATTCTGGAGATAAGATGCAAACCATTCTAATGTATCTGGAGAGAAGTTAAAAGATACCATTTTGGATAAAAGCAAACTGTGGTTTACAGTATCGAAAGCCTTTTTGAGATCTAGAAAAACAGCCCCTACCACATTACCCCTGTCCAAGGACTGTTTGACATTTTCAATAAGGCAACAATTTGCTGTTTCTGTTGAGTATCCTGGTCTAAAACCAAATTGATGTGGATGAAGAAGTTGACTGTCTTGTAAATAGTCTATCAGCTGTGTAGCTACAACTTTTTCAAGAACCTTAGACAGGACTGGTAAAATAGAGATTGGGCGGTAATTGCATATATCGTCTTTACTGCCTGATTTATGAACTGGTATGACGACAGTTTTTTTCCAACCAGATGGAAATGTACTAGACCTAATGGAGAGATTAATGGGATGAGTCAGTGGTTTGATTAATATTTTGCTGTGCGTAAAGAGAAAGGAAGTGCTCATATTGTAGATATCATTAGTTTTTGAGTTTGACAGTGTTTTAACAATACCAGCAATTAACTCCTCATTTGCCTCATCGATGTGAAAAGAATCTGTTGGAAGTATTGATTTTGTGTTGTTGAGCACATTTGGCAGCACAAGGTTTTTTGTTAAGTCTTCCACAGAGTCCACAAAATATGAATTAAATTCATTTGCCAATGTAGCCTTGTCACTGATGGTCTTGCCATTGATTCTAAGTTCCTTTACCCCCTTCTGAACATTTTTTTAATTAGTTAAGTTATTTAAATGCCTCCATAGGGAACTGTTGTTACCCTTTGCATGATCTATCAGTTTATTGTAATAAGATACTTTTGATTTTCGCAGCTCTTGTACCACTTTATTTCTTAAACTTTTGTACACAAGATGATCATTTTGTAGTTTAGAGGTTAATGATGTTTTCAATGCAGAGTCTCGCCTCGTCATAAGTTTTCTTATTTCATTATTTAACCATGGTAGGTTAATCTTCTGTTGTCTACTTTTAATTTGCTTTGTAAATTTTTTTATAGACTTTGTAATTGTTGCAGTTATAAAATTACAACAATCATCTACTTCATGTATTGACATGAGCTGCTCCCAATTTTGATTCTCTAAGTAATGTTCAAACTCCTCATTTTTTGATTTGGGAATAATAAAATTTGATTTGTCAATATCGACTCCCCCAAAATACTGTAGTCGCTTTTTAGTAAGCTTTCTGACAGCAAGAACCATGTTATGATCTGAGAGACCAGTTACAAGATTATAGGTTCTGGTTATTCGTTCTGGTTTATTTGCAAATACCATGTCAATAAGTGTTCTTGTCATGATGGCCGCTAGGCCGTCATCAGCATTATCAACATCAGCTGCGCTCACTTCAGCAGGTGGCAATCAGCGGGCTTTAAAAGCCCAACGTGCGGACTCCTCAGCACGGAGTCGTCTGTCACTCTTGCCAAGCAACGCGCCAAGATCTCGACCACTCATCAAGAAACCAACGCTTTGCCAAGCCAAGTCACCTAAGCCATCTCAGCATTCATCCTCTGCTAGTTCTATCCCCTGTGCACAGGTGGACCTCCCTGGCGGCGGACTACCCTCCTCAGCTGACGAGGCACCGTCTCCCACTCCTCGGAGCTCCTCCTCACCAAGCAGCACCGGACACCTCGAGCACTACGTCACACGGACACCAAGAGCCAGCCAGCCTCTCATTGTGGCACCTGCAAGTAAGCACCTGCAGCATACTCGCCAAACATTGCTACTGTGCAGCAGTAACCTTGTGCTTGTATATTTCCAGGGTTGCCAGGTTACCACAAGACGGGCTCAGCTCCAGTGGCCAGACGAGCATACACACATCCACTCACACTCCTCACTCACAAATCCACAATAAAAGATAATTGTCTGTAATCACTCGTGTCAGCGTCTGTCTCTTGGGTCGTAAATCATGTCAGTACGACTCCGTCAAGATGACCCATCAGACAGCGCGCTGTCGCGCCACTTAAACACACAGCGCACGAGTTGACATGATTTCCCACCAGCAGACAGTAATCTTAAACCAATTGACTCAAATTAACAGCCGGCTGGATCGCCTGGAAGGACACCAGGCGTTCTCCCCGGCTAGCGGGGCGCCTTTTGCACCCGCAGCCGCTGCTACTAGCCAAACCAACTCACCTTCCACACATCGCCTAACTCCCGTGCCAACCCCCGCACGTTTTACTAGTAAACTGGGGGAGGCGCGAGGATTTTTGCTACAGTGTGAGTCAGTGTTTCTCCGCGTCCCGAGGGACTTTGCCACTGATATGAACAAGATTGGGTACATCATCAACTTGCTGGGAGGCAGAGCCCTAGATTGGGCGTATACCATCATGGCCAAACCAAATTATTCATTGTTGACTTACCAGCAGTTCGTGGCAGACTTCATGGAGGTGTTCGATCATGTTGACCGGGGTGCGGTGTTAACTGAACGGCTGCTTGGACTCCGGCAGGGCAGTAGATCTGCCGCCAATTATTCCGTTGACTTCCGGGTGTTAGCTGGTCAGGTTGGGTGGGGGGAGCCAGCACTCTGTGGAATTTTCCTCCGCAGCCTTAACTCAGAGTTAAAAGATGAGCTAGCGGCAAAGGAGAAACTTGACAGACTTGGGGAATTAATCTCCCTCACCATCAGCTTAGATAGCAGACTAAGGGAGCGAGCAGCCGAACGGCGAACAGCTACCCGTGCGAGTAAGTCTCGCTCTCGCCCCGCTAGGTCCCCCCTTCTCGCTCTGCCCGCATCTGAAGAACTTCCGGAGCAGGAGGATATGGCTGTGGGGCAATCGGGTCTTACAGCGGCCGAAAGACAGCGCCGCAGGGAGCAGGGGTTGTGTTTCTACTGTGGGAATGGGGCACATGGAGTAGTGGATTGCCCGTTAAAAGGGGAGGTCCGCGGATCACGGTAGGGGGATTCGCGGACAAAAATCAGGAAAAACCCCTCACTAGTTGCCACATCCCCATTAGGCTCATTCATAAACACAAGGAACACACCACACTCACCTTAGTTGACTCTGGAGCTGAGCAGAACTTCATCTCCAGAGACCTGGCAACCCTGATGGGCCTCAGCTGTCAGCCCCTACGCCACCTTGTCCATCTGGTCACCCTGTCAAAAGCATCTCTGACGTCAGTCTCCCACCAGACGGCACCTGTGTTAGCGATAGTTTCTGGAAACCACAGGAAGGAAATACGGTTCCTGGTCTTGCCCATCTCCTCTTCACCCGTCATCTTGGGGTATCCCTGGCTCCGGTTGCATAACCCCACTTTCGACTGGCAAGTTGGGAGAATTATGGCTTGGAGCTCATTCTGTCTGAGTGCCTGCCTCCAGTCCACTGCATGCGCTCCCTCGGTCCCGATGATGCCTCCCTCAACACCCCCTCCAGACCTGTCAAAGGTGCCTGACATCTACCATGATCTGGGCCAGGTGTTTAGTAAGTCACGGGCGTTGTCCCTTCCCCCCCATCGCCCGTATGACTGCGCGATCAACCTCAAGGCTGGGGCCCCTCTCCCGGCGAGCCGCCTGTACAGCCTGTCAGCTCCGGAACGCGAGGCCATGGATACATACATCAAGGAATCTCTGGCCTCCGGTATCATCCGTCCATCCTCCTCGGCCGTCGGGGCGGGGTTTTTCTTCGTTGGGAAGAAGGACGGGTCGCTGCGCCCCTGCATCGATTTCCGGGGTCTCAACAACATCACAATTAAAGACAAATACATTCTCCCCTTGATGAACACTGCCTTCGATTCCCTCCAGGGGGCGTCCTGGTTTAACAAACTAGATCTACGGAACGCCTACCACCTGGTGCGCATTCGAGAAGGTGATGAATGAAAGACTGCCTTCCGGACCCCAAGCGGCCACTTTGAATATTTAGTGATGCCGTTTGGGTTAACCAACGCTCCGGCGGTGTTCCAGCGCCTAATAAATGACGTTCTCCGGGACTTTTTGAACTCCTTCGTCTTTGTTTACCTTGATGATATCCTCATCTTCTCGCGCACACTGGAGGAGCATCAGGTGCATGTACGGCGGGTCCTGCAGCGTCTCTTGGAGAATCAGTTGTTCGTCAAGGCGGAGAAATGTGAATTCCACACGGATCACACCTCTTTCCTGGGGTTTATCATCGCCCGTAACCAGGTGCTCCCCGATCCGAACAAGGTCAAGGCGGTGGTGGACTGGCCCACGCCCACATCTAGGAAACAGCTACAGGGGGTTTTGGGGTTCGCCAATTTTTATCGGCGTTTCGTGCCAAATTTTGGGAACATCGCCAGACCCCTTACTGCACTCACATCCCCGAAGGTCCCTTTCCATTGGAGTGAGGAGGCTGCCACGGCATTTGGGAGGCTGAAGGGAGAGTTTGCTTCGGCCCATGTGTTGACCCAGGTGGACCCGGAGCTTCAATGCTTGGTGGAGGTGGACGCATCGGATTCGGGGGTGGGGGCGGTACTCTCTCAGCGCTCCCCGACGGATGGGAAGATCCGCCCTTGCGCTTATTTCTCTCATCGCCTGACACCTGCTGAGAGGAACAACAGCATCGGCGACAGGGAGCTACTGGCTGTCAAACTCGCGCTGGAGGAGTGGAGACACTGGCTGGAGGGGGCTGCCCAGCCGTTTGTCGTCTGGACTGATCACTGCAATCTTGAATACCTTAGGACTGCCAAGCGGTTGAATACACGTCAGGCCCGCTGGTCACTCTTCTTCGGTTGCTTTAATTTCACAATCACCTACCGGCCAGGAAGCAAGAATGGTAAGCCTGACGCCCTTTCCAGGCAGTTTGACGCACCCTCCTCTGACAAACAGGAGGAGACTATCCTGCCATCTGCTTGTGTGGTGGGTGAGTTGACCTGGGGCATCTGTGATAGGGTCAGAAGAGCACAGGAGGTGGAGCCCGATCCGGGTGGGGGGCCCCCGGGTCATCTATTTGTACCTCGCCCTGTTAGGGGCCAAGTGATAGAGTGGAGTCGCGTCCAAACTGGCGTACCATCCGGGTGTGAGTTGGACCATTGACCTCCTCCAGAGAACCTTTTGGTGGCCAGGACTGCGGAAGGACATTAACAACCATGTCCAGGCCTGCGTTCAGTGCGCCACTGGGAAGACATCATCATCGGCCCCGGCGGGCTTTCTACATCCTTTGCCCATCCCTTCCCGCCCCTGGTCCCATGTAGCTATGGACTTCGTGACCGGTCTGCCCCCCTCCGGCCACTTCACGACTATTTTGACCATCGTGGACCGCTTTTCTAAAGCTGCTCATTTTGTGCCCCTCCGGGGGTTGCCATCAGCACGGGAGACGGCGGACCTTCTCGTCCTTCATGTGGTTCGTCCTCACGGGATCCCTGCTGACATTGTCTCTAATCGAGGGCCACAATTCGTCTCGCAAGTTTGGAAGGCGTTCTGTACGGCATTAGAGGCCATGGCCAGTCTCTCCTCTGGATACCACCCGCAGAGTAATGGCCAGTGCGAGCGAGCCAATCAGGAGCTGGAGCCTGTGCTGTGCTGCGTCATCTCCTCCTGCTCTTCTTCTTGGAGCATGTATCTCCCGTGGATCGAGTATGCTCATAACACCACAGTGTCCTCGTCCACGGGGATGTCCCCCTTCAAGGCATCATTGGGGTACGATCCACCCTTGTTCCCTGAGGAGGAGGGAGAGGTGGCGGTCCCGTCTGTTCAGGCTCACACCAGACGCTGTCGGCGGGTTTGGTCCATTGCTCGCAGAGCCCTTCTGAGAACCACGGAATGGAACATTGAGGTGGCCAACCATCACAGGAGGCCCGCCCCGGATTACAAGGTGGGTGGCAAGGTATGGTTGTCCACGAAAAACATCAGTGTGCCTGCCGAGAAGCATAAGCTGACCAAGCGCTTCATCGGTCCTTTTGTCATTGCCCGCTTTGTCAACCCTGTGTCTGTGCGTCTCGTTCTCCCCCTCCACATGCGCATCTGCCCCACTTTCCACGTCTCCCAGGTCAAGCCCTACGTCGCCGACCCGCTGTGCCCGCCCCCCGCGGCTCCTGTTCCCCCGAGGATGATCGATGGCCATCCGGCCTGGGGGGTGACAGCAATTCTGGACGTCCGCAGGAGGGGTCGGGGCCTTCAGTATTTCGTGGACTGGGAGGGGTTCGGCCCTGAGCATCGCTCCTGGATACGCCCTGCGTTGATCCTTGATAAGCAGTTGATCCGCGATTTCCATCGGGCGCATCCAGGTAGGATTGGGCAGGTGCCTGGAGGCACCTCTAGAGGGGGGAGTACTGTCATGATGGCCGCTAGGCCGTCATCAGCATTATCAACATCAACTGCGCTCACTTCAGAAGGTGGCAATCAGCGGGTTTTAAAAGCCCAACGCGCGGACTCCTCAGCATGGAGTCGTCTGTCACTCTTGCCAAGCAACGCGCCAAGATCTCGACCACTCGTCAAGAAACCAACGCTTTGCCAAGCCAAGTCACGTAAGCCATCTCAGCATTCATCCTCTGCTAGTTCTATCCCCTGTGCACAGGTGGACCTCCCTGGCGGCGGACTACCCTCCTCAGCTGATGAGGCACCGTCTCCCACTCCTCGGAGCTCCTCCTCACCCCCACAGTGCCGGACACCTCGAGCACTACGTCACACGGACACCAAGAGCCAGCCAGCCTCTCATTGTGGCACCTGCAAGTAAGCACCTGCAGCATACTCGCCAAACATTGCTACTGTGCAGCAGTAACCTTGTGCTTATATATTTCCAGGGGTTGCCAGGTTACCAAAAGACGGGCTCAGCTCCAGTGGCCAGACGAGCATACACACATCCACTCACACTCCTCACTCACAAATCCACAATAAAAGATAATTGTCTGTAATCACTCGTGTCAGCGTCTGTCTCTTGGGTCGTAAATCATGTCAGTTCTAGATTGTTTGGTTGTCCTGGTGGGTCCTTTGATCATTTGTTGGTAATTAAATTTAGTCATGAGGCTTTTCAGTTTCTGTTTGTCCTTTTTATCAGACCAGTTGATATTTAAGTCACCATAAAATATTGTTTCTCTGCTCCTCTCAAGTTGTTTAACCAGATCACTTAATTCATTATAAAAAGAAGAATTGTGGACTTCCGGTCTGGACGCCATGGTGATAGCAACCTAACGCTGAAACTCCCAGACTCAATCCAAGGAAAACATCCTCAAAATCAGACCGGATTTTTGGAAGATTAAAAATCAAAAGACAATAACACCATGCCTAACCACAAGCAGAAGAAACTGACATTCCCCAGGTCAGGACGCACAGCGGCTGCAGAATCTGAACCAGAGGACCTCCGTTCAGAAGACGAGGACCTGGGCCTAGCTAACAAAAGGATTAGCTTGAAATCGCTATTTGACGAAATACGACGATTTCGGGCCGAATTTCTTGAATTCAGAGAGGATCTAAAAAGGGCGAACAGCAGAATGGACCAGGCCGAAAACCGAATCTTGGAAGTTGAAGAAAGAGTAAAAGTGCTTGAAGATTCTGTGCTGGATTTACACAGAAAACAGTCAAGGCTGGAGGCTAAGCTAACCGACCAAGAAGGAAGACAGAGACGAGATAACATCAGAATTCACGGTCTGAAAGAAGGAGCTGAAGATAGTTTCAACACAGTGGCGGAATGCGTGGAATCCTTATTGAGAGAGAAGTTGGATATTCCACAAACCACCGATTTGAAGATAGAAAAAGCCCATCGTACATTAGCCGCAAAGCCAGCCCCGGAAGCGCCCCCACGTTCTGTGGTGGTAAGATTCACCAATTTCAAAATAAAACAAGAGGTTGTAAGACGGGCTTGGCAGAAAAAAGGATTTATGCATCATGAGAGAAAAGTCTTCGTGGAGCACGATTACGCCCCTGAGGTTCTTAAAAAACGACGGGAATATAACGACGCCAAAAAGGTTCTACGGGAACAGAATCTACGCTTTCAGACGCCATTTCCAGCGAAGCTAAGGGTCTTTTACGGAGAAGAGTCATGTCTCTATAATTCAGCGGAAGAAGCAACAACTGACATGGCAAGAAGAGGACTCCCGGTAACGGTGTTTAAACCCGCAGCGTATCTGAGCGAGAAGATCAGAGCTCAAACGTGGTCCACTCAGAGACCTTCAAAATCCACGGGCCAGCAGCGGGAAACCCAGCCCCAGAGCTACAAAGATAAGCTTTCCAGTTCCAGGAAGGAATAGCGACCTTTTTGTTTTTTTTTTCTTTTCAGTCACTCTGCACTTCCACCCCCCCTCCTACAAGGTAACAAACATTAAAGGAGATGCAGAATCAGCATGTCGTAAAACCTTTCATGGAGCAGTTATAGCATTAGAAACAAATGTCTTCTTAATTTAAAGGGGAAAAAAAAAATCATGTTAAAATAGAAACGTAACAATGACCCACATGTTCTCTCCACACTAACAAATACTGTATTAGAGTGAATGTTTGCTGTGATGGGGGTGGGAGGGTGCACACAATCTCATAGGGTATAGGCATAAAAAAAAAAAACAACATCATTACAAATTCGGATTGGGATCTGAAATTCACGTTAAAAACATGGGACAACTTACAGGGGTAAGAGAGGGCCCTCAACACGTAACAGAGTTTGAGGAATTTCCCTCAGAGCCTACACTCCATCAGGGCTCTTACAGGGTCTTTAAAGAGACCCCAGCTCAGGAAGTTTTTTTTGACAGTTTTTTGTTTTGAAGTTTCGTACACTATGTTCTTAATGTTTTTTATGTTCTTAATGTTCTTTCAGTTTCTGAGTAGCAAAAAAGAGGGCCACCACACTGTTATACTAAATAAGAAAATACAATGGAGAAACAGGGTGTAACCAAAATAGCCTCATATAATGTAAAAGGGATCCTGAATCCAGTTAAAAGAGCCAAGATTCTACGCAAAATGAAAAAAGACAAAGCAGAAATAATATTTTTACAAGAAACCCACCTAACAGACGTGGAACACACTAAACTCAATAGACAAGGGTTTAAAATGATCTCTTCATCTTCATATAAATCAGGGAGGAGGAGGGGAGTAGCGACATTGATATCAACCAAAATTACATTTGAAAAAAAATCAGAACACAAAGATAAAGAAGGGAGGTACAGTTTGGTAACTGGGCGGCTAGAGGGAGAAGATATCACCCTGCTGAATGTATATGCACCACCAGGGGCTAAATGGAAATTTTATAAAAATGTATTCGACCTAATGATAACTAAAGCCCAAGGTTTAGTGATATGTGGTGGAGACTTCAATCTAAGACTGAATCCATACTGGGATGCGACAAGTAATTCTTCACATCAAAATAACACCCAAAATAAGAATACTCGGATGCTACTAAAAGAAATGGGAATCTGTGACGTATGGAGGGAATTCAACCCCAATGTAAAAGATTATACTTTTTATTCAACGCCACATTCATCTTACTCAAGGATTGATTACTTTTTTATGTTTAATACAGACATTGGAAGAGTAAAAACATGTAAAATAGGACTGATGGATCTCTCCGACCACAGTCCGATCTATATGGACTTAAACATCCAAAAATACACAAATAATACATTTTCCTGGAGGTTGAATTCAAGTGTCCTGAAAGGACCACTGAAAGATGAATTGGAATCAGATATTCTCAGATATTTGGAAGAAAACGATAATGGAGAAGTATCTCCTTTAATACTGTGGGATGCGTGCAAAGCTGTAATAAGGGGAAAAATTATTGCAAAACGGGCAACCCAAAAGAAACTGAGACAAGAAAAACTAATCACACTAGAGTCAGAACTCAAGAACCTAGAAAAAGAACACAAAGACAACACTCATTCTAATGGCTCGCTCAAGATTAAAGAAATTAAAAATCAAATAAATGAGATCTACACAATAGAAATCCAGAAGAAACTTACATTTCTGAAACAAAAACACTATGAAGCAGGCAGTAAATCGGCAAAATTACTAGCCTATAAATTCAGGAAACAACAAACGGAAAGAGCAATCTACAAAATCAGAGACCCAGTATCAAAGGAAATAAAATTCAGAATTCAGGATATTCTTAAAAGCTTCAAGAATTACTACAAGAACTTATACTCCCACAAAAAACATAAAAACGCATCCGAGACATTACTAAACACATTAAACCTTCCCCAACTTACGGAATCACAAAATAAAACCCTACTGTCAGAAATACAACCTAAAGAATTGGAAAAAGCAATTATGAAACTTAAAGCTAACAAATCCCCAGGAGCAGATGGCTATACAGCAGAATGGTACAAAACCTTTAAACAGCAACTATCTCCTCTCCTCCTGAAAACATTTAACTACGTCCTCCACACAGGGAAAATCCCCCCTCCTGGAGAGAAGGGGTCATTGCAGTTATACCTAAACCTGAAAAGGATAAACTAGAATGCTCCAACTACAGACCAATCAGTGTATTAAATCAGGACTATAAGCTTTTTACCACTATCCTTGCCAAAAGGTTAGAAAACATACTGACAGACTTAATTCACTTAGACCAAACAGGTTTTATAAGACAAAGACAGACACAAGACAACATTTGACGCACTTTACACATAATTCATCATATAAAAAAATATAACTTAAATGCAGTCATATTGGGATTAGATGCTGAAAAAGCATTCGATTCGGTTGACTGGTCTTTCCTATATAGAATCTTATCCAGTTTCAATTTTCATAACAACTTCAATAGAACTATACAGGCATTATATAAAAAACCAACAGCTAAAATAAAGATTAACGGTAATTTATCATCATCTTTTGAGCTGGAAAGAGGATGTCGTCAAGGCTGCCCCCTGTCTCCACTGCTCTTTGCAATCTTCATAGAACCTCTGAGCCAATGGATAAGACAAAATCAAGAAATTCAAGGTATTACACTTGGTCAGAAGGAACATAAAATAGCACTCTTTGCTGATGACATTTTAATATACCTAGGGCAGCCAGACACTTCTCTACCAGAACTAATCTCAGTTTTTTCAGACTATGGAGATTTATCGGGGTACAAATTAAACATGCATAAAACCCAAGTCTTAACATTCAACTATGACCCAAATCAATTTTCACTAAATAAACTCAAAACTAACTGGGAGTTGGAATCTATGAAATATCTGGGGGTCAATATCCCGAAACAACTCGACAAAATTATAACACTAAACTATGATCCACTGGTGACAAAAATAAAATCTGACCTAGCAAGATGGAATATGATACCATTCTTAGGTACTGCACAAAGAATTGAAGCAATCAAAATGAATATACTTCCACGTCTTCTGTACCTTTTCCAAACAATACCGGTAGAACCTCCCAAAAAAACATGGCAGGAGCTGGACAGAAGGATCTCAAGATTCATATGGCAGGGTAAGAGACCTAGAATCAGATATAGAACCCTACAGCTAAACAAAGACAAAGGTGGGCTCGCGCTGCCAAATATCAGGGACTAATTTATAGCTGCACAAATTAAAACTTTAGTAGAGATATGTAACCCAGTCTACACTGCACAATGGAAGGAGATGGAATGCCAAATAACAAGTGACATCCCCCTACAGGCGATAATAGGGAACAATGCCTTAACTAAACTCTTGAATAACACTAACCCGTGGATAGAGACCCCGCTAAAAATTTGGTTTAAGATAGTCAGAGAGAATCAAGCTAAAGAGCCCTATCGACTTCTGCAATGGATTGCCTATGATCAAGACTTTACCCCCAATAAAACAGACACTAGATTTAAAGAGTGGAAAGAGAAAGGGCTGATAAAATATTACGATTTTTTTAAGGGGCAAACTTTAAGAAGTTTTGAAGATTTGAAAAAACAAGGTCTAATAAATCAAGATCTTTACAGGTTCTTTCAGCTTAGACACCACATAAACAATATACTTAAAAAGGAGGATTTGGAAAGGGCCCAGTCAGGTGTTCTGAAGGTCTTCTTAATGGCATATAAAGGGATCCCAGGGATCAGATACATTTCTAAAATATACCAAGGTCTTCAAGACTTAAAAGGAGACAACACATCATATATAAAAGAGAGATGGGAAAAAGAGGGGAATTTCACTTTACAATTGGAAATATGGGAAAAGCTGAATAAACAGCAATGGAAAAGTACCTCATCCCTGCAGTGGAGAGAATTTGGATGGAAAAACTTGGTAAGATTTTTCAGAACACCTGCACAAAACAAATTTACCCATAAGGGGTTGAACTGTTGGCGCTTGTGTGGTGAAAAGACTGCAAATCATTTTCATGTGTTTTGGTCATGCCCAGTTATCCACCAATATTGGACCAACGTACAGACAATATTGGGGAAAATATTCAAAATAACAGTTCCCTTTTCTTTTGTAACTTTGTATTTGGGTTTACTACCGGACTCACTGGAAAGACGAGGAGATAAATACTTATTCAATGTTTTAATATTGGCAAGTAAAAAAGCCCTAACTAAAAAATGGATGCTGAAGGACTGTCCTACACCTGAAGATTGGATTAACGTGATTCAAGACATTTACTCGATGGAAAAGTTGACATTCGCACTGAGACAGGACATGGATGGGTTCATGAACTTTTGGCAACCCTGGATCGCATATGTGTCTTCCATTAGATCTAATCTTTGACAAATACCATTTCAATAATGGTCCCGCTCTTTGTTCCAACACTACTCAGATGCTCTTTTACTTTTAATTACTTAATTTTCTGTTTGTTTGTTTTTTGCTGTTCTGTTTGTTTGTTTATTCGTTTGGGGTTTTTTTGGTTGTTTTTATTTAATTCTCCTTAATTTCACTTTTTCTTTCACTTTAAAAAAAAAAAGGGGGGGTGTTGTAATAACTATCCTACCAATGTTGTCAAATAGCAAAAAATAAGGGAACATGTGATGAAAATGTAAACAATGCAATGCTGTAATGACCTGTATACCCTTTACAAAAACTTAAATAAAAAAAAAAAAGAAGAATTGTGTGAGGGTGGGTTGTACAATACTTCAACGTTGAAATTCATTACCGGTGAGAGACATACATTAACAGCTAAACATTCAAGTGAAGTATTCAAATCAACCAACTGACATTTAAATTTCTCTTTGATGTAAATTAAAACTCCTCCTCCCCTCCCTACCTGCCTGTCTTTTCTAAAACACTGATAACCCACAATATCAATCATATATATATCTATGTTCCTGTGTAGCCAGCTTTCTGACAAAGATAGTCCAGATTTGAGTCCAGATTTGAGTCAGACAGCAACACCGAAATCTCATCTCTTTTGGGGATTATGCTCTGTATGTTTAAATGTCCGCCGAGGATCCCCTTTGGTTTAGCCTTTGTGTCCCAAAGAACTCGTGCATGATTAACAGTTTGGAAAAATAAATGTTGTTTTTGCTTTTGTACAGCTCGGTTTTCGGATCTCGCCTCATTTGCATTTTGTTTAACCCCTCCTGTTTCCAAAAGTTTGGACGTAGCGCAGCTGTTTACAGCAGGATCAGATATGTGAGTCTGTTCAGTGCAGTTCGACTCACCCGACTCGCTATGTCCAGCTGTACTGGGGCGAAGACCGGTATTATGCTGCTCCACCAGTTCAGATATTAGCCAGGCTGTTGATAGCAGCGGGCGATCAGCCGGTTCAGATGTTAGCATGGCCGTTGATAGCAGCGGGCGATCAGCCGCTTCAGATGTTAGCATGTCCGTTGATAGCAGCAGGCGACCAGCCGGTTCAGTTTTGAGGTCTCCATGGGTGCTGCCCCCCCTCCGGTCAAGATCTTCGTGGGTGCTGCTCCCCCTCCGGTCGAGATCTCCATGGGTGCTGCTCCCCCTCCATTCAAGGTCTTCATGGGTGTTGTTCTCCCTCCGGTCGAGGTCTCCGTGGGTGCAGCTACGCCTTAGTCTGGGGCCACCTTGGATGCTGCGCCTCAGCCTGGGGCCTCGTTGGTTGACTGCCTCCTTGGCCTGGTGCTCTCGTGGGTCAGCCTGGTCATTGTAGGTACCATGTTCCGGTCCGGGGCTGCCGTGGGTGCTACACCACATTCTGAAGCCTCCTCAGGTGCAACTACGCCTCAGTCCGAGGCCACTGTGGATACAGCACCTCAGCCTGGGGCCCCATTGGTTGACCGCCTCCTTGGCCTGGCACTCTCATGGGTAAGCCTGGTCATCATGGGTACCATGATCCGATCCAGGGCTGCTGTGGGTGCTATGCCCCAGTCCGGGGCCTCCGCAGGTGCAACTACAACTCAGTCCGGGGCCACCGTGGATGCAGCACCTCAGCCTGGGGCCCCGTTGGTTGACCACCTCCTTGGCCTGGTGCTTTCACGGGTAAGCCTGTTCATTGTGGGTACCATGCTCCGGTCCCAGGCCGCCGTGGGTGAAATGCCCCCGTCCGGAGCCGGCATGGGTGCTGTGCCCCAGTCTGGAGCTACAGTGGGTGCTGCACCCCAGTTTGGGGCCGCCGTGGGTGCCATGCCTCAGCCTGAGGCCACCGTGGGTGCCACGGCTCAGCCTAAGGTCATCATGGACTCCCCGTCCTCATCGGAGGTTCCCACAGTGCAGCTTCTTCCCTCATCCGGCCTCCTCACTGATCGACCACCACCATCACTAGTCCCCACTGTTGGCCAGCAGTTTTTGTTGGAGGCCAATCCACCACAGTGCCAGTTCCGCCTTCCCCATGCTGATGACCAGGCAAGTCACTGGGAGCCTGGGTTCCAGCTGCCGCCGCCTGGGAGAGACACGTTGTGCTCTGCTGACTGATGGCTCCTGTACTCTTGGAGGCCACCTGACAAGTTTCGCCATCCGGTCGGGTGGTTCCGGTACTCTGGGGTGGCCACTGGATGCATTCTGCCTTACACTCCAGTGGTTTTGGGACTCTGGTTCGCCATCCAAACTGCCTTAGTCCCCGTCCTAGGTCCCTGGAGTCTGGGCCACCGTAGTGTTCAGGTTGTGGGTCATGACTGTTTTCTTTTTGTTTTGTTTTTTTTGGTTTGTTTGTTGGTCTCGGTCCCTCGGTGCCTGGGTTCCCCCTCCCCCCCAGAATGGATTGTTTTTCTTGCTGGGGGGGGGGTCTTCTGTGTGTGTGTGGGGGGGGGGGGATGTTTATTGTTGTGATGTTACCCTGGGGTGTCTGGGGTCAACCCCTTGGGGAGGGGGCTCTGTCATGATCCTGGGGCACGGTTGGGTGCTGTGCCCAGTTTCCTGTCTAGTTTAGTGTTTTTCTGCCTGTTGTGTTTGGTTCCTGTTTAATTCTTGTCTCTTTGTATCTGTAGTATTATTATGTACATTTTGGGGTTCTGTTGTTTGTATCATTATGGTATCCAGTGATGTTTTATTTTGACAGCACTGTGCAGCTTCCGGCTGTCAGACTGGTCGGCACTGCACACCTGTTATTCATTCATGGGGACATTGTGATTGTGCTACAACAAAGAGAGATGACACCTGAACTGCAACATCAATCATACAAATGTTTACATATAATGCTTGTACATTTTTTGTTCTGAGATTAGGCCAGTAAACAATAGTTTATTGATCAATGCCAAATTTTTAGAAATATTTGAATCATCCCATTTCAATTCAAGTTAATGACTGACTAAATCTATGATAAAACTTGAATTTTGTTTTATATCAATATGATGTCATGATGCTGAGCACTGGGGGGGGGGGCACCATGCTCATGCTCATGCTCATGCTTTGTGTTTGTCCAAATTATTTTCTGTATTTTCTTCATCTTGGTTTCATTTTATGTTGAAGTTGGTTTTGGAGGTATTGTTGGGAGCAAGATGTTGGACTTCTCCACCCAGAGATCAATGGACCAAGAGAGCATATGTTGCCGGGGAGTCCAGACATAACAGTAAAGGCTAGGCACCCTCCCCCCCGGGAAGAGGAGCAGATGCCGGGCCGCCAGGAGAGGAGTGAAAGGCAGCACCTGTGTAATATAATGTTAATGCGCCACACAGGCCTTGTTCTATGTTTAATGTGAGGTCGGAGCCTCGGGCCACCATGCATGTAATTAAGGGTATAAAGGAGAGATGCAAAGTGGCCTGGGAGCTCTTTTTGTGATCCTGTTCTGTTAGAGGGAGAATAAAGTCTGTGTTGATCAGCTCGCTGCCTCGCCTGCATTATTCCCTCTGCAGTATGATGTTTATTAGTTGTCTTTTGTCTCTGACTATGTTTTTGAGTTCCTGTTATTATCTCGGTTCTTACCTTTATAGCCTTGGTCACTTATATTATGCATCCACTGCCATAATTATTATTTACCTATTTAGACAGGAGCCTACCCTCACCTTTCCCTCAGTCCTTCTTCTGTGTGTTGTTACTAGTATTCCAGTATTGCATCTCTTGTTTTTATATTTACTCTTGTTCTCGCTTTGGTGGTTATATTATTTCCTCTTTGTGTATTCTGGTCTGTTCCCATTTTGTTGTCATTGCATATTTATTTCCTTGTCAGTTATCCTTGTACATTCTTTATTCATCCTCTGTACCTTCTTTCATTATTCATTCCCAGTCTGTGCTTTTATTTTGACAGTGCCCTGTGTTTGCTACCTCTTTTGCTTCAAGTTCACGGGTTGTCACAGCTGTCATTATTTTGGGTCTGATTATCCTCACTCCGGTTACCCACACCTGTATTCAAATGTATTCATTCCTGTTTCCCTATTTAAGGACTGCTGCACCACAACTTGGTGCTGCGTCCTACTCTATGTCAGACGCTAGTTCTACGTCTTTCTCCTCATTATCCAGACGGGAATTCCCCATCTCATTTATTCGGATTTCCTAGCATGAGCCCCATGCTTCAACCGTCGTTCCCGGCGTCCCAGACACCTTAGCCCGTCCAGCTACTCTGCTCTGTGGTATCCTGTTCTTGCCTCAACCTTGTAAGTGTTTGTCTTGTTTTATTTTGTGTTTTTGGTTATTAAATGTTAGCAACTCACAGTCCAGCATTTGGGTCTTCCTTCTGCCCCTGCTGGGCCGTTTATGATATAAGGGATAAAATATTTTGTCATAAGGTACTTCAATTGAAAAGCTGATTTTTCCCTTTTCTTACTTGTTATTTTTTTTTTCTGAAATACTGCTGTATTTCCATTTTTTTTTTCAGTAATTCTGATACTTGATCTAAACCGGTGAAGTTTTTACTTTTATACATTGAGGCTTTGCAATATGAATATTTAAGCAAAATTGTGATTACATATGTGATCAGAAGTTGGGATTGTGCAAGAATTTTTTTATTGCATATTTTAAAATTACACTTGGTCCCAGATATCCTACAACACAGGCTGATTCACGGACACAGTGTTCTGCCCTTACCTATTTACAGTACTCCCCCCCCACACACACACACACAGTAGAGGCTTGTTTGTGTTTCTTCCCAAGCCCGAGGTCATCTCACAGCTGTCACGCCGCGCCATTCATCAGCGGCGCCACCTGCTCACGCACCTGACAATCATCAGCGGCGAGGGATAAAGGCCGTCTCGCCCGGAGGCTCGGCCTGAAGCCGTCAGACTTCGTCCCTCACCGTTGTGAGCATACTTCCCTTCAGCGTCACCATTTTGGTAAGAAGATCGCTTACCTCTTTTCTTCAGTCTTCTCCCCTGTGCACAGGTGGATTCCCCAGCGGCGGACATCTCCACTCCATCGCCCAATCCTCGCTGCTGCACAGAGCTCTCCAGGTGGCTGTCTTCCGGGCTTCGCCCCCTTGTTGTGCCAGCTGTCCTGACCCACCAAGTAAGTCCTTCTCTCGCCATAAATCCCTCCTGTGTTGGTGTATGCCCGTCACCCTCTCCCTGTGCTCTCTCCATAGGGTTGCTCGGCTGTACGGTCACCTGCCTCTGTGCCTGGAGCAGACACCATCACCAACACATTTACATCCCGCAGACACACACTCATTCACTCCTGCTGTTAATAAACTCTTTGAACTACTCTAAGCCTGTGTGTGTGCGTCTCCTGAGCCGTGCGTTATGTCAGTACGGCTTCAGCAGAGCGGCTCGGCGGACGGCGGGCTCGCACACCGGTTTTCCACTCTCGAGGCTAGAGTGGATCAAATAGCTTATCAACAACAGGTGATCTTTAATCAATTATTGAATTTAACTAACCGGTTGGGCCGCTTGGATCCTCAACAGCCGTTCCCCCCGGCTCGTCAGGGTGGCGCGGCTCCTGCTGTTCCAGCGGCCGTCCAGCCGGCTCCGGTGGCACCGGTTCGGCTCACACCGATTCCGACCCCCGCCCGCTTTAGCGGTAAGCTCGGCGGAGCGCGGGGGTTCATTATGCAGTGTGAGTCCGTGTTCCACCGTGTGCCCGGAGATTTTCCCTCGGATCACAGTCGGATTGGTTACATAGGGAATCTTCTGGAGGGGCGTGCGTTAACTTGGACCTACGCCGTAATGGCGAGGCCCAGTTATGCCACCCTCACCTATGACCAGTTCGTGAGGCGCTTTCTGGAGGTCTTTGACCATTCTCAAACCGAGACGGTCCAGGTCGATCGGCTCCTCGCTCTCCAGCAGGGAGGCCGGTCGGCAGCGGACTACTCGGTCGACTTCCGGGTAGCGGCGGAGGAATTGGGCTGGGAGGAACGCTCCCTCTGTGGCCTGTTCCTCCGCAGCCTCAATAGTGATCTGAGGGATGAACTGGCTGGACGGGATATCCCTGGGACGCTAGCGGAGCTGACATCCTTAGCGATAAGTTTGGATAACAGGCTGCGCGAGCGCTCCTCGGGGCGGAAGTCTTCTTCTTCTCGCCCTCGTGGAGTCTCGCCGCACCTGTTCCAAGCTCGCCCCCTGGCGGCGCCGCCAGCATTGTGCCCCGAGGAGTCGGAGCCGATGGTGACGGGCTGGACCAAGCTTTCCCCTGCGGAGAAACAACGCCGCCGTGAGTTGGGCCTCTGCATGTATTGCGGAGGTGACCAACACACTGTGGAGCGTTGCCCGCGGAAAGCCAGTCGGCGGGGTCCGCGAATCGCTGTAGGGAGCCTCGCGGATCCCAACCGGTTAGACTCTCTCACTCAATTAAAGCTGCCCATCCGTTTTTGCCACAATCCCACTGGGCACCTCACCCACGCACTGGTGGATTCGGGCGCAGAGGGCAGCTTCATTTCACAAGGCCTGGCAACCCGATTGGGCATCCGCTGTCAGGCATTAAAACACCCCATCTCCCTGGTCCATCTCTCCCGTGCCTCCCTTGGGAGAGTTTCTCACCAAACCATGCCTGTCCCAGTCATCATCTCAGGGAACCACCGGGAGGAGATGGTATTTTACGTCCTGCCCAACTCTGTGTCGCCCGTCATCCTGGGGTATCCCTGGCTACGCCTCCACAACCCTGTCCTGGACTGGAGGTCCGCTGGGGTATCGGCATGGAGTACCTTCTGTATGGGCACCTGCCTTCAGTCCGCTGCCTGCTCCCCATCCGCGGCTCCCCCTGTGGCGGATACAGCACCTCCGGACCTGTCACTGGTGCCTCCAGAATTTCACGACCTGGGTATGGTATTTAGCAAATCGAAAGCTATGTCTCTTCCCCCGCATCGACCATATGACTGTGCCATCAACCTCCGCCAGGGGGCTCCCCTGCCATCTGGTCGGCTCTACAGCCTGTCGGCGCCGGAGAAGGATACCATGAATACATACCTGAAGGAATCTCTGAGCGCTGGGATTATTCGCCCATCGTCGTCACCCGTGGGGGCAGGGTTTTTCTTTGTCGGGAAAAAGGACGGATCCCTCCGCCCCTGCATAGACTACCGAGCGCTGAATGACATCACTGAGAGGGACCGTTACACCCTGCCCCTCATGGACACTGCCTTTCACTCCCTCCAGGGGGCGACCTGGTTTACCAAGCTGGATTTACGCAGCGCTTACCACCTCGTCCGGATCCGGGAGGGAGATGAATGGAAGACAGCCTTCCGTACCCCGAACGGCCACTTTGAGTATCTCGTCATGCCGTTCGGGCTGACCAACGCTCCTGCCGTCTTTCAGCGCCTCATTAATGACGTCCTCCGGGATTTCATCGGCCTTTTTGTGTTCGTCTACCTGGATGACATCCTTATCTTCTCCAGGTCCAGGGACGAGCACCAGGTCCATGTGAGGCGGGTCCTCCAAAGACTGCTGGAGAATCGTCTGTACGTGAAGGCTGAGAAATGCGAATTCTACGCTAGGACCACATCCTTCCTGGGATTCATCATCGCTCAAGATCAGGTGCTCCCAGACCCAGAGAAGGTGAAGGCGGTGGTGGAGTGGCCTACTCCCGCATCCCGGAAGCAGGTGCAACAGTTTGTTGGCTTCGCCAATTTTTACCGCCGCTTTGTCCCAAATTTCAGCTCGATCGTCGGACCGCTGACCCGCCTCACGTCCCCGAAGGTCCCGTTCCGGTGGACTGAAGAGGTCGCTGCTGCCTTTAGGGCGCTGAAGGCGGAGTTCTCCTCCTCCCGGGTCCTTCGCCAGGTCGACCCCGCGCTGCAGTGCATTGTGGAGGTGGACGCATCGGACACGGGAGTGGGAGCAGTGTTATCCCAGCGGTCACCTGACGATGGCGCCAAACGGCCGTGCGCCTTCTTCTCCCGGCGCCTGTCCCCGGCGGAGAGGAACTACGATGTGGGGGACAGAGAGCTCCTGGCCATTAAACTCGCCTTACAGGAGTGGCGCCACTGGCTAGAGGGGGCGGACCTGCCGTTTGTGGTCCTGACGGACCACAAGAACTTAGAGTATTTACGATCTGCCAAGCGCCTGAATGCCCGCCAGGCGCGCTGGTCTTTGTTCTTCGCCAGGTTCCGCTTCTCGATCACCTTCAGGCCGGGCTCCAAAAACGGCCTGCCTGACGCCCTCTCTAGGCAGTTCACCCCCGTGGAGGCTGAGGAGACGCCCCACACTATCCTGCCCAGGTCGTGCGTCCTCGGTGCCATCTCTTGGGACATTGAAGACAAGATCCGGAAGGCGCAGGAGGTGGAACCTGATCCTGGCGGCGGACCGGAGGGAAGACTGTTCGTCCCATCTGCGGTCCGAGGAGAGGTCATCCACTGGCTCCACACCTCCCGGCTCACCTGTCATCCCGGCACCTCTCGGATGATCAGCCTCCTCCAGCGGTCCTTTTGGTGGCCAGGCCTGTGGAGGGATGCAGCCCGCTACGCCCGGGCTTGCCCAATCTGTGCCACCAGCAAGTCGGGAAATGCCCCCCCAGCGGGTCTGCTCCAGCCTCTGCCCGTCCCCGGCAGGCCCTGGTCGCACATCGCACTGGACTTCGTCACCGGACTCCCCGTTTCCAACTCCTTTGACACCGTCCTGACCATTGTGGACCGTTTCTCCAAGGCGGCGCACTTCGTTCCCCTGCGAGGTCTCCCTACTGCCCTGGAGACGGCGGGCCTCCTCGTCCAACACGTGGTCAGGCTGCACGGGATTCCGGTGGACGTGGTCTCGGACCGGGGCCTCCAATTTTCATCCGAGGTTTGGAGGTCCTTTTGTAACGCCATCGGAGCCAAGGTGAGCCTCTCCTCCGGCCATCACCCCCAGTCTAACGGGCAGTGTGAGAGGACCAATCAGGAGCTGGAGGCTGCGCTCCGCTGTGTTACTAGATCCAAGCCGACGTCCTGGAGCAACCATCTCGCCTGGGTGGAGTATGCCCACAACACCGCCCGCTCTTCTGCAACGGGGATGTCCCCCTTCAAGGCGTCCCTGGGTTACGACCCCCCGCTGTTTCCAGCGCAGGAGAACGAGGTGACTGTCCCCTCTGTTAGGGC
The DNA here is from genome assembly GCA_020510985.1 of Pholidichthys leucotaenia. Taxonomy (NCBI): domain Eukaryota; kingdom Metazoa; phylum Chordata; class Actinopteri; order Cichliformes; family Pholidichthyidae; genus Pholidichthys; species Pholidichthys leucotaenia. The sequence goes on from CM035842.1 coordinate 267,719,792, forward strand.
GCACCTTAGGCAGTTCCGCTCCACCTGGGCTGCCGCGCGTCATGCGCTTTTACGCACGGCGGAGCGCAACAGGACCGTGGCGGACCGGCACAGAAGACCTGCCCCGGCGTACAGAGTTGGGCAACTCGTGTATGTGTCTACCCAGGACGTCACATTAAAAGGCGAGAGGAGGAAGCTGGCACAGCGATTCATGGGTCCCTTTCCCATCACCCGGATCATCAACCCGGTGGCTGTGCGCGTGGCTATTCCCCCCTCCCTCCGCATCCATTCCACTTTCCACGTGTCGAAGGTGAAACTGGCAGTCACTGACCCCCTTTGCCCTCCTCCTGCAGCGCAACCCGCGCCCCGGATGATTGGTGGCCATCCGGCCTGGTCCGTCTCCTCCATCCTGGACTCCCGGCGCCGAGGTCGTGGGTTGCAATACCTGGTGGACTGGGAGGGCTATGGGCCCGAGCATCGACAATGGGTGCCCCCGTCGTTTGTGTTGGACCCATCGCTCATCGCGGACTTCCACCGAGCGCACCCGGATAAGCCATCGCCAGGAGGCGCTGCTAGAGGGGGGAGTACTGTCACGCCGCGCCATTCATCAGCGGCGCCACCTGCTCACGCACCTGACAATCATCAGCGGCGAGGGATAAAGGCCGTCTCGCCCGGAGGCTCGGCCTGAAGCCGTCAGACTTCGTCCCTCACCGTTGTGAGCATACTTCCCTTCAGCGTCACCATTTTGGTAAGATCGCTTACCTCTTTTCTTCAGTCTTCTCCCCTGTGCACAGGTGGATTCCCCAGCGGCGGACATCTCCACTCCATCGCCCAATCCTCGCTGCTGCACAGAGCTCTCCAGGTGGCTGTCTTCCGGGCTTCGCCCCCTTGTTGTGCCAGCTGTCCTGACCCACCAAGTAAGTCCTTCTCTCGCCATAAATCCCTCCTGTGTTGGTGTATGCCCGTCACCCTCTCCCTGTGCTCTCTCCATAGGGTTGCTCGGCTGTACGGTCACCTGCCTCTGTGCCTGGAGCAGACACCATCACCAACACATTTACATCCCGCAGACACACACTCATTCACTCCTGCTGTTAATAAACTCTTTGAACTACTCTAAGCCTGTGTGTGTGCGTCTCCTGAGCCGTGCGTTATGTCAACAGCTGGCTAAGAGTACAAAGAGAGTCTGCCTCACACACTCAAGGAGAAGCGCTTCCGTCTCTGCAAAAATGTATCTAATGTGTCTATGCTATTTTATATAAAATAAATCACTAAAATGCATCTTTGGGATTACAGCATCTTTATTCACCAGATTAAGGGGTTTTAATGTTATATACAAAAATCCAGCACAGTGGACATGTACCATGACTGTATGTAAGGTGCTCTACCAGCGAGCAGAGGGAGGGGACAGGTTCAGAGAGTGACAGTGATATGTCCTAGTTTGCTGTTAGTTAATTAATATTTGTTATTAAAATACAATACACACCAGTTATTCTTAAACATGTTACAGGCACAAATCAACATTATCAAATGTAAAACATGACAGAAAAACATGTTAGAAAATTATGTTTAGACTGTCCTCTCTATGCGCGTGTGTGTGTTAGCTGTTGCCACCCCTTATTGACAGGTTTTCCCTTTCTCTTGCAGTTTTCAAAAAGATATGGGTCTGTGTTCACGGTGCATTTGGGGCCACAAAAAGTAGTGGTCTTGTCAGGATTCAGGACAGTGAAGGAGGCACTAGTCCAGAATGCTGAGGAATTTGGAGAGCGCAATCCACAAAGAATTATAGAGGAGTTCATGCAAGGACACGGTAAGGAGCACTGGTTTCATTTTAACGAGCTTCAGTAAGTCTTTTGCAACATTTACTGTATGTTAATGAGTTTGTAATGAGTTTCATTTGTGTGAAACTGAAATCAGGTATTATATGGGCTAATGGGGAGTTGTGGAGAGACATGAGATGCTTTGCCATTTCCAAGTTAAAGGATTTTGGAATGGGTAGGAGAAGCAGTGAAGATAAAATCATTGAAGAGTGTGTCCACCTGATTGAACTCTTAACTCAGTCAAAAGGTAAATACTGTATTTGTTTACCTATTGTGTTGGAAAAATTTGTCACTTCTTAACCCGCTATTTGTTCTGTTGCAGGAGAGGCTTTTAATGTTTACCAGTCACTAAACATAGCATCGGCCAATATTGTCTGCTCCCTCATCTATGGCAACAGGTTTGAATATGATGACCCAGAGTTTAGGTCTTTGGTGGATCGCGCATGCAGAAATAACACCCTAATGTTCAGTTTTTCAGTACAGGTATCAACTTCAAGAGTAAAATAGTCATTCCCTTATTTATTGAATACATTCAAATGTAATAAAGCTGTTTTCAAACAACTAAAACTTGTGTACTTGCCCACAGATGTATAATTTGTTTCCCTGGATTGGGAAATGGTTCCCTGGAACAAGAGAGTTCCAGGAATCATTTGCAGCCAACAGGAAACATCATTTGGGGCTGATCAGACGATGTCACGAGACCCTCGACCCACAGAGCTGTCGAGGCTTTGTAGATGCATTTCTGGTTCACAAATCCATCTTAGAGGTAAGAAATATGCTGATGAATATTGCTGTGAGATTTATGCAAAGGGAGTAAATTGTTGTTTTTATTGCTGTTTTTAAGGACAGTGCAAGTTGATGAACATAGATACCAATCAATGTAAACTTCCCACTTCACTGTGGTGTGAATTGAAACCCCTGGCCAAAATGAGCGGATTTGGCCTTTTATATTTTATTTAACCAAAAATACTTCTGCTTTTGTTTCATTGTAGTTTTATTGTTAAGGGTTTTGGTCTCCTGTCTGTTGTTATAATTCTGTATTTACTCTTTTGTGTTAAGTTGGCCCTGCTGTTCTTTATTTGTAATTATTAGTTCCCTATTTAAACTGCCATCCATATTATGTTTCGCCAGTCTTCACTAAGTTGAACAAAGGACCGATCCCTGTCTGTGTACCGTGATGCTCTGATTGATTATCGTTACCTCAACACCCTGTAAGTTGTTCAGCCATGTGGCTCTCCTTTCTATTTCAGCCCATGAGCTGTATTCATTGACAGTAAATTGCGGAAACTATCGCCTGCGCCTGTCTGTCATTATGCCTGGACAGGGGAATTATGACAATATCTGTAGTTTGATAAACAAAAAAATAATTTCTGTGCCATTTCACATAAGAAGAGATCTGGCCACTTATGTGATTTCATGAAAAATCACTACACCTAATAGGAAATTGTGTTGATGCTCGCCAATCTCACTCACAATGGCACTCAGGTTGGTCTGCATTCAGGTTGAGGTCAAGGTTATTGTCAAAGGTTGATGTACACTGATGATATACATGGAAATGTTGAAAACTGCTCTCCTTCAGTAAGATATTGAGATCTCAGGCAGGGGACAATACACTTCCCTCAGAATGCTCATTTAAATTTGTGCATGAACAATGACTGCTGTATACGTCAAGATCAGTGGTAGCCAGCCAGTCTCTAAAAGCTCCAACTTTAGTCATGACTCCTTGTATGAGTTCGTCATTCATCAGAACATGTTGGGCAGTCTGTGGTTGATCACACAGCAGGGATCATTGGCAAGGCCGATTTTATGCATAAATACCTTAACGGCATCCTGAGCAGAGGCATTGCAGTATGATACTGTTAAGCTTTATGACCTTGTGAATAACTGCTGATGCTTGCATGCAGGAGTCTGGGATCACCAACAGCCACTTCCATGAAGAAAACCTCTTAATAACAATTCTGAATTTGTTTGCTGGTGGAACTGACACGGCAGCACTCACACTCAAAAGGGGGCTTGAGCTTATGGCTGGATACCCCAAAATACAAGGTAAGAGCACAGTTACACAGTTTGAGACCTCTAATACAGTTGGAAGACTGTCTTATTCCACGCTGCAGATCAGGTGCATGAGGAAGTGAGCAGGGTGATCGGTGAACGTCAAGTACGGACCAAGGACATGCTGCACCTTCCTTTCACCAATGCTGTCGTCCATGAAATACAGAGGCTAGCTGCCATCGCCCCGCTGGCTCTTCCTCGCCGTGTTACCAAAAACATCACCTTTCAGGGCCACTTCATTAGGAAGGTCAGACAAACCTCAATCCACAGATACATTAATTAGGATTCGCTTCAGAGGCAGAGTGACCAGGAGTGGCTGCTAATGTTAAAACAAACCTTGTGAATTTCATCTGTTCTACATCTTTATCAGTCCCTTTCTGTAATTTAGTTTCTCCTTGAAATTTGGTGTTTTGTTAAAGCCCCAAAACCAGAAGATATGGGCTAAAGAGTTGCAGGTTCCAGGCCCCTTTTTAAAGGTATAATTATAGTTATAGCTATCTGCCATCTGAGTTTTAATTTTTTTTTTGATGTCTACATAGATGCCACATTTTTTTGAGCATTTTTCACTTTATTAGCCATACAGTGGTGTGGAAAAAGTGTTTGCCCCTTTCCTGATTTCTCATTTTTTTGTATGTTTGTCACACTTAAATGTTTCAGATCATCAAACACATTTAAATATTAGACAAAGATAACACAAGTAAACATAAAATGCAGTTTTTAAATGAAGGTGTTTATTATTAAGGGGAAAAAAATCCAAACCTATATGGCCCTGTGTGAAAAAGTGATTGCCCCATAACCTAATAATTTACCGGAAAACCCAGCGCCTGAGGCTGATCCACCCACACAATTTTTCCAAAGTACAGAGGCTGTGAGCACACCAGGCCCGGCCCACCATTGTTTTCCCCACACATTCATCCCAAAAAACTTGCAGAATGCCAATTTTGTTTCTGTCAGGTACAATGCGCACCGGACCCCGCTGGGCCCACCGTACGACGGACCATTCAGGGTGTTGGAACCTGGGGGGACGTAGAGAGACCATATGCATCAACAGGCTGAAGCCCGCTTTTGTGTTGGCAGACGAGCAGGTGGTGTTGGCCTAAGCTGCCTGGCGCGGACGCCCAAAGTTGGTGGCGCTGCAAGTTGGTGATCCCTCGGCAGGGACCTGCGCTCGCGAGGCTGATGTGTTCCCCCCCCTTCCTTCCACAGGCTGAAGTGCCCTCCTGTTCACCCCACCAGCAGGGCGGTTCGACTGTATCGGCGACCCCCAGCTACAGCTACTATGGGCCCCAGCTCAAGCCCAATGGACGGGGGTGTTAGTGCCCTTTCTGGGTGTTTGGGGGGGGCTGTGTGGGGGCATAGTGTTGGACTTCTCCACCCAGGAGACAATGGACCGAAGGAGGAGGTGTCACCGGGGGGTATCAGATCGGACAGTAATGACTATGCGCCTCCCGGGGAGAGGAATAAATGCCGGAGAGAAGAAGTGTGTTGGAGCGGGACCGGCGTTATATTATGTTAATGTGCCACACAATTCTTTGTTCAGACAACAATGGTTATGGTCGGAAGAGCGGGTCTCGATGCATGGGAATAAAGGTATAAAAGAGGAATGCACAGAGACCCGACTATCTCTTTTGCTGTAAAATATGTTGGAGGAAGAATAAAGTAACTCTGTTGTCCAGCTTGTTGTCTCACCTGCCTCCTTTCTCCACAGGGCCACCCTTAGCAGCAACAACTGCAATCAAGCATTTAGCATAACTGGGAATGAGTCTTTTACAGTGCTGTGGGGGAATTTTGGCCCACTCATCTTTGTAGAATTGCTGTAATTCAGCCACATTGGAGGGTTTTCAAACATGAACTGCCTTTTTAAGGTCATGTGACAGCATCTCAATCGGCTTCAAGTCAGGAATTTAACTAGGCCACACCAAAGTCTTCATTTTGTTTTTCTTAAGCCATTCAGAGGTGGATTTGCTGGTGTGTTTTGGATCATTGTCCTGCTGCAGAACTCAAGTGCGCTTCAGCTTGAGGTCACGAACAGATGGCTGGACATTCTCCTTCAGGATTTTTTGGTAGACAGCAGAATTCATGGTTCCATTTACCACAGCAAGTCTTCCAGGTCCTGAAGCAGCAAAACAGCCCCAGACCATCACACTACCACCACCATATTTTACTGTTGGTATGATGTTCCTTTTCTGAAATGCTTTCTTACTTTTATGCTAGATGTAATGGGACACACACCTTCCAAAACGTTCAACTTTTGTCTCGTCAGTTCACAGAGTATTTTCTCAAAAGTCTTGGGGATCATCAGGATGTTTTCTGACAAAACTGAGATGAGCCTTTATCTTCTTTTTGCTCAGCAGTGGACTTCGTCTTGGAACTGTACCATGCAGGCCATTTTTTCCCAGACTCTTTCCTATGGTGGAGTCATGACCACTGACTTTAACTGAGGCGAGTGAGGCCTGCAGTTCCTTGGATGTTGTTGTGGGGTCTTGCTTCTCATTTGTTCCTGAATTTCTTTGGATTGCAGCATGATGTCTAACTTTTGAGAATCTTTTGGTCTACTTCACTTTGTCAGGCAGGTCCTATTTAAGTGATTTCTTGAATGGGAACAGGTGTGGTAGTCATCAGGTCTGGGTGTGGCTAGAGAAATTGAACTCAGCTTTCAAAAGATGTGATAAACCACAGTTAACTTGTGTTTTTTTGTTGTTGTTTTTTTTTTTGTTGGGGGGGGGCAATCACTTTTTCGCACAGGCCCATGAAGGTTTTGATTTTTTTTACCCTTAATAATCAACAACATTTAAAAACTGCATTCTGTGTTTACTTGTGTTATCTTTATCTAATATTTAAATTTGTTTGATCTGAAACATTTAAGTGTGACAAACATCCAAAAAAAATGAGAAATCAGGAAGGGGGCAAACACTTTTTCACACCACTGTATATATTGAAGAGAGTGATAGAAAATGAGGTTAAGAGCAGGGAAGAGACATACAGGGAGCAACTACTGTGTTTGAACAGCATGCTCTTGTGGTAGCAACTATTAGGCTACGGTTACACTGCAGGCAAACGTGGCCCAAATCTGACTTTTCTGCACACACGTGGCCCATATCTGATTTTTTTAATGACAGTCTGAACAGCACACATCCAACTTTTTTTCACACCAGACCCAGGCCACTTTCATATGTGGTCCTAATTTGGATACGTATCTGATGTTTTTCAAAGCAACTTCCGTATGAACGGTCATGTCGCATTTCATCTGACTTTTCCTCATTGAAGTGAGATAGATGCTACAGTTCTGTGGTGGAGGATGTAGCAAGCATGGTGGACAGCTGATTTGTGCTCTCTTTTTCATCAATCTTCTTCCCTTTATCAATGGATTGTAATTTTGTCAACTCTGACTGCACAACAACTTCAAAATTTTAGTGGGGGTTGTGGGGGTGTCGGGACTGAAACTGTCAGATAAGCAGGTGCACAGTAACGGCACATTTACTGGACGCTGAAAATTCCTTTTTCCCTGTAAACAGCACACCATTAGTACTGGCCACTGTAATATTGAAAATGTGAAGTTAACACTGACATGACTGTGGAGCGGAGTGGCCAGATACGGGGATATGAGGACACACAGTCCAGGAGAAGGGAGTCTCCGGCGGCTTCCCCTTCCTGTATGGGACAAGTGTTCTGCCGCTGGTACTAGTCGTACTGTTTATTTATTATTAACCTTATTTATACAGGTAATCCCAATGACACAAGGGGTTTCATTTTCAAGAGAGCTGTTTAATCGATCAGTTCTGTTAAAGCAGAGCTGATCACAGCGGTCATCTGGTGTGTAAAGGAATGAAGCTGGCCTCATATTTATTTTGTGTATAATCATTTCTGAATGATTTTGTCACGGCCGTGGGATGGGTCTCATGCCCTCATCCTAAGCTGTAATTATAGTGTCTTGTTTTTTGGGCATAGGACTCAGCCCTCGCCCTCGCTGTATATTCATTTTTGGAACTTTCTGTGTTTCACTCTGGGTTGCCTTTATTATTATTCTGTTCTGCATAATTGTCTCATTGTTATTATTATCATTATTATTATTATCATAGTGTGCTGCAGTCCTGTTTTGCCGTTTTCTGTGGTGTATCCTCTGTATATTATTGTCCACTCAGCCCTGCCTGTCCTGTGTTTCTAACCGTGCCCCGCTGTGTCAGTTTGCCCTGATTTTGCTACCTGTGTCATGTTGTGTTTAATTGCCCCGTGGGTATTTATACCTGCCCCAGTCTGTGTGTTGTTATGATTGCTGTCCATCATGCTGCGTGATCAACACGCTTCTGTCTGTCCTGTCCTGTTCTGACCCGTTCCAGCCTGTATTTAGTGAGTTTTGTCACAGCCCCTGTGCTGCCTGTTATTTTGTGGGGTTTTTTTGTGTGTGTTTCTTTTGAGCTGCGCCCATCTGGCCAGCTCATTAATAAATCATGCCAAACTCTCAGTACCGCATTTGGGTCTAATTTACCACCAACCGTGACAGATTTTAACATTGGGCAGCACGGTGGTGCAGTGGTTAGCACTATTGTCTTACAGCTAGAAGGTTCCTGGTTCGAATCCCCAGGTTGGCAAGGGTTGGAACCTTTCTGTGTGGAGTTTGCATGTGCTCTGTGGGTTTATTCCGGGGGCTCCGGTTTCCTCCCACAGACATGCATGTTAGGTTAATTGGCTGTTCTAAATTGTCCCTAGATATCTGTTTCCTATAGGCCCTTAGAATAGAGGGTTGGTACTAGTGAAAGTGCTTTGAGTGGTCTTCGTGACTAGATAAGTGCAGGTTAGTTAGTAATTAGTTTTGCTGCATCAAGGTGAAGAAGTTCTGTCCTCATCAATCAGTTACGTTTTCTTCTGCGCGTGCAGGTCCCTTCATAGCTGTAGACTGTTCACACTGGAGTCTGATGGAGGTTGCACTTAAATTATAATGTGAACGCCCACACAAAAAAATCGGATCTCCACAAAAAAATCAGAATTGAGCATTAAAACCTGCGGTGTGACCGTAGCCTTAGGCTGATGGGATGCACTAAATGTCACTTATGGTTAACCTAAAGAAAAATCTTTAAGAAGTTCCTATTTTTTTTTAAAGGGAACAACCATCTTTCCTTTCTTGCTGTCTGTTCTCCGTGATGAGAGTGAATGGGAGCACCCAAACACCTTCTATCCTGCCCACTTCCTGGACAAAGATGGAAAGTTTGTCAAGCGTAAAGCCTTCTTGCCTTTTTCTGCAGGTTTGTGAGCATCACTTATCACATCTCATTGTAATGACTTCAAAATAAATTAAAATTGTTAAGAGGAAGAATGTCTTGCAATAAAAGTTAAATCCAATTAATATCAAAAAAGCCAGCTCTGTTCTGGGGCGACGCCTCGACCCAGTGTAGGAGAGAGGAGAGAGGAAGATGGTGGTTAAACTGTCATCTCTGCTGGAGTCTGAGTCTCACCCCATGCAGGACAGGCTGAACGCACTGAGGAGCTCATTTAGCGGTAGGCTGTGCCATCCTAAGTGCTCGAGGGAGAGGTTCCGCAGGTCCTTCCTACCTACAGCTGGCAGACTTTATAATCTAACCGGTGCTGCTTGGAGGGGTCGTATTAAATGTACTAAATGGAACAACTTTGCACTATAGGGACCGTCCCCTCCAACACACAACTAAGACAGTTACCATTATTACTGAGGGTGGCAACAATACTGTTGATTCAAATGTGAAATATACTGTTTGGGTCCATATTTACGTTCCGCTGGGTAATTTAACTGACCGTATTGCTGTTGATACTATCTAGCTGCAATGCTCCTGCACTGTGTATATAGCTGTGTACATGCGCATATTTATTTACTGCTTTGGCTAACCAGTTCTTATCTTACAATCTTATCATCTTATTTACTATCGCTCTGAGTGCTGCTATCCCTTTGGTGCTGCAATCCTGGAATTTATTTTCCCATTGTGGGACTAATGAAGGCTTGTCTTAATATAAATTACTCTGGATGAGCACCAAAATTATCAGCTTAAAAAAATAGCATGCATAGGTCATTGATACATTACATATTGTCTTTTTTTAATCCTGTGTGCTTCTGTGCATGTAGAACTTTCTCCATTGACTCCAAAGACTCAAATTTATGATACAAAGCTTGGGTCGCCCTCATTCACGGCAGCCCACCAGTCCATTTCAAATAATCAATTATTTATTTATATCACATTTGACCATATTTGGAACCGCATTCTTAAATGCAATTATGCAGTCCACCAGCAGAGGGAGCTCTAATTGAAACCTAGGTGCCACTCTGTGCACGTGGTCGAGCGAGAGAGCGAACGTGAGTGAGGCAGAGATATAGAGGGAGCAGTGTGCACCGGAGTACATCTTGTAACGTATGTGTTGCATGCTGAGACTGCATTAATAGGCTGTAAACAGGTGTAAATATACAAAGCAGGCTACTTTTAAACAAGAATAAATGCTACAGCTCCTCAGTAGTGATGGGCAGGTGAAGCCTCATGGAGCTCGGAGGCCTTCCTTCTAATTGTGCAGAAAAAGATTCAAAGCTTTGAGGTTTCATTCTAAAGAGCGAATGAAGCACTTACACTGTTTCAATCCCATGTCAGCAATAAAAGTTCGGAGACTGTAGTCGGTTTAATCTGATTTTTTTTTGTTCATTTAAACCAGTGGATCTTAAACTTTTTTGTTATTCCCAATTTTGGGGAGACAGATGACTACCAAGCCCACCTACACACAGCTATTTCTCTGCCCCCCACACCCGTAATGAATTCAAGAGCAAGCTAAGCCTCATCATATTTCCTTTTCTTCTTGTCTTTTTTGTTAATTATTGTCCAAAGGCTCTCCTTGCTCATCATTTTGATGAAGAGAGTTTTAAAAATTAGTTCATGTAAAATTTTAACAGTAATTTGAATTCTAATATGATAAAACACTGAATAGCTTGTATTTTCAGTTGCGTTTTCAGTTTTAGTTGTGAAACTTTTGACTTTGCAGGAAATAATACCCCACCCCCACCCCCTGCTTCCCCAAGGTTTACATGCAAACCTGGCCCTCGGGAAGTAAGAAAAAAAAATAGTGGCGCTCACTACCACCAAAGTTGCCCATCACTGCTGCAGAGGGTTAAAATAATAGTTTCAATTTAGTTTGGCTATAATTTTGAGTCATTTCAAGTGAAAATCTTTCCTTTTTTGTGGAGGGGGGGGGAACCAAAAAACAAACAACTGATGTCCTTAGAGGAGAATGAGTTTTAGCAACATGAAAATCAAACTTGTGTTATGTCATTAGAACCACATTCTCCATAAACTCATGCATGACTCAGGTTCTGTCGTTATAAATTTATTGAGTTAATTTTTCCTCTTGCAGGTCAAAGGATTTGTCCTGGGGAAAGTCTAGGGAAGATGGAGCTCTTCATCCTCTTCTGCACCCTCATTCAACATTTCCGTTTCACTCCTCCACCTGGAGTTTCAGAGGAGGAATTGAATCTGGGACACTCCAGTGGATACTTCACCCCTTCACTTAAATTGTGTGCTGTCCCCCGCATGTGAGAAAGGGTTTGAGGAAAAAGGTTTAGCTAAAAAAAAGCTGCGATCATGACATAATCAGCTGCCAAATAACACAACATAAAAATATTTTTTTTGTAAGTTGTCTGTGTTTTTTCAACTGATTTAAGACAATTTTGCACGGCTGAATCCGAAAATGACATCCGTTTCTCTCCGTCAGGCCAGGTTTTTATGTTAAGTTATAAGAAGTTGTACAGCAGTTGTACAGTTGTACTGTAAATTGAATAGTAGACATTGATAAAGGTAAGTACATCTGAATTGAACCTTACGTCATCATTGTTCAAAATTCAGGGAATTTCAAGAAATAAAAAAGAATTTTGCATCCTTTAAAGCGAAAATACCCGCACATGTGAACAAAAACATAAGAAAACATGTGGCCATAGTTCAAAAAGTTGACCTGATTGAGCAAAACCAATGTGATTTTTGGATTCCACACATCAAAACTGTCCTAAATCAGCTAAAAAAAAATTAAATAAATTTGGTGTTGACCAGTGTAATCAGCCACCAAGAAACATCCAAAGTTTATTCGTAGGAAAAGAAGGAAGTTACAACTTAAGAAGATTATATAAATTCAAAATTATTAATGCACGCACCACCAGAAACAGATTTTGTGTTTCTGTATGTGGAGTAAAATTATGAACAAGCTACATATTGATTTGAAGCAATGTTCAGATATAAAGTTGTTTAAAAAGAAGTGCAAAGATTTGGTTTTCCAGAAATATCAGAAAGTGGATGAAAACTGATAATCAACAAAAGTTTGTTATATTTTTACATCACAATCACAGAGCTTAAATTGGAAGTTTGTGTTTATGTGGTAATGATGTTTAAGTATAAATCGTGAAGAAGTAGGATATTTAGTCTGTTACATACTGTGGAACTTGTGTGATTAGAAAAGTTGGATATTATTTTTTGGGGTAGCTTTTTTTTTACTTATTTGTTTTTTATTATCTGTTTAAAGAAATTGAATCCTTCAGTAGTTGATGGCTTATAGAAAAGGGGTGGGATTGTATAAGTGTAAACTTCCACTCACTCCTTTGCTGATATGTAGTCTATTAATATGAATTATAAGATTCTCTATTGTATTTTGCCTCATTTTGTAATATGTACAGTGTTGGGCAAGTTATTAAAAATAGTAACTAATTACAGTTCCTAGTTACTTCTTTTCAAAAGTAATTGAGTTTACCAATTACTGCATTATTAAAGCAACTAGTTACTTGGAAAAGTAACTTTCACCTAACTTTTAAATGCATACTTAAATCATCTTGCACACATAGCAAGATAATTTAATTAATGGATTACATTACAGGCGTATTAATGGCAGGCTGAAAACAGACTGTTTTAGACAGAACTTCAGACAGTTTTTCATGCTGGTGTTGCTGCACATGTGTCAGTGTGGGACCTGAAAGCTGTCCATGTTTATCTTACCTTTATGTTATGCATTCATCCGATGTGCAGTGATCCAAAGAAAATGTTAATTTTCCACAGTCCAAACATCTGTGTGACAGATACATGATTCATTCTCTCAAATGCCTTTTGGAGATCAAAATCCATTTTTGAATAATCTTTATCCAGGTAGCAGGTAAATGTGTTTTAACTTCAGTGGATCACAGTCCAGCTGTTTGATGGAAAGTCACTGTTATCATGTCTTCATTTTGTAATGACATATCTTGCAATCAGTCGGTTTAATTCTTGCTTTGTCACAGACTGTCCAGATGCATACCTGTGCTTGAAATCCAGCCGTGGGTGTTCAGATAAGACTATTTCCACTTTACATCCTGCTGTGAGATCCACTTCACAGTGTTAGCTGTTAGCATAGCTAGCAGTTACTTAGCACTAGCTTTGTCAGAGTTTGTTGCTGAGTTCAGGCACTTCTGAAGAGGACTCCATCAGCACTTAATTTGCAACCCACCAATATGCTTTTTTTCCTTAACCTCAACAAAGGAAAATTAATCCGTGTATGTCCACGAAAACAAAGTAGCTTCATCTCTTCCTCCACTCAGGAATGAAGACTCGGTGCTTTGCAACAGGTCACATCGACTGATGGCTTGTCTCAGCTACGGTAGCATCAGTTTGTATTCATTCGTGCTAAAATATGTATTCATATTAATAAAACGAGTAATGCATCTGATCAAATTTCAGTAACTGTAATGCACTACTGAGTTTTTAAACAGTAATTTTGTTACACAACACTGCAAAAGTAGTGACATTACAGTAACGTGTGTAGTGTACTGTCTACATGTTTGAAATAAATGAAAAACTGAAATGAAATAAAATGAAATATAGTTGCAGGAAAAAATGTTCGATAAATGAACTTGTACTTCACTGTAAATGTTTTCCCTGTCATAAATAAATGGAAAAGGAAACTGTCAAAATCCAAGAGGTCTGCTGGTGGACAAGATGCACAGCCTTATACATCTCAATTATTATGTAAAACAGCATGGCCAATGTCGAAACAATATATCTGGGTTTCCCTTTGAGAACTAGAAGAAGACATCTCTATTGTCATCCAGTCCGTACAGCCAATCATGTACAGTAGAACAAAAATACATTTCTCCTATCCACATCGAGAATCAGAGAGGTTGCTGCCATGCAAAACACCACCACCTTCTCCCATTCCACTGAGCATAGAAGGCAGGAAGTACCATTTTTATATGGTCTTTGGTATGACCCAGCGGGGACTTGAACCCCCAACCTCCCGGGTGTGAGGCAGATGCTCTATCAACTTGGCCACCATTCTGGTTGACTACCTTGGTCAAAGAAAGATTATCCTCAGTCTACAGTTCCCAGTTGCACAAGTCGCAAGGTGAATGTCCTAACTTCAACAATCAAGATTCAAAGGCTTTATTATCATGTGCACAGTTAAGAAATGCTATATTTCCTGAGCAATGAAATTCTTACTTTGCTCTCCAAATGAATGCCAAGGTAAAAGGTACAGAAACAACAATTCTAATAAAGTCATGACACACTAACACAGTAACTCAATCCTAATACTAATGGATGCTAATAACACACACACCAACACACAGTTAGGCAGTTAGTATCAAGGTGGGCTTAAGGAGTACTAAGTACTAAAACTAATGAGTACTAATAACACACGCTAGGCAGTTTGGGCAGTTAAAGCAGTCAGACAAGAGGAATGAAAATGAAAATTCACTGCATGACTAAAGTGATAGTGGTATATTGATATCAGAGATGATGTGAACCTGAGATGGCATAAACCTATGTACAGTGTGCAAATGAGCACTGTGCAACCTGATGTGAACCTGAGATGGCATAGACTTATGTACAGTGTGCAAGTTAGCATTGTGCAACGAGCAGTGTATAATTACAAGTTACAAATTAGCACCTGGTGCTAATTTCTGTAACGGTAGTACCAGTAGACTGTGCATGATAAGTAGCAGCAGAGATGATATGGACATCAGATAGGTGATACTATATCTACTGTACAAGTAAGCAGAATCAGAATCAGATTTATTGCCATTGTTCATGTAGTACACAAACTAGGAATTTGTCTCGGTGCGATGCTGCAACATTAAACATGAAAAAAATAAAAGATAGAAATAAAAACTATACATGCAATAAAATGTAGAATATGAATGAGTAATACTAGTCAAGCAATTTTAATATATTAGCGAGTAGCAGATATTGTGGAGTACCACATAGTGCAGTCGGTAATGCAAAAAGAAAAACAGTGAATTGACATGAGTCTGGTTGAGCTGCTGTACATAGTGCACGAGAGTCTAATAAGTCACTTAGTGTTCAGCAGTCTGATGGCAGAGGGGAAGAAGCTGTTCATGTGACGGGAGGTTTTAGTCTGAATGGACCGAAGTCTTCTACCTGAGGGGAGGGGGGCAAACAGTACGTGACCAGGGTGTGAAGGATCGGCTATGATCGGCCTGCATGCCTCCGGGTCCTGGAGATGTACAGATCCTGGAGGGATGGGAGCTTGCAGCCGATCACCTTCTCAGCAGCGCGCACGACGCGCTGCAGCCTTAGTCTGTCCCTGGCAGTGGCTCCTGCGTACCACACTGTTATGGAGGTGGTGAGGATGGACTCGATGATAGCCGTGTAGAACTGCACCAACATCTTGGTGGGTAGCTTGAGCTTCCTCAGCTGCCACAGGAAGAACATCCTCTGCTGGGCCTTTTTGATGAGGGAGCTGATGGTCAGCTCCCACTTGAGGTCCCGGGTGATGGTGGTGCCCAGTAAGCGGAAGGAATCTGCAGTGGTGATGGGAGAGCCTGTGAGGGTAAGGGGGGGCAGAGGGGTTGTGACTTTCCTGAAGTCTACGATCATCTCCACTGTCTTCAGAGCGTTCAGCTGCAGGTTGCTGTGGCTGCACCAGGACGCCAGCTGGGCCACCTGTCTCCTGTAGACGGACTCGTCGCCATTGGAGATGAGCCCGATGAGGGTGGTGTCGTCCGCGAACTTGATCAGCTTGACAGACTGGTGGCTGGAGGTGCAGGAGTTGGTATACAGGGAGAAGAGTAGGGGGGAAAGTATACAGCCCTGGGGTGATCCGGTGCTGATGCTGACGGAGTCTGAGACAGCCTTTCCCAGCCGCACATGCTGCCTCCGGTCCGTCAGGAAGTCGGTGATCCACCTGCAGAGGGAGTCAGGCACGTTGAGCAGGGACAGCTCAACAGTGCAAATTTAGCAGCCAGTGTGTGAGTTCCTATATGCGAAGCTGTGTTACGGAGTTTTGGGAGTTGTTATCTGTTCTGGAGTCTGATGGCAGTGGGAAAGAAGGAGTTTTTCAGTCTGGATGTCCGGAATTTCACACTTCTGGACCTCCAGCCTGAGGGTAGAAGTGTGAACAGTCTGTGCTGGGGGTGGGTGGGGTCCCGGAGGATGGTGTCAGCTATCCTTTGGACTCTGCGATGGTAGATGCTCTGCAAAGAGGGGAGTGGAGTCCTGATGATCTTCTCCACTGTCTTCACCACTCTCTGCAGGCATTTGCACTCCAGAGCAGTGGTGCTGCCATACCACGCAGTGATGCAGTTGGTCAAGATGCTCTTGATGATGCAGCTGTAGAAATTGTGGAGGATCCTGGAAGGCATGCCAAACTTCTTCAGCCTCCTCAGCAAGTACAGTCACTGCTGAAATCTCTTAACCAGCTCTGTGGTGTTGTGTGTCCACTTAAGCTCCTCACTGATTGTGATGCCCAGGTATTTAAAGCTGCTCACCCTCTCCACCTCAAGCTTCTGGATGAACAGCGGCCGATGGGGTCTCCTCCTCCCTTTTCTCATGTCCACTATCATCTCCTTTGTCTTGTCCGTGTTAAGGGTGAGGTTGTTGTCCTCATACCATGACACCAGGTTGGCTACCTCCCTCCTGTAGGATGCTTCGTCATCACCAGTGATGCTTCCTATCACTGCTGTGTTATCCGCAAACTTAGATATGTGACAATGTGTTCGCTGATCATGTACCGATTTTATTTGATGCTGCCTTCTCCTGTACCAAAGTTAAAACCTGCGCTCCTACACGGCATTGTCGTACATTTAACCTCTCCACTGCTGGTCAGTTTTCATCTGCTTTTACCCAGCTCTGTGCTCCCCCTGACATTCTCTCTGATACGGAGGAGCTAAATTCATGGTTTTATTTCTCCTGCCAAGCTATCCTGGACTCTGCGGCTCCAGTAAAAATTAAGCATCCCAGAGCCAAACTCAAGCCATGGTTCAATGACAAGACTCGGGCAGTCAGAAGGGAGTTCCGCAAAGCAGAGCGCAGGTGGAAGAAGGATAAGCTGCAGGTGTGGTCTATATTAATCATATATCCCATAACCTACATATGTATAAGCATGTGAGAATGTTTGGTGATTACATATGTAAAGCGACTTCACACCTCAGAACAGGACAAAAGGTCTCAACCGCCAGTGAAGATCAAAGAGCATCCAAGGCGCTGCGGTGGAGACCAGATAGGTCGCCCTGACCTCCCAGGGCCAGGTGGAGGGGTATGAAGGCAAAAGAGGGGGATTAAGATAATGAGGGATGTCAGCTTTGATATGCATGTCTTTTGTTATGTGTGAGTATAAGTACATAGAGCCGAATGTGTTCGCTCTCTTACTTCTTCTGCTGCTGCACTAGATGAGACTTGTTAGAGGAGCGAAGCTGATAATAAACTTTGGTTTATAAGTCACATCGCCTCGTTATTCCAAGCTCTTCTACAGCAGGTATCTCATCAAATTTTAAAGAACTGTTGGCATCGTTATCAGAGTGCTGTTAAAGAGGGTAAAAGGGAGCATCTGTCTCAGATGATTGCATCTACCTGTCAATATACTGGACTTCTCCCTTGACACGCCTCAATTTGAATATGCAATTACATGCAAATATATATGCAAATAGATGTATGCAAGCGCTGCATGTTTGATTCTCCTGTATCCACGATCAAAAATAATGGATTTAATGGAATTTCACAGACTGAGTTGGAGGTGCTTGTGAATGAGGTAGAGGAACGTAAAAACATTTTGTTTGGCACGCTGTGCTTCGGTATTAGCGCCAGATACTGTACGAGTCTATCACAGTCCAAGGACGGATAATTTTTTCACACATACGGCGTTTTCAGAACTCCTTATACAAAGATATAGAGTGATAATAATCAAGTCAGTGGTGGTAATGCACCAGTAAGCTGGTGCCAACCGCCAATCAAATCTAAAAGAAGAAGAAGAAGATACAGGTAATTCAATACCGTGCTCAGAGCCCTATGAGGTTATTTTATTGTTTTATTTATTCAGACAGGGATAAGAAGGAGATGTTTATTTAAATCTGATATATTTAGACTGACGTCTGCAGTCATCCTCAGAAGCATCAGCTGATCAGTATGATTTGTACTTTGTATAGCTCAGTGGTTAAGTGCCACCTTTCAAAGCAGAAGGTTCTAGGCACGAGACCAACTGCAGTCTCTTTTAGGGACCATAATGGAAATAAGTGTGTGCACTTTCTTGCGTCATCCCATTGTTTTAAAATGTATGTTGTATCTTTTATACAATGTTATTTTAAACGATAAATCAATCAGTCAATCAATTTGTGACCAGCCAGGTGGATCAACTGGATGAATTAAAGGAAAACATTGTCATGTGTCTGAGCCAGTGCTCAGACCCTTTATGTATTTTTGAGTATTTTGTGTCTATTATTTTCTTGTCTGTCATTTTGGTTGTTTACTTTCAGAGCCTCCTTCCTCATTTCTCAGTCGCTCACCTTTCACCCACAAGTCTGCTCCCTAGTTCTCAGCTGTGGGTGACTGTCTAAATTAGGTCACCTTCCCCTGCTCGCTCAGGTGCTCACATCTGTGATGAATTGTACGTCAAACAGGTTCATTTTGTCTTCTTTCAATTATTTATCCTTTTTTTTTTTTTTTCCTTTGAAAGACAAAAGTAAAATAGAAAGATGTCTTTACCTTCTTTACATGTTTCAACTGCACTGCAGCCTTCATCAGAAGAGTCTGATGAAGGCTGCAGTGCAGTTGAAACATGTAAAGAAGGTAAAGACATCTTTCTATTTTACTTTTGTCTTTCAAAGGAAAAAAAAAAAAAAAAATGTGATGAATTGTGTCAATTGTGCTGGTGCCTATTTTAAGGAATCTACACCATTGTCTGGTGAAGCCTCCTACTGTCAAGTCACTCTCCAGCCATTTTCCCAACATGTAAGCGTTTTGACTTTCACTGCATGGACTGTAGTTTATTTGCAGGATTGCATGGCGATTACTCTCACCTTAGTTAGGCTATTTTGCTACCTGTTCCTTTGTGTTTTTCCCCAGGTTAGCTGGCGATCACGCTCACCTTAGCTGTAACTATTTTTCGCCAACCTGTATGCTCTTTTTTCCATAAGTGTGTGTACAGTATGTCTTTATGTTAATTTAATATATGTTGCAAGCTCACGGCCGCCGTGTGGTGCCTTTCTCTCTCTGCTCCAAAGGGGCATTCAAGACAGAAAGACACTACCAGTGTGGGCACCAGCAGCTGTAGGTTTTGCCTTTTTTTTCCTCTCCCTCCTGTATTTTTTATTTAACCCCTTGCACTTTGGTCAATTTCCCTAAAAACGCCTAAAAATAACATACCCAAAGTAAATCAAAAGCTGTTCTTCAACCCTTTGCAGCATCTTCATGGGGTTGGTCTCATTTAAAAGAAAACACTTTGAATTTTTTGGCAAAATAGTCATAATCTCTCTAAGTGCTCCTGCCACTGAGTAACAGTCATCTAAACATACTGAACTTGAAGAAAATAAATTTCGCCTGGGTGTTTTTTGGATACAAATGCTTGCAAATAACACACAGCTGTCAGATCCGGGCTGGAAAATGCAACAGAAATGTAGAACCAAGTGTTATCCAGCTGAGGTCAAAATTTGGTAACAATACCACAAAAAATGAATATATTACACAGCTTTTTTTCTTATGTTGTTCCCAGGCGTTTTTGAACTGTGCCAAATTGTGCCAAATGGCACAGTTTGGAATAACGTCTGTAACTTTTGAATGATTCAATATAGAAGCTTGATCTTGGGCTCTAATGAAAGGTGACACTCAGGGCTGTGTGTGTGTGTGTGGGGGGCGTTGTTTATTCATTCATGAATGAATGAATGAACAAACAAGCCCCCACACACAAAGAAGCATACCACATAAAAAATGTGTGGCTTTTTTTTACAAGAAAAACTAACCTACAGTGCACTAAAAATTATACTAAAATATCTGTAATATAGAAGATAACAACTCCCACCCACCCCCCCGCTACAGAGGACGGACATCGCCCATCGCTACATGACGGACCGCGGTGACGGTGCGCCGCGGTCTACTACGCACAGTTGTACTAAAATATCTGCAATATATCTGCAATCCGCAACAGAAGAGTAGCCGGTGGGGGGGGGGGCGTTCACGGTCCGGACGCGGCGCATGGACCGATCTGTCATGTGGCGATGACGCACAGTTGTAATTTACCTATCGGTCAAAAGTCATTTTGATTACAATTTTCAGGGATAAAGAATAATTTAGCTTATAACACTTACCGGTCCACAACAGCAGTGTCGCTGGCGAACTTCTCTTCCTCATTGTCAGATGAACATGACGCTGGTCCGCTTGTTACGACTCGTGGTTCTGGTCACGCGACCCGGTCAAACCATGATTCTATTATTGCGGTTTTGCGCTTCCATGATTGCGGTTTTGGCGAACGATTTTTCAAAACAAATAAGAACAGTAGTAAGAAAAAAAGACTGGCGAACGCATGTGTGTCACCCAGCGGCTTACACAAAACAGATTTTACGCACGGGACATACCCTTTCAATTGTCGAACTTCTCTGCTTCAACTGGCTCGCTGTATTCGCAGCCGTTGGTAGGCGGGTCCTTCTTGCTAGGTTTTCAGTCATTGGTTCTTCAAGGTTTCAGAAACCCAATTCAAGGCTCTTATTACGGCGTCACTCAAACAACAAACCCTGGATCAACCCTGAGATAAAAACACTTCTGAGAGAGAAGAAGAGGATCTTCAGGTCGGGGAACAGGGAGATGCTGAAGTCCGTACAGAGGGAGCTGAGGAGAAAGATCAGAGAAGGCAAGGACAGCTTCAGGAAGAAGATGGAGGACAAGCTGCAACAGAGCGACATCAGCGGGGTCTGGAGAAACCTCAAAACCATCTCGGGGCTCCAGAATACCTCCCCCCAGGCCACGGGGGGCAGGGAGTGGGCGAACAACCTGAATCTGTTTTTCAATAGATTTGACCAACCGCCCTCCCCCCTGACTGCACAACAACCACTGCTGCCTCTAAGAAATCAAGTCCTGCTGCCCACTCCCCACTCCACCGACACCCCCCCCCCACTCCCAACACACAGCCCCCCATCCTGACCCTGACCAAGACCCAGGTGAGGACGGAGCTGAGGAAGATCAAGGCGAGGAAGGCGTCGGGACCGGACGGCATCAGCGCAAAGCTCCTCAAGTCCTGTGCAGACCAGCTGTGTGGGATTGTGACGTATATCTTCAACATGAGCCTGAAACTGGGGAGGGTACCATAGCTGTGGAAAACATCTTGTGTGGTACCTGTACCAAAAACTTCCCACCCCAAAGACCTGAACAGCTACAGACCGGTGGCCTTGACGTCCCACTTGATGAAGACCCTGGAGAGACTGCTCCTTGCTCATCTCCACCCCCTGGTGGAACCAGCGATGGATCCACTCCAGTTCGCCTACCAGCATGGCATTGGGGTGGAGGATGCGGTGATCTTCCTCCTTCACCGTTCTCTGTCCCACCTGGAGAAGCCCGGGAATATGGTGAGGATCATGTTCTTTGACTTATCCAGTGCTTTCAACACCATCCAACCGATGATCCTGAAGGACAAGCTGCTGCGCGCAGGGGTGGACCAGCACCTGTCATCATGGATCCTGGACTACCTCACGAACCGGCCTCAGTTTGTGAGAACCCGGGACTGTGTTTCCGACACGATCATCAGTAGCACGGGGGCCCCCCAGGGAACGGTGCTGGCTCCCTTCCTGTTCACTCTTTATACTGCGGACTTCTCACACAACACAACATATTGCCATCTACAGAAGTTCTCTGATGACTCTGCGATCGTTGGTCTCATCTCCAATGGAGATGAAGCTGAGTACAGAGGGCTTATCCAGGACTTCGTGGACTGGTGCCATCGGAACTGCCTCCAGATCAACGCGAGGAAAACTAAGGAGCTGGTGGTGGACTGCCGCAGGCATGGGCAGCCCCTCACAGCACCAGTAAATATACAGGGAACAGACATCGAGATGGTGACATCCTATAAGTACCTGGGTGTTCATCTGAACAATAAACTAGACTGGTCACACAATACTGACGCACTCTACAAGAAGGGACAGCGCAGGCTGTTCCTGCTGAGGAGACTCAGGTCTTTTGGTGTACAAGGGGCGCTGCTGAAGTCATTCTATGACACGGTGGTGGCATCAGCCATCACTTTTGGAGTGGTCTGCTGGGGCAGTGGCATTACTGCAGCCGATAGGAAGAGACTGAACAAACTGATTAAGAAAGCTAGCTCTGTCCTGGGGCAGCGCCTTGATCCGATGGAGGAGATAGGAGAGAGATGACGGTGGCTAAACTGTCATCTCTGCTGGAGTCCGAGTTCCACCCTATGCAGGACATACTGGATGCACTGAGGAGCTCATTTAGCAGCAGACTACATCATCCCAGGTGCACAACCGAGAGGTTTCGTAGGTCCTTCCTACCAACGGCTGTCAGACTGTACAACCTAAGCAGGGCTGCTCGCAGAGATAGCAAAAAGACGTAACAAACTAATAGTTTTTTTGAATGCAAAAGATGCAATAGACTTACACAATGGTCCCCTCCGGCATACAACTAGGAACATACCGGTCGCTATGGAGGGTGAGAATATGTATGGGCACATTATCATACCATGTAGGATAACTAAGTAGACGGTTATGCTGTTTCATCCCATCTAGCAACAATGCTCTGCACTGTGTGTGTTTATATATTTACATATTTATTCCGTCTAGCTACAATGCTCAGCACTGTGTGTTTATATTTTTACATTTATATATCTATATATTTATTCCATCTAGCTACAATGCTCCGCACTGTGTTTTTATATATCTACATATTATTCCATCTAGCTACATTGCTCCGCACTGTGTGTGTTTATATACTTGCATATTTATTCCACCTAGCTGCAATGCTCCGTACTGTGGGTGTTTATATATTTACATATTTATTCCACCTAGCTGCAATGCTCCGTACTGTGGGTGTTTATATATTTACATATTTATTCCATCTAGCTACAATGCTCTGCACTGTGTGTTCATATATTCATATATTTATTCCATCCAGCTACAATGCTCTGCACTGTGTGTCTGTGTGTGTGTGTGTGTGTATATATATTTTATAGTAATATGTACATATGTATATTAGCTGCTCTTGCTTGCTTGTTTTTTTTCTTGCCTTCTGATTGTTGCTCTGAGTGTTGCTATCCCTGTGCTGTTGCAATCCTGGAATTTCCCTGTTGTGGGACTAATAAAGGCTTATCTTATCTTATCTTATCTTATTAGTCGAATGAGAGGTCAATCAAATCTAAACCAATCAAAGCACTCCTTTGGCTTTCTCTTCGCGGCTGTGTCTGTAGTGGAAAAACAGAAATGCAGCTTTTTTTTTTCAGTGCGCCCTAGGACGCAGAGACGTGACCACCCGCAGTATCCTGGAGTGCAAGAGGTTAAAAGACCTGTTATCTCGGTGGCATGGCAGCGCTTCCTGGTTATCGTTTGTGTGGGCTCAGTGAGGAAAAAGAGTCTTTTCCTGGACATAACAACTAACATCTTGTCAGTGGCTTGTGCCTCCCGCACTCCCAAGACAGTCTGGGAGTGTTTGGAAGGAGCCGCACAGGTTCTGGATACATATCCCAGCCTGTGGAGCCATCCAGAGCTAACTGACCTTCTTCTCACCATCATCAGCCCCTCGTCTACGCTCCATGGGTCGGGAGAGATCGCCTCTGAACCCCTGCCCGTGCCAACCAGGAAGAGGTCTCGGGCACGGAAGCCTCGAGCCTCGAGCCGCTCTCCAGCTGCAGCAGCCCCGCCTTCGCCTTCCGAGTGTTAGCCAGAACCATCAGCGGAGGAGCTGGAGGAGCGTCAACAGGTCTTGGCAGTGGAAACAGACATTTTGTTGGAGTATAACCATGGCTCCTCCCTGAACTCACGACTTGCACAGAGGGAGGACCGCCACCTCCACTCATCATCATACCCTCAGCCAATTGTGGAGAGTCTTCTGGGTCATCAGCAGCAGCCACCACCACGCCTAAGGAGCACAGACAAGTGTCTTTTCATTCTACTGCATCCAAAGATGAATTGTCTTGCCGTGTTCCTGGTGGGGTGGGGTGGGGTGGGGCTCAGCAGCAGTCACCCATGCTGCAGCCATCTCCTCTCCTTCACCAGCCTCTCCTGTTCTCTCCTCTGCTCTTTCTGTTGGTCCGCCGGCTCCGGGAGGGAGCCATTGACCAAGCGGAGGTCAGCTGTCCCAAAGGCCTCGGTGATCACAATTCCGCCATACTCTGGAAGGGAGAAGAGTGAATCCCGTACGCCGGAATCAGAGCCGATAAGGAGTCCCCTGATTTTGGCATTTGGGTACCCCATACCATCAGTGAGGCGAGTCCTGAGTTCCTCAGTGGTAGTCCCCATGCCTGGAGGTCCACTAGAACCCCTCGCTTCGCCCGGGCTCCTGCAAGCAGCAGCCGATACCATCATCTCCCAGGACTTCAGGCACGTGAACTCTTGTTTTTCATTACTACAAAATAAATCTTGTTGTCTGATTAATGGAGAGAAAAACCAGTTCCTGCAGTCCACTGGGTTTTCTCCGCCTTCTGCAAATAATGTTTCACCTGTCCTCTCCGTGCCTCCTCCTGTTTTTCCCGAGTGCCCGCCGGTCCCAGGGCTAAACTGCCAGTTGTTGGAGGAGCCTCTGGCCCTGGAGCACTCTGCACCAGTGCCAACGGAGAGCCGACCCCCAGCTGCCACTCCGGATGAGCCACCAGCGTGGGTTACTTCCCCTGGGGGGCACTAAGACTGCACCCTCCATCATGCCTGCTGCGGGGGCCACCGCAGCAGAGTTGCAGCTGGACCTCCGGAGGACTGAGCCCGGAGCATCGTCGCCTGGATCGATGGAGTCCTGGATGGCAGTGGAGCTCGAGTTCAAGCAAGTGCCCTCTTCTGTTTTTCCTCTTCCTATATTGAATGGGTCTTGTCTGGCTCATGGGGAGGAGAGCCAAGTGCAGCCACCAGCTGCACCTGAGCTCACCTTGCCGGGCTCCACCGCTGCCGGTGATCCTAACTCTGTTCTTCTGCTTTTTTCCTAAGCCTTCTTCCAGGGTCACCGGGGAAGATCCACCTGAGCCAGAAGTCTGTGGGTCCAGGTTCGCCGCCCAAAACCATCGTGGGTTCAGTTCCTCCCGCTTAGGTCGTCACCGACTCTCCATCCCAGCCCAGGATCTCCATGGGTGCTGCTTCCTCTCTGGCTGAGGTTACCAAGGGGGTAATGCTGCTCCAGCCCGGAGCCACCGAGGGGGCAATGCTGCTCCAGCCCGGAGCCACCAAGGGGGCAACACTGCTCCAGCCCGGAGCCACCAAGGGGGCAACGCTGCTCCAGCCCGGAGCCATTGAGGGGGCAGCGTTGCTCCCGCCCGGAGCCATCGCGGGGGCAGCGTTGCTCCAGCCCGGAGCCACCGTGGGTGCAACTTTTCTTCTTTCCGAGGTCACTGAAGGCGTCGTGGTCCCCCTTCCCCTTCTGCCTGATGCTTCCAGGGCCCCCCCTTCTTGCGCTGCCTGACAATGTCGGGGTTCCCTCCCTCGGCTCTGCTCCCCAGTTTTGGGTTTCCCAGTGGGGGAGCCACCGCCCGGTCCATACCTACTATTCAGGTGGCTAAAAAACTCTGGTCAACCACCTGACGGACTGAGCTGTTGGGTTGGGTGCCCTATGTTTATGTTCTCCGGTAGGCCACCGGACTCGTTCCACCTCTGCCAGATGTGGGACTTTGGTCGGCCTCCTGAACTCTTTAGCTTTTGGTCCGGGGGGCCTAATTCAGTATTATTTTGTCTGGTGTGGGTTCTGAGTGGGGTGTTGTTTCGTTCCCTCCTAACCTGTTTTCTCCCACCTGGGGTAGTTTTTTGTTGTTTCCCTTTCCTGGGGGGGGGGGGGGGGGGGGGCTTCTTTAGTGTTTCCTGTGGGTGTTTGGGGTCAAGCCCTTGGGGGGTGGGGGGCGCTCTGTCATATGTCTGAGCCAGTGCTCAGACCCTTTATGTATTTTTAAGTATTCTGTGTCTTATTTTCTTGTCTGTTTTCTGTCATTTTGGTTGTTTACTTTCAGAGCCTCCTTCCTCATTTCTCAGTCACTCACCTTTCACCCACAGTCTGCTCCCTAGTTCTGAGATGTGGGTGATTGTCTAAATTAGGTCACCTTCCCCTGCTCGCTCAGGGGCTTACATCTGTGATGAATTGTGTTGATTGTGCTGGTGCCTATTTTAAGGGGGCTGCACCATTGTCTGGTGTAGCCTCCTACTATCAAGTCACTCTCAAGCCGTTTTCCCAACATGTAAATGTTTTGACTTTCATTGCATGGACTACAGTTTATTTGCAGGTTTGGCTGGTGATTACTCTCACCTTAGGCTATTTTGCTACCTTTTCCTTTGTGTTTTTCCCCAGGTTAGCTGGCGATCACGCTCACCTTAGCTGTAAATATTTTTCGCCTGTATGCTCTTTTTCCATTAGTGTGTTTATGTCTTTATGTTAATTTAATATGTTGTAAGCTCACGGCCGCCGTGTGGTGCCTTTCTCTCTCTGCTCCAAAGGGGCATTCATGACAAACAGTCATGAAAAATAAGACAATATGAACCTATTTAGTGGGTAGCCAAGGTCACCTGTCAGTTTAAAGCAGATCATATTAGACTCAACAAGTACATATTTTATGTCTAAAATGCAAATCTCATCCTTTATAATTATATACAACTTACATGGATTATACACACTACTATTGTAAATGAATGAAGTGCGCTGGGGAAAAGGTGAGACTGTTGCATTTCAAACTTTACACATGTTTATTGATATAACTACTGTACACACGGAGGCAATTGGGGGCTTTGTAGAATGCTGTGAAACCATAGTTTAATCAGCAATAAAAGAAAGTCCCTTACTCGACAACTGAGTTGTAATGAACCCTTGAAGACAGGGTGACATTTAGGGGTGCACAGGTGCATTGTGCTTGAGGTGGGTTACTATTAGGACAATTACATGAATTTACTCATCAAGAAGCCACCCATCCGCACAGTGCCAGCTTGTAGTTTATTCCCAACAATGCTGTTCATCAGAATCATTAGGAAAACTGGTTCTCGCTGCAAATTGCGCTTTGATATTGGCCTATACAACTGCATTGTAAGGGAATATGATGTACCTGGGTGACAGCCGGATAATGCCATCCCACAAAGCTGGCATAACTTGGCTCAGGGTTGACTGGAAAATTCCCAATGGATCTGTCAGCTCAAATACCCCTGTTTCCAGAAACCCCAGAGTTGTCAGCACCTGCACTGGGATGGGTAGCGCATGGCTCCTCGTCGTGTCGCACTCCAAGAGCAGCCGTAGCTCTGAGCACAGTTCCACAAGAACTGCCCATGGAAACCTAAACCAGCTGAAAAGCCAGTCATCATCCTGAGCCAGAAAATCTTCTGTCTCTAAATACCCTTTCTCTTCTTAAGATAAGATAAGATAAGATAAGCCTTTATTAGTCCCACAACGGGGAAATTCCAGGATTGCAACAGCACAGGGATAGCAACACTCAGAGCAACAATCAGAAGGCAAGAAAAAAAGCAAGCAAGCAAGAGCAGCTAATATACATATGTACATATTACTATAAATATATATATATACACACACACACAGACACACAGTGCAGAGCATTGTAGCTGGATGGAATAAATATATGACTATATAAACACACGGTGCAGAGCACTGTAGCTAGATGGAATAAATATGTAGATATATAAACACCCACAGTACGGAGCATTGCAGCTAGGTGGAATAAATATGTAAATATATAAACACACACAGTGCGGAGCAATGTAGCTAGATGGAATAATATGTAGATATATAAACACACAGTGCGGAGCATTGTAGCTAGATGGAATAAATATATAGATATATAAATATAAACATACCCAGTGCGGAGCATTGTAGCTAGATGGAATAAATATGTAAATATATAAACACACACAGTGCAGAGCATTGTTGCTAGATGGGATGAAACAGCACAACCGTCTACTTAGTTATCCTACATGGTATGATTATGTGCCCATACATATTCTCACCCTCCATAGCGACCGGTATTTTCCTAGTTGTATGCCGGAGGGGACCATTGTGTAAGTCTATTGTGTCTTTTGCATTCAAAAAACTATTAGTTTGTTACGTCTTTTTGCTATCTCTGCGAGCAGCCCTGCTTAGGTTGTACAGTCTGACAGCCGTTGGTAGGAAGGACCTGCAAAACCTCTCAGTTGTGCACCTGGGATGATGTAGTCTGCTGCTAAATGAGCTCCTCAGTGCATTCAGTATGTCCTGCATAGGGTGGAACTCGGACTCCAGCAGAGATGACAGTTTAGCCACCGTCCTTCTCTCTCCTATCTCCTCCACCAGATCAAGGCGCTGCCCCAGGACAGAGCTAGCTTTCTTGATCAGTTTGTTCAGTCTCTTCCTATCGGCTGCAGTAATGCCATTGCCCAAGCAGACCACTCCAAAAGTGATGGCTGATGCCACCACCATGTCATAGAATGTCTTCAGCAGCGCCCCTTGTACACCAAAAGACCTGAGTCTCCTCAGTAGGAACAGCCTGCGCTGTCCCTTCTTGTAGAGTGCGTCAGTATTGTGTGACCAGTCTAGTTTATTGTTCAGATGAACACCCAGGTACT
The DNA here is from genome assembly GCA_020510985.1 of Pholidichthys leucotaenia. NCBI lineage: Eukaryota > Metazoa > Chordata > Actinopteri > Cichliformes > Pholidichthyidae > Pholidichthys > Pholidichthys leucotaenia. The sequence continues at coordinate 267,748,598 of CM035842.1, forward strand.
TGTAGGATGTCACCATCTCCATGTCTGTTCCCTGTATATTTACTGGTGCTGTGAGAGGTTGTCCATGCCTGCGGCAGTCCACCACCAGCTCCTTAGTTTTCCTCGCGTTCATCTGGAGGCAGTTCCGATGGCACCAGTCCACGAAGTCCTGGATAAGCCCTCTGTACTCAGCTTCATCTCCATTGGAGATGAGGCCAATGATCGCAGAGTCATCAGAGAACTTCTGTAGATGGCAGTGTGTTGTGTTGTGTGAGAAGTCCGCAGTATAAAGAGTGAACAGGAAGGGAGCCAGCACCGTTCCCTGGGGGGCCCTCGTGCTACCGATGATCGTGTCGGACACACAGTCCCGGGTTCTCACAAACTGAGGCCGGTTCATGAGGTAGTCCAGGATCCATGATGGCAGGTGCTGGTCCACCCCTGCGCGCAGCAGCTTGTCCTTCAGGATCATCAGTTGGATGGTGTTGAAAGCACTGGAGAAGTCAAAGAACATGATCCTCACCATATTCCCGGGCTTCTCCAGGTGAGACAGAGAACGGTGAAGGAGGAAGATCACCGCATCCTCCACCCCAATGCCATGCTGGTAGGCGAACTGGAGTGGATCCATCGCTGGTTCCACCAGGGGGCGGAGTTGAGCAAGGAGCAGTCTCTCCAGGGTCTTCATCAAGTGGGACGTCAAGGCCACCGGTCTGTAGCTGTTCAGGTCTTTGGGGTGGGAAGTTTTTGGTACAGGTACCACACAAGATGTTTTCCACAGCTGTGGTACCCTCTCCAGCTTCAGGCTCATGTTGAAGATGTACGTCACAATCCCACACAGCTGGTCTGCACAGGACTTGAGGAGCTTTGCGCTGATGCTGTCCGGTCCCGACGCCTTCCTCGCTTTGATCTTCCTCAGCTCCGTCCTCACCTGGGTCCTGGTCAGGGTCAGGATGGGGGGCTGTGTGTTGGGAGTGGGGGGGGTGTTGGTGGAGTGGGGAGTGGGCAGCAGGACTTGATTTCTTTAGAGGCAGCAGTGGTTATTGTGCAGTCAGGGGGGAGGGCGGTTGGTCAAACCTATTGAAAAACAGATTCAGGTTGTTCGCCCACTCCCTGCCCCCTGTGGCCTGGGGGGAGGTATTCTGGAGCCCAGAGATGGTTTTGAGGTTTCTCCAGACCTCGCTGATGTCGCTCTGTTGCAGCTTGTCCTCCATCTTCTTCCTGAAGCTGTCCTTGCCTTCGCTGATCTTTCTCCTCAGCTCCCTCTGTACGGACTTCAGCATCTCCCTATTCCCCGACCTGAAGATCCTCTTCTTCTCTCTCAGAAGTGTTTTTATCTCTGGGTTCATCCAGGGTTTGTTGTTTGAGCAACACCGTATGGTCTTGGTGGGAACGGATTTGTCCACACAGAAGCTGAGGTAGTCCGTGAAGGTGTGAGTGAGGCCATCGATGTCCTCACCATGTGGATCGCAGAGCTGCTTCCAGGCGGTGGCTTCAAAACAGCCCTTTAGAGTGTCCATTGCCTCCTCAGACCATAACTTCACTGTGCGCATGGCCGGAGGTTGTCTGTGCACTCGGGGTTTGTACACCGGCCGGAGATGAACCAAGTTGTGATCCGATCTCCCGAGTGGGGGGAGTTGTGATGAGGTGTACGCCTCCTTAGTGTTTGCGTAGAATAAGTCCAGTATTTTATTGTCTCTAGTGTGGCATGTGACATACTGGGTAAACGTGGGTAGAATGGGAGATAGTGAAACATGGTTGAAATCGCCTGAGATGAGGAGAAGAGCATCTGGGTGTTCTGTCTGCAGCCTGCTGGTTACTGAATGGATGATGTCACGCGCTGTCCCAGCGTTCGCCGTTGGATTTGCATAAACAACAATGCAGATCACGTGTGAGTGTTCTCTCGGGAGATATGTAGGCCGCATGCTAACAGCTAGCAACTCAGTGTCTTTGCTGCAGTGTCGTTGTTTAACAGTGATATGTCCCGGTCTGCACCAGTTGTTGTTAACATACATTATCACTCCACCGCCCCTTGCTTTGCCACTGTCTGGTGTTCAGTCTGCCCGTATCAAGTGGAAACCCTCCAGCTCAATGTTAGCATCTGCTGCTAGTTCAGTTAGCATTAGTTAGTTCATTAGCATTCAGTTAGTTCAGTTAGTTATTCTTACTGTGCGATTTGTAATATTCTCTAATCCTCTGTTGTTAGAGGCATTTTCTACACTTCTTTGTGCTTGCTTTTATATCCACTCATCTAACTGCACACACTTGGATGTTTGTTCATCACGTGTCTGTGGTGTGTACAATAATTTTAACATCATTATCAGTCTCCCAACATCACCTCCAAATGTCGCCAATGGGCCAATAACAGTAGAAATGTGCGTACGCCAGCCATGAAGTTGGCATGGGGTTGCGCATATTTCCATGGTCATTTCATTCTTGATCCATCTGAAATTTTCTGTGGAAAAGGATGTATGGCATGTTTTTGTGGGTAAGTACTCTTTGTACATGAGGCTCCTGGTCTTGATCAGACTGTGTTGGCAAATTTTAGGCCTATTTTAAAGCTGCCTTTTCTTTCCAAAATATTGAAGAAAATATTTTACTGTCAGTAAAAGGCCTTTCTGGATGAGACTGGTGTCCTGAAGGTGTTCCAATCTGGATTTAAAACCCTACATAGTACAAAGTCGGCTTTGATAAGTCTTTCATGACATCTTCCTGGCATCTGATTCTGGTGATTTTGTGATTCTAATCCTGCTTGACCTAACTGCCGCCTTTGATACAGTGGACCATGACAATTTAATATATTGTTTACAGCATCTTGTGGGTATTTGTGTTACTGCTCTGGAATGGTTCAGGTACTACTTGACAGATAGAACCATCTGTGTAAGCCTTGCTGGGTTTGAATCTTCCTCTGCTTTCCTGTCATGTGGGGTCCCACAGGGCTCAGTTTTAGGGCCCCTGCTTTTATCCCTTTATCTGCTTCCAATGCGTCCCATTCTTAGAAAGCATGGTACTGTATCTCCTTTCACTGTTACGCTGATGGCACTCAGATATATGTACCATTAAAGTGGAAGGAGGCCTTTTCATTAAAATCACTCCTTGTATTTCTTGATGACATTAAAGATTGGATGGCTTCAAATTTCTTAAGTTTTAATGAAAGTAAGACTAAAGTGATGGTGTTTTGACCCAGTGGCTCTAGTGAGTCCCCACCTGTTGACATGGGCCCTTTGGCATGGTTTGTTAAATCAACCATTACTAATTTGGGTTTTAAGTTGGACAGTGATTTTAAAATAGATGCTCAAATCAGTGCAGTAGTGAAGTCCAGCTTTTTTCATCTAAGGCAGCTGGCAAAGGTAAAACCAATCCTTTCAAAGCAGCACTTTGAAACAGTAATCCATGCCTCCATCATGTTTTGGCTGGATTACTGTAATGCACTTTATTTTGGATCCAGCCAGTCTTCCCTCTCATATCTCCAGTTGGTTCAAAATGCAGCTGCACGTTTTTTTTTTTAACTGGAACACATAAGAAGGACCACATTACACCCATTTTGGCTTCCCTTCACTGGCTGCCTGTGCACTTTAGGGTTCATTTTAAAATTATTTTATCTTGTTAAATAATTAAATGGCCTTGCCTCGCCTTACCTCTCTGAGCTGCTTCTCTGTACACTCCTGCTTGGTGTCTGATCAGCTGCTCCTGGAGATGCCAAACTCAAAGAGGAGGCTCAGAGGGGACAGAGCTTTTTCTGTCACTGCTCCTACATTGTGGAATGATCTGCCTTTGTCCATCAGACAGGCCCCTTCACTGTCCAGCTTTAAAACTCATCTTAAGACCCATTTTTATTCTCTGACTTTTGACCTAGTTTGAGACAGTGATTTTATTTGTTCTTATTGTCTTCATTATATGACTACTGTTTTGTTTGTGCTGTTTTGTACTTTTTAGCTGTATTTTATTGTTTTTATGTTTTATGTTTTTATATTTTATTTATTGTTGATGTACAGCACTTTGTCAGCTGTCATTTGTAAAGTGCTTTATAAATAAAATTGGACTGGATATAAGTGAACCCCATTTACCATAAAAACCACTAATTTTTTCAATGAGAAAACTACAGAATGTGCAATGTTTTTTTCTACAAAAATGAGGTGCAAAGTGGAATATTTGGGATGAGGTTATTAGAGCCTTGACTATGTCAATAATTGATAACACTGAATTTGATGCATGATGATTTTTCAAGCAATGAGTGTTTATTCAAAAAACCTACACTTTTCCCAAAACAGTCTCACCCATAAAAGAACCCCTGATTTTTTTTTTCTTAATGGGAAAAACACAAAATATATAATATTTTTGTGAACTAATATGGTGGGCAGCGAAGCGAGGCCAGAGCTTCAATTACAGTTTTTCAATTAGACAATTTATTTTTCACTTACAAGTAGTCTCCAGTTTAGAAAGCTTGGGATCAGTCCGCCAAGGTCTCCGCCTTTGACAGCCACCTAATCCACATAGCACCGGACCCCCATGATCCCTCCTGCAGGTGGTGAACCCACTGGAGGGCGGACCCATGTCCGCCCTCCATACCCTCTCGAGAATTCTTGAGGGTTCGTGGGAGTTTGCCCAACCAGTTTACATGTGTTTTGTGGACTTGGAGAAGGCATTTGACCGCGTCCCTCGTGGATTTTTGTGGGGGGTGCTTCGAGAGTATGGGGTATCGGGCTTGTTGTTACGAGCTATTCGGTCTCTGTACGACCGTTGTGAGAGTTTAGTTCGTATTGCCAACACTCGGTCGGAGTCATTCCCAGTGAGAGTTGGACTCCGCCAGGGCTGCCCTTTGTCACCGATCCTGTTCATAATTTTTATGGACAGGATTTCTAGGCGCAGCCAGGGAATGGGGGGTGTCATGCTTGGTGACCACAGGATCTCATCTCTGTTGTTTGCAGATGATGTTGTCCTGTTGGCTTCATCCAGCAATGACCTACAGCTCTTGCTGGGACGGTTTGCCGCTGAGTGTGAAGCGGCTGGGATGAGAATCAGCACCTCCAAGTCCGAGTCCATGATCCTCAGCCGGAAAAAGGTGGATTGTCCTCTCCGGGTTGGGGACAGGCTCCTGCCCCAAGTGGAGGAGTTTAAGTATCTTGGGGTCTTGTTCACGAGTGAGGGGAAAATGGAGCGAGAGATCGACAGACGGATTGGAACAGCATCTGCAGTGATGCGGACATTGTACCGGTCTGTTGTGGTGAAGAGGGAGCTTAGTTCTAAGGCAAAGCGTTTGATTTACCAGTCAATCTACGTTCCTACTCTCACCTATGGTCACGAGCTTTGGGTAATGACCGAAAGAACAAGATCGCGGATACAAGCGGCTGAAATGAGCTTTCTCCGTAGGATTGCTGGACTCACCCTCAGAGATAGGGTGAGGATCTCAGTCATCCGGGAGAGGCTCGGAGTAGAACCGCTGCGCCTCCACATTGAAAGGAGTCAGTTGAGGTGGTATGGGCATCTGATTAGGATGCCTCCTGGACGCCTCCCACTTGAGGTGTTTCAGGCACGTCCCACTGGGAGGAGACCCCGGGGCAGACCCAGGACTCGGTGGAGAGACTATGTCTCCCAGCTGGTCTGGGAACGCCTTGGTATCCCCTCTGAAGAGCTGGAGCAGGTGGCTGGGGAGAGGGAAGTCTGGGCTTCTCTGCTTGAACTGCTGCCTCCGTGACCCGGACCTCCGGAAAAGCGGTAGAAGATGGATGGATGGATGGAAGTAGTCTCCAGTCTCTCAGGAAAAATCATCTGACACAGTCTTTTCAACAAATGTACTTCCTCAAACAAGAAGCATATCAAGCAATACCAAATTCCTCAATAAACACTTTCATCAATACCACTCTTCTTCTTCTGTTTTTTGGCAGGGGCACCCAACTTAAAGGCGCATTACCGCCATCCAGCGTTGGAGTGTGGACCAGACACTATACCCCAATCACCCTTCAAAAAAAACCAAAAAACAAAAAAACCCAACCCTATATTCTATTAATTAGCCCCGTATCTTTAAGGTAGACCAACAACTTTCTTACCCCAACCCCCACCATCATGCTTAAGTTAGCATCACCCACCCCTAATTCTCTAATTCCCTCCACTAATCTGTTTCTCTCCTGGGTATACTTCTGGCAGTAGAAAATGACGTGCTCCACACTTTCTTCCTCTCTCTCACAATAATCGCACATCCCTGTCGGGTGCTTACCCACCAGATGCAAAGTTTTGTTTAACCTAGTGTGTCCCATCCTTAGCCTAGATAAAATATTCTCTTCCTTTGTATTTCTTGTCCCCATCCTGCCCTTCACTCCAACCGCACTCTGGATAGCATACAAATGTCGCCCTGTTTCCCCTGTGTCCCACCTATGCTGCCACTCCTGCCTAATATACTCTTTAATCAGCGTTTTTGCCTCAGATTTACTCAGTGAAATATCCCACACCTCCCAGTGTCCCAGAGCCTGTTTAGCCAATTTATCTGCAACCTCATTTCCCTTAACCCCCCTGTGAGCTGGAACCCACATAAACACCACAGCCACCCCTTTGTTTCTGAGTCCATATAAAGTCTCATATATCTCATAGACCAAGTCCTGTCTGCTATCGGATGACCCTGATTTCAATACCACTCGATATCTCACACCTGTTATATAATGGACAGATAATTAGAGGTGATTAGCCCCTACCATAATCCCAGGTAAAACAGTCATCATTCCTATTCTAAACACATACCCACTAACATCTAAAAATACATAAATAGTTTCCCCAAACATACACAATATAAATATATAAATAACACACAATAAATAGTAATATAAATAGTTCAATAAATAACTTTAACCCCTATTTACAAATATTAAACCACCCCTCTAACCTACCATACATATTTGCTCCCTGCTGGTGTCCTATATCAGGCCATCAACTCCTAACGGAGTCTTTTGCCTGGACACGCACAGGAAGCATGTTGGCAAAGGTATGTGCAATAAATCCTTTAATTATTTTACCAAATTCTTAATCATACTAATTATCTCCCAGGGCATTCAAATTAACGAAGACAAATCCTAAACTACTATGTGCATCTTAACATTCATACTAACATTACAACAATACAGATACAACATAATCACACAATATAACCAGACATACAGTGGTGACATCCCATCGTCACAATTTTCCAAAAGTCTTTTTATTTAACTGGAGTGGTGGCCTAGTTGATAGAGCATCTGCCCCACAACCAGGAGGTTGGGGGTGCAAGTCCCACCGGGTCATACCAATGACCATATAAAAATGGTATTTCCCACCTTCCACTGTAGCTTGGTGCTTAGCATAACAGAATGGGGGAAGGAGAAGTTGTTTGTGGTGGTGCCTTGCATGGCAGCAACCCTTCTGATTCTACATGTGATTAACATTTTAGATAGGAGAAATGTAATTTTGTTCTGCTGTACATGATTGGCTGTACAGACTGAATGACAACAGAGATGACTTATTATTTTTTGGTTTTTATCCCCTACCAGTCGAAGCTCAAAGGGGTCGAAGAGCCCTTTGGGTGAAGACCGAAGGGAGATTATGTTATGGCTCAGCCCTTCTGTCCGTCCGTCCGTCCGTCCCACTTTTGTGAAATCAACTCCTCCTACATTTTTGTTGCGATTGTTTTGAAACATGGTACCATGGTTTGCTATACTCTGATGATGAGCATATTGCAATTTTGCTCTCATCAGATGACCTTAAGGTCAAAGGTCAGAGGTCAGATTTTCCCTAAATCTTCAAAATACAGTAACTACTGAAAGAAATGATGTAGGCTTTTCAAATCAATACAGTAGTTGTATCTAATACACATCTTGCATGACTTACACCCTGACCTGACTATGGGTTTAGGGGCAAGGGGTTAAAGGTCAAAATTAACATTCCAGTTGCACTATGGTAAATGGTAAATGCTAAATTTACTATTATTATAAAACGAGTAAAGCTAGAGCCACCAAACCTGGTACACAGGTTCACCTTGAGATCCTGACATCTGACTATGGGTTTGGGGTTAAAAGGTCAAAGGTTAACGTTCCCTATGCCCGATTACTGTACAACGAATAAAGTAAGGGTCACCAAACAAAGTACACAGGTTCACCCTGTGACCCTGAAGTGTGACTATGGTTTTGGGATTGCAAGATTAAAGGTCAGCATCAAAATAGCTCATAAGCTATATCTCAAAAACAAAGAAAGCTAGGGTTACCAAACCTGGTACACAGGTTCACCTTGGTATCTTGACCTCAGACTATGAGTTTGGGGTCAAAGGGTCAAAGGTCAATGTGAACATTTCTGATGCCTTTTTACTGTACAATGAGTAAAATTAAGGTCACCTTAATTCACCTTTTTTTTTTTTTTTCTCTCCCGGCGCCACACGAGTCGGCTGCCTTTTGCAACAGCAGCTCGATTCCGAGTCTTTTTCCCTTCCTCTCTCTTTTTGATCTGTCCTTTTTTTTCCACTCCATTTATATCACGGACACACAGATCGTCCCAAATGTCTCCTGAGCCGGTGGACGGAGCCACTGTTTATAGCAGGATACGATACAGCAGGGAAGAGCTGCTAGCATTCAACCGCCACCCGGTCCCATTGGAAAAACTCGACATACCGAGAGAACTGAGGCGAAAACGCCGCGGCTGCCGGGCTGGAGTAAGGCGGAGGACAAAAAATATAAGGTACAGACCCTCCCTTCCATCTGTTGTCATGGGAAATGTACGCTCTATACTGGGAAAGGCAGATGAGCTAGCGGCTATCTGCCGTTATGATAGCACATATCGCGAGTGCTCTCTCCTTTTGTTTACTGAGACGTGGCTAACTGAACTAGCAGCAGATGCTAACATTGAGCTGGAGGGTTTCCACATGATACGGGCTGACCGAACACCAGACAGTGGCAAAGCTAGGGGCGGTGGAGTGATAATGTATGTTAACAACAACTGGTGCAGACCGGGACATATCACTGTTAAACAACGACACTGCAGCAAAGACATTGAGTTGCTAGCTGTTAGCATGAGGCCTACATATCTCCCGAGAGAACACTCACACGTGATCTGCATTGTTGTTTATGCAAATCCGACGGCGAACGCTGGGACAGCGCGTGACGTCATCCATTCAGTAACCAGCAGACTGCAGACAGAACACCCAGATGCTCTTCTCCTCATCTCAGGCGATTTCAACCATGTTTCACTGTCTCCCATTCTACCCACATTCACCCAGTATGTCACATGCCACACTAGAGACAATAAAACACTGGACTTATTCTACGCAAACACTAAGGAGGCGTACACCTCATTACAACTCCCCCCACTCGGGAGATCGGATCACAACTTGGTTCATCTCCGGCCGGTGTACAAACCCCTGGTGCACAGACAACGTCCGGCCATGCGCACAGTGGAGTTATGGTCTGAGGAGACAATGGACACTCTAAAAGGCTGTTTTGAAGCCACCGCCTGGAAGCAGCTCTGCGATCCACATGGTGAGGACATCGATGGCCTCATTCACACCTTCACGGGCTACCTCAGCTTCTGTGTGGACAAATCCGTTCCCACCAAGACCATACGGTGTTGCTCAAACAACAAACCCTGGATCAACCCTGAGATAAAAACACTTCTGAGAGAGAAGAAGAGGATCTTCAGGTCGGGGAATAGGGAGATGCTGAAGTCCGTACAGAGGGAGCTGAGGAGAAAGATCAGAGAAGGCAAGGACAGCTTCAGGAAGAAGATGAAGGACAAGTTGCAACAGAGCGACATCAGCGGGGTCTGGAGAAACCTCAAAACCATCTCTGGGCTCCAGAATACCTCCTCCCAGGCCACGGGGGGCAGGGAGTGGGCGAACAACCTGAATCTGTTTTTCAATAGGTTTGACCAACCGCCCTCCCCCCTGACTGCACAACAACCACTGCTGCCTCTAAAGAAATCAAGTCCTGCTGCCCACTCCCCACTCCACCAACACCCCCCCACCCCCAACACACAGCCCCCCATCCTGACCCTGACCAGGACCCAGGTGAGGACGGAGCTGAGGAAGATCAAGGCGAGGAAGGCATCGGGACCGGACGGCATCAGCGCAAAGCTCCTCAAGTCCTGTGCAGACCAGCTGTGTGGGATTGTGACGTACATCTTCAACCTGAGCCTGAAGCTGGGGAGGGTACCACAGCTGTGGAAAACATCTTGTGTGGTACCTGCATCAAAAACTTCCCACCCCAAAGACCTGAACAGCTACAGACCGGTGGCCTTGACGTCCCACTTGATGAAGACCCTGGAGAGACTGCTCCTTGCTCACCTCCGCCCCCTGGTGGAACCAGCGATGGATCCACTCCAGTTCGCCTACCAGCATGGCATTGGGGTGGAGGATGCGGTGATCTTCCTCCTTCACCGTTCTCTGTCCCACCTGGAGAAGCCCGGGAATATGGTGAGGATCATGTTCTTTGACTTCTCCAGTGCTTTCAACACCATCCAACCGATGATCCTGAAGGACAAGCTGCTGCGCGCAGGGGTGGACCAGCACCTGTCATCATGGATCCTGGACTACCTTACGAACCGGCCTCAGTTTGTGAGAACCCAGGACTGTGTGTCCGACACGATCATCAGTAGCACGGGGGCCCCCCAGGGAACGGTGCTGGCTCCCTTCCTGTTCACTCTTTATACTGCGGACTTCTCACACAACACAACACACTGCCATCTACAGAAGTTCTCTGATGACTCTGCGATCATTGGCCTCATCTCCAATGGAGATGAAGCTGAGTACAGAGGGCTTATCCAGGACTTTGTAGACTGGTGCCATCGGAACTGCCTCCAGATCAACGCAAGGAAAACTAAGGAGCTGGTGGTGGACTGCCGCAGGCATGGGCAGCCCCTCACAGCACCAGTAAATATACAGGGAACAGACATCGAGATGGTGACATCCTATAAGTACCTGGGTGTTCATCTGAACAATAAACTAGACTGGTCACACAATACTGACGCACTCTACAAGAAGGGACAGCGCAGGCTGTTCCTGCTGAGGAGACTCAGGTCTTTTGGTGTACAAGGGGCGCTGCTGAAGACATTCTATGACACGGTGGTGGCATCAGCCATCACTTTTGGAGTGGTCTGCTGGGGCAGTGGCATTACAGCAGCCGATAGGAAGAGACCGAACAAACTGATTAAGAAAGCTAGCTCTGTCCTGGGGCAGCGCCTTGATCCGGTGGAGGAGATAGGAGAGAGAAGGACGGTGGCTAAACTGTCATCTCTGCTGGAGTCCGAGTTCCACCCTATGCAGGACGTACTGAATGCACTGAGGAGCTCATTTAGCAGCAGACTACATCATCCCAGGTGCACAACCGAGAGGTTTCGTAGGTCCTTCCTACCAACGGCTGTCAGACTGTACAACCTAAGCAGGGCTGCTCGCAGAGATAGCAAAAAGACGTAACAAACTAATAGTTTTTAAATGCAAAAGATGCAATAGATTTACACAATGGTCCCCTCCGGCATACAACTAGGAAAATACCGGTCGCTATGGAGGGTGAGAATATGTATGGGCACATAATCATACCATGTAGGATAACTAAGTAGAGGGTTATGCTGTTTCATCCCATCTAGCAACAATGCTCTGCACTGTGTGTGTTTATATATTTACATATTTATTCCATCTAGCTACAATGCTCAGCACTGGGTGTGTTCATATTTATATATCTATATATTTATTCCATCTAGCTACAATGCTCCGCACTGTGTTTTTATATATCTATATATTTATTCCATCTAGCTACAATGCTCCGCACTGTGTGTGTTTATATACTTACATATTTATTCCACCTAGCTGCAATGCTCCGTACTGTGGGTGTTTATATATTTACATATTTATTCCATCTAGCTACAATGCTCTGCACTGTGTTTATATATTCATATATTTATTCCATCCAGCTACAATGCTCTGCACTGTGTGTCTGTGTGTGTGTATATATATATATTTTATAGTAATATGTACATATGTATATTAGCTGCTCTTGCTTGCTTGTTTTTTTTTTCTTGCCTTCTGATTGTTGCTCTGAGTGTTGCTATCCCTGTGCTGTTGCAATCCTGGAATTTCCCCGTTGTGGGACTAATAAAGGCTTATCTTATCTTATCTTACCAAACTTGGTACACAGGTTCACCCTGAGACCTTGAAGTGTGACTATTGTTTTGGGATTGTAAGGCCAAATGTCAATATCAAAATAGCTTATAAACTCCCTCAACAACAACGAAAGCTAGGGTCACCAAACCTGGTACAAAGGTTCACTCTGAGACTATGACCTCTGACTACAGGTTTGGGGTGAAAAAATCAATGGTCAAGGTTGGCACTCCCTATGCTCTCTTACTACAGAACGTGTAAAGCTCTCTAGGGTCACCATACTTGCTACACAGGTTCAACTCATGATCCTGCCCTAAAACTATGGGTTGTATACTTTCTTGTACAGTGGTGTGAAAAAGTGTTCACCCCCTTCCTGATTTCTCATTTTTTTGTATGTTTGTCACACTTAAATGTTTCAGATCATCAAGCACATTTAAATATTAGACAAAGATAACACAATTAAACACAAAATGCAGTTTTTAAATGAAGGTGTTTATTACTAAGGGTAAAAAAAAACAATCCAAGCCTCCATGGCCCTGTGTGAAAAAGTGATTGCCTCCTTGTTAAAACATAAATTAACTGGTTTATCACATCTTTTGAAAGCTGAGTTCAATTTCTCTAGGCACACCCAGGCCTGATTACTGCCACACCAGTTCTCAATCAAGAAATCATTTAAATAGGACCTGCCTGACAAAGTGAAGTAGACTAAAAGATCCTCAAACACTAGACATCATGCTGCGATCCAAAGAAATTGTCTGAAAAAGGTTATAAAACCATTTCTAAAGCTTTGGGACTCCAGCAAACCACAGTGAGAGCCATTATCCACAAATGGCAAAAACATGGAACAGAGGTGAACCTTCCCAGGAGTGGCTGGACGACCAAAATTACCCCAAGAGCACAGCCATGACTCATCCAAGAGGTCACAAAAGACCCCACAACAACATCTAAAGAACTGCAGGCCTCACTTGCCTCAGTTAAGGTCAGTGTTCAGTTTCTCAGAAAGAGACTGGGCAAAAATGGCCTGCATGGAAGAGTTTCAAGACGAAACCCACTGCTGAGCAAAAAGAACATAAAGACTCGCCTCAGTTTTGCCAGAAAACATCTTGATGATCCCCAAGACTTTGGGGAAAATACTCTGTGGGCTGATGAGACAAAAGTTGAACTTTTTGGAAGGTGTGTGTCCCATTAAATCTGGCATAAAATTAACACAGCATTTCAGAAAAGGAACATCATACCAACAGTAAAATATGGTGGTGGTAGTGTGATGGTCTGGGGCTGTTTTGATGGTTCCGGACCTGGAAGACTTGCTGTGGCAAATGGAACCATTGTGGAGAAAAAGGAATAGGCGAAGGCTGCGAGCTGGATGACACAAGGCTTTATTATATCTCCAACATAACAGTAAACACGCTTTGAGTTCTGCTGAGCTAATGCGCTATCAGGGACTCTGTACATCCCTCTTTTATACTTTTATTTCCATATACAGAGACCCAGCACTTCCAACCCTCATGCATAAAGAGAAATGCAGCATATTAAGGGATAAGGGATAAGAACCTGCACTTATATAGCGCTTTTCTAGTCTCAAAGATCACTCAAAGTGCTTCACTTAGTACTAATCCTCTATTCCAAGGGCCTATAGGAGACATATCTAGGGACAATTTAGAACAACCAATTAACCTAACAACATAATATCCGCGGGCGCTGGCACATTAACATAACATTACGCTGGCGCCGCAGTTTCACACTTTTCCTCTCTCCGTGGCTCCGGTGATCTTACTCTCCCTGGGGGGTGCATTAGCCTAACTGTCCCGTTTAATATCCCCCGGTGGGACCTCTTCATTCAGTCCACTGTCCGCTCTTCCTCTTGTCTCTCTGGGTGTGAGGAAACCCCACAACTGTGCCCCCACACAGGGGATTCTGCTGTCTACAGAAAAGTCCTGAAGGAGAATGTCCGGCCATCTGTTCGTGACCTCAAGCTCAAGCCCACTTGGGTTCTGCAGCAGGACAATGACCCAAAACACACCAGCAAGTCCACCTCTGAATGGCTTAAGAAAAACAAAATGAAGACTTTGGAGTGGCTCAGTCAAAGTCCTGACCTGATTCCAATTGAGATGCTGTGGCATGACCTTAAAAAGGCGGTTCATGCTCAAAAACCCTCTAATGTGGCTGAATTAGAACAATTCTGCAAAGATGAGTGTGTCATGGCGGCCTCTGGGCAGTCATTGGCATCATTATCTCCAGCTGCGCACAGATCCACAGGTGTTAATCAGCAGCTGTTAAAAGCCAGCGTTGCTGACAGCTCAGTACGGAGTCGTCTGTCCTCCTCGTCAGAGAAAGAACCAGAACTCCGCTCTCTGGCCTCGTCAAGGTATTCTCTTGTCTCGTCAGAAACTATCTCGTCAAGAACTGTCTTGTCTAACACTGACTCGTCAGAGTCTGTCTCGTCAAGAACTGTCTTGTCAAAAACTGTCTCGTCAGAGTTTGTCTCGTCAGAAGCTGCCTCGTCAGGATCTGTCTCGTCAGGAACCTCTCTGGCCTCGTCAAGGACCTCTCCTGCCTCGCCTAGGACTTCTGTTCAAAGTCAAGCACGTAAGAGAGCTGTTTGTTACTCTACACCCAACCTCTATCCCTGTGCACAGGTGGACCCCCTTGGCGGCGGACCTGCGTCCCCAGCTGATGGGGTAACGCCAACACGCTCACATAGCGGTTCGCTACCACCACGACTACCGGTACGTCTTGCTCCACAAATTCCTGAACTGTTACTGTATCAGTTACAGGAGTACTGGCCACCGTTACCGGTGGAGTTTGTGTCATCGTCATCTGTCGTGTCATCACCACGTTCTGTGGAATCACTCACCTCGTCATCATCTGGATTGTCATGGTCACCACGCTCAGTGGAGTCATTCGTCTTGTCATCAGCTGGATTATCATCGTCACCACATTCTGTGGAATCACTGGTCTTGTCATCAGCTGGTTTGTCATCGTCCCGGTCTGTGGTGTCACAGCCGGAGTCTCTGGAAGACCTGTCCTCGCCACAGTCACAGGTGGAAGCCTCAGCACGTTCACGGACGCCTTCACCTCCACGTTGCACGGCCGCTGGTTCTCAGCAGGACGTAACCTGTGCTTCTCCCAAGTAAGCCTCACTACTGATAGCCTGTCATTAGTGTGGGACAAAAGTAATTGACTGTGCTTATATGTTCCAGGGTTGCCGGGTCTCCATCCAGAGTGCTCAGCTCCAGTGACCAGGATACTATCCACGCTCTCACATTTGCACTACACACCCTTTCATTATAATAAAGATTATTGTTCACTAATTTACCCGTGTCAGTGTCTGTCTCCTGGGTCCCGAAACATGTCAGTACGACTCTGTCACGTTGACCCAGCGGACAGCTCACTGTTGCGCTTAATTAACACTCTTAGCGCCCAGGTAGATTTGCTAGCCCACCAGCAGACAGTAATCTTGAATCAATTGACTCAAATTAATGGTCGGCTGGACCGTTTGGAGGGACACCAAACGTTTCCCCCGACCGCAAGTACTTCAACCCCTGCAGGCTTGGCGTCAGGACTAGCTAACACCTCTTCGTCCTCTCGCCTCACTCCTATTCCAACACCTGCCCGGTTCAGCGGAAAACTCGGGGAAGCTCAAGGATTCATTTTACAGTGTGAATCAGTTTTTCTGCGTGTGCCTGGGGATTTTTCCCTCGACTCTAGCCGGATAGGCTATGTCATAAATTTGCTGGCTGGTAGAGCCTTGGATTGGGCTTATTCGATCATGGCTAGACCTAGCTATTCTTTGCTTACCTACCAGGAGTTTGTGACTGAGTTTCTGTCTGTATTTGATCACACGGATAGGGGAGAGGTGTTGACAGAACGTTTTTTAAGCCTACAGCAGGGAAAGAGATCAGCTGCAGATTACGCCATTGACTTCCGGGTCTTAGCCGCAGAGATTGGGTGGGGGGAGCCATCTCTTTGTGGTATTTTTCTACGCAGCCTTAACGACGAGCTAAAGGATGAGCTAGCGGCACGGGATAAACCAGATAACTTGCACGATTTAATTGCTTTAGCAGTTAGTATTGATAGTAGGTTAAAGGAACGGGCGGCTGGTCGGCGAGTTACTTCCCATCCGGTTAAACCCCGCCCTCGTGTCACTGACTCTCTTCCTCTTGCTTTACCCGTGTCAGAGAAGGCCCCGGATCAGGAAGCCATGATTGTTGGTCATTCTAAGGTGTCTGCAGCTGAGAAACAACGCCGTAGGGATCAAGGCCTGTGTTTTTATTGTGGGAAGAAGTCACATGAGGTTTCTGAATGTCCTAGTAAGTTAAAAGGGAAGGCCCGTGGATCGCAGTAGGGGGATTCACGGGCAAGAATACAGAGGAACCCCTTACTTGTTGTCATTTACCCCTCAGACTCATTCATACTCACACAGAACACTCCACACTAGCATTAGTCGATTCTTGAGCTGAGCAAAATTTCATTTCTAGAGACCTGGCAACCCGGATGGGCCTTAGTTGTCAGACTTTAGAACCCCCTGTCAGATTGATTACCCTGTCCAAGGCGTCGTTGACTACCATTAACCTTCAGACAGCGCCTGTGTCCGTTATTGTTTCAGGAAATCACAGGGAGGAGATTCAGTTCCTAGTGCTCCCCGTTTCCTCTTCGCCCGATATTCTGGGATATCCCTGGCTGCGCCTACATAACCCCACTATTGATTGGCAAACTGGGAGAATAACGGCATGGAGTACGTTCTGCCTTAGTGCCTGTCTCCAATCAGCGGCGTGCGCCCCATCCGTGAAAGTGCCTCTGCCCGATTCATCTCCACCGGATTTATCTAAGGTACCTGAGGTTTATCACGATTTAGGGCAAGTGTTCAGCAAATCTCGGGCGTTGTCTTTACCCCCCCATCGTCCGTATGACTGCGCCATTAATCTGAAGGCTGGGGCCCCACTACCTGCTAGCCGCCTTTACAGCCTGTCAGCCCCGGAGCGCGAGGCCATGGATACATACATTAAGGAATCCTTGGCCTCTGGTATCATCCGCCCGTCATCTTCGGCCATGGGGGCCGGTTTTTTCTTTGTTGGTAAGAAGGACGGTTCACTACGCCCCTGTATTGACTTCCGGGGGCTGAATGAAATAACGGTCAAGGATAAATATACACTGCCCTTGATGAACACTGCGTTTGACTCCCTCCAGGGGGCATCATGGTTTACTAAACTGGACCTCAGGAATGCCTACCATCTAGTGTGCATTAGAGAAGGAGATGAGTGGAAGACGGCTTTTCGGACCCCCAGCGGTCATTTTGAGTACCTGGTAATGCCGTTTGGGTTGACTAACGCCCCAGCCGTTTTCCAGCGTTTGATTAACGATGTACTACGGGATTTTTTGAACTCATTTGTTTTCGTTTATCTTGATGATATCCTCATCTTCTCCCGCTCACTAGAGGAACATCGAGTGCATGTCCGTAGGGTATTACAGCGCCTCCTGGAGAACCAGTTGTTCGTCAAGGCCGAAAAGTGTGAGTTTCACACTGATCAGACCTCCTTCTTAGGGTTTATTATTGCTCGTAACCAGGTGATTCCTGACCCTGCCAAGGTCAAGGCAGTGGTGGAATGGCCTGCACCCACCTCCAGAAAGCAGCTTCAAGGGTTCCAGGGGTTTGCAAATTTTTATAGGAGGTTCGTGCCTAACTTTGGTAATATTGCCCGTCCTTTGACTGCTCTCACCTCCCCTAAGATTTCATTTTGCTGGAGTAAGGAAGCAGCCGATGCATTTGAGAAGCTCAAGAGGGAGTTCGCCTCGGCCTGAGTCCTTACCCAGGTGGACCCGAAGCTTCAGTGTTTGGTGGAGGTGGATGCGTCTGATGCGGGAGTCGGAGCAGTACTCTCCCAACGATCTCCCATGGATGGTAAGATTCGCCCTTGTGCTTTTTTCTCTCATCGTCTCTCCCCTGCAGAGAGAAACTACAGTATCGGGGACAGGGAGTTACTGGCTGTGAAATTGGCCTTGGAGGAATGGAGACATTGGCTGGAGGGGGCCGCTCAGCCGTTCGTGGTTTGGACTGATCACCGTAATCTGGAGTACCTCAGGACGGCTAAGCGCCTGAATGCACGCCAGGCTCGCTGGTCCCTTTTCTTCGGCCGGTTTAATTTTACCATCACGTACCAGCCGGGAAGCAAGAACGGTAAGCCGGACGCTCTCTCCCGGCAGTTTGACCCCCCATCCTCCGAGGACCAGGAGACCCCTATCCTGCTGCCTTCCTGCGTCGTGGGCGCCCTGTCCTGGGGAATCTGCAAGACGGTTCGCCAGGCCCAGAAGATTGAGCCGGACCCTGGGGGTGGGGGGTGGGGGCCGGGCCACTTGTTTGTTCCACGCGCTGTCCGAGGCAAGGTGATTGAGTGGGGTCACGCTTCCAAGTTGGCTTGTCATCCTGGAGTGGGTCGGACTGTGGATCTCCTCCAAAGGACCTTCTGGTGACCAGGGTTGCGGAAGGACGTTGTTGGCTATATCCGGGCCTGCCCTCAGTGCGCCACCGGGAAGACGACGTCATCTCCCCCGGTGGGCTTACTTCATCCGTTACCTGTTCCTTCACGCCCCTGGTCTCATGTAGCTATGGACTTTGTGACTGGGTTACCCACTTCAGATGACTACACCACAGTGTTAACCATTGTTGACCGGTTCTCGAAGGCGGCCCATTTTGTGCCACTTCGTGGTCTGCCTTCGGCCCAGGAGACTGCGGACCTCCTGGTGCAACACGTGGTACGTCTTCATGGCATCCCTGCGGATATTGTGTCTGATCGAGGACCCCAGTTTGTATCTCAAGTTTGGAAGGCCTTCTGCACGGCACTTGGAGCCACTGCCAGCCTCTCCTCTGGCTATCATCCCCAAAGTAATGGTCAGTGTGAGAGGGCTAATCAGGAGCTGGAGGCCGCCCTCCGTTGTGTCATCTCCTCCTGCTCATCCTCCTGGAGCAAGTTCCTGCCCTGGATTGAGTACGCTCACAACGCCACGATCTCCACGGCCACGGGCGTCTCCCCGTTTAAAGCCTCGTGTGGGTTTGATCCTCCGTTGTTTCCTGAGGAGGAGAAGGAGGTAGCGGTTCCTTCAGTCCAGGCACATATTAAGCGCTGCCGGCATGTGTGGCTCCTCGCTCGCCAAGCTTTGTTGGAGACCACTGAACGTAATATCCAGGTGGCCAACCGGCATAGGAGACCCGCTCCGGACTATAAGGTGGGTCAGAAGGTTTGGTTATCTACTCGGAATATTGGTGTGCCGGCTGAAAAGCGTAAGCTAACTAAACGCTTTATTGGTCCCTACACCATTAATCGGATTGTTAACCCTGTGTCTGTGCGCTTGTCTCTCCCCTCTTCGATGCGTATCTGCCCCACTTTTCATGTCTCCCAGGTCAAGCCGTACGTCTCTGACCCCCTGTGCCCTGCTCCCGCGGCACCCCCACCCCCAAGGATGATCGATGGCCATCCGGCCTGGGGGGTGACTGCCATCTTGGATGTTCGCAGGCGGGGTCGGGGCCTTCAGTATTTGGTGGACTGGGAGGGTTTTGGACCGGAGGATCGGTCTTGGATTCGCCCAGCGTTGATCTTGGATAAGCAGGTGATTCACGACTTCCACCGGGCGAATCCAGGTAGGATTGGGCAGGTGCCTGGAGGCACTGCTAGAGGGGGGAGTACTGTCATGGCGGCCTCTGGGCCGTCATTAGCATCATTATCTCCAGCTGCGCACAGATCCACAGGTGTTAATCAGCAGCTGTTAAAAGCCAGCGTTGCTGACAGCTCAGTACAGAGTCGTCTGTCCTCCTCATCAGAGAAAGAACCAGAACTCCGCTCTCTGGCCTCATCAAGGTATTCTCTTGTCTTGTCAGAAACTATCTCGTCAAGAACTGTCTTGTCTAACACTGACTCGTCAGAGTCTGTCTCGTCAAGAACTGTCTTGTCAAAAACTGTCTCGTCAGAGTCTGTCTCGTCAGAAGCTGCCTCGTCAGGATCTGTCTCATCAGGAACCTCTCTGGCCTCGTCAAGGACCTCTCCTGCCTCGCCTAGGACTTCTGTTCAAAGTCAAGCACGTAAGAGAGCTGTTTGTTACTCTACACCCAACCTCTATCCCTGTGCACAGGTGGACCCCCTTGGCGGCGGACCTGCGTCCCCAGCTGACGGGGTAACGCCAACACGCTCACGTAGCGGTTCGCTACCACCACGACTACCGGTACGTCTTGCTCCACAAATTCCTGAACTGTTACTGTATCAGTTACAGGAGTACTGGCCACCGTTACCGGTGGAGTTTGTGTCATCGTCATCTGTCGTGTCATCGTCACCACGTTCTGTGGAATCACTCACCTCGTCATCATCTGGATTGTCATGGTCACCACGCTCAGTGGAGTCACTCGTCTTGTCATAAGCTGGATTATCATCGTCACCACATTCTGTGGAATCACTGGTCTTGTCATCAGCTGGTTTGTCATCGTCCCGGTCTGTGGTGTCACAGCCGGAGTCTCTGGAAGACCTGTCCTCGCCACAGTCACAGGTGGAAGCCTCAGCACGTTCACGGACGCCTTCACCTCCACGTTGCACAGCCGCTGGTTCTCAGCAGGACGTAACCTGTGCTTCTCCCAAGTAAGCCTCACTACTGATAGCCTATCATTAGTGTGGGACAAAAGTAATTGTCTGTGCTTATATGTTCCAGGGTTGCCGGGTCTCCGTCCAGAGTGCTCAGCTCCAGTGACCAGGATACTATCCACGCTCTCACATTTGCACTACACACCCTTTCATTATAATAAAGATTATTGTTCACTAATTTACCCGTGTCAGTGTCTGTCTCCTGGGTCCCGAAACATGTCAGAGTGGGCCAAAATTCCTCCACAGCGCCGTAAAAGACTCATTGCCAGTTAAGATAAGATAAGATAAGATAAGATAAGCCTTTATTAGTCCCACAACGGGGAAATTCCAGGATTGCAACAGCACAGGGATAGCAACACTCAGAGCAACAATCAGAAGGCAAGAAAAAAAACAAGCAAGCAAGAGCAGCTAATATACATATGTACATATTACTATAAAATATATATATACACACACACACACACACAGACACACAGTGCAGAGCATTGTAGCTGGATGGAATAAATATATGGATATATGAACACACAGTGCAGAGCATTGTAGCTAGATGGAATAAATATGTAAATATATAAACACCCACAGTACGGAGCATTGCAGCTAGGTGGAATAAATATGCAAGTATATAAACACACACAGTGCGGAGCAATGTAGCTAGATGGAATAATATGTAGATATATAAAAACACAGTGCGGAGCATTGTAGCTAGATGGAATAAATATATAGATATATAAATATAAACACATCCAGTGCTGAGCATTGTAGCTAGATGGAATAAATATATAGATATATAAATATAAACACACCCAGTGCAGAGCATTGTAGCTAGATGGAATAAATATGTAAATATATAAACACACACAGTGCAGAGCATTGTTGCTAGGTGGGATGAAACAGCATAACCGTCTATTTAGTTATCCTACATGGTATGATTATGTGCCCATACATATTCTCACCCTCCATAGCGACCGGTATGTTCCTAGTTGTATGCCGGAGAGGACCATTGTGTAAGTCTATTGCATCTTTTGCATTCAAAAAACTATTAGTTTGTTACGTCTTTTTGCTATCTCTGCGAGCAGCCCTGCTTAGGTTGTACAGTCTGACAGCCGTTGGTAGGAAGGACCTACGAAACCTCTCGGTTGTGCACCTGGGATGATGTAGTCTGCTGCTAAATGAGCTCCTCAGTGCATCCAGTATGTCCTGCATAGGGTGGAACTCAGACTCCAGCAGAGATGACAGTTTAGCCACCGTCCTTCTCTCTCCTATCTCCTCCATCGGATCAAGGCGTTGCCCCAGGACAGAGCTAGCTTTCTTAATCAGTTTGTTCAGTCTCTTCCTATCGGCTGCAGTAATGCTACTGCCCCAGCAGACCACTCCAAAAGTGATGGCTGATGCCACCACCGTGTCATAGAATGACTTCAGCAGCGCCCCTTGTACACCAAAAGACCTGAGTCTCCTCAGCAGGAACAGCCTGTGCTGTCCTTTCTTGTAGAGTGCGTCAGTATTGTGTGACCAGTCTAGTTTATTGTTCAGATGAATACCCAGGTACTTGTAGGATGTCACCATCTCGATGTCTGTTCCCTGTATATTTACTGGTGCTGTGAGGGGCTGCCCATGCCTGCGGCAGTCCACCACCAGCTCCTTAGTTTTCCTCGCATTGATCTGGAGGCAGTTCCGATGGCACCAGTCCACAAAGTCCCTGATAAGCCCTCTGTACTCAGCTTCATCTCCGCTGGAGATGAGACCAACGATCGCAGAGTCATCAGAGAACTTCTGTAGATGGCAATGTGTTGTGTTGTGTGAGAAGTCCGCAGTATAAAGAGTGAACAGGAAGGGAGCCAGCACCGTTCCCTGGGGGGCCCCCGTGCTACTGATGATCGTGTCGGAAACACAGTCCCGGGTTCTCACAAACTGAGGCCGGTTCGTGAGGTAGTCCAGGATCCATGATGACAGGTGCTGGTCCACCCCTGCGCGCAGCAGCTTGTCCTTCAGGATCATCGGTTGGATGGTGTTGAAAGCACTGGAGAAGTCAAAGAACATGATCCTCACCATATTCCCGGGCTTCTCCAGGTGGGACAGAGAACGGTGAAGGAGGAAGATCACCGCATCCTCCACCCCAATGCCATGCTGGTAGGCGAACTGGAGTGGATCCATCGCTGGTTCCACCAGGGGGCGGAGATGAGCAAGGAGCAGTCTCTCCAGGGTCTTCATCAAGTGGGACGTCAAGGCCACCGGTCTGAAGCTGTTCAGGTCTTTGGGGTGGGAAGTTTTTGGTACAGGTACCACACAAGATGTTTTCCACAGCTGTGGTACCCTCCCCAGTTTCAGGCTCATGTTGAAGATATATGTCACAATCCCACACAGCTGGTCTGCACAGGACTTGAGGAGCTTTGCGCTGATGCCGTCCGGTCCCGACGCCTTCCTCGCCTTGATCTTCCTCAGCTCCGTCCTCACCTGGGTCTTGGTCAGGGTCAGGATGGGGGGCTGTGTGTTGGGAGTGGGGGGGGGTGTCGGTGGAGTGGGGAGTGGGTAGCAGGACTTGATTTCTTAGAGGCAGCAGTGGTTGTTGTGCAGACAGGGGGGAGGGCGGTTGGTCAAATCTATTGAAAAACAGATTCAGGTTGTTCGCCCACTCCCTGCCCCCCGTGGCCTGGGGGGAGGTATTCTGGAGCCCCGAGATGGTTTTGAGGTTTCTCCAGACCCCGCTGATGTCGCTCTGTTGCAGCTTGTCCTCCATCTTCTTCCTGAAGCTGTCCTTGCCTTCTCTGATCTTTCTCCTCAGCTCCCTCTGTACGGACTTCAGCATCTCCCTGTTCCCCGACCTGAAGATCCTCTTCTTCTCTCTCAGAAGTGTTTTTATCTCAGGGTTGATCCAGGGTTTGTTGTTTGAGTGACGCCGTATGGTCTTGGTGGGAACGGATTTGTCCACACAGAAGCTGAGGTAGCCCGTGAAGGTGTGAATGAGGCCATCGATGTCCTCACCATGTGGATCGCAGAGCTGCTTCCAGGCAGTGGCTTCAAAACACTTGCAAGCAATACTTGCAATCAAGCGTAAACGCTTGATTGCAGTTGTTGCTGCTAAGAGTGGCCCAACCAGTTATTAGGTATAGGGCCACACAGGGCCATGAAGGTTTGGATTTTTTTTTTTCCCTTAACAATAAACACCTTCATTTAAAAATTGCATTTTGTGTTTACTTGTATTATCTTTGTCTATTATTTAAATTTATTTGATTTAAAATATTATAAGTATATATAAGTATTTAAATTTATTTAACCTGTTGCACTTCGGTGTACCGCAGGTGGGCACGTCTTTGCGTCCTAGGGCGCACTGAAGAAAAAAAAAGCTGCATTTCCGTTCTTCCACTACAGACACAGCCGCGAACAGAAAGCCAAAGGAGTGCTTTGATTGGTTTGGATGTGATTGACCTCTCATTCGACTAATAAGAGCCTTGAATTGGGTTTCTGAAACCTTGAAGAACCAATGACTGAAAACCTAGCAAGAAGGACCCGCCTACAAATGGCTGCGAATACAGCCAGCCAATTGAAGCACAGAAGTTCGAAAGCTGTTTTGTGTAAGGCTGGGTGACACACAGGCGTTCGCCAGTCTTTTTTTCTTACTACTGTTTTTATTTGTTTTGAAAAATCGTTCGCCAAAACTGCAATCATGGAAGCGCAAAACCGCAATAATGGAATTATGGTTTGACCGGGTTGCGTGACCAGAACCACGAGTCCGTAACAAGCGGACCAGCTTCATGTTCGTCTGACAATGAGGAAGAGAAGTTCGCCAGCTACGCTGCTGTTGTGGACAGGTAAGTGTTATAAGCTAAATTATTCTTTATCCCTGAAAATTGTAATCCAAATGACTTTTTTGACCGATCGGTAAATTACAACTGTACGTTATCGCAACATGACGGACCCAGACCGCTCTGGTCTGGGTCCGTCATGTTGCTAACAGCCCCCCTGTTATGTTGTGAACACCCCCTCCCCCATCCCCGCTACTCTTCTGTAGCGGATTGCAGATATATTGCAGATATTTTAGTCCAACTGTGCGTAGTAGACAGCGGCGCACAGAGCGTGTACCGCGGCGCACGGACTGGACACGGTACGTGCGCCGCGTCCGGACCGTGAACGCCCCCCCCCCCCCACTACTGTTCTGTAGCGGATTGCAGATATTATTGCAGATATTTTAGTCCAACTGTGCGTATTAGACCGCGGCGCACCGTCACCGCTTTCCGTCATGTAGCGATGGGCAATGTCCGTCCTCTCTAGCGGGGGGGTGGGTGGAAGTTGTTATCTTCTACATTACAAATATTCTAGTATAATTTTTAGTGCACTGTAGGTTATTTTTTCTTGTAAAAAAAGCCACACATTTTTTACGTGGCATGCTTCTTTGTGTGTGGGGGCTTGTTTGTTCATTCATTCATTCATGAATGAATAAACAACCCCCCCCCACACACACACACAGCCCTTCACCTTTCATTCCCAAGATGAAGCTTCTCTATTGAATCATTCAAAAGTTACAGACGTTTTTCCAAACTGTGCCATTTGGCACAATTTGGCACAGTTCAAAAATGCCTGGGAACAACCTAAGAAAAAAGCTGTGTAATATATTCATTTTTTGTGTTATCGTTACAAAATTTTGACCTCAGCTGGATAACACTTGGTCCTACATTTCTGTTGCATTTTCCAGCCCGGATCTGAAGCTGTGTGTTATTTGCAAGCATTTGTATCCAAAAAAACACCCAGGCGAAATTTATTTTCTTCAAGTTCAGTATGCTTAGATGAATGTTACTCAGTGGCAGGAGCACTTAGAGAGATTATGACTGTTTTGCCAAAAAATTCAAAGTGTTTTCTTTTAAATGAGACCAACCCCATGGAGATGCTGCAAAGGGTTGAAGAACAGCTTTTGATTTACTTTGGGCACGTTATTTTCTTGGCGTTTTAAGGGAAATTGACCAGAGTGCAAGGGGTTAAATTTGTTTGATGATCTTGTTACAGGTCCCAAGGCTGTGACCATGTAAACAGTTAGATTTGACTATATCATCTCTGGAAACTGGAAAATAGCAGAAACAAGAATGAGGCAGAGATGTGACTTGCGTTTTCCTTCAGTGCTGTGATAGCAATTCTTTATTAAACATATTCTTCCCAAATTACCTGTTATTTATTTACATTACTATGCTATATGATGATTGTCCATTTGACATGAATATAGAGACAATGCCCTCAACACACTGACATGAATCACTATATCACTTTAAACTGTGACCACAAATATTTCTTTTTAGAAAATCTTTTCTTATTAAAACCCTACTGGTTAGTTTACAATAGGCACTTGAGGAAGAAATAAACATGAACTGAACAACAAATGAAATTGGTTCTATAGTGTGTGTGTGTGTGTGTGTTGAAATGCACCAGGAAATATGTAAAGTCACTTAATCAAATAAAATATATAAAGTCACTTAATAACCAAAGTACAGTACATCTTCCAGGTGCCGTATGGCGACAGGAACACTTAAAGGGTGGTGAAGGCCCACCCCCCAGTGCTCAAGAGTGGTAAAAAAAAATTTTGTCAATAAAATAGTTCAGATTTCCAAGGCTATAACTTGAAAGTTGCAAGAGATAATGGCTCACTGTCAATTAGAAAGATGTAGAATATGATTCAAAGATTCAGATAGGAATAAATTTATGCATCTAATTTGCATAATGTCGCGGAAGCTATATAAATTACATA
This sequence comes from Pholidichthys leucotaenia, assembly GCA_020510985.1. Lineage (NCBI taxonomy): Eukaryota > Metazoa > Chordata > Actinopteri > Cichliformes > Pholidichthyidae > Pholidichthys > Pholidichthys leucotaenia. The sequence goes on from CM035842.1 coordinate 267,775,020, forward strand.
ACTCAGCCAAAAGTGGACTTTGGACACATTTACACAAAAAAATGGTCCTTTTTATTACGCCGATTTGTCTACAGGGGTATGTTTTTATGTAATCTTCAAAGTATATGAACCAGAAAATCAATAAAATGTCTAAAAAACATATATTTCTTTTACCTGTTGCCGGGTGGAGGGGCTCGCTCGCCCACGTGACCGGTCCGTTTTCGTCCATCGTTGCCGATGTTTCGCGTTTACTTAGTAATTTACACCCGCTTCCACATCTACAAACTCTTAGATTATCGCACGTGAATTTTGTTTGTATTATGCCGTTATTTTCCCTGTTTCATGCAGTTTCAGTCATCATTGCTGCCGTGATGACCGATCGTGAAGGCATCCACATTGGTGCTGTGAGCTCAAAACAGAAAAAGGAATAATAATAATGAGGATTTCTTCTTCTTTGCTGTATTCCATGTCAGCCATGATTCCTTCGGTGCATGTCTGCCACCTTCTAAACTGTCAGATCAATACAGATTAGTACACATTCTCAGTATAGCTGGGGGACATCAATAAGTTGACCGGTGCAGTTGCTGCGCTGTGCCACTGGGGGCACATGACCCATCCATTTAATCTGGGCAGTTAAAGGGTCAAGACAACTTAAAACCATCAGAATCAGAATCAGAATCAGCTTTATTGCCAAGTATATTTACAAGTAAACACACAAGGAATTTGACTTGACATTGGGCGCGCACGTTAGGCGCATCCAATGACACGGCAGCCATAAAGGCGCCTGTATACATACTACACCTCAAAAGTGTAAACTTAATCCTGAAGGTAACTGGACCTGGCTAAACCAAAGGTGCGTCCTAAAGCTAATCATGTAGCCACAGTTAGCTTGTTAGCATTGCAACTATTACCACAGCTCTGAACGTAGAGTACTCTTTCAATTTTGACAGCGGTTTCTAACATTACAACATAATCTACTTGCTCAGAACCCCACACATTTTGTCAGCATATAAACTAATGTGACTGGAAGTACTTTTGCACTTTACAAACCTGGAAAATAGCAGAAACAAAAATGAGGCAGAGACGTGACTTGTGTTTTCCTTCAGTGCTCTGATAGCAATGAAGGTAAAAAGGCCGTTACACCAAAGCACTGTTGCTGCTGTCACTGCCTTATACTGCACCCTACTGTTCTGGAAACAGAAGGGTGATTTAACTGTGTTAATGGGTCTCCTTACATTGCAAGTAGATATGAGCATGGGAATAAAACATAAGAAAATTAAATTAATTAATTAAAAAAAACAAACTAAATCATCATACCCCACTTGTGACCACACATTAGTGGGTGTCACAATTTAAAACATTTAAGTGTGACAAACATACAAAAAAATGAGAAATCAGGAAGGGGTCAAACACTTTTTCACACCACTGTATATACGTGAACAATAGGTTTGTCATAATTTGGTTCTGCCACAGTAATTATATTGAAAAGTTGAAAACTGCTCTCTGTCAGTAAGTATTGGGATTGTCAAAGAAAACGGAGGAAGGGGATATTACACTCACCTCAGTGTTCTTGTTGTCATAAGATGTCACGTCATCAGGTCACATTTTCATGCACTGGTTCCTCTTTGCCATGACTGGAGCATAATGAGAGCTCGGCCAACTTGCTCCAGGAATAGATGGCACCTGAAGCACTTGCTGCTGTTCCAGCCGGAGTCCACAGAAGTGAACAGGACATAGGCATTGTAGCATGATCTGTCTGTCATATCGTAGCGCAGGCACATGGGCCACCTGCATGTTTGCCAACTGCAGGAGTAGGTACCACAAACTTGCAAAAGAAAGAAACGATAAATAACAATGACATGAATAAATTCATACACATTGTTCTTACTATTTTGATAAATACAAATACACAGAACAAAATTAAGTAAATAGTCCATGTGTGAGAGACTTAAATAAAGTAAAACACCCAAAATAACACACCCTCCCAAAATCATTTTTTGATTGTATGTTTGTGTGTGCAGATTGCAGGTGGTTTCCAGTCAAGTATATGTATATTGTTGCACCGATCACCCACAAGGTGGCGCTGAGGACAATGGGCCTTGCCACAGGGAATTGTGGGAGTTTTAGTAGGAAAGTGAAGTTGACGTGTAAAAACAAGTGCAGTACAGAAGACAATGTCAAAGTGTAACACATGAAAAAGTCCTTCGTTAAAGGAGGGAGGAACCCATAAACTGTGTACAGAGTGCATTATTCAGCCGTGAAACAAAAATGGTGTCAGAAGTGGGATAAGCTGTGCCATGAAAAGAAAAAAAGTAAGTGGAAGAAGTTAACCCGGACAAACGTAACATGAAGCTAGAGGTAATGCAGGCTCGGCTAAGCGAGGCCTTGATGCAGTTAAATAGAACAGAATAGAATTCCTTTATTGTCATTATACAATGAAGCATAACGAAATTTGGATGCATCTTCCCATGATAATTTAAAAAAGAAGAATAAAAAGACAGGAATAAATAGCATTAAAAGAGATAAAAACAAAGAAAACTAGCTTTACATAGTACAACCTGTGCAATGCAACATACAACAACGAGAGGGTCCGAAGGACTATTTAAAATGTGGATTGCACTTGGAATGAAGCTGTCCCTCAGTCTTGTTATACAAGCCTAAAATGCTCTAAAACGTTTACCAGAGTGCAACAGTTCAAAATGTTTATGGAATGGATGTGTGGAGTTTTTACAAATAAGATAAGATAAGCCTTTATTAGTCCCACAACGGGGAAATTCCAGGATTGCAACAGCACAGGGATAGCAACACTCAGAGCAACAATCAGAAGGCAAGAAAAAACAAGCAAGCAAGAGCAGCTAATATACATATGTACATATTACTATAAAATATATATATACACACACACACACAGAGACACACAATCCAATGATTCTCTCTGCTCTTCCCACCACACATCAAAGTACTTTCCGCTCAGCCGTAGTGCAACTGTGGAACCACACGCAGATGCAGTATGTAAGGATGCTCTCTGTAGTGCAGCGGGAGTAGGACAGCAGGACATGCTGAGAAAGGCCAGATTTTTTCAGCAATCTCAACAAAAAAAGAGACACTGTTTGGCTTTCTTCAGCAGAGCGTTGATGTTAGACGCCCACGTGAGATTGTCCAAGATGTAGGTTCCCAAGAACTCAAAGGACCAAACTTGTTCCACACAATCGCCGTTAATAAAGATAGGAGGATGATCCTTGTCCTTAAAGCTGGATCAGCTCCACGAGATGTTTTCATGCTCAAATCCCCACTGAAAGATAGATGAAATGGCACATGCTTATAAGATTAATAAGTAAAATGGCTGTAAAAGTTACTAAAGACGGAGAAGAGGATGTGGCTATTCTGTTGGAGATGGTGCAAGTAAAGATGCCGCCACTCTGCGTAGTTTAAAAGAACAGTATGCCATGCTACAAAATAGAAGAGATTTTATTTGTCATTGTCACATAAGCAATGAAATTTAAAAATGCCAACCAGTCAGAGCATCATTCATAAATATGTAAACTCAATATGTATAAAATGTATAAAAACAGCATAAACATACAAACATACCCACATAGCAAGCAAGATGGCGCCCACTGTTGGTGAACGTCTTTGCTCGTTCCGCTCCCGAATGCCGACTTTTCTGCTTTTTTGCATAGTAGTTGTTCTTTCTACAGTGCATGGAGGTGTGGCGTAACATTATGTAGCTCACATATTCCTTGGCAGAGACCCAGACATGAGGGAACTTGGAGCTCGCAGTGTGTATTGACATCACGCCTCAAACGGACATTGAGTCTGGACCCCCTGCGGACTAGAGACAAAGGGAGAAGATCTGAGAGTGGACCTGAAGAGACTGTCTGACTCCTAGGGTCAGACAGAGAGGCCAGGAGGACAATAGGAGGATTAGATATGAACGGAATTCTGTGTTTGATGTGAATGTGATTTGTGTCTGGTGTAACAGTATAAAGATATGTGGTTTACCTCAGCTCACCCTCTTCATTCCCTGACTGAGAGAGGAGCTGTAGGACTTGAGATGGAATAAACCAATACTGAAAAATCATTCAGTCTCTTCATTTCGAGTTTCCTACATTGGCGCCTCGACGCGGCAGGCCTCCCAAGGGACAGCCCCTAGTTCCCCAGCAGGGGGCAAATAACCCTTCTCCCCCTCATTCCACAGGCGCACAGCAGGACGGCACAACACAGGCTGCGAAGCCTGCGTTCAGCAGATTCGGGAGGAGACTGAAGCCTAAGCAACGGGCAGAGTGATGTGTATTTTGATCAACCCGTGTAAATTGTGCTGTAGATCCTGCAAAGTGGGGGGTGATGTAAGGGTGTAACGTGTATGACTGCCCATTATGGACATGAAGTCGGTGTGTGTGTGTCCACTCTTGACATAGTGTGTATGACTGTCCATTATTGACTTAAGGTTGGTGTATGTCCGTTCTTGGGCGTTTCGGGGGGAGTGATGTGGCGTAACATTATGTAGCTCACATATTCCTTGGCAGAGACCCAGACATGAGGGAACTTGGAGCTCGCAGTGTGTATTGACATCACGCCTTAAACGAACATTGAGTCTGGACCCCCTGTGGACTAGAGACGAAGGGAGAAGATCTGAGAGTGGACCTGAAGAGACTGTCTGACTCCTAGGGTCAGACAGAGAGGCCGGGAGGACAATAGGAGGATTAGATATGAACGGAATTCTGTGTTTGATGTGGATGTGATTTGTGTCTGGTATAACAGTATAACTAACTAACTAACTAACCTGCACTTATATAGTCGCTTTTCTAGTCACAAAGACCACTCAAAGCGCTTTCATTAATACTAACCCTCTATTCTAAGGGCCTATAGGAAACAGATATCTAGGGACAATTTAGAACAGCCAATTAACCTAACATGCATGTTTTTGGCATGTGGGAGGAAACCGGAGAAATCCCGGAGTAAACCCACGCAACACAGGGAGAACATGCAAACTCCACACAGATCACTGTTGGTCGGGGGCTGGGATCGAACCCACGATCCCACGATCCCCACAATCCCCTGGCCAAGGGTAAACTGTGCTGCCGCAGTGCTAACCACTGCGCCACCATGCAGCCCACCATGCATATAAAGGTATGTGGTTTACCTCAGCTCACCCTCTTCATTCCCTGACTGAGAGAGGAGCTGTAGGACTTGAGATGGAATAAACCAATACTGAAAAATCATTCAGTCTCTTCATTTCGAGTTTCCTACAGAGGTCATACACTGCTAACATGCCACTGACAAACACTACTGGATATTGCCAAGTCAAGCAGCCACATGGAGTTTAATGGCTTGATACCACCCAACCTGCAATGCATCGTTCGCCCCCACAATGACCATCAGCACCCCCAGGAAGGCTCTACAGCACCGAGCCCGCGTGAGCATGCTGACACCAAGAGAACGCTTTGGAGGCAGGGTCGAAGGTGCTGAAGGCGAGGCAAGAGAGGAGGGCAACATGCTAGGCTAAAGGCTTGCTCCAGCCGGCCACTGTTACCCAGTCTCTTAATTGCAAACATTCGGTTTTTGGAAAATAAACTAGACAAACTAAGAGCAAGGACTGAAGACCAGCGGGAGACATGAGAGTGTTGTGCCCTAATATTCTGTGAAACTTGGCTTTCAGACAGAGTCCCAGAGAGCGCTGTTCAGCTCCAGACACACACCGGGCAGACAGAACAGGAGACTCTGGTAAGACGAGGGGAGGGTGTGTGTGTGTATTTATAAACCACTCGTGGTGTGGAGATGTGCAAACCGTTTACAAGCACTGCTCACCCGACGTGAAGTTTTTCCTGCCGAAATACCGCCCCTATTATTTACTGAGGGAATTTAGCGCGGTGTTTTTGGCTGCTGTATACATCTGTCCACACTGCAACTGCACAGTAGCGCTAAACAAACTCCACGATGTCATCAGCCCAGTAGAGAAGAAACATCCTGATGCTGTTTTTATTGTTGCTGGCGACTTTAACCAGTGCAATTTACGGACCATACTCCCCAAATATTACCAGCATGTGGACATTCCCACCCGCGATAAAAGCACATTGGATCATGTTTATTCCAACATAAGTGGCGCCTACAGAGCGGCACCCTGCCCCCACTTCGGACAGTCAGATCACATCTCCCTGTTTATGTACCCAGCCTACAGACAAAAGCTGAAACAAACAAACAAACCCAGTTATTAAGCAAATTAAGCACTGGACTTCAGAGACTGAGAGCACCCTGCAAGACTGTTTTGCCTGCACAGACTGGGATGTGTTTCAAGCTGCAGCCACCCAAGAGGACTCTTCTATTAACATACAGGACTATGCTGAATATATGACTGGGTACATCAGCACGTGCGCTGATACCATTGAACCCACCATACAGGTCAGGAAGTTCCCCAACCAGAAGCCCTGGATCAACAGTCAGGTACGGCTGCATGCTCGCTCTCATGCATTTAAATCAGGCTGTGAGGTTGAGAACAAAGCTGTAAAGTATGGACTGAGGAAGGCTATAACAGCCAAGAGGCAGTACAGAGAAAAGCTGGACAACCTTTACTCCACTCCTGACCTGGGGCGTATGTGGCAAGGCCTGCAACACATCACAGACTACAAGAAGACCAGCAACAGCACCACTAGCTCTACAGACAGCCTGCCGGACAATATCAATATCTTTTACACTCATTTCGAGACCACCAGCAACAGCAGAGAGAAGACACACTCACGCCCCCCCCCCCCATGCACCCACCCACTAAAGGGCCTTTTCCACTAGCACGCTTTAGCGCGACATGGGACGGCTCAGCACGCTTTGTACGCTTTTCCACAAGCCCCAACATGGTTTAACAGCCGCGATTCTCAGCCCCGCTCCAGGGCAGGGTACAGCAGTGCTGAGCTGTGCCGTGTTGTGACGTTAACAGACTGGTCGCCGCTGATTGGTCAGGTCGTAACCGGCGCTGATTGGTCAGGTTGCAACCGCCCCTCTCCTCCTCATCATCTACCAAATCTTCACAACCTTCTCAATAAAGTTTTTGAAAAAAAAAAAAAAAAAAAAGAATCTTCACGACCGCCTTTACTCAGCACGCAACCACTGTTGTCGGTTTCTTTTCAGTGTATTGCTGTGCTATTTTCATTTATTCTCTATCAAAAATGGCTTCGCGTAATAAGGGTGTTCCATGGACCAATAAGGAGGTGCAGTGTCTGCTCACTGCATTGTCAGACGAACGTATCCAGCGCGAGTTAGACGGAGCCGCCCGGAATGAAAAAATATACCGGGAGGTCTCGACATCGGAGTCCTTTAACGGTGAGTTTTAATTTTTTTTTATTGTGCGTTTTTTCGCAAATATATTTGGCAAGACGCTCAGTTTATTTATGCAATAAAAAAGCTGTTCATTTGTGGATGGATCGCTGCTTTATTGCAGCACACTGCGGACTAAAGCTTTTATTTTAATTATTCATGTGAACAATACGCTGAAATAAGCTTATGTATTCTTGTTAAAAACTATTGTCTTTTCTGTATATCTTGCACTTTCGTGCTGTATTTTATTGTGTGCATTTTCCTTGTAGAATCATCCCACGCGTCCGCCGCGACAGCCCGCACGGATTATTCAACCGAGCCTTCCTGACCCACAGCTGGCAGAGACGGCTTCATTCATCCGAGTCTTCGTGACCCAGTTTGGGAAGCTGGTGTAGAGGCACTCAGTGGTTGGCGTGTATAAAATGTCGATTATCCTTCATGTTGTGTTGCAAAGTTTTTTTTTCTTTTAATATTTTGTATATAATAAAATGGAATTGTTTTGGAAAGTGTGGTTTGTCTGTTATAACACTGAATTATAAAACAGTATAATTACATAGAAATTCCATTGCCTAGTCTGATCAAAATGATGCTGATCTTCCTGTCAGGGGTCAACCATTGTAAAGGTAATGTAATTTTTAACTAGACCAAAAAAGAAATCTTTTTGTAAGCTTTGTTCTTTTTATTGAAATATCATAAAAAATTAGCACCAAGTCAAAGTAGGTACAAGTATATGTAAATTGAATGTTCTATCGGCATTCCAAATTCAGAGATTTACAATACTTTAGAAGGAGTGTAGCATCATCTAAACGGAAAATAATAATACTGTTGTTCCAAACGTTGACCTGAAGGTGAAAAACATGATTTTTTTTAATTCAGTACATCCAAAATGCCCTAGGATGTAAAAAATTATACAATTTGGTGTTGGCCAGTGTGCCACCGTCTCATTATTTAATACGAATAAAAACAAGTTTCAGCTCATTATTTCTAGGTCATTTGGCAGTTAATTCAAAACAAAAGTGACTTGTGTTGTTGCAGCTTAATTATGAGATAAAATTAATTGTGAGATAAAGCCACAGAGCGAGCAAGGCAATAATCCTTGGATCCTTTTTTGTCTCGTGTAAATAAGGACTCAGTCAGGTGCGTAACGTCACGGGAGTGTGGCCCCGCCTCGCTGAGAATCTGCCGCTGCCCCGCTTCTAAAACCTCCTAACACAAACCATCACAGCACAAGCACAACACCGTGCTAATGGAGACAGAAGTATTCCGAGCCGTACTGAAGTGAATCGAGCCGAACCGAGGTGTGCTGGGCTAGTGGAAAACAGGCTTAAGAGTCTCACCAGGCCAGGTAAACAAAGCACTGAGGAATATCAGCCACCGCAAGGCAGCAGGACCAGACAACATCTCTGGGCGGGCCCTCAGAGTATGCACTGCAGAGCTGACTAACATCCTCACAGCAATCTTCAACCTCTCCCTCAACCAGAATTTAGTCCCCTCCTGCTTCAAAATGACAACCATCATCCCCATCCCCAAAAGGAGCCTGCCGACCTGTCTGAATGATTACAGACCAGTAGCACTCACTCCAATCATCATGAAGTGCTTTGAGAGAGTGGTGCTGCCTCTCATTCAGGACAGCATTCCGGGAACCCTGGACCTCCTGCAGTACGCCTATCAGCCCAACAGGTCCACCTCAGATGTCATTGCCGCAGCTTTCCATTGTCCTCTCTCCCACCTGGAAGATAAAGACTCCTACAATAGGATGCTCTTTGTCGACTACAGCTCCGCTTTCAACATGATCATCCCCCACACACTCACCGACAAACTGTCTTCACTTGGCCTGCACCCCACCCTCTGTGACTGGCTACTGGACTTTCTAACTGGCAGGCCCCAGTCTGTCAGGACTGGGTAACAGGACCTCAGCCAATATCTTCACAAACACAGGTGTCCCCCAGGGTTGTGTTCTCAGCCCCATCTTCTACAGCCTCTTCACCCATGACTGTGTTGCCTCCCACAAAGACAATATCATCCTAAAGTTTGCAGATAACACAGCAGTGATAGGACACATCACTGGTGATGACAAAGCATCCTACAGGAGGGAAGTGGCCAACCTGGTGTCATGGTGTGAGGACAACAACCTCACCCTTAACACAGACAAGACAAAGAAGATGATAGTGGACATGAGAAAAGGGAGGAGGAGACCCCATCGGCTGCTGTTCATCCAGAAGCTTGAGGTAGAGAGGGTGAGTAGCTTTAAATACCTGGGCATCCACATCAGTGAGGACCTTAAGTAGACACACAACACCACAGAGTGACATGATGCTTGACCCAGGAGACGAGTAGGACAGTTAACAATTATTTATTAACTCCAAGTGTTGTGTTGGTGTGTGAATGTGAGGGTGAGTGTGATACAGGAGGTGTGCTGGAGCCGAGCGAGTCCTGCCGCAACCTGGCAATCCTAGGAACACACAAATCACAGGTATTAATACTGTTCGCAGCTGAGATGTGTAACAATGACTGCTGCTTACTTGCAGGTATTACCTGGAGACTCTTCCAGGCTCCGGGAGTGAGTGTTGGAAGGTGAGTGGGAGACTTGGCGTTGTGATGAGGTGGGGAGGTTCCAAGGAGGAGGAGGCGAAGCCCCGCTGCTTTGGGGAATAGGTCCACCGCCAGGGAGGTCCACCTGTGCACAGGGGAGAATACTTTGACAAGGTAAGGCAGAATGTGGCTTACGTGACAAGGCTTGATGCGTAGGAGCTTTGACTTGAGGTCGAGAGCATGGAGCGTTGCGCAATGTTGATGGCAGACGACTCCGTGCTGAGCTGTCAATGGATCTGGCTTTTATGGCCTGCTGAGGATTGGAAGCAGGTGTGTGCGCAGCCGGGGCTGATGATGGCCCACCGGCTGCCATGACAGTACTCCCCCCTCTAGAGGTGCCTCCAGGCACCTGTCCCATCCTACCTGGATGCGCCCGATGGAAGTCGCGGGTGAGCTGTTTGTCGAGAATCAACGCCGGGTGAATCTAGGAATGGTGTTCAGGACCGAATCCCTCCCAGTCCACCAGGTACTGAAGACCCCGTCCCCACCTGCGGACATCCAAGATGGCGGTAACCCCCCAAGCCGGGTGGTTGTCGATCAACCTCAGAGGGGGAGACGCCGCGGGGGGCGGGCACAGAGGGTCAGAGATGTAAGGCTTCACCTGGGAGACATGAAAAGTAGGACAGATGCGCATGGAAGTAGGGAGAGCTAGGCGCACAGCCACAGGGTTAATAATGCGAGAAATGACAAAGGGGCAGATAAAGTGCTTGGTTAATTTGAGCTTCTCGGCCGGTACATTAATATTCTTTGTGGAAAGCCAGACCCGTTGACCCACCTTATAATCCGGGGCCGGTTTCCTGTGATGGTTGGCTACCTGGATGTTATGTTCAGTGGTTCGGAGAAGGACTCTGCAGGTGATGGTCCAAATTCGGCGACAACGCCTGCCGTGAGCCTGAACCGAGGGAACAGCCACCTCCTTCTCCTCCTCCGGGAACAGCGGTGGATCATACCCCAATGATGACTTGAAGGGGGACATCCCAGTTGCCGAAGTCACCGTGGAGTTATGTGCAAACTCAATCCAAGGCAGGAACGTACTCCAGGAAGAGGAGCATGAAGATATGATGCAGTGGAGCGCAGCCTCCAGCTCCTGATTAGCTCACTCACACTGGCCGTCGCTCTGTGGATGGTACCCTGGGGAGAGGCTCGCCGTGGCCCCCAACACCGAGCAAAATGCCCTCCAGACCTGGGAGACGAACTGGGGACCCCGATCCGACACAATATCCGACGGGATGCCATGAAGGCGGACTACATGCTGCACCAGGAGATCAGCCGTCTCCTGAGCCAAAGGCAACCTGCGGAGGGGCACAAAATGGGCTGCCTTGGAGAAGCGGTCCACTATGGTCAGCACCGAGGTGAAGTGGTCAGAGGGAGGCAGGCCCGTCACGAAGTCCAAAGCCACATGAGACCAGGGGCAGGAAGGGACTGGCAGGGGATGGAGAAGACCCACTGGGGGGGAAGATGAAGATTTCCCGGTGGCGCACTGAGCGCAGGCTCGGACGTAGCTGGCGACATCCTTCCTCAACCCTGGCCACCAAAAGGCTCTCTGGAGCAAGGCAATGGTACGGGCGATCCCAGGATGGCACGCCAGCTTGGAGGCATGGGGCCACTGGATGACCTCACTCCTGGCAGAGGTGGGAACGAATGATCGCTTCCCCCTCCTCCCCCCCGGGTTGGGCTCACCCTCCTGAGCCCTCCTGACTCTATCCCGGATCTCCCACACGAGGGCGCCCACAACACAGGTTGAAGGCAGGATGATCTCCTCCTGATCCTCAGACCTCTCCGCCTCGAACTGCCTAGAGAGGGCGTCCAGCTTCACGTTCTTACTCCCAGGTGGATAGGTGATTGTGAAATCGAAACGTCCAAAAAAAAAGGGACCAGCGGGCCAGGCAGGAGTTCAGCCGTTTGGCCCTCCGGAGATATTCTAAGTTCTTATGGTCCGTCCAGACGACAAACGGCTGAGCAATCCCCTCCAGCCAGTGTCTCCACTACTCTAGGGCAAGCTTGACCACCAACAACTCCCTGTCGCCAATGCTGTAGTTCCTCTCAGCGGGTAAATAGACCTGGCCTGTGGAAGATACTTCACAAAGTTGGTTGCCCTGACAAGTTCATTTCCATCATGAGGTCTTTCCATGAGGGAATGCAAGCAAAAGTCCAAGGGAATGGAGATACCTCTGACCCATTTCCAGTGACAAATGGTACCAAGCAAGGCTGTGTCCTAGCCCCAACACTCTTCTCCATTGCCTTTTCTTTCATGCTCATGGAGGCTTTACCCGACCTGGATAAAGGAGTGCACATTCAGTTTAGAACAGATGGTGGCCTATTCGACCTGAGACATTTACAAGCTCGGACGAAGACCATGTCAATGCTAGTCAGAGACCTTCTGTTCGCTGATGACTGTGCCTTAGTTGCACACACACTGGAAGATATTCAGCTCATCACTGACAAATTTGCCACGGCATCAGAGAAATATGGTTTTACCATCAGTATTAAGAAGACAGAGGTCATGTACCAGCCAGCCCCCGGAAAATGCCATGTTCACCCTGTGGTAACTATCAACAACAGCCCACTCAAGTCCGTAGAGAAGTTCTGTTACCTTGGAAGTACCCTCTCTTATTCTGCAACCCTTGACGAAGCGATCAACCAGCGATTAGCCAAGGCAAGTGGTTCCTTTGGCATGCTTAGAAGGAGGTTGTGGTATGAACGTGGTATCAAGCTCCATACCAAGATTAAAGTGTTCAAGGCTGTCGTTCTTGCCTCCCTCCTGTATGGTTGTGCGGCGTGGACACCATATCGACGACATATCAAGCTTCTTGAACAGTTCCAACAGCGATGCCTGAGATCCATATGCCGTATCAAGTGGCAGGATAGAGTGACCAATACAGAGGTTTTGGACAAATGCAAGTTACCCAGCATTGAAAGCCTGATCATCAAGGCCCAGCTGCGTTGGACTGGACATCTGGCCAGGATGGAGGACATTAGGATCCCAAAGGCAATGTTCTTCAGCCAACTGCAGCAAGGAAAGAGGTCAGTCGGCAGACCCCATCTCCGTTACAAAGACATCTTCAAAGCTACCCTTAAATCCTGTGACATGGATATCAACTCTTGGCAACGTAATGCCCAAGATCGACTCGCATGGCACCATCTGTGTATGCAGGGCGTCAAGCACTTTGAACAGTCCAGGACTACACACTTAATTGAGAAGAGAGCTCGAAGGAAGGCTTCAGCTATGCCATCCTCCAGCAGTAACACAACTCTCATCTGTAGTGTCTGCAACAGAGTTTGTTTGTCCAAGATTGGACTCATCTCCCACCAGAAGACACACAGGTGAACTATACATCGCAAGATACTCATGCATCGCCAGCGACGCGAGACTCCATCATATAGAGTGATGATATGTCACAGCAGAAGACAGCATCACAGAGGCCCCATGTGGCAGTAGGACACAGTCCAGGGATGGATAATTTTTTTCACACATAAGGAGTTGTTCAGAACTCCTAAGAGCTCCTTACACAAAGATATAGAATGCACAGTCCAGGGACGGATATAGAGTGACATGTATGTAGAATTATGACGCAATAGCGTGAAGTATGTGGCAGTAATGCACCTGTAAGCTGGTTCCCAACTGCCAATCAAATCTAAAAGAAGAAGAAGAAGAAGACCAGTGACTGAGGAGCAGAGAACAAACTGAGAATGCTGTCACACAAATATACAACAAAATGATGAGTGGGACAGGAACAAAGATAACACTAATGATGACAATAATGACAACTGAAAGAAAGCATAACTTAAAGAGTGAGACATGTTTGCACACATGTCCCCCCATGATAGCAACTCCCCCCAAGGGCAAATTCCAGATGACCCCAAATATACACAAAATGACCCTCCCAGGGTGGGTGGTGGGGGAAAAGCCAGGCAGGCCAAAACAAACACTTTCACCCCACACAGTCCAAACACAAAATCCAGTTTGTGGGGGCAACCCAAAGTCCAAGGCCCCAAAACAAGGCGTGTTAGGTGGTCTCCCAAAGTTCAAGAGCCACCAGACGGATGAACACAGTACGCTGGATGGCCTACCAAAGTCCATGGGCCACCAGACGAGAGAAAACACATAATTCCTCCTGCTCTGAAAATAACACATGAGCATCTCGCTCTGAAAATGACACGGGCCCTTTGCTCTGGAAAAAAAAACAAAAAACAAAACAATACAGGACTTTCTTGCTCAACAGAAAACAACACAGATGTTTTAAACTCAGGAGATTACATGGAAATCTTGTATTCGGGAGATGATGACATAGAGTCCTTACACTAAGAAAATGACAACATGGAACCTTTTAACTCAGGAGAAGTCATCACGGAGTTTTGATCCTCAGGAAGTAACATGGAACTTTTCAACTCAGAAGATAATAACATAGACGCTCCGAACCCAGGATCTAACATGGGAGCCTTGAGCTCAGGGGGTATTTATATTCAAGTCTTTTGTTCAAAAACTGATGACTGAGGCACACCAACCCCAGCAACCAATGATTAGTGTGCACTGGCCTCCAGATGGAATGAATACCAACCTCAGAACGAGAAGGCTGGGGACGCACAAACCCTGGAACAAAACGGCTGGGACGCGCTGACTTAGGATCAGATGACTGAAGCATGCTGTCCTCATGTACTAATGGTTTGAACATGCTGATTTCCGAATGAGATGGCTGGGCTGCACTGACCTCAGGCTGAGACAGCAGGAGCGCATCTGGTCCAGATACCCAGGAAACCCCTCCGACGCTGCCACTTTGGACAGGGAGAATAAGACACAGACTGAAGCAGGAATCACACCCAAACAGTCAACAGAAGGGCTCGGTGGGGAGAGCTCAGAAGCAGATGGAGGCTGCAACTGGGTGTCCCCACTGGGAGCAAGACAAGACCTTTTTAACACAGATATTAATGGAACAAAAAAAGAGGACCTGCCTTAGCTCCTGCTCTTCCGCTGACGAGGACCCCGGTGACTCTGCAGCGGGAGAGGCAATGACCATCACAAGAGATGCTGAAGAAACAGCAGGTGGGACAGTCTCTGCTGGGGCGTGCACGTGAGGCAAAACAGTCAATGCTTGAGCATGCACCTCAGAGTCAGCTGGAGCTGAGGTGAGCTGAGGTGTGCACCTCGGACTCAGCTGGAGCTGAGGTGTGCACCTTGGACTCAGCTGGAACTGTGGTGTGCACCTCAGAGTCAGCTGGAACTGTGGTGTGCACCTCAGATGGAGAAGGAAAAACACAGGTGGGTGCCATGCAAATACCAGGAAAAATGGCAGCAGAGACAGGTGGCAGAGGCTCAACAGTGATTGGTGGCAGCCACTGTGAACTCCCGCCTAGCACCAGGCAAGACCCCTCCCCAGTAGGTGAAATAGAAGGAAAAGGTACTTGCCTAACCTTCTCTGTCGCTTCTGAGGCCACCCCTGGGAATCCCAACAAGGAAACAGCTGCGGGCAAGAGCACCAGTGTAGTAAGTGGTGGAACTGGCACTGCAGGTGTGGTGACAGGCGAAGCAGACTTTTTCACCGGCTGAATTGTAGACTTCTTCATAGGCAAAACTCAGGCTTACTGACAGGTGAGGCAGGTGTTGAAGTGAAGGAGAGGTGTGTGGGATTTGTGGAAGCCAGGGGACGTTGAATCATCGGCACAAGCTTCCAGGGTTCTATCTCCAGTCCTGCCCCCATGGGCACCGAGCTTGGAGGAAGGGAGATGAAGAGTGCAGGTGAGATGGAAGCAGCAGCAGAGACCGGGAGAGAGAGCTCAGTGATGGCAGGTGGCTTAACCCCCTCCCCGTGAACAGGACAAGGCCCTTCATTAAATGATGTAAATAAATGAAAAGGTACTTTCCTCTGATCCCGTCCTACTGTCACTGATAGGTCCGGTGAGTCCTCACGGGGGCTGATTTCCCACGCTGTCAGTTACTGGAGCTGCCGCTGGTGATCCAAAGAAATCCCTCTGAGTGGCTGCAGGAAATCCCCGAAGCGCAGATGGGACAGCCTCCGGAGACGCTGCTGGCACAGATGAAATGGCCTCAGGAAATGCTGCTGAAACATCGACCTCGAGAGGAGGTGCTGGGCTGTTGACCTTGAGAGGGGGAGCCGACGAAGCTGTGCGGAGTACCCAAACACCCGAGTGAGTCACAAATTCAGGATATACCAGCATGTAGTTGAGCTAGCTCGAGGCACAGGAAGCTTATACTGCACTTAGTGTGGCAGACATTCAAGTTTATGCTTCTGTGAAAGCCAGTGTTTTGAGAGCATATGAGATGGTACCGGAGGCAAATTGGCAGAGGTTTCGCTCGTGGAAGAAAATGTTCAAATAGACACACATGAAGTTCGCCAGAGAGTTGACTACTCATTATAATCGGTGGTGTAATTCATTATAAGTTCATTCATATGAAGATGTGTGTGAGCTCATGATTATGGAGCAATTTAAGAACTCTGTTCCTGCTCACATTGCAACGTATGTTAATGAACATAAGGTGAGAACTGTCAGTGAAGCAGCTGCTCTGGCGGATGAATGTGTTAATTCATCAGGGTGGACACGAGTATGTTGAGCCTAATTTCTCTGGGTACAGAGGAGAGGTTTTTTTTACCAGGCAGGAGAGGGAGACAGCAAAATTTTTAGCTGAGTTTGCATTTTGATCCGAGTAAAATCTGCAATTATTGTAAGAAGATGGGATATTGAAAGGCAGATTGTCTGCTGAAATCTCAGGGCAGATTTGGTGACGTGCAGGTTAGACCAGTGGCGTCAGTGGATCTGATTAATTCTGGCGAACGCTGAAAGCCTGTGTGTGGAATCTTGTCTTGTACAGTTTGTTGATAATGTGCCACATAAATTGTCTTCTGTGACAAACTGTCCATTGGAACAGTCGGAATTTTCCACCTTTATTTCTGATGCCCATGTATCTCTGAGTGGTGCTGTTAAAGTACCTGTAAAAATCTGAAGAGTTATGGGTGCATCAAACTCATTTATTTTGGAGTCTGTTTTGCCCTTTTCTGAAGTGACAGCTGCGGGTGATTATGTTTTGGTGAAGGGTATGGAGCTGTCAATGTTTCCTGCTCTGATGCATAAATATCAGCTGGACTGCGGTTTGGTTCAGGGAGACGTGGCCATGGCTGTGTGTCTTGCGTTGCCTGTTCCTGGCGTGCATATCATCCTAGGAAATGATTTTGCAGGGAATCAAGTGTGGGCAGAATTGTCTCCACCTCCCATTGAAATGTCTTTTCCTTCTATTTCAGGGACAGAGCACAATCAGCAAAATTTTGAATTGTTTCCTGCATGTGCAATAACTCGTGCCATGAGTCGGAAGCAGGTGAAAACTGATGATGGTGATTTAAATGACATGGTAAAAATGCCTGATTCACTCCTGTCTGTGTCTTGTACTGATTTAATAGCAGAACAACGTGCTGATTTTATCGCTGAGTGTGTTTTTTTTTATGCTGTTCTTACAGATGCAGACATTAAGAGTGCAGTTCATGGCTATTTTGTACAAGGTTGTACAGCCAAGGTTGTTGGTGCGTATGTGGATGTTACACAGTGATGTATGTCATTGGTTTGCCAGGTGGTAGTGCCTTTAAAGTTCTGTGAAGAGGTGTTGCGGACCGCTCATGATGCATTGGGACATTTGGAGTTTTGTAAAACGTACAATTACATCCTCAAATATTTTGGGGGGGCCTCATTTAAAAAGGGATGTATCCACTTACATTAAAACATGTCACACCTGTCAGGTAACGGGTAAGCTTAATCAGGTAATTAAACAGGCTCCTCTTGCTCCAATTTCCATTCTGGTTCAGCCATTTGAACACCTTATTATAAACTGTGTGGGTCCATCACCACATTCAAAATCAGGTCATGACTACTTACTCACAGTGACGTGTTTGAGAACGAGATATCCTGTGGCGTATCCGTTGCGTACCATTACTGCTAAGCCAGTGGTTAAAGCATTAACACAGTTTATATCAGTTTTTGGTATTCCAAAGACCATTCAGAGTGGTCAGGGCACAAATTTCTCATCTAAATTGTTTGCACAAGTTTTGAAAGAGCTTCATGTAAAGCATAATCAGGCTTCTGCATACCACACTCAGAGTCAAGGTGCATTGGAGAGTTTTCACCAAACTCTCAAATCATTATTGCATGCGTACTATGTGAACGGAAAGCGATGCAAAAGGCGAGGCAAACTTTCTTCTTTCAATTAGTCCATTTTTATTTTCAATTAACTTACTGGTAAATTAGTTCCAGACATCCGACACGGTTCTCAGCTCCACTTCAATAATACTGATTAACAACCATAATCGCCGATGATGACTCTGATCCTCTCCTTTCACATGATGATCTGGATTGTCATCCTCCTTGGCGATTCTGATTATTTTAACTCTCAATTATACCATACCGATCCCATCTCAAGCTGAAGTGAACACTGATTCTTTTTCTCTTTTCTTCTGATTCGCAAGGTCACAATCATCACGCCTGTTTTATACTGACAGATAATTAGGGCTGATTAGCCCCTACCACAATCTCAGGTAAAACAACAAATCCTCCATCATTTACACATACCCAATACTATATAAAAATACATAAATAATTTCCCAGACATACACAATATAATAACACACAATAAATATCAATATAAATAATTCAATAAATACTTTAACCCCTATTTACAAAATCTAAACCACCCCCTAACTTACCAGACATATTCCCTTCCTGCAGGTGTCCTATAAAAGGCATTCACCCTCTGACAGAATCTTTTGCCCGGACACCCACAGGAAGCATGTTGGCAAAGGTATGCGAAACAACTTATCATTCATTATTCTACCAAAAACAATTAACCATACAATTATCTCCTAAGGGCATTCAAATTAAACAAAGACAGATTCCAAATAAATGTGTGTACTTTAACAGATAATCATAATAACATTTACCATTACAAATATACATAATCACACACACAATAAGTCATAATAGTGGTGACATCCCATCGTCACATTTCCTCCCCCCTTTCCTGAGAATACAGCACTCTTATGAGTCCTGTATTCGTGAGAGGCCATCAACTACCAGGTTGGTTTTCCCTGCCACATACCGAACAATAAAATTACAAGGTTGGAGGGATACATACCACCCTGTGAGACGACTGTTTATGTCCTTCCTTCTGTCTAACCACTGTAAAGCCCGATGATCTGTCTCTAACAAAAATAACGCCCTAATAAATAACATTTTAGAGACCTATTGCCCATTTAATAGCAAGACATTACCTTCTATTATGTCTGCCAATGATCTGTCTGGAATTGAAATGTCTTAACCTGAGCTGGACCACCCCTTTCACCCTCATTAAACTCATTCCTGACAGGTGAATGAGTTTAATGTGGAGTTGAATCAGGATTGGGAAGAGGGCCTACCCTCATTATTATTAGCTGTCAGAGAGGTGGTACAGAAAAGCACGGAATTTAGTCCGAATGAATTGGTGTTTGGACATTCAGTGCGGGGACCACTTTCTCTGTTGCATGATGTTGGTGCAACCTCTGAACCATTTCAGGGTTTGACAGAGTATGTTAATGGGTTTCGTGGTAGACTGTTTTTGGGTGGGGAAAAGGCTTGGGTTAATCTGGTTTCTTCCCAGGCAAAAATGAAACAGATGTATGATCAAAAAGCTGAAGTTCAAAAATTTAGTCCTGGAGAGCAGGTTTTGGCATTGTTGCCTATAGTGAATTCACCTTTTCAGGCTAAGTTTCATGGATCTTTTACAGTACTGAGTCAAACTTCTGATTTAAATTACTTGCTGTCAACATCTGAGCGCAAAAAGAAATCACAACTCTGTCACGTTAATCTGTTGAAACCATATTACTCCCGGGAAATGCAGAGTTTTGAACCGGGGGGCAGTGTGCCTCATCGGCCTGTTAGGTCAGTAGCTGTCACAATGGTTATGGATGAATATGTGTCAGAGGATGACATCGGGGCCGTTTCTGATGAGTATAGATTACAGGAGAGGTTAAAGAACTCGGAATCATTGCATAATCTTCACGGATTGTTGGGACATTTGTCAGTGGAATGTTCGGCTGAATTGGTGGCCTTGATCCAGGAGTATTTGCAGTTGTTTGGTGATGCTCTGACCCATACTCATTTAATAGAGCATGATATTGATATTGGTGAGTCAATGCCTGTCTGCCAGCATTTTTACAGGGTCTCCTTTGAGAAATGTAAATTGCTGGAGCAGGAAGTGCATTATTTTTGGAAAATGGGTTAGCCTATCTTTCCACATCTAGTTGGCCATCTCCCTGTCTGCTGGTGGGTAAACCAGATGGGAGTCAGCAGTTTTGTACTGATTACTGGAAAGCCAACGCTATCACTAAACCAGATGCATATCCACTACCTCATATGGAGGATTGCATTGACCAGGTAGGTTCGGCTCAGTTTGTCAGTAAGTTTGATTTGCTGAAGGGGTACTGGCAGGTGCCACTGTCTGAAAGAGCTTAAGAGATATCTGCCTTTATCACTCCATTTGGCCTGTTGTCATACTCAGTGATGAATTCTGGATTGTGTAATGTGCCAGCCATGTTTCAACGGCTCATGAACTTGATTGTGCCAGACGGGAAGGGTGTGCTGTGTATCTAGACAATGTCGTTGTGTTCAGCAGTACCTGGGAAGATCATGTCCGGTGCATCAGGGAGTTATCTGATCAGCTGAGGAAGGCAAATCTAACTGTCAATTTAGCCAAATGTGAATTCGGCAAGGGCCCGGTGACCTACTTGGGAAAAGTAGTGGGTCAGGGACAGGTACAGCCAGTAGAAGCTAAAGTTTCAGCAGTGGAACAATGCCCCATACCAACCACTAAGAAGGAGGGTATGCATTTCCTGGGGTTAGTGGGCTATTACCGCTGTTTTTGCAAGAACTTTTCAACTGTGGTACTGACTGACTTGTTGATGGTCGGAACTCAGTATGTTTGGTCGACATTTGTCAGAAGTCCTTTGATAATGTGAAAGCTCTCTTGTCTTCTGCTCCTGTCCTGGCAGCTCCACGTTTGGATCAACCATTTCAGCTGCCGGTAGATGCCAGTGATGTGGGTGCAGGAGAGATTTTGCTCCAGTCAGGACAAGATGGAGTTGACCGAGCTGTGGGTTATTGCTCTAAGAAATTTAATTCTTATCAGCTGAATTATTCAGTGACTGAAAAGGAGACTTTTGATTTGGTGCGGGCGTTGAGACATTTCGAGATCTATACTGACACTGGAGGCCTCATCAAGGTCTGCACGGATCATAATCTGTTGGTTTTCCTGAATTTATTGACTTGCGCAAATTGCAGACTGATGCAGTGGTTTTTATTTTTGCAGACCCACCATTTGGACATCTGACACATCAAAGGCTTGGAGAATGTTGTGGCAGATGCGCTGTCCAGAGTGTCAAGTTCTTAGGTGTTAGACTTGGTAAATCTTGTCTATTAGTACCTATGCCACCTGTTCAGTGGGTCGGCACTCTTAAATTGCTTCTCCAGGTGCCGGGAGTTGCTGGGTTGCCAATGTTTTGGATGGGTTGATGGGGTGCTTACACCAGGACTGGGTTGAGAACAAAGAAAAGTGGTAGAGCTGTACTTGTAGTTTTAATGGCATATAGTGAATTATATTAATGAATAAATAAATTATAGGAATAATTGTTTGTAGGTTAGTTTGTATAGGTCTTCCCAATAGGGAAGCCCTTTTTTGTGCGGGGGTGTGACGATGGGATGTCACTACCGTATGTCTGATTATATTGTGATTATGTTGTATCTGTATTGTTGTATGATTAAGAAGCACATAATGATTTATGATTTGCTTTGGTTAATTCGAATGCCCCTGGGAGATAATTAGCATGATTAAGATTTTGGTAAAATAGTTAAAAGACTTATTGCACATACCTTTGCAAACATGCTTCCTGTGGGTGTCCAGGCAAAAGACTCCATTAGGAGTTTGAAGGCCTTATATAGGACACCTGCAGGAAGGGAATATGTCTGGTAAGTTAGGGGGTGGTTTAGATTTTGTAAATAGGGGTTAAAGTATTTATTGAATTATTTATATTGATATTTATTGTGTGTTATTTATATATTTATATTGTGTATGTCTGGGAAATTATTTGTATTTTTATATATTATTGGGTATGTGTAAATGATGGAGGATTTGTTGTTTTACCTGAGATTGTGGTAGGGGCTAATCAGCCCTAATTATCTGTCAGTATAAAACAGGTGTGATGATTGTGACCTTGCGAATCAGAAGAAATCAGAAGTTTCAGTTACGGATTAGGATAATTGAGAGAGCAGCTGATCACAATCTTGAGATCATCAGATGTAATTAATTAATTGTAATAAAATGGAAAATTGGATTTGAAGATTGTGGCCATTTCTTGCCTCAGACCTCGCCACGTTGTGCCACTCGTTCACATTTTGGTGTCAGAAGTGGGATTGTTACCCGACGTTGTGGTGTTTGGTGGACGGAAGGACTTACGGCGAGAGGAGCAAGTGAGGCAAGAGGAGCAGTCTGACCTGGAACGACTTACGTCGGTAAAGAGTCATGTTCGTCGGATGGAGTTGCAGGTGGCGGAACTGGGAGAGGACTATGGGAGCCGGGCTGAGCGTGGTAGTGACGTCGGTTATGGAACAATTAATTTTTGGAACAATTTTTGTGCATGGTGAACCCGGAACTGGGAGTCTGGATGCAGGAGTGGGACCTGAGGACTGCAGAGGGCGCTGCTCGTCTGGCGGAGGTTTTCTGTCGGCCAACAGGAGAAGTATCCGCGGCCGTGGCAGCTCTTTCACCTGTCAGGAATGGGTTTAATGAGGGTGAAAGGGGTGGTCCAGCTCAGGTTAGATATGTTAACTCCAGACAGATCATCGGCAGATATAATAGGAAATGTCTTGCTATGAAATGGGCAGTGGGTCTCTGAAATATTTATTAGGGTGTTATTTTTGTTAGAGACAGATCATCGGGCTTTACAGTAGTTGGACAAAAGGAAGGACATGAACAGTCGTCTCACAGGGTGGTATGTATCCCGCCAACCTTATAATTTTATTCGGTATGTGGCAGGGAAAACCAACCTGGTAGCTGATGGCCTCTCACGAATACAGGACTCATAAGAGTACTGTATTCTCGGGAAAGGGGGGAGGAAATGTGACGATGGGATGTCACTACCGTATGTCTGATTATATTGTGATTATGTTGTATCTGTATTGTTGTATGATTAAGATGCACATAATGATTTATGATTTGTCTTGGTTAATTCGAATGCCCCTGGGAGATAATTAGCATGATTAAGATTTTGGTAAAATAGTTAAGACTTATTGCATATACCTTTGCAAACATGCTTCCTGTGGGTGTCCAGGCAAAAGACTCCATTAGGAGTTTGAAGGCCTTATATAAGACACCTGCAGGAAGGGAATATGTCTGGTAAGTTAGGGGGTGGTTTAGATTTTTTAAATAGGGGTTAAAGTATTTATTGAATTATTTATATTGATAATTATTGTGTGTTATTTATATATTTATATTGTGTATGTCTGGGAAATTATTTATGTATTTTTATATATTATTGGGTATGTGTAAATGATGGAGGATTTGTTGTTTTACCCGAGATTGTGGTAGGGGCTAATCAGCCCTAATTATCTGTCAGTATAAAACAGGTGTGATGATTGTGACCTTGCGAATCAGAAGAAAAGAGAAAAAGAATCAGTGTTCAGTTCAGCTTGAGATCGGATCGGTATAATTGAGAGTTAAAATAATCAGAATTGCCAAGGAGGATGACAATCCAGATCATCATGTGAAAGGAGATGATCAGAGAATCAGAGTCATCATCGGCGATTATGGTTGTTAATCAGTATTATTGAAGTGGAGCTGAGAACCGTGTCGGATGTCTGGAACTATTCACCAGTAAATTAATTGTAATAAAATGGAAAATTGGATTTGAAGATTGTGGCCGTTTCTTGCCTCAGACCTCGCCACGCTGTGCCACTCGTTCACAGGGGGAGTGTTATGGCCTGCTCCTTTCTGGAGTTGAACCTCTGTGTGTTTTTTTTTCCTTTGCTGTAGGTGGAGCTACGAAGGACCACCCCTGGCTGAGAGGCGGCTATAAAAATGCCCTCTGCACATCTCTCAGTAGCTTCTGCTCCAGCTGGAAGCTGGTCACTTTCTGTGCTTTGCTCTGCCTACTGCTTTTGGGTGTTGTCTGTCGCTTGGTTGGGGTTGTGCTGGCGGCCCCCTGGTTGTTGTCTGTAGCCTGGAGGCTTTCTGGTTTTGGGTGTGCCGCTGGGCATGATTACAACCCCTGACAGAGGCGTGTTATTGCTGGACTGGCCAGTGATTAGGTTTACCTTTTTTTGGTTTCACGCATCCATTCACACACAGACACCATTGATTTTAAAGACACTTTCTTGTATTCCTTAACCTTAATAATTAAATTATTGTTTAAACTGGCACCTCTGTGTGGTCTCCCTTCTTTGTCTAAGTGAGTGAGCCAGGCTTGTGACAATCCAGAGCAATGGAAAATGAACAAGAGAGGTGAAGAAGAGAGTGTAGGAAGGATGGAGTGGGTGGAGATGAGTGTCAGGGGTGCAGCTGATGGCTGCACCTGACTCTCCTCAGCAAGAGCCAGGCAAGATTGCTCCAGGACAAAAAAGAGGAAAACAAGAGAGAGCACTTGCCAGAGCTCGGACTCCACTGTTGTCCAGGACTCCGTCAATCCAGACGACATCTCGGGCCCGGTTTCTTGGAGGTCCAGCTCCAGTTTCCACTCTGCTGTGGTGGCCTCCACAGCAGGCATGATGGCGTTGGCTGTCCATGTTTCCCCAGGTGACGTGACCCACGCTGGTGGCGCTTCCGGCATGGCAGCTGGGGGTTGGCTCATCGCTGGTACTGGAGTTGGACTCTCCAGGACCTCAGGCTTCTCGCACATCTGGGGACCCCGTCTTGGGGCCGACAGACTCTCAGGGGAAAAAGGAGGAGACACTGAGAGGTCCGGTGAGCAATGGGTGACTGCAGTAGGGGGTGAGGACTCAGGAGACTGCAGACCCAGAGCCTCATCACCGGGAATTAGGCAAGGCATAATATCATTAATAGAAGGAGCAATAAATGACACTTGCCTGCTCTCCTGGTGTCTGATGTTTTCTGCTGCAGCAAGTGTAGTGTTCTCCCTCTCCGTGGCTGCGGTGGTAATGGGCCCCTCAGAGGATTGTGGAGGGGCCGTTCCTGCAGCCGTGGAAGCAGATGTGGCCATGGAAAAAATGGAGGACCTTTCAGCAGCAGAAGGAGACATTGAGGGGACGGAGACTGCAGCAGCAACTGAGGGAGATGGGGCGGATGTGACCGCCGGTGAAGAAGAGGAGATGAGAATCTGCTGCAGGAACTGTCGAGCTCGATGTCAGGGAGAAGGCTTGCGAAGAGGCGGGAGGATTCCCCTGGTCATCCGAAGTGGGAGAGCACCGCTGTAATGGAGCTAAAGTTGGTGACCTAGGAGAGGGGCTGGGCTTCTGCCAGTGAGTACTTATTCCTCGCTGGGGTCAGCGCGGGCATCGGTGCTGCTTTCCTCTTCTCCTCACTCGTGCATGGAAGGAAGAATATGGAGAGGAGTATGTTTGTAGCCTCCAGGTGATTCCATAGGCTGGGGCATGTCTCCATCACCTGCACCGCGCCATCCCAACTCCCTCGGACCGTCTTGGGAGAATGGGAGGACTGTGTTAGCGACCAAATGCCCTCCAGGAAGCACACCGCCCGCCGCTCCATATTGTCCAGGTTGGACATGGTGAGCTCCAAAACAGGTTAGTGAAACGAACAAAATGATAAATGCTTGAATACGACAGCTGAGTCTTTAATTTGGCTGCACTATTCTTCCATGTTTGCCTCTACGAGGCAGGACAGACAGACCAAAGTGCTGAATCACATTTGAGACATTTTTTGATGAAAAGTATATAAAAGTCCAAAAAGCTGTGCAGACATACAAAAATGCAGAATAAGGGAAAACTTACAATTCACGTTCCTGAGCCGGCATCGCTCAGCAAATGCTGGAAGAATGTAAAGGAGCATACGAGGTAACATACAATAGTGCAGCATTGAGAGAACAGACAGGCAGTGCATAAATAATAGTAAAATAATCAACAAGAAGTGATCACCAGTGTGGGTTCACGTGAGCAGACAAAGGGGAACACAAGTGGAAATTGGGACCAGCTGGAGAGGTGAGGGAGGAGCAGCTGGATTGACAGCTTGACAGATGACGCCTATGCTGAGCACAAACCCAGAAATGTCATCTGTCAGCCCACAGAATAAGCACGGGAAATAAACATGATCCAAAAAACAATTACAAATCAAACAAGACATGGCCAAAATAACTGAAACACAACCTGAGAAAATAAAAGACATTACAACAACTAAGAAAAGCACAAAATACAATAGACATAGATACCCCAAAAAAAGCCATGAGACTGGGTCTCAGGTTCAGATAACTTTATTTGTACCCGTAGGTAGATTTGTTCTGGCAGAAAATCCAGCCCCAGCTTGTGACAACTACTACCTAAGCATCATATGTCATAATCATACATTTTTATCTGAACTTTTTTCCCTCCAGCTTCACATGCGGGGGACAGCACACAGTTGCTCAAGTGAAGGGATGAAACTTCCAGGGTGATGCAGATTCAAGTCCTCCACTGGAACTCCAGGTGGAGAAGTGAAACGGAAATGTTGAATTAAGGTGCTGAAGAAGATGAAGAGCTCCATCCTGGCCAGACTCTCCCCAAGACAAACCCTTTCACCTGCAAGAGAATAATTACACAGAGAAGTAATGAGGGCATAATCTGATCCCTGTTTGTGTTTGAAGACTTTAATCCTAATAAAATCACAAATGTGTGATTTTATTTTGCTAAAACTTATTCTCCATCAAATGGATCACTTGGTCTTTCTCTCTCTTAAATGCAGTTAAAAATGTAGAGATTTTAACCTGAAAAAATGAAATCCTGAAATCGTTACTTGAATGCACTGGAGTAAAAGCATGATTGACCTTAATTATAATTCCTTGCAAATGTGTCAATAATTTTGACAATCAAGTTATTGTAGCCAGTGCCTTATTACCCAAGTCGACGATGGTCAGTGTGTGGGTAGGGCGTTTACGCACATCTGTCTGTATGTTTGTCCGTGCAATATAATAGAAATGGTTTAAGATACAATCACCAAACTTGGTACAGAAGTAGACCTAAGCACACTCTGGAAACCCATTGCTTTTGAGGTCCAAAAGTAAAGGTCACAAGATCAAAAAAAATGTCACATTGCTAATCTGTCTCTCAAAAAGTGATTGCCCTCTAGTTTCAATGTATCAGGATGAAGGTAAAGAAAATATGAAAGGATAAATAATTGCTATCTTACATTTAAGCTAGCACAACCAATGACCAATTTTGTTATCGTGTCATCAGACCTGCCACCGTATGTCTTGGACACTCGGGTAAAGAGAGGTGCAGAGCTGTCAACTGATCACCACCTGGTGTTGAGTTGGATCCGATGGCAGGGGAGGAAGCCATTCAGACCTGGTAGACCCAAACGTATAGTGAGGGTGTGCTGGGAACGTCTGGCTGAGGCCCCTGTCCGGGAGGTGTTCAGCTCCCACCTCCGGAAGAACTTCAACCACATTCCGAGGGAGTCTGGAGACATGGAGTCTGAATGGGCCATGTTCTCCACCTCTGTTGTTGAAGCGGCGGCCCAGAGCTGCAGCCGCAAGGTATTCAGTGCATCTCGTGGTGGCAACCCCCGAACCAAGTGGTGGACACCAGTGGTGAGGGTGGCCATTAAGCTGAAGAAGGAGCCCTATCAAGCTTGGTTGGCTTGTGGGACTCCCGAAGCAGCTGAGGTGTACCGGCAGGCCAAGCGGAGTGCAGCTCGGGTGGTTGCTGAAGCAAAAACCCGGGTATGGGAGGAGTTCGGTGAGGCCATGGAACAAGACTTTCAGTCGGCCTCGAAGATATTCTGGCAAACTGTTCGGCGGCTCAGGAGGGGAAAGCAGCTCCCTGTCCACACTGTGTATGGTGCAGACGGGGCGCTGTTGACTTCGACTGGGGATATCGTCAGGCGGTGGAAGGAATACTTCGAGGATCTCCTCAATCCCACTGATCCGCCTTCCACAGAGGAAGCAGGGTTTGTGTACTAGGGGGATGACTCGCCTATCACAGGGGCTGAGGTCGCCAAGGTGGTTAAAAATCTCCTTGGTGGCTGGGCCCTGAGGGTGGACGAGATTCGTCCTGAGTACCTCAAGGCCCTGGATGTTGTAGGGCTGTCATGGTTGACATGCCTCTGCAACATTGCATGGAGGTTGGGGGCAGTGCCTTTGGCATGGCAAACTGGGGTGGTGGTTCTTCTCTTCAAAAAAGGGGACCGGAGGGTGTGCTCCAACTTTAGAGGGATCACACTCCTCAGCCTCCCTGGGAAGGTCTATGCCAAGGTACTGGAGAGGAGAGTCTGGCCATTGGTCGAACCTCGGATTCAGGAGGAGCAATGTGGTTTTCGTCCTGGCCGTGGCACATCGGACCAGCTCTTTACCCTCTCGAGAATTCTCGAGGGTTCGTGGGAGTTTGTCCAACCAGTTTACATGTGTTTTGTGGACCTGGAGAAGGCATTTGACCGCGTCCCTCATGGTTTTTTGTGGGGGGTGCTTCGGGAGTACGGGGTATCGGGCTTGTTGTTACGAGCTATTCGGTCTCTGTACGACCGTTGTGAGAGTTTGGTTCGTATTGCCAACACTCGGTCAGACTCATTCCCAGTGAGAGTTGGACTCTGCCAGGGCTGCCCTTTGTCACCAATCCTGTTAATAATTTTTATGGACAGGATTTCCAGGCACAGCCAGGGAACGGAGGGTGTCATGCTCGTCATGCTTGGTGACAATAGGATCTCATCTCTGTTGTTTGCAGATGATGTTGTCCTGTTGGCTTCATCCAGCAATGACCTACAGCTCTTGCTGGGACGGTTTGCCGCTGAGTGTGAAGCTGCTGGGATGAGAATCAGCACCTCCAAGTCCGAGTCCATGGTCCACAGCCGGAAAAAGGTGGATTGTCCTCTCTGCCAAAGTTCGGGCCAAACTCAAAGTTCAGGCCAAAGTTCGGGGCAAAGTTGCACAGAGGTGCAACTTTGGCCCGAACCTCCAGCATGTCAGACGAAGGACTCCTCTTGACAATCTGCCTCGCCCACCACCTGCGATGCAGCATGACTGATGTTGTGAAACTGGGACAGGGCTGCAGGCGGCATTGGCCTTTCAGCACTCTTCCTGTAGTCAACCATAG
Organism: Pholidichthys leucotaenia; assembly: GCA_020510985.1. Classification (NCBI taxonomy): domain Eukaryota; kingdom Metazoa; phylum Chordata; class Actinopteri; order Cichliformes; family Pholidichthyidae; genus Pholidichthys; species Pholidichthys leucotaenia. The sequence goes on from CM035842.1 coordinate 267,804,171, forward strand.
TTCGTACATTAGTGAACCTCTGCTCCACCTCCCAGAAGTGAGCCTTGACCTCATAGCAAAATCCTCAGGAGAGTGAGGAGAGCAAACCACACAGACAGACAGCAATACAGGAAGTGACGATACGTTACCACAAGTGACGTAGGTCACTGCTGGCTTCATCCAGCAATGACCTACAGTTCTTACTGAGACGGTTTGCCGCTGAGTGTGAAGCAGCTGGGATGAGAATCAGTACCTCCAAGTCCGAGTCCATGGTCCTCAGCCGGAAAAAGGTGGGTTGTCCTCTCCGGGTTGGGGACAGGCTCCTCCCCCAAGTGGAGGAGTTTAAGTATCTTGGGGTCTTATTCACGAGTGAGGGGAAAATGGAGCAAGAGATTGACAGACGGATTGGAGCAGCATTCGCAGTGATGCGGACTTTGTACCAGTCTGTTGTGGTGAAGAGGGAGCTTAGTTCTAAGGCAAAGCTGTCGATTTACCAGTCAATCTACATTCCTACTCTCACCTATGGTCACGAGCTTTGGGTAATGACCGAAAGAACGAGATCGCAGATACAAGCGGCTGAAATGAGCTTTCTCCGTAGGATTGCTGGACTCACTCTCAGAGATGGGGTGAGGAGCTCAGTCATCCGGGAGAGGCTCAGAGTAGAACCGCTGCTCCTCCACATTGAAAGGAGTCAGTTGAGGTGGTATGGGCATCTGATTAGGATGCCTCCTTGACGCCTCCCACTTGAGGTGTTTCGGGCACGTCCCACTGGGAGGAGACCCCGGGGCAGACCCAGGACTCAGTGGAGAGACTATGTCTCCCAGCTGGTCTGGGAACGCCTTGGTATCCTCTCTGAAGAGCTGGAGCAGGTGGCGGGGGAGAGGGAAGTCTGGGCTTCTCTGCTTGAACTGCTGCCTCCGCAACCCGGACCGCCAGAAAAACGGTAGAAGATGGATGGATGGAACCAATGACCAAAATGTATACACTGAACACCAATCATTTTAAGACATGAGAAAGTATGAAAGCATTTACTGTATATGGATAATTCAACAAAAACTCATTTTGTTTCATGTCAAGAGACAAGTGCCATTTGCAAGGAGTGCAGCCTTTGGAGGCATTTTGAAATGAAGCATAGATCAGTTCTTTCTTTGTTAATTAGTTTTGGAAAAAGAAAACACAGTGGTGACACTAGACACAGCGGGTGGACATTCATCTCGCACCCAGAAGCAGGAAGAGGGGCAGAGCAATGGACTGAAGGGGGTAGCTCCCCAAGGAGTAACTAGACAGACAAAGAGGGCAGGGGGGGTGAATGTATGGTCAGGAAGGTAGCAAGTGTTATGTTAATGTATCACACATTCACTTTGTACAGGAATGTAGCAAGTGTTATGTTAATGTGTCACACACAAGCATAATGCACTAGCCCAGCTCTTTGTGCATACCATTGGGGCTATTTAAGAGAATGCAGGGAGAGTTGGTAAACTCTCCTAACAGACACCCGACCCCAGCGGGCAACGCTGGGGTCCACCAGCTGTATTTATGTTAGAGGGTCAATAAAGAATCTGTGTCGACCTACGCTTGTGCCTCACCTCCACATCCTTTCCTTACACCCTCTACAACACATTGTTTTAACTCTTTAGTATTCCAGCCAATTTCTATAAATTTAGCATATGCAAAGAAAATCAAATTCTTTCTTCCAGATTCCAGGCATCCCGACGTAACATCAAGGGAAAAACGGAACCCCCCCCCCCCTCCACACACACACACACACACAACCAGAAAAACTACCAAAACCAGCCTCAGGAGGGTGGAGGGGGAATCCAGGCCTGGAGGGAAAGACACTGGAATGAAAATAAGCTCAAAATGCTTTACAGCAAAAACTACAAGAAGAAGGTGCAAATTCATCGAGGTACCTAAACACAAAAATAACATAAGACACCAACACTTCAAGGTCAAATGACAACACCCTTCTTCCTAGAATGACAATGTGAAAAATAGACAATGTACCAAACAAAAAATAGCGAAAACCACCACTACAGTACAAATGAGAGCTTCTTTCTTGTTTCTTTTTTTTTTCAGAAATGTCCATGTGAAAATTTATCAAAGTAGGACACAAGCATAGCAAATTCCAACACTACAGTTCAAATGAGAAATTACTTTTCTCCTGGAAAAGTCAAACCAGAATAAAAATCTGGACTGAGATGATGAGAAAATTAATGCTTACTGCTAATAAACAATGGAGAATAACCAAGAATCAAGTATTAGCAGTCAACTGAGAGATCTGTTCTGGTGGCCTCCCAGAGTCCCAGCTCCACCCAACTGTCACCAGGAAAAGGTCAGGTGGCCTACCAGACCTCCAGAAACACCAGGACAGGCAAAAAGGTCCATCAGGGTCGCCTCTCCGCATCACTAGGCCAGCAGACCATGGAAATCCGCTCACCTCCCCTAGTAAGCAGAAGAGGAGTCAGATAACCACCTCAGACCCCTGACAGGGAACGAACCACCATGGAATCAGAAGACTGTAGTGGACCTACAGCAGCCTTGAGCACCAGCGCAGCACCCTCGGTGGCCTCGGCTTGAGGGTGCGAAGCAGCACCCTCGGTGGCCCCAGACTGAGGCGTGGCTGCACCCTCAGTGGCCCCTGGGCTGGAGCATAGCCCTGGTGGAAGCTCAGGCTTAAACGGCGTATCCACTACATCTTCAGCTGGCGGAGCTGGGCCCACGAAGACCTTGGGCTGTGGACCGGAACCCACGGAGACCTCTACCGTGGCAGGAAGTTCCTCAGTGACCCTGAAAAAAGGCTCAGAAACAAGGGGCACAGGAACAAGTCAGGGTCACCGGCAGCAGTGGAACCTGGTGAGGCGAGCTCAGATGCTGCTGACGGCAGCACCCAGATCTCCCCCCCAAGACCCAGACAAGATCTCTCCAATACAGAAATAATGAAAACAAAGGACAGTGCCTGCCTGAGCTCAAGTTCCACCGCCATCCAGGACTCCGTTGATCCGGATGGCGATCCAACTGGCCCGGCCTCCTGAAGGTCCGACTCCAACTCTGCTGCAGCGGCCCCAACAGCAGCCATGATGGTTTTGGCAGTCTCTGGACCCCCCCAGTGCTGCAGCCCACATAGATGGCTCGGTCTGTGTGGCAACAGGAGATCCACTCTCAGCTGGAACTGAACTGTGCTCAGTGGAGACCCAGGGATGCTTCGTTGTCGGCTCAGGCTCGAACTGGCAGACAGCCCTCCTCCTCCATCTGTATCTTGGCTGAGTGGCTGGGACCAGATTCACTAGGGCCGCAGGCTCCTCCTTTGTCCAGCAGTTTAATCCTGGCACTGGCAAACACTTGGGGGATATAGAAGGAGACACAGAGGAAGCAGGTAGTGTATTTATGACTGCAGCAGGTGATGAGAGCTCAGGGGACTGCAGGACCTGAGCCTCATCCCCAGGAATCAGACAAGGTAATTCATCAATTAGAGATAGTGAATGAAAAAACACTTGCCTGTTTTTCTGGGGTACGGCGGTCACTGCTGCAGCAGGCTCTATTCTTCCCTCTCCCGTTATAGCGATGAAGGTGGTCCCCTCAGGAAGACAAGGAGGAGCCACTTCTGGTGGATCGATGATAGAGGCAGCCGGAGAAGAAATCACTGGGCTTGCAGCAGCTGAAGGAAGTGCCGTAGAGGAGGGAGGAGCAGCTGAGGCAGTCCAGGGTAGGGGAGCTGGCAAAACAGCTGACAATGAAGACCCGGAGGCAGAAGCTGATGTCATACCTCTCTGCCGTGGCAAGGAAAAAACAGCTGGCTGGGAGACAGGGGAGTTTTTCCGCAGGCCCATAGCTGGATCCAAACGGGAACCTTGTGATGTATTCACCCGGTGGTTCTCTTCCCTTCGCTTCGGAACAGCTGTGTCCTAGGGAGGAGAAGGGTTCTGTGCAGGACGGCGGCGTCTTCTGGCTGGAGACGAGCTTAACATCAGGTCAGGAAAACATCGCTGTGGAGCGAAAACAGTAGCTAGTGACATAACGCACGGCTCAGGAGACGCACACACACAGGCTCAGAGAAGTTCAAATAGTTTATTAGCAACAGGGGTGAATGGATGTGTGTCTGCGGGATGTAAATGTATTGGTGGCGGCGTCTGCTTCGGGCACAGAGGCAGGAGACCGTACAGCCGGCAACCCTATGGGAAAAAGCACAAGGACACAGGGTGACGGGCACACACCAACACAGGAGGAGAATAAGCAAGAGAGGAGCTTACTTGCAAGGGACAGATGACTGGCACCACAAGGACGGGACCCGGAAGATAGCCATCTGCAGGGCTCGGTGCAGCAGCGAGGAATGGCGAGGGAGAGGCGTTGTCCGCCGCCGAGGAATCCACCTGTGCACAGGGGAGCAGACTGGAAAGAAAGGAGGTAAGGGCTTCTTACCAAAAGCGTCGTGCTGAAGGAAGGGTTTGACTCACGATGATGAGTGGCGAAGTCTGACGGCTTCAGGCCGAAGCTCAGGGCGAGGCGGCTTATATTCCTCGCCGCTGATGATGTGCAGGTGTGCGTGCAGGTGGCGCCGCTGATGAGCGGCGCGGCGTGACAGTACTCCCCCCTCTAGCAGCGCCTCCTGGCGATGGCTTCTCTGGGTGCGCTCGGTGGAAATCAGCGATGAGCGAGGGGTCTAACACAAATGACGGGGGCACCCACTGTCGATGTTCAGGCCCATAGCCCTCCCAGTCCACCAAGTACTGCAACCCACGACCCCGGCGCCGGGAGTCCAGGATGGAAGAGACGGCCCAGGCCGGATGGCCACCAACCATCCGGGGCGTGGGTTGCGCAGCAGGAGGAGGGCAAAGGGGGTCGGAGACTGCCGGCTTCACCTTGGACACGTGGAAGGTGGGATGGATGCGGAGGGAGGGGGGAATAGCCACACGCACAGCTACCGGGTTGATGATCCGGGTGATGGGGTAGGGTCCCATAAAGCGCTGTGCCAGCTTCCTCCTCTCGCCTTTCAATGTTACGTCCTGGGTTGACACGTAGACTCGTTGCCCAACTCTGTACGCCGGGGCAGGTCTTCTGTGCCGGTCCGCCACAGTTCTGTTGCGCTCCGCCGTGCGTAAAAGGGCATTACGCGCAGATGCCCAGATGGAGCGGAACTGCCTGAGATGCGCCCTAACTGAAGGGACAGTTACCTCACTCTCCTGCGCCGGGAACAGCGGGGGGTCATAACCCAGGGACGCCTTGAAGGGGGACATCCCTGTAGCAGAAGAGCGAGCGGTGTTGTGGGCGTATTCAACCCAGGCAAGATGGTTACTCCAGGACGTGGGTTTGGATGCAGTCACACAGCGGAGCGCAGCCTCCAGCTCCTGGTTGGTCCGCTCACACTGCCCGTTGGATTGGGGGTGATGGCCGGAGGAGAGGCTCACCTTGGCTCCGATGGCGTTACAAAACGACTTCCAAACCTCAGAGGAAAATTGGGGCCCCCGGTCCGAGACCACGTCCACCGGAATCCCGTGCAGCCTGACCACGTGTTGGATGAGGAGGTCCGCCGTCTCCAGGGCAGTAGGGAGACCTCGCAGGGGAACGAAGTGTACCGCCTTGGAGAAGCGATCCACGATGGTCAGGATGGTGTCGTAGGAGTTGGAGACTGGGAGTCCGGTGACGAAGTCCAGGGCGATGTGCGACCAGGGCCTGCCAGGGACGGGCAGGGGCTGGAGCAGACCCGCTGGAGGGGCGTTTCCCGACTTATTGGTGGCACAAATTGGACAAGCCCGGGCGTAGCGGGCCGCATCCCTCCGCAGGCCCGGCCACCAAAAGGACCGCTGGAGGAGGTCTATCATCCGGGAGGAGCCAGGGTGACAGGTGAGCCTGGAGGTGTGTAGCCAGTGGATGACCTCTCCTCGAACCGCAGATGGCACGAATAGTCTTCCCTCTGGTCCGCCGCCAGGGTCAGGTTCCACCTCCTGCGCCTTCAGGATCTTGCTCTCTATGTCCCAGGAGATGGCTCCCACGACGCACGACCTGGGCAGGATGGTGTGGAGCGCGTCCTCCGACTCCTCGGGGGCGAATTGCCTAGAGAGGGCGTCGGGCAGGCCGTTCTTGGAGCCAGGCCTGAAGGTGATGGAAAACTGGAACCTGGCGAAGAACAAGGACCAGCGCGCCTGGTGGGCGTTCAGGCGCTTGGCAGCTCGAAGGTATTCCAAGTTCTTGTGGTCCGTCAGGACCACGAACGGCAGGTCCGCCCCCTCTAGCCAGTGACGCCACTCTTGCAACACGAGCTTGATGGCGAGGAGCTCTCTGTCCCCCACGTCGTAATTTCTCTCCGCCGGGGACAAGCGCCGGGAGAAGAAGGCGCAGGGCCTTTTGGCACCGTCGTCAGGCGACCGCTGGGATAGCACCGCCCCCACTCCCGTGTCCGAAGCATCCACCTCCACGATGCACTGCAGCGCGGGGTCGACCTGGCGAAGGACCCGGGAGGAGGAGAACTCCGCCTTCAGCGCCTGAAAAGCAGCTGCGGCCTCTTCGGTCCACCGGAACGGGACCTTAGGGGACGTGAGGCGGGTCAGCGGTCCGACGATGGTGCTGAAGTTTGGGACAAAGCGGCGGTAGAAGTTCGCGAACCCCACGAACTGTTGCACCTGTTTCCTCGATGCAGGTGTAGGCCACTCTACCACCGCCTTCACCTTCTCTGGGTCTGGACGCACCTGGTCGTGAGCGATGACGAATCCCAGGAAGGATGTTGTTCTAGCATAAAATTCGCACTTCTCAGCCTTCACGTATAGCCGGTTCTCCAGCAGCCTTTGGAGGACCCGCCTCACATGGACCTGGTGCTCGTCCCTGGACTTGGAGAAGATGAGTATATCGTCCAGGTAGACGAACACAAAGAGGCCGATGAAGTCCCGGAGGATGTTGTTGATGAGGCGCTGAAAGACGGCAGGAGCGTTGGTCAACCCGAACGGCATTACCAGGTATTCAAAGTGGCCGTTCGGGGTACGGAAGGCTGTCTTCCACTCATCTCCCTCCCGGATCCGGACGAGGTGGTATGCGCTGCGTAGATCCAGCTTGGTGAACCAGGTCGCCCCCTGGAGGGAGTGGAAAGCGGTGTCCATGAGGGGCAGGGTGTAACGATCCCTCTCCGTGATGTCATTTAGGGCCCGATAGTCAATGCAAGGACGGAGGGATCCGTCCTTTTTCCCAACGAAGAAGAACCCTGCCCCCACGGGTGATGATGATGGGCGGATTATCCCAGCACTCAGTGACTCTTTTAAGTAGGCGTTCATCGTCTCCTTCTCCGGCGCCGACAGACTGTAGAGCCGACCAGAAGGTAAGGGTGCCCCCTGGTGGAGGTTGATGGCGCAGTCATAGGGCCGATGAGGAGGGAGAGACATGGCCTTGGTCTTACTGAATACCATACCCAGGTCGTGAAATTCCAGGGGCACCAGAGACAGGTCCGGGGGTGCAGCGTCCATAGGAGGGAGAGAAACGGACGGAGAGCAGGCAGCGGACTGAAGGCAGGTGCCCATGCAGAACGTGCTCCATGCCGACACCCCAGCTGACTTCCAATCCAGGACAGGGTTGTGGAGGCGTAGCCAGGGATACCCCAGGATAACGGGCGACACAGAGTTGGGCAGGACGTAGAAGGTCATCTCCTCCCGGTGGTTTCCTGAGATAATCACCGGGACAGGAACAGTCTGGTGCATCACTCTCCCAAGGGAGGCACGAGAGAGGTTGACCAGGGAGATGGGGTCTCTCAGTGCCTGGCAGCAGATGCCCAATTGGGTTGCCAGGCTTTGTGAAATAAAGCTGCCTTCTGCGCCTGAATCCACCAGTGCGTGGGTGAGATGCCCAGTGGGATTGTGGCAGAAACGGACGGGCAGCTTCAATTGTGTGTGAGTTTAACCGATTGAGATCCGCAAGGCCCCCTACAGTGACTCGCGGACCCCGCCGACTGGCTTTCCGTGGGCAAAGCTTCACCGTGTGTTGGTCATCTCCGCAATACATGCAGAGATCCAACTCACGGCGGCGTTGTCTCTCCGCAGGTGAAAGCTTAAAGCTTAGTCCAGCCCGTCACCATCTGCTCCGACTCCTCGGGGCACGATGGTGGCGGCGCCGCCAGGGGGCGAGCTTGGAACAGGCGCGGCGAGACTCCACGAGGGCGAGAAGAAGACGACTTCCGCCCCGAGGAGCGCTCGCGCAGCCTGTTATCCAAACTAATCGCTAAGGATGTCAGCTCCGCTAGCGTCTCAGGAATATCCCGCCCAGCCAGTTCATCCCTCAGATCATCATTGAGGCTGCGGAGAAAAAGGCCGCAGAGGGAGCGTTCCTCCCAGCCTACTTCCTCCGCCGCTACCCGGAAGTCGACCACGTAGTCCGCGGCCAACCGGCTTCCCTGCTGGAGGGCGAGAAGCCGATCGACCTGGACCGTCTCAGTAGGAGTATGGTCAAAGACCTCCAGGAAGCGCCTCACGAATTGGTCATATGTGAGGGCGGCATAACTGGGCCTCGCCATTACGGCGTAGGTCCACGTTAAAGCTCGCCCCTCCAGGGGATTCCCGATATAACCAATTCGGCTATGATCTGAGGGAAAGTCTCCGGGCACACGGTGGAAAACGGACTCACACTGCATAATAAACCCCCGTGCTCCGCCGAGCTTACCGCTAAAGCGGGCGGGGGTTGGAATGGGTGTGAGCCGAACCGGTGCACTCGGAGCCTGCTGGACGGCCACTGGAGCAGCAGGAGCTGCGCCACCCTGACGAGCCGGGGGGAACGACTGTTGGGGATCCAAGCGGCCCAACCGGTTAGTCAAACTTAACAATTGATTGAAAATCACCTGTTGCTGATAGGCTAATTGATCCACTCGAGCCTCTAGAGTGGAAAACCGGTGTGCGAGCCCGCCGTCTGCCGAGCCGCTCTGCTGAAGCCGTACTGACATAACGCACGGCTCAGGAGACGCACACACACAGGCTCAGAGAAGTTCAAATAGTTTATTAGCAACAGGGGTGAATGGATGTGTGTCTGCGGGATGTAAATGTATTGGTGGCGGCGTCTGCTTCGGGCACAGAGGCAGGAGACCGTACAGCCGGCAACCCTATGGGAAAAAGCACAAGGACACAGGGTGACGGGCACACACAGGAGGAGAATAAGCGAGAGAGGAGCTTACTTGCAAGGGACAGATGACTGGCACCACAAGGATGGGACCCGGAAGACAGCCACCTGCAGGGCTCGGTGCAGCAGCGAGGAATGGCGAGGGAGAGGCGTTGTCCACCACCGAGGAATCCACCTGTGCACAGGGGAGCAGACTGGAAAGAAAGGAGGTAAGGGCTTCTTACCAAAAGCGTCGTGCTGAAGGAAGGGTTTGACTCACGATGATGAGTGGCGAAGTCTGACGGCTTCAGGCCGAAGCTCAGGGCGAGGCGGCTTATATTCCTCGCCGCTGATGATGTGCAGGTGTGCGTGCAGGTGGCGCCGCTGATGAGCGGTGCGGCGTGACAGCTAGCAGCTCAGCAAACTCTGGATAATTGTTCAAACCTGGATGTGCCTCCACAACCCTAACCACTGCCACCACGCCCTTCAGAACTTTATCCGGGTTAACGGAAGAGAGAGCTTCAGCCATGCGGTCCCTGATGAAATCAGCTGCCCACTGTTAATCTTCACAGGGAACCCCAGCTGCCCTCCTCCTCCGCTGCGCTGAAAGGCGGCTCTTCGGCGATGGAACCATGGGAGCTGGAGCCATAGCAGGAACCTCATCACGAGCCGAGGAACAGGGGTGCTTGACCGTCGGCTCTGGTTTCGGCTTCCTGCAGGATTTCTTCTCCAGCTGACGGTTCCTCTGCTGAAGCGCCGATAACTCTGACATCCTCTCCTTGCCTTCAATGTGCTCAGCAAGGCGAGGATGATGTTTCACAGCCGCCTCCGCGAGGTCCAGGTACCATGAAGCATGTTTGGGCATGGAATATTGACATGCAATGGCCAGGAGGTCGTCTACCTCCATAAGAGCCTGGACGAGCTCAAAACCCAGGCTCATAGGGTACCACCTGGTAAAAGACGCCATAATACCCAAAAAATGCTGGCACCCTAAAAAGGAAAAATTTAGAGCCAAAAAACAAAACTCACTGTGACTGGCACCTACTGGCTGCGACCTACTGTTATGAATGCCCCTTTCAGGGCATAAACGAGGCACCAAACGCCAGCAGTGAGTTTGCTTATTTATTAAAGAAAAGTAACAAAAGAATGTGCCACAAGGGGCAAAACACAAACAACTAAACATGTGACCCCGAAGGGTAAAAAACAGAAGAGATATAAAGAGTCAAATGCAAACACTTACATGAATAAAGCGAGGGTGAAACCTAACGCTGAAGAAAGGCTGGCATCAGGGTTAGGGACACCAGCCAGGTAGGGCGAGATCACAGCGAGGAATAAGCCTCGACAGCGATCTTAAATAATACACAGAAAACCAATCAAACAACAGATGAGGAGAGACAGTAATCATTAACCCCAAACAGCTGTGACAGCCCACAGCAGGCTGACAGGCGAAAGTCCTGCCGCGGTGCTGTCAAAATAAAAGCACAAATAATCCCCATAATAAATAAGACTAAATATACGGGGAGAAAAAGAGGAAAATAATAAGTGACTCGAGCGTGGCACAGACCCGCGCTCAGGATCACCACATACTGAAACTTTAAGAGATTAAATTTGTTACTTTTTCCTCCTCAGTTTGCAGCTTTTTTCTCAAAAATTTGCAACTTTTTCCTAAATTTGCAACTTTTGTTGTCTTATAAATCATCTTTTTCCTTTAAATTTGCAACTTTTTTCTTGTAAATCTGTGACTTTTCCTGTAAATTTGCAACTTTTTTCTTCTACATTTGAAACTTTTCTTTAAAACTCTTAGCATTCCAGTCAGTTTTCTTAAATTTAGCATACACAAAGCAAGTTAAATTCTTTCTTCACAAGTGCCATCCATCCATCCATTTTCTTCCACTTAATCCTTTTCAGGTCGCAGGGGGGCTGGAGCCTATCCCAGCATCTTTTGGGCGAGAGGCAGGGTACACCCTGGACAGATCGCCAGTCCATCGCAGGGCCAACACAGAAAGACAGACAACCATTCACTCTCACAGTCATACCCAAGGACAATTTAGAATGCCCAGTTTGATGCCGATTAACCTAACTTGCATGTTTTTGGCATGTGGGAGGAAACTGGAGAAATCCCGGAGTAAACCCACGCAGAAACGGGGAGAACATGCAAACTCCACACAGATCACTGTTGGTCGGGGGATGGGATCGAACCCAGGCTCCCCCGGCTAGTAGAAAATCTGAAATGTCCCGCCAGTGGAACACTGGAACCTTAAGAGGTTTTAATGTCAGAAAATAAAAATGCTGTAATGTGTTTTCTTAAGTAGTTATGAATTTTATATGAAGTTAAGTTTTATAATTATTATTACCTATTAATACATGTGGAAAACTAAGAACTTTGTTATTTTGTGGAATATGAAAAAACAAGCTATTCTGCTTTAGTTACAAAATTATTTTACACATAAACATGCTACAGTACTCAGAAAAAAACATTTAAAAAAACATTTCTGACACTAACTGAACACTAAAAGAAGTTTTGGGAGTAATGCATTACAGTAGTGTGTGTAACGAAATAACTTTGTAACCAGAGTGTCAATGATGGAGTAGCTTACTGCAGCCTGACGAAATCACCCTGGCAGCGCTCAGATCTCCTGTTGACCTCGACCTTAAGCACAGCCTAGATGCAGACCCATCTAGGATGTGCTTAAGGTTGAGGTCAATGACCTTGGACAGGGCTGTTCAATTACAAAATCAGTTGGGCCACAATTTGAAATCAAGACATGTAACTGGGCTGCACATGTTCAACGATCTGTTGAATATGGCAAATTTCAAACCAGCAGAGATCAATATGACAAAAAATATGCACTTTAATTCATTGTCGTGGTTTTAAATGTGCGCTTGGCACATGACAAAGGCACATCAAAAGTGGATAAAAGCACAATAACAGTGCTGGGGTTGAGCAGAACTTGAAGTAGTAGAAATATTTTTCCTCTTGAACAACAATTAAATAAATAGCATTTAAAAAATTCTGTAAATAACCATTTTGTTCACATCTTACTCAGGCATATCTCAAAGTACCTAAAAACTCAATGTGCACTGTCAGTAGCATTAACATTTGTTTCCCTTTTGAAATAAAATATATTACATCCTGGTCATAACTGACCTTGGCACATCACAAAGTGCATTTAGCTGAATAAAAAATGAACTGTCAAGCACTTCAGTGCACAAACCCCCCCAAGAAAAGATTTATAACATTAACAAACACTGCACATCCACCATTGTGGTTTGTTTTGTGTCATGAACCCGATTCTGATTCATGGTTGTGCTTTGACCTACTTTCCTCCTGACAGCTCGGGCACGCCCCCTCCTCCTGTCAGCCTCCATCATCTGCACTCACTGGTGCTCTCTCACACACTCTCACACACACACACACACACACACACGCGCGCGCTCCATTCACTCTCATTCACATGCGCTCTCACACATTTGTTCCTAATCAGCTCTGCCCACGCATTCACACCGGCAATCTCTTTCCTAGTTAGCGTTTGAAGTATTTGTTTGCCACTGCTGAGGAAGGAGATTGTCGGGACATTCCCCTTCATACGTGGCAGCGTTTCCCTCCGTGTATGGTTACTCACTCCCAGCGTTCTACCCAGTCAGACATTTCAAGATGATCCATACCTTGGCGTTTCGGCTGGTGCGCTCCTCTGCCTCCTGTTTGCACGGCCACCCCGAATTAACTCCAGACCTATAAGTGTTCTTAGCCTTTCTCCTGTGCTAGCAGGTCTGCAGCATTAGGCAGCTTGCCTTTCCTGCTTCATGCATTACGCAGCCCTGTAGCACCAGGCTTTATATTCACCAGGCTGTTGAGTATTCGCCAGGCCCTGTAACCTTGGAGGCCAATTCTGTCATTACACCTCTCCATACTCTGTGTGTTGACTGAACTGTATTTGGTGACAGTTGGATTGTTACGTTGGTGAACCTTAACACAGCACTCTCTACTCCTGCGATTGGGTTTTTCATTCTCTCCTTCGTGCACCATATAATGGTGCACAGGGGTTCATGACAGAATGTCCCGACCATAAAAAAAAGCAAAAAAACCCAGCAGAGTAGAGTTGTGTTTCTTTTTTCCCCACTTCTCCTTTCTTCCTCATACATGGACATAATGACTTGGACAGACAAGGAGCAGGAACCCAGGATTTGCTGGAGGAGGCGGGCTTCGCCTTTCAGTGGTTCTGGTCTCCCGAGGAGCGGGCACGACTCTTCGCGGAGGACTTCGAGCAGCACTACCCTCACCTCCGAGAGATCCATAGGGTAGACGTCATGCTCTCCGTCATTCTTCCCGTTCCTGACGCAGAGCTGGAGGATGCCTCTTCGTGATTGGAGCTGGCCAGCCAGGAGAAATGCTCCCGTCAGAGGAGGACTTCCCCCCCTCCTCAGACCTCCTTCGGCTCCCGGTCCAGCGTCCACCCAGCCTGCGGAAGAGAGGACGGAGATGGAGTTAGACAGGGAGCAGCGCTCGTTATGTCAACTGGAGGAGGTTCTCTCCTGGATGCAGATGCCCTGTCCCTCTCCAACAGTTCATCAGGCTTGGGACACCGCAAGGAGGGTGATGGAGTGAGACAGCCTCTGGGATCATCCGGAGGCGATGGAGATCCTCTGGGACATCTTCGCCACGCCATGTGAGGAATCGGCTGAGGATCTCCCGGTGCTCGAGCTCCTCGTGGCCACCTCGCTCTCTTTTCCCGTGGACACGAGGTCTCTCTGCGCAGGTAACCCGCTTCCCGTCATGGTGCTCCATGTTCCGGATTACCTCATCCCCGCATCACCCAAGAGGAGGAGAGGGAGGAAGCCCCGCAGCAAGAAGCGTCCAGTCCCATGTACCGCAGCTTTGCCTTCTCTCTCCGAGCGATGCTTTGCCCCGTCACGGGAGGAGATGGAGGAACGTAGGCAGGCTCTCCTGGCTGAAACGGACCTCATCTTGGAGGTGAAACTGTGGCTCCTCCCGGAGATGGCTGAGAAACTGAAAGTGCTTTCCCCGAGGGAGGAGGAGCTTCAACCTGACAAGGAATGCCAAGAGAGTGGAGAGGATGCCTCGGAGGCCGCTGGGGACCTCCAGTGCCAGGAGAACAGGCAAGTTTCTTTTCATTCGAGTTACACAATCAATGATCAATGTTGCCTGCCTCCTGGTGAGGAGACTCGGGGCGTGCAGTCTCCTGAGCTCTCCGCCCCAGCGGCATATAGTACTCTTGTGCCGGTTCTCAATGACTTTTCTCTATGTGCCCCCACGAGCAAATCGGTCTCGGATCCAGGTCGCTCGGGGGAGGTGGGAGCCAGAGGACCAGGAGGATCCAGCCCATGGGCCAGCTAAGGAGTCGTCCACGGCCACCACGCCAGATGAACTAGAGGCATGGAGGACAGCACACAAGAGTTCCACTCCTGCTACCGTTATCACGCCCGCTGCGGGGGCGCCGCAGTGGAGTCATCCCCCGGACAAGACCTCCACCTGATGGGACCCGGGGCATCGTCATCGAAGTCCTGGATGGCAGTATAGCTTAAGCAAAGGCAAGTAGTCTCTCCTGTAGTTTATTTGTTAATGGTGGAGGGATCTTGCCTGACTTTTGGAGAGGGGAGTCGGGTGCGGCCCCCAGCCACATCTGGACCCCCCTCGCTGGGCTCTGCCGCTGCCGGCCACCCTAATCGCTCTCCCTCTCCTACCCCCTTTGAGCTCCACCCTAGGGTCGCTGGAGGGGAGCAGCCACCACCGGGCCACCCATTGACGATGAGGCGAGTCCAGCTTCCGAGGAGGGGGCTGACGAGGATGAGGCATCCGACGGACTGGAGGAACCTACAAACCCTAAATCGACGGAGTCCTGGATGGCGGTGGAGCCAGAAGTCAGGCAAGTGTGCTCCATTATGTCAGGAGTGTCAATGTTAATGTCACACTGCCTGACTTATGGTGAGGTGGACCTGGGACAGCTCACAGTAGCCCACGGGACCGCCACACTGGGCTCTGCCGCTGCCGGCGATCCTGACCTGGTTTCTCTTTCTTTCTCTTTGGGTTTGGAGCCTCTGGCCAGGGTCGCCGGAGAGCCACTGGAGGCAACCAAGGATCGGGGTCCAATGCCGGAGGACATGAGGAGCATCACCTCCCTTGCTGGGGAGGCCACCGCGGGAGCAATGAGGCCCCCGATGGGGGTCACCTCAGGTGCAATGGTGCTCCAACCGGAGCCCACCGCGGGTGCAGCAGGGCCTGAGCCAGGGTCCACCGCGGGTGCAGCAGACCCCCAGCTGGAGTACACCATGGGTGCAGCAGAGCCCCACTGGAGTCCACCGCGGGTGCAGCCACGTCCCAGACCGGGACCATCGCGGGTGCTACAGTTTCCCTGCCCCAAGCCTCGAATGGCAGGGGGGGGTCCCATTCCCTGGCTTCACCGCCGAGGTTCCCGGGTTTGGAGGCTGCATCTCCGCCATCCTCGCAGGTCCTGGTAGCTCCACCACACTGGTCGGCCACCCGAGGGACTTGGTTTATGGGTTGGGTGGCCCATGGGACTGGGCAGGCCGCTGGACACTATCCCACGGGCCGCCTGCTGAACTTGGGACTTGGGCAGGCCACCCAATCTGCCACTCCTCACCACACTGGGGGCCTGGGACTCTGGTCGACCCCCTGAACTTTGGACTTCTGGAGAGGGGGGTTAGTGCTCCAGGTTGGGGGCTTATTAGGAGGGATTGTTATTCATTCTGTTTTTGTACTATTGTGTTTTCATGGGTTGCTTCCCTCCTAACCAGTTTTCCCCCACCTCCCACCCTAGGTTAGTGTTGTTGTCGGGGGGGAGGGGTTCCCTTGAGGGGTGTTGTCTCCTTTCTTTTTTGGCTGATGGTGCTGGGGTGTCTGCTGTCCACCCTTGGGGGGGGGGGGGGTGCTGTCATGAATCCAGGTTTGGTGGCCAAACCCGATTCTGACTCATGGTTGTGCTTTGACCTACTTTCCTCCTGACAGCTCAGGCCTGCAGCATTAGGCTGCTTGCCTTTCCTGCTTCGTGCATTACGCAGCCCTGTAGCACCAGGCTTTATATTCACCAGGCTGTTGAGTATTCGCCAGGCACCCTGTAACCTTGGAGGCCAACTCTGTCATTACACCTCTCCATACTCTGTGTGTTGACTGAACTGTATTTGGTGGCAGTTGGATTGTTACATTGGTGAACCTTAAACACAGCACTCTGTACTCCTGCGATTGGGTTTTTCATTCTCTCCCTCGTGCACCATATAATGGCACACAGGGGTTCATGACATTTTGTTTTAAATCACCACATGTGAGTAGGAATCTCTTTCTATAGCTACACATTCCATTGCACACACATATCAGTCCAGCTGGCCGACTGGCTGGCACAGCTATTGACGCCGCTGAGGACACAGTCCAAGGACGGGTAATTTTTTCCATATATAGGGAGTTGTTCAGAACTCCTTTTAAGAACTCCTGACACAAAGATATACAGTGATGATATAGAATGAAGTACATGGCAGTAATGCACCTGTAAGCTGGTTGCCAACCACCAATCAAATCTACAAAAAGAAGAAAAAGCACCCACTGAAAAACTTGAGTAATGACTTCAGTCTTGAAGGTTTGAGGTTTTTCTCCAAAATTTATAACAATTTTCTTGTAGTTTTCTTCTTTTCTCTGTAAATTTATCTAAATTTGAAACCATTTTCTTCAAATTTGCCATTTCCTGTTGTAAAATTGACTTTTCTTGTACATTTGAGACTTTATTATAAATTTGTGGATTTTTATGGCTAATTTTTGTTTATTTTTTTTAAATAAAAATACTGTTGTTTTTGTTTTTTGTTTTTTTTAATTTGAAACAGATTGTGGTAAAATTTTGATTTTTTTTTCTTTATACAATTTACACTTTTGACCATAAGTTTTCAGTGTCATAATTGGCTCTTTCAGGACATAAATTAAGGTACCACTCACCTGCAGTGAGTTTGCTCATTTATTAAATAATAAAGAACACAAATACTTGCCACGAGGGGCGGATTACAAAAAGCTATATACAGTACGAGACCACAAAGGGTGATAACAAAAATACAAATCCTGAAAAACCATGAAATGTATCTTACATGAAACAGATGAGGATGAAATCTAAGCTGAGGAAAGACTGAAATCAGGGATGGGGATTCCAGTCAGCACATGACTAGGTCACTGTGAGAAATAACCCTCGCCAGAAAACTTAAATAGTAACACAGAACTCAAACAAGAATCAGGTGTGAAGTGAAAGTAATTAACAAAACAAACAGCTGTGACAACGTGAAAAGGCTTGACAGCCAGAAGTCACAAGCTGAGCTGTCAAAATAAAAGCATGAAACACAATGAACAAAAAATCAAGACTAAATATAAATACATAAGAGAAAAACCACAAAGACCCGAGTACGGTACAGACCCGCACTCGGCATCACTACAGTGCCCCTCCCTTAAGGGGTGGAATCCAAACACCTTGCTGTAACAACAAAGGGAAGAAGTACACCGCCCCCTCCAACAAAAAAGAAAAAAACACCAAAAAACAGACCCCAGGAGGGTGGTGGGGGGATCCAGACCTGGAGGGAGAGACACAAACCCAACAAAACAAATAAAAAGCACAAAACTAACCAAAAGGACAAAAAAATCAAGCAAAACCAGGAAACAATAGATCAGTTCAGGTGGCCTCCCGGAGTCCCAGCTCCACCCGACCATCAGACGGAAAAGGTCGGGCGGCTTACCAGGTCTCCAAAGCTCCCAAAATGAATGAATGAGTGCGTCGGGTGGTCTTCCAGGACACCAAAGCCACCCAAGCAACCGGGAAGGCTCAGGAGGTCTCCCCACATCGCTGGGCCAGTGGGTCGCAGAGCCCCCCACAGACGGCAGCTGGAAATATTGCTCACCACTGATCCCCAGACCCAGACGATGGTCACCCGCAGAGGAAAATGGCGGATGGAACCACGATGGAACCAGCTGAGGACAGAGGACCCACAGCAGCCTTTGGCATCTGTCCAGCACCCTCGGTGGCCCCAGACTTAGGCATTGCAGCACCCTCGGTGGCCTCAGACTGAGGCATTGCTGCATCCTCAGTGGCCATGGACTGAGGTGTAGCTGCACCCTCGGTGGCCCCGGACTGAGGCATAGCTGCACCCTCGGTGGCCCCGGACTGAGGCACAGCTGCACCCTTGGTGGCCCCGGACTGAGGCACAGCTGCACTCTTGGTGGCCCCGGACTGAGGCATAGCTGCACCATCAGTGGCCCCCGGGTTGGAGCATAGCACTCACAGTGGGCACACACTGGAGCGCCGCACCCACGTGGGATTCAATCTGGAGCACAGCACCCATGGAAACCCAGATTGAGGAGGAATTGCGCCCTTGGAGGTCCCAGGCTGGGATGGCACCTCCACAACAACCTCGGCAGGAGGAGCTGGACCCACGAAGACCTCAGGTGGTGCATCGAAACCCACAGAGACCTCTGGTGTAGTTGGAAGATTCTCGGTGACCCTGAGAGAAGACTCGAATGAAATAGGAAGAGAAACAGGGTTAGGGTCACCGGTGGCAGTGGAATCCGGCGAGGCGAGCTCAGGTGCTGCTGACGGCAGCACCCGGCTCACCCCACCAAAAGCTAGGCAAGATCTCTCCAATAATGAAAAAATGAAAACTAGAAAAGCACTCGGAGAGCGCAGACCTCCGCCAAGAGCAACAGTCCCCCCCAGTATTGTGATTTATACCATAAATATTCTACACTAATTTTGTTATTGTTCTTTCCCTGTATGATGTGTTTCTGTATGTCATATGATTGGTCAAAAAACCAAAAAATATGTTATTTGAACTACACAAATACAATTTATTCAATTTAACAAGAGATACAACATGTACAAGACTTTAGTTGGAGAACACATTCATGAAATTAATTCCTAATAATAAGTTCTGGATATTGAAAAGCTACCATTAACATAATTTTTCTAACTTCGTTTCTTTCCAGGAAATTAAAAATATGTACTTATACGTAGTGTAGAATAGAACAATATTAACTCCAATCTTCTTTAAAAAAAAATAAAACAAAAAAACAACGTCCTGGCGGAGGTAATAAGAAAAAATCAATAAAATAAAAGTAAGTTCGACGAGCTTCAATAGCATCTGGGGATAGCCCCTCATCCTGTCTATGCTGCCGTGTACTGTCTCTGTCTTTAGCACGGCGAGAAGCAGCAGCCTGTGGGCTGTCATTCAGTGTATGCTGCATTTTAGCGGCTCTGTAGCGGCCCTGTCACAAGGTCGACGAGCTTCAATATGTAGTTCAGTGCTTCCTGCTGGCGGAAGCACTGAACTACACATTACCTCCGGGCCCTATCTCACAATGTTAAAGAATCCTTTAAAAAAATTCCTGGATTCAGACGGTGATCCGGATCATCCCCAAAATTTAATCGGTTCTTCCTTGTACCATTTCCAACAACGCCTGAAAGTTTCATCAAAATCCGTCCAAAACTTTTTAAGTTATCTTGCTAACCAACAGACAGACAGACAAACAGACAAACGCCGGCAAGAACATAACCTCCTGGCCTGCGGCCTGGCAGAGGTAACAAAGGAGAGTACTTGCCTGAGCTCAAGTTCCACCACCATCCAGGACTCCGTCGATCCGGATGGCAATGTCTCAGGACCGGCCCCCTCGAGGTCCAACTTGGACTCTGCTGCGGTGGCCCCAACAGCTGGCATGATGGTCTCTGCAGTCTCAGAACCCCCGGCGATGTTACCCACGCAAGTGGCTCACTCGGCATGGCGACAGGAGATCCTCTTCCTGCTGGGGCTGAACTCTGCTTGGGTGAAGCCCAGGGATGCTTCTTCGTCGGCTCAGGCTCTGGATTGCAGATAGCCCTCCTCCTCTGTCCGTACCATGGCTGCGGGGCTGGAACCAGGTTCTCTAGGGCCGCAGGCTCCTTCTCCATCTGGCGGCTTAATCCTGGAACCGGCAGACACTCGGGAGGTATTGGAGGAGACACAGAGAAAGAGGGTAAGGTTTTGGTGGCTGCAGAAGGTGGGGAGGGCCCAATGGACTGCATAAACTGAGCCTTATCCCCGGGAATCAGACAAGCTAATTCATCAGATTGTGATAGAGTGAAAAAGCACTTGCCTGTTTTCCCAGGATATGGTGGTTCCTGCTGCAGCAAGCACAGTCTCTTTCCTCTCCGTGGCTGTGGAGGTCATGGGCCCCTCTGGAGGACAAGGAGATGCCGCCCCTGCAGACACGATGACGGGCGGAGCCGAGGGAGAAACATCTGAGCTCTCAGCAGTCAGAGAAGGTGCCGTGGAGGAGGGGGAAATACCTGTCACAGCCCTGGGATAGGGAGCTGACGAGACAGCTGGTGAGGAGACCCAAAAGGCTGAAGCTGCTGTAGTTCCTCACAGACGTGGCAAAAATAGTCCTGCTCGCTGAGAGACGGAGGAGTTCTTCCAACGGCCTGTTGCTGGGTAATGGCGGGGAAGTTGCGGTGAGTGGACCCAATAACTCTCCTCCATCTGCTTCAGTACAGCTGTGTCAAGGGGAGGAACTGAGTCATCTTCGGACCAGTGAAGTGGGAGCTGGAGCCGGAGCAGGAACCTGGCGAGGGGTCAATTGAGCCAAAGCCCGGGAGTTCCCCCCCATTGGCGCTGATCTTGGCTTCCTGGAGGAATTCCTCTCCAACTCACGGTTCTGCTGTTGCAGAGCCACCATCAGGGATATTCTCCTCCTTCCCTCAGCATGCTTCGAGAGACGAGGATGTTGCCGCACAGCCACCTCCACAAAGTCCGGGTACCACAAAGCATCTTTGGGCATGGAATATTGATGAGCAATGGCGCGGAGGTCATCAATTTCCATAAGAGCCTGGCAGAGCTCAAACCCCAGGCTCATTGGGTACCCTCTTCCAAATGATGCCATTCAGAAAAAAAAGCAGGCACCCAAAAAAAAGGGAAAAAATAGAACAGAAGAAAAAGAAAAAAGGCAAACCCACTGCCGCTGGAACCTACTGGCAGCGACCTACTGTCATAATTGGCCCTTTCAGGGCAGAAATAAAGCACCACTCACCTGCAGTGAGTTTGTTCATTTATTAAATAATAAAGAACACATACTTGCCACGAGGGGCGACTTACAAAAAGCTATACACAAGACTACAAAGGGTGATAACAAAAAAATACAAATACTGAAAAACCATGAAAGGTAACTTACATGAAACAGATGAGGATGAAACCTAAGCTGACGAAAGACTGAAATCAGGGATGGGGATTTCAGTCAGGGATTTCAGGGGAAACCACAAAGACCCATGCTTGACATCCCTACATGCAGAGCCAGAACAGAGCAATAATTTAACTAATTTCAAAGAAAAAATATTAACAAAATTGTATTTAATAAATTAACTTAAATGACCAAAGATGCAGTTATTTCTGTTAAAATATATCTATATATTTATATTTTTTTAGAAATCTCCTCACCACCCAGAAAGCAGGAAAAACCTCCCTTATTTTGAAATCCAAATGTTTGCACGTTTAGTTTGAAGACTATTGACAGATTAAAGTCATTGACTTTGTGAAATTCGGTCATCTTAACTTGCCAGGTACATAATATCTATCCATCCACCCATCCATGGGTGACTGTAGAGATGGATATTGTAGTAGCTGGTGAAGTCAGTCATAAGTGATTCAGTCACTCTTGCCTTTCCCTGCATACAATATGAAGCTTCACCACACATTTGCCAAGTGACTCTTCAGTTTTACCCTCGGCCGGGGGATCGCGGGGATCATGAGATCGTGGGTTCGATCCCAGCCCCCGACCAACAGTGAGCTGTGTGGAGTTTGCATGTTCTCCCCGTATTGCGTGGGTTTTCTCCGGGATTTCTCCGGTTTCCTCCCGCATACCAAAAACATGTAGGTTTAGGGCGCTCGCGCACGCAGCGACCAGCAGCCAGTGGCTTGTCACCAGACTGCAAACCAAGTCTACCTACGGGTACAAATAAGTAACAAAAAAAAAAAAAAAAAATTATTGCTCCCATTTCCAGCAGGTTAAAACCAACATAAGTGCCTCCACTGCTTACATATCTCTTCTGCTTTTTTCCGCGTTTAAGTTCTTTAATAAGCTCATGTTTCTCTCAGACAGCAATGCTAGAAAACCACTCTGCCTGCGAATGAACGCTCACGTGTGCGGGGCGTCTCTGAACTTCATGCAGATGATGGTCACACACGCTGTTCATGTGCACACTTGTGGACCATCATTCCTTCATATTTTTTTCTTAAATTTATATTTCCTTGGCATGGCCTGGGCCACTCAGAGGTTGGTTCTGGGCCGCATGTGGCCCGCGAGCCACTAATTGAATAGCCCTCACCTAGGAGGAGTAACGCTTTTTGTGAAATATAATTGCCCAGATCTCCTGACCTTTGACAATGACTTTGACTTCAACCTGGATGCAGACCCTCCTGAGGATCATTGTGAATAAGTTTGTGACCATCTGGGCAAATGCCTAGGAGGAGTGACGATTCCCGTTAAATGTGAATGGAGGGATGGATGATGTACCCACGTCATCACATTAGCTCCATTCAGCTTCGCCGGAATGAGCTAAAAATTGAGTAATGCATTACAATTCCTGAAATGTTAACAGATTTGTTACTCATTTTCTACATATATCTATGCATTTTTTTTTTACAAATTTCATTATTATTATGGTTACTTTTTACAGAATGTACAGTCACCCTACACTATGCTGACATAAGTGTCACTCGATGTGATCATAGAGTGTGAATCAATAAGTTTGACTGGACGAACAGATGCAGCAACTTTTTCTTGGAAATCAGCACATTATTTTTCTGTTCTCGAGGTTAAGGACCAAAACATATTGGGTTGCAAACTGTGTGCCAGTAAAGACCTACTCCATGTCAAAAAACTCAAATCTTCAGACGCACCTGATTAAACAACAACACGCTCCAACAAAGCTAGTAACTAAAGAATGGCTCACTATGCTCACATAAAATCTAAACACCCACGGCAGGATTTCAAACACAGGTGTGCATCTGGACAGTTTGTGACAGCAAGAATTAAACTGACTGATTGCCAGGTATGTCATTAAAGAGTGAAGAGTGAATTGGGAGTCAGGTGACGCAAGTGGTCAAGATGGCAGCTTGAGTGAGGATCTCCACCACAGAGGCTGTCACGGTGGCCCTCGCAAGCCACCATAAGACGCCAGCAGTCACCGGTGAGCTGCAGTGATGTTTTATTGAGGGGTAAAGGAATGGAGGATAATACACACGACAATGAGGGTAGGATAATCACAGGATAACTTACAAACAGACGATGAATGAACAGCGTCTGAGCCGGGGAACGCCCGAAGCGCCAGACGATGAGATGTTCTGTCGGGAAGTATAACAGGTAGCATAACAGAGACTGCTGCATCGGGGTGCATTCAGCGTCCGCTTATAACACCGGTCACTAATGACCCCAAATGCAGCACAGCTGTTGACTTTGACAGCAGGAGGCTCCACCGGGCGCTGTCACAATAAGAGCCCGGGGAGCTAGAAGGGTCCCACTGCTGTCAAAGCCTGGAAAAGATAATGTATGACCCGAGCGCGGACGAGACCGGCACTCGGGTGGTGACAGAGGCAGCTAATTAGCTTTAAACCCAGAGCTTTACACCATAAACTTTTGGTAAAAGTTTTGTTGTCTTGAAGCACATTTTGTTGTCTTGATCCACAGACTCTATGCACGTTCACAATGCCAAGTCAACAAAAAAAAACTCAATCTACGACACCAAGACACCGTTGTCAAGGAAGGCTCGGCTAAAGCAAACAACACGCAACAGGAGGATTCCTTGCCTTCGGTATCACTATCACAATCGAAGTTAGACTCTACCCAAGCTATTACAGCCAAGCGAATGGACAAAAACATTGCAAGTACTTGTGCCTTACTCAAGGAGACCTCAGAGGTGCAAGAGAGCAAGCTAAATGCTATCCAAACTGCGACGAGAGCTGTAGAGGCTAAGCTAGTTGACATAGCCACTCGTCTGGGAATCGCTGAATCTCTCATAGATTTCCTTGAAGATGCTAACAGAGCACTGGAAGCTAATCCTCCAGCTACCCGCGAAAGCTCTACAGCAAAAACTTGATGACCTCAAGAATAGAAACCAGAGAAATGGTTTGTTGGTTTTCCAGAGGGCTGCGAAGGAACAGATATTCTTGCCTTCATGTGTGACACTATCCCGTGGCTCCTGAATATTGATTTCCCAGGCGGTCTGGAGATTGACGGGACACACCGGAGTTTAGCCAGGTACAAAACCGACCATCAACCTCCAAGAGTCATCCTCACCCAGTTTCTGCGGTTCCAAGACAGAGAACGGATTGTGGAAGCAGCATGGAAAGCTGACCTGCGACGGCCACCACATCATGATCTTCCCGGATTATTCCAAACTTGTGACGGACAAACAAGCTGTGTTCAGTGTAAATGTCTGCTACACGAGAGGAAAATCAAATTCTCCTAATGTTCCCAGCAGTGCTCACACTGAAGAAAGCAGAGGGGAGATGGGAGTTTACTGACCCAAAACAAGCTCTGGACTACATTTGGTCCTTATCTTGATAGTGATATTTACAGGTGATGGTATGGCCTTATCAACCACATATTTGTACTCTAGAGCCAGTTAGAAATCTCTGAAATGCAGGTTTATGGGTGTTTAACGGCTATAGTAGTTTACACTTTTTGCACTTTTTACTTTCTCAAGCTTAAAGTGCTCTCTACAAGATCTCATGCTTTGAGTTTTTTATGATTTTAAGAGTTTAAAATAGTCTATTTAGATTAAAAAAATATCAGTGATACTGTTAAATTTATTTTATAAGTGAATTATTTCTAGTATGAACATATTCTTAGCTGTACATTTTCCTGAGCTGAAGAATATTTTCTTTTCTTTTCTTATTTTTTCCAAATTGCTGTTACCTTTTCATGATGTTATATGAAGGGAACAGCTGACCCGCATAGAGTGGTATATCACTGTTCATCTATAGATTGTAGCTCAGACTACTTTTCATTGACTTTTCAAGCTGCTGCAGCACACAGGTCCTCTTTAAGATTGTTTGACTGATTAGTCACAGACCAAGAAGTTTATGTTTTAGTTCTGAAGCTTTAAGAGCACCTAAGGCACCTAAGGGTGGCTTCTGTATTCAGTCACTCTAAACATGTTTGTTTTAATGTTCACTTGTCCATCCATCGTTCCATCTTCTTCCGCTTAATCCTTTTCGGGTCCCGGGGGGCTGAAGCCTATTCCAGCATCTTAGGGCGAGAGGCAGGGTACACCCTGGACAGATCGCCAGTCCATCGCAGGGCCAACACAGAGAGACAGACGACCATTCAGTGGTTAGCACTGCAGCAGCACAGCAACTCACCCTTGGCCGGGGGATCCTGGGTTTGATCCCAGCCCCTGACCAACAGTGATCTGTGTGGAGTTTGCATGTTCTCCCCGTGTCTGCGTGGGTTTACTCCGGGATTTCTCTGGTTTCCTCCCTCACATTTTCACTCTGCTCCTGATAGTCCTTCTTTGTGCAATGGGATGATTCATGTGTTTATACGGGTCATCATATATTAAGCTATGATGTATATAGGTTCTATAGTCATGTTAGTTTCTTTTTTTACTTTCCATGGGTAATCCCTCTGTCTGTCATGTGTGTTTCTGTTGTTTGGCTGTCAACTGTCATGCTGCTGTTACACTGTAATTTCCCAGTTTGGGATCAATAAAGTACATCTATCTATCTATCTATCTACATGCCAAAAACATGCAAGTTAGGTTAACTGGCATCAAACTGGGGATTCTAAATTGTCCTTAGGTATAACTGTGAGAGTGAATGTTCACTTGTTCTTATTCTTATTTAATCACTTTTCTTTTTTTGCTTACTGCCGGGTTTTTTATTTTCACTTCCCCAGTGCTGGTCTAATGATCCCAATAATAGGTGACATTTTTTTTTTTTTTTTTTTACACCCCGTAGCTACCTGTCTCATGCAAACTCCATGGTGTTGGCTAATCAACAAAGGGCCCTTACCCTAATGACTTGGAAGGCCTTGATCATCCAGTTAAGAAAAAGGAGATTATGACATTTATTAAATCTAAAAAAACTGACGAGTTTCTACAAAAAAGTCATTTGCTGGCCTAGGAATCAGGGAAACTCTGTTGGGACTGGGTGGGTCATGTTAATCACTCGTGTGGCAGCGGCCAGAGTAGGAGGGTAGTCATACCTATTCACAAACAATTGCAGTTTAAATGTACCCAAGTGGTTAAGGATGAGGTGGGACGGGTCCTGCTGCTTTTGGCTGAGATTCAGGGTCATAGTGTAATATTAGTCAACATCTATGCACCAAACATTGATGATCCTGCATTTTTTGGGCGCCTTGAGTGCAAAATCAGTGACACGGGGGACTAGCCAGCTTTGATGGCAGGGGACTTTAATCTGGTCATGGACAATACATGTATAGTGGATTGAAGCACCCCTTCACTGTGCCAGTTTAAATCAGCCTCTGTCCTTCTGAAAATGTGTAAGACCTCAGGTCTAGTGGATTTTTGGAGAATATTTAATCCATCCATAAGAGATTATACATTTTACTCTTCTCCCCATAATATATTATCAATGACTGACTACTTTTTTATTTCAAACTCACTTATGTCTTCAGTAGTGTCTATCTCTATTGGTAATATATTTCTGTCTGGCCATGCTCCTGTGTTTCTCCATCTAATATCATTCTGTAGCTCCCACAGGTTCCCTAGGTGAAGGTTCAACTCAAGCCTTTTGCTGGATCCCAATTTTTTATACTCCCTAAGAGACCAGATTAATCTCTATATGGAAACCAATCTCCCTTCAGTTCCCTCTGCTGGGGTGGCCTGGGAAGCTTTAAAAGTTTTTATCAGAGGGCTCATTATTCAACACGCCTCACAAGAAGGCAAATCTTGCCAAACAAATTAATTTAGAGAAGACTGCCATAGCTGAGTCCATTTTTAAACTTAATATGAGTCCCACAAATCTGACCTATTTGATTAAACTTAAATAGGAGTCCAATTCAATCTTAACTCAAAAGGCAGAATTTTCCCTATTCCACGCAAGGCAAAAACATTTTGAAGATGGAGATAAAGCTGGTAAATTGCTTGCCAGATACATAAAACAGAGAAGCTCAAACCGTCATTCCTGGTGTCTGAACCCATCAAAATAAATAATGTTTTTATGAACTTCCATATGAAACTTTACTCTTCAGAATCACATGCAAATTCACAGGTGATTGGTAGCTTTCTTTCCCCCCTCAGACTCCCAACCCTTTCAAGGACACAGTCTGATTTACTGGATGCTCCGATCTCAAAAAAAGAGATCTTGGATGTGATTAAAACCCTCTCAACTGGCAAGGTCCCATTTTAGATGGGTTTGCAACTGAATTCTGTAAGGCCTTTGCTGAGGAGTTCTCCCCCTTAAGCTGGATTCATGCTGCACCTCCGCTGTCTGCGTACGTGCAACCGGAAACCTCGTGTGACAAAATTTATATCATTGTCTCCACTCCGTGAGTGTACGCGGGGCTCTACTGCGGACGACCACGTGCAGCCCAAATTTTATGACTGCGCGCCATCCCACAATCTGAACGCATTGACTGAGCATGCGCAAGACTGAAGTCCCATTCACAAGATGGCGCTACCAGCACAACATGCAAAGACAAAGTAGACGAGAAAGACAATGAGGAGGCGGAAGATGAGAATGAACATACATGAGTCCTTTTGCAGCAGCAGCAGCTTGAGCAGAGAAGAGCACTGGAAAATGGTAATTCCTCCTTTTCCTTGAAACAACGGCATTGTTGTTGCTACAAAAAAAAATGTGTGTCACTCTCGTGTTTTAGAGCCGGTGAACAAACTGGCATGTTAGTGCATTTGCGCTACCCATAGGGCTGGGGTGATTTACAAATAACAGTTGTGTATATGCGTCAACTGCTTGGCCTGGTAGACGAAAAAAGTGAGCATGTACAACGCCCTGGGCACACCGGGCTCGTCCAAAGCGCATGAGGACCAAAATGGACTACAGAGGAAATGCAGCATGAATAAGGCTTAACTCTCACATATGTTTGATGAGGCCCTAGAGAATGGCTGTCTACTACCAACATTGTCAGATGCTCTCATCTCCCTTGTCTTAAAGAAAGATAGAGACCCGCTTGAGTGAAAGAGCTGTAAACCAATTAGCCTGATTAACTGTGACTGTAAAATTTTATCTAAGGTCCTGGCAACTAGATTAGAGAAGGTTATGACTAGGGATGAGCCCATCTGATCTGTCTTATCAGTATCCAGGCAAAATGGCTGGATTGGTATCGGTAAGGAATAAAAGTAATTTACCGATCCAATACATTAACCCCTTGCACTCTGGTCAATTTCCCTAAAAACGCCAAAAAATAACGTACCCAAAGTAAATCAAAAGCTGTTCTTCAACCCTTTGCAGCATCTTCATGGGGTTGGTCTCATTTAAAAGAAAACACTTTGAATGTTTTGGCAAAACAGTCATAATCTCTCTAAGTGCTCCTGCCACTGAGTTACAGTCATCTAAACATACTGAACTTGAAGAAAATACATTTCGCCTGGGTGTTTTTTTGGATACAAATGCTTGCAAATAACACACAGCTGTCAGATCCGGCTCGAAAATGCAACAGAAATGTAGAACCAAGTGTTATCAAGCTGAGGTCCAAATTTGGTAACAATACCACAAAAAATGAATATATTACACAGCTTTTTTCTCAGGTTGTTCCCAGGCGTTTTGTTTGGAAAAACGTCTATAACTTTTGAATGCTTCAACATAGAAGCTTCATCTTGGGCTCTAATGAAAGGTGACACTCAGCGCTATCTTGTTAGCTATCCAGAAACACTGTCAGTAGTAATGACGCAGAGAAAATGAAGTTTCAATTCTAAACACGCTTTACTGAACAAAAATGTCAATATACAAAACATACTATTTACAAACAACAAATTCAATTCAACTTTATTTATATAGCGCCGTTTCACAACAACAGTCATCTCATAGCACTATCAACTGTAGGGGGAACCCCCACAGTTGCAGAAAGACCCCAGCAATCAGGCGATCCCCTGTGAGCAAGCACTTGGCGACGGGATATTTTACAAGTTGACAGCAATACCCTCTCAATCAAATATAATTTTCTAATCCTACTCATCATCATACTGATTCCTAGAAAATGTGTCAAGATTTTGCTGAGGTGGTCATGCATATCCGTGCCTCTCTTCTGCTCATTGGCCTCTTCTGCTGCTGGGCTGCTGAGGTGAAGGGCCCAGCTGATCAGGAGAAACTTTGTCCTGGTCATTACACTCTTGGGGAAAGGAAGGCTGTACAGGTGTCCCCCTCGCCAGTAATCACTGAAGGATTTGCACTTGACTATACCCATGTAAATAATCAGGCCACAAAATGAGAGCAGGTCGGAGTGTTGAAGGTCAATCCAGGGGCTGGTGGGTGTGTTGTAGTGTGCAGAGCCATGTAGGTTGGTGTTCTCAACAATGTGGTCTGGCACAGATGGAGTGAAAAATAACTCAAACAACTGAACGGGGGTGTATGAAGCTGCTGTAATTAGCTGAGGTCCAGGTGGATTTTTGGGAAGAAAAATGGGCTGTGGTGGAATGATGTCAGGGGTGTCGGAATCATGCCACCTCTCCTCAGCTGATGAAGGGCCGGCCGATGTCCCAGGCTGAGGGCTGCCATCGCCACTCTCGCCTCCTCTTCCTCTCCTGCTACCTCCTCTTCCTCTCCCTCTTCCTCTCCTTCCTCTTCCTCTCCCCAGTGGTGTCACTCTTTTCGGTGTAGGGGTTTCCTCTTCTGACGAGCTCGCCTGCAGCTCCCTTCTTCTGCGCTTGCTGGCAGAGTGCTCATCTGGCACCCACTCCTCACCAAAGTCTTCATCTGAAGTTTGTCTATTATGTGAAAATAAAGTCATTTACAAAGTTCAGTTTTTATTTTTCACTATTCTCCTATTTTCCCAGAGTTCACATACACAGCACAGTTCCTGTTTTTTTTTTTTTTTTTTTTTTTTTTTTACAAGAAAAAATAGCCTAAAGTGCAATAGAAATTATACTAAAACATTATTCCATTTCTAGAGGGTAATAAACAATCCCCTGGGAGGAGACCCCGGGGCAGACCCAGGACTCGGTGGACAGACTATGTCTCCCAGCTGGTCTGGGAACGCCTTGGTATCCTCTCTGGAGAGCTGGAGCAGGTGGCTGGGGAGAGGGAAGTCTGGGCTTCTCTGCTTGAACTGCTGCCTCCGCGACTTGGACCTCCGGAAAAGCGGTAGAAGATGGATGGATGGATAACAAACAACCCCTCCCCCCACACACACACAAAAACATGCCACGTAAAAAATGTGTGGCCTTTTTTACAAGAAAAAAATAGCCTACAGTGCAATAAAAATTATGCTAAAATATCTATCTGCAATGCAGAGGATAACACAACCCCCCCCCCCACACCCCGCTACAGAGGAACTCTGCACACCAAAAAACTTGTGGCCATGACGCTCCGTTGGAATTACCGGTCGGTCAAAAGTGATTTTTATTACTATTTTCATCGATAAAGAATAATTTAGCTTATAACACTTACCTGTCCACAACAGCAGTAAGTTCCTCATTGTCAGACGAACATGAAGCTGGTCCGGTTGTAACGGACTCGTGCTTCTGGTCACCCGACCCGGTCCAAACATCTCCGCTTCCACGCTTGCGGTTTTGGCGAACCATTTTTCCGAACAAATAATCCAAAAAAGACTGGCTGATGCTACCGTTCCGCGCAGGTCTCAATGTCAGTCACCCAGCGGCTTAGGCAAAAGAGATTTTAATGCAGGGAGACGCACGTCAACTGTCAAACTTCTCTGCTTCAATTGGCTCGTATTCGCAGCCGTTGGTAGGCAGGTCCTTCTTGCTAGGTTTTCAGTCATTGGTTCTTCAAGGTTTCAGAAACCCTATTCAAGGCTCTTATTAGAGGTCAGTCAAATCTAAACCAATCATACACTCCTTTGGCTTTCTGTTCACGGCTGTGTGAAAAGAAAGCTGAACAATGCAGCTTTTTTTTTTTTTCCGTGCGCACTCAGACGCACAGGGTGCACTGTGCATCTGAGTGCGCACTGAGACGCACAGTGCGTTCTAGGACGCACGAGGGCGCCCTGGGACGCACGAGGGCGCACTGGGACGCAGAGACGTGCCCGCCCACGGTACACCGGAGTGCAAGAGGTTAATAATAATAAAATGAAGGTGCGATTATGTTCCCAGCCACGCTGCGCACTGCTTCTGTAAACGGAGGCAATGAGTATCACATCACTGGAGCCTGTCTGTGGGACTCGCCTCAGTACGTTGCTGTTTGGTATCAGCATTTACAATTTTACACCACCAACTTGATAAAACACTCGCAAAAGTATCACGGCAAAGGAGTATGCTGAATTCTGTCAAGAACCGAGCAGAAGTACGTTGGTCACGCAGCAGCAACTGCTGTTTTTCCAGCTCAGGAGGCTGGACGCTAAAAGTGAAACCTAAAAAAAAAAAAAAAAAACAAAACCTGAAAGTACAAACCAGACTGGAGTGTACCTTTTGGGGGAGAGCCTTACAGTTGAGAAGAGGTAGGTGAAAGAAACATAAATAGCAAATTTTTATTTATTTATTTATTGTATTTTGTTTAATTTTGTATACTTTATTAATCCCAGAGGGTGCAAGGCTACATGAACATGAAATGGAACAGGTTCAACTTCAAAATAAGAGCAAACCTAAAATCTAAGAATGGACAGAGAATAATATCAGAAACACTACTAAATAAACTGAGGACCAGGAGAATACTTATGATACTAATAATGGATGACAAAAACACAGCTTAAAGGGTTATTTCCTTTATTTTCAGATCAACAGCATTTTTTACCTCATGCATAAAGTGGCACTTTGAATTTCATCTGAATGTTTACTTAAATACTCAGCTTCAAAGTTTTGTATAAACTCGCACTTAAAACTTCAGAATGCATGTTTACATGGTGCTGATCAGTCAAATGCTGCCTATGTTGCAAAGTTTAAAATAAAAAATGCAGCAGCGTTGCTGAACTCAATCAGATTTGTAATATACGTATTCTTTGACTTTTAGATTTCTGTTTTTGTATGTGTACAAAATTCAACAAGTCATTAAAAAAGTATGTTCTGTACTTTTATTGTTTTAAATATGAGAGACGGTATTGGGTTTGGATCGTATCGGCCTCTACAAAAAGTCACAGTATCGGTATCGGTATCGGTATCAGTCTTGAAAAAGTGGTATCGGCTCATCCCTAGTTATGACTAGCTTGATGTGATGAGAAGTTTGGATGCCACAGCTGGGGTAATAGGAGCATTCCCCAGCCTGCAGAATTACCCCGAGCAGACCAGGCTGCTCACCATTGTCCACAACCTACACAGTGCATATCGCGAGCTGGTGAGGAAATTAATTGGGGCACCGGAGATTGTGGTGACGACACAGCGTCCCCTGACTCCACTATCCTCTTCTCCTCACCGCTCACCAGCCTCGCAGCCAAACCACAGGCAGGAGAGGTGTTCGCCTAAGGCGCCGGAGACTGTGCCAACGAGAGAGCATCTCCTGGCTCCGACACCTGCAACTTCCCCTCGCGCTCAGCCCTGGAACTCTCCCCAGCTTTGCAGCCACTGCATGGACTATAGGGGAGCTCCCTGACGATGAGGAAGTGTCCCCTGGCTCTGGCGTCTTGGCTCTCCACCCCTCCTCTTTGCGCTCCTGCCCCATGAAGCTCTGCACCGCCAATGCTGGTTTCATGAAGCCCTGCACCACCAACGCCAGCTTCACACCGCTCTGCATTGCCAGTGCCAGCTCCACGCTGCTCTGCACCACCAATACCAGTTGTTGTAAGTTGTTCCTGCCTTGCTTTGTCTGTTCCTTGCCCAGTTTAGTTTAGTTTCCATGCCAAGTTTGGTTTAGTTTAGTTTAACTCTCAACCCATGCACTGCTTGTGTCATGCGGTGACCCTCGCGGATCACCATAAGACGCCAAGAGTCCACTAGTGAGTTTTGCAATGATGGTGGTTTATTAAAACAACAAGACAAGACAATACTGTGAGCCGCTCAGGGCAAAAACACACATTAAGCAGTACAAGGGCTCGTAGGGCTCGTGGGGACACCCACGTCGGGCCCCGATTGGGCCAGAACCGCACCTGCGGTGGACCCCGATTGAGCCTCTGGCGCACCCACGTCGGACCCCAATTGGGCCAGAACCGCACCTGCGGTGGACCCCGATTGAGCCTCTGGCGCACCCACGTTGGACCCCAATTGGGCCAAAGCATCTCCTGCGATGGACCCCGATTGGGCCTCTGATGCACCCGCGTTGGATCCTGATTGGGCCTCTGATGCACCCAGGTTGGACCCCGATTGGGCCACAGCAGCCTCCACGACGGACCCCGACTGGGTCGGTGCAGCTCCGCTGACGATCTCCACCCCCGAACCTGGGACCTCCAACCCAGTGACTCCGACTGGTTCCACGCCGGCGACACAGCAACGAGGCTCACAAACAGGAAGAAAACCGGGATTAGAATCACCGGTAGCAACAGAACCCAGCGAGACAAGCTCGGGCGCAGCAGACGACTGCTCCTCACTCGCCTCCCCGAGAGGCAGGCAAAAATGCTCCAAAACAGGGGACAGAGACACAAGAAGGAGCACTTGCCTGCACTCGGGTTCTGTTGCCACCCAGGACTTTGACGATCAAGGTTCAGGGCGGCGACTCTCGTCAGCAGGCTCCAACTCAGCTGCGTCGGGCTCCGCAGCTGGCAAGATGTCATCTGCAGCCAGAGGTTCCTCCCGCGCTGCTGTCCACGCCGATGACCCATATGGCGTGGGGGCAGGGGACCCTCGACCCACTGGCTCGGACTGCTCCGGCCAGGAGACCCGGGGACACTTCATCATTGGCTCAGGCTCCGGGCCGCAGTCCGCTCTTCTCCTCCGTCCATGACGTGGCTGCAGGGCCGGATCCAGGCTTTCCAGCACTGCAGGCCCCCTCTTCATCCGACGACGTTGGCCTGGCGTTGCGGACCGCTCAACAGGGGGGGACACAGAGGCAGCAGGTTTAGTTATTTTCTCTACAGCAGGTGGTGGGAGCTCGGGGGGCTGCGAACCCCTAATTCCGCCCCCAGGAGTCAGACAAGGCAGATTATAACCATGATGTAATAAATTAACATGCACTTGCCTTCCTCCCAGGGAAGAGATGGTTCCTGCTGTAGGGGACGTTGTTCCTCCTTCTCCCCGCTGGATGGTGACAGAGTGCCCCCTGGAAGGACGAGGTTGGGCCGCTGCCATGTCTTTGGGTGAAGACATTGATAAATTTATAAAGTTAATAAATTGGTTAAAAGGAATAAGTAAGTTAAAATGAGTGATAAAATTGTCAAAAACCGGTGTTTTAAAAGTTATCGAAGTGAGACATCTTTTCCTTAAAGGATTGTTTTTTGTTATTGCAGAGTGTGTGCTCTTCCGCATATAGATGATCTTTGATGTGTTTTTTTCCCACGGCTACAGTCAGCTAGCCACACAGAAACGAAGTTAAAAAGTTCATTTGAGTACGCTGTGTTGTTCTTCTTCGTTTGAGTCTTGGGAAACCTTTGTCTTTGTGAGTATTTTTATGTACAAGCACTTGATAGAGAGCACTGATGTTCTAAAGTATTACGTGAATGAGTTTTGTTAAGTGATGATGTTTCTGTTAGTTATTTACGTGTATTAGTTCTTTGTGTTAGCATACCGCATGTTAATATGTAGATAGTAATAGCATTGTTCTGTATGTTTCAGTTACCTCACGCGTCATGCTACACACGCATGCAAGAAAACTTTATAAAGACAAGAAAAGTAAGCCTTGTGTGCGAAGTTTTCTTCAATGGTTCGCTGGCTGTCTAGCAGCACAGAGAAACGTGCTGTGAGGGCAGCACAGTAAAAAGACATTAAAGGCGTCCGAAGCAAGACGTTTTCTCGGCGGATTCAAGCAAAACAGAGCAACATTAAGCAGACATGAGCTTACGTTCAGGAAAAAACTATTTGAAAAACTATGAGCTGCGAAACGAAGCAGAGCAACGACCAGACGTGGACGTGGAGAAGCCAGACGCCGCAGACCAAACGTCGGACATGCAGCCACCATCACCGCCATTCGACACCAGGTCCAGGGTTACCAGCAGGCAGTCTCACACATCATCTACAGGGTCTGCAGCCATAAAGGCCTACGCCAGGGCGCAAGCGGCTAAAGCTCAACTAGCCTTTGCTGAAAAAGAGGCTAATATAATGAAACAAAAAGCAGATTTAGAAAAGCAAAAGGCTGACTTAGATGCTAGCCTCCACATTCTAAAATGTCATAAAACTATAGCAGCAGCTGAAGCAGAAGTTGCAGCCTATGAAGAAGCAGAGAATCAGAGCGGGGAGAGAAGCATAGGGCCCCCTACTGAAACTGAGCCTCTTGATACAGTATGGCGCACCAGCGAATATGTTGCACAACAATGTGAGTTACTCTCTTCAGAAGCTTCCAAGAGGCCACAGCAGCCCCTTGAAATGAGAGACAATGCAGTAGAAGTGCAAGCCACCAATCAGTCAGTTGATCAGCTAACAACTACAACCCAGTATGTACCTCCTCCAATGAATACAGGCATAAAACAAGAACAAAAGGTAACCAAGGGTCTGACAAACACCCACCTGTTAAACCCTCTAGCTCACACCTTTCAACCTCTTAACAATAACTCGGCTGAGTTTAATGGAGGACAAGATTTTGCAAAATATCTCATCCGCAAAGAACTAGTCAGTACTGGTTTACTGCGTTTCGATGACAAGCCTGAAAACTATTGGGCATGGAAAGCCTCATTTGTTAGTGCAACTAAAGACTTAAATCTGTCGGCAAGAGAGGAACTAGACTTGCTCACAAAGTGGTTAGGGCCAAAATCCTCAGAGCAGGCCAAAAGGATCCGTGCAGTACATGTCCTTAATGCCCCTGCAGGTTTGATAATGGTCTGGCAGCGCCTTGAGGAGTGTTATGGCTCCTCAGAGGCCATCGAAGACGCTCTCTTAAAAAAGGTAGAGGACTTTCCAAGGCTAACAAACAAAGACAATGCCAGGTTAAGAGAACTCGGTGACCTCCTTTTAGAGTAACAGTGTGCCAAAGTAGATGGTGCACTACCAGGGCTAGCATACCTAGACACAGCTAGAGGGGTAAGACAAATAGTTGAAAAACTTCCCTTCAACCTACAGGAAAAGTGGACAACTGTGGGGACGAAATACAAAGAGACTCATAGTGTGTCATTTCCCCCTTTCTTTGTTTTTGTGCAGTTTGTTCAGCAACAAGCTAAAATGAGAAATGATCCAAGCTTTGCTACATCTAGCTGTAACAGTCAAGCTTCCACGCGCTCAGAAAAGCCCACTCCATACAATTGCAAAGCCACTGTGTCAGTACACTAAACAGATGTCGCAGAGAAAAGTGGTTCTGAGACTAAGAAAGTAGAAGAACCAGATCGGCAGTGCCCGATTCACAAGAAGCCACATCCACTCAAAAAATGTAAGCTGTTCAGAGATAAACCTATAGAAGAACGTCAAGCTTTTCTCAAAGAGCATCGCATTTGTTATAGGTGTTGTGGTTCAGTTCAGCACATCGCAAAAGATTGTAAAGTGGCAGTCATGTGTAGTAAGTGCAACAGTCCCAAGCACATATCAGCACTTCATCCAGGTCCTGCTCCTGTCTTGAAAAGTGCCACATCAGGAAGTGATGGACAAAGGTGAAGAGCAAACGGAGAGCTCTCCTTCAGTCATCTCCAAGTGCACAGAGGTGTGTGGTCAAAGTAATAGCCCACGCTCTTGCTCTAAGATCTGCTTAGTGAAAGCCTATCCAGAAGGTCAGAAAGACAGAGCAATGAACATGTATGCAGTAATTGACGAACAAAGTAATAAGTCCCTGGCTAAGACAGAGTTCTTTAGCCTGTTTGACATTAAAGCTACACCTGCACCGTACACATTAAAAACCTGCTCTGGCAAAGCTGAAACTGCAGGCAGGAGAGCTGTGAACTTCTTCATACAATCCATGGATGGAAAAACAGATATCCGGCTGCCTCCCTTGATCGAATGTGATTCAGTGCCGGACGACAGAACTGAAATACACTCACCTGAGATTGCTCAGCACCATCCCCATCTGCTCCCTATAGCAAACAAAATCCAACCTGTCGACCACCACGCTCCAATCCTCTTACTCCTGGGAAGGGACATCCTCAGGGTACATAAGATACGCGAGCAGATTAATGGACCAAATAACGCTCCTTATGCACAAAGACTGGACTTGGGTTGGGTTATTGTAGGAGAGGTGTGTGTAGGAAAGACTCATAGCGCATCAGAGGTGAATGTTTACAAGACACACACATTAGACAGTGGTCGCACATCTTATTTTGAGCCGTGTCCAAACGTCATTACAATTAAAGAGAACTATGGCATTCTGTCAGAGCAAAACACTCAGTCAGTCATAAGGTGTAAAGACACAATTGACTTTGCTCACAACACAGACAAGCTAGGTCACTCTGTGTTTGACAGATCTGAATCAGATGATAAAGTTGCACTGTCCATAGATGACAAAACTTTCCTAACTCTTATGGACAATACAGTTAGCCAGAACAAAGAGAACAGTTGGGTTGCTCTTCTGCCCTTCCGCTTCCCAAGAAGGAGACTCCCAAGCAATAGAGAGCAAGCCCTGAAACGCCTGTACTCACTCAAAAAGACTCTGGAAAGGAAACCAGAAATGAAGAGTCACTACATCCAATTCATGCAGAAAATGTTAAATAATGATCAAGCCGAACTTGCACCACCCCTGCCAAAAGGTAAAGAACACTGGTACCTGCCTACATTTGGTGTATACCACCCGCAGAAACCAGATCAAATACAAGTTGTTTTTGATTCTAGTGCAGAGTATGATGGCATATCGCTAAATCAAGTGCTCCCTAGTGGACCTAATCTCAACAACTCTTTGATAGGGGTGCTATTGAGGTTTAGAAAAGAGCCCGTATCCCTGACAGCAGACGTACAGCAAATGTTTTATTGCTTTGAGGTGTGCGAAGAACAGAGAGACTATCTTCGCTATCTGTGGTTTGAGGATAATGACATCACTAAGGGTGTAGTTGAATATAGAATGAAAGTTCATGTTTTTGGTAACAGCCCATCACCCGCTGTAGCCATTTACTGTATGAGACGGGCAGCACAAGAGGGTGAGAAAGAACATGGCACTGACGCAAGACAGTTCGTTGAGAAACAGTTCTATGTCGATGATGGACTCACGTCAGTTGCCACACCAGAGAATGCTGTTGATCTGTTAACAAGAACCAAAAACATGTTAGCTGAATCTAATGTGAGACTTCACAAGGTTGCATCCAACTATAGCCTAGTTATGGAAGCGTTTCCTGTGGAGGACCGTGCAAAAGATTTAAAAGATTTGGACCTTGGAGTAGATCCTCTCCCAGTTCAGAGGAGTCTGGGACTTTGTTGGAATCTACAGACAGACAGCTTCACTTACCTCATAACCAATGAGACCAAACCATTCACACGCAGGGGAATGCTGTCAACAGTCAATAGCCTGTATGACCCTTTGGGCTTTGTTGCTCCCATAATCATGCAGGGCAAAGCGCTACTCAGAGAACTGTCATCTGAAGAGAGAGACTGGGATGCTCCACTTCCTCCAGAAAAGGAGGAGATGTGGGTCACATGGAAAGACTCTTTAAAAACCCTTGAAGATCTGCAAATCAAAAGGTGCTACAGTCCAGGTTCATTAAGTACTATGAAAAGTAATGAACTGTATATCTTCTCTGATGCGTCTACTGTAGCAATAGGAGCTACTTGCGCTCTTTAGACAGTGACGGTCAGTACCATGTGGGTTTTGTGATGGGAAAGTCTAAACTTGCTCCTCGTCCTGCACACACTGTACCACGGCTCGAACTTTGTGCTGCTGTACTTGCGGTTGAGATGTATGAGCTAATCACAGGCGAGTTAGACATAAAAATAGACAATGTGAAGTTTTTCACTGACAGTTGTGTTGTGTTGGGGTACATACACAATACCTCCAAAAGATTCTACATGTATGTAGCCAACCATGTTGCACGCATTAGGCTATCCACACAACCTGACCAATGGCATTATGTTGCAACTGAGCTAAATCCAGCTGACCAGGCAACTAGACCTGTTGCAGCCGCCGAACTCAAAAACAGTAAATGGTTCACAGGCCCAAACCTTTTGTATACAGACTATCCTGATAAGTCACACAAAGACAATCTGTATGCACTAGTGGAACCTGAAGAGGACAAAGAAATACGTCCAGAAGTAAAAACACTGTTAACAGCAGTATCAGTGTCACAGTTGAGCTCTGAGCGGTTTAAAAGATTTTCAAGCTGGACGATGCTATGCAGGGCAGTAGCCAAACTTATTCATGTTACTGCATCTTTCAAACAAAAGTCCAGTGGACAGAAAGGATGGAAAAGTCTCAAAGAATGTACAAACATGAAAGAACTCACGCAAGCCGAGAACGTTATCATTCACTCAGTCCAGCAGGAAGCATACAAAGAGACATTCGAAAAGATAAAAGAAGGAAAACAGGTAAACTCCAAAAATGACACACTCAAGAAGCTCAATCCGTTTGTAGACAAAGATAGACTACTACGAGTCGGTGGACGTCTCTCCTCTTCCGATCTCACAGACAATGAAAGCACCTTCTGATCATCTTTTCTGCCAGCCATGTTGCCACACTTCTTGTAAGA
This sequence comes from Pholidichthys leucotaenia, assembly GCA_020510985.1. Lineage (NCBI taxonomy): Eukaryota > Metazoa > Chordata > Actinopteri > Cichliformes > Pholidichthyidae > Pholidichthys > Pholidichthys leucotaenia. The sequence goes on from CM035842.1 coordinate 267,843,988, forward strand.
TACTTCCATGAATGCTCAGCTCATCAGGGTCGACACATTACTGAAGGAGCTGTCCGTGGTGCTGGTTTCTGGATAGTTGGAGGACAGTTGTTTGGAAAACAGTGGAAACAAGTACAGCATCTTGCAGATACGTTTTGGAAGAGGTGGAAAGGAGAATATTTGTCTACCTTGCAGAAACGCACAAAATGGAATGACAGCAAACCAAATGTCAAAGAAGGAGACATTGTTCTGTTGAAGGACATACAAGTAAATAGAAATGAATGGCCCGTGGGACTTGCTGTAAAAACTTTGCCCAGCAGTGACAAAATGGTCCGCAAAGTGGAAGTGTGGATCGTAAAAGAAGGGACTGCAAAAGTATTCCTGAGACCCATCTCAGAGGTCATAGTCTTACTTTCAAAGATTGAGTGATACAGTATTTTTGATACCATGTAACACTGGAAATGTTTATTGTGTTTGATATTTGTGATGATATAATGTGATTATATCAAGCGGGGAGTGTCATGTCTTTGCGTGAAGACATTGATAAATTTATAAAGTTAATAAATTGGTTAAAAGGAATAAGTAAGTTAAAATGAGTGATAAAATTGTCAAAAACCGGTGTTTTAAAAGTTATCGAAGTGAGACATCTTTTCCTTAAAGGATTGTTTTTTGTTATTGCAGAGTGTGTGCTCTTCCGCATATAGATGATCTTTGATGTGTTTTTTCCCGCGGCTACAGTCAGCTAGCCACACAGAAACGAAGTTAAAAAGTTCATTTGAGTACGCTGTGTTGTTCTTCTTCGTTTGAGTCTTGGGAAACCTTTGTCTTTGTGAGTATTTTTATGTACAAGCACTTGATAGAGAGCACTGATGTTCTAAAGTATTGCGTGAATGAGTTTTGTTAAGTGATGATGTTTCTGTTAGTTATTTACGTGTATTAGTTCTTTGTGTTAGCATACCGCATGTTAATATGTAGATAGTAATAGCATTGTTCTGTATGTTTCAGTTACCTCGCGCGTCATGCTACACACGCATGCAAGAAAACTTTATAAAGACAAGAAAAGTAAGCCTTGTGTGCGAAGTTTTCTCCAATGGTTCGCTGGCTGTCTAGCAGCACAGAGAAACGTGCTGTGAGGGCAGCACAGCCGCTCTCAGCAGTTCGCTGACGGGCTTCGCCGGCAGCAGGTCCAGCCGGGGATTCTGCTGAGGATAACCTGGGCCGTTGCGCCGACGTCGTCGTCGGCCCCCAGATGGCGCGAACTCCTGGACCAGTTCTGGGACAGGAACGGGACTCCAACGCGGTGAGCGAGGATGCCTTCTCCTCTGCTTCCTGCTTTCTTCCTCCTCCAGCCCACGAAGTATCGGCGGAAGCCCCACCGAGCGAAACTCGGGAGAGCCAGGGCGAGCGAACAGGAACCCCCACGGCCCCCGGCGATGATGCACAGGGGCGGTGACTCAGTAGAGGGGTAAATGGCAAGGATGAGCCTGTAATCCATCCGACGATGAAAGGTCTGCAGCTCATCCCCTGTCCGCGGACCACACTGGCATTGCACCTCCACTGGACCCCGATCGGGTCCCAGCTGCACCCACGTCGGGCCCCGACTGGGCCAGAACCGCACCTGCAGTGGACCCCGATTGAGCCTCTGGCGCACCCACGTTGGTCCCCGATTGGGCCAAAGCAGCTCCTGCGATGGACCCTGATTGGGCCACAGCAGCCTCCACGACGGACCCCGACTGGGTCGGTGCAGCTCCGCTGACGATCTCCACCCCCGAACCTGGGACCTCCAACCCAGTGACTCCGACTGGTTCCACACTGGTGACACAGCAACGAGGCTCACAAACAGAAAGTCCGGGATTAGAATCACCGGTAGCAACAGAACCCAGCGAGACAAGCTCGGGCACAGCAGACGGCTGCTCCTCACTCGCCTCCCCGAGAGGCAGGCAAAAATGCTCCAAAACAGGGGACAGAGACACAAGGGGGAGCACTGGCCTGCACTCAGGTTCTGTTGCCACCCAGGACTTCGACGATCCAGGTTTAGGGCGGCGACTCTCGTCAGCAGGCTCCAACTCAGCTGCGTCGGGCTCCGCAGCTGGCAAGATGTCATCTGCAGCCAGAGGTTCCTCCTGCGCTGCTGTCCACGCCGATGACCCATATGGCGTGGGGGCAGGGGACCCTCGACCCACTGGCTCGGACAGCTCCGGCGATGAGACCCGGGGACGGTTCATCGTCGGCTCAGGTTCCGGGCCGCAGTCTGCTCTTCTCCTCCGTCCACGATGTGGCTGCAGGGCCGGATCCAGGCTTTCTAGCACTGCAGGCCCCCTCTTCATCTGACGACGTTGGCCTGGCATCACGGACCGCTCAACAGGGGGGACACAGAGGCAGCAGGTTTAGTTATTTTCTCTACAGCAGGTGGAGGGAGCTCGAGGGGCTGCGAACCCCGAACTCCGCCCCCAGGAGTCAGACAAGGCAGATTATAACCATGATGTAATAAATTAACATGCACTTGCATTCCTCCCAGGGAAGAGATGGTTCCTGCTGTAGGGGACGTTGTTCCTCCTTCTCCCCGCTGGATGGCGACAGAGGGCCCCCTGGAAGGACGAGGTTGGGCCGCTCTCAGCAGTTCGCTGACAGGCTTCGCCGGCAGCAGGTCCAGCCGGGGATTCTGCTGAGGATTACCTGGGCCGTTGCGCCGACGTCGTCGTCGGCCCCCAGATGGCGTGAACTCCTGGACCAGTTCCGGGACAGGAACGGGACTCCAACGCGGGGAGCGAGGATGCCTCCTCCTCTGCTTCCTGCTTTCTTCCTCCTCCAACCCACGAAGTATCTCCCGCTGCGTAGTGAGTTCATCTCTCCTCATCATCACCTCTGGGTGATCGTTGTAATGGAGAGGAAGGTTGTCCAGGAGAACCTCAGCATAGTCCAGGTGCTGACGTATGTCGCTGGGAGTGTCGTACAGCGTAGCGGTGAATAGAGTACCATCCACATACTCCAGAGCCTCCGCTAGCTCTTTGCCCAGGCGCCGACCGCGGCCCCTGGATGACGGCATTCTCCCAGCAATTGACACCCAGACAGGGAAGAACAATAGTCCAATTAAGGCAAAAACTCAGGGTGAAAAAAGGCATCTCGGTGTAGCGTCTCAGTTTTGACGTCCTGGCAGGAGTATACTGTCATGCGGTGACCCTCACGGATCACCATAAGATGCCAAGAGTCCACTAGTGAGTTTTGCAATGATGGTGGTTTATTAAAACAACAAGACAAGACAATACTGTGAGCCGCTCAGGGCAAAAACACACATTAAGCAGTACAAGGGCTCGTAGTGCTAACCCCAGCCACTACGAGCTAAACTATGACATGACATGAAAAGCACGAACCTGACATGAAGGTCTAACAAGGTTTAGACCACCTGACGATGTCTGACGAGGATAGTTGACAATACTCCTGCCACTTAACTGCCGCTAGTGCCTGCCTTATAAAGGCGAACACTAACGAGCAGTAATGACAAGCAGCTGACCAACCTTGACAGGCGGAAGCCCCACCGAGCGCCTTCACAATAAGAGCCCGGTGAGGCCAGAATACCACCCACAACTGTCAAGGCCGGCAGCGAGTTGTGCTTAGCTCGAGCGCGGACAGAATCCAGCGCTCGGGTCGTAACAGCTTGTTTTGCTTTGGAGTTTTGTTAATTAAATCATTATTGCATTTGAGCCTTGCTGCGCCATGAGTCCTTCCCACAGGCCCACATCCGCCCAGAGGGCAGACCATGACACGGTCAAAATCCGAGGTGTTCCCTTTAACATCCTTTTGCCCCAAAACTTCATTCCAACTAGGAGACTTTAGCTGGCCTCAGTCAGGCATTAAATATTTTGGTATTACATTTCCTCATTCACTGTCTGATCCAGTTAGGGTTAATTTTGAACCTTTACTAGATAACTTTAGATCAGATATACGGTCATGTGAAAAAATTAGGACACCCTGTATAAGCCTGTGTGTTTTTTTAACATATTTGGACATATGGATATTTAACATCAATGTTAAAAATACTGGGAGATTCATGTACTACAACTAAACAATTAAAAATGAATTAAAGACTTTTTCACATTTTCTGTAAAATGTAATTTATAAACAAATAGTGAGGAATAAATTAGGACACCCCCTCCTCATCTTTTTCAGGACAGCCCCACATTCATTCCCACCTAAAATGGCTAAAATAAATGTTTAAAAATGCAAATAAAAACAAAAACAAGGTTAGACATAGATATGTGAACATTTCCAAATAAAGAACTGAATATTTAATGGAGTGTCTCAATTTTTTCACATTCTTTCACACTCCTCAGCCTCCCTGGGAAGGTCTATGCCAGGGTACTGGAGAGGAGAGTCCAGCCGTTGGTCGAACCTCAGATTCAGGAGGAACAATGTGGTTTTCGTCCTGGCCGTGGCACATCGGACCAGCTCTTTACCCTCTTGAGAATCCTTGAGGGTTCGTGGGAGTTTGCCCAATCAGTTTACATGTGTTTTGTGGACTTGGAGAAGGCATTCGACCATGTCCCTCGTGGTTTTTTGTGGGGGGGGATGCTTCGGGAGTATGGGATGTTGGGCTTGTTGTTACGAGCTATTTGGTCTCTGTACGACTGTTGTGAGAGTTTGGTTTGTATTGCCAACACTTGATCGGACTCATTCCCAGTGAGAGTTGGACTCCACCAGGGCTGTCCTTTGTCACCGATCCTGTTCATAATTATTATGGACAGAATTTCTAGGCGCAGCCAGGGAATGGAGGGTGTCATGCTTGGTGACCACAGGATCTCATCTCTGTTGTTTGCAGATGATGTTCTCCTGCTGGCTTCATCCAGCAATGACCTACGGTTCTTACTGGGACAGTTTGCCGCTGAGTGTGAAGCGGCTGGGATGAGAATCAGCACCTCCAAGTCCGAGTCCATGGTCCTCAGCCGGAAAAAGGTGGATTGTCCTCTCCAGGTTGGGGACAGGCTCCTGCCCCAAGTGGAGGAGTTTAAGTATCTTGGGGTCTTATTCATGAGTGGGGGGAAAATGGAGAGAGAGCTTGACAGACGGATCGGAGCAGCATTTACAGTGATGCGGATATTGTACTGGTCTGTTGTGGTGAAGAGTGAGCTGAGCTCTAAGGCAAGGCTGTCGATTTACCGGTCAATCTACGTTCCTACCCTCACCTATGGTCACGAGCTTTGGGTAATGACCGAAAGAACGAGATTGCGGATACAAGTGGCTGAAATGAGGTCTCTCCGTAGGATCGCTGGACTCACCCTTAGAGACAGCGGGAGGAGCTCAGTCATCCGGGAGAGGCTCAGAGTAGAACTGCTGCTCCTCCAAGTTGAAAGGAGTCAGTTGAGGTGGTATGGGCATCTGATCAGGATGCCTCTGGAAGCTTCCCACTTGAGGTGTTTCGTGCACGTCCCTCTGGGAGGAGACCCCATGGCAGACCCAGGACTCACTGGAGAGACTATGTCTCCCAGCTGGTCTGGGAACACCTTGGTATCCTCTTTAAAGTGCTGGAGCAGGTGGCTGGGGAGAGGGAAGTCTGGGCTTCTCTGCTTGAACTGCTGCCTCCGCGACCCAGACCTCCGCAAAAGCGGTAGAAGATGGATGGATGGATGGACTGTAGCTCGATGGTCTCCTCTGTTTCTCTCTCTCTGGGGCAAAGTTAATATAATTAAAATGAGCTGTGCACCAAAACGTAATTATTTATTACAAGCACTTCCGCTGAAGATTCCATCAAAGTATTTTCATCAGTTTGATAAGTTATGCAATCAATTTATATGGCATGATAAGCGTCCTAGAATAAAACTTAAAAAGTTACAGCGGCCAGTAGATTTACATGGACTGGGCATCCAAAATTTACTGCATTACCATTTCACCTTCAGTCTCAGACCCATGATGCATTGGGCCCTGCCTCCTGAAAGAGCCCCCCCATGGTGTAAACTTGAGAGGTTTGGAAGAATGTAGCTCTGCTGTTAAATTTTAATTCCCATCTCCACACCGAGGCCCCCATATGGCTCAACCCCAAACTTTGCATTGACAAATCTCCGTTTTTCTGGGGGATGTGGGTCTGGCGGGGTATTCTTGTTCTTGGGGATCTTTACAAAGGGCAAGTTCTTAAATCCTTTAATAAGCTCAAGGCCCAGTTTCAGTTGCCTCAGTCAGTTTTGGAGGTACATATAGCATCGATTTGTCTAGACTTTTGGATCTCCCTTTTCACTTCCTCCAACTATAGGCTATCTCACTTACATAAGGAAAGTGGCCGAGGCCATGAGGCCTCTATTATTCAAAGCTTTTTAAAGACATGGACAAGGGGTTTCCTATTCTAGAATCAACCTGGGAAACTGACCTTAATACTTCTTTTACAGACCAGGAAGGTTTGAACATTCTAAAACAGACAAAAAATGTCCAAGAAACTTAGAACAAGATTAACTCAGTTTAGATTATTACACAGAATCTATTGGTCACCACACCAGTTATTCAGAGCAAAGCTTATACAGGCCCTGGGATGCTGGAGACGTCAAAGTGAGGAGGGCGCACTAACCTATATGATCTGGAGCTGTCCAAAAATCCAAGATTTCTGGACCAAGATTTACTGTATGAATTTGTCAAATTACTCATAGAGCAAGATATCCCCTTTTTATCAAGATTATTCACTCTGGGGGACTCATCACCCCTTAACCACTTGCACTCCGGGCAATTTTCCTAAAAATGCCAAAAAATAACGTGCCCAAAGTAAATCGAAAGCTGTTCTTCAACCCTTTGCAGCATCTTCATGGGGTTGGTCTCATTTAAAAGAAAACACTTTGAATTTTTTGGCAAAAAAAACATAATCTCTCTACATGCTCCGGCCACTGAGTTACAGTCATCTAAACATACTGAACTTGAAGAAAAAAAATTTGGACACAGTGTTTTTTTGGATACAAATGCTTGTAAATAACACACAGCTGTCCGATCCGGCTGGAAAATGCAACAGAAATGTAGAACCAAGTGTTATCCAGCTGAGATCCAAATTTGGCAACAATACCACAAAAAATGAATATTTTACACAGCTTTGTTCTCAGGCTGTTCCCAGGCGTTTTGGAACTGTGCCAAATGGCACAGTTTGGAAAAACGTCTGTAACTTTTGAATAATTCAATGTAGAAGCTTCATTTTAGGCTCAAAGGAAAGGTCACACTCAGGGCTGTGTCTGTGTGTGTGTGTGTGGGGGGGGTCGTCCCCCCCCCCGCTATCAAGGACAGAGTTCGGCCCTCGCTACATGACAGATTACACTCGTTGCATGTTTCCACAGCAACGCTGTCACAGCGCCCCCCCCCCCCCGCTACTGTGTGTGTGTGGGGGGGTTGCCCCCCCCCGCTCGCTACAGAGGATGGACTTTAGCCATCGCTACACAACGGATTAGCCTTATGTGGTGATGTAGGACAGTAGTGCAATCACCGCGCCCCCCCCCCCTCGCTGCAGAAGAATAGCGGGGGTGGGGGGACGTTCACAGCCTGTACACTGCGAGCAACCCCTTGTACCGCGGCGCACGAACTTCAGACTTCGTGAACCGCACAGCTGTAATTTACTGATCGGTCAAAAGTCATTTTGGATTACAATTTTCAGGGATAGAGAATAATTTAGCTTATAACACCTTACCTCTTCACAGCGGAGTCTTGGCGAACTTGTCTTCCTCATTGTCAGACGAACGCGACGCTGGTCCGCTCTGGTTCTGGTCTCGCGACTCGATCAAAACATAATTCCATTATTGCGGTTTTGTGCTTCCATGATTGCGGTTTTTGACGAACGATTTTTCAAAACAAATAACAGTAGTAATTAAAAAAAGACTGGCGAAGGCGTGTGTGTCACTCAGCCTTCGTCGTCAGCCTCCGTCGGTCTATAATGACCATGGAAGAAATCATAACGTCTACTCTGCTGGAACCAATACAAAATAAGCACCGCCTGGGGCCGAACATGCCGATCCACGAATGGCACTCCCTGTCACACAGGTTGCATTTGTGGATGGTCTCCATGCTGCTGGGTCTGTGGAGCTCTTCCTGTGTCCTTTTTTGATCCGCTCCAGCAGTCAGTCTTCACCCAGCCTTAAAAAAAAACAGCTCACGAACTTCTCTGCTTCAATTGGCTCACTGCATTCAAAACGTTGGGAGGCGGGTCCTCCTTCCTAGGTTTTCATTCATTGGTTCGTCAAGGTTTCAGAAACCCAATTCAAGGCTCTTATTAGTCGAATGAGAGGTCAATCAGATGAACTAATCTGTTCGCGGCTGTGTTTGCAGATTTTTTTCCCAGTGGCGCTTGGAGGCCAGCACCATCTCCATCTGCACCATCATCAGTATATCATGCGTCATGCGTCCGCACGCGCACTAGTGCGCTCTTGTGCGCCCTCGTGCGTCCTAGGACGCAGAGACTTGCCCGCCCGCGGAACAACGGAGTACAAGTGGTTAAACACCTTCCTCCTCATACTGCAGAATGGACACAGACTGAACTGATGCTGGGGTGTTAACTGATTAATGCAATTAATGCAAGACTGGTTGCATTGGAAGGCCTTTCATACACGCTAGTGAATAAAGTGGAGAATTTCCACCTGAAGTGGGATCCTTATCTTTCCAGAATAAATGGTCTAGCTTAAGCATTTGAAAGGGCTCGGCCTTGGGAATCCAGGTGGCTCTATTTGGTCTCGCTGAGTGAAGAACACTTCTATCCATATAGAGGAACACCGGCTTTTGTTTGTTTGTTGGTTGGTTTATTTATTCTATTTTTTTTCTTATTTATTTCTATTATTATAATTATCACTGGGGGGCGGCAGTCTCCACCCTGCGCACCTCAGCACTGGCCCTTTCATACTCTGTAGCAGAATATTGTGCCCCTGTCTGGTCCAGGTCATCTTACACACACCATGTAGACACCCAGCTCAACTCAACCATGAGAACTATAACTGGAACAATCCGCTCAACACCACTCCCCTGGCTCTCTGTACTGTCAAACATAGCCCCTCCACACATCCGGCGAGCAGCATTAACTCAAAGGATGCTCCAAAAAGTTAAAGATTTTCCTCACTTACCAATCCATGCAGATATCTACACCCCACCCACTGCCCGACTTTCATCCAGACGGCCGATTTGGAAAAACCCTCCCCCAGCTGACTTTACCATCCAGACAGCTTGGCAAGAGGAATGGGAGACCAAGGAGGTCCCAAACAAACAGCTGGTGATAAACCCCAACCAACAGGTCCCGGGCACCAACCTCCCAAGGAGACAGTGGTCTACACTCAATCGCTTCAGGACTGGACATGGCCCCTGCTTGGCCAGCCTTCACAGATGGGGCAGTAGCCCTAGCCCACTGTGCGCATGTGGAGAGGAGCAAACTATGGAACACATCATAGAGGCTTGCCCGCTCCAAAGACTGGAAGGAGGATTACACACCCTCCATACAGCAAACCAGGAGGCAACTGCTTGGCTTAAGGACTTTGCATTCGCTAAATAAATAAATAAATAAATAAATTATCACTGTATTGGATACTCTTTTTTATTTTCTTTTTATTTTCTGGTTTCTTTACTATTCAGTGCTACACCTGCACAACTGTCTCAGGTATCTGTATGCACTGTTTCTTTGTTAAAAGAAACTGCAAATAAAAAGTTAATCATTCAAAAAAAGAGTGAAGAGACGCTGTCTCGTTGTCAACAGTCACTTGCTGAGACTTTGAGCCACTGCAGGAAAATAATTTACCTGCTACCTGGTTAAAATTATTCAAAAATCAGTTTTGATTGTTACGAATGGCTCTTGCGAGCCATTAATAAGAGCCAAGGGCCAACCGGTGAGTTTGCATAGTTTATTAATAATAAGGGAAAAGGAACACAACAAAGGAAAAGAGCCTCGTGGGGCAAAACACAAATAATATAAAAGGTACACTTACGGATAACGATGAGAGAAGAGAGGAGGGCTGGAGCCGGACGTAGGGGCTCCAGCCTAATCCACAGCGAGAGGTACGTATGGATAAGGTGAGGTCGCAGCCCTGAGCAAACAGGACCGCTCCCTTTTATAGTGGTTGACAGCGCCTCAGCTGATGAGAGGTAATTGGCCTCCAGCCATCCCATGGAGCTTGACAGCCGGAAGCCCGCTGAGACGCTGTCATAGCAAAAGCCGGGCTGAGGAGATGTATGGCCTGAGCGCGGATGACATCGGCGCACAGACCATGACACGACCTCCCCCTCAAGGCCGGGCTCAGAACGGCCAGTAACACCCAAGCCCACCACCACCACCCTCCCAGGGTGGGCGAATGGGGCGCAGGCCAGGAGGGTGTGAGTCAGAAAAAGAGGAGAGAAAAAAAACCACCACACTGACAGGGAACAAACGAAGCAATTACAGAATACAGGAGGGAGAAAAGAAAAAAAAAAAAAAACAGTACTCCATAAAATGCGGACAATATGCAGACAGGACCCAACAAAAAAAAAAGCAACAACAGGAGGCCTATAACAGAGGCTCCTAAGGTGTAATATGGCAGATACAAAACATCCCTCAAACAGGAGAGGGGAAGAAAAAAAAGACACGCTAACCGCGATGGGACTACAAGAAATCATAATATCATACCTGTACCTCCACAAAATCACAAAGGAACAAAGGCGCAGGAATGACAGGCACAATTAGACAGTTCGGGGGCTTCCCCGCACCCAGCGTCCAAACCGCCAACAGGGGTAACGGGACGAGTTCAGGCGGCCTACCTGAATCCCAGGCCAGGAAAAACAGTACTTCGGGTGGCCGGACCAGGCAGCCGAATAGAGAGTCCGGTGGGTCGGGTGGCCGGCCCAGAGAGCCAAATGGGTGCGGCAGTCCTTCTGGCGGCCGATCCGCATCGCTCAGCCACCAGGACCGCAGGGGAGAGAAAGGCAACAGCTTCCCTGTAGAGTGGGATAGCGAGGGCAAGCCGGACCAAAAGTGAGAGGTCCATATGGCACCTGGTGGAGAAGGCTTGGAGGGAAGATGAGGATGAAGATGAGGATGATGATAAAGGTGGGGGAGAAGATGAGCCGGTCCAGTGTCCAGTGGCAGGGGATCTGCAGCTCCCTCACCGAACTTGGATCCTGCTGGTGCTGCACCCTCGTCAGACCCCGATTGGGTCACGGTTGCACCCGCATTGGACCCCGACTGGGTTGGCGCCGCACCAGAACCGACCTCCAACCCCGAACCCGGAACCTCTAGCACAGCGGGTGAAAGCAGCTCTTCGCCGGCGACCCTGGGAGAAGGCTCGGGAGAGAGAACAGAACCGGGATCAGGATCACCGGCAGCGCCAGAATCCGGCGAGACAAGCTCGGACGCAGCGGGCGGCTGCACCTGGCTCGTCTTCCCAAGAGACAGGCAAAAATGCTCGAGAAAGGAAAGGAGAAAGACAATACAGAGCACTTGCCTGATCTCAGGTTCTGACGCCGTCCAGGACTCAGAAGATCTGGGCTCAGACGGCAGGAGGTCGTCATCAGGCTCCCACTTAGCTGTGTCGGGCTCCGCAGCTGGCATGATGGTGTCCACAGCCTCTGGATCCTCCGGCACCGATGCCCACACCGACGGCCCGCAGGGCGTGGTGGCAGGGGACCCTTGACCCGCTGGACCGGACCGCTCGTCCGTGGAGACCCGGGGACGCTTCCTCGTCGGTGCAGGTTCCACGCTGCAGTCCGATCTCCTCCTCCACCCACGACGTGGCTGCGGGACCAGAACCAGGCTCTCCAGAACCGCAGGCCCCCACCTCATCTGGCGATGTTGGCCTGGCATCGAGGACCGCTCAGCGGAGGAAGACACAGAGGATGAGGGATTAACAATTAAAGCCACAGTAGGTGGTGGGAGCTCAGGGGACTGCGAACCCCGAACTCCACCCCCAGGAGTCTGACAAGGCAAATCACAATAATGAGAATATGGATGAATTTGGACTTGTCTGTCTCCTGGAGGCTGGATGGTGCCTGCTGCAGCGGACGTTGCTCCTCCCTTTCCCCGCCGGATGGTGACAGAGGGCCCCCTGGGAGGACGAGGGGGAGCCGCTCGCGGAGGTTCCGGGATGGGGCTCGCCGAAACAGGACTCCAGGCACACACAGCAGCCGGGAAAGGCGCCGAGGAGGAGGGGGCGACAGCCGAGACGAGCCGGGCAGGGAGCGCTGACGGGACAGCAGGAGAAGATGGCTTGGGAGATGAGGCTGCGGGGATTCCCCTCTGACGAGGCACAGGAGTGACAGCTGTGTGGGAGATTGAGCCCTTGAGTCGACCCCGAACTGGATCAGGATGGGATTCATGCTGAGGTTGATTGTGTGAGTGATGACGGTTTCTGGCAGAGGGCGAGGCGAAGGTGAGGTCCGGGAATCGCCGTTCCTGTGCGGAAACAGAGGCGAGGAGATCGACGAACTCAGGAAAGTCACTTAACCCAGGATTCCTCTCCACCAGTCTGACTGCCGCCGTCACATGCTTAATGATTACAGAAGGATGCACAGCGGAGCGAGCAGCAGCCACTCAGTCCCAGATGTTAATTGCAGTCAGCTGCAGCTCCTCTGGGGGAATCCCGACTGACGTCATGCTCGATGGGGGAAGACCTCTGGATGGTGCAAACTCCCGGGCCGGAACGGAGGCAGGAGCGGGATCCCGAAGCGAGGGGCGATGATTTCTCCTCTTCGGCTCCCTGCCGGGATTTCCCTCCAGCCCACGGAGTATCTCACGCTGTGCGGCGATGTCATTTCTCCTCGCGCTGACTTCAGGGTGGTCGGCGTAGCGAGGAAGATTGTTTAGCAGAACCTCAGTGTAGTCTAGGTGTCAGCGCATGTTGTTGGGGTTGTCGTCAAAGGTAGCGGCGAGGAGCGTCCCATCAACAAACTCCAGGGCGCTCGCTAGCTCATTACCCAGGTGCTGAACGCGGCTCCTGGGAGACGGCATTCTTCCAGAGTGAACACCCAGACAGGGAAGAACAGCAGTCCAATTATGCCAAACTCACGGTGGCCGGCAACTCACGGGCTGCGACCTACTGTTACGAATGGCTCTTGCGAGCCATTAATAAGAGCCAAGGGCCAACCGGTGAGTTTGCGTAGTTTATTAATAATAAGGGAAAAGGAACACAACAAAGGAAAAGAGCCTCGTGTGGCAAAACACAAATAATATAAGAGGTACACTTACGGATAACGATGAGAGAAGAGAGGAGGGCTGGAGCCGGACGTAGGGGCTCCAGCCTAATCCACAGCGAGGGGTACATGTGGATAAGATGAGGTCACAGCCCTGAGCAAACAGGACCACTCCCTTTTATAGTGGTTGACAGCGCCTCAGCTGATGAGAGGTAATTGGCCTCCAGCCATCCCGTGGAGCTTGACAGCCGGAAACCCGCTGAGACGCTGTCGTAGCAAAAGCCGGGCTGAGGAGATGTATGGCCTGAGCGCGGATAACATCGGCGCACAGACCATGACATTGATCTCTAAAAGACATTTGAAGGACTGCTTCATGTCTCTGCCACAGCAGACATTTGGACTGTGGATGATGAATGTTTTCTTGGACCACTGCAAATCAGATTAATCCACATCATAGAGGCGAGATAAACATGGGCAGTTTCATGTGCCACACACTGACATGTGCTCAGCAACACCAACATTGAAAAAAGTCTGTGAAGCTCTGTCTGAAACAATCTGTTTCCAGCCTGCCCTTAATGTAATTCATCATTTAAATTATCTTGCTCTGTGTGCAACATAATTTAAATATGCATTTAAAAATAACTAATTATTTCATTATCATACAGTAATTGTTACATTTGAAAAGAACTTGTAACTGTAATTAGTTACTAATTTTCAGTAATGCACCCAGCACTGACTATAAGTGAATAGGTATTTCTTCAATGGGAAAGTAACTGTATTATTGATGAATGCCTGGCCCCTGAAAATATTCATTACCCAAATGTCAGCCCACAGTGATATTGAATTTGACACCCCTGATCTACTGAAACACGTTCTTCCTCTGAAGAGTTTTAGTGAGTGATTCTGAAGTGATGCTTGAGCTCACAAACCTGCAGAAAATGCCATAAAAGCCTCACGCTTGATGAACTTTCCATCTTTGTCCAGGAAGTGGGCTGGATAAAAGGTGTTTGGGTGCTCCCATTCACTCTCATCACGGAGAACAGATATCAGTGAAGGAAAGACTCTTGTCCCCTTTAAAAAAATGCAGAAAAATACAATTAAACCTGTAACAAGGGGGTCTGCAACCCGCAGCTCTTTAGTGGACAACATGTGGTTCCCTGTAGCTTTAACAAAACACTACATTTAGAGGAAAATGTCACACACTACCCCCCACCCCCCTCCACCTTCACCTGCACAGAGCTTTTCCTGCTCGCTGCCAAAGCTGAACTATCGAGGTCTCGGCCCCCTGCCGAGCCCTCTGGGGGGAGCAGTGTGGCGTGACCCCCACAACAGACTGAGACAGACACAGCGTTCGGCTAGAGCAAATAACAGAACAGTGAAATGTGTGTATTAATGTCTACAGGCAGTCCCGCTCCGTCTGGCTTGTTCCGGCTCGGTATTGTGATGTTAATGTCCCATTCATGCATTGTGTTCATGCTTCCTGTTCTCACTGTGTCTCTCATATGCAAATGCCCATACCAACTGCTGTGAATGCTCTTTCATGTATTGTTGTAACTGGGTATAAATACCGCACATAGTCTGTAACTCATTCTCTCACTCACTTCAACTGCTGCTGACACACAACCTGTGTCCCTCTGCTGAGAGCCTCTGGGCCCGCGCCCGGCTCGCATGCACGGCGCCGGGCGGAGCTTGTGATGGCGGTATGATTTAATAAACCTGCTTAAAACCTCTCATTGCTGCCTTTATTTTATCATCCGCCATACACTTTCAAGGACAAATTGCAAGATTGTGAGGAAAAATTCATTGTCAGGAACAGTCATATTTGAGAGATGCAGTTTATTTTGTGGCTCCATGCAGATTTGGCCAATTATTTCTCAATTTCGGAATTTCTTTGGAGAGTTTTTACCTGCCGTAAGGGAAGGATTTAAATACGCATTGTGGAGTGTGTCAAATAAGAGGCCGACTCATGGCACAGTTTATTACGCACTTCACATCTCACAAGCACGGAACAGACAACATGACATTTGCATTACACTGCATTCAACCCCCTACGTCCTTGACTCCTTCCTGCTATCTCGCCAGGAACCTCCTGAGCATTGTTCTCCCATGCTTATCCACTGTCTCTTGTCTGAGATGCTAAATAATCTGACTCCCCCAAGGTGCTATACTCCCCCCCCCAGCATCTTAGATAGAACAATAGAACCTCAGTCCACATGCTGTTTGGGCTTCAGTCTCCTCCCGTATCTGCTGTAACTGGGGTTTACTGCCTCCGTGGCGCTGCTGTGCCGGTGGGGGGCTGCTGGGAGTGTGTCTGACTGCGGGTGGGCCGTGGCGAAGCGGGGGGGGGGGGCACTTCGGTCTGTCCGTGTGGCTGCTCTGGTGAATCGTTTCCCTGGGGAGCTCTCCGTGGGGGTCTTCCACGCCGAGGGGCCCTAGCCAACAGCACTTGCTCGACCGCCACAACGAAAGCGGGTTTGAGTCTGTCTATGCCAATTTTTTCCCACCTACCCCCCAAGTCCAGCAAAAAATGCTTATCCCCTGTTTCCAACACTCTGAACGGTCCATCATAGGGTGGGCGCAATGGAGGGCGGTGGGCATCGTGTCTGACGAACACGAACTCCGCGCTCTTCAAAGTTTTAGGCACGAAAACACGTGGAAAACTGTGGTGGGCAGGACCCGGCAGCATGCCTGTGTTTGCGCTACGCTGCAAAAGCTGAGACGGGGAGCTGTCCGGCGCGGGATTATCTGGCAGAAATTCCCCGGGCAGCCGTAGGGGCTGCGCAAAAACAAGCTCTGCCGGGGAAGCTTCCAGATTCTCTTTCGGCGCGGAGCGCAACCCCAATAAAACCCACGGCAGCCTGTCTACCCAATTTGTATTCGTCAGTGAAGCCCTGAGCGCTGCTTTCAGTGATCTATGAAAACGCTCGCATAAACCATTGGCCTGTGGGTTGTATGCTGTTGTGCGATGAATTGTTACACCCAGGCTGCGGGCCATCGCGGACCAGAGTTCGGAAACCAATTGCGGGCCCCTGTCGGATGTAATGTCCGACAGGACTCCAAAACGCGCCACCCATGCTGTCAAAAAAGCGCGTGCTACGTCCGCGGACATGGTTGACGCCAGTGGGACTGCTTCTGGCCAGCGCGTGGTGCAGTCCACCACTGTCAGGAGGTGCGTGCACCCCTGTGATGGCGGGAGGGGGCCCACGAGGTCCACGTGAACGTGGTCGAACCTCTTAGCCGGGATACGGAACGGCTCCAAGGGAGCCTTCGTGTGTCTGTGTACCTTGGCTCGTTGGCACGCCACGCAGGCTGCAGCCCACTCTTTCACTTGTTTGCATAGGCTCGGCCACACGAACTTCTCTCCCACCATTTTGACAGACGCGCGCACTCCTGGGTGCGCCAGAGTGTGAACCGACTCAAACACGCGGCGGTGCCACGCGACCGGGACCACCGGACGTGGGCGTCCCATGGAGACATCGCAGATTGGGGGGGGGGGGCGCCATCTTGCAGCACCCTGCTCTCCAGCCTTAACCCTGTTGGTCCAGACTGGAGCGCGTGCACGTCTGCATCGCTAATCTGCTCCGCGGCCATGGCTGCGTAATCTATCCCCACGCAGACCGGGGCCACCATGGCGCGTGAGAGGCAGTCCGCCACCACATTCAGTTTACCCGACACATGCTGAATATCGGTAGTAAACTCTGAGATCGCGGCCAGCTGTCTCTGCTGCCAGTCTGACCACGGTTCTGAAACCTTGGCCATCGCGAATGTTAGCGGCTTGTGGTCCACGAACGCAGTAAAGCTGCGCCCTTCCAGCCAGAACTGGAAGTGGTGTATGGCCAGGTGGAGGGCCAGTAACTCTCTGTCGAATGTGCTGTATTTACGTTTGCTGTCGCGCAAAGTTCTGCTGAAAAAGGCGAGTGGCTGCCAAGCCCCGGCGACGCGCTGCTCCACGACAGCCCCTATGGCCACGTCTGAAGCATCGGTGGTGAGCGCTATGTGGGCCATCGGGTCCGGATGCGCCAGCAGTGTGGCGTTTGCCAGGGCTGCTTTAACCTCCGAGAACGCCCGCTCTCGCTCCGGGGTCCATTCGATCCTATCCGCGGGTTTCTGTTTCTTGAGCGCGGCGTACAATGGTTGCATGAGCTGCACCACGTGAGGAAGGAAACGGTTATAAAAGTTCACAATCCTCAAAAATTCCTGCAGCGCCCTGACCGTCTGAGGCCGGGGAAAATCCGCCACGGCGCGCATTTTGTCAGGCAGCGGGATCGCTCCTTTCGGAGAGACGCGGTGCCCCAAAAAATCAATCTCCGTCACGCCAAACTGGCATTTCGCCGGGTTGATTATTAACCCGTGCTCCTCCAACCTCCGGAAAACCATTGTGAGGTGGGTTTCATGTTCGTCTTCGGACGCACTGGCTACCAGGATATCGTCCAGGTAGACGAACACGAATGGGAGATTGCGCAGCACTGCATCCATCATGCGCTGGAATGTCTGTGCCGCTCCTTTTAACCCGAATGGCATGCGCAGGAACTCGAATAAACCGAACGGCGTTATTACCGCTGTTTTGGGTACGTCCTCCGCGCGCACTGGGACTTGGTGGTAACCGTGGACCAGGTCTATTTTAGAAAAAATGCGTGCTCCAGCAAGGTGAACTGAAAAATCTTGTATGTGGGGAATTGGTTAGCGGTCGTGTGCTGTGGCATTGTTCAACCTGCGGAAATCACCGCACGGTCGCCACGATCCCTCAGCCTTAGGGACCATGTGTAGCGGGGATGCCCATGGGCTGTTCGAACGCCTGATGATGCCCAACCTTTCCAGGTTGACGAACTCCTCACGCGCTATGGCCAGTTTAGCTGCGTCCAAGCGCCGAGGTCTTGCAAAAACAAGTGGCCCGGTGGTGGTGATAAAGTGCTCCACCCCGTGTTTAGCGATGGCCACGGAAAACGTCGGGACCGTGAGTGCTGGGAACTGAGTGAGCAGTGTGTGGAACTTACCGCCTGTAGCTGTGACGTTGGCTTGTGCTGTCAGCCGGGTCACTCGAGCTATACAGGGGAGAGAGTCAAAAGACAGTGCATTAACCAGGCGCCTGTTAGCAACATCAACCAGTAAACCATGTGCACACAGAAAATCAGCCCCCAGGATATGGTAATTCAGTGCTGCTACGACAAAAGTCCACTCATATGTACGGCCGTGTAGAGATAAGAGCAGAGTCCTCTCACCAAAAGTCTTAATATCCTAGCCGTTTGCTGCCAACATCTCGGGGCCGCTAGGTCCTGCCAGCCGGTCGGCATAGGTCAGCAGGATGAAGCTCTTCTGGGCTCCGATCTCCACGAGGAAACGCCTCGTATTTGTTGCTGGCTGGTGGCTGATCGAGCAGGCTCACTACCTGCTGGGCTGTGCGGGCATCCAGCGCTGCTACCACATGGTAGAACTTGGTGTCGTCTGCCGTTACTCCCCGGAGGGTGAACTGAGCCTCGGTGTGGTAGAACCAAGAGCGCGGGTTGTGCTGCCAGAAATCCGGTAGCTTGACTGAAACCGCACACGCGTGGCTGGGGATTCCAGTCCGGGCTGTCTGTGGGATGGCTGCCGCCTCTCTGGAGCTTCCTGACCGGGCCGGCTCCGGGGTTCTTGCCTCGTGTTCCATAATACGTCTTGGGTCACCAGTGTGGAGGGTGTCAAATAAGAAGCCGACTCATGGCACACAGTTTATTACACACTTCACATCTCACAAGCACAGAACAGACAACATGACATTTGCATTACACTGCATTCAACCCCCTATGTCCTTGACTCCTTCCCGCTATCTCGCCAGGAACCTCCTGAGCATTGTTCTCCCATGCTTATCCACTGTCTCTTGTCTGAGATGCTAGATAATCTGACTCTCCCAAGGTGCTATAGCATAAATGAATCACTTTCAATGTAGAATGTATAAAGTGAAGCATAATTTCGAGATTTTTAACATTAAGCAACCGGCTGTGGTCAACCTGCCTAATGAATGTATGAGCAGGTGTTAAGTTTGCCGACCTTCTTAATGTAGTAACCCTGAAAGATCATGTCTTCTTTAACACGGTGAGGAAGTGCCAGCGGGGCGACGCCAGTTAGTCTCTGTATTTCATGGATGACAGCGTTGGTGAAAGAAAGGTTCAGCCTGTCCTTGGCCCGTACCTGACCTTCACCAATCACCCTGCTCACTTCCTCGTGCACCTGATCTGGAAGGTGGGAGAATACCAAGTTTTTCCAGCCCTCGCTGTTACAGAACATCTTTTGTGATGTTAAACCACTGTATGTAGCTGGGTTCTCACCTTGTATCTCTGGATATCTTGCCATGAGCTCAAGTCCGTTTCTGAGTGTGCGAGCTGTTGTGTCTGTTCCACCAACAAACAAATTCATAACTGTCATCACAAGGTTCTCACTGTTGAAGTGGCTGTCGGTGATCCCAGATTCCTGCGTATAAGCATTAGTTATTCACACATGTTTGAAGCTTATTTACAGCTCTAGCCAGTCTGTATTTTAGGGTGTTTGTATTAGAGTTTCTGAATGGCAACAGCATGATGGTGCTCGTCAGACAGACACCAGAAAAAACTGCCAGAAATCTGATTCTGAATGACAGAAAGGCTATCTCTGCTAACTGCAGCTGACACAGGAACTATGCCAGCCAGAGTATTATGAACTATGTTAGAATAAACTAAAAAAATGTCTAGGAATGAGATATATGGTGTGAGATATTTACTGTAATTTCTTTAAGGTCTGTTGCAAAAAAAAAAAAACCAACAGAATGTTTAACAGTTAACAAAATAGTTTTGCATCATATGTGTTGCTGAATCAGCATTCCACAAGGCTGGTGGAATGCTGATGGTGGTGGTGCTGGTGGATATTTGCACAACTTCTTTATACACCTACTACTTCGTGTACTACTTCTACTTTGTTTCCTACCTCCAACCTGGATTTGTGAACCAGAAATGTATCCACCAAACCTCGACACCTCTGGGGATCGAGGGTCTCTTCCAAATGTCTGATCAGCTCCAAATGCTGCTTCCTACTTGCAGCAAATGCTTTCTGGAACTCCCTTGTTCCAGAGAACCATTTCCCAATCCAGGGAAAGAGGTTATACAGCTGTAGACCAACAAATGTTCTGTATTAGGTTTTTGACAATGGCTCTATTCCATTTGAATACATTCAATAAATGAGGGCTAGACTATTTCAATCTTGAAATTGATACCTGTACTGAAAAACGGAACAGTAGGAAGTTGTTTCTGCATGTGCGGTCTATCAAAGACCTAAACTCTGGGTCATCATATTCAAACCTCTTGCCATAGATGAGGCAGCAGGTAATATTGGACACAGGTTTCTGTAGTGACTGGAGCACATCAAAAGCCTCTCCTGCAACAGAATAAATAGCAGGTGAATAAATCAGAAATCTGTCCATTGCAATAAGTGAACAATTTACCTTTTGATTGCTTGACAAGTTCAGTAAGGTAGAAGCACTCTGCAGTGATTTTATTTTCAATGCCTTCCTTGCCCATTCCAAAGTCCTTGAATTTAGAAATGGCAAAGCGCCGGATGTCTCTCCATGACTCCCCATTAGCCCATACAATACCTGATTTAAAATGCACACAATTCATTAAAATGAAAGTTCCAAATATTTACTGAGTCTGGTTAAAAGGTAACTAGTGTTTACTTACCATGTCCTTGAATAAACTCATCTAGAATTCTTACTGGAGATCTTTCTCCAAATTCTTTATTATTTTTGCATAGTGCCTCCTTCACTGTCCTGAATCCAGACAGGACCACTGCTTTTGATGGCCCCAAATGCACCATGAAGACAGGCCCATATTGTTTTGAAAACTTAAAAGACAGAGGCAAAGCTTGTCAGATATTCCCTTAAAACATGCATCAACCTAGATGAGGAGACTCATTTATAAAACAATGTATAGGATCCATACTAATGGTGTACATACTCCAAAAAGCTGAAAATGGCATATGTTAAAAAAAAAAAAATCTGAATGATTAGGAGGATGTAGCAAAGCCCAGAAAAATGTACTACCTGCCTTCTAGATTCATGCTCAGCATAATAGAACGGAGGAAGGAAAATTGGTTACCCAGCCACAGGAGTAGCACAAGGCAGTTATGTACTCCCTGTGCCAGTCCCAAGCCCCGGTAAATGGGGAGGATTGTATTTAGGGACAGCTGCCCTAAAAGGGAACTCACCATAGAGTCCCTACATCTCCTGACCTTTGACCTTGAGCACAACCTGGCTGCAGACCTACCTGAGGATCATTGTAGGAGCAATTTTGTGAAATCATACATGCCCAGATCTCCTGACCTTCAAAAATTCTTAATTGGTCCAAAGATTTGCAAATAATTTGTCATTGTTGTGCATGTGTTCTGTAGGCACCCTTGCACCCATGCACAACAACAACAAATTATTTGCAAATCTTTAGACTAATTTAGAAGTGAAAATAGAAAATTTCCCACAGAAACCTGAACGTTCCAGGAGCCCCAGGTTGGGCACCCCTGATGTAGACAAACCTGAAGATCTTTGTGTGTGAGTTTGGTGAGCATCAGGGTAGCTGCCTCGGAGGAGTAGAGATTCCAGTGAAATGTGGATGGACACATTAAATAATATGCCTGTGTCTGAGCTACTGGTGTGAAGTTTTCTCTCTAAGTTGGTCAGATTTAAAAATTGCAACATTTCTGCAATCATGTAATTTTTAGTCCCTGTTTAATTTTTAAGTAAGCAAGCCCCTCATGATAGCTCCGATTGCCCATTGAACACCTCCTCACCTCCAGAAATGTCATATACAGCCTGTTGAGATCAACCTGCAGCAGGTTTCCAATCACTGGCAGCGGTCGTGGTCCTGGAGGTTCCTTCAGCTTTGAACCACAGTTGGGCAAAAACAGCTGAAACAGAGCTAGAACCAACAGAGCTCCAAACAGGGAGATGAAGGTAGAGGACTGAAGGAAAAGGTTGAAAATCTCCATCATTGCAAAGTCAAAGAAAGCAAATTCTAGGAGATTCTAAACCAGTGGTTTATGTGTAACAAGCAGGTGAGGGGAACGTCAGGTTGGGTTTAGCAATACATATATAGCCCCTAGAGGACTTTACTCCTGAGTGAGCACACTGGTACTGTTTGACTAGTTGAATGATTAAAATAAGAGCAAAGAGCAATGAAATACAGTTCAGTTCACTGAAAGTCTGGCAAAAGCAGTTGTGGAGAAAACAGCTTAAAGGTGTCACAATTGGAGGAGTGGAACACAAAATTGGACTGTTTGCGGATGACGTAATAGCTTTCCTTGAGTAACCAAACACAACACTATCCATAATGATGAAACTTTTTGAAACACAGGGACATCTGTCAGGATACAAGATAAATATCTCAAAAACTCAAACACTTGCAATTAATTATACACTGTAAAGAAAGGATGCAAACGAGGCAACGAGCTGAACAGCACAAACTTTATTCTTTCTCTAACAAAACAGGATAGCAAAAGAATCTCCCCAGCCACTGTGCATCTCTCCTTTATAACTTTATTTCCATGCATAGCGGCCGAGGCCTCACCATACACATTATGTTTAGAACAAAGCCTGTGTGGCACATTAACATGACATAACACCGGCGCCGCTCTCACACCTTTCTACCGCCGGCCGGCATTTACTCCTCTCCCCAGGGGGCGCCTAGTCCTTACTGTCCCGTCTGAACCCCCCCGTGACACTTCTTCTTTTGGTCCACTGTTTGCTGGGTGGAGAAGTCCAAACCATGCCCCCACAACACCATGAAAAGCAATTAAAAAAATTATACAGATTCACTGGGGACTTAAAGTCTGTTAACTGTTTGGAAATAATATTTATTAAGTATCTCACAGAATTATACCAAACAAATTACCAAAAACTGAACCAAGAGATACAAAAAGATGTAGACAAATGGTCTACCCTACCACTTGATTTTTATTCTAGGCCTGAAATAATGAAAATGACTACAGTATATAACCCAGAGGTCTTTATCTATTTCAATCACTACCTGTAGAGGTCCCTCCAAGTCAGCTGGAAATGAGATAAATTCAAATTCAAATTCAAATTCAAATGTTTATTTCAAACTCAGGGTTCATATTAAGAGCAAAACTAAAACGAGTAGTAAATAGATAAATAAATAAATAAAAGTATATACAGATCAGCAGACACTCAGCGCTCTTGTAACAACAATAACATACAATAATGGGCTCAGTATAAAATGGAACGCCACCACTTCCAAATGCTGGAATGAAGTGTGAGTGACGAGTTGACAATTGCTGATATAAGATGATTGTTACATGCCAGCAACCTTCTCATAAAACTGTAAACATTCTTACGTATCAATTCGCCAAAAGACGGAATGTTCACAGACACAAACATCTTGCTTGCACTCAACCTTCGTGATACATCTAGCAACCTTCTTAGGGAGTTATTATATGCAATGCGGATTTTGTTCCTAACAGCAACATTGCTATTAAACCATAAAGGCGAGAAGTACATTGAGGTACAGAAGGTCTTGAACAGCATACATTTGACATCAGGAGAACACCTATGGAAATTTCTCAACAGTAAATTTGTTTGAGCATACAGTTTCCTGAGATGCCTGTTACAATCAACATTGGTCTTATCAGATTCAATCCACACACCTAGGTATTTGACTTTTTCAACAAAGTTCAAGCTATTACCACAAAGTGGCATAACAGGATTCGACGTATTGACACCCTTTGGTTTGAAAGCCATACACATAGATTTAGTACAGTTGAACAAGATGTCATTATTTTCACCAAATTTTTCACATACCGAAAGGAGATGTTGCATCGCTGCAGTAGACAAACTTAACAAACAGAGGTCATCAGCGTAGAAAATGTGATTTAACAGTGCACCGTTAAAGGAGCCGCCCACATTAGTATTGTTCAACAGTACACTGAGATCATCAACATAGACATTAAACAACAAGGGTGACAGTATACCACCTTGTTTAACACTGTTGGTCACATGAAATTTGGATGAGGTGACATTGCCCCATCTAACAACAATAGACTGCCTTCTGTACCAGTATAACAGGATGCTAACAATGTAAATAGGAATACCTCGATCGATCAATTTTCTGAACAAACACCAGTGGTTAATCCTGTCAAAAGCTTTGCTAGCATCTAGGAACGTAGCATAGACACTAGTGGAATGGCTTCTGAAGTAGTCAACAAATTCATGGAGTAGGTAAACAGCCTTGTCAGTTGAAAGAGCTGATTTGAAACCAAACTGATTGTCGTTTGTCCACAGATAATCCTCAATTCTGTTCAGGAATAAACCCTCTAACAGTTTAGATATAACATTTGCAATAGCTATAGGTCTGTAGTTGTTCATATCAGAAAGACTGGCACACTTGTTTTTCACCAAAGGAATAATAACAGAGTCCATCAACATATCTGGCATGTAACCATGAACAAACATACAGTTAAAACACAATGACAACAGAATACACAAATTGAAATCAGCGTTGATGAGGCATTCACTGGTGAGACAGTCAGGGCCAGCTGATTTGCCTTTCTTGAGAACTTTGATCAGTGAACCAACTTCAACAGGAGTAACAGCAGAAATATCAGAGGCATCAAACATGTCGTTATACAGACGAATATCATGCATAACAGAATCCTTCATTGAAACATTCTTGACTGAGTTGAAAATAGCTTCATAATGACATTTCCATTTTTCAGCAATATTAACGTCATCAGTCACACCATCAATAGTGTTTGATCTGACAGACCGGTGGGAGCTCATAGCCTTCATTTGTTTCCAGAATTCTACCATGTTCAGTTCACTCATGTGATTAGCTAGCTGGTCACATTTGATACTTTCTTCATTGCGCCTGCAGGCTCGTAGAGCATATTTGAACCTAGCCCTGCAATTTTTCATGTTTTCAAATATTGGACCAGAACGTGGTTTGCTATTACTCCTCCACCACAAAAAAGCATCCCGAGCAGCTGTGTGAGCCTCGCTAACGACATCATTCCAGCCTGGGACGTTATATTGGGTGGCCACACTGTGGCTAGGAATGCATTCACTCACACAGTAATTTAAAGCATCAATAATATCACTGTAGAACCTGTCGATATCGTCCCTGTGTGCCGCACAATTACGGTCGTGACACCTGATGGCGTCCATAGGAGCACGGATGTTACAGAGTTTCCTACGAGTAAGTTTCTTATATCTGGACAGGTCTGACGCTGTGGCATCACGCCATTTGTATGTTCTACTGCCCGTTGTGGCTGAGGGGGCTTCCCGGGGGCCACTTACAGCACTAGATACCTCAATATCTATAGATAAAGGTACATGATCAGAACTCACATAGTCATACAGAACTTTGATATTGGACACGTTATCATGGCCCGAGGATGTGGTCACACAATGATCAAGCCATGATGTAGAGCCATGAGCCAAGCTAACATGAGTAAAGGTATCACCTGGTAAGATAATCCTGTCCGAGATGTGTAATTCAATTCAATTCAATTCAACTTTATTTATATAGCGCCATTTCACAACAACAGTCATCTCATAGCACTATCTACTGTAGGGAGGACCCCCACAGTTGCAGAAAGACCCCAGCAATCAGGCGATCCCCTGTGAGCAAGCACTTGGCGACGGTGGAGAGGAAAAACTCCCTTTTAACAGGAAGAAACCTCCAGCAGAACCAGGCTCAGGGAGGGGCAGTCATCTGCTGCGACTGGCTGGGAGGTGAGGGGATAGAGAAGAAGAAAAGAACAGACATGTAGAGAGCAAACAGCACGATGGGGACTCAATCTATGGGAGAGAACAAACAAATGTTAATGACCAGCAAAAAAAAAAATATTTCATAGAGAGTGAGGAAAGGAGTGAGGCCCAGTGCATTACTGGAGGTCCCCCGGCTGACTAAACCTATTAGCAGCATAACTAAGGGAGGGTTCAGAAAACACATGATCCCTCCCTAATTATAGGCTATATCAAAAAGGTAGGTTTTAGCCCTATTCTTAAAAACAGAGATCGAGTCTGACTCCCGAATCCAGATTGGCAGCTGATTCCACAGGAGAGGAGCTTGATAACTGAAGGCTCTGCCTCCCATTGTACTTTTGGAGATTCTAGGTATTACAAGTAAACCTGCATTTTGGGAGCGTAGTGCTCTGTTAGGATGATACGGTAGTATCAGATCTTTTAAATAAAAAGGAGCCTGATTGTTTAGAGCTTTGTAAGTAAGAAGAAGGATTTTAAACTTAATTCTAAACTCTATGGGAAGCCAATGAAGGGAGGCCAGAACCGGAGAGATATGATCTCTCTTTCTAGTACCTGTTAAAACTCTTGCTGCAGCATTTTGGATCAGCTGAAGACTTTTTAAAGATGTTTTAGGACAACCTGATAATAAAGAATTACAATAATCTAATCTCGAGCTAACAAAAGCGTGGATCAGCTTCTCAGCATCACTCTGAGACAAGATGCTCCTAATCTTGGCAATATTACGCAAATGATAGAAGGCAGTCTTAGAAACAAATTTAATATGTGAATTGAAGGACAAATCCTGATCAAAAATAACTCCAAGGTTCCTCACAGAGCTATTAAGAGAAAGAGTAACTGCATCCAAACTGAAAGTTTGATTTGGAAAGGAATTTCTAAGGTTTTTTGGACCAACAAGAATGACTTCAGTCTTATCTGAATTTAATAGCAGGAAATTACAAGTCATCCAAACTTTGATTTCCTTAAGACAGGCTTCTAACTTGGCTAATTGATTAGTATCATCTGGCTTCATTGACAGGTATAATTGTGTGTCATCTGCATAACAGTGAAAATGTATACAGTGCTTTCTAATAATGTTGCCTAACGGAAGCATATATAAACTAAAAAGAGTAGGGCCAAGCACAGATCCCTGTGGAACTCCATGACTAAGCTTTGAGCTGAGAGAAAACTCATCATTTACATGAACAAACTGGAACCTATCAGATAAATAAGATCTAAACCACTGCAACGAAGTTCCATTAAGTCCAACATAGTGTTCTAATCTATCAAGTAGAATATTATGATCAATAGTATCAAAAGCTGCACTAAGATCTAAAAGGACAAGTACAGAAACTAGTCCATTATCAGATGCAATGAGGAGGTCGTTAGTGACCTTCACTAAGGCTGTTTCAGTGCTATGATGGATTCTAAACCCAGATTGAAACTCCTCAAATACACCATTTCCCTGCAGGTGGTCAAATAATTGCATAGCAACAACTCTTTCTAAGATTTTTGAAATGAAAGGGAGATTAGAGATTGGTCTATAGTTAGCTAAAGCTCCTGGATCTAGCGTTGGCTTTTTGAGTAAGGGTTTAATTACAGCCGTTTTAAAAGCCTGCGGTACATGGCCTAAAGTTAATGAAGAATTGATTATATGAAGAATAAAGCTACCAATAAGTGGGAAGACTTCTTTAAATAACCTGGTAGGAATAGGGTCTAAAAGACAAGTTGAAGGTTTGGATGAGGAAACTATTTTGTCTAACTCACAAAGGTCGATTGGAGTAAACTCATCAAGACAGACATCAATAGAAGGAGTTGTAGTAGTTACAGTATTTAAGTTAACTGTGGGAAGAATCTGATTGATTTTATCTCTGATGGATGAAATTTTATTATTGAAAAAGTTCATAAAGTCCTGACTAGTAAGTTCTAAGGGGATGCTAGGATTGACAGAGTCCTGACTCTTTGTCAACCTGGCTACAGTACTGAAAAGAAACCTGGGATTATTCTTGTTCTCTTCTATTAATGCAGAGTAATAACTCGTTCTAGCTTTTCTAAGAGATTTTTTATAAATTAAAAGATGATTTCTCCAAGCTAAATAGATTTCATCTAAATTAGTAGAGCGCCATTTTCTTTCTAATTGACGAGTCTTCTGTTTTAAGCTACGAGTTTCTGTGTTGAACCAAGGAGTTAAAAATCTCTGATTAGACTTTTTCTTTTTTAAGGGGGCCACCAAGTCTAGAGCCTGATGTAGAGAAGCTGAAACACTATCCACCATGTTATCAATTACAGAAGGAGCAAGCTGTCTATAGCTTATTTCCGTTGTGTTGACACATGGCATAGAGGAAACAATCTGCATAAATTTGGAAACAGCATCATCTGAGAGGCATCTACTGTGATAATATTTTTCTTTAGGAGCCAAATAGTCAGAAATAGTAAAATCAAAGGTTAACAGACAATGGTCTGACAGTACAGGGTTATGAGGAGACACTACCAGATTTTCTATTTCTATGCCATATGTCAGAACAAGGTCCAATGTATGGTGGAGGTAATGAGTAGAATTTCCTACTTTCTGAGAAAACCCAATCGAGTCTAATATTGAATTAAAAGCCACATTAAGGCAGTCACTATCTACATCCACATGTATATTAAAGTCCCCTACTATAATTATTCTATCAGATTTCAGCACTAAATCAGCTAAGAAATCAGGAAATTCGGATAAAAATTCTGAATAGGTTGATGGGGGACGATAAACTATGGCAAATAAAATTGGGTTTAACCTGGAATTGCTAAAGTGCCCAATACTGAGGACCAGGCCCTCAAAGGAATTATAACATGTTTTTTGCTTTACATTAACTAGTAATTTGGAATGGTAAATTGCTGCTACTCCTCCTCCACGACCAGAACTTCTGGGATTTTGACAGTTTAAATAACCAGAGGGAGTTGATTCATTTAAACCAACATAATCCTCTTGTCCTAACCAAGTCTCTGTAAGGGAAATTAAATCAATCTGATGATCAATTAACAGATCATGGACTAACAGAGACTTGGGAGTTAGAGACCTAATATTTAATAAACCACATTTAATTTTTAAATTATGAGGAGGAACAGAGGCCAAATCATTCAATTTAGAGGCTTTATGTTTAATTTGAGTTTTACCAATATTTTGCTTTATCACTTTGGGATGCTTATACATTATATTTTTATTTACTTTGGAGGGAGCAGACAACGATTCTCTGATGGGGAAGACAGGGGCTAAGCTGAGGGGTGGCGGATGAAGAGGAGCTGCAGAGAGGCGTGTAAGACTGCGACTCTGCTTCCTGGTCCCAACTCTGAGTAGTCATGGTTTTGGAAATTTGGATAAAAAAGATGCCAGATTGTTAGATAAATGAGAAGCACCATCCAAAGTGGGATGAATGCTGTCTCGTCTCATAAGACCAGGTTTTCCCCAAAAAGAGCTCCAATTGTCAATGTAGCCCACGTCATTTTTAGGACACCACACAGACAGCCAGCGGTTCAAGGATGACGAGCGACTAAACATGTCATCACTGGTCAGATTGGGGAGGGGCCCAGAGAATACTACAGTGGCAGACATCGTTTTGGCAAAGTCACGCACCGATTCTATATTAAGTTTCGTGACTTCCGACTGCCGGAGACGGATGTCATTAATGCCGGCGTGAATAACAATTGTGGAGTATTTACAGTTACTTTTAGCCAGCATTTTCAAATTTGACTCGATGTCGCCTGCTCTGGCCCCAGGAATGCATGTGACTATGGCCGCTGGAGTCTCTAGGTTCACGTTTCTGACTACAGAGTCGCCAATGATCAGAGTTTTTTCCTCAGCGGGTGTGTCGCTGAGCGGGGAAAAACGATTAGAAACGTGAACAGGTTGGTGGTGAACCGGGGCTTTGCGACTAGGCTTCCTTCTCACCGTCACCCACCCAGTCTCCTCGCTGCAGAGGAGAGCCGGGGAACCGGTGACAGGGGGGCCTAAGCTAGCTAGCTCCGCTGCAGCTAATGGGCGTCCGTCGAGATTAACTGGCGCAGACGGTGTTTCAATGCAGCGGAGCCGGGATTCCAAATCAGACAACCTCGCCTCGAGCGCCTCAAAAAGACAACATTTATTACATTTACCGTTATCACTAAAAGAGGCAGAGGTGTAGCTAAACATCTGACAGAGAGAGCACACCAGAGGAGGAGAGGAAAGAGAGGTAGTAGCCATAGCTAGTGGCTCGAGAGCTGGAGAGCAAACCACACAGGCAGACAGCAAAACAGGAAGTGACGATACGTTACCACAAGGAAGTGACGAGTAACTCTCACAAAAAGACACCAGTTCGTCTCCAAAACAACTTGAGCGTGCTGTGTTGGCGTTGAAGTCACCAATTGTGAACACATATGGAGTGGGAAAATCCTCAGTGATACGTTTAACAAGACTCAGGCAGTGAAGGTATTCATCCAAGTTTTCAACGTTGTCGCTGGGGAAATACACACACAATATAAGACAGTGAAAGTCATCCAGGTTGACTTCAATACCTGTAATTCTTATGCACTCGTAGGTTTTCACAACACAACTGTTCGCAAGAGACTTCCGCCATAGGATACCGACGCCGCCATAGGGGCGACCTAAGATAACACGTTCTTCCGTGTCCATAAAAGAGACACCTTGTCCTATAAAGTCATCATGTAATCTGCTCAGAATAGATAATTCGTTTTCAAACAGCCAGTGTTCCTGCAACAACACAATGTCATGGTTATTACATAAACTGGAGATCTCATTAGTTGAGGATTTTGCATTCTGGCAGTTGAATGAACATATTCTAAGGTTGGTCATACTACTGAATGAGTAAATGACAAACACAATAGTAACAATAAATTAATGTTCAGGGGTTTTTTTGTTTTTGTTTTTTTTTTTTGGGGGGGGGGCAGAGTTAAATAACAAACTCTCCAGCTTTTCAGAGAACAAGGGGGATGGCTTTACCAAAACAGGAATTATTATTATGCTGTTCAGCTAACACCTCTTTATTGTTAGTGTAAGCCAGATTTTGAAGCAAAAAGTAAGTGTTAGAAATACCAATACTAACTATAATAGGGTGTGGAGAGGGTCGAGGTTTTCCACTTCCTGGGGGTCCATATTCAGGAGGACATGACATGGGGGGTAAACACAACTGAGTTACTGAAAAAGGCCCAGCAGGGACTATATTTCCTCAGGGTGTTGAGAGGAAACAACATCTGTCAGAGACTGCTGTTGTCTTTTTATTGTTGCTCTATTGAGAGCATTTTAACTTACTGTATTTGTATTTGGTTCAGCAGCTGCACGGTAGCTCAGAAGAAAGCTCTTCAGTCTGTCATCAACACAGCCCAAAAAATTGTTGGTTGCCGTCTCCTCAGCCTTAAAGAACTGCACCACGCCCGCTGCCTTAAAAAGGCACAAAAATTCTTGAAGGACCCCTTTCATCCCGGTCACTCTCTCTTCCAACTACTACCATCAGGAAGGCGGTTTAGAGCAATTAAAACAAGGACAAACAGATTCAAAAACAGTTTTTATCCGACCGCAATTACCTTTCTGAATTCTAACAGAACATGAGGTTTGTAACTGTGAAATTGAGTGTGTGTGATACTTAAAAGTTAGTAATGTATATAATCTTTTTTAAGCTTCTTTTTACTTTTAATTCACTGATTGGTTTGCATTTTAATTTTGTTGTACTTGTTATAATGACAAATAAAGTCTATTCTATTCTATTCTATTCTATTCTACATGCACAGTACTAGTACATGTACAGACTAGCAAGCATTTGCAGTACATGCACTAGTACATGTATCCATACACTTTGTAAATGTGCTTGCGGTACAGTACGTGGTACATTATGTGAAAAAATTGTGCATTACTTTGCTGCTATGCCAGCTGGGCTTAGAGCATGCATACATTATGCAGTGCATGCATACATGACCTCTGCAAGTAGTACCGTGTTGTGCAGTACACGTCTAATTTTGACCTCTCTTGTACGAGTTATTGACGAGTCAATTATGTCTTCCAAATCATGAATCATTCAGTTTAGATTCACGATCATGAGGAGTACGAGGAGAAATAGGGAAGGAAACACAGGGCAAAATGCAAATTTTGCGAAACACTTTGAAGCTGGCCTCTGACTTGGTGACTCGGACTTGGCCTTGGAATGTAATGACTCAGACTCGGACTTGGAATGTGGTGACTCAGACTGGGTCTTGGCCTCAGAATGTGGTGACTCGACTACAACACTGTTTTCCAAAACCTAATAACTTGCAAGAAAAAAACGGCAAATACAAATTAAAGTTACAAAAATTTAGCACAAAAAGTACAGAATTTTAGAGGAATAAAAGTGGAGAGAAAAGTTTAATATTTCCAAGTTAAAAAAAAACTCTATGTGTCAAAGTGAACACCATGAATGAATGAATGAATGAATTTATTCAATAATCAGAATCAGAATCAGAATCAGCTTTATTGGCCAAGTATGCACAACACATACAAGGAATTTGACTTTGGCTAAAAACTTGCTCTCGTTGTTCAGGTGAAGGATTTAAATAAGGATTCAATGACAACCAGAGTATGTACAGTAAATTACAGTCTGTCCACGTTTCTATAAAAGGATGCAAATATATACAGGAATATATGCAGTTATTTACTCGGACTAACCACACTTTGCAGAAATATATGAAAAAATATACAATCACACAGTATTTCAATGTGGACTCAGATTCAGTGATATAATGTGAATGAAGTAAAAAGCAGTGTGAGAGTTATGTGCAATGTAATAATGGATGAAAAGTCATGAGTACAGCAACAGGTAGGACTAGGTGAATGTTAGGAGTTCATCAGAGTGATGGCTTGAGGAAAGAAACTGTTCCTGTGACGGGTGGTTTTGACCTTCAGTGATCTGTAACGACGACCAGAAGATAGAAGTTCAAACAGTTTGTGGCCGGGGTGTGATGGGTCAGCACAGATGTTTCCCGCCCGTTTCCTGGTTATGGACCGATATAAGTTCTCAATGGAGGGTAGGTCGGTACCAATGATCCTCTCCGCAGACTTAATGATCCGCTGCAGTCTGGTCTTGTCCTGTTTAGTGGCAGATCCAAACCAGACAGTGATGGAAAAGCAGAGGACAGATTGGATGATGGCGGTGTAGAAGACAACCAGCAGCTCCTGAGGCAAATCAAACTTCTTGAGCTGACGCAGAAAAAACAACCTCTGCTGGGCCTTTTTCCGGACAGTGTCAATATGGGAGGACCACTTCAGGTTCCGGGAGATTGTGGTACCCAGAAACTTGAAGGAGTCCACAGTGGACACTGTGCTGTTGAGGATGGTGAGTGGGGGGAATGAAGGGGGGTGTCGCCTGAAATCCACAGTCATCTCCACCGTTTTGGCTGGGTTAAGTTCAAGATGGTTCTGGCTGCACCAGAGGATCAGCTGCTCCACCTCCCGCCTGTATGCAGACTCATCATCATCCCGGATCAAACCGATGACTGTGGTGTCGTCCGCAAACTTCAGGAGCTTCACCGAAGGGTCCTCTGAGGTGCAGTCGTTGGAGTAGAGGGAGAAGAGCAGTGGGGAAAGGACACATCCTTGGGGGACGCCAGTACTAATTTTTCGGGAGCTGGATGTAAATCTCCCTAGCTTCACCTGTTGCCACCTGTCAGTCAGAAAGCTGGAGATCCACTGGCAGGTGGAGGGGGGCACCTTGAGCTGGAGGAGTTTCTGATGAAGAATGCCTGGGATGATGGTGTTGAACGCTGAGCTGAAGTCGACAAACAGGATCCTGGCGTACGTCCCTGGGGAGTCGAGGTGTTGCAGGATGTAATGTAGTCCCATATTCACTGCATCATCCACTGACCTGTTTGACCGGTAGGCAAACTGCAGTGGGTCCATCAGGGGGCCTGTGATGACCTTCAGGTGGCTCAGCACCAATCTCTCCAAGGATTTCATGACCACAGAGGTCAGGGCAACAGGTCTGTAGTCGTTTAATCCTGTAATAGAGGGTTTCTTGGGAACTGGAATGATGATGGAGCGTTTGAAGCAGGAAGGCACTTCACGCAGCTCCAGTGATCTGTTAAAGATCCGGGTGAAGATGGGGGCCAACTCGTTGGAGCAGACTCTCAGGCAGGACGGAGACACACCATCAGGTCCTGCAGCCTTCTTGATCTTTTGTCTCTGAAAGACCCGGCGCACCTCCTCTTCACAGATCATTAGTGCTGGTGGGAGGTCAGAGTGGAGGAGGGATGGAGTTCCTGGGGCTGCAGATAATCCTTTTGTGTGGGTGGGAGGTGAGAACTGTAGGTTCTTTTCAAACCTGCAGTAAAAGCTGTTTAGGTCATTAGCCAGCTGGAGGTTTTCCGCAGGGTGGGGGGATGGTCTCCTGTAGTTGGTGATATTCCGTAGGCCTCTCCAGACAGAAGCAGAGTTGTTAGCTGAGAAGTTTTTTTGTAACTTCACACTGTAGCTCCTCTTAGCAAGCCTGGTCTCCTTCGTCAGCATGTTTCTGGCCCGCTTGTACAGAGTCCAGTCACCAGTCCTGTAGGCCTCCTCCTTGGTCTGACGTAGCTGCTTCAGTTTAGGAATGAACCAGGGTTTATTGTTGTTGTATATGCAGAAGGTCTTGGTCTGCACACACATGTCCTCGCAGAAACAGGTGTATGATGTCACGGTGTCAGTGAGTTCATTTAAGTTAATGGCTGCAGCTTCAAAAACACTCCAATCTGTGCAGTCAAAGCAGGCTTGTAACTTCAGCTTTGATTCCTCAGTCCATTTCTTCACAGTCCTTACAACAGGCTTGGAAGTTTTTAGTTTCTGTCTGTATGTTGGAATAAGATGGAGCAGGCAGTGGTCAGAAAAACCCAGAGCTGCACGGGGGACGGCATGATAGGCATTTCTTAAAACTGTGTAACAGTGGTCAAGTGTATTTGTGTCCCTGGTGGGACATTTAATATGCTGTCTGTATTTAGGAAGCTCATTTGTGAGATTAGCTCTATTGAAATCACCCAGAATGATAAGCAGAGAGTCTGGATGTTTTTCCTCCACCTCTAATAATAATAAACATACATACAATACAATAAGAACACACAAAAGAGCAACCGAAAGGGTGTAGGCTGAAGCTAGTGATTATATAGTGCCTACCCCGTTACAATTTTAAAATCAATAACATAAAAATTTAAGTCATACCCCAAATCAACAAAGAAAATCAAATAGAACAAGTGGACAAAAAAACAAACAAAAACTTTTAAGTTATTACAAGTTTATCTCCCAGCATTTACCGTGAGATACTGGGAGATTTTCTCATCTTTGTACAATTTTTTGAATTGCTTCAGAGTTAAACATGTTTTAATATTTTCAGAGCAACAGTTCCACAGTTTAACTCGAGTGACAGACATGCAATGATACTTTGTATTTGTTCCAACCTTTGGCTTATTAAAAACAGAGTTACCTCTTAGCTTGTATTTGCTTTACCTTTTTTTAAACAGTCTCTGAATATTAACAGGTAATTGGTTATTATTTGCTTTGTACATGGTTTGAATGACATTATAATCTACTAGATCTCTAAATTTAAGAGTATGTAACTGAATGAAAATTGGATTTGTTGGTTCATGGTAAGGTTTCTTTGATATAATGTGTATGGCTTTTTTTCTGTAGTAAAAAGATTAAGTTTGTATTTGTTTTATATGTGTTTCCCCAGACCTCCACACAGTATGTCATAAAAGGAACTATCAGTGAATTATATAAAATGCAAAAAGATTTCTGATACAGGAGATCCTTAACTTTATACAGTACGGCAATTGATTTAGACATTTTACTTTTGACATAATTTATGTGTGATTTCCAGTTTAGTTTGTTATCAACAATGACCCCTAGCAACTTGGTTTCAAAAACTTTGTCAATTTCAACATTGTTTATTTTAATTTTTCTGTGATTATATAATTTGCGGTTTCCAAATATTATACATTTTGTTTTTCCAAGGTGAATAGATAATTTATTGGCAGTGAACCAGTGATTGATTTGTTTAAGTTCATTTTCTACTGAATCTAGAAGCTGTTTAAGATTTTTTCCACTACAAAAAAAAAAAGTTGTGTCATCTGCAAATAAAACACACTTGAACAATTTAGACACAGAGCATAAATCATTAATATACAAAATAAACAACAATGGACCAAGCACAGAACCCTGTGGTACCCCACATGTCATCTTTATGTAACGGAGTCAAAAATGCACTTTAAGTATTTCTTTTTATCAGTTATGTTTTTCTTTGTTGTTGTGGATTTTATTTTACTTGAGTGTTTTATTTTGGCAGTACACTTCTCACATCCGCTCTTTCTGTACCTCCGAGGCTCTGGTAGTTTAGTCCTTCCCCACAGTATCGCGTTAGTGATGTTCGATACCACTGATTTCCTTTCCGATCCGATACTGAGTAAAATTCAGGCTGGTATCGGCGATACCGATACCGATATTTTTTGCAACTACACCTAATTTTTTTTTTTTATTACTTATTTGTACCCGTAGGTAGACTTGGTTTGCAGTCTGGTGACAAGCCACCGGCTGCTGGTCGCTGCGTGCGCGAGCGCCCTAAACCTACATGTTTTTGGTGTGCGGGAGGAAACCGGAGAAATCCCGGAGTAAACCCGTGCAACACGGGGAGAACATGCAAACTCCACACAGCTCACTGTTGGTCGGGGGCTGGGATCGAACCCACGATCTCATGATCCCCGCGATTCCCCCGGCCGAGGGTAAAACTGTGCTGCTACAGTGCTAAACCACTGCGCCACCGTGCAGCCAATATGTCTTTTAAATCTAAAAAAACGCATGACGCACTTACCCAGGTGGAAGAAAAAGTAGCCCCACCAACCGCGTGTCACTTAGACATCATCTCAATAGTTTAGTTACTTTTCACCGTGTTTCTGTTAAGGATATATATATGTATACTCGCTGCTCTTGTTTTTCTCTTGCCTTCTGATTATTGCTCTGAGTGTTGCTATCCCTGTGCTGTTGCAATCCTGGAATTTCCCCATTGTGGGACTAATAAAGGCTTATCTTATCTTATCTGATCTTATACCTTACCTCAAATGACTTAAGTATCAAAAGTATCGATATTTTGATTTGAGTATCGATTTTAGAGCATAAAGATCCAGTATCGGAGGTATCGATATTTCGGGATCGATCCGCACATCACTATATCGCGTTGCTTTGCTGTGGGTAAGTTGTGTCCAAACGCTGCTGGCACTAAATAATCGTATCGTTTGTTAGTCCTATCATTTAAACTGTAACCTTGGTTTGTAATTGTTCGTTATTAATTTGACATGT
This sequence comes from Pholidichthys leucotaenia, assembly GCA_020510985.1. Lineage (NCBI taxonomy): Eukaryota > Metazoa > Chordata > Actinopteri > Cichliformes > Pholidichthyidae > Pholidichthys > Pholidichthys leucotaenia. The sequence continues at coordinate 267,881,124 of CM035842.1, forward strand.
CACTGTAGTGTATTTTTTTTGTTGTTTGTGTTGTAAATGAGAGTTTTGTGGGTGTTTCGGCGCACATTGGTAGTCCGGTGGGCGCCATTTTAGAGTTTCGCGCCAATATAGGTTCTGTAGTGACTCCAGCAGCTTGTGTCATTGTGTAATCCATGTTTTTGTGAATGTAGGAGCCTGTGTGGAATCGAGGTACAGACGGAGCGTGATGCATTTTGTTTTATTTCATCTACAGGTATGTTCGTTTTGAAAAATCCTCTTATTTGAAATGTAATATATTTTTTTTTGTATTGTAAAATTATTTTAGAGCTCCTTTCCCAGACAGTATCACGTTGCTTTGCTGTGGGAGCCTGTGTGGGATCGAGGTACAGACGGAACGTGATGCATTTTGTTTTATTTCTCTAACAGGAGAAATAAATTGTGGAAACAGCAGTCTGGTGTCATCGTGGTCCCTATGCTGCACACACACTTGTTTTGATGTTCCCGATCACGGCCATTTAAGGGTGCCCCAAAAGAAGAACCGTTACGCTTGTGACGTGATCCGTTACACTGGTGCCAGTGACCCTTGGAACTTCAGATCGGCTGGACGCCGGTCACCGTGGATGCTGCATCGCAATACTGGGTCTACGCTGGGACGTATATGTGGTCAGGCATATACAGGACTATTGTAGTACGTTTTAACTGATATATGCCACCTTATTTTGGAGTTAGTCACAACGAAGAAATTTTTTTTTTTTTTTCACTGTGTAAAGTTGTTCAAGAGGAAAAAAAAAAAAGACATGGATAATTTTAAAACACCTGTTTTGCCAAAAGGGAGAGGTATCTGGCGCAGTGATATTGCTATTAGTAGAGATGTGGGACATTCAAGATTTATGAACAGTGGTGGGGATACAGGGTTAGGTCAGAGCCCAGATTGTATTCCTGTTGGTGAGTTCATGAGTGAGGGTCCTCATGTTTCCACACCCTGCAGTAATGTCGGTGCCATTGAAAATTTTACAGACATGGTGGGGCAGCTTGGTGCTCAAATTGGTGAGTCTATAGTCACTAAATTTGAGCCACTAGACCAATCTCTAATCTCCCTTTCATTTCAAAAATCTTAGAAAGAGTTGTTGCTGCGCAATTATTTGACCACCTGCAGGGAAATGGTTTACTTGAAGAGTTTCAATCTGGGTTTAGAATCCATCATAGTACTGAAACAGCCTTAGCGAAGGTCACTAACGACCTCCTCATTGCATCTGATAATGGACTAGTTTCTGTACTTGTCCTTTTAGACCTTAGTGCAGCTTTTGATACTATCGATCATAATATTCTACTTGATAGATTAGAACACTATGTTGGACTTAATGGAACTTCCTTGCAATGGTTTAGATCTTATTTATCTGATAGGTTCCAGTTTGTTCATGTAAATAATGAGTTTTCTTTCAACTCAAAGCTTAGTCATGGAGTTCCACAGGGATCTGTGCTAGGCCCTACTCTTTTTAGTTTATATATGCTTCCGTTAGGCAACATTATTAGAAAGCACTGTATACATTTTCATTGTTATGCAGATGACACACAATTATACCTGTCAATGAAGCCAGATGATAGTTGAATTGATATGTGAAGTTCATATGGAGTCACCACTAGAGGGCAGTATGACCCCGGCCATGACCTGACTATAAAAGGAGTTGTACTTGAGTCACAGTGTGGTTAGTTGTTAGTTGCAGTTGAAGTGACAAGTAAAAAGTCCTAACTGACACCCGGTGTGTGTGCCTCGTCATTACATGTTCCAGGAGAACATTACATGGTACCAGGAGTAAATTACATGATACCAGGATAAAACTACGAACCGACGGCGAAGATGAACGCTCTTCGACAGCCGGACGAGTTAAAGTTGACCGGTAACGTCAACGAGAACTGGAAAGCATTCAAACAGAGTTTTGAACTTTATTCGCTTGCTATCGGTCTCCGTGACGAGGAGAGGAAAATAGCATTACTGCTAACAGTAGCAGGGCGAGCGGCGCTAAATGTGTTCAACACATTCATCTTCACGGAAGAAGAAAAAGGCAACTTCGACGCCGTGATGAAGAAGTTTGACGATTATTGCACACCGAGAAAGAATGAAACGTACGAGAGGTATGTGTTCAGAAAAAGACTCCAGAAAGAGTCAGAGTCCATCAAGCTGTATGTCACAGACCTACGGTTGAAATGTCAGTCATGCAACTTTGGAACATTGAATGAGTCAATGATACGGGACCAAATTGTAATTGGGGTCCAAGACAACAAATTGCGGATGCAATTACTGAAAGAGACTAACTTAACGCTGGAGAAAGCGATACAGATTTGCCAAGCGTCTGAGAGTATAAAGGCACAATTAAAGACTTTTAGCAGCAAGGAAAAAGAGACTGCTGAGGTCGGTGCAGTGCAGCGCGCGAAGCCGAAAGGAACGTTGCAGGCAAGAAAAAGGGAGGCAAACCCAGAGCGCGCGCGCGGGAACTGTGAGCGGTGTGGAAGGCAACATGCGCTGAAACAGTGTCCAGCATTCGGGAAGGAATGTCGGAAGTGTGGCGGAAAAAATCACTTCGCAAAGACCTGCTTCTCAAAGAGGAGGGTGCAACTCGTGGAGAAAAAGAGCGACAGCGAGGAGGATCAGTTTTACGTGGACGCCATCGAGGGAGAGACGAGCGCTGACGAATGGATAGTGTGCCTGGAGATGAATGGCACGGACATGTCACTGAAGCTCGACACAGGTGCGCAGGTAAACATCCTGCCAATGAAAGATTTTAAAAGACTAAAAAACAAGCCGAAAATAAGAAATAAAAAGATTAATCTGAGAACATACGACGATAAGCCAATACCCACTAAGGGAATGTGCAGGGTTACACTGTCAAACAAAGGTAAAACAGTGAATGCATTGTTTGTACTTGTTGATGTAAATAGACAAGCAATTTTGGGTTTAAAAACATGCGATCAGCTAGGTCTGATCAAAAGGGTGAATGTCATTGATACAGACAAAGTGACAACACGAGAAAATACAGAGGCTACAACAAGTAGGCACAAACACACTGACTGGGTGAAAGAATACAAAGAGGTGTTCAAAGGAATAGGCCGCCAACCAGGCAAACAAAAAATTAGGCTGAAAGAGAATGCAGAGCCAGTCATACATGCAGCAAGAAAAGTGCCAATAGCTCTTAAAAAGAGGCTGAGAGAAACACTAGACTCACTGATAGCAGACGGAGTGGTCAGAAAAATAGAAGAACCAACTGAATGGGTTAACTCACTAGTTATAGTGGAGAAGCCAAATGGAGATTTGAGATTGTGCATAGATCCAAAAGATCTAAATAAAGTAATACAGCGGGAGCATTACAGGCTACCAACAAAATCTGACATAACCAGCACAATGAGTGGAGCAAATTACTTCACAAAATTAGATGCCAAATCTGGGTTTTACCAAATAGTGCTAGATGAGGAAAGCGCTAAATTGTGCACATTTAATACGCCATTCGGAAGGCATTGCTTTCTACGAATGCCGTTCGGGATTAGCTCAGCCCCTGAAATTTTCCATAGAACTGTGCAGCAATTGTTTGACGGAATAGAAGGGGTGGGAGTTTTTCTTGATGACGTGGTAGTCTGGGGAAAAACAAAAGAGGAGCACGACGAAAGGTTGGCTAGAGTTCTCACACAGGCGCAAAAGTCAGGTATGAAACTGAATAAGAGTAAGTGCCAATTCGGGGTACGGGAGATTACATACCTGGGAGAGAAATTATCTGGGGCAGGCGTGCAACCAGATCCGGAAAAAGTGCGGGCCATAGCAGAGCTGCCAGTACCGCAGAACAAAAATGACTTGCAAAGAGCCCTAGGACTAGTCAATTACATGGGGAAATTTATCCCAAATTTATCAGCTAACACAATAGCTCTTAGAAGCTTGTTAGAGACCAATACAATGTGGCAGTGGATGGCAGAGCATGCCAGAGAATGGGAGTGGCTCAAAAGCAGTCTAATAAAGGAGCCAGTGTTAAAATTCTATGATCAGGACAAACTGCTAAAAGTGTCCACAGATGCGTCCAAAGCCGGCCTAGGAGCTGTGCTATTGCAAAAACATGACACAGAGTGGTATCCAGTCGCATACGCATCGCGCACCATGACAAGCGCAAAAAAAAAATTACGCGCAAATAGAGAAAGAGACTCTAGGTGCAGTGTTTGGATGTGAGAAGTTTCATGAATATGTTTTAATATACGGTCAGTAATACTAGAAACAGACCACAAACCACTGATTGCGATCTCACAGAAGCCACTGGGTGACGCACCACCGCGCACCCAGCGTCTAATGTTAAGATTACAGAAATATGACTTGAAATTTGAGTTTACACCAGGCAAGCAACTAATTGTAGCCGATGCGCTGAGTAGGGCTAGCTTGAGCAACACCAGCAGCACAACAGAGGAAGCTGTGCAAATACATGTAGACTCTATTAAGGCACACATGCCAGTGTCAGATGCAAAATGGACAAAGATAGTGAAAGAAACACAAAAAGATGAGAAACTAAAAAGAGTAATGGAACAGATACATCAGCCAGGACAGGTTATGATTGACAAGCCTTACCAACACTTTAAAGGTGAACTGTCTGTGTTAGATGGGGTTCTGTTAAAAGGTACAAGGATAGTCATACCTACCTCCATGAGATCAGAAATGGTTAAATTAGTGCATGAGGGGCATTTGGGTATTGAAAAGTGCAAAAGACGTGCACGTGATGTTTTGTATTGGCCCAGCATGCACAAGGACATTGAGGCATATGTGCAGCGCTGTGAGATTTGCCAGCGCCACAGGTATCAACAGCCAAAGGAGCCTATGAGGCCCCATGAGAAGCCTCAAGGGCCATGGAGAAAAGTGGGCATGGATCTATTTCAGCTTAAGGGCAAGGACTATCTGTTAGTCATGGACTATCATTCCACCTACCCAGAGTTTGCAGGGTTGAGTGACACAACAGCAGAAAAGGTGATTGCACACACAAAGACAATGTTCGCACGCCATGGAATTCCAATTTTTTATTTATTTAGCGAATGCAAAGTCCTTAAGCCAAGCAGTTGCCTCCTGGTTTGCTGTATGGAGGGTGTGTAATCCTCCTTCCAGTCTTTGGAGCGGGCAAGCCTCTATGATGTGTTCCATTGTTTGCTCCTCTCCACATGCGCACAGTGGGCTAGGGCTACTGCCCCATCTGTAAAGGCTGGCCAAGCAGGGGCCATGTCCAGTCCTGAAGCGATTGAGTGTAGACCACTGTCTCCTTGGGAGGTTGGTGCCCGGGACCTGTTGGTTGGGGTTTATCACCAGCTGTTTGTTTGGGACCTCCTTGGTCTCCCATTCCTCTTGCCAAGCTGTCTGGATGGTAAAGTCAGCTGGGGGAGGGTTTTTCCAAATCGGCCGTCTGGATGAAAGTCGGGCAGTGGGTGGAGTGTAGATATCTGCATGGATTGGTAAGTGAGGAGAATCTTTAACTTTTTGGAGCATCCTTTGAGTTAATGCTGCTCGCCGGATGTGTGGAGGGGCTATGTTTGACAGTACAGAGAGCCAGGAGAGTGGTGTTGAGCGGAATGTTCCAGTTATAGTTCTCATGGTTGTGTTGAGCTGGGTGTCTACATGGTGTGTGTAAGATGACCTGGACCAGACAGGGGCACAATATTCTGCTACAGAGTATGAAAGGGCCAGTGCTGAGGTGCGCAGGGTGGAGACTGCCGCCCCCCATTTTGCACCAGCGAGCTTGCAGAGCAGGTTGTTTCGTACCTTCACCTTAGCAGCCGTCCCCTTTAGATGTTCCTTGAAGGATAAGGTCCTATCAAGGGTCACTCCAAGATAAGTTGGATTTGGGGCATGCTTAAGCTTGAGTCCGCTCAGGTGGATGTTTAGTTCTCTGGCAGCTTTTGCATTGTGGAGATGGAATACACTGGAGACGGTTTTTGCTGGGCTTGGTTTTAGGCGCCAGATTTTGCAGAACTGGTCCAGTTTGGCAAGATCTTCCGTGAGCACCCGTTCCAGTGGTTCAAAGTCTGGTGCTTGGAATGCCAAACAGATGTCGTCTGCATAGGTGAATTTGCGGGATTTTGTAGTAGGCAGGTCGTTTATGTAGAGGTTGAACAGAGTTGGAGCTAGAACTGAGCCTTGTGGGAGTCCGTTTTTCTGCATTCTCCATGCACTTGTCTTCTGACTGAGGTGGACTCTGAACCTTCGGTTGGTCAGCAGGGTTTTTATAATTGCTGTTGCCCAAGCAGGGATCGCCTTTATAAGTTTCAGGAGGAGGCCTTTGTGCCAGACCGTATCATAGGCGGCTGTAAGGTCGAGAAACACAGCCCCTGTCTTCAGTCTGCTCTCGAAGCCATTTTCGATGAAGGTGGTTAGGGCCAGTACTTGTTCTCCTGTACTGCGGTCCTTGCGGAAACCTGCTTGATCCACACTTAGAATATCCTCTACCTCTGGGGAAATGCGTTGCAGAATTAGGCGCTCCATGATTTTGTAAGGAACGCTGAGTAGGGAGATTGGGCGGTAGCTTGCTGGTAATTTGTGGTCTTTGCCAGGTTTTGGGATGGCAATGACCTTTGCTGTCCGCCATTTCATTGGGATCGAGTTTGTTTGTGTGATCCTTGTGTAGAATTGTGTCAACCAGGTTAGGGCTCGGGGGCCAAGATTTTTCATGAATTCTGGGAAGATGTTATCGTATCCTGCTGCCTTTCCACATTTCAGGCTCTGTAGGACTTTCTCCAGTTCAGCAGCCTCAAAGGGTTCAGGGTTCGTTTCCTCTACAGGCATTTTTTGGTGTTTTTTTAGCTCAGTTGTAACTGCTCTTTTGGTGTCTTTGTCTTGGGGTGCTTTGGCGATAGTCAGTAGGTGGGATGCAACTTGGTTGGGTGTGACGGATGCTCGGCTTTGGCTAGGGGGCTTCTGTGCAGCTCCTAGGCGACGGATGAGGCTCCAACATTTCCTGCTAGAGTGGGTAAAGCTCCGGTCAGCAACTGTCTCCTCCCATTTCTTTCGCCGAGCTGTATTTAGCGATTCAATGAGATGGTCTGCTATCTCTGGGTCCCCTGATGTTTGATAGGATTGTAGGAGGGCAGCACTTTCTCCGTCCAAACATGGGACATAGAGGGGTCGGTAGCCTCGTGGGATTGCAGTATGGGCAGCCTTGAAGATTGCGCTGCAGAAGCGGTTGTATGCTTCATCTACAGTGATGGTGTGGAGTGGGATGGTAACAACGCTCCGGTCCAGAGTTTCACTGAATTTCTTCCAGTTGGCTTTGCGGAAGTTCCAGCGCATCTTCCTTGGGCTGTATATGACTGGAAGTTGTAGGCCAATGTGTACAAGCAGGGGCCGGTGTTGGCTGTGTGGAAAATCATCAAGAATGAGGATCTGTGTAGGATATGGCTCCCCATTCAAAGAGCTGACCCAACACAGGTCAGGAGAATAGTCCTTCTTCCACCTAGCAGAGTGGAAGGTTCCTCTTTGTTTGGGGTCGTATATCAAAGCGAGGTCATTTCTGGATGCCCAGTCTGAAAGTGCCTTCCCATCACTGTCCACTGCTGGGTACCCCCAGTCAGGGTGATGGCTGTTAAAGTCCCCCACATAGATGGCAGGGTGGGGTAGGGTGGGTAAGACCTGCAGATCCCAGTTGGCATTAGGGGGCTTGTACACATTGACAATATGGAAGCCACCAATGATTATGGTGTCTGAGAAATGTGTTGTTATCAGGTGATTTGCTTCAACTATGTCAGAACGCACATAGGTGGCACGTCCATGTTTAGCATGTAGAACATAGCACAGGAGGTCAAAGCCTTTGATGGTGAAGCGGCCAACTTCCTCTGTGCCAATATGAGTCTCTTGGAGGCAGATTACATCAATCGAATGTTGGAAAGCGAGGACTTCGATAAGGCTTCGCTTGGCTGCAGATAGGCCTTCAACATTTAGTTGTAATATGCGAAGGGCCGATCCTACCACAAAGTGCTCTTGGGGCTGTTTGCTTTCGGCTTTAGGACTGTGACTAGGATTCTTCTTTGACTTGGCACAGAGGCGTCGTCTCTTCGAATTTAGTCTGCTGGTAGGATCATTAGCTTCCCCAGGCGAGCCCGGGTACTGGCGGAGGGCGCGACGAGAACGCTGATCCATTGCCCCCTTCATCAGAAGACTCTTCTGATGAAGGCTGCAGTGCAGTTGAAACATGTAAAGAAGGTAAATACATCTTTCTATTTTACTTTTGTCTTTCAAAGGAAAAAAAAAAAAAGGCGGAGCATTGTAGCTAGATGGAATAAATATGTAAATATATAAACACACACAGTGCAGAGCATTGTTGCTAGATGGGATGAAACAGCACAACCATCTACTTAGTTATCCTACATGGTATGATTATGTGCCCATACATATTCTCACTCTCCATAGCGACCGGTATTTTCCTAGTTGTATGCCGGAGGGGACCATTGTGTAAGTCTATTGCATCTTTTGCATTCAAAAAACTATTAGTTTGTTACGTCTTTTTGCTATCTCTGCGAGCAGCCCTGCTTAGGTTGTACAGTCTGACAGCCGTTGATAGGAAGGACCTACGAAACCTCTCGGTTGTGCACCTGGGATGATGTAGTCTGCTGCTAAATGAGCTCCTCAGTGCATTCAGTATGTCCTGCATAGGGTGGAACTCGGACTCCAGCAGAGATGACAGTTTAGCCACCGTCCTTCTCTCTCCTATCTCCTCCACCGGATCAAGGCACTGCCCCAGGACAGAGCTAGCTTTCTTAATCAGTTTGTTCAGTCTCTTCCTATCGGCTGCAGTAATGCCACTGCCCCAGCAGACCACTCCAAAAGTGATGGCTGATGCCACCACCGTGTCATAGAATGTCTTCAGCAGCGCCCCTTGTACACCAAAAGACCTGAGTCTCCTCAGCAGGAACAGCCTGCGCTGTCCCTTCTTGTAGAGTGCGTCAGTATTGTGTGACCAGTCTAGTTTATTGTTCAGATGAACACCCAGGTACTTATAGGATGTCACCATCTCGATGTCTGTTCCCTGTATATTTACTGGTGCTGTGAGGGGCTGCCCATGCCTGCGGCAGTCCACCACCAGCTCCTTAGCAGGTACTAGAAAGAGAGATCATATCTCTCCGGTTCTGGCCTCCCTTCATTGGCTTCCCATAGAGTTTAGAATTAAGTTTAAAATCCTTCTTCTTACTTACAAAGCTCTAAACAATCAGGCTCCTTTTTATTTAAAAGATCTGATACTACCGTATTATCCTAACAGAGCACTACGCTCCCAAAATGCAGGATTACTTGTAATACCTAGAATCTCCAAAAGTACAATGGGAGGCAGAGCCTTCAGCTATCAAGCTCCTCTCCTGTGGAATCAGCTGCCAATCTGGATTCGGGAGTCAGACTCGATCTCTGTTTTTAAGAATAGGGCTAAAACCTACCTTTTTGATATAGCCTACAATTAGGGAGGGATCATGTGTTTCTGAACCCTCCCTTAGTTATGCTGCTAATAGGTTTAGTCAGCCGGGGGACCTCCAGTAATGCACTGGGCCTCACTCCTTTCCTCACTCTCTATGAAATATTTTTTTTTTTTTTTTTTGCTGGTCATTAACATCTGTTTGTTCTCTCCCATAGATTGAGTCCCCATCGTGCTGTTTGCTCTCTACATGTCTGTTCTTTTCTTCTTCTCTATCCCCTCACCCCCCAGCCAGTCGCAGCAGATGACTGCCCCTCCCTGAGCCTGGTTCTGCTGGAGGTTTCTTCCTGTTAAAAGGGAGTTTTTCCTCTCCACCGTCGCCAAGTGCGTGCTCACAGGGGATCGTCTGATTGCTGGGGTCTTTCTGCAACTGTGGGGGTTCCCCCCTACAGTTGATAGTGCTATGAGATGACTGTTGTTGTGAAATGGCGCTATATAAATAAAGTTGAATTGAATTGAATTGAATTAAATTAATGTTTGCTGGTGTTGTGAATATGACCAATGACAACCAGACTTCTCCTACGGATCGAACAGCACATTGTGATGTTGCCAAATGTGACCCCCCACATGTGACTGTTCATATTAAGTCAGACAGAGAACTACGTATATTTAGAGGTGACAGTACCGACAAATATTCAGTTCGGGACTGGATTGACTTGACTAAGACTGAACTCAAGAAGAGAGAGATTCCAGTGTGTGAGCAAGCAGGAGAAATAATGAGTCATTTATTGGGCAAAGCCAAAGATGTTGTGAAAGTTGCCCTGCGTAGTGACCTGGAGCTAGGTGCTAAAAAGGAACCTGAGATAATTTATGATGTTCTTCTCCGTTACTTCTGTGATGCTTCCTCATGTCTTCCGCTTGCAGATTTTTATGCAACCCTGCCCAGGCACAGAGAAAACCCAGTGGACTACTGGATAAGGCTGAACAAAGCAGCAGACCTGGCTCTTGAGGGCCTGCGTAGACAAGGTAAGCAGACTGAGGACATGAGCAAAGAGGTTGCTGTCATGTTCGTCAAAAATTGTCCTGATCTGTCTTGCACCCTGAAGTGGAAACCACCTCATGAATGGACCTCACGTGATGTTCAGTTGAGAATTGACGATTATCAGAGAGAGGTTAAAGCTAGTGCCAGAGCACCTGATGGTCCACAGCTAATGAGTCACACAGCTACTGTAACATCTGACAAACCCAGGTTGCCATCTTCAGCCATGACCATGCCAGAACAGTGCCACACCCCAGTCATTCCCTCTCCACTTCCTCAAACCCGACAGTTTACATGTCAGGGTCCCTTTCCATTCCCCATCTCTGACCCTACCCCAAATACACTCAGCTCAGATTGTGCTAGTGTGCCGGTTGTTGCTCAAAATCTCCAACAGTCAGAGGAGAGGCTCCTTGGTCGCATAGTTAATATGTTTCAGGAAATGATGGAGAAGTTGCAGCAGTGTACAATTCCTCACCCGACTGAGAGCAGCAGATTTAAACGTGCCCCTCGTCAGAGACGCCCCAGAGAAGCAACCTGTATGGTTTGTAATGACACACGTCACTCCACCATTTCACATTGCATGTCTGAGAAACTGTGTTTTACCTGTCTTTCCCCTGGTCATACCAGACTGGCCTGTCCCAACAACAACTGTCAGCCTCCTTCTCATTCTCAGGGAAGACTAACTGACCTGTACTTGGAGGGAGGCAGTGCAGGTCTCACCTCAAGCTCCCACTGCAGTGAGACATCTGATGCTGAGTCGATTTTTGCATCGGTGAGAAACTCATGCGATGATGTAGTTGTTGTGTATCAGAACATTCACATGATTGGCAATAGTTCTAGCCTGTTCTACACACCAGTAGCTTTTGGTGGTGCAGTGATAATTGATGGCATGCTGGACAGTGGCTCCATGGCCTGCAATATCAACGAGGATGCAGAGAAGAAACTGAGAACTGCTGGAGTGATAACAAATGAGAACCAGATTGATGTGAATGTGATGCTGGTTGGGTGTGGTGGACAGCGTGTCAGGCCAAAGAGTGCTTTTGACATTGTGATGGAGGTGTATGGTTGTAAAATGCTCGGTCCCCACTCTGGTTGTCTGTGGTCAGCATGATGAGTTGATTATTGGTACCAATGTAATAAAGCACATCCTACACCATTCAAAACAATGCAAGTCCTATTGGAAAACAGTGTCTGGCCCCTGCCCAACTGCAGAACCGGAAGCTGAGCAGTTCTTGTCTATGCTCACTGGTTTGAACCCCTGGAAAGGAAATGACATTCCTGACAAAGTTGGTACTGTCAGATGTAGCCACCTACCTTGAACCTGGGTGTGAGTACCTTGTTTGGGGTAAATTGCCTAAAGACACTGTTGTATCTCCAGGCAGTACAGTCATGACAGAGCCCACATCTTCTCGTTCAGCTCCTAGGGGTGTCCTAGTAGCTAAGATTGTAACTCCTATGTGGGGTGACAGGTGGGTCCCGCTCAAACTCAACACGTCCAACAAGCCTGTGTTGTTACGGCGCAATGCAAAGCTAGCTGACGTCTACACATGTGTAGCCCTTGAAGACATGGACGCAGCTGAGCAGTCTAGTGTACCAGTGACCTGCTACACACAGTCTACAACAGCATGTGATGCTGGTATGGAGTCTGTAAAAGAAAAACTCAAGTCAGTGGGGCTTTGTGACATAGACATCAATTCATGCCAAGTGTCAGAGGACTGCAAAAAGAGAATGGCTGACTTGGTACTTCAGTACGAGGATGTCTTTTCACGCCACCACCTAGACTGTGGAGAAGCTAAGGGCTTTGTACACCGTATACATTTATCTGATGATAAACCATTCAGACTCCCATACAGGCGTGTACCCCCTAGTCAGTATCAGAAATTAAGACAGGTGCTAAATGAAATGGAGGAAAAAGACGTTATCAGGAAATCGACTAGCGAGTATGCATCTCCCTTGGTTCTTGTGTGGAAAAAGAATGGCGACCTCCGCATCTGCACGGATTTTCGCTGGCTGAATAAGAGGACTTTGAAAGATGCTCACCCTCTCCCTCACCAGGCAGATTGTCTGGCAGCACTGGGAGGTAACTGCCTCTTCAGCACAGTGGATTTAACGTTCGGCTTCTACAACATGCCGCTTCATGAGGATGACAGGAAGTATTCTGCTTTTACCACTCCGATGGGCTTGTATGAGTACAATCGCCTGCCCCAGGGATTATGCAATAGTCCTGCTAGTTTTATGCGCATGATGACTGCCATTTTTGGTAAATGGTAAATGGCACTCACTTATATAGCGCTTTTATTCTCATCTCTTGGTGACCAAAGCGCTTTACAGATCCTGCTATCCACCCATTCAAGCACACATTCACACACTGATGGTGGCCAGAATTACTTGACCTTGTTGTGCTATTTGGATGATCTGCTGATTTTTGCATCTGATGAGGAGAGTGCATTGCAGCGCCTTGAGATGGTGTTCAGCAGGCTGCGTAGGCACAACTTGAAGTTGGCACCCAAAAAGTGTTTTTTCCTCAGGAGGTCTGTGAGGTTTCTTGGTCACGTAATTGATGAGAATGCTGTTTCAACCGACCCTAGTAAGGTTGAAAACATCGCAAAAATGACTTGTGCTGACCTTATGGACACTGATGGTGTGACACCGTCCCAAAAAAGACTTAGATCCTTCTTGGGGATGGTTAATTACTATCAGCATTTTGTGCCAGGATATTCTGCCATTGCCAAGCCATTGTTCAGCCTGTTGAAAGGTGGAAAATTTAAAGGCAGATGTAAGAAAACCAAAATGGCTTGCAGAAAGCTTTGTGCTTCTGATTGGACCCAAGAGCACATACATGCCTTTGAAAGTCTCAAATCTGCACTTGTTAACATGGTGGTCTTGGCTCATCCTAACTTTGACCGTCCCTTCATGCTTTCAACTGATGCATCTCTGGATGGGATAGGTGCCATTCTGTCCCAAGTCCAGGAAGGTGAAAGTCATGCCAGACCTATTGCTTTTGCCAGTAAGTCACTGACACAGTCTCAGAAAAACTATCCAGCGCACCGACTGGAATTTCTGGCTTTGAAATGGTCCATCACTGACAAGTTTAGTCATTGGCTAAAGGGTCACATATTCACTGTTTGGACTGACAACAATCCTTTGACTCACATATTGACAAAGCCCAAGTTAGACTCTTGTGAGCAACGCTGGGTAGCCAAGTTGGCTGCGTATGACTTTGACATAAAGTATGTTCCAGGGCGGCAGAACATTGTGGCTGATGCATTAAGCCGTGTGCCTTTTGTCAAGGAAAATATTGGTCACAGACTGTTCAATGAGCCATATGTGAAACTCCTTAGTGAAGTCAAAAATGTGTCTACTGCCTCTGTTCAGGATGCTTTTCGTTCATCCAGTGGTCACGTGGATGTGATGTGTGACAATGCTCATACCTCCCGGGCACACACTCAGATTATGAATTCAGAAGAAGTGTCTGCTGTGATGCAGTCACACATTGAGTGGGATGCTGGTCCGAGGGCCCGGGCAATTGAAGCCTTGCAGTTTTTGCCCCAGTTAGTTCCACCAGGTCAAGACCCGTTGCCTGCCTATTCTGAAAAGGCTTTGCGTGACAAACAGTTGGAGGATGGAACTCTTTCTCGCGTCCTGTTTTATGTTGAAAGACATCGGAGACCCTCAAGGAGAGAAAGGGTGAGAGAATCATTTTCAGTGATCAAATATCTGAAACACTGGGATAAGCTATCTGTGAGCAATGGTGTTCTGTACAGAGTTTCAAGAGACCAGAGAACCAAGTCCAAACGGCTTCAGTATGTTGTCCCAGACTCACTTAAGGATGAGGTGTTGAAAGGCGTGCATGATGATGCTGGTCATCAAGCCCAGTCGCGAACCCTCAGTTTATCCAGACAGAGATTTTCTGGCTGACCCTTGAGAGAGATGTTAGAGACCATGTCAGACACTGCCAGCGTTGTGTCCTCAGCAAGTCAGCTGAACCTGAGGGACAAGCTCCTTTAGAGAGCATCTTGTCATCTAGACCGCTGGAGCTGGTCTGCATTGACTTTTGGTCAGCTGAAGACTCTAGGAACAAGTCTATTGATGTCCTAGTGATAACAGATCACTTTACCAGGATGGCTCAGGCCTTTCCTTGTAAGGATCAAACAGCTAAGCAAGTGGCAAATGTTCTGTGGAACAAGTACTTTTGTGTCTTTGGATTCCCAGAAAGAATCCACAGTGACCAAGGTCCTAATTTTGAAAGTCAATTAATCAGTGAACTCCTCAAAGAGTCCGGTGTCAGGAAATCTCACACTACCCCTTACCACCCAATGGGAAATGGGAGTGTCGAACGGTTTAACAGGACACTGGGTAGGATGATTCGTGCACTGTCCCCTGAGGTGAAAGCTAACTGGCCACGACGGTTGCAGACTTTGACATTTATGTACAACTGTACAGCCCATGAGATGACTGGCTTTCCTCCTTTTTACCTCATGTATGGCCGTGTGCCCCGTTTGCCAGTAGATGTCATGTTTCGTTCTGTTCTTCGCGATGCTGATGTAACCAGTTACGACAAGTATGTAGCAACTCTTACCTGTGAGCTAAAAGAAGCAATGATGGTTGCTCAGGACCGTGCTGCTAAGGAGCAACACAGACGTGCTAATCTTTACAACAGGAAAGCATACCTGCCAACCACTCCGGTTTTGCCGTAATGGTTCCGGTTTTCAAGACCCCATTCCGGGTTACGGCTTTATTAATCAAAATTACGGTTTTTCACTAAAAATTCAGTCAAAAATTTTAAATCGTAAAAAAACACGAAAGCAATTCCAAGCACGAGATCACTAGGAATTGTATCTAAATTTAGACCATAGTAGCGTCAGTAGCGTTTCTTTTCGTGGTTCGCTGCTACGCTTTACCTGAAGCATTTGCTAAGCTAACGCTATCGCGAGGGTATTGAGGTTTCTATTCTCTCTCGAAATCCCGGAGAGGCATGCGTACATGGCGAGATGTAAACACGCTGTAAACTGCTGCAGACGTTCGCACGACTGCACTTCAACCCTGGCAAATGGACCATAGATTATACAATTCAACATAAACATCTAAAGAGACAAAACAAAAGAGAAACATCTAAAGGGAGAATACATTTTATATAATGCCTAAGATTCTGAAGAACATGTGCTGTGTAATTGCAAGCCTTGTCATGCTTGGTGTATCATGTAAACACATAAAATATCAGAGCGATTTTGCCGTCATTACGCACGTGTCTGTTAAACAGTGCTAGTATACCCTGCTGATATTTCTAGTCTTCTAGTTACCTCCGCCAAGGAGGTTATGTGATCATCAGCGTTGGTTTGTCTGTCTGTTTGTTAGCAAGATAACTCAAAAAGTTATGGACGGATTTTCATGAAATTTTCACAGATTGTCAGAAATGGGGTATCCTACAGATGATTAGATTTTGGTGGTGATCCGGATCACCGTCTGGATCCAGGAATTTTTTAAAGGATTCTTTTTTTTTTTATTTAACATTGCGAGATAGGGCCATTTTCAATATTTTATTTATGATGTTAAACACTGTATGGGGGGAACTGTGGCGCTTGGCGGAGGTCTGCGCTCTCCGAGTGCTTTTCTAGTATTCATAATACATCACATCTGGCCTATTCAAAGTTCTATGCAGTGTTAAGATAGTCTTTTGAATGCAAATTTAATGAATGAATGAATCTTTATTTCGGATAGATTAAAAGTAAAGATTAAAAAGAAACAGAATAATATAACAAAGGCAAAAAAATCCAACAAGGTCAAATTAAACAAGAACTCCTCTGATTATACAGTTCAACATAAGTTATCTGAAATGGGTGATGGCTGAAGCCGCAGCTTATATTGTCCACCCATATTCCATCCAAGAATTCAAAAGAAAAACAAAACAAGAGCGATTACAATTCGGAACAAAGCTAAGACAAAATGTGACAAAAAAAAAAAAACTAAGTAACAGCACAACACAGACTGGATATGACAATCCTTATGTGCTTTTACATGTCATCTTGGATGTATGTTTGGAGTATTTCTTCCTTTAGTTTTTGTTTAAATTGTCCAAGCGTTGTACATGATTTTAATTCAGGTCCAAAATCGTTCCATAATCTGACTCCTTGCACTGAAACACAGTGTTGCTTGGTGGTAGTTCTCACTGAAGGTTTTTGAAATATACATGTTCCTCTGAAATGATATTGTTTCTCCCTTATTTGGAACAGCTTTTGGATATTTGCGGGCAGTGATAGATTCTTAGCTTTAAACATTATTACTGCAGTTTTAAAGTCAACCAGATCTTTCAACTTGAGAGCTTTTAATTTAAGAAAAAGTGGGTTTGTTGGTTCCCTGTAAGCAGCTTTGTTTATTATTCTAATAGCTCTCTTCTGAAGCATAAAGACTGGATATATGTTTGTTTTATATGTATTTCCCCATACTTCAGTACAATATGTCATGTATGGGAGTATTAATGAATGATGCAAAGTATATAATGTGGGTTGTTGATTCAGCAAATATTTCGCTCTGTGTAGTATTGCAATTGATTTAGATATTTTACCTTTAATATAATTAATGTGTGACTTCTATGTCAAATGCTAATATTTGTTTGACACTGCGGCCCCTGGACCCCGGCTAGCTACTAGGCTTTTCAGGTTTGAAAGTTGAAGAAATATGAGGTTGTTAGCTACATTCTAACTTGATTTAATGCTAATATTTGTTTGGCATCGGGGGGCTTCGCCCCCCTGAACCCCTCCCACCAGGACTTTGTCCTGGACCTACCGGGGCCTGCGGCCCCTGGACCCTGGCTAGCTACTAGGCTTTTCAGGTTTGAAAGTTGAAGAAATATGAGGTTGTTAGCTACATTTAACTAGATTTAATGCTAATATTTGTTTGGCAAATATTAGCATTATTATTATTAGCATTAGCATTAGCATCAGCCCCTGGACCCCGGCTAGCTACTAGGCTTTTCAGGTTTGAAAAGTTGGCAGGTATGGGAAAGTGACAGGATCCAAGATTGAGATTGGTGACAGGGTGCTTTTGGCCAACAGAAAGGAGAGAGGCAAAAAGAAAACTGCTGATAAGTGGGAATCAACTGTTTACACTGTAATGGATGTGAACCCACAGACCCATACATACAGAATTTGTGACACTCTTACTGGACGGACGAAAGTGGTCCACAGGAATCTGTTGATGCTGGTAAATTTTCTTCCTGTGATGGATGTGTGCGATGTGTCCAACCATGGTTCATCCGCCTTACTCCCAGAAACCTTAGCTACAGACATTGGTGATGAGGGAGACACATCTGTGGACCTCTTCGAGGGAGAGAGTGAGGCTGGTACAGGTGATCCGTCTTCATGTGGAGAAACACGTGAACCATTAGTTGATCCAGAACATGTTGACTCTGAAAGGAGAACTGTTGAGTGGATCACGCAGCTCACTGAACCATCTGTGTCACAGGTAGATGTTTCTGATGTGACAAGTGTGTCTTCTGACCCCCAGAACTCTTCAGTTGCACCTGTTGCTCAAGGGGTAGATTATCCCATGTCCTCTGACTCTAGACCTGTGACTACAGCTGCTACTGATACTCATGGTGGACAAACACTTGACAGTCAACTAGTTTCTGTTCCTGACTCCGAGAGACAGACAGACATTCCCCTTGCTCGCTGTACTGTTGACCGGACGTCACGTGCACATTGTCACCGTCCGAATGCACAACCTCAAATCAGGTCAAGATTTGGTCGCCTGATTAAACCTGTGAACAGACTAGTGCAGACAATGTCCAGGCAAGATGTGGTTCATGACAAGTTTAATGTTAAGGCTGTTTGTAGGTCTATGTTTCAGACCCTGACTGATTAAATGTCACACGTGTGGACTATGTTTTTGTGGACTTAGCTTTGTTTTTTTTAATGTTCGGTTATTTTATTTTATTTTATTGTTCAAGAGCATTTGCTACACTTATAGTTGGGGTTTTTGGTGGGGTGTACAAGGCACTCCATTACCAGTGGTTGGGTTGAGAGATAAGCGCTGCTCTCATGCCACTTCGTCCTTGTGTGGGATATTCTGTAAAATGGTGTTCTTTAACTAACCCCGGGTGTTTTGTGTATTATAGTGAATTCTGTGTAGCTATGGCTCAAGTTCAGTAAAATTCAGTGGGGTGGGTGTAACGGAGTCAAAAATGCACTTTAAGTATTTCTTTTTATCAGTTATGTTTTTCTTTATGTTGTTGTGAATTTCATTTTACTTGAGTGTTTTATTTTGGCAGTACACTTCTCACATCCGCTCTTTCTGTACCTCCGAGGCTCCGGTAGTTTAGTCCTTCCCCACAGTATCGCGTTGCTTTGCTGTGGGTAAGTTGTGTCCAAACGCTGCTGGCACTAAATAATCGTATCGTTCGTTAGTCTTATCATTTAAACTGTAACCTTGGTTTGTAATTGTTCATTATTAATTTGACATGTCACTGTAGTGTATTTTTTTTGTTGTTTGTGTTGTAAATGAGAGTTTTGTGGGTGTTTCAGCGCACATTGGGAGTCCGATGGGTGCCATTTTAGAGTTTCGCGCCAATATAGGTTCTGTAGTGACTCCAGCAGCTTGTGTCATTGTGTAATCCATGTTTTTGTGAATGTAGGAGCCTGTGTGGAATCGAGGTACAGACGGAGCGTGATGCATTTTGTTTTATTTCATCTACAGGTATGTTCGTTTTGAAAAATCCTCTTATTTGAAATGTAATTTATTTTTTTTTGTATTGTAAAATTATTTTAGAGCTCCTTTCCCAGACAGTATCACGTTGCTTTGCTGTGGGAGCCTGTGTGGGATCGAGGTACAGACGGAGCGTGATGCATTTTGTTTTATTTCTCTAACAGGAGAAATAAATTGTGGAAACAGCAGTCTGGTGTCATCGTGGTCCTTATGCTGCACACACACTTGTTTTGATGTTCCTGATCACGGCCATTTAAGGGTGCCCCAAAAGAAGAACCGTTATGCTTGTGACGTGATCCGTTACATTTAGCAACTCAGAGTCTGTATTATTCGCATGAACATATTGATATATGTCTTCTAAACAGCTGTGTAACCAGTCAAAAGCAATTCCTCTGATGCCATACTTATGTAATTTACTGAGGAGTATTTTATGGTCAACTGTATCAAATGCCTTTTGTAAGTCCAGAAATATTCCAACTGTGTATTCTCTTCTATCTGTTGCATCCGTAATCTGTTCAACAAAGTCCATGAGTGCCAGTGAGGTGGTCCGGGTCTTCCTGAATCCATACTGTTGTTCGCAGAGTATATTGTGCTTATCAATGAAATCATTTAGTCTCTTAACAAATATTTTTTCCAGTATTTTGGAGAACTGAGGTAACAAGGAAATGTGTCTGCAGTTTGACAATGAGTGTTTGTCACCAGTCTTATACAGAGGACCGACTCTTGCTATTTTCATTTTCTTTGGAAATTTACCAGCAGTAAGTGGCATGTTGCATATGTAAGTGAAGTGTTTAACAATGCAATAAATAATACATTTAACCAAGAACATACTGAAATCATTACAATCAGTTGATTTTTTGTCTTTGAATTTGTTAACAATGTCAAGAATTTCTTTTTCATCTGTTTCTTTCATAAACATTGATTAAGCATTTACGTATGTTGACGACATTGTCAGCGTCACTTGTATTTGCTGATGATAGAGTGGAGTTGGCGATCTTTTTTGCAATATTAACAAAATATTCATTAAACGTGTTGGAGATCAAGCTATTTTCACTGATTATGCCATTTTCTGAATTTAAATAAGAGATGTGGTTGGAATTCAGTTTTTCTCTCTTTGTTATATTATTTAAAACCTTCCATATATTACATGTACTAGTTTTGTTATTTTCCAATAATTTACTGTAATATGTTTTTTTACTCAGTCTTAAAATACTAATGAGTTTATTTTTATAAGTCTTGTATTTCTTTTCTGCTTCCACAGTTCTTAATTTCAGAAATGTTTTGTATAACAAGTTTTTCTTTTTACAAGCATTTTGCAGGCCCTTGGTGATCCAAGGCTTATCTCTGTATTTAACTTTAGTTTCCTTTACCACTAGAGGACAATGTTTATTATATAGTGTGAAGGTAAATGATCAGGCGAGATGCGACGAGCTGGAAGGTTGCAAAGTTTTATTTTCCTCCAACATAATGAGACGCACTTTGTAGCTCTTGGCGCTACTGTGCTCTACTCTGCTGAGGCATGTATAGCAAGCTCTTTTATACATGTTATACCAACAGAGAGAGAATGCATGGCACATTAGCATAGTGATATACATATCAGTCAATACTTATTATTAGCGTGACCAACTGGCACCCAGATGTCCTGTCCCTCATCCAGGGGATGTATACACTACAGTCCATTGTTGTGATTGCGCCCCAGGGCCTCTCTGTCCGTATGCAAATTGTCCTCCGTTTCCTCCAGCCCTGCTGAGCGTGAAATAGTATCAGTCTGCATTGTGCTGGGTCACCACACGGCTCCCCCCAGAACGCTTAGAAGGGGCTGTGACCCCCCCCCCCCCCCCCGTCGTTTGGGCTCCAGCTCCGGGTAGAACTGTCTTGCTGTAGAGGAGTGTCTGAGGGCATGTCAGTCCGTGTGTGGGGGGAGGGGGGAGGGGTGGAAAAGACAGTGTGCTCCGCTCCGAGTTCTAGCACGTTGAAAGGCTGTGGATCGTGGGCGAATGGGGCTGGTGCTCTTTGTGCGTAATGGAACAAGACGGTGATCGGCTGGCTTTAGGGAGTGAGGTGCGGGAAGAGCGCTGTGGAGGAGGACGGTAAGGGGGGTGGGAGTAAGTGAGTGCCAGTCCGGGACATCAAAGGTGTCTGGGCCACGCAAAAATTGCGTGTGGATCCGCGATGGTGAGGGACTTTCCCGGTAAACCAGGGGCAGTGATCCGCAGCAGCTGTGAAAAAAAAATTAAGTCTCTGACTCCTCTCACGGCTTGGTCCAGTGAGGATGTGGGGAAGGCGATGGCCAAATTCCCCGAGGATGCGTAGCGGCTGTGAAACAACTGCAGCTGTGTGAGGGACTTGGCGGTGTGGCTTTAAGGGCAGACGCAGTCCTAAAGTCCTCGGGGACAGCAATCGGCTAGGCTCCCATTGTGCGCCGTGGCTGAGAAACCCATACAAAGTCCTGTGTGCGGGCTGCACATCTGCTTCAGGTGCGTGAGCAGCCCTGAAGGTTCCAAGAATGGCGATCGGCCGTGTTTCTTGGGCATGTGCAGCAGTGGAAGATGATGTATCAGTCTGTGGAGCTGGTTTGTCCCTGTGCGTAGTGCACGCTTGGTGCAGTGACCACATAGCTGGCAGTTGCGCTGTCCTCGTAATCCTGTGGTGTGCATGCGGGGCTTCTGTGCGCGGGAGGTCCGCTGTCGTGAGGTGAGTCAGGGTTGGGGAGCTTGGTGGAAATCAACGCAGACGGCGTCGATGAGATCCCCGTTCAGGCTGCTTCTTTCGGTTTGCTCGTGTCGCCGTTTATGGTGCGTGTCGGTCCCAGCACTGCCGCTGATCCTCGTGGGTGTGGATGAAGAGGTTGCAGGCATTCGCTGGTCCTCTGGAGTCCACAGCGCGGTGAGAGGGAACAGACGGTCATTCTCTCTCATCAGGTCACCAGTATGGAGGGAAAAGATCAGGTGAGGGGCGCACCATGACACGTCGGGATCACCAGTGTGGAGGTAAATGATCAGGCGAGATGCGACGAGCTGGAAGGTTGCAAAGTTTTATTTTCCTCCAACATAATGAGATGCACTTTGTAGCTCTTGGCGTTGCTGCACTCTACTCTGCTGAGGCATGTATAGCAAGCTCTTTTATACATGTTATACCAACAGAGAGAAAATGCATGGCACTTTAGCATAGTGATATACAAATCAGTTAATACCTATTATCATCGTGACCAACTGGCGCCCGGATGTCCTGTCCCTCATCCAGGGGATGTATACACTACAGTCCATTGTTGTGATTGCCCCCAGGGGCTCTCTGTCCGTATGCAAATTGTCATCCGTTTCCTCCAGCCCTGCTGAGCGTGAAATAGTATCAGTCTGCATTGTGCTGGGTCACCACAATAGTTGTGATAAAATAGAGACAAATTCTCCATAAGCTGTGTCAATGTCATCATCATAAACACCGCTCCAGTCTTGTCTTTTTAAATCATTTCTAAGATTGTTGATAGCGGTTTCTGTTACAAGTCGTTTAAAAACCTTATCTATTTCAACGTTATGTGTTACAGCAGTGTGTGAAGAAACAAAAACAGGCAGATGGTCTGTCACATCATTGATAATAAGGCCAGCAGTTACATTCCCTTCAGTGACATTTGTGAAAATGTTATCAATAAGCGTTGCTGAATGTGTTGTTATTCTAGTGGGGTATGTTATTGAAGGGTAGGAACCCATACAAAACATGGAATTTATGAATTCACTTTTTTGGATATGGTCATTTGGATTTAATAAGTCAATACTGAAGTCTCCACAAATAAATACCAGCTTCTTATTACCTACTGCACTGAAAAGCTCAGACAATTTTTCTTTGAAAATGTCAATATTGGTACCTGGTGCTCTATAAATACAACTTATTATGATGTTTTTTGTAGTTGTAATTAATTCCACAGTTACACACTCCATGATGTTTTCCATTTCAAAAGACATTATCTACAACTTGGCTTTGGTAGCAGGACCTGATATATAAAGCAACACCACCACCTCTTTTTTTGACCTGCTTGTGGTATAGAAATCATAGCCTCTCATTTGCACTGTATGAAGTTGGTCATTTTTTAGCCAAGTCTCGGAAATTGCAACAGCAGAAAAATTTGTGTTATATTGCAGCAAACTGTCCTGGATTTTGGAAAAATTCATATTGAGACTTCTACTATTAAAGTGTATTATTGACAGTGATTGGTCAGAAATTGTATTTTTTAGTTGGTCTGAGCTAAAGTATTTACACTGATGTTTTATACTGCTGAAAAAGTGATTTTCAGGATCAGTTTCATATTCAACACTGTGTGGCTTATGCTCAGTATATTCGTACCCTTTAAAAATAAGGTTGTTTCCTATAAAGGTTTACATCTTAATTATTCCAGTCAATGGAAACAAATGCACAGTTTATATCTCTTAGATGATAATGAAATGGCAATCATTTCTGGTTAATTTTTGGCTCCATTGATTTTGGTGTACTGTTACGGGGATGGCGTGGGTGAATAATGAGTTGGTCATACCTTAAGTAGGTTATGTCCCCCCGTGCTCTTGCAGCTTTCAGCTCTGTCATTAATTCCTTTCTCTTCCTTCTTACCAAATCAGTGAAGTCCTCATTGATGAAGATTTTTGTTCCTTTGAGGGACTTGGCTCTTTGAAGAATGGTCATCCTGTCCTTGTGCCGCAGGAACTTGACCACAATGGGCCTCAGACTTTCTCCTCCAGGTTTCCCAGTGCAGTGGGCTCTCTCCATCTCGATCCCTGGTGGTAACTGTAGTTTCTCCATGAGAATATTTTTAATCTTCTCCTCCGTGTCGGCCCAGGTCTCTCCTGGTGCCTCCACAACACCATCAAAGACTAGATTATTTCTCCGGGATTGTCCTTCCAGGTATTCAAATTTGTCGGTGATAGTCAACAGACTGTCACACACTTTAAAAACATCTGATTGCAGCACATTGTTGTGGTGTACTTGTTTAGACAAATCAGCTTTTATGTCATCTATGTCTTTCTGGGTGAACTGTAGACTGGTTTTAATGTCCTGCAACTCTCTCATCATCATGTCCACTCTTGCATTAGCTGAGTCCATGATCACTTTGATAAGGCTTTTGAGAGTTTCCTGTTGTTGGTTTAACAATGCAGAAAACAGTTCTTTTTGCTGTTGCAGTAAGTCATTTACCTGTGCGAGGGACACATATTCCTCCTCAGATTTGGCCTCTGCTTTTGGCTTAGGTGACATTTTGCCACAGTTTTGCGATAATTTGTAGTGGACAAGGAGACAAGAGTCTGTTTCCAAGAATATTTCAGTGTTGATGAAAAATTCAAGCAGCAACAACAACAGGAATGCGTGTAAGGCCTGGTGCCAGGCCTGATGCCTGATGGAGGTAGGTGCAGGGCCTGGTGGTGGTAACTGCCTGTGAAGCCTGGTGGTGGCGGCTGCCTGTGGAGCCTGATGGTCATGGCTGCTGGCCTGGTGATGGTGGCTGCCTGTGGAGCCTGTTGGTGGTGGCTGACTGTGAGGCCTAGTAGTAATGGCTGCCAGTCTGCTTCTAAGGCAGAAAGGCCCAATTCTAAATCCACCAGAATCTTCCCCCAAGCCACCAATCCACTGCCAAGTGTCAACCAAATCACCTCCAAAAGTCCAGAACTAGCCACAGGTGAAGAATTTAAGTTCTATTACCTCTTGAACAGGTAGTATTTCAATCCTGCTGCTCAGTGCTGCTCCACCATCACCATCACCATCTTACTTGACATGAGATGGAATTCATGCCATGTAATGTTGAAATATCCTTTCTTCAATAGTTGATAAATCCCTGTAGCTGCTGCCTTTAAGATATGGAATTGATGGAACATAGTCATAGACTGGGGTTGTTAGATAGTGTGTGCAGTCTTTGTCTTGTATGTGGAGAATAAGCAAACATCGCTGTGTCTTTTAGCCTTCTCTGGCATATTTATTTGGTCTCAATAACTGGACAAAACAACCATGATTGTGCATCTTTCTTCTATACAAACATGAGAGCTCTGCTCCCTTTTTCCCTCTTCTTCTCATGTCACATTTAGGAAGCACATACACAGAATGCATCTTCAAAATAAAAGCATGTATCACAATAAGTAAAGGCGTTCACATACAGTATAACAATACTTAACACCCCCACTCGTTTTTAAGTCATTGTGTTTCCTGAAAACATAACATTAATAAATCTTTCTCATTTTTATCTTGATGTATACAACAATATTTACACTTTTATGTACCAAACATTTGGTTGTCTTCATACACTTTTGTTTGTGCATAATGATACCTGTCTAGTCCAGGGGTTTCCAATCATGTGCCATGGAGGTCCAAGACCCTACAGGTTTTCTCTTCTATCCAGTCTCTTCAGCAGGTGTTTTTACTTATCAGCAATCAGTGGGAAGAAATTCAGTGAAATCTGCTGTTGAGGACACTGGTTGGAGGTGAAGCCTGCAGGGTCTTGGCCCTCCGTGGCACATGATTGGACACCCCTGGTCTAGTCCCTTCAGTAGTTGTTCCAAATATATACATTCCTGCATTGCCAATACTAAGGCAATATATTGCGCTTCAGAAGTAGATTCAGAAGTAGCAATTGTTTGTTGTTTTCTTGTCCTCCATGAGATCAGAGAGTTTCCTTCACTCAGACTGACAAAATAACCTGATATACTATGCTTATCTGTTCTCTCTGATGCCCAATCTGCATCACTGTAAACTTTTAGACTGAGTTTACTTGTATCATTTCTTTTGTAGCATCATCTCTGTTCTGCAGTATCTTTAAGGTATCTGAACGCATGTTTAACAGCATTCCAGTGTTCCTCCAGTGGATCATTAAAGTGCTGGGAAAGTTTACTAACAACAAAACTTAAGTCGGATCTAGTGCATGTGGACAAGTATATTAAACTTCCCACTGCCTCTCTGTACTTTCTTGAATCGGCCATTTTTCCAGCATCTTCTGTATAATCAAGTTTCATTTCACATCATGTCCCTCTGGACTGGCAATCTTTCAATTCAAACCTTTACAGCGTTCTGGTCACATACAGCAAGGAAAATAATTATTGAACACGTTAACATTTTTCTCATTAAACATACAGTATTCCTGACGGAGTCACACGTGAAATTTTCACCAGATATCAGTAATAACTCAAATAATTCATACATACAAAGAAATTAAGGCATCTGTGTTCACAAAACAAGTTATATTTAATAAAGTGGAATGACATGGGGAATAAGTATTGAACACACTTGGTGAAATTAATTTAATATTTAGTAGAAAAGCCTTTGTTGGTAATAACAGCTTCCAGATGCCTCTTGTATGGAGAAGCTAGGTGCAGGCATTGCTCGGGAGTGATTTTAGCCCATTCTTCAACACAAACTGTCTTCAACTCTTGAAAAGTTCTGTGGGTATCTTCTATGAACTATGATCTTCAATTTGTTTCATAGATTTTAAACTGGGTTACCAGGGCCCCACCCTGGAGCCAGGCCTGGGGAAGGGGCTCGATGGCTAATGCCTGGTGGCCGGGTTTCCGCCCATGGGACCCAGCTGGACTCAGCCCTAAGGAGTTACATGGGTCCGCCCTCCAGTGGGCTCACCACCTGCAGGAGGAACCATGGGGATCCGGTGCTATGTGGATCAGGTGGTGGTCAAAGGCAGAGACCTTGGCGGTCTAATCCCAGGCTTCCTAAACTGGATTTTGGGACGTGGAATATCACCTCTTTGGTGGGGAAGGAGCCTGAGCTGGTGCATGAGGTTGAGAGATACCGGCTAGATATAGTCGGCCTCACATCAACACACAGCTCCGGTTCCGGAACCAGTCTCCTGGAGAGGGGCTGGAGCTTGGCCTACTCTGGAGATGCCCTGGGCGAGAGGCGGCGAGCAAGGGTGGGTATTCTTGTATCCCCCCACCTTGCGGCCTCTATATTGGAATTTTCCCCAGTGGATGAAAGGGTTGTTTCCCTGTGCCTTTGGGTTGCGAAATGAATCCTGACCATCATTTGTGCCTATGCACCAAGTGATGGTTCAGAGTACCCACCCTTTTTGGAGTCTGTGACTGGGGTGTTGGGGGGTGCTCCTCTTGGAGACTTGTATTGTCCTACTGGGGGATTTCAATGTACATGTGGGCAATGACAGTGAAACCTGATTTCAGCTGGTTTCTTGGCTTTCTATGCCTTTTTGCACCTCTTTTTCTTCATGTGTTCAATACTTTTTCCCTGTGTCATTCCACTTTATTAAATAAAACTTGTTTTGTCAACACAGTTTCCTTGATTTTTTTTTGTATGTATGGATTACTTACGTTGTTACTGATATATGGGGAAAATCTCAGGTCAACAGCCACGGTTACATGGGCAAAATTTCTTCAATATGATTACAATTCTGATTAGAGTCTTACTGTTTACATGGATCCTGAAAAATCTGATCCAATTAGGATGTGTGTTTCAATGTGTCACACGTTTGAACGGACTAAATCATTTTGACATGCGCACGTCGACATTTCGACATTCCCAAAATAGTAGAAGAAGAAGCAACTTCCAGTGTAAACAAACCCCGCTTCGTGTCTTTCTCTTTTTGCAATGGACCTGTATTGTGTTATTCTGTATTGTGTTATTCCTGTATTGTATACTTTTGCTTCTGCTGGTCTCCGTAATGAAGCTACAAGTACATACTTCTGCATATGACGAACAGAGGGAGACAGCAGGATGATACAGACCAGTTTTGTTTTACTCCCACTATGTCTTCCGCTAGCTGCTGTAAAGGCGGAAATACGTCACATCGACATGTGGCTGTCGTACAGACATGCACAGTAAATGTATTTTCGACCCAAGCTTCGGAATAAGTGTTTATATGCGCACCATTCGGATTAACAATCGGCATAACCCACCCCTCTCAATCGGATTGAAATGTTGATCCAAATGAGCGTGATCGGGTCAGAATATTCAGATTGGAGTGCTTACATGAAGCATTTTTATTCTGATCACACTTTTAATCCTGTTACTTGTGTCCATGTAAACATGGCAATCAGAAATGTTTAATGAAAAAAATGTTGATGTATTCAATACTTATTCTCCCCGCTGTATCTTTTCTGTGACATGACAACATGGCCTTCTGTTTGCTCAAAGTCTGTTCCCAGAAAATATTTCAATCTTCCCAGATTATTAATTTTAAACTTTTCAGTTAGTGTTGCTTTAACACTTTTCAACACACTTTCATTGCTAGCTGATATGATCAGATCATCAACCCATATAATCAGGGTTACCTTTTCATTCTGTTTTTCTTTTGTATATACAGTGGCTATAAAAAGTCTACACACCCCTGCTCAAATGGCCAGGTTTTTGAGGTGTAAGAAAATGACACCAAGATAAATCATTTCAAAACTTTTTCCACCATTAATGTAGCCTATGGCCTGTACAACCCAATTGAAAAACAAGCTGAAATCTTTAAAGGGGAAAAATAAAGAACTTACAGTGACCTGGTTGCATAAATGTGCACGCCCTTAAAGTGATACTTTGTTGCAGCACCTTTGGCTTTTATTACAGCACTCAAGTCTTTTTGGGTAGGAGTCTATCAGCGTGGCACATCTTAATGTGGCAATATTTGCCCACTCTTGGATCCAACGATCGATCCAAATCTGTCAGATTGCGAGGGTATCTCCTGTGCACAGCCCTCTTCAGATCGCCCTACAGATGTTCAATCAGATTCCGTTCTGGATACTGGCTAGACCATTCCAAAACTTTAATCTTCTACTGGTGAAGCCATTCTTTTGTTGATTTGGATGTGTTCTTTGGGTCACTGTCGTGCTGAAAGATGAAGTTTCTCTTCATCTTCGACTTTCTAGCAGAACCCTGATGGTTTTGTGCCAGCATTGACTGGTATTTGGAGCTGTTCATAATTCCCTCCACCTTGATTAAGGCCCCAGTTCCACCTGGAAAAAAACAGCCCCAAAGCATGATGCTGCCACAACCATGCTTCACTGTAGGTATGGTGTTCTTTTGGTGATAAGCAGTGTTGTGTTTGCACCAAATATACCTTTTGGATTTATGGCCAAAAGTTCAACCTTGATTTCAGCGGACCATAACACATTTTCCCACATGCGTTGGGGAGATTTTAAATGTGTTTTTGCAAAAAACACATTTAAAATAAACCACTGCACAGTGGTGCAGTGGTTTAGCACTGTGGCAGCACAGTTTTACCCTCGGCCGGGGGACCGCGGGGATCATGAGATCGTGGGTTCGATCCCAGCCCCCGACCAACAGTGAGCTGTGTGGAGTTTGCATGTTCTCCCCGTGTTGCACGGGTTTACTCCGGGATTTCTCCGGTTTCCTCCCGCACACCAAAAACATGTAGGTTTAGGGCGCTCGCGCACGCAGCGACCAGTAGCCGGTGGCTTGTCACCAGACTGCAAACCAAGTCTACCTACGGGTACAAATAAGTAACAAAAAAAAAAAAAAAATGTAGCTGGGTTTGGATGTTTTTTTTTCCGTAAGATAAGGCTTCCATCTTGCCACCCTTCCCCATAGCCCAGACATACGGAAAAGTTGGGAGATTTTTGTCACATGTACTAAACAGCCAATACTTGCCAGAAATTCCTGCAGCTCCTTCAATGTTGCTGCCAGCCTCTTACCAGCCTCCCTGACCAGTTTTCTTCTCGTATTTTCATCAATTTTGGAGGGACAGCCAGTTCTCAGTAATGTCACTGTTGTGCCATATTTTCTCCACTTGATGATGACTGTCTTCATGGTGTTCCATGGTATATTTAATGCCTTGGAAATTCTTTTGTACCCTTCTCCTGAGTGATACCTTTGAACAATGAGATCCCTTTGGTACTTTGAAAGCTCTCTGTGGACCATGGCTTGTGCTGTAAGATGTGACTACAAAAATGTCAGGAAAAGCCTATTAGAACAGCTGAAGTTTATTTGGAGTTTATCAGAGGAACTTTAAATGGTGACAGGTGTGTGCTGACTCCCATTTAACATGAGTTTGAATGTGATTGGTTAATTCTGGACACAACCATATCCCCAGTTATAAGAGGGCGTGCATATTTATGTAACCAGGTTACTGTAAGTTTTTTATTTTTTATTTTTCCCCTGAAAAGATTTCAGTTTGTTTTTTGATTGGCTTGTATGGGTTATAAAGTCACATTGATGGTGAAAAAAGTTTCTTGGTCTTGTGGAGGATTAAGATCAGGCGAGATGAGTCCACAGCGAGGTGAGAGGGAGCAGACGGTCATTCTCTCTCGTCAGGTCACCAGTGTGGAGGGAAAAGATCAGGCGAGGGGCGCACCATGACACTTCGGGTCACCAGTGTGGAGGAATAAGATCAGGCGAGATGCGACGAGCTGGAAGGTTGCAGAGTTTTATTTTCCTCCAACATAATGAGACGGACTTTGTAGCTCTTGGCACTACTGTGCTCTACTGTGCTGCTGAGGCGTGTATCGTAAGCTCTCTTATAGATGTCATACAGACAGAGAGAATGCATGGCACATTAGCATATTGATATACATATCAGTCAATACATATCATTCGCGTGACCAACTGGCGCCCGGATGTCCGCTCCCTCATCCAGGGGATGTATATACAACAGTCCATTGTTGTGATTGCCCCCAGGGGCTCTCTGTCCGTATGCAAATTGTCCTCCGTTTCCTCCAGCCCTGCTGAGCGTGAATTAGAGTCAATCTGCAGTGTGCTGGGTCACCACAGGGCTCCCGCCAGAACGCTCAGAAGGGGCTGTGACCCCCCCCCCCATCGTTTGGGCTCCAGCTCCGGTAGAACTGTCCTGCTGTAGAGGAGTGTCGCAGGGCATGTCAGTCCGTGGGGGGAACGGGAGAGGGGTGGAAAGGACAGTGTGCTCCGCTCCGAGTTCCAGCACATTGAACGGCTGTGGATCGTGGGTGCACGGGGCCGGTGCGCATCGTGCGTAATGGAACAAGACAGCGATCGGCCGGCTTTAGGGAGTGAGGTGCGGGAAGAGCACTGTGGAGGAGGAGGGGGAGGGGGGTGGGAGTAAGTGAGCGCTGGCCCGGGACATCAAAGGTGTTTGGGCCACGCAAAAATTGTGTGTGCATCCACGATGGTGAGGGACTTTCCCGGTAAACCAGGGGCAGTGATCTGCAGCGGCTGTGAAAAAAAAATTAAGTCTCTGACTCCTGTCGCGGCTCGGTCCAGCGAAGATGTGGGGAAGGCGACGGCCAAATTCCCCGAGGATGCGTAGCGGCTGTGAAACAACTGCAGCTGTGTGAGGGACTTGGCAGTGTGGCTTTAGGGGCGGACGCACCCCTAAAGCCCTCGGAGACAGCAGTCGGCTAGGCTCCCATTGTGCACCATGGCTGAGAAACCCATACAAAGTCCTGTGTGCGGGCTGCACGTCTGCTTCAGGTGCATGAGCAGCCCTGAAGGTTCCAAGGACAGCGATTGGCCGTGTTTCTCGGGCATGTGCAGCGGCCAAGGACGATGTATCAGTCTGTGGAGCCTGTTTGTCGCTGTGCATGGCGCGCGCTTGGCGCAGTGACCACATAGCTGGCAGTTGCGCTGTCCTCGTATTCCTGCAGTGTGCGTGCGGGGCTTCTGTGTGCGGGAGGTCCGCTTTCGCAAGGTGAGTCAGGGTCAGGGAGCTTGGTGGAAATCCATGCAGACGGCGTCGATGATTTCCCCGTTCAGGCTGCTTTCTTTGGTTTGCTCGTGTCGCCGTTCATGGTGCGTGTCAGTCCGAGCGCTGCCGCTGATCCTCGTGGGTGTGGATGAAGAGGTTGCAGGCGTTCGCTGGTCCTCTGGAGTCCACAGCGAGGTGAGAGGGAGCAGACGGTCATTCTCTCTCGTCAGGTCACCAGTGTGGAGGGAAAAGATCAGGCGAGGGGCGCACCATGACACTTCGGGTCACCAGTGTGGAGGAATAAGATCAGGCGAGATGCGACGAGCTGGAAGGTTGCAGAGTTTTATTTTCCTCCAACATAATGAGACGGACTTTGTAGCTCTTGGCACTACTGTGCTCTACTGTGCTGCTGAGGCATGTATCGTAAGCTCTCTTATAGATGTTATACAGACAGAGAGAATGCATGGCACATTAGCATATTGATATACATAACAATCAATACATATTATTCGCGTGACCAACTGGAGCTCGGATGTATATACAACAGTCCATTGTTGTGATTGCCCCCAGGGGCTCTCTGACCGTATGCAAATTGTCCTCCGTTTCCTCCAGCCCTGCTGAACGTGAATTAGAGTCAATCTGCAGTGTGCTGGGTCACCAAAGTCTCATTTTTTAACATCAAAAAAACCTGGAATTTGAACAGGGCTGTGTAGACTTTTTATATCCACTGTACACAGTGATCAGAGGGATTCTGTACAAAACCACTCTGACTCAAACATGTATGTAACATAGCATTCCAATTTCTACCAGGCTGTTTCAGACCATAGAGAGACTTATGTAGCTTGTACACCACCAGTTTTTCACCTGTTTTTGGTTTTATCTCATAACCTTCTAGCTGCTCAACATATAATTTACAGTCAGTAGGTGCATGCAAATATGCTGTCTTAACATCCATCTGATGAAGAATTAAATTCTCCTGAGCTGCCTTTTGCATGATGACGTTCACACTGGCCATATCAGCTGTGAGTGAGAATATCTCATCATAGTCTATTCCTGATTTTTGACTGTAGCCTTTTGCTACAAACCTTGCCTTGTATTTTTCTGAACCATCAGAATCACTCTTGAGAGCATAAACCCATTTATCCCCCACTGCTTCTTTGCCTGGTGGCAATTGGGTAAGAATGAAGGTCTTATTTTCTTCTAGTGATTTCATCTCCTTGTCCATTGCATTTTTCCACTGCCTTGAGTTGGTTGAAGCAATGGCTTCCTTGAAGGACTGAGGAATGTCACACACTGCTCTGCAGCAAAAAAGGTATACATGTTTGTAGTTTGGGGGGTTTTTTGTTGTTGTTTTTTTTTTTACTTTTTCATCCATCTCAAAGTCCTGTAGGTAAGTTGGTTTCTTTCTTGCCCTCTGTGGGTTCTTCATGGCTGTGCTCTCAGCATCAGCTCCAGGCTGGAGCATTTCAGTCTGTTTTGGGGAAATCTCAGAAACATCATTTTCATTATCATGACTTGATGCACTGTTTCCATCAACTTTTTGTTTACTGTCCTGAACTACTGGATGACTTCTCTCTTCACAATACTCAATGTATGGCTCAGATGTTTGTGTCACTTTCTCATTTGTTGTTTTGGCTGTGAATTTCACTATCCTGTGCTTTTGGACTCTCTCTGCATCTAGATACTATACCAGATAAGCTGGACTGTTTGTATCGTAGCCAACAAAAACACCTTGTTCGCATCTAGGATCCAAGTTCCCTTTCTCTTGTTTGTAGGTGAAACACATGCATCCAAATTTTTGCAGCTTGGAAATGTTTGGTTTCACACTTAAACACGTGAAGTAATAACTCGTGAAGTTTTCTTCATGCGTCTACTGAAGCACCTGTTCCTCACATAAGCAGCTGTCTGAACAGCATAGTTCCACAATTTATCTGGCAACTCATTCTCTAATAGCAGCACAGTGGTACAGTGGTTAGCACTCTTATCTAACAGCTAGAAGGTTCCAGGTTTGAATCCCCAGGGTGGCAAGGATATGAACCTTTCTGTGTGTTGAGTTTCTGAGTTTGCATGTTCTCCCTGTGCTGTGTGGGTTTAGTCCAGGAGCTCCGGTTTCCTCCCACAATTCAAAGACATGCATGTC
This sequence comes from Pholidichthys leucotaenia, assembly GCA_020510985.1. Classification (NCBI taxonomy): domain Eukaryota; kingdom Metazoa; phylum Chordata; class Actinopteri; order Cichliformes; family Pholidichthyidae; genus Pholidichthys; species Pholidichthys leucotaenia. Next base: position 267,914,972 of record CM035842.1, read on the forward strand.
AGGTTAATTGGTCATTCTAAATTGTCCCTAGGTAGCTATCTCCTATAGGCCCTTAGAATGGAGGGTTAGTATTAGTGGAGCACTTTAAGTGGTCTTTGAGACTAGAAAAAGTGCTATATAAGTACAGATCCTTATCCCTAGTAAGCATCTGGCCATCACATAGAGGGTTCACCAACCTCTCTCAGCAGTGCCATTTTGGTGGGGTGGTGCAGATGTTTCATGCCTTATCCTATTCTTAGTCAGAAGTTCTTGGAAATCTTTGGTTGTGAACTCAGTAACATTATCTGAACAGATACACTTGACTTCTCCATAAGGTGCTACATCTCAATAGCTCGGGCAGCTTGATGGAGCAGTGGTTAGCACTGTGGCAACACCGCAAGAAGGTCACGGGATCAATTCCACCCCGACCATCATAGGTTCAATCCCACCCCCTGACAATTGGTGACCCTCCTGCGTGGAGTTTGCATGTTCTCCCTGTGTCTGCTTGGGTTTATCCCAGATACTCTGGTTTCCTCCCACAGGCCAAAAACAAGACTCTAAAGTGGCCCTAGATGTGAATGTGCATACAACGGGTGAAGGGATTGACGCCGTACCATGGCTACCTCATCCATCTAGGTGGATGCCATGAATTTCCCTCTGGGATTAATAAAGTATCCAAAATACCAAAAAAAAAATAAATAAATAATCTGACAAAATTTTTACTGTGGCATGTACTGCACCGTTTTTAGTTTTAAGGAAGTACACAAACACAGTACCTGAGTAATCATCTGTAAAAGATTGTGCATACCTGTGCCCCTCTATGCTCTGAGTTCACGTTAGACCCGCCAAATCAGTATGGACTAGCTGTAAGGGTTTTGTAGCTTTTCTATCTGGCTCCCTGTTTCTATTCTGTGTGAACTTGCCCTGTGTACACACTTCACATCACTGAGATGGCTTAACCACACTCCCTTTTATCACCATGCCTTTTACAACACTTTGTAGTTTTTGTACATTGTCATAATTACAATGACCCAATGTTTCGTGCTAGGTTTGTATGTTGTGACATACTTTACATTCATCAACACTATGCTCAATGTAACCCTTGCCCTACGTTAATTAGGTAAAAGAAATTACTAAGTGTAGACCAGTTGCTAGGTTCGTAAGGATTACAATAGGGAATTAAAATGAGTGTGGAATGAAATAGCTGGAGGCAAGAAATGAGCAATAATGGCTGTTATTTTTAAAGATAAAGCAAACAAAATATACAAACAATTTACAAATATACAAATATAACAATGGCCGGCATGAAATAAAACCCCAAAAAATGTCTTACTGAGCTCAGTGTTTGTTTGTCTTTTTGTTTTAGTCGTTTGACCAGTCAAGATATCTTGTATTTCCAGACTCACAGGGATGCCAATTTTCCGCCGATCCGCGGATTTCCGCCGATTTTATCATCATATATGTCATAATTTTGTACCTTTACCTTGTTCTCAATAAAGTTTGGAGAAAAAAAACATACGCGCTCGGCGCTTCCCCGAAGTCTCGCGATAACCCGGATGTACTCAAGCTACTGCTGTATTGTAAACAGCCCTGCGATTGGATAGTTGCAAACGATTGGACCAATCAAATGGCTCGTATGCTTTGTCAAAAATTCATTTCGGCTTGTTCTCAGGGATGTGATTTTTCCGGTAATTCACCGAATTCCGCTTTATTTTTATATTATATGTACGTTAAGTACGTTAGCGGCTTGTGGTCCACGAACTCAGTGAAGATGCGCCCTTTCAGCCAGAACCGGAAGTGGCGTATGCCAGGTAGAGAGCCATTAACTCTCTGTCGAACACGCTGTATTTACGCTCACTGTCGTGCAAAGACCTGCTTAAAAAAAAGGTGAGCGGCTGCCAAGAACCGGCAACGCATTGCTCCACGACGGCCGCTATGCCCATATCCGAGACGTGGGTAATGAGCGCTGTTTTAACCTCAGAACGCCTGCTCCCGTTCAGGAGTCCAGTCGATTCTGTCCGCCGGTTTCCGTTTGAGTGCAGCGTACAAGGCTGTATGAGCTGGGCTGCGCGAGGGAGGAAAATGAGCTGCTCAAGACTCAATGGAGATTGAAACTGGTGATCTGAAATGAATGCTGAAATTATAAAAAGTAATGGTATGTTGGAATTTTATTTGTATTATGGAATAGATAAAATTAACTGATTTTGATTTGATCAAGTGTTAAAGCATGTGATGGATAATGCTTGTTGGAATATTTACCTCCGCCAAGGAGGTTATTGTATTGATATGTGAAGTTCATATAGAGTCACCACAAGAGGGCAGTATGACCCCGGCCATGACCTGACTATAAAAGGAGTTGTACTTGAGCCACTGTGTGGTTAGTTGTTGGTTGCAGTTGAAGTGACAAGTAAAAGTCCTAACTGACACCCGGTGTGTGTGCGCCTCGTCATTACATGGTACCAGGATAAAACTACGAACCGACGGCGAAGATGAACGCTCTTCGACAGCCGGACAAGTTAAAGTTGACCGGTAACGTCAACGAGAACTGGAAAGCATTCAAACAAAGTTTTGAACTTTATTCGCTAGCTATCGGTCTCCGTGACGAGGAGAGGAAGATAGCATTACTGCTAACAGTAGCAGGGCGAGCGGCGCTAGATGTGTTCAACACATTCATCTTCACGGAAGAAGAAAAAGGCAAATTCGACGTCGTAATGAAGAAGTTCGACGATTATTGCACACCGAGAAAGAATGAAACGTACGAGAGGTATGTGTTCAGAAAAAGACTTCAGAAAGAGTCAGAGTCCATCGAGCTGTATGTCACAGACCTACGGTTGAAATGTCAGTCATGCAACTTTGGAACATTGAGTGAGTCAATGATACGGGACCAAATTGTAATTGGGGTCCAAGACAACAAATTGCGGATGCAATTACTTAAAGAGACTAACTTAACGCTGGAGAAAGCGATACAGATTTGCCAAGCGTCTGAGAGTACAAAGGCACAATTAAAGACTTTTAGCAGCAAGGAAAGAGAGACTGCTGAAGTCGATGCAGTGCAGCGTGCGAAGCCGAAAGGAACGTTGTATGCAAGGAAAAGAGATGCAAAGCGCGCGCGGGAACTGTGAGCGGTGTGGAATGCAACATGCGCCGAAGCAGTGTCCAGCATTCGGGAAGGAATGTCGCAAGTGTGGCGGAAAAAATCACTTCGCAAAGACCTGCTTCTCGAAGAAGAGGGTGCAACTCGTGGGAAAAAGAGCGACAGCGAAGAGGATCAGTTTTACGTGGACGCCATCGAGGGAGAGACGAGCGCTGACGAATGGATAGTGTGCTTGGATATGAATGGCACGGACATGTCACTGAAGCTTGACACAGGTGCGCAGGTAAACATCCTGCCAATGAAAGATTTTAAAAGACTGAAAAACAAACCGAAAATAAGAGATAAAAAGATTAATCTGAGAACATATGACGATAAGCCAATACCCACTAAAGGAATGTGCAGGGTTACACTGTCAAACAAAGATAAAACAGTGAATGCATTGTTTGTACTTGTTGATGGAAATAGACAAGCAATTTTGGGTTTAAAAACATGCGATCAGCTAGGTCTGATCAAGAGGGTGAATGTCATTGATACAGACAAGGTGACAGCACGAGAAAATACAGAGGCTACAACAAGTAGGCACAAACACACTGACTGGGTGAAAGAATACAAAGAGGTATTCAAAGGAATAGGCCGCCTACCAGGCAAACAAAAAATTAGGCTGAAAGAGAATGCAGAGCCAGTCATACATCCAGCAAGAAAAGTGCCAATAGCTCTTAAAAAGAGGCTGAGGGAAACACTAGACTCACTGATAGCAGACGGAGTGGTCAGAAAAATAGAAGAACCAACAGAATGGGTTAACTCCCTAGTTATAGTGGAGAAGCCAAATGGAGATTTGAGATTGTGCATAGATCCAAAAGATCTAAATAAAGTGATACAGCGTGAGCATTACAGGCTACCAACAAAATCTGACATAACCAGCACAATGAGTGGAGCAAGTTACTTCACAAAATTAGATGCCAAATCTGGGTTTTACCAAATAGTGCTCGACGAAGAAAGCGCTAAATTGTGCACATTTAATACGCCATTTGGAAGGCATTGCTTTCTACGAATGCCGTTCGGGATTAGCTCAGCCCCTGAAATTTTCCATAGAACTGTGCAGCAATTGTTTGACGGAATAGAAGGGGTGGGAGTTTTTCTTGATGATGTGGTAGTCTGGGGAAAAACAAAAGAGGAGCACGACGAAAGGTTGGCAAGAGTTCTCACACAGGCGCAAAAGTCAGGTATGAAACTGAATAAGAGTAAGTGCCAATTTGGGGTACAGGAGATTACATACCTGGGAGAGAAGTTATCTGGGGCAGGCGTGCAACCAGATCCGGAAAAAGTGCGGGCCATAGCAGAGCTGCCAGTACCGCAGGACAAAAATGACTTGCAAAGAGCCTTAGGGCTAGTCAATTACATGGGGAAATTTATCCCAAATTTATCAGCTAACACAATAGCTCTTAGAAGCTTGTTAGAGACCAATACAATGTGGCAGTGGATGGCAGAGCATGCCAGAGAATGGGAGTGGCTCAAAAGCAGTCTAATACAGGAGCCAGTGTTAAAATTCTATGATCAGGACAAACTGCTAAAAGTGTCCACAGATGCGTCCAAAGCCGGCCTAGGAGCTGTGCTATTGCAAAAACATGACACAGAGTGGTATCCAGTCGCATACGCATCGCGCACCATGACAAGCGCAGAAAAAAATTACGCGCAAATAGAGAAAGAGACTCTAGGTGCAGTGTTTGGATGTGAGAAGTTTCATGAATATGTGTATGGACGGTCAGTAATACTAGAAACAGACCACAAACCACTGATTGCGATCTCACAGAAGCCACTGGGTGACGCACCACCGCGCATCCAGCGTCTAATGTTAAGATTACAGAAATATGACTTGAAATTTGAGTTTACACCAGGCAAGCAACTAATTGTAGCCGATGTGCTGAGTAGGGCTAGCTTGAGCAACACCGGCAGCACAACAGAGGAAGCTGTGCAAATACATGTAGACTCTATTAAGGCACACATGCCAGTGTCAGATGCAAAATGGACGAAGATAGTGAAAGAAACACAAAAGGATGAGAAACTAAAAAGAGTAATGGAACAGATACATCAACCAGGACAGGTTATGATTGACAAGCCTTACCAACACTTTAAAGGTGAACTGTCTGTGTTAGATGGGGTTCTGTTAAAGGGTACAAGGATAGTCATACCTACCTCCATGAGATCAGAAATGGTTAAATTAGTGCATGAGGGGCATTTGGGTATTGAAAAGTGCAAAAGACGTGCACGTGATGTTTTGTATTGGCCCAACATGCACAAGGACATTGAGGCATATGTGCAGCGCTGTGAGATTTGCCAGCGCCACAGGTATCAACAGCCAAAGGAGCCTATGAGGCCCCATGAGAAGCCTCAAGGGCCATGGAGAAAAGTGGGCATGGATCTATTTCAGCTTAAGGGCAAGGACTATCTGTTAGTCATGGACTATCATTCCACCTACCCAGAGTTTGCAGGGTTGAGTGACACAACAGCAGAAAGAGTGATTGCACACACAAAGACAATGTTCGCACGCCATGGAATTCCAATGACTGTTGTAAGCGATAACAGACCACAATTCACGAGTCAGTGCTTCAAAGACTTTGCAGACACACATGGGTTCAAGCACGTGACCTCAAGCCCTCTGTACCCACAGTCGAATGGGTTAACAGAGAAAGGGGTGCAAATAGTGAAGCGCATACTGAAAAAGGCTGCAGACAGTAATTCAGGCGATCCTGAATTACCGAGCATCACCACTAGAGAATGGACTTTCCCCAGCAGAAATGCTCATGAACCGGAAACTCAGAACGCGACTTCCATCAGCATCTCAGGTGATGGAAAAGAGAGATGTGAGGCGCGATGAGAGGCAAACTGAACTGTACAACAGAACAGCACGACCTCTGAGACCACTTGCACATGAGGACATTGTGCGAGTGAGATGTGATGGAGAATGGGGACCGCTGGCAAAAGTGGTCAAAGAAACAACTCCCAGATCATATGAAGTCATCACAGAGCATGGGAAAACAATGAGGCGAAACCGACGTCACTTACTGAAAGTGCCTCAGACAAAAATGAGAGTCACAGACAGTGAAACAAGTGACATGCCAATTCCCAGCCAAACCGAACAACCAGAAATGGCTGAGAACCAGACACTAACGAACAGACTGAGGTGACACAAAGGAGATGCTCACAAAGGCAAATTGTGAAACCGAAAAGATTGATTGAGGAAATGTAAGGAGTACTGAGATGAATGGGGAAAAAAAAAAATGTGTTGATGTTGAGTTGTAAAACAGAGAAAATGTTAAAGTTGTGATTCAGTGTACGAGGTTGACAAAGATGTAAAAAGAAATGGAGTTTATTTTGTTTATTGAAATTTGAGAAAAAGTTTATAGTTGGACATGACCTTTACTGAAAAAAAAAGGGAGATGTATTGATATGTGAAGTTCATATAGAGTCACCACAAGAGGGCAGTATGACCCCGGCCATGACCTGACTATAAAAGGAGTTGTACTTGAGCCACTGTGTGGTTAGTTGTTGGTTGCAGTTGAAGTGACAAGTAAAAGTCCTAACTGACACCCGGTGTGTGTGCGCCTCGTCATTACAGTTATGTTTTCATTGGCGTTGGTTTGTCTGTCTGTCTGTTTGTTCGCAAGGGAAAGTTATGGACGGATTTTCATGAAATTTTCAGGAAAGGTGTGCAATGGCACGGGGAACAGATGATTAGATTTTGGTGATGATCTGAGAGTGCATACCTCCACCAAGGGCTTTTTTGTATTTGTGCAGCAGGATTACACAAAAACTACTGGATGGATTTGGATAAAATTTTCACCAGAGGTGGTTCTTGGGCTAGAGAGGAACCCATTATATTTTGGTGATGATCTGAGAATCCATACCTCAGCCAAGGCGCTTATCTTCTCACAGTGTGTTAGCAACAATAACTCCAAAACTGATGGACAGACTTTGATGCAATTTTCACCACAAGTGGCTATAGGCCTACACACAAACCCATTACATTTTGGAGTTGATCCATGACAAACGGAAGGAGCCTTGGTGGAGGGATGCGCTCTGAGTGCTTTTCTAGTTTAGGAATGCTATCTCCTTGGAACATAAGTCAATATTATACAGTAATAAGTGGCATTCAGCTGTTTGTTTTATGTCATGTAAGCACAGTTCTGGTACTTAAAAATCATAAAAACCCAGGAGCTTCGGGGAGCGAAGTGACAGTAAAGGTGAAAATTGGCTCAAAGTTCAACGAGGTAACAGAAACACTCGGACAGTTTCTGAAGAAACCAGAAAAGGAGATGAAGTTCAAAGTTCAGAGACTGACGCAGCTTGCTGCCAAAAGGAAGAAAGTTTCACATTAGAAGTGACTTGGTGACCAATGTAAATAGTGTAAAAAACTCTAATAGAACTGTTAAATATGTTGGACTAAAGACAGTGAGACAACATTGAAGAAAAAGTAAGTTAACTTTTCATTAAATTTAATGATTTATCTAAGTCTAGTATTTCATTTTTTTAATCATTTTTTTCAGTCTAAATTACTTCTGTTTTACTGAAAACTTCCCAGCTTCAGGGGGGCTGTGCCCCCCCCCCCCCCCGTAAGTCAATCGACCAAATTAGATTTCAGCTGAAATCAGAATTTCCTGTTGCCATCCCTGGACTCAGGTTTCTTTTCCTCTTTTAAAGCAGCGGCTTGAGTTGTTACCACTTTGAATTTTGTGCACTGGAGAGAGGAAAGATGTTCTTCAATCGAGATCTTGGTTCAGATCTCGGTTCAGTCTTGGTTCAGGTCTTGGTTCAGATCTCGGGTCAGGCTCGCCATCTCCATTCGGAGAGAATCCAGGATCCAGAAGATTCTTAATCGGCAACCAAAAAAAACCTAGCCAAGATGATGTATCAGCATGAACACAGCAAAAGTCACAGCCTCACAGCCTCTCAAGCTCGTGCTCCCATCAACAAGACGACCCACAGGTTTTTACACGGACCGTCTCCAGCCTCTCTCGTTCGTTCTCAGAGCGCAAAAAACCGAAAAACGGGTGCGCGCCCCAGCACTCTGCTCGGAAGGCGGGACCAATACCGCTCCCAACGAATGAAAAGATCAAGATCACCCAACGTGACCATGAAACAGGAATTTAAAAGTTGGATAACGAGGGTCACACTTCCTCTGTTCAAAATAACCGTTTTTCAAAATAAAATCACACAATTGCATTAATACAAATGAAATGTGAGAAAAAGGGTCATTTTCTCAGCTGGGTTACATCAACAGTTGGCAAGTAAAACAAATTACCACTCTCATGAATATCGAACCTGCTACCATCCTTAATAATCATGTGACTGTCCTTTTTCTTGAAGGTGACTGTCACTCCTCTGTTCGTCGCTCTTGCCACTGAGAAGATGTCGTTTGGGTACAATGGCATGCAGAGTGTTTGATGTAGCTGTGATCTGTACTGTTGCCCAGTGTTGTCCAATAGATAAATAGCAACTATGCCTCTGCACTGGACTGCTCCGATGCGCTTGGTCCCGTCTGCCAGTTGGAGTGGGTCTCTGATTGAAATGTGTCATCAAAGCCCTGGAACTTATTTATATCATTCACAATGTGAGACTTAGCTCCTCCATCCTCTATGATGCTTTTCATTTGTACACAATTTACTGGTCTGCCATTCTTTGAGTGCTTTACTATGAAGAGATGATCATCATCAGCTTCCTGGTTTTCATCTGCAACTTTTCTGGCACTATCTTGTTCTCCCTTTTACTTGCAAATGGATTCTTTGTGTGTCCTACTTTTGCAGTGATTGCACCATTTCAAGTGCACTGCCTTGCTTTGTGTCCTTTAATTCCACATTTGTAGCATGTCACATTGACAGCTTCATTCTTCTTATTGTTAAAGGATTTACTTGGACTTTGCTTGCTTTATTTTACACTTGCTCTCCTAACATTGTCTGTTGATTCAGCCGTTATCTTTTCTGCTTCCACATAAATTCATAGCCTTCTTTTAAAGTCTGAATGTAACATTGTCTTTGTTTTGTGTTACATGTGTTATGTATGGAAATAAAGGGTATTAGTAAGATGGCGGCCAGGGTGGACTGGGAATGAGCAAGGGTGGTTAACTGCCGGTTTCCGGTGGCGACGCCACTCCATGTATAAAGGATGTGGGCGGAAGAGGCTAGTTCTCTTTCATCGTGGGACACCTGGCTTTGTCGGAGAGTGCTGAACGCCTGAGGGTATTGTAAATAGTATTTATAATAAAGCTCCATAAACAGTAGTTACTGTCTACTCATTATTGCCCTAATTGTGGATCTATCATTTGGCGACGAGGTAAAAGGGGTTATGGAGTGGTCCGTTGCCAGTTTTTGGCCATTTTTGGAAACCCTGGGCGAGCCACCCATGCCTTGGCCTCGGTGGTTTGCCGCATTCACAAATTATCTAGTTGTACTGAACCTCAGCGAGCTTGAGAAGCTTCGCACGAGGGCTGTTTTGGTTCATAATTTGGGCATGGAGGGGCAAAGAATATTGGAAAATCTTGGAGGAGCCGATAGTTTTGATGAAGTGGTGGAGTTGATGGGACGCTACTTTCGCACCCCGGAAAACGTCACGGTCCGGCGCATTCAGTTTCGACAGTGCCGCCAGCGGACGAAGGAACCTGTGAAAAGATTTCTTGCAGACCTCTGGGAGCTGGAGAGAGAATGCAAGTTCGGAAACCTGGAGGATGAGATGATACGGGACCAGTTAGCGCAGGGGTGGGCAATTATTTTTTCCATGGGGCCACATGAGAAACAGAAAATATTGTGGAGGGCCGGACCAAAAGGCTGAACTCAATTCTGCATAATATTAATTGTATTTCTTTATGAAAAGCAGCACAAAGCATTGTTTTGACAAGCTGGTAAGACTGGTAAATGTACGTATATGTTATGATTAAGCAGTGAAAAAGTGAAGTTGCCTTACAAGAAATGTAATTTATTCAATCAATTTTCAGAAAACAATGGTAAACTTAATGTGAACATTTTTACCATTGTGACTCATTATATTAGTGATCATTTTCAGTTGCATTCACCCCAAAACACATTTTGAGTTTCATATACTGTTGGAAAGAGGTTCTTAGCTTTCTAAAGACATCACAATATTGTCTTTGTACTCCAAATATTAAGCAAGATACATCATATTATAATAATGATTGCCACTGAACTGATTTTGACAAAAAGGCCTCCAAAGAAAGTGTCCCAGTTCACTGCTAGTTGGTGCATTTGCATGCTTACATTTGTAGTCTAACCACCTCACTTGGTGTTTTTCAGTTCTTTTTTCTTGTTCAGCGAGAGAAATCTAGTCTCTGCTGGGCTTTAACGAGTGCATCAAAGTCAGGCTGAATGTCTGAGGTGGAGATGCGAAGCACAGCTGACAGATGATCATCCGTAAAGGCCCTTTTCCACTAGCCTCACTTAGCCCTACACCGCACCACTCAGCCCGCTTTAGGCGCTTTTCCACTAGCCCCAGCACCGGTTAGCAGGTACTTTTTTTGTACCTGATCCAGGGCAGGGTCTAACCTGGCTGAGTAGGGCTGTGATATGACTTTAAGAGACTGGTCGCTGCTGATTGGTCAGGTCGTAACGTCATGAAAGCGACTTTTTCTGCTGAATTTACTCCACGACCGCCATTTGTAATTGTTCAGCCAGTGAACACAGTGCGCCCCTTTAATACGGTATATTACATTAATATACTGTATAATATACTTATATAATAATATACTCCTAATATTATATATTAGGAGGTGCGCAATTTTCTTTCTATATTAGGCGACGATCGCATCCAGCGCGAGTTGGACGAATCTACTTGAAATGCAGGTGTCTGAGCAGATGGGTTCCCAAGGGCACATCCGTACTGCCAAACAGTGTCGGGAGAAGCTGAAAAAGCTGAAAAGCGATTACCGAGCAGTGAAGGACCACATTGCTCGAAGTTCAGCGGATTGGAAGGAGTGGAAGTGGTTCGCTGAGAGACATTGGGCTCGACACGCCACTGTCACTGTCACTGTCACGGTCACGGTCACGGCCTTGGAAACCGTGGATGGTGAGTGTTGTTTTGATATTGCGCATCTTTTCGCCACTTGATCCTTTCTGTGCCAAGCTCATTGTTTTTAAGAAATAGGAAGGTTGTTAGATTGTGGGTAATGGTTGTTACTGAGGCTTGTGTATTGTTTTGCAGCCAACTGCAGATTCACGCTTGCTTTGTGTTAAGTATTAGCGCGAACAAAACGCTGAATTACGCTTATTGTATTCCGGTTAAAAACTTTAGAGTGTTGTGTACATGTTGCACTTTGGTGTTAAGTTTTAAATTGCGTGCATTTTCTTTCTAGAATCGCAGTTCATATCACAGGGGTCCACCTCAGTGGACAGACACAGCGGACTCTCCTGGCGCTGCGTCTGCGTGTACGTCTGGCTGAGCGCCAGTTGGATCGACTCCCATGTCAGCGACATCACCAGCTCCATCTGGATCACGTTCAAGTGCTGGTAAGGCACAATAACCACGATTTTTTTTTTTTTTTTTGGTTGAAACAGGTCCAGCAGCGGAAACCAGGGTCGAAAATCCATCCATCCATCCATCCATCTTCTACCGCTTAATCCTTTACAGGTCGCGGGGGGGCTGGAGCCTAACAAGTTATGTACCAAATTGATTAATGCAATTTCCTGTAGCTGCATATTAATTAATTGAAAATGTCTTTTTAAATGTACAAAAAGGTTATTCTTTGGTCTTCACTTATCGGTGTTCCACAACCATTTTTAGGTGTGGTGATTGAAGTGCTGTTGTAACTCCTGTTTTAGACAAACAAATAAAGCTCATGAACTGCCGTTGAAATCAACATGCTTCATTGAAATGCTTTGCGTCAGCTGACTGTATTAACCCATTCAGATTTCTGCGGCCACACTACAAGCAACTAGTTTAAACATTACCCATCCATCCATCCATATTCTTAATCTTAATCCTTTTTAGTTTTGCAGGGGGGCTGCAGCCAAAGACAGCACCCTGCGTGTTGCAAAATCTGCTCTACTGAGGGGCAGCAACATGACAGTTCAGCTTATATACAGCAATGAAGCATAATATAATAGTGACATTCCACCACAGACTTTCACCTGTGTAATTCCATAATATATGTAGTGATCCAGCTTTAACGACCATGCCTTTCTGTCTTTCCATCTAGGCAAGACGAAAACAGACAACTCCCATCGCTGACCTTACATTAGCGATGGTCAACATGCATGACGAAGAGATGCGGCTGTTGGAACGGCAACATGACCAGCGGCAAGAATCAGGAGTACATGCAGCATTTGCGACAGGTGGCCGCAGATGTGCGGGCAGATGCGCGTGAAGCCCTGGAGCAGGACGCTGCGTTACGAAGGGAAGAGCTCGCAGAGATGTCATCGCCCAGTCTGTTTTTTTGTTTGTAAATTTTGCTTCTGGAATAAAATTGTATTGTTTGCATCAAAAGTCTGGTTTATCTGTTATGACACCATATGAGAAAAGCCAATAATTACATACACATTCCATTCTCTGTTCACTCCACATGCTGCTGTTCATCAGGTCAGGTGTATAGCCTTCTAATGGTAATTTAATTTTTAACAACACAACGAAACGTAATGTCTTGGTAGGTTTTTTCTTTTATTTTAAACAAATTTGCAATGCGGAATCCATTTCTCTTGAACGGGTACATTTTTTAGGTTATAAGCAGTTGTACAGGTGTGCTTGAACTTGTAGACACTGATAAAGGTAAGTACGTGTAAGTTGAATGTTGCATCACCAGTCAAAATTTAATAAATTAAGAAGGAATCTAGCAAAAATTTGGCACTAATAACAGTAGACAAATCGGACAAGGATACACAACTGTGTTTTTGTTGCACACAATTGTTGTTACCAACAAGTGCAAAATTTATATTCCCTTTTCCCAAAAATTAAAAATCAATTTGTAAGTAAAAGTGGGAGACCTTTACATGGGAAAATATGACCTGTATCAGCACATGATTTATAGTTCAATTTGCATTTCCACCTAAGCAAAAGTGGCTTGTCGAGCTGGATTTTTGTGAAGATGGCCTGTGCGGTGTTTCTGCATGTAATTACATACCTGTCAAGTGATACGGTTTCGCCGTATTTTAATACGGGGAAAATGCAATTTTAGCAAATACGGGCGTATTGCCATTTCTGTACGCCAAAGAGAAAAATATACGGGAAAAAAAATTGAGAGTGTGGGGAGGAACACGTCGTGTGTGACCCCCACAGCGTACGGGGCTGTCAGAGCGCTCAGCGTGAGCAATTATCACAACAGAAGTGTGGACTCATCATTAGGCTGATGGCTTCGCACCTTCTTAACAGATAAGCGTTATGAACAACAGGACAGGTAGATGGACCATGCATAACATTTTATTTACAAAAAACATTTTTGAAATATGTATGCACATAAATGTGGACAAAATAGACAAGTATTGCATCACAGCATCTCGTATTATATTGTAACGTGCAGCTCGACATGGCGATGTCCCACCGGGAAGTTTGAACTCACGCCTCCCGCTCCGGAGTCCCGCACTCTACCTGTGTTGCCAATAGGGTCAACCCACTTGTCAAGCCAAGTAGGGTGCTTATATTGAGTTCGCTACAATATCACCACCCTGCTCCTCTGCTCTCTGTGCCGCTGCCACCACTGGTTCATCTACTGCATCAACCAATGTAGTGTCAAACGTCTCTCCATGACTCTCACACAGATTGTGCAGAGCACAACAAGTCAGCACCATAGATTTAACCAGTTTCATGTCACAGTCATTCCTCTCTCCTTCTCCCCTCGTCATCAGCCATTTTGTTTGTTGTGGAGGATTCGGTCGCGTGTTTCACGTCACGAGGGTGTGGCGCTGCCTGCTGTTCAACAAATCCCACCCACAGCAGGTGTGCCAGCAGGTGCGCCAGCAGTAGTTGAAAAGCAACTGAGGCTGAACCGAACAGAAGTGAGTAGAGCCGGGTTTTCAATCGGGGCTGAGCGGGGCTAGTGGAAAAGCGCCTGAGGATCTATACCTGGATTTGGTAAATTTCATCACTGAGAATGTTTGTTCACATATGTAGGTAGAGCCAAAGAGAACCAACATCTTCTGAGCATGTCTCCTCATGTTTGAAAAGTTCTCTTCCTTGAGAGAAGAGTAAAAATCCACCAGTGATCCTGACTTAAAGTGCTCTGCCAGTATCGCATCAGACTGCAGGTCAATTAGTTCCAGCTGAACATCACTGGGTGCATTATCCACATTGCAGGTAAAGGGAGAGGAAATCATGAGCATTTCATCCTCGATTGTTCTGAGATCTTCAAATCGCCTTGAAAACTGATCATGCAGTGCTACTAACATGGATGAGTACTTGCAGAGGTGTTCAGCTGATGGTGTGACTTCTTTCAGGGTTTGCCTGTGAGTGAGAGTGTTGCTCTCCAGTTGGCTTGAAAGAAACTGCAACTTTCTCATGAAAGCCTTCACCAGGCTGTGCATTTCATAAACAAAAAGGCCCTTGCCTTGCAGTTTGGTGTTCAGGTCATTCATCAGTGCAGTCACATCAACAGCAAATGCAAAATCTGCCATCCAGTCCTCATCAGAGAGCTCTGGGATGCCTTTGCCTTTCTTCTCACAAAACTCTCGAATCTCTGCTTTCAGGTCCCAAACTCTTTTTAGCACTTTGCCCAGGCTGAGCCATCTGACAGCTCTGTGGTAGCCGATGTCACTATGTTCAGTCTCATGCTCCCCCAAAAGTGCAACAAACTGTCTGTGATTCAATGCTTGTGCCCTGATGAAGTTCACTATTTTAGTTACATCAATAATGTGGTTAATTTTTAGCACTGACTTGCACAACACATGTTGATAAGATAAGATAAGATAAGATAAGCCTTTCTTAGTCCCACAACGGGGAAATTCCAGGATTGCAACAGCACAGGGATAGCAACACTCAGAGCAACAATCAGAAGGCAAGAAAAAAAAAAAAAACAAGCAAGCAAGAGCAGCCAATATACACATGTACATATTACTATAAAATATATATATACACACACACACACACACAGACACACAGTGCAGAGCATTGTAGCTGGATGGAATAAATATATGAATATATGAACACACAGTGCAGAGCATTGTAGCTAGATGGAATAAATATGTAAATATATAAACACCCACAGTACGGAGCATTGCAGCTAGGTGGAACAAATATGCAAGTATATAAACACACACAGTGCGGAGCAATGTAGCTAGATGGAATAAATATATAGATATATAAATATAAACACACCCAGTGCTGAGCATTGTAGCCAGATGGAATAAATATATAGATACATAAATATAAACACACCCAGTGCAGAGCATTGTAGCTAGATGGAACAAATATGCAAACATATAAACACACACAGTGCAGAGCATTGCTGCCAGGTGGGACGAAACAGCACAACCGTCTATTTAGTTATCCTACATGGTATGACTATGTGCCCATACACATTCCCACCCTCCATAGTGACCGGTATGCTCCTAGCCGCATGCCGGAGAGGACCATTGTGTAAGTCTATTGCATCTTTTGCATTCAAAAAAAACTATTAGTTTGTTACGTCTTTTTGCTATCTCTGCGAGCAGCCCTGCTTAGGTTGTACAGTCTGACAGCCGTTGGTAGGAAGGACCTACGAAACCTCTCAGTTGTGCACCTGGGATGATGTAGTCTGCTGCTAAATGAGCTCCTCAGTGCATCCAGTATGTCCTGCATAGGGTGGAACTCGGACTCCAGCAGAGATGACAGTTTAGCCACCGTCCTTCTCTCTCCTATCTCCTCCATCGGATCAAGGCGTTGCCCCAGGACAGAGCCAGCTTTCTTAATCAGTTTGTTCAGTCTCTTCCTATCGGCTGCAGTGATGCCACTGCCCCAGCAGACCACTCCAAAAGTGATGGCTGATGCCACCACCGTGTCATAGAATGACTTCAGCAGCGCCCCTTGTACACCAAAAGACCTGAGTCTCCTCAGCAGGAACAGCCTGTGCTGTCCCTTCTTGCAGAGTGCGTCAGTATTGTGTGACCAGTCTAGTTTACTGTTCAGATGAATACCCAGGCACTTGTAGGATGTCACCATCTCGACGTCTGCTCCCCGCATATTTACCGGTGCTGTGAGGGGCTGTCCATGCCTGCGGCAGTCCACCACCAGCTCCTTAGTTTTCCTCGCGTTGATCTGGAGGCAGTTCCGATGGCACCAGTCCACAAAGTCCTGGATAAGCCCTCTGTACTCAGCTTCATCTCCGCTGGAGATGAGACCAACGATCGCAGAGTCATCAGAGAACTTCTGTAGATGGCAATGTGTTGTGTTGTGTGAGAAGTCCGCAGTATAAAGAGTGAACAGGAAGGGAGCCAGCACCGTTCCCTGGGGGGCCCCCGTGCTACTGATGATCGTGTCGGAAACACAGTCCCGGGTTCTCACAAACTGAGGCCGGTTCGTGAGGTAGTCCAGGATCCATGATGACAGGTGCTGGTCCACCCCTGCGCGCAGCAGCTTGTCCTTCAGGATCATCGGTTGGATGGTGTTGAAAGCACTGGAGAAGTCAAAGAACATGATCCTCACCATATTCCCGGGCTTCTCCAGGTGGGACAGAGAACGGTGAAGGAGGAAGATCACCGCATCCTCCACCCCAATGCCATGCTGGTAGGCGAACTGGAGTGGATCCATCGCTGGTTCCACCAGGGGGCGGAGATGAGCAAGGAGCAGTCTCTCCAGGGTCTTCATCAAGTGGGACGTCAAGGCCACCGGTCTGAAGCTGTTCAGGTCTTTGGGGTGGGAAGTTTTTGGTACAGGTACCACACAAGATGTTTTCCACAGCTGTGGTACCCTCCCCAGTTTCAGGCTCATGTTGAAGATATACGTCACAATCCCACACAGCTGGTCTGCACAGGACTTGAGGAGCTTTGCGCTGATGCCGTCCGGTCCCGACGCCTTCCTCGCCTTGATCTTCCTCAGCTCCGTCCTCACCTGGGTCTTGGTCAGGGTCAGGATGGGGGGCTGTGTGTTGGGAGTGGGGGGGGGGTGTCGGTGGAGTGGGGAGTGGGTAGCAGGACTTGATTTCTTAGAGGCAGCAGTGGTTGTTGTGCAGACAGGGGGGAGGGCGGTTGGTCAAATCTATTGAAAAACAGATTCAGGTTGTTCGCCCACTCCCTGCCCCCCGTGGCCTGGGGGGAGGTATTCTGGAGCCCCGAGATGGTTTTGAGGTTTCTCCAGACCCCGCTGATGTCGCTCTGTTGCAGCTTGTCCTCCATCTTCTTCCTGAAGCTGTCCTTGCCTTCTCTGATCTTTCTCCTCAGCTCCCTCTGTACGGACTTCAGCATCTCCCTGTTCCCCGACCTGAAGATCCTCTTCTTCTCTCTCAGAAGTGTTTTTATCTCAGGGTTGATCCAGGGTTTGTTGTTTGAGTGACGCCGTATGGTCTTGGTGGGAACGGATTTGTCCACACAGAAGCTGAGGTAGCCCGTGAAGGTGTGAATGAGGCCATCGATGTCCTCACCATGTGGATCGCAGAGCTGCGTCCAGGCAGTGGCTTCAAAACAGTCCTTTAGAGTGTCCATTGTCTCCTCAGACCATAACTCCACAGTGTGCATGGCCGGAGGTTGTCTGTGCACTAGGGGTTTGTACACCGGTCGGAGATGAACCAAGTCGTGATCCGATCTCCCAAGTGGGGGGAGCTGTGATGAGGTGTACGCCTCCCTAGTGTTTGCGTAGAACAAATCCAGTGTTTTATTGTCTCTAGTGTGGCATGTGACATACTGGGTGAAAGTGGGCAGAATGGGAGACAGTGAAACGTGGTTGAAATCGCCTGAGATGAGGAAAAGAGCATCTGGGTGTTCTGTCTGCAGCCTGCTGGTTACTGAATGGATGACGCCACGCGCTGTCCCAGCGTTCGCCGTCGGACCTGCACAAACAACAACGCAGATCACGTGTGAGTGTTCTCTCGGGAGATATGTAGGCCTCATGCTAACAGCTAGCAACCCAATGTCTTTGCTGCAGTGTCGTTGTTTAACAGTGATATGTCCCGGTCTACACCAGTTGTTGTTAACATACATTATCACTCCACCGCCCCTAGTTTTGCCACTCTCTGGTGTTCGGTCAGCTCGTATCATGTGAAAACCCTCCAGCTCAATGTTAGCATCTGCTGCCAGTTCAGTTAGCCACGTCTCAGTAAACAAAAGGAGAGAGCACTCCCGGTAAGTGCTATCATAACGGGAGATAGCCGCTAGCTCATCCAACTTTCCCAGTATCGACCGTACATTTCCCATGACAACAGATGGAAGGGAGGGTCTGTACCTTATATTTTTTGTCCTCCGCCTTACTCCAGCCCGGCAGCCGCGGCGTTTTCGCCTCAGTTCTCTCGGTATGTCGAGTTTTTCCACTGGGACCGGGTGGCGGTTAAATGCTAGCAGCTCTTCCCTGTTGTATCGTATCCTGCTATAAACAGTGGCTCCGTCCACCGGCTCAGGAGACATTTGGGACGATCTGTGTGTCCGCGATACAAGTGGGGCGAAAAAAAAAAAGTGATCAAAAGAGAGAGGAAGGGAAAAAAAACTCGGAATCGAGCCGCTGTTGCAAAAGGCAGCCGACTGGTGTGGCGCCGAGAGTGTTGTGATGTACGTAGTGATGTACGTATAATACAATGCAAAAATATCAATTTCTGATCTGCGTCGATTTCAGTCACTTTATCCTGCATACATTTCAAAAGTCCGGCATTTTTCCCCATCAGATTTGGACAACCATCCGTTGTGACACCTGCCAGTCTGTCCTATTTCAGCCCCAGCGTGTCCATGCATACATTTACCTCTGCGGACAGATCGCTCCCTGCCATCGTCCCTTTCATTGACCGCATTGCTGCCAGGTCCTCCGTAATTTTGAAGTCCGTTATCCCACGGACAAATACAAATAACTGGGCTGTGTCACAGACAGCACAACTCTCGTCCATAGCCAAGTAAATAAGTACTTAGCAGTCCATGTTTTGTTGAAAACTCTGCATTCGGCATCAACTTTTCTTTTTTAAGGATGCACGGGCATTTTTGAGGGTTAAAGTCGTCTGCTTGTGACAAGGTAGATTCAATCATGCGCAGTATTGATTTATGTATTGTGTCATTATGCACGTGAATAAAAAAACAACTTCATAATAAAAGCAGTGCAGCGTTAGTCCATGCATTAGGTAAAATTAGAAAATGGGTTTATTTTGAAATTTACAATTAACCTCACGTGGGCCAGTCAGTCAACCAAAGGGCCGTACATGGCCCAGGGACCGTACAATGCCCAGGTCTGAGTTAGCGAAACACATTCGCTGTCCAGCAGCCCGGTCAAGGCTCTTGACCCATCCACGTTGGCCGCAGCTATCAAGCTCACTCAGCAATTTGAGGCAGCAGAAACAATTGCGAGAGGCCTGAGTGGGTGGGGGGGAGGTGCTCCGACCCAAGGTGAGCCATGTGTTAAGGCACTATCATTGGACCCTGAGGATGAAGACAGCGGAGAGGATGAATATGCCTCCGTGGTGAAAGTTAGGTCCGCCCCAGGTACGCCACGTTGTTATGGCTGTGGGTCCCCAAGTCACCGCTATAGGTCCAGGATATGTCCGGCGAAGGACAAGCATTGTAGGAAGTGTGGTTTGCTGAACCACTTTGCCAGGGTGTGCGCAAACTTTGAGCGTAGGGAACGGCGGTGTGTGGTAGGTCCCTCGCAGAAGACTCCCACGGTCGTTTACACTGTTTCCCCAGAGACCACGGGACTGATTGGCTGTGAGGTAACGCTGGATGGCATCGAGGTTCCCCTGTTGATGGATACGGGAGGTGTCATCTCCGTATTGAACCTGGTGACCATGAAGAGTCTATTCTCACACCGACAGATCAGGAAGCAGGATAGACTCTGTTTTGATTATGGGTGGAACAGATTGGCCGTTTTGGGATTTGTGGAAATGGAGGCACGGTACAAATCTATTGTGGTACCCAAGGCCCGCGTTTATGTCACCGCTGTGGGTGTAAACATCATGGGGTGCAACCTCTTTTATGGCCTGGGGTTCTCGATAGCGAATGTCATGGGTGAGGAGTGGTCGGGGTGCGGACTTTGGGGCCAACCAGCTCCGGTAGTGGAGGGTGAGGAGGTGTGGGACTCAGACTGGCTGGATACCGCAGATGGAGAGCACGTTCAGCGCCGCGTGATGCCACCACAGGACAGACCCGATGCTGGTAGCCATGTTGCCCTGGATGTGGGAATTGGACGGCACGCCGGGACCCCCGGGGTGGCCAATAAGAACGAGGTGCCTGCGCTGGAGACTGAAGGGGGCGAGACCTGAGAGCGCAGTTTCGAAGCGCTCACAACGACAGCCTGCCAAGAGGACGCCGAACCTTACCCACAAGTCGACCGGATTGGTGAAGGAGGCCAGTCGGAGCCAGAGTGATTCCGATGAGAAGAAAAGGGCTTCCCTGCGGGTTGGAAATGAGGTTTGGCCCAGGGTCGAGGCCCAGATGAGAGGAGATCATGGGTCACGTGAGCGGCGTGATGATCGGAGGCGGTTCCTGGTGGAGGCTGCCCAGAGCGATGGGTATCTACGCCTGTCCGACAAGACCTGGAGGCATCCAAACGAGCCGCGCCGCGTGGTGGAAAAGAGGAGACGGTGCAGCAAGAGCCCGGAGGTCAAGAGACGCAGGCGCTTAGACAGGGACCCATCAAAGGACTGAGGGTGTTTTAATTGTGTGTGTTTTGGTTTTGATCCAGGTCCTACTGTAAATAGTTGAACGCAACTGTATCTGTGCCCTGGATACTATTGGTTGAAAAAAAATTATGAAATTTTGTGAGTTAAATTTTGTAACGTGCATTTGTATGTAGGTAAAGTTTTAATGGTTAAAGATACCTTTAAAAATTGAATACAGTCTGTGAATCCTGTGAGGGTGATGTGGTTTATAGGTTATTTTGGTATATGCTTGAATTTAAGTTGGAAAAAAAAAGAAGAGGAAAGGAGTGACTGTAAACATGGTTGAATTATTTAATTTTGGTGATTGATAATTTGTGCTTTTGGTGGTATGAGAGTAAATTTCCTACGGGTGTCTGGGTAGTATGTGCTTTGAAGATTACCCTGCTAAACTATGTTTCCTGTAAGTGTGCTTTTAATGTCTATTTGGAATACCCAACACGTATTGTTTTATACTGTATGCCCAGGTATGGGGTGGGTGTGTTGGGGTGGGGGCCGCCAGTGGTGTTGTTGATAAGTGTTGTGTTTGTAGTGATTATTGTTCTTTATGTTCATGTGAAGCTGTTTGACGGGATTATTTTGTTTAGGAACACGACCTTTTATGTTGGACTATTTTAGATATGGCGGCAGAATAACCCGCCTAGCCATGTGGGGGGCGCTGGCAGTCTACCCAGCCCCCCAGCCTTAGTTGTGTGAATGGATAGGCAGTTTGTGACATAACGCACGGCTCAGGAGACACACACACAGGCTCAGGGTAGATTTAATAGCTTTATTGAACAACAAGAGTGTGTGGCTGCATGTCTGTGAGATAAGAATGTATTGGTGGTGGGCGTCTGCGTCAGGCACGGGAGCAGGAAGCCGTTCAGCCGGACAACCCTAAGGGAGGAAGCAGAGGGAGAAGGGTAACGGGCACCACACCAATACAGATGACTAAGACAGTTTGCTGGCTTACTTGGTTAGAGCAGGTGGCTGGCGTTAACAAGGGCGTAGCCCGGGAGACAGCAACCTGGAGCGCCTGTAGCAGCAGCGAGGAAGCAGCGGCGAGGAGACGAGGTCCGCCGCCGGGGAATCCACCTGTGCACAGGGGAGAAGGCTGGGAGAAAGAGAGGTAAGTGAAGCTTACTCAGGTTTCCTTGTTTGGAGAAGGGGGTTCCTTGCAGCAAGAGATGCCGATGAGATCAGACGGCTTCAGGCCAAAGCCCAGGGCAGAGTGAGTTAAATACCTCGCCGCTGACGAGGCACAGGTGTGCGCACAGCTGGTGCCGCTGATGAGTGGCGAGTCATGACAGTACTCCCCCCTCTAGCAGCGCCTCCTGGTGATGGTTTCTCCGGGTGCGCTTGGTGGAACTCAGCGATGAGGGACGGGTCCAACACAAACGAGGAGCGCACCCATTGTCTCCATTCAGGTCCATAGCCCTCCCAGTCCACCAAATACTGCAACCCGCGACCCCGGCGCCGGGAGTTCAGGATGGCGGAGACTGTCCAGGCCGGATGGCCACCTATCATCCGGGGCGCGGGCTGCGCTGCAGGTGGAGGGCAGAGGGGGTCAGAGACCACTGGTTTAACCTTGGAGACGTGGAAGGTGGGATGGATGTGGAGGGAGGGGGGAATAGTCACACGCACAGCCACCGGGTTGATGATCTTGGTAATGGGAAATGGGCCGATGAATCGTTGTGCCAGCTTCCTCCTCTCACCCTTTAAATTAACGTCCTGTGTGGACACCCAGACTTGTTGGCCCACCTGGTAGGCAGGGGCAGGTCTCCTGTGCCGGTCCGCCGTGGACTTGTTGCGCTCCGCCGTGCGTAAAAGCGCATTGCGCGCCGTGGTCCAAAAGGAGCGGCACCGCCTGAGGTGCGCCTGGACTGAGGGGACAGCCAACTCGCCCTCCTGCGCGGGGAATAGAGGTGGATCGTAGCCCAGGGATGCCTTGAAGGGGGACATCCCGGTGGCAGAAGAGCGGGAGGTGTTGTGGGCGTACTCCACCCAGGCGAGATGTGTGCTCCAGGAAGCGGGCTTAGATGTAGTGACGCAGCGGAGCGCAGCCTCCAGCTCCTGATTGGTCCGCTCACACTGCCCGTTGGATTGGGGGTGATGGCCGGAGGAGAGGCT
The DNA here is from genome assembly GCA_020510985.1 of Pholidichthys leucotaenia. Taxonomy (NCBI): domain Eukaryota; kingdom Metazoa; phylum Chordata; class Actinopteri; order Cichliformes; family Pholidichthyidae; genus Pholidichthys; species Pholidichthys leucotaenia. The sequence goes on from CM035842.1 coordinate 267,937,900, forward strand.
TACTTTGGCTCCCAGGGCGTTGCAGAAAGACCTCCAGACGTCCGAAGAGAACTGGGGACCCCGATCGGAGACTACGTCAACCAGTATCTCTTGCAGTCTGACCACATGCTGGATGAGGAGGTCCGCCGTCTCCAAGGCAGAGGGGAGCCCCCGTAGGGGCACAAAGTGGGCGGCCTTGAAGAAACGGTCAACGATTGTCAGGACTGTGTCGAAGTTGTTGGAGACAGGGAGACCGGTGACGAGATCTAGGGCGATGTGCGACCAGGGCCTACCAGGGATGGGCAGGGGCTGGAGCAGACCCGCGGGGGGAGCGTTACCTGACTTGCTGGTGGCGTAGACGGGGCAGGCCCGGGCGTAGCGGGCGGCGTCCTTCCGCAGTCCCGGCCACCAAAAGGACCGTTGGAGGAGGTCGATCATCCGGGAGGACCCAGGGTGGCAGGTGAGCTTCGAGGTATGGAGCCAGTGGATAACCTCCCCCCGGACAGCAGATGGCACGAAGAGCCTCCCCTCCGGTCCGCCGCCAAGGTCCGGTTCCGACTCCTGTGCCCTCCGGATCTTGCTCTCAATGTCCCAGGAGACGGCCCCCACGATGCACGACCTGGGCAGAATGGTGTGGACCGCATCTTCTGATGCCTCAGGGGCAAATTGCCTGGAGAGGGCATCGGGCAGGCCGTTCTTGGAGCCGGGCCTGTAGGTGATGTTAAACCTGAACCTTGCGAAGAACAGGGACCAACGCGCCTGGCGGGCATTCAGACGCTTGGCAGTTCTTAAATACTCCAAGTTCTTATGGTCGGTGAGTACCACGAACGGCAAGGCGGCCCCCTTCAGCCAGTGGTGCCACTCCTGAAGCGCGAGCTTGATGGCCAATAGCTCTCTGTCTCCCACGTCGTAATCACGTTCCGCTGGGGACAAGCGCTGAGAGAAGAAGGCGCAGGGCCGCTTGGCTCCGTTGGCTGGTGACCGCTGGGACAGCACCGCCCCCACCCCCGTATCCGAAGTGTCCACCTCCACGATGCACTGCAGCGCGGGGTTGACCTGGCTGAGGACCTGGGAGGAGGAAAACTCCGTTTTCAGCGCCTGGAAGGCCGATGCGGCCTCTTCAGTCCACCGGAACGGGACTTTAGGGGAGGGGAGGCGGGTCAGAGGGCCGACGATGGCTCCAAAATTAGGGACGAAGTGGCGGTAGAAATTGGAAAACCCGATGAACTGTTGCACCTGTTTCCTCGAGGTTGGCCTGGGCCAATCTACCACCGCTCTGACCTTCGCTGGGTCCGGGAGCACCTGGTCATGGGAGATGACGAACCCCAGGAAGGAAGTTGTCTTGGCGTAGAACTCACATTTCTCCGCTTTCACATATAGTCGGTTCTCCAGTAGCCTCTGAAGGACCCGCCTCACGTGGATCCGGTGCTCGTCCCTGGATCTGGAGAAGATGAGAATATCGTCCAGGTAGACGAACACGAACAGGACGATGAAATCCCGGAGGACATCATTAATGAGGCGCTGAAAGACGGCTGGAGCATTGGTCAGCCCAACCGGCATGACTAGGTATTCAAAATGGCCGTTTGGGGTACGGAAGGCAGTCTTCCATTCATCTCCCTCCCGGATCCGGACGAGGTGGTACGCGCTGCGGAGATCCAGCTTGGTAAACCAGGTCACCCCCTGGAGGGAGTGGAAGGCGGTGTCCATCAGGTGCAGGGTGTAGCGGTCCTTCTCCGTGATGTCATTGAGGGCACGGTAATCAATACAAGGACAAAGGGAGCCATCCTTTTTTGCCCACGAAGAAGAACCCTGCGCCTAATGGTGATGATGATGGGCGGATAATCCCAGCGCTGAGCGACTCCTTCAAATATGTGTTCATCGCCTCCTTCTCTGGCGCAGGCAGACTGTAGAGGCGTCCCGAGGGTAGAGGTGCCCCCTGGCGGATGTTAATGGCACAGTCATAGGGCCGGTGTGGAGGAAGAGACATCGCCTTGGACTTGCTGAAGACCGCACCCAGGTCGTGGAACTCCGAGGGCACCAGGGTGAGATCCGGAGGCGCGGCATCCTTAGCAGTGGGAGGAGAGGACGGGGCGCAGGCAGCGGATTGGAGACAGCTTCCCATGCAAAAGGAGCTCCAGGCAAACACCCTACCGGTCTTCCAGTCCAGGACGGGGTTGTGGAGGCGGAGCCATGGGTATCCAAGGATGACAGGTGTAGTGGAGGAAGGCAGGACGTAGAAGGTGATGTCCTCCCGGTGGTTCCCCGAGATGATAACCGGGACAAATTATCCCGGAATAGGTTACCGGGATAAATTAATTATATAAATTATTATAAAGTATGCTGATGACTCAGTTATTGTCAGTCTCCTCCAGGATTCTAAGAGTGGCCACGGCCCAGTAGTTGATGATTTTGTTCACTGGTGTGAGGATTCCTACCTGCAGCTGAATACGACAAAAACTAAAGACATGATTACTGACTTTAGGAGGAAAACTCCCAGGCACAAAGTCACTGTACCAAAAGGCCAGACCACTGAATGTGTACAATCCTACAAATATCTTGGGACGATTATTGATAGTAATTTAAACTTTGAAGAGAACTGTAAAAGGGTGTGCAAAAAGGGTCAGCAACATTTGCATTGTTTAAGGAAACTTGCACGCTTCCAAATTGACCGAACCATAATGATAATGTTTTATCGGGCTTTTATTGAATCTGTTTCATCCTTTTCTTTAGTGTCATGGTTTGGTCAGATAAAACTGAAACAGAGGAAATCCTTGGATCAGGTAGTTAGATGGTCCAGTCGTTTGCTTGGTGAGTCACAGCTGAGCCTGACATCCCTGTACACCAGACAGGTACAGAGGATTGCTACCTCCATTTTAAATGATGACTCCCTCCCTTTGCACTGTCACTTTCAGCTTCTTCCCTCCAGACGGAGGTTTGCTGTCCCAAAAAGTAAAACCCAGCACTACAAAAACAGCTTTGTTCCTGCTGCTGTCAAAGAGTTGAACAAGTTGTAACAATATATTGCACATAAATTAGTTACCTATTTATTAATTTTATTTTATATTTACTTATTTTTGTAGGTTTTTTATTTGGGTTCTAAATCTTTTATTGGGTTTTAGACTTTTGAGATTTTAACCTCTTTGACTAGTCTTTAACTTTTTAATATGACCCTTCTTTCTTATCTCTGTTTTTTCTCTCATCTCTTTGTCTTATGTCCTGATTGATGGAGCCTTGAGTACTTTTATCATGTTTATAGTCAGCTTCATGTGTGCCTGTGTTTGTGTTTATGTTGAATGTAATTGTGGTTTGTAAATATGGATGTCACCTGACTGCAAAACAAATCTACCTACGGGTACAAATAAAGGAACCTGAACCTGAACCTGAATCAGTTTCTCAGCATCACTCTGAGACAAGATGCTCCTAATCTTGGCAATATTACGCAAATGATAGAAGGCAGCCTTAGAAACAAATTTAATATGTGAATTGAAAAACAGATCTTGATAACAAAAATAACTCCTAGATTCCTCACAGACCTATTAAGAGAAAGAGTAACCACATCCAAACTAAGAGTTTGATTTGAAAAGGTATTTCTAAGGTTTTTTTGACCAACAAGAATGACTTCAGTCTTATCTGAATTTAATAGCAGGAAATCACAAGTCATCCAAGCTTTGATTTCCTTAAGACAGGCTTCTAACTTGGCTAATTGATTACTATCATCTGGCTTCATTGACAGGTATAAATGTGTGTCATCTGCATAACAGTGAAATTGTATACAGTGCTTTCTAATGATGTTGCCTAACGGAAGCATATATAAACTAAAAAGAGTAGGGCCTAGCACAGATCCCTGTGGAACTCCTTGACTGAGCTTTGAGTTGGAAAAAAACTCATTATTGACATGAACAAACTGGAGGCTATCAGACAAATAAGATCTAAACCACTGCAGCAAAGTTCCATTAAGTCCAACATAGTGTTCTAATCTATCAAGTAGAATATTATGGTCGATAGTATCAAAGGCTGCACTAAGTTCTAAAAGGACAAGAACAGAAACAAGTCCATTATCAGATGTGATAAGGAGGTCATTAGTGACCTTCACTAAGGCTATTTCAGTACTTTGATGGATTCTAAACCCAGATTGAAACTCTTCAAATAAACCATTTCCCTGCAAATGTTCAAATAATTGTATAGCAACAACTGTTTCTAAGATTTTTGAAATGAAAGGGAGATTAGAGATTGGTCTATAGTTAGCTAAAACTCCTGGAGCCAGCGTTGGCTTTTTGGGTAAGGGTTTAATTACAGCAGTTTTAAAAGCCTGCGGTACATGGCCTGATGTTAAAGAAGAATTGATTACTTGAAGAATACGGCTGCCAATAAATGGGAAGACTTCTTTAAATAACCTGGTAGGAATAGGGTCTAAAAGACAAGTTGAAGGCTTGGATGAGGAAATTATTTTATCTAACTCTAAAAGGTCAATTGGAGTAAACTTATCCAAACAAATATCAATTGAAGGAGTTGTACTAGTTACTGTATTTAAGTTTACAGTGGGGAGAATGTTACTGATTTTATCTCTAATAGATGAAATTTTATAATTGAAAAAGTTCATAAAGTCCTGACTAGTAAGATCTAAGGGAATGCAAGGATTGATAAAGTCTTGACTCTTTGTCAGCCTGGCTACAATGCTGAAAAGAAACCTGGGATTATTCTTGTTCTCTTCTATTAATGCAGAGTAATAACTTATTCTAGCTTTTCTAAGAGATTTTTTTTATAAATTAAAAGATGATTTCTCCAAGCTGAATAGTTTTCATCTAAATTGGTGGAACACCATTTTCTTTCTAATTGACGAGTCTTCTGTTTAAAGCTACAAGTTTCTGTGTTAAACCAAGGGGTTAGAAGTCTCTGATTGGACTTTTTCTTTTTTAAAGGGGCCACCAAGTCTAGAGTCTGATGCAGAGAAGCTGTAACACTATCTACCATGCTATCAGTTACAGAAGGAGCAAGCTCTCCATAGCTTATTTCCGTTGTGTTGACACATGGCATAGAGGAGACAATCTGCATAAATTTGGTAACAACATCATCTGAAAGACATCTGCTGTTGTAATATTTTTCTTTAGGAATCAAATAGTCAGGAATAGTGAAATCAAAGGTTAACAGACAGTGGTCTGACAGTACAGGATTATGAGGAGACACTACCAGATTTTTTTTTTTATTTCTATGCCATATGTCAGAACAAGGTCTAATGTGTGGTGGAGATAATGGGTAGAATTTTCTACTTTTTGAGAAAATCCCATCGAGTCTAATATTGAATTAAATGCCTTATTAACACAGTCATTATCTACATCTACATGTATATTCAAATCCCCTACTATAATTATTCTGATTTCTGATCTGATTTCAGCACTAAATCAGCTAAGAAGTTGGCATATTCGGATAAAAACTCTGAGTAGGCTGAGGGAGGACGATAAACTATGGCAAAAAAAATTGGGTTTAATCTAAGACTGCTAACATGTCCAATACTGAGGACCAGGCCCACAAAAGGAATTAAAACATGTTTTTTGCTTTACATTAACTAGTAATTTAGAATGGTAAATTGTCGCTAATCCTCCTACGACCAGAACTTCTGGGATTTTGATAGTTTAAATAACCAGAAGGAGTTGATTCATTTAAGCCAACATAATCCTCTTGCCCTAACCAAGTCTCTGTAAGGGATATTAAATCAATCTGATGATCAATTAACAGATCATGGACTAGAAAAGACTTGGGAGTTAGAGACCTAATATTTAACAAAGCACATTTAATTTTTAAATTATGAGGAGGAAGAGATGCCAAATCATTAAATTTAGAGACTTGATGTTTAATTTGAGTTTTGCCAACTTTTTGTGTAATCATTTTGGGATGCTTATACATTATATTTTTATTAACTTTGGAGGGAGCAGACAATGATTCTCTGATGGGGAAGACAGGGGCTAAGTTAAGGGGTGGTGGAAGAAGAGAAGCTGCAGAGAGGCATGTATTTATTAAGTTATGTTGTATTTGTCTTCCGTTATAATGTTTTGGGCAATGGGAGACACACAATCTCTATGGGGTTATGAATTGAAGACTGATCTAAACAGTGAGAATTATTTGGATTAATAGCATTAATATGAGAAGTGGAAGCAAAAAAGGGCTGGTTGGCAGACCCAGGTACTTCGAGGTGAGTTAACATACAAGCTTTCAGTCACTGTACTAAAAAATGCTGAATGGAATAAAGCAGATTGTCCCTTAGAACACATGCACCGAGTCTATTTGGATGGATGCCATCTGGCCTCATAAATGGTGGGCGGTTCCAAAACAGGTTGAAATTGTCTATAAAACCAATGTTAAAAGCAGGACATGATGAACATGAACAGGTATTAAGGCTGAGAATTCTGCTAAAATAATTGCAACCTCTTCTAAGAGGAACAAGTGGTCCAGAAATAAACACGTCTGCCACATTTCATAAGAGTGGACAGAAGGCTCCTGAAGTCACTCTTTAAGATCTCCGATGTTTCATCTGGGATGTTGTTGCATCCAACATGCACAATAACAGTTTTAGTGTGGGAGTATTCATTTAATAGGTCCCGGGTAAGAGCCTCAATGTCTGACACTTTAGCCCCAGGAAAAAATTTTGTAACACAATACCTGCTTCTGACGTTCCTCAATATTGAATCACCAATTACCAGCGTCGTCTGGGGGGGGCTTTGACGGTGGCTTTTGAAATGGTGGATAATTTTGCCGTAGTTACTGCAGTGGCGGCGGGGAGCCAATGCGGGGGTGATGCGAAGGGATGCACTGTCTTCTTTTTGGAGCTGGTGTATAGTTTGGCACACCTAAAGTAGTTTTGATCCAGGGCTTGTGGGTTAGGGCGGCCATAGGAGGATGATTGACGTCCAGGTGGGGGAAATCTTCCAGGGAAAGGATGTCGAATCTGTTTTCCAGCAAAAGGGGAAGGGAAGAGGCGCAGCCATGTCTGGTCAATCCCCGACATTTGCTAGTTGGCCCAACCATGGTCCAGGGTGCCCATTGAGGCTGTAACGAACCACCCAGGGCTTTGGGTTTAGCTCCGAGCTGAAGCCAGTGTTTGATGCTGGAGTCCTGGACAGCTGAGGTGATCGGAGCAGGGGTGGAAGTGGATGGCAATGTGCTAATTTCACCCAGGTACTAGCCGTCTCTGCTAGCAGCGAGTCCGTCGCTGGGGCCAATGTCCGTCCAAAAATAATAGTGTCAAGGTGGTTTTCAGCCTCCCGAATCTTAAAAAGGTTAAAGAGTCTCAATTCCAACTCAGAAACCTTCTTAGAGAGGGAAAAACAGCTGACACAAGTTGGGGATGGAGCCATGGCTTTCCAGGCCAGAAGTGGCTAGCTAGCTAGCTAAAAAAAGTTAGCCTAACCTGGTGAACAGCCCTGCCCGGGGTTTGATTCACCTGTGTTGCCTGATCGGGCTGTTGTATTTACTAAGCTAACACTAAGTAAAAAGTTCATATCAGTAAAAGAGATAAAGAGATAAAAATTTAAAACAGAGCTAAAACAACAAACAAAAACAGACAAGATAATGCTTTGACAGCGTCATGACAGTTTATAAACAGACTACCCACTTTGCCTTCAGTGTCCTTGACATGGGCATGAATGTGTATAAATGTTCGGTAGTGGTTGGAGAGGCCGTTGGCAGCCACGGTTCCATTAGTCTGCCCCCGGGCAGCTGTGGCTACAGTAGTAGCTTACCACTATCAATGTTTTTCTGGAGCGAATGACTAATGGACTCACTGTAAGCACTTTAGATAGATAGCTAGATAGATAGATAAATAGATGTATTTTATTGATCCCAAACTGTGAAATTGCAGAATGATACTAGACAACCAAACGACAGAAACACACGCATGACAGACAAAGGAATTACTCATGGAAAGTAAAACTAACACTACTATAAAAAAAAACTATATACATCATAGCTGAATATATGGTGACCCGTATAAACACATGAATCATACCCGCTGCACAATGCAGGACTATCAGGAGCAGAGTGAAATGTGAGGTACCAGTTAGACCAGGGGTGGGCAATCATGTGCCATGGAGGGCCATTCTACTGCAGGTTTTTTGTTCCACCCAGTCTCTTCAGCAGGTGTTTTCAATGATTAGCAATCCTTGAAGCTGATCAGAGAGCACATACCTGCTGAAGACACTGGGTGGAACAAAAAACCTGCAGTGGAATGGCCCTCACTGCCCACCCCTGAGTTAGACTGTAAGGTGCAGTATGGCAGCATAGCTATGGCCAGAATACAACATCATAGTGAGTTATTGAACAGTGAAATGGCATGCAGCAGGAAAGATTTCCTGTACCTGGCCGTTCAACAGCGAAGCTGTAGTAGTCTCCTAGAGCAGGGGTGTCCAACCATGTGCCATGGAGAGCCAAGACCCTGCAGGTTTTCTCTTCTACCCAGTCTCTTCAGCAGGTGTTTTCACTTATCAGCAATCAGTGGGAAGAAGTTCACTGAAATCTGCTGTTGAAGACACTGGTTGGAGGTAAAACCTGCAGGGTCTTGGCTCTCCATGGCACATGGTTGGACACCCCTGTCCTAGAGAAAGTGCTCCGCTGTCTGTCCAGTGTGTGGTGGAGGGGGTGATCAGGATTGTCCATGATGGATCACAGTTTATTTAGTGTTCTCCTCTCCACCACTGTCTCAAAGGTCTCCGGCCTGAGACCAATTACAGAGCCAGCCCTCTTGATAATCTTGTCAAGTCTGTTGGTGTCGCTGGCTCTTGACATGCAAAGCACCATATAAATCTAATCCATTATTATTATATTTTCATTATTTCCTATGAATCCACATGCAAAGGTGGGTCAGTATTAAGGTGGAATCATATGCAGGAGACCCTGGATCACATATTGTTACCTTTACCTCTATGCTGTTTTACTCTCTCACTTTACTCATTAATGGTAGGTTGCCTAGGATTTCTGAAATACACTTTTTTATATACTCGAATGTGTCTCAGTAGTCCTTGTAGGCATCTTTTCTATTACAGCACCTATAAAAACAGCTGCTGAGATTAATGGGGTAGTAGGATTTTGATGAAATTTTCAGCACAGGTGGCCCTTGGGCTATAGATGAACCCATCAGATTTTGGAGGTGATTTGACAGTGCATACCTCCACCAAGGCCCTATCTTCTCACAAGACCCTAATTTGTACATTTACAACTCCCCCCACCCTTCTCCCAGTTTGGTAAATATGTCACTTCTCCCCCAGTTTTGTAAATTTATTACTTTTTCCCCCTATCTTGTACATTTGTGACCCCCCCCAACAGTTTCATAAATTTGCAACTTATTCTCATCTTGTAAATTTGGAACTTTGTTCTCCCCATCTTGTGACTTTTCTCCCACTTTTGTAAATTTGTGACCCCCGCCCCCCCATCTTGTAAAGTTGTGACTTTTCCCCTGTAAGGATTCCTGTGCGTTCTGCATTCCTGCCTCTCTCTCCCTCTCTGACTGGACTCTTTTCTGGCAGCCTTGTACACCACCTGTTGCCAGTTAGAGCAGTGTTTTTCAACCACTGTGCAGTGTGCCGCGAGATATTGTCAGGTGTGCCATGGGAAATTATCCAATTTGTGTGCCTGTGCGGTCTCATGCCTGGCAGAGTAATCATGTAGTAATCATGTAGCTAATTGCCTTGTGCTTGGAGACAAGCGAATTAGTGACGCATGGATGCAGCGACAGGTAGCGTTGACGGTGGCATTGTGGATAGCAGGACGACGGTGAAAGTGATGGATAAGTTTTTGAAGAGGAAAAATGCTGACTCTGAACTGGACCCTGGACAAAATCCGGACCCAAATGAAGGCCCTAGTATGAGTGGAGGTCAAAAGAAAGCAAAGACGGTGACGTCCAGCAAAGTTTCTGGCGCGAGGCAGTACAACGAAAGCTATCTTTCATTTGGATTTACTTTTACCGGAGATGCAACGGCACCGACTCCATTGTGCTTGGTATGTGGTGAAAAGCTCTCCAACAGTGCTATGGTCCCAAGTAAGCTTAAACGCCATCTTCAAACGAAACACCCTTCACTTCAAAACAAAAATGTGGAGTATTTTGTTCGCCTGCGTGAACACACGGAGAAACAAGCAACTTTCATGAGAAAAACCGCAAAGGTAAACGAGAAAGCCCTTAAAGCTAGCTACCACGTCGCTGAACTTGTGGCTAAATCAAAAAAGTCCCACACTGTGGCAGAGCAATTAATACTTCCCGCCTGCAAAGCCATTGTAAATGAGATGCTCGGACCCGAAGCGGCTAAAGAAATAGCCAAAGTCCCTCTCTCAGATAACACAATTTCCAGACGTATTGATGAGATGTCTGCAGACATCGAAAGTGTGGTTTTGGACAAGATCCGTATCAGTATTAAATTTGCGTTGCAACTTGATGAGTCTACTGATATAAGTGGGCATGCTCAACTCTTGGCCAATGTGCGTTTTGTGGATGGAGACACAATCAGAGAAAACTTTCTATTTTGCAAGGCTTTGCCAGGAAAAACAACAGGAGAGGAAATTTTTCGGGTCACATCAGAATATCTGGAAAAAGGAGGACTTAAGTGGGAAAACTGCACGAGTGTCTGCACTGATGGAGCTGCAGCCATGGTCGGGCGGACCAAAGTCTTTGTAAGCAGAGTGAAGGAAAAAAAAACAGATGTGATCATTACGCACTGTTTTTTACACCGCGAAGCCCTCGTAGCCAAGACTTTACTAGCAGACCTCGTTCCTGTGTTGGATGATGTTGTGCGCATGGTAAACTTTGTGAAGTCACAACCTGTGAAAAGTCGCATATTTGCGGCTTTGTGTGAGGAAATGGGAGCGGAGCATAAAGCCTTGCTGTTTCATACGGAGGTCCGATGGTTGTCGCGCGGCAAGGTGCTGGCCCGTGTGTATGAGCTGCGAGAGGAACTTAAAGTGTTTCTGACAAATGGGGGGTCCGATTACGCAAAGCTACTTGCAAGTGATGAGTGGTGTGCAAGGCTGGCATACCTAGCAGATATTTTTCATTATCTGAATGAACTGAACACACGAATGCAAGGCCGAAATGAAAACCTGCTTACAAGTACAGATAAAATAAATGGATTCCATTCAAAGGTGCAACTCTGGCAGCAACATGTGGAAAGTGGCAATCTTGAAATGTTCCCATTCACCAATAAATGGCAAGATGTTAATACTGCTGCACTGTGTGAGATAATAGTTAAACATTTGAAAACTCTTGAGGAGAAGATGTCATTTTATTTCTCTTCAGCCTCCACGGAGTGCCTTGACTGGGTTAGGGACCCATTCAGCTCAGCATCAGCTGTTGGAAAGGATATGACTTTACAGGAGCAGGAGGAACTAACTGAACTGAGACAAGATCGTGGTCTCAAGCTAAGCTTTGCTGATCTACCTTTGGACAGTTTTTGGTTGGCAGCTGCCAAGGAGTTCCCCATGCTGGCCAACAAAGCTATTTTGACATTGCTCCCATTTTCCACAACATATCTGTGTGAGGTGAGCTTTTCAAGCCTGACTGCTGTAAAAACTAAAAACAGAGAAAGACTGAGAGCTGTGGAGGAAGAGCTTCGTGTGTGTCTTTCATCGATTCCTGCCAGGACATCAGCTCTGTGTTCATCCAAACAGGCCCAGGTTTCACACTGAGTGAGTATAAATATGAAAGATTATAAAATACTTTTTTCTTTGTGTTTATTTGATTCCTATTCAAGATGTTATAATATAACGTCTTTCTTCAATGTTAAAAAAACGCTTATATTAACAATATAACACTTATATTGTTATATAAGCTTTTTTTTCACATTTTCAGCTGGTGGTGTGCCGTGGGATTTTTTCAATGAAAGAAATGTGCCTTGGCTCGAAAAAGGTTGAAAAACACTGAGTTAGAGAGTCCCTTTAAATAGAGTGCCTCCACTTCACTCTGCCTGGTGACCATGATCTTCACACAACTTTTTCTTTAAAAAAGAACAAGTCTAAACAGAGATTTCTAACCTCTTGGTTCAACACAAAAACTCGTAGCTTAAAACAGAAGACTCGTCAATTAGAAAGAAAATGGCGCTCCACTAAATTAGATGAAATCGATTTAGCTTGGAGAAATCATCTTTTAATTTATAACAAATCTCTTAGAAAAGCTAGAACAAGTTATTATTCTGCAATAATAGAAGAGAACAAGAATAATCCCAGGTTTCTTTTCAGCACTGTAGCCAGGCTGACAAAGAGTCAGGACTCTGTCAATCCTAGCATTCCTTTAGAACTTACTAGTCAGGACTTTATGAAGTTTTTCAATCTTAAAATTTCATCTATTAGAGATAAAATCAATCAGGTTCTTCCCACCGTTAACTTAAATACAGTAACTACTACAACTCCTTCAACTGATGTCTGTTTGGATGAGTTTACTCCAACTGACCTTTTAGAGTTAGACAAAATAATTTCCTCATCCAAGCCTTCAATTTGTCTTTTAGACCCTATTCCTACCAGGTTATTTAAAGAAGTCTTCCCACTTATTGGTAGCTTTATTCTTCAAATAATCAATTCTTCATTAACTTTAGGCCATGTACCGCAGGGTTTTAAAACAACTGTAATTAAACCCTTACTCAAAAAGCCAACGCTGGATCCAGGAGTTTTAACTAACTATAGACCAATCTTTAATCTCCCTTTCATTTCAAAAATCTTAGAAAGAGTTGTTGCTATGCAATTATTTGACCTCCTGCAGGGAAATGGTTTACTTGAAGAGTTTCAATCTGGGTTTAGAATCCATCAAAGTACTGAAACAGCCTTAGTGAAGTTCACTAATGACCTCCTTATCGCATCTGATAATGGACTTGTTTCTGTTCTTGTCCTTTTAGACCTTAGTGCAGCTTTTGACACTATCAATCATAATATTCTACTTGATAGATTAGAACACTATGTTGGACTTAATGGAACTTCGTTGCAGTGGTTTAGATCTTATTATCTGATAGGTTCCAGTTTGTTCATGTCAATGATGAGTTTTCTTTCAACTCAAAGCTCAGTCATGGAGTTCCACAGGGATCTGTGCTAGGCCCTACTCTTTTTAGTTTATATATGCTTCCGTTAGGCAACATTATTAGAAAGCACTGTATACATTTTCGTTGTTATGCAGATGACACACAATTATACCTGTCAATGAAGCCAGATGATAGTAATCAATTAGCCAAGTTAGAAGTCTATCTTAAGGAAATCAAAGCTTGGATGACTTGCAATTTCCTGCTATTAAATTCAGATAAGACTGAAGTCATTCTTGTTGGTCCAAAAAACCTTAGAAATACCTTTCCAAATCAAACTTTTAGTTTGGATGCGGTTACTCTTACTCTTAATAGCTCTATGAGGAACCTTGGAGTTATTTTTTATCAAGATCTGTCTTTCAATTCACATATTAAATTTGTTTCTAAGACTGCCTTCTATCATTTGCGTAATATTGCCAAGATTAGGAGCATCTTGTCTCAGAGTGATGCTGAGAAACTGATCCACGCTTTTGTTAGTTCTAGATTAGATTATTGTAAATCTTTATTATCAGGTTGTCCTAAAACATCTTTAAAAAGTCTTCAGTTGATCCAAAATGCTGCAGCAAGAGTTTTAACAGGTACTAGAAAGAGAGATCATATCTCTCATGTTCTGGCCTCCCTTCACTGGCTTCCCATAGAGTTTAGAATTAAGTTTAAAATCCTTCTTCTTACTTACAAAGCTCTAAACAATCAGGCCCCTTTTTATTTAAAAGATCTGATACTACCATACTATCCTAACAGAGCACTATGCTCCCAAAATGCAGGATTACTTGTAATACCTAGAATCTCCAAAAGTACAATGGGAGGCAGAGCCTTCAGTTATCAAGGTCCTGTCCTGTGGAACCAGCTGCCAATCTGGATTCGGGAGTCAGACTCGATCTCTGTTTTTAAAAAATAGGGTTAAAACCTTCCTTTTTGATAGAGCCTACAATTAGGGAGGGATCATGTGTCTCAGAACCCTCCCTTAGTTATGCTGCTAATAGGTTTAGACAGCTGGGGGACCTCCAATAATGCACTGGGCTTCACTCCTTTCTTCACTCTCAATGATTTTTTTTTTTTTTTTTTTTTTTTTTTGCTGGTCATTAACATCAGTTTGTTCTCTCCCATAGACTGAGTCCCCATCGTGTCGTTTGCTCTCTACATGTCTGTTCTTTTTCCATCTTCTCTATCCCCTCACCCCCCAGCCAGTCGCAGCAGATGACTGCCCCTCCCTGAGCCTGGTTCTGCTGGAGGTTTCTTCCTGTTAAAAGGGAGTTTTTTCTCTCCACTGTCGCCAAGTGCTTGCTCACAGGGGATCGCCTGATTGCTGGGTTTTTTCTGCAACTGTGGGGGTTTCCCCTACAGTTGAAAGTGCTATGAGATGACTGTTGTTGTGAAATGGCACTATATAAATAAAGTTGAATTGAATTGAATTGAACATGTATCCTCTCTGAGCTCAGAATCTTTATTTATCCTGCCTTGTCGTGCTTTTGATCTTTTTCCTGTCCCAGACCCAGAGACTGTCTACTGTATTGGAATTAATCTGCCAGTCTTGACCTATCTGCTGTGCCCTGACCCCTGTCTGCCTCTGGATTCAGGATATAGCCTCACGGATTGGATTTGGATGCCTTGGATTGTGCACACCTACACCCCCAAATATGTCGACTTACCATCTCTATCTCCACTGCTCTTCACTCTCACTCCCCAGCATTCAGGCCTGGCCAGCCTCACTACAACAATCCCCTGGAAACACCCCAGCAGCACCTCAGCACCTTCCTCCCTAGCAGCCTGCTTTCCCAGCATTGCACATTATCTTGCACAATTATTGTAATAAATATTATTATTCACTTCAATTATCGTTTTCTCCTGTGTCTGCTTTTGAGTCATATGCTACATGCCTTAACATCCTCCAGTTTCAGAAATTTGTGCCTTTCCCCATCTTGGAAATTTGTGAGATTTTTATCCTCAGTTTCATAAATTTGCTACTTTTTCCTCCAGTTTTTTTTTTTAAATTTGCAACTTTTTCCCATTAGTTTACAACATTCTTCCCATAGTTTTGTAAATTTGCAACTTTGCCCCCAATTTCATGAATTTGCAATTTTCTTCCCCATCTTGTAAATTTGTGACTATACTCCCACTTTTATAAATTTGTGATTCCCCCTCCCCATCTTGTAAATTTGTGACTTTTCCCTCAATTTCGTAAATGTGTACCTTTTCCCCATCTTGTAAATTTGTGACGTTTTCCTTCACTTTAGTAAATTTGCCACTTTTTCCCCCAGTTTTGGAAATTTGCAACTTTCTCATCTTGAAATTTGCAACTTTCTTCCCCCAGTTTTGCAAATTTGCAACTTTCCCCTCAGTTTTCCCACACTGTTGCAGGGCGACCATATGTCAGAAGATTTTAATGACCTGCTCACATCCATGAATTTTACTCAACATGTCATGCAGCCGACTCACAACAGGGGACACACTCTGGATCTTGTCATTAGCCATGGCCTACCCACGAGTGTGTCCTCTGCTGTTGACTTGACTGTATCTGACCATTACTGTGTGTTTTTTAACATCACTGGTTTTATGCAACTGGAGACTTTGGTGCAAACTGTGAGGAAGCGCCATCTGACTCCTGAAGTGGCTGCTGATTTTATCAAACTCTTATGCAACACTCCCCCAGTTATTTCATCTGCATCATGTTCAGGTTCAGGTTCATGTTACTTTATTTGTACCCATAGGTAGATTTGTTTTGCAGTCTGGTGACATCCATATTTACAAGCCACAAATTACATTCAACATAGACACAAACACAGGCACACATGAAATTGACTATCAACATGATAAAAATACTCAAGGCTCCATCAATCAGGGTATAAAAAGACAAAGAGATGAGAGAAAAACCAGAGGTAAGAGAGAAGAGTCATATTAAAAGTTAAAAACTAGTCAAAGAGGTTAAAAACTCAAAGGTCTAAAACCCAATAAAATATTTAGAACCCAAGTAACATCGTACAAAAATAAGTAAATATAAAATGGAGTTAATAAATAGGTACCTAAATTATGTGCAATATATTGTTACAACTTGTTCAACTCTTTGACAGCAGCAGGAACAAAGCTGTTTTTGTAGCGCTGGGTTTTACTTTTTGGGACAGCAAACCTCCGTCTTGAGGGAAGAAGCTGAAAGTTGCAGTGCAAAGGGTGGGGGGAGTCATTTAAAATGGAGGTAGCCATCCTCTGTACCTGTCTGGTGTACAGGGATGTCAGGCTCAGCTGTGACTCACCAAGCAAACGACTGGACCATCTAACTACCTGATCCAAGGATTTCCTCTGTTTCAGTTTTATCTGACCAAACCATGACACTAAAGAAAAGGATAAAACAGATTCAATAAAAGCTCGATAAAACATTGTCATTATGGTTCGGTCAGTTTGGAAGCGTGCAAGTTTTCTCAAGCAATGCAAATGTTGCTGACCCTTTTTGCACACCCTTTCACAGTTCTCTTCAAAGTTTAAATTACTATCAATAATCGTCCCAAGATATTTGTAGGATTGTACACATTCGGTGGTCTGGCCTTTAAGTACGGTGACTTTGTGCCTGGGAGTTTTCCTCCTAAAGTCAATAATCATGTCTTTAGTTTTTGTCATATTCAGCTGCAGGTAGGAATCCTCACACCAGTGAACAAAATCATCAACTACTGGGCCGTGGCCACTCTCACCATCCTGGAGGAGACTGACAATAACTGAATCATCAGCATACTTTATGATGTGTCTGTTGTCATGTCTGCTCCGACACATGTTTGTGTACAGGATGAAGAGTAGTGGTGACAACACACACCCCTGAGGAGAGCCAGTAGAAGAGCACTTTAGGTCAGACAATGTACCATTGACCCTTACTCTCTGTGTCCTGGTGGTTAAGAAATTCAGAATCCAACCCACCACATTACTGCTCAAATCAAATTGTTGCAGGAGCCTTTCAACTAAGATATGAGGTTGGATTGTATTAAAGGCGGAGGAAAAGTCCACAAATAAAAGCCTGGCGTGTGTCCCATTAAAATCCAGATGTTTAAAAAGCATGTTAAACAGAGTGACAGTGGCATCCTCCACTCCTCTGTGAGGCCTATAGGCAAACTGCAGAGGATCCAATGCACGCTCAGTCTGCTTTAGAACCTCACATCTGACCAGTTTTTCAAAAATTTTCATTAAAATTGAAGTCAAAGCAACTGGTCTAAAGTCGTTTACGGTTTTAGGACAGCTAGATTTTGGAACGGGAACAACCATGGCTTCTTTCCAGATCTTGGGCACATGTTGTGTCTGTAAGGACTTATTGAAAATGTAATGAAATATAGGACTCAGTTCATGTGCACAGGACTTTACCAAGCACCCACATATATTATCAGGGCCCTGACTTTTGTTCACTTTTACAGCGCAGAACTCCCTTTTAACATCCTGCACCTCAGTATTAAAGTGCTGATTGTCTTTGAGTTTCTGTTTCAAATCTTGGGTTTCAGTGCTAAAATCAAAGGAGTCAAAACGACCATAAAAACAATTAAGAGTATTAGCCAGCTCTGTGTCTGAATTAAAACCATCTAAAAACACACTATTACTGCGCTCTGTGCTCTGAAGGCCTGCAATAGTTTTCATACTGGCCCAGGCTGAACCAGGTTTCTTTGTTGCCATCTTGCTTTCCAATTCTGATTTATAATTCTGTTTTGCTCTTAAAATTTCGGACTTCAGCTCTTTTGTGGCAACCTGTAGCTCAGAAACAGACCCCTGTTTAAAGGCAAGTGTTTCCCTCTGTAAGCAGGATTTAACTGATTTTGTAACCCATGGCTTGTTGTTGGGATATATTTTGACACGTTTACGTGGAACGATCTTATTTTTACAGAAAGCCATGTATGAGCATGTGACGTCCACCAAAGAGTCCAAATCATCTCCGCAGGCCAGTGTGAACATCTCCCAGTCTGTACAGTCAAAGCATTCCTTGAGGCTGTGCACTGAATCCTCTGTCCACACATCAATGTCTCTCGTCTCCACCTTGCCTCTTCTGAGAGCAGTTTTATATGTGGGCAGCAAATGTACACAGTTGTGATCTGAGGATCCTACAGGAGGAAGGGGGAGTGATTTATAGGCCCTCTCTATGGATCCATAGCACAGGTCCAATGTCTTTTTTCGCCTGGTTGGGCAGGAGACATACTGATAAAAGTTTTTAAGTGTCTTCTTTAAAGAAATATGGTTAAAATCCCCAAGAATGAAGTTTGGCGCCTCTGGAGAAATTGATTGCAGCCGCTGGATCACATCAAAGACGTGCTGGAGGCGGAGTCAGCATCTGCCCTCGGGTGAATGTACACAGTTGTGATGAAAAGCTGGGGGAACTAGCGAGGCAAATAAAAGGGGCGTAGTGACACAGACAGCAGCTCCACATCGGGTGTACAGATGCGCTCTCTGACCGTGACAGATGTGCAGTACTGCTTATTAATGTATAAAACATACACCGCCCCCCTGACGTTTCCCCGTTACCTCTTCCTGCCGATCCGAGCGCAGTGGAGCTCCAAAGCCGTCAATCCACAGGTCTGCGTCTCGGTCATGCGCATTAAGCCAAGATCCGGTGAAGGCCATGACGCAGCAATTCTTAAAGTCCTTCTGGTAGCATACATTCCCTTGAATTTCATCCACCTTGTTTCTCAGAGATTGTACATTCCCAAAAATCATAGAAGGAAGAGGAATGTTACCAAACTGACGTCTTCTCAGGCGCAATTTCACACCTCCATGCTTTCCGCGTTTCCTTCTTCCATCTCTCTTTTCACCGCTGTGTCCGTCTCTCAAAATAAAGTCATGTGATTTTATTATTGATAATTTTAACAGTAAATTAAGATCAACCATTGACAGAGTTGCTCCAATAATCACAAGGACAGTGATAGGATATTTTCATGTTTCATTGATTATTCAATATGATTTTAATGCTGTATTATTCTATTTTATATTATAATTGTATCTGGTGCATATAATGAGCTAATGTCTGATTCTCTGTGTTTTTCCATTGTCTCAGAGCCTGAAAAGAATGTCTGTTCTTCACTGTGAGATTAGGCTGAGCAAGGTTGTCAGTAATGACGAAGGTTTTATTGTTTTATCATACCAAGCTGTTCCGTTCAGGATGTCCGAAGTTAGGATGACTTAAGTTGACCAGGTCATGTAAAGATCAAAGCAGAATGTTCAGTGCTGTCCATAGATTGGAGCAGTCTCGGGGGAGGTGGCTCCAGCTGTCTTCAGGCTAGTGATAGACTCAAGGTTTGTTTTGCCTGGGGTATAAGAAGCCCCACCTTTGTAATGTATGTTAGGAAGTTAGTGTGAGCAGGATCTGAGACACGTCTTGCTGTGACTAGTTGCCTCCTTTTTCTGATCAGAAAGAGAATAAATGGCCCAGAACTTGGAAACCGCCTATTGATTATTGATTCAGTCTCAATCAATTCATTTTTGACCTAACAGACAGTTACGAGTAAACCAAAGACTCCATGGAGAAATAACCAAATCCAAAAACTGAAAAGAGAGTGCAGGATGGCTGAGAGGAAATGGAGGAAAAACAAATTAACTCTCAATTACCAAATACTACAGAATAAATTAAAAATATTGTAACGTGCTGCTCGACATGGCGACGTCCCACCGGGAGGTTCGAACTCACACCTCCCACTCCGGAGTCCCGCACTCTACCTGTGTCGCCAGTAGGGTCAACCCACTTGGCAAGCCAAGTAGGGTGCTCATATTGAGTTCGCTACAATATACAATAATGCAGTCAAGACATCAAGAACCGAGTATTTTGCCAGCATAATCTCAACCCATAACAATAACCCTAAAGTCCTTTTTGCAACCATTGATCACTTAATCAATCCAGATTTTAATATAAACACAAACCTGCCATCCAACTCTCTCTGTGAGAGTTTTGCAGACCACTTCAGGTGCAAGATTGATTCTATTAGATCCAACATTTTATCTGACCAGAAGACTGCTTTTAATGGAATCTTGGACTCACCTTTAGGTGAGGAAACACTGGACTGTTTTGCCCTGATTGATGCTAAGAGGGTTGGTAGAGTTTTCTCCCAGGTAAAACTTGACCTTCTGCCTTTTAGATCTGATTTCCACATCACTTTTTAAAACATTTTATGGATTCTTCGAATATGTGATGTTGAACATTGTAAATTGCTCTCTTCAGACTGGTGTACTCCCAATCGCCTTTAAAATGGCTGTGGTGAAGCCCCGTTTGAAAAAGAATAATTTGGATCCTGATATTCTCAGTAACTATCAACCTGTATTCAACTTACCGTTTTTAAGTAAAGTTTTAGAAAAAGTTGCATTCTTCCAGTTAAATAATTTTCTTATTGACCACAACATTTTTGAAAAATTTCAGTCTGGTTTTAGGACAAACCACAGTACCGAGACAGCCCTTTTATTAATGATATCAGGTGTAACATGGACTCCCACAAACTGTCAGTCCTGGTGCTGCTGGAGCTCAGTACTGCCTTTGATACGGTAGATCACCACATTTTATTTAGCAGACTCAAACACCTGGTGGGCCTCTCAGGTACTGTTCTTGAATGGTTTTATTCCTATCTCACAGATCGTTGCTATTTTCTAAGTATGGATACATGTTATTCAGCAATACATGAAATCAAGTGTGGGGTACCCCAAGGCTCAATTTTAGGCCAATACTTTTTAATCTTTACATGTTTCCACTTGGGGATGTTGTCAGGAGACATGGCATCAATTTTCATAGATATGCTGATGATACACAACAGTACGTTGTCGTGGATCCTGATGACACAAAACCAATTAATGCCCTTTTGAACTGTATTTTAGATATAACGTCATGGATGGCAGAAAACTTCCTACAGCTCAACCAGGGCAAAACAGAAGTTTTAGTCACTGGTCCTGAAGACAAAAGAGAGAAACTTCTACCAAAATTGCTAGGTCTAAAACCTACACATTGTGTCAAGAACCTGGGCATTCTTTTGGACTCTGACTTTAATCTTATTTCACACATTAAAAATGTAACAAAAATTGGATTTTACCATCTTAGGAATATAGCCAGAGTCCGCCCTTTTCTCTCTCTTACCAGCACAGAGGTCTTGATGCATGCTTTTATTACTAGTCGTATAGACTACTGTAATGCTCTGCTCTCTGTTCTTCCTCAAAAAAGAATATCATATCTCCAACTGCTCCAAAATTCAGCAGCACAAGTGTTGACTAGGACCAGGGAGCGGGTGCATATTACACCAGTTTTAGAATTGCTGCATTGGCTCCCCGTGTGTTTTAGGATCGATTTTAAGGTTCTCTTAGTAGTTTTTAAATGCCTCAGTGGTCTTGGGCTTTCTTATCTATTTGAGCTGCTTTTATCTTATGAGCCCTCGCAGACCCTGAAGTCCTCTGGTACTGGCCTTTTAATGGTTCCCAAAGTCAAGACCAAGACCTTTGATGAAGCTTTCTTTCACTGTTATGGTCCTCATCTGTGGACAGCCTCAGGACCACAGAGTCAATAGATGTTTTTAAGAACAGGCTCAAGACCCACCTTTTTAATTTGGCTATTAATAAATCTGTTTAACTAGTACTGAAGTAGTCATTTATGTTCCATTGTTTTATGCTCTTCTTGGCGCCGTTTGTTCTTAGATTTTCTCATCTTCTTATTGATGTGTTTAGTTCAGTTTTTAAGTATGGGTTTTTAGTTCCTCTTTTAATGTGTTCTTAGTTGGCTTTTAACAAACCGTTTAACTATTATTGACGTAGTCATTTATGTTCCATTGTTTTACATTCTTCTTAGCTCCATTTGCTTTTAAATTTTCTTATTTTGATGTGTTTTTAGCTCAGTTTCTAAGTATGGGTCTTTAGTTCCCCTTGCTCTATGTGTTCTTAGTTTTATCTTGTATTTTATGTGTTTTAGCACCAGTGTTTCCTCAGAGGGGCCCCTCATGCCAGATGCTGCCTGGCCCATCTACAGGCGTGTTGGTCTCGTGGGTCACTCTAGCTTGGGTGGATGGGGGATTTATTCCGCTGCCTACAGCTGTGGTGCGGGCCCCAGCCTGTCATGGTTGGGGCAGCCTTTGTGGCACCTTCTGTGGTTACGGGCTGTGTGGTCTCCCCGCGTGGGGGGCTCCACAGGATGGTTGCACCTTCACTTGGTGCCTCGGTGCTGAGCAATGTCTCTTTTATTTTAAAAGTGTGTAAGAGAAGTAGGGGGTGATGTATGTGCCTGTGTATGTTGTGTTTGTGAATATGTTTATGGGAGGGTTGGAAGGGGTGGGGATGTATCGTGTAAAATAGGTAACTAAATGTGTCTACTGTTTTTATCTATGTAAAGCACTTTTACATACAGCATCTTTTTCCCATCTTCTTAATTTGTAAGCTGAGAAATGAAAGCCTGAATTTAATTAATCGCAATGTTTTGCCATTTCAGGAAATGAAACACAGATGCAGGGAAACACCGTGACTATAAATCCCCTGCTCAAATATTTCAAGATTTTTCCACACTATAGACAAAGTTTATTTTTATTTTTGTCCATCATTATTCTTCTGAATTTTGAATTAATAATAACAATAATGGATTGCATTTATATAGCGCCTTTCAAGATACCCAAAGTGCTTTACAATGAGTCCATTATTCATCCTCTCCACAGACAATGGTAGTGGTAAGCTACCATGTGCCGGAAAAGCTAGCGCCCTTCCACAGAGTCAGAGATGATTGATCATGCTGGAACAATGTCTGTGTGGCAATCAGAATCAGAATGAGATTTATTGTCATTGTTCATGTAGTACACAAACTAGGAATTTGTCTCGGTGCAATGCTGCAACATTAAACATAGAGTAGCACTAAAGATAAAAAACTATGCATGCAATAAAAGGTAGAATATGAATAAGTAATACTAATCTATGCAATTTTTAAATATATTAACAAGCAGCAGATATTGTGGAGTTCCACATAGTGCAGTCGGTAGTGCAAAAGAAAACAGTGATAATTGTCATGAGTCCGGTTGAGCTGCTGTACGTAGTGCACGAGAGTCTAATAAGTCACTTAGTGTTCAGCAGTCTGATGGCAGAGGGGAAGAAGCTGTTCATGTAGCGGGAGGTTTTAGTCTGAATGGACCGAAGTCTTCTGCCTGAGGGGAGGGGGGCAAACAGTGCGTGTCCAGGGTGTGAAGGGTCGGCTATGATCCGACCTGCACGCCTCCGGGTCCTGGAGATGTACAGGTCCTGGAGGGATGGGAGCTTGCAGCCGATCACCTTCTCAGCAGCGCGCACAACGCGCTGCAGTCTTAGTCTGTCCCTGGCGGTGGCTCCTGCGTACCACACGGTGATGGAGGTGGTGAGGATGGACTCGATGATGGCCGTGTAGAACTGCACCAACATCTTAGTGGGTAGCTTGAGCTTCCTCAGCTGCCGCAGGAAGAACATCCTCTGCTGGGCCTTTTTGATGAGGAAGCTGATGGTCGGCTCCCACTTGAGGTCCCGGGTGATGGTGGTGCCCAGGAAGCGGAAGAAATCCGCAGTGGTGATGGGAGAGTCTGTGAGGGTAAGGGGGGGCAGAGGGGTTGTGACTTTTCTGAAGTCCACGATCATCTCCACTGTCTTCAGAGCGTTCAGCTGCAGGTTGTTGTGGTTGCACCAGGACACCAGCCGGGCCATCTCTGTCCTGTAGACGGACTCGTCACCATTGGAGATGAGCCCGATGAGGGTGGTGTCATCCGCAAACTTGATCAGCTTGACAGACTGGAGGCTGGAGGTGCAGGAGTTGGTGTACAGGGAGAAGAGTAGGGGGGAAAGTACACAGCCCTGGGGTGATCCGGTGCTGATGCTAACAGAGTCTGAGACAGTCTTTCCCAGCCGCACATGCTGCCTCCGGTCCGTCAGGAAGTCGGTGAATGGGGCTCTGCTCAGTGATCCAAGAAGTGCTAAATGGCCGCATCCTGACCATGGTGCACGAGGGCCACCTGGGTGTTGTCAGGGTCAAACAGCGCTGTAAAGGCTTGGTCTGGTGGCCAGGCATCAACAAGGACATGGAGGTCATGATGAAAGACTGCATGGCCTGCCTAGTTAGGGGTAAGACCAGCGTGCCACTACCTCCACCCCTGCAGCCTCTGCCATGGCCGTCAGCCCCATGGAAATGCATCCAATTGGACATTTGTGGTGAGCTGCACAGTGCCCCCCCGCATCAACATTTCTTGCTGGTAGTTTACGACCTCCACTCAAAGTAGCCCGAGGTGTTGTCCACCGGATCAGTCACCACTGACATAGTCACCAATTTCCTCTCCTCCCTGTTTGCTCGCTGGGGTGTGCAGGACATGATTCCAACAGACAATGGACCGCAGTTCACTTCAGCAGACTTTACATTGTCCGTGAAAGGAAGAGGCATCAAGTACATAAACATTGCTTTCTACCACCCTCAGGCAAATTTGGGGAGGGGGGGTTCAATCAGACCCTCAAGAACAGTCTCAGGGCACATCTAGCAGACGGACTCCAGTTTTCAGCCGCACTCCAGAGCAACCTGTTACAATATAGAGTGAAGCCACACACCACAACGGGTAGCTCTCCGGCCCTTCTGATGCTGGGATGTGAGATGTGCCTTTCCCTGGACCAACTGTGACCCCCACCAATGGAAATGCACTCACCTAGATGGTAAATGGCACTCACTTAAATAGCGCTTTTTCTTATCTTTAGTTGACCAAAGTGCTTTACAGATCCTGCTATCCACCCATTCACACACACACACATTCATACACTGATGGTGGTGGGGCTGCCATACACACAGGCACTGGCCTGACCCACCAGGAGCAACTGGGGATTTAGTGTCTTGGTCAAGGACACTTCGACATGCAGACTGCAGAAACAGCGGAAATCAAACCCCTGACCCACTGATCAGTAGTTGTCCCCACTAAACCTGCGCCACAGCTGCCCCCTAGGGGAAGAGTGGAACAACAGCGGCGCATGAAGCAAAGGTTTGATAAGAAACGTCGAGTGAAGCAGCCCCGACTCGTGGTGCACGAGTGGGTCTAGATCTGGCACCCCAACCGCCCACACAAACTGCAGTCGTTCTGGACAACACTGATGCAGATCACAACTCAACTGGGGCCAGCCACTGTTCATCTCGCAGATGGGTCATGGTGCCATGCCAGCCTCCTCTGGAAGGTGACACCGACCTCGGCCCCGGATTGAGAGACGGCAAATGATCTGACAGGATTGGACTGGGACTTCAGCGGTGCAGGGCCCTCAGCTCCCAAAGGATGTCCACTGGAGCCTGCAGCACAGCCTGAACACCGCTCAGCCCGAGTTCAACAGAGACCCTTTATTTATTTAATATGCTCTCACCTTTAGTTTTCTTACATCTGACGATCACCATAGTGACCAACAAGAGTGCGACTACACCCACAGGAACCATCAGAGACCACCAATTCCAAACTGAAAAACAGAAATAATTAAAATGGGTACTTATTTTTCCCAATCACATGAAAATGTCAGCCTTAAAGAGGTCATTGATTGCACTTTTTCCACATTTTAACAGCTCACACGTCTTAATGAAATGTTTTTGATATATTGTTCAAATTTTCTTTCAATAATTATTGCATCAAATATGTTTATTTTTCCAGCCTTTCTGAAAATGGCCTAGTTTGAGTGTACAGTGATCCCGCACTTATCGCAGTTAATGGGTTCCAGAACCGACCGCGAAAAGTGAAAAACCGCGAAGTAGCGTCACCCCTAATGACGTCATCCATAAATAATACGTACGTTCATTCGCTCACTCTCTCTCTCTCATATGATACGTGTGTGTGTGTGTGTGTGTGTACGTGTACATACATACGTAGATGTAAATAAAGTGTACATAAATATGTTTTTAGAACTCTTTTATTCTTATAACAAGATACATAACTCAAGATGAAAATGATTTACTGCACAGGTTAATGAGAGCTTTACTGCTCCTCAGGTGACGCCTCATCGTCAGGTGCTGGAGGCGCAGGATCGTCGAGGGCAGCTGCAGGAGGCGGCGTAGTGGCTCGACGGAAAGACTATTTCGCACAAAATGGCACAAGAGAACAGCAAAAAGTTCCACGCGGTGAGACTAAAAGTAACATGAGCGATAAAGAGCAATGAATGCGATCTTCCTTCCTTCATGGGCGCTCGGCAGGGAGAGGAGGTGGGTGAAACGTCTCGGCCAATCAGCTTGCGGGGTGAAACGTCTCGGCCAATCAGCTTGCGAGATTTCCGAGCCGAGCCAACACGAGAACAGCGAACAGAGAGGTGGATTTTTTGAGCTGTGCGGCTCTCTGTGTTGATTACCTGATGGTCTAATGTAGTCTCCCTGCCTTCTGCTAGCGCCCGCCCATTATTTCTCAATTTTGAATTTTTGATGAATATTTTTGAAAAATCCGCGATGCACTGAGGGCGCGAAAGGTGAAGCGCGAAGTAGCGAGGGATCACTGTATACCTTTCAATCTTCAGACAGGATTCAACCACGCCATCCGTTTTACATCATATGGCTAACATTGCTAACATAGCTTGGATGTATTTTGGAGCCAAATGCAAGTCAAGTCGGCCCCCGAAGTCAGCTCTGGGATCTTTAAGGGTAGTGTCACAGGGAACGGTGAGGAAAGGCAGATGCTGGCAGTTTTTACAGTCGTGGACTACCAGTGGAACCCCGATGGAACCCCTCAAATCACAACCCTCACCAGCATTTGCCACTTCCCACTGCTCCATGAGATATGGGGGTAACGGTGCAAGTGGAGAATTTTGTCAAAACTGTTAGACTTTTCTCAATCATCAACAAATGTAAGGAATATTGTAAGAAATTGTCCACTCAAGCTACCAAAGATCTTAGAGCCAACTGGGCCAGTGGCCCACCTGACCCATTACCCCAGAGCCTGAAAATTATTTCAGGCTCTGGAAATAAGGCTCTAATTTCAGGCTCTAATTTTCACACCCCTGTCAACAAAAAAAGCAATCAAAACTGACCGACAGTTAAGCTAACATCAGGCAGCATGTCAGTCACTTCCCTGCAAAGGCGAGCTGTATCTGGTTACAGTGATCACCTCCAACCACCTAGCATAATAACGCTAATGTTCAATATACCATCAAGGTGAAAATATAACAAAATAAGCCAGAATGACATCAGATATATCATTAATGGTGGATTAGGGTAATATCTCACTTGGCTGGGACAGCTCTCAACTAGTTAGAGATAAAAAACATGGGACAAATCTGAGAATTGGCAACAATTTTCACTTGGAATCACACTGTCTCACCAGTGTTGCAATAATGTTGCACAAACGTTTTGGTCAAGGTTCTCTAGATGTCCTCTCGGGTCCTCTCGGCGCCACACCAGTAGGCTGCCTTTTGCAACAGCGGCTCGATTCCGAGTTTTTTTTTTCCCTTCCTCTCTCTTTTGATCACTTTTTTTTTCACCCCACTTATATCACGGACACACAGATTGTCCCAAATGTCTCCTGAGCCGGTGGACGGAGCCACTGTTTATAGCAGGATACGATACAACAGGGAAGAGCTGCTAGCATTTAACCGCCACCCGGTCCCACTGGAAAAACTCGGAGTAAGGCGGAGGACAAAAAATATAAGGTACAGACCCTCCCTTCCATCTGTTGTCATGGGAAATGTACGGTCGATACTGGGAAAGTTAGATGAGCTAGCGGCTATCTCCCGTTATGATAGCACTTACCGGGAGTGCTCTCTCCTTTTGTTTACTGAGACGTGGCTAACTGAACTAGCAGCAGATGCTAACATTGAGCTGGAGGGTTTTCACATGATACGAGCTGACCGAACACCAGAGAGTGGCAAAGCTAGGGGCGGTGGAGTGATAATGTATGTTAACAACAACTGGTGCAGACCGGGACATATCACTGTTAAACAACGACACTGCAGCAAAGACATTGAGTTGCTAGCTGTTAGCATGAGGCCTACATATCTCCCGAGAGAACACTCACACGTGATCTGCATTGTTGTTTATGCAAATCCGACGGCGAACGCTGGGACAGCGCGTGACGTCATCCATTCAGTAACCGGCAGGCTGCAGACAGAACACCCAGATGCTCTTCTCCTCATCTCAGGCGATTTCAACCACGTTTCACTGTCTCCCATTCTGCCCACTTTCACCCAGTATGTCACATGCCACACTAGAGACAATAAAACACTGGATTTGTTCTACGCAAACACTAAGGAGGCGTACACCTCATCACAACTCCCCCCACTTGGGAGATCGGATCACAACTTGGTTCATCTCCGACCGGTGTACAAACCCCTAGTGCACAGACAACCTCCGGCCATGCACACTGTGGAGTTATGGTCTGAGGAGACAATGGACACTCTAAAGGACTGTTTTGAAGCCACTGCCTGGAAGCAGCTCTGCGATCCACATGGTGAGGACATTGATGGCCTCATTCACACCTTCACGGGCTACCTCAGCTTCTGTGTGGACAAATCCGTTCCCACCAAGACCATACGGCGTCACTCAAACAACAAACCCTGGATCAACCCTGAGATAAAAACACTTCTGAGAGAGAAGAAGAGGATCTTCAGGTCGGGGAACAGGGAGATGCTGAAGTCCGTACAGAGGGAGCTGAGGAGAAAGATCAGAGAAGGCAAGGACAGCTTCAGGAAGAAGATGGAGGACAAGCTGCAACAGAGCGACATCAGCGGGGTCTGGAGAAACCTCAAAACCATCTCGGGGCTCCAGAATACCTCCCCCCAGGCCACGGGGGGCAGGGAGTGGGCGAACAACCTGAATCTGTTTTTCAATAGATTTGACCAACCGCCCTCCCCCCCTGTCTGCACAACAACCACTGCTGCCTCTAAGAAATCAAGTCCTGCTGCCCACTCCCCACTCCACCGACACCCCCCCACTCCCAACACACAGCCCCCCATCCTGACCCTGACCAAGACCCAGGTGAGGACGGAGCTGAGGAAGATCAAGGCGAGGAAGGCGTCGGGACCGGACGGCATCAGCGCAAAGCTCCTCAAGTCCTGTGCAGACCAGCTGTGTGGGATTGTGACGTATATCTTCAACATGAGCCTGAAACTGGGGAGGGTACCACAGCTGTGGAAAACATCTTGTGTGGTACCTGTACCAAAAACTTCCCACCCCAAAGACCTGAACAGCTACAGACCGGTGGCCTTGACGTCCCACTTGATGAAGACCCTGGAGAGACTGCTCCTCGCTCATCTCCGCCCCCTGGTGGAACCAGCGATGGATCCACTCCAGTTCGCCTACCAGCATGGCATTGGGGTGGAGGATGCGGTGATCTTCCTCCTTCACCGTTCTCTGTCCCACCTGGAGAAGCCCGGGAATATGGTGAGGATCATGTTCTTTGACTTCTCCAGTGCTTTCAACACCATCCAACCGATGATCCTGAAGGACAAGCTGCTGCGCGCAGGGGTGGACCAGCACCTGTCATCATGGATCCTGGACTACCTCACGAACCGGCCTCAGTTTGTGAGAACCCGGGACTGTGTTTCCGACACGATCATCAGTAGCACGGGGGCCCCCCAGGGAACGGTGCTGGCTCCCTTCCTGTTCACTCTTTATACTGCGGACTTCTCACACAACACAACACATTGCCATCTACAAAAGTTCTCTGATGACTCTGCGATCGTTGGTCTCATCTCCAACGGAGATGAAGCTGAGTACAGAGGGCTTATCCAGGACTTTGTGGACTGGTGCCATCGGAACTGCCTCCAGATCAACGCGAGGAAAACTAAGGAGCTGGTGGTGGACTGCCGCAGGCATGGGCAGCCCCTCACAGCACCAGTAAATATACAGGGAACAGACATCGAGATGGTGACATCCTATAAGTACCTGGGTATTCATCTGAACAATAAACTAGACTGGTCACACAATACTGACGCACTCTACAAGAAGGGACAGCGCAGGCTGTTCCTGCTGAGGAGACTCAGGTCTTTTGGTGTACAAGGGGCGCTGCTGAAGTCATTCTATGACACGGTGGTGGCATCAGCCATCACTTTTGGAGTGGTCTGCTGGGGCAGTGGCATTACTGCGGCCGATAGGAAGAGACTGAACAAACTGATTAAGAAAGCTAGCTCTGTCCTGGGGCAGCGCCTTGATCCGATGGAGGAGATAGGAGAGAGAAGGACGGTGGCTAAACTGTCATCTCTGCTGGAGTCCGAGTTCCACCCTATGCAGGACATACTGGATGCACTGAGGAGCTCATTTAGCAGCAGACTACATCATCCCAGGTGCACAACCGAGAGGTTTCGTAGGTCCTTCCTACCAACGGCTGTCAGACTGTACAACCTAAGCAGGGCTGCTCGCAGAGATAGCAAAAAGACGTAACAAACTAATAGTTTTTTTGAATGCAAAAGATGCAATAGACTTACACAATGGTCCTCTCCGGCATACAACTAGGAACATACCGGTCGCTATGGAGGGTGAGAATATGTATGGGCACATAATCATACCATGTAGGATAACTAAATAGACGGTTATGCTGTTTCATCCCACCTAGCAACAATGCTCTGCACTGTGTGTGTTTATATATTTACATATTTATTCCATCTAGCTACAATGCTCAGCACTGGGTGTGTTTATGTTTATATTTATATATCTATATATTTATTCCATCTAGCTACAATGCTCCGCACTGTGTTTTTATATATCTACATATTATTCCATCTAGCTACATTGCTCCGCACTGTGTGTGTTTATATACTTGCATATTTATTCCACCTAGCTGCAATGCTCCGTACTGTGGGTGTTTATATATTTACATATTTATTCCATCTAGCTACAATGCTCTGCACTGTGTGTTCATATATTCATATATTTATTCCATCCAGCTACAATGCTCTGCACTGTGTGTCTGTGTGTGTGTGTGTCTATATATATATTTTATAGTAATATGTACATATGTATATTAGCTGCTCTTGCTTGCTTGTTTTTTTTTCTTGCCTTCTGATTGTTGCTCTGAGTGTTGCTATCCCTGTGCTGTTGCAATCCTGGAATTTCCCCGTTGTGGGACTAATAAAGGCTTATCTTAGATGTTTACATACATGTCATGCAAGTGTTGCAGGATATTCTCGCAACATACGCAAGATAAAATTTAAAGTTTTTTTTGCACTCATGACAGTCCTGTAATGGCTGCCCAACACTCGAGATGAGGTTGAGATGGGTTTGAGACACCTGAGGTGACTCCAAGACTATTTCGAGAGAAAGCTGTCGCACAAATTTTTTTGAACATGTTCAAAATTCCTGCAAGATGAGTGCAAGGCCCTGCAAGTGAGGAGAGGAAAATGTGAACCGCCGAGAATGTTTGGAGACATTTCGGAAACTCCCTCGAGAATGCCACTCTCCAACTGGTCTCAAGCTGTCTCAGCCCAGTGAGATACTAGTGAACCAGGTGGAAACAAGGATGTCTACTGGGGTGACGGTAATCTGAAGAAAATAACATAAACCATGCTTGATGAGAGCTTCCTAGGCTAGTATCACTGTTAGCTCTGGGGCTAATTCCTTTAGCTCCCCGCCCATCTACATGACAGACAGCTATGCTACCCTATAATAGAGCAGTGGGCAGGTCTCAAGAACGACACTGGGCTGGGTTTACTGTTTGTTGAAGTACAAAAAAATACCAGGAAGAGTCAAAACTGTTTCTTGGAGATAAAAATGAGATAAAGACTGTGTGTTTTTAGGAGAAGTGTTTTGATATTTTTTCAATAATCACATGACAAACGGACACATTTCAGACTGTTAAAAACCTACTAATACCATTTTTCAGTCAAT
This sequence comes from Pholidichthys leucotaenia, assembly GCA_020510985.1. NCBI lineage: Eukaryota > Metazoa > Chordata > Actinopteri > Cichliformes > Pholidichthyidae > Pholidichthys > Pholidichthys leucotaenia. The sequence goes on from CM035842.1 coordinate 267,969,652, forward strand.
GAGCCCCTTTTCTCTTCCATCATCCTTCAGTTTTCCTAACATCTTGATAAGTCAGAGTCATTGGGTGATGCTCATTATTATTAAGTCCCTACCTTCTTGTGCTGGTGGGGTTTTGTCATTTCTTGTTGGAGTTGTTTGTGTCCCTCCTGATCTCGTCATTACCATTGATGGTGTCCATGCAGTTGCGGATGTTGAGGCTGCTTTTGTCATCGATTGAGTTGACGTGGTTGGTGTTGATTTTGTTACTGAAAAATATTTTAAAATGCAGCATACATTTAGATTTTCAATCATTTCAAAAATCAAATTTGTGTGAGGTAATTTACAGCAGTTATTTGTGCTTTTACCTGTTTTGTCACCTGAGAACTGAGGTTTGAAGGGAAACACCTGCACTTTTTTGTGTAATGATCAGTCACTTTACATACCAATGACTGATAAATCTTTGGGTTCTGATGAAGATGAGATGTTGGAAGTGTCACAGTGGCAGAGCAGGAACCTGGTGATAATGTCATATCTGAGGGTGTTTTTTTCCTTTACCCTCATACAGCCACTCCAGTGTGAGTCTACATTAAGATTTGTATGGCCACAGAGAACAGTGCAAGGTGACATTGTCCTTTCATTCAGTCGTTGATGGAGATACCACAGAATAAGTTGACAACAAATGTGGCTGAGGTAATGCTTTGATATCTTTAACCTCTTAAAATTCCAATGTTCTGCCAGTGGGACGTTTCAGATTTTCTACTGCCACTCAATGAAAAAAGAATTTGATTTTCTTTTTATACGCTAAATTTACATAAATTGGTTGGAATGCTAAGGGGTTCAAAACATCATCACGCAATAAAGATAAAAAAAAACAAGACTACACATTACTATTGCACCTTTCTAACATTGAATTCAGCCCTCGTGCTTCTGTCTCTGCTGTTCTCTCGTTCTCACACTCAATAATAATGCGGAGTCTAAAATGATGTCCTATTTCCATCAGAGGCATCATTTCCTCCCGGTGACTTCATTTTCCATCTTTAAATACATCACTTACCAATGTGACAGTAATGAACCTTTAATCTCTCAGATTTAGTGTAAACATTATTCAAACAAACATTATTGAAATGATGTTTTAACATTCATTTAAAGTTTGATGAATTCTGTTGACTATACAATGAATGATATAGTCAGTTTGTAAATCGGTAGAGAACAGAACGATCACATCCGGCGATGACGTCTTTAAAACTGTCCCTTTCATCTCAGGGCTGAGGTGTTGCTTCCTCTTAATGACTTCATTCTGTTTAGTAAGATAAGATAAGCCTTTATTAGTCCCACAATGGGGAAATTCCAGGATTGCAACAGCACAGGGATAGCAACACTCAGAGCAACAATCAGAAGGCAAGAAAAAACAAGAGCAGCTAGTATACATATGTACATATTACTATAAATATATATATATATATATATATATATACAGTATAGACACATTGCAGAGCATTGTGGTTGGTGGATGTGCAGCAGAAAGTCTAAGCTCTCTCTCTGCGGATGCGGTGGGCCAGCTGGATGTCTTTGGGCATGATGGTGACCCTCTTGGTGTGGATGGTGCACAGGTTGGTGTCCTCGAAGAGACCCACCAGGTAGGCCTCGCTGGCCTCCTGCAGAGCCATGACGGCGGAGCTCTGGAAGCACAGGTCGGTCTTGAAGTCCTGAGCGATCTCCCTCACCAGGCGCTGGAAGGGCAGCTTACGGATGAGCAGCTCCGTGGATTTCTGGTAGCGACGGATCTCTCTCAGAGCCACGGTACCGGGCCTGTAACGGTGAGGCTTCTTCACTCTGCCGGTGGCCGGAGCGCTTTTCCGAGCAGCCTTGGTGGCCAGCTGCTTCTGGGGGCTTTTCCTCCAGTAGATTTACGGGCGGTCTGCTTGGTTCTTGCCATCGCTCTTTATTATTCTGTCTTATATTTCTTGCACGCCGCCAAAACTCCAGCCTGGCACCCGCGTCGTTTTCGCTTCAGTTCCCCAGTATGTCGAGTTTCTCCGTTAGCACCAGGTGGCAGTTGAGTGCTAGCTAGCTCTTCCCTGCTGTATCGTCTCCTGCTGTAAACAGAGGCTCCGTCCGCCGACTCGGGAGACCTTTGTTTCATTAAATATCTGCCGTCTTTCTTAAGAAGTTATTTATTTTAAGTCCCTTTGTTGGCCTTTAATGGACAGCTTAAGAGAAAGACAGGATAGAGCGGGGGGGTGGGGGGTAAAAACATGCTTCTTAGTTCAATTTTATTAAAATATCAATATGAAAATAAACTTTTTGCTTTATTTTTCTGGGTCAAACATGAGTAAAACAACTAAGCCAGGCTGCACAAGCATAACATGCTCATTATCCCCAGTTCACCCAACCCTCCCTCTCTTTCCTCATTAACACTAACGTAAACTGGCTAGCTTTTAACTCCTGTAGCAAATACAGCCTGAGACAACTGCTGTACATTCATCTTAAAGAACAAAAAATAAAGCATGAAATAAAGCATCACTGGTGGACAGAGGTATGTGGTTCCAGTGGTTGGTAACATATGACAGGACCCTGGAGAACAATCAGCACTGAAACATTTATATATGAGTGAATGGGAAACAGCTAATGTCAGCTAACTGTACTGGCTCCCAGTCAAAGTATATTAAACTACAGTGAAAGGAGTTAAAATAACATCCAAGTACAACATGGTCAAGTGTTGATGGATGAATGAGGATTCAAGTCGGGGTGGATAGAATTAATACTTAAGCTAATGCTGGGCATCTTGACTGTCAGCTTCTCCCTGCTGAGTGGTTAGATTGACCATCTCTGACCAACTAGCCAAGCTAGTGCTAACAGAGCGAAAATACAACAAAATAAGCCAGAATGAGATACAGTATATTATTGACCGTGGATTAGTGAACCAGGTTTGAAGAGGGATGTCTATTGGGGTGACTGGAACAAGTTAAAGTCCATGTTCGGTAAGCTAACTCCATAGTAGCAGTTTTAGTTTTGAAGCTAATGCCTTGGGCTCAGAAATTCTGGGCACGAACTGGATTAATATCACAGGCAACAGCACAGTGTTGGTTGTAACTGAAGACCAGATTTTGTGAGTTGTGCCCATTCTGCTGAAATGTTGCAATACAAATGAAGAGAGATTTTAATATTCTTGCTGTAGTCATGCCACATGGCTCCTTAGTGGATCAATAGTTAGCACTGTTGCCTCACAGCAAAGAAGGTTGTGGGTTTGAACCTAAGAGCTGGCCGGCAGCGACCTTTATATGTGGAGTTTGCATGTTCTGTGTGTGGGTTTTTGACAGGTACTCCGGTTTCCTCCCACAGTCCAAAGACATGCACGTTAGGTTAATTGGCATCAGCTGGGGATTCTAAACTGTCCTTTGGTATGAATGTGAGAGTGAATGGTTGCCCATCTCTGTGTGTCGGCCCTGTGAAGGACTGGTGATCTGTCCAGGGTGTACCTCGGCTCTCCAGACTCCAGCCTCCTTTCTGTGACACGAAAAGGAACGACTGCAGTCATATGACCCAAGAAGGGCATTTTAGAAAGGAATAACCCATAAACACACCGCGATTTGGTCAGCAGGACCTTTAATTGGACTTGTAAAGATCACCAGATAAAATCAGACTTCCGGAAACTAAGCCAGAAGAATTAAGAGTAGAACAATAACAGCAGAGCACTGTCCAAAATTACCAATTTTTTTTATTATTGACTGGTTTTAGTTGAAGTTCAGAAAATGGTCAAAATTGTCTTACAGTAAAAACTAGCAAGTAAAAACCAAAATGAACATGAGAAAACACACAAGATCACAATAAAACTAAGAAATAAAACCACACAAAACCACAGCATCAATGATGGATCAGCTCATTCCGGCCGGAAGAAATCACCCCAAGAGTTCTCAGATCTCCTGACCCTGACCTTAAGCAGACCCACCTGAGGATCACCATGTGTGTGTTTGATGACCATCGAGGCAAATTACCATGAAAAGTGGACGGATGCCATGTCATAGTATTAGCTCCTCTCGGCTTTGCCAGAAGGAGCTAATAAAAAGTGTTTAAACATGTAAAATATGAACTCACCTGGAGGGCTTGATTACACTCTAATAAAATATAACCTTCAAAATAAGACACAGGAAGTCAATATAACAAAAAAAACCATGACCTGCAAAGCATGTTGACCAATCTTACTTTACTTAAACTTTTAGGATGAATAAACAATGTAGCAATTTCTAATCTGAAGTACAAATAGCTACATTTAAAAGTACAGGGAGCAATGTATACTTATGAACATACGAGGTGTGCCAGAAAAGTGACAGGACTCAGTGTGCTAGTGCTTGCCACAGGGCCAGACAATCAACCAGCATGTCTACAAAGAGATCCATTTGTTTTGTTCAGTGCGTGAGAAGAGGTGAGAGTTGTGGCAAATCGACTCATGGGTGCTTCAACAGGACAGCGCACCGGCTCAAAACGCCCTGAGCATCCAGTAGTTCCTAGCTGAGAAAAGCATCACCATGCTGGAGCAACCGCTCTACTCACCTGGCTCCATGTGATTTTTTTTTTCCTTCTCCCCAATGTAGAGTCCTCAGCTGGATAGAAATTTATAAAATTACTCCTTGCTGAGGAGCAGTTGTTTCACCCAAAAGTCTGGTCGAAAGCCCCTCCTTTTCACCCAAGACTGGAGCTGTGAAGCCTTATATGCCATCAGCCACAAAGTGAATAAGTTACTTCCTGCTCAGGACTGGAGTCATTTCCTCTCAAATCCATTTGCCAAAAGAATGCCAAAGTGACACGTTTACGACCTGATGTTCCACAGACTCTTGACCAGCAAGATTCCTCTCATTAAAAGTAAAAAGTCCAACATTGCCCTCCAGTGGATAACACAGGAATATTTATCCTGAGGAGTGAAGATTTTTTTCTCTGATGCTTAAAACTATGAATTGTGAACAATGAACTAACTTATCATGCTCCATAGACAACATCAGCTATCGAAGAATATGGATGGACATTAATGGAATGAAATGCTTTATTGATTTGATATTTGTTTCTTTATCTTCACGAAAAATTCATTTTTGCATGTCCACTATAAAAAAATATTACATTTACAATGCAGACACATTGTTTTGTTCCTTTATAAAGTAAAATGTCTTGGTCACTAAAGTTTTAAAGAATTTATGCTTTAATATGCCAGCATATATGTTTTAGGATGATTTGACTTCTCATAGCAAATCCTTTCTTACCTCTCCCTGTGTGAAGCTCACATTCCAAAAACTGAACTGACCAATCAGCTTCCTAGTCTCCATATCTCTCCTTTTTAGTTAATTTTATGACCTTGGCTCAAACAGAGGAATTCAGTGCAATTGGTCAAAAGTTTACGCTAATGGTCAGATCCAATCCTAATCTTTGAATGCAATTGGCTAGGCTTAATTGTCATTCATAGACCCTGCGCCATCCTGCCCTACCTAACAAGTTGGAAAACTTTCCTTTGCTGCCAGTTGAGTTTTGAAGAAGTCTAGGGAATGTCATGTTCTGCCCCCCATTCTAAGCAGACCTGGAGCGTAAGCTCCGTGTTTCTTATCTGTAACCCTTTCAACTTTTTTCTTTAGAATTCGCCTTTTTCCAACTATTACATTTTTTTTTCATAAATTGCCATGCTAGGATGACTTTGTCTTGATTTTCACCAAGCTTAACTCGACCTTGTTCTGACCACAACACATCAGAAGAAACAGATTTGTGTGTGTGTGTTTTTTAATTTATCAAGTTTGATTTTCTTATTGGACTTTGAACAATTAACAAATATCTGGAATTTGACAACCTGGTCAAACATCAAATTCCTTTTTCTGTGTATAAACTGAGATGACAACCAGTGTGATGAGCATCCAGCTTCTACAGCTGTGATTAGAAGAAGCAGTGCCAGTTCCGTTTTGTGGCAGAACCTGCCTGCCCTTTTCTCTCAACTTCATCAACACACATCCATCTGGACCAAGGTAGGTACCTGAACGCCTGCTACCAAGGCACAATCTGACTTCATCTGCTGTGTTTAAGGTTTGTTGTCCAAATTAACATAAACCTAACCTCTTCAAACTCATCTCAGAATTTCAAATACATTTATCTTTTCGTTAATCTCCGTCCCTTTTCAGAGTAACACAAATTTTCCTTTTTATGAATTAGTTTAATCATCATTTTCTTCATAAAATTGTATCCATTTTTCCTAATCATTCTGCTTTAAAGCTATTTTATGTTTTGTTTTGTTTGTTTTTTTTTCATTTTCCATTGCAGTGCACATTTAAGCTACATTTTTCTTTGGTTTCACAAATGTTTGATAATACAAGTTATGTTCAGTAATCCATTAACAGTTTAATGTGCTCAAGATACATGTTGAATTCACTGTCTTTAAGAAATCTGAATATGTTCCTCTATCCTGAAAATTCTTATTAAACTGTTAAAAAGACATATGGGAGTTATTGTTTAATTTCACGTCCATCTTTTTGATCAAAAGCAGAAAAGAATTCACCGGTTTTTGAGACTGACTCATTGCTGGTACAAATATTGAATTTGTAGAAGTTGCAGAAAAACAGACGGAACACGTGTAAGTCTCTCTGAAAAACTTTATTTAGATTTTTCCACTTCCTCCTTTTATTCCTTCTCTCTCCATCCAAAACGGAAAACTCCGCCTTCACATTAAAAGATCAAACTTGTGTGTGAGACCAACAACTAATGTCACCACACAGGCCCCCCCAGAACACACAAATAACAACATAAATAAACATGCTGACAAAAAACAAACTAAAACAGCATGGACAAAATTTTAAAAAGAAAATAACTCAAGAGAACCTCTCAGGCAACCTAATTACTCTGCCCCGACGACTGCACTGCGCAGTCGTCGGGGCAGACTGCGCCCCGACAACCTCAGGCACAGGGTTGGGAGGGCGCCCCTGCCGAGCCGGGCGGGCTAGCTCAACCTCATCGTCACAAAGGACATGGGCGGGCTTCAAACAATCCACCGAAATCCGATCCTGACAAGTCCCCAGCTCAACCAAAAAATCCTTATGGCCTGTTTCTAACACCCGAAAAGGGCCATCATAAGGTGCCTGCAGGGGAGAACGATGGGCATCGTGCCGGACAAAAACATATTTAGCTGACATCAGGCTGTCAGGGACGTAAGACTGAGGAAGACAGTGGTGCGCAGCCACGGGAGCAAAAACCCTAGCTTCCTCCCGACACTTAGGCCTCTTAACCACACTGGGACCTAACCCTGGACTGGTAGGAAGGAACTCCCCTGGGACCCTCAAGGTCTGGCCGAGGACCAACTCAACAGAAGAGGAGTGCAGATCTTCTTTGGGGGCTGAACGCAAACCCAACAAAACCCACGGCAACCTGTCCACACATCCACTGTCCACTAAGGACGCGTGGAGGGCTGCTTTCATAGTACGATGAAACTGCTCGCATAGCCCGTTAGCCTGTGGATGGTACGCTGTGGTCCGACGGAGTTTAACCCCCAAACTACCAGCTACTTCATTCCAAAGTCCGGAGGTAAATTGCAGGCCCCTGTCAGAGGTAACGTCCAAGGGGACACCAAAACGGGACACCCAAGAGGAGATAAATGCCCGGGCAACATCAGACGCCGTAGTTGATGCCAGGGGAACTGCCTCCGGCCACCGCGTAGTCGGGTCCACCATAGTGAAGAGGTGAGTAAAACCACGAGACGGAGGAAGAGGGCCGACCAGATCCACCTGAACATGATCAAAACGTTGCTCCGGAATCCAAAAAGGCCCCAATGGAGCCTTTATGTGGCGCTGCAGCTTAGCACGCTGGCACGCCACACAGGTTGTCGTCCAAGTCTTCACATCCTTTCTGAGGCCAGGCCATACAAACTTGGCGCCCACCAACTTAACCGAAGCCTTAACCCCAGGATGCGACAAAGAGTGAACAGCGTCAAAAACATGACGACGCCAAGCTGCGGGCACCAAAGGTCGTGGTTTTCCCAATGTAGTGTCACATAGAAGAGTGGCGCCACTGTCTTGAAAGCAGAAATCCTCCAACTGCAAACTGGACTCAGTGGAACGAAGCACCTGCACCTCCGGGTCCAACAACTGATCGGCAGCCATCTCAGCATAGTCCATGCCCAAATGAACAGCGGCAACTGGGGCACGAGAAAGGCAGTCCGTCACCAAGTTGGTCTTACCAGTCACATGCTGAATGTCAGTAGTGAACTCGGAAATAGCCGAAAGCTGCCGTTGTTGCCGAGCTGACCAAGGTTCAGTGGACTTGGCCATGGCAAACGTGAGGGGTTTATGGTCTACAAAAGCGGTGAATTTACGGCCCTCCAAGAGAAACCTGAAATGCCTTGTCGCCAAGAAAAGGGCCAACAGCTCCCTGTCAAAAGTGCTGTACTTCCTTTCTGACTCGCATAACTGTCTACTGAAAAAGGCTAGAGGTTCCCAGGAATTGCCCACCCACTGCTCACAAACTGCTCCGACAGCATAATCGGATGCATCGGTGGTAAGAGCAATGGCGGCCGTGGGGTCTGGATGAGCCAACAAGGCAGCATCAGCCAGCGCAGCTTTAGCCCCGTCAAAAGCACATAACCTCTCCTGGGTCCACTCAACGTCCTGATTACCCCTCTTACCCTTCAAGGCCTCATGCAGCGGGCGCATAATATGGGCAGCATGAGGTATAAAACGGTTGTAAAAATTGACCATGCCCAAAAACTCCTGCAGGGGCTTGACAGAGGAAGGGCGCGGAAAAGCTAAAACCGCTTCGACTTTAGCCGGGAGGGGTACGGCACCCTGCTGGGATACCTTGTGTCCCAAGAACTCAAGTTCTGAGAGCCCAAACTGACACTTCGCGGGATTCACTATCAGTCCATGGTCACAGAGGCGCCTGAAGAGCTGACGAAGGTGCGACACATGTTCCTCCACCGAAGCGCTCGCAACCAGTATGTCGTCTAGGTATACCAACAGGAAAAACATGTCCCGTAACACAGAGTCCATAAGCCGTTGAAACGTCTGTGCAGCACCCTTAAGGCCGAATGGCATTCTCAAGAACTCGAACAGTCCAAATGGAGTGATCACCGCTGTCTTGGGGACATCCTGGGGATGGACAGGCACCTGATGATAACCACGCACTAAATCCACTTTAAAAAAAATGACCGTCCCTGCCAGACGTGAAGAAAAATCTTGGATATGGGGGACTGGGTACATGTCGTTGGTAGTAGCGTTGTTAAGGCGCCTAAAATCTCCACAAGGGTGCCAACCCCCATCTGACTTAGGGACCATGTGGAGGGAAGAGGCCCACGGACTGTCGGAACGGCGCACAATATCCAACCGCTCCATATTGGCAAACTCATCTCTAGCGATGGCTAACTTAGCAGCATCCAGACGGCATGCGCGGACAAAAACAGGTGGACCCACAGTAGTAATATAATGCTCAACCCCATGTTTGGCTACTGCCGCAGAAAACGTAGGCACCGTGAGCGCAGGAAACTCAGAGAGAAGGCGCTGGTACCTGTCTCCTGAGGCGAGCATGTTAGCAAGCAGCGGACCAGCCTCACCCAGTGTACATGGATAGGAATCAAAAGACACAGCATCAATCAAACATCTGTTAGCTACATCAACCAACAGTCTGTAAGCACACAAAAAATCTGCACCAAGGATAGGGACTGCTACAGATGCTACCACAAAGTCCCAACTAAATTCACGGCCATTAAAATGTACAGTAATGAACCTGGTGCCAAAGGTGCGAATAGGAGTACCATTAGCATCGTCCAGTGGGGGTCTGTGTCCATATCCCATGACATCAGCCGAAGAGGGGGGAACAATGCTCCGTTGCGCTCCTGAATCCACCAAAAAGTGACGTCCAGCAGCGCAGTCCTCAATAAAAAGCAGCTTATTGTTGGTGCCAGTGCACGCAGCTGCTAGCGAGCACCAGCCTTCTCGTTTCCCTGTAGCTGGAAAGAGCACTGTGGAATACAGCGCCGAGCCTTCGGTCCAAAACGGCGGTGGTAGAAACACAGGCTGCTCTCTTTCTTACGGCGATCCGAAACTGCGGCCACATCCACCGAGACTTCTCCATCAGACTGCCCAGGCAGCAGTGCATGCACAGACAAATGACGAGAAGCCAGCAAAAGCCTGTCCGCTTCTTCAGCTAAACCCTGGTAATCCTTAGTACGAATGAAGCGCAAGTTGGCCAGGACAGTGCGCACTGGAGGCGGAAGCTGACGCAAAAACAGGTGGGTAAACAGAAATGAGCTGTCTCCTGAACCAAGAAGTGCCAACATATTCTCCATCAGCTCAGAAGGTTTGCTGTCCCCCAAACCAGTCATAGACAGAAGACGATCCGCGCGCTCTATATCAGAGAGTTGGTACAGCTGCAGAAGAGCCCTCTTCAGAGTGACGTACCTGTCAGCATGAGGTGGGTCCCAGAGTAGTCCCATCAAACGGCGAATAGTGGCAGAGTCCAAAGCTGCGACCACATGAAAATACTTCGTGTCCTCTGTGGTTATTCCACGCAGATGGAACTGAGCCTCGACATGCTGAAACCAGGGCTCCGAGTCGTGCTGCCAAAAGTCCGGTAGTTTAATGGTAGCCGCAAAAACAGCCGGTGCGGGAGCCGCGGCAGATGCAAATGCCGTGGCGGCGATATCAGAAGAGGTCGCCTGAACAGACATTCTTCAAACGTCGGGGTCACCAATGTAGAAGTTGCAGAAAAACAGACGGAACACGCGTAAGTCTGTCTGAAAAACTTTATTTATATTTTTCCACTTCCTCCTTTTATTCCTTCTCTCTCCATCCAAAACGGAAAAACTCCGCCTTCACATTAAAAGATCCAATTTGTGTTGACCAACAACTGATGTCACCACAAATTATTAATAAAATTATCAATTTTTGGGGGGGGGGGACTGGTGCCCCTAACGAGTTTATGTGTGCTGGTAATGAAAAGAAATTTTCATTTCTACTCACATGTATATTTATATTAATATTTATACAAATGCATAAACCACTACACCAAGGTCAAAGAGGTCATCAAGGGGACATGTTTACCCAATGTGGAAGCCATCAAGAGGGCTGTGACTACATAGATGCAGAGAATCCTTCCAGGAGTGCATAGATGTGTGGCAGAGAAGGATGGGAAAGTGTGTTAGACTCAAGGGGGATTATTTTGGACTGAGAAACTTGTAGTTGTCATGAATTGCCCCTCGAGGCAGAGAAGAGAGACCCAGGCGCTGAACTGCAGTTTGTCATAATTGACCTTAGAGGATCGTAGAGGAGCTGCCTCTGCAGTGATGGGCGGAGCCAAGGAGGAAATGGCTGGACTCTCAGCAGCGGGAGGATGCGTCGAGAGTTGCAGCAGTAAAGGAGGAAGAGGAGGTTGACGGGAAAGCTGGTGAAGGAGAACTAGAAGGAGGGACTGCTGCAGGAATTGTCTGGCTCGGCGTGGGAGAAGCTGCTGACTGAGAGGTGAAGGCGTTCTTCCGGCAGGATTTCTTAGGGCAATGGCGGGAAATGGGAGGCGGAAACATTGGCTCATGGCAAAGTGGGGGAGGTCCCGGAGTCATGGGATGCTCATTCGTCGGCTCAAACTCTGGGATCCCATTGAAACCTCCTCCAGCTCCTGGGCAAAATCCAGGAGGAGCAATGGCTTATATTCTAGCAGCAGCTCTGTCTTCACTAAAGTGACCTGCCTGTGCTCCTCCAGCTCCTCAGCCGATGGTGTGAGCCAGTGTTTGGGAGGAGGAGGCGGAGCTGCCGCCGGAGAGCAGCAAGAGGCTGGAGGCTTATGCGTAAGCGGAAGCTTGCTCTTCGTTGGCGCAGACACGGACTTCGAAGTGATCTCCCCCACCCCGTGACTCATGGATTGTGGGGCAACTATGGAGAGGAGTAGGTCAGCGAGCTCCAGGTGGTCCCACAGGCTGGGTCATGCCTCAAGTACCTGCGCCACGCCTTCCAGACACTCTGGGCTGCCTTTGGGGTACAGGAGGCACGAGCCTGTAAGAGAATGTCCTCCAGAATACACACAGTCCACCGCTCTACTTCACTCAGACCAGGAGCTGGAGAATCCAGGGTGGCAGACATAGTGAAACCCCAGGTGAAAAACAAGAACTAGGGAGGAGTAGGAAAAAAAAAAGGCAAACCCTCACTGCCGCTGGTGTTTAAACTGCCAACAATCGCCAAACCACAGGTGAGTGAAACAAAAATAACCACAAATTGCAGCAGCTGGGTCTCTTACAGGCTATAGTCTACTGTCATGAATTGCCCCTCGGGGCAGAGAAGAGAGACCCTAGCGCTGAACTGCAGTTTGTGATAATTTAATGAAAAAACACAAGTCCAACAGTGCACAAAATAAAATTTACAAGCATAAGGAACAGAGTAGAATGGATGAATCATCAGGACGAGACACTGATGAGAACAGGAATAGCATTCCTAGATGAGACTCCGACAAGGAATGAATAAACCGACAGTCCTTAAGTAGGCTTGCAAACAATTATCACAAATGCCATCCGGTGTGAATCACATGAACGGACTGGGGGTGAAAGTGATTACAATCAGCTGTGAGTCATGAGGAGAGGAGATGGGGCTGACAGCTTGACAGGGGCACCGCCCACAACCAGGGTAAAACCTGGAAGTGCCTCTGACAGCTGCAACCCCGGAGAGAGAGAGAAGGAACCGGCAACATGCAAATATGATGTGATGACAAATAAAGACTGAAGGAAAAATACAAGTAAACCCAAATATGTAATTAACAAAACTACAATGAGCATAAAAATAAATCACACTAAGAAACAATACAGAATATGTGAAAACCAACCAAGGATAAAATAACAGGAACTGGAACTCAAAAATACAACACTATACAAATATGGCAAAAAGGCAAAGAGTGTCATGGATGGCCCTTGAGAGCCATCATAAGACACCAAAAGACACCGGTGAGTTTGCACGGTTTATTGATGAACAGAAAAGGAACACAAAATAACGAGCCACAGTGGGCTAAAACATACTACACTACATACAGACGATCATAGGGCAATAAAGAGGACACTTACAATCATAGCAGTAGAGTGGTCAGCGTACAAACAGAGGGATGCTCGCTCACGTCTGACACTGAGGAAGTTTTGACGAGACTGCCGCGTTTTTCCGTTCCCAGCTGCCCTCTTAAATGGAGGACCGCTGATGAGACGAAATGCAGCTCAGCTGTCAACCCTGACAGCCGGAAGCCCCTCCGAACACTGTCACAATAAAGGCTCGGGGAGCCAAAAGGCACACACAGCTGTCAAAACAGGTGAAGCTAATGCGTGGCTCGAGCGCGGACGGGTTCGGCGCTCGAACCATGACAAAGAGATAGAGCACGGCGGAATCCCCCGTGCTCAGATCATGACAGTAGTTTGTATTTTACACTTGAAATATATTTTTTGTGACCCCCAGTCCTGTTACTTTTCTGACAGACGTCGTACAGAGTATATACTTGCTGTATGCTGTAAATACACATAAAGCAGACTATAAAACAAACTAGTAATATAAGTGATACCTCCATATACTTGTATAATTCTACTGCTTTATGGAAGATCAGATTAATCCTACAGGAGCTTCATTCCCAGGTAACTTGAACCCGGGTGGACTGGTTTCTGTGGTGAGTTGATGTTGAAGTTATTGGTCCGTGGAGTCTGGCAGGAGCTGAAGGTTCTCCAGTGTTCTCATAGTTCACTGGAGCAACATCATCATGGACCTGTGGAGAACAACACAGCACACGGTGAAGCAAATCCTGTTCTTTAATATACTAGGATGTTTTCCTTTCATTGTGAAGACTTTTTTCCCAAAACTTTTTTGGGAACATTTATATTTAAGAAAAATCTTGATGCAAAATGCAGCAAGAGGAATTAGAAAAAAAAAAATCTGAGGAGATTTTCAATGTTTAAACTCACAGTGTTTTGAGCCATCTGTGTTTTTCTCACTGAAAAGACAAAAGAGAGATGTGACTTATCTTCAGCAAAGTTTTGTTCATGTTTTAATGTGTGAATGTTGTCACCTTTAATTTTAGCCCATACGTTGACTGCAACAACACATATTATCAGCGCAGCTAAACCAGCAAACATAATGATCCATCTCATCAAATAAATCCAATCTGAAACCAAGAAAATGCTGCATTGAATAAAAAGTGATAAAAGTGATGACTTTTGATCACAGCTGTGAAAATTAAGATTTTGGGTGATGCAAATCCTAGGCTATCATTATCAGAAATATAATCTTAAAAATATGTACAGTATAAACGTCTAACAACTTGGGTGCATTTAAAATATTCACATTTTATTAAGTAAACAACAAAATGTGTAATAGAGAGATTGTGGGACATATTATGACATTCTATTCAGTAATCTGGTGTCAGTGTGCACTGGGTGTTTGTGGAAGTTGTGCTGAACAATCAAGCTGAATGGTTTAATGTGCACATGGATGCAACACACGGACATAAATGTGTTTGAAAGTTCAGGAAAAGAGGATGATCACAGTGAAATTTTCATAAACTCACTCATTTTTTTTCCTCTGTGCAGGAGAAAACAGCTGTTTTTTCACATTATTTGGTATAGTCTAAGTTACCGGGTGTTAGGTGGATAGTTTGTTTAATTGTCCTCAGATTAATACATTTAAGAGAAAAACAACAGGACACCCATGCACAAATTATCCTGTACTGGTTAAGAAGCCATAATGACAACATAATAAAGAGCAAAAAGATAGCCCCCTGGCCCAGTGGGTCAGGCGATAAGATCCTGGCAGCTGAGCCACAATCTGGAGCCAGATGCTTTATTTTATCTGAAGATGCCAAAAAAAATTGTGCATAATGTGCATAGCATTTGGGCAATACACCATTAGGCCTAGCTACGCATGCATCTGCTTGTAGTGCTACCTGTGAGATTTGCTCGCTTGAAAAAAGTCTACATAAATGCTGTAATCCTAGGTTAACCTAGCTTTGACGCAATATTGCCCATGCAGTATCTGTACGAATGTTGTTCTACCTGTATGATGGTGTTATCCATACAAATAGTATGTTTCGTCTTTCTTTCTTTTCTAGGGCTTGCTCACAGGGAATTGTTCAATTGTTGGGGTTTGTCTGAATTACTTATAATTTTTGCATTCTATATCTAGTGCCTTGAATTGATTTTTGTTGTGATTAGGCACTTTACAAATAAAGTTGAATTGAAGAAATAGTGAGCAAAATGCACTTAAGCAAACACGGGAATGCCCCAAAGCTAAATCACTGTTCGCTGCTAATGACTATCTGCAAGGTTGGATTTAAGAACCCAATCAGACTCATAATCTCTGTGTGGCAATAACGCAATCATGGTTGCATAAAGAACTCCCTGATGCATCTAGCAAGCTAATTAGCCACTGGCCCGAGTCATGTGACTTACAAACCCTCAAGAGGTACAGAGGTGTGAAAAAGTATTTGCCCCCTTCCTGATTTCTCATTTTTTTGTATGTTTGTCACACTTAAATGTTTCAGATCATCAAACAAATTTAAATATTAGACAAAGATAACACAAGGAAACACAAAATGCAGTTTTTAAATGAAGGTGTTTATAATTAAAGGGGAAAAAAATCCAAACCTACATGGCCCTGTGTGAAAAAGTGATTCCCCCCCTAAACCTAATAACTGGTTGGGCCACCCTTAGCAACAACAACTGCAATCAAGCGTTTGCAATAACTGGCACTGAGTCTTTTACAGCACTGTGGAGGAATTTTGGCCCACTCATCTTTGCAGAAATGTTGTAATTCAGCCACATTGGAGGGTTTTCAAGCATGAAAGGTCATGCCACAGCATCGTAATCAGATTTAGGTCAGGACTTTGACTAGGTAACTCCAAAGTCTTCATTTTGTTTTTCTTAAGCCATTCAGAGGTGGACTTGCTGGTGTGTTTTGGATCATTGTCCTGCTGCAGAACTCAAGTGTGCTTCAGCTTGAAGTTACGAACAGATGGCCAGATATTCTCCTTCAGGATTTTTTGGTAGACAGCAGAATTTATGGTTCCATTTACCATAGCAAGTCTTCCAGGTCCTAAAGCAGCAAAACAGCCCCAGACCATCACACTACCACCACCATATTTTACTGTTGGTATGATGTTCCTTTTCTGAAATGCTGTTACTTTTACGCCAGAGGTAATGGAGCACACACCTTCCAAAAAGTTCAACTTTTGTCTCGTCAGTCCACAGAGTATTTTCCCAAAAGTCTTAGGGATCATCAAGATGTTATCTGGCAAAACTAAGATGAGCCTTTATGTTCTTTTTGCTCAGCAGTGGTTTTCATCTTGGAATTCTGCCATGCAGGCCATTTTTGCCCAGTTCTTTCTTATGGTGGAGTCATGATCTCTAACCTTAATTGAGGCAAGTGAGGCCTGCAGTTCTTTGGATGTTGTTGTGGGGTCTTTTGTGACCTCTTAGAGGTGTCACCACTCACCGCTCTCAGGCATCCACCTCAGCTGCGCACACACCTGCGCCTCGTTAGCGCTGAGCTATTTATTCCACCTCGCCCTGAGCATCGGCCTGGAGCCGTCTGTCTTACAACGCACTCAATCCCTCAGCAAAATCCTTTCTTCAGGCCTGCTATTCATCGCTGCTACACTTAAGCTGTCTTATTACTCACCTGTTCTCTCAGCCTTCCCCTGTGCACAGGTGGATTCCCTGGCGGCGGAAATCCTCTCCTTCGCCATCATCTCCTCCCCACATCTCCACACCTCGTTGGATGCACAGCAGGGCGCTGTCTCCCAGGCTTGGAATCCTCGCCAACGCCAGCCACCTATATCTCTGCAAGGTTGCCTGGCCGCACGGCGTGCTGCTCTGTTCCTGTCCTCATCTTCCACCCACAATACATTACCATATTACATACACGCATCCAAACACGTTTCCCTGGTTGAATAAAGCTTTCAAATCTACCTGAGCCTGCGTGCGTGTTTCCTGGGCCGAGTATTATGTCAAGACGATGAGTCGTCGCTGCGCTCTTGAGGTAATTTTGATCCACCAGCCACTCCTGGGACGATTCACCACTGTTCCATCTTTTCGCCATTTGTGGATAATGGCTCTCACTGTGGTTCGCTGGAGTACCAAAGCTTTAGAAATGGCTTTATAACCTGTTCCAGACTGATTGATGGACCATGAGTCTGGAATAAAGTTTTGATTGATTGATTGATCTCAATTACTTTGTTTCTCACTTGTTCCTGAATTCTTTGGATGATGTGCAGCTTTTGAGGATCTTTTGTCTACTTGACTTTGTCAGGCAGGTCCTATTTAAGTGATTTCTTGATTGAGAACAGGTGTGGCAGTAATCAGGCCTGGGTGTGGCTGGAGAAATTAAACTCAGCTTTCCAAAGATGTGATAAACCACAGTTAATTTATGTTTTAACTTGGGTGGGGGCAACCACTTTTTCACACAGGACCATGTGGGTTTGGTTTTTTTTTTACCCTTAATAATAAACATCTTCATTTAAAAACTGCATTTTGCATTAACTTGTGTTATCTTTGTCTAAAATTTAAATTTGTTTGATGATCTGAAACATTTAAGCGTGACGAACATATAAAAAATGAGAAATCAGGAAGGGGCAAACACTTTTTCACACCACTGTATGTATATAAACACTGACTTCTGTACTGGACAATGTTTAATTTGGTTACATGTGTGACAAATTATTATATCATACTCATTTACTACCAAATCGCCACACTGACGTATTCATTAATACCAAACTCTTGTGTAATATTGCTTCATTATGAGACTTTTTAGTGACCTATAAGGGAGAAGAAAGGAGGGGTAAAATAGCAAAAAAAAAAACCTAAACTGATGTGAAAGGCTCAGTTAATCATGATTCTGATTTAAGGTCAAATTGCCTAGTTCATTATGCTTTTACCTGTTTTGTCACCGGAGGACTGAGGTTTGAAGGGAAACACCTCCACATTTTGTGTGCAAGTATCTGTCACTTTACATGCCAACAACTCATAAATCTTTGGCTTCTGATGAAGGTGAGACACTGCAAATATCACAGTGGCAGAGCAGAAATCTGATGTAACTGTCAGATCTGGAGATGTTTTGTCTTTACCCTTAAACAACCACTCCAGTGTGTGTCTACAACATTCAGAAGTCTTTGTGTGGCATTTCAAGATGACTTTATCTTTGTCCTTTCGTTCAGACACTGATGGAGACATAAGGAAAGAAGACAAGGCAAAATATTTGGCTGAGGTAATGCTCTGACTTACTAAAGCTGAAAATATTAAGATATACTCACTGTGAATAACAGACAGATTAATCAAAGTGTCTAGTTGTTGTCCTGATCTGAACTGTCTGCAGGTGTAACGACCGGCTTCCTGATCTGTGATCTTCTTTATGACCAGAGAACAGTTCTCTGTCACACTCAGTCTGTCTGATTTGGTTTGTTCTTTAATACTCCCTGGGACAATGAGCACTTCTGCTTCTGTGCATGCGGCACTGTAAAACCATGTAGTACCGTCACAGTTATGCTGACCATCAATCACGTTTTCACAGGACAAAGTAACATCATGTCCAACTTGGACAGTGAGGAAAGAATGTTGTCCAGTTGTTCCTGTGGAGAAAAGTGAAATATAATACTCTCATTAACTCATTTGTGTTGTCAGTGTTGTCATTTATGCAATATTACTCTCGAGGTCATCTGGCATCAACATATAGAATAACTGGGGTGATTCATTGTAGGCCTGACATGAAGCAGAGGGCCCAAGCTATCACTGCAGTTACTATATTCATGATAGCGCATGACCTCAAGTGTAATATTGCTTTTATACAACAGTTCCACAAGCACAATTTATTAAATAACAGCAATAGAGGACAAAATATTATGATTTGCTTTGTTTAACCAGCTATTTTGCTCCACTGGGAAAAACAGTTCCTTCTAAATATAAATGAAAAGAATAGGCCTGTTGTCATTTCACACGCATGTATTAAATATTGTCCAGTACAGAAGTCAGTGTTTATAACACATAGAGGTCACCTGTTGAATAGGGTTTGTGGTCACCATGAGTTTGTGCAGGTGGCGAGTTACCATGTTAATGATTTCACTTTGGCACACTTTGTTCACTTTGTCTTGGTATTTTCAGATGAAATGAAGAGTCTCATCCCAAAGGTACTGTGGTTTGCAAATTGAGTCAATAAATTCCATTCTAGCTTGTCTATTTTTTAAAACAGACTTGAAATATCTTGTGAATGTCATATCCGGCTCTAGGGAGCCGGGCGATCAGAGCCAGGGACAAGCCAGTGAGTCGTGATATTTTATTCAGGGTAAAGGGGAAGGGATGAGGAGAGCACAGATACTCATGCAGACGTACACTCACAGGTTGCACAGCGCAGAGGTAAGCAGCTCGTACCGGACGTGGGGGTAGCAAGACGTACATCCTCACAGCGGGATACAAACACAGGAATGCTGCAAGAGGAGTATAAGCTGACACCAGACGAAGGGGCTTCAGCTTAGCAATGTGTTTATGTCGCAGCCCCGAGTCATCGGGGCTGCTCCTATTTATCCTCATTGGCAGCGCCCCAGCTGATGAAGACTAATTGGCCCCAGCCGTCCATAATGCTGCCAGCTGGGGGCCAGCTGAGACGCTGCTCAATGGGAAGCAGGGATGAGGGAAAACATGGGCTGAGTGCCGAGACGGCATCTCAACCCATGGTGACAGAGCCCCTCCCTCAAGGTCGGGCTCCTGAACGACCAGGAACATCCCAGCCCCCCCCCCCCACCTAGGGTGGGAGGAAGGGAGGCGGACCGGAGGGGAAGAAGCCAAGGGAAGGACAACACCAATGGGGCAATGTAGGGTAGCGGGAAAGAAAAACCCAAATACAATACTGACAAAACAGAATAATTAACCCAGGTACAGATGGGGAGAAGAACTGGGTCAGCACGCCGGTTACATACTACCCAGAGAGTACCAACCATGCGTGACCCAGAGCAAGGAAAAAAGAACCACCAAAAAGGTACAGGGCAAAAAATGCTGAGTACGGTTAAATAGAGGGGAACCTATACACAGCGCTAATTTAAGTACATACACACAGTCACCAAGAAAAGTGAGGGTGACTGGAACAAATGACAATTATAGAGCATGGTGTTACGGAAAACAAGGCACATGACTCTATAATGAACCAACAGGACAAAAAAGAAATACTGAGTGCAGGCAAAGAAAAACCCACACACACGAATATATAAATACCCAGTCACCTAAAGAAATGAAAGTGACTGGAATAAATGGATAACTGCAGAGCATGGTGTTACGGAAAACAAAACATAACTCTACAATACAAAAAACGAGGCTAAAATCATGGCACAAAAAGTAAAATGCTGAGCATGAGCGATGGAAAACAGCACTATAAAAACGAATCCACCAACAGGACAACACATTACACCCGAGTGACCTTAATAACAAAAGAAAAAGTGACACCCGAGGTGAATGGCAGGCAGAGTCCAAAAATGGCCGAAATGGCTCCGGAGATCTCCCCGCCCATTGTCCAGCTGGCGAATCAGGGAAAGAGAAGTGTTCGGACGGCGAACTCTGGACCCAGATCCCAGGAATCCAGTCCACCGGCAGCCGAACCAGGCTGCCCAGAGGGAAACAGACCAGTGGGGGGAACCAGATCACCGAACCGAAAGTTCTGTGGGTCGGGTCGTCGACCCGCATCACTCAACCACCAGGACCGTTGAGACGGGCGAAGGATCAGAGCGGATCCCGGTGGAAGAGGCTCTGGGGAGAGCCGATGACGAGGGCGGCGGGCGTCAGGCCGCAGGAAAACGGCCACCTCCTCACCGGACCTGGACAATACTGGGGCAGCACCCACGTCGGACCCCGATCGGGCCTCAGGCGAACCCACGTTGGACCCCGACTGGGTCTCGGGCGAACCCACGTTGAATACTGCACCAGAACAGACCTCCAACGTTGAACCCGGACCCTCCAGCACCACGAGGAACAGCAACTCCTTGCCGGTGACCCTGGAAGAAGGCTCAGAAGAGAAAACAGAACCGGGATCAGGATCACCGGCAGCGCCAGAACCCGGCGAGACGAGTTCAGACGCAGCGGACGGCTGCACCCGGCTCGTCTCCCCTGGAGATAGGCTGAAGTGCTCGGGGATAAAAAGAGAGAAAAGAAAGGAGAGCACTCGCCTGATCTCGGGTTCTGACGCCGTCCAGGACTGCGAAGATCCAGGATCCGTCGTCAGGAGGTCGTTGTCAGGCTCCCATCTAGCCGCGTCGGGCCCCGCAGCCAGCACGATGGTCAGCGCAGCTTGAGATCCCTCCAGCTCAGGTAACCCCGCCGACGATCCACTCGGCGTGAAGCCAGAAGAATCTCGTCCCGCCGGACCGAACCGCTCCTCCGTGGAGACCCGGGGACGCTCAGTCGTCGGCGTAGACTCCACGCAGCAGTCAGTCCCCCTCCTCCGTCCGCAATGTAGCTGCGGAACCACAGGCCCTCTCCATATCCCACCACGTTGACCCGGAGCCGGGGACCGCTCGGCGGAGAGAGACACAGAGGATGCGGGATTAGGAATACAGGTTACAGCAGGTGGGGAGAGTTCAGGGAGCTGCGAACCCTGAACTTCTCCAGGGATGTGACAGAGCAAATCATTAAGCAGGTGTGAAAAAACAATGACTTGCCTGCCCCCTGGAGGTTGAGTATCGCCTGCTGTAGTGGAATCTGCTTCTTCCTCTCCCCGCCCGGCGATAACGGAGGACTCCCCAGGAATTCGTCTGAGGGTCGCTCGCGTTGTCTCCAGCAGAGAGCTCACCAGGCCGGGATTCCAGGCACACACAGCGGTCAGGAAGCGCGTCGAGGAGGAGGGGGAAACAGCCGGGGTGAGCCAGCCCGAATGTCCAGGAATGACAGCGGGGGAACGAGGCTCAGGGGACGAGGCTGTAGAATCTCCACACTGACGAGGCGAAGGGATGACAGCTGCGTGGGAGGAACGGTCCTGACGATGACCCAGAACTGGATCCGGACGAGGTTCGTGCAGAGGTGACTCGGCGATGTGATGACGACTACTCCCAGGGGACGAAGCGAGGGGGAAACCCAGGATTCGCCGCTCCAGATCGGAGATCGAGACGAGGAAGGCGTCGAGCACGGGAAAGCTTCGTAGCCCTGAAGTCCTCACCATCAATCTCACTGCCGCCGCCACATGCCTGAAGGTGGTGACAGGAAACACAGTAGAGCTCGCGACAGCCACTCGACCCCGGACATAACTGCTGTCAGCTGCGGCTCCTTGAAGGGAATCCCGAGTGACGTGGCGCAGGTCGGGGGAAGTCCTCTGGTTGGCGCGAACTCCCGGACTGGAATAGCGGCAGGAACGGGACTCCGAAGCGGGGAAAGACGTCGCCCACTTCGACTCCCTGCCGGGATTTCCATCCACCCCGTGGAGCTTCTCTCGCTGTGTACCTGCAGCGTCTATCCTGGCACTGTCCTCCAGATGGTACAGAGAGTGAGAGTGACAGTCCAGGAGTTCCTCAGCACGGCCCGGATGCCAGCGTCTCGCGTTGGAGGCGTCGTGCAGGGTGAAGAACGTCCCGTCGACAGCCTCCGAGATGGACCTCAGCTCGTCGCCCTGGCGCCGGAAGTGACTCCTGGGAAACGGCATGCTAGCAGCGCTGACACCCGGACAGAAAGGTACATTTCCACAGCGACTCACGGCCGCCGGTAACTCTTCTGGCTGCGACATACTGTCATATCCGGCTCTAGGGAGCCGGGCGATCAGAGCCAGGGACAAGCCAGTGAGTCGTGATATTTTATTCAGGGTAAAGGGGAAGGGATGAGGAGAGCACAGATACTCATGCAGACGTACACTCACAGGTTGCACAGCGCAGAGGTAAGCAGCTCGTACCGGACGTGGGGGTAGCAAGACGTACATCCTCACAGCGGGATACAAACACAGGAATGCTGCAAGAGGAGTATAAGCTGACACCAGACGAAGGGGCTTCAGCTTAGCAATGTGTTTATGTCGCAGCCCCGAGTCATCGGGGCTGCTCCTATTTATCCTCATTGGCAGCGCCCCAGCTGATGAAGACTAATTGGCCCCAGCCGTCCATAATGCTGCCAGCTGGGGGCCAGCTGAGACGCTGCTCAATGGGAAGCAGGGATGAGGGAAAACATGGGCTGAGTGCCGAGACGGCATCTCAACCCATGGTGACAGTGAATGATGAATGTTTACAAGGGAACTTCCGGGTCATGGAGGTATGATTACTTTTCAAACACGCCTCACTGTGGAAATTAAGGTATGATGGAGGTGGCAGTAAATAACGGTTAGTCAACAGTTACTAGAACACCTTTGAAACATTGGAATGGGATTATTGGTGAATATAGTAACTCCCAGGATCCCTAATGTCAAATCAGATCGCTCAGTCAGAACTAACTTGTATAACATGTGATAAAGATTAAAAAAAAAACAAAAAAACAAGACTACACATTACAAGATATTCTCACCTGTAATTCCCAGCATCTGAAAAATAGACATAATCAGACTGAATTCAGCCATCGTTCTGCTTCTGTGTCTGTCGTCCTTTCGTTCTCATGCTCACTAATGATACCGTATCTGCAGTGGTTCTTGATCCCATCAAATGTGTCAGTTCCTCACGATGACTTCATCGCTTGATGATGGTCAGTAATAATCTGTAATCACTCAAACATTTTTCAAAATATGTTTAAAAATAAATTGTGATAGACCCTGCTGACTATTCTGAGATGTGAGGTGCTACTTCCTCTTAGTGACTTCATTCTATGTCTTTGAATATCTCCCACCTTTCTCACAGAATTGTTTATTTTGGGGCTTTTTTTCCCTCTACAGAATAGATGTGGTTAAGAGAGAGACACAGCAAATGAAGTGAAGGGCATGAGAGAGGCACGATCGCCCACACCAGCACCCCAGTATTATATGTTATGGCCCATATCAGAATTGCCTATTTTACCCGTAATCTCAAGTCCGTTTCGACTTTCTGTCATCAAGGTGGACAAACCGATGGTCATTTTTACCCATAGGCCAAGTCGACAAAGTGTATTCCACTCTTAGGCAAGGTAAAGTGACACCTACAGTGGTGTGAAAAAGTGTTTGCCCCCTTCCTGATTTCTCATTTTTTTGTATGTTTGTTACACTTAAATGGTTCAGATCATCAAACAAATTCAAATGTTAATGTTGCCTTGTGTGAAAAAGTGATTGCCCCCTAAACCTAATATCTGGACGGGCCACCCTTAGCAGCAACAACTGCAATAAAGCATTTGTGATAACTGGTAATGAGTCATTTACAGCACTGTGGAGGAATTTTGGCCCATTCATCTTTGCAAAATTGTTGTAATTCAGCCACATTGGAGGGTTTTCAAGCATAAACTGCCTTTTTAAGATTATGCCACAGCATCTCAATCAGATTCAGGTCAGGACTTTGACTAGGCCACACCAAAGTCTTCATTTTGTTTTTCTTAAGCCATTCAGAGGTGGACTTGCTGGTGTGTTTTGGATCATTAATATAATAATACAGATAATACAGAAAATCCCAGAAAATAAACTTAAAGCAAGGATGTGGGCTGGAGACCATTTTCTGGTAACAAGGAATATGAACTATAACATAAGGTGAGGACATAATCCCAACCCACGCCTTGACATTACCCCCTTCTTAAGGGGTGGCTTCCAGATGACCCTCAAAGTAACATCAACCAAAAAAAAAAAAAGAACACTCGCCCAGGGAGGGTGGTGGGGGGCAAGGCCAGGTGGGCTGAAACAAACTCCTGCCTCCCCCTTCCCTCCACAGAGTCCAAAACAAAACAATATTGGTGTGGCTAACAAAGTCTACGACCCCAAACTTCAACACAAAATGGGTCCGTGACACACCAGACCAACCAACCAGGTGGGTCAGGGGGCCTACCCCAGTCCAAGAGCCCCTAGACCAGAGAACAAGGTGGATCTGGCAGCCTTCCAGAATCCCTAGGCCACCGGCTCACAGGGAAAAATTGTTCAGGGGGTCTACCCAAGTTCACAGGGCCCCAAACCAGAGTGCAGGGCGTGCTGGGCAGATGCTGAGGCACGCCAACTTCAGGGACAGACGGTAGGGGTGCACCGGCCCGAGGAACCAACAGCGGAGGCAAATCAGCCTCTGCAGCTGGCGGCAAGAATGCACTGGCCTTAGCAGCAGATGGAAGCACACCAACCTCACCAGCTGACAGCGGGGGCGCGCCAGCCTCTGGATGCAACGACTGAGGTGCACAGGCCTCTGCAGCGGCAGGTGGAGGAGCACTGGCCTTTGGAACAGCAGGTGGAGGCTCACCGGCCTCTGGAACACATGGAGGAGGCTCACCAGCCTCTTGAACACATGGAGGAGGCGCATTGGCCTCTGGAACACACAGAGGAGGCTCACTGGCCTCTGGAACAGATGGAGGAGGCTCACCAGCCTCTGGAACAGATGGAGGAGGCTCACTGGCCTCTGGGACAGATGGAGGAGGCTCACTGGCCTCTGGGACAGACAGGGGAGGCTCACCGGTTTCTGGAACACATGGAGGAGGCTGATCAGCAGAGAACCCAGATGATGCACGCTGATCAATGACGATTCCAGGCGACTCAGGCTGTAAGATCTTGTGCCCAGCTGGTTGGGGATCCATACCCAACACAGCCACCTTTGACGGGGAGGAGAAATCATGAGCTAGGTGACCACCAGTCACCACAGTGGGGCCCGATGAAGCTGCAGATGGAATGACCAGTGGAGTTGATGCTGATGGCATGGGGGAGAGGTGGAGAGCAGCAACTGGAGAGGAGACCCCAGTCTCTGGTGAGCTGAAAGCAAAGGGCTCATCCATCTCTGGTGTGGAGGAGAACTCGTTGGAGAGCAGAAAGGCCTTAAGGAAGGCTGGAATATCTTCCCACAAATGGAGCTTGGATGCCAGTATCCAATGAGCCCTTCTCCACGCCATGTCCCGCCACCCATTCCTCTGGTGACAGAGCTTGTAGCACTCTGCCTGCTCATTGATGACAGGCCATGGATCATCAAGGGTGACCAAGTCCTTGGGCGTGGAGCTTGGAGCTGGGGAGTGATGGGGAGCTGGCACTGGAGCTAGGGAGTGATGTGAAACTAGTACTGAAGCTGGGAAGCAACGTGGAACTGGTACTAGAGCTGGTACCAGAGCTGGCGAGTGACGTGGAGCAGGTACTGAGCGATCCCCATGGACCCCAGACACAGAAACAGGAACCGGTTTAGAATCATATCTGAAGGCTGCTTGGAACCCACTCCTGGGGACAGCTGCAGGTGGTGGAGCTTCTGGAGTAGCAGACTCTTCGCAGACCAGCAGATTCTCACCCAGTATGGGCAAACTCTCAGAAACAAGCAGAGTAGAGAGGGGAGATGCAGGTGAGGATGGGTGGATGGAGGCGGCAGCAGAGAGAATGGCAGAAGCAGGTGGCGAGAGTCCAGCAGCGGCAAGTGGCCACTGCTGAGCCCTCCCACCGGCATCCAGGCAAGATCTATCATTTATTGATGTTAAAAAATGAAACGGTACTTGCCTGAGTTCCCGCTCTGCTGTTGCTGATGATCCAGGCGACTCCCTGTGGGTGGCTTGGGAGATCATCTGGCTGGGAGCTGAGGGTGTGGGAGCAGAGCGACAAGGGTTGCAGGGCGTCCTCAAATTATTCTTCCACCCAGGGCTCCAGAATGCCAGCTTTCAGCAAAGAAACTCTCTCCAGTGGAGAGAGAGTGGGCGGCCAGAAAACTGGCTCTGGTGAGGAGGAGACAGATAGCAGCAGTGGTAGTGGAGGGAGCGCCATTCTCTGTATCCGTGGGTTGGAGCGCAAACTCGGTCTAGCTGTAATAAAGTTTCAACTACCCCCCAGCAATCCCAAGTGTCCTTCGGGGATGACCAGCCCTGAGCAGCGGCCACGAGGCCCTCCACTGCTGCTACAACTTCCAGCTTGTTCCGGCTCCACCTCTTCTTCCTCCTGCCAGGCTTATCCGCTGAGTCTTTCACGGGCTGTGTCATTCTGTCATGGTTTCTGTCCAGGCTGGGCAGAAGGCAGGACTCGTATGTGTGGCGAGCGCTTGACATTTTATTAAACATAAATTAAACCCAGCTCGTGGGCTGGAAATAAAAAAAAACAAAAACTTGGCAAGGCAGGCAAAATACACAGACTAGAGTCTCAAGGCACAGCGGACAGAAGCATGTTATCACGCCAAAAGAATGACAATGACACTCCACCCAGGTAGAGAGGCCACATCCCTTAAATAGAGCAGAACAGAATTAACTAATGCACAAACAGCCGTGAACAATCCAAAACATAACAAGATGCAAACTGAGGATGAAGCTATCAAAAAATCTGGAGATAAACATATACATCAACTCAAACCCAAGACCAAAACAAAGAGCACAAACAAAACTGAGATAATAATAAACAAAAAATGGAAAACTAAGGCGAGGATAATAAAGCATAACCATAACTAAGTAAATAATAAAAAAATACAGAAAATCCCAGAAAATAAACGTAAAGCGAGGATATGGGCTGGAGACCATGTCTTGGTGACAAGGAGTATAAACCATAACATAAGGCGAGGACATGGTCCCAACCCACCTTCTGACAATTATATACTTTGTGATCTGTGATGCTTTCCTTCCAATGTGAAAGATAAGTATTTTGGGGACATTTTATATTTTAAAAAATCTTATTGTAACATGCAGTGTATTTTCTTGAGTACATCCAATGAAAATTAGGGAAAAAAATCAGAGCTTTTCAATTTTTAGTGTTTATTAAACTCACAGTGATTTGTTCCATCTGTGTTTTTCTCACTGAAAAGACAAGCGATGTGAATTATCTTCAACAAAGTTCTGCTCATCAAATGTTTCAATGTGTAAAAGTTTGATGTGTGAATGTTGTTGACATGTTTGGTAAAACCCAGAAGCAGACTCAGACTCGGAATAAATACAATTATCTTTTATTGCAGTGTGAGTGAGTGTGAATGTGTGCGTGTGTGCTGAAGTGAGCACCTGGGCGAGCAGAGCACTGTTCAAACTGGCAACCTTAGGAGAGAGGACAGACAGGCAGATGAGTTTACTGAGACGCGGATGAATTAACAGGTTAATGTACAGTCTTACAGAATGGACGAAGGACTGAGGCACAGAAGAACTCCCAGAGGCTCCGAACCAGCTGAAGTCCATTCCGTGTCCGTGTTGTCACCGAGAAGTGAGGTGAGGAATAGCAGGTCAGTATACGGTGCTCATGCAGTGTACGGGAAAAAGCACAGATCCACCGCCAGGAGGAGGAGGTCCGCCACCAGGAGGCTACCACCTGTGCACAGGGGAGAAAGGGTGAAGTGTAGAAGGGATGGAATCCCAGAGGCTTACTTGGCGTAGGAGAGCTTTGGCCCTCAGAAGACCTGATGGAGCAGGATAAGGCGAAGTAGGAGATTCTCCGGAGCAGGATGACGAAGTAGGTCGATTAAATCTTTCCAGACCGAAGGAGCGTTGACGTCTCCGTGCAGACCAAAGGGCAGCGCGGCTTAAGAAGGCTGTCGAATGAGATGACCAGGTGTGCGCGCAGCTGTGGAGGCAATTAGGGCAGCAGACACGCAGAGCAGGTCACCACAGTTATCACCTTTAGTTTTAGTCCAAATGCTGATTGCAACAACAGATATTATCAGTGCTGCTAAACCCACAAACACAATGATCCACTTTTTCAAATAAATCAGATCTGAAAACAAGAAAAATTGCATATTTAAAAAGTGAAACTCTGAAAAACTGTTATATCATTGAAAGATTAAGTCTTGACCTTTTGGTGAATTCTTGTTCCCTTCTGTTGTCTTTATTTCCACTGAAGATGTCCATGCATTTATGGACCGTAATGCTGTTTTTGCTGTTGGGCTTGATTTTGTTGCTGAAAGAAAAAAAGAGGATGCAAAAAGTTGCATATCATTCCAGAATAAGCTTCTGTGAGGTCAAGTAAAAATGACTCATACATATTTGGGTTCTGATGAAGGTGAGATGTTGGAAATGTCAGAGCGGGAACAGGGTGATACTGAGGGGCTTTTGTCTTTACCCTCATACAGCCGCTTCACCGTGTGCCTACAAGGTTCATACATCACTGTGTAGCAGTTAAAGGTGACTTCATCTTTGGCCTTTAGTTCAGTCACTGACGGGGGCAAAAGAGAACAAGACAACAAAAAATATGGCTTAGGTCGGTCTTTGATTCCTTTAAACAATGTTGAGCTTAAAATATTTAGATATACTCACTGTGAATAACAGACAGGCCAATAGAAGAGTCTGTTTCTTGTCCTGATTTGCAGAACTGTCTGCAGATGTCCCAACCAACCTCTTGATCTGTGACCTTCTTTATGACCAGAGAGCAGTTCTGTTACACTCAGGCTGTCTGATTTGGGTCCTTCTTTAATCCTCCCGAGAACAACCAGCTCTTTTGTTACTGCGCGTGTGTCAGTGTGAAGCCATGCGGTACCACAACAGTCGTCTTGCACATCGATCACGTTTTCACAGGACAACGTGACATCATGTCCCACTTGGACAGTGAGGAAAGAATGTTGTCCAAATGTTCCTGTTGAGGAAAGGGAAACGCAATGCTCTGATTAACACATTTGTGTTGTGATAAAAACAAGACTACACACTACTACCGTGTTTAACAGAAATATATTCTCACCTGTAGTTTCCTGCATCAGAAAAACAGACATAATCAAACTGAATTCAGCCATCGTTCTGCTTCTGTGTGCGTTGTCCTTTCGTTCTCCACGTCACCAATGACTGTCTGCACTCGTTCTTTACCCATCACATCATTTCCTCACTATGACTCCATTTTCTATCTTTACATGCATCACTGCTGATGGTCAGTTATAACCTTTAATCTCTCAAACATTTTTCAAAGTGTAAACATCAGTTTAAAGTTTGATTCACCCTGCTGACTTTAATCTACAAGTCAAACTTTAAATCAGGAGAAAACAGAAAAAAGAGGATTGTGTAAAATGTTGACATCTTTAAAATCGTCTGCTTCTTCTGAGGTCTGATGTGTTAATTCCTGTTAGTAACTTCATTCTATGTCTTTAAATATCTGCCACCTTTCTCACGGAATTATGTATTTTGGGCCTTTATTTTGTTCCTCTTCAGAACAGATGTGGTTAAGAGAGAGACAGACAACAAATGAGGTGAAGGGCATCGGAGAGGCAAGATTGCCTGTGCCAGGAATCAAACCAGGGACCACAGAGATTAAGAAAAAGGAGCTATGCTGCACCCCAGCCAGCATGTCCATGTGGGCCCCACTATAGGTTAAACTGGGCTGTCTTATGGGACCCATGTGGGTTTGTCCACATGGACTTTATCTGTGGTTCAGGTAAGCAAAACCACCGCATTTTGACCCTCTAAACGTTAACCAAAATACAATTTTTTTTTCGCACACACCTCCGACCCAGAGAAAAATTCAATAAAGTGGAAAAAATTTGTGCCCCCCCACCCCCAATCTGTTTAGTAACACTTGTGCCATATGCAAGATTATGCAAAAAAGTCATAATTTTTCACTTTTTCTCATAAATTTAAAAAAAAAAGAGACAAATTTAGAAAAAAATCGTAGCAAAATTATGAGAAAATTTTTACAAATTTACTAGGAAAAAATCACACATTTATGAGAAAAAAGTTGCAAATTTACCAGAAAAAAATTGTCAAATTACTTGAAAAGAATTACAAACTTGCACACAATATTTAGCACATTTTACAAGAAAAAAATCAGAAAATTATGAGGAAAAATTCAAAAAAAAGCTGAAAATTAACAAAAAAGTAGTAAATATATGGGTAAATAAATTGAAAATTTACAAGAAAATAGTCCCAAATTTATGAGGAAAAGTTGTAAATTTAAAGTAAAAAAAAAAAGTTGAAAATTTTTGAGAAAATTCAAAATTTACAAGAAAAATGTTGGAGATGTATGGGAAAACAAACAAATATACAAGAAAATAGCAAATTTACAAGGAAAAAAGTAAATTTATGAAGAAAAATTTGTAAGATTGCAGTAAAAAAAGTGGCAAATTTAGGAGAAAGTTCCAAAATTACAATAAAAAGTTAACACATTTGAAAGGAAACATTTTTTATGAGAAAAAGCAACACATTCATGAAAAAAATAAATCACAAATTTATGAGAAAAAGCTGCGAGTTTGCAGTAAAAAAAAAAAAAAAAGCTGCAAATTTATAAGAAAGTTTCAAGAATCAAATTCGGGGAAAAGTTACAAATTTGTGAGAAAATAAGTTGAAAATACACGCAGGTAAAGTTCATGTGGGCAAACCCACATGGACCTAGAAGACAGCCCAGTTTAACCTTTGGTGGGGCCCACATGGACCTGCTGGCTGGGACAGTGAACTGTTTTGGGTTATCAGCTTTTTGGATGAATAAACAACTACAGTTGTGGCACACATATTTTGGATGCTTTGACTGCATATGTATAGCACAGTGATTGAGATGCTTAAGACTGCATATGTATTTTGTAACCTCACGTCTTAGAAGGAACAATAAGTCTGGACCTCCTGAGGATAACAGTAGGAGGTGGAGGTACCTTTAGCAATGACTCTGAAAGGACTTCCTGACCTCCTGGGGTCAGGTGGAGGAAGAAGAGGCCTGGGGGAGAGGTATTGTCGATGTGGGGTTTAATGACAATGTGATTCTGTACTTTGCTGTCCCAGGTATAAAAGTGGGGGATTGGAGTAGTTCGTTCTCTTTTCCTGTTTGAGAGATGGTTGGAAATGTGAGATGATTAATAAACCTGAACTGAGAAATAAATTCAGCCTCTTCATTTCACGCTCTCCACAACAGTAATCTTTTGTGTACTCTTACTTATGTTTGTATTGATCGTGCTTAATGAAAGGAAGTCACGTCCAAAAAAAGTATAATTAGACAGAAAGGTTAACATTCTGTCAGTCCAGAACAATACAAACACATCGGCGCCAGCTCTGTCTTGAATTTCTCTGCCAAAAATAAAAAACTATACAGCAACACAACATAGTAACACAAGAATATGTGGTAGAGCAAAGAAAAAAACACAATAGTTTTAGTTTTCTGCTGTAGAATAGTATCAGAGTATTGATATTTTGACATCCTTGTCACAGTGGGTCCAGTGAATTATGATTTTCCTTTGACTGAGAGTCGTCTCCTTTTCTTACCAGGAGGTGGCGACAGAGTTTTGTCTAAGTAATCATAAACTCCATAGTCCCTGTATACTACTGTGTGATTGATGACGTGTTTTTTAGTTGATTAGGCCCATGTGATTGAATGTTTCTGTCAATGAAAGGAGAGCAAAGGAGTGTGTGCAGGTTTGCTCACTTCATGGAGAGGAGACTGGATAAAATAAGGCAAAAGTAGGGTTATTTCCTGGACTTTTACAGTTATTATGTCAGATGAAAGTCGAGGCATATTCCAGCCAGCACTGCAGTATCACCCCTTACTTACCCTGCTTTTATCCCTAATTTTATCCATTACTTACTGTATTTACCTTGTTTTTAACCCTTAAGCTGGCTTCATGGTTTGCACATCTATGATGGACCTATAACTTGGACAAGGCGCCGCAGCTATGCGTGTGTCTACAGTTCAACCACCATCTGCAGTTTCACCCCAACCAGACAGGGAGCGCATATCCTGCAACATAAAAGAGAAGAAGAGAAAGAGTCACATGCATTTTGGCAATGACAATAGCAACTGCATGAAGACGAGAAAAGGAACACCTATTTTTACCGCTTTTGCCCCTAATAGGGCTGTCTACCCCCCTCATGGATCGTCACCTTATCGTGGTGGGGGGGTTTGCGTGCCCCAGTGATCCCAGGAGCTATGTTGTCCGGGGCAATTTGCCTCTGATAGGGTCTCCCAAGACAAACTGGTCCTGGGTGAAGGGCCAGACGAAGAACGATCCAACAGACTCTCATGATAAATTGTATATCAAGGATTCAGTGTACCCCGCCCGGTATGGGGTTACCGGGGCCCCACCCTGGAGCCAGGCCTGGGGGAGGGGCTCGAAGGCTAGCGTCTGGTGGCCGGGTTTCCACCCATGGGACCCGGCCGGGCTCAGCCCGAAGGAGTTACATGGGTCCGCCCTCCAGTAGGTTCACCACCTGCAGGAGGGATCATGGAAGTCCGGTGCTATGTGGATTAGGTGGCAGTCAAAGGCGGAGACCTTGGCGGACTGATCCCAAGCTTTCTAAACTGGCTTTTGGTACGTGGAATGTCACCTCTCTGGTGGGGAAGGAGCCTGAGCTGGTGTACGAGATTGAGCGATACCGGCTAGATATAGTCGGCCTCACCTCAACACACAGCTCCGGTTCCGGAACCAGTCTCCTGGAGAGGGGCTGGAGCTTGGCCTTTTCTGGAGTTGCCCCGGGCGAGAGGCGACGAGCAGGGGTAGGTATTCTTGTATCGCCCCACCTTGCTGCCTCTATATTGGAGTTTTCCCCGGTGGACGAAAGGGTTGCTTCCCTGCGCCTACGGGTTGGGAAACGGGTCCTGACCATCATTTGTGCCTATGCACCAAATGATGTTTCAGAGTACCCACCCTTTTTGGAGTCTGTGACTGGGGTGCTGGAGGGTGCTCCTCCTGGAGACTCCATTGTCCTACTGGGGGACTTCAATGCGCACGTGGGCAACGACAGTGAAACCTGGAGGGGGGTGATTGGGAGGAACGGCCTGCCCGATCTGAACCCGAGTGGTGTTCAGTTATTGGACTTCTGTGCTAACCACAGTCTGTCTATAACGAACACCATGTTCAAGCATAAGGGTGTCCATATGTGCACCTGGCACCAGGACACCCTAGGCCGCAGGTCGATGATCGATTTTGTTATCGTATCATCAGACCTGCGACCGTATGTCTTGGACACCCGAGTAAAGAGAGGTGCAGAGCTGTCAACTGATCACCACCTGGTGGTGAGTTGGATCCGATGGCAGGGGAGGAAGCCATTCAGACCTGGTAGACCCAAACGTATAGTGAGGGTGTGCTGGGAGCGTCTGGCTGAGGCCCCTGTCCGGGAGGTCTTCAACTCCCACCTCCGGAAGAACTTCAACCACATTCCGAGGGAGTCTGGAGACATGGAGTCTGAATGGGCCATGTTCTCCACCTCTGTTGTTGAAGCGGCAGCCCAGAGCTGCGGCCGCAAGGTGGTCGGTGCATCTCGTGGTGGCAACCCCCGAACCAAGTGGTGGACACCAGTGGTGAGGGGGGCCATTAAGCGGAAGAAGGAGTCCTATCAAGCTTGGTTGGCTTGTGGGACTCCCGAAGCAGCTGAGGTGTACCGGCAGGCCAAGCGGAGTGCAGCTCGGGTGGTTGCTGAAGCAAAAACCCGGGTATGGGAGGAGTTCGGTGAGGCCATGGAACAAGACTTTCGGTCGGCTTCAAAGAGATTCTGGCAAACTGTTCGGCGGCTCAGGAGGGGAAAGCAGCTCCCCGTCCACACTGTGTATGGTGCGGATGGGACACTGTTGACTTCAACTGGGGATATCGTCGGGCGGTGGAAGGAATACTTCGAGGATCTCCTCAATCCCACTGATACGCCTTCCACAGAGGAAGCAGGGTTTGGGGACGAGGGGGATGACTCGCCTATCACAGGGGCTGAGGTCGCCAAGGTGGTTAAAAATCTCCTTGGTGGCCGGGCCCCGGGGGTGGACGAGATTCGCCCCGAGTACCTCAAGGCCCTGGATGTTGTTGGGTTGTCATGGTTGACACGCCTCTGCAACATTGCGTGGAGGTCGGGGGCAGTGCCTTTGGCATGGCAAACCGGGGTGGTGGTTCCTCTCTTCAAAAAAGGGGACCGGAGGGTGTGCTCCAACTTTAGAGGGATCACACTCCTCAGCCTCCCTGGGAAGGTCTATGCCAAGGTACTGGAGAGGAGAGTCCGGCCGTTGGTCGAACCTCGGATTCAGGAGGAGCAATGTGGTTTTCGTCCTGGCCGTGGCACATCGGACCAGCTCTTTACCCTCTCGAGAATTCTTGAGGGTTCGTGGGAGTTTGCCCAACCAGTTTACATGTGTTTTGTGGACTTGGAGAAGGCATTTGACCGCGTCCCTCGTGGATTTTTGTGGGGGGTGCTTCGGGAGTATGGGGTATCGGGCTTGTTGTTACGAGCTATTCGGTCTCTGTACGACCGTTGTGAGAGTTTAGTTCGCATTGCCAACACTCGGTCGGAGTCATTCCCAGTGAGAGTTGGACTCCGCCAGGGCTGCCCTTTGTCACCGGTCCTGTTCATAATTTTTATGGACAGGATTTCTAGGCGCAGCCAGGGAATGGAGGGTGTCATGCTTGGTGACCACAGGATCTCATCTCTGTTGTTTGCAGATGATGTTGTCCTGTTGGCTTCATCCAGCAATGACCTACAGCTCTTGCTGGGACGGTTTGCCGCTGAGTGTGAAGCGGCTGGGATGAGAATCAGCACCTCCAAGTCCGAGTCCATGGTCCTCAGCCGGAAAAAGGTGGATTGTCCTCTCCGGGTTGGGGACAGGCTCCTGCCCCAAGTGGAGGAGTTTAAGTATCTTGGGGTCTTGTTCACGAGTGAGGGGAAAATGGAGCGAGAGATCGACAGACGGATTGGAGCAGCATCTGCAGTGATGCGGACGTTGTACCGGTCTGTTGTGGTGAAGAGGGAGCTTAGTTCTAAGGCAAAGCTGTCGATTTACCAGTCAATCTACGTTCCTACTCTCACCTATGGTCACGAGCTTTGGGTAATGACCGAAAGAACGAGATCGCGGATACAAGCGGCTGAAATGAGCTTTCTCCGTAGGATTGCTGGACTCACCCTCAGAGATAGGGTGAGGAGCTCAGTCATCCGGGAGAGGCTCAGAGTAGAACCGCTGCTCCTCCACATTGAAAGGAGTCAGTTGAGGTGGTATGGGCATCTGATTAGGATGCCTCCTGGACGCCTCCCACTTGAGGTGTTTCAGGCACGTCCCACTGGGAGGAGACCCCGGGGCAGACCCAGGACTCGGTGGAGAGACTACGTCTCCCAGCTAGTCTGGGAACACCTTGGTATCCCCTCTGAAGAGCTGGAGCAGGTGGCTGGGGAGAGGGAAGTCTGGGCTTCTCTGCTTGAACTGCTGCCTCCGCGACCCGGACCTCCGGAAAAGCGGTAGAAGATGGATGGATGGATGGATGGATGGAGGGCTGTCTACGCTTACGTCACTGATCGTCATGAACGAGCCCTAGCGGCAGAGTGAGGTATAAACAATGTTCTCAATGTATTTTAATGGAAATGTTAGCTAAATTCAAACAAAGAAAATCATGAAATGGTGCACAACTGGCGCATGTAGCCCTTCACCATCTTTTGAAAGATGGTGATAGCGATCAGAAATACAAGTTTTTTAGATTCCCATCGACCAGCAGAGATTACCGAAGGCGGGTTTTGTTCGCTGCCTTTTCATAATGGGATGTGGAGGCGGAGGGATGATATGGCCCACGTCTCTGTCCAGGTATGCCTGTTTACCAGACTATGACTCTTATTTATCATTAAAAGTAGCTTGCCTACACATAAAGTAAATGCGAACATGCGAAAGACACCTGAATTTGCATCCGAGGGAGATGATAGCTAGGATAGCATTAGCATAGAAACGTGTTGGCTCAGTAGGAATATTCATTCCAATCTGAGCAGCTAATCAACCTCAGAGTAAACGTATCAAAACTGCAATTAAACTAGTTTAAAAATGAGACCGACACTCACCTGCTGACAGATGGACCGAAGCTCTGTAGAACTGAAGCGAAGTGTCGGGATTAACAAGGGCTAACGAGTGTAAACAAACAGCGGATACTCTCCTGTGAGCTCCGGTGGATAAATTTTGCAAATCTAAACATGATGGCATTTTTGGCATTTCCACAGCAGATACAATTTATTTTCTATTATTAGAGTGTTCCACAAATGCACAGTGAAGCTGGTGCATGTATTCAGTAGTTACAAATATCAATAAATATTGTTTCTGGACACTCTGTTGAATCATTCTTCCACATACTTGCTGGTTGATGGTAGGGACACTTTTTGAGATCACAAATTAAAAGTTTTTGATAATATCTGATCCGATCTTGTGGTGAAAGCTTGTCATAATATTGATATGCCGTATTGTTTCAACGGTAAACTGCTGGATTTTCGCACCTTGGGTTTGCACGTCTCACGTACAAACGTACATGATGTGTCACGATCTGTGCACGGAGGATTTCACCCTGCTCTGTTTCTTTGCTTTTTGTTTTTCCTTATTTGTATAATGTATTCTGAGTTGTCTGCCTTTTGTTTTTTCCTTATTGGTATAATTTTGCATTTTGGAATTCTATGCCTGTTATGTTTTTCAGTTTGTTGTTTCTTTGTATGATTTATTTTCATGTTTATGTTCAGTGTCTTCTGTTTGCTTTCTCCCTTAGGAGTTGCATTTGTCAGGAGCGCTTTCGGGTTTTTCCCTGGTGGTGGGCGGTGCTCCTGTCAAACTGTCAGCTCCGTCTCCTCATGACTCACAGCTGATTGTCATTTTCTCCGCAGCCCACTCATGTGATTCGCACCTGTCATCATTTGTTTCATTTGTGTTTAGCTGTATTTAAGGGCTGTTATGTTCATTCCTCCTTGCCGGAGTCTTAAGTTCTCAACCCTCATCTCCACCAGAACCGAGCCCTTCTTCTGGTGTGGTATTTGTAAGTTTTCTTTGCTTGTCTTGGATGTTGTGTTTTGTGTTTCTTAATAAATTCACCAACTGCAGTCCTGCGCGTGGGTCTCTCCTCTCTGCCCCGAGGGGCAATTCATGACGTCATGTGTAGACAGCCCTGTCGTCTTTTCCTTTTCTTTTTCTGGTCTCCTCACATTCCTTTTTACTTCATCTTCTTTCTCTTTGTATGCTGTGCCATCTTCTGAGTGGCAGTCCAGCCAGCATGTGGGCCCCACCAAAGCTTAAATCTGGGCTGTCTTATGGGTCCCATGTGGGTTTGTCTGCGGGTTCCATGTTGGCCCCATCTGTGTTTGCCCACATGGACTTTACCTGTTTACCTATTTTCAACTTCTGTCATAAATTTACTGTTTTCCCATAAATTTGATATTTTCTTGAAAAATTGAAACTTTTTCTTGTAAATTTGCAACTATTTCCCCATAAATGTTTTAGTTTTTCTTGTAAAATTGTAACTTTTTTCTTACAAATTTGCTAATGTTTTCTTGTAATTTTGGAACGTTCTCATAAATTTGTTACTTTTTTCCTTGTAAATTTGCTGTTTTCTTGTAAATTTGGGACTTTTCCCCATAAATTTGTGACATTTTTCTTGTAAATTTGGAACTTTCTAAAAAATTTTCAGCTTTTTTTTTTTACTGTGAACTTGCAATTTTTTCTCATAAATTTGTGACTTTTTCTCATAAATTTGTAACTTTTTTGTAAATTTTCAATTTATTTACTCATATTTGCTACTTTTTTGTTAATTTGCAACTTTTTCTAATTTTTCTTCATAAATTTTTTGCTTTTTTCTTTTAATTTTGCTAAATTTTTCCTTGTAAGTTTGTAAATTTTTTACAAGTAATTTTGCTTTTTTTTGTTTTCAATTTGAAACTTTTTTTCCTAAATTTTCATTTTCTCTCATAAATTTGCGACTATTTTTTGTAATTTTTGGACTTTTTTCTCATAATTTTTCATTTTTTTTCTCATAAATTTGTAATTTTTTTTCTTGTCATTTTGCCTATGGCACCAGTGTTAGTGAAACCCGCTCACCTGCTTGTGGAGCCCAGATGAGTTTAAAGTGGGTGAGCAGATTACCCGCTCACCTGTACCAAAGGTAAAGTCCATGTGGGCAAACACAGGTGGGGCCAACATGGAACCCACAGACAAACCCACATGGGACCCATAAGACAGCCCAGATTTAACCTACAGCGGGACCCACATAAACATGCTAGCTCGGTGGTTGGATCGTGCACATGAGTAGTTAGCACCAGAGGTCGCGTTAACTCAAAATTATTCTTCATTGACAGTCATTTTTTTCAGGTTACACTGAGGGTGATCCAATTAAAATCAATTTAAATTACAGGTAATAACAGATTATGATGGAATTTTTACAACCCCTGTCTGTCAAAATTATAGATAAAACAGTTTGACGCCACCTCTGGTCAGCAGACACAGTCAGCGCGGACACAAAATTTTGACTGAACATATTGTGCTCAGGAGGGACTGCATGGAGCCTCGCGGACTGCAGGGAAAGACTTAACGTCACACAGGCCTTGTGCTTAAGCAAACACGCCAACCATGAAGCCAACTTTACTTATCCTGCTTTTACCCTGTACTTAAGCTCGTATTTAACCACCCAGTAATCAAACGACATAAAATCCATGTATGATATGGCCCATATGCCTCAATACTTACACATTATTTGTCCTATTTTTTCCTGTGTACTTTCCCTGCACTTTCCACATACTTACACCCTGTACTTACTTTGTAATTTGTGGGCTGTGTTATAAAATGCTACTGAAAAAAGTCCACGAGTAAAAAGTTGCAAAGTTATGTGAATAAAAGTTTAAGAAATTATGAGGAAACTCAAACATTTATATTAAAAACCCCACAAATGGTAAATGGTATGTTGCTACTTGAGTAATTAATATGCAGTGGTGTGAAAAAGTGTTTGCCCCCTTCCTGATTTCTCCTTTTTGTGTATGTTTGTCACACTTAAATGTTTCAGATCATCAAACAAATTTAAATATTAGACAAAGGTAACACAAGTAAACACAAAATGCAGTTTTTAAATGAAGGTGTTTATTATTAAGGGGAAAAAAATCCAAACCTACATGGCTCTGTGTGAAAAAGTGATTGCCCCCTAAACCTAATAACTGGTTGGACCACCCTTAGCAGCAACAACTGCAATCAAGTGTTTGCGATAACTGGCAATGAGTCTTTTACAGTGCTGTGGAGGAATTCTGGCCCACTCATCTTTGCGGAAATGTTGTAATTCAGCCACATTGGAGGGTTTTTGAGCATGAACCACCTTTTTAAGGTCATGCCACAGCATTTCAGTCAGATTCAGGTCAGGATTTTGATTAGGCCACTCCAAAGTCTTCATTTTGTATTTCTTAAGCCATTCAGAGGTGGACTTGCTGGTTTGTTTTCAGTCATTGTCCTGCTGCAGAACCCAAGTGTGCTTCAGCTTGAGGTCACAAACAGATGGCCGGACATTCTCCTTGAGGATTTTGGTAGACAGTAGAATTCATGGTTCCATTTACCAGAGCAAGTCTTCCAGGTCAGGAAGCAGCAAAACAGCCCCAGACCATCACACTACCATCACCATATTTTCCTGTTGGTATGATGTTCCTTTTTTGAAATGCTGTGTTACCTTTATGCCGGATGTAATGGGACACACACCTTCCAAAACGTTCAGCTTTTGTCTCATCAGTCAGCAGAGTATTTTCCCCAAAGTCTTGGGGATCATCAAGATGTTTTCCTGCAAAACTGAGACAAGCCTTTATGTTCTTTTTGCTCAGCAGTGGTTTTCGTCTTGGAACTCTGCCATGCAGGCCATTTTTGCCTAGTCTCTTTCTAATGGTGGTGTCATGAACACTGACCTTAACTGAGGCAAGTGAGGCCTGCAGTTCTTTGGATGTTGTTGTGGGTTCTTTTGTGACCTCTTGGATGAGTCATTGCCGCGGTCATGGGGTAATTTTGGTCTGCCAGCCACTCCTGGGAAGGTTCACCACTGTTACATATTTTCACCATTTGTAAATAATGGCTCTCACTGTGATTCGCTGGAGTCCCAAAGCTTTAGAAATGGCTTTAAAATCTTTTCCAGACTGATCGATCTCAATTACTTTGTTTCTCATTTGTTCCTGAATTTCTTTGGATCACAACATGACGTCTAGCTTTTGAGGATCTTTTGGTCTACTTCACTTTGTCAGGCAGGTCCCATTTAAGTGTTTTCTTGATTGAGAACAAGTGTGGCAGTAATCAGGCCTGGGTGTGGCTAGATAAATTGAACTCAGCTTTCCAAAGATGTGATAAACCACAGATATTTATGTTTTAACCGGGGGGGGGGCAATCACTTTGTCACACAGGGCCATGTAGGTTTGGATTTTTTTTTTGACCCTTCATAATAAACACCTTCATTTAAAAACTGCATTTTGTGTTTACTTGTGTTTACTTGTGATCTCAAATATTTATATGATCATCAGGCAAGCGTGCTCCCCTGCCCCTCCTGTTCCTGTTTTCCCACTCCGGGAGATTGGACACACCTGCGCGTTTATCCACCTGCTGCATCTGATGACCCAGCATATTTAAGGTCCAACGTGAGGCGAGCTCATCGCTGGATCGTCTGGGTTTCCAGCCACAGTTCATGTCAAGCTTTGTCTCATTATTAAAGCT
This sequence comes from Pholidichthys leucotaenia, assembly GCA_020510985.1. NCBI lineage: Eukaryota > Metazoa > Chordata > Actinopteri > Cichliformes > Pholidichthyidae > Pholidichthys > Pholidichthys leucotaenia. The sequence goes on from CM035842.1 coordinate 268,010,949, forward strand.
ATCAGAACTCTTACCTTGTGTTTCCTGCTCCTCAGGTTGCTGCCACCCACAGGTGTGTTCCTGGAGCTGATCACGCTCGCCTGACCAGGAAGATCACGACGTCCACCCAGGTCCCAGCCCTCCACCTGCTCCCCAGTCCTTGTTGGAGTTCCCTGCTGGACTCCGCTGCTCAAGCTGTAAGTGTGGTCTCCCGCATTATTCTTCCTTTGGAGAATCTGTCCCTTATTACCTCTGTCTGCTCTCTCCCGTAGGTTACGTGCACTCCAGGGGGTACCTGTCTTGTGAAGATTTAAGTTGGCGTTTTTGTGTTTCGTTTTCTTTGAGTTTGCATTTTTATTTTCTGTGTGTTTTTCAATAAAATTGTGAAACTTTTCATGGGAGTCTGAGTGATCGTTCTGGCAGCTCTGCGTTTGAGTCTAACCCTGATCTGAATCATGACAGAACAATCCAGCCAGGACCAAGGCTCAACGAGTGCTCGGCCGAGCGATCAGTCAGCACTGTGGCACTTGGAAGCCATGGAACGCCGGGTCATGTTTCTTTTTGAGCAGTTAAAGATCGTTACCCAGCAATTGGCCACCATCACCGAGCACCTGGGTCGGCTTCCTGGTGTGGCTCCTCCCCCTGCACCTGCTGCTGCGGCAGTGTCTGCCACCTGCAGGAACATCTCTGTTCCTTTGCCTGCCCCCTATGGGGGAGAGGTAGGAGGGTGCAGAGGGTTCCTGCTCCACTGCCAGCTTTATTTTCAGCAGGTGGAGGGGGAGTATAGGGATGATGTGGCGAAAATCCATTTCATGACCTTGTTGCTGCGAGACTGGGCGCTTAAGTGGGCACAGTCCGTCTTGAGCAGCCCGGACGGACCCCTATACATGTACCAGCGGTTTCGGAATTCTCCAAGGCATTCAACCATTCGGAGAGTGAGGGAAACATAGTTAGCTGATGGGACTTCGGTAAGGAGGCCGGTCTGTAGCCGTCTTCTCTGTCGAGTTCCGGGTCACTGCGGCCGACTCCGGATGGAATGATGTTGCTATACGCAGCACCTTCCTCTGGGCCCTGGATATCCACCTACGCAACGAGCTGGCTATCCGTGGTTCTCCCTCCTCTGTGGAAGAGATGATTGCGCAGGCAGTGTCCCTCGATAATCAGTTTAGAGAGTGTACGAAGGAGCAGGTGGTCACTGCTCCCCCGTTCTCTCCACAGCCAGTTCTCCCGACCTCTGATGCTGCTCTTCCGGCATTGTTACCAGAGCTGATGGACCTCGGGAGGGTCCGTCTGACTCCGAGGGAGCGCCAGTGTCGCAGGTGGGCAGGGAAATGCATTTATTGCGGGGTCACCGGGCACACAATATCAGAATGCCCGATTCAGCCCGGGAGGCCCGGCCCATCAATCACCATAAGGGGGCTGGGGGAAGGGCCTTCACCAAATTCCCCTAATCACTTTGAACTCCCAGTCCTCGTCCAGTTACCGGGGGCTGAGGTCAAAACCTCCACTCTGATTGATTCAGGAGCGGAGCAAAATTTCATCCAACAGGCCATGGTGCGTAAATTACAGATACCCACCAGGAATGTTCCGACACCTTTGTTGGTCTTGGTGGTTTCGGGCAGCACCATCATGGCAAGTACCGAACAGAATGAGCCCATTTCTTGTCATTCTGACTGGTAATCACCGTGAGGCTATTCAGTTTTACGTCCTGCCCCAATCTTACCCCACCGTGATCCTGGGGTATCCGTGACTCCGCATACGTAACCCCATCATTAACTGGAGTCAGGGGTCCATTTCATCCTGGGGCCCTTTCTGCCTCGCTTCATGTCTCCGTTCGGCCGCATGCTCGCCTTCGCTCCCAATTTCCTCCCCTTCGGCTGAGTCAGTGGAACTGAGCTCCGTGCCCGAGGTTTATCATGACTTCAGGGAAGTCTTTAGCAAGTCTAGGGCCCTATCTTTACAACCTCACCGTGGCTACGACTGTGCTATTGACCTCCTCCCAGGCACGTGGCTGCCATCCAGCTGTCTCTACAGTTTATCTGGGCTGGAGAGGGAGGCAATGGAGACCTATGTTAAAGATTCCCTGAGCTCCGGCATAATTCGCCCGTCATCCGCTCCACTTGGCGCGGGGGTTCTTTTTTGTTGGGAAGAAGGATGGGTCTATGCGGCCGTGTGTTGATTACCGCGAGCTTCATGCGATTACCCAAAAGGATAAGTATTCGCTACCTCTTATTAATTCAAGGTTTGAGTTATTCCAATGAGTGCATTTTTTCACCAAGCTTGACCTCCGCAATGCGTATCATTTAGTCTACATTCTGGAGGGGGATGACTGGAAGACAGTGTTTAAAACACCTTTGGGCCATTTTGAATATTTAGTCATGCCGTTTGGGCTGACCAACGCCCTTGCCGTTTTCCAGCAGTTAATTTACCCTTTGAGTGTGAGAATTTGCATGCCTCTAGTGGCAGAGTGCAGCCCTGCGCCTGCCTTCTCACTCTGATATGATCGCCTGCATTGGGAATTTGTACTGATTTGCCAGTTTCAAAAGGTGGCAGACATCCGTTGGAGGACTCAGTGGATGACACGTAATGCACCAAAGAAGAAGAACCCCTCATTTCCTTTTCCTGTTTGTAGCAGTTAGCCCAGAAAGCTAATATGGCCACAATCATCACCATCACTTTTTCAGCTTTGTACGCAGAAAATAGCTGCAGGATACAATCGAAATTTATGTGGGATAATCATAAGACTTTGTAGATGTAGTAGAGATTTTAAATTACCGGCAGAACGCAAAATATGGACCAAGATGGGTGAAAATGCAGCGGCCTCGCCACCCAGCCATCCAGCCCCACTCTGTCAAAAGTAAGCGAGAAATTTCTGGGTTTTTTTTAAATGTACTTATTTCTTGTTCATATACTTTGAAGATAAGATGATGAGGTACCTCTGTACAAAAACGGTGTCAAAAGACTGAACCATTTTTTGTGTAAATACGTCCAAAGTCCAGTTTTGACTGAGTTATGGACTTTAAAGAGGTGCTGTGACATTATGCAAATTAGATGCATAAATTTATTCCTATCTGAAACTTTGGATCATATTTTACATCTTTCTAATTGACAGTAAGCCATTATCTAAGATAAGATAAGATAAGATAAGCCTTTATTAGTCCCACAACGGGGAAATTCCAGGATTGCAACAGCACAGGGATAGCAACACTCAGAGCAACAATCAGAAGGCAAGAAAAAAAACAAGCAAGCAAGAGCAGCTAATATACATATGTACATATTACTATAAAATATATATATACACACACACACACACAGACACACAGTGCAGAGCATTGTAGCTGGATGGAATAAATATATGAATATATGAACACACAGTGCAGAGCATTGTAGCTAGATGGAATAAATATATAAATATATAAACACCCACAGTACGGAGCATTGCAGCTAGGTGGAATAAATATGCAAGTATATAAACACACACAGTGCGGAGCAATGTAGCTAGATGGAATAATATGTAGATATATAAAAACACAGTGCGGAGCATTGTAGCTAGATGGAATAAATATATAGATATATAAATATAAACACACCCAGTGCTGAGCATTGTAGCTAGATGGAATAAATATATAGATATATAAATATAAACACACCCAGTGCAGAGCATTGTAGCTAGATGGAATAAATATGTAAATATATAAACACACACAGTGCAGAGCATTGTTGCTAGGTGGGATGAAACAGCATAACCGTCTATTTAGTTATCCTACATGGTATGATTATGTGCCCATACATATTCTCACCCTCCATAGCGACCAGTATGTTCCTAGTTGTATGCCGGAGAGGACCATTGTGTAAGTCTATTGCATCTTTTGCATTCAAAAAAAAAAAAAAAAAACTATTAGTTTGTTACGTCTTTTTGCTATCTCTGCGAGCAGCCCTGCTTAGGTTGTACAGTCTGACAGCCGTTGGTAGGAAGGACCTACGAAACCTCTCGGTTGTGCACCTGGGATGATGTAGTCTGCTGCTAAATGAGCTCCTCAGTGCATCCAGTATGTCCTGCATAGGGTGGAACTCGGACTCCAGCAGAGATGACAGTTTAGCCACCGTCCTTCTCTCTCCTATCTCCTCCATCGGATCAAGGCGTTGCCCCAGGACAGAGCTAGCTTTCTTGATCAGTTTGTTCAGTCTCTTCCTATCGGCTGCAGTAATGCCACTGCCCCAGCAGACCACTCCAAAAGTGATGGCTGATGCCACCACCGTGTCATAGAATGACTTCAGCAGCGCCCCTTGTACACCAAAAGACCTGAGTCTCCTCAGCAGGAACAGCCTGCGCTGTCCCTTCTTGTAGAGTGCGTCAGTATTGTGTGACCAGTCTAGTTTATTGTTCAGATGAATACCCAGGTACTTGTAGGATGTCACCATCTCGATGTCTGTTCCCTGTATATTTACTGGTGCTGTGAGGGGCTGCCCATGCCTGCGGCAGTCCACCACCAGCTCCTTAGTTTTCCTTGCGTTGATCTGGAGGCAGTTCCGATGGCACCAGTCCACAAAGTCCTGGATAAGCCCTCTGTACTCAGCTTCATCTCCACTGGAGATGAGACCAACGATCGCAGAGTCATCAGAGAACTTCTGTAGATGGCAATGTGTTGTGTTGTGTGAGAAGTCCGCAGTATAAAGAGTGAACAGGAAGGGAGCCAGCACCGTTCCCTGGGGGGCCCCCGTGCTACTGATGATCGTGTCGGAAACACAGTCCCGGGTTCTCACAAACTGAGGCCGGTTCGTGAGGTAGTCCAGGATCCATGATGACAGGTGCTGGTCCACCCCTGCGCGCAGCAGCTTGTCCTTCAGGATCATCGGTTGGATGGTGTTGAAAGCACTGGAGAAGTCAAAGAACATGATCCTCACCATATTCCCGGGCTTCTCCAGGTGGGACAGAGAATGGTGAAGGAGGAAGATCACCGCATCCTCCACCCCAATGCCATGCTGGTAGGCGAACTGGAGTGGATCCATCGCTGGTTCCACCAGGGGGCGGAGATGAGCAAGAAGCAGTCTCTCCAGGGTCTTCATCAAGTGGGACGTCAAGGCCACCGGTCTGAAGCCTTTACCAACTTCTACTGCCGATTCATCCGGGATTATCGTAGGGTGGCACAACCACTTACGCAGTTGTCGACCAAAAGCCCGTTTAAGTGGTCCGAGGCCGCTGAATGAGCTTTTGTGTCCCTAAAAGGCCTTTTATCTCTTACCACTTTCAAGTTATAGCCTTGGAAATTTGAACTATTTTATTGACAAAAAATATTTACCACTCTTGACCACTAGGGGTTATGTCGCAGTTTGGCAACATACACACTCATAGGGTTAACAACGTCCTGCGAGACATGGTGAACCAGTTTGCGTTTGTTTATTTGGGCGACATTTTGATTTTTTTCTTGCACCCTGGAGGAGCACATAGTCCACATTCGGTCTGTCATGCAATGGTTGCTAGAGAACCAGCTTTTTGTGAAAGCTGAGAAGTGTGAATTTTCCACTCGCTCAACTTCATTCTTGGGGTTCATCATCGCTGAAGGCACGGTAAAGGCCGATCTGGTGAAAATTAAGGCGGTGGTTAATTGGCCGACCCCCCCCCCCAGACCAGGAATGATATCCAATGCTTCATGGCCTTTACCAACTTCTACTGCCGATTCATCCGGGATTACCGTAGGGTGGCACAACCACTTACGCAGTTGTCGACCAAAAGCCCGTTTAAGTGGTCCGAGGCCGCTGAATGAGCTTTTGTGTCCCTAAAAGGCCTTTTCGCCAATGCGCGTGTTCTGGCGCAGGTGGATCCCGTGGCGCAGTTTGTGGTCGAGGTGGATGCTTCTGATTTGGGGATGGGCGCTGTCCTCTCCCAGTGCTCAGCCTCTGACCAGAAGCTCCATCTGTGTGTATATTTCTCCCAGCGGTTAACACCAGCCTAGAGGAATAAGGCTGTTGGGGACAGTGAACTGTTGGCCATTGAGCTGGCGTTGGAGGAATGGAGACACTGGCTGGAGTGAGGTAGCCAACCGGTCGTTGTCTGGACTGACCATAAAAATTTAGAATACCTTAGGTCGGCCAGACGGTTAAATTCTCTGCAGGCTTGGTAGGCCCTGTTCTTTAATAGGTTTAATTTATCCTTCTCGTACAGACCAGGGTCCTGTAATGCCAAGGCTGATGCTCTTTCGCGTCAGTTTTCTACTGACTCCTCCTCCTCCACAGCTGCTGTGGAGACTATTCTCCCTCCCTACCCCTACTCTTTCTTGGGATATTCCAGTGGGAAATTGAGCAGAGGGTCCGGCAGGCACAACCATTGGAACCCATTCCGGAGGGAGGCCCACCGGACTGGCTGTATGTCCCCGCAGCACTACATGAAGATGTAATTCAATGGGGGCATACCAGTTTTTTCGCCTGTCATCCTGGCGTTTCCAGAACCATTGACTTGCTACAAAGGGTGTTTTGGTGGCCCACACTCGGGAGGGATGTGCAGGAGTATGTCAAGGCCTGTCACACCTGCTCCACAAATAAGACTGTCTCCTCTCCTCCTGCGGGTCTCCTCCACCCCCCCACTCCCCCGGTGCCAGGTCTCCCTTGGTCTCACATTGCACTGGACTTTGTCATGGGCCTCCCTCCATCCCAGGGGAATACCTTTATCCCGATGATAGTCGACCGCTTCTCCAAGGCCATCCACCTCATTCCTCTCCACAAGTTGCCATCTGCCACAGAGACAGCCGACCTGCTGACACAGCATGTCATCCGGCTGCACGGTATTCCCATAGACATCGTCTCGGACTGGGGGCCCCAATTCACATCCCAGGTGTGGAAGGCCTTCTGTCGCTTCTTGGGTGCGACCGCCAGTCTAACTTCAGGATACCATCCCCAATGCAATGGTCAGGATGAGCGTGCTAATCAGTCTCTGGAGGCCACCTTAAAGTGTGTAGCATCCGCTAACCCAACCACATGGAGCTCCCATTTGACCTGGGCGGAATACGCGCACAACTCAGCGATCTCCTGTTCCACTGGGCTTATGCCATTCGAAGCGTTGATGGGTTACAGACCACCTTTGCTGCCCATGGCAGAAAGGGGCCTCGCCGTCCCATCTGTGGAGGCCCATGCATGCCGTTGCCGCCATCTGTGGAGGGCCACGAGGGCTGCCCTCCTTCGTTCTGTGGAACGCAATAGACAGTATGCTAACCACAGACGGGCGCCAGCGCCAAAGTACATGGTGGGACAGAGGGTCTGGCTGTCCACCGACCAGATCCTGCTGAAAGCGGAATTCCGGAAGCCTTCCCCCCACTATCTGGGCCCCTTCACCATTAAGCGATTGATCAATAATATCACCATTCGGTTGGACTTGCTGCCCTCTTTGCGCATCCATCCTACGTTTCACCGCTCCAAGATTAAGCCCCTCTCCGCCAGTCCCCTATGCTCTCCTCCGGATCCCTCACCACCCCGTCGGATCATCGATGGCCAGACTACCTATATGGTGGAGAGGATCCTGGATGTGCACTGTCGGGGGCGGGGCTGTCAATACCTCATCCACTGGGAAGGATACGGTCCGGAGGAGCGGTCATGGATCCTGGGGTTGCACATCCTGGACAAGCGGATGATTCAGGCTTTCCATCGAACCCACTGACGCAAGCCCAGTGGGACGTTAGGGGGCGTCCCTTGAGGGGGGGGGGGCACTGTGATGATCAGGCGAGCGTGCTCCCCCGCCCCTCCTGTTCCTGTTTTCCCACTCCGGAAGATTGGACACACCTGCATGATTACACACCTGCTGCATCTGATGAGCCAGCATGTTTAAGGTCCAACGTGAGGAGAGCTCATCGCTGGATCGTCTAGGTTTGCAACCACAGTTCATGTCAAGTTTTGTCTCGTTATTAAAGTTATCAGAACTCTTACCTTGTGTTTCCTGCTCCTCAGGTTGCTGCCACCCATGGGTGTGTTTCCGGAGCTGATCACGTTCGCCTGACCAGGAAGATCACAACATCCACCCAGGTCCCAGCCGTCCGCCTGCTCCCCGGTCCCTGCTGGAGTTCCCTGCTGGACTGTGCTGCTCAAGCTGTAAGTGTGCTCTGTTCACTACAACAATTAACGGGAAAAAAATATGGCTTTCCTACTAATTAAATAATATAGGTCTGTTAATTCCAGTGTTTGAGTTTTTTATACAAAAACCAAAAACAAAACTCTTAAACAGCAGATCAACACCAGCATGTAGTAGTTTTACTGCAGCCTATTTTTTTTTACTCTTGAGTACATTTATGAAGACAAAAGCTACACTTTTTACTGAGACACAATTGGTTGGTTTATCTGAGTACTTTTAATTTCACCAGTTTGAAAACTGGTTGGAAATGTGTGTGACTGCATAGCTCATTATTGGAGTGATTGCCCGGGAATGGCTCATTCATCATCTGAGTTGTGATTCAAGGCATTGTCTTGCAACAGGCCAACACCTTTGGTCAGTATGCCACGCCTCTTGGTTTTCATGGCCTTCTAAAATTTCTGCAGCAGTGAATGTAGTAAGTCCCGGTAATTGTAGTATCCTTTGCCAGGAAATCCATCATCAATATTCCATGCTTTTGTAATCACATCCATCCATCTGGCGTGGGTCCTGCCGCGAGGCCTCCTCCAGCCTGCCACTGCTGCATCAAACATGATTAAGGCCCTGGTGGGATGTTCTGGAGAAAGGCGGAAGACAACCAGCGGATGCAGCGGATGGCTATTAAGCATCAGGCTACAGGATGTTTCTGGTCCCAAGCCTGGGTAAACATGGGAAGGGTCGTGTCAGAAAGGGCTCAAAATTCCTTGCCAAATTAAAATATGCCAATCTTCACAAGTGGGATGGAGGCCGATGATCTAATGTGATGACCCCTACCCAAAAACATGGAAGAGCCGAAAGGAAATGAAGAAGAAGAAAAAGAAAAAAGTCTGAAATGTACAAGGGACGGCAGTGGCTCAGGAGGTAGAGCAGGTCGTCTAATAACCCGATGGTTGGCGGTTCGAATCTCGCTCTCCCCAGATATCCTGCCGTTGTGTCCCTGGGCAAGACACTTTACCCACCTTGCCTCCTGTGTCCATGGCACAGGGTATGAATGTGTGTGAATGTTTGGTAGTGGCCGGAGAGGCCGTTGGTGCAGATTGGCAGCCACGTTTCCATCAGCCTGCCCCAGGGCAGCTGTGGCTACAGTAGTAGCTTGCCACTACCGTTGTCTGTCTGCAGTGAATGAATAATGTATCTACTTGTGAAGCATCTTTGAGTGTCTATGATAAAGCGCTATATAAATCTGATGCATTATTATTAAGGGAAAAAAATATTGCAAATTATGAGGAAAAAATATGGTGCCTCAAATTAGTGCACATGTGTTCACCTCAGTCTCCACTGCTGATTACCTGATTATGTCCAGCTGCTCTGATTAACCACCTGCTTCTCGTCAGCCACAGCCTTCATTTGCAAGTGGTTCCTTTTCCTCCACACGGGAATGTTGGACTCTACATGCTAGCAGTTTGGCATCTCTCCTCAAACTCTTGGGTGCCTTCCCATAGCGCTTTTGTGCCTACCTGCTCCACTTACTCCAAAAACTGGAATCTGTAAGACAAAATATTTATGCTAGCCTTATCCTTTGCCTTCCACCTCTTTTGGGACATTCATTAAACTTACCTTTCCTGGCAGACTTTGTCTCCTCTTCCAGGCGGAACCATAATCTGAAAATCCTCCTACTCTCCCAAGTAAGTCAGAACTCACATTCTATAATAGCCTAAATCCAAGTCCTCGGGCCCGAGGCACCATCTCTTACCTTCTCAGACTTCCAACTTCAGAAAGATTAGCTCAGTAATTAAAATTCAGTATGCTCTTCTTTTTCTCTTCTCTCCTTCTCTGCAGGATTGCCTGTTCTCCACCATTTCATATTCATTATCAATAAAATGACTTATTCAGACTATCTTAAATGGTCTCCTTTCAGTGTCTGTATTTTGGTTCCATTCATTCCAAAATATGTAAAAAAAAAAAATACATTTACACTGCAGAAAATGAAGTCTTAGTAAGAAAAAAACATGTTAAATCAAGGATATAATTCTTGTTTTTTGTCTGACAAGATTTTTTTTCTTGTCATGCAGTTTTTGGAAAAAATTTTTTTTGCTTGTTATAAGATTTTTTTTTTTTTTACTTGTTTTTTTTTTTTTAATTTAAGTTTTTGTAAAGGGTATACAGGTCGTTACAGCAATGCAGTGTTTACATTTTCATCACATGTTCCCTTATTTTCTGATATCTGACAACATTGGAAGATTAATTCTTACAACACCCCTTTTTTTTTTTTTTAAAGTGAAAGAAAAAGTGAAATTAAAGAGAAAAAAAAAACAAGAAACAAATAACAAAAAAAAAACAAACAAACCAGTAAAAAACAAACAAAAAGAAAAAGTAAGTAAATAAAGATAAAAGAGCATCTGAGTAGCGTTGGAACAAAGAGCGGAACCATTACTGAAATGGTATTTGTCAAAGATTAGATCTAATGGAAGACACATATGCGGTCCAGGGTTGCCAAAAGTTCATGAACACATCCATGTCCTGTCTCAGTGCGAATGTCAACTTTTCCATAGAGTAAATGTCTTGGATCACGTTAGTCCAATCTTCAGGTGTAGGACAGACCTTCAACATCCATTTTTTAGTTAGAGCTTTTTTGCTTGCCAATATTAAAACATTGAATAAGTATTTTTCTCCTTGTCTTTCCAGTGAGTCCGGTAGTAAACCCAAATACAAAGTTACAAAAGAAAAGGGAACTGTAATTTTGAATATTTTCCCCAATATTGTCTGTACCTTGGTCCAATATTGGTGGATAACTGGGCATGACCAAAACACATGAAAATGATTTGCAGTCTTTTCACCACACAAGCGCCAACAGTTCAATCCCTTATGGGTAAATTTGTTTTGTGCAGGTGTTCTGAAAAATCTTGCCAAGTTTTTCCATCCAAATTCTCTCCACTGCAGGGATGAGGTACTTTTCCATTGCTGTTTATTTAGCTTTTCCCATATTTCCAGTTGTAAAGTGAAATTCCCCTCTTTTTCCCATCTCTCTTTTATATAAGATGTGTTGTCTCCTTTTAAGTCTTGAAGACCTTGGTATATTTTAGAAATGTATCTGATCCCTGGGATCCCTTTATATGCCATTAAGAAGACCTTCAGAACACCTGACTGGGCCCTTTCCAAAACCTCCTTTTTAAGTATATTGTTTATGTGGTGTCTAAGCTGGAAGAACCTGTAAAGGTCTTGATTTATTAGGCCTTGTTTTTTCAAATCTTCAAAACTTCTTAAGATTTGCCCTTTAAAAAAATCGTAATATTTTATCAGCCCTTTCTCCTTCCACTTTTTAAATCTGGTGTCTGTTTTATTAGGAGTAAAGTCCTGATCATAGGCGATCCATTGCAGAAGTCGATAGGGCTCTTTAGTTTGATTCTCTCTGACTATCTTAAACCAAATTTTTAGCGGGGTCTCTATCCACGGGTTAGTGTTATTCAAAAGCTTAGGTAAGACATTGTTCCCTATTATCGCCTGTAGGGGGATGTCACTTGTTATTTGGCATTCGATCTCCTTCCATTGTGCAGTGTAGACTGGGTTACATATCTCTACTAAAGTTTTAATTTGTGCGGCTTTAAAGTAGTCCCTGATATTTGGCAGCGCGAGCCCACCTTTGTCTTTGTTTAGCTGTAGGGTTCTATATCTGATTCTAGGTCTCTTGCCCTGCCATATGAATCTTGAGATCCTTCTGTCCAGCTCCTGCCATGTTTTTTTGGGAGGTTCTACCGGTATTGTTTGGAAAAGGTATAGAAGACGTGGAAGTATATTCATTTTGACTGCTTCAATTCTTTGTGCAGTACCCAAGAATGGTATCATATTCCATCTTGCTAGGTCAGATTTTATTTTTGTCACCAGTGGATCATAGTTTAGTGATATAATTTTGTTGAGTTGTTTCGGGATATTGACCCCCAGATATTTCATAGATTCCGACTCCCAGTTAGTTTTGAGTTTGCTTAGTGAATAATGATTTGGGTCATAGTTGAAAGTTAAAACTTGGGTTTTATGCATATTTAATTTGTACCCCGATAAATCTCCATACTCTGAAAAAACTGAGGCTAGTTCTGGTAAAGAAGTGTCCGGCTGCCCTAGGTATATTAAAATGTCATCAGCAAAGAGTGCTATTTTATGTTCCTTCTGACCAAGTGTAATACCTTGAATTTTTTGGTTTTGTCTTATCCATTGGCTCAGAGGTTCTATGAAGATTGCAAAGAGCAGTGGAGACAGGGGGCAGCCCTGACGACATCCTCTTTCCAGTTCAAAAGATGATGATAAATTACCGTTAATCCTTATTTTAGCTGTTGGTTTTTTATATAATGCCTGTATAGTTCTAATGAAGTTGTTATGAAAATTGAAACTGGATAAGATTCTATATAGAAAAGACCAGTCAACCGAATCGAATGCTTTTTCAGCATCTAATCCCAATATGACTGCATTTAAGTTATATTTTTTTATATGATGAATTATGTGTAAAGTGCGTTGAATGTTGTCTTGTGTCTGTCTTTGTCTTATAAAACCTGTTTGGTCTAAATGAATTAGGTCTGTCAGTATATTTTCTAACCTTTTGGCAAGGATAATGGTAAAAAGCTTATAGTCCTGATTTAGTACACTGATTGGTCTGTAGTTGGAGCACTCTAGTTTATCCTTTTCAGGTTTAGGTATAACTGCAATGACCCCTTCTCTCCAGGAGGGGGGGATTTCCCCTGTGTGGAGGACATAATTAAATGTTTTCAGGAGGAGAGGAGATAGTTGCTGTTTAAAGGTTTTGTACCACTCTGCTGTATAGCCATCAGCTCCTGGGGATTTGTTAGCTTTAAGTTTCATAATTGCTTTTTCCAATTCTTTAGGATGTATTTCTGACAGTAGTGTTTTATTTTGTGACTCCGTAAGTTGGGGAAGGTTTAATGTGTTTAGGAATGCCTCGGATGCGTTTTTATGTTTTTTGTGGGAGTATAAGTTCTTATAGTAATTCTCGAAGTTTTTAAGAATATCCTGAATTCTGAATTTTATTTCCTTTGATACTGGGTCTCTGATTTTGTAGATTGCTCTTTCTGTTTGATGTTTCCTCAATTTATAGGCTAGCAATTTTGCCGATTTACTGCCTGCTTCATAGTATTTTTGTTTCAGAAATGTAAGTTTCTTCTGGATTTCTATTGTGTAGATCTCATTTATTTGGTTTTTAATTTCCTTAATCTTGAGCGAGTCAGTAGAATGAGTGTTGCCTTTGTGTTCTTTTTCTAGGTTCCTAAGTTCTGACTCTAATGTGGATAGTTTTTCTTGTCTTAGTTTCTTTTGGGATGCCAGTTTTGCAATAATCTTTCCTCTTATTACAGCTTTACATGCATCCCACAGTATTAAAGGGGATACTTCTCCATTATCGTTATCTTCCAAATATCTGAGAATATCTGATTCCAATTCATCTTTCAGTGGTCCTTTCAGGACATTTGAATTTAACCTCCAAGAAAATGTATTATTTGTGTATTTTTGGATATTTAAGTCCATGTAGATCGGACTGTGGTCGGAGAGATCCATCAGTCCTATTTTACATGTTTTTACTCTTCCAATGTCTCTATTAAACATAAAAAAATAGTCAATCCTTGAGTAAGATGAATGTGGAGTTGAGTAAAATGTATAGTCTTTTACACTGGGGTTGAGTTCCCTCCACACGTCACAGATTCCCAATTCTTTTAGTAGCATCCGAGTCTTCCTGTTTTGGGTGTTATTTTGATGTGGGGAATTACCAGAAGCATCCCAGTATGGATTCAGTCTAAGATTGAAGTCCCCACCACATATCACTAAACCTTGAGCTTTAGTTATCATTAGGTCGAATACATTTTTATAAAATTTCCAGTTAGCCCCTGGGGGAGCATACACATTCAGCAGGGTGATATCTTCTCCCTCTAGCCGCCCAGTTACCAAACTGTATCTCCCTTCTTTATCTTTGTGTTCTGATTTTTTTTCAAATGTAATTTTGGTTGATATCAATGTCGCTACTCCCCTCCTCCTCCCTGATTTATATGAAGATGAAGAGATCATTTTAAACCCTTGTCTACTGAGTTTATTGTGTTCCACGTCTGTTAGGTGGGTTTCTTGTAAAAGTATTATTCCTGCTTTGTCTTTTTTCATTTTGCCTAGAATCTTGGATCTTTTAACTGGATTCAGGATTCCTTTTACATTATATGAAATTATTTTGGTTACACCCTGTTTCTCCATTGTGTTGTTTTGTTTAGTATAACTGTGTGGTGGCCCTCTTTTGTGCTACTCAGAAACTGAAAGAACATTAAAAACAAGAAAAACATTAAGAACATAGTGTAAAAAACTTTAAAACAAAAAGCTGTCATAAGAACTTCCTGAGCTGAGGTCTTTTTAAAGACCCTGTAAGAGCCTTGATGGAGTGAAGGCTCTGAGGGAAATTCCTCAAACTCTGTTACGTGTTGAGGGCCCTCTCTTACCACTGAAAGTAGTCCCATGCTTTTAACGTGAGTTTCAGAACCCAATCCAAACTTGTAATGATTTTTTTTTTTTCCTTTTATGCCTAAACCCTGTGAAATTGTGTGCACCCTCCCACCCCCATCACATCAAACATTCACGCAAAAACAGTATTTGTTAGTGTGAGGAGAACATGTGGATTATTGTCACATTTCTATTTTAACAAGTTTTTTTGTTTTTTTTATTACAAAGACTTATTTGTTTCAAATAATATGATTGTTCCATGAAATGTTTTACCACATGCTGAATATGCATCTCCTTTAATGTTTGTTACCTTGTATGAGGGGGGTTGGATGTGCGGATTGATTCAAGAGAAAAAAAAAGAAAAAAAAAAAGGTCGCTATTCCAACCTGAAAACGGATAGTTTATCCGCGACGCTCTGGTGCTGGGTTTCCCGCTGCTGGTCCGTGGATTTTGAAGGTCTTTGTGTTGTCCATGTTTGCGTTTTGATCTTCTCACTCGGGTCTGCTGGGGGTTTAAATACCGTTACCGGGAGGCCTCTTTTCGCCATGTCAGCTGTTGCTTCTTCCGCCGAATTATAGAGACACGTTTCATCGCCGTAGAAGACCCTTAACTTCGCAGGAAATGGCGTCTGAAAGTGCAGTTTCTTCTCTCTTAGCACCTTTTTCGCGTCATTGTATTCCCTGCGCTTTTTAAGGACCTCCGGGGCGTAATCGTGTTCCACGTAGACTTTTCTCTCCTGGTGCATAAATCCTTTTTTCTGCCAGGCCAGTCTTACAACCTCTTGTTTTATTTTGAAATTGGAAAATCTTACCAACACCGAACGTGGGGGCGCTTCCGCCGCCGGCCTAGCGGCTAATGAACGATGTGCCTTTTCTATCTTCAAGTCGGTGGTTTGTGGAATATCCAATTTCTCTCTTAGTAAGGATTCCACGCATTCTGCCATTGAGTTAAAACCATTTTCGGTTCCTTCTATCAGACCATGAATTCTTATGTTGTCTCTTCTTTGTTTTCCTTCTTGGTCGGTTAGCTTAGCCTCTATAGCTGCTTGTCTTTTGCGTAGGTCTAGCACAGAATCTTCGAGCACTTTTATTCGATCCTCTGTTTCCAAGATTCGGTTCTCGGCCTGGTCCACTCTGCTGTTTGTCCTTTTCAATTCTTCTCTGAATTCCCGAAATTCGGCCGTAACATCTCGGCGAAATCGTCGTAGCTCCTCAAATAGTGATTTCAGGCTAACCCTTTTGTTAGCTATCACCAGTTCCTCGTCTTCTGAACGGAGATCTTCCAGTTCGGATTCTCCGGCCGATACGTGTCCTGGCCTGGAGAATTTCAGTTTCTTCTGTTTTCCTTTAGACATGATGATTTTGTCTTTTGATTTTCACTCCTCCAAAAATCCGTTAAGTTTGATTTTCAAGGTGTTATCCTGGATTGGGTCTGAGAACTTCAGTGTTAAGCTGCAGTCGCCATGGCGTCCAGACCGGAAGTCCTTTTTTACTTGTTTTAAGCAATTTAATCTAAAGATTTCTGCCAATGGAGCAAGAAAATTCACATGATCAAATTGCTTGAAACAAGTAAAAATTTCCAGGCAAAAACATTTGACTTGTTTTAAGCAATTTAATAAGTAAAATGTTCTTGCTCCATTGGCAGATTTTTTTTTTTTTTTAACTTAAAACAAGGGCAGCTCGGTGGTGCAGTGGTTAGTACTGTGGCAGCACAGCCAGAAGGTCACGGGATCAATCCCACCCCTGACCATCGTTGGTTGGATCCCACCCCCTGACCATCAGTGACCCTTCTGTGTGGAGTTTGCATGTTCTCCCCGTGTTTGTGTGCGTTTACTCCAGTTTCCTCCCACAGGCCAAAAACATGCAAGTTAGGTTAATTGGAGACTCTAAAGTGGCCCTAGGTGTGAATGTGTGTGTGACTAGTGAAGGGATTGGCGCTGCACCATGTATGCCCGGTAATTTCCCTTTGGGATTAATAAAGTATACTTAAAAAAAATTAAATTGCTTAAAACAATTAAACAAAATCTCATAACAAGTGAAAATTTCTTACAGAAAACTGTACAACAAGAAAAAAATCTTATCCGACAAAAAACAACTATATCCTTGATTTAAGATATTTTTTCTTATAAAGATGTCGTTTTTTTTTTTTTGCAGTGTAGAGGAAAAAGGCTGCAAATTTATATGAAAAGTTTAAAATATAGTAATAAGGTTCCAAGAAAAAATCAAATTTCAGACCAAAAAACACTGAAAAAAATGACAAATTTTATTTAAAAAAAAAAACTCAAAAACTGGCAAGAGTGAAGCTGTTACCTGCTACTAAGATAACTTTTCAGGTGCTACTTTTTTACTCTTATTCATTTTTTTTCTGGTGACTAATCTTACTTGTACTACAGTAATTAATCATAAGGTAGTGCAAATTTTACTTGAGTATAATTTCTGACTACCACCTCTAAATTCAACACTAGAGAACAGTGGACACATACAGACACTTCCCATTGTTAATTCATTGCCAGTTTTCACTTAAATGCAAAATTGATGCTCTTCATTGCCTAACACTCTATAATGTAAATTCTTCCCAACCCACTGACACCCATGAATGAGAGTAATTACATCATCTGGCATACAAACCCAGGTTCATTTTTGGTCTTCTGTCTATGAACATGACCCAAATTCAAAGAGCCAATCGCAGCCCGGATAAAGAATCCCCTGAGCCAATGGGACGCTTGGCGCCACCCACCTGGGTGCCTGATATTAAGAGGCTGTAAAACAACAGAAGTGGGGGGACTTGCAAAAAGCTGCAGCTTGCTCTGTGTGGTCTGGAGATAACTTTGCCTCTCTGCAATCCTTCACCATGGTGGACGCCTTCTGTGCAACTTGGAAACTGGTCGATAGCGAGAATTTTGATGAGTACATGAAAGCGATCGGTGAGTCACTTTTATCCATCTTTTCCAGTTTTTCCCCCAAGGATGAATGAAATGTTGGGAGATTATAACAGCCGTGTTTGATCATCAGGTGTGGGCTTTGCCACCAGGCAGGTCGGTAATGTCACCAAGCCGACTGTTACCGTCAGCCAGGAGGGAGACAAGGTGGTGATCCGCACCCACAGCACCTTCAAGAACACAGAAATATCCTTCAAACTGGGCGAGGAGTTCGACGAGACCACCGTCGATGACAGGAACTGCAAAGTATGCTGCTGACAAAAAAGATGAAATGTTTTGACGTGCAAGTTTTAAAGAAAGTCAAGCATCTCTTATGGTGCAGCAAGTTCAGTTTGACTTTATTGTGTTCATGGTTTGTTCTTCTTTCTGTAAGTGAAGTTGACACCTTGAGACCTTCAGGGTTCAAACATTTGGCAGCCTTTAAATGCATCCATTGTGCACTCCCTCATCTTAAAAGCATTTTTCCCTGCTTCTTTGCTTCTTTTCAGTCCACTGTGACATTGGATGGAGACAAACTGGTCCACGTCCAGAAATGGGATGGTAAAGAGACCACGTTTGTCAGAGAGATCAAGGACGGCAAGCTGATCATGGTGAGACGAATGCGCCCAGATCACACACTCTCATCACTGTCCTGTTTCACTTAAATATGGGGGTAGTTTTAGGAGTACTGAAAAGAAAAGAGTCTTGCAAGCAGTTCAAAATGTTGCAGAAGCTCCTGCTACTTTATCAGTTCATAATTCAAGTCATTGATTACTATCTTGTAATTTGTTTAGTGTCATAGATTTGCTGAAGGGTAGTGAACAGCTGTCATTCTGGGAAATTCTATTGCTTACCTGTTTTAAAAATTGCCTACATCACCCAATGTAGGGCGTGAAATAGTTTTGAAAGTATAATTTCCATTACTGAAGGCAATGCACAACTTATTAGTCATGTTAGACTAAAAGTTTTTTTGCAAGATAAGTTTTAGGAAATTCTATTGCTTACCTGTTTTCAAAATTGCCTTTATCAACCACTCTAGGGCATGAAATAGTTTTGAAAGTATAATTTCCAGTACTGAAGACAATACAAAACTTAGTTGTGTTAGATTAAAGGTTTTTTGAAAGATTACATGAGTTTTAGAAAATTTTAGAAAATTCTTTTGCTTACATGTTTTCAAGATTAACTATATCAGCCACTCTAGAGTGTGAAATAGTTTTGAAAGTATAATTTCTGGTACTGAAGGCAATACAGTATGATTTCAGGTAGTGAAGGCAATGTACAACTTGTTAGTCATGTTAAAGGTTTTTGCAAGATTACACAAGTTCCTTGCTGTAATTAAGGTTAAACTAGTTCAAAAGCATAAAAAAAATGTTCTAAAGGTTTACTGTATGAAAACTCAGTCAAACAAGATGAGATAAGCCTTTCAACTGGATTCAAGTTTTGTTTTTTGTTTTTTTTTTATCCTGAAACATTTCACCATTCATCCAAATGGCTTCATCTGTCAGAAATTAATGCACAGAAGGATGTTAGTGGACTATATTACCAGTAACTGTTGTATGATGACAACAAGCAGCAAAATTCTTGGAAAAATGAACAAACTAAGCATTACTTAAATTTGTAAAATAACAAAAGTGTACAGTATATACTTATACATATATGCATGTACACGTTAGTTATATTCTGGTCGGATGCAGGAGCAGGACACATCCCCAAATTTCTTAAGAAGGGAAGATTGTAATGTTTTCTAAAGGTTGTCTTTAGTGACCTCTCTGGCCAGTTAGTGAACTGCACCTCGTACTCTTTTAAAAACCTGTGAAATATCTTGCCGGTGTGTCTGAAAAAGCTCCAAATTTTCTGTTTTGTCATGAAAAAATATCCCTTTAAAATCCCTTAAAATGGCTGGACACAAAAGAAAAAATAACCAAAAAGAGAAAAAAGAAAAAATTAAATGTGTTCGTTGGTTAACTTTTTTTTCCATTCATTGCAGAATCTGACCTTTGAAGACGTCCATGCGGTGCGTACCTATGAGAAGGCATGAGTGTTTCTAAGCTGGCCACGACGTGTTGGGCTAATAATTATTGTTGACTGTTTGCTCCTCTTTGCACTTCATCGTCATCCACATGTAAAAGGCCTGCAAGCTGCATGTGTTTTTATAAGATTTTTTTTTTTTTATATGAAAACATTTCTGTCATGATGGATGGATCGTCTTTGAAACCCTGTATGAAACAAGAATTAAAGGAACAAAGAGAATTACATAAATCCTTGTCTCTTCTTTGATGTATGCAAGTTGCGTTGAAAGCATAGAAGCATTTAGATGAGATTTGTTACAGCGTTCAGCCAGAGGGAGCCATCAATCTCTTCCTGTTGTTTTAGAGCAAGAGGAAAACATAAAAAAGTCACTCTGTGTGAGCGTGAAAAGTGTGGCTAATGTGCCTTCTGACAGATTGTTCAGCCACTGAACAGTAAAAGAACAATCTTGTTGCACATTCTGGAGCTTTAAAATCTTGGAAGAGTATATACTGTACAGTTTATATACAGTCCAACAATGTTTTACAATCCAGCTGCATAAATATACCAAATTACCTCCTTAATGCAAATGATTTCAGCCTAATGTGACTTTTCTGGCCTCACTAGACTTTAGCCCTTTGACTGTTTTTGTGCTATTGCTCTTTATGGGTTAAGTAATTTACCAGCCCTTTAAGTACAGTACATATTTGTAGTATAAGATTTGACCTTACCTTAGTACCTTTTCTTTCAGTCTGGATAAGTAAAGATTGTTACAGTATGAGTACAATGAGATTTGATTCTCAAAAGGAGAAGTTTCTCAGGGCTTCTCATTGAGCAATATGCTTGAAATGATTATGCATCAAGCTACAGACAGTGGACGTCTTGCTATTTTTCAACAAGGGGGATGGGGGGTATTCACAAATACAGCACAAGGTATAAACATATAAATGTAAATTAGGTACAAATTTGCAAGAATAAAGGTGCAGAAATATGATAAAAAGATGTCAATTTAAAAATTCAAAAAGCTGCAAATTAAAATTTAATAATGGAATAAAAATTTAGCCAACATGCAGTTGAGAGTGGCTAATTTTTGAAAAAAAAAAAATAAAAAATTACAAGAAAAAAGTTTAAAATTTATGAGAAAAAAGCTGCAAATTTTTGAGAAAAAACCCGCAAATTTACAGGAATAATATTGCAGTTAGGAAAAAAGTTGTAACTACGTGAAAAAAGTTGCAAATTTATGAGGAAAAAAGGTGCAAATTTACAGGAAAAAGTTGCAAATTTACAAGAGAATAATTACAAATTTCTGACAAAAGTTGCAAATTTACAGGAAGGACATTGCAAATTTATGAGAAAAAAAGTTGCAGATGTACATGAAAAAAGTTGCAATTCTGTAAGATTTATGAGCTAAGTTTTTTTTTTTTCCCAAATTCTGCTTGGAGTCATTTTATTCTATTAGTTAAGTTAAACCCCCTTCCACAGTATGTGGGACACCACGTGGTGTATGGGGCGGCGCCTATCTCTGTTTCACTGACCCTAGGCCACACAGCTACTGTGAGTAGAGAAAGCTACAGCGGGGTCACTTAACTTTCCCCATTCTATTATGCTGAGTACCAAGCTAGAAGGCAGAAAGTACCATTTTTTTTATATTGTGGAGGATGAAAGCAGAAGAGACATAAGCTGATGACACAGAACTTTATTTCTCCTCCAACACAGAACAGAACAAGGCTTAATACAATACATTTACGCCCCTGCGTCCTCAGGTGTGAACCTGACACAGCGGGGGAGAAAGGCACATCTTTATCTCTCGCCTCTTCCCCCATTACCACCTCTAACTACCTCCCCCCCAACACCCCGAAGTCCTGGGTGGAGTGCCATCTACTTTGTGTCACCACCCCCCCCGCCCCGAACACCCAGAAGGGGTCCTAACCCTCTCGACCTTTGGGCTTGAGCAAGCACCCGTAACGGCTGTAGTGTGGGGGCGCCGGGCCGGTTGAAACGCCTTCCTGTCGAGGTGGGTAGGAGAAAGACTCGGTCTCTGGAGGGGAACAGGGTGGGGAGGGGTAAAAGTTAGTTTCCTGAAAACACTCCTCTGCAGGGAGAACACAAACCTGCGGACCCACCATAGGTGGGCGCCCGCGCCGGGGAGCTTAAGCCAGCACCACCTGCTCATCTGCCAACATATAAGCGGACTTCAGCCCGTCTATGCAGATGGTTTCCTTATGCCCCCCAAGGTCTAACAAAATGTTTCGCCCCTGTTTCCAACACTCTGAACGGGCCATCACACAGTGGACGCAGTGGGGTTCTGTGAGCATTGTGCCTAACAAAAACAAATTTGGCATTTTCCAGATGCTTTGGATCGAAGATGCAGGGAAAACAATGGTGCACCGGGCCGGGACCACTGGCAGCTCCTGTCCCGGGAAAAAGGTGCGCGGGGCAGATCAGCACCGGGCATGGGGCTGTCTGGCAAAAATTCACCCAGGATCCGCAATGGCTGAGAAATAACGAGCTCTGCTGGGAAAGCTGCCAGATCTTCCTTAGGCGTGGAGCGCAACCCCAATAAGACCCAAGGCAAGTGGTCGACCCAATTTGCGTCCGTTAGCAAGGCTCTGAGCACTGCTTTAAGTGACCTGTGAAAACGCTTGCACAAACCGTTAGCCTGTGGGTTGTACGCGGTGGTGCAGTGGATTTTGACCCCCAGGCTGTTGGCCATCATAGACCAGAGTTCCGAAACAAATTGCGGACCACGTCCGACAGGGATCCGAACTGTGCGACCCAAGCCGACAAAAACACGGGGGATACCTCGGCCGAAGTGGTGGAATTCAGCGGAACTGCCTCTGGCCAACATGTAGTGCGGTCCACGATTGTTAGGAGGTGTGTCAACACCTACAACAGCGGAAGGGGACCCACTAAATCCACATGTACATGGTCAAACCTCCAGGCTGGAATTTGAAAAGGCTCAAGGGGGGCTTTGGTGTGCTTGTGCACCTTAGCCCGTTGGCACGTGACGCATGCTGCAGCCCATTCTTTCACATCCCTGCGTAGGTGAGGCCAGACAAATTTGGACCCCACTAGTTTAACCAAGGCTTGCATGCCAGGATGTGAAAGGGCGTGGACGGACTTGAAAATGTGGCGGTGCCAAGAGCTCGGAACCACCGGGTGGGAGTGGCCAGTGGAGATGTCGTGGGGGGGGGGGGCACCCTTCTTGTACCGCCCTGCTCTCCAGCTTTAATCCGGTAACTGCGGACTGGAACACGCAAATGTCTGCATCCCTGGATTGATCGGCGACCATTGCGGAAAAATTGATGCCCATGTATACTGGAGAGACCAGTGCGTGTGACAGACAGTCTGCCACAACATTAAATTTACTGGCTACATATTGGATGTTGGTCGTGAACTCCGAAATTGCGGCCAAGTGTCGCTGTTGCCGAGCTGACCACGGTTCTGAGACTTTGGACATCGCGTAGGTCAGTGGTTTGTGATTGACAAATGCGGTAAACTCACAACCTTCAAGCCAGAACTGAAAGTGACAGGTAGCGAGGTGGAGAGCCAACAACTCTCTGTTGAAAGTGCTATACTTAAACTCGCTGTCGTGCAAAGTACGGCTGAAAAAGGCAAGGGGCTGCCACGAACCAGAGACATACTGCTCCACCACAGCCCCTACCGTGACATCCGATGCATCTGTGGTGAGTGCTATTCGCGCTGACAGGGCTAGGTGGGCCAGCAAACCTGCATTAACAAGTGCTTTTTGGCACCTGTGAAGGCCTGGACCCGATCGGGGGTCCAGTCAATGCTATCCGCGGGTTTCTTTTTTTTTGACCGTGCCGTACAGCGGCTGCAGCAGCTGGGCTGTGCAGGTGAGGAAGCAGTTGCAAAAATTGGCCATCCCCAAAAATTCCTGCAGCACTCTCACGGTCTGTGGACGCAGAAAATCTGACACTGCGCGTACCTTGTCCGGCAGCGGGATCGTGCCCTAAAGCATGATGCGATGGCACAGGAAGTCGATTTCCGGCAGCTCGAACTAACACTTCACTGGGTTAACCATCAGCCCATGCACTTCCAACCGTTGGAAAACTTGTTTGAGATTGGCGAGGTGCTCCTTCTCTGATGTGCTAGCCACCAAAATGTCGTCTAAGTAGACGAAAACGAACGGCAAGTCACAGAGCACCGTGTCCATCATCCTTTAGAAAGTTTGTGCTGTGCCCTTTAACCCAAATGGCATGCGCAAAAACTCAAAAAGACCAAAGGGAGTTATTTCTGCCATTTTGGGGACGTCCTCTGCGCATACCGGGACCTGGTGGTAACCGTGGACCAGATCCACTTTTGAAAAAATGTGTGTCCCGGCCAGGTGCATGGAAAAATCCTGGATGTGCGGGATGGGGTAACGATCATGTTTCGTGGTGTTGTTAAAGCGTTGGAAATTGCCACACGGCTGCCACGACCCATCGGATTTGGGCACCATGTGCAGCGGGGATGTCCAGGGGCTGTTGGAGCACCTAACGATGCCCAAGCGTTCTAAGTTAGTGAACTCCCCGCACACAATGGCTAGTTTAGCCGCGTCCAGACGGTGAGGGTGTGCAAAAACAGGCGGACCTTTTGTGGTGATAAAATGCTTGACTCCGTGCTTGGTTACCATAGTGGAAAAAGTGGGCAGCGTGAGTGCTGGAAACTCGGACAGCAAATGCTGGTACTTACCCCCTGGAGCTAGAACATTAGCATGTATTGGTTTCCCAACTCCCCGAGCTATGCAGGGCCAGGAGGAAAAAGATACAGCGTCCACTAAAAGCCTGTTGGCAACATCAACAAGTAGTCCATAAGCACACAGAAAATCAGTGCCTAAGATAGGGACCGAACATGCAGTTACCACAAAATCCCACTGGTAATTGCGTCCATGTAAACATACAATCACCATCCTTTCTCCAAACGTCTTGATGCGTTATCCGTTGGTAGCCGTTAAAGATGGGCCACAGCCTTCTGCCAGCCTTTCTGTGCTCACTGGAAAAATGAGGCTCTTTTGGGAGCCTGAGTCTACCAAAAAACGTCTCCCCGAACATGTGTCCGTGATGAAAAGCAGCTTCTCCTTGTCACCAGTGGTTGCAGCTGCTACTGACCGCTGGCTGTTCCGTTTCCTGGCTTCTTGAAGTGGCACGGTGGCAGACAACATTGCACTTCCTTGCCAAAACAGCGGTGATAAAAACACAGTGTCCTGGTCCTGTTTCTCCGAGTGGCCATCCCGGCCACCACCCTCGGCTCCTCGACCTCGCTGGGCTCCACTGGAGATCCTGGTCTCACTGCCTGAACGCTGAAATCCCTGTTTGCCAGGATGATGTGGTATGCCTCCTCTGTCAGCATGTGGTAGTCCCTGGCTGCCAGCAGTGGTGAGTTAGCAAGAATGGCTCTCGCAGAAGCCAGCAGGTTTCTGCGGAAGAGGCGGGCTTAAAGGAAAAATCCGTCGTCCGTGCCCATCAACACAAGCATGCTCTCCATCAGGTCCACAGCCGATCTGTCTCCTAGCTCCGAGCGGCTGAGGAGCTTTTTTGTCCTTTCTGCATCTGAAAGGGTATAACGGCGCAGCAGCAGCCACTTGAGAGATTCGTATTTTCCTTGGGCTGGCGGGGCTCTGAGCAGACTCATGGCATGCTGCATGGCGTGTGCATCCAACAATGCCACCACATGATGGTACTTTGTGTTGTCTGCCATAACTCTGTGGAGGGCGAACTGGGCTTCCACGTGAATAAACCAAGTGGCCGGGAGTCTGACAGCAATGGCACATGCAGCGGTGGGAGACTCCAGCGGGAGTGTGTCCGTGGTGGTGCTTGGTCCATTTTCCATTTCACGTCTCTGGGTCACCAATGTGGAGGATGAAAGCAGACGAGACACAAGCTGACAACACAGAACTTTATTTCTCCTCCAACACAGAACAGAACAAGGTTTAATACAATACATTTGTGCCCCTGAGTCCTCAGGTGTGAACCTGGCACAGCAGGGGCAAAAGGCACATCTTTATCTATTGCCTCTTCCCCCATTGCCATCTCTAACTACCTTCCCCCCAACACCTCGAAGTCCTGGGTGGAGTGCCATCTCCTTTGTGTCACCACACAATGGTCTTTGGTATGACCTGGCCGGGAGGTGAACCCATGAGCTCCCAGCTGTGGGGCGGAAGCTTTACCAACTAGGCCACCACTCCGGTTAAATCATTCCACCACTTCTGTTATATAACATGATATAAAAAGGTTTATGATGATATTGGTGGAGGCAGTTTGCTCTTTTTCCGGGTTAGGAGGGACATGTCGTCCCTCGACCCCTGATTTACACCTGTGAATGGGGACAGGGATGGTAGGTCAACAAGGGGGATGACATTGGATGGCATCTCCCCTCATCCCCTTTCAAATCACCTACTGCCAATAACTAAAAAGTATCA
Source organism: Pholidichthys leucotaenia (assembly GCA_020510985.1). Lineage (NCBI taxonomy): Eukaryota > Metazoa > Chordata > Actinopteri > Cichliformes > Pholidichthyidae > Pholidichthys > Pholidichthys leucotaenia. The sequence continues at coordinate 268,036,803 of CM035842.1, forward strand.
CAATTATGTAATTTTTAGACTTCTCACCACAGTATCCTTTTGTATAGGGGGAATGTATTTGCTATAGAGGTATATAAAAAAAAACTAAAATATTAAATACCGCCTTTTGCGTATTTGTCTGTGCTGTGATTGTAATTCTGATTTGTTGTAAATAAAGTATTTTGTAAATTCCAAAACACCGGGGTCACGTGACCAGAGGATCGCTGTACTTCCTGTTCACGCTGAGTGGCTGTTTATAAACTCCTTATAGGCTCTATCTTACATTGTTTTTATAGCGTTTAACGCTGTAAACATGTTAAAGCTTTCGTGTGTCGTCTCTTTCGTGCTGTTGTCGTTCGGAGGTGTTCCTCTCACTGCTGCCCCGATAGGAAACAAATACCTGCCGGGAACAGGTGAGATAAAGTTCCCTTTAACAGGAACAATACAATGATATTTAGATTTATTTATTACCAGTGTGAATATTTAAAGAAACTGGTAGACCGAAAATGTAGTTATACACGAAGCTGCTTTACACAGCAGCATAAACTGGACGTTCTGTGTATTTCAATTTGTTTGGGATTTATCAATTGAATAATAGTGTATAGATCTGATGGTGTCTACACTCATTCGTTCATAGCCGGAATAATACTGAGACATTGTTGATTCATATTAATCGTTAGCAGAGGTTATAATAGTAGTAGTTTGGCTGCTGGGGTTAAATAAATGAGGAAATTGCAGATTTTTAAATGGAGTTTTGCTCGTGTAACATACATTATAAATTATAAATTTATTGGTCACATATTTGAGATTTGTAGGTTGTTATAAGTAAGATTTAAAGTTTGTTTATATGTCTGACATGAAATAATGCTGACATTGTAAAATTAAAACATATAAGGGTGCTATGATAATAAATAATAATAATAAATTTATTTACAAAGCTCTTTCCAACAAAGTGCTGTACAGGCCAAGGAAGATAGAAAATGAGACACAATAAATAAAAACAGGACAGTAAGTATAAAATAAAACACAACAGAGATAAAAACAGTCACAGTAGACAATAATAACAAACTAATATCAATCAAAACTGTCACGACCTGAACGCTATCTTTTCTCTGCGTTCAGGTTGTCCAGTGTCGCTCCTGCTCCGGGATAGTCCGTGCCGGGTCTTCCATGGCCCGCTCTTTGACAGCGCGCAGCTGATTGCCAGCTGTCTAGTTCAGCTGCGCTGGGACAGCTGTCTCCTATTCCCAATCATCTCCCCATTTAAGCGAGCAGCCGAGAGTTACTCGTTGCTGCGACCTCGCTATGGGAAGACGTTTCTTGTGTTTCCCACGACTGTTAGCTCCTACGACTAGCTTCAGTTCGCCGTTACCTCGGCGCTTCACCCAGAGTAAGTGTTGCGACTCGGCGTGTGTTTCTCCCTCGCCGCCTCTCTAGCCTTTCTCCCTGGGTGGTATGTTACCCTTAGTTCTGTGTGTGTTTTAGCCCCACGTGGCTCTTTACTTTGCTGTCCGTTATTTAGTGTAGTGTGTGTTTTGTGTTAATAAATTACGCTAATTCACTGGTCGCCCTCGTATCTCCTTTCTGGCTCGTGAGAGCCAGAGTTATGACAGTAGGTCGCAGCCATAGTGAGACGGCCGCGACCGTGAGTTGGCTGTAAGGACTCGACGCCTTTTTTTCCCTTCCTCTGGGTGCGGGCGAGCCAGTATCATGTCTCCCTCCAAGAGACTCATGCGGCACCCAGGCCACGATCTCTCGGAGGCTCTGGACCTTGTGGACGGAACGTTGTTCACCACAGACCTCTACGATGCCCCCAGCGAGATACGCTGGCGCCTGGAGCTCGCCGAGGGTATGCTTAACTGCTTTTCTCGCTACTTCCTTCTCCCCGAGGTTAAGGCGAGGAGGGCAGACATCTCTGTGGCCTGGGAGAGGCTCCGTAGGCTGGAGGAGAACTCCGGCAGGAAGCCGAGGACAAGACGCCATCGCTCCTTGCTTCGGAATCCCGCTCCTGCTGCCGATCCAGTCCAGGAGTTCGCCTCACCCAGGGGTGATCCCCAGGATAGAGTGACGTCAACCGGGTTTCCCCCGGAGAAGATGAGAGTGACAGCGATGCGCATTGCGGATCGAGTGGCAGCCGCTTCTTCCGCCACCGTTCCCCCCGTAGCCATGAAGAACGTGATTGCGGCGGTCAGGCTGGTCGAGAAGAACCCGGAGCTGAACGATTATCCGGAATACGCTGACCTGTTGGCTTCGCTCATCGCACAGGAGCGGTGTTTTCCCGACCTCACGTTCAGAAGACGTCGCTCCCAAATTCCCCACTCATCTCAGCGAGAGTCCCGTCCGGATCCCGCTCCAGGAAACCACACGAATTCCGCCTCCCAGCCTGCTGTTGCTCCCGTGTCTCGCCGAAGAAGTGAATCAGCTGCTCCCGCTCCTGGGCCCGCTCTCCCCGCTGTCCCGTCAGCTTTGGGCCCCCAGCTCTCCTCAGCTGTTTCACCCCCCTCTTCGTCATTCACTCCGGCCGCTGGGAGAAGCGCAAATTCATCTCCAGGTGTTCCAGGTCCCGATCTGGTGCGGGTAGCACCGCCTCATCTGTCCGGGGGGTTCCCCACTTCTATCCGGTTGGGAGAAGAGAGACTCAAGTCCCTTGTAGCGGGTTCCACCGGCCCTCCGGGAATCAGGCAAGTGTCCTTTCATTCTCCTCCCATTATGAGTGAATTGCCTTGTTTGATTCCTGGGGGAGGAGTTCCGGGTTCACAGTCCCCTGAGCTCTCTCCTCCCGCTGCAAAAACTGAATATGAACCTGCGTCCTCTGTGTCTCTTCCCCTTGAGTGTGCCCCGGTGCCAGGTGTACACCGCTGCGCGAGGAGGAGGCGGCCTGCGGCCCTGGAGGGTTTTGCCCCAGCCCCGCAGCCACGTTATGGGCAGAGGAGAAGGTCGAGCTGCCTGTTGGAGCCAGCGCTGACGGTTAAGCGTCCCCGGGTCTCCACGGAGGAATGGTTCGGCCCATCAGAGTCCAGATCTCCTGCCTCCACGCCAGGTGGGCTGTCGACGCGGTCTTCGGCGTTTGGAGGTCGTTTGACTGTGGAAACCATCATGCCGGCTGCGGAGCCATTCGCAGTCGAGTTGGAGCCGGAGGACGGAGTCCTGCACGCTGAGCCCGGAGCATCGAAGTCCTGGATGGCGGTAAAACCCGAGATCAGGCAAGTGCTCTATTTTGTTTTTCTCTTCTCTATTCTGGAGCATTATTGCCCGTCTCTCGGGGGGGCGGGCCGGGTGCAGCCGTCTGCTGCGCTCGAGCCTGTTCCGCCGGGCTCTGCCGCTGCTGGTGATCCTGATCCCGGTTCCTTTTGTCCCTCTGAGCCTCTCCCCAGGGCCACCGGGAGTGCTGTCTCGGTCCAGCTGGAGGCCACCGGGAGTGCTGTCTCGGTCCAGCTGGAGTCCACCGGGAGTGTTTCGCCGGTCCAGCTGGAGTCCACCGGGAGTGTTTCGCCGGTCCGATCGGGGTCCACCGGGGGTGCTGCGCCGGCCTGATCGGGGTCCACCGGGGGTGCTGCGCCGGTCCGGGTAACAGTTAGCGTGGGAGCTGGAGGATTGTGTTCGCCTGACGTCAGGCTGACTTCGTCCCTTGCCTCCATCATTTCTCCTCCTGCCGCTGTTGGGGTTCCTCTCACCCGGGCCAGTTTCCCCCTACCCTTGTTGCCATTAGATGGCAGGCTAACTTTGCCCCTGGCCTCCATCTCTTCTCCCCCTACTACTGTGGGGGTTTTTCTCACCTGGGTCAGTTTCCTCCTGCCTTTTCCCTCAGGGAGGAAGCTGCACCAAGACTTCTCCCTCAGCTCTCCGTGGTCTGAGGTCACGGGACGACCGCCTGGGAAGCCATCTGGCTGGTTCGGTGGTCTGGGTCGGCCTCCGGAGAAACTGTGTCTCCTAGCCTGGGACTCGGGTAGGCCACCCGAACTGGTGTTGTGGTTCCTGGCCTGGTGGAGTTCAGGCCGCCCGCCGGACAAGCTGTCATCGCCTGCCTCACTCCACCTGCTGTCATTCCTGACAGACTGACTAACTGTTCATAGCCTTGTGTTTTGTATGCCCTCCATTATTTAATTTCATTCAGGACATCAAGAAACTTTCTGTGTTAGAGTCCTTATTGGGATGTCATTTCTACCGAGAATTTTTCTTTAGACAATTTTCTGTGTTTTACGATCCCTGTATGGATCCCTATTCTGATTTCCCCCTTAAGTAGCATTTGCTTCACATTGCCTGGCCTCATTCCGAGTAGTCTTGTTTTTCTGTATTTATATCCTCCTCCAGACTGTTTAGTGACACTTTTTGTGCTAATACGTGTTTGAGGAGTTGTTCCTTTTGTATTTTTATGCCCGGACTGCCTCCTTTGTATATTATTCTGTTCTGGCCGGGGTTACATGTGTAAGTCTATTTAAACCATATGTTCAGAGTTTTGTAGTTTTCGGCCTTCGGGACATGAGTTTTTTTTATTGTTCTCACCCTAAGTTGTTGTGAACTTTTTCCATGACTGTCGCTATGTTTCTGCATTTTGGTTCTTGTCGTTTCTCCCCACCTCCTGTGGTCACCTGCACAGACCGTCTGGCCTCTGCAGGGGAGGGGGTGATGTTTTTTTTTTGGGGGGTTTAAGATTATTATGGTATCTGACCCTATACTGTATCTAGGTTTTTTTTTTTTTTCTTCCCTACCTCCTTTTTCTGGTCCCTCCCTTTCTCCCAGATCTGGCCCCCACCGCCCTCCCTGGTCTTCCCTCGGGGGGGGGGGGGGGGGGTTAGGCCGCTCCAGGAGGCGCGGCTTGGGGGAGGAGTACTGTCACGACCTGAACGCTATCTTTTCTCTGCGTTCAGGTTGTCCAGTGTCGCTCCTGCTCCGGGATAGTCCGTGCCGGGTCTTCCATGGCCCGCTCTTTGACAGCGCCCAGCTGATTGCCAGCTGTCTAGTTCAGCTGCGCTGGGACAGCTGTCTCCTATTCCCAATCATCTCCCCATTTAAGCGAGCAGCCGAGAGTTACTCGTTGCTGCGACCTCGCTATGGGAAGACGTTCCTTGTGTTTCCCACGACTGTTAGCTCCTACGACTAGCTTCAGTTCGCCGTTACCTCGGCGCTTCACCCAGAGTAAGTGTTGCGACTCGGCGTGTGTTTCTCCCTCGCCGCCTCTCTAGCCTTTCTCCCTGGGTGGTATGTTACCCTTAGTTCTGTGTGTGTTTTAGCCCCACGTGGCTCTTTACTTTGCTGTCCGTTATTTAGTGTAGTGTGTGTTTTGTGTTAATAAATTACGCTAATTCACTGGTCGCCCTCGTATCTCCTTTCTGGCTCGTGAGAGCCAGAGTTATGACAAAAACTTTATTTTTATAGCACTTTTCTTACAAAAGTTGCAACACAAACTGCTTCACACATTAAAATAAAACAGTTAACTTCGCCACACACACACAAACTTTCGTCTATGTGAGACTTATAACTGAGCACCGGGGATCCAAGTGAGGATCAATAGGGAGCCATCACCAGCAGAGAAAGGTGTGAGTCCACAGCTACAGGGACGCCATCTCTGACACCGCCCAAGTCCAGTCCAAGGGGTTGACACCGCAGGTGCATCGCCGCAGTGCGTGGTCTTCTCGGCCAGGCAGACCAGGGCAATCACAGGCAAGGACCCTGCAGCCAGAAAACAGGCACAATTCCCTGTGGAAGGGTTCTCCATGAGGAAATAGCGAAGCTTGGACAGGATGATTAAAAATAAAACAATCACTGATAAATAATAATAACATAATTTGCTGATAAAAAAAAAACCTAGACAGTTAAGATAACTGAAAGAATTAATCAACACTTAAATACAGACATAAATTAAAAAGCATTAATAATTATTAATAAAATAAATAATTGTGACCAGAACAACATAAAGTAGATTTAAAATTATAAATTAAGACTATTAAAATAGGAAACTAGTCAAAAGCGAGGTTAAAATAGTAGGTCTTGAGCCTGCTTTTTAAAACATGAATGATCTCTGCAGCCCTGATGTTCTCCCGAAGGCTGTTCAACAGATGTGGGCCGTAGTAACTAAAGGAAGCCTCACCGTGGGTGTGTGCTCTTACAGTAGGAATAATTAAAAGACCAGTGCCAGAGGACATCAGAGGCCGTGGGAGCTCACATGTTAAAAGCAGTTCTGATAAATAAGAAGGCCCAAGACCATGCAGACATTTATAAACTAGTAAAAGAACCTTAAAATTGATCCTGAAGGACACGGGGAGCCAATGCAGGGACTTTAAAACCAGCGTGATGTGAGCCTGCCGTCTGGTTTTCGTCAGAACACGTGCAGCTGAATTGTGTAATAACTGCAGATTTGAAATTGTCTTTTTGGGAAAATCGGAGAGCAGGGCATTACAGTAATCAATGCAACTCGTGATAAAAGCATGCATTAGTATCTCCATGTTTGCTCGAGAGAGAAGTGGGCGGACTCTAGCTATATTCTTTAGGTGGTAGAATCCTGTTTGTGTTACATTTTTAATGTGTGGAGTAAAACCAAGCTCAGAGTCTAAAATGGCGTTCAAATTCTTAACATGCTGGGATGGGGTAAAGGACAGATTATGTAATTTTGGTAAAAATTTTCTCCCTCTGAGCTTCAGGACCAATGACTAAAACTTCAGTAATAGGGTGATTGTGTCCTGTTGTCTTTCTGTGCATCAATGGACTTGTTTTTCTATGTGTAATTTAAAATTTTTACCATCCCTCCTATCCATCCAGGCCGGTTCTGGCACATCACAGACCTCCACCTGGACCCCTCCTACCACCTGGCTCCAGACCCCACCAAGGTTTGTTTCTCCTCCAAAGGAACTCCCGTCAAAGATGCTGGCGTGTTTGGGGACTTCCTTTGCGATTCTCCGTACCGCCTCATCGAGTCAGCCTTCGCTCACATGGCGCCTCTCACGTGGCCACAGGACTTCATTATATGGACCGGGTCAGTCCACTGAAGGAGTGAGAGTTATGGTATATTGTTGAGGGGGAGAGATGAAAGAGAATGGCAGGTTTTGTCACAGTGCCTTAAAGGAAAAAAAAAATGTAGAGAATTCAGAGTCAGTGGAAGTTTGTCAGCTGAGACCAACCGGTTCATAGAAACCTGATCGGTGGGTTTTTGCTGGTTTCACATCCTCTTCCTTCACAACAGCAGCCTTCACTTTGTGTTTATATCTTTGTATGAAGGTTTTCCTGGTAAAATGCACCATAATCACTCATCTCCAGCTAATGCCATTAACCCCTCCTCTCTAATTCTTTTTTTTGGGGGGGGGGGGGGTCTTGGCAAGCAGAACAAATATCTGTTTACCTTATTATTGTGCCAAACAACATTTACTTTGCCTAAAGGAGCTCTGTTCATATTTGATATATGCTGTATATAAATAGTATTTATAGACTCCTCTTGCTGTATAATAACTTTAATACTTTATTTAAACTGTCTTACTTCTTCAGGGGGAGTATGGGAGGGAATTGAAGGGATATGAAATGGCCAGAAGGGGTGGAGAGGGAGAGAGAAAGAAAGAAAACTGAAGGAAGAGAAAACACAAGAAACAACTGCTGCTTCTGAGCCTCTTCTCTAATTCTACTACTTCTACTGTGAATTTTTCCTCTGCTCTTTAAAGATTCCTGCCTGTGAATTGCTGGGTTTTCCTGGTAGTTTTCTCGGGAGTAACATGTTTGGAATTAGGGCTGTGCGATATGACGATAGATATCGGATGACAATATAAAAATGTCTATCGTTTCATACAATACTCTATCGTTTATATCATTATTTAAAATGTACATACCCCGTTTCTTGAGTAAAGCTCCTCACACTACTTGTCAGCACCCTGCGTCTCCCCCACAATACGCGCACTATGCGTGGTGTGTAGCTAGGCTCTCCGGTGGTTGCTAACTCTGAACTACCGGTTTGGTCAAATAACCACTAGCCCGCTACTCCTGTTTGCCAGAGAGGATGTGAGACTGTTTTCCATCGTGCTGCATCAGGGAGGATAGTCCGCTAACCTTGTTTTAATAGGAGGAAAGTAACATTAACACCATGTCTAATTATAAAATGGCAAATGCGAAATTATGGTGCTAAGTTGTGCTAATTGGAAATATTACAGTGTATCAGACCATCATTTATTTGGTTTAAATTACTGCTGAGTCTCTTAGCTTTGTTCAGAAAAAAAAATGATTAAAGCTGCAAAAGTGCATGATGGTGGCACATACATGCAGAATAAATAGTAAATTAAAATGGGTCAGAGGTCAGAGGTCGGAGGAGTAAGTTGTAATTTATTTGATTTCTAATCATTTCGGATTCAGGAGGAGCAATGTGGTTTTCGTCCTGGCCGTGGGACATCGGACCAGCTCTTTACCCTCTCGAGAATTCTTGAGGGTTCGTGGGAGTTTGCCCAACCAGTTTACATGTGTTTTGTGGACTTGGAGAAGGCATTTGACCGCGTCCCTCGTGGATTTTTGTGGGGGGTGCTTCGGGAGTATGGGGTATCGGGCTTGTTGTTACAAGCTATTCGGTCTCTGTACGACCGTTGTGAGAGTTTGGTTCGTATTGCCAACACTCGGTCGGAGTCATTCCCAGTGAGAGTTGGACTCCGCCAGGGCTGCCCTTTGTCACCGATCCTGTTCATAATTTTTATGGACAGGATTTCTAGGCGCAGCCAGGGAATGGAGGGTGTCATGCTTGGTGACCACAGGATCTCATCTCTGTTGTTTGCAGATGATGTTGTCCTGTTGGCTTCATCCAGCAATGACCTACAGCTCTTGCTGGGACGGTTTGCCGCTGAGTGTGAAGCGGCTGGGATGAGAATCAGCACCTCCAAGTCCGAGTCCATGGTCCTCAGCCGGAAAAAGGTGGATTGTCCTCTCCGGGTTGGGGACAGGCTCCTGCCCCAAGTGGAGGAGTTTAAGTATCTTGGGGTCTTGTTCACGAGTGAGGGGAAAATGGAGCGAGAGATCGACAGACGGATTGGAGCAGCATCTGCAGTAATGCGGACGTTGTACCGGTCTGTTGTGGTGAAGAGGGAGCTTAGTTCTAAGGCAAAGCTGTCGATTTACCAGTCAATCTACGTTCCTACTCTCACCTATGGTCACGAGCTTTGGGTAATGACCGAAAGAACGAGATCGCGGATACAAGCGGCTGAAATGAGCTTTCTCCGTAGGATTGCTGGACTCACCCTCAGATAGGGTGAGGAGCTCAGTCATCCGGGAGAGGCTCAGAGTAGAACCGCTGATCCTCCACATTGAAAGGAGTCTGTTGAGGTGGTATGGGCATCTGATTAGGATGCCTCCTGGACGCCTCCCACTTGAGGTGTTTCAGGCACGTCCCACTGGGAGGAGACCCCGGGGCAGACCCAGGACTCGGTGGAGAGACTATGTCTCCCAGCTGGTCTGGGAACGCCTTGGTATCCCCTCTGAAGAGCTGGAGCAGGTGGCTGGGGAGAGGGAAGTCTGGGCTTCTCTGCTTGAACTGCTGCCTCCGCGACCCGGACCTCCGGAAAAGCGGTAGAAGATGGATGGATGGATGGATGGATTCTAATCATTTTAGTTCGTCAAGTAGCGATAATGAATAAAGTTAAAGTCATCACATGTATTTTATTACATTACCTTTTGTGTCTTTGATTTTCAGGTCGTGATCAATCTGAAATATTTTTAAAAGGTAAAGCCAACTTTGTCATTCAGTCCATGCATCCAATCATGTACAGTAGAACGAAATTATGTTTCTCTTATCTACAATGTTAATCACATCTAGAATCAGAGGGGTCGCTGCCATGCAAGGTGCCGCCACAAATTTCCCTCCTCCATTCCATTACTGCTGAGCACCAAGCTGCACAGCAGGAAGTTCCACTTTTATATGGCCTTTGGCATGATCCGGCCGGGATTTGAATCCCAGCCTTCCAGATGTGGGGCGGATGCTCTACCAACTAGGCCACCACTCCAGCATACTAAGAAGCAAACAGGTTAAGCAAACATGTTTAATCAGGCCAGAATAGCAGTCAGCAGGCTGTGGATCTACACTTAAATTTTCATTGATTTAAACTAACGGTTAATTTATATCTGTAGATTGCGGCGATGGGTAATTTCTCATTTTCAAACTTTTTTTATGTTTTTTTTTTTTTTGCTAGTCTCCTCTGGCGCAGGAAATATTTAACTTATTAAGTTTAAACTAAGTTTAATGTTTATTTGAAAGGGGCATTATATACTAATGAACATTAACACAAATGTAAGTATGGCAGATTTAGCAATACTGCTAATTTGCATCTGTAGTACCCCGGCAAGTCACAAAAACACACAAACAAGCAATCATACACAAGAAGAATACCTGCAATAAAACTGTACAAAGTGATGATATGCTAACGTGCAAGAGTTAAGGTGCTACAAATCAAAACATTCAAATGTCCACAAGTGAAATGCTGTGTATGCGTACACACACACATGCATCCAAGCAGCTCATAGCAACTACAACAACAAACAAAAGGTGGGGCATATGTGTGTGGCACACGGTTTGTCACGGTGGCCCTCACGAGCCACCATAAGACGCCAGCAGTCACCAGTGAGTTGCAGTGATGTTTATTGGGGAGTGAAGGAACAGGGAAAAATACACACGACAGTGCAGGTAGGAATAATCACAAGTAACTTACAATCAGACGATGAGAACTTCACAGGGATTAACAGGAGGTATAACAATCGGTAGCTTACCGGGAAGTATAACCGACCGAAGTATAACAGGAGGTATCTTAACAGAAGGTGTCTTAACAGGAAGTATAACAGAGACTGCTGCAGCGGGGTGCATTCAGCGCCCGCTTTTAACACCGGTCACTAATGACCCCGAATGCAGCACAGCTGTGGACTTTGACAGCAGGGAGCTCCACCGGGCGCTGTCACAATAAGAGCCCGAGGAGCTAGAAGGAACCCACTGCTGTCAAAGCCTGGAAGGGACGATATATGACCCGAGTGTGGACGAGACCGGCACTCGGGTTGTAACAGTAACTCCCCCTCGAGGCCGAGCTCCTGAACGGCCAAATAATACCCAAGCCCCACCCCCCACCCCCCTAGGGTGGGCGAATGGGACGCCGGCAGGAGGGAGAGAGTCAAAAGGAGCAAAAATGACAACAGGGGACCAACAAAGCAATTACAGAGACAGGTGGAGAGAAAAAAAAAACAATACTCCCTTACGTGTGGGTAACAGGGACAGAACCCAACAGGCAATACATATATCGGTTTTAAACAATAAATGGACATTAGACAGAGGAGGGAAAAAAAAACACCAATCACAGCTAAGGAAAAAAAAGGTGAGATACAAAATCACATATCAGGCCCCCCCGCACATCCCAAAAGTTTACAGGCATGAACACAATGAAAAAACCCGGGATGACTGCAGTCCTGGCTCTGAGGCATGGGGGTGAAAGTTCAGGGGGGAAAAGGACAGTTCGGGCGGCCTACCCCAGTCCCATGCCCGGAAACAGTTAATTTCAGGCGGCCGGACCAGGTCGCCAAACAGGGGGTCCAATGGGTCGGATGGCCGGCCCAGAGAGCCAAATGGGCGCGGCAGTCCTTCAGACGGCCGACCCGCATCACTTGCCCACCAGGACCGTAGGGGGGAAGTAGCCGATGGTCTTGCTGAAGAAGGGGAAGATGAGGGAGAACCGGGCAGAGCATTCGGAACCCCAACGGCCCCAGGTGGAGATGGGTTGCGCTCCTCAGGAGAACGAGGAGGGTGACGATGGTGATGATAGTCAAAACGGAGATGAGCCCGTCCAGTATCCGGCGGCAGGGGATCTGCACCTCCCTCACCAAACCTGGAAACTGCTGGTACCGTACCCTCGTCAGACCCCGATTGGGTCGCGGTTGCTCCCGCGAAGGACCCCGATTGGGTCTCGGTTGCATCCGCGTCGGACCCCGATTGGGTAGGCACCACACCAGGACCGACCTCCAACCCCGAACCCGGAACCTCTGGCACAGCTGGCGAATTCAGATCCGCGCCAACGACCCTGGGAGAAGGCTCGGGAGAGAGAAAAGAACCGGGATCAGGATCACCGGCAGCGCCAGAACCTGGCGAGATGAGCTCGGATGTAGCGGGTGGCCGCACCCGGCTCACCTCCCCAAGAGATAGGCAAAAATGCTCTAAGATGGAGTAAAGAAAGACAAAACAGAGCACTTGCCTGATCTCGAGTTCTGACGCCGTCCAGGACTTCGACGATCCGGGCTCTGACGGCAGGAGGTCGTCTTCAGACTCCCACTCAGCTACGGCGGGCTCCGCAGCTGGCATGATGGTACACGCAGCTCCTGGATCCTCCGGCACCGAAGCCCACGCCGACGGCCCGCACGGCGTAACGGCGTAGTGGCAGGGGACCCTTGACCCGCTGGACCGGACCGCTCGTCCGTGGAGACCCGGGGATGCTTCCTTGTCGGCGCAGGTTCCACGCTGCAGTCCACCCTCCTCCTCCGCCCATGATGTGGCTGCGGAACCGGAACCAGGCTCTCCAGAGCCGCAGGCCCCCTCCTCATCCAGCGACGTTGGCCTGGCGTCGAGGACCGCTCAGTGGAGGGAGACACAGAGGATGCGGGGTTAATAATGACAGCCACAGCAAGTGGTGGGAGCTTGGGGAGCTGCGGACCCCGAACTCCACCTCCAGGAGTCTGACAGTGCAAATCACAATAACGAGAGTATGGATGAACTTGGACTTGCCTGTCTCCTGAAGGCTGAGTGGTGCCTGCTGTGTCGGACGTTGCTCCTCCCTTTCCCCGCCGGATGGTGACAGAGGACCCCCTGGGAGGACGACGGGGAGCCGCTCAAGAAGGTTCCGGGACGGGACTCGCCGAAACGGGACTCCCGAGACACACAGCAGCCGGGATAGGCGACGAGGAGGAGGGGGCGACAGCCGTGATGAGCCGGGCACGGGACGCTGACAGGAGAGCGGAAGAAGATGGCCCGGGGGGAGAGACTGCGGGAATTCCCCTCTGACGAAGCACAGGGATGGCAGCTGTGCGGGGGGTTGAGCCCTTGCGGCGGCCCGGAACAGGATCTGGACGGGGTTCTCACTGAGGTTGACCGGGCGGATGAACAGTGGAGTGAGCAGCTGTCACTCGGCCTCGGATCTTAACAGCAGTCAGCTGCAGCTCCTCAGGGGGAAACCCGAGTGATGACATGCCCGATGGGGAAAGACCTCTGGATGGTGCGAACTCCCGGGCCGGAACGGAGGCAGGAGCAGGATCCCGAAGCGAGGGGTGACATCTCCTCCTCTTCGGCTTCCTGCCGGGATTTCACTCCAACCCACGGAGTATCTCACGCTGTACGGCGATGTCCTTTCTCCTCGCACTGACTTCAGGGTGGTTGGTGTAGCGAGGAAGATCATCCAGGAGAACCTCAGCGTAGTCTAGGTGCCAGCAAATTTGGTTTGGGTCGTCGTAGAGGCTCGCGGTGAAGAGCGTCCCGTCGACGTACTCCAGGGCGCTGGCTAGCTCATTACCCAGGCGCCGAGCGCGGCTCCTGGGAGACGGCATGCTCCCAGAGTTGACACCCAGACTGGGAAGAACAAAGTCCAATACTGCAAAAACTCACGGTGAATGGCGTCTCGGCGCGACGCCCCTCTCCGGACATTCTGGCAGCAGTCTACTGTCACAGTGGCCCTCACGAGCCACCATAAGACGCCAGCAGTCACCAGTGAGTTGCAGTGATGTTTATTGGGGAGTGAAGGAACAGGGAAAAATACACACGACAGTGCAGGTAGGAATAATCACAAGGAACTTACAATCAGACGATGAGAACTTCACAGGGATTAACAGGAGGTATAACAGGAGGTATAACAATCGGTAGCTTACCGGGAAGTATAACCGACCGAAGTATAACAGGAGGTATCTTAACAGAAGGTGTCTTAACAGGACGTATAACAGAGACTGCTGCATCGGGGTGCATTCAGCGCCCGCTTTTAACACCGGTCACTAATGACCCCGAATGCAGCACAGCTGTGGACTTTGACAGCAGGGAGCTCCACCGGGCGCTGTCACAATAAGAGCCCGAGGAGCTAGAAGGAACCCACTGCTGTCAAAGCCTGGAAGGGACGATATATGAGCCGAGTGCGGACGAGACCGGCACTCGGGTTGTAACACGGTTACATATATATATGCGCATGCCATAGAGCAACCACTAGTTATGGGTACAGTTTGGGTTGTTTAAAAGCCAGTTTTTACAATGAGTCTCAAAAGTATTTAGTGTGGTACGTTCTCTGATTGCAGGTGGTATATTATTCCAGATCTTCACTGATAGCACAGATTGAGCAAATGTGGTGCATCTGTGGGGGACCTCACAGTCTCCTCTAGTGATTGATCTGGTGCTTGTGCCAGTGACAGTCCTGAGTTTAACATCTTCTCCGGGGGGGGGGGGGGTGTGCATAGTCATTTAATATTTTATAAATTGAACAGGCAAATTTGAGAATTTTTTAATTTTCAAAAGACAGAAAATTGTATTTCTTGTAAATGTGACAACATTGATGTGTGGGATCTTTCTTATCAAAGATTTTTATGGCTTTTTTGTATAAAGATTCAATGGGTTTAATTATGGTTATACCAGTGAGTGACCAGTTGGTAAGACAGTAATCGATGTGTGAGAAGATCATTGCATGCAGGAACATTTTGGCCGCACTGACTGTCAGCGATGGTCTAATTTGTTTAAAATTTCTCAGATTGAATTTGATTATGTTTGAGATTTTTTTGATGTGTTTTTTTAAAGGTTAATGAAAAGTCTAAAATCACGCTGAGGTGCTTAAATTCAACTAATTGCAGCTCCTCCCCTTTTAAGAAAATGTTTGTAATATTTGATGGTAGTTTGGTAAACATCATTCAAACAATTTTTTTAGTGTTCAATAGGAGACATGGATTATTAAGCCAGTCATGGATTTGAATCATCGCTGTTGTAAGAATACAGGCGGCTTCTTGTGTGTTTTTTGCAAGTGTGCATATTGCTGTGTCATCTACATGCTTTTGTATATGAACGTTTCTGCATGCACTTGGTAAATCATTTGTGTATGAGGCAAATAATATTGGTCAGCGTATGAAGCCTTGTGGGACACCCATTTGACTTTTCAAATATGGCGATTTAACACTGTTTACCATTACACATTGCTGTCTGTCGGTTAAATAGGATTTTATCCATTTGATAGTGTGTTCTGAAAAATTAAACTGAGTAAGTTTGGTTAAAAGGATGTTGTCAACGGTGTCAAATGCCTTCTTCAGATCTAAGAACACAGCTCCTACACAATTGCATTAATCTAAAAAAGACTTAGTTTTCTCTAAAAACAAGCTTATTGCAGACTCTGTTGAATGGTGGGCACGGAACCCAAACTGTGCGTTGATGTATACTTTTTATTCATATGTTATGATTTAAAAGAAAAACCTGAAATTTACGAGTATGAAGTCAAAAATGCACATTAAAAGCTATTTTATAACAACACTGCAAAATTACGAGGGGAAAAAAGGTGCATGTAAAAAAAAGTGATGGTCCTTTTTATGTGATTATCTAAACTGTAGAATTTACGGAAAATGTATTTTGTGATATATATCGTTATCATGATATAAGATGATTTATATCATCTTATTTTTGAATTCATTTTTAACAATTCTTTATTTAGTAACTTCAAAAACAAATTCAAAAACTTGTGAGGAAATAGTAATGCATAGAAAAAAAATAAAATCCCAGATCCACCCTTTGATTCAGCGCTAACTGCACAGCTTCTGGGGTGTGGAGTCACGTGACCATGCATTTAAAGCTAGGTTCATACTATAATGTTAGGACCGACTTTTACTGATTCTCTGAAAATTAATCAATGAAAATCAGACACATCTCATCACGTCTCATTGACAGTTACAGAAATCATTTGATTGCAGTGATTGCCTCAAAAGGTTGTGCAACAAAATATTAAGTTAAGGGTACCATCATTTTTGTCCAGGCCTGTTTCATGAGTTTGTTTTTTAAAATAATTCTGTTGAACCACAATTCAAAAGCATTGTCTGATTTTCATTGGTTAATTTTCATAGAATTTTTATTTATTACCACTTTTGTCAGATTCAAGTTATTTCTGTGACCATTGTGGGTTTTTCTTTCATTAACAGAGGGGTCCCAAAAATTTTGTCCACGTATATACAGTATATACGTGGACAAAATTTTCCGGGCGAGTTTTGACAATGTTGCTTCTCTGCGCTTTTTTGATATGTTGATACCGTCTTGAGCTGTGGGTTTTCGTTTAAAAGCCATAAGTATGGCAGTCAATTTTAGAACTCGTTTGTAACAAACTTTCATGCCTAAAGATTCCTGTATAGCAGGCGCCTCCTCAAAACTGTCTGCAGTGAAATGATCGCTACGGAGTACAGAAGATGGTGTTGGATGCCATTTGTCCCTTGTTCCCATTTTTTAAGAAGATCGGGATCTTTTGGAAAGGCGAACAGGCTTATATGTTCACTGGGGCAATTAGAACACCCAACTGCCACACAACGTTTCGGTATTTCTTCGCTGATACAGAATCTAAACAAGCTTATTTACATTGATAGCACACGGCTCAGCCGAGATTAAACTCCTCTCACGACGTCATATCCGGAAACGAGGCGAGTCTCCGGATATCACGTTACTGCAACACGGCGCTAAATTTAAATTCACTTAGAAATATTTTTCCACTTATTTAGTATTCTAAGTCAACAGAACCAACTATGTGGACGATTGAAGATAAATACATACTGAATATGAATTATTTCGTTCCTCCAGTGTGGAGGAACGAAATAAGTGCAGGCGGACACGGCAAGCTGAAGGTTAAAGGTGTTTTATTCCTCCATCACGAGACACACTCAGCGCTGTATCAGTGCGCTGTGAGTGAGCTCTGAATGCGTTGCCAGTCAGCTTAGAGTGAGCACATTTATACAGACAAGAGAGAATGCATGGCACATTTACGTAACAGTCAACACATATCAATTGCTTGATTACTGGCGCCGGAATTCTTCTCTATGCTCCGGGGATGTATAACAATAGGACAAAAGAGAATGCAAGGCACATTTACATATTGATATCAGTCCATACATATCAATCACGTGATTAACTGGTTGTCCCCCGAGGGGCTTAATGACAATCTCAAGATTTCAGCAATTAGAAACCAAGCATGATGGTTATGCCTCATTCAAAATTACATGTCCTGCCAGTTGTAGCAAGAAGTTGCTTGGAAAAAATGTGTGGCCATCTGATTTATACTATAGACAGTTTTTTGAGAAGAAATGAACTATTTGTGATTGTCATTATTGTGTTTGTCAACATATCCATTTAGTAGTAGGACCAACCTAAGAATATGTTCATTCAACCGTCAGAATGTAAAAACTTCAATTAATGAGCTCTCCAGTTTATGTGATAACCATGACATTGTGTTGCTGCAGGAACACTGGTTGTTTAAACATGAATTGTCTATTTTGGGCAGAATACATGGTGATTTTATAGGTCAAGGTGTTTATTTTATGGATACAGAAGAACGTGTCATTTTAGGTTGCCCCTATGGCGGCGTTGGTATCCTATGGCGGAAGTCACTTGCTGACCGTTGTGTTGTGAAAACTTATGAGTGTGAAAGAGTCACAATATTGAAGTTAACCTGGGTGATTTTCACTGTCTTATATTGTGTGTATATTTCCCTTGTGATGGTGTTGAAAACTTGGATGAATATTTGCATTGCATGTGTCTTGTTAAACAAATCACTGAGGATTTTCCAATTCCATATGTGTATATACTTGGTGACTTCAATGCTAATATATTACGTTCAAGTAGCTTTGGAAATGAACTGTTGTCTTTTTGTGAGAGATATTCTTTATATGTCTCGGACAGGATTATTTTACCAGGTGATACTTTTACTCATGTTAGCATGGCCCATGGTTCTACATCATGGCTTGATCACTGTGTGACTACATTCTCGGGTCATGATAATGTGTCCAGCATCAGAGTTCTGTATGGTTATGTGAGTTCTGATCATTTACCTTTATCTGTGGATATTGAGGTATCAAATGTTGTAAGTGGCTCTTGGGGAGCTTCCTCGGCCACAGCAGGTAGTGGGACATACAAATGGCGTGATGCTACAGCGTCAGACTTGTCCAGGTACAAGGAACTTACTCGTAGGAAACTCTGTAACATCCGTGTTCCTACGGATGCCATTAGGTGTCAGGACCGTAACTGTGAGGCCCACAAGGACGATATCAATAGGTTTTATGGTGATATTGTTGGTGTTTTAAATTTTTGTGTGAGTGAATGCATTCCTAGTCACAATGTATCCACCCAATATAACGTCCCAGGCTGGAATGATGTTGTTAGCGAGGCTCATACAGCTGCTCGGGATGCTTTCTTGTGGTGGAGGAGTAATAGCAAACCACGTTACGGTCCAATATTTGATAACATGAAGAGTTGTAGGGCTAGGTTCAAATATGCTCTGTGTGCATGTAGGCACAATGAAGAAAATATCAAATGTGACCAGTTAGCTAGTCATATGAGTGAACTGAACATGGTAGAATTCTGGAATCAAATGAAGCGTATGATTTCTTCCCAGTCTGTTAGATCAAACACTATTGATGGTGTGACTGGTGATGTTAATATTGCTGAAAAGTGGAAATGTCACTATGAAACTATTTTCAACTCAGTTAAGAATGTTTCTATGAAGGATTCTGTTATGCGTGATGTTCACCTGTATGGTGACATGTTTGATATCTTTAATATTTCTGTTGTTACTCCTGTTGAAGTTGTTTCACTGATCAAAGTTCTCAAGAAAGGCAAATCAGCTGGCCCTGATTGTCTCATTAGTGAATGCCTTATCAATGCTAATTTCAATTTGTGTATTCTGTTGTCATTGTGTTTTAACTGTATGTTTGTTCATGGTTACATGCCAGATATGTTGATGGATTCTGTTATTATTCCCTTGGTGAAAAACAAGTGTGCTAGTCTGTCTGACATGAACAATTACAGACCTATAGCTGTTGCAAATGTTATATCTAAATTGTTAGAGGGTTTACTCCTGAATAGAATTGAGGATTATCTGTGGACAAATGATAATCAGTTTGGTTTCAAGTCAGCTCATTCAACTGATAAGGCTGTTTATCTACTCCATGAATTTGTTGACTACTTCAGAAGTCAATCCACTAGTGTTTATGTTACGTTTTTAGGTGCTAGCAAAGCCTTTGATAAGATTGACCACTGATGTTTGTTTAGAAAATTGATCGATCTAGGTATTCCTATTTATATTGTTAGCATCCTGTTATACTGGTACAGAAGGCAGTCTATGGTTGTTAGGTGGGGCAATGTTACCTCATCTAAATTTTGTGTGACCAATGGTGTTAAACAAGGTGGTATACTGTCACCCTTGTTGTTTAATGTCTATGTTGATGATCTCAGTGTACTGTTGAACAATACTAATGTTGGTGGCTCCATCGATGGTGCATTGTCAAATCACATTTTCTACGCTGATGATCTTTGTTTGTTAAGTTTGTCTACTGCAGCTATGCAACATCTCCTCTCGGTATGTGAGAAATTTGGTGAAAAAAATGACATCTTGTTCAACTGGACTAAATCTATGTGTATGGCATTCAAACCGAAGGGTGTCAAAACTTTGGATCCTGTTATGCCACTTTGTGGTAATAGTTTGAACTTTGTTGAAAAAGCCAAATACCTAGGTGTGCGGGTTGAATGTGATAAGACCAATGTTGATTGTAATAGGCAACTCAGGAAACTCTATGCTCAAACAAATTTACTGTTGCGGAATTTCCATAGGTGTTCTCCTGATGTTAAATGTATGTTGTTCAAGACTTTCTGTACCTCAATGTATTGCTCGCCTCTTTGGTTTAATAGCAATGTTGCTGTTAGGAACAAAATCCGCATTGCATATAATAATTCCCTAAGAAGGATGTTAGCTATACCTCGTAGGTCGAGTGCAAGCGAGATGTTTGTGTCCTTGAATATTCCGTCTTTTGGCGAGTTGTTACGAAAGAATGTTTATAATTTTATGAGAAGGTTGCTGACATGTAACAACTATTTTATATCCGTAATTGTTAATTCGTCACTCATACTTCACTCCAGTATTTGGAAGTGGTGGCGTTCTATTTTATATTGAGTTCATTATTGTATTTTATTGTTGTTATATGAGCGCTGTGTGATTGCTGAATCTTATACATTTTTTTTTACACGTTTTGTATATACTATGAACCCTGAGTTCAAAATAAACGTTTAAATTGAATTGAATTGAATATTGAGCCATATTTCCTACATCGTGTCACAGGCACTTTAATTGGCTGTGTGTCTGGGATCATTGTCTTGCTGAAATGTCCACCCTTGTTTCATCTTCAGCATCTTGGCAGAGGACAACAGGTTCTTATCAGGGGTGTCTCTGTACATTTGTCCATTCATCTTACCTTCAATTATATGAAGTATGCCTGTACCATGTGGTGAAAAACACCACCACGTGATGATGTTCCCACCTCCAAACTTCACTGTTGGTGTGGTGTTTTTGGGCTGATGTGCAACACCATTTCTCCTTCAAACATGCTGTGTGTTGTGGCATCCAAAAAGTTTAATTTTGGTCTCATCTGACCAGACTACAGTGGAGCAAAAAAGTATTTAGTCAGCCACCAATTGTGCAAGTTCTCCCACTTAAAAGATGAGAGAGGTCTCCAATTTTCATCATAGGTATACCTCAACTATGAGAGACAAAATGAGGAAAAAAAAATCCAGAAAATCACATTGAAGGATTTTTAATGAATTAATTGGTAAATTCCTCAGTAAAATAAGTATTTGGTCACCTACAAACAAGCAAGATTTCTGGCTCTCACAGACCTGTAACTTCTTCTTGAACCCCTTGCACTCCGGTCAGTTTTCCCAAAAACGCCAAAAAATAATGTGTTCAAAGTAAATCGAAAGCTGTTCTTCAACCCTTTGCAGCATCTTCATGGGGTTGGTCTCATTTAAAAGAAAACACTTTGAATTTTTTGGCAAAAAAAAAAAAAAGATCTCTCTAAGTGCTCCGGCCACTGAGTTACAGTCATCTAAACATAGTGAACTTGAAGAAAATAAATTTGGCCTGGGTGTTTTTTTGGATACAAATGCTTGCAAATAACACACAGCTTCAGATCCGGGCTGGAAAATGCAACAGAAATGTAGTAGTAGTAGTAGATTAGTTTATTTGACAGGGACAGTGCAATAAACATAGACAATTAATCAAAGACAATCAATCTGATGTGTTGCACATAGAGTGTATAGCTATTAGCTAATTCGCAACTCTTGTCCCTGGATGGGCTTTAGAAAAAAGAATCAAGATAAAAAATATACACAATAACCACATACATCAATGCAGAAAAATTATAAATACACAATTATAAATATTATAAATACACAAATATAACAGCCTGACTCACATTTAACATAAATATTATAAATATTATAAATACACAAATATAACAGCCTGACTCACATTTAACACATATAACATAACTCACATTTGCCTATTTCAGGCCTTCCTCCCTCCGTCACTCACTATAAACAAACACATTTATTCCTTCCCTTCATTCACTCTCACTTTGCAGACAATTAATTCATACATGAGTACATTCTTGTTTATTTTTCAGCCAGTTTTTAACATTTTTAGTGAATGTTTTAAAGTCCGTTATTATTTTAATTTCATTTGGCATTGTGTTCCAGATGTGACTGCCCTTTATAGAGAAAGCTGTTTGTCCAAATGTGGTTCTGCGGTGGAATATTTTACAGTTATTGTTAACAGAACTCCTGGTGGCTCTGCTGCTGTCCTGTCTTTGGACGAAACCAGCAAGTGGCTCGGGTGCTGATTTATGGAAACATTTGAACGTTAATTTCAGAAGACAGAGGTCAATGAAGCTCTCAAAACTCAATAGGTTGTATTTTTTTAAAACATTACAGTGATGCCACCTAATGGGCTTTTTGTCCAAGATTTTTAGGGTTTGATTATATAATGAACCTATATGTCTTATTGTGGAAGGGGCTGCTTGAGCCCAGACTGTCAAACAGTATGATATATGAGAAAAAAACATAGAATGCATATACAGTGCAGCTGCTTCGTAAGGTATGTAATATCTAATTAATTTAAAGCAGTTCAGATTTTTTTTTACTGTTTTTGAAATTTTCTTTATATGAAGATTAAATTTGAGTTGAGGATCTAGTACAATGCCAAGGTATTTGAATTCTGTAGCTAAACTGATGTCATGATCATGTATATTAACTTTAAAATGTTGCAGGTTACATTTTTTGATTGAAAAGCACATTGAGACTGTTTTCTGAAGGTTCAGCAATAGATGGTTCTTGAGGAGCCACTCTTGGACATCAACCATACTTGTAGACAGTACATCTGCAGCCTGTGCTGGAGTCTTGGCAGCTGTGTAAATAACTGCATCATCTGCATAAAGTTGGCATGTTGCAGCTGAGCAGTGTAACGGCAAGTCATTAATAAAAATGCTGAAAAGTAAAGGACCAAGAATGGACCCTTGTGGGATACCCATGCGGTTGTTTAAAAATGAGGATTTATCCTGGTGAACTTTTACACACTGTTCTCTATTCTGGAGATAAGATGCAAACCATTCTAATGTATTTGGGGAGAAGTTAAAAGATACCATTTTGGATAAAAGCAAACTGTGGTTTACAGTATCGGAAGCCTTTTTGAGATCTAGAAAAACAGCTCCTACCACATTACCCCTGTCCAAGGACTGTTTGACGTTTTCAATAAGGCAACAATTTGCTGTTTCTGTTGAGTATCCTGGTCTAAAACCAAATTGATGTGGATGAAGAAGTTGACTGTCTTGTAAGTAGTCTATCAGCTGTGTAGCTACAACTTTTTCAAGAACCTTAGATAGGACTGGTAAAATAGAGATTGGGCGGTAATTGCATATATCGTCTTTACTGCCTGATTTATGAACTGGTATGACGACAGCTTTTTTCCAGCCAGATGGAAATGTACTAGACCTAATGGAGAGATTAATGAGGTGAGTCAGTGGTTTGATTAATATTTTGCTGTGCATTTTGAGAAAGGAGGTGCTCATATTGTAGATATCATTAGTTTTTGAGTTTGACAGTGTTTTAACAATACCAGCAATTAACTTCTCATTTACCTCATCGATGTGAAAAGTATCTGTTGGAAGTATGGAATTTGTGTTGTTGAGCACATTTGGCAGCACAAAATTTTTTGTTAAGTCTTCCACAGAGCTCACAAAGTGTGAATTAAATTCATTTGCCAAAGTAGCCTTGTCACTGACGGTCTTGCCATTGATTCTAAGTTCCTTTACCCCCTTCTGATCGTTTTTTTTATTAGTTAAGTTATTTAAATGCCTCCATAGGGAACTGTTGTTACCCTTTGCATGATCTATCAGTTTATTGTAATAAGATATTTTTGATTTTCGCAGCTCATGTACCACTTTATTTCTTAAACTTTTGTACACAAGGTGATCATTTTGTAGTTTGGAGGTTAGTGATGTTTTCAGTGCATAGTCTCGCCTCTTCATAAGTTTTCTTATTTCATTATTTAACCATGGTAGGCTAATCTTCTGTTGTCTACTTTTAATTTGCTTTGAAAATTTTTCTATAGACTTTGTGATTGTTGCAGTTATAAAATTACAACAATCATCTACTTCACATGTTGACATGAGCTGCTCCCAATTTTGATTCTCTAAGTAATGTTCAAACTCCTCATTTTTTGATTTGGGGATAATAAAATTTGATTTGTCAATATCGACTCCCCCAAAATACTGTAGTCGCTTTTTAGTAAGTTTCCTGACAGCAAGAACCATGTTATGATCTGAGAGACCAGTTACAAGATTATAGGTTCTGGTTATTCGTTCTGGTTTATTAGTAAATACCATGTCAATAAGTGTTCTGGATTGTTTGGTTATCCTGGTGGGTCCTTTGATGATTTGCTGGTAATTAAATTTAGTCATGAGGCTTTTCAGTTTTTGTTTGTCTTTTTTATCAGACCAGTTGATATTAAAGTCACCATGAATTATCGTTTCTCTGTTCTTCTCAAGTTGTTTAACCAGATCACTTAATTCATTATAAAAGGAAGAGTTGTGTGACGGTGGGTTGTACACTACTGCAATGTTGAAATTCATTACCGGAGAGAGACATACATTAACAGCTAAACATTCAAGTGAAGTATTCAAATCAACCAGTTGACATTTATATTTCTCTTTGATGTAAATTAAAACACCTCCTCCCCTCCCTACCTGCCTGTCTTTTCTAAAACACTGGTAGCCCACAATATCGATCATATTAGTGTCTATGTTCCTGTGTAGCCAGCTTTCTGAGAGACAAAGGTAGTCCAGATTTGAGTCCAACAACAACACCGAAATCTCATCTCTTTTGGGGATTATGCTCCGTATGTTTAAATGACCGCCGAGGATCCCCTTTGGTTTAGCCTTGGTGTCCCAAAGAACTCGTGCATGATTAACAGTTTGGAAAAATAAATGTTGTTTTTGCTTTTGTACAGCTCGGTTTTGTGCTAACCCAGTGGTCTGCTGTTTAATAGTGGCAGGTCCAGGGTTAAGGTGAATATCTCCTGCCAGAAGTAGCAGAACTAACAGAACTTTAATTGTATATCCTCTGCCATATTGTGATTTTTGCTTAACAGCCATGTTTGCCTTAATTTGGAAGTTTTTGCTCAGGGCTTTTAAAGACCACATAGAGTGTAGGGTGAGATGTCCAAGCCCAAATCCATACAGATAAAACTTTTTAACTTCACCTTTGGTTGAGTTTGTCGGAAAATCCTTCTTGTTGCAGGTCCAGACACACAAAGACAAAACGAAGAGGAAGTAGAGAAGTAGAGAAGGCTTATTAGTGGTGCCCATCAGCCCACTTTTTAATCCGGTGGCAGCCATCTTCAGTCTTTCTTGGAAAGAAGGAAAAAGAAAATCTGTGGATAGTAAAATAAATTCTGCTTATATCGCCAGAATCTGATCCGATCGTCCTCGAATCCAGCTGGGCCTCAGCTAGCCAACTAGCTCCTTCCGTTGCTGGTCTCGTTGCTCATAGTCGCCGTAACTGGTCTCCCGTCCCGCTCCTCCAACCGAGTCTCGTCACACACCGCCGCTGCCACCGAGCTCCGCTGAGGTCACGGTAAGTCCTCCGCTAGGCACCGCCACCTACCGTCGTCTGCCTGGGTGAAATCTCTGCTGAGCCCCGTCAACAAATAGCCGCTTGCCTGGTAGTATCTCCGCTGGGCCTCGCAGCTGGGCTTCGATTCAGGCTGGTGTAAGGTGGAATGACTGGCGCCAGCATTAAGCTAACTAGCGTTAGCTTAGCAATCGCTTCAGGTAGGGCACATCAGTGAATCACAAGGAAGCGCTGGAATCGCTGGTCAGTTTACTCACAGTGGCCGGATAAAAGCGATCAAAGGGGTAATCCACCGGAGGTATATCCGATCGCTGTAGGTTAGTTATTTAGAGACTGGCGCCAGCATTAAGCTAACTAGTGTTAGCTTAGCAATCGCTTCAGGTAGCATTAAGCTAACTAGTGTTAGCTTAGCAATCACTTCAGGAAGGCGCAGGAAGTCGCTGGAGAAAGGCGATTAAAGGGCAATCCAGCGGAGGTGGCAATTCAGCCCGTGTGTGTTCGCCACGAGCGCCGATCGCTGCAGGCCAGCCACTTTTAATGGCAAAATCAGTGACTTTGTCTCAGCACTGAAAAAGTGTGACCATCCCGGTCGCCATCTTGAGTAGTAGTCCTCAAGATGAGGAACCAAGTGTTATCCAGCTGAGGTCCAAATTTTGTAACAATACCACAAAAAATGAATATTTTACACAGCTTTGTTCTCAGGCTGTTCCCAGGCATTTTGGAACTGTGCCAAATTGTGTCAAATGGCACAGTTTGGAAAAACGTCTGTAACTTTTGAATGATTCAACATAGAAGCTTCATCTTGGGCTCAAATGAAAGGTAACATTCAGGGCTGTGTCTGTGTGTGTGTGTGGGGGGGGTTGTCCCCCCAACTCCCCGCTACAGAGGACGGAGATCCGCCCTCGCTACATGACGGATTACACTCAGATAAGGCATGTTTCCACAGCAGTGCTGTCACCGCGGCTCCCCCCCCCCCGCCGCTACAGAATCGTAGAGGCGGGGGGGGTGTTCACGGTCCGGAGGCGGCGAAGAACCGTGTGACGCGGCGCACGCACTTCGGACATCGTGCGCCGCACAGTTGTAATTTACCGATCGGTCAAAAGTCATTTTTGATTACAATTTTCAGGGATAAAAAATAATTTGGCTTATAACACCTTACCTCTTCACAGCCACACTGTCCTGGCCAACTTCTCTTCCTCATTGTCAGACGAACACGACGCTGGTCCGCTCTGGTTCTGGTCTCGCGACCCGGTCAAAACATAATTCCATGATTGCGGTTTTGCCGAATGATTTATGACCATCATCGTCGGCCTCCGTCGGTCTATGATGACCATATAAGAGAATCCTAAACACTCTGCTGGAATTAAAAAAAATAAATAAACCATTGCCTGTGGCTGCTGAAGCAGTCTCTCTTCACCCAGCCTTTGTAGACAAAACAGCTCAACGAACTTCTGTGCTTCAATTGGCTCGCTGCGTTGGTAGGCGGGTCCTTCTTGCCAAGTTTTCAGTCATTGGTTCTTCAAGGTTTCAGAAACCCAATTCAAGGCTCTTATTAGTCGAATGAGAGGTCAATCAGATGATCTAATCTGTTCGCGGCTGTGTCTGCAGTGGAAGAACGAATATGCAGCTCCCGCAGCTCCATCATGCGTCCAAGAGTGCACAAGGGTGCACGAGAGCACACGAGAGCGTCCTCGTGCGCTCTAGGACGCAGAGACTTGCCCACCCGTGGGACAACGGAGCGCAAGAGGTTAAGAGGCTCCTCTGTCCTCCACTCGTTACCTGTATTAATGGCACCTGTTTGAACTCATTATCAGCAAAAAGACACCTGTCCACAACCTCAAACAGTCAGACTCCAAACTCCACTATGGCCAAGACCAAAGAGCTGTCAAAGGACACCAGAAACAAAATTGTAGACCTGCACCAGGTTGGGAAGACTGAATCTGCAATAGGTAAGCAGCTTGGTGTGAAGAAATCAACTGTGGGAGCAATTATTAGAAAATGGAAGACATACAAGATCACTGATAATCTCCCTCGATCTGGGGCTCCACGCAAGATCTCACCCTGTGGGGTCAAAATGATCACGAGAACGGTGAGCAAAAATCCCAGAACCACATGGGGGGACCTAGTGAATGACCTGCAGAGAGCTGGGACCAAAGTAACAAAGGCTACATCAGTAACACACTATGCTGCCAGGGACTCAAATCCTGCAGTGCCAGACGTGTCCCCCTGCTTAAGCCAGTACATGTCCAGGCCCGTCTGAAGTTTGCTAGAGAGCATTTGGATGATCCAGAAGAGGACTGGGAGAATGTCATATGGTCAGATGAAACCAAAATAGAACTTTTTGGTAAAAACTCAACTTGTTGTGTTTGGAGGAGAAAGAACACCATACCTACTGTGAAGCATGGGGGGAAAACATCATACTTTGGGGCTGTTTTTCTGCAAAGGGACCAGGACGACTAATCCGTGTAAAGGAAAGAATGAATGGGGCCATGTATCGTGAGATTTTGAGTGAAAACCTCCTTCCATCAGTAAGGGCATTGAAGATGAAACGTAGCTGGGTCTTTCAGCATGACAATGATCCCAAACATACTGCCCGGGCAACGAAGGAGTGGCTTCGTAAGAAGCATTTCAAGGTCCTGGAGTGGCCTAGCCAGTCTCCAGATCTCAACCCCATAGAAAATCTTTGGAGGGAGTTGAAAGTCTGTGTTGCCCAGCAACAGCCCCAAAGCATCACTGCTCTAGAGGAGATCTGCATGGAGGAATGGGCCAAAATACCAGCAACAGTGTGTGAAAACCTTGTGAAAACTTACAGAAAACGTTTGACCTCTGTCATTGCCACCAAAGGGTCCATTGCCTCCTCCACCATCATCCCTGTCCCCAAGAAGCCACGGATCACTGGACTTAATGACTACAGACCTGTAGCGCTCACCTCTGTAGTCATGAAGTCCTTTGAGCGCCTGGTCCTGTCCCACCTCAAGTCCATCACCACCCCTCTCCTGGACCCGCTGCAGTTTGCCTACCGAGCCAACAGGTCTGTAGACGATGCAGTCAACCTGGCCCTCCACTCCATCCTGCAGCACCTGGACTCCCCGGGAACCTACGCCAGGATCCTGTTTGTGGACTTCAGCTCCGCATTCAACACCATCCGCCCCGCTCTGCTCCGGGACAAGCTGTCCCTGCTCAACGTGCCTGACTCCCTCTGCAGGTGGATCATCGACTTCCTGACGGACCGGAGGCAGCATGTGCGGCTGGGAAAGACTGTCTCAGACTATACTAGCATCAGCACCGGATCACCCCAGGGCTGTGTACTTTCCCCCCTACTCTTCTCCCTTTACACCAACTCCTGCACCTCCAGCCACCAGTCTGTCAAGTTGATCAAGTTTGCGGACGACACCACCCTCATCGGGCTCATCTCCAACGGCGACGAGTCCGCCTACAGGAGAGAGGTGGCCCAGCTGGCGTCCTGGTGCAGCAATAACAACCTGCAGCTGAACGCTCTGAAGACAGTGGAGATGATTGTAGACTTCAGGAAAGTCACTACTCCTCTGCCCCCCCTCACCCTCTCAGGCTCTCCCATCACCACTGCTGATTCCTTCCGCTTCCTAGGCACTACCATCACCAGGGACCTCAAATGGGAGCTGACCATCAGCTCACTCATCAAAAAAGCCCAGCAGAGGATGTTCTTCCTGCGGCAGCTGAGGAAGCTCAAGCTACCCACCAAGATGTTAGTGCAGTTCTACACAGCCATCATCGAGTCCATCCTCACCACCTCCATAACCGTGTGGTACGCAGGAGCCACTGCCAGGGACAGACTAAGGCTGCAGCGCGTCGTGCGCACTGCTGAGAAGGTGATCGGCTGCAAGCTCCCATCTCTCCAGGATCTGTACATCTCCAGGACCCGGAGGCGTGCTGGCCGGATCATAGCCGATCCCTCACACCCTGGTCACGTACTGTTTGCCCCCCTCCCCTCTGGTAGAAGACTTCGGTCCATCCAGACTAAAACCTCCCGTCACATGAACAGCTTCTTCCCCTCTGCCATTAGACTGCTGAACACTAAGTGACTCTCGTGCACCATGTACAGCAGCTCAACCAGACTCATGTCAATCATCACTGTTTTCTTCCTGCATTACCGACTGCACTATATAGTTCTCCACAGTATCTGCTGCTGGCTAATATATATTTTAACTGTTGACCAGTATCACTTAATCTTATCCTACACTTTATTACATGTATAGTTTATTTCTCTTATCTTATCATGTTTAATGTTGCAGCATTGTACCGAGACAAATTCCTAGTTTGTGTACTACATGAACAATGGCAATAAACCTGATTCTGATTCTGATTCTGATTCTGATTCTGAAAGGGTATATAACAAAGTATTGAGATGAACTTTTGTTATTGACCAAATACTTATTTTACTGAGGAATTTACCAGTTCATTCATTAAAAATCCTTCAATGTGATTTTCTGGATTTTTTTTTTTTCTCATTTTGTCTCTCATAGTTGAGGTATACCTATGATGAAAATTGGAGACCTCTCTTATCTTTTAAGTGGGAGAACTTGCACAATTGGTGGCTGACTAAATACTTTTTTTCCCCACTGTATATTCTCCCAGTATTTTACTGGCTTGCCCAAATGTTGCACAGCAAACTTTAAACAAGCTTCAGCATGCTTTTTCTTCAGCAGTGGAGTCTTGTGAAGTGAGCAGGCATAGAGCCCATGTCAGTTGAGTGCATTACTTATTGTTTTCTTTGAAACAGCAGATCCTGCTAACTCAAGATCTTTCTGGAGCTCTCCATCAGTGGTCGTTGGCTCTTGGATAACTCTTCTGATAATTCTTTTGACTCCTCTGTCAGAAATCTTGTGAGAAGCTCCTGGTCATGGCTGGTTTATGGTAAAATGATGTTCTTTCCATTTCCGAACGATGTCAACAACAGTTCTCACTGGAACATTCAGCAGTTTAGAAATGCACCTCTAACCAATGCCATCATTATGTTTTGCAACAACAAGGTTGTGAAGGTCGAGAGAGAGCTCTTTCCTTCTACCCATCGTGAGTTCTTAGTGGTGTGACAATCTGATATTCACAGACCTTTTTAAAGGCTATCAGCCAGGACTTAACCAGCTGAAATTAATTTGCACTGATGGGGGATGGGATGGCTTCCTAAATTCTGATGCATTTCAGCTGGTTTCTTGGCTTTCTATGTCTTTTTGCACCTCTTTTTCTTCATGTGTTCAATACTTATTCCCTGTGTCAGTCCACTTTATTAAATATAACTTGTTTTGTGAACACAGTTGCCTTGATTTCTTTGTATGTATGAATTAGTTGGGTTGTGACTGATATTTGGTGAAAAACTCAGGTCAGTGGCTCCATCAGAAATGTTGATGTGTTCAATACTTATCCCCCCCCCCCCCCCCCCCCCCCCCGTAGATGGCTCTGCAAAAATGGTGGTATGCTTCATCTACAGTGATGGAATGGAGCAGAATGGTAACAGTACTTCGGTCCAAGGTTTCACTAAATTTTGTCCAGTTGGCTTTGCGGAAGTTCCAGTGCATCTTCCCTTGGCTGTTTATGATTGGGAGTTGTAGGCCAATATGCATGAGTGAGGGGCGAAGT
This sequence comes from Pholidichthys leucotaenia, assembly GCA_020510985.1. Taxonomy (NCBI): domain Eukaryota; kingdom Metazoa; phylum Chordata; class Actinopteri; order Cichliformes; family Pholidichthyidae; genus Pholidichthys; species Pholidichthys leucotaenia. The sequence continues at coordinate 268,067,539 of CM035842.1, forward strand.
TGGCTGTGTAGAAAATCATCAAGTATGAGGAGCTTGATCCAGCACAGGTCAGGGCATTATTCCTTGTTCCACCTGGCTGATTGGAAAGTTCGTCTTTGTTTGGAGTCATGTACCAGACCATAATAATTTCTGGATGCTCAATCTTCACGGTCACTGTCTGCTGCTGGGTATCCCCAGTCAGGGTGGTGGCTGTTAAAGTCCCCCACATAGATGGCCGGGTGGCATAGGGTGGGTAGTACCTGATGATCCCAGTTAGAACTTGGAGGTTTATAAACATTAGTAATGTGGAAACCACTAATGGTTATGGTTTCGGAGAAATTTGTTGATGTCAGATGGTTTGCTTTGGCTATATCAGAGCGCACATAGGTGGCAAGTCCATGTTTGACATGGGATGTGTGGCAAAGAAGGTCAAAGCCCTTGATGGAGTAGTGGCCAGGTTCTTCTGTGCCATTGCGGGTCTCACAGTGGTTGCGTGCTGAGTAAAGGCGGTCGTGAAGATTCTTTTTTTTTTTTTTTTTCAAAAACTTTATTGAGAAGGTCGTGAAGATTTGGTAGATGAGGAGGAGGAGAGGGGCGGTTACAACCTGACCAATCAGCGCCGGTTACGACCTGACCAATCAGCGGCGACCAGTCTGTTAACGTCACAACACGGCACAGCTCAGCACTGCTGTACCCTGCCCTGGAGTGGGGCTGAGAATCGCGGCTGTTAAACCGTGTTGGGGCTTGTGGAAAAGCGTACAAAGCGTGCTGAGTCGTCCCGTGTCGCGCTAAAGCGTGCTAGTGGAAAAGGCCCTTTGGAGGCAGATGACATCAATAAAATTCTGTGAAGCAAGGATTTCAGTGAGACTTCACTTGTCTGCAGATATGCCTTCAACATTGAGCTGTAATATTCTGAGATTGTTTAACACAGTCTTAGAGAGTGAGAGGATGCCTGAGGAATGGAGAAGTGTTTTGGTACCAGTTTTCAAGAACAAAGGTAATGCTCAGAGCTGTAGTAACCACAGAGGCATAAAGTTATACTATGAAGATATGGGAAAGAGTTGTTGAAGCCAGGCTAAGATGACAGGTAACAATCAGTGAGGAGCAGTATGGTTTCATGCCAAGAAAGAATACTACAGATGCAATGTTTGCTCTAAGAGTGTTGATGGAGAAGTATAGAGAAGGTCAGAAGGAGTTGCACTGTGTCTTTGTGGATCTAGAAAAAGCATATGATATGGTGCCAAGAGAGGAAGTGTGGTACTGTATGAGGAAGTCAAGGGTGGCAGATAAGTATGTGAAGGTGGTGCAGGACATGTATGAGGACAGCGAGATGGTGGTATGGTGCGCTATAGGAGTGACGGATGGATTCAAGGTGGGGGTGGGGTTACATCAGGGATTGGCCCTGACCCCCTTCTTGTTTGCCATGGTGATGGACAAGCTGACAGATGAGGTCAGGCAGAAGTCTCCGTAGACCATAATGTTTGCAGATGACATTGGGATCTGTAGTGAGAATAAGGAGCAGGTGGAAGAGAACCTGGAGAGGTGCTTTGGAGAGAAGAGGAATTAAAGTCACTAGAATCAAGACAGAATACATGAGTGTGAATGAGAGGGAGGCAGGTGCAACGGTGAAGTTGGAAGGAGTAGTGGTAGTGAAAGTAGACGAGTTTAAATACCTGAGGTCAACCACCCAAAGCAGTGCAAAATGCAAAAAAGAGGTGAAGAAGAGAGTGTAGGCAGGGTGGAGTGGGTAGAGACGAGTGTCGGGGTGATTTGTGACAGAAGCGTAGCAGCAAGAGTGAAAAGGAAGAGTTATAAGATGGCAATGAGACCTGCTATGATGTATGGTTTGGAGACAGTGGCACTGACAAAAAGACAGGAGGTGGCGCTGGAGGTGCCAGAGTTGAAAATACTAAGATTTTCATTGGGAGTGACTAGGAGGGACAAGATTAGAGATGAGTATATCAGAGGGACAGCTCAGGTTGAGCAGTTTGGAGATAAAGAGAGGCAAGGCTGAGATGGTTTGGATATGTGCAGAGGAGGGATAGTGGATATATTGGACAAAGGATGTTGAAGATGGAGCTGCCAGGCAGGAGGAAAAGAGGAAGACCACGGAGAAGTTTCATGGATGTAGTGAAGGAGGACATGGAGAGGGTTGGTGTTACAGAGGAAGATGCAAGGAATAGGGTGAGAATGAGACAGATGATCTGCTGTGGAGACCCCTAAAGGGAGCGGCCAAAAGAAGAATAGAATAGAATAGGCTTTATTGTCATTGTACAGTAGTACAGCACAACAAAATTGTGGGTGCTCCACCAAGCTACTGCGCAATAAAGTAAGGGAGAAGGATTAGATAAAACACAGTTACAAAACACACGATTAACCACACAACTGAAATAAAAATAAATGAAAATAAAAGTAAAATAAAAATATAAATGGCCCAGGATTATGGAAATACTATATGTGGGTATGGTAGTGGCTACACGGGTGGAACTATGTACATAAGAGTGCGGAGTGCAGACACACAATTGAACACACAATTGAGTAAAATAGCCCAAGGATTATGGAAAATATACACAGTAGTGGTTTCATGGATGGGTCAGTATACATGAAAGTGAGGAGTGCAAAGACAGGTGAGTTATTGTGAAAATTAAAAGGTCCTCAGTTCTGAGCATGTGAGCGATCAGAGGGAGGGGAATGGGGCCTCTGGCTGTTTGCAGTTCAGATGGCCCAGGGGAAGAAAGTGTTTGTCAGTCTGGAGGTGTGGGACCTGATCGATCTGAACCATCGTCCAGATGGAAACAGGTCAAACAGGTGGTGGACGGGATGTTAGGGGTCTCCTGTGATGGCCTTGATCCTTCTGAGACAGGAGGATCTGGAGATGGTCTCCAGCAACGGCAGAGGGCTGCTGATAATTTTTTGGGCGGTGTTGATGACCCTCTGCACAGCCTTCCTGTTCTAAGCCATGGAGCCGGCGTACCACACACCGAAGAAGAAGAAGAATTCTGAGGGTAGGTCCAAGCGCAAGGTGCTCTTGGGACTGTAGGTTGTTGTCACCTTGGAAGCTGACTAAGATTCTTCGATTTTGCTCTCAGGCATTTCTTAGAATTTAGTCTGCCGGTTGGATCATTAGCTTCCCCAGGTGGGCCTGGGTACTGGCAGGGGGCACGACGTGGATGCTCGTCCATTGCCCCCCAAGTTGCCAGTGATTTCACTTAAAGGGGTCATTGACTGCTCTTTTTACACATTTCAGCAGCTCACTCCTGTCTTTGATGAAGTTCTTGTGACGTATTTTGTTCAGATTTTCTTATTTTTTTTAATTATTGAAGCAATTTTTTTTTTTAAATTTTTCTTGGCTTTCTTCAAATGCTCTGATTCAAAGTCTGTCACTTTAAGAAACAGACTTCAGCTGTTCAGCTCCACCCTATGTCAGTTAGCCATCAGCTGAGTACCTTCTAGCTTGCTCCTTCCAGCTCAGTTGAGCAGCGCTCTGGTTCACTGATCCACTATCAGCGGTGTATCTCGTGTCAGTCTGGTCTATCTCCCAATAAATTTTGCTGTGATTCCACAACAAATCACTAGCACCACGCGCTGGACGAATGCCGTAACTCGAGGTGAGCTACCGAGCCAAGGGATCTCAAAGGGAAGTGTGGCTCTGTGGGACTCCACTCTGCTCTCACAGCCACCTGAAAGCTGGAGTGATTATGCTGCCCATGAGAGCAGAGCGGATCCACGGAGGACGGTGGGGTTGCTGGGCATGACAGCCAGCAGCATCTGGTCACAGGACATTTTGACTGCAGGGAGACGGAGGCTTCGTCGTGATTCCGTGTCCGATCGCCTGTATCTTGGGCTTGTGGCTCGCACAGCCATCTAAAGGCTAAAGGTAGCCTATTAGTCCCTGAGCTATTAGCCCATGAGCCAACACTGGTACCAGGATGCTTGCTGTCAGCGTGACTTATATTGTTATTTTCTTCAGATCTTAGTCATCCTCATAGTCATCGCTGTTATCACCTGGTTCAGGGGTGTGCCTTGCGTCACTACGGCCCCTGTCTCAGTGGTTTCGCCGTGATTTTGTGGCGGATCGCTCGTACTGGTGTTATGCCGATAACTCGCCCGCCTGCCAAGAATTGCATCCAGGGGAGTTCTCGGCATAACACCGGCCAGTAGCCCTGGTCCCAGGCCATTGCAGTGACCAGTGTGCCGATATGAGCGATCCCCTGTGGAATCAACAATGAAACCACTCGGAGGTGGGCCGGAGTGAACTAGGTGGTAACAGGGATGGCTATTAAGTTGACTAAGACCTGAAGAAAATAACATTATAAGCCGTGCTTACAGCAGGCATCCTGGTACCAGGGTTAGCTCGTGGGCTAAAAGCTCAGGAGATAGTAGGCTACTTTTAGCCGACACTTCCATCTACATGATGGACAGCTAGGTGGGCCAGTAGGTGGGTCTTTAGGATGGCATTGGGTGGGCTTTTTCAAGACTTGACATAGGAAACTTACCCCCAAGAGTCACAAAACATTTGTGGGAGTTTCTCTGAGAGAAAAACGAGATAAAGGGAGTGTGCTTTTATCAGATTGTTGACTGTTTGGAAAATTTGTGGCCAATTATGTGACCAGTTAACACATTTGAGACAGTTAAAACCTACATGCACACCATTTTTCAATCAATGACTGCTTTAAGTCAGCACTGTCACGGTTGAAGACTAACAGTCAGGTGAGATGTGTGAATTTAAAAAAAAAAATGCTGAAGTAGAGTGAGAAAGAAGTGAACACAGGCAAGGTTAGTGGGAAATGAAAAGTTTGTGACCTATAAGCATAATTTATACTAGTGTTGATGTCCAGCAGTGGTTCCCTGTAACACCGACGATGCAGAAGGTGTGCAATGCTGAGCTGCTCAGTTTCAGATTTTCAGCTTCTAGCTGGTTGTCTTTCTGTCTTTTTAACTCCCTCCAACTTCCAAAGACATGTTTTTTCTTCAAGTTTATTCCAAGTGAAAATGAAAATGTTGAGTTGAAACATGTCATGACTGAGTGTAGAATTTAGATTACGTGGTGTTTTTTTCCTCTGTGGGAAATTTCATGTGTGTCAGCAGCGGTTGTACCACTTCCTTCTTTACTGTCTGCCTCAGGCAGAAAAGGACAACCCAGAATTTCACAATACGGCTGCTCACACATTAGTGCAGCCCCAGTCCTTCCAATGTCCAACAGTTGGACTTCTCCTTTGTTAAAGAGCCCCTATTATGCATTTTATAGTTTGACCTTTATGGGTCAAACTTTATGGGTGCAAAGTTGTCCTGCACAGGAGTTCTCCTCTCCCACAAAATCTAGGATGACAACCAGTGAAGATTTGTTATTTTTCAGCAGGGGGGATAGGGTTATTCACAAATTCAGCATAAGATACAAGTATATAAATGTAAATTACGTACAGATTTGCAAGAAAAAAGGTGCAAAAACATGATAAAAGATGCCAATTTAAAAATTCAAAAACTTGAAAATTACAATTTAATTACATTGAATAAAAAAATGAAACAGTATCCAGAGGAAAGTTGCAAAGTTTTGAGAAAAGTTAAAAATTTACAGGAAAAAAGTTGCAAGTTTATGTGACAAAAAAATGCAAATTTTTGCAAAAAATGTGCAAGGTAAAGGGAAAAATGTTGCAATTTTTTCCCAAAAAGTTACAAATTTATTTAAAAAAATTGCAAATCTATGAGAAGTTGCAAATTTACAGGAAAATGTAGCATTTATTCTGAAAAAAGTTGCAAATTTTTGAGAAAAATGTGCAAATTTATGACAAAAAGTTGCAGATTTACAGAAAAAATGTTGCAAATTTATATGAAAAAAGTTGCAAATCTATGTAAAGTTGCAAATTTACAGAAAAAAATTGCAAATTTACAGGAAAAAAAGTTGCAAATTTATCAGAAAAGGTTGCAAATATAAGATAAGATAAGATAAGATAAGATAAGCCTTTATTAGTCCCACAAGGGGAAATTCCAGGATTGCAACAGCACAGGGATAGCAACACTCAGAGCAACAATCAGAAGGCAAGAAAAAAAACAAGCAAGCAAGAGCAGCTAATATACATATGTACATATTACTATAAGATATATATATACACACACACACACAGACACACAGTGCAGAGCATTGTAGCTGGATGGAATAAATATATGAATATATGAACACACAGTGCAGAGCATTGTAGCTGGATGGAATAAATATATGAATATATGAACACACAGTGCAGAGCATTGTAGCTAGATGGAATAAATATGTAAATATATAAACACCCACAGTACGGAGCATTGCAGCTAGGTGGAATAAATATGCAAGTATATAAACACACACAGTGCGGAGCAATGTAGCTAGATGGAATAATATGTAGATATATAAAAACACAGTGCGGAGCATTGTAGCTAGATGGAATAAATATATAGATATATAAATATAAACACACCCAGTGCTGAGCATTGTAGCTAGATGGAATAAATATGTAAATATATAAACACATATTTATTCCATCATATACAGTATAATGTGGCAATTTTTCTGAAAAAGTTGCAAATTTACAAGAAAAAGTTGCATATTTGTGAGAAAAAAGTTACAAATTTTTGTGGAAAAGGTGCAAATTTATAACAAAAATTTGCAGATTTACAGGGAAAATGTAAATTTATATGAAAAAGTTGCAAATCTATGAGAAGTTGCAAATTTACATGAGAAATTTGCAAATTTATGAGAAAAAAGTTGCAATTTTAGAGGAAAAAAGCAAATTTATGTGGTTTTTTTTTTCATTTCTGCTCAGAATTGGTGCTTCAAAGTCATTTGAAGGCATCTGTGTGAAGCGCCTCATTTGGGTTTGCTGTTCTCTTCTGTGAGGCGATCACGTCTTTACTTAACAGACCTGATTCCTGGATAGCCTGGCACAGCCTGTCCTCAGAGCAGAAGAGAAGTTTCCCACTGAGCACATAGCTATGGATTATAGAGCTCTTCTCTGTAAATTCTAGTCACCCCACTAGACATCCCCGGTCCCAGCTCACTCATTAATCCACAGTAGATAATATATCTCACATCATTTGGCCTGTTTTGTTATTTCTTCCCAGGAAGCCATGGGTACTGAGGCTGTTAGCATTGCTAGCTGTGGAACACAGTTCAGTGCAATGAAGGATTTTATGGCACCTTTTTGTAAAGTCCAAATACACTTTTTTGTATAGTCTCTGTACTTGACCGGCTCATTCGTTAATCCACAGTCAATTATATATCCTCCTATCCACCGGAGCGGTGGCTCAGTTGGTAGAGCATCCGCCCCACACCCGGGAGGCAGGGGTTCAAATCCCGGCCGGGTCATGCCGAAGACCATATAAAAGTGGGACTTCCTGTCATCCAGCTTGGTGCTCAGCAATAATGGAATGGAGGAGGGAAATTTGTGGCGGCGCCTTGCATGGCAGCAGCCCTCTGATTCTGCACTTGGGGTGTGTGTGATTAACACTGTAGATAGGTAAAGCACAATCTCGTTCTACTGTACATGATTGTACAGTTGAATGACAATAAAGGGTGATTTAAACTGAGTAATTCTGTCTGTTGCTGTGGAAATGGCTCAGTGGCCCCTGGAAGAGCTAAAAGTGGAGGTGTGAGCATGTGGATAAGAAATGGAAAATATAGAAATGGATTGATGCTTTGCATATTGACTGTGTGAATATGACCTCATTAGCACTATATAATGTGACCGAGGGTAGTTAATTACTTAAACTGTAAGGTTCTTTAAAACCAGGTGAGGAGTCACAGGTAGCAATCAAAGGAGAAATTTTAAAATGAGGATGTTTAAAGGAATTTTATTACAATAAAATATGTACAAATAAATGCCCACTTAAATAAAAAGCCAAACTAAAACCTAATTAAAATGAACTCAAGTAGGTTCATTTTGTCTTATTTTAATTTGTTACCTTTTTGTTCTTATTAAAGACAAAAATAGAAAGGAAATGTTTTTACCTTCTTCACATGTTTCGACTGTTCACTACAGCCTTCGTCAGAAGTGTCAGCTGATTGCTGCCAGGTGCCATTTTATCAGCTCACTTTCATAGGCGGGGCCAGCCCAGCAGACCTGTCAGATCCACTGAGCCGGCCCCGCTTTCCGCCGTCTGATGGTCTCTGGAGAATGTGGTCCCAGGTGTGGGAAAGCATAAAGGCCCCCTCATCCCGGTTCATGCTATCTTTTCCCCGCTTCCTAACTAACTAACTAACTAACCTGCACTTATATAGCGCTTTTCTAGTCACAAAGACCACTCAAAGCGCTTTCATTAATACTAACCCTCTATTCTAAGGGCCTATAGGAAACAGATATCTAGGGACAATTTAGAACAGCCAATTAACCTAACATGCATGTTTTTGGCATGTGGGAGGAAACCGGAGAAATCCCGGAGTAAACCCACGCAACACGGGGAGAACATGCAAACTCCACACAGATCACTGTTGGTCGGGGGCTGGGATCGAACCCACGATCCCATGATCCCCACAATCCCCCGGCCAAGGGTAAACTGTGCTGCCGCAGTGCTAACCACTGCGCTTCCTGATTTCTAAGGCCTCCTTGATCCAGCGTTTGTGTCTGTTGCTCTCTGATTCAATAATTTTTGTGTTGTCCCAGTCCATGATGTGATTATTTCTTTTGCAGTGATCTGATATTGCTGATTTTAATGTTTCTTGTTCTGCCTTTTCTTTTTGTGATCTTGTGAGTCATCCTTGTGTTTCCTTCTCACATTCCTTCTGGTGTTCTTTTTTCCTTGTGATGAATGATTTTCCGGTTTCTCCAATGTAGGTTTTGTTGCATGATCTGCATGATATTTCATATATTACATTGCATTTTTTTGTCTTGTTCTATTTTGTCCTTGGGGTGTACTAATAACTGTCTTAATTTTTTGTGTGGTTTTACTGCTGTGTTTATTTTGTATTTTTTCATGATCCTTTGAATTGGTTCCGTTATCCCTCAGATGTATGGTATAGTTATGGTGTCCTTGTTTTTGATCTCGGCTTTTGTTCTGTCTTGTTTCCTGTTTGTTTTCTTTGTTTTTGACTTGCTGTTTCCCTTTGTTTATAGCCCATACTGGATATTTTCAGCGTATGAGTGTATGTTTTATGTGGTTTTCTTCCTCCTGTCTGTCTTCTTGGTCTGTGATAATGGTGGCCCGTTCATATAATGTCCTGGCAACTCATAGTTTGTGTGCTGTGGGGTGTTCTGATGTCCATAGTAGGTATTGATCTGTGTGGGTTGATTTCCTGTAGACTATGATTTTTATACTGCCGTCATCGTTATGGTGGATTTTCATGTCCAGAATGCTATGTTGCCATTTTCTTCCTCTTCGTGTGTGAATTTTATATTCCCAATGCTGTCCGTGCTATTCAGATGGTCAGTGAGTTCTTGCGTGTGTCCTTTCCTTATTTTCTCCAGAATGTCATCCACGTATCTCTTCCATAGGGTGGGTTTACATTGTGTAGGTGCTGTGTTGATGGCTTTGTTTTCCAGATCTTCTATGAAAAAGCTGCTCATGATGGCTGATAGTGGGTCTCTAATTGCAAATCCTTCTTTTTTTCTGTAGATTTTTTCTCTGTATTGAAAATAGGTGGATTTTGCAACAAATTGTAATAATTCAGATATATCGTCAGCTGTGAGACTGGTGTGTCTTTTTAGGGTTCTGTCATTTCTGAGGCGTTCTTGCACTATGTGTAGTGTGACATCAACAGGGGTCTTTGTGAATAATGAAATGACATCATGTGAAATGAGGATCTCATCTGATTCTATTTTCATATTTTTGATGACAAGAACTCAAAAAGCTTTTTCATGGAGGATCTGGAAAACAAAGCCAGCCCACAAACTATCAGTTGTTAGGACGTTATATGAACGGGCCACCATTATCACAGACCAAGAAGACAGACAAGAGGAGGAAAACCACATAAAACATGCACTCATACGCTGCCAATATCCAGTATGGGCCGTAAACAAAGGGAAACAGCAAGTCAAAAACAAAGAAAACAAACAGGAAACAAGACACAGAACAAAAGCCGAAATCAAAAACAAGGACACCATAACTATATCATACATCCGAGGGATAACGGAACCAATTCAAAGGATCATGAAAAAATACAAAATAAACACAGCAGTAAAACCACACAAAAAATTAAGACAGTTATTAGTACACCCCAAGGACAAAATAGAACAAGACAAAAAATGCAATGTAATATATGAAATATCATGCAGATCATGCAACAAAACCTACATTGGAGAAACCGGAAGATTGTTCACTACAAGGAAAAAAGAACACCAGAAGGAATGTGAGAAAGAAACACAAAGACGACTCACAAGGTCACAAAAAGAAAAGGCAGAACAAGAAACATTAAAATCAGCAATATCAGATCACTGCAAAAGAAATAATCAGATCATGGACTGGGACAACGCACAAATTATTGGATCGGAGAGCAACAGACACAAACGCTGGATCAAGGAGGCCATAGAAATCAGGAAGTGGGGAAAAGATAGCATGAACCGGGATGAGGGGGCCTTTATGCTTTCCCACACCTGGGATCACATTCTCCAGAGACCATCAGACGGCAGAAAGTGGGGCCGGCTCAGTGGATCTGACAGGTCTGCTGGGCTGGCCCCGCCTATGAAAGTGAGCTGATAAAATGGCACCTGGCAGCAATCAGCTGACACTTCTGACGAAGGCTGTAGTGAACAGTCGAAACATGTAAAGAAGGTAAAAACATCTCCTTTCTATTTTTGTCTTTAATAAGAACAAAAATATAACTAATTAAAATTACATTAAAATAAGCTAAAGTTAGAATACAGTGCTACTAAAAAACTTAAGCTAAAAAAGACTAAAAGGGGCCTAAAAACAAATGATAAAAGTCCTTAAGAGCTGAGGAGGATGGTCCGCTCTTCCAGGCCAAGTTCCATCTGCCACCACGACACTGACGCCCTCAGAAAACCTGCACGGGGAAGACACTTGCCAGCAGTATATTCATATTTGTCATTATCATCATCAATGTCATCATTATGGGGTTCTGCTCTGTGGGAACCAGATACTTACAGCGAAGGCAGAGCTCCTCACTCTGCCTCTTGCTGTCTCTCACCTGCAGCACCCACAACTGCCCCACACTGAAGTGTCCTAGGACCACCAACATCATGGTGGTCCTAGGCCATTACTGCTCCTCTTCCTCCTCCTCAGTCATGCCATTTCCTCTGTCATCAGCAGCCTCCTCTCATCCAGCAGAGCTCTCATCTGGCTGGCTATCCAGGCATGGCTCTCCTCCAAGCAGGCCCTCCTCTGGCCGGGCTCTCTCCTCCAGGCAAAGCTCTCATCTGGCAGGGCCCCCATTTGGGGCCCTCTCCTCAGGCAGGGCTCTCTTCTCAAGCAGGGCTCTCCTCCTCAGGCAGGGCTTCTTCTTCCTGGCAAAGCTCTCCTCTGGACTGCCAGAGCACCCCTTATGTGCAGGCACAGGTGCTGCACATCCCCAATTAACCAAGGTGCTGCTGACTCAGCTGTTCTCCTTTTCTGACTTCTGTATGTTTTTTGGACTCTAACTACTCCCGCTTTTTTTCAGCTAGAAACTCTGTTCAAACTTTAAAATGTTCAGCTTATTTAGGACACTTATGCTATTACTTTTGGTGTTTGTACGTTTTAAAACTTTTAAATTATTTACATTTTTCCATAAAAATTTTTGCATTGATTTCAATGGAGAAATCTTTCAAATTCTCGTTCAGCATCTTCAGCTGTTCAGCATTATAAGTTCAGCATATGTTCAGCTAGAAAAAACATTCAAATTTTAAAATGTTTCTACAAGTCTCTACTTTTCATGTATTAATTGTAATTTGAATATCTCAAATAGTTTTCAAATGGTTCAGCTTTAAAATCGGGTAGGAATTTCAGCAAAAATCACCGTTTAACATGGAAGTCAATGGGATGGGATGCAGCATGCTTAGAGTGGGTGATATCATCGCTAAAGTGTAGAACCTTCAGAATATATTTCTGGATAAATTGCGATTGTAGCCAAAATGACTTCATTTTTTCCAAAAACGTAGCCCCAGATGTCCTGACGCTCACAAACTTTTTGTCTAAGCCATAAGTTTTGTAGTTTTTTCTCTAGAAGCCCCGAAGAGGAGAAAAACCGGTGAATCCTGCCATACGTTTGAATGGGGCAGAAAAATATTGATCCCAAAATTTTCTCGGTTTTAACTCGCGAGTGTGAGCACAGTTTTGTGTTTAGGAACATAAAATTTACATAACTGCATAGATCAAAGTCTCAGAATTCTCACGGTGCCAAAATCATATCTGTCAGTCTTATGGTTTGTCTTCTATTAATGCCTGTTCGAGGACTGCACTGCAATGCATTTCTATATAGCGCTGAGTGAATCAGTGACCCTGTTTACATGGACACGAGTAAATTGATTACTGGAGTAAACCGATAAAGGTAATAAATGGCTTATGGTGTTCACATGCACTGAGTAAATGGTTTACTGGGCAAATAAACTAGGTGTGTTAATCTGTTTTCTCATACACCGTTAATGAGCCTTTAACTGATAAATAATCGGATTACTCTGTTTACATGACATTTGTCAAATACCTTTGTGGAGCATGTCAGTTACTGACAATAATTAACTCATTGGTTAAAGCATCAACCTACAGAGTGAGATTCCTTTAGCAGACCAGGTTTGAATCGCAGTTAGGATTAATATTGTATTTAGCATTTTTAAGTCAAGTTTCTTCAACTATAAAGGTGTGTTCACACCAAACGCGAACGGGCGGCACGAATCCATACAAAGTGAATACAGATTCAGTGAATACAGATTCAGGGTGTCTTGAATACAGATTCAAGACACCCTGTAGGGTACAATGAAATCTCAAGACTATCAAGGTATTCTAGAGAGAAATGTGCTGCCCAGTGTCAGACAGCTTGGTATCAGTCGCAGATCATGGGTCTTGCAACAGGATAATGACCCAAAACACACAGCTAAAAACACCTAAGAATGGCTAAGAGCAAAATACTGGACTATTCTAAAGTGGCCTTCTATGAGCCCTGATCTAAATCCTATTAAACATCTGTGGAAGGAGCTGAAACATGCTGTCTGGAGAAGGCACCCTTCAAACCTGAGACAACTGGAGCAGTTTGCTCATGAGGAGTGGGCCAAAATACCTGGTGAGAGGTGCAGAAGTCTCATTGACAGTTACAGAAATCGTTCGATTGCAGTGATTGCCTCAAAAGGTTGTGCAACAAAATATTAAGTTAAAGGGTACCATCATTTTTGTCCAGGCCTGTTTCATGAGTTTGTTTTTTAAAATAATTCTGGTGAACCACAATTTAAAAGCATTGTCTGATTTTCATTGGTTATTCTTGATTTTTGCACATGACACTCTAGAAGCTATGGAAGCTTTCAGAGTGCTGGGTGCAAAAATAAAAAAAAAAAAAGACGGCAGTTGCGCTGGTTGCCAAGCTAAAGACATTGTGGTGTAAGCTAGAGCATTACAGGGTTTATGTGCGCTACCACTAGGGGGCAGACCATGTTTAGAGAGGACTAGTCCTGCACACTAGGGAGACGCACAACTGCCAAGCAAGGGTCCTATGTTGTGGCTATGGTTGTTGCAGCCAGTTTAATAAAGAGGCTCCGTGAATACTCAAAGCCGCTGTCTGTATTTATAAAAGAACCCAACACAACATGGTGTCAGAAGCTGGTGTGCTTTGAAGTGTGAAAAGTCAGCTTTGCAACCGGCTAGCGGCTATGACGGACGAAGCACAAAGGGCTGCAGCCGCGCCGACTGGTCCTGTAATGGCGGCGGCTACTCCAGCGGCAACCTTCACCATCAAACCACCGGAGCCCTTCGACTTTGCGAAACCCCAAGAGTGGGAAAAGTGGATAAGACGTTTTGAGCGTTTTAGAATGGCAAGTAACCTGAATAACTCATCTGAGGCGAACCAAGTAAATACGCTGGTTTATTGCATGGGAGATGAGGCTGACGACGTGCTAAGAGGGCTCGAGCTAACGAGTGTGCAGCGCCAGCAGTACGATGCCGTTAAAACAGCTTTTGATAGACATTTCGTTCCCAGAAAGAACGTGATTTACGAACGAGCAAAATTCAGCAAGCGAGTGCAACAGCCGGCAGAACCAATAGACTCATTCATAACAGCACTCTATACACTGGCAGAAAACTGTGAGTACGGTGCACTCCATGATGACCTTTTCAGAGACAGGCTTGTAGTGGGTCTAAAAGATTTGTCGCTGTCAGAAAGAATGCAGCTTGACAAAGATCTTACCCTAGCTAAAGCTATAACAATGGCAAGACAATCTGGAGAAATAAAACGACAACAAACTGACCTAAGAGGTGAAACTAGCGTTAACAGAACAGCCGTGGATGCGGTACACATCAGAAAAGCCAAGCCAAACAAGTTCATAATCAAGGAACAAAAACAGATTAAGTCCTCAAGGCCTCAGCAGACAAAACAAGACAGTAAAGCTTGTTCCAAGTGTGGGAAAGCACCAGCACATGCAGCAGTACAGTGCCCAGCTAAAAACGCGGAATGCCATAACTGTAGAAAACGTGGACACTACAGTAGAGTCTGTAGGTCCAACCCAACTGTGAATGAGGTCGCTGACAATGCAGACGGACTTTTCCTGGGTGAAGTGGATCTAGGAGAGGATCCATGGCTGGCAGACATAAATGTGAGAGGAAATAAAGTGACTTTCAAGTTAGATTCCGGAGCGGACGTCACCGCGGTTTCTGAACAAACATTTGAAACCTTCAAGAAGATAAGTGAACAGTTGGAAAAAGCACAAAAACCACTCTACGGACCGAGTGGAACTGCACTAACCGTGTTGGGGTCTATGGCAGAGACTATTACATACGGTGACAAGAGCGCTACTGAGAAAATCTATGTTGTCAAAAATCTGCGCATGGCAGTACTGAGTAGAACAGCTTCTGTGAGACTGAAACTAATTGCCAGAGTTGACACTATAGACCAAGAGACAGTGAGAAAAGCGTACCCCAAGTTATGCGATGGACTTGGGCTTGTTCAAAAGCCATACACAATTAAACTGAAACCTGATGCTAAGCCCTTTTCGCTCAAGGTGCCAAGGCATGTGCCACTGCCGCTCATGGGTAAAGTGAAAGAAGAGCTTGAGAGGATGGAAAAGTTGGGAGTTATCAGTCGCGTGGAACAGCCAACAGATTGGTGCTGTGGCATGGTTGTAGCTCCCAAAAAGGACAAAGAAAAGGTACGTATCTGTGTGGACATGACACCTTTAAACGAGTCAGTGTGTCGCGAAAGATACATCCTCCCGTCCGTGGACCAAACGCTAGGCATGCTCACAGGTGCTCAGTACTTTTCAAAGCTCGATGCAAATATGGGATTTTGGCAAATACCACTGTCTAAAGAGTCGACCTTTCTCACCACATTCATTACGCCATTTGGCAGATACCACTTCAACCGTTTGCCATTTGGTATTTCCAGTGCACCCGAACATTTCCAAAACATGATGGTGACAGAGGTTACAGCGGGTCTCGACGGAGTCGTCTGTCACATGGACGATATCCTGGTCTGGGGATCCACCAAGGAGCAGCACGACACAAGACTGCACGCTGTCTTGGAGCGCGCGGAGAAAGCCGGCGTCACATTGAATATGTCAAAATGCGAGTTTGGCAAAAGAGAGGTCAAATTTCTTGGGTTTATTGTTTCAGCAGAAGGAATGAGGCCAGATCCAGACAAAACCAAAGCTGTTCAGGACATGAAAGAGCCAAACAACGTGAGTGAGCTCAGGAGCTTTCTCGGAATGGTGAACCAGCTGGGGAAGTTCATCCCGAACCTTTCTGAAAAGGACAAACCATTGAGAGACTTGCTTTCAACAAAGAACATGTGGTACTGGGGGCATGAACAACAAATTGCGTTTTGTAACCTCAAACAAGAACTGTCCTCTGCTCCTGTACTGCAGCTCTATGACCCAAACAAACCACAGAAAATATCTGCAGATGCCTCTTCACACGGATTGGGGGCAGTCATGCTACAGAAGGAGAGAGATGTGTGGTCACCAGTTGCTTACGCTTCCCGATCATTGACACCTACAGAGCAGCGCTACGCCCAGCTGGAAAAAGAAGCGCTGGCTCTCACGTGGGCCTGCGAAAGATTCAATGACTTTATCCTGGGTCTGCACTTTGAACTAGAAGCTGATCATAAGCCACTAGTGAGTCTACTGGGAGGACAAGCTTTGGATGCGCTTCCACCGCGTATACAGAGATTTCGTATGCGCCTAATGAGGTACTCATACACTATAAAGCACATCCCTGGCAAAAGTCTCACCACTGCCGACATGCTCTCACGCTTACCGCTCACAAACAGTGTTACTCACACAGACACAGATCTTATGGAGGACACTAACATTTATGTTGACTCTGTGCTAGAGGGACTCCCTACAAGCAGCAAATATCTTGCGGATCTCCAAGAGCAACTGCAGTCCGACAGCGTCTGTTCACAAGTCATGAAATACTGCACAGAAGGCTGGCCGGATCGTAACCAGCTACAGGGAGCGGTGAAGCACTACTGGTCTGAGAGAGCCGTTTTGAGTGTGCATAACGGACTACTACTGAGAGGCACGAGGTTAGTTATCCCTGCTAACATGAGAAATGCAGTTTTGGACAAGATACATGAGAGCCACCAGGGGGTGGTTAAATGCAGAGAGCGCGCCCGTCAGGCTGTATGGTGGCCAGGTTTAAGCAACCAGATCAGTGAAGTTGTACTCAAATGCAGACAGTGCAGTATACAGGAAAGAGTTAATGTGAGAGAGCCTTTAATGCCCACAGATTTACCAGAAAGGCCATGGCAGAAGTTGGGAGCTGATTTGTTCACGCTACAAGACAAAAACTACCTGTTATTAGTGGACTACTTCTCTAGGTATATAGAGATCGCCCAGCTCAGCCCAACTCGCTCTGCCAATGTCATTCTGCATTTAAAGTCAATGTTTGCACGTCATGGAATACCGGAGATACTGATCACGGATAACGGCCCGCAGTTCGCAAGTCAGGAAATGGAAGACTTTGCAAAGGAGTACTGTTTTGAGCACGTGACCAGTAGTCCCAGTACCCCCAAAGTAACGGTGAGGCTGAAAGAGCTGTCTGAACAGTCAAAAACCTTATCAAGAAAGCCAGTGATCCATATCGAGCACTGTTAGCCTACAGAACCACAGCGTTGGCAAATGGCTACAGCCCAGCACAGCTTCTCATGGGGTGTAGGCTTCGTACCACCCTGCCAATGCTTCCAGAGGCCTTGCAGCCATGCGTGCCGAATCTGCAACAAATTCGTCACATGGAAAAGGAGAGACGGATGAGGCAAACAGAATGTTTTAACAAAAGACAGAACGAGAGATTTGGACAAACTGTTACCCGGAAACTCTGTTTGGATTACAGATGCGAAAGCACAGGGCACAGTGACATCTGTCCACAAAACTCCACGGTCCTACGTCATCAGTGGACCACAAGGGACAATCAGGAGGAACTGCACTCATCTTGTGCCTATGTCGATACCAAAGACTGAGATGGAACCACAACGGACCCAGTCAAATGGAAAAGACACTCCTACAGAAACTGCTTCTGAGCCCAATGCACAAGAAACACCAGGTGTTGTTTGAACCAGGTCTGGTAGGGAAGTGATTAAACCAAAGAGACTGGATCTGTAGGAGTTACATGTTAATATTTGTGAAGGCAGAGTTGAGTTCTAAAAAAATGCCTTCTTTAAATAGAATATAAGAGGCCTTTGCATAATATGTTCTATACATGGCAACAGTGTTGGAAAACAAAAAAGAAATGTTATAGATTTGTTAAAAGTGGAAATGTGTTAAATTTATGCTGACATAGTTGACCAAAAGAAAAAGAATGTATTGTGTGTTTACAGCTTAGATTGGTCTACATAACTTTAGTAAGGGGGATGTGGTGTAAGCTAGAGCATTACAGGGTTTATGTGCGCTACCACTAGGGGGCGGACCATGTTTAGAGAGGACTAGTCCTGCACACTAGGGAGACACACAACTGCCGAGCAAGGGTCCTATGTTGTGGCTATGGTTGCTGGAGCCAGTTTAATAAAGAGGCTCCGTGAATACTCAAAGCCGCTGTCTGTATTTATAAAAGAACCCAACACAACAGACATCATTGCTGGTTTGGAAATATTTTGGTTTTGAGCCGAATGAAAAAGGAGAGCCAGCTAATTCAGAAGAGGCAATATGCAAAATCTGTGCTAAAAAGGTTCCAGTAAAATGGGGAAATATGACAAATTTGAGGTCTCACCTAGCTTGCTACCATCCAGCCATAGAAGCCCAGCTGCTGCTGCCAGCACTGTGTGGCACACTCTTCAGATGGACTACAGACAGGCTCCAGCAGGCAGTTAGGAGTGGCGGAAGCGTTTGGACGAATTACTAAATACAGCTGTGCCAGTGAGAGGTATAGGTACCTTACACATGCTGTTACTCAGGGATCTGGTTGAGGAGATGGTTCCATTTAACACAGTGGAGAAACCACTTGACTCTAATGCAGATCCACCTGCCTGGTGGCGAGACAACCAGAATAGATTTCCTCTTCTCTCCAAAGTTGCTCGCAAATACATGTGCATCTGTGCAACAAGCACGCCATCAGAAAGAGTTTTCAGTGCTGCTGGGAACATTGTTACACCGCTCCGATCCTCTCTGAAACCACACGAGGTTAACATGCTGGTTTTCCTGGCGCACAGCAAAGACATGACAACCTGAAATGACTTGATCATTCATGTTCACTTCGTCCATCCATCCATCCATCTTCTTCCACTTAATCCTTTTCGGGTCGCGGGGGGGACTGGAGCCTATCCCAGCATCTTTGGGCGAGAGGCAGGGTACACCCTGGACAGATCGCCAGTCCGTCGCAGGGCCAACACAGAGAGACAGACAACCATTCACTCTCACAGTCATACCTAAGGGCAATTTAGAATCCCCAGTTTGATGCCAATTAACCTAACTTGCATGTTTTTTTTGGCATGTGGGAGGAAACCGGAGAAATCCCGGAGTAAACCCATGCAGACATTTCATTCATTTATTCGTATATAATCTTTAAACATTCATTTCGTGATGCTGCATGAGTTTTTCACCGCTTCCTTGCCATGATTTTTCCCCACATATGTATTCTGCAGTTTTACAGAAACAGTTTAAAAAAATCAGTATAAATACAATGCGTTACTTTGTATTTTGGCAGTTTATATTTAGCCTATTACCATTTGTAAAAAAAAAAAAGACAAATTGTTGTTCTCCATGATTGTCTCGCATATGGTTGCTCTCCATACGCACCGTATTGAGTCTCTCTTGTGGTCAGCAATAAAGCATAGCCTGTTTTAAAAAACTGCCACTTTTGTAGGGTCAAAACAAAAAATGTACACATTAATACTCTACTAATAAACCGAATTCGTAGATCACTGAAAGGGCATAAAGTGTGGTTTGTTTGTTTGTTTGTTTGTTTTTTGGTGTGATTGCTTGTGGCAGATGGGGGTGGGTGGGAAAGAAGGTGAGGAAATATCCTAAATTTAATAAAATAATGGCTGGTTGGGCTCCTTCTGAGAGGAGTGTTTATGAGCCTGACGATTAAGCTCTGTAACAGCTACTGCAGAGTGCACTGCTTGTTTGCTGTGTGAATGGGATTTTTCGGACAGCAGCAACATTGTCCAAAAATCACTATGGAGAGACAGGTGGAGTCCCGCACAGAGTCTGTCCCGTTTAAATAAGCTGAACGTTGCCGCACTCTCCAACCAGTCCACACACCTTAGTTGAAATGCTGGAGTTATCGCCACTGCTTTATGAAAAGTTTTTTTTTTTGTTTTTTTTTTAATTTTATTTTTATTTTATTTTTTTACAGAATCAGCAGCTCATGACTGTAGCAAGACCTCAGCTCCGTGCACAAACTGACAGCGGAGCTGCAGGGACTTTCTCAACACACAGCTTCCATCATTTGCCACATAAGTTATGAACCCTCTGTTTAAATTAGGAGACCACAAGGTCCGAAAAACATTTGCAGTAATACTGCATACCGAGGTGTTGAGCTTTCCACCGTCACTGCAGGGGAAATTGCTCTACCGTGACAGCCCTATTACAGCTATTTCAGCATTTTTAGCTTGCAGCTAAAACAGTTCAGAATTTTACATAGTTTTATCCACCTTATTCCTAGGCCCCATGATGCTTTGCGTGAATTATGATAGCAACTTCCGGTACTAGTTTAGAGCGTATTGTTGTCACTGAAACGGGACACTTTTCCTTGTTAAAAAACAATGACTTTGGCATCAAAAATGCAGGAACACGGCTTTTTGCACCTCAAAAACAGTAATATAATCATACGACATCCCACGACTATGAAGGGATGAGAAGATGACCTTAAAAAGTTGCCAGTAGCTCCATTATGACTGGCACCTAGCGGCTGCCCCGGCCTTGGATGTGCGCTGCAGAGCGTGCCCAAATGCCAAGTCACGTTTCGTTACCTTGTATTCATACATGTGTAATGACAATAAAGTTGAATCTCATCTCATCTCATCTCATTAGTTAGCGCCACTGCTAACATCCTAACGCTGTAAACAAATAAAAGCTCTGAGATATATCAATGTCTCCACCGCAATAAAGTCGGCTGCATTTTGTTAAAGTATGTTGGACATAATCAAATTTACCTCAGAGCAGACATAGAGTCTAGTCAGAGCCATAAAGAATCACAACACCGTGCTTGGGCGTTTTAAATTCAGGGTAAAATGTCAGATCTGTGACATTCATGCAAGTGAAAACCTACCTGGCTCTTGTCTTGGTGTCTGTCCTGTGTCTGTACCACCGATCACATGAACAATCCTTTAGTTTTCAGTGCATGATGAGATGAGATGAGATGAGATGAGATTCCACTCATTGCTGTTGAAGCCACAGATTTAGCTGTGCTTATCTGTGAGGAACATTCAAAATTACAAAAACTACACGTGCTGAAATTAGCTGCCACTTGAATGCAAAACACGTATGTGGACTATACATTAAAATGAATTTGAAAAACTTGTAAAAACGCTATTTTAAATGCCTCTGCTACTCCACTCTTACTGACTGATTTAACACTATGTCTGCCGAAACCGGAAGCTCTGCCCATAATCGTTCCTACAGCGGCACCCCCAGGAATAAGGTGGATAGCACTTTAGCTAATAATTTAGCAGCGTTTCAACTCAAGCATTCAGCATTTTTAGTCTTTCAGCTAAAACTGTTCAGCATTTTACATAGTTTTATAGCACTTCAGCTAATAATTTAGCAGCATTTCAGCTCAAGGGCTTCAGCGTATTCAGCGAACAGCATTCACACTGCATTTCCTAAATTTTTCTAGTTAGTAAATAAAGGAAGCACGGGGTGGAAGAAGACAACATTTCCAATTTAAAAGCACACTGATTAAAGATAAAAACTACAAAACATGCAAAGCTATAAATAAACATGCAACACAAATTTAAAAACCAAATAAACCCCCCAAAACACAATAAAATACTTCCACCCTGTGACAACTACACATTCGGGTCTTGAAAGATGAACAAGCTGTATCCGCTCATCATGAAAAGAAGCTTCAAGTTTCATTTTTTCCTCTAAAAACAGTTGGAAACTTGTCCTTCACTCCCCCATGATAATGTGGCAGCCTCAGTAGGAAGAGTCGTCTCAGCAGACCCGTGCCCGTACCACTCTTTAATAATGTGCCGCTAATCAGTTAAGACAGGAATTCATGGGCTTATTAAACATGCTTAAGAGAACGGCTTTGCCTCTTCAAAACTTAAAAAGACTCCCCAGGGAGGAGGATTAAGGGTTGTTTTTTTTTTTGCTTTACTCTTTTGTTATTGGGCTTTGTAGCATAAGTCTGCCTATTTCTCATAAATGGGAGGTCCTTTGTACAGAGGAATTTACACGACGTCTGCAGAATTGTATAAAGAAGTCGTGTTTAATAAAGGGTTGGGATGATATGATGGCGAGGGAGTGCACTACCATTAGACTTTTTTTGTCGAGACCGTGGACGATTTCTGAGCTGTTCACAGGAGGTGATCTGAAGGAGGATGATATCCTGAGGATGACGTCCTCTTGTTAGCAAAATGACCCAATGCCTTCCCCCTTGTTAAGCTGCCATTCCTGCATTCCTATTCACAGGTGTAAATTCCTCCCCCACCCCAAAACTTGGACAAAAGAGAGCATTTTCCCACCAATATCATCATAAACCTTTTTGTGTCGTGTCACATAGCAGAGTAAAATGATTTCGAAGCACCAATTCTAAGCAGAAATGGAAAAAAAAATCTTACAAATTGGCATACTGTATCTGTTCATGCAGATTTGCAACTTTTTTCCTTCAAATTTGCGATTTTCTCATAAATTTGCAACTTCTTCCTGTGAATTTGCAGCTTTTTTCTCATAGATTTGCAACTTTTTTCTTGTAAATTTGCAACTATTTTCCTATAAATTTACAACTTTTTTTCTCGTGGATCATAACAGAATAAAATGACTTCTAAGCAGAAATGAAAAAAAAAATTGCAACTTTTTCAAAAATTTACAACTTTTTTCCTGTAAATGTGCAGCTTTTTGTTCATAAGCTTGCAACCTTTTCCTTGTCAATTTGCACCTTTTTTCTCAAAAATTGACATTTTTTTTCTCAAAAATTTGCAGCTTTTTTCTCATACATTTGCAACTTTTTTTCCTATAAATTTGCAACTTTTTTCTGTAAATTTGCAGCTTTTTGCTCAAAAGTTTGCAACCTTTTCCTTGTAAATTTGCAACTTTTTTCTCAAAAATTTGCAGCTTTTTTCTCATACATTTGCAACTTTTTTCCTATAAGTTTGCAACTTTTTTCTATAAATTTGCAGCTTTTTGCTCAAAAGTTTGCAACCTTTTCCTTGTAAATTTGCAACTTTTTTCTTAAAAAATTGCAGCTTTTTTCTCATACATTTGCAACTTTTTTCCTATAAATTTGCCACTTTTTTCTGTAAATTTGCAGCTTTTTGCTCAAAAGTTTGCAGCCTTTTCCTTGTAAATTTGCAACTTTTTTCACAAAAAATGGCAATTTTTTTCTCACACATTTGCAACTTTTTTCCTATAAATTTGCAGCTTTTTTTCTCATGGATTTGCAGCTTTTTTTCTGCAAATTTGCAGCTTTTTGATCAAAAGTTTGCAACATTTTCCTTGTAAATTTGCAACTTTTTTCTCAAAAATTGACAATTTTTTTCTCACACATTTGCAACTTTTTTCCTATAAATTTGCAGCTTTTTTTCTCGTGGATTTGCAGCTTTTTTTCTGCAAATTTGCAGCTTTTTGATCAAAAGTTTGCAACATTTTCCTTGTAAATTTGGCAACTTTTTTCACAAAAATTGGCAATTTTTTTCTCACACATTTGCAACTTTTTTCCTATAAATTTGCAGCTTTTTTTCTCGTGGATTTGCAGCTTTTTTTCTGCAAATTTGCAGCTTTTTGATCAAAAGTTTGCAACATTTTCCTTGTAAATTTGCAACTTTTTTCTCAAAAATTGACAATTTTTTTCTCAAAAATTTGCAGCTTTTTTCTCATACATTTGCAACTGTTTTCCTATAAATTTGCAACTTTTTTCTGTAAATTTGCAGCTTTTTGCTGAAGTTTGCAACCTTTTCCTTGTAAATTTGCAACTTTTTTCACAAAAATTGGCAATTTGTTTCTCACACATTTGCAGCTTTTTTCTTGTGGATTTGCAGCTTTTTTCTGCAAATTTGCAGCTTTTTGCTCAAACGTTTGCAACCTTTTCATTGTAAATCTGCAACTTTTTTCTCAAAAATTGCCAATTTTTTTCGTACACATTTGCAACTTTTTTCCTATAAATGTACAACTTTTTTCTCGTGGATTTGCAGCTTTTTTCTGTAAATTTGCAGCTTTTTGCTCAAAAGTTTGCAACCTTTTCCTTGTAAATTTGCTACTTTTTTCTCCAAAACTGGCAATTTTTTTCTCACACATTTGCAACTTTTTCCTATAAATTTGCAGCTTTTTTTCTCGTGGATTTACAACTTTTTTCCGGTCAATTTGCAATTCATTTCTTGCAAATTTGCAATTTTTTTCTTGTAATTTTGAAACTTTTTTCCTTTAACCTCTTGCACTCCGTTGTACCGCGGGCGGGCAAGTCTCTGCGTCCTAGGGCGCACGAGGACGCACTCGTGCGTCCTCGTGCGCTCTCGGACGCATGGTCCTGATGGTGGTGATGTAGTTGGTGTTGGCGTCCAAGCGCCACTGAAAAAAAAATGCTGCAGACACAGCCGCGAACAGATTAGTTCATCTGATTGACCTCTCATTCGACTAATAAGAGCCTTGAATTGGGTTTCTGAAACCTTGAAGAACCAATGAATGAAAACCTAGGAAGGAGGACCCGCCTCCCAACGCTTTGAATGCAGTGAGCCAATTGAAGCAGAGAAGTTCGCGAGCTGTTTTTTTTTAACCTCTTGCACTCCGGGCAATTTTCCTAAAAATGCCAAAAAATAACGTGCCCAAAGTAAATCGAAAGCTGTTCTTCAACCCTTTGCAGCATCTTCATGGGGTTGGTCTCATTTAAAAGAAAACACTTTGAATTTTTTGGCAAAAAAACCATAATCTCTCTACGTGCTCCGGCCACTGAGTTACAGTCATCTAAACATACTGAACTTGAAGAAAAAAAATTTGGACACAGTGTTTTTTTGGATACAAATGCTTGTAAATAACACACAGCTGTCCGATCCGGCTGGAAAATGCAACAGAAATGTAGAACCAAGTGTTATCCAGCTGAGATCCAAATTTGGTAACAATACCACAAAAAATGAATATTTTACACAGCTTTGTTCTCAGGCTGTTCCCAGGCGTTTTGGAACTGTGCCAAATTGTGCCAAATGGCACAGTTTGGAAAAACGTCTGTAACTTTTGAATAATTCAATGTAGAAGCTTCATTTTAGGCTCAAAGGAAAGGTCACACTCAGGGCTGTGTCTGTGTGTGTGTGTGGGGGGGGGGTCGTCCCCCCCCCGCTACCAAGGACAGAGTTCGGCTCTCGCTACATGACGGATTACACTCGTTGCATGTTTCCACAGCAACGCTGTCACAGCGCCTTCCCCCCCCCTCGCTACTGTGTGTGTGTGGGGGGGGTTGTCCCCCCCCCGCTCGCTACAGAGGATGGACTTCGGCCATCGCTACACAACGGATTAGCCTTATGTGGCGATGTAGGACAGTAGTGCAATCACCGCGGCTCCCCCCCCTCGCTGCAGAAGAATAGCGGGGGGGGGCGTTCACAGCCTGTACACTGCGAGCAACCCCTTGTACCGCGGCGCACGAACTTCAGACTTCGTGAACCGCACAGCTGTAATTTACTGATCGGTCAAAAGTCATTTTGGATTACAATTTTCAGGGATAGAGAATAATTTAGCTTATAACACCTTACCTCTTCACAGCGGAGTCTTGGCGAACTTGTCTTCCTCATTGTCAGACGAACGCGACGCTGGTCCGCTCTGGTTCTGGTCTCGCGACTCGATCAAAACATAATTCCATTATTGCGGTTTTGTGCTTCCATGATTGCGGTTTTTGGCGAACGATTTTTCAAAACAAATAACAGTAGTAATTAAAAAAAGACTGGCGAAGGCGTGTGTGTCACTCAGCCTTCGTCGTCAGCCACCGTCGGTCTATGATGACCATGGAAGAAATCATAACGTCTACTCTGCTGGAGCCAATACAAAATAAGCACCGCCTGTGGCCGAACATGCCGATCCACGAATGGCACTCCCTGTCACACAGGTTGCATTTGTGGATGGTCTCCATGCTGCTGGGTCTGTGGGGCTCTTCCTGTGTCCTTTTTTGATCCGCTCCAGCAGCCAGTCTTCACCCAGCCTTAAAAAAAAACAGCTCACGAACTTCTCTGCTTCAATTGGCTCACTGCATTCAAAGCGTTGGGAGGCGGGTCCTCCTTCCTAGGTTTTCATTCATTGGCTCTTCAAGGTTTCAGAAACCCAATTCAAGGCTCTTATTAGTCGAATGAGAGGTCAATCAGATGAACTAATCTGTTCGCGGCTGTGTTTGCAGCTTTTTTTTTCAGTGGCGCTTGGAGGCCACACCACCTACACCACCACCATCAATATCCTTATCATGCGTCATGCGCACGGGTGCACTCTCGTGCGCCCTCGTGCGCCCTAGGACGCAGAGACTTGCCCGCCCGCAGAACAACGGAGTGCAAGAGGTTAAGGCTGGGTGAAGACTGGCTGCTGGAGCGGATCAAAAAAGGACGCAGGAAGAGCCCCACAGACCCAGCAGCATGGAGACCATCCACAAATGCAACCTGTGTGACAGGGAGTGCCATTCGTGGATCGGCATGTTCGGCCACAGGCGGTGCTTATTTTGTATTGGTTCCAGCAGAGTAGACGTTATGATTTCTTCCATGGTCATCATAGACCGACGGAGGCTGACGATGAAGGCTGAGTGACACACACACCTTCGCCAGTCTTTTTGTAATTACTACTGTTATTTGTTTTGAAAAATCGTTCGCCAAAAACCACAATCATGGAAGCACAAAACCGCAATAATGGAATTATGTTTTGATCGGGTCGCGAGACCAGAACCAGAGCGGACCAGCGTCGCGTTCGTCTGACAATGAGGAAGAGAAGTTGGCCAGGACACTGCTGCTGTGAAGAGGTAAGGTGTTATAAGCTAAATTATTCTCTATCCCTGAAAATTGTAATCCAAAATGACTTTTGACCGATCGGTAAATTACAACTGTGCGGCGCACGAAGTCTGAAGTTCGTGCGCCGCGGTACAAGGGGTTGCTCGCCGCGTACAGGCTGTGAACGCCCCCCCTCCGCTATTCTTCTGCAGCGAGGGGGGGGGGGCCGCGGTGATTGCGCTGCTGTCCCACATCACCACATGAGGCTAATCCGTTGTGTAGCGATGGCCGAAGTCCATCCTCTGTAGCGAGTGGGGGGGGGACAACCCCCCCCACACACACACACAGACAGCCCTGAGTGTGACCTTTCATTAGAGCCTAAAATGAAGCTTCTATATTGAATCATTCAGAAGTTACAAACGTTCTTCCAAACTGTGCCATTTGGCACAATTTGGCACAGTTCCAAAACGCCTGGGAACAGCCTGAGAACAAAGCTGTGTAATATATTCATTTTTTGTGGTATTGTTACAAAATTTGGACCTCAGCTGGATAACACTTGGTTCTACATTTCTGTTGCATTTTCCAGCCCGGATCTGAAGCTGTGTGTTATTTGCAAGCATTTGTATCCAAAAAAACACCCAGGCCAAATTTATTTTCTTCAAGTTTTCTATGTTTAGATGACTGTAACTCAGTGGCCGGAGCACTTAGAGAGATCATGTTTTTTTTGCCAAAAAAGTCAAAGTGTTTTCTTTTAAATGAGACCAACCCCATGAAGATGCTGCAAAGGGTTGAAGAACAGCTTTCGATTTACTTTGGGCACATTTTTTTTTGGCGTTTTTAGGAAAATTGACCGGAGTGCAAGGGGTTAAGGTTTCAATTTTTTTCTCAAAAAAATTGCAACTCTCATCTGGATGCTGATTTTTTTTTTAATTCAATGTCAATTAATTCTACTTTTAAGCTTTTTGAATTTTGAAATTAACATCTTGTATCATATTTTTCCACCTTTATTCTTGCACATTTTTACCTACATTTATATGTAAATTTGCATATAAATTACAAATACAAATTACATATAAATTACACATAGTCCCCCGTCCCCCTTGTTGAAAAATAGCGAAGCACCATGTTTAAGCGGTCTTTCTGCAATGTGTTTTACTGTTGGTAGAAGTTAAAACCAGAGGTGAGCAGTAACAGTAATACTCAAAAAACTTTTTTCAAAAATTTTGCTTTCGTAAGTAGTTTTGTTGCAGATACATTTGGTTGTATTCTTTTGATTTCACCAGTTTGAAAACTGAAATATGAATAGAAATGTGTTTGTTTATCTTGTAATCTTTTCTCACAATTTGGTCATTTTAGTGCATTTATAATCTTACTTATTCACAGTAGGTCTTGATATTTTGTTCTTCAATTCAAGCTCAGTTGCAAAGGAACAAGAAAAATGAGAAATATTGCAAATTTTTATAGCATAACTTATGCTTCTGTGTCAAAATGACACTGTAGCGATGGTATAGCCACAGACCAAACTCAGTAGCTATGTCGTTCCTCACTGCGTAGCATGACATCTCATTGATCTCCCAATGATTTCTTAGCAATATTTCAATGAATACAACATTTTTCCACCCTGAAAGTAGAAGTGGCTGAGAGATCAGTGAGGGATCGCTGTACATTCGATGAAAGACCGATAGAGTTCACTGAAAGATCATTGGGAGATTGATAAGATCATTGAGCACTCCTTGATAGCTCCTTGAGAGATTGCTTCCCTTTGGTGATCATTGAGAGATTGTTTTGAACTGAGTCAAAACTTTGGGGAGACTGTGGTGACCTTGGAGCTCACTGGAAGATCACTGAGAGATAACTGAGAGATCTTCGTGATCATCAAGAGACCTCTGAAAGACTGTTGGTGTCATGTTCGCTGCGTAAACTGCAGCAAACATGTGAAATAGCAGCGAGCCCAAAATGCAGCATGTAACATGTTTATTTGCACAAGGGTGAAAATACAAAAAGTCCAAATACAGTCACTGTGCTTATGAGAAGGACAACCGGCTACAGCTACGTTGGCTGGGGGTTAAGTGGCAAACGCACTCCAGGCTAGCTAGGAGCAGAGAAAAAAGGCATAATAGCAAGTAGGACTTACTGACATGTCGGAGCAGAAAGGCTCTGAGGAACAACACAATTCAGTCCAGGGAAAAAGCCAACTGTGGCGAGCCAGGAAGTCCAATGTTGACACTTGCTAAGCGGCCACACCGACTGGTCATACTGCCCTGCTATTTGTACAAGGCCCTAATGACAGCAAGTAGACCAGCCGTGTGGCAACAGGTGCGTGACTGATAGGACTATGTGTGTGTGCGTGAGTGTGAATGTGAGTGTGTGTGTGTGTGTGTGTGTGTGTGTGTGTGTGTGTGTGTGTGTGTGTGTGAGTGTGTATAAGATAAGATAAGCCTTTATTAGTCCCACAATGGGGAAATTCCAGGATTGCAACAGCACAGGGATAGCAACACTCAGAGCAACAATCAGAAGGCAAGAAAAAAAAAACAAGAACAACTAGTAAACATATGTACATATTACTATAAATATATATATATATATATATATATATATATAGACACACAGTGCGGAGCATTATGGTTGGTTGGTGAATGTGCAGCAGAAAGTCCAAGCTCTCTCTCCGCGGATGCGGCGGGCCAGCTGGAAGTCTTTGGGCATGATGGCGACCCCCTTAGCGAAGAAGAGACCACCAGGTAGGCCTCGCCGACCTCCTGCAGAGCCACGACGGTGAAGCTCAGGAAGCGCAGGTCGGTCTTGGAAGTCCTGAGCGATCTCCCTCACCAGGCGCTGGATGGGCAGCTTACGGATGAGCAGCTCCGTGGATTTCTGGCAGCGACGGATCTCTCTTGGAGCCACGGGCCTGTAACGGTGAGGCTTCTTCACTCCGCCGGTGGCCGGAGCGCTTCTCCGAGCAGCCTTGGTGGCCAGCTGCCTCCCGGGGGGCCCCCTCCTCCAGCAGATTTTACGGGCGGTCTGCCTGGTTCTTGCCATCGCTCTTTATCATTCCGTCTTATATTTCCCGCACGCCGCCCAAACTCCAGCCCGGCACCCGCGTCGTTTTCGCTACAGTTCCCGGTATATCGAGTCTCTCCGCTAGCATCGGGTGGCGGCCGAGTGCTAGCTAGCACTAGCTCTTCCTGCTGTAACGTCTCCTGCTGTAAACAGAGGCTCCGTCCGCCGACTCGGGAGACCTTTGGGGCGATCTGTGTGTCCGCGATATATATAGAGAGTGAAAGGTGTAGAAAGAAGAAGAAAGATAAAAAAAAAAAGGCTGTTGCAACGGGCAGCCAACTCGTGTGGCGCCACCGCTGTATGTGGTGAACCATACAGCTGGTGGATGCCTGGTGAGGAGAAGGCGTGGCTGTAGGACTGGCGGAGAGCGAGGCTCAATCCACCAGCTGAACCTACAGCCACAAGTCATGGATGGGGTGATGACCCCGAACGTGACAGTTGGGAGATTTTACCATTTTTTCATCTTTCAACAATCTCTCAACAATCTCCACCCCTGTGTAGAGGGGGTATAAGAGCACTAGAAATCTCTCAAATATATACATATCTACCTGTTTGGTCACCAAAGAAACTCTCAATAATCCCTCAGTGATCTTTCTTGGTCTCTCAAGGATCTTTCTAAGATCTCTATAGATCACCATGAAAGCTGCCAAAACATCTCCCAAACTTTTACACAGAAACAGCTTTTTTGAGACTATAGGAGATCGTTGAGAGATTTGGACAATTTTTGGTCTGTCAGTGGTCACACAACGATCTCCGTCTGTATAAAGGGGCCCTGAGGAAAAAAGTCATGCATTTAAAAGATAAAATGTCTGAAATGTAAAAGAAAGACCTTACAAGTTTAAGAGGAAAAACAAGTGGCAAACAAAAACAAGTTCCCTTTTGTGGGAAATAAGCTTCAGGCTAAAGTTTTTATCAACCCAAATGAGCTTTGCTACCTCTGGTTATTGGGGACTGATTTGGTGAGATCTGCTCAGTCTTTTCAACAGCACAAAGAATTTGTACATTTTCTAAAACTGCTACAGTGGCCCTTTTCAAAAATCACGACCTTGCAATTTAAAAACCGAAAGACAACGGGGGGGGGGGGGGGATTGCAAACCTTGCAAAATCTGAGACAAACACTGCTGTGAGCAGTTTAATTTCTGCTTTCATCAAACTACTGAAGGCTTTATATGGAAGAAGATTCAAACTTCAAAATGCCACAAAACACAAACTCCACAAACACATGATTAGAACTAATGTAAAGAAATAAGAAAGCACACATTTCATCCCATACTCACATGAAGGATATTTCATGGCAGCTGTTCACCACCCTTCATCGAATCTACCACACTAAACATATTACAAGACTGTTTTCTGTTATTTGAATGGATCTGTGTCCTGTTTCCCTTCTCTCACAGTGACAGCCCCCCTCACGTCCCCGTGGGTGAGCTGTCCACAGACATGGTGATTCATGTGATCGGCAACATGACCCAGACCATCAGACAGCACTTCCCCAACCTGACAGTCTACCCCGCGCTGGGGAACCACGACTACTGGCCTCAGGTACATTTATGTATCAATACAGGAAGGAGAAGTGGCTTTGGTTGTTCTGAGAAAAAAATGATGATGTATGCTGGACAGACTGGAGTAGCATGTAGACAGTTGTATCAGCTACAGCGAAGGCGCAACAAGAATGTTGTACCTTCTGTTTCTACACCCCTAAACTGAGCAAAATTCTTCCTTCTGGTATGACAGTGGTGTCTGTATTTGTATAAAAAAAAAATCAAAGACTGCTTTGTTTTTAGTTCACTTTTTTTACTTTCATTTATCTTCACCAATATAGTGAAGATATATTGTTTTAATTTGAGTTGTAAAGTCTATGTAAGGCTGCATGTAAGGCTGCATGTCCACAGAAAGTTTTTTTTTCTTCAGAAAGCACTCTGGACCTGTTTTTCAGGGCACTTCACAGGTGCTCTTAAACTGATAAAAAATAAGTCCTCTGCCTTGTATCCTTGCAACCGTTTGACCTGCCACTCAGAATTTGGTGCATCACTGTTTGACATTGAATCTCTGTACTTACAAAACCCAATTCCAATGAAGTTGGGGCGTTGTGTAAAACATAAATAAAATAAAACAGAATACAATGATTTGCAAATCCTTTTCAACCTATATTCAATTGAATACACTCCTAAGACAAGATATTTGATGTTCAGACTGATATACTGCTTTTTTTTTTTGTTTGTTTCAAATATTCACTCATTTTGAATTTGACCCCTGCACAACATTCCAAAAAAACTGGGATAGAGCCAAGAAAAGACTGGGAAAGTTAAGGAATGCTCAAAAAATGCCTTTTTGTGCCAAGGGGCCGGCTGTGACACAGGTGTAGTGTGGCTGACTACTGATTGGTGGGTCAGTGGTTCAGTTCCCGCTTTCTTTGCAGTCTGCATGTTGAAGTGTCCTTGAGCAAGTCACTGACTCTCCATTTGCTCCTGGTGGGTCAGGCCAGCGCCAGTGAATGGCAGCTCAGCCGCCATCAGTGTGTGAATGTGTGGACAGCAGGATCTGTAAAGTGCTTTGGTCATCCAGAGATGAGGAAAAAGCACAATATAAGTGACTAAAGAGGAAAAGGACCATCCAGATTGTTATCAGCACAAACTTCAAAAGCATTTGTGATGGTATAGGGGTTCGTTAGTGCCTATGGCATGGGTAACTTGCACATCTATGAAGGCACCATTAATGCTGAACTGTACATACAGGTTTTGGAGCAACATATGATGCCACCCAAGCAACGTCTTTTTCCGGAACGTCCCTGCTTATTTCAGCAAGACAATGCCAAGCCACTTTCTGCACATGTTACAACAGTGTGACTTGATTGATCTGATCTTGATTGAGTTTATACAACCAATCATAGACAACGGTAGGATTTTCCAGTTTTCTATATACCTCTTTAGGTCTGAGATGAACTCACCAAAATTTAGTTCAAATATCAATTTAGGATTTTTGGGTATAGTTAGGCCAAGGAATCTGATATGATCATTGACTATTTTGAAGGGGTGCGTTTTTCAGGAAACCTGGCGAAAAAACATCTGAAAGAGACATAAATTCACTCTTGGAACAGTTTATAGTGTAACCTGACAGTCTGCCAAAAGAAATAATCAGGTCCGGGGGGGGCGGGGATTGATTTTTCTGAATTGTCTAAATATAATATCACGTCGTCCGCGTACAAACTGATGAGAGATTCGAATCCTCCGACCTTCAGGCCTGCAATGTTCGGGTGACTTCTTATGCTTAGGGCAAGGGGTTCAAGTGCAACTGCAAAAAGAGCTGGTGATAGAGGACAGCCCTGCTGAACCGAACAGTGTAGAGAAAATGGAGCTGACCTGTCGCCATTTGTCAGCACAGAGCACATTGGGTTATCATACATCAATTTCACCCAAGCTATAAAAGAGTCGCCGAACCTAAACCTTGTTAGCATGTAGGTCCCCTCGACCTGAGTGAAAGCCTTTTGTGCGTCCAGCAACAAAATTGCTGCTCCTTCAGCTTTACTATGGTCAGCATAAATGGTGATAAGGAGTCGTCTTACATTAGCCATGTTTACATGGACACAAGTAACCGGATTAAAGGGCCTATATCATGCAAAATTGACTTTTTTGAGTTTTTAAGCATGTTATAATGTTAATTCCTCACCAAAAACACCCCCAAAGTGGTATTTTGCTCCATTCACGCATCTCTGAGTATTCCTCCTCAACCCTGCTCTCTGAGCTGCTGCTCCGCCTTGTCCCTGGTAACGACTGGGTCCCCACGTTCATACGTATGAACGTGGGTGAGCCGCCCACTCCAGGAAGTGCCTGTGCTGCCAGCACCGCCCCCAGGCTAACGCACACACCCACTTTCTCCGCGCAGATAACGGAGCGGTGATCGGCAAAACTCTTTCATTTTAGCGTTAATGCTGTGAAGAAGTAGTTCCTCTCGCACCTAATCTGCTCAGTGACAACAACTGTGTTACGACTTGCTCTCGCCTGTCTCCCGCTTCAGCTGCGCGCACACCTGTGCCTCATCAGTCTCGGGCTATATAGCCCACTCCACCTGGAGCCTCGGTCTGGAGCCATCTGCTAATCTACGCTCATCATCATCTGTCTGTGTGGTGTCCTGCAAATGACGTGGGCTACATTGACAATTGGAGCTCTTTTTGGGGAAAACCTGGTCTTATGAGACGAGACAGCATTCATCCCACTTTGGATGGTGCTTCTCATTTATCTAACAATCTGGCATCTTTTTTATCCAAATTTCCAAAACCATGACTACTCAGAGTTGGGACCAGGAAGCAGAGTCGCAGTCTTACACGCCTCTCTGCAGCTCCTCTTCATCTGCCACCCCTCAGCTTAGCCCCTGTCTTCCCCATCAGAGAATCGTTGTCTGCTCCCTCCAAAGTGAATAAAAATATAATGTATAAGCATCCCAAAGTGATAAAGCAAAATATTGGTAAAACTCAAATTAAACATAAAGCCTCTAAATTGAATGATTTGGCCTCTGTTCCTCCTCATAATTTAAAAATTAAATGTGGTTTATTAAATATTAGGTCTCTAACTCCCAAGTCTCTGTTAGTCCATGATTTGTTAATTGATCATCAGATTGATTTAATTTCCCTTACAGAGACTTGGTTAGGACAAGAGGATTATGTTGGTTTAAATGAATCAACTCCCTCTGGTTATTTAAACTGTCAAAATCCCAGAAGTTCTGGTCGTGGAGGAGGAGTAGCAACAATTTACCATTCCAAATTACTAGTTAATGTAAAGCAAAAAACATGTTATAATTCCTTTGAGGGCCTGGTCCTCAGTATTGGGCACTTTAGCAATTTTAGGTTAAACCCAATTTTATTTGACATAGTTTATCGTCCCCCATCAACCTACTCAGAATTTTTATCCGAATTTGCTGATTTCTTAGCTGATTTAGTGCTGAAATCTGATAGAATAATTATAGTAGGGGACTTTAATATACATGTGGATGTAGATAGTGACTGCCTTAATGTGGCATTCAATTCAATATTAGACTCGATTGGGTTTTCTCAGAAAGTAGGAAATTCTACTCATTACCTCCACCATACATTGGACCTTGTTTTGACATATGGCATAGAAATAGAAAATCTTGTAGTGTCTCCTCATAACCCTGTACTGTCAGACCATTGTCTGTTAACCTTTGATTTTACTATTTCTGACTATTTGGCTCCTAAAGAAAAATATTATTACAGTAGATGCCTCTCAGATGATGCTGTTTCCAAATTTATGCAGATTGTTTCCTCTATGCCATGTGTCAACACAACAGAAATAAGCTATAGACAGCTTGCTCCTTCTGTAATTGATAACATGGTGGATAGTGTTTCAGCTTCTCTGCATCAGACTCTAGACTTGGTGCCCCCCTTAAAAAAGAAAAAGTCTAATCAGAGATTTCTAACTCCTTGGTTCAACACAGAAACTCGTACCTTAAAACAGAAGACTCGTCAATTAGAAAGAAAATGGCGCTCTACTAATTTAGATGAAATCTATTTAGCTTGGAGAAATCATCTTTTAATTTATAAAAAATCTCTTAGAAAAGCTAGAACGAGTTATTACTCTGCATTAATAGAAGAGAACAAGAATAATCCCAGGTTTCTTTTCAGTACTGTAGCCAGGTTGACAAAGAGTCAGGACTCTGTCAATCCTAGCATTCCCTTAGAGCTTACTAGTCAGGACTTTATGAACTTTTTCAATAATAAAATTTCATCCATCAGAGATAAAATCAATCAGATTCTTCCCACAGTTAACTTAAATACTGTAACTACTACAACTCCTTCTATTGATCTCTGTCTTGATGAGTTTACTCCAATCGACCTTTGTGAGTTAGACAAAATAGTTTCCTCATCCAAACCTTCAACTTGTCTTTTAGACCCTATTCCTACCAGGTTATTTAAAGAAGTCTTCCCACTTATTGGTAGCTTTATTCTTCATATAATCAATTCTTCATTAACTTTAGGCCATGTACCGCAGGCTTTTAAAACGGCTGTAATTAAACCCTTACTCAAAAAGCCAACGCTAGATCCAGGAGCTTTAGCTAACTATAGACCAATCTCTAATCTCCCTTTCATTTAAAAAATCTTAGAAAGAGTTGTTGCTACACAATTATTTGACCACCTGCAGGGAAATGGTTTACTTGAAGAGTTTCAATCTGGGTTTAGAATTCATCATAGTACTGAAACAGCCTTAGCGAAGGTCACTAACGACCTCCTCATTGCATCTGATAATGGACTAGTTTCTGTACTTGTCCTTTTAGACCTTAGTGCAGCT
Source organism: Pholidichthys leucotaenia (assembly GCA_020510985.1). Lineage (NCBI taxonomy): Eukaryota > Metazoa > Chordata > Actinopteri > Cichliformes > Pholidichthyidae > Pholidichthys > Pholidichthys leucotaenia. Next base: position 268,103,515 of record CM035842.1, read on the forward strand.
TTTGATACTATCGATCATAATATTCTACTTGATAGATTAGAACACTATGTTGGACTTAATGGAACTTCGTTGCAATGGTTTAGATCTTATTTATCTGATAGATTCCAGTTTGTTCATGTAAATAATGAGTTTTCTTTCAACTCAAAGCTTAGTCGTGGAGTTCCACAGGGATCTGTGCTAGGCCCTACTCTTTTTAGTTTATATATGCTTCCGTTAGGCAACATTATTAGAAAGCACTGTATACATTTTCATTGTTATGCAGATGACACACAATTATACCTGTCAATGAAGCCAGATGATAGTAATCAATTAGCCAAGTTAGAAGCCTGTCTTAAGGAAATCAAAGCTTGGATGACTTGTAATTTCCTGCTATTAAATTCAGATAAGACTGAAGTCATTCTTGTTGGTCCAAAAAACCTTAGAAATTCCTTTCCAAATCAAACTTTCAGTTTGGATGCGGTTACTCTTTCTCTTAATAGCTCTGTGAGGAACCTTGGAGTTATTTTTGATCAGGATGTGTCCTTCAATTCACATATTAAATTTGTTTCTAAGACTGCCTTCTATCATTTGCGTAATATTGCCAAGATTAGGAGCATCTTGTCTCAGAGTGATGCTGAGAAACTGATCCACGCTTTTGTTAGCTCGAGATTAGATTATTGTAATTCTTTATTATCAGGCTGTCCTAAAACATCTTTAAAAAGTCTTCAGCTGATCCAAAACGCTGCAGCAAGAGTTTTAACAGGTACTAGAAAGAGAGATCATATCTCTCCGGTTCTGGCCTCCCTTCATTGGCTTCCCATAGAGTTTAGAATTAAGTTTAAAATCCTTCTTCTTACTTACAAAGCTCTAAACAATCAGGCTCCTTTTTATTTAAAAGATCTGATACTACCGTATTATCCTAACAGAGCACTATGCTCCCAAAATGCAGGATTACTTGTAATACCTAGAATCTCCAAAAGTACAATGGGAGGCAGAGCCTTCAGTTATCAAGCTCCTCTCCTGTGGAATCAGCTGCCAATCTGGATTCGGGAGTCAGACTCGATCTCTGTTTTTAAGAATAGGACTAAAACCTACCTTTTTGATATAGCCTACAATTAGGGAGGGATCATGTGTTTCTGAACCCTCCCTTAGTTATGCTGCTAATAGGTTTAGTCAGCCAGGGGACCTCCAGTAATGCACTGGGCCTCACTCCTTTCCTCACTCTCTATGAAATATTTTTTTTTTGCTGGTCATTAACATCTGTTTGTTCTCTCCCATAGATTGAGTTCCCATCGTGCTGTTTGCTCTCTACATGTCTGTTCTTTTCTTCTTCTCTATCCCTTCACCCCCCAGCCAGTCGCAGCAGATGACTGCCCCTCCCTGAGCCTGGTTCTGCTGGAGGTTTCTTCCTGTTAAAAGGGAGTTTTTCCTCTCCACCGTCGCCAAGTGCTTGCTCACAGGGGATCGCCTGATTGCTGGGGTCTTTCTGCAACTGTGGGGGTTCCCCCCCTACAGTTGATAGTGCTATGAGATGACTGTTGTTGTGAAATGGCGCTATATAAATAAAGTTGAATTGAATTGAATTGAATCATTCCAGCGCACGCCAGCTCTCTCATACACCTGTTATCTGCACAATAAAATTATTGAATCACACTCGAGCCTGTGTGTGTGTTCCCTGGGTCTGACCTTATGTCAAACTGTTTGCTTTTTTACGTAAGACAATGTCTTCTAAGTAGTGTAAATGTGTCTTTGGCTGTGAGAGATTTAGGAGTTTGTTCAGCCTTCCTTGTTTTCATGGGCGGAACCCAGCGACGAGCTGCCGCGGCTGGCTCAGGGGTTACGTCATGAAATGGGCTACAGCCACAAGAAGGAGAGGCAGAGCCTCAGAGATCAAGGCATCCTACTTCCGGGCTCGCGAAAATAACTCATATTTCATAAGAAATTCATTCTCCAGTGTACCAAAGGTAATATACTATCACATACATGCATATAGTTTACTCTGAAAGGCTTAAAATAGCATGATATAGGCCCTTTAAAAGCCTGATCAGAATAAAAATGTTTCATGTAAACACGCCAATCTGAGTATTCTGACCCAATCACACTCATTCGGATCAAATTTTTTTTCCGATTGAGAGGGGTGGGTTATACCGATTGTTAATCAGAACATCCTGGCAGATAAACACATCTGTCGCAAGGTCTGTGGTGGACTGTGCCAGTCGGTGCATTGTGACATGCACTACACAAAGAGCAGAGATAAACAAACCTGTCATCTGGTCAGTCACTGCAACAGATACTGGAGTCAGTTTGTCTTGGCTTGTCCTTGCCACTGATAATACCTTTATCTGCCAAGAATGTGCTGCTAGTCCAGCAAAAGCTAGTAGTACTCAAATACTTTGCAAGCAGTTTCATGAAATGGTCAATCAGAAAGCAACTCATACCGGCTCGGACGCCGCCCGGGCTTACAAGGTCCGCGCTGATCTTACTTTTCGCACTCCGACAGGCAGCGAAAAGTAAGCTAGGAGCAGGAAGACAAAAGAAGAGGAAAACAGCAACCTTGTGTGTAGCAGAATGGAATGTCTGCACTCTGTTGGACAGAACAACATCACAGCACCCAGAAAGACAGACCACGCTTGTGGCCCTGGAAATGAACAGGTACAATGTAGACATAGCTGCACTTAGTGAAACAAGATTGCCTGGATATGACAGCTTGGAAGACCATGGGTACATCTTCTTTTGGAGTGGGAGATCAACTCAAGAAAGGAGAGAAGCAGGAGTGGGCTTTGCAGTTAGAAAGGAGATAGCAGCAATGCTTGATGAGGAACCAGTGCAAATCAATGACAGGATAATGACTATGAGACTCCCACTACAGCAGAAGATGTATGCCACACTCATCAGTGTATGTGCCCCAACAATGACCAACACAGAAGAGGTGAAGGAAGAGTTCTACAGTGATTTACGTGAGACTATCAGGCGTGTACAGACTGATGAAAGGCTGATACTCGTTGGAGATTTTAATGCCAGAGTTGGTTCGGACACGGAGAAATGGAAAGGAGTGCTAGGCAGTCACAGAGTAGGTAAGTGCAATGCTAATGGAGAACTTCTACTTGCACTATGTTTAGAGTACAACCTTGTAATAACCAACACTCTATTTAAGCACAAGGACACACACAAGAAGACATGGATGCACCCAAGATCCAAGCACTGGCACTTATTAGACTACATCATAGTCAGGCAGAGAGACAGAAGGGATGTATTGGACACCAGAGCAATGAGAGGCGCGGACTGTGGCACTGATCATGTTATGCTGAGATCTAGATTAAGGATTTGCAGACGAAAACAGCACTGCAGGATGGTGCGAATCCACCACGGAAGCTAAACACTAGTGCACTGAAAGGCCAAAAGAAGCAGGAAGAACTTACACAGGAAATGGATGAAAACTTGAAAGACTGGGACAGCAACAACTCAGAGAATGACATAGAAGAGAAATGGGCAACACTGAAGGATACGGTATATCAGACTGCGAGTGATGTATTAGGCTACCCTGAGAGGAAACATCAAGATTGGTTTGATGAGCATGATGAACACCTGAAGAAACTACTAGAAGCGAGGAACACAGCTAGGCAGGAAAACCTACAGTGTAACACAAGGTTGAAGAAGAAGAAATACTCAAAGGCTCAGAGTGAGCTACAGAAGTACACCAGAGAGATGAAGTCCAACTGGTGGGATGAAAAAGTGGAGAAACTTCAAACTGCAGCAGACAGGAAGGACATGAAAACATTCTTCACAGGTTTGAGAGAAATCTACAGCCCTAAAGCAAGAGGATTGATCCAACTAAAGGCTATGGATGGTGAAACGGTTTTGCAGGAGAAAGACAAGATCCTGGGCAGATTTGCAGACCACTTTGACCAACTACTAAACAACCCTGGAGATCTCACTGAAGAGGCTAAAGAAGCTCTAGTGCAACGACGATCTATATCAAGTCTGGATGAACCACCAAATTTTGATGAACTAATGGCAGCTATCAGGACAACACAGGATGGTAAAGCTCCAGGAAGGGATGGAATTCCAGCAGAAGTGTGGAAATTTGGTGGTGTTCAGCTGACCAACTGCCTGCACAAGCTCATCCAAGACATATGGGATGCCCAGAAAGTACCTCAAGACTGGAAGGATGCAAGTATTGTGCCTTTGTTCAAGAAAGGTGACAGGAAGGATTGTGGAAATTACCAAGGTATATCGCTGCTAGCCACTGTTGGTAAGATTCTCTCACGTGTACTACTTAGACTCAGTGAACACATCTCGCAGAATGTACTACCGGAAACCCAGTGCGGCTTTAGAAGTGGAAGAAGCACAATGGACATGATTTTCTGCTTGAAACAGTTCAAGAAAAGTGTATCGAACAGAACATGCCGCTTTATGTAGTCTTCATAGACTTCAGTAAAGCCTTCGATACTGTTTCGCGACAAGGATTTTGGCAGGTACTCAAGAAATATGGTCGTACAGAGAAGTTTGTCAGCCTGATCGAGGCACTCCATACAGGTATTCAAGCAAACGTGGCAATGAGTGGTTCAGTATCTAAAGACTTTTCAGTAAGCAATGGGGTGAAACAAGGGTGTGTGCCGGCACCTACACTCTTCTCGCTATATCTGGCAGCCATGCTTGAGGTGGCCTTCAAAGACACTTCAGAAGGAGTATACGTTCAAACAAGGAAAGAAGCAGACTTGTTCAATGTGGCACAGTTTAAAGCCAAGAGTAAGACATCGATAAAGGTAGTAAGAGAAATGCTCTTTGCCGACAACAGTGCTCTAGTTGCACACAGCGTGGAAGATATGCAATCTTTAGTAGAGAAATTTGCAGGAGCAGCTAGCCAATTCAGCCTCCAAATCAACATCAAGAAGACAGAGTGCCTTTATCAACCACCAAAGTTCCAATTATCAACATCACTACCAGAAGAGATCAGCATTTGTACAGAGCCACTAGTCAAGTGCAAGACTTTCAAGTACCTAGGGAGTACTGTTTCAGAGAATGCTAGGCTGGAGGATGAACTATCTCTCAGAATGGGAAGAGCGAGCGCTGTGTTTGGAAACTTGAGGGAGAGACTGTGGAACAATCGACATGTGTCTATCCATGTGAAATGCAAAGTGTACAGAGCAACAGTACTGGCTACTCTATTGTACGGTGCTGAAACTTGGACTGTCTACAGAGTGCAGGTGAAGAAACTCCCTGCGTTCGTGATGAGACACCTTCGAGCCATAATGAACATCTCATGGAAAGACAAGATAACCAACATAGAAGTGTTGAAACGAGCTGGTCTACCATCAATGGAGGACATGCTAATACAGATGAACCTGAGATGGCTCAGACATGTTGAGAGGATGGACCACCAGCGTCTCCCTCGGCAGTTACTCTACTCACAGTTATGCGAGGGCAAACGCAATCAGGGTAGACCAAGGCTCAGATTTAAAGACACTGTAAAAAGAAACTTGAAGAAGTTGGACGTAGACAGGAGTTCCTGGCAGCAGAAGGCTAAGGACAGAGCTGTGTGGAGGAATCTGATCAGACGTAAATGAAACAGTCATTGTCGCCCAAGACAGACTGCTATGATGATGATGATGATAAGATAAGCCTTTATTAGTCCCACAACGGGGAAATTCCAGGATTGCAACAGCACAGGGATAGCAACACTCAGAGCAACAATCAGAAGGCAAGAAAAAAAACAAGCAAGCAAGAGCAGCTAATATACATATGTACATATTACTATAAAATATATATATATACACACACACAGACACACAGTGCAGAGCATTGTAGCTGGATGGAATAAATATATGAATATATGAACACACAGTGCAGAGCATTGTAGCTAGATGGAATAAATATGTAAATATATAAACACCCACAGTACGGAGCATTGCAGCTAGGTGGAATAAATATGCAATGATGATGATGATAATCCGAATGGTGCACATATAAACACTTATTCCGAAGCTTTTATAGAAAATGTTTACTACGCATGTCTGTACATCAGCCACACGTCGACGTGACATATTTCTGCCTTTACAGCAGCTAGCGGAAGACATAGCAAGAGTAAAACAAAACAGGTCTGTATCGTCCTGCTGTCTCCCTCTGTTCGTCATATGCAGAAGTATGTACTTGTAGCTTCATTACGGAGACTAGTAGAAGCAAAACCACAGTCTGAGTAACACAATACAGGTCCATTTCAAAAAGAGAAAGACACGAAGCGGGGTTTGTTTACATCGGAAGTTGCTTCTTTTTCTAGTATTTCCAGAATGTTGGATAATTGTGCACATGTCAAAATGATTTAGTCCGTTCAAACATGTGACACATGGAAACGCATATCTTAATCGGATCAACTTTTTCAGGATCCATATAAACAGTAAAGTTCTAATCGGAATTGTAATCCGATTGAAGAAATTTTGCCCATGTAACCGTGGCTATTGAAAAAAGAAAATCTGCCCGGGATGAAACCTGCTTGATCAGGATGGATGATTGATGATAGATACTTGTTTAGCCGATTAGCCAGAAATTTAGTCATTACCTTCCTATCAAAATTCTGGAGCGAAATGGGCCTGTAGCTGGCTGGGTCCATCTCATCTTTCCCTTTCTTTAAGATTAATGTAATATTGGCTTTGTTTAATGTTTTAGGTAGGGCATTGTTCGCCTTTGAAGCAAATGTCATTCTGAGTAGGAGAGGGGTGAGAATATCACGAAACTTTTTATAAAATTTGCAACCGAAGCCATCAGGTCCTACTGCTTTACCAGATAGAAATGACTTAATAGCAGATTTTATCTCGTCCAATGTGAAGTCAGAGTCTTTCCTAGCTGTGTCTGTAAGTTTAGGTAATACGAGGGAGTCAAAAAAAATCATTTAAAGTAGAACTGAACTGAACGGCATTAAACAGCACTGGGTGATAGTACATACAATTATAAAGATAATTTATCATTGGCACCCCCTCCACAAATCCCGGAATCTTGGAGAAAATCGCAATTTTGAATTTCCCGCCCTGAAAAATCAGACAAATCCGCCGATTAACCGGAAGTGCAGCCGGAGTTCCGCGTGACGTCACAAGTGTGACACAGTCCTCCATGTTTACCATTGCGAGCACGTCGACACTGGTTGTTTTTGGTGCATTTTGTCGTGATAGTCGACTACAAAACACTTCCAACACCTGGGAAGATGTGTTCAGTGGCCAAAGAAAGCTGTCATGGCGACGAAAGAAAAGAAAGGGGGAGGAAAAGCGACCGGGAAGCGCTGTTTTTCTAGATATAGATATTACAGTGATCCCTCACTTATCGCGTTTAATGGGGACCAGAACCGACCGCGAAAAGTGAAAAACCGCGAAGTAGCGTCACCCCCCCCAAGAGCATCACAAGCACTATTTTGCACAAAAAGGCACAAGAGAACAGCGAAAAGTGCCACTAAGCAACACGAGCAGATGATACCTGATGTTCTATTAGAACATCAGGTATCAACACGGAGAGCCCGCACAACTCAAAATCCACCTCTCTGACCACCGCTCCACTCCTCTCCGCCCACCTCTTCACCGCTCGGGAATCTCGCAAGCTGATTGGCCGAGACGTTTTACCTCGCAAGCTGATTGGCCGAGACGTTTTACCCAGCTTCTCTCCCTGAAGAGCGCCCATACCCAGCAAAGGAAGACCGCATTCATTGTTCTTTATCGCTCGTGTTGCTTAGTGGCACTTTTCGCTGTTCTCTTGTGCCTTTTTGTGCAAAATAGTGCTTGTGACGCCCTTGGGGGGGGGGGGGTGACGCTACTTCGCGGTTTTTCACTTTTCGCGGTCGGTTCTGGTCCCCATTAAACACGATCAGTGAGGGATCACTGTATTCCCCGTCGGCGGACCTCGCCTCTGCATCACCGTCTGCCAGCTGCTGTCACAGGTGCATCAGGTCGCTGTCTCACGGGCTCGCCCTTGTGCACGCCTGCCACCTGCCACACTCCTGCATCCTCCTCTGTCTCGTCACCGATCCTGAATGCCTCTTCACTCTGAAAACTCTGGTTTTCTTGACTGCTGGAACTGCTGGAACGGCTATCATCTGCCATTGTTGTTTTGTTTAGGGATCACACTCGTGACGTCACGCAGCGTCGTCTGCACTACTTCCGGTTTGTTTGGCACTGCCAGCCAGAGGCAAAAGTTTATCGGCTTATAGCTTGGCCATCGCACGGCCTAAAAATTTCTTTTATGTGTTGAAAAATACAATAGGTAATAAGGAATTAATCTGCTATTCTACTTTTTGCGCCAAAAGGTGGGTTCAGTTCTACTTTAAATTAGAATGAGAGGGGGAACATTTGGAACTATAAAGTTCACTATAAAATTCCTTGAATCTGGCATTTATGTCTTTGGGGTTGGTCAATGATGCTATCTTTGATTTAATACAATGAATAGACCTTGATGCCTGGGCACCTTTAAGCTGCCATGCTAGAACCTTTTCAGGCTTGTCCCTCAATTAAAAGTGTTTCTGTTTTAATTATAGGAGGAGCTTGTTTAATTGACCGCCCAAGATACAGTTATACTCATATTTGAGTTTCATAATCTTATTATAATCTTCCATGGAATTTGAGGCCTTATACGCCATTTCAATGGTGGGGAGAATGCTTTCAATCTCTTTTAGGCACCCCTCCCTTTCTTTTTTAATAGTAGATTCATAAGAAATTATATGCCCACGAACAACTACTTTGAGCGTTTCCCAGAGGGTGGCATCTGTCACCTCACCATTGTTGTTTGTTTCCATGAAATCTTTTAACCGGGTGGTAATGTAATTTATGAATTTTTCATCTGAAAGTAATGATGGATTAAAATGCCAAGAATAAGTTTGTTTAGGAAGGGAGAGTTTTAGGGACATTGTCAAAGGACTATGGTCTGAGATCAGAATATTATGATATTTGAATTAATAACATGAGAAATCAGCTGGGAGTCCACCAAGAAATAGTCTATTCTGCTGTATGATTTGTGAACATGGGAATAAAATGAGTAGTCTTTCTAGGTAGGATGTTGGATTCTCCAAATGTCAACCAAATTTTTAGATTTGAGCAAGTTATTTAGGACCTGTACTGAAGCTATATTTGGGGGAGGGCAAGAGGACAGCCTGTCGAAATAAGGGTCCAAGTAGCAATTTAAGTCACCACCAATTATTATATTTGAGTTGCCATCGTCTGGGAGCAATTCAAATACCTTCTTGAAAAAGTTTGGCTCATCTATATTCAGACCATAAACGTTTAGAAACGTCAGTGGGAGTGAGTTTATGGTGCCCGACTCCATGATGTACCTACCGTGGGGTTCTGTTGTCATGGACATAAATTGAAATGGGATATTCTTCCTGAAGAGGATAGCCACACCTCGAGCATGGGAGGTAAAGGGTGATTGGTAAACCTGTGATATCCAACTGCACCTCAATCTGCGTTGCTCAGTTGTTTTGATGAGTTTCCTGCAGGAAAATCACATCGGCAGAGAGAGATTTAAAGTGTCTGAAAACTTTATCTCTTTTGACGGCGTGGCCAAGCCCCTTAACATTCCATGAAACCACTGTGACATCCCTTCCCCCTAAATTTGCTTTACCAAGAGACCTCTGCATCCAGAGAGAGTAAGGCCCATATTCCATCCGACCAACCTGGCACACAGTGTGGAACATCTGGCAGACAAGAAATAAAAATAAGACAATAAGAAAAAACAAAAATACACCTATACATAATAAAACTAAAAAATCTACTTGAGCCGTAACAGAACATATATTCACCCCCCACCCCCCCTCACGTTTTCCTGAACCAGACACGAAAATCCCCATTTCCATCTAAACAGGAGCTACCGGGCAAGAAACTAACTCCATCATCGTGGGCTGCCCTCTTCGAGAGAACTCAGATAAGAAGAAAATGATACTGTCATGACAATGACATGGGGGAGATTTTACATCCACTAACAAAATAAGCATTCAAACGTAAAATGTTCTCTATACTCATCCCAGTGTAACATGGGAGGTCTTTTCACAGTAAGCAGTACAGGTATTGACTCCCCCAGCCATACCACAATATGTAAACAAGAGTACCTTTAAGTTGAGCAATCAGTGAGTGTGTATGAGTGTACTCCCCCTGCTCTGTGTTGATCTTTTCCAGGAACTGTGCTGCTTCTTTTGGGTCACTAAAGGCCCATTTCCACCAGTATCACCTGGGCTTTACTTTTTTTTACTTGTTTCGGTTTTTCGCCATTTCCACCCAAGTCCTCACGGTTTAACCGTTACGATTTTTGTGACTGTTCAGAGGCAGGGTACAGCCGAGCGAAAAGCGAGGTGTGATTTTACGTCAATCGACTGCTAAACGCTGATTGGTCAGGGCGTAACGTCACCAAACTCGTCCGTTTTGTTTTCTGTTGAAGCTACACGACCGCCATTTGTAATTTCAGCGAGTAATTGCGGTGACTGGATTCACAATTGTGTTCTCATATAACGATGTCCACGCGCAAGTTTATTCCATGAACAAACGAGGAGGTGCGGACTTTTCTGTCCCTCGTAGCCGATGACTACATCCAGAGCGAGTTGGTGGGGCAACTCGCAATGAAAAAATATACCAGGAAGTGTCCGGCCTGCTAATGGCAGAGAATTTGGAATCAACACGGCCACGGAATTGGAAAACGGTGACGGTGAGTGTTGTTTTGTTATTGTCCGTCTTCTTGCCTTTCGGTCAAAAGCGCACGTTATTTAAGCAATAAAGAAAGTTGTTTGATTGTGGGCAATTGTGGTGATGGCTAGCCCGCTAATAGCTAGCTACCTCTGTACCTTGCTGCTACCTCGCATCAAGCTGCTGAATCGCGCTTTTATTTCAGTATTCACGTGAACAAAACGCTGACGTAAGCTTATTGTATTCTGGTTAAAAAGTTTTGTGTTTGTGGTACATGTTGCACTTTGTTTGTGAGCTTTATTGTGTGTTTTTTCCTTCTATACACAGTTTTCAAATCCCTTGGGGTCCGCCTCACTGGACTGCCCCGGCATCTCCCGGTCAAGTGCTGGTAAGGCACAACAAACTGAAAATTACCACCCGGTTGTTTTTATATGTGATTGTTATTTTCTATAGACGCATAATAAGGAATTTAAAATGTCTTTCTACGTTTATAAAAATACTAGATTCAGGGGTGTTCATAGCCACAGTGGCCCAGTGTTATAGGTGTGTTGGTGGTGGAAATACTGTTGTATTTTCACACAAAAAAAAAAGGAGCACATGTACCGACTTCAAATCAAAATGCTTGATTGAAATTCTTCAAGTCAGCTAACACTATTAACCCATTCTGATTTATGAGGCCACAGTACAAAGAAATTCTTTTAAAAATAACCCATTAAATCAAAATACTTTTTACAATTAATCCTTTTTGAAATGAAGGGGGGCCTAACCACATCACCACAGAAGTTGCTTATAGTCCACTCTACTGCGGAGCAACAACATGACAGTTGAGCTTAAATACAGCAACGAAGCATCCCACCACAGGCTTTCAACAGTTTAATTCCATAATATTTTTTTTGACATGTTTTGATCCGGTAATACAATGACTTCTGTCTTTCATATAGGCAAGCTGAAAAGGTCCAACAACATTGCAGACCTTGCATCACTGATGGCCCAGAATCATGCTGAGGAGATGCGGATCCATGAAAGGATGCTCGAACAGCATCAACGGCAGCATGAACAGCGTGAAAGACACCTGCAGTTAGCCGCATTAAGAAGGGATGAGCTGACAGAGACGGCTTCCTTCCATGGAGCCTTCCTAAACCATTTTGGCAGTCTGGTCGAAGTACTGAAAGCTCCCCATTTGTTAACATGTTTTGGGAATATTTGTAATGTAATAAAATGTTAGTCTTTTGAATAAAAGTGTGGTTTGTTTATTATAACACTGGATGATAAAGGCGAATAATTACATACACATTCCATTGCCTCATATGACCCTAATCCTGCTGTTCAGCCATAAAGGTGTCAAGATTTTTAATGGTAATGTAATTGTTATTGTTAAATTTAATAAATATTACCACTGCTGTATCCATTGCTCTACATTGGGTACAGTTTTTAAGTAAAATTGTAAGCAGTTGCACAGGTGTAACTTTCATTCAGCAGTAGACACTGATAAAGGTAAAAGTCGAATTAGGTAAAAGGTAAGTACATGTGAATTGAATGTTATATCGGCATTCCAAATTCTGAGAATTCCAATAAATTATAAGCAGTCTAGTATAATATAAAGTGAAAATACCCATACATGTAAACCCAAATATAACATTTTCGATGTTGTAAACGTTGACATGAATATGATAAACCTATGCTATTGTGATTCAATAGATCCATAGTGGTCTTTGGTTTGAAAAAGAAAATTATAATTTGGTGTTGGGCAGTGTGACAATGTCACAGTATTTAGTAGGATTAAAAAAAGTTTCATCATAAAAATTCTAGGTTCATTGGCAATTCCATCAAACCAAAAGTGAGTTGTCTAGCTGCAGCATTTTTTTTTGGAGTCATTTCTATGTTGTTTTAGTGTGTAATTAGCCACCACTGAACAGATAACCCTTATAAATAACAATAGATGGGAAAAATGATACTCAAATGATACACAATGGGCCTAGATTTGGATTGGCTTTTTTATAATATTATAAATTATTTGGTAAGTTAAAGTTAACTGGAAGTATAACAAGTTTCCACATATAATTCCAAGGTCAATTGGCAATTCCATCAAACCAAAAGTGAGTTGTCTAGCTGCAGCATTTTCTTTGCAGTCATTTTCTACATTGTTTTAGTGTGTAATTAGCCACCACTGAACAGATAACCCTTATAAATAACAATAGATTGTACAATGATACTCAAATGATACACAATACAAAAAATGGGCCTAGATTTGGATTGGCTTTTTTATAATATTTTTAATTATTTTGTAAGTTAAAGTTAACTGGAAGTATAACAAGTTTCCACATATAATTCCAAGGTCAATTGGCAATTCCATCAAACCAAAAGTGCGTTGTCTAGCTGCTGCTTTTTTTGGGGAAGTCAGTTTATCATCAGTGTATCATTATTACACAATACACAAAATGGGTCTAGATTTGGATTGGCTTTTTTATAATATTATAAATTATTTGGTAAGTTAAAGGGGTTTAGGATTAAGCTTCTGCATTATTTTAAATTACCCCGGTGTTTCAGCATTTAATTAACCATCTGTTAACATTTAACCATTTTGAACAACAGAGGCGACGTAGTTTAAAAGTGCACAACATTTTATTTAAAAAACACGTTTGACATATGTATGCACATGAACACTGAACAAATGAAATGATCTCTGCTTCATATGCAGCTGCTTCAGATTCCTCCTGGGCAACCGCTATTCTCCTCTCCTGCTCCAACATGTGTTGTCTCAATCCACGTCGTCTTCTCCTGTAAAATTCTCTTGTCTCGTTAAAGATATTCATTGTGTTAAAAACCGTGGAAATCCTCCGCTCGTAATCCACTATTTTTTTCTGTGTTGTTGAGGAGTCGGTCGCGTTCTTTACTACGTCAGCAGTGTAGCGCCACCTCGATCCCGCCCACCCCAGCAATACTCGGCTTTCCGCGGCTGTGATGGAGGCGCAGCCGCGGGAGAAACAAGTAGTAAAGAAAAGAAAAGAGTAGCGCAGAACTATATAGTGGAAATGTGGCTTAAAAGTCACAGGTGCTAGCCCCTCCTGTTGGTAAATATGCAGCCTAGCCGGGTACCGCAGGGTGTGTTTAATTCCTCTGTTCCGGAGCGACTGCATCACATCTCGAAAGGCATGGTGCTGCATCATCACCTCGTTGGTGTTATCGGGGAAAATTAGGATTTTGTTGCCTTTATACTTCATAGTATTCAGCCTGCCATAGCGCAGAATCGACTCTATCCTGAAAGTGGTGGATGCGCGCCAGAATGGTGTGCGGTCTGCCTCCGGCTGCTGCCTTCGCCTGGAGAGTGCGATGTGCATGGTCCACTTTGACCGGGTGTGAAAAACACTTATCTCCGAGCAGTTGGGGTATCAGCTGTGAAACAAACTCTGTGGGTTTACCTCCTTCCTCACCCTCTGGTATCCCCACGATCTTAATGTTGTGTCTCTGAGAGCGAGCCTCCAGGTCCAGTACTTTAGCTTGGAGCTGTTTGTTTTGGTTAGCAAGCTCTGAGCATGTACCTTTGAGCTCCTGTATCCACATTTTTAGGTCGCTGGTTGCTAGCTCATAATTAGCCACACAAGCTTGAAGATCGGTTTGAGTGGTCACTAATGACTGAAGGCTGGTTTGGAAGGCATCGAAGCACTCATTAATAGCATGTAGAATTGAGTCGGACATCTGCTGACAAAGTTCTTAGCACATTTCATTTCATTTTTTATCCGGCAATTTGTCCGGGCTGGAGGCTCTTCTTTAGCATTAGTCGAAGCTCCGGTGGCTTGAGCGTCGATGGATTTCAGTTTGCTGGTCACTTGTGGCTTTGGTGTCTCGGTCTTTTCGAGCACTTAATCTAAGCGTGGAGCAGGCAAAGTTTATCCACCTGTGCATCTATTTTATACGGTATTATTGCACTTTTAGCAGAAGTCGGAGAGGAGCGCAGCCAGAACACGTCTATCCCCTTCACATGCTCACTAGCGCACCCATCTTCCTAAACACTTACTGAGTGTTGTTAAAAGGAAAGGTGATGTAACACAGTAGTAAACATGACCCTGTCCCAGCGTTTTTGGAATGTGTTGCAAATTTGAAATGAGTGAATATTTGAAAAAAAATAACAATAATATTTGTCAGTGTGATCAGTTGTGTATTCAATTGAATATAGGTTAAAAAAGGATTTGCAAATCATTGCATTCTCCTTATATTTATGTTTTACACAACGTCCCAACTTCATTGGAATTTGGGTTTGTAGAAACGAGAAGTAGTAGGGCCGCACTCCCTAAAAGGCAGAAGTGTTTGTGCAGGAAGTCTATTGAAGTTTATTTCTGTTATCTTGATGTGTGAAGTTTTGAATTTTGCTGAAGTTTTCCCATCATTCTTTTTAGGACCAGTTGCCGACCTCCACCAATGATATCTACAAAGCTGTTGCTGAGTTCTGGAAACCGTGGTTACAGCCCAATGCTCTGCTCACACTCTCACAAGGTGCAACAGCTACTCCCTCCTTCACCTACTGATAATGGTTAGATTATGACATCCGGTCAGACATGGGTTTTGAACTGTTCCTGCAGGTGGTTTCTACTCCCAGCTGGTAAAATCCGGTTTGAGGATCATCAGTCTGAACACTATCCTTTACTACGGACCAAACAAAGTCACTGAAAACATGACAGACCCTGCTGGACAGTTCGAGTGGCTGGAGAAAACTCTGGAGAACTCTTCTCGGAGCCAAGAAAAGGTCTAAAATCTTTTGTTACAACATGTAGAGCCCTGAATTTTATTTCTACTGCAAGAACATTCTGATTAGTGGTTGAACATTCTCAATGAATCTTTTTTTTCGGATAGATTAAAAGTAAAGATTAAAAAGAAACAGAATAATATCACAAAGGGGAAAAAAGAAAAAAAATCCAACAAGGTCAAATTAGACAATAACTCCTCTGATTATACAGTTCAACATAAGTTATCCGAAATGGGTGATGGCTGAAGCCGCAGCTTATATTGCCCACCCATATTCCATCCAAGAATTCAAAAGAAAAACAAAACAAGAGCGATTACAATTCAGAACATAGCTAAGACAAAACGTGACAAAAAACTAAGCAACAACACAACACAGACTGGATATGACAATCCTTATGTGATTTTACATGTCATCTTGTGTATATGTTTGGAGTATTTCTTCCTTTAGTTTTTGTTTAAATTGTCCAAGTGTTGTACATGATTTTAATTCAGGTCCAAAAGTGTTCCACAATCTGACTCCTTGCACAGAAATACAGTGTTGCTTGGTGGTAGTTCTCACTGAGGGTTTTTGAAATATACATGTTCCTCTGAAATGATATTGTTTCTCCCTTATTTGGAGCAACTTTTGGATATTTGCGGGCAGTGATAGATTCTTTACTTTAAACATAATTACTGCAGTTTCAAAGTCAACCAGATCTTTCAACTTGAGAGCTTTTAATTTAAGAAAAAGTGGGTTTGTTGGTTCCCTGTAAGCAGCTTTGTTTATTATTCTAATAGCTCTCTTCTGAAGCATAAAGACTGGATTTATGTTTGTTTTATATGTACGTATTTCCCCATACTTCAGTACAATTTGTCATGTATGGGAGTATTAATGAATGATACAGAGTATATAGTGTCGGTTGATTCAGCAAATATTTCACTCTATGTAGTATTGCAATTGATTTAGATATTTTACCTTTAATATAATTAATATGCGACTTCCAACACAGTTTATTATCAATTATTACTCCAAGAAATTTAGTTTCGGATACCCTTTCAATCTCTACACCATTTACACTGAGTTTAGATACTAAGTTGTTGTGATGGTTGTTAAAAACTATAAATTTTGTCTTACTTAAATTGAGCGTTAATTTGTTTGAATCAAACCACAGTTTAAGCTTTCCTAATTCCTTTCCGAGTGTATCCAAAAGTTGTTCCAAATTGCTTCCACTGCATAATAGATTAGTGTCATCGGCAAACAATATTAAATCCATTTTTTCCGAAACTGTACATATATCATTTATATACATATTGAATAATAGTGGCCCCAAAACTGAACCTTGTGGGACTCCACAAGTAACCTTCAGTAACTGTGAGTTTTTGTTACCAACACATACATACTGATATCTATTCTTTAAGTAACTACAGTACATAACCAGGACAGTGCTACCCCCCTAATACCACAATTTTGTAGTTTCTTTAATAATAAATTATGATCCACTGTATCAAATGCTTTTTTAAGATCCAGGAATACCCCAACTGAGTACTCTTTATTTTCAACAGCAGTTGATATTTTTTCTGTAAATTCCATTAGAGCAAATGCAGTTGTCCTCTTGTGTCTGAACCCATATTGCTGCTCACACAATAAATTATTCTTCATTATGAAGTTGCCAATTCTCTCACAGAATATTTTTTCAAGTATCTTGGAAAATTGCGGCAATAGTGAAATTGGTCTATAGTTTGAAAGTTCCCCTCTGTCACCCGTCTTGTATATCGGGGTTACTTTAGCTATTTTCATTGTATTGGGAAATATACCTGTTTGGAGAGACAGGTTACAAATATACGTCAGTGGTTTCACTAAGCATTCAATAATAGTTTTGACTAAGAGCATGTCAATACCATCACAGTCCGTAGATGTTTTACTTTTAAATGATTTAACAATTTCAATGACCTCTCTCTCGTCTGTGTTCTTTATGAAAATGGAGTCTTATTGCAGTGTTTTTGCTTATTGTATCACCTGTAGGTGCCGTAATGGGTATTTCTCGAGCCAAATTAGGACCAATGTTAACGAGAATGTTAATGAGAGTTCTAGTTCTAGCATTAGTGCCATAAAACCTCATTTTGAGAACTGTTTTAACTCCCACTTGTTGAGAGAATGAACTTCTAAACAACCGTCAGTGCTTCACAGGCAGAATCTGAATCACAGTTCACACATCAACATCAATCATCTCTCAAAAGAAAAAGTAAATGTTTTTACCATCTTCTTCATTTTCTTGTTGGTTCTTCTTTACAAATCTGGACTGCTGCTATATTGCTGTCCATTTTCTTCCTTTGTGAAGAGTATTTACTGTATGTAAAGTCATACATCTTCTTTCTAGTCACTGTTTCACTCCGATTTATTGTAAAAATGCAGTGAATTCCATTTGTGTTCTGCTTAATTAATTGATTTGGGCATTATTTTTAGCTGACAGTGGAGCATTTTGTCATGCTAGCCCCAAGCTAATTTACGTTGTATACCATCATGTTTGCGCAGCTTTTTTGGTGATGTCAGGTCATACGGTTTTGATCTGGCTATTTAATACTTGTTGTTTGATTAGTGTAAAACATGATTTTTTTTTAGCTCTCCCTCATTTTGACCTGGAAGCAACATCAATTGAAATCTTGTTGGTCCAACATCCAACTTTCCACAAAAAAATCTATGTTTGTTGTGAAACTGCTTTAAATTTGCAATTAGCAATAAACGAAACAATATGTGACAACATTGTCCTCCATGTTGCTAAGGTCTTTTGCTAACTATAGCACTTCAGTGTGATTACTTCAAACATCTCTTGTAGGCATGGGATTATATGAAAATTTCATCTCACGATATTATCATGATAATTATTATATTATGCTTAAACCTTTGAAAATGTCACTAAAACTTAATGGAATCACTTTAATGTAAATTTTGCTGAAAGTACTTTAAGTGAACATTATTTTATGTTAAAAGTAACGTGAAATTCCTTAAATAAAAGAATTATAACAAAAAAAGTTCAACATGCACTGTGGTATTAAAATTAATATTGATATGGATTGCGACTCTGAGGAAACGTATTCTGTCAGGTGCAAACCTTGTAAGTCTGAAGCATTTTTCAGCAAGTGAGAAAAATTATATATTTTTGGAATGATTTAGTAGCTATGAGATTTCTTCACAGGACTTTTTAAAATATTTATTATTGATTTGATATTAGTAAAAACAAACAAAAAAAATCTGAAGATGCAAAGTGTGACCAATATTAAAAAAAAAAAAAAAAAAAATGGCAATGCAGGGTTTCCACCCAACAGTGACGATCAATAAATGGAGTCAGTTTAATAGAGGAGACCACAGTTCTGTTTCTTATATTTCTCTAACTCATGACTGACCTAGTTAGCCTTTAGCTAAAGTGGCTATAATGTAAACTGAGTGAGTCAACGTTCACAAAATACTAGCGGGCAGATTTACTAACGTGCTGTGCCATTGCAAAACCCTGTTTTGGCATTAAAAAATTACTGTTGAGATTTACTAAAGGGCACAGGGCAAAATTAGCGGTGGAAAGGCGTGGACTATGTTAATTTTGTGCCTGGTCTCATTGCATGTGTATTTGTGGGAGTTGTCTTGTCAAAGCACAAAATTTGAGCGAGGGGAGTATTTAAATGACTGGCGCAAGGTGATTTTTTAAGGTTTGCAGTTGTCAGTCTCCTGCTAAATGCACCAGGATTTAACATCCAAAAAAAGCTTGTCTTAATTCATCTGCGCCTGACATGATAGCGATTGTTGGTGCCGAGACACTTTCGAGAACCGAGAGCGCATGGCAGAAACTTCTCTCTGCCCGTGACTTTTTTTTTGGCATGACAGAAGAACAGGTTATATGAATATCAATGGTCTGACAGAAATCGGAGTTATGCTGAACTGGACATCAGCCGGGTATTTTTTTTTTTTTTTCTTCTTCTCCATCTAAGATCTCATTTTTTGGGGTAGGGAACATGCATGAAAACTCACTATTTTTTGCAGGGACCTCAAGACTGGCAAAAAAAAATTATATTTTGGAGGAAATATGAATGACCCCACAAAAATGGCTCTACAGCGCCACCTAACATGTAAAATCAATGGGGAGTGGCACACGCTTACTTTTGCGTAGAAAGATGAAAATTGTGTGAGATGTTTATCATGTCAAGACATGCAAAAAACCATAGAAGTGATGGTCTACACCCAACAGGAAGTCTGCCATTTTGGCAGGAAGTGGCAGTGACCTGATTTCCACCTCACGCAATTGACTCGCATTTGATCGAACTTGTCCTAGGGTTTTTGTCCAGTTGAGCTCATTTGTGGTGACAGTCATCTATACCCATGTGCCATTAAAAGTTATTGAAAACTTTTCCAAAAGCTCGATGGTTTGGCCATAGGGGCGTTGGCAAAGTTTGATGCCTCGCCATGATCATTCTATGACCATTCTGACGGCAATAACTCTGGTATGCATTGTCGGATTTCAACCAAATTCAATATTATGGATATTAGTCCAATTCCAAACACTTCTATAGAACAATATTAATAGAAATCTACAGCACCACCTATAGGAGGCAGAAAGTTTTGCATCAGAAAGTTGGCATCATCTTGTTTTTTTAATACCTTGGGAATGAAATGTCGGATTGGCACCAAGATAGGTATGATGTATATGGGTACCGTATGCCTCCGAACAATTACAGCTATGAATATTCATGAGTAGCAATAGCGCCCTCCCTTGGCGATATGAGGGTTACACCAAAGGTTTTCTTCAATATCTCTGAAATAAATAGTCTGATTGGTACCATTTATGGTGACAATCATCTATACCCATGTGCCATTAAAAGCTGTTGAAAACTTTTCCAAATACCCGATGGTTTGGCGAAAGGGGCGTGGCCAAGTTTGCCAGATCGCCATCACCCTTCCAATTGCTTTTACTCTGGCATACATTGACTGATTTCAACCAAATTTTGTGTGGTGAGTAGGTAGCCAATACTGATAATTTTTATAATAAGAATGACACAGCGACAGTGCTCCCTACCGCCAATGGACAGGAAGTTGCCATAACTCACATGCGGTAACTCAAATGCCATACTCATGTGTCGCTTGCCAGAATGATGTGCAATTTTCTGAGATTCATCAGACCACCTGATTGATCATAACTGCACATCACCTTTAGCATGGCATCACTACTATTACTATGGACATGCCCTCCTCGCCATTCAATCCGTGATCTTGTTGGGATGGTTGGGAACGACCTGGAGTCATGAAATGGAGTCATGAAATCTGAAACATAGGTTGAGGTGACTATCATATGTAGTCCTATATGGGTGGGCAATACATAACTGACAGAGAAGTGTTGCCATGGCGACATGGCGAAGGTTGACTCCTTGCCATGGAACGTCGGAAAGTTGTAACTTGGACAAACTTTGTCTGATTTTCACCAAATTTTCTACGATAGATAGTCCCACCCCACATGCTCCTACATAAAAATGATTGACAAAAGTTATATCGCCACCTACTGCTTACAGGAAGTACTGCGCCAAACGGTTTACTTTATTATTCACACAGCGCTTGCCGTGACCACGGGAAATTTTCTAAGCCAGCTAGGTATAACGGGCACCGGCATCCGCGGTTGCCCAAGGGGCGAGGACCCGCTTATAGCTGCTTGCAGCTTTAATTCTATATTTACACTATTTGTTTTTGCTGTGCATAAAACGGTAATTCAATTCCCTCTTGTCTCTATTTCTCTCTCCCAGTTCAGGATGCACAGTAGAGGAGGAAAACAACAAGATTATTAACAAAAAGGGCACACAGATCCATAGAAACGCCCCCCAAAATTGCAACACCGTAATTTAATGGCATTTACGTGTAAAAGTTGTGAACTGGGAGACCTGTAAATTTTGTTAAAACAAAGTTATTCACATAATAAAACCCCAGAGTCTCCATCAGACCATCTTGATGGTTCTAGTGTTAACAAAATAAACACGTTGGTCAAATAATCAATTTATTCATGAGTAGTCCTTTATTTAATTAGATACAAATGCTTCATTTAAACAGATTAAATAAAAGTCTGCCATGTTAAATGAAAATCTAAATTTTGAAATATAATGAACAAAAATAAATTATTTTAGTGGGGTTTGCGTTTAAACTAAAACTTAAAAAAAAAAAAAATGCTCCTCCGAACTGGCTGTGCCTGTGCGCAATTTTGCGTTGCTGGGTGGATGGGTGGTCATTATTGAAATGAAGTGACTGCGTCTGTGTTCATAATTTTGCGGGTTGTTAGTAGATCACTGGCAAAAATTGGCCACTCCCTGAGGTGCTCTGACTAAATTGCGCACTCGCTAATTTGCACTGCCTTAGTAAATCTGCCCCTACGTATCCTACCATAATGAACTTTCTGTTAAATGTTATGCTATGTTACAGTGAAGTTTTTAACTTGTCATGGGTGGCTTCACGTCGGGTTTGGCAGGCAGGCTGTGGTGGGGGTCCCACTGATGTGTGTGTGGGTTGGTTGTGTTGCTCTGGGGAGTGGGCGCTTTCCTCTGGCAGATTTACAGGAGGGCGGCTCGTCTCCCTTTTGGTCTGGTGTCTGAAATCCATATTGGTTCTGGACCTTAGGCTTCACCTTTTTGGGGGGACAGGTGGAGATGCGCTGGGTCTGGCTGCTCGGCTGATGATAATGACGGTGACAGGTGACAAGACCTTTGGAAAGCTTGATATCAAATAGGCTCCCTGTGGTGGTGGCAGCTCAAAATATTTGAGGAAACCAGGACAGCAGGAGAAGAATAGCTTTCTGAGCTCCGTCATGAGGATACGGGGGATCATCACAACAAGTGATGATTAAGATAATAGAAATTCTCAGTGAGGAATTATCAAACTTTTTTTTGATTATGATAAACGGTAATATTGTCTATTGTCCCACCCCTAATATCTTGTCTCAGCAGAAATGCAACAAATGAAAAAAGCCCCTAAGAACACAGCTCCTGAAAAAGTTCCTCTGCCAAAAGACTCAGGTTCCTTGTGGTGAAAGAAGGGCTACAGGCAGTAATTTACTTTTGCTTTAGCATTTAAATGTGGCCTCTCTGTCTCTAGGTGTACATCATAGCTCATGTACCAGTTGGGTACCTCCCATTCGTCAGAAACATTCCCGCTATGAGAGAGATCCACAATGAGAGACTGGTGGCCATATTCAGGAAGTACAGTTATGTCATTGCGGGGCATTTCTATGGCCACACCCATAGAGACAGCATCATGGTGCTGCTGGATAAACAAGGTAAGAAAAAATAAATAACAAGCATTTTAAAGGTCTGACACCCAAGGCTGACTCATGGACCAAAAATGGTGATTGCGCTGTCTCCATGAACTCTGAAATGAATAAAATTATAGAGGAACCAGGACTGAGCCCTGTGGTGCTCCATATAGATCGGTTATGATTGAAAGAATATAAGCTGCTGTCCAATGAGCTAAATAAAAGAAGCAGAGCCATGCTTTTGTGTTCATGATTGCATTTTGATTCTGAATTCTAATTAATTCTGATTAATAATTCTTTTTTTTAATCCTCCAGTATAACTGCATTTATTCTACTTTCAAAACATGTCTTTAATAGAAGGCAGTCTGTATAACCTGTGCATGTCATATTTGTGTTTTATTGTCTTTTTCTGTAGGCAAACCTGTGAATTCTCTTTTCGTGTCGCCAGCTGTGACACCAATCAAAAGTTTCTGGGAGCCTTACTCCAACAACCCAGGCTTCCGTGTGTACTTATACAATGCCAAGGACTATTCTCTATTGGTAAGAGGTGTCATAAACTTCCCCATGCGCTGGGAAAGCGCATGGCGGAAGAGAAGGAGGAATGACGATTTATGCGCAGGGTTACACCAAACACACATTTATTGACAACACACAGTTCAAAAAGTAAAGACTTACAGAAATGAAACAGTTGTGCACATAATGGCTGACACTAATAGCGTGCAGTGGGCAGACCACTGTGCACTGTGGCCACAAAAAGCCAACAGGACAAAAATGCTCGGGTACACTTAGAGTTCTCAAGGACGCTCGACTAGCACGGGAGAAGAGCCGGGCAGCAGTGCCCAAGCGTAGCAATTGTGCTGCAAGGGGGGAAACACTACAGACAAGCGTAGCAGCACAACTGCAAACAGAAACACGGAAAAGCTCTTACTCATCGTGCAGGAACAGTCCGAGTCGTCTAAGGCTGACAGCGAGCACCAACACAAAGATCCTTTGGGACGTGACTGTCAGACGGCGGAGAATAACTGTCTAACACGTACAATGGTCCAGCGGTGTTTGTCTAGCTAAGAGCTGCTTAAATACAAACACCACTGGCCACACAAATTGGGCACACCTGGGCGAGGCGCGGGAAAGATAATTACCGGGGCTGGGAACAGCTGATGAAATTCAGAGGGAGAGCGAGGGGGCATGGCTGGACCAACAGACTGTCAGCAGTGTGGGAGAAAGTAGGTCACTGATGCTGACTAACAGCTGCCGGTCAGGCAGTGGCTATGGATATGGAAATAAGTACAAAAATACACAAAAATGCACATAAACAGTAGAACCAAAGCCCACAGAAAGATCAGGGCCGAGCCGGGGGAAGGCCAAGCCGGCTCGGCTCCTGACAGAGCCCCCCCTTTAAGGGGTGGATTCCCAGACACCCAAGGTAACATCAAGAAGACCCCCCCAACAGGAGCAACAACAACAAACAACATGAACCTGGGTGGGAGGTAGGGGGAACAGGAAGGAGGGAACACAATACCCCGCCCACGGCCCACAATTAACCCCCCCAAGTCCACGGGCGTTGGGGCTCTGGAGGCCGCCCAGAGTCCCAAGCCCAGCAAAAGGTCTGGTGGACCGAGTCTGGCGGCCTACCGGAGAACATGAGCCACCTGACCCGGGGAGTCAGTTCTTCTGGCAGCCGGTCAGCGTTGTTTAGCCACCAGGACCGAAGGGGTGAAGCAGGAGGCGGCCTGCCCACCGGAAGGCTCACTGGTGGGTAACCGGACCAGGGAGAGGGGACCTCCACAGCGTCGGGCAGGGAAAAGGGGACCACGGCATCCTCAGGGTGGTCCGCAACTGCACCCGCGGTGGACCCTGACCGGGTCAGCTCCGCTGCCCCCGCAGTGGACCCCGACCGGGCCAGCTCCACTGCACCCACGGTGGACTCCAGCGGGAGCCTTGCAGCACCCGCAGTGACCTCTGGCTGAGGCTCTGCAGCACCCGCGGTGGACCTCAATTGGGCCAAAACTGCACCCACGACGGTCCCGGTCTGGGACGTGGCTGCACCCACGGTGAGCGGGCCAACCCACATGAGCACCAGGCTGAGGAGGCAGTTGATGGGGGGAGCCCTGACGACCTTGGCAGGAGGAGCTGGAGCAGCGGCGTCCTCCTCTGGCCAGACCAGACCCTCGGCGACCTCCGGCGGCGACACACCCTCTCCGCCAACCCTAGGTGAAGGCTCAGGGGAAACAGGAGGAGAAAAATGGTTAGGGTCACCGGCAGCGGCAGAGCCCAGTGAGGTGAGTTCAGATGCAGCCGAGGGCAGCACCTGACTCTCCTCCCCAAGAGCCAGACAAGATCTCTCTAAAACTGTCATAAGAAAAACAAGAGAGAATACTTGCCTGAGCTCGAGCTCCACCGCTGTCCAGGACTCCGTCGATCCTGGCGATGAACACTCGGGCCCGGCCTCCAGGAGGTCCAGCTCTGGCTCACAATCCGCTGCAGAAGCCTCCACAGCAGGCGAGAGAGATGGTGACTGCAGTCCTGGTCCTCTGACGCTCCTCTTCCACCCGGCTGTTGACTACGGCAAGCAGGTTTGCCCACTCCTCGTCTGAAGGAGAGTCCGTGGGTTGAGCAGGTATGGGGGAGGAACCCTCACAGCAGGGGAAGCGCGTCCTCAGACCTCCTTCTCACGGCGCTCCTCCTCGACCCGGCAGTTGACTAAGTCGAGCAGATTAGCCCACTCCTCGTCTGAAGGTGAATCCGGGGGCTGAGCAGGCATAGGAGGTGGAACCCTCACAGCCGGGGAAGTGCGTCCTCGGACCTCCCTCTCACTTCGCTCCTCCTCGACCTGGCGGTTGACTACAGCATGCAGGTTCACCCTCTCCTCATCCGCCGGTGTGACTGCTGCGAAATGCCTCCGTGCAGGCTCCTGGGCAGGATCATCCAGGGCCTCAACCTCCTCCATCGTCAGGTGGCCCGGTTGTTGGACCGGCAGGCCCTCAGGGAGAATGGGAGGAGACACGGAGAGGGGGAGAAATTAATTAATTTTTGCAGCTGGAGGAGAGGACCCAGCGGACTGCTTAAACTGGGCCTCTCCCTTGGGAGACAGGCAAGATTCAATACTATTAGATGGAGTAGAAAGAAAAAGTACTTGCCTGTCTTCCCTGTCATTGGTTTTGGCAGCTGCAGACGGCAGACAGTCATCCCTCTCCGTGTCAGCGGTGACGTGGGCCCCTCTGTGGACAGGTGGAGGAGTCGTCCCTATGATGACAGAGGTAGGTGTGGCCAGGGTGAGTTCAGCAGGCCTCACGGCAACTGGAACGATGGCGGTTGTTGTCGACGAGGAGGGCTTCTCCCGGCGTCTTGCCGTTAGATGACGCTGCCGTGGTGGAGCTGGAGATGCACGGGCTGAGGCTGGCACTTTGGGCTGAGCTGGAGAGGAAGCGGATGGCCGACGAGGGGAACAACTCTGCTTTGGCTCGGCGGGAAGTGTCCTCGCAGATAATCCGGGAAATGAACGCTCGAGCGCACAGACTGTGGAGAGCGGCTCCGCGTATTGTGGGCACCTCCAGAGGCCAGGATGCGCTTCAGGGATGCCCATAGCCCCAAGCAAACACTCCCATTTATTCTTGGGACCACGGGACGCGAGAGCCTCCTCCACAAAGTCCTGGATGAAATCTGCTGCCCACTCCTCCTCCAGAGTGGGAACGCCAGCTGCCGGTCCTCCCTTATGGCGACGAGGTCGGCGAGCCCAGGGCATGATGTTGAAAAAGGGAAAAATGTTCAAAAAATGAAAAAAGGTATGTGTGGGTTTAACCCGCTAAAGCCTTTTAACATGGCTGGACCATTCTGTCATGAACTCTCCGTGCGCTTCTCACAGCGCACAGAAGAAGAGAGGGAGGAATGAGGATTTATGCGCAGGGTTACACCAAACACACATTTATTGACAACACACAGTTCAAAAACTAAAGACTTACAGAAATGAAACAGTTGTGCACATAATGGCTGACACTAATAGCGTGCAGCGGGCAGACCACTGTGCACCGTGGCCACAAAAAACTAACAGGACAAAAATGCTCGGGTGCACTTAGAGTTCTCAAGGACGCTCGACTGGCACGAGAGAAGAGCCGGGCAGCAGTGCCCGAGCGTAGCAGTTGTGCTGCAAGGGGGGAAACGCTACAGACAAGCGTAGCAGCACAACTGCAAACAGAAACACGGAAAAGCTCTTACTCACCGTGCAGGAACAGTCCGAGTCGCCCAAGGCTGACAGCGAGCACCAACGCAAAGATCCTTCGGGACGTGACGGTCAGACGGCGGAGAATAACCGTCTAACATGTACAGTGGTCCAGCGGTGTTTGTCTAGCTAAGAGCTGCTTAAATACAAACACCGCTGGCCACACAAATTGGGCACACCTGGGCGAGGTGCGGGAAAGATAATTACCGGGGCTGGGAACAGCTGATGGAATTCAGAGGGAGAGTGAGGGGGCGTGGCTGGACTGACAGACTGTCAGCAGCGTGGGAGAAAGTTGGTCACTGACGCTGACTAACAGCTGCCGGTCAGGCAGTGGCTATGGATATGGAAATAAGTACAAGAATGCACAAAAATGCACATAAACAGTAGAACCAAAGCCCACAGAGAGATCAGGGCCGAGCCGGGGGAAGGCCAAGCCGGCTCGGCTCCTGACAAGAGACTCTGTTTATTGAACTTCAAAAAAAGGCAGTTGGAGATACAGTTGAAACCAGAAATGCATATACACTGTAGGAAAAGACATCCCTTTTTTTTCATTGTCTGACATTAAATCTGACTAAACTTCTCCTCTTTGAGGTTAGTTAGGATTACCAAAATTATTTTGATTTGCTAAATAATTTTTTGAGAGAACATTTTATTACTTTCTTCGAAGTCAGAAGTTTACATATATTTCCTCAGTATTTGGTAGTATTGCCTTTAAATTGTATGACTTGGGTCAATTATTTCGGGTGTCCTTCCACAAGCTTCTCACAATAGTTTGCTGGAATTTTATCCCATTCCTTCTGACAGAACTGGTATAACTGAGTCAGGTTTGTAGGCCGCCTTGCTCACACACATCTTTTCAGCTCTGCCCACAAATTCTCTAAGAAATTGAGATCAGGACTTTGTGATGGCCACTCCAAAACGTTGACTTTGTTGTCCTTAAGCAACTTTATAACTAATTTGGTGGTTTGCTTTTGGCCATTGTCCATTTGGAAGACCCATTTGTGCCCAAACTTTAACTTCCTGGCTGATGTCTTGAGATGTTGCTTCAATATTTATACATAATGTTCTTTCCTCATGATGTCATCTATTTTGTGAAGTACACCAGTCCTTCCTGTAGCAAAACACCCCCACAACATGATGCTGCCACCCCCGTAATTCACAGTTAGTATGGTGTTCTCAGGCTTGCAAGCTTCTCCCTTTTTCCTGCAAATGTAACAGTAGTCATTGTGGCCAAACAAGTTCAATTTTAGTTCCATCAGACCACAGGACATGCCTCCAAAAATTAAGGTCTTTGTCCCTGTGTGCATCTGCAAACTGTAATCTGGCTTTTTTATGTTGCTTTTGGAGTAATGGCTTCTTTCTGGCTGAGTAGCCTTTCAACCCATGTTGGTACAGAACTTGTTTCACTGTGGATAATGACACTGTTTTAGCAGCTTCTACCAGCAGCTTCACAAGGTCTTTCACTTCTGTTCTGGGGTTGATACGCACATTTGGTACCAAAACACATTCATCTCTGGGACACAGAACCCATCTCCTTCCTGAGCGGTATGATGGCTGGACATTCGCATAGTGTTTATACTTGTGTATAATTGAACAGATGAACGTGGCACCTTCAGACATCTGGAAATTGTACCCAAGGATGAACCAGACTTGTGTAGGTCCACAGTTCTCTCCCCGATATCTTGGCTGATTTCTTTTGATTTTCCTATGATGTTACACGTGGAAGTAGTGTTTGAGGTGTGTCTTAAAATACATCCACAGGTGTTCCTCCAGTTAACAGAAGCATCCAAAGCATGACATCATTGTCTGAGCTTCCCCAAATTGTTTAAAGGCATAGTCATCTTGGTGTATGTAAATGTCTGACTTTGAAGAAAGTAATAAAAAAAAATCTCTAAAAACTATTCAGCAAACAGAAATAATTTTGGTAATCCTAACTGACCTGAAACAGGAGAAGTTTAGTCTGATTTAATATCAGACAGTGAGAAAAACAAGGTTGTGTGTCTTTTTATACAGTGTATGTAAACTTCTGGTTTCAACGTTATCTGTCAAATTAATCATAATGCCCCAGTAATAAATAAGACTTCCAATTTTTGATTAGTTTTTGGGCCTTAAAAACAGTAAATGAAAGGACTGTCACATACTGGAGCACTTACTTTGATGAAGCAGCAATTTAAAGCCAAGATTCAAGGGGGTTCCTATCACAAGTAGAGCAAAAAGTTCCAACAATGAGGCGTGTTTAAGCTGGTGATCATTAGGTCAAACTAAAAATGTCCCACACACCTACTTCAGCTTTTATCTCACTGCTCTAAAGACGGAGGCAGATGTCCTTCTGGATGATTAATCACGGTGTCAGTCAGCAAACAAAAAACGTTTCTGCCTTTCAAAACCACTCAAAGACTTTCTCTGCCTCTTTTTGGTCCCTTTCTCCCCCTCTCTGAAGGATATCTGGCAGTACTATTTGAATCTGACGGAAGCCAACGAGAAACAAAGGTCCGACTGGAGGCTTGAATACATCATGACCAAGGCTTTTGGACTGAGTGACCTGCAGCCGCAGAGCCTGCACCAGCTGGGCCTGAGCTTCCTGCTGCCGCAGACTGAAGCGTTCAACGCATACTTTAGCCACTACGTGGTCAGTTACAACACCAGCATCACCTGTGAGGGAGACTGCAAGGTCAACCAGGTGTGTGCCGTTCTCCACCTGGACCAGCCGTCCTATTCCAGATGTGTCAAAGAGGCTGAAAGCTGGCAGTGATGATGGTTTTAAAGGCTGGATTGTTGAGGGAATTTACTCAGGTGTCATATTAAGTTTTTGATTTCAAAAATTGTGATCAGTATGTAAAGGGAATATCTATGTGCTGCTTCTGATAACTACTACTTCAAAACAAAAACACATAAGAAATCAACTGAATGTCCCAGTGCAGTCGCCTTGGTAATACATGTGGCATTTTCTTGAAGTCCCTGAGACCATACATAAAGATTAGTGACTGGTGGATGTGACCTAGCTGTTTTTTTGTGCCCAGGACAATTTGCAGTAGGCGATTTGAAGGGGGGAGCGGGGTTGGTGCCATCCCCCTTGTTAGCAAAATGACCCAAAACTATCCCCTTTGTTAACCTGCCACCGCCCCCCCCCAACACACACACAATTCATTTGTGTAAATATCATGTTACAGAACTGATTAAAATGACTTTGAACCGCAAATTCAAAGCTGAATTGTAAAATTTGCTATTTTTTCTTATAAATGTTCAACTTTTTTCTCAAAAATTTGCAACTGTTTGCTCACAAATTTGTGATTTCTGTTTTAAATTTTCAACTTTTTTCCTGCTAATTTTTAAAAATGTTCCGGTACATTTTCAGCTTTTTCTTGTAAAATTGCAACTTTTTTCAAATAAAGTTTTAAACGCAGGGTTTCCTCTGGTAACATTTCCTGGTGGTGGCCCGCCACGCTTGAAAATTTCCCACCACTCTATGAGAAAATATAAATTTAAGAAAAAAATATCAAGGAATGACAGTCCGCAAGCGCGCACACAAACAACGCGCGTGACCATCATCCGCATGGAGTTCAGAAGCGCCGCACCTGCTTGACCGCTCCAGTCACCAGGCAGTGTCTCAAGTAGGTCTCGCTACTACTGTCGCTGTCCGAGAGAAGCATGAGCTTATTAAAGTACTTTAAACGTGGAAAAAAGCAGAAGAGGTATGTAAGCAGTGGAGGCATTTTATCATGGTTTTAACCCACTGGTAATGGGAGCAATAATGGAAGAGTTGCTAGCTAGCAGGTGTGGTTAGGAGCTCAAGTTGGTTCATTTTGTGTTTTTTTAATCATTAGGTTTTTTTTTTTGTTTTTTTTAGTTCAGACAAGAATGAAAAGGAGCTGTTTTACCTTCACCTTAGTTAATATTAATTAACTAATTTATGTTCACTATTATGTACCTGGCAAATTAAGATGATCGAAATTCATGAAGTCAATGACTTTAATCCGTCAGCAGCCTTCAGACAAACTAAACGTGCCAACATTTAGATTTCAAAATAAGGGAGGTTTTTCCTACTGTCTGGGTGGTGAGGAGATTTCTAAAAAAAAAAAGCTATAAATATATAGAAATATTATAACAGAAATAATTGCATCTTTGGTTATTTAAGTTAATTTATTTCATTAAATACAATTTTATTTTTTTTCTTTGAAATCAGAGTTAAATTATTGTTCTGTTCTGGCTCTGCAAAATTATGGTCAAAAATGTAAATTGTTATAAGGAAAAAGTAAAAAAAAAAAAAAAATACCACAGTCTGTTTCAAATTTATTTTAAAAAAACAGTAATTTTATTTTTAAAAAATGGACAACAATTAGCCATAAAATAATCCACAAATTTATAATAAAGTCTCAAATGTACAAGAAAAGTCAATTTTACAAGAGAAAATTACAAATTTGAGGAAAATGGTTTCAAATTTAGATAAATTTACAGAGAAAGTAGAAAACTATAAGAAAATTGTTATAAATTTTTGAGAAAAACCTCAAACCTTCAAGACTGATGTCATTACTCAAGTTTTTAAGTGGGTGCTCTTTGTACCCTTAACTCAACTAGAAATTTTTGGTTGTCTACTTTTAATTATTAATTTCAAAGCACTGCTTTTACATGAGTAGAATTTCTGGTTAATATACCCACCTGATCATATAATTTAAGTATGCATGAGTAAATTACTATTATGAATGTTTTGTTATCATTTATGTAAACCATGACAAAAAAATAAAATCCTGCAGGACAAAACGTGACACTTGATATTTTCTAGCCTGTTTGTATACCACCATAGATAGAGAGAGAACCTGAATTAGACAGAGCTCAAAGAGGGCAAGATGAGACAGAAGAGAGGAGCCAAGGAGAGGAAAGTGTTCAGGCAGAGGGTCCAGGGGACCCCAACTGGCCCAATATTCCAACATTCAAGCCTTGGTTGTACAATACTTCAGTTGGTGAGTTCCACATGCAAAGTTACTGTGCAAAATTAAAAAAAAAGAAATAAATAGTATAAAATTAACATAGTCCGGTTACAATAGAGTCATGTGTTTTCTGCACCCCCCCCCCCCCGGAAAAATATGTTGCCACCGCGCCAAGGTCTTTAAACCAGAGGAAACACTGAAACTTGTTTTGCTGTACATTTTAAACTTTTCTTATAAATTTTAAACTGTTTCTTCTATAAATGTTAAACGTTTTCCCTGTAAAATTTTAACTTTTTTTCCTGTAAATTTTAAACTTTTTTTCTTGTAAGTTTTCAACTTTTTTCCTGCAATTGTTTTTACATTTTTTCTATAAATTGTC
This sequence comes from Pholidichthys leucotaenia, assembly GCA_020510985.1. Classification (NCBI taxonomy): domain Eukaryota; kingdom Metazoa; phylum Chordata; class Actinopteri; order Cichliformes; family Pholidichthyidae; genus Pholidichthys; species Pholidichthys leucotaenia. Next base: position 268,135,650 of record CM035842.1, read on the forward strand.
AGCTTTCTCATAAAATTGCAATATTTTCTTTTAAATTTTAAACTTTTTTCCCTGTAAAATGTCAGCTTTTTTCCTGCAAAATTTTCATCTTTTTTCCCCTTGTAACACTTTCAGCTTTTTTTTTCCTGTAAATTTTCAGCATTTTTTTTTTTTGTAAAATTGCAGCCTTTTTCTGGTAAATTTTCAACATTTTTTAATAAAATTTTAAACTTGTTTTCTTATACATTTTAAACTTCTTCTTATAAAATTTAAACTGTTTCTTCTGTAAATTTTATACTTTTCCCTGTAAATTTGCAACTTTTTCCTGTAAATTTTTAACATTTTTCCTTTAAGTTTTAACTTTCTTCTTATACGTATATTCTTTTTTTTTACAACTGTTTTACTAGTTTAATTTTTCAGATGACAACTTTTATCGTATTTTTGCCCTTTATTCTTGCAAATTTGCACCCAATTTACATTTATACCTTTGTACCTTACACTAAATTTATGACTACCCCCACCCCATTCTTAAAACAACAATTCACCCATTGCCCAAAGCTTAAAGAATGTCAGGGATAGCTTATACAGTCTAACTGGATATGCAGTAAGAGATGCACATGTACAAGAAATATTTTGAAATTTGGTGAGAAAAAAATGGAAAATTTAATTGCAAAAAGCTTCACATTTAGAATCAGAATCAGAATGAGATTTATTGCCATTGTTCATGTAGTACACAAACTAGGAATTTGTCTCATTTTTGTAGCAATGCTGCAACTATGAATATATTATGAATATACTGTTATGTATTTGAGTGGGGGAAAAAAAATTTTTTTTTAAACAAGTTGCAAATTTATAGGAAAAAAGTACAAAATTCATTAGAAAAAGCTCATTTGTCAGGAAATAGTTACAAATTTATATATTACAGAAAGGCTTTAAATTTAAAGTTTGCAAGAAAACCCTAATGAGTGGGTTAGAAAATGGACTATAGCTATAAAACAAAACTGTGGCTTGAGAGCTGGAAAAACAACACTAGAAATATACTCAGAGGAAAATAAACAGAAGAGCGTCAAGGACCAGAAGACTAAATACGAATGTAACCAGTTTAGAGGGACATGGAGCAGGGGAGATGCTGAGAAGACATATCAACAATGCCACAACGGAGAGACAAACTGAGCAAAATACAAAGGGAAGGAGTCAATCAAGGGGTGAGAAACAGCTGAGGACAATCAGGCAGGGGGAATAACCAGGTGCACCCCCAGAAATTTTTCATTGGGGGGAGCGACCACATGAGTGGGGGCCCTGACAATCTTGGGGTAGCACATCAGAATCAATTTAAAATGTAAACACGCTGCACGCCAGTTCGCGTTTGGTCTGAGCCCACCTTGACAGTGTGATCTGTCCTACTTTGCTGTATTTTGTTAATATTTGTTAATGATATACAGCACACATCGATTATTCTTAAACATCTACTACATGTAAAATATGACATAGAAAAACAAGTTATAAAATGATGTTAGGCTGCATTCATACCAGGATAGTCCGGGGGTCTTGGTTTGACTGGGCGAGGAATGCCGAGAATTTTCACACCTTCGTTTGGTTTGGTTTGCATTCACACTGCAGCGGACCAGACTGCCTGAACGTGACGCAACAACGTTACAGCAACTGCTCATTTGTGGCACTGTAGCTGAGACCACCACTAACTAGGAAAAATAAATCATGGCGAAGAAGAAAAATCAGGCTCATCGATTGACCAGGACCAAAAATGGAAATCCGTTCCCTTCAGCCGGGTTGTTTGTCCGCCACAAACAAACAGGAGTTTGCTTGTTTGGTGCGCACCAGAGTTCCAACGCACGTTCGGGTGGCACTATACGAACCGAACTGTCGGCGGAATACACTGTTTGGTCCTTTGGTCTGGACCAAACAGTGGCCATCTGAATGTGCCCTTAGACTGTCCGGTGGCAGAGGCCGGGGGTGGCCCAAGCTCCCCAGGGGGCGCTTCTGGGAATAACTCTAATAAAGGTGAGGCAGATTTGTGAGGAAAAAGTCAAAAAATGTACAGTTTTTCTTCTTGTAAAATTACTATTTTCTTGTAAATTTAAGACTTTTCTTCAAAATTGTTTTTTTTTTTTTCATTTCTGGGTTGTTGTTTTCTTCATGTAATGTTTTTGTAAATCTTGAACTTGCTTATCGTAAATTTATGACTTTTTAAATTAGCATCTTTTAACACAGTTTTGCACCTTTATTCTTGCAATTTTGTACTTTTTTTCCATTATATGTTTACACTGAATGCTGAATTTATGAATATCCCCCCACCACCACCATCACCACCATCCCTCTTGTTAAGGAATAACAAATCGCCCATTGACAACATGTAAACCAATCTAAGAAATTTACTTCTGGGTTTTGAAAACTTGAATGATGTGTGTGTGTGTGTGTGTGTGGGGGGGGGGGGGGGGGGGGGTTGTGTTTAATGTTCCTTTTTTAGTGCAATGATTGAAACAGAAAACAGGAAACATCTGACAAACCTTAGCTGCCTGTATTTATTTAGAAAAAGGGACAATGCAAAGAAAACATTTTTAAAGAGCTTCTCTTTCGTTTATGGCCTGGTTGAGTTTTAAGGAAAAAAAATATAAATTTTCATGTCATATTGAAAAAGCACATGAAGTGACATGAAACAGTTTAATAACCAGTAGGTGATTTGAGGGGGAATGCTGTCGACATTGTTAGCAAAATGACCCAAAAGCGTCCCGCTTGTTAACCTGCCATCCCCCATCCCAATTCATAGAAAATTTCACCCCCAACCCTGAAAAAAGAGCAAATTTTCCCCCCAATATCATCATAAACCTTTCTAAGTCATTTTATAGAGATGAACAGCACCAATTCTAAGCAGAAATGTAAAAAATCTTATCTTTTTTCTTATAAATTTCAAATATAGTTCTCAAAATTTACAACTTTTTTCTTGTAAATGTATAACTTTTTTCTCATAAATTTGCAACTTTTTTCATGTTAATTTCTTACTTTATTATAAATTTGCAGCTTTTTTCCTCATAAATTTCCATTTTTTTCTTATAAATTTATAACTTTTTTCTCATAAACTTCCATTTTTTTTTCTCCAAATTTGCAACTTTTTTCACATAAATTTCCAATTTTTTTTCATAGAAATTTGCATTTTTTTCCCATGAATTTGCAACTTTTTTTGTCAGAAATTTGCAACTTTTATGTTGTAAATTTCCAACTTTTTCTTGCAAATTTAAAACTTTTTCCTCATGAGTCTGCAACTTTTTCCAGTAAATTTGCAACTTTTTTCTTGTAAATTTGCACATTCACTGGGTTGCTGGTTACCTTTCTATTCTGTGTAATTAAATTACAATTTGCAACTTTTTAAAAAAAATTTAACTTAACTAATCTTTTCTCATGTTTTTGCACCTTTATTGTTGCAAATTTATACCTAATTTATATTAATATGTTTTTAACCTCATGTTAAATTTGTGAATACCCCCCAACCCCCGTGTTAAAAAATAACAAATCACCTACTGCTAATACTTCACAACACTATATAGTGAAGGCTTGGGAAAGTTGTATGTTTTTATGTTGCATTTTTGTGAAGACTTTATGTTTCCTTTAATCAGCTTGTTTTTTAAACTTGTTACTTTGCACATTCTGTAATGTATTCTACAATGAAATCCTCTGAATGAAATACAAAATGTGTACTGGTAAAAATGTGACATTATGCAAAGCACACATATGATAGGGAACACATTGTTTTTAATTGTTATTCTTTGTCTTTGTATTTAATAAAGATCCCTCCACCACCACCAAAAACCCCCCTGCATTTTAACTAAACTGCCTTTTTGCAGGCACACAGGTTTTTGGAGCAACTGAACCTGGCTGCAGAGCTGTAAGAGTTGCAAAGATGCAGTTCAGAATAAAACTGCAGATCTGTAGGAGAGTCAAAAGAACAGCGGCAAACCCTGAATGGCCCTCCCGCTGCCTCCCACCTCCGGGGCCCCCAATCTTATTCTTCTCCTGTTCAAACTTTCTTAAAACGCCCCTCGTCTCCACGCCACCGCCTCAAGCATTCGGCCCACTCCTGTTCTCCTCCACCCTCACTACTCTATAGTCCTCTCAACTCATTGGCTTTTTTAAAAAAATCTTTTATTAATAAAATAAGAGCCAATTAAGGACCATTTTTGGGTCTTAAAAGCACTAAACTGTATGTCAAAGTAAGCACGGGGAAGTTTTCAAAACCTAAAATCATACTAAATGCAACTAGATATATGCTATAAAGGCAAAGAGGTAAAAATGTGGAATGAGAGAACTTTGTAGCCTTCTGAAAAAAGTTTTGAGTTTTGAAAATGCTCCTGAACACCCAGTCTTTTCTTTGTGTTAGTTGAACTCTTTCCCCTTCTGAGCCCCTTTGCCGTTATTTATTCTCCACCAACCCAAAGCCTGACAAAACGTAACTGTGGAAACGGAGTTGGTGGCTAGCATGGCGATGGAGTGGACTCCATCTCCACGGTAACAGGAGTAGAGCTCCCAGTCCTCTCAATTCATCTCTTAGATCAGACTGACTGGAAAGGGTTCAGCAATGTTGAGCTGCCAGATAGATGAAGAAAAATCCAAAACCACAAATATTACTACTTTTTTTAGTGTTGTTTCCATGATGATTTAATATGTATACATGACAATGCAGCTGTAATTTAAAGAAATATACTCCATTTGTTGTCATAAAAGTGATTATATTGACCTTTCTAGCCGATCAGTTTGATTGGACAACAGGCCTTTTCAGAGTGCTGATGATGAGCACCCATGTCACTACACTTCATAGATAATTATCATTAATTAGCCTACAGTAAATAGCTTTTACTTATTGTAATGTAAACATTTACAGTACACAGTACCATGGTTTATACTGTACATTCTTTTCCACAACTGGGGGAGACGATCCTGAAAATCCAGACCTTTGCAACTCAAATGTTCCACCAAGTTCCTCTTCCTGAAGTCAATCACCATCTCTCTGGTCTTGCTGAGAATCACCTGAGATTGAATGTCAGCAAGACCAGAGAGATGGTGATTGACTTCAGGAAGAGGAAGGCTCCTTCTCAGCCACTGCAGATTAGGGGGGAGGATGTGGGAGTGGTTGAGGACTACAAATATCTGGGTGTCAGGATCAGCAGCGGGTTGGACTGGAGATCCAACACCGATGCTGCGCACAAGAAGGGGATGAGCAGACTCCACTTCCTGAGAAAGCTGAGATCCTTCAACGTGTGCAGCAGGATGCTGGAGCTTTTCTACCAGACTGTTGTCGCCAGCGCCATCTTCTTTGCTGCTGTCTGTTGGGGTAGCAGTATCAGGGCCAGAGACACCAACAGACTTGACAAGATTATCAAGAGGGCTGGCTCTGTAATTGGTCTCAGACCGGAGACCTTTGAGACAGTGGTGGAGAGGAGAACACTAAATAAACTGCAATCCATCATGGACAATCCTGATCACCCCCTCCACCACACACTAGATAGACAGCGAAGCACTTTCTCCAGTAGACTACTGCAGCTTCGTTGTCGAACGGCCAGGTACAGGAAATCTTTCCTGCCACATGCAATTTCACTGTACAATAACTCACTATGATGTTGTATTCTGGCATAGCTATGCTGCCACACTGCATCTTACAGACTAACTGGTACCTCTCTTTTCACTCTGCTCCTGATAGTCCTTCTTTGTGCAATGGGATGATTCATGTGTTTATACGGGTCATCATATATTAAGATATAATGTATATAGGTTTTATAGTCATGTTAGTTTTTACTTTCCATGGGTAATCCCTTTGTCTGTCATGTGTGTGTTGCTGTTGTTTGGTTGTCAACTGTCATGCTGCTGTTACACTGTAATTTCCCAGTTCGGGATCAATAAAGTACATTATCTATCTATCTAAGTGCCATATACACACTCAGCTTGAAAAATATGTCAGTTTCATATTTCCAAGTGTCATGTCTGCCTCCAACAAAATGGACAAGCTGAGGTTTAATTTATCATCCCCATTAATCAACCAGTAATACCTATGTGGTGAGCAGTGTTGGGCAAGTTACTAAAAAATAGTAACTATTTACACTTACTAGTTACTTATTTTCAAAAGTAACTGAGTTACTTTTGAGTTAGTGCATGATTAAAGTAACTAGTTACTTGGAAAAGTAACTTTCACATTATTTTTAAATGCATACTTAAATCATCTTGCACACACAGCAAGATCAAGGGCCCCTTGTTCTCAGAAAAATGAAGAAAAAGAAAACTGATGAGAAAAAAGTCTCATCTTACAGAGAAAAATGGCTCAAATTTACACAAACTATTATAATCAGTAGAAAGTCAGAAACTTACTTGAAATAAAGCTGTGAATTCACAGAGAAAGCTTTGGACTCCCTGGTGGGCCGTTTTTGGCCCACGAGCTATATGTTTGGCACCCCTGGACCAGCCCATTAAAAATGTATATTTAGAGGATTTACTTCCATGAAATAGTTGCATATCACAACAGCATGTAAATGAATGAGGTAAAATAAAACAGAAAGCACAGATAAATGAAAGTTCACCGCTTGCAAGAAGCTATTCTTCACTGCAACAAATCACAGTCACTTTTTTCTCTGTGCGTAAGAAAACTTCAAATGCATTTAATGCGGACATTAAATGCGAGCTTCTTGCTCAAAAAATACTCATGTTTAACCACAGAGGTAGGAGCTGTTAGGGGCTACTCACCACTCGGACAACAAATGATCAGGGCTCAGTATGAGAAGTTGCCACCAGGTTGCAGTGTGAACTGGGGCAGGACAGGAAACCGACCCGCGGAGGAGACTGACGGCTGCACCAGCTATGGTAGGATCAGTATATTTGCGCTAAAAATATCTATCCATATTAATAAAACAAGTAACGCGAGTAACACATCTGATCAAATTTCAGTAACTGTAACGCATTACTGAATTTTTAAACAGTAATTTCGTTACACAGCACGTTACTGCAAAAGTAGTGGCATTACAGTAACGCGTTACTCCCAACACTGGTGGTGAAAGACAGACTCTATTTCTGAAGATGCCTAGAAGAAGTGGGTGAAATACATGGAAACTGCTATGGGCTTAAGTTAAACCATGTTAACCACTGCTTCAACTTGGTCCATAAAATGGACGAGCTGAAGTTTGATTTACTTCAAGGATTCTTTTAGCACAGCTATGTACTAAACCAACTAGCTGCTGGCAACATGGTGAAAGTCATGTGACCCACCAAAATGGCCCAAGAGGATGACAGGGTATGTATAGAAACACTGACTGGGGTACTTCCATCCATCCATCTTCTACTTCTTATCCGAGGGTCCAGGTCGTGGGGGCGTCAGTCAAAGCAAAGAAGGCCAGACTGCCACCCAGGTCACATAGCACCATGATTTGCATGATTGCTTCTTCAGATGGTGAGCCCATTAGAGGGTGGACTCATGTGGCTCGTCCGGGCTGAGTCCTGCCAGTTCCTATGGGTAGAAACCTGGGGCCTCATATATAAATAGTGCGCACACACAAAAACATGACATACGCTGGTTTTCACACACACAGTGGGACGTATAAAACCAAACGTGACGTGAGAATCTGAGGGCCGAGCTGCAAAATTTTCACCTGCCATGAGAAGTTGTGTCTGTCCGCATAATTCTGTTTGGCTCTATTAGGTGGGTCTGCCAAACTACAAAACAACTGAAGCTCACAAAATATGTTAAAATAACATTTCCACTTCAGTTAAAATGATTTGTCTATGAATTAGTCTGTTTTCATATTCATAAAACATGATTATTATAACATGATTTCTCTCCATAACTCAGCTTACTGAGCAGAGTGGAAACCCAATGAATAATAACTATTTTCACTCAGATAACCTGCCTCACTCACTAGACCACAGCCAGCACCATTGTAAACTGGATCCCATTGCTGCAAATTGCACAAACCCCTCCACCACGATAAGGTGGCAATCCATGGAAAGATGACTGGTGTACTTCACAAATCTAATTTTGTTTTACATGTGTGTGAAATGATCATAAATCTGTTCTCTAGTGTCCTTATTGTTTTCAAAAGAACTACCAGAGTGGTGGCCTAGTTGATAGAGCATCTGCCCCACAACTGGGAGGTTGGGGGTTTCAAGTCCTGCCGGGGTCATACCAAAGATCATATAAAAATGGTACTTTCTGCCTTCTAGCTTGGTGCTGAGCATAATAGAATGGGGAAGGAGAAGTTGTTTGTGGCAGTGACCCCTCTGATTCTACATGTGATTAACATTGTAGATAGGAGAAATGAAATTTTGTTCTACTGTACATGATTGGCTGTATGGACTGAATGACAATAGAGATTGCTTCTTCTTCTTCTTCTTCTTAACTGACTGTCATGGTTTGTGCCCCGGCGGGCCAGAGAGCAGGACTCAGATGCGTAGTGCGCGTTAAACATTATCTATTAACAGTTCAGAAGCCAAAACAAAAGTTAAATACAAACTTGGCAGGAAAACTTACAAAACACGTCAGATCAGGCAGGAGCATGTATGAAACGCCAGTAATGACGAGGACGCAGCACTGGAGAAATGAAACACAAAAACACAAAACAGCTGTGAATGATCAAGAACTCAACAACACACAAATCATGCAAGACTAAGGTGAGAATAAACACATTCAATACAACAGGATAGAACATCAATATAAGAATCAAAATGACAAACATGACCAAAATAATAAACAATAATAAATACAGAAACCCAGTAAATAAACTTAATGCAGGGATGAACTAAATACAAAGCCAAGACCATGATAACAGAAAAAATAAAACAGAAAATCCCAGAAAATGAACTTAAAGTGAGGATGTGGGTTGGAGACCCCGTCCTGGTGACAAGAAACATAAATTGCAACACAAGGAGAGGACAAGGCTCCAACCCACATTTTGACACTGACATTGTATTCAGCATAGTACAGCAACGGCAATAATAAAAAGATGAGGATGCAAAGTTTTATTTCGTATTACTGTAGAAGTGAGGTTATGGTGAAGGTGAGTTTAGTTAGTCCACTTACAGATGATGGTAATAATAATGATAATAATGGTTTGCATTTACATAGCGCCTTTCAAGAAACCCAAATCACTTCACAATAAAAATCCATTATTCATTCACTCCACAAACAGACAAATGTAGCGGTACGCTGCTACTGTAGCCATAGCTGCCCTGGGGCAGACTGACAGAAACATGGCTGCCAATCTGTGCCAATGGCCTCTCCAACCACTACTGCACATTTATAGATGTTCATACCCAGTGTCATAGACACTGGAGGCAAGATGGGTAAAGTAATAATGCATCAGATTTATATAGCGCTTTATCATAGACACTCAAAGATGCTTTACAAGTAGATACATTATTCATTCACTTCAGACAGACAATGGTAGTGGCAAGCTACTACTGTAGCCACAGCTGCCCTGGGGCAGGCTGACGGAAACGTGGCTGCCAATCCGCGCCAACGGCCTCTCCGGCCACCACCGAACATTTATACATTTATACACATTCATACCCAGTGTTATGGGCACTGGAGGCAATGCGGGTGAAGTGTCTTGCCCAGGGACACAACGGCAGGATATCTGGGGAGAGCAGGATTCGAACCGCCAACCATCGGGTTATTAGACGACCTGCTCTACCTCCTGAGCCACTGTCAAAGTGTCTTGCCCAGGGACACAACGGCAGGATGGCTGGGCAGAGCAGGATTCAAACCGCCAGTGCTCTGGTTATTGGTAGACCTGCTCTATCTCCTGAGCCTCTGCCGCCCACATTTCCCTTCTCTGTTCCATTTTTGCTGAGCAACAAGCTGGACAGCAGGAAGTTCCACTTTTACATGGTCTTTGGCATGACTTGGCCAGGACTTGAACCTCGACCTCTCAATTGTGGGGCGAATGCTCTACCCCTAGGCCACCACTCCAGTGATTGAAGGAGTCCACTCCAGGGTGAGTACATTTGCAGGTGATGCTGGAAATTGGAACCGATAATATGGAGCAACTTGCAGATAGGTATGAGGGTACCCCGGGCCTGTTTTTTTTTTTTTTTTTTTCCTGTGATGATATGGTTAATGATTTTGTAATAACTGATCCTTCTTTTTTCCAAGTGGGTGCAGGAAGAGGGAATCCACAACAAGTGACAGGCAGCACTGAGAGGCACAGTAGGAGATCCAAGCAGGTAATATTTGATCATGAATAATTGCAGGCTTATGTGGGGAACCAGGGAGCTCTGGGAATGGTGAGAGCACAGGAGGTAGAGGTACACAGAAAGTAGATCAGAAGGAGAACTTGGGCAGCTGTGGAGAGCTATTGAGCTGAGTCAGTCCCACACAGCACTCAGGAATCATAAGATCTATACAGTATACCCAGGCAGATAATCAGGGCAGGTGTGCAACGAGGAACAGCTGCTGGCAATCACAAGCATACTGCAACCTCTGCTACACCAATTTCCACATTTCTAGACTGCTTTACAAGTCTCAAGTCGTTTATGACATTTTGTCAAGTTTTTATTTTTTTTATTTTATTTTTGTTCTTTCAGTGTCATTATATGACTAATGAAACAATCTATTTGGGCCTAATGGAACTTACTAGTATTTTGGTACTTCCAAGAGTCTAAATTACATAGTGATCCTAAAACCAAGTGATCTGAAGTGATCTTCAATAACTGGGAGGATACTGGTAAAAAGAATAGACAAATTGGTGAACTACATGTATCTGAATAACACAAACTAGAAGATTTAGTATTATTGCTTGCCTTTTATGTATCAGGGAGTTGTGAGTTGGTAACTACACAAGGAGGCAAAAACTATCACTAAAACAGACGTGAAAAGAAATGTTGTTGCTCTTGTGTATCTAAACTCTTAAACAAAAGCTGCTTGATGAAAGAGAGGAGATCCAACGGCTGAAAACCTTTAGAGGCGCTGTAATAAGCTGGTTGGCTGCTCGGTCGGCTGTCCGTCTCGTTGAATGACCGTCTGACTGGCCGGTTCTCCGTTTGGCAGACTTGACCCACATGTTTAGGTTTGCATACATTTCTGCTTTTGTTCCAGTTGGCCGACCGGTGGAGGCCCACGACCAGTTAATCTGAGGATTACTGTCAGGACAGTACAGCCATCCAACCACCCTCTCCTGGCGGGGGGCAGGAATCTGTGTGTTTCACCTCATCTAATCCATTTTACTTCTTCAGATTTTTCACATTTTTTCCCCTCTGTTAAGATTTAATGGCAGACAGTCATGCCTTTAATTTGTTTCTTTTCTGCAGATTCACTTCAGTCTAGTTGTTTCTGGTTTTTGCTCCAGATAATAGGGATGAATTTTGTCCTCTTAACTGAGTTAAATATCACCTAAAACATCCAGAGTGAGTGCAACCTCCACCAAGCTAGCTGTCTCCCTAAAGGTGCATTCAGACCAAACGTGAATGCGCAAATACATGTTAACTCAATGTAAACATGCAAATAGACATGAATTCACCATCTGAGCAAGCTGCAGATGGGCGGAGTTGCCTTTATAACTTCTGCAGCTGTGTTCGACCTGCTGTGCAAAACACTGTCATGAATAAGCCTAGCCCTCTGTTGAGGTCGATATTATAAAGGGTTGGATAACCGTGGAGTGTCGTTAGTTAATGGAGGAAAAACACACAGTAGCCAGAACTCTCTTGAACACTCGCGCTCAATTTTTATTCTCCTTCTCTCTCCCACAATGCAAGGTGCACTTCATGCACACCATCAATATATGTGCACAAAGATTAACATCAGCACAAGACCATACACTCCATCTAACACGTAATCCAACGCCCCCACTTGCTCTAAGCTGATGTAACATATTCATAGTTTAGCGCTAAACAAATAACTGTGAAAATTTTCATAACTAACCTTTGTAGCAGGTTCAGTGAACAAATCTGCTACCATTTCACTTGTGGGACAGTACACAGCACTTATTTTGCCATTACTCAACACTGATCTGATGAAGTGGTATTTAATGTCCATATGTTTGCATCTTTGTCGGTCCACTGGATTCTTTTACAAAACATTAGCTCCTTGATTGTCCTTGTGAATCTTCACAGGTCCATACTGACAACTTTTGTCCATGTCATTCAATAGTTGCATGAGGTACAGGCCTTCTTGTGTGGCTGCAGTAAGAGCCATGTATTTAGCTTCACAGGTCGACAGACTTACTGTTTGTTGTTTCCTTGATTTCCATGAAACAATGGGTCCTTCTTTGTCAAAGCTGAAGCAGTAGCCAGTCGTGCTTCGTCTGCCGTTGTGCTCGAAAGCCCAATCAGCATCACAGTATGCTATGAGTTCAAGTTTCCCTTTGTTTTTCTTGTAACATACTGTAGTTCATAATCCCTGGTACCTTTCAGATACCTCAATACATGCTTAGCTGCAGTCAGTTGTTGTCCCCTAAGTTCTGGCAAATACTGTGACAATTTATTCGCAATCCAGCTCAAATCAAGCCTTGTACATGTCATCACATATAGTAGGCTCCCCACTCTCTCACGCTCCCCAGTGTCTTCTGCTCAGATGGTGTTTGTCTCAGTTTACAACCAGACATGCCAAATCTGTCAAGTATCTTAACAGTGTATTTGTATCAATGAATCAACAGACTTGACAAGATTATCAAGAGGGCTCGTTCTGTAACTGGTCTAAGGTCGGAGATCTTTGAGACAGTGGTGAAGAGGAGAACACTAAATAAACTGCAATCCATCATGGAGAATCGTGATAACCCCCTCCACCACACACTGGACAGACAGCGGTGTCATGTTCAGGTGAGCGCACGCCCCCTTCTTCCTGCTAAAGATTCCCCGACTCCTCAGGCAATCATTACACCTGTGTGAGTGGACGCACTTGCTGCTCCTGCCTCGCTAGCGCATAAAAGGACCATCAAGCGAAGGTTTCAGCGCTGGCTCGTTGGCTATAATATCTGTGCCTCAAACAAGCAACTCTAAATTGCATCCAGGGAATTCAAGTTTAATTCTTCTCTTCTCTCCTTTTCCCAGATTGCTGCCATTGCTGCGGTGCATCTTTGGGGATCATTGTGCGCTCACCTGCTCCATCATCCTCACCCCGCCTCAGCTACCTGTCTCCACCCGGTCAGACGCCACCCAGCTCCATCCTTTCCCTACTCCCTGCTAGCTTCATTCTGCTGGTTCGTCTATTCCTGCTGGGTTTCTCTGCTGGGCTTTCTGTTCAGCGCACATAAGTGGCAAATTTGCATTCACCTCTTCCCTGCCTCCCTCCTCTTACTAATCATTTCTCGTCTCTCCCCACAGGCTGAGTCTTCCTTTGGCGAGTGACATTTTCCATAACTGTGCTCTCAATTTTTAAATTAATAAATTGTTCAAATGTAGCTTCTCTGTATCATGTGAGTTCTCTCTGGTGTGGCACCCTGTATGCGAGCTGACCCCTCTATCAAATGAAATGCAAAACTAAATTTTGCATTTCATTTGTAAATCAAAGTCCCAGAGTCTGGAGAAAGAGTGGAGAGGCACAGAATCTAAGTTGCTTGAGGTTTAGTCTGAAGTTTTCACAGTCAGTGATGATTTGAGGAGCCATGTCATCTGCTGATGTTGGTCCACTGTGTTTTATCAAGACCAAAGTCAGCGCAGTCGTCTACCAGGAAATTTTAGAGCACTTCATGCTTCCCTCTGCTGACAAGCTTTATGGAGAAGCTGATTTCATTTTCCAGCAGGACTTGGCACCCCCCCACACACACACACACACACACTGCCAAAAGTATCAAAACCTGGTTTAATGACCATGGCATCACTGTGTTTGATTGGCCAGCAAACTCTCCTGACCTAAACCCCATAGAGAATCTATGGCGTATTGTCAAGAGGAAGCTGAGAGACACCAGACCCAACAATGCAGACGAGCTGAAGGTCACTATCAAAGCAACCTGGACCTTCATAACACCTCAGCAGTGCCACAGGCTGATCACTTCCATGCCACGCCACATTGATACAGTAATTTATCCAAAAGGAGCCCCAACCAAGTATTGAGTGTGTACCTGAACATACTTTTCAGTTGGTCAACATTTCTATTAAAAAACTATTTTTTAAAATTAATTTTACGTAATATTCTAAATTTCTGAGAAACTGAATTTGGGGTTTTCATGGGCTATAAGCCAAAATCATCAAAATTAAAATAAATAAACACTTCAAATATATCACTCTCTGTGTAATGAATCTATATAATATATGGGTTTCACTTTCTGAAATGAGTGACAAAAAATATTGAACTTTTTCATGATATTCTAATTTTTTGAGATGTACCTATAATGCATTTGATCTTCCCATAGGGAATGGTATCTGCAATGAATTTTTCTGTAGCTTTTGTAGTGCCACTCTTCGTTTTTAGAAAATACACCAACATAGCGCCTGAGTAATCATCTGTGAATGCCAGGGCATATTTATTTTCCTCTCTTGTCTCAGGCTCTATTGAGCCAGCAAGATCAGTGTGTTTACTTCAATGCTGCCTCTGCTCTTACATCTGGTTTTCGATTTCTGCTCTGGGTAAATTTTTCCTATATGTAAACCTCACAACTGGGGGTATGTTTACTGATTTTATCTTTTATCTTCATCCCTTCAACAACTTCCTCGAACTTTAGTATGTCATTATGATTACAGTGTCCTAATATCTCTTGCCAGGTTTGTATATCATTACATCCATTGCACATATCAGGTTTTCCATTAACAGTGTCTAGATAATACAATCTGTCACACACTTTTGACGTGGTACTAGTGACCCACAAAGCAGACACGACTCAAGGTAAATACAATTAACCGTTTATTGAGGAAGTGTGCGTGAATGGATGCGTGTGTGCAGGGTTGTTTAGTGTAGTGTAGTGTAGTGTAGTGTAGTGTAATCTGGAACTCCAGCTGGGGCCGGCAGAGCACCATACGACCTGGCAACCCTGGGAAGAGACAGAGGCCATTAATGACAGTTTAGGTCCGACAGGCACTACAGATGGAATGGTGCTTACTGTCAGAGGTGGTAGAGCGTAGCCCAGGTAGCGCCAAAGCTGCAGCCAGAAAGATAGTGCCCGCAGGTGGCCGGTGAGCTGGATGCTGGAGAGGGAGGCAGATAATCCGCCGCCGAGAAGAGAGAGGTCCGCCGCCACGGATCTCCGCCTGTGCACAGGGGAAGCTGACAGGGTGAAAGGGAATCGTGGTGGCTTACTTGTAGGTTGGTGGTCCAGGAGGCGCAGGCCTGGACAGAGAGAAACGATGGCTTGGAAGCCGGTGTGGAAACACACAACGAGGCTGGGAAGCTCGAAGGCTGGCGTAGCAGGATTCTAGGTAGAGAACCAGACGACTCCGCACCGAGCACTGGACCTGATGGAATAAATAGGCAGAGAGAGATTGCAGGCAGGTGCACAAGCAGGTGTGACAGATTGGCGGCCATGACAGTACTCCCCCCTACGGCACGCCTCTCGGCGGGTGTTCCAACCTTCCCGGGTGCGTCCGATGGAAGTCCCTAATGAGCTGCTTGTCCAGCACGAAGGAGGGACGCACCCAGCACCTCCATTCCGGCCCGACTGCAGGCCACGACCCCGACGACGAACGTCCAAGATGGCGGTGACTGGCCATGCCGGGTTGCCGTCGATCACCATTGGTGGAGGTGGAGACCTGGGAGGAGGACACAAAGGGCTGGAGCAGACGGGCTTCACCTGTGACACATGAGAGGTCGGGCAGATGCGGAGGGAGGGGGGAAGAGTCAGGTGCACAGACACAGGGTTAATAATCCAGCTGATGGGAAAAGGACCAATGAATCGTTGAGATGTCTTCCTACGCTCAGCCTTTAGATTAATGTGTTTGGTGGATAACCATACCTGCTGACCCACCCGGTAGGCGGGAGCTGGGACCCTGTGCTGGTTGGCCACCGAGGTGTTACGTTCCGCCGTCTGCTGTAGTGCTGCCCTGGCCGTCCTCCAGATCCGCAGGCAATGCCTCAGGTGGGCGCGAACCCAAGAAACGGCGATGTTCCCCTCTTCCTCAGGGAACAGCGGGGGATTATAACCCAACGAAGCTTCGAAGGGGAACATTCCGGTGGCTGTCGATACAGCAGTGTTGTGAGCGTATTCAATCCAGGGGAGGTGCGTGCTCCACGATGATGGGTTAGAGGTCGCAACGCACTGCAGCGCCGCCTCCACCTCCTGGTTGGCTCGCTCGCACTGTCCGTTGGTCTGTGGGTGATATCCAGATGACAGACTTGCCATGGCCCCCAACGCAGCGCAGAAAGACCTCCAGACCCTCGAGACGAACTGGGGACCTCGATCAGAGACGATGTCCCGCAGGATGCCATGCATCCTAACTACGTGCTGGACCAGGAGGTCGGCCGTCTCCTTAGCCGTGGGCAACCCCCGAAGAGGGATGAAATGGGCGGCTTTGGAGAACCTGTCAACCAGCGTGAGGATGGTAGTGTAATGATTGGACGTGGGAAGACCGGTGACAAAGTCCAATGCCACGTGTGACCATGGCCTGCCCGGGATGGGAAGGGGGTGAAGCAGCCTGGCAGGTGGAGAAGAGGTTGTCTTGCCAGTCGCACACTGAGGGCATGCTCGGATGTAGTCCCCTACATCTTTCTGGAGAGACGGCCACCAAAACGACCTCTGCAGGAGCGCCACCATGCGTGCCCTTCCCGAGTGGCAAGCAAACTTGGACGTATGACCCCACTGAATGACCTTCCCCCGGACAGCCAAAGGGACAAACAACTTCCCCGCTGTCCCCCCCACCCCCGGGTCGGCCTTGTCAGACTGTGCCCTCGGGACCTTGTCCCTAATACCCCAAGAGAGGGCGCCTACAACACACGATGAGGGGAGAATGGGATGTTTGGCCATCTCCGCCGTCTCCGGGGCAAACTGACGAGACAGGGCGTCAGGTTTGGTATTCTTCGACAGTAGGTAATGGTGAAGTTAAAACATCCAAAGAAGAGAGACCAGCGGGCCTATCGAGCATTCAGACGCTTAGCCATTCGGAGGTACTCCAGATTTTTGTGATCAGTCCAGACAATGAACGGCTGCGACGCTCCCTCCAACCTGTGCCGCCACTCCTCCAAAGCGAGTTTCACCGCCAACAGCTCTCTGTTGCTCTCTGTTGCGCTCTGCTGGGGACAGGTGACAGGAGAAGCATGTGCAGGGGCGTATCTTACCGTCCGTCGGGGAGCGCTGGGACAAGACGGCCCTGACCCCCAAATCCGAGGCATCCACCTCCACCAGGCATTGGAGAGCGGGGTCCACCTGCGTCAGTATAGGCGAGGAAGAGAACTTGTCCTTCAGGAGAGGGAATGCTGCATCCGCCTTCTCTGTCTATCGAAAAGGCACCTTGGTGGATGTCAGGTTGGTGAGTGGTAGGGCAATGCGGCTGTAGTTCTGTACAAAACGGCGGTAGAAATTAGCGAACCCCAGGAACTGTAGGAGCTGCTTCCTAGACGAGGGGGTGGGCCATTCCACCACCGCCTTGAAACAAAGATGAGAATGTCATCCAAGTATACAAACACAAATGTGTCCAAAAAGTCTCTCAGAACATCATTAATAAGATGTTGGAAGACAGCCAGGGCATTGGTCAGCCCGAACGGCATGACCAAATATTCAAAATGCCCACTAGGGGTCCGAAAGGCCGTCTTCCACTCATCCCCCTCCCGTATCTGCACCAGATGATAGGCATTGCGCAGGTCTAGCTTTGTGAAGCAACAGGCCTCCTGGAGGGAATCGAACACAGAGTTGATGAGAGGGAGAGTGTATTTATCCTTGATGGTTACGTTATTGAGCTCACGAAAGTCAATGCATGGCCTGAGAGAACCATCCTTCTTCCCAACAAAAAAAAAACCTGCCCCCACCGCCGATGAAGAAGGCCTTATTATGCCCAAACTCAGGGATTCCTTGATATACGTGTCCATAGTCGCGCGCTCCGGAGCAGACAGGTTGTATACTACTAACTAACTAACTAACCTGCACTTATATAGCGCTTTTCTAATCACAAAGACCACTCAAAGCGCTTTCACTAATACTAACCCTCTATTCTAAGGGCCTATAGGAAACACATATCTAGGGACAATTTAGAACAACCAATTAACCTAACATGCATGTCTTTGGATTGTGGGAGGAAATCGGAGCCCCCGGAGTAAACCCACGCAGCACAGGGAGAACATGCAAACTCCACACAGAAAGATTCCAACCCCTCCCAACCTGGGGATTCGAACCAGGAACCTTCTAGCTCTAAGGCAACAGTGCTAACCACTGCACCACCGTGCTGTATAGTCTGCTAGATGGCAGCGGAGCACCGGCTCAGAGGTTGATTGCACAATCATACGGGCGGTGAGGGGGGAGGGAAAGGGCCTGGGATTTACTGAACATGGCCCCTAAATCGTGATACTCAGATGGCATTTTAGACAGGTCGGGAGGAGGAGAGGCAGGTGCACCCAGAGGCACGGCAGGCGAGCATGCAGCAGACTGCAAACAGGCACTCAGACAAAACAAACTCCACGAAACCACACTCCCCGACGCCAGTCAATCGAGGGGTTGTGTAGGCGAAGCCAGGGGTAGCCAAGGATGACCGGAGTGGATGACACTGGTAAGACGTACAGTCCTAACTCCTCCCAATGGTTGCCTGATATAATGACTGACACTGGGGCAGTCCGGTGAGTGACTGTGGCCAACAGGGCTCTAGACAAAGCTATGAGTCTGAGTGGGGTCTCTAACGGCTGCATGGGAAGCCCCAGCCGGGTTGCCAGGCTACCTGAAATAAAGGTTTGTTCGGCCCCTGAATCAATGAGTGCATGTGTGTTTGTCTCCTTGTGTCCATAATTGAAATGAATGGGGATCAAGAAACGGGTGAGGGGATTGCTGCAGGTTAAGTCCGTGAGACCCCCTACTGTGATGCACGGACTCTCCCTTTTGGCCACTTGGACAAACCATGCCACGGACTTGAGCTCATGCTCCTCACTCCCACAATAAACACACAACCCCAACTCCCGGCGGCGCTGTCTCTCCACAGATGATAGCTTAAACCTACCCATAACCATAGGTTCCTGATCTTCCGGGGAATCAGCAGATGGGAGGGCCAGCGGGGGGGGGGGGGGGGGGCTGGAGAGAGCGGCGATCCAGGCCACCCGAGCGACTGGAAGTTCTTTGTTCGGCCGCCCGCTCCCTTAGTCTGTTGTCAATACTGATAGCCAGGGAGATTAACTCATGCAACGTAGAGGATGCATGACTCCAAGCAAGCCAGCTCGTCCCGTAGGTTAGGGCTTAGACTTCTAACAAAAATACTACATAGAGAGGCATCCTCCCACCCAACCTCTGTAGCAACGACCCAGAAGTCCATGGCATAGTCGGCGACGGCCTTCGACCCCTGCCGGAGATTTAACAACCGGGAGGTATGCACGTCTTCACGGTCTGAGTGGCCGAATACCTCCTGAAACTCATTAACAAACTGAGTGTAAGTTATCAAAGCATAATTAGCCCTAGCCATTACCGCATATGCCCAAGCCAGAGTCCGCCCCTCCAACAAATTAATCACATAACCTATGCGACTCTGGTCAATGGCAAAATCCCCAGGTACCCGTTGGAATACGAATGTCGCATTGCATGAGAAACCCCCTGGCCTCCCCCAATTTGCCACTAAAACGGGTGGGAGTCGGGAAGGGAGTAAGCCGACAAGCAGGGCCCGGAGTAGGCTGACTAGGGTTGGGACTAGCGGTGGAGCTAGCGGGAACAGAGGAGCTAGCTGAAGCTGCAGGGAAACCCTGTGAGCTAACCAAATGATCTAGCCTGTCTGTGATGCGGGCTAACTGTGTTAGCATCACCTGCTCTTGATAGGTTAACTGATCTACCCAAGTCTCCAAGTTGTTCATTCTGCGTGCCTGCGCGTTGTCTGCTGGGTCACTCTGGCAGAGTCATACTGACATGGTACTAGTGACCCACAAAGCAGACATGACTCAAGTTAAATACAATTAACCGTTTATTGAGGAAGTGTGCATGAATGGATGCATGTGTGCAGGGTTGTGTAGTGTAGTGTAGTGTAGTGTAATCTGGAACTCCAGCTGGGGCTGGCAGAGCACCATACGACCTGGCAACCCTGGGAAGAGACAGAGGCCATTAATGACAGTTTAGGCCCAACAGGCAATACAGTTGGAATGGTGCTTACTGTCAGAGGTGGTAGAGCGTAGCCCAGGTAGCGCCAAAGCTGCAGCCAGGAAGATAGTGCCCGCAGGTAGCCGGTGAGCTGGATGCTGGAGAGGGAGGCAGATAATCCGCCGCCGAGAAGAGAGAGGTTCACTGCCACGGATCTCCGCCTGTGCACAGGGGAAGCTGACAGGGTGAAAGGGAATCGTGGTGGCTTACTTGTAGGTTGGTGGTCCAGGAGGCGCAGGCCCAGACAGAGAGAAATGATGGCTTTGAAGCAGGCGTGGAAACACACAACGAGGCTGGGAAGCTCGAAGGCTGGTGTAGCAGGATTCTAGGTAGAGAACCAGACGACTCCGCACCAAGCCCTGGACCTGATGGAATAAATAGGCAGAGGGAGATGGCAGGCAGGTGCTCACGCAGGTGTGACAGGTTTGCGGCCATGACAACTTTTATATTAAACCTGGTACCGTCTTTGTGGATGAGTTGGTCTTGTCCCCGTTGAAAGTCCACTCTTGCTACGTTGGCCGTGGCAGACTTGACTGAGAATATACCTATCTTGTGGGAAAGATGGGATGTACAGCGCCCCCTTCAGTGTTGCCTTCACTTTGCGTTTTTCACTGTCGTGCAGGTAGATCTCAGCATCTCCCTTCTTTAAAGCTGCACCACTGGTCCGTGTGCTGTCAGCCAACTCCACAATGTGTTTATTCGTCTGGAATGACTTGTCAACTTTTTTGAACTTGTCAAGATCTCTGATTATGTGAGATATCGCTCCCGTGTCCACCATCAAACCACTTTCTTTCAATCCGCTGACATTGCTTTCTCTTAGTGTAAATGCAAATGTTTCAGTCTCGTTGTCTGTTGCTTGCTTCACTCCGTTCTTTGTCTTTCGCCTGCAGTTTTCATCCCGGTGTGTAGGGCTCTTGCAGTAACTGCACCACTGCTTTTGCACTGTGCGCCCACTGGGACACGCCCGTGCTTTGTGACCCTTTTGGTGATAGTTATAGCAAGTTATTACTTTTTTTTCTCTGTGCCTCGCCTCGGTCATGTGGCTCCTCATTTTCATCACACTTTCATCTCCCAAAGTGGCATTAAACTTATCAGCGCTCTCATAATCTCTGAGCTTCATTTTAAATTTGCTGAAAGTCATTCTGCCATCATTGTGTGTTATGAATATGGCAAATGACTTGAACACTAGCTGACTCCCAGATCCTAACCAGTTGGCTATCGCTCCATCTTCATCACCTCCTGAAGAATTTGTTAACATCTGCCTGTAAATTTTTTAAGTTATTCCGTTAAAACACACACACGCGCACACACGCGCACACACACAATGGGTTAAAAGCAAAACAATAAAAGAAAGATCCACATGACACTGTGGATCACACTTTTAAACATATTTCAGTATTTTTTTCAAAATATACCACATATTTTATAGGTTCCTTTTTTGTGTCCTCCAGTACATTGAAATTTCAGTTTTCAGCCATCTTGCTTTGAACTTTATTGTGTTAATTCATCACTTTCTGATCCTCCTGTGAACTCAGGTGGAGGTCAGGGTGACCTCAGGGTACTTCGTCCTCCTCCTCCTGAACCTCATTAATCCTTCAGCATCGCAGCAACTCCTGTCTGGGATAAAAGTGATGAGAGCCGTTTGATGTGGAGTCGCAGTTCCAGTTTAGCTGCTCCAGCTGCAAATATTATGCAACTTTATTAGTCACAGTGTCAGCTCTTCTTTTTTTTTTTTTTTTTTGGGGGGGGGGGGTCCACTCCACCACACTGTACTGTATTTTTTTTCCTTTTTCAATTTACTTATTGCCAGTTAGGTGCCGATCCTACATAAATGCATAAGACATATTAAAAATTTATTAGTCTGTATTTTTCTCTGATTTCTCTGAATATGCAACTAGTAGACATTTCCTTATCTGTTTGCACAATTTTTGCATATTCCAAATAAAACTACTGTGATGGCCTGGGCGCTGATTGTGTCCGCGCTCGGGTTGTCCGGTATTTTCCCCGTTCTTATCTCTGGTTTTGTCATATGGCCTTCCAAGGCTTTTATTTTGACAGCATCACGGCGGGACTTCTGGCTGTCAGAGCTGAGCTGTGCCGTGACAGCTGATGTAATTTCATTGATTACATTCTCCTTTCCTGATTGGTCTTAATTCATTATTTAAGGGAGCAGCTGAGACTCATTCCTCGCTGCAACCTACACAACAGTACGTGCCCCTCCACGTACGTGACTGGAGCACCTAACCCTGACTCCAGTCCCTTTGATGATTCACCGTTCTCTTTTCCACATACACTACCGTTCAAAAGTTTGGGGTCACTTAGAAATTTCCTTATTTTTGAAAGAAAAGCACCTTTTTCAATGAAGATAACTTTAAACTAATCAGAAATACACTCTATACATTGCTAATGTGGTAAATGACTATTCTAGCTGCAAATGTCTGGTTTTTGGTGCAATATCTAAATAGGTGTATAGAGGCCCATTTCCAGCAACTATCACTCCAGTGTTCTAATGGTACAATGTGTTTGCTCATTGTGTCAGAAGGCTAATGGATGATTAGAAAACCCTTGTGCAATCATGTTAGGTCTGCAATGCTGTAATTGCTGCAAATGGAGGATTCTTTGACGAAAGCAAAGTTTGAAGGAAAAAATTATTATTTCAAATACAAATCATTATTTCTAACCTTGTCAATGTCTTGACTATATTTTCTATTCATTTTACAACTCATGGTGGTAAATAAGTGTGACTTTTCATGGAAAACACAAAATAATTGTCTGGGTGACCCCAAACTTTTGAACGGTAGTGTAAGTGTGTTATTGTTCAGAGTTGGCTCCGGCCTCACTCCTGTTCATAGTTTATCCTCTGAGTCTATAGTCTTATGTAACCCAGCTGAGAAAATGACCCCTTTTTTTTTCTCAGATGTTAACTGTATTAATACAATTGTGTGATTGTATTTTGAAAAACGATTATTTTGGGAAGAGGAAGTGTGATCCTCATTATCCAACTTTTAAATTTCCGTTTCATGGTCACGTTGGGCGATTGTGGTCTTTTCATTCGTTAAGAGCAATATTAGCCCCGCCTTCCGAGCAGAGGCAGCAGGCGCGCACTCGGGTTTCAGTCTTTTACAATCTGAGAGCAGACGAGAGAGGCTGTGGACGGTCTGGTTCACACTGATACCTCTTCTTGGTGAGTTTAATTTAGAAAGATGCTGTAAATGGATCTAAACATTGTCCAGATGCTAATTTGAAACCCTTATTATCCTAAGTTGATGGGAGCACGAGCTTGAGAGGCATGGTGGATGTGTCCTTTGCTGTGTTCACGCTGATATCTCATCTTGGTGAGTGGAAACCAAGTGTGTGATAAAGAGAAGCATGCTAGCATTATGCTAATGCTAATCGCGAGTGGATTTTTTCCTGTTTAAAAGCAATGGAAAAGGCTATTTTTGTGTCTGTATGGGTTTCCTAAATGTGATTTCAGTTCCCAACAGTATGCTGAAGTACTTTTAGTTCTTATGCACTATTTCTGTCGAATGTGTAATGTGTAGTTTGATGCTAAAAGCACATGGTGTTGGTCTCCTATGTATATTCATAGGTTATCAAGGGCAGCACAGTTTACCCTTGGCCGAGGATTGTGGGGATCGTGGGATCGTGGGTTCGATCCCAGCCCCCGACCAACAGTGATCTGTGTGGAGTTTGCATGTTCTCCCCGTGTTGCGTGGGTTTACTCCGGGATTTCTCCGGTTTCCTCCCACATGCCAAAAACATGCATGTTAGGTTAATTGGCTGTTCTAAATTGTCCCTAGATATCTGTTTCCTATAGGCCCTTAGAATAGAGGGTTAGTATTGATGAAAGCGCTTTGAGTGGTCTTTGTGACTAGAAAAGCGCTATATAAGTGCAGGTTAGTTAGTTAGTTAGTTAGTTATGCTAAACCCAGTAGCTCAGACAGGGTTTTACCGATTTAAAAGGGAATATTGGAAGTAATGGGACAGTATATTCCCTGGTTATGTGATAGATTAATTGTATTTCATTTCATGATTTACAAAGACAAGGTTAAAAGGGATTAATCATAATTTCATGGTTAAATGATGTAGAGATAAAAAGAGAAATTCATTTAATTGGTTACATGAGAAAAAAAAGTATTTCATGTACTACCAGAGAGATTTTGAGAAAAGAAAACATGCCTGAAAGGTGTGAAATGTGAAAAATGAGATCTTACTATATTACTGGATTGTAATAATAGTAATATGAGAGAAGAATTTAAACACTAAGCTATGGTGTTATATAAGAAGGGATTGGAAAACGAATTACTCTAGCTGTAAACAATACCATTATTATTATTATTTCTACCAAATAATACCATTATTGTTGTGCAGGCTAGGTTTTTTTGGTTGCCGATCAAGAACCTTCTGGATCCTGGATTCTCTCCGAATGGAGATGGCGAGCCTGACCCGAGACTGAACTGAGATCTGACCAAGATCTCGATTGAAGGACATCCTTCCTCTCTCCAGTGCACAACATTCGAAGTGGTAACAACTCAAGCTGCCGCTTTAAAGAGGAAAAGAAACCTGAGTCTGGAGATACAAGATATCTTGACTGGTCAAACGACTAAACCAAAAGGACAAACAAACACTGAGCTCAGTAGGACCTTTTTGGGGTTTTATTTCATGCCGGACATTGTTATATTTGTATAGTAGTAAATTGTTTGTATATATTGTTTGCTTTATCTCTACAAATAACAACCATTATTGCTCATTTCTTGCCTCCAGCTATTTCATTCCACACTCATTTTAATTCCCTATTGTAACCCTTACGAACCTAGCAACTGGTCTACACCTAATAATTTCCCTTACCTAATTAACATAAGGCAAGGGTTACACTTGGCTTTGTCGATGTTCGTGTTTTTGCCCCACGTGGCTATTTATTTTATCGTTTTGTCTTTCGTTAATAAAACATGCAAACTCACCGGCTGGCCTATAGCATCTCAGTGATGCCCCTCAAGGGACATCCATGACAGTAGGTCGCAGCCAGACGAGACGCCGGTCACCGTGAGTTTGTTTTTTGGGCTTGTAGTTTTTCCCCTTTTTTCCGTGTACCAGCGTGCTTAGGAGATGGCATCGCCAGGAAAAGGCTATTCCTTGAACTTGGGCTACGAGCTAATCGTGTTCCTAATAGAGCTAGACGGTCTGCTCTCCAACACTCGTTGCGACGTCTCTCCCAACAGCCCACGCTGGTGCTTGGACCTCACAGAGGCGGCAATTAAACGCAATCCTCGCCATGCCGACCACGCTGAGGTCAGGAAGAGGATGGCTGAAATTATGGCACTTCGGAAGAAGAACCGTGGACCAGAGAGGTATCCCAGCAGGAAGCCGAAGGTGAGGCATCCCCGCTCCTTGCCTCGGGATCTGGTTCCTGTCACCCATCCAGCCCAGGAGGCTACGTTACCAAAGTGCCGATCCTATCCGCAGCAGAGAAGGAAATCAGCCGGGATTCCCCGAGAAGAGACGCAGTGGGCAGCTGAGCTCATCCAGGGCCATGTGGCTGAAGCTCGCTCTTCCTTCCATCCTAGCCAGATCCTGAAGCATGTGGTGGCGGCAGTTAGACTGGTGGAGGTCAATCCCGAACTCAATGATTTTCCCGAGTATGCCGAGCTGCTAGCCTCTGTCCCTGAGCAGCAGTGGCGTTTCCCCTGAAAGGAAAATAGTACTTAAATAAGGGGTGTACTGGCCTAGTAAAATATACTTTTCTAAGCTTCTCTTATAGGTCACGTGCTTAGGGGTGAATCTTTTCACTTTGCATCTGTTTTCTGTCATCTTAGTGCCAATGGGAACCTTATCCCCACTGGTTTGTCCTAGGACCTTAAAGACCTATTTTGTATCAGTAGTGCTATGGGGAACCCATGCTGGGATATTCATCTCAGACTGGAAGGAAAGGAGAGGCAATAAATTCCTCTGCCTGAAGAGCACGGGGGATTAAGCAACTGGGGACAATAGAAATTGTGCTGGGAGAATGTATTGTGATGCAAGACCCCAGGCAGCAGGAATAAGCAGCTGTGGGGACAATAAGAATTGTAAGATAAGATAAGATAAGATAAGATAAGATAAGCCTTTATTAGTCCCACAATGGGGAAATTCCAGGATTGCAACAGCACAGGGATAGCAACACTCAGAGCAACAATCAGAAGGCAAGAGAAAAAAAAAAACAAGAGCAGTGAGTATACACATGTACATATAAATAAATATATATATATATATATATATATATATATATATATATATATATATATATATATATATATATATATATACGTATGTATATATATATATATATATATATAGAGAGAGAGAGAGAGAGAGAGAGAGAGAGAGAGAGAGAGAGAGAGAGAGAGAGAGAGAGTGCGGAGCATTGTAGCTAGATGGGATAGGTATATAAATACATAAACACAGTGCAGAGCATTGTAGCTGGATGGAATAAATATATGAGTATATAAACAGTGCGGAGTATTGTAGCTAGATGGAATGAATATGTGAATATATAAACACACACAGTGCGGAGCATTGTAGCTAGATGGAATAAATATGTAAATATATAAACACAGTGCGGAGCATTGTAGCTAGATGGAATAATATGTAGATATATAAACACACACAGTGTGGAGCATTGTAGCTAGATGGAATAAATATATGACTATATAAACACACAGTGCGGAGCATTGTAGCTAGATGGAATATATATGTAAATATACAGTATAAACACACAGTGTGGAGCATTGTTGCTAGATGGAATAAATATATAAATATATATATAAACACACACAGTGCGGAGCATTGTAGCTAGATGGAATGAATATGTAAATATATAAACACACAGTGCGGAGCATTGTAGCTAGATGGAATAATATGTAGATATACAGCATAAACACAGTGTGGAGCATTGTAGCTAGATGGAATAAATATATGACTATATAAACACACAGTGCGGAGCATTGTAGCTAGATGGAATAAATATGTAGATATATAAACACACACAGTGCGGAGCATTGTAGCTAGATGGAATATATATGTAAATATATAAACACACAGTGTGGAGCATTGTTGCTAGATGGAATAAATATATAAATATATAAACACACACAGTGTGGAGCATTGTAGCTAGATGGAATGTAACAGCACAATCGTCTACTTAGTTATCCTACATGGTATGATTATGTACCCATACATATTCTCACACTCCATAGCGACCGGTATTTTCCTAGTTGTATACCGGAGGGGACCATTGTGTAAGTCTATTGCATCTTTTGCATTCAATACTATTAGATTGTCACGTCTTTTTGCTATCTATTATTGTGATGCGTAAATGTATTGTGATGCAGGACCTCAGGCAGCAGGAGGAGTGAGTGTTGTGATATAAAGGAGAGACCCTGCAGCATGAGTCCAATTCTTTTTCTGAGTCTGAGAAAAGTGAGAGACTGAATAAAGTTTGTCTGCTGTGAATGCCTGGCCTGATTATTGCACTCTCCACACTAGTGACCCTTGACGAATAATGGAACACGAGGCAAGCACCCCGGACACGACCCAGACCGGAAGCCCCAGCAACTCGTGTACCATTTCGGTCAAACTACCAGACTTTTGGCTGCATAACCCAAAGTCTTGGTTCCTCCACACTGAGGCCCAGTTCGCCCTCTGGGGAATAACGGCAGATGACACCAGATATTACTATGTGGTCGCAGCGCTGGACGCTCGCACAACTCAGCAAGTAGCAAGCCTGCTCCAACAGCCCCCAGCCAGCGACAAATGCAGGGCTCTCAAAGCCGCGCTGACCCGGCGCTACACACTCTCGGACTGCGAGAGAGCAGAGAGGCTCCTGAGGTGCTCCGAGTTAGGAGATAGGTCAGCGGTCGAACTGATGGCGAGGATGTTGGCATTGATGGGCACGGACGACGGGCATTTTCTGTTTGCCCACCTTTTCCTCCGGAACCTCCCAACGGAGGCCAGAGCGGTCCTTGCCAACTCGCTGTTGCTGGCCGCGCGTGCCTACCGTGCGCTAGCCCAGGAGACATATCAGATCATCCTCACCACCAGAGCCCTCACAGTGAATGCAGCAGCATTGGAACCCAGCGAGACGGCCAGCGGAAGCAAGGAGCCGGCGATGGTAGCGGCAGCGGGGGCCAGGAAGCGCCAGAGAGACACGCTCTGCTCCTACCACCGCCATTTCAGAGAGGACGCACGCCGATGCGTGCCACCATGCCAATTCAAGCGTTCGGGAAATGCCAAGGCCAGCAGTTGGTAGCAGCTGCGACTGCCGGTGAAGAAAGCAAGCTGCTCTATGTGACAGACTCGTGCTCAGGGAGACGGTTCTTCGTGGACTCCGGCTCCCAAAAGAGCCTCATCCTGCCGTCCTACACTGACCGGCTAGCGGGAGCTAGCGGCCCCGGGCTGACGGCCACAAACGGCTCGGACATTAGGACTTTTGGTGAGAAGACACTGACTGTATCCCTACATGGCTGTACGTACGAGTGGACATTTGTCATAGCGGCATGCAGTTTCCCAATCTTGGGCACTGATTTTTTGTGTGCACACGGGCTGCTAGTCGATGTTGCTAACAGACGCCTGATCAATGCAATGTCTTTTGATTCCCTCCCCTGTACAGCTCGAGGAGCCGGGCCAACAACGCTAGCGAACGTGACAGCTCCAGGTGGTAAGTTCCACACACTGCTCACCCAGTTCCCAGCACTCACGGTCCCGACATTTTTGGCGGCCATCACTAAACACGGGGTGGAGCACTTTATTACCACCACCGGGCTGCCCGTTTTCGCACGACCTCGGCGCCTGGACACAGCTAAGCTGGCCATAGCGCGCGAGGAGTTTGCCAACTTGGAAAGGTTGGGCATCATCAGGCGCTCAAACAGCCCATGGGCATCCCCACTACATATGGTCCCTAAGGCCGAGGGATCGTGGCGACCGTGCAGAGATTTCCGTAGATTAAACAATGCCACAGTGCACGACCGCTACCCGATTCCCCATATTCAGGATTTTTCCGTTCACCTCTCCCGGGCATGTATTTTTTCTAAGATAGACCTGGTCCGTGGTTACCACCAGGTCCCGGTGCATGCAGAGGACATACCCAAAACAGCGGTAATAACCCCGTTTGGTCTGTTTTAGTTTTTACCATGCCCTTCGGATCCTGGTGGCCAGCGCGTCCGAGGACGAACACGTAACCCACCTCAGGACAGTTTTCCGGAGGTTAGAGGAGCACGGGTTAATAATCAACCTGGCAAAATGCCAGTTCAGCGTGACAGGGATCGATTTTTTGGGGCACCGCATCTCACCGGAGGGAGCGATACCCTTGCCGGACAAGGTACGCGCGGTGGCGAATTTTCCCCGGCCTCAGGCGGTCAGGGCGCTGCAAGAGTTTTTGGGGTTGGTTAACTTTTATAACCGTTTCCTCCCCCACACAGCCCAGCTTATGCAGCCATTGTACGCCGCACTCAAGAAATGGAAACCGGTGGACAGAGTTGACTGGACTCCTGAGCGGGAGCAGGCATTCTCTGAGGTTAAAACAGCCCTGGCAAACGCCGCACCGTTGGTGCACCCGGACCCGGCGGCTCGGATAGCGCTCACTACCGACGCCTCGGACGTGGCCATAGGGGCCGTCGTGGAGCAACGCGTCGCTGGTTCTTGGCAGCTGCTCGCTTTTTTTAGCAGGTCTTTGCACGACAGTGAGCGTAAATACATCGCGTTTGACAGAGAGTTACTGGCTCTCCACCTGTGGCGTATGGCCAGGTGGAGAGCCCTTCCAGTTCTGGCTGGAAGCTGAATGTGGTGGCGGACTGCCTCTCTTGCGCAGTAGTGGCCCCAGTCTGCGTAGGGATAGATTACACGGCCATGGCCGTAGAGCAGATTGGCGGTGCAGACGTGTGCGCACTCCAGTCTGGACCAACAGGGTTAAGGCTGGAGAGCAGAGTACTGCAAGACGGGGGGCCCCCCAATCTGTGACATCTCCACAGGACGCCCGCGCCCGGTGGTCCCAGGCTCTTGGCGCCGCCGCGTGTTTGAGTCCGTTCACGCCCTGGCGCACCCAGGAGTGCGCGCATCAGTCAAAATGGTGGGAGCGAAGTTCGTATGGCCAGGCCTGCGCAAACAGGTGAAAGAGTGGGCTGCAGCCTTTGTACGTGCCAACAAGCCAAAGTGCGCAGGCACACAAAGGCCCCTTTGGAACAGTTTTGTATCCCGGCTAAGAGGTTCGACCACGTTCACGTGGACCTCGTGGGCCCCCACCCGCCATTGCAGGGGTTCACACACCTTCTGACAGTGGTGGACCGCACCACACGATGGCCAGAAGCAGTCCCACTAGCTGTAACCGCGTCCACAGATGTGGCACATGCCTTTTTGACAACATCGATGGCACGACTTGGCATCAGTTCGGACATCACGTCCGATCGGGACCCTCAGTTCGTTTCCGACCTCTGGTCCGCTATGGCCCATAGCCTTGGTGTCGCATTTCATCGCACAACTGCATACAACCCACAGGCCAATGGGTTATGCGAGCGTTTCCATAGGTCACTGAAAGCAGCGCTCAGGGCTTTGCTTACGGATGCAAATTGGATGGACCGGTTGCCGTGGGTTCTATTAGGGTTGCGTTCCGCACCAAAAGAGGATTTGGAGGCTTCCCCAGCAAAGCTGTTTTTTTGTCAGCCGCTGCGGCTCGCCGGGGAATTTTTACCAGATAACCCCGTGCCGAACAACCATCCGTCCCCGCATTCACGGCATAGCACAGACATGGGCACGCTACCTGGCCGGGCCCACCACTGTTTTCCACGTGCTTTTGTGCTGAAAACTTTGAAGAACGCTGCGTTCGTGTTTGTCAGGCACGATGCCCACAGCCCCCATTGTGCCCACCCTACGATGGCCTGTTTAGAGTGCTGGAACCAGGGGACAAACATTTTGTGTTAGAACTGGGGGGTCGCTGGGAGAAAATCTGTATAGACACGCTTAAGCCTGCCTTTGTGGTGGCAGACGAGCAGGTGATGTTGGCTCGAGCTCCTCGGCGTGGAAGACCCGCACTGAGAACTCCCCAGGTAAATGATTCATCAGAGCAGTCACACGAGCAGGCTGAATGTCCCCCCCCCCCACACCATTGTCCACCCACAGACGGACACACCCCCAGGAACCCCCAACCGGCACAGCAGCACCGCGGAGCCGAAGTCCCCTCGTTACAGCAGATATGGGAGGAGGCTGAAGCCAAAAGGACGTGAGAGTTAACGCTCAATCTGAGACTCGGGGGGGGGGGGGGCGCGTATGGGGAACCCATGCTGGGATATTCATCTCAGATTGGAAGGAAAGGAGAGGCAGTAAATTCCTCTGCCGGAAGAGCATGGGGGATTAAGCAACTGGGGACAGTAGGAATTGTGATGGGAGAACGTACTGTGATGCAAGACCCCAGGCAGCAGGAATAAGCAGCTGTGGGGACAATAGGAATTGTGATGCATAAATGTATTGTGATGCAGGACCTCAGGCAGCAGGGGGAGTGAGTGTTGTGATATAAAGGAGAGACCCTGCAGCATGAGTCCAATTCTTTTTCTGAGTCTGAGAAAAGTGAGAGACTGAATAAAGTTTGTCTGCTGTGAATGCCTGGCCTGATTATTGCACTCTCCACAGTGCATCAGATCTAAGAAAGCCTGTGTTGGTTGCTCATCAAGTAAGAACTTTACTCATTTATATACTTTCTCTCCTAAATTTGTGGGGGGTTTTTTTCTTTTGTCTGGTTACACCTTTTCATTAATATATTGGAGACTTTAATCTTGTTGATTTGGGAGTTCTGTTTTTTTTTTTTTTTTCCTTTCTGTAAATCTGTAAATCTTCTAATCTGCAGGTGTATTTTCTACATTTTTGCAGAACATCGTAACCCTTTTTCTATTTTGCAATTACTCCAATGTTAGAAAATTGTATATTCACTAATATGACTATAAATGCACTGCGGGTTGCAATGCTAGTGAGAACATGTCCAACCAGTGTTCAATCGTGAAGTTAAGTAGAGTGTTGTGATTTGTTATGGCCTTTTTCTGCCCATGTGATGTCACGTACTTTACCCTTGATGCTACTGAATCACATTGTTACGTTCATGTCTTCGAGGTCTTGTGTAAGAACCCTACTTGTTTTTCTGTAATCAACAACTTCTCTCAGGCAGATTTTTTTTTTTTTTTTTTTTTACTGACTCAGTTACCATATTTCTTGTTTTGCTTATTCTGTAGTACTTGAAGGGGTTTGCCTAGTTAATGTGTTATTGGGTACTTGGGGATTTGTGAAATGTATCTGTATTTTGGTTTCCTTTCATTTGTTTTGTCGGGCTGTACCTTATTTACAGTATTTTGTCCCTTCTGCTACATGTTATTTTTGCTTGGGTGTATGCTATATAGTACTTATGTTTGTTGGTAAGAGTGCCTGTATTTTGTTTTGTCGTCTGGTTGCTCTGTAGTTTGGATCATTTCTGTATCAAGCCACGCAATTCTGTTATCCATATTGTTACCTGTCATTGTGTTTTGTTTTTTTTTCTTCCCTTCTTCCTCTGGGTGGTGTTGTTGCCCTTTTTTGGGGGGGGGGGGGGTCTCTCCCTCCTGGCCTGTTTCCCCCCTCTGCCCTCCCTGGGTCAGTCCTGTTAGCTTTCTGGTCGAGGGGCCCCTTGGATGTCACATTGATGCCTGGAATGCGCCTTTGAGGGGGGGGTACTGTTGTGATCTGAGCGCTGATTCCGTCCGTTCTCAGGTTACTCAGTGTGTCCCCTTTTCCACCGTAGTATTCCAGGGTTTGTTATTAGGGCCACTCAGGGGCTTTTATTTTGACAGCGTCACGGCCACACTTCTGGCTGTCAAAGCCGAGCGGGCGCCGTGACAGCTGTTTGTCATTTTTGTTAATTACCTCTTTTCTGATTTGTTTGTGCTTGGTATTTAAGGGAGCAGCTGAGGCTCACTCCTCACTGCAACCTACACAATCGTACACCTTGGTGATGATGGGCTGGAGCCCCTATTCCTGACCCCAGTCTTCCCCCTGTGTCCTGGACTGTTGGCTGCATGTCGTAGTAAGTGTGTTTGTACAGCGCAGGCTCTGTCCTCGCTGTCTCTCCTAGTTAATCTTCTGAGTCATTTATTTTGAATCTCAGTTTATGTTCGTGCTTCGCCCCACGTGGCTGTTTATTTTGTCATCTTGTGAATAAACGTGCAAGACTTACCGTTTGGCACCTGGCGTCTCATTAATGCCCTGCAAGGGGCATTCATAACACAAATCCATTTTGGCCCATAGTGACTTAAATAAATAGATAAAAGCAGGAAAACTCAAGACTTTTTGTTTCTTGTTTTATTCCCCAAATCTAAAAAAAAATCTAAAATGCCCTCATACTCATTCATTACAGCTTCAGTTTCTGTCCTTTATTTTTCTCTTTTGTTACCAAGTTTTCAGCTCACCAGGTCTAAATCAAGTGGAACTAAAGGTTTGTATCAATGTATCACCGTGTTTTCCCCACTTGTAATTTACCAGAATTTCCAGATAAGGCTTTGTTGTCAAGATAAATGGAAAACAATACACGTTCATGGATCGTCACCTTATCGTGGTCAGGGTTTGCATGCCCTAGTGATCCCAGGAGCTATGTTGCCTTTGGTAGGGTCACCCAAGATAAATTGGTCCTGGGTGAAGGACCAGACTAAGAATGATCCAACAGACTCTGATGATGAATGTTAGAACAAGGACTCAGTGTAACCCTGGGGTTACTGGGGCCCCACCCTGGAGCTAGGCCTGGGGAGGGGCTCAATGGCTAGCACCTAGTGGCCGGGTTTCTTCCCATGGGACCCGTCCAGGCTCAGCCCGAACAAATTACATAGGTCCACCCTCCAGTGGGCTCACCACCTGCAGGAGGGACCATGGGTTTCCAGTATTATGTGGATCAGGTGGCAGTCAAAGGAAGAGACCTTGGCGGTCTGATCCCAGGCTTCCTTAACTGGCTTTTGGGATGTGGAATGCTACCTCTCTGGTGGGGAAGGAGCCTGAGCTGGTGCATGAGGTTGAGCGATACCGACTAGATGTAGTCGGCCTCACCTCAACACACAGCTCCGGATCTGGAACCAGTGTCCTGGAGAGGGGCTGGAGCTTGTCCTACTCCGGAGTTGCCCCAGGTGAGAGGCAACGAGCAGGGGTGGGTATTCTTGTATCCCCCCACCTTACTGCCTCTTTATTGGAGTTTTCCCCAGTGGATGAAAGGGTTGTTTCCCTACGCCTTTGGGTTGGGAAAGGACACACCTTTCCTTGTGCATGCATTGATCATGTTCATAATTTTTATGGACAGGATTTCTAGGCGCAGCCAGGGAATGGAGGATGTCATGCTTGGTGACCATAGGACCTCATCTCTGTTGTTTGCCGATGATGTTGTCCTGTTGGCTTCATCCAGCAATGACCTACAAGTCTTACTGGGACGGTTTGCCACTGAGTATGAAGTGGCTGGGATAAGAATCAGCACCTCCAAGTCCGAGTCCATGGTCCTCAGCCGGAAAAAGGTGGGTTGTCCTCTCAGGGTTGGGGACAAGCTCCTGCCCCAAGTGGAGGAGTTTCAGTATCTTGGGTTCTTATTCACAAGTGAGGGGAAAATGGAGAGAGAGATTGGCAGACGGATTGGAGCAGCATCTGCAGTGATGCGGATATTGTACTGGTCCATTGTGGTGAAGAGGGAGCTAAGCTCTAAGGCAAAGCTGTCGATTTACCGGTCAATCTACATTCCTACCGTCACCTATGGTCACGAGCTTTGAGTAATTACCGAAAGAATGAGATTGCAGATACAAGTGGCTGAAATGAGCTTTCTTCATAGGATTGCTGAACTTACCCTTAGAGATAGGGTGAGCAGCTGTTCCTCCACATTGAAAGGAGCCAGTTGAGGTGGTATGGGCATCTGATCAGGATGCCTCCTGGATGCCTCCCGCTTGAGGTGTTTTGGGCACGTCCCACTTGAAGGAGACCCCGGGGCAGAGCCAGGACTGGCTGGAGAGACTATGTCTCCCAGTTGGTCTGGGAACACCTTGGTATCCCCTCTGAAGAGCTGGAGCAGGTGGCTGGGAAAAAGGAAGTCTTGGCTTCTCTGCTTGAACTGCTGCCTCCGCAACCAAGACCTCCAGGAAAGCGGTAGAAGATGGATGGATGGATGGATGGATGGATGGATGGAAGTTTTCAGCTCACCTGGTCTAAATCAAGTGGAACTAAAGGTTTGTATCAATGTATCACCATGTTTTCTCTACTTTTAATTTGCCAGAATTTCCAGATAAGGCTTTGTTGTCAAGATAAATGGAAAACAACACATGATCACACTGACTCACCCAAGGTGTGAAAAATCTGATGTAATGACTATGCAAGGTCAGTAGATGGCAGTGTGACTTTTTTACAGCGTCATGTACAATTTCCTTTCAACAGTTGATCGAGTATGTGTGTGTATGGGGGGGGGGGCTATAAAAGGTGTGGGTCTGCATCTCGGTTGAGTGCATTCTAATTAATCTGGGAGTGTTTCTTCTCACGGAGTGGTGGCCTAGTTGGTAGAGCATTCGCCCCATAACCGGGAGGCCGGGGTTCAAATCCTGACTGGGTCATTCCAAAGACAAGGTAAAAATGGTACTTTCCACTTTCTAGCTTGGTGCTCAGCATAACAGAATGGGGAAAGGAAAGTTAACATCCAGAGCTATCAGAGGACTGATCCCCCACTGTAGCCTTCACTACCTACAGTAGCTGTGTGGCCTAGGGTCTCAAAACGGAGATACAGTGCCACCCTACGCCAAATGTCATTGTTGTGGGAATAACTTAATTTTTTTTAATAAATTTGATTTTTGTCTCATAATTACTAACAACTCACGCTGGTGGAGCGGTCAGCTATGTCCGTGCTCTAACTTGACAGGGAATGAGGCTACGGCCACCAAACTTGCTACACACGTGGACAGAATTGTTGGTACCCCTCTGTTAATGAAAGAAAAACCCACAATGGTCACAGAAATAACTTGAATCTGACAAAAATGGTAATAAATAAAAATTCTATGAAAATTAACCAATGGAAATCAGACAATGCTTTTGAATTGTGGTTCAACAGAATAATTTTAAAAAACAAACTCATGAAACAGGCCTGGACAAAAATGATGGTACCCTTAACTTAATATTTTGTAGCACAACCTTTTGAGGCAATCACTGCAATCAATTTCTGTAACTGTCAATGAGACTTCTGCACCTCTCAGCAGGTATTTTGGCCCACTCCTCATCAGCAAACTGCTCCAGTTGTCTCAGGTTTGAAGGGTGCCTTCTCCAGACGGCATGTTTCAGCTCCTTCCACAGATGTTCAATAGGATTTAGATCAGGGCTCATAGAAGACCACTTTAGAATAGTCCAATGTTTTGCTCTTAGCCATTCTTGGGTGTTTTTAGCTGTGTGTTTTGGGTCATTATCCTGTTGCAAGACCCATGACCTGCGACTGAGACCAAGCTGTCTGACACTAAGCAGCACATTTCTCTCTAGAATACCTTGATAGTCTTGAGATTTCATTGTACCCTGCACAGATTCAAGACACCCAGATGCAGCAAAGCAGCCCCAGAACATAACAGAACCTCCTCCATCTTTCACAGTAGGGACAGTGTTCTTTTCTTGGTATGCTTCATTTTTGCATCTGTGAACATAGAGCTGATGTGAATTGCCAAAAAGTTCCAGTTTTGTCTCGTCTGTCCATAGGACATTCTCCCAGAAGCTTTGTGGCTTGTCAACATGCAGTTTGGCAAATTGCAGTCTGGATTTTTTATGATTTGTTTTCAACAGTGGTGTCCTCCTTGGTCGTCTCCCATGAAGTCCACTTTGGCTCAAACAACGACGGATGGTGCAATCTGACACTGAAGTACCTTGACCTTGGAGTTCACCATGAATGTGTTTAGAAGTTGTTCTGGGCTCTTTTGTTACCATTCGTATTATCTGTCTCCTCCTGCGGCCATGTCCAGGGAGGTTGGCTACAGTCCCGTGGATCTTAAATTTCTGAATAATATGTGCAACTGTAGTCACAGGAACATCAAGCTGCTTGGAGATGGTCTTATAGCCTTTACCTTTAACATGCTTGTCTATAATTTTCTTTCTAATCTCCTGAGACAACTCTCTCCTTTGCTTCCTCTGGTCCATGTTTAGTGTGGTAAACACCATGTCACCAAACAGCACAGTGACTACTTGTCACCCTTTAAATAGGCCAACTGACTGATTACAAGTTTGTAGACACCTGTGATGTTAATTAGAGGACACATCTTGGTTGAAGATGTCCCTATGGTCACATTATTTTCAATCTTTTCTAGGGGTACCATTATTTTTGTCCAGGCCTGTTTCATGAGTTTGTTTTTTAAAATAATTCTGTTGAACCACAATTCAAAGGCATTGTCTGATTTTCACTGGTTAATTTTCATAGAATTTTTATTTATTACCACTTTTGTCAGGTTCAAGTTATTTCTGTGTCCATTGTGGGTTTTTCTTTCACTAACAGAGGGGTACCAACAATTTTGTCCACGGCTGTACACAGTTTGACCTTGGGACTAGCACCTATAGATATAATTTTGCAGTCAAAAGGTCAAACCTCAAGGTCACGGAATCATCACTTATATAAAAAACAAACATTTTTTCCACACCCAAAGGAAATACTAGAAGGAGATTTTGGCGATGATTCCAGTTATGCTTTTAAATGCTATATGCATTCTGTACATTTAGGGCTACCAAGGCATGTGTCTACATATCAGCTGAGTGCATTCTAGTTTTTTTTTTTTTTTCATAAATATGGCTTCTTTTTCTTCAGAAATTGGTTTTTTTTTTTTCCTTTTGCATATTTGCAAGTTTTAAACATAATTTGCAAGTTTTTTTTTCTTTGAAATTAGCAATCTTTTGTCAAAGATCTTTAATTTTTTTGTCTATTCAAGATTGTTTTGTTTTATTTTTCTCCATTCATATGTGTCTTGAAATGTTTTTTACAATCAGAGAATTTTTTCCCATAAATTTGATATTTTTTTTCTAAACTGGTATTTGTTTTCATTATAAATTTGCAAGTTTTTAGTATCATTTCAACCTTTGCAACCTTTGAATAATCTTGTTTTTTCTTTAATTTTTTTTTTCATAAATTGTGGACTTTTGTTGCAGTTTTTTAATGTAATTTTCAAGTTTTTTTCTTTTAAATTTGCACCCTTTTTATCATAGTTGTAGTTTTTTCCCTTTGTTTTTTCCATAAATGTGCATTTTAAAAAGTTTGTTGTTAATACATACATTCTGGGTTTTGTTTTTTTTTCATAAATTTGTAAATTTTCTGTTTTTTCTTATATTACCTCATTTCATTCTTCACTCGCCCTAATATTAAGTTATGACATGATAACTAATACTTTTATTTTCTGTTGAACCTGATCCCTCACTTCCAGATTATCAGCTACATTCCTTTGGACAAATATGAGTTTTTTCTCGACTCTAGATTCTGTTGTTGTGCTTAAACATAGTGCTCCTTTCATAGTTCCGCCCCCCCGTGTGATATTCCCTCACACCCAAGTCTCACACAGTCTATAATGGCCCCAGAGAGACGGACACAAAGGGATGGGGGGGGGTCTCTTTAGTCTCATGCTTCAGTAGTAATTTGTCAGTGGCCATGAATGGGCTCTTTCATCAGGGACGGGGACAGCCAATCTGATGGCTAGTGTATGGTTGTGTGAGCGGGCACTAGTGGGGGTCCGTGGGCTCGATTTGGAGTTTGCTCTCCGCTCTTGTAACCCTCCGTCTCTCCTCTTTGTGTGGGACCACCATAGGCAGTTACCCGGCAGCCAATCAGGCTCCACCGACCGGACTCATTACTTCACTCTGATGGTAGCTGGGCCAAGTTGGACCAGAGTTCAAACCCCCCCACCCCCCGAAAAAGGAAAAAAAAGGGAAAAATGCTAATTTACAGAGTGTAGAGGAGCAGGACAGGAGAAGAAAATAGTTCTGTTAATAAAAAAGAAAATGCAGTTGGCTTATGGTGTTGTGCAGCTTTGAAACATTGTTGATTCCTTTCTTAACTAAACAACATATACAGTATATATATATATATATATATATATATATATATATATATATATATATATATATATATATATATATATATATACATACACACATACATACATACATCTTCTACCGCTTTTCCGGAGGTCTGGGTCGCGGAGGCAGCAGTTCAAGCAAAGAAGCCCAGACTTCCCTCTCCCCAGCCACCTGCTCCAGCTCTTCAAAGAGGATACCAAGGCGTTCCCAGACCAACTGGGAGACATAGTCTCTCTACCGAGTCCTGGGTCTGCTCCGGGGTCTCCTCCCAGTGGGACGTGCCTGAAACACCTCAAGTGGGAGGCATCCAGGAGGCATCCTAATCAGATGCCCATACCACCTCAACAGACTCCTTTCAATGTGGAGGATCAGCGGTTCTACTCTGAGCCTCTCCCGGATGACTGAGCTCCTCACCCTATCTCTGAGGGTGAGTCCAGCAATCCTACGGAGAAAGCTCATTTCAGCTGCTTGTATCCGCGATCTTGTTCTTTCGGTCATTACCCAAAGCTCGTGACCATAGGTGAGAGTAGGAACGTAGATTGACTGGTAAATCGACAGCTTTGCCTTAGAACTAAGCTCCCTCTTCACCACAACAGACCGGTACAAAGTCCACATTACTGCAGATGCTGCTCCGATCCGTCTGTCAATCTCTCGCTCCATTTTCCCCTCACTCGTGAACAAGACCCCAAGATACTTAAACTCCTCCACTTGGGGCAGGAGCCTGTCCCCAACCCAGAGAGGACAATCCACCTTTTTCCGGCTGAGGACCATGGACTCGGACTTGGAGGTGCTGATTCTCATCCCAGCCACTTCACACTCAGCGGCAAACCATCTCAGCAAGAGCTGTAGGTCATTGCTGGATGAAGCCAACAGGACAATATCATCTGCAAACAACAGAGATGAGATCCTGTGGTCACCAAGCATGACACCCTCCATTCCCTGGCTGCGCCTAGAAATCCTGTCCATAAAAATTATGAACAGGATCGGTGACAAAGGGCAGCCCTGGTGGAGTCTAACTCTCACTGGGAATGACTTCGACCGAGTGTTGGCAATACGAGCCAAACTCTCACAACGGTCATACAGAGACCGAATAGCTCGTAACAACAAGCCCGATACCCCATACTCCCGAAGCACCCCCCACAAAAAAACACGAGGGACACGGTCAAATGCCTTCTCCAAGTCCACAAAACACATGTAAACTGGTTGGGCAAACTCCCACGAGCCCTCAAGAATTCTCGAGAGGGTAAAGAGCTGGTCCGATGTGCCACGGCCAGGACGAAAACCACATTGCTCCTCCTGAATACGAGGTTAGACCAACGGCTGGACTCTCCTCTCCAGTACCTTGGCATAGACCTTCCCAGGGAGGCTGAGGAGTGTGATCCCTCTAAAGTTGGACCACACCCTCCGGTCCCCTTTTTTGAAGAGAGGAACCACCACCCCAGTTTGCCATGCCAAAGGCACTGCCCCCGACCCCCACGCAATGTTGCAGAGGCGTGTCAACCATGACAGCCCAACAACATCCAGGGCCTTGAGGTACTCAGGGCGAATCTCGTCCACCCCCGGGGCCCGGCCACCAAGGAGATTTTTAACCACCTTGGCGACCTCAGCCCCTGTGATAGGCGAGTCATCCCCCTCATCCCCAAACCCTGCTTTGTCTGTGGAAGGCATATCAGTGGGATTGAGGAGATCCTCAAAGTATTCCTTCCACAGCCCGATGATATCCCCAGTCGAAGTCAACAGTGTCCCATCCGCACCATACACAGTGTGGACAGGGAGCTGCTTTCCCCTCCTGAGCCACAGTTTGCCAGAATCTCTTTGAGGCCGATGGAAAGTCTTGTTCCATGGCCTCACCGAACTCCTCCCATACCCGGGTTTTTGCTTCAGCAACCACCCGAGCTACACTTCGCTTGGCCTGCCGGTACACCTCAGCTGCTTCGGGAGTCCCACAAGCCAACCAAGCTTGATAGGACTCCTTCTTCAGCTTAATGGTCCCCCTCACCACTGGTGTCCACCACTTGGTTCGGGGGTTGCCACCACGAGATGCACCAACCACCTTGCGGCCCCAGGTCTGGGCCGCCGCTTCAATAACAGAGGTGGAGAACATGGCCCATTCAGACTCCATGTCTCCAGACTCCCTCAGAATGTAGTTGAAGTTCTTCTGGAGGTGGGAGTTGAAGACCTCCCGGACAGGGGCCTCAGCCAGACGTTCCCAGCACACCCTCACTATACGTTTGGGTCTACCAGGTCTGAATGGTTTCCTCCCCTGCCATCGGATCCAACTCACCACCAGGTGGTGATCAGTTGACAGCTCTGCACCTCTCTTTACCCGGGTGTCCAAGACATATGGTCGCAGGTCTGATGACACGATAACAAAATCGATCATCGACCTGCGACCTAGGGTGTCCTGGTGCCAGGTGCACATATGGACACCCTTATGCTTGAACATGGTGTCCATTATGGACAAACTGTGGTTAGCACAGAAGTCCAATAACTGAACACCACTCAAGTTCAGATCGGTCAGGCCGTTCCTCCCAATCACCCCCCCTCCAGGTTTCACTGTCATTGCCCACGTGCGCATTGAAGTCCCCCAGTAGGACAATGGAGTCTCCAAGAGGAGCACCCTCCAGCACCCCAGTCAGAGACTCCAAAAAGGGTGGGTACTCTGAAACATCATTTGGTGCATAGGCACAAATGATGGTCAGGACCCGTTTCCCAACCCGAAGGCGCAGGGAAGCAGCCTTTTTGTCCACCGGGGAAAACTCCAATATAGAGGCAGCAAGGTGGGGGGATACAAGAATACCCACCCCTGCTCGTCGCCTCTTGCCTGGGGAAACTCCAGAAAAGGCCAAGCTCCAGCCCCTCTCCAGGAGACTGATTCTGGAACCGGAGCTGTGTGTTGAGGTGAGGCCAACTATATCTAGCCGGTATCTCTCAACCTCGTACACCAGCTCAGGCTCCTTCCCCACCAGAGAGGTGACATTCCACGTACCAAAAGCCAGTTTAAAAAGCTTGGGATCAGTCCACCAAGGTCTCCGCCTTTGACCGCCACCTAATCCACATAGCACCAGACCCCCATGATCTCTCCTGCAGGTGGTGAGCCCACTGGAGGGCGGACCCATGTAACTCCTTCGGGCTGAGCCCGGCCAGGTCCCATGGGTGGAAACCCGGCCACCAGACGCTAGCCTTCGAGCCCCTCCCCCAGGCCTGGCTCCAGGGTGGGGCCCCGGTAACCCCATACCGGGTGGGGTACACTGAATCCTTGATATCCTTGAGGGCTGCACGGTGGCGCAGTGGTTAGCACTGCGGCAGCACAGTTTACCCTTGGCCGGGGGATCGTGGGGATCGTGGGTTCGATCCCAGCCCCCGACCAACAGTGATCTGTGTGGAGTTTGCATGTTCTCCCCGTGTATGCGTGGGTTTACCCCGGGATTTCTCCGGTTTCTTCCCACATGCCAAAAACATGCAGGTTAGGTTAATTGGAGACTCTAAAGTGGCCCTAGGTGTGAATGTGTGTGTGAATGGTTAAGGGATAGCGCCGTATCGTGGCTGCTTCATCCATCCAGGTGGTGGATGACCCTCAATTTCCCCTCTGGGGATCAATAAAGTATACTAAATCTAAAAATCTAAAAAAAAAAATATATATATAGAGAATTTATCATGAGAGTCTGTTGGATCGTTCTTAGTCTGGCCCTTCACCCAGAACCAGTTTGTCTTGGGTGACCCTATCAGAGACAAATTGCCCTGGACAACATAGCTCCTGGGATCACTGGGGCACGCAAACCCCCCACCACCACAATAAGGTGACGATCCATGAGGGGGTATTTATATATATATATATATATATATATATATATATATATATATATATATATATACAGTATATATAATGTGCATATATACTGTATATATATATATATATATATGCACATTATTAGCAGTGGTGGTGGGTTGCAACTGAGTATATTCACACAAGTGTATGCATTCAAGTAACTTTTTTCACACTATTGTACTTTCAGGGGTAGTTTTAGGATACTTTATACTCTTGCTTAAGTACATTTTAAAAGAGAAACCTGTACATTCAGTATGCATTTGATACAGTGGATCACACTCTGCTGCAGAGGAAACTATATGGACATAGTGCTGTCTGGGCAGGCAGTAAGCCAGCTTTCTAATTATTTGTCACAGAGAAGTCAGTGTGTAGGAGTTAATAGCCTGAGCTCACACTGGGTTACTGCTGTTAATGGGGTACCTCAAGGCTCGCTACTTGGCCCACTTTTATTTTCTCTATACATAAATGACAAGGGGTAAACATAAATGAATAAAT
This sequence comes from Pholidichthys leucotaenia, assembly GCA_020510985.1. NCBI lineage: Eukaryota > Metazoa > Chordata > Actinopteri > Cichliformes > Pholidichthyidae > Pholidichthys > Pholidichthys leucotaenia. The sequence continues at coordinate 268,179,201 of CM035842.1, forward strand.
GAAACATATACTCAGTGACCCCAGTTATGTGGTCACAATAAACTGATTACTGGGAATAAACCAATAATGGCAATAATCAGTTTTGTTGTGTTTATATGCACTGAATAAACAGATTACTGGAGGGTAAACCATTGGAGTTAATGACCCCAATTACATGGCCTTTACCGGATTATTCTGTTTACATGGCCATTTTTAGAATCAGATAACTCCAGAATATTCAATCATAACCGGCTTATTTGTGTACATGTAAACATGGTCACTGTTATGCTGATGAAACAGTTGTATATTGTGATGACCATCGTCAACGGATGCACTACAAAAATTATATTCTGCTTTTAATGTTTTGCAAGCTCAACTTTTCCAGATGAATCTGGCTTTAAATGCAGATAAAACCAAGTTGATATTTTTTTTTTCTAATTCCAGAACACAGCCTTCTGATAGTCCTGATATTGTGACTGCTTGAGTAGGTTAATTTTGTCTTCTTTTTCAATTATTAGTTTACTGTTTTCTTTTATTCAGGCAAAGATGAGAAAGAGATGTTTACTTTACCTTGACATGTTCCGACTGCCATCAGCAGACATCAATGTAATGTCATCTCTGTTTTTAGATTTGATTTACAGAACGAAATTTCAGGCACATTGAAATACAATGTTTCCATACATGCAACATGCCATGGAACTTTCTTCTTTGTCTGAATGTGCAGATTTGGATGCTGGCATCACACCAATTATTTGTCTGCTCCAGAAGAGAGCTAGTTAGTCATATGACAAGATGGTTCCAAACATTGCCAAACTTTAAGGTTCAAATGGAAACAGTTTCTTTAAATACCACTAAATCAAAGAATTCACAGCCTAATGATTCTAAAGAGCGTCTGTCCTTGCTGAGTCTTGTATACTGTATGTGGGTGTGTGTGAACTCAGAGCGTGTACACTTTCAGTGTGAATGAGCTGGAAGGAAGCCAGCTAGTGACATCCCCAGTGCACGGTTGAGTCCCCACTTCCAATTAAAAGTTCACCTAGTAACGGGACTTGTTCATTTCCCACTGGAGTAGAGCTATTGTGCAGGAACACAAAGCTGTGATTATGGCAGTGGTGGTGGTGGAGTTATGAATGGGGGACAAAAGCCACTGGACATTTGAAAAAGGGTCTCATTATACTCAAGTGTTAAAGAATTTGTCTCTACATGTTTGAAAGGCTGGTAGGAAGAAAATGTTTCTGAAGCAAGCCATGAAGGTATGTGAAAAATGAACCAGTGATCAGGTTAGATGTTTGTTCCCTCAGGATTAGCTTTCAGTGTATTTTCAACTTTTCTTTAATTTGGAAATGAAACGCATTCAATGAGGAATTTTTATTCCCATCACAGTTACTCAAATTATTCGCTTCTATCACATATGTTGTTGATAAATGTAGGATTCAAACAGGAAATTCCTTAATTCCAGATGGACATCACATACCCTTCCTTAGTGAAAAGGTTAGCTGGAATTAATGTGACCTACAGTGGTATGAAAAAGTGTTTGCCCCCTTCCTGATTTCTCATTTTTTTTTGTATGTTTGTCACACTTAAATGTTTCAAGTCATCAAACAGATTTGAATATTAGACAAACATAACACAAGTAAACACAAAATGCAGTTTTTAAATTAAGGTGTTTGTTATTAAAGGAAAAAAAAATACAAACCTGCATGGCCCTGTGTGAAAAAGTGATTTCCTCCTAAACCTAATAACTGGTTGGGCCACCCTTAGCAGCAACAACTGCAATCAAGCTTTTGTGATAACTGGCAATGAGTCTTTTCCAGCGCTGTGGAGGAATTTTGACCCACTCATCTTTGCAGAATTGTTGTAATTCAGCCACATTGGAGGGTTTTTGAGCATGAACTGCCTTTTTAAGGTCATGCCACAGCATCTCAATCAAATTCACATCAGGACTTTGACTGGGCCACTCCAAAGTCTTCTTTTTGTTTTTCTTAAGCCATTCAGAGGTGGACTTGCTGGTGTGTTTTGGATCATTGTCCTGCTGCAGAACCCAAGTGTGCTTCAGCTTGAGGTCACGAACAGATGCCCGGACATTCTCCTTAAGGATTTTTTGGTAGACAGCAGAATTCATGGGTCCATTTACCACAGCAAGTCTTCCAGGTCCTGAAGCAGCAAAACAGCCCCAGACCATCACGCTACCACCACTATATTTTACTGATGGTGTGATGTTCCTTTTTTGAAATGCTGTGTTACTTTTACACCAGTTGTAATGGGACACATACCTTCCAAAAAGTTCAGCTTTTGTTTCATCAGTCCACAGAGTATTTTTCCAAAAGTCTTGGGGATCATCAAGATGTTTTCTGGCAAAACTAAGATGAGCCTTTATGTTCTTTTTGCTCAGCAGTGGTTTTCGTCTTGGAACTCTGCCATGCAGGCCATTTTTGCCCAGTCTCTTTCTAATGGTAGAGTCATGAACACTGACCTTAACTGAGGCAAGTGAGGCCTGCAGTTCTTTGGATGTTGTTGTGGGGTCTTTTGTGACCTCTTGGATGAGTCACCACTGCGCTCTTGGGGTAAATTTGGTCAGCTGGCAACTCCTGGGAAGGTTCACCACTGTTCCATGTTTTCGCCATTTGTGGATAATGGCTGTCACTGTGGTTCGCTGGAGTCCCATATCTTTAGAAATGGTTTTATATCCTTTTTCAGACTGATAAATCTCACTTACTTTCTTATTTGTTCTTGAATTTCTTTGGATTGCAGCATGATGTCTAGCTTTTGAGGATTTTTTTTTTTGTCTACTTCACTTTGTCAGGCAGGTTCTATTTAAGTGATCTCTTGATTGAAAACAGGTGTGGCAGTAATCAGGCCTGGGTGTGGCTCGAGAAATTGAACTAAGCTTTCCAAAGATGTGATAAACTAGTTAATTTATGTTTTAATGTGGGGGGGAATCACTTTTTTACACAGGGCCATGTAGGTTTGGATTTTTTTTTTACCCTTAATAAGAAACACCTTCCTTTAAAAACTGCATTTTGCATTTACTTGTGTTATCTTTGTCTAATATTTAAATTTGTTTGATGACCTGAAACATTTAAGTGTAACAAATATACAAACAAATGAGAAATCAGGAAGGGGTAAACATTTTTTCACACCACTGTATAACCTGTACAACCCAATTGAAAAACAAACTGATATCTTTTAAGGGGAAAGATAAAAAATAAAAAGCTTACAATAACCTGTTTGCATAAATATGCACACCCTTGAACTAATATTTTGTTGCAGCACCTTTGGCTTTTATTACAGCACTCAGTTTTTTTGGGCAGGAGTCTATCAATGTGGCACATCTTAATGTGGCAATATGTGCCCACTCTTCTTTGTAAAAACACTCCTAATCTATCAGATAGCGAGGGCATCTCCTGTGCACAGCCCTCTTCAGATCACCCCACAGATGTTCGATCAGATTCAGGTCTGGACTCTGGCTAGGCCATTCCAAAACCTTAATCTTCTTCTGGTGAAGCCATTCTTTTGTTGATTTGGATGTGTGCTTTGGGTCATTGTTGTGCTGAAAGATGAAGTTCCTCTTCATCTTCAGCTTTCTAGCAGAAGCCTGAAGGTTTTCTGCCAACACTGACTGGTATTTGAAACTGTTCATAATTCCCTTCACCTTGACTCAGGCCCCAGTTCCAGCTGAAGAAAAACAGCCCCAAAGCATGATGCTGCCACCACCATGCTTCACTGTAGGTATGGTGTTCTTTTGGTGATGAGCAGTGTTGTGTTTGTGCCAAATATACCTTTTTTAATTATGGCCAAAAAGTTCAACCTTGTATTCATTAGACCATAGCACATTTTCCCACATGTGTTTGGAAGATTTCAAATGCATTTTTGCAAAATGTTGCCCTGCTTGGATGTTTTTCTTTGTAAGATAAGGTTTCTGTCATGCCACCCTAGACGGGAGATTGTTGTCACGTGTACTGAACAGCCAGTACTTGCCAGAAATTCCTGCAGCTCCTTCAGTGTTACTGTCGACCTCTTGGTAGCCTCCCTGACCAGTTCTTCTCATCTTTTCATCAATTTTGGAAGGACATCCAGTTCTTGGTAATGTCACTGTTGTGCCATATTTTCTCCAGTTGATGATGACTGTCTTCACTGTGTTCCATGGTATATTTAATGCTTTGGAGATTCTTTAGTACCCTTCTCCTGATTTATACCTTTGAACAATGAGATCCCTCTGATGCTTTGAAAGTTCTCTATGGACTATGGCTTGTGCTGGAAGATGTGACTACAAAAATGTCAGGAAAAGCCTACTAGAACAGCTGAACTTTATTTGGGGTTAATCAGAGGCACTTTAAATGGTGACAGGTGTGTGCTGACTCCCATTTAACATGAGTTTGAATGTGATTGGTTAATTCTGAACACTGCCACATCCCCAGTTATAACAGGGTGCGCATATTTATGCAAACAGGTTATTGTAAGTTTTTTATTTTTTATTTTTCCCCTAAAAAGATTTCAGTTTGTTTTTCAATTGGGTTGTACAGGTTATAGGTCGCATTAATGGTGGAAAAAGTTTTGAAATGATTTATATTGGTCTCATTTTTTTACATCACAGAAACCTGGCATTTGAACAGGGGTGTGTAGACTTTTTATATCTACTGTATGTCTGTCCATTTTCCTAGGCCAGAGGTCTGCAACCTGCAGCTCTGGAGCCACATGTGGCCCTTTTACCCATAACCAATGGCTCCTGGAGACCTTGAGAAAAAACGCACACATTTCCAAGAAAAGAAGCTACCAATTTTTTAAAGAAAACTCATTGCATATTCATGAGAAAAAAAATCATAAAAAGCAGAAAATGAGAAAAACTGAAATCTTATGCAAAAAATCTCGCAAGTTTCAGGAAAATGTAATCACAATTTACAAGCAAAAAGTCACAATTTCTTGGGGGGAAAAATACAAATTAACAGGAAAGAGTTTTGAGTTTATGAGAAAAATGTAACACTTTAATGTAAAAAAAGCTGCAGTTTTACCAGTAAAATGTAATAAATTTATCAAAAAAGTAATAAATTGATTGCTATTTACATATTTATTACCCTTATTTATATTTTTATGTATAATTAAATTATATTAAATTTTCAGTGAAAATATATACAGCACAGGACACAAATATTAAAAATTTATTGAAAAGCTAAAATTTTATGAGGAAAAAACACAAATTTGCAAAAGAAAAAAGAAGTCATAAAAATTTTACTTGAAAAAGTAGTAATTTCGTGAGAAGAAGGTAAATTGGAAATTAAAAAAGCGGCAAATTTATGAAAAAAATTCTCTGAATTCTGATGTCAGCAAAGGTTGTAGTTATAACTACTGTTTTACCTCAGTTTTCGGGCTCAGTTATTTTTGTGGCTCAGTGCAGATCTGGTTTAGACTAAAATCACTTAAAGGGGCTCTTTGTATAGTACAGGTTACATAGGCAATTGCCCCAATGACAAAAATATTCACACACTATAATCTTTAGTTTCGTTTTCATCCACTTTGTGCTAAAGGTCGAGGCATACTGTAAGTGAAGGCCCACAAGTTGGTCATGTATATACAGTATAAAGAGATGGAGTCTCTTCTTGACCCCTGGATGGTTCATCAAGCTTGAATGAGCTTCTCTGTCTTTGATGAGCTCTGTATCAGTTTTTTGCAAATATGGAAGCTTGAGCTAGCTCAAGAGTAAAATATAACCTACACAACTTGTGTTTTTGCATGAAATGTCAGTTTCTGGCTAAGAAAACAATTTTTTTCATTCCTGTCATCCCCATCTCTGATTAAAGCTGGAATATCGTCAATGGGAAAAAAAAAAGCCAAAGCCTAATCCTGCTCCTCCTTTTTAAACCCATCTATCGTTCATTCCCCTCTCTCCAGGACTCACCCAGGACACCCACCACCCCTCCAACACACACACACCCTCCGTCTCTGTCTGCTCCGTTTGCAGGGTCACTGGGTTTGGGCAGGAGGAGAGGGGTGTGGCAAGTTCACCAGTGCCTTTGGTCACTGTGGGGGTACCAACCATGTTATTCCACCTGATCAACACTGTACTGACCTTGTTGTCCATCTGACCTGACAGAGAAGAAGCACTTGGGGCTTGGTGGAGGAAAACCAGCTTTACAAATGCCTCAACGTTCATACCCAGAAACACAATGACAGATGTATCTAAAGAGGGAATCTAGAATAATCAACAGGTTTGTTTGTTTTGTTTTTTTTTTAATAGAGGCTGGAAAAGACCGGATGATATTAATCAGCTTTACACATGCCAAGCATGTCCAAAACCCAAAACTACAGTGTTGCTTTTATTTAGCACTCCCCTTTACATTAAAAAGCAAAAAAGTAAATGTTTTATTTGTAACTGTAAAAAAGTTAATTGAACAATATTCACTCAGTTTCACTGAGTGAGATTGAAGCAGTTTTGTCAACTGATTTGTCGTCTACTGTACATCAGTGCTGCCATCTGCTGCTGGTCAGTGGGGAAGATCAGTGTCTGTTTTAAGAGAATTATTTCAGTAATGTGTGGTGCTCCACCTCTGGATAATTCAGATGTAACTCCCTGGCGAAAACTTGAAATATTTTTTTTTCCTAAACCTTCATAAAAAAAAATCTACTTCAATTTTAGAAAAAAAAGTACAGTTTAACTAAAGTTTGGTTTTACTTTGCATACCCACGTGTCATTTTTGCTCTTATTTGCAGACTATGGAATTATACAGCTAGTGTTTATCTATTCAGATAGGTAGAGTGGGTGGAATTCTTCTGTGAGCCTTTAAACAGACAGAACACAATTCTGTGCTTCTACTTCTACAGTAGGATGCCCAGCAGAGGGCATCATATGTTTGGATTGATCATTACACCTCCAGTTTACCAGCTCTTCTCAATAAATTAGAATATTGTGAAACCAACAATGTGTTTTTTTGTTTTGGTTTTTTTTGCACAAATTTAGACTTTCATATATTCAGTAATCATACTGAAACCAATTTAAACCATTTCTGACTTAGTTACCTCCACCAAGGAGACGATCTAATCGGAGTGGTTTGTCTGTCTGTTTGTTAGCAGGAGGTGGCTGTTGGGCCACGGATGAGCCCATTAAATTTTGATGATGATCTGAGAGTGCATACCTCCACCAAGGACCTTGTTTGTATTTGTGCAGCAGGATTACACAAACACTACTGGATGGATTTGGATGAAATTTTCACCAGAGGTGGCCCTTGGCCTACACACAAACCCAATACATTTTGGAAGTGATCTGTGAGTACATACCTCCACCAAGGCTCAATCTCCTTGCAGTGGGTTAGCAGGATTACACAAAAACTACTGGATGGATTTTGCTGAAATTTTCACCAGAGATGGTCCTTAGGCTGCAGAAGAACCCATTACATTTTGGAGTTGATCTATGAGGACATACCTTTACCAAGGCCCTATCTTGCAATATATGGTAGGATGGAGGCAAGGAGGTACCAACAGATGGATGGACAAAGGGAGGGAAGGAAGGAGCCTTGGAAGTGGTATGCACTCTCTGAGTGCTTTTCTAGTTATTTAAAGCTATCACCTCATGAATGGAGCTTCTGTGAGTGCTGAGAGAGCTTTCACAGTTAATGTAAAGAATACTTAATGGATTCATTTATAGCCCTCAACACTTTTCCATATCACAAAGACAAAAAAATTCTGGGGATACTGTTTTGTCTTTTTTATTTGCTAGTGATTTGTTTGTTAACAAATTAAAAATTAAGTGGTCTGTGACAGTTGAAAAATGACCTGACTTCTGTTCAAGCCATTTGTCTTTGCACAAATTCCACCTAGTTAATCTAACTGACAAAATAAATCAATATAGATAAAATTCTTAAGAGTGATGATCACTTATCTCATCAACTGATATGGTTGCTGTCATGTGTTTGAGGTCCAATGTCGCCCAGACCTCAGACACAGTTTATTGTTGTATTTTGTATCTCTGTTTTTGCCTGCTTATTTGTCTAGGTTTGTCTGTGTTCCTGTTTTGCCCTTCTCTCTCTCCAGACGCTCCCCACTGGCTGCTCAGCCTGCCGCTGCAGTGAGCAGCTGGTAATCAGCGAACCTGCAGCTCAGCTCACTCACCTGACTCCACTCTGGTCATCAGTGTTCTCTGTATTTATTCTCTGTCTGTTCATTCAGTTATTGTCACTCCGTTAGTCAACCTGGCTAGTCGAGCTGGAACCTCTTGCTCCTAGTCATCATCCTAGTCATCTTCCAGTGCTTAGCCTCTTCTCAAGATGACGTTGGTGCTGTTATCCCCCTGAGCTCAGCCTTGCTCCGAGACACCCGATGTAAGTCTTATCTTTTTCCCTATCCAAGTTCACGTTTCTTCTCCTTCAGAGGCCCAATCCAGCTCTGAAGCGTGACGTGGACTCCCAACCTTGTTTGCCTTGCTGTATTACGGCTGAACTGTTTCACCTGCAGTGCAATTAGCCTCTCCAGAGCCGGTCCGCTCTGAGGCCTGCATGGTGGTTTATTATTTGACATTTTTGTACTGGGCATTTTTGAACTGTTTGCCTTTTTGTTATAATAAACACGCACTTCATCCAGCACGAGGGCTTGTCTATTTTCCTCTGCGCCTCAGAGAGGCGCATATATGACAGTTGCTATAAGTTATAGGGAGTGATATACTAAATCAAAATAAAAACAAGCCAAAATGTAAAGATTGTTGTTGTTGTTGTTATTATTATTAATTTAAAAATTGTGCCAGCTGTTCTTGCGGAGAAAACTTGGGTTAAACGTTAGGTTAACTGCAGACCCTAAAGTGACCCTAGGTGTGAATGTGTGTGTGAATGGTAAAGGGATTGGACTCACACTGTGGATACCCTTGAATTTCCCTCTGGGATTAGTAAAGTATGGCAAACATGTATAAAAAAAAATAAAATGGCAACAGGCATGACTAAGCATACTGCAGTCATTGCACTCCACAATTCCAGCAGGATAAACTTATTAGCACTGATATTGCAGTTCTAGTGAGAATTCAATTCTTTTAAAGCCCATTAACAAAAATTGCTTGATTTAGTTTCATGGTTCTAACATAAGGTGCATTGATGGCCACTCTTCTTTCTGGAGTGAATCACAGGCCAAGGACATTCCCTCTTCTACCTGGCCCTAAACAAAGCAGGTCCTCTGCTCATATATCCATATTTATTCATTCCCTTCCTTTCAGAGCTGCTCTTTAAACATACACTACCGTTCAAAAGCTTGGGGTCACTTAGAAATTTCCTTATTTTTGAAAGAAAAGCACTTTTTTCAATGAAAACTTTAAACTAATCAGAAATACACTCTATACATTGCTAATGTGGTAAATGACCATTATAGCTGCAAATGTCTGGTTTTTGGTGCAATATCTACATAGGTGTATAGAGGCCCATTTCCAGCAACTATCACTCCAGTGTTCTAATGGTACAATGTGTTTGCTCATTGCGTCAGAAGGCTAATGGATGATTAGAAAACCCTTGTGCAATCATGTTAGGTCTGCAAAGCTGTAATTGCTGCAAATGGAGGATTCTTTGACGAAAGAAAAGTTTGAAGGAAAAAATTATTTCAAATACAAATCATTATTTCTAACCTTGTCAAAGTCTTGACTATATTTTCTATTCATTTTACAACTCATGGTGGTAAATAAGTGTGACTTTTCATGGAAAACACAAAATAATTGTCTGGGTGACCCCAAACTTTTGAACGGTAGTGTAGGTGTGGCCAGCTTGCGGTGAGGTGAAAGAGAAGACATGCCAAATTCTCTTTACAAAAACATATGATGCTTAGATCAGAGCTTTGAATGGATTTGTGTAATAGTCTTGCAAGAAAAAGTTCACTCTAATCACCACTCTCTCTCCCCCCTGGGAACACTCTACCACTTCATTCAACTTACTCCAGAATTCCTCTTTCTCTTCTACCTGACGTTCAACTTGTGGGACATGCACACTGACAACATTCAACATCACACCTTTGACTTCTAGCTTGAAACTCATGATTCTGACTCCCTCTTTGCCTCCCGAACACTCTTCACATACTCTTCCTTCAAGATTACTCCTATTCCATTTCTCTTCCTATCTACACCATGGTAGAACAGTTTAAATCCATCTCCAATGCTCCTAGCCTTGCTTCCCTTCCATCTGGTTTCTTGAACACACAGTATATCTACCTTTCTTCCCTCCATCATATCAGCCAACTCTGTCTTTACCAGTCATAGTCCCTATATGTAAAGTCCCTACTCTCATCTCCACACTTCTGCCTTTTCTTTTCTCTCTCTCCCTCCTAACATGCCTTCCCCCTCTCCTCTTCCACAATCTTCGACCAGCAGCAGTAGTAGTAGTAACAGGAAATATGCTTCCGTTCATAATTTCAGCATACAATACAGCTGATGGAAACAGCTGGCGGAAGGCAAGCAATGCACATGTGTCTAACAGGGAAGAGGCAGGGCGCTGCACCATGATTGGCTGATCCAAAAATGTGGCGTGATTTCGGTGTGCGTCTATTTATGTATATATATTTCCTGCTGTTAAAAATGACTCAGTACAACTGAGGGAAGGTAAACAATAGCATACTGCGGCCCACCAGAGACTTCAATACAGCTGACAGAAAGTAAGCAATTATGTAATGTTAGTGCCATATTTGCAGTGCAAATATGCACTGCAAATATGTATATATACAAATATGTGTGTATACATATGTGTGTGTGTGTATATATATATATACTGTATATGACACACAGTGCGGAGCATTGTAGCTGGATAGAATAAATATGACTATATAAACACAGTACGGAGCATTGTAGCTAGATGGAATAAATATGTAGATATATAAACACACACAGTGCAGAGCATTGTAGCTAGATGGAATAATATGTAGATATATAAACACACAGTGCGGAGCATTGTAGCTGGATAGAATAAATGACTATATAAACACAGTGCGGAGCATTGTAGCTAGATGGAATAAATACGTAGATATATAAACACACACAGTGCAGAGCATTGTTGCTAGATGGGATGAAACAGCACAACCGTCTACTTAGTTATCCTACATGGTATGATTATGTACCCATACATATTCTCACCCTCCATAGCGACCGGTATTTTCCTAGTTGTATGCCAGAGGGGACCATTGTTTAAGTCTATTTCGTCTTTTGCATTCAAAACTATTAGGTTGTCACATCTTTTTGCTATCTCTGCGAGCAGCCCTGCTTAGGTTGTACAGTCTGACAGCCGTTGGTAGGAAGGACCTGCGAAACCTCTCGGTTGTGCACCTAGGATGATGTAGTCTGCTGCTAAATGAGCTCCTCAGTGCATTCAGTATGTCCTGCATAGGGTGGAACTCAGACTCCAGCAGAGATGACAGTTTAGCCACCGTCCTTCTCTCTTCTATCTCCTCCACTGGGTCAAGGCGCTGCCCCAGGACAGAGCTAGCTTTCTTGATCAGTTTGTTCAGTCTCTTCCTATCGGCTGCTGTAATGCCACTGCCCCAGCAGACCACTCCAAAAGTGATGGCTGATGCCACCACCGTGTCATAGAATGTCTTCAGCAGCGCCCCTTGTACACCAAAAGACCTGAGTCTCCTCAGCAGGAACAGCCTGCGCTGTCCCTTCTTGTAGAGTGCGTCAGTATTGTGTGACCAGTCTAGTTTATTGTTCAGATGAACACCCAGGTACTTATAGGATGTCACCATCTCGATGTCTGTCCCCTGTATATTTACTGGTGCTGTGAGGGGTTGTCCTTGCCTGCGGTAGTCCACCACCAGCTCCTTAGTTTTCCTCGCGTTGATCTGGAGGCAGTTCTGATGGCACCAGTCCACGAAGTCCTGGATAAGCCCTCTGTACTCAGCTTCATCTCCATTGGAGATGAGGCCAACGATCGCAGAGTCATCAGAGAACTTCTGTAGATGGCAGTGTGTTGTGTTGTGTGAGTAGTCCGCAATATAAAGGGTGAACAGGAAGGGAGCCAAAACCATTCCCTGGGGGGCCCCCGTGCTACCGATGACCGTGTCGGACACACAGTCCCAAGTTCTCACAAACTGAGGCCAGTTAGTGAGGTAGTCCAGGATCCATGATGACAGGTGCTGGTCCACCCCTGTGCACAGCAGCTTGTCCTTCAGGATCATCGGTTGGATGGTGAAAGCACTGGAGAAGTCAAAGAACATGATCCTCACTGCATTCCCGGGCTTCTCCAGGTGGGACAGAGAACGGTGAAGGAAGATCACCGCATCCTCCACCCCAATGCCATGCTGGTAGGCGAACTGGAGTGGATCCATCGCTGGTCCCACCAGGGGGCGGAGGTGAGCAAGGAGCAGTCTCTCCACGGTCTTCATCATGTGGGATGTCAAGGCCACTGGTCTGTAGCTGTTCAGGTCTTTGGGGTGGGAAGTCTTTGGTACAGGTACCACACAAGATGTTTTCCACAGCTGTGGTACCTTCCCCAGCTTCAGGCTCAGGTTGAAGATGTACTCCACAATCCCACACAGCTGGTCTGCACAGGACTTGAGGAGCTTTGCACTGATGCCGTCTGGTCCCGACGCCTTCCTCGCCTTGATCTTCCTCAGCTCCGTCCTCACCTGGGTCTTAGTCAGGGTCAGGTTGGGGGGCTGTGTGTTGGGAGTGGGGGGTGTTGTGGAGTGGGGAGTGGGCAGCAGGACTTGATGTCTTTAGAGGCAACAGTGGTTGTTGTGTAGTCAGGGGGGAGGGCGGTTGGTCAAACCTATTGAAAAACAGATTCAGATTGTTCGCCCACTCCCTGCCCCCCGTGACCTGGGGGGAGGTATTCTGGAGCCCAGAGATGGTTTTAAGGTTTCTCCAGACCCCGCTGATGTCGCTCTGTTGCAGCTTGTCCTCCATCTTCTTCCTGAAGCTGTCCTTGCCTTCTCTGATCTTTCTCCTCAGCTCCCTCTGTACGGACTTCAGCATCTCCCTGTTCCCCGACCTGAAGATCCTCTTCTTCTCTCTCAGAAGTGTTTTTATCTCAGGGTTGATCCAGGGTTTGTTGTTTGAGCAACACCGTATGGTCTTGGTGGGAACGGTGTTGTCCACACAGAAGCTGATGTAGTCCGTGATGGTGTGAGTGAGGCCATCGATGTCCTCACCATGTGGATCGCAGAGCTGCTCCCAGGCGGTGGTTTCAAAACAGCCCTTTAGAGTGTCCATTGCCTCCTCAGACCATAACTTCACTGTGCACATGGCCGGAGGTTGTCTGTGCACTAGGGGTTTGTACACCGGCCGGAGATAAACCAAGTTGTGATCCGATCTCCCGAGTGGGGGGAGTTGTAATGAGGTGTACGCCTCCTTAGTGTTTGCATAGAATAAGTCCAGTGTTTTATTGTCTCTAGTGTGGCATGTGACATACTGGGTAAACGTGGGTAGAATGGGAGACAGTAAAACATGGTTGAAATCACCTGAGATGAGGAGAAGAGCATCTGGGTGTTCTGTCTGCAGCCTGCCAGTTACTGAATGGATGACGTCACGCGCTGTCCCAGCGTTCGCCGTCGGATTTGCATAAACAACAATGCAGATCATATGTGAGTATTCCCTCGGGAGATATGTAGGCCGCATGCTAACAGCTAGCAACTCAATGTCTTTGCTGCAGTGACGTTGTTTAACAGTGATATGTCCTGGTCTGCACCAGTTGTTGTTAACATACATTATCACTCCACCGCCCCTTGCTTTGCCACTGTCTGGTGTTCGGTCTGCCCGTATCGCGTGGAAACCCTCCAGCTCAATGTTAGCATCTGCTGCTAGTTCAGATAGCCACGTCTCGGTAAACAAAAGGAGAGAGCATTCTCGGTATATGCTATCGTAGCGGGAGATAGCCGCTAGCTCATCTACCATTCCCAGTAACGACCGTACATTCCCCATGACAATGGATGGAAGGGAGGGTCTGTAACTTATACTTTTTGTCTTCCGCCTTACTCCAGCCCGGCAACCACGGCGTTTTCGCCTCAGTTCTCCCAGTATGTCGAGTTTTTCTGTTAGCACCGGGTGGCGGTTGAGTGTTAGCAGCTCTTCCCTGCTGTACCGTCTCCTGCTATAAACAGTGGCTCCGTCCACCGGCTCGGGAGACATTTGGGACGATCTGTGTGTTCGTGATATAAATGGAGTGGAAAACCGGATCAAAAAGAGAGAGGAAGGAAAAAAAAAAAGGCTCAGAATTGAGCCGCTGTTGCAAAAGGCAGCCGACTCGTGTGGCGCTGGAAATGATTATAGGTTAGGATAGGATAGGATAGCTTATTTAATTACGCTTTTGTTATGATACATATAAAGTAGAGGGGGAAAGAGGTGGAGGGAGAAGGGAAAGAGGAAGACAAAGAAAGGGAGGGGACTCACATGAGCACGAGAGTCCCCTCCCTACATATGATACAAGATTACATTATCTTTTTGTGTTTTCTTAGTTTATGGCTCACTTTATTGGAAGTGAAAATTTTAACAATGGGCTCCTTTTTTGTAAGGTTTGCATCCTATGAACATCTTATGCACTTCTGGACCTTGATAGAGCAGCACTGTCATCTATGGTCACTGTCATACAAGCGCAGAGGTGCAACTTCATCGAGCCGAATCATACTACAGTAAGTGTTTGTATTAAAAATTATATTGATACTGTATGATTCTTCTATGGACCGGCATGACAATAAACGATGTTATCAAAAAAATGTCAAGAAAAATAATGAACCTTTTCATTTCCTTCTTACAGACTCATTCCCTGCAGCCAGTAGATGAGCTTTTTTTTGTTCCTGAACTACCTTGCACTGGGTTCAAAACAGCATGACCTTGCTGACCGGTATGGGGTCCACCAGTCCAAAGCTGCATGAAATCCATAATTGAAAACAGTAAATGTAAATTCAGCACTTACAAGTTTTATTTTGCTATTTTCAAACATTTTTCTTATAACTATAAATGGTTATTAAACATATGTTCACTTACGTGAAACATGTTTGTAAATTTCAAAATTTACTGCTTAACAGATTTACTGTGTGTGTTATTAAATAGGACAGCTCGGTGATGCAGTGGTTAGCACTGTGGCACCACAGCAAGAAGGTCACAGGATTGATCCCACCCCTGACCATCGTGGGTTCAATCCCACCTGCTGACCACTGGTGACTCTTCTGTGTGGAGTTCGCATGTTCTCCCTGTGTCCACATGGGTTTACTCCAGGTACTCCGTTTTCCTCCCACAGGCCAAAGACATGTAGCTTAGGTTAACTGGCATCACCTGGGGATTCTAAATTGTCCTTCGGTATGAATTTGAGAGTGAAAGGTCGTCTGTCTCCCTGTGTTGGCCCTGCCATGGACTGGCGATCTGTCCAGGGTGGACCCTGCCTCTAGCCCAAAAGATGCTGGGATAGGCTCCAGACCCCCCGCGACCTAAACAGATTAAGCTGTAGAAGATGGATGGATGGATAATATTAAATATCAGTATACTCACACAAACTGTTTAATAGCAATTTTTTCTGTTCACTGTTAATTTATGTTCAATATCCATCTTTACCTGCTTGAAATGTTTGCCAACACATCTGTGTGTCGTTATAATGAAATCTGTAAATACCAATTACTGTATATGTGTATACTTGCATGAAATATTTTGAAATATATGCTCTTTGCTCAAGTTAATGAGTCCCTTTATATTGGACCGTACATCTGTCAGGTTTTCTTATCTGACCTATGATAATTGCCATATTCTGGACAAAACAAATGCTCCCATGCTTTCTATCTTTACTACAATGGTTAACTACAGACATTCACACAGTATATATTTATGCATAAAATACAATAATCATGTAAACTGTAAACAAATGTCATTTTAAAAAAAGGTACTATTGTCAAAGTGTATTATAGTGGCATGAACTTGTGAAACAGAGAAGAGAGAGTACAACACTTATTTTCAAGTAAATTTTGAGTCATCAGATCAAAAGTCCAGATTTGATTAACCTTAACCCAGTCAAGACTGTCACATTCTGGTTTTGGAGCAGAGACCTATTTCCATTTAACTTACAAGGGAAGCATAGAGATGCACATAAAAAAAAGAAATAGTCCACTTTTCTTTGATTATTTCAATCATTTCCTTGTCTCTGGGAATCCTCTGAATAAACATGTCTTCTTGTGTGTAGACAACAAAGTCACACCAGTCCAATCCAGATGTCAGCATCTGGCCCTGGATCTGCCAACAGTAAGGATGTGATCTCTTCAGTGTTTGTTTACCTTCACTGATCTGAATGTATGGACAGTCCACATAGCTTGATACATTTGGACATTTAATTTCAACAAGGCCAAAAACATGCTGCTCCTTTGGATCATACACAGTCCCATCAGGTGACGACCCCATCCATGGTGCATCTGGATGGATCAGGGATAATGGTTGACCTCCCTTGCTCTGCAGTACTCCTCTACTGCAACAGGTTCCATGTCAAGGCCCCTCCTCATGTCTGCTGTTTGGTAGTTTGGTCTCAGAAGTCTTTTGGAAAGATTTTCAGCTGAGCTTTGTGCTCTCATGTGACACACCTCCCTGAATTTTGACGAGGTGACACGGGGCCTCCTTAGCTGCTGCCACTCAACACATGGACTTTGCTCTTTTGTATTGTTTTCAATTTTGTGTGCCGTTTCAAATGATGTCTCCAGAGACGACATGTGGAGCTGCTGATGTTCGGAGCAAACAAAAGAACAGGTAGAGGGTCCCAGTCTGGTATTCATGCACTGGAAGCTGTGGGGGAGCTGGGGCATCTGTGTGTGGACAGGTCATCAGCACTCTCCGTGCTGGCATGTGATAGGCTACTACACTACCTTGTTGCACTTTTCCAAACACGGAGTCAATCAGAGGTACATCATTGGCTATACCCATAGTTGTTATCAGTGGAGCCATGTCAGGGGGAAAATCACGGTAGACTTCATCTACCCTGAGTGTGGACAGTTCAGGCAGCGGTGAACTAACTCGCTTATACAAGCTGCTTCTATAAGAAGAGAGAAAATATGTTATTAGTGTCTTGTTTTCATACATGAAAAGTTAAAGCATTTCATTACAAAGAATAGAGACAAGAACTTATTTTTATTTAAGTAGTAATAGTAGTTCAAACATCCCATTTGCGTGGAAAACTTAGATGGGGCTAGATTTAGTCCATCTTGCATGACTGATTTAGAGGAGTGGTTCTTCAAGGAAACCAGTACTGGCCACTATAACAACATTAATCCTGCATTATTGGCATTCACCATGCCAATTTTGAGCCATATGACATCATAAAGACACATTAGTGTAGGCTTTGTGAGTGATGGTCTATATGACATCATAAAGACACATTTGGACACATTTGTCTATATGACGGCATCGTGAGTCCTATGTTGCCTGATATCATAGGATCATCATAGGACACCATGCCTCACAGGACATCATGCCGGCATCATAGGGCGTCCTATGAAGTGCTATGTGTATATGACGTCATATATATAGACATCATGTCTTTATGACGGCAGCACGAGTCCTATGATGCCTGAGATCATAGGATCATCATAGGACATCAGGCAGACATCATAGGCCGTCCTATGATGTCCTATGATCGTGATAGGACATCACACCTCATAGGACATCATGCCGACATCATAGGGTGAACAGGAACCTTCCATGAACAAGCCTGCATTGAACCTGCAGGATAACTTTCTCTTACGCTCAAACTGTGAGGCTTTCGGCTTTTCTTCATCGATCTGTAGCACTCAGCCCTAACAGTTATTGTCCCTGTTGTCAAATCCTTGTTTGAGACTGAGACTGACAATGGCGTCAAAACACTCGAGACAGCTGTAAACAGACATTAGTACAGCAGTATCATCGCAGTAGCTAACATGCTAATGGCTAACACTTTACGTAAAATGCTTACCTTCATGAATGAATGAATGAATGAATGAATTTTATTTATTTCGGATAGTACATTACAGGTTAAAAGAAACTGTCTAATTTGACCTTGTTGTTATATTATACAAAGACTCCTTCTACTATACAATTCCACGTGAGTTATCCGAAATGGGTGATGGCTGAAGCCGCAACTTATATTGCCCACCCATATTCCATCCAAGAATTCAAAGGAGAAAAAAGAGAAAACAAGACAAGAGCGATTACAATTTAAAACAAGGCTAAGACAAAATGTGACTGAGAGAAAAAGAAAACTGAGCTAGTCTAAGTTAAGCGGTTACTATTCAAAAACAAATCTAAGACATAGTGTCACAGAGAAAAAAAGAAAAAAAGAAAAAACTAAGCTACAACACAACACAGGCTGGAAATGTCAATCCTTATGTGAGTTTACATGTCGTCTTGTAAATATGTTTGGAGTATTTCTTCCTTTAGTTTTTGTTTAAATTGTCCAAGCTTTGTACATGATTTTAATTCAGGTCCAAAATCGTTCCATAATCTGACTCCTTGCACTGAAATACAGTGTTGCTTGGTGGTTGTTCTCACTGTAGGCTTTTGAAATATACATGTTCCTCTGAAGTGATATCGTTTCTCCCTTGTTTGGAACAACTTTTGGATATTTGCGGGCAGTGATAGATTCTTCACTTTGAACATTATTATTGCGGTTTTAAAGTCAATCAGATCTTTCAACTTGAGAGTTTTTTGTTTAAGAAAAAGTGGGTTTGTTGGTTCCCTGTAAGCTGCTTTGTTGATTATTCTAATAGCTCTCTTTTGAAGCATAAAGAGTGGATATATGTTTGTTTTATATGTATTTCCCCATACTTCATTACAATATGTCATGTATGGGAGTATTAATGAATGGTACAAGGTGTATAGTGTGGGTTGATTCAGCAAATTTTTCACTCTGATGTAATATTGCAATTGATTTGGATACTTTACCTTTTATATAATTAATATGTGGCTTCCAACACAGTTTGTTATCAATTATTACTCCAAGGAATTTAGTTTCGGATACCCTTTCAATCTCTACACCATTTACACTGAGTTTGGGTACTGGGTAGTTGTGATGGTTGTTAAAGACTATAAATTTTGTCTTGCTTAAATTGAGCGTTAATTTGTTTGAATCAAACCACAGTTTCAGCTTTCCTAATTCCTTTCCGAGTGTATCCAGAAGTTGTTCCAAATTGTTTCCACTGCATAGCAGATTAGTGTCATCAGCAAACAATATTAAGTCCATTTTTTCTGAAACTTTACATATATCATTTATATACATATTGAATAATAATGGTCCCAAAACTGAACCCTGTGGGACTCCACAGGTGACCTTCAGTAACTCTGAGTTTTTGCTGTTAACACATGCAAACTGATATCTATTCTTTAAGTAACTACTTAACCAGGACAGTGCTACCCCTCTAATACCACAATTTTGTAGTTTCTTTAATAATAGATTGTGATCTACTGTATCAAATGCTTTTTTAAGATCCAGGAATACTCCAACTGAATACTCTTTATTTTCAATGGCTGTTGATATTTTTTCTGTAAATTCCATTATGTAGATGGAATGGAATGGATGGAATGTAGATGTGGATGTAGCTTGAAACATAAAATCTGAAGCCTTTCTCTTTTTTGGTCACTAACGTCTGACATAATTCTTGAATCATGCGACTGACATCGTTTACTGTGAGTTTGGGTAAGTCCTGCAGTGGCCGAGTGAAAAACGCCATAGCCATTCAATGGCACAGAGCTGAACCGGAAGCTGTTGACCTGTCTAAAGCGGAATAAGGAAAAGAGTGTATATATAGCGGATTACTTCCAGAATGCCTGTATAATGTATCAGGTTGTTCACAAACTCAACTATAAATTATGTGAACTCGTTCCAATCTTCCTTCCCATACACACCTATACCACTTGAAATAAAAACCAAATTACTGGGACAAAACGAAGGCTAAAATCCACCAGGTTTAGTATTGTGTGCAGAGGACCCCAGATTTGGAGTGAGCTTGATGAGAATCGAAAAATGTCACCTTCTATCTCCATCTTCAAGAAAAAACTAAAAATGCAACTCCTATCATTATATAATTAATCTGCTATTTGTTACACAAAACTTGCTTACTGATGAGTTGTTACTCCATTGTAATTTTGTTTTTTATGTTGATATCATTTCAATACTATTTAATAATGACTATGTATCTTGAACTCACCTACTAATTCAATGTAAACAAATGCTGGGATTATGTGCTATATGTATATGTTTGTTTGTTCCTGTACACAAAGACATCAGACTGATTTCTGTCATTTTATTGTAAAAATGGGCTCCCTACTAAAAGCTTTAAATAGTTTATTTGGGATGACCCGTTCACACTCCAAATCAATGTGAAAAAAAGCCTATTGTATACTGCTAATCATGCTGTTGATAATTCATATTGTAGTTCATTCATGCTGTTGATAGTGTGTGTGTGTGTGTGTGTGTGTGTGTGAATAAACTGTTTTAGCTGTAATCCTGGTTACAATGTTGTGTGTACCTGTTGCACTTTGGTGCTGTGCATTAAGTTGTGTGTATTTTCTTTCTAGAATCTGTTTCCACATGCCAGGGGTCCCGCTCAGTCAACGTCTGGCACGACACATTCAAGTGCTGGTAAGGCACAATAATTATTAATAAATATTACTACAAAAACAAAAATTAAACACTTAAATTAAAAATTTAAAACAAATAAAACAAAAAGATTAACACCCTGTTGTGTTTATATGGATACAGGTCAAGTGGACCCCAGGATCCAAAATATCAACATATACAAGTGCATTTTCAAAACAGTGATTTATAAAGTGATTCATATGATTTTCTAAAGCCTCATAATAGACCCACATACCTATTCTGTGGATTTTCCAAAAACAGTGTTGGAACAGTGTTGTTGTGCTGTTTCTTTTCCACCATAAATCCCTGGATTGAAAATGTACGTGTACATGTACAGAGTGGATCCCGGGGTGCTCACTTGTCAGGGGTCTACAACCTGGTCCCATTTTTAGCTGTGGTGGAGGAAGTACTGATATAATTCTTGTTCTTGAAAAATTGATATAGCACATGAGTATTAACTCATTCAGATTTCTGAGGCCACAATAAAAACAAATTATTTTAAACATAACCTGGTGCCTACAAAATCTGCTCTACTGAGGCGCAGCAACATGACACGTTACAAATATTTGAGACCTATTGTAGTGCCTCCTTTTATATTTTAGCAATACATGTACAAAACACCGCCCACACTTGAAGCCAGGGCGACACAGTGGTGACAGAGCGATGGCTAAACTTTTATTGATAAAAATTACATTTTATATAAAATGTAAAATATAAATATAAATATTGCATATTTTATATCAATTCATTCTGACTGCTGAGGCCACAGTAAAAACAAATTATTTTAAACATAACCCAGCCCTCATAAAATCTACTTTACTGAAGCGCAGCTACATGAAAATTGTGGTTAAATACAACAACGAAGCACTTCTTTTGTCACATTCCACCAGTGGCTTTTAGCAACAAATGTATTTTCCAAATATGTTTTAAACTTGCTTTAATTAACCACCACCCATTTCTGTCTTTCGTCTAGGCAAGAGGAAAACGATCCACCCAAACTGGACCTTGCGTCACTATTTACAGACATGCAGGCTGAAGATCTGCTGAACCAGGTCCAGCTTGAGCAGCACATCCAGTTGCTTCTCAATGAGGCAGCGTGGCCGGCGTGTTTGACCCATTCTAAGTTTTTTTTTTTTTTACAGTTTGAATTTTGCACATTCTAAATAATCTGGAATTTGCTGCTGATTATAAGAAACAATTTACTGACTTATATGTTTGCATCATGATTTTCTATTTTGACTGTTAAGACACTGGCGGGAAAAGAGTCAACAGTACAAACCATTTATCAGTGATGTTGAAAATAATGGCTCATTGTTAAGAAAAATTAACCAAAAAACAATTATGTTATTTGCTGAAGTCTGTATTGTTGGATGTGCCAGTGCAGAAGACACTGCACACTTTAGTGATAGTACCAGTATATGGAGGAATTCTGGGCCATATTAGCATCTGGATTTCCTAATGGATTAGGGCAGGTGTGTCCAATCATGTGTCATAGAGGGCCAAGACTCTGCAGGCTTTACCTCCAACCAATGTCTTCAACAGCAGATTCCACTGAATTTCTTCTACTGACTGCTGATCAGTAAAAATACCTGCTGAAGAGACTGGGTAGAAGAGACCCAGGGCAGGGTCTTGGCCCTACCCAGACTGGGTAGGGCCAAGACCCTGCTAGACCCTGCAGGCTTTACCTCCAACCAGTGTCTTCAACAGCAGATTCCACTGAATTTCTTCTACTGACTGCTGATCAGTGAAAATACCTGCTGAAGAGACTGGGTAGAAGAGAGAACCTGCAGGGTCTTGGCCCTCCATGGCATATGATTGGACACCCCTGGGTTAGGGTTTAATGGGATTTGATATTTTAACACAAACTGCTTTATGGTTCATAATTCTGTTGACAGACTTGCACCAAACCAAAAGTGATTTCTCAAACTGCTGGATTGTTCTTAGACAACTTTTCCAGTCTTTTAATATTTAATTTATGTCACTTGGTGGTAACTTTCACACATAAAACAAAAGTGGACAGATCTACATAAAGTACAAAGGTTTATTGTCAAAATTCTGAGTGCAATACTGTCAGGAGCCGAGCCGGCTTGGTTTCCCTGGCTCAGTCCTGACCTTCCTGTAGGTCTAGGTGCCGCTGTATAAGTGTATATTATGTATTTCAGTGTGCTTCTCTATCACTAGCAACTGCTCTCTGGCCAGCAGTTGTGAGGCAGCTCTCTTTGGCTCACTCTTCTGTGAGCACTGGTTGACAGTGTGCCGGTCCGACCATGCCCCCTCACTCATTACCATCAGCTGTTCCCACTCCCTGCGCCATTTCTCCACTCTCGCCCAGGTGCTCACAATCTCACCATCACCAGGAGTAGCACCCTTGGTGCCTGAGGCCATCGTATGGGTCCCTCTGCAGGCTGAGTCTCCATGGGTGCGGCACGCTGGCATAGGACCCTCATGGGGGCTGCGTCCCAGGATCAGTCCGACGTTGGTTCTGTGCTCATGCCTGGACCCATCTTGAACGCCACGCTCCAGCGCGGGGTCCACCAGGGGAGCTACGCTGGTCCAGTCGGGGTCCATTGTGGGTGCTGCAGAGCTCCAGCCGGAGTCCACCGTGGGTGCTGCAGATCTCCAGCTGGAGTCCACCGTGGGTGCTGCAGAGCTCCAGCTGGAGTCCACTGCGGGTGCTGCATGGCTTCAGCCGGAGTCCACCACAGATGCTGCATGGATCCAGCCAGAGTCCACCACGGGTGCTGCATGGCTCCAGCCGGAGTCCACCATGGGTGCTGCATGGCTCCAGCCGGAGTCCACCGCGGATGCTGCATGGCTCCAGCCAGAGTCCACCACGGATGCTGCATGGCTCCATCTGGAGTCCACTGTGGGTGCTGCAGAGCTCCAGCCGGGACCCACCACGGGTGCAGCTGTGTCCCAGGCCAGGACCATCGAGGGAGCTGACGGTCAGCCTGAGGACGTCGGGGCCGTTGCTCCTCAGCCTGACACCATCATGGTCCCCTTCTCCTCCCAGTCTGATGCCGTGGGAGTTCCCTCCCTACACTCTGGTCACCCACCAGAGAGCCTCCCGGTGGGCAGGTCACCTCCTGCTCCACCCTCTCGGTCCTGGTGGCTCTTCAATGTTGGCCGACCGCTGGAGGAACTGAGTCTCTGGGCCAGATGGCCCATGTTTTCCGGCAGACCAATGGACTCTATTCGCTGGACTGCCTGCTGGGCTTGGGACTCTGGGCAGCTTCCTGAGTCTCCATGCCTTTGGACTTGGGGGGGGGGGGGGGTTAATTGTGGGCCTGGGTGGGGTATTGTGTTCCCTCCTTCCTGTTCCCCCTACCTCCCACCCTGAGTTTTTTTTTTTTAATCCACCCCTTGAGAGGGGGGCTTTATCAGGAGCTGAGCTGGCTTGGTTTCACTGGCTCGGTCCTGACCTTCCTGTGGGTGTAGGTGCCGCTGTATATGTGTATATTATGATATTATGTATTTCAGTGTGCTTCTTTATCCTTTGCCACTGCTCTCTGGCTAGCAGCTGTGAGGCAGCTCTCTTTGGCTCTCTCTTCTGTGAGCACTAGCTGACAGTCTGCCAGTCCGACCATGCCCCCTCACTCATTACCATCAGCTGTTCCCACTCCCTGTGCCATCTCTCCGCTCTCGCCCAGGTGCTCGCAATCTCACCATCACCAGCAGTGCGTGCACTTAAACAGCCTTTTGCTAGTCATGCATTGCTGGGTCTTTGAATGTATTGTCTGCTGCATTGTGCTGTGCTATACGAACGCTAATCGCTGTATGCGCCTCATGTCATTCATCAAGTTAGGATTAGCCACTTCCTCGTCTAGCCATGGATTCCGGCGTCCTCTGAGCAATGTCGGCTCTGGGATGCCGCTGTGGTTAATCCGTTCTCCACCTGCATTCGCTGGGCGATGCTGGCCCCAAACGCCAACTGTAAGTGTGTTTTTGTACGTCTTCACCTTTTTGGGAACTGTTTTTTATTCCTTTAATAAATGTGTTGTGGTGTAGCCCTGCACATAGATCCTCTTCATTTGTCCCCTCTCCGTGCGCCGTGTAAAAGGGTATGGGGAGGTCCATGACAGAAAGACCCAGCCAGAAAAAAGGATCTAACGGGTTACGCCAGCACATCATTTTTTTTCCTTTTTTTGAACTGTTTTTTCACCCATCTGTTTTTGCCCCACTATGCCTTCGGCGCACCGCTCCCACGCCGGCCGTAGGAAACTAGCGGTGAGGCATCCCATGGTGGAGGAAGAATGGGCAGCGGCTGATATTTAAGCCTTTATGGACGAGGCCCACGAAGCCCATGGACCAAAGGCAAAGTGGAGCAGCCTGGACACAGCTGAGGTGATTCTAGAAGCGCATCCGGGACACCGGAATTACCCTCAATATGCAGACTTGATCGCTTCGGTCTGTGCGTTCCAGCGCATGTTTCTGGGTGTGGAAAGAGCAGCGTTCCTCGCGGATTCCAAGTGGGGATGCGCTCCGCAGCCTGCTTTCGTTCCCTCACCCACTTCGCCATCAGTGTCGGCCACCCAGAGGCAGCACCATCCCGCAAGGCGACACCGGGAGAGGTCCTCCTTGTCCTCGACAGCCACCATCTCTCCTCCAGCTGTCATGAGGCCTGCTAGAGCCCCCCCGGGAACGCCTACCTCTGTAGCCATGGAGACGGCTCCTCCACAATCCATGGAAAGGAGCCAGATCACCGCAGACATGGAGGGGGATGACTGTTCACTTGCTGCAGCTGCCAACATCAGAAACCGGGATGAAAGGCAAGTGTTTTTTCATTCTATTCGATCAATTAATAGTAAACCTTGTCTGTCTCTCAAGGGAGAGGCCCAGTCCTTGTAGTCCGCTGGGTCCCCTCCTCCAGCTGCAGATTTTGACTTTGTTTCTATACCTTCTGTGTCTCCTCCTATTATCCTTGAGTTCCCGTCGGTCCGGGAACCGAGCCACCAGACGTTGGAGGAGTTTGGGGCCCTGGATGATCCTGCCCAGGGGCCCGCACAGAGGCGTTTCCTTGCAGTCATGCCGGAGGAGTCCCCAGCATTGGAGCCGCCGCAGGGGGATAAAGGGACTGCAATCACCATCTTGACAGCTGCGGAGATGGTCACAGCGGAGTGGGAGCCTGAGTTGGACCTCTTGGAGGCCGGGCCTGAGTCTTCATCGCCGGGATTGACTGAGTCCTGGACGGCGGTGGAGCTCGAGCTCAGGCGAGTTTTCTCTCTTTTTTTTCTAATGTCTGTTTTAGAGAGATCTTGTCTGGCTCTAGGTGAGGACAGTAAGGTGCAGCATGCAGCTGCATCTGAACTTCCCTCGCCAGGCTCCGCCGCTGCCGGCAAACCTAATAACCTGGTTCCTACTCCCGCTCCTGAGTGTTCTTCTAGGGTCGTCGGAGAGGAGCCATTGTTACCGGGGGTCTCCACGCAACCGGTCTTGCCGCCTGACGACATCGTGGTTCTAGCTCCCTTGCTGCCTGAGGCCGTCGTATGGGTCCCTCCGCAGGCTGAGTCTCCGTGGGTGCGGCGCACTGGCATAGTACCCTCGTGGGGGCTGCGTCCTAGGATCAGTCTGACGTGGGTTCTGCGCTCCTGCCCGGACACATCTTGGACGCCACGCTCCAGCGCAGAATCCACCAGGAGAGCTACGCTGGTCCAGTCAGGGTTCATTGTGGGTGCTGCAGAGCTCCAGCCGGAGTCCACTGCAGGTGCTGCAGAGCTCCAGCCAGGAGCCACTGTGGGTGCTGCTGAGCTCCAGCCAGGATCCACCGTGGAAGCTGCATGGCTTCAGCCGGAGTCCACCGCAGGTGCTGCAGGGCTCCAGCCGGAGTCCGTTGTGGGTGCTGCAATGCTCCAGCCGGGATCCACCACAGGTGCAGCTGTGTCCCAGGCTGGGACCATCGAGGGTGCTGCCAGTCAGCCTGAGGACGTCGGGGCCGTTGTTTCTCAGCCTGACGCCATCATGGTCCCCTTCTCCTCCCAGTCTGACGCCGTGGGGGTTCCCTCCCTACACTCCGGTCACCCACCAGAGAGCCTTCCGGTGGGCAGGCCGCCTCCTGCTCCATCCCCTCAGTCCTGGTAGCTCTACAACATTGGCTGACCGCCGGAGGAACTGAGTCTCTGGGCCAGATGGCCCATGTTTTCCGGCAAACCACCGGACTCTGTTCGCTGGACTGCCTGCTGGGTCTGGGACTCTGGGTAGCCTCCAAAGTCTCCATGCCTTTGGACTTGGGGGAGTTAATTCTGGGCCCTGGGTGGGGTATTGTGTTCCCTCCTTCCTGTTCCCCCTACCTCCCACCCTGGGTTTTTGTTTTTTTTTTGCTGTTGTTCCTGTTGTGTTTGGGGGGGGGGTCTTCTGGATGTTTCCTTGGGTGTCTGGGATTCCACCCCGTGAGAGGGGGGCTCTGTTAGGAGCCGAGCCAGCCTGGTTTCCCCGGCTCGGTCCTGACCTTCCTGTGGGTGTAGGTGCTGCTGTATATGTGTATATTATGTATTTCAGTGTGCTTCTTTATCCCTAGCAACTGCTCTCTGGCTAGCAGCTGTGAGGCAGCTCTCTTTGGCTCACTCTTCTGTGAGCACTGGTTGACAGTGTGCCGGTCCGACCATGCCCCCTCACTCATTACCATCAGCTGTTCCCACTCCCTGTGCCATCTCTCCACTCTCGCCCAGGTGCTCGCAATCTCACCATCACCAGCAGTGCGTGCACTTAAGCAGCCCTTTGCCAGTCATGCATTGCTGGGTCTTTGAATGTATTGTCTGCTGCATTGTGCTGTGCTATACGAACGTTAATCACTGTATGTGCCTCATCTCATTCATCAAGTTATGGATCAGCCACTTCCTCGTCTAGCTGTGGATTCTGGCGTCCTCTAAGCGATGTCGGCTCTGGGATGCCACTGTGGTTAATCTGTTTCTCCATCTGCGTTTGCTGGGCGATGCCAGCCCCCGAACGCCAACTGTATGTGTGTTTTTGTACGTCTTCACCTTTTTGGGAACTGTTTTTTATTCCTTTAATAAATGTGTTGTGGTGTAGCCCTACACATAGATCCTCTTCATTTGTCCCCTCTCCGTGCACTGTGTAAAAGGGCATGGGGAGGTCCATGACACGATACTACATGAATACATGTATAATAAATTGTTGATGCAGAGAGTATATATTTCTACAGTATCTACATGTATCTAGTAAATCAAGTATTTTCCATGTAACCTTGTGACTGCATTATTTTAATTGCTTTTAATCCTAGATCAAGTTTGTTTTGGCCTACAATGCATCATAATTGCAAAATATATCTTATTATACCTAACTCAGTACTGTTTACCTTTTGAATATATATTTTCTGGCTAATATAACCCATAACTTCAACCTGGCGATCAAGTTGTGTCAGCTGAACAGTTTTTGCCACAACACCACCACAGACTCAGTGCTGCTGGAGCAGATACATCCCATGATGTCTCAACAGTCTGTCCATGATTTTCACACAGATCAGAGCAATTTGTTGCACAGGAAGCTAAATGTTTCTACAGACATTCTTAAGTTCTATAACCACTGATCGTTTGTGAAGCAGGGGTGGCATCAGTAAGAGGCTGTGTTGAACGCCCAGACCGACGGTTTGAAGCGGTAATTTTCCCACAAGAGAGCCATCTGAAACACACACACCACATACATATTTTAGTACCTAATAGCGATAACTTGCAGACATTACAATGTAGTACGACGTGCTTAAAGCAAACTAGCATTAGCAATCATTAGCTTACCGTTATATGTGATCTAGTTTGTATCATCACGTAGTACTTTTCCAGAGTGTTTCGTCTCACTGCCTGTCCCCTTCTCTGGCTGTCCTTTCTGGCCTTTACGCTGACAAAAAGCCAGAGACCGAGGAGTCGCCTTGTACAGCCGCCATGTTATGTTTTTCTTGTGTCGTGTGTTTTATGTCACAGGAGTGTGGCGCCACCTTGCTGTAAAAAAATCCCACCCACCCCAGGCGGGACTCAGCTGTAATGGAAACAGAAGCGAACTGAGTAGAGTAAAGCCAAGTCGAAGTGAGTAAGGCCAAACAGGTACTAGTGGAAAAGGGCTATCAGATGATAACATAGCCATAAATGACAAACACTGGGTTCCAAGCAGCTGTAGACTTCAAGGTCTTGTATTATTTAGCAACATTATTTAAACTCTAAGGTCTGCTACACATTAGTTTTTAAAGCAACACTATGTAACTTTCTTGTTCCTGGTAGGAACACTGAAAAAACTACAACAGTGGCAACTATGGCCTCAGTCCAAACAGCCAACCACAGGGTGCTTTGTTGTTGGTGGCTAAAGTTAATTCTTTCCTGTGATTCGCTGCTGGGATTGACACCACACAGCCTGTGTCCCCCCAGTGATCACACCAAAAAAAAGTTTCTGCAGACCATGTAGGCCAAACCAGGCAATAGGAAAAGTAACTTTCACTTGTTCAGATGCTGGTGTACCATCAAAAGAATTTTGTAAACCTTATCTTAAAGAGAAAATCTTCAACAGTATTTCTTAAAAATGCACAAGAGAGGCATGTTGTACTCCAGCTATTGTTCAGAAGGATAAGACTTCAAAAGCAAGATTCAAACCTGAGATCTCCAGCATACCAATCACACACCTTAACCACAACACCACAGCTTCAGTTCATGTGCTCACCTTCTCAAAATATAGATGTTCCATTGAAAAGAATACCAAGCAGCTGTACAAAAGCGTTTAAAACTTAAGGTATGCTACACATTAGGTTTTCAAATGCACAGGGGAGACATATTGTACTTTAGAAAAATGAAATTGTTTTTTAAGGACTTGAACCTGGGTCACCAGTTTACAAGGTGATCATCTTAATCCCCAAACCACAGTTACTTTAGGTCACATGCTGATTTTCTCACACACTAACAAAATATTCCACT
Source organism: Pholidichthys leucotaenia (assembly GCA_020510985.1). Taxonomy (NCBI): domain Eukaryota; kingdom Metazoa; phylum Chordata; class Actinopteri; order Cichliformes; family Pholidichthyidae; genus Pholidichthys; species Pholidichthys leucotaenia. Next base: position 268,208,611 of record CM035842.1, read on the forward strand.
GACAAGACAAAGTCTGATAGACATTTCATCAAGACAATTTTTGGAACATGAACAGAATTGCATGAAATGTGGTGTTTTGCTGAAGAATGCAGGTGTGATTGTAAGTATGAAGTTTCATCAAATTTGGATCATTACATCGGAAGCTAGATCAGAAAACACATACCCAAGACAAACTGTACAACTTTATTGGCCTATAAAATCAAAACAGATTGACCGTAGATGATCTCTGCTTAATTTCAAGCTATTTGGAGAATGACCTAGACCAGGGGTCTGCAACCTTTGCCAGCTGAAGAGCTATTTTGGCCGTCTCTGACTAAAATGGAAGTGGTTGAGGGTCGCAACGGCAATTTGACCTTTAAAATAAAGATTATGCTTCTTATAAAGTGTTTTATATACATAGCTCTGAATATTATGTGGTAGTGGAAAAAACTGTCAAGTTATATATAGTTTCATTTATGAAATAAAAGTATTAGAAATATATTACAAACAGTTTTGTGCCGAAAAGGCTACATCTGAATATCTGACCACAATTTTTTTTGTGTAGTCTTTTAATTATCAACACATTCATTAATTGTTTAAATCTGAAAAATATCACCCATCACCTGCTTTCAACAGTGAGTGCACGGCTTCAGTTCCTGAGCAACGCTGGCTGGCCGCCAGAAGAATTGACTCCCCGGGTCAGGTGGCTCAACACTCAACACTGTAGGCTACTCTTGCTGAGAACTTGAATAAAAACAATGGAAATAATTATCCATTACAACAGCTAAATTGCACTGAATGCATGTTAAAAAGTATAGATTTGGAAATTATGGCAACACCTTCATTTGAAAACTCCTTAACCAAAGCAGTCACCAACCAAGTGGTACCAAGCGCAGAGAAAAAAGAATTTATTCTGTTGCTCTGTATTGTCTATCGAAGTCTGTGTTTTTCTGAAAAAAATTACTGAATATTCTCTCTCTTTCTGTGCCTGACTCCTACCTGTCTGTCTGCTGCGTGTCTTGGCACACACCTGCCTCATCAGATACTCATGTTTCCTTTACTGGGAGTTGTACCGGGAGGAGGGGCTCTCCATGGGGGTTTGCCAGGGGCGCATGATGGTCTGTGTCCAGACCGGAGATTCACAGCATTAAAGCTCACTGACAAAATGTAGTAATGATTTTAGCTCTAAAAATGTATAAAATATTACAACACTAACTGTAGTGTTAGATTGGCTCATTTGTTTGTGGTTTTACGGCATCTCTCCTCACATGCGCTCCCACAATGACGTGCTTTTCAGGCAGGCAGACTTTTTTCAACACAAGCCTGGCACTTCGTGCAAGTGGTCAAGACAGAGACGTGAGGAGATGTCCGCCAGCGGGCCAGGAAGACAGAGGAAGGGACGGTGTGGGAAAACTTGTGGGTGAGTGTTTTTTTTAAATGACACACTCTGTTTTTTTGCTGATGTGTTCCGTTAATACTCACTGTAAACACAGAAGTGAGCGTGGTCTAGACTGAGTGTTTGAGTGCTACTCGGGGAAAAATTTGATTGGTGAAATTGGTGGAAGTTGACGAGGATTGGCCAAAATTGTGGGAAAGTTGCGGTGATTGGACAAAGTTGCAAGGTCGCACAGAAGATGCGGCGATGGCCTGGTTTTGCATGAATTAGTGTGATCACAATATTGCAAAATCCCGGAGGGACTGGTAAGTGTAAACAACAGATCTTCCATGTGAGTTTTTTTTTTTATATATATATATAATAGAGAAGAGTCTACATTCAATTTGTTAAACTTCTTTGTTTTTCTACAGATGTAATTCCTGATGCCTGGATGATATCATCATTTGAAGACTTCTGAGGACAATAAGTTTAAGGTAAAAAAACCCTGAAAAAACCGGAGTGGTGGCTCAGTTGGTAGAGCATCCGCCCCACACCCGGGAGGCAGGGGTTCAAATCCCGGCTGGGTCATGCCGAAGACCATATAAAAGCGGAACTTCCTGCCGTCCAGCTTGGTGCTCAGCAATAATGGAATGGAGGAGGGAAATCTGTGGCGGCGCCTTGCATGGCAGTGGCCCTTCTGATTCTACACTTGGGGTGTGTGTGATTGACACTGTAGATAGGATAAAGCACAATTTCATTCTACTGCACATGATTGGTTGAATGACAATAAAGGGTGATTTAATTTAATTAATGATTTAAAAGAAGGTGTAGAACAAAGAAAAAGTAGGGCCCAATTTCTGTCTTTTCCTTGGGCCCCAGTGGACTAAGTCCGCCCCTGTCTGCACAGCGACTCTCCGTACGTGTGAGCTGCTGTCAGATGTGATGCATGGTTGACAACATAATAAATAACTTAAGTATATACAGTGGATATAAAAAGTCTACACACCCCTGTTCAAATGCCAGGTTTTTGTGATGTAAAAAATGAGACCAAGATAAGCCATTTCAAACCTTTTTTCCACCATTAATGTAACCTATAACCTGTACAACCTAATTAAAAAAACAAACTGAAATCTTTTAATGGGAAAAGTAAAAAATAAAAAACTTACAATAGCCTGTTTGCATAAATATGCACACCCTCTTATAACTGGGGATGTGGCTGTGTTCAGAATTAACCAATCACATTCAAACTCATGTTAAGTGGGAGTCAGCACACACCTGCCACCATTTAAAGTGCCTCTGATTAACCCCAAATAAAATTCAGCTGTTCTAGCAGGCTTTTCCTGACATTTTTGTAGTCACATCTGACAGCACAAGCCATGGTCCGCAGAGAGCTTCCAAAGCATCAGAGGGATCTCATTGTTCAAAGGTATCAGTCAGGAGAAGGCTACAAAAGAATTTCCAAGGCATTAAATATACCATGGAACACAGTGAAGACAGTCATCATCAAGTGGAGAAAATATGGCACAACAGTGACATTACCAAGAACTGGACGTCCCTGCAAAATTGATGAAAAGATGAGAAGAAAACTGGTCAGGGAGGCTGCCAAGAGGCCGACAGTAACATTGAAGGAGCTGCAGGAATTTCTGGCAAGTGCTGACTGTTTAGTACATGTGACAACAATCTCCCGTCTAGGGCGGCAAGATGGAAGTCTTATTTTATGAAGAAAAACATCCAAGCCATTTGAAATCTCCCAAATGCATGTAGGAAAATGTGTTATGGTCCAATGAAACCAAGGCTGAACTTTTTGGCCATAATTCCAAAAGGTATATTTAGCACAAACACAACACTGCTCATCACCAAAAGAACGCCATAACTACAGTGAAGCATGGTGGTGGCAGCATCATGCTTTGGGGCTGTTTTTCTTCAGCTGGAACGGGAGCCTTAGTCAAGGTGGAGGGAATTATGAACAGTTCCAAATACCAGTCAGTGTTGGCACAAAACCTTCAGGCTTCTGCTAGAAAGCTGAAGATGAAGAGGAACTTTCATCTTTCAGCACAGCAATGACCCAAAGCATACATCCAAATCAACAAAAGAATGGCTTCACCAGAAGAAGATTAAGGTTTTGGAATGGCCCAGCCAGAGTCCAGACCTGAATCCGATTGAAAATCTGTGGGGTGATCTGAAGAGGGCTGTGCACAGGAGATGCCCTCGCAATCGGACAGATTAGGAGCTTTTTGCCAAAGAAGAGTGGACAAATATTGCCACATCAAGATGTGCCACACTGATAGACTCCTGCCCAAAAAGACTGAGTGCTGTAATAAAAGACAAGGGTGCTGCAACAAAGCATTAGTTTACTGTAAGGGTGTGCATATTTATGCAAACAGGTCATTGTAAGTTTTTTAGTTTATATTTTTCCCCTTAAATGATTTCAGATTGCTTTTCAATTGGGTTGTACAGGTTTTAGGTCACTGTCTGTCTGGATATGCTGAAGGATCCGGTGACTATTCCTTGTGGACACAGCTACTGTATGAACTGTATTAAAATATACTTGGATGAAGAAGAGGAGAAGAAAACCTACAGCTGTCCTCAGTGCAGAGAAGTCTTTGTACCAAGGCCTGTCCTGATGAAAAGCACCATATTAGCTGTTTTAGTGGAGGAGCTGAAGAAGTCTGGACTACAAGCTGGTCCCGCTGATCACTGCTGCACTGGACCTGAAGATGTGGCCTGTGACATCTGTACTGGAAGGAAGGTGAAAGCTGCTAAGTCCTGTTTGGCATGTTCGCTCTCTTATTGTGGAAAAACATCTTCAGCCTCATTATGATGTTAATCAGCTGAAGAAACACAAGTTGGTGGATCCCTTCAAGAATCTTCAGCAGAACATCTGCTCTCATCATGATGAGGTGATGAAGTTGTTCTTCTGTCGAGATCAGCAGATTATCTGTTATCTCTGTGCTGTACAGCAGCATAAAGGGCATGATTTAGTCTCAGCTGAAACAGAAAGGATCAATGAACAGGCAGAACTTGGAGAAAAACGGAAAAAAAAAAATCCAGCAAATAATCCAAGACAGCAAAAAAGATGTGAAGGTTCTTCAACAGGAGATGGAGGCCATCAATCAGTCTGCTGATAAAACAGTGAAGGACAGTGAGAAGATGTTCACTGAGCTGATCTGTCGCATCCAGAAAAGACTCTCTGATTTAAAGCAGCAGATCAGATCCCTGCAGGCAACTGAAGTAAGTCGAGTCAAAGAGATTCAGGAGAAGCTGGAGCAGGAGATTGCTGCACTGAAAAAGAACGATGCTGAGCTGAAGCAGCTCTCACACACAGAGGATCACAACCATTTTCTGTACAACTACTCCTCACTGTCAGCATTCAGTGAGTCCAAACACTTATCCAGTGTCACTGTACGTCCCCAGAGGCACGTTGAGGACGTCACAGCAGCTGTGTCAGAGGTCAGACACAAACTACTCAACATTCTGACAGAGACGTGGACAAACGTTTCAGAGACAGTCACTGAAGTGGACGTTCTACTGACACCACGAGGGCCAAAGACCAAAGCTGGATTCTTGAAATATTCACAGGAAATCACAATGGGTCCATACTCATCATAGTATGGAGATCTATTTGTATCATTATCAGATGGGAACAGGAGAACAAAAGTGTAATAATAAAAACAAAAACCACATATGGTTATAGTAGTTGGAGGAGTGACACTATTAAGGTTCAGGGTGCAGAGAAACTGAATGATCGTAGTTACTGGGAGCTGCAGGGGTGGAGCTCAGGTTCATGTATTTGTGTAGCAGTAGCAGCAGAAGGTATTAAAAATGGATTTGGAACAAATGACAATTCTTGGGCATTAAAATATGATCAATACAATGTAACATTTTGGAACAATGGCACTCATACTTACCTCTCAGATCCTCAGTCATCAAAAGTAGGAGTGTACCTGGATCACAGAGCAGGTATTCTGTCCTTCTACAGCATCTCTGAGACCATGACTCTCCTCCACAGAGTCCAGACCACATTCACTCAGGCCCTCTATGATGCACTTGAGATTAAAAATGGAGCCACTGCTGAGTTTAAGCTTTTAAAAATGAGCGGGGGACCTGGAGACGCATTTAGCAAACAATGAAACAGTTGTTGCATGTGAAACAATGTACTGGTCACAAAAGATTATTGTGATTTTGCTCATCTAATTAAACACCAGAACCTAGGCTATGAGACAATATAAACTTTTTTTTACATTCACATACGTACAGCAGAGGCCTAAAAACGGGCCTCAGGGTTCAAAAAGTTTTAAAGTCAAATCGACTGAAGTCTTTCATGTTGCAGTGGGTTTAAATCTGTTTTAAATTTTACTTTTTCCCCCCTCTCCATCATCGCTGTTGCCTTTCTCTGCAGAGATCAGCTGTCAGTCAAACATCGTGAGCAGTACCTCAATGTCTTCAAGTAGTTTTTTCATGTTTATGACTTTTTTTTAGGTCAGAGGTTATGATTCCTATTTTTGAGCCTTAATGTGAAGGTAAAACAGCTGAGTTAGGAGGCTAAACTGGACTGTGTCATTGAGTGGGGAGATTTTTAATCTTGAAGATGAAACTTTCTCTCAAAAAATTGCCATTTGTGACTTTAATCTCTAATCTTTTTGCATGTAAAGTTGTAGTTTTATTCCTTCCAAGTAGGGCTGGGTGATTCACCGAATATACTCAATGTATCGGAACATTTGTCCGTGCATGATACATAAAATGGCTATATCGTGCCTATCAAATATAATTTGTCACGTTAATGTAGACCAACAACATGATTCAGCTTATTTCTCTCTCCATTTCCTGCTGTAGCAGCTATCTCCCGGGACATTCCAGCCAGAAAAAGCTTATAAAAATATAAGCAAAACCAAATTTTAAAGGACATTCGCTGCGCTTAATACTGTATATATTGCAATAGGTATCATGTATCACGATCTGTCTGACTTTAATCATTAAAATTTGTCATTTAATTATTGTACATTTTAACTTTTGTGTATATTTGTGACTTTGAGTATATTTTTGTAACTTTTCTCCTTATTGAGTAGACTTTTTAAGAACAGTTTTTAAAACTTTTTTCCCTCTTAAAACTTGTCACTGCTCATATGATTTTTACTGATAAAAATATTTACATGATAAATGTAAACTTGTGTGTACTGTAAATATTTGCTGAACATTGGCCTTCATTAATCACAACCATTTTGTTCTCATCACTTTGGTCACCCTCTTTGATTGTCTGTATAAATTATCTGTTCTGAGGTATACTAACTCTAATTATTTTATTAAGGAGCTAAACAGCCTTATTGTGTTGGTGAAGTAAATCTGTTTAAATCTGTCAAAAATCTGTTTCACTCATAAATAAAGATGTTTGCAGAAGACTAAATCAAATATTTTCTTTTGTATTTATTCTAAAATCTCACTTTAGTCTGAGAAAATGTGAAAATAATCCTGCTTTCTTATGAATTTGAAAAATTGTTCCCCATAATTTTTTTACTTTCACCAAGGAGGTATGTGATCAAGGCGGTTTGCTTGTCTGTTTGTTTGCAGCAGCATGATGCAGGGGCGTAAATCCCGGGGGGGACGCAGGGGTCCTTTCCATAGGTGCAGGGGTCCCTTCCATAAAGCTGTCCCCTCAAAAAATCACACTGTAAACACAAACATGTTTTATTTGAACAGCATAGTAATGTTCATTGAAGGCACAATACAAGTGGTGCGCAACAACTCGCAACAACTGTCAGGACCATCCCCAACTCTGAAAAATTAATTCTCCTTGGAGACTTCAATGCCAGAGTGGGTGCTGACCACGACTCCTGGCCCTCCTGTCTTGGACCTTTTGGCGTGGGCAGAATGAACGACAACGGACAGCGGCTGCTCGAGTTCTGCACATATCACGATCTGTGCATCACAAACTCGTTCTTCAAGACCAAGCCCCAACACAAGGTTTCCTGGCAACATCCACGCTCAAAGCACTAGCACCAGCTGGACTTGATCCTGACCAGGCGCACCTCACTGAAGAACGTGCTAATCACCCGTTCGTTCCAGAGTGCAGATTGCAACACAGACCATTCACTGGTGTGTTGCAAGGTCAAGCTGCAGCTGAAGAAATTCCATCATGCTAGACAGCCTGGAAAGGCACGGATTGACACCAGCAAGATGGCTCAACCAGAACTTGTTGAGCAGTTTGCCTCCACCTTTGAGAAGGAACTTGGTGTACCACAAGAAGGAGAATCTGCAAAGCAGAAGTGGGAAGTGCTGCAAAACACCATCCACCGCACAGCCTTGGCTACCTTTGGGAGGAAGACCTCGAAGTCACAGGACTGGTTTGATGCCAAGTTGACCGAGATGATCCCCGTCATTGAAGCCAAGCGCTCAGCACTTGCTGAGTACAAGAAGTACCCAAACGAGAAGAATCTCCAGATTCTCAAGGCTGCGAGAAGCAAAGTTGAGCAGACTGCTCAGCGCTGTGCCAACAAGTACTGGACTCAGCTCAGCCAAGACATTCAAACCGCTGCCATAACAGGGAACATCCGTGGTATGTACGATGGCATCAAGAAAGCACTTGGTCTGGATCAGAGCAAGACGGCCCCCCTCAAATCCTCCACTGGGGTGATGATCACAGAAAAGAACAAGCAGATGGAGAGATGGGTGGAACACTTCTCCGACCTCTACTCTAAACAGAACACCGTGACACCGTCAGCCCTTGATGCCATCGACTGCCTGCCATCCATGGACAAACTTGACGCCGAGCCAACCATCGACGAACTCAGCAAGGCCATTGATAGCTTGGCCGCTGGCAAGGCACCCGGCAACGACGGCATACCCCCTGACCTGATCAAGCACTGCAAGACCGCCCTACTGCTGCCATTGCATGACGTCCTCTGCCAGTGTTGGAAGGAAGGTGCCGTACCACAGGACATGAGGGACGCCAAGATCATCACCCTCTACAAAAACAAAGGGGAGAGAAGCGACTGCAACAACTACAGGGGCATCTCCCTCCTCAGCGTTGTTGGCAAAGTCTACGCACGAGTTGTTCTCGTTCGTCTACAGAAGCTTGTCAAACGTGTCTACCCCGAGTCTCAGTGTGGCTTCCGCACTGCGCGATCGATGGTAGACATGATATTCTCCATCCGCCAACTCCAGGAGAAATGCAGAGAACAGAACATGCCCCTGTACGTCGCCTTCATTGACCTCACCAAAGCGTTCGATTTGGTCAGCAGAGAGGGCCTTTTCAAGATCCTGCCAAAGATAGGATGCCCACCAAAGTTGCAAAGCCTCATCGAATCGTTTCACACCAACATGCAGGGGATAGTGCAGCACGATGGCAACGTCTCAGAGCCATTCAACATACGCAGCGGAGTGAAACAGGGCTGTGTACTTGCGCCAACCCTCTTTGGGATTTTCTGTGCTATGCTCCTGAGGCATGCCTTCAGCACAGCAACAGAGGGAATCTACCTGCACACAAGATCTGACGGCAGGCTTTTCAACCTCGCCCGCCTGAAAGCCAGAACCAAAGTACGCGAGGCTCTAATCAGAGACATGCTGTTCGCAGACGACGCTGCAGTCGCAACCCACACACAGCAGGAGCTTCAGACCCTGATGGACCGCTTCTCCCAGGCATGCAAGGACTTCGGGCTTACCATCAGCCTGAAGAAGACTAACGTCTTGGCGCAAGGCACGGAAGCACCACCAACCATCACCATCGACGACTACGAGCTGGAGGTCGTGAATCAGTTCACGTACCTGGGGTCCACGATCAGCAACAACCTCTCCCTTGATACAGAGATCAACAAGAGGATTGGAAAATCAGCCTTCACACTCGCTCGCCTCACCACACGAGTGTGGGAGAATCCCAAACTCTCTGTCAAGACGAAGATGGCAGTGTACAACGCCTGTGTCATCAGCACACTGCTCTATGGGAGTGAGACGTGGACAACATACGCCCGGCAGGAAAAGAGACTGAACTCCTTCCACTTGCGCTGCATTCGCCACATCCTGGACATATCCTGGCAGGACAAAGTGCCCAACACAGAAGTTCTGTCCCGCGCCGGCCTTCCCTTCATATTCACTCTACTCAGGCAGCGCAGGCTCCGCTGGCTAGGCAACGTTCACCGTATGGAGGATGGCAGAATCCCAAAAGACACCCTCTACGGAGAACTGGCAACTGGCAGGAGAGACGTTGGCCGCCCACAGCTGCACTTTAGAGACGTCTGCAAGAGAGACACGAAGGCCCTGGAGATCAACACAGAGCGCTGGGAGGACCTTGCAACGGACCGCTCCAAATGGAGAGGCACCCTGACCAGACAGCTCAAGGCGGGTGAAGAGAGACTGACTGCTGCAGCAGATGAAAAAAGGACCCACAGGAAGAACCGCCACAGACCCAGCAGCACGAAGACCACCCACAAGTGCGACCTGTGTGACAGGGACTGCCATTCGCGCATCGGCCTGTTCAGCCACAGGCGGTGCTGTTCCAGCAGAGTAGACGTTTAGGATTCTCTTCCATGGTCATCATAGACCGACGGAGGCCGACGACGATAGTAATGTTCATTGAAGGCACAATACAAGTGGTGCGACTTAAAAACACATTGACATTTATAACTATTGAAAAATTAGAACCCCCCCATCCTCCCAGTAGTTTAGTCCAATCTGTTTCTCCCCCGCGGGTGGGGCTGCTGCGGCTCCTTTTACACACACACGCAGACAGAGAGGCAGAGAGCGGTAAGTAAGTGCATTGAAAGCTTAATGACTGAACGGTTAATAAGTTATTTATCAGTCCATGTTTTCAACAGTCACATACAGAACATGAAAAGTGATATTTCATCTCATTTGTCCAAAGTCTGACGGTGTTATGCCAAGAATTGCTCACTTGCAGAGAATTGCATCCCATCTGCCAAAACTATAAAATATAACACTACAGCAAGGCTTGTAACCATTTGTGCATTTTTAGAAGTACCCATTATACATTTTTAGAAGTAAAAATTATTACCTCATATAAATCATCTTTAATTTATGTTTATTTGCCAGATGTTTTAGTGTTTCAAAGAGGGTTAGAAATCCAACTCCACATTTTACGATCTTCAAAGTCGAGATTTAGCATTTATGCATTGTCGGTAAAAAGGGTAATCATTTTTTCAAAGTATTTTCCAAGTATCTAGTTGTGTTGACTTGACTTACACTAAACATCTGCTTGCAAATGAAGAAAGAAGTATTAATGGATGAGTATTAATCATGATTACTGTAAATTAATCCACAGTATCACTATGATTAATCAGATTAAAAAATGTTATTGTTTGATAGCCCTAGTTTTAAGACATATTGAGATTTTGCTTTGTTGTTGCTTGTTAATAAATACATATTTTTGAAGAGTAGTTTGATGTAGTTTAGTTATTCATTAATGTTTATTTTTATTATTTTGGGTACTTTATTGATCCCCAGAGGGGAAATTCAGGGCATCCACCTGGATGGATGAAGCAGCCACAGTACGGCGCTATCCCTTCACCATTCACACCTAGGGCCACGTTAGAGTCTACAATTAACCTAACCTGCATGTTTTTGGCCTGTGGGAGGAAACCCGAGAAATCCCAAAGTAAACCCATGCAGACACGGGGAAAACACGCAAACTCCACACAGATCATCGTTGGTCGGGGGGTGGGATCGAACCTGGGATCCCATGGCCAAGGGTGAGTTGCTGTGCTGCCACAGTGCTAACCACTGCTCTACCGCACCACCCCATTAAGGTATTTCTTCTAGTTTTAGACCTTATTTTGAGCTTTAAATTCTTGTAAAGCTGCTGTGGTGGGGATCAGACCAGTGTTCATGGTGAGCAAAGACATTTAGATCATATATGGTGTAATTGACACCGACCACCCAATACAACTTTTGGTATTGCTGGGTGATCGTGTGAAAACCTGCAGACAGGTAGGACATGGACTAATAAGGAACAATGACATAATTTTCTAATATTTTGATTTTTGATTTGATTTTGATTTTGTATACGTTATTGATCCCCAGAGGGGAAATTGACATTTGAGAAAGTATCAGACAACACAGCAAAAACTGCATTTTTGTAATGCCCCCCTCAAAAATTAAGCTCTCCAATTTTCCTGTTTACCCCCCCCCCCCCCACACACACACACACACACACACACACACAGTGAAATGGGATTTTCGCCCCTGGCATGATGCAAAAACTGCTGGACAGATTTTGACTTTTCACCAGAAATGAATCTTGGGCTATCGATGAGCCCTTTAGATTGTGGGGATTATGCATGAGCACATGCCCCAGCAGAGGCCCTATCTTGCAATGTTAAAGAAAGAGGAAAAAAGATCCAGAATCAGCATCCTGACCCAGATCACCCCCAAAATCTAATGGGTTCATCCATAGGACTAGGGTCAACTCTGATGAAAATTTCATCAAAATCCATCCAGCAGCTTTTGCATAATCCTGCTAAAAGACAGACCTTGGTGGAGTTATGTGCTGTCTGAGTGCCCTCTAATTTTCTTATGAATTTAAAGATTTTTCCTCATAAATTTGCATTTTCCCCCAATAAATTTGTAACACTTCCTTCATATATTAGGAAATTTCCCTCCATACATTTGTTACATTTTGTATTCAAATTTGCAGCTCCATCCATCCATCTTCTGCCGCTTAGCCAGGGATCCGGGTTGCAGGAATAGCAGCCCAAGCAGAGTAGTCCAGACTGTTTCCCGGTTCACATGGCATGATCTCCATGATCCCCCCTGCAAGTGGTGAGCCCGCTGGAGGGTGGACCCATTGGCTCCTTTGGGTGCACTGAGCTCTTGCAGTATTTTTTCACATGGGATCCACTGGATTGGTCTTGGTCCGGCCCTTCACCCAGGACCAATTTGACCTGGAAGACCCTACCAGTGGCAAGTTGCCCCCAACAACATACAATAGCTCCTGGGATCATTAAAGGTGCCTTCACACCAAACACAAACTGGCGGCACAAATCCATACAAAGTCAATGCAAAGAGGCGAGCACACGTGAAATCACGCATTCGCGCATTCATGTCCGAGGGATAGCACCTTCATCTGATCAAAAGTATCAACACTGGAGAGTAAGCTAGTTTGAAAATGAAACTGACACTCACCTGGAGACAAAAGGACCGGGAGCTCTGCAGCTGAATCAGGATGTCGGAGTTATTTCCCCACGGATTCCTGCCACAGACATGCTATCAGAGCTAGCAAGCTAGCAACGGAAACACCCATCAAATTTTCGAGGCAAGGACCACTTTTTCAGGTGAGCCCCCGTCTGATAATATAAACCTAAGCATGGCGTTATGAGGGGGATTTCCACAGCAGGTTTCTGCCCTGCTGCAGAAGTTCTAAAGGCAACTTGGCCTGTCTGCGTCTCCCCCGGACGGTGAATTCATGGCCGTTCAAGTGTTTACACTGAGTGTAATCGTGCGGCGTGAAGAATTCGCCCGTTGGCGTTTGGTGTGAAGGCCCCTTAAGGCTCACCAGCCTCTGCACCGTGGTGAGGTACCCAGCCAGCATGTCCATGTGGGCCCCACCAAAGGGTAATCTGGGCTGTCTTATGGGTCTTTACCTGTTTTCCTAGTTTTAACTTATTTTCTCACAAATTTGCTCTTTTCTTGTAAATTTACCAGCTGGATTTACCTGTCTGTCCACTCTATAACCAGTAAGGAGGAATAACACTGCTGGATTAATAGACCTGGCACGTTCTCACTATGCCTCAAGCTTCTGTTAAATAATAAATTACCTTTCGCTGATTTTCGGTCTCTAGTGTCTGTATTTGGGTCCAACTCTGAAACCTGTTTGAGTCTTTTTTTTCCAGTAAATTTCTAATAAATATAAATTTCCCCTAAATTTGTAACTTTTAACTCTTAAATCTCTGACAGTTCTCCTATTTCTTTTTTTTTTGCTTTTTTTTCTCCTTACAATATGAATCTTTGTTACAAATTTGCAATTTTATCCTTATAAATTTAAACATTTTGCCACATAAACTTGCACTTTTTTCTCCATAAATTAGTTTTTTTTTTTTTTCTCATAAAAAAAGACGCGGGAGATGCCAGTGCTGTGGAATTGAAGTCTGCCCCGGGGGAAGCCCATGCGTATGGGCTGTGAGTCCACAAAGTACCGCTTCAAGGCCAGAGATGTCTCAGCTAGAGTGCAGCACTGTGGCAGGTGTGGCCGTTTAAACCACTATGCGAGGGTGTGCCGCATGTTCAAGAGAGGGAGCCCGCAGAAGAAATCGACCCCTCCCGCCCCAACGGTTGTCCACTCTGTGTCCCGAATACCAATGGGTACACGTTCTGCACGGTAGAGTTGGATGGTGTGGAGGTACCACGTTGCAAACCGACATGGGGGCGGAGAGCACCCTGCTGAACTGGGCTACAGCGAGACAGCTCTCCCCACGCTGCAGAGTGCACGATGACGCAGTGTGGGATGAAGAGTTACCCAGCACCCTGGAAAGTGGGCAGGCCTTGTCTCGCTCAGGGTCACCGCAGGAGGGCCCCAGTGCCAGAACCCAAGTCGCCCTGGACAAGGGTACTGGGCGGCACAACGGGGCACCTGCAATGATGAGCAACGCTGAGGGGATGGTCCCAGTTGTTCCTGGAGCTCGGCTAAAGCGGGCCAGCGAACTTGGGGCCACATCGGCAAGGACCGCAGCAGATTTAGAAGAGGTCGGGGCAAGACCGACTGGCACTGAGAGAACGAGTGCCAGGCAGAGACTCTGCAAGCCGAGCAGAGCTGCTCTGGGAGTCGCAGACTGGATTCGGGCTCGGGAGGTGGTGTGATCACGGCGGACATGGGCCAAACTGCAGGTGGAGGGGCACCAGGGACGGCTGTGCGTTGTGGCCACAAGGAGGGATGCTTATCTCCAGCTGTCGGACGGCTTGTAGAGGCACCTGAATGAGCTGCGGCGTGCCCGGGAGGTGACTGTGAGTGGCGGGCCTGGATGAGCGGAGCATCCGATGGTGAGGAAGAGGAGGCGCACCGGGGCCGGGGCGACCAGCCAGGGAGGCAGGCCGCCTCCAGGGGCAAACTAATGAAGGGACGGTCCAGGGGGCCTACGGGGTCATCTTCTCAAGCTGTGTGTATATAGTTTAATTGTGATGCATGTGTTCAGAGTGTTTTATTGTGTATATAGTTTGGGGATTAGTTTGTGTGTTTTATTTTAGTTTAGGAGACACGGCAGCATTTTTTTTTTTTGATAGATGGACTTCCATTTGTGCCCTTCAGAGGTAAAGTGGGCTATCCCACATGTAGGTCAAAAATGAGTTAATTGTACTACACTAATTGTTAAGGGTCTATCATTTTCTTAAACTGCCTAGCTCTGCATAAAACGTATTGTGCTGCCCTCTATTGAGAGTAAATGAAATCATTCTCATTAATTTGGTGAAACTATTGAGAGGTAAAGTGGGCTATCCCACATTCCATGCTCGGTATCACACACGTTGTGGCCTATTCCGACTCATGTGGGGGACAAAATAGAAACTACAAGATGGCATTGATGTGGATGCACATAGTGAACACACTGAACATAGATCTCATTGATCACAAAATGCTTGTAACGGGTCACAGCTACCTGCCCAATGACTAAGACTTTGGGTTAATAGAAAAAGCCAAGAGGAAGAAACAGCATGTGTTTGTGCCAGATGAGTGGTACGATGTAGTCAGGCAGTCAAAACGGAAGGAACCCCTGTTCAATGTAGTTCCCATGACATCGGCCTTGTTTCACAGTACTAGACCATTGGAAGAGGCTACTGTAAACAGAAAACTGGATGAAGAAAACAATAAGGTCGAATGGTTGAAAATACAATGGATGCAGTTTCGTAAAGCAGATCCTGGTGTGATGTTTTATAAAACTACTTGTGATGCCGAGTTCCCTTTCCAAAGTGTCAACTTCAAACAAAAGAGAGCACTCAGGGGAAGACCTCCAAAGATCATTCAAAACATCACAGACCTTCCTTTACTGTATCCAAATGGGAGGCCGCTGAAGAGAGCCAAACTCGAAGATATCCAATCATTGTTGAAGTATGTGCCGCCTGTTCATCATCCATTTTACGAAACTTTGAAATCAACACAGGAGGGTGGAGGTCACGACAGCTCAAGTGACACCGAGTCAGACTAGACATTGACAATAAATTGGTAGGACATAAGCTTGTCCTATTAAACTTGTTTTTACTCTTCAATAACTGTATTTCTGATGTTTTGATAAGAGTTACATGTTGACTTTCTCAGTTAGAAGAAAACTGTTGGTTTGATTTTCATATAGAAATTTTTGCAAATAAGCAAGGACACAAACAACACTGTTTATGTTCTAATTATTGGAAACCAATGTGCAGAAGAATAGCAAAAACTGCCTAGTGTGTGATATCTGTGAAATTTGCAATTTATCATCTGTTTCATTCATTAAAATTTCAAATTAACATTATTTTTTACTTTTGTCCTCTTACTCGATTTTTATCTTCAGTTAGAGGTAAAGTGGTCTATCCCACATTTTTAACCCCTACTCTCTTATTATTGTGAATATGTGATTTAAATATATTTTCATATTTAAGTCACACCTTGAAGGTAATTATAGGGGGTGACTTTTTAATGATATAGGCACACTGATTTTTTGAGAATATTTCAACTTTAGAGCTCATTTTCTCAAAATAATGGTTTTGTGGGATAGCCCACTTTACCTCTGAAGGGCACATTTAATACAAGCGGCAGAGTAATCAGCTTTGCCGTGTGGGGAGGGACGGCAGTCCACCCATTCCCCCTAGTTTTTAGTTGTTTTTGTGTGACTGTGATAGGCCCTTTTAGCGATTTCAGTTTAGTTTTCTTAGTGCCTGATTCAGGTTCTAAATTTGGGAGGGTTTTGAAGTGTGTGTGTGTGTGTGTGTGTGTGTGTGTGTGTGTGTGTGTGTGTGTTTTGGACTTTTATAAGGGGGAGGGAGAATGTTATATAATTATTTATATGGTTCTTGTTGTGTGTGTATGTTCTGTACTTTTATTTGTGTGGCACGGGGTGGTGGCTTCACCTTCCGGTTCCGCCACCACCCGTGACTATAAAAAGGCTGCAGGCAGGAGGGACGGCCTCTTGGCCATTTCCTCTGCCTGATGGCCGTGTATGGTGCACCTGTGCCAACTTTAATAAACGTGTGTTCTGTTCGACATCTGGCCTCGTCCTTCCAGCTCCAAACCCAGACATAACACTGTGCATTTTTCTTGCTCCACTATATTGGTCATCTGCTGAGATCACAGCCTACAAACCATGGTTCACTTATCGAGTCAATAATCACATTAATAGGAGAGATTATCCTAATCCAGGATGTCTGAGTTGGTGAAGCCAGATAACTGAAAGCCTCCCTGGATGTGTTGAACCTGTTTTGTATAGATGAGCCTCTGGTGGGAGTTTTCTGTCCTGGTCTTTGATGTTTAGTTGAGCATAGCTGTTGCTCCCACAACATAATGCAGTGCATTGTAGAGCTGCAACTTTTTTCTCATAAATATAGAACGTTTTTCTCAAAAATTTGCAACTTTTCTTCCTATGAATTTATATAAATAATAATATGAAAAATAAAGAATAGAATAGGCTTCATTGTCATTGTACAGTTTTACAGTACAATGAAATTGTGGGTGCTCCACCAGGTTTATGTGCAATAAAGTAAGAGAGAAGGATTTGATGAGACACAGTTACAGAACACACGATTAAACACACGCCTAAAATAAAAATTGTCCACAGGTATATACAATGGTGTGAAAAAGTGTTTGCCCTCTTTCTGATTTCTCATTTTTTTGTATGTTTGTCACACTTAAATGTTTCAGATCATCAAACAAATTTAAATATTAGACAAAGATAACACAAGTAAACCAAAAATGCAGTTTTTAAATGAAGGTGTTTATTATTAAGGGTAAAAAAAAAAAAATCCAGACCTACATGGCCCTGTGTGAACAAGTGATTGCCCCCTAAACCTAATAACTGGTTGGGCCACTCTTAGCAGCAACAACTGCAATCAAACGTTTGTGATAACTGGCAATGAGTCCACAGCACTGTGGAGGAATCTTGGCCCACTCATCTTTACAGAATTGTTGTAATTCAGCCACACTGGAGGGTTTTTGTGATATCCTACCGTGTAGCAATGATCACACTTGAGTTATTTCTTTGGCTAACTCTGCCGTTTATTCTGCAACACACATAATATGACTGAACATGGATTCTGCGCGGGGTTTTCACACTCTTGTTCTAATGTGTCCCCTTAATAGTAGTGCTGAACAATACAGGTAGTTCCCCCTAGAGGCATGTGCCAGTAATGTTTTAAATTAGACTTGCAGTCTACCACATCCCTCCCCTCTAGATTAAACTACTTTTAATTACACTAGCCAATTATGCTAGACATCCTGGAACTCCCATTTAACCCTAAACAATCACAGTTACTTTTAACTTCTTAAACACATGTGCCATACACATAATTTCTTTCTCTTTTTTTTTTTTTTTACTTGTATAACACACATAACAGTCTAACTGGGGATTTGGTTTGACTACCGCATCCCAGTGAGGTTCCAGGACGCATTCTTGTCCTGTGGCTGGGGAACTCACTACTGACTAAGTATAGTCCTTCAAGTAGTCTGGAGCTTTCCTAGCTCGCTGAGATCTTCTCACGGCGGGTGAGCCAACTGCAGGTGAAGACTCAGACTGCTCCACTGTTTCGGCTGCTGCAGTGCTGCCCGTAGAATCTGCAGAGACGGTTACCTCAGGTTTCACCTGAAGTGGTGGTTCGTTGATGCTCTCCTCAGGATGGGTGTCAGACAACACCTCTGGTGCCATCGGCAGGGGAATGGAGCTCCTACCACGAACTTGGTCGATGTGTCGCCTCACCACTTGTCCATGACCTAATGTCACCTTGAATGACACAGGGCCTGTCTTTTCTGTTATTTCTCCTGGTACCCAGGCTGGTCCTGAGCCAAAGTTGCGGGTGTAGACCACGTCTCCTTCTCTCAGTATTCTCTCTCTAGCATGCATGTCATGATAACCTTTTTGTTTCTCTTGTTTATCATGCACTTTGTTTCTGAAGTCTGGATGTATTAAGTCAAATGTTGACCTCAACTTCCTTCCACACAACAGCTCAGCTGGTGACTTGCCAGTTGTAGATTGGGGTGTTATTCGATAGCTGAACAGAGCTCTCGACATTCGGGTTTCAATAGAGTCTCCTGTCATCTTTTTCATGAGTGACTTGAATGTCTGCACGGCCCTCTCGGCTAAGCCGTTAGAAGAAGGATGGTATGGCGCAGTCGTGATGTGACGTATGCCATTCTTTTCAGAAAACTCTTGGAACTGTTCACTCGTAAAACATGTACCGTTATCTGATACTATGATTTCAGGTAGCCCATGTTGGCTGAAACTCTTTCTAAGACATTCAATGGTAACAGTAGAAGTAGAGCTACTCACAGAATATGCATCGATCCACTTTGAGTATGCGTCAACTATGATCAGGAACATTCTTCCCATCCATGGACCTGCGTAGTCAATGTGAATTCTTCTCCATGGTTTATCTGGAACTTCCCAGGGATGTAGTGGGGCTGCTGGAGGACTGTTCCTGTTCTCCTGGCATGCCGCACATGACTTCACAAGCGCCTCCACCTCTGCATCCATGTTGGGCCACCACATGTAACTCCTCGCCAACGCTTTCATGCGAGTGATGCCAGGGTGTGCTTGGTGTAGTTGTTGCAGTAAGGCATTCCTACCAGGTGGTGGAACAACCACGCGTCCTCCCCACAGGATACAACCTTCCTGGGTGCTGAGCTCATCCTGTCGTCGGGCATAGGGAATGAACTCAGGACTGTTCATCTTCGGCCATCCTCGCAAGATGTATTCTCGCACTCTTGCTAGAACAGGGTCTTTGTCTGTCCACTTCTTTATTTGTTGTGCGTTCACCAGGGGCACGCCGATATCTTCAAACAATAGCACTCTCTCCTCCTCCTCAGGCGTGCTGTCTCTTCCTCCATCCAAGGGTAGCCTACTCATCGCGTCAGCATTCGTATGGTCCCGTCCGGCTTTGTAAACGATGGTGTACTCATACGCTGCTAATGTAACGGCCCATCTCTGAATTCTCTGAGATGTCATCTGGGGTATGGCTCTCATTTCACTGAACAGTGAAATTAGTGGCTTGTGGTCAGTCACTATAGCGAACTGTCTCCCGTACAGGTATTTGTGGAATTTTTTTACACCAAATACTACTGCAAGGCCCTCCTTGTCTAGCTGGGAGTAGTTTTTCTCAGCTGCACTAAGAGTTCTTGAGACGAACCCTATGGGTCTCTCTGAGCCATCCTCCATACGATGAGAGAGTACAGCTCCCACACCATAGGGTGATGCGTCACATGCCAGGATGAGTGGTTTGTTTGAATCATAGTGCACTAACACACTACAGGACTGAAGTAGCGCTTTGGACTCTTCAAACGCCTTCTGCTGCTTGACCCCCCATGACCATTTTTCTTCCTTCTTAAGTAAGGTATGTAGTGGTGCCAGCAGCGTGGAGAGCTTTGGGAGGAACCTATGGTAATAGTTCAACAAGCCCAGGTAGGCTTTTAACTCAGTGACATTTTGTGGCTCAGGCGCCTCCGCAATGGCTTCCACTTTGTCTGTTAGAGGGTGTAGACCACTGGCGTTGATCTTGTGGCCTAGGAACACCACCTCTTTTCCCATGAACTCACACTTGCTTCTTTTCAACCTCAGACCGCTTTTCTCCAACCGTTGAAGCACTTCCTCCAGCGTTTTCAGATGTTCTTGTTCATTTGGTCCTGTACAAAGGATGTCATCCAAATAAATGGTAACATTCGGAATTCCACCTAGGATGCCCTCCATAGTTCTCTGGAATATAGCAGGACTGGAAGCTACTCCAAATGGTAAGCGTGTGTAGGTATATAAGCCTTTGTGTGTATTGATGGTTACATACTTTCTTGATTCTTCTTCCAAGACTACTTGTTGGTAGGCGTGACTCATGTCTAATTTCGTGAAGTGTCGGCCGCCGTTCAGCTGTGCGAAGAGGTCCTCCACTTTAGGAATTGGATACTGATCCACCCGTGATGCTCGATTGACAGTGAGTTTATAATCTCCACATATTCTAATGGAGCCATCCGGCTTTCTCACTGGGACTATGGGCGCCGCCCATTCTGCAACCTGCACTGGCTCAATGATCTTGTCATCCAGCAGCCTCTGTAGCTCGCTTTCAACCAGTGGCTTGACTGCATAGGGTACCGGTCGGGGTTTGCAGAATTGTGGTTGGGCCTCCTTGTCCACATTAATCTTTGCAGTGACACCTTTTAGCTGTCCTAAGCCTTCTTTGAACACCTCAGCGTGTCTTTCGAGGATCTCCTCCAGCTGCAATTTGGGCTGAGATTCCACTTTATTCACCAACTGATCAATCATGGCCAGTTCTTGTAGCCAACTTCGCCCTAGTAGATTTGGTCCTTCGCTCCCAACTACTACTACAGGTAAGTCCTTTTCTTTGTTTTCGTGCTGCACCTTCACTTGTGCCATGCCTAGCACGTCTAGCTTCTCTCCTGTGTATGTTTTTAATTTTAATGAACAGGGGTTTAATTCTGCTGTGTCTGTTTTCTTCCACAGTTGTGTATATTGCTGTTTACTTAATATGGTTACTCCACAGCCTGTATCAACTTCAAATGTTACTTTCATTCCATTAACATTCATGGTACGCGTGATGGGCGCTACCTTGGTCAGCTCCTCTGACGTGTTGTAAATTGTGTGAAAACCCATGTCTTCTGTATCACTTTCTCCCTCCCCTCTCAGTTGATTCGCTCGCTGTTCCTTTCCTGGGCCCTTGTTTTCATACTTTTGCCCATTAACTGTCGCTTTCAGCACCTGTGCGCTGTCCACCTTTATTCTACATGCTTTCTTAATGTGCCCTCGCTTGCCACAATTATGACACAGCTCAGTGGCAAATTTGCACTCGGCGGCATTGTGCTGGCCTTTGCAGCGATAACAACTGGGGAATTTGTGCTGAGTTTTGTCAGTCAACACTTTGTGGACACCTACTTGGGTCTTAGGCACACGAACATGCGTTGCTGTGTCCTCTGTTAGCTTCCCTTGCATCTCTCTCACATCTTTAGATGCTGTTTCCATCGCTTGGCATAATTCCAAAGCCTTTGCAAAAGTGAGTTTTGTTTCAGATAAAAGTCACCGTTGCATTCGGTCATCATTCACTCCACACACAAGTCTGTCTCTTAACATTTCTTCCAATGAGTCTTTGTAATCACAGTGCAGTGCTAATTTCCTCAATTCTGCCACATACTCTGCTATGGACTCAGTGTTCCTCCTTATGCGTGAATTAAATTTGAATCGTTGCACGATTTCACTCGGTTTGGGGCTGAAGTGCTTCTGAAGCTCAGCAGTAAGCTGGTCGTACGTTTTATCTTTCGGTAATGCAGGGCTTATTAAATTTCTCAACAAGCTGTAAGTAGTTGCACCAACTCCACTCAACAGTACAGCCTTCCGTTTGTCTGGCTCCTCAATCTCATTAGCTTGGAAGAAAAAGTCCAACATTTCACCATATTCTTCCCATGACTGAGTCGAGTTATCAAAAGGGGTTACCGTTCCGATTACAGCCGCCATTGCTCGTCGTGGTGGGGAAACCTCGTTTTTCCTCCTCTGAACTTGCACTCGAACTACTGGAGTCACTTGAGTTCGCCACACTTGCAATGTTCTCTGTTTCTCGCCGCTGATTTTTTTCTTTTAATCCTCGTCACCAATTGTGTGATATCCTACCGTGTAGCAATGATCACACTTGAGTTATTTCTTTGGCTAACTCTGCCGTTTATTCTGCAACACACATAATATGACTGAACATGGATTCTGCGCGGGGTTTTCACACTCTTGTTCTAATGTGTCCCCTTAATAGTAGTGCTGAACAATACAGGTAGTTCCCCCTAGAGGCATGTGCCAGTAATGTTTTAAATTAGACTTGCAGTCTACCACAGTTTTCCAGCGTGAACCGCCTTTTAAAGGTCATGCCACAGCATCTCAATCGGATTCAGGTCAGGACTTTGACTAGGCCACTCCAAAGCCTTCGGTTTGTTTTTCTTAAGCCATTCAGAGGTGGACTTGCTGGTGTGTTTTGGATCATTGTCCTGCTGTAGAACCCAAGTGCGCCTCAACTTGAGGCGCTTTTCCACTTGGAACCCAAAGGCCCCATTTGGCCCCGATCGGCCTCCATTGTCCGGTTTCCCACTCGGAACCCAAAGGCCTCACAGTTCCCTTTTTCGGAACAGTTCTAGTTTAACCGACACTTTTTTCGGCACCGTAAAAAGCGGGTCCGAAGGGTACCGGCCCCGTTTCGTCACGCCACTGCTGGCCATTCATTGGTCTGTGCGTAGCTTCATGAGAGTGGGCGTTACGTGGGCGTTACACTGACTTTCCAGAATCGCTTGCTGGTCGCCATTTGCAATTTTTCGTCAGTGAGCCCGCGAACAAGTGATATTATAAACCACAACGAGAGAATGGCTTCACAGAAATCAGCAGAAATCCAACACCGCAGTCCAGCAGAGTTTCCTGTGCGTTTCGGCTGATGAGAGAATGCAGAGGGAAGCAGACTGAGCTTGCAGTGGTGCGCACAAACAGACGCACCAGAAATTACACGGAGACGCACCGGGAATTAGACCCAGCCACCCGAATTGAATTGAATGTACAGCCGCGACGCACCCAACTTCAGCAGTTGAAGCCGTGATATTGTGATATACAGGACGGTAAGTGATCTGATATTCATGCTTTATGTTATTTTTCCAACAGTGGAAAGTTCACTTAGGACAGACGAAAACTTAATCGTGTTTAAACGATGACCTAGCTTAATACTATGTCCGTCCTTGTATGTTGTTTTTTGTGTTGACAATATCTGATGTACTTGGCAATAAATCTTTTTCTGATTTCTGATTTCTGATGAAATAGTTAGTTGTAATCCTGGTTAAAAGTTTTTTATTTTATTTTTTTTTTTTTTTACATGTTGCACTTTTGTACCGATCCATAAAGGATCATAACAGTAGCAGCGGGGCGAACCGCAAGCATTGGAAGTGGTTCGATCTCATGGACCAAATTGATGGAAACCGGCCAGCGAGCAATGGACGTGAGCTGGGAGTGGACCCCTCGGCGACAATTACGTTAACCACAGACGGTGAGGGTTTTTTTCTTGACATTAATGTTTTTACCTTATCCAGCCTGTTTCATGCTAACTATAATTATGTATAACAATAAATAAATAACAAGTCCCACGCCGTTATCGTGGCTCACGAGTGGATCGTAGCTGTCGCCGCGCTAGCTAACTCGCCATCACGGTTTAAAAAAAAAAAAAAACTTGGCGTACATGTTGCACTGTCGTGTTATCTATTACAAGTGCTTTTATTTTTTTTTTTAGATTATGCTTCCACACCGACGGAGCCCACCTCCCGCGATACGAGCACCCCGGCTTCTCCTGCTACGGATCTAGATCATCCGGCACCAGAACCAAGTCCAGCTCGCTCACAGTTTGGCACAGCTCCGTCAACACTTTCACGCACAGGTAAAGCCCAATAGTCAAATAATATAATTATATTATATTGTAATAATGTAATACTCACGGTACAGTTTATTGTTTCATGTAAAGCACATCAAAAAAGTCCAGCAATGCAATTGCATATTTAATCACAGGCATGGAAAAGCTAATGAGCTGTTGTAGCACAAAACTCATTATTTGAAAGTCAGCGTGCTTCATTTTCATGATTCAGTTGAGCCTACTGTATAAATGCATTCAGAATTTTTTCCATCCATCCATCTTCTACCGCTTCTCCGCGTCACGGAGGCAGCAGTTCAAGCAGAGAAGCCCAGACTTCCCTCTCCCCAGCCACCTGCTCCAGCTCTTCAGAGATGATAGACCAGCTGGGTCTCTCCACCATAGAATTTGGGTCACCTCTAGAATTTTTTGACCACCATAAAAAGCTAGGCATTTGAAACATAAACCCAGCTTTTACTAAATGTATTGTACAAATACACAGTTGTGATACTCATAAAAAAAGTAATTTTTTCAAACCCAGCACTTGCCTTTCACCAGTGTGTGTCCCTTGTACAGGTACATCTCAAAATAACTGCAATGTCATGGTACAGTGTGTTTTTTGTGACTCACAAAAGACAGTGAAAGTCATATAAGATGGTATCTGTCATAATCTTGACAATCCATATGGGTTTTATGTCAGGAGAGTTTCCTGGCCAAATCAAACACAGTGATGCCTTGTCCATTACACCAGGTTTTGATTGTTTAGGCACTGTGGGGCGATGGTCACTCCAGCTGGAAAATGAAATCCGTTTCTCCATAAATCCTCATACTTTTGAGAACACTCCTCTTTTTTTTATATCTATTTTTAACATAACCATCGATTTTTCGAGAAAAGTAATTTTGGATATTCATGCGCTGTGAGCCAATAAATGATTAAAATGTAACAATACTTCACTGTCTGATTAATGATTCTGTATAATATATGGGTCTCACTTTCTGACATGTGTCCAAAAATATTTAACTTTTGTATTAATTTTTG
Source organism: Pholidichthys leucotaenia (assembly GCA_020510985.1). NCBI lineage: Eukaryota > Metazoa > Chordata > Actinopteri > Cichliformes > Pholidichthyidae > Pholidichthys > Pholidichthys leucotaenia. Next base: position 268,233,531 of record CM035842.1, read on the forward strand.
GGGATGTACTGCTACATGTTTTGAGGTTGATTTTACTGACACCAGCTCACATTTCTGTCTTGTAAGAGGAAGCGGAGCAACACAAAACAAGACCTTTCAACTATTTTTGCATCGATGCAAGAAGCAGAAAGGGAACAGCACTGTGAACAGATGGAGCTTCAGCGGGAACATCAACGTGAGCAGAGGGAGCTCCAGCGGCAACAGTTGGAACTCAATTCACTGCTTGTGGATGAGGTCCGTCAGTCCAGGGAAGCCGAAGTTGCTGTACGAAGGGAGGAAATTGCGCAGAATGCTGCCCTCAATAACACTCTCATGGCAGTCTTTGAAACCCTCGCACGGCGTGTGTGACCCGTTTTCCCAACCATTATTATGTATATACTTGTGGCTTATATTAATCATATATTCCATACCTACATATGTATAGACATATTAAAATGTTTAGTGATTACATATGTGGAATGACCTCAAGCCTCAGAACAGGACAAGAGGTCTCAACCGCCAGCGAGGATCAAAGAACAGAGAGAGTCGCAGCGGTGGAGACCGGATCGATCTCCCTGACCACCCAGGGTCAGGTGGAAGAGACGGCGGACAATGGAGGGGGGATTATGTAATGCGGGATGTCAGCTTTGATATGCAATGTCTTTTGTTGAGTGTGGGTATAAATATGAAGGTCTGACTGCATTCGACCTCTTATTCTGCTTCTGCACCGAGATGAGACATGTTAGGGAGGTGAAGCTGATATTAAACTTTGATTTATAAAATCACATCGCTTCATTATTTCAAGCTCTTCTACACTGGTGACCAGACGTGAGGATGGAACAGAGACGTTCTCCCGCGATTAACTCATCAGAGGCGACCCAGGCAAGCGCCGGCGCCCATGCAGACAGGGGAACGGATGGAAGACGTTCCCCCACGGCAGAAGCTACAGAGAGGGCTCAACCGAGCACCATCCCCAGCTCCGCCGTGAGGACAGAAGAAAGGCGCTGTCACCCAGCGGACACAGCAGGAACGGCCCACACAAGCGGCGTCACCGTCAAGCTGCCAGAATTCTGGCAAGAAGACCCGAGTTCGTGGTTCCAGCAAGCTGAGGCTCAGTTTGCACTGGCGGGCATAACGGCAGACGAGACGAAGTTTTATCACATCGTCACCAAACTCGACGCTGCCACGTCAAGATGTGCACGGAGCATAATCCAACAGCCGCCTGCCCATGACAAATACAGAGAGCTTAAAGCGACCATCGTCGAGAACTTTGTCCCCTCAGCCGAGGAGAGAGCAGAGAAGATCCTGGCGATCTACGGCCACAGAGGATGCAGACCCAAGGCCCTCATGGAGGACATGCTGCAGCTCAAGGAAGAGGACAACGACAACTTCCTCTTCCAACACATCTTCCTCAGCACTCTGCCGCCACACATGAGAGGGACGCTGGTCAACATGCGGTGCAGCACCCAGCAGGACTTCCGCGCGCTGGCCCGAGAAGCGCAGTGGCTCATCAACGCCTGCGCGGAACAGATGGCCACAGCAGCATCCGCAGATCTCAGCACGGAAGCCCAGAGCAGCGGAGAACCACAGACAACCGAGCAGAGCCCGCCCACCATGGCGGCAACACGACCAAGGCGCAGCAGGCGGAACGACCTCTGCTATTACCACCACCGTTTCGCCGAGAGGGCGTACAAGTGCGTGCCCCCCTGCAAATTCAAAAGTTCGGGAAACGCCAAAGCCGAGAGACTGTTAACAGCTGCGGCTCTCGGCGAGAAAAACAAGCTACTGTATGTGACTGACGGACACACCGGGAGACAGTTCCTGATCGACACCGGAGCTCAGCTGAGTTTTATCACCCCTTCCCACGCAGACCGGGCCATGGGTCCCCGGGGAAATGGAGCGATGGCAGCCAACGGCTCGATCATCGACACCTTCGGTGAAAGGAGCCTGCCTCTTTGCATCCACGGCCGCAACTATAGTTGGACATTTATTGTAGCGGCGGTGAGCTTTAACTTGATGGGCGCTGATTTTTTTGTGTGCACATGGGTTGTTAGTCGATCTAGCAAATAGGTGCTTGGTTAATGCATTGTCATTTTCTTCTATTCCCTGCTCAGCTCGAGTTTCTCCACCACCCGTGCAGGCCAGCGTCACAACAGCAGGAGGTAAGTTTGACCAACTCCTCACCCAATTTCCAGCACTCACAGTTCCAAAATTTTCAGCAACAGTAGCGAAACACGGGGTTGAACACTTCATCCCCACAACCGGCCGACCTCGCCCGGTAGTCCCAGCTGCATGGCGCCGCCGCATTTTCGACTCGGTTCACTCCCTCAAAATGGTCGCGGAAAAGTTTGTTTGGCCGGGCCTGCGCAAAAATGTAAAGGAATGGGCAAAAACTTGCATGTCTTGTCAGCACGCCAAAATACACAAACACACAAAAGCTCCTCTAGAGCCTTTCCGAATCCCAGCCAGAAGGTTTGACCACGTTCATGTCGACCTCGTGGGACCACTACCTTCGTCTCAGGGTTTCACACACCTGTTAACGATGATAGACCGTACTACGCGCTGGCCTGAGGCGGTCCCTTTGGCGTCAACCACAGCTGCGGAAGTCGCTCGCGTTTTTTTAACAAACTGGGTGGCACGTTTCGGCGTCCCATCGGACATCACGTCCGATAGGGGGCCTCAATTTGTCTCAGAGCTTTGGTCAGCCATGGTCAGCAGCTTAGGGGCGACAATTCACCGCACCACCGCTTATCACCCTCAGGCTAATGGGTTATGCGAGCGTTTTCACAGATCTTTAAAGGCCGCCCTCAGGGCCTCACTAACGGATACAGATTGGGTGAATAAACTTCCCTGGATTTTATTGGGGTTGCGTTCTGCACCTAAAGAGGATCTAGACGCCTCCCCAGCAGAATTAGTTTTTGCACAACCTCTCAGACTCCCAGGTGAGTTTTTACCAGAGAATCCAGAGCCCGGGCATCTTCCAGCCCTGAGGCCTTTAGGCAGCACCGGACCGGACACTCTCCCCGGACCGGCACATCACTCTTTTCCACGGGTTTTTGTCCCCCAAGCTTTAAAAAATGCCGAGTTCGTTTTTGTTAGGCAGGAAGCTTTAAAATCAACCCTCCGTCCACCATATGACGGACCATTCAGAGTGCTGGAACCTGGTGATAAACATTTTATGCTTGATTTAGGGGACCGAAAAGAAACAGTCAGCATTGACAGACTTAAACCTGCCTTCTTGTTGAGAGACGAACCTGCACGGGTGGCGAGAGCACCTCGGCGGGGTAGACCCCCCAAGAAAAAAAACTCAGCCCCCCTGCAGGGAACAAATAACCACTCTCCTCCCCAAGCTGCAGATTCCTTACAGGAGGGTCCCACCACGACGCCAAAGCGGACCTACAGCAGATTCGGGAGAAGATTAAAACCCAGACAGCACAGGGACTAATGCAAAATTGACAAGAGTTGTTAACTGTGTTATCAGATTGTGCCGTGACAGTTTTAAGGCTGTTTTGTGATATTACTATACTGTTGTGGTTACCACTGAATTCTCTACAGGAGCATGACTGCTGGAAAGATTTTTCCTTGTTTTCCCTGTCAAGAGGTTTAACAGTATAATATGTCATAGAGATTATCTTAAACTGTAAAACTAATTTGATTGTCCTTTTCTTAGTCTTTTGGGGGGGCTGTGGCTTATATTAATCATATATTCCATACCTACATATGTATAGACATATTAGAATGTTTAGTGATTACATAGGTGGAATGACCTCAAGCCTCAGAACAGGACAAGAGGTCTCAACCGCCAGCGAGGATCAAAGAACAGAGAGTCGCAGCGGTGGAGACCGGATCGATCTCCCTGACCACCCAGGGTCAGGTGGAGGAGACGGAGGACAATGGAGGGGGGATTATGTAATGCGGGATGTCAGCTTTGATATGCAATGTCTTTTGTTGAGTGTGGGTATAAATATGAAGGTCTGACTGCGTTCGACCTCTTATTCTGCTTCTGCACCAAGATGAGACTTGTTAGAGGAGTGAAGCTGAAATTAAACTTTGATTTATAAAATCACATCGCTTCGTTATTTCAAGCTCTTCTACAATACTGTACATTAATCAATGACCAGTGTTAATAACGTTGAATAAACCCGTGACTGTTGACATCATGTGTTGTCTGTTACTACTAAGTTTTACACTGTCTTAAAACCCTTAAAAAGGTTGGGAAAAATTTGTCATTGCAGTGTGTTATGGAGTCCAATAACTGCCGACACATACATTAAAAGCCAGCCACTACTGACCAAGCTTTATATCCATGTGCAACAACAGGGACACCTAATATTTTAAGTTCTGTATTTGGAAATGTTCATATTGCCAACCCAGGTAATGGTTTTATCTGCACAAAATATTCAACTTAGCCATTGTAAGGACGGGTGAGTGTGGGGTGTACAGCAACAACTGTTTTGGTGCACCTCACCCAATTCTGTACTCAGCATTAACAAGTACACTTTAAAGAAAATGTGGACTTGTAATTTTGTAAGATATTTTTTATTAGATGGCTGTCCCAGTACTTGTAACTGTGATATTAAAGATCCACACGTCCACATTAAATATACGAAAAAATTGCGTCATTGCTATGGCACAAGGTTACATGAGATGAGTAATGCATAATAATACACAGCAGCCTCACCACAAAAATGATATTAAATAGCTCTTGGACTACTAATTGGTCCAGGGAAAATGGCGCAGCCTCAAGGGGAGTGTAGCACCGCCTCCAACTCCCTCAAAACCCCGCCTCCAACTCCCTCCTTCTCCCACCCATACTACAGTGAGCCTTGTGCTGTGGAAAACCACCAGTACCGGAACAGGACTGTTCGGTCCAAGGCCAAACGAGGCCTTTGGGTTCCAAGTCACAAACAGATGGCCAGACTTTCTCCTTCAGGATTTTTTGGTAGACAGCAGAATTCATGGTTTCATTTAAGACAGCAAGTCTTCCAGGTCGTGAAGCAGCAAAACAGCCCCAGACCATCACACTACAACCACCAGTCTCGTCAGTCCACAGAGTATTTTCCCAAAAGTCTTGTGGGTCATCAAGATTTTTTCTGGCAAAACTGAGACGAGCCTTTATGTTCTTTTTGCTCAGCAGTGGTTTTCATCTTGGAACTCTGCCATGCAGGCCATTTTTGCCCAGTCTTTTTCTTATGGTGGAGTCATGAACACTGACCTTAACTGAGGCAAGTGAGGTCTGCAGTTCTTTGGATGTTGTTGTGGGGTCTTTTGTGACCTCTTGGATAAGTCGTCGCTGCGCTCTTGGGGTAAATTTGGTCAGCTGGCAACTCCTGGGAAGGTTCACCACTGTTCCATGTTTTCGCCATTTGTGGATAATGGCTGTCACTGTGGTTCACTGGAGTCCCAAAGCTTTAGAAATGGCTTTTCCAGACTGATCGGTCTCAATTACTTTGCTTCTCATTTGTTCCTGAATTTCTTTGGATTGCAGCATGATGTCTAGGTTTTGAGCATCTTTTGGTCTACTTCAGTTTTTTAGGCAGGTCCTATTTAAGTGATTTCTTGATTGAAAACAGATGTGGCAGTAATCAGGCCTGGGTGTGGCTAGAGAAATTGAACTCAGCTTTCCAAAGACGTGATAAACCACAGTGAATTTATGTTTTAATGGGAGGGGGGCAATCACTTTTTCACACAGGGCCATGTAGGTTTGGAATTTTTTTTACCCTTAATAATAAACACCTTCATTTAAAAACTGCATTTTGTATTTACTTGTGTTATCTTTGTCTAATATTTAAATTTGTTTGATGATCTGAAACATTTAAGTGTGACAAACATACAACAAATGGGAAATCAGGAAAGGGGGCAAACACTTTTTCACACCACTGTACACAGGTATGGTAGTGGCTTCACAGATGGAACTATTTACATAAGAGTGCAGAGTACAGAACACACGATTGAATAAAACGGCCCAGTGATTATGGAAAATATACACAGGAATGGTAGTGGTTTCACGGATGGGTCAATGTACATGAAAGTGCAAAGACAGGTGTGTTATTATAATAATTAAAAGGTCCTCAGTTCTGTGCATGAGAGCGTTTGGAGGGAAGGGTGTGGGGCCTCTGACTGTTTGCAGTTTGGATGGCGCAGGGGAAGAAACTGTTTGTCGGTCTGGAGGTGTGGGACCTGGTTGATCTAAACTGACATCCGGAGGGGAGCAGGTCAAACAGGTGGTGGGCAGGATGTGAGGGTTCTCCTGTGATGGCCTTGATCTTTCTGAGATTGGAGGATCTGGAGATGTCCTCCAGGGAGGGCAAAGGGCCAATGTTGAGTTTTTTGGGTGGTGTTGATGACCCTCTGCACAGCCTTCCTGTTCTCTGCCTTGAAGCCAGCGTACCACACACTCAGACAATAGGTGAGCACGCTCTCCACTGAGCAGCGATTGAAGGCCAGCAGCAGCTTCTGGTCCAGGTTGTTCTTCCTCAGGACATGAAGGAAGTGCAGCTGCTGCTGGTCTTTCTTCACCAGGGCCTTGGTGTTGACAGTCCAGGAGAGGTCAGAGGAGATGTGGGTGCCCAAGAACCTGAAGGTGGGGACGCTTTCCATGTGGTTGCCATTTATGAGGAGGGGAGGTGGTCCTGTCTGTTCTTCTTGTTCTTTGTTTTTTTTGGGGGGGGCATTCAGTTTCAAGTTTATTGCTTGGCACCACAGCAGCAGATTCTCTACCTTCACCCTGTATGCCTTCTCATCGTCATCAATGAAGAGCCTAACCAAAGTGGTATCATCCAGGTACTTCACGATGATAGTGGTTGGGGGGGTTGGACTACAGTCAACGGTGTACAGGGAGTATAGTAGTGGGCTTGGCATGCAGCCCTGGGGGGAGCCAGTGCTGAGGGGCAGTGTAGAGTAGTGGTGGGGGCCGAGTCTGACTGTTTGTGGGAGGTTGGTGAGAAAGTCTTTTATCCAGGAGCAGATGGGGGGGATCTAGAGGAGGTGCAGTTTACTGATCAGGATGTCCGAGATGTTGGTGTCGAAAGCTGAGCTATAGTCCACAAACAGCATCCCCTCATAGCTCTTTGGGTTCTCCAGGTGGCTCAGTGCTCTGTGGAGAGTCGTGGCAATGGCGTCTTTCCTAGACCGGCTCTCCCTGTAGGCAAACTGGTGGGGGTCGAAGGAGAGGGGAAGACAGTCCCTGATGTGCTGGGACACCAGTCGCTTAAAACACTTCATGATTACAGACATGAGTACTATGGGTCTGTAGTCGTTAAGGCTGTCAATTGCGGACTTTTTGCGGATGGGGATTGTCACGCCGCGCCATTCATCAGCGGCGCCACCTGCTCACACACCTGCTAATCATCAGCGGTGAGGGATAAAAGCCGCCTCGCCCTGAGCTTCGGCCTGAAGCCGTTAGACTTCATCGCCCTTCCATGCAAAGCATCAACTCTCTCTTCAGCATCACGCTAAGCGGTGAGAAGATTCCTTACCTTACCTTTCCCAGTCTGCTCCCCTGTGCACAGGTGGATTCCTCGGCGGTGGACAACTCCGTCCCTCGTCCTTCCTCGCTGCTGCACCGAGTCCTGCAGGTGACTGTCTCCCGGGGTTCCGTCCTTGAAGTGCCTGCCATCAGTCAAATACAAGTAAGCTTCTCTCCCTCGCCTATTCTCCTCCTGTATTGGTGTGTGCCCGTCACCCTGTGTCTGTTCTTTCCCATAGGGTTGCCGGCTGAACGGTCTCCTGCCTCTGTGCCCGAAGCAGACGCCACCACCAATACATTTACATTCCGCTGACACACACCCATACATCCCTGTTGTTAATAAACAGTTTGAACTACTCTGAGCCTGTGTGTGTGCGTCTCCTGAGCCAAACGTTATGTCAGTACGGCTTCAGCAGAGCGGCTCGGCAGACGGCGGGCTCGCGCACCGGCTTACCACTCTCGAGGTTCGGGTGGATCAAATTGCTTATCAGCAGCAGGTGATTCTAAATCAACTTATTAACATCACTAACCGATTGGACCGCCTGGACCCCCAACAGCCGTTCCCCCCGGCTCACCAGGGTGGCGCAGCTCCTGCTGTTCCAGCGGCCGTCCAGCCGGCTCCAGTGGCACCGGCTCGGCTCACGCTGATTCCGACCCCCGCCCGCTTTAGCGGAAAGCTCGGCGGAGCGCGGGGGTTCATTATGCAGTGTGAGTCCGTGTTCCACCGTGTACCCGGAGACTTTCCCTCGGATCACAGCCGAATTGGCTACATAGGGAATCTCCTGGAGGGGCGCGCGTTAACTTGGACCTACGACATAATGGCGAAGCCCAGTTACGCCACCCTCACCTATGACCAGTTCGTGGCACGCTTCCTGGAGGTCTTTGACCATTCCCGAACCGAGACGGTCCAAGTCGATCGGCTTCTCGCTCTCCAGCAGGGAAGCCGGTCGGCAGCGGACTATGCGGTCGACTACCGGGTAGCGGCGGAGGAATTGGGCTGGGACGAACGCTCCCTCTGTGGCCTGTTCCTCCACAGCCTGAATGATGATCTGAGGGATGAACTGGCTGGTCGGGATATCCCTGGGACGCTAGCAGAGCTAACTTCACTCGCCATCAGCTTGGATAACAGGCTGCGTGAGCGCTCCTCAGGACGGAAGTCGTCTACTTCTCGCCCTCGGGGAGCCTCGTTGCGCCTGCCCCAAGCTCGCCCCCTGGCGACGCCGCCTCCATCGCGCCCCGAGGAGTCGGAGCCGATGGTGACGGGCTGGACAAAGCTCTCCCCGGCAGAGAGACAACGCCGCCGTGAGTTGAATCTCTGCATGTATTGCGGAGACAATCAACACACGGTGGAGCTTTGTCCACAAAAGCCAAACGGCGGGGTCCGCGAGTCATTGTAGGGGGCCTCGCGGACGTCAATCGGTTAAGTCCCCTTACCCAATTGAAGCTGCCCATCCGTTTCTGCCACAATCCCACTGGGCATCTCACCCACGCACTGGTGGATTCGGGTGCAGAAGGCAGCTTTATTTCACAAAGCCTGGCAACCCGTTTGGGCATTCGCTGTCAGGCACTGAAGAATTCCATCTCCCTTGTTAACCTCTCCCGTGCCTCCCTTGGGAGAGTATCACACCAAACCATCCCCGTTCCGGTCATCATCTCGGGAAATCACCGGGAGGAGATGACCTTCTATGTCCTTCCCAACTCTGTGTCGCCCGTCATCCTGGGGTATCCCTGGCTTCGCCTTCACAACCCGGTCCTGGATTGGAAGTCAGCTGGGGTATCGGCATGGAGTACATTCTGCATGGGCACCTGCCTTCAGTCCGCTGACTGCTCTCCGTCCGCTCCTCCCCCTGCGACGGACATTGCACCCCCGGACCTGTCTCTGGTGCCTCCGGAGTTTCACGACCTGGGTATGGTGTTCAGCAAAGCGAAAGCTATGTCTCTCCCCCCTCATCGGCCCTATGACTGTGCCATCAACCTCCGCCAGGGGGCTCCCTTACCTTCTGGTCGCCTTTACAGCCTGTCTGCGCTGGAGAAGGAGACGATGAACGCCTACCTGAAGGAGTCATTAAGTGCTGGGATAATCCGCCCATCATCGTCACCCGTGGGGGCAGGGTTCTTCTTCGTGGGAAAAAAGGATGGGTCCCTCCGCCCTTGTATTGACTACCGGGCCCTCAACGATATCACGGAGAAGGACCGTTACACCCTGCCTCTCATGGACACTGCTTTCCACTCCCTCCAGGGGGCGACCTGGTTCACCAAGCTGGACCTACGCAGTGCTTACCACCTCGTCCGGATCCGGGAGGGAGATGAGTGGAAAACACCCTTCCGTACCCCGAACGGCCACTTTGAATACCTGGTGATGCCGTTCGGGTTGACCAACGCTCCTGCAGTCTTCCAGCGCCTCATTAATGACGTCCTCCGGGACTTCATGGGCCTTTTCATGTTCGTCTACCTGGACAATATCCTCATCTTCTCCAAGTCCAGGGACGAGCACCAGGTCCACGTGAGGCGGGTCCTCCAAAGGCTGCTGGAGAATCGTCTGTACGTAAAGGCAGAAAAGTGTGAATTTTACGCCAGGACTACGTCCTTCCTGGGGTTTATCATCGCCCACGACAAGGTGCTCCCAGACCCAGAGAAGGTAAAGGCGGTGGTGGAATGGCCTACACCTGCATCCCGGAAGCAGGTGCAGCAATTTGTTGGCTTCGCCAATTTCTACCGCCGCTTTGTCCCCAACTTCAGTACCATCGTTGGACCACTGACCCGCCTCACGTCCCCGAAGGTCCCGTTCCGGTGGACCGAAGAGGTTGCTGCCGCCTTTGAGGCGCTGAAGGCGGAATTCTCCTCCTCCCGGGTCCTTCGCCAGGTCGACCCCGCGCTGCAGTGCATCGTAGAGGTAGACGCTTCGGACACGGGAGTGGGAGCAGTGCTGTCCCAGCGGTCGCCGGACGATGGCGCCAAACGACCCTGCGCCTTCTTCTCCCGGCGCTTGTCCCCGGCGGAGAGAAACTACGATGTGGGGGACAGAGAGCTCATGGCCATCAAACTCGCCCTGCAGGAATGGCGTCACTGGCTGGAGGGGGCGAACCTGCCGTTTGTGGTCCTTACTGACCACAAGAACTTAGAATATCTACGATCTGCCAAGCGCCTGAACGCCCGCCAGGCGCGTGTGTCTTTGTTCTTCGCCAGGTTCCAATTTTCAATCACCTTCAGGCCTGGCTCTAAGAACGGCCTGCCTGACGCCCTCTCCAGGCAGTTCACTCCCGTGGAGTCGGAGGAGACGTCCCACTCCATCCTGCCCAGGTCGTGCGTCGTGGGAGCCATCTCGTGGGACATCAAGAGCAAGATCCGGAAGGCACAGGAGGTGGAACCTGATCCTGGCGGCGGACCGGAGGGGAGGCTGTTCGTGCCATCCGCGGTCCGAGGAGAGGTCATCCACTGGCTACACACCTCCAAGCTCACCTGTCACCCTGGCACCTCCCGGATGATAGATCTCCTCCAACGGTCCTTTTGGTGGCCAGGCCTGCGGAGGGATGCAGACCGCTACGCCCGGGCTTGCCCAATCTGTGCCACCTGCAAGTCGGGAAATGCCCCTCCAGCGGGTCTGCTCCAGCCCCTGCCCGTCCCTGGCAGGCCCTGGTCGCACATCGCGTTGGATTTCGTCACCGGACTCCCTGTCTCCAACTCCTATGACACCATCCTGACCATCGTGGACCGCTTCTCCAAGGCCGTGCACTTCGTCCCCCTGCGAGGCCTCCCTACTGCCCTGGAGACGGCGGACCTCCTCGTCCAACACGTGGTCAGGCTGCACGGGATTCCGGTGGACGTGGTCTCGGACCGGGGCCCCCAGTTTTCATCTGAGGTTTGGAGGTCTTTCTGCAACGCCATCGGAGCCAAGGTGAGCCTCTCCTCCGGCCATCACCCCCAATCCAATGGGCAGTGTGAGAGGACCAACCAGGAGCTGGAGGCTGCGCTCCGCTGTGTGTCCAGATCCAAACCCACGTCCTGGAGCAACCATCTTGCCTGGGTTGAATATGCCCACAACACCGCTCGCTCTTCTGCTACAGGGATGTCCCCCTTCAAAGCGTCCCTGGGTTATGACCCCCCGCTGTTTCCGGAGCAGGAGAGTGAGGTAACTGTCCCGTCAGTTAGGGCCCATCTCAGGCAGTTCCGCTCCACCTGGACTGCCGCGCGCAATGCGCTCTTACGCACAACGGAGCGCAACAAGACTGTGGCGGACCGGCATAGAAGACCTGCCCCGGCGTACAGAGTTGGGCAACTTGTTTACGTTTCCACCCAGGACGTCACTTTAAAAGGCGAGAGGAGAAAGCTGGCACAGCGCTTCATGGGTCCCTATCCCATCACCCGGATCATCAACCCGGTGGCTGTGCGCGTGGCTATTCCCCCCTCCCTCCGCATTCATCCCACTTTCCACGTGTCGAAGGTGAAGCTGGCAGTCACCGACCCCCTTTGCCCTCCTCCTGCAGCGCAACCCGCGCCCCGGGTGATTGGTGGCCATCCGGCCTGGTCCGTCTCCTCCATCCTGGACTCCCGGCGCCGGGGTCGTGGGTTGCAATACTTGGTGGACTGGGAGGGCTATGGGCCCGAGCATCGACAGTGGGTGCCCCCGTCGTTTGTGTTGGACCCATCGCTCATCGCGGACTTCCACCAAGCGCACCCGGATAAGCCATCGCCAGGAGGCGCTGCTAGAGGGGGGAGTACTGTCACGCCGCGCCATTCATCAGCGGCGCCACCTGCTCACACACCTGCTGATCATCAGCAGCGAGGGATAAAAGCCGCCTCGCCCTGAGCTTCGGCCTGAAGCCGTTAGACTTCATCGCCCTTCTATGCGAAGCATCAACTCTCTCTTCAGCATCACGCTAAGCGGTGAGAAGATTCCTTACCTTACCTTTCCCAGTCTGCTCCCCTGTGCACAGGTGGATTCCTCGGCGGCGGACAACTCCGTCCCTCGTCCTTCCTCGCTGCTGCACCGAGTCCTGCAGGTGACTGTCTCCCGGGGTTCCGTCCTCGAAGTGCCTGCCATCAGTCAAATACAAGTAAGCTTCTCTCCCTCGCCTATTCTCCTCCTGTATTGGTGTGTGCCCGTCACCCTGTGTCTGTTCTTTCCCATAGGGTTGCCGGCTGAACGGTCTCCTGCCTCTGTGCCTGAAGCAGACGCCACCACCAATACATTTACATTCCGCTGACACACACCCATACATCCCTGTTGTTAATAAACAGTTTGAACTACTCTGAGCCTGTGTGTGTGCGTCTCCTGAGCCGAACGTTATGTCAGGGATGATGGTGGAAGCCTTGAGACAGAAGGGGACGGTGGCGTGCATCAGGTTGAGATTGAACAGCTTAGTGAGGATCCCTGCCAGCTGGTCTGCACATGCTTTTACCACCGCTCTTGGGATGTCATCAGGACCAGCAGCTCTGCGGGGGTTCACTACTCTTAACTGTCTCTTCACCTCATGCACCTGTGTGTGGGGGTGGTGGTGCTCAAACTGGGTGGAGAAACTGTTAAGCTCCTCTGTCAGTGTGAGGCTGCTGTCTGATGTTAGGGGGCACTGACCCCTGTAGTTGGTGAGGGCCTGGATGCCTCTTCACATCTGTCTGGGGTTGTTGTCTGTGAGGAAGCCCTCCACCTTCCTCCTGTAGGTGTTCTTAGTGAGTTTTATGCCTCTCCTCAGGTTGGCTCTGGCAGTGCTGCACAGAGAGCCTCTGCCTGAAGGCTGAGTTGCAAGCTCTGATCAGAGCCTGGACCTCACTGGTCATCCAGGGTTTGCGGTTTGGAAAGACCCGGATTGGTTTGGTGACTGTCACATTTTCTACACAGCATTTAATGTAGAAGAGGACAGACTCGGTGTAAGAGTTCAGGTCCTGCTGTTCAAAGATGTTCCAGTCCGTGCAGCTAAAGCAGTCCTGTAACTGGAGGAGAGCATTTTCAAGTCAGGTTTTAATTGTTTGCTCGGTTGGGGGAGATTCTTCCTGAGAGGAGTGTAGGCAGGTATTAGAAGCAAGGAGAAATGGTGTGATTGTCCAAGGTGAGGGACGGGGGTGCCTCTGTAGGCCTGCTTAATGTTGCTGTAAACATAATCCAGTGTTCATTCCCCTCTTGTGGGACACTTAACATGTTGGTGGAATTTGGGGAATACAGTCTTAAAGCATGCTTTATTAAAATCCCCTGCAATAATGTGGACTGCATCGGGGTGATCTCTCTGCTGCCTACTGACAATGTGCTGGAGGTGACTGAGTGCTAAGCTAACGCTAGTGTCTGGAGGGACATAAACAGCCGTTACAATTACTGCCATAAGCTCACGGAGTAGATAGAAGGGCCTGCACAGGAAGGACATGGCCTCTAAATCTGGTGAACAGTGGCCCTGAATTATTCTGCTGTTACTACATCAGGTCTGAAGCACAAAAATGCAGAGCCCACCACCTCTACCCTTACCAGAATCAGCATTGCGGTCAAAATGGTGTGTAGTTCAGCCGGGTAATTCCACACTGGTGTCAGGGATACATGGGTGAAGCCATGACTCAGTCACAATGAGAATACAACAGTCCCAGACGTAGCGATTGTAGACGATCTCCAATCGCAGCTCATCCATTTTGTTGGTGAGGGACCTGGCATTGGTGAGGAAAATTGAAGGTAACGATGGTTTGGTGCATAGTTTGCGCAGCTGGGCATGGAGGCCAGCCCTGCAGCCTTGTTTCTTCTTTATTTCTCGGCGTTGTCTGCGCTTCTTGCTGGGCCCGATAACAATCCACGGAGCACCTGGAGGTCTGGCGATCTCCTCAGGGATGTGGTATTGATTGCTGGAATAAGCGCTGGGGGGGTTGGAGTTAAGTTGGCGGCCAATGCCTAGAAGTTCCTGCTGGCTGTAGGTAATTAGTCCATCGCAGAAGGAGGACAAAAAAGGCAGAAAAAACACAAAACAAGCACAGTAGTCTGGAGCGTCTAGCCACAGCATGTGGATGCACAGTCATGTTGAAATGAGTTTGGTCATTTGAGTTTGGTCATATAAATATAAAATTAAACTTTATTCTTATAAATTTTTAACTTCTTTAATATAAATTTTCAACTTCTTTCATCTAATTTTTTCCCGTTAACTTGTCAATTGTTTCCTTTAAATTTGTGATTTTTTTTTCCTGTAAATTTGCAATTTTTTTTCTTGTACATTTGCAACTTTTTTTGGAAAAATGTTTTGATGAAAATTTACAACTTTTCTCTCAAAAATTTGCAGTTTATTTTAACCTGTAAATTTAAAACTTTTGTTCTTGCAGATTTAAAATTTTTTTCTTATAAATTTACAACTTTTTCATATAAATTTGTTATTTTTTTCTGATAAATTAGCAATTTTTTTCGTGTAGATTTGCAACTTTTTTCTCATAAAATTGCAACTTTTTCCCTGTAAATTTGCAACTGTTTTCTCCAAAATTTTCAACTGTTTTCTCAAAAAATTGCAACACTTTTTCCTGTAAACTTTCAAATTTTTTTCCTATAAATTTGCAATTTTTTTTCTCATAGATTTGCAACTCTTTTGCAAAAATTTTTTGACAAAAATTTGCTCATTTTTTTTCCAAAATTACAACTTTTACTTGTAAATGTAATTTTTTTCTTGTAAATTTGCAATTTTTTCCTTAAAAATTAAAAAAAAAAAATTCCAATAAATTTGTAACTTTTTGCTTATATATTTACAACTTTTTCATAAAAATTTGCTATTTTTTCCCTGATAAATAAGCTTTTCTTTCTTGTAGGTTTGCAACTTTTTTCTCATAAAATTGCAACTTTTTCCCTGTAAATCTGCAACTTCTCCAAAATTTTCAACTGTTTTCTCAAAAAATTGCAGCACTTTTTCCTGTAAACTTTCATTTTTTTTTCCTATTAATTTGCAATTTTTTTTCTTGTAGATTTGCAACTTTTTTGCAAAAATTTTTTGACAAAAATTTGCTAATTTTTTTTTCCAAAATTACAACTTTTTCCTGTAAATGTAAAATTTTTTCTTGCAAATTTGCAACTTTTTCCTTAAAAATTTCAAAAAAAATTCCAATAAATTTGTAACTTTTTCTTATAAATTTACGACTTTTTCATAAAAATTTGCCATTTTTTCATTGATAAATTAGCTTTTCTTTCTTGTAGATTTGCAACTTTTTTGTCATAAAATTCCAGCTTTTTCCCTGTAAATTTGCAAGTGTTTTTTTTTTTTTTTCCAAAATTTGCAACTTTTTTTCTCAAAAAAACTTGGAACTTTTTCCTGTAAATTTGCAACCTTATTCTTATAAATTTGCTACTTGTTTCATATAAATTTTCAACTTTTTTCTCAAAAATTTGCAATGTTTTTTCCTGTAAAGTTGCAAATTTTTTCCTATAAATTTGAATTTTTTTCTCGTAGATTTGCATCTTTTTTAGCAAATCTTTTTGACAAAAATTTGCTATTTTTAATTAAAAAATTGCAACTCTACCTGTTATTTTGAATCTTTTTCTTGTAGATTTGAAACCTTTTTGTCTTGCAGATTTGATACTTTTTCTCAAAAATTTCCAACTTTTCTTCCTATAAATTTGCAACTTTTTTTTATGAATTTGCAACTCTTTTCATAAAAATTTGCAACTTTTTTTCTCAAAAGACTGCAATTTTTTCCTGTAAATTTCCAACTTTTTTCTGAAAAATTTCCAACTTTTTACCTGTAAATTTGAAACTTTTTTGTTGCAGATTTGAAACTTTTTTCTTGTAAATTTGAAACTTTTTCTCAAAAAATTTCCAAATTTTTTTCCTATAAATTTGCAACATTTTTCTTATAAATTAACCAACTTTTTTATATAAATTTGCTATTTTTTTCCAGTAAATTAGCATTTTTTTCTTGTAGATTTGCAACTTTTTCAAAAAAAAAATTGCAAATTTTTCCCTGTAATTTTTTCCTGTAAACATGCATTTTTTCTCATAGATTTACAGCTTTTTCTTTTGCAATTTTTTTGATAAACGTGCTAATTTTTTCTCAAAAATGTGCAACTTTTTACCTGTAAATTTGAACCTTTTTTCTTGTAGATTTGAAACTTCTTTCTAGCAAATTTGTAACTTTTGTCTCAAAAATTTCAAAATTTTTACTATTTGTAACTTTTTTCTTAAAAATTTACAACTTTTTCATAAAAATTTGCTGTTTTTTTCCTATAAATTAACAAATGTTTTTTCCTGAAAATTTGCTACTTTTTCTTATAAATTAGCAACTTCTTTCATATAAATTTACAACTTTTTTCTCAAAACATTGGAATGTGATTTTCCTATAAATTTGTAAATTTTGTCCCTATAAATTTGTAACTTTTTCTCATAGATTTGCACCTTTTTTGCAAATATTTTATTTTTTTGCAAATATTTTTCAAAAAAAATTCCAACTTTTTTCTCAAAATTGTGCAACTTTTTATCTGTAAATCTGAAACTTTTTTCTTACAGATTTTAAAAGTTTTTCCTGAAAATTTTCAAAAATTTTTCATATAAATTTGCAATTTTTTTTCTTATAATTTATTTTTTCCTGATAAATTCTTTTTTTTCTTGTAGATTTGCAACTTTTTTCTCATAAAATTGCAACTTTTTCCCTGTAAATTTGCACCTGTTTTCTGCAAAATTTGCAATTTTTTTCTCAAAAATTTGTAACTTTTTCCTTTTAAATTTGCAACCTTGTTCTTATAAATTTGCTACTTCTTTCATATAAATTTTTAACTTTTTTCTCAAGAAATTGCAGTTTTTTTCCTATAAAGTTGCAAATTTTTTCCTATAAATTTGTAATTTTTTCTCAAAGATTTGCATCTTTTTTTGCTAATCCTTGTGACAAAAATTTGCTATTTTTTCTCAAAACAATTGCAACTCGTTACCTGTAAATTTGAAACTTTTTTCTTGCAAATTTGCAACTTTTTTCTAAAACTTTCTGAATTTTCTTCCTATAAATTTGCAACTTTATTCTTATAAATTTGCAGTTTTTTTCATGTAAATTTTTTCTTGTAGATTTGCAACTTTTTTCAAAAAATTATTTTTCCCTGCAAATTTGTAACTTTTTTCTTAAAAAATTGCATGTTTTCCCGTAAACATGCATTTTTTCTCATAGAATTGCATCTTTTTCTTTTGCAAAATTTTTTTTGACAAATATTTGCTGATTTTTTCTCAAATTTGCAACTTTTTACCTGTAAATTTGAAATGTTTTTCTTGTAAATTTGAATCTTGAAATTTTTTTCTAGCAAATTTGAAACTTTTTTTCTAAAAAATTTCAATTCTTTTTTTTTTTTTTATAAATTTGTAACTTTTTTCTTACTAGTGCATTGCCCGTAGAAAGCAAGTATTCCTGTCTGAAACAGGTATCCCATCAGGCTTTCCAGGCCCAAATGTAGGCTGTGTTTGAAAGTGGAATACAAAGAGGTGTAGCCTATATGTAGAAAATCACATGTTAGACTTTGACAAATATAAAAGGGAGTAAATAGCACTAAAATTTATTTGATCGTGTGAATATTAATTACAGAATACCTAATTATTAAAAATGAATGAGTGGGACATCCAATATTGGCAACTGGTTCAGATCCTTTGTTTATTTGTTTGTCAGATCACTTATTTGTGTGATCTTTTATCACTTATATTCAAGACAATAGTGTATCTTGAACTTTGGGGAATGGGAGTTGTTAAGTTTTCATTATTATTTTAGTTTAGTTTATAAAGCATGGGTGGTGGCTGGGAGACCCAGACAAGGGCCAGAATTTGAGATGAAGAAATGTACAAATGCTAAGTTTAAGTATGCTATTCGTCATATCTCTAAAAATGAACAGCTAATGAGAAGTAATTCCCTGGCCAAGAAATTGTTAGATAAGAATGTCACAGAATTTTGGAAGGAGCTTAGACGGATTAGTAACAGTAAAACGCCTTTGCCCTGTACTTTGGAAGGCATTTCAGGTACAGAAAATATTGTGGATCTTTGGCGGCAACACTTTTACTCATTATTTAATTCAACTAAGGATGAAACTTACAAGGTAGGGAAAGTAGAAAGGGACGATTCGCTCCTGATTGACACTCATGCAGTGATCAAAGCCATTAGAGAGCTATCAGATAACAAAGCGAGTGGTTTAGACTGTATTTCTGCTGAGCATCTTAAATATGCTAGCTCAAGAATTGCTCCTCTTCTTGCAATCTGTTTCACCAGCTTCATGATTCATGGGATGTTACCAGAATCATTATTGTCTGTTGTGTTGGTACCAGTCATTAAAGATAAAGCTGGCAAGCTGTGTAGCCTGGATAATTACAGACCCATAGCTTTAGCCAATATAATATCTAAAGTACTGGAAAAAATCATGTTTGAAAAATTAAATGTATTCATCAAATCTACTGATCATCAATTTGGATTCAAACCCCATCATGGAACAGATCTGTGCATATATGCCTTAAAAGAAATTATAAATAAGTACAGAAAACAAAATTCTTCAGTTTTTCTGTGCTTTATTGACGCCTCCAAGGCGTTTGATCGTGTTAATCACAGGATACTGTTTAGGAAAATGATTGACAGGGGGGTGCCCAAGTACTTAGTACGTATCCTGATTTACTGGTACGCACATCAGAAGATGCTGGTGAAATGGGGGAAGAGTCATTCATCACCATTTGGTGTGAGCAGTGGTGTCAGACAGGGCAGTATATTGTCCCCTATTCTATTTAATCTTTACATGGATGAGTTGTCAAAGCAACTGAATGCCTTTAAAACTGGGTGTTTAATAGGGAATAAGTTAGTGAATCATTTTATGTATGCTGATGATCTAGTTATTCTCAGCCCAAGTAGTGCTGGTCTTCAGGAGTTATTAAGAGTGTGTAGTGCTTATGGAGAGGAAAATGACATAAAATATAATACAAATAAGAGTTGTGTGCTGATCTGCCGCACTAAAGAAGATTTGTTAATGAAATTCCCTGTCTTTGAATTGGCAGACAGGGAATTAATTGTCAGGGATAAAATTAAATATCTGGGACATGTTATTAATGATAGAATGACTGATGATGATGATATTTTCAGACAACGCTGCAAAATCTACATGCAAGCAAATATTCTTGCACGCAGATTTGGTTTTTGTTCAGATGAGGTGAAACTGGTTCTTTTTAAAACCTATTGTACACCTTTATACACTGCTCATTTTTGGATAAATTATAGGAAACTAAGTATGCAGAAATTACAGGTTGCCTACAATGATGCCTTAAGAATTTTACTTAAAAAGCCTCGATGGTGCAGTGCTTCCGAGTTATTTGTCTCATCACGTGTAAATACTCTGCATGCAGTAATAAGGAATTTTATGTATAAATTCATCTGTCGGCTTGATGTATCTAGAAATGAAATCATTCAAGTCATGTCTAGCATTAAGCTCAGTTCTATTCGCTGTCAGTCACAGTTTAGAAGGCACTGGTACAGTAGTCTTTTTAAGTCTTTTTAAAGTCTGTACTGTCTTTGTACTTCTTTAAGCAGTTATGTCTTAGTGTTTCTTGTAACTTTTTGATTGTTTCAACTGTCTTGTTTTTTACCTTACTTGTTTACTTTTCTCTTGATGGACCTTGAGTCTGGAATAAAGTCTTTGATTGATTGATTGATTGATTGATATCACTGTTCAGTGATGGAGTTTACTGTAATATTGAATTTCTTCTGTGTATCATCAATAAACTCATGCAGTACTATAACAGGACACGTTTACAAATATCTGAGACCCAGGCTGCTGCTTTACCCATGTGCCTGTGAAGGACTGCAATCCACCGGTTCAGCTGCTGCTTCCCCACCACCGGACCTCGTGTTCTTGCATTAGTTCTATCTGTCATGGACTGGTTTGGCTGTGTCCAACTTCGTTCCATGATTTGTGGCTGTAGTTTCCTTGAGCATTGTTTTCTTAATTTTCAGCTGGCAGGTTTTAGGAGCCTCTGGGTCCTGGGCTCCCTGCCAGCCTACAGCCACGCCTCTCCCTCTCTGCCGGCATCCACCAGCGGACTGTCATCTTCATTTGTTCACTCCCCTGTTTCTCATGCACACACACACACACACACACACACACTCATGCACGCACCCACACACTCATGCTCCACTCACGCTCCGGCTGCCACCGCACACCTGCATCCACTCGTCACTCATTAGTATCATGGGGTGTTTATGGGTGACAGTGTGAGCACTCATGGTGGCGTTAGTCAAAATTTGATGTCCAGGCTCCTCTTAGTTGGCATCACCTGTTGTAAGTACTTTTCCCACCGTTCCGCCGGAGGCTTTCTCCTCATTATTATTCATCCTTCCTTCTCCACTGCCCAGTTCCGTCTGGGAGTGCGTGGGGCTCATTCCTCCTCCTCCAACCAACGGAGTGTCACGGTGGCCCTCACGAGCCACCATAAGACGCCAGCAGTCACCAGTGAGTTGCAGTGATGTTTATTAAGAGGTGCAGGAACAGAGAATGATACACACAATAGTGCGGGTAAGACAATCACAGGACGTACCTTAACAGGGAAGTATAACAGGAACAGAGCGTATCATAACAGGTAGCTTAACGGGAAGGTTAACACAGACTGCTGCATCGGGGAGCATTCAGCGCATGCTTTTAACCCCGGTCACTAATGACCCCGAATGCAGCACAGCTGTTGAGTCTGACAGCAGGGAGCTCCATCGGGCGCTGTCACAAAAGATCCCGGGGAGCTACAAGGAAACCTCTGCTGTCAAAGCCTGGAAATGATACAAGATCCGAGTGCAGACGGAACCAGCACTCGGGCTGAAACAGTACCTCCCCCTCAAGGCCGAGCACCTGAGCGGCCCAAGTAACACCCAAGCCCCCCCTCCCCCCACCAG
The DNA here is from genome assembly GCA_020510985.1 of Pholidichthys leucotaenia. Taxonomy (NCBI): domain Eukaryota; kingdom Metazoa; phylum Chordata; class Actinopteri; order Cichliformes; family Pholidichthyidae; genus Pholidichthys; species Pholidichthys leucotaenia. The sequence goes on from CM035842.1 coordinate 268,254,802, forward strand.
GGTGGGCGGATGGGGCGCCGGTAGGAGGGAGAGAATCAAAAAGAACAAAGTGATAACCGGAGGCCAACAAAGCAATCACAGAGACGGGTTGAGGGAGAAAAAAAACCCAAAAAACAATACTCCCTTATGTGTAGGTAACCGGGACAGAACCCAACAGGCAATACAGTGGGGTAAAAAAGTATTTAGTCGGCCACCAATTGTGCAAGTTCTTCCACTTAAAAGATGAGAGAGGTCTCCAATTTTCATCATAGGTATACCTCAGCTATGAGAGACAAAATAAGAAAAAAAAAAAATCCAGAAAATCACATTAAAAGATTTTTAATGAATTAATTGGTAAATTCCTCGGTAAAATAAGTATTTGGTCAATAACAAAAGTTCATCTCAATACTTTGTTATATACCCTTTGTTGGCAATGACAAAGGTCAAACGTTTTCTGTAAGTTTTCATAAGGTTTTCACACACTGTTGCTGGTATTTTGGCCCATTCCTCCATGCAGATCTCTAGAGCAGTGATGTTTTGGGGCTGTCGCTGGGCAACACGGACTTTCAACTCCCTCCAAAGATTTTCTATGGAGTTGAGATCTGGAGACTGGCTAGGCCACTCCAGGACCTTGAAATGCTTCTTACGAAGCCACTCCTTCGTTGCCCGGGCGGTGTGTTTGGGATCATTGTTATGCTGAAAGACCCAGCCACATTTCATCTTCAATGCCCTTGCTGGTGGAAGGAGGTTTTCACTCAAAATCTCACAATACATGGCCCCATTCATTCTTTCCTTTACACGGATCAGTCGTCCTGGTCCCTTTGCAGAAAAACAGCCCCAAAGTATAATGTTTCCACCCCCATGCTTCACAGTAGGTATGGTGTTCTTTCTCCTCCAAACACGACAAGTTGAGTTTTTACCAAAAAGTCCTATTTTGGTTTCATCTGACCATATGACATTCTCCCAATCCTCTTCTGGATCATCCAAATGCTCTCTAGCAAACTTCAGATGGGCCTGGACATGTACTGGCTTAAGCATGTACTGGCACTGCAGGATTTGAGTCCCTGGCGGCGTAGTGTGTTTCTGATGTAGCCTTTGTTACTTTGGTCCCAGCTATCTGCAGGTCATTCACTAGGTCCCCCCATGTGGTTCTGGGATTTTTGCTCACCGTTCTCATGATAATTTTGACCCCATGGGGTGAGATCTTGCGTGGAGCCCCAGATCGAGGGAGATTATCAGTGGTCTTGTATATCTTCCATTTTCTAATAATTGCTCCCACAGTTGATTTCTTCACACCAAGCTGCTTACCTCTTGCAGATTCAGTCTTCCCAGCCTGGTGCAGGTCTACAATTTTGTTTCTGGTGTCCTTTGACAGCTCTTTGGTCTTGGCCATAGTGGAGTTTGGAGTCTGACTGTTTGAGGTTGTGGACAGGTGTCTTTTATACTGATAACGAGTTCAAACAGGTGCCATTAATACAGGTAACGAGTGGAGGACAGAGGAGCCTCTTAAAGAAGTTGTTACAGGTCTGTGAGAGCCAGAAATCTTGCTTGTTTGTAGGTGACCAAATACTTATTTTACTGAGGAATTTACCAATTAATTCATTAAAAATTCTTCAATGTGATTTTCTGGATTTTTTTTTTCTCATTTTGTCTCTCATAGTTGAGGTATACCTATGATGAAAATTGGAGACCTCTCTCATCTTTTAAGTGGGAGAACTTGCACAACTGGTGGCTGACTAAATACTTTCTTGCCCCACTGTACATATATCAGTATAAAGCAATAAATTGACATTAGGCAGAAGAGGGAGAAAAGAAAAAAAAACACCAAACACAGCTACGAAAAAGGAGTGAGATACAAAAATCACATATCAGGCCCCCCCGCACATCCCAAAAGTTTACCGACACAGACATAATGAAAAAACCCGGGATGAGTGCAGTCCTGGCTCTGAGGGATGGAGGCTGAAAGTTCGGGGGGGCGTCCGGCATCAAGTGGCCACAGTGCAGGCAGGGGGAAAAAGGGCAGTTCGGGCGGCCTACCCCAGTCCCATGTTCGGAAGCAGTAAATTTCAGGCGGCCGACCCGCATCGCTTGCCCACCAGAACCGTAGGGGAGAAGTAGCCAGCGGTCTCGCTGAAGAAGGGAAAGACGGGGGAGAACCGGGTGAAGCGTTCGGAACCCCAACGGCCCCAGGTGGAGATGGGTCGAGCCCCTCAGGGGAACGGAGAGGATGATGATGGTGATGATGAAGATGAGGGAGATGAGCCCGTCCAGTATCCGACGGCAGGGGATCTGCAGCTTCCCCACTGAACCTGGAAACAGCTGGTGCCACATCCTCGTCGGACCCCGATTGGGTCGCGGTTGCGTCCGCGTTGGGCCCCGATTGGGTAGGTGCCGCACCAGGACCGACCTCCAACCCCGAACCCGGAACCTCTGGCACAGCGGGCGACTTCAGATCCGCGCCAGTGACCCTGGGAGAAGGCTCGGGAGAGAGAAAGGAACCGGGATCAGGATCACCGGCAGCGCCAGAACCCGGCGAGACGAGCTCGGATGTAGCGGGTGGCCGCACCTGGCTTGCCTCCCCAAGAGACAGGCAAAAGTGCTCTAAGATGGAGTAAAGAAAGACAAAACAGAGCACTTGCCTGATCTTGAGTTCTGACGCCGTCCAGGACTTGATCCGGGCTCAGACGGCAGGAGGTCGTCTTTAGGCTCCCACTCAGCTACGGCGGGCTCCGCAACTGGCATGATGGTATCTGCAGCTCCTGGATCCTCCGGCACCGAAGCCCACACCGACGGCCCGCATGGCGTGGTGGCAGGGGACCTTTGACCCGCTGGACCGGACTATTCGTCCGTGGAGCCTCGGGGATGCTTCCTCGTCAGCGCAGGCTCCACGTTGCAGTCCGCCCTCCTCCTCCACCCACGACGTGGCTGCGGAACCGGAACCAGGCTCTCCAGAACCGTAGGCCCCCTCCTCATCCAGCGACGTTGGCCTGGCATCAAGGACCGCTCAGCAGAGGGAGACACAGAGGATGCGGGGTTAATCATTACAGCCACAGCAGGTGGTGGGAGCTCGGGGAGCTGCGAACCCCGAACTCCACCTCCAGGAGTCTGACAGAGCAAATCACAATAATGTGTGTGTGAATGAATTTGGACTTGCCTGTCTCCTGAAGGTTGAGTGGTGCCTGCTGTAGCGGACGTTGCTCCTCCCTTTCCCCGCCGGACGGTGACAGCGGGCCTCCTGGAAGGACGAGGTGGACCCGCTGGAGATGGTTCCGGGACAGGACTCGCCAGGGCTGGACTCGGAGTACACACAGCGGCCGGGGAATGCGTCGAGGAGGAGGGGGCGACAGCCGAAATGAGCTGGGCATGGGACACTGACGAGAGAGCGGGAGATGGTCCAGGGGGAGATGAGGCTGCGAGAAATCCCCTCTGACGAGGCGCAGGAGAGGCAGCTGTGCGAGGAATAGAGCCCTTGCGGCGACCTGGAGCTGGATCCGGACGGGGTTCATGCTGAGGAGGGTTATGGAGGTTACGACGGTCTCTGGTGGAAGGCGAAGCGAAGGTGAGGTCCAGAAACCGCCGCTCCTGTGCGGAGGCAGAGGCGAGGAGGGCGTTGAACTCGGGGAAATCACGCAGCTCTGGACTCCTCTCCACCAGTCTGACTGCCGCCGTCACATGCTTAATGATTATGGACGGGTGCACAGCGGAGCGAGCAGCAGCCACTCGGTCCCGGACCTTGATTGCAGTCAGCTGCAGCTCCTCCGGGGGAATCCCGAGTGGCATCGTGCTGGATGGGGAAAGACCTCTGGATGCCGCGAACTCCCGAGCCGGAGCGGAGGCAGGAGCGGAATCCCGAAGTGAAGGGTGACGTCTCCTCCTCTTCGGCTTCCTGCCGGGATTTCCCTCCAACCCACGGAGTATTTCTCGCTGTGCGGCAATGTCCAACCTCCTCGCGCTCACCTCAGGATGACAGGCGAAGCGGGGGAGATAGTCGAGGACCTCCTCAGCTTGGTCCAGGTACCAGTGCGTGTCGCTGCTGAAATTGAGGAGGGAAGCGGTGTTGAGGATTTCGTCCACACACTCGAGGGCGTCTGCAAGGACATCACTCGGACTCTGAGTGCGGGACCTCCGCGACGGCATGCTTCAGCAACGGTACCCAGACAGGTAAGAGCAACAGTCCAATACTGCTAAACTCACGGTGAATGGCGTCTCGGCGCGACACCCCTCTCCGGACGTACTGGCAGCAGTCTACTGTCACGGTGGCCCTCACGAGCCACCCTAAGACGCCAGCAGTCACCAGTGAGTTGCAGTGATGTTTATTAAGAGGTGCAGGAACAGAGAATGATACACACAATAGTGCGGGTAAGACAATCACAGGACGTACCTTAACAGGGAAGTATAACAGGAACAGAGCGTATCATAACAGGTAGCTTAACGGGAAGGTTAACACAGACTGCTGCATCGGGGAGCATTCAGCGCCTGCTTTTAACCCCGGACACTAATGAGATGAGATGAGATTGATGAGATTCAACTTTATTGTCATTACACATGTATGAATACAAGGTAACGAAACGTGACTTGGCATTTGGGCACGCTCTGCAGAGCGCATCCAAGGCCGGGGCAGCCGCTAGGCGCCAGTCATGACCAGTAATGACCCCGAATGCAGCACAGCTGTTGACTCTGACAGCAGGGAGCTCCACCGGGCGCTGTCACAATAAGGGGAGCTAGAAGGAAACCTCTGCTGTCAAAGCCTGGAAATGATACAAGATCCGAGTGCGGACGGAACCAGCACTCGGGCTGTAATACGGAGTTTGTAGCCTGTTTGTCTGAACCCTTATTCATGTTTGGACTGTTTTTGTGGGACACTTTGTGTGATGATTTTCTGTCTAATAAACACATTAACTTCATCTGCGATTGGGCTCAAATCCTTTTCACCTGTTTGCTTTGCAAATGCGCTTGAACATGACACTAACCATTAGACCTACATAATCCCAGCAACTTCATGGTATAATTTTTTAATCATTACACCTTCAGTCTATCTTTTGTCACTATTTGCATTACGAGTAGCATTATTGTACATGGACTGCTGATGTTGTTTTTCCAGCCTTATTCCTTTTGTTTTTTGTATTGCGCACACCACTGAAGAGAGAGAAACAACATTTCAGTTCTCCTGTATGTCCTGTACGTATATCAGCTGTTCTGATAGATATGCCAAAATGTCAGAACACGGAGGAGGTGGAGCCAATCAGCTGATCGCTCGAACTACAGAGCTCAGCTGTTTTCCATGATAGATCAGTCTCAGGGCAAAAGTACACTCCATGCATTATCTTTTTTCACTTTACTGAAAATATCTTTATCGCCATCAGTTAGCGTGCCTTTGTGCCAGGTTGTGTCTGGCTGCTGCTTCTCCCAGCATGTTCTCTGTTGATTTGTCAGACAGTTCCGCTGACGCTCTGCCCAGTCTGCTCGTGCACCTCATTCTTCACATATGGCAAATTATCCTATAGACCTACACAATCATGGTAAATTTTTGGTATTTTTTTTAAGCATTAAGTCTTCCATATGATGTTTTTCTAGTCAAATTAGTCATTTTTCACTTCCTTGCTTTGTCCAGGGGACACTGTGGTGACTGACAGGTCGTGGTGCCCTGTATTATCAAGTCAGCAAGGAGACAATCTGAAACCCCGCCCACACTTCTTGAAACCAGGGCATGAAGAGACACAGTGGTGACAGAACAGTGGCTAAACTTTTATTGATAAAAATTACATATTTTGACTGAGCGACTCCATACTTGGGGATGCACACCCTCGTAACCTCAGCAAAATACGATTAAAATCTTAGGTCAGTCTGAGGAACAGTTCAAGAGATATGCATGTAACAGACAGACAGACACACACAGAGAAATATCGCATTTATAGACAGATAAATTTACAACTTTTTCATATAAATTTGATATTTTTCCTATAAACTAATTTTTTTTCTTATAGATTTGCAACTTTTTTCTCAGAAAATTGCAACTTTTTTCCATATAAATTTGCAACTGTTTTCTCCAAAATTTGCAACTTTTTTCTCAACAATGGGCGACATTTTTTTTCCTGCAAATTTACAACTTTATATTTATTTCATGTATTTTTCCTGTAAATTTGCACATTTTTCCCCTATAAATAAGCATTTTTTTCTTGTAGAGTTGCAACCTTTTTTCATAAAATTGCAACTTTTTCCTTGTAAATTTGAAACTATTTTCTTGCAGATTTGAAGCTTTTTTCTTGTAAATTTGTAACTTTTTCTAAAAAATTTCCATTTTTTTCCTATAAATTTGTAATCTTTTTTTTATAAATTTACAACTTTTTCATATAAATTTGCTATTTTTTCTAATAAATTAGCAATTTTTTTTGTTGTAGATTTGCAACTTTTTTCAAGAAACTGCAACTTTTTTCCTGTAAATTTGTAACTTTTTTCCTGTAAATTTGCAACTTTTTTTCTTAAAAAATTGCATTTTTTTTTGCTAATTTTTTCTGACAAACATTTGCTCATTATTTCTCAAAAATTTGCAACTTTTTACTTATAAATTTGCAACCAGTTTCTTATACATTTACAACTTTTTCATATAGATTTGCACCTTTATTTGAAAATTTTTGTCAAAAAAAGTCCAACCTTTGTGTCAAAAATTTGCAGCATTTTACCTGTAAATCTGAACTTCTTTTCTTGCAGATTTGAAATGTTTTTTCCTATAAATTTGCAACTTTTTTCTTATAACTTACAACTTTTTCACTTAAATTTGCTATTTTTTTCCTGATAAATTAGCTTTTTTTTTGTAGATTTGCGACTTTTGTTTCATAAAATTGCAACTTTTTCCTTGTAAATTTGAAAATTTTTTCTTGCAGATTTGAAACTTTTTCTTGTAAATTTGTAACTTTTCCTCAAAATTTTCCAATTTTTTTCCTATAAATTTGTAATCTTTTTCTTATAAATTTACAACTTTTTCATATAAATTTGCTATTTTTTTCTAATAAATTAGCAATTTTTTTCTTCTAGATTTGCAACTTTAACAAGAAACTGCAACTTTTTTCCTTTAAATTTGTAACTTTTTTCCTGTAAATCTAACTTTTTTCATCTAAAGTTGCAACTTTTTCTTTAAAAAATTGCATTTTTTTTCCTGTAAATGGGCAATTTTTTCTTGTAGATTTGCAGCCTTTTGTTTTGCTAAATTTTTCTGACAAACATTTGCTCATTATTTCCTATAAATTTGCAACATTTTTCTAATAATTTACAACTTTTTCACGTAAATTTGCTATTTTTTTTTCCTGATAAATTAGTTGTTTTTTTTCTTGTAGACTTTTGTTTCATAAAATTGCAACTTTTTTCCTGTAAACTTGTAACTATTTTCTCCAAAATTTGCAACTTTTTTCTCAAAAATTTGCAACTTTTTCCTGTAAATGTGCAACCTTATTCTTATAAATTTGCTACTTCTTTCATATAAATGTTCAACTTTTTTTCTCAAAAAATTTCAATGTTTTTTCCTGTAAAGTTGCAAAGATTTTCCTATAAATTTTGTAATTTTTTGGTGTAGATTTGCATCCTTTTTTGCAATTTTTTGACAAAAATTAGCTACTTTTTTCACAAAAAAATGTGACACTTTACCTGTAAATTTGAAACTTTTTTCTTGTAGATTTGAAACCTTTTATCTTGCAGATTTGAAACTTTATTCTCAAAAATTGCCAACTTTATTCTTAAAAAATTACATTTTTTTTTCCTGTAAATGGGCAATTTTTTCTTGTAGATTTGCAACTTTTTGTTTTGCTAAATTTTTCTGACAAACATTTGCTCATTATTTCTCAAAAATTTGCAACTTTTTACCTATAAATTTGCAACCAGTTTCTTATGCATATACAACTTTTTCGTATAAATTTGCTATTTTTTCTAATAAATTACAATTTTTTTCTTGTAAATTTGCAATTTTCTCCCAAACTTGCAACTTTTTTCTTCAAAATTTGCAACATTTTTTCCTGTAAATTTGCAACTTTATTCTTAAAAATTAGCATCTTCATTCATATAAATTTAAGATAAGATAAGATAAGCCTTTACTAGTCCCACAGTGGGGAAATTCCAGATTTCATTTACATTTACAATTCCATTTACAACTTTTATCTAAAAAAAATGGAATGTCTTTTTCCTGTAAACTTTTTTCCTCGTAGATTTGCACCTTTATTTGAAAATTTTTGTCAAAAAAATTTCAGCCTTTGTGTCAAAAATTTGCAGCATTTTACCTGTAAATCTAAACATTTTTACTTGCAGATCTGAAATGTTTTTCCTATAAATTTGCAACTTTTTTCTTATAATTTACAACTTTTTCACATAAATTTGCTATTTTTTTCCTGATAAATTAGCTTTTTTTCTTGTAGATTTGCAACTTTTGTTTCATAAAATTACAACTTTTTCCTGTAGATGTGCAACCTAATTCTTATAAATTTGCTACTTCTTTCATATAAATGTTCACCTTTTTTTCTCAAAAAATTACGTTTTTTTTTTTCCTGTAAAGTTGCAAAGATTTTCCTATAAATTTTGTAATTTTTTCGTGTAGATTTGCATCCTTTTTTGCAAATTTTTTGACAAAAATTAGCTATTTTTTTCTCAAAAAAATTGTGACACTTTACCTGTAAATTTGAAATTTTTTTCTTACAGATATGAAGCTTTTTTCTCAAAAATTGCCAACTTTTCTTCCTATAAATTTGCAACTTTATTCTTATAAATCTGCAACTTCTTTCACATAAATTTACAACTTTTTTCTCAAAAATTTGCAATTTTGTCTTGTAAATTTGCAGATTTTTTTTCTCATACATTTGTAACTTTTTTGCAATTTTTTTTGACAAAAATTTACAACTTTCTCAAAAATTTTAAACTTTTTACCTGTAAATTTCAAACTTTTTTCTTGTAAATTTGTAACTTTTTTCAAAAATTTCTCATTTTTTTCTTATAAATTTTAAACCATTTTGTCATAAATTTACATTTTCATATAAATTTGATATTTTTTCTAATAAATTAGCACTCAGCCCGGTGGCAGAGTGGTTAGCACTGCGGCAGCACAGCAACTCACCCTTGGCTGGGGGATCCTGGGTTCAATCCCAACCCCTGACCAACAGTGATCTGTGTGGAGTTTGCATGTTCTCCCCGTGTCTGCGTGGGTTTACTCCGGGATTTCTCCGGTTTCCTCCCACATGCCAAAAACATACAAGTTAGGTTAATTGGCATCAAACTGGGGATTCTAAATTGTCCTTAGGTTCATTCACTCTCCCTGTGAGAGTGAATGGTTGTCTGTCTCTCTGTGTTGGCCCTGGGATGGACTGGAGATCTGTCAAGGATGTACCCTGCCTCTCACCCAAAGATGCTGGGATAGGCTCCCCCCCCCGCGACCCAAAAAGGATTAAGCAGAAGAAGATGAATGAATGAATTAGCAATTTTTTTCTTGTAGATTTTCAACTTTTTTCAAAAAATTGCAACTTTTTTCAAAAAATTGCAACTTTTTTCCTGTCAATTTGCAACTTTTTTCTTAAAAAACTGCATTTTTTTCCCCACATGCAATTTTTTTCTCGTAGATTTGCAGCATTTTTGTTTTGCAAAATTTTTTTTAGCCAAACATTTGTTAATTTTTTTCTCAAAAATTTGAAACTTTTTATCTGTAAATCTGAAACTTCTTTCTTGTAGATTTGAAACTTTTTTCTAGCAAATTTACAACTTTTTTTTCTCAAAAATTTCTAAATTTTTTCCTAAAAAGTTGTAACTTTGTTCTTATAAATTTACAATTTTTTTATATATTTGCTATGTTTTCCTGTAAATTAGCAATTTTTTATATTGTAGATTTGTGACTTTTTTCTCAGAAAATTGCAACTTTTTCCCTGTAAATTTGCAACTGTTTTCTACAAAATTTGCAATTTTTTCCTCAAAAATTTGCAACATTTTTCCTGTAAATTTGCAACTTCTTATAAATTAGCAACTTCTTTCATGTAAATTTACAACTTTTTTCTCAAAAAATTGAAATGTATTTTTCTGTAACTCTGCAAATTTGTCCCTATTAACTTGCTATTTTTTCTTATAGATTTGCACCTTTTTTTTTGCAAATTTGTATTAAAAAATTCTAAATTTTTTCTTAAAAATTTGCAACTTTTTACTTGTAAATCTTAAACTTTTTTCTTGCGGATTTGATTTTTTTTTTTTTCCCTCTTATCCTGTCAGGCAACTAGATGAGAAGAACAGAAATCTGCTACCCTTATTATTCCAAAACAGATTTATTTTGCCAAAAGGATCTTTAAACAGTATCTGTCACCATGGGAGGAGACGCCGTCTCGGCGCTCAGCCCATGTCTCCTCATCCCTGCCTCTCATTAGACAGCGTCTCAGCTGGCTCTCAGCTGTCAGTATTACGGGACGGCTGGGGCCAATTAATCCTCATCAGCTGGGGCGCTGCTAATGAGGATAAAAACGAGCAGCCTCGATCACTCGGGGCTGCGACTTAAAGCACTACAGGCTGAAACCCTGATGTCCAGCATCAGCCCTTACTCTCTCTTGCAGTAACCTTGTGAGTGTTCCCCGTTGTGAGTATTATGCCTTGGTATCCTATTCTCCGGTGCCAGCCCTCTACTCCTGTGCCATTCTACTCGTGAGTTTAACCCTGTATATGAGTAGCTGTGCTTTCGGTCAGCAAGACCGTGTTCCTTACCCCGTGTTCCTTATCCCTTGTCCTAAACCCTCATTTATAATAAAACATCTCAACTCACTGGCTCGCCCTCGGCTCTCATTGTGTGGCTCCCTAGAGCCACATGTAACAGTAAGTTGCAGCCAGACGAGTTGCCGGCGGCCGTGAGTTTGTGGAACTGTACCTTCCTTGTCCGGGTGTTAGCGCCATTAGCATGCCGTTTCCCAGGAGTCACTCCCGATGCCAGGGCAACGAGCTGGGGTCCATCCCGGGGGCTGTCGACAGGACGCTCTTCACCCTGCACGATGCCTCCAATTCGAGATGCTGGCATCCGGGCCGTGCTGAGGATCTCCTGGACTGTCACACTCGTTCTTTGTTCCATCTCGAGGTCAGTGCCAGGATTGACGCCATGGTCACACAGCGAGAGAAGCTCCGCGGGTTGGATGGAAACCCCGGCAGGACGCCAAAGTGGATGACATTGCCCCCCGCTTCGGGACCCCGTTCCTGCTGCCATTCCAGCCCGGGAGTCCGCGGGTTGGATGGAAACCCCGGCAGGACGCTGAAGTGGATGACGTTGCCCCCCGCTTCGGGACCCAGTTCCTGCTGCCATTCCAGCCCAGGAGTTCGCGCCACCCAGAGGGCTTCCCCCGTTCTGCACTACGTCACTCGGGATTCCCCCCATGGAGCCGCAGCTGACAGCTGTTACGTCCGGGACCGAGCGGCTGACGCGATTCCCGCTGTGCATCCATCCACCATCTTCTGGCACGTGGCGGCGGCAGTGAGATTGATGGAGAGGACTCCAGGGCAACGAAGCCTTCCCAAGTTTAACGCCTTCCTCGCCTCGGTCTCTGCTCAGGAGCGGTGATTCCTGGGTTCCCCCCTCGCTTCGTCCCCTGGGAGAGGCCATCGTCACATCGCCAAGTCACCTCTGCACGACCCCCTTCCGGATCCAGTTCTGGGCTACCGCCAGGACCGTTCCCCCCACGCAGCTGTCACCTCTTCGTCTTATCAGTGTGGAGTTTTCACAGCCTCGTTCCCTGAGCCTCGTTCCCCCGCTGTCACTCCTGGACATTCGGGCTGGCTCACCCCGGCTGTTTCCCCCTCCTCCTCGACGTGCTTCCCGACTGCTGTGTGTGCCTGGAATCCCGGCCTGGTGAGCTCTCTTCTGGAGACTACGCGAGCGATCCTCAGACGATTTCCCAGGGGGTCCTCCGTTATCGCCTGGCGGGGAGAGGAAGAAGCAATGTCCACCGCCGCAGGCGTTATCCAACCTCCAGGAGACAGGCAAGTCATAGTTTATTTACATCAGTTTAATGATTTGCTCTGTCACACTCCTGGAGGAGGGGTTCAGGGTTCGCAGCTCCCTGAACTCCCCCCACCTGCTGTAACCTGTGTTCCTAATCCTGCATCCTCTGTGTCTCTCTCCGCCGAGCGGTCCCCGGCCCCGGGTCAACGTCGTGGGACCAGGAGAGCCCCTGCGGTTCTGGTTCCGCAGCTGCGTTGTGGACGGAGGAGGAGGACTGACTGCTGCGTGGAGTCTGCGCCGACGATTAAGCGTCCCTGGGTCTCCACGGAGGAGCGGTTCGGTCCAGCGGGATGAGATTCTTCTGGCTTCACGCTGTGTGGTTCATCGGTGGGGTTACCGGAGCTGGAGGAGCCTCAAGCTGCGTTGACCATCGTGCTGGCTGCGGGGCCCGACGCAGCCGAGTGGGAGCCTGACAATGACCTTCTGACGACGGATCCTGGATCTTCGCAGTCCTGGACGGCGTCGGAACCCGAGATCAGGCGAGTGCTCGCCTTTCTTTTCTCTCTCTATTTCTTTGAGCACTTTAGCCTGTCTCTAGGGGAAATGAGCCGGGTGCAGCCACCCACTGCATCCGAGCTCGTTTCGCTGGGTTCTGGCGCTGCTGGTGATCCTGATCCCGGTTCTGTTTTTTCTCCCAAGCCTTCTTCCAGGGTCACTGGCGAGGAGTTGCCGTTCCTCGTGATGCTGGAGGGTCCAGGTTCAACGTTGGAGGTCGGTTCTGGTGCGGTGCCGACCCAGTCGGGGTCCGACGCGGGTGCTGCTTCGGCAGTGTCCGACGTGGGTTCGCCTAAGACCCAATCGGGGTCCGACGTGGGTGCTGCGCCAGCGTTGTCCAGGTCCGGTGAGGAGGTGGCTGTTTCCCAGCGGCCTGACGCTCGTTGCCCTCGTCATCACCAGGACCCGCTTTGACCCTTCGTCCGTCTCAACGGTCCTGGTGGTTGAGTGATTCGGGTCGACGGGCCGACCCGCAAGACTTCCGGTTCGGCGATCTGGTCCAACCCTCCGACGAACTTTGCTGCTTCTGGGTGGCCTGGCACGGCTACCGGCGGACTGGTTTCTTGGGATCTGGGTCTGGACTTGGCCGTCCGAACATTTCCCTCTCCCCGATTCACCAACTGGACAGTGGCCGGGGAGACCCCCGGTACTATCCCGGCCATTTTTGGACTCTGCCTGCCATATTCCTCGGGTGTTGTCTACCTTTTATTATGATAAAAGTCACTCGAGTGTAATTTCTGCCCTTTTGGCGAACATATATTTACAGTGCTGTGTATTGTTTTCCCCCTTATTAACCGTACTCAGCATTTTATCTCATTGTTATCCTGTTTCCCTGTCATCTTTTCTCCTCTAGGTGACCCCCCCGTATATTTAGTGCTGTGCATTGTGTTTTTCCCCTTGTTAACCGTACTCAGCATCTTATCTCATTATTATCCTGTGAACCTGTCACCGTTATTCCCCTAGGTGACCTCCCGTTTATTTAGTGCTGTGTATTACGTTCTCTCCTTATTAACCATACTCAGCATCTTATCTTATTGTTGTCCTGTTACTCTGTCACCATTATTTTCCTAGGTGTCCTTCTTTGCGTATGGCGCCGTGTATTTTGTTATCTTTTTTACTTACCGGTGCACGTCATTCCTATTATTCTTGTCCTGGTCTTAGCCCGCTTTTGTTTCATGGAGTAATGTGTTTTGGTTTCTTTATCAACCATGCTCTGTGATCACCTCATCCTGTTCCATTTAGCGTTGTGTATTGTGTTTGTTATTTGTCACTCGTACTCAGCGTTTTTGTCCTGTTACCTTTTTGGTGGTTTTTTTTCCTTGCCCTGGGCCACACATTGTTGGTATTATCTGAGTAGTGTGCAACCAGTGTTCTGACTCAGTTTTCTCCCCATCTGTGCCCTGGGTTAATTATTCCCTGTTTTGTAAAGTATTGTATTTGGGTTTTTTCCTCTCTCTGCCCTGCTATCCTACATTGTTCCATTGGGGGTTTTTTTGTCCTTCCCTTGGCATCTCCCCCTCCGGTCCTGCCCCCCTTCCGCCCACCCTAGGTGGTGGTGGGGGGGGGGGGGCTGGGATGTTCCTGGTCGTTCGGGAGCCCGACCTTGAGGGGGGGGCTCTGTCACCATGGGATGAGACGCCGTCTCAGCGCTCAGCCCATGTCTCCTCATCCCTGCCTCACCATGTACAGCAGCTCAACCAGACTCATGTCAATCATCACTGTTTTCTTCCTGCATTACCGACTGCACTATATAGTTCTCCACAGTATCTGCTGCTGGCTAATATATATTTTAACTGTTGACCAGTATCACTTAATCTTATCCTACACTTTATTACATGTATAGTTTATTTCTCTTATCCTATCATGTTTAATGTTGCAGCATTGTACCGAGACAAATTCCTAGTTTGTGTACTACATGAACAATGGCAATAAACCTGATTCTGATTCTGATTCTGATTAGGCAGCATCTCTGTCACCATGGGAGGAGACGCCATTTCGGCGCTCAGCCCATGTCTCCTCATCCCTGCCTCTCATTAGACAGCATCTCAGCTGGCTCCCAGCTGTCAGTATTACGGGACGGCTGGGGCCAATTAATCCTCATCAGCTGGGGTGCTGCTAATGAGGATAAAAACGAGCAGCCTCGATCACTCGGGGCTGCGACTTAAAGCACTACAGGCTGAAACCCTGATGTCCGGTGTCAGCCCTTACTCTTCTTGCAGTAACCTTGTGAGTGTTCCCCGCTGTGAGTATTATGCCTTGGTATCCTATTCTCCGGTGCCAGCCCTCTACTCCTGTGCCGTTCTACTCGTGAGTTTAACCCTGTATATGAGTAGCTGTGCTTTCGGTCAGCAAGACCGTGTTCCTTACCCCGTGTTCCTTATCCCGTGTTCCTTATCCCGTGTTCCTTATCCCTTGTCCTAAACCCTCATTTATAATAAAACATCTCAACTCACTGGCTCGCCCTCGGCTCTCATTGTGTGGCTCCCTAGAGCCACATGTAACAGTATCTATGTACTGTATATTGTACAACCTTCTCTTGGAATCACTTTTAATACTTTATTTAAATTATTTTACCCATGAAGGACCTGTCAGGATGGGGACTGGGGAAAGGAGGTGTGGAGAGGGGGAAAGAAAAGGGAGAGGAACAGACAAAAAAGACCAACAAATCAACAACTAAAACATACAGAAGACCTTCTTCTACCAAAGAGGTCTCAACACAAGTCTTTATCCGCACCCATTAAAGGAGAGACATTTGTGTGTGTGCATCCGTGTGCATGTATATGGCAGCATGTTCAAAATAAGTGTGTGCATGTGAGTGGTTTGTCAGGAAACATATGAAGAGGGCAGCAAGCAGGACAACACCACCACCCCCAACAGAGCGCAAATGTCCGAGGCCAACAAGCCCCTGGAAAGCCAGGCACCCACCCCAGGAGGGATGACCAAGGAAGGCCAGGCCACCAGGCGGCCGGCATGGCTGGCACACGCCCCTGGACCCACCAACCTCCCGCCCCCCCCCCAGCGGGGCAAACACCAGCCCCCGGGCCCCAGGCGAAGGGAGGCCAGCGCCCACACCCCCTGCCGGACACCGGCCTGCACCCCCAGTGTAAGCCCCCCCCCAGATATTGCCACAGCGGGCCCACCCCCACCCTAGTGCCACCGCCGCACACCCCAGGGGCCCCCATGCACAAAGAAGGCCCTCCCCCACCCAGGGGAGCCCACATGGCCAAGAGGCTTTACCCCCTCAATCCAGCACCTCCTGACCAGCAGATACACCCATTTCCACACATTCACACCCTCATGTGTCACACACATTCACTCACTCTCACTCGCCCTCTCCCCCACACAATCCCGCACTTGCACTCCTAGACCCACCCACTCTCTCTCACGCCTGTACCCACTCAATCTCACTCCCACTCTCCCTCGCCCTCAGAGTCATCCACACTCACTCATGTTCACCCATGCATGCACTCTCACTTGCGCTCCAACCTACTCACATCCATTCGTGCTCTCCCCCACACACTCACTCACAGTCATTCACCCACATTACTTAGGGTGACCGCAATGCAGATGCAGCATGCATGAATGCGCACCAGTGCCCGGCAGCGGCCGGGGAGACCGCCAGCACAGGCCAGCAGCCACACCCCCACCGACCCACCCCAGGAACAACCGCAGCAACACAAGCAGACCACCACCCCCAATGCCCACCCAAGTGACTGATTAGCGGACCACCGCAGGTGCTCCGAGATGCCACCCAACATACAAAGCATCACACAAAACCGCCCCACCATCACCATCTCCACTCATCACTGCCTCACTCTCACAGTGTCTAAAATGCAATTAAAATTGAGATGAGGGCAGCCCCACTGCGCAGCAGACAGAGGTATCCCCTTCACTGACACAGTGTGGCACAATCCCACCCCAAAACCCTAAGTGTATCCAAGAAGATGTATGTTCCCCCAAGGATTGGGGGGAGGGGGGTGTAAGACTGGGAGGGAGGCAGTCCTTAAAGGAGCCCATGCCCTCCCAGAAACCAGCTCACAAACTGGTTCAGGAGGCCACCCACTGCCCCCAAATCCCAACTCGGGGCGAGGGCCGCCAGGCCGAGCAGCCCAGGACCCGCCAGCATCATGCCCCGGTGCTCCCAGCACGACAAGCATGATGGAGCAGCCACACCCACACCCACTCCACATCTTGCACACACGAACATACACAACAACAATAATCACAATAATGAACAATGGGCTGGACCCATAAGGTGCCCCATTTGCCTAGCGACACCCCCGAGCACCCACCAAGCACCATCCACCCACCCCAGACAAACACCAACAGCGGCAGGCTGCCTCGCAGCCATGGCCACCATGGAGCAAACCGACAGCTACACGGCCACCAACCCGCACCAACGGCACCCAGACCACCCTCGAGCACCCACACACACCCAGCACCATGGACAGCAGAGGCAATGCCACAAAGCACCCCACTCCGTGACACATTGGCAGGGTGGCCGGGAAAAGCAGGCCCTGAACCGTCAACCCCCAGGCCACCAGATGGCCCTCACCACCCCCACCACCCAACGAGGTCCCCCAGCCAACACACACATCCTCCACCCCCGCACATCCACCCACAGGTACCCATACACACACTCCCACGCCCACCCTCATGTGCATACACACACTCACTATCACACATGGCCACCTACACCCACACACAGCCCCACATGCCCCCACACAACACACACATGTGCATGCACCCACATCCATACCCGCACACACACACGAACCCACTCACACCCACACTCGCGCGCACTTGCACTCATGCATGTGCACACACACATAGACATGCACACCCACACCCAGGGGGGCCCCTGGGACGGCACAACCCCACTGTGCAAGGATGCACCAGGGCCGGCCTGCACCATCGGGACACACCCGATCCCGACCCAGAGGAGGAACGCCCCCTCCCCTCCAGCACCAGGGGCCCAGGGCCAGACCCAGCCCCACTTGGAAGGCAAGGTCAGCTGGCCCAGGGCCGTGGGACACCCCCCCCTCCCCCGGCCCACCCCGCAGCCCCCCACCACCACCAACCACCCCGGCAAGACACATAGCCACCCCGGAACAGATCCCCGGACACCGGCCCCAGTGGGTCACAGAAACCCCTCATGGTAAGGGCGTAGCACCAGAGGTGCCAAGGAGAGCGAACCACCGCCCGCCACCCCTCAGTTTATAGAATTAATAAGCGGAGACCAGAGAGAATTGAATTCAGCCAATTGGTTATTTTAGGAGGCAGACATTCTCTCCAGGCTAATATAATCTGATAGTAGGTTATTATAGTGAGTTGTACACAAATTATTTCTTGATTTCCAATTCATGAGGATAGTTTTCTTTGTGATGCATAAGACAGTGAGAACCGTGTGTGACATCCTTGCCTCTATATTCATTTCAGTTAAATCACCTAATATGCAAGGTGTGGGTAGAGGATGGGATACAATACCCAAGCCATGCCGATAAGTCTTCACATGTCTTCTGCCAGAACTTTTGGACCAGTGCACAGGACCACATAGCATGGATATAACCACCCAGGACTGTGCTTTGTGTGACTCAGGCCCATTTTGAATATCCTTTGTCCTGTGTCATGAGTTCTATGTAAAACTTTGTACTGTATGAGTTGTAAAGTAGGGATTTAGTCATCTTAAAAGTGTTTGAACATATTTGTGTCCAAAAGCTTTCATCTTTATCGATTGATAGGTCTGTCTCCCATTTTGATTTTGGAAGAGATACTGACTCATCCAGTTTTGATAATAGTCAATGTATTTTCGATATCAGTTTAGGAGAAGTGAAATTTAGAAACTCTGTCACCTTCACTGGTACCTCTAAATCTGTCTGGTTAAGACTGAATCTTGCTTTTATTATAGATTTAAGCTGTTGGTACTCAATAAACTTTTTATCACTGTCATACTGTGACACCGGTTCCTGAAATTGGATAAAATTTCCACCTCGAATAAGATATTCTAAGTTTTTTAATCCTTTCTCATACCATAGTGGAAAATTTAATATCGTCTTTTGTTGCAGGATATCAGAATCAGAATCAGAATCAGAATCAGAATGAGATTTATTGCCATTGTTCATGTAGTACACAAACTAGGAATTTGTCTCGGTGCAATGCTGCAACATTAAACATGGAGTAGCACTAAAGATAAAAATAAAAAACTATGCATGCAATAAAAGGTAGAATATGAATAAGTAATACTAATCTATGCAATTTTTAAATATATTAACAAGCAGCAGATGTTGTGGAGTTCCACATAGTGCAGTCGGTAGTGCAAAAAGAAAACAGTGATAATTGTCATGAGTCCGGTTGAGCTGCTGTACGTAGTGCATGAGAGTCTAATAAGTCACTTAGTGTTCAGCAGTCTGATGGCAGAGAGGAAGAAGCTGTTCATGTAGCGGGAGGTTTTAGTCTGAATGGACCGAAGTCTTCTGCCTGAGGGGAGGGGGGCAAACAGTGCATGTCCAGGGTGTGAAGGGTCGGCTATGATCCGACCTGCACGCCTCCGGGTCCTGGAGATGTACAGGTCCTGGAGGGAGGGGAGCTTGCAGCCGATCACCTTCTCTGGCTCCTGCGTACCACACGGTGATGGAGGTGGTGAGGATGGACTCGATGATGGCCGTGTAGAACTGCACCAACATCTTGGTGCAGTTGGATATCAGGATTATTCCAAATGGGTGTGAGTTTACAAAGGACAAGTGAAGACCCCGTTATTTAAAAAAAAAAAAAAAATTCCATCAGGCTGTCAGAGAGGAGCTAATGTTAATGCTTTGAAAAAAAGTCATGGTGTTTGATACAGGGACTCATGAAAGGTAAGTCAGAAACTTTTAGTTACTGGCAGAGAGCCTGTTCCGCATCTAACCATGGGTTTCCTTGTGAGGTTGATTTTGCCCATTTAGAAACAAACTGCAGTCTATTGGCTAAGAAGTAATTAAATTTTTTTTATAAATCTAAACCTCTGCACTCTTTTGCATTTTGAAGAGTTTTTTTTAACTTATCTGTGATGGTTTATCCTTCCTTAAAAATTTACTTATATTTGAGTCTAGAGACTTAAACCAGGCCATTGATGGTTGGGTAGGAATCATTGAGAACAAATAGTTGATTTTAAGAAGGACCATCATTCTAATGGCTGCAACTCTTCCCATTAGTGATATAGGTAGTGTCCTCCAACGCTTAAGGTCGTCTTGTATTGTTTTTAGAAGAAAAATGTGATTTAGTCACAGTAACTCTGAGAGCCTGGGGGAAATATCTATTCCTAAACATTCAATGCTACCTGATTGTATTGGAATAGTGGATATGTTTGAAAAATTACAATTTATAGGTAAGATTGTTGATTTACTCCAGCGTAGAAATCATGTATAAGCAAGTATTTCTACATGCCCGTAGAAAGCAGGTGTAAGCAAGCACATCAGCACTCTTCTTCTTCTTCTTCTCTTGGTTACTGGCAAATAACAACTGAAAAGTGCATACCGCCACCCACTGTACAAGAGTGTGTAACATTATG
Source organism: Pholidichthys leucotaenia (assembly GCA_020510985.1). Lineage (NCBI taxonomy): Eukaryota > Metazoa > Chordata > Actinopteri > Cichliformes > Pholidichthyidae > Pholidichthys > Pholidichthys leucotaenia. The sequence continues at coordinate 268,274,814 of CM035842.1, forward strand.
TCATTAGAGCCCGACCCCTAAATTCTATGACTTTATCCTGTGTTATTTAAAAAAGAGAAAATAGCCCTTCTCTTGATTCTTAGTGTCTCTCCATCTCCATCTGTTCCCAGAATCCCAGTTAAATCCCATTCCCTACCAGCCTCTGGAACTTCATTTTCCATTATCTGTCTTTCATTTCCATGACACTTGTGACAGTGTAATAAGATGTGCTCGACATTTTCTTTTACTCCACATTCTCTACATTTTTCACTTTCACTTTTCCCCATGGTGAATAAAGTGCCATTTAAACCTGTATGATCCAGTCTGAGTCTTGCCATAATGATGTCTTCCCTCCTTTTGGTTGTTATGTAAGTATTTATTGCAATAGCTTTTTGTATTTTGTAATACTAGCTAGCTATCTTTATGATCTTCATCCCATTTTTTTGCCATAGCTCAGTTCCTTTTTTCTTGATCACTGCTTTCCCTTCACCTTTTCCAAGAGACAAGGGTATAGTTATTTCTTTCCCAAGAGCGCTTTTTGCTTATTTGTCTGCACAGTCATTCGCTTTCAACCCTTCATGTGCAGGAACCCAACAAAACTGAACTTCTCCACCACCCCTGTGTACCCTAAATAAACTGTGATATAGCTCAATCACAAAGTCTTTAGTGCCTGTATGGTTTTTAAAGCTGCAAGTGAATCGTTCAGTGATGCTTGCATTTGATCTTTGATTGTGTCACAGCGAGTCCTATGTTCTTTGATGATGTCATAGTGAGTCCTATGACCGTGAGTGACGACTGCCTTTGATCTTTGATGATGTCATAGTGAGTCCTATGATCTTTGCTGATGTCATAGCGAGTCCTATGATCATGAGTGATGCCTGCATTTGATCTTTGATGATGTCATAGCGAGTACTATGATCGTGAGTAATGCCGGCCTTTGTTATATAGGAACATTATAAGACATTTCACACATAAGGAGTCGTTATACATACGAACATCATAGGACATCATGCAGACATCATAGGAACATCATAGGTGGTCCTATGATCTTTGGCCATGACACACACTGACAATGACAGAGTGATGCCTGCCTTTGATCTTTGATGATGTCATAGTGAGTCCTATGATTGTGCATTTTGCCGGCCTTTGTTACATAGGAACATCATAGGACATTTCACACATAAGGAGTCATTATACATAGGAACATCACAGGACATCATGCAGTGATCTTTGGCCCTGACACACACACACTGACAGAGATTTCGTGAATTTATAGCGTGGTAGTCTATTCATTTAAAAACAAAAGTAAATTTTATCACAAATACATCCATTTAAATAGTAGTGCTACCTGACTGTATGCAATGTACAGTTACCTATACAGTAACTTAATGCAATGAACAAATTCAATAAGAACTGAATGCAATTAATGCCTAAGATCAGTAACATTAATTTCAAACCTGTACAAGTATGAACTTAAGTATCTAAATTCTTTGCAGACTTAAAAAACAAATTAAAGTTATAAAACAAAATAAAATGCTGTTACAAGATTTCATGATTTTTTTTGCCTATTCAGAATTTGCTGGGACTTTGCTAAAGTGGTGCAGTGTACGTTGCTCAGCAGGATGACTTTGAACGTTTTCCACTTCTTTCAACTCTAGGTGATGGTGGTTAATGTAAGCTCCGGCATTTGTGGTGTTCAGCAAACTTTACATATTGTGTTGGGTTTTGGGGACATATTATTGTGTGACACAGGTGGTGGCTCCACCTTTCCGGTTCCTCCGTCTTCTTCTTCTTCTTCTTTTAGATTTGAGTGGCGGTTGGCAGCCAGCTTACAGGTGCATTACCGCCACGTACTTCACTCTATATCATCACTCTTCTTCTTCTTCTGTTAGACACTCTGGTTCTGCCGCCACCCAGGACACACGGAGGATCCTAACCGGAGTCAACCCACGTAAAGCACTGTGTGTTCATATATTCATATATTTATTCCATCCAGCTACAATGCTCTGCACTGTGTGTCTGTGTGTATATATATATATTTTATAGTAATATGTACATATGTATATTAGCTGCTCTTGCTTGCTTGTTTTTTTTCTTGCCTTCTGATTGTTGCTCTGAGTGTTGCTATCCCTGTGCTGTTGCAATCCTGGAATTTCCCCATTGTGGGACTAATAAAGGCTTATCTTATCTTATCTTATCTTATCTCATCTTAAAGCTACAGGTCCGGACAACATCCTGGGACGTGTACTCCAAGACTGCACGAGCGAGTTGGCAGATGTCCTGACTGACATTTATAACATCTCCCTGAGTCAGGCCATTGCTCCCAGATGCTTCAAGACCTCTATCATTGTACCAGTGGCAAAGAAACCAGTGGTGTCCTGTTTGAATGACTATCGTCCTGTTGCACTGACACCAATTGTGATGAAGTGTTTTGAACGGCTTGTCAAACCACACATTACAGCCTGCCTCCCTGCATCACACGACCCGCTCCAGTTTGCATATCTTTCAAACCGCTCCACGGAGGATGCTATAGTCAGCACCCTACACTCTGTCATCACCCACCTGGACCAGAAAGACACCTACGCCAGACTCCTGTACATTGATTTCAGTTCAGCATTCAACACCATTATTCCCCAGAGACTGATGGAGAAATTACTCCTTCTTGGTCTGAACACCGCCACATGTCTCTGGATCCTGGATTTCCTGACTGAGAGACCTCAGTCTGTCCAGGTTGGAAACAACATCTCCAACTCTGTCACGCTGAGCACCGGATCCCCTCAAGGCTACGTACTCAGTCCACTGTTGTTTACACTTCTAACACATGACTGTGTATCCAGACACAAGGGGAACCAGATTATTAAGTTTGCAGACGACACCACGGTGGTGGGACTTATTCAGAGGGATGAGAAATCAATGTACAGGGAAGAAGTGAGAGACCTGGAGGGCTGGTGCAGGGAGAACAATCTGGTGCTCAACGTGGACAAAACGAAGGAGATGATTATCGACTTCCGGCGGTCACAGCCTGAACACGTCCCCCTCAGCATTGGCGGCCGTTTAGTGGAGAGAGTGGAGAACATCAAGTTCCTCAGAGTGCAGATCTCGCAGGACCTGACCTAGAGCAAGAATTCCTTGGGGATCAGGAAGCGGGCTCAGCAGAGACTGCACTTCTTGAGGAAGCTCAAACAGGCCTCTCTCCCCATCTGCATCCTCAGGACCTTCTACAGACGTGTGGTGGAGAGTGTTCTGACGTACTGCATTGCTACATGGTACTCCAGCTGCAGTATATCAGACAAAAAAGCCCTGCAGAGGATAGTTAAGGGAGCTGAGAGGGTAATTGGAGTCTCCCTCCCCTCTGTCCAAGAACTTTTTCAGAACCGTTGTAGGAGCAGGGCACTGAACATTGTCAAGGACCGTTCTCACCCTCTGCATAAACACTTTGAACTTCTGCCATCTGGTAAACGATTCCGGAGCATCAGAGGCAGAACCACCAGACTGATCAACAGCTTCCTTCCACAAGTTGTCAGGATGCTGAACAGTTGACCCGGAATCTCTCATACACACTACTGCACCACGGACATTATGTATATTATTTGTATATTATAGTTAGTTAGTTTTTCCCAAGTATGTCTCAGGGATGTGTGAATAGATGGGGGGTGGGGGTGGGGGGGTGAAGATATGTGTGAGTGTATCTTATATCATGCTGCTTTTATTTATATGGATGCCGAGAGAAACACAATTTCATCTTGCCTGCACTACAGTTGTATGTACAGCAATATGACAATAAAGTTTGATTTGATTTGATTTGAAGAGGGCTGTGAGGGAGAGGGGCGGTCTTTTGGCCTCCTCTCCGCCTGACGAATGCGCCTGTATTGTGAGAGAGAGTCACAAATTGGCAACACAGTGGTGCAGTGGTTAGCACTGTGGCAGCACAGCAACTCACCCTTGGCCATGGGATCCCTGGTTCGATCCCAGCCCTGACCAACAGTGATCTGTATGGAGTTTGCATGTTCTCCCCGTGTCTGCGTGGGTTTACTCTGGGAGTTCTCCGGTTTCCTCCCACAAGCCAAAAACATGCAGGTTAGGTTAACTGGAGACTAAAAGTGGCCCTAGGTGTGAATGTGTGAGCGAATGGTAAAAGGGCTATCCCTTTTGCCAGTGACATACCACTGACATAACATTTGGCGATGAGGGTAAAAAGGTATGGATGCGGAGGTTACATCAATTCGGCCATTTTTGGAACTTCCCGGTGAGCTGCCCATCCCTTGGACAAGGTGGTTCGCCGCCTTTCAAACGTATTTGGTGGCTTTGGACCTTAGCAAACTGGAGAAGTTGAGGACACGGGCACTGTTGGTTCACAACCTAGGAATGGAAGGTCAACGTATCTTAAGCACCTTGGGTGAGAGTGATAGTTTTGAGGAAGTGGTGGAGCTAATGGCGCAGCATTTTTGCACCCTGGAAAACAGCATCGTCTGGAGGATCCAGTTTCGACAGTGCCGCCAGCGGACTGGCAAGTTGGTGCAGTGGTTTGTAGCTGACCTATGCCAGCTGGCCAAGGACTGTCAGTTTGGAGCGTTGGAGGAAGAGATTGTCCGCGACCAGTTGGCAGAACATACTGTTTGCCCGGCTACGAAGTCGAAGCTCCTTACATACTCGGGCGAGCTGACGTTATCCAAGTCCATTGAGTTAGTTCAGCAGTTTGAGGCAGCAGACAAGCTATCACAGAAGCTCGACTAGAGAGCGTCACATCGCCGATTTGAACCACAGTCGACGGCGCAAGCAGTGGACCTGGACAGTGACAATGACGTGGAGGATGATGAAGGCTAAGCTAATGCTGTCAGGATGAGGTCTGCCCCGGGATCGCCCAGGTGTTTGGGTTGTGGGTCCCCCAAGCACCGTTATAAGGCCAGAGAGTGTCTGGCAAGAGGAAGATGCTGCGGCAAGTGCAGACTCTTGCATCATTTCGCCAGGGCATGTTACAGGCTCGAATGAGGGGATCCAAGATGTAAGGAGGATTCCCATGTTTCAACTCCCATGGTTATTCACACTGTATCCCCAAGTACCAATGGCCGTTCTTAGTGTATGGTGGAGCTGGACGGGGTAACCGTGCCATTGGATTTGGCGCCGCTGTGTGGGTATGGTGGAGGAAGATTGGCCACGGTGGGGTCGGTGGAATTGACGACTAGGTACAAGTCAGTGGAGGTGTCCAGCTTGAAGTTCATCGTGACTGCCCATGAAGAGAACATTTTGGGTTGTGATTTGTTTTATGGATTGGGCTTCGCCATCACAAGCAGTGCTGGAGAAGAGTGGTTAGGCTGTGGTTTGTGGGACCAGCCGGTTCCGCTAATGATGGACTGAGCTATGTGGGACTAACCTTTGCCTAGTAATCTGGACAGTGAGCAGGACCAACCCCACCTAGGGCCATCGCGGGAGGGTCCCGGTGCCAGCCAAAGTAACCCTTGCTGAGGGAACTGGACAGCGCAGTGGGGCGTCCATGATAGCGGGTGGCACCGAGTGGCTGGCCCATTCTGCTCCCGGAGTTCAGCTGGAAGGGACCAGAGAGCAGTGGGTCACAATGGCGACGCCAGCAGTGAAAATGAAAGAGAGCAGGGCAGGACCGGCTGGCACGGTGTGCCAAACAGAGACACTGGAAGCCAAGTAGGGCCCCCCTGACGGTCGCAGATGAGGTCCGACCCAGGGAGGAGGCCCAGTCGAGAGGTGTTTGGGCCAAACATTGGAGAGAAGATTATCAGGGGTGGCTGCAGGTGGTGGCTGTTGGGGAGGATGCCTACCTCCAGCTATCTGATGGCTCGTGGACGCATCCCAATGAACTGCGGCATGCCCGGGAGAAGAAGGAAGAGTTTGGACCTGGACGTGGGTCATCCCCAGGAGCAAAGAAGAGAAGGTACACCGGAGTGGAATCGTCTGACAGTTTTCAGGGGAGTGGTTCCTCTCCTGGGTCAAGCTGACGGTTGGACGGTATATATTGAGCATGGTGATGGAAAACGGGGACAACCAATGTGTTATTTAGTTCTGTTACTGGGATTATTTTGTGTTTTATATTACTTTTAGAAACACATCAGTTTTTGTTTAATGGGATTGTTCATTTAGTGTAGACGGCAGAATAATCCGTCTTGCCGTGTGGGGGTGGTACGGTAATCCACCTGTTCCCCCCTAGTTTTAGTTGTTTTGAGTGAATATGATAGGCCTTTTTGGTATTTCTGTTTATTTTTTTTTAGTGCATGATTCGAGTTCCAAATTGGGGAGGGTTTCGATTGTGTGTGTGTGTGTGTGTGTGTTTGACCATTTTTGAAGGGGGGGATGTGTTGTGTTTGGTTTTGGGGACATGTTATTGTGTGACACAGGTGGTGGCTCCACCTTTCTGGTTCCACCACCACCCGGGGTATAAGAGGGCTGTGAGGGAAAGGGGCGGTCTATTGACCTCCTCTCCGCCTGATGGATACGCTTGTATTGTGAAAGACAGTCACAAATAAACCTGTGTCCAGTTCAACACTCAGTCTTGTCCTTGGCTTCCATTACCGACATAATTCATATTACATGTGTCATGTCTAGTGCTTTGTTTCCCGGAATGTTGTAGAAACAAAAATGCACCCACACACTTGCCTTCATTGAAAGTGGGACTGGCTAAATTTCTTGCTGCTCCATTTTTTCTTTATTCTGGCTATTTCATCTGGCTGCTAGTTAGTAAGCTACTCTGCATGGTTCTCCTCCGTCGGCAGCATCAATGTGTAATTGCGTATCCCAAAGCGGCAATACGTGCCTCATAATGGGACCTTTTTTTTTTTTTTTTGTCAGGTCAGGCATTGGCTTGCTTGCTACCAGATAACCATGAAAACCAGTACTACCTGTCTCATGGGTCAGGCCGTCGGCGACTCAACCGGCATCCCCGCCCTTCCGAGGGCATGGAGGGTGAAACAGGGCATCCTGGCAGAACTAAAAACAATATCTGCCACAGGTCTGTGGTGGACCACTCCCAGTTACACGGGGTAAGACTGGACATCCTGGCAGATAAGCACATCTGTCACAAGGTCTGTGGTGGACTGTGCCAGTCAGTGCATCGTGACATGCGCTACACAAAGAGCAGAGATAAACAAACCTATCATCTGGTCAGTCACTGCAACAGATACTGGAGTCAGTTTGTCTTGGCTTGCCCTTGCCACTGATAATACGTTTATCTGCCAAGAATGTACTGCTAATCCAGCAAAAGCTAGCAGTACTCAAATACGTTGCAAGCAGTTCCATGAAATGATCAATTGGCTCGGACATGTTGAGAGGATGGACCACCAGCATCTCCCTCGGCAGTTACTCTACTCACAGTTATGCGAGGGCAAACGCAATCAGGGTAGATCAAAGCTCAGATTTAAAGACACTGTAAAAAGAAACTTGAAGAAGTTGGATATAGACAGGAGTTCCTGGCAGCAGAAGGCTAAGGACAGAGCTGTGTGGAGGAATCTGAACAGACCTAAATGAAACAGTCTTTGTCGCCCACGACAGACTGCTATGATGATGATGATGATGAATAGAGTAGTTTGATAATGATGAAAATTTATCAATGAGCGCCACTGTCTGAAGAAGAGATCTTTGTGAGTTTTCAATGAAAATCAATACATCATCAGCATAAAGCTTATCTTGTGTTCTTTTTCTCCAGTTTGGATACCCCTAATGTCAACATTTTGTCGTATGGCTGCTGCTAATGGTTCAATAAAGATGGTAAAAAGTGAGGGAGAGAGTGGACAACCCTGCCTGGTGCCCCTCTGGAGATTAAAGCTTAGATACGTTTGATCATTTGTTTGGACAGACGCAGCTGGACAGCTATATAGTGTTTTAATGCAGTTTGTAAAAGATGAACCAAACCCAAACTTGTTTAACACCATAAAAAGAAATTTCCATTTAACACTATCAAAGGCTTTTTCTGCATCCAGAGATAATATTGTGGTTTCAAATTTATTAATCTTACAGTAGTCTATTAAGTTAAGTAGCCTGTGTGTATTATTAGCCGAGTGCCTACCCTTGATGAAACCTGTTTGATCTGAGTGTATGATAAACGGAGTTATCCTTTCCCGTCTTTTGGCGAGAGCTTTGCAAATTATTTTAAAATCAACATTCATAAGTGAGATGGGACGGTAGCGGGATGGAAGCATAGGTTCTTTTTTGGGTTTAAGGAGCAGGATAATGCTAGCCAAATTCATATTTGGACAGATTACATTATCTTCTTTAATTTGGTTCACCATTTTAAAGAAAGTAGGTGCCATCACAGACCAGAATTCTTTATAAAATTCTACTGGAAAACCATCTGGTCCCGAAGCTTCATTGTTTGGGATGTGCTTAAGTGTCTCCTGGAGTTCGGACATCCAGTTCGGACATCCAGACAGTTCATTATTTAATCGTGGTAAGTTAATATCATCCCAAAATTTATTTATCTCTGAATCAGATGGGTTAATTTGAGATGAGTAGAGGTTTTCATAAAACTTTCTGGAGGAGTTATTTATTTCTTCAGGCTCATGGGTGATATTTCCAGTCATATCCTTGATAGAGTGGATAGTTGTTTTTTCTTTGTTCAATCTAAGCTGGTTTGAAAGATATCGCCCCGATTTATTACTGTGGTCAAACGTCTCAAGACGCAGTCTTTGTATTAAAAACTGTGCTCTTTTGTTTGTAATTTCTTTTAGTTTCAGCTTTAATTTTCTCAGATTGTTGAGTGTCTGTTCCTGTGGAGAAACGGCATAGGTTGTCTCCAGTGATTTAATTTTCTGTTCTAAGTCCAGTACCAGTGCTTTTTCTTTTTTTTATTCTTATATGAACGGTAAGAGATTATTTTACCTCGCATGGCCACCTTTGCTACTTCCCAGAGAACACATGGTGATATTCCTGGCACATCATTATATCCCAGATATGATTCCCACTCTTTATTGAAATAATTAATAAAGTCTTTGTCTTTTAGTAGTGATGTATTAAATTTCCAGCTCCGAGTTTTCCTAGTAGCTTTCCTATTTACCAGTGTAAGAGATACTGGATGGTGATTGCTGATTGCTTGATTTAAACAAATTTCAGTGTCTGTGATTTCCCTCACAATGGAGTTACTGACTAAAAAGAAGTCTAAACATGAATGTGAACTATGAACTGATGAAAAAAAATTATATTCCCTAAGAGTTGGGTAAGGAGAACGCCAGTCATCGCAAAGACCAAAATCATTCATGTGTAGAGAATGCGTTCAAGGATGAGGCTGAGTTTATTTCTCAGGTTCAGCTTTATTAAGTGAACACATGCTCTATCAATCTCTAAGCAACAAAAGAGACTGAGCAATCAAATACCACACTCTTATACCCTGCTGAAGCCACAAACCTAAGTCACATGGTGCTTTAGCAAACATACAATCACATGGTACATAATCCCAGTCACAATGCACTCTTTGATGTTCCTCTATTGTCTCTTATCCCTCGATGTTCCGGGAATCCTCCTGGGGCATCCTCTCCGAGACAAAGGCCCAAACTCACACCTCCTCGTCATCTCCTGTAGATCTCTGCAGGCCCAGACCTCTTTTGTCCCACGAGACGTGAAGCCCCCAATACACATACAGTCATACATATGTGGGAAATATGAACTCAATATATGCGCCACATAACCCCCCCCCCAAACGTCTATTCAGGGACAACACATAATCAGAGATGCATGGCAGAAAACATCACAACATATCATAAATTAATCCCCCAATTGCTTGGGTTTTAACCTCCTGCCATATCTGCTGTAAGCCGGCTTTGTTCCTTCTGCAGCGGCTCCCTGCATCTGTGAATCAGAATTATTAGCACATCTCTGTGGTGGCTCGGAACAATGTCTTCCCGGCGGCCTGCCACGGCGGGGGGCCCTGGCCAACTGCACGTGTTCATCAGCCAGAACAAAGGCAGGTTTGAGTCTGTTAATGCAAATCAACTCTTTTCTGTCTCCCAAATCAAACAAAAAATGTTTCTCCCCTGTCTCCAACACTCTGAAAGGCCCGTCGTAAGGCGGTCGCAAACCTGGTCGTTGAGCATCATGTCTAACAAAAACAAACTCCGCATTTTTTAAAGCCCTCGGCACAAAAACGCACGGAAAACTGTGATGAACTGGGCCAGGAAGGGTGTTTGATCCTGTGCCGCTCTGCAACAGCTGAGCGGGGGGGCAATTTGGTGCAGGGTTGTCCGGAAGGAATTCCCCCGGCAAACGGAGGGGTTGAGCAAAAACTAATTCAGCCGGAGAGGCTTGCAAATCCTCCTTAGGTGCGGAACGCAACCCTAATAAAACCCATGGAAGTTTATCCACCCAGTTTGTGTCCGTAAGAGACGCTCTGAGGGCTGCTTTCAATGACCTATGAAAGCGTTCGCACAAACCGTTAGCTTGGGGGTTATACGCGGTAGTACGGTGAATCTTCACCCCCAGGCTGTGGGCCATGGATGACCAGAGTTCGGAAACGAATTGGGGACTTCTGTCGGACGTTATGTCCGACGGAACTCCAAAACGCGCGACCCAAGCCGTTAAAAATGCGCGTGCAACGTCTGCTGCCGTAGTTGACGCCAAAGGAACCACTTCTGGCCAACGTGTGGTGCGATCTACCATCATCAAAAGGTGTGTGCACCCCTGCGACAATGGAAGGGGGCCCACCAAGTCGACATGCATATGATCAAAACGTTTAGCCGGGATGTGAAAAGGCTCCAAAGGGGCTCTAGTGTGCTTGTGTATTTTGGCTCGCTGACACGCTACGCAGGCTTCTGCCCATTCTTTGACCTGTTTACGCAACCCCGGCCAGACACATTTCTCCCCCACCATTTTAATCGATGCGCGCACCCCCGGGTGCGCCAGAGAATGGATTGAGTCAAAAACGCGGCGGCGCCATGCGGCTGGAACCACGGGTCGAGGGCGCCCCGTGGAGACATCGCAGATTAGAGGGGGCATACCTATCTGCTGTACCCTGTGCTCCAGCCTTAACCCTGTTGGTCCAGACTGGAGCGCGCGCACATCCGCGTCGCTAACCTGCTCCGCGGCCATGGCTGCGTAATCTAAACCTACGCGGACCAGGGCTGCGAGCGCTTCCGTGCCACAACCCTGGCCCGCGGCCACGGCTGCCGAGCCTGCCCCCACGGGGCTTGGCGCTGCTACTGCACGCAAAAGACAGTCTGCCACTACATTATGTTTGCCCGCGACATGCTGAATATCGGTGGTGAACTCCGATATCACGGCCAGCTGTCTTTGCTGCCGGCCTGACCAAGGCTCTGAAATCTTGGCCATCGCAAACATTAGTGGCTTATGGTCCACAAACGCAGTGAAACGGTGCCCCTCCAGCCAGAACTGGAAATGGCGGATGGCCAAATGCAGGGCCAACAGCTCCCTGTCGAATGCGCTGTATTTCCGCTCGTTATCGCGCAAGGTTTTGCTGAAAAACGCGAGAGGTTGCCATCGCCCTGCCACGAACTGTTCAACGACCACCCCCACCTCTAAATCAGAAGCGTCCGTGGTGAGCACCATACGTGCCGTTGGCACCGGGTGTGCCAACAAAACGGCGTTCGCCAGGGCTGATTTGACCTGGGAGAATGTGCGCTCCCGCTCCGGGGACCATTCGATCTTACTTGCCGGTTTTTGTTTTTTAAGTGCCGCGTACAATGGTTGCATGAGCTGCGCTGCGCTTGGGAGGAAGCAGTTATAAAAATTAACCATTCCCAAAAATTCTTGCAATGCTTTGACCGTCTGAGGTTGGGGAAAATCCGTTATTGCGCGTATTTTATCGGGCAGAGGGACCGCTCCTTCTGGTGAAACGCGGTGCCCCAAAAAATCGATTTGCGCCACCCCAAACTGGCACTTCGCTGGGTTAATTATTAACCCGTGCTCTGCCAGCCTCCGAAAAACTGCTGTGAGATGGCTTTCGTGTTCGTCTTCGGACGTGCTGGCTACCAAAATATCATCCAAGTAGATGAACACGAAAAGGAGGTAGTGTAAAACCGCATCCATCATGCGCTGGAATGTCTGCGCAGCCCCCTTGAGTCCAAACGGCATACGCAAAAACTCGAAAAGCCCAAAAGGAGTTATTACTGCTGTTTTGGGTATGTCCTGAGCGCGGACTGGGACTTGGTGGTACCCGCGCACCAAATCTATTTTAGAAAAAATGCACGCCCCCACTAAAAGCACCGGAAAATCCTGGATGTGCGGAATCGGGTAGCGGTCGTGTGCTGAAGCGTTATTCAACCTGCGGAAATCACCGCAAGGCCACCACGAGCCATCAGCCTTGGGGACCATATGCAGTGGTGAAGCCCAGGGGCTGTTAGAGTGTCTAATGATGCCCAGTTTTTCCAGGTTGGCGAATTCCTTGCGCGCTATGGCCAGTTTAGCTGAGTCCAAGCGCCGAGCTTTTGCAAAAATGGGGGGCTCGGTGGTAGTTATAAAGTGCTCCACCCCATGTTTAGCCACTGACACCGAAAACGTTGGGACTGTGAGTGCTGGAAACTGAGTGAGTAGTGCTTGGAACTTAACACCCGCAGCTGTGACGTTGGGCTGTGCAGTAGGCGGGACCACCCGGGCTGTACAGGAAATGGAGTGGAAAGACAGTGCATTAACCAGACGTCTATTAGCTAGATCAACCAATAAACCATATGAGCACAAAAAATCAGCACCTAACATGTTATGACTGACTGCTGCCACGACGAAGGTCCACTCAAATGTCCGACCGTGAAAAGACAGGGGGAGGGTTTTCTCCCCGAAGGTCTTGATCGTCGAGCCGTTCGCCGCCAACACCAGGGGTCAGCTGGAAGGCGCCAGCCGATCAGCGTAGGAAGGTGTGATGAAACTCAGCTGGGAGCCTGTGTCCACCAGGAACTGCCTCCCTGATTTCCCGTCCGTAAGGTAGAGCAGCTTATTCTTCACGCCGAGAGCAGCAGCTGCTACCGACTCTCGGTCCTGGCGTTTCCCAAGCGCTTGAACTGGCACGGTGGAATGCACTTGTGTGCCCTCTCGGCGAAACGTCGATGATAAAAGCAGAGGACGTTGTGCGCTCCGCGTCTCCTGGTCTCCGCCGCTGCCGACGTCAGCGAATCTGGTGCTGCAGCCTCTGGCCCCCTGCCATCTCCGGGCGTTGCGCTCAGCTCCGCTGCCGCCGTCGTGGCCGTGTGCCGTCTATGGGCGTCGAAGAGTCACTGTGCCTCCTGGCCCAGCTCGTGGTAATCTCGGTTGGTCAGCAGCTGTGAGCTGGCCAGGGTGACTCTCACCGCTGACGGTAGTGTCCTCAGGAAAAAATGGGCGAAGGTAAAGCCGTCATCATCATCACCCCTCAGACTCAGCATCCTCGCCATCAGGTCCGCGGGCCTGTCTGCTTCGCCTTCAGTCAACACCAGGAGCTTCTCTGCTCGCTCTCCCAGCGAGGGGGTGAAAGCACGGATGAGAGCGGCTTTCAATGCGCCGTACTTGTCGTCGTCTGGTGGGTGGTTAGTCAGGTTCTCCACCCGCTGTGCTGTGAGGCTGTCCAGCTTTGCGACTACATGGTAGGATTTCGTTGCATCTGCTGAAATTCCCCGAAGATGGAACTGCGCCTCGACAATGTTGAACCAGGAGCGCGGGCTGTGCTGCCAGAAATCGGGCAGCTGGACTGCGGTAGCTGCGTTAGCCTGGCTGGCTCCTGATGAGTCCGGTGCGTGAAGGTCGTCACCGGCCACAACTTGTCGTAGGGTCACCAGGGTAGAGAATGCGTTCAAGGATGAGGCTGAGTTTATTTCTCAGGTTCAGCTTTATTAAGTGAACACATGCTCTATCAATCTCTAAGCAACAAAAGAGACTGAGCAATCAAATACCACACTCTTATACCCTGCTGAAGCCACAAACCTAAGTCGCATGGTGCTTTAGCAAACATACAATCACATGGTACATAATCCCAGTCACAATGCACTCTTTGATATTCCTCTATTGTCTCTTATCCCTCGATGTTCCGGGAATCCTCCTGGGGCATCCTCTCCGAGACAAAGGCCGAAACTCACACCTCCTCGTCATCTCCTGTAGATCTCTGCAGGCCCAGACCTCTTTTGTCCCACGAGACGTGAAGCCCCCAATACACATACAGTCATACATATGTGGGAAATATGAACTCAATATATGCACCACACATGTATTGTATGAGAGTATCAGTAGCCTGCCAGTTTCGATAATTCCACGATGCAATGAGCCTGTCAATTGCAGGGTTTAATACCAGGTTGAAGTTTCATCCTATGAGTGTAGTGTCCAAGTGCTCAGAAAGAGAAGTGAAGAAAGTGTGAAAATAGGATGGGTCGTCAAGATTTGGGCCATAAACGCTTGCAATACATAGATCCAAATTTTGAACTGAGATTTTTATTATTATAAATCTACCTTCCGGATCTGTCATGGTATTATTCACAACAAAGCTTATTCTTCTGTTTGCCAATATAGCTACCCCCCTTTGTTTAGAATTAAAGCCGGCTGAGTACATGTGGGGAAATTCTGGGGAGATGAGTGCATCTACAGACGACTTAGAAACATGTGTTTCCTCTAAGAAGACAAAATCTGCCTGCAGATCCTTCAGTCGATTAAAAACTTTTAATTAAAAAAGTTAAAAAAAATGTAATAAAACATTTTTTTCTTGCAAAATTTCGTGCAAATTTTCGTGCAAACTTTTTTCTTGTAAATTTGCAAGGCCCATCTGAATTCTGGTTACATTATTATTCAGTGCAGTTAAACTATAATTTACGACTTTCTGAATTTTTAAAATTGGCGTCTTTTATCCCATTTTTGCAGCTTTATTCTAGCAAATTTGCACCTAATTTACATGTATCTGTTTATACCTTATGCTGAATTTGTGAATACCAACCACCCACCTTGTTGCGAAGTAACAAACTGCCCACTGCCTAAGAGAGATTTTAATACGTGTTTTCCACTGTCTTCTGAAATAAAGACATTAATTCCTCCAGCACACTTCTTTGTAGCTGTATGGGGACACTCTCCCTTTAATTTGTCCCCGGAATCATTGATCAGATAAAATGTGACTTCTACTGCAGAGCCTCAGCAGTCCTGAATCTAACAGACAGCCCCTCTTGAACCTCCTAAATCCTGTTATTTCTCATTCAGACGCTTGGTCCTCTGAGACTGAAAAGCCAGTTGAGTCAGGGCTTGAGAAAATGACAGCTGTGCCTTTGAAAATCAGAAGTAATTTCTAATGCGTGTCTTCCATACGTTCAATTTGCTCCTGCACCAGCCCATTAGAGATGAGGGCCATTATTGTGACCCACCACCACCTGCCTCCCCTGGGAGCCTGTTACATCCTCTCTGCTCCCCCACCCCATTACAGGGTTTTTTCCCTACCCACCCCCACTGGCTGGGTGGTTTCCAAATGTTGGTCTTTATCCACTGTCCAAAGCACCGAAATGGAGATTCATTTTAACTGAGTGAGCGAGAGTGAGAGAGAGAGCATGGGTGGATATTTCATTTCACTATGGGGGGGGGGGGGGGGCAATAAACGGAACATTTTCTCCAGAGTAAAGATTGAGGAAAAAAGTTGCAAATTTATGAGAAAAAAATGCTTTACATGTATGAGAAAAAAGATGTAAATTTACAAGAAAAACGTTGCAAATTTATGATAATTACACGAAAAAAAGTTGCATATTTAAATAAAAAAGCTGCAAACTTATGAGCAATTTTAAATTTATGATTGAAAAGTTGCAACTTTACAACAACAGCACTCTGAGGTGAGTGCAATATCCGCCGCCTCCATTTTCTTTGAAGATCCCAATACTTGAACTAGATGGTAAACTATCAATAATACACTTCAACTGCAGAAGTCTTAACAAAAACTTTCCACAGATTCAGGACTATTTAAAACAGCTAGACAGAAAATTTACAGCTATCGCATTCTCTGAAACCTGGCTTAATGAAGAGCAGGCTCCCCTGATGGCAATAGAGGGATATCAGATGTTTCATATTAACAGAGCTCAAAAAAAGGGTGGTGGTGTTGCACTGTATATTGATGACCTGTATAGGTGTAAGCTTGTAAATGGAATGTCCTTTGCACTACCAGGGATTTTGGAATGTGTTACTGTTGAGATTGACCAAGATAAAACAAAAAATCTAATTATAAGTTGTATATATAGAACGCCGGGAACTTGCATTGAGACATTCAGAGATAAATTAGTCGAGCTGTACAATAATATTACTAGTAAGAAAATGGTAGTAATTTGTGGAGATTTCAGTATTGATTTACTAAATCCATATCAACAAAATGTAATTACAGAGATCATGAATTCTATGTACAGCATGAGTCTATATCCCACAATAACAATCCCAGTAGAATCACAGTTCACACTGCTACACTTATTGACAACCTGTTTGTTAATATTATTGATAAGAAAATAGAAAGTGGATTACTGATAAATGATATAAGTTACCATTTGCCAACCTTTGCACTTATCCATGGCCACACGGGGGCCAATACAGAAAAAATTTTAAAATTGTTCAGATACAAATCACAAAATGCAATCAGTTCTTTTAAAGAAGACTTGCTGAAGCAAGACTGGACAAAAGTCTATGTATCAGATGTAAATGAAGCCTATGACACATTTATAAACATTGTAACCACTCTTTATGAAAAAAATTGTCCATTAGTAAAGAAAAAGCTTAAACATAAATTTGTCGATAAGCCATGGTTAACCAAAGGACTACAAAAGGCGCGTAAAAAGAAAAATCTATTATATAAAGCTTTCCTAAAGAAAAGGACAAAAGAAGCAGAGCAGCGGTATAAAACATACAAAAATAAGTTAACATATATAATAAGATGTAGTAAAAGAGACTATTACAGTAAAGAACTGGAGAAAAACAGAGACAATATTAAAAATACATGGACAATACTTAACAATATTCTTGGAAATAAAAACAGAAATACAAGCTACCCAACCAATTTTTCAAAAAATAATAAAACAACTCAGAGTGTGAATGCAGCTTCACCTGCAGATGAATTTAATAATTTTTTTGTTAACATTGGTCCTAATTTGGCTCCAGAAATACCCATTATGGCACCTACAGGTGATACAATAAGCAAAAACACTGCTATAAAAGACTCCATTTTCATAAAGAACACATATGAGAGAGAGGTCATTGAAATTGTTAAATCGTTTAAAAGTAAAACATCTACAGACTGTGATGGTATTGACATGCTCTTAGTCAAAACTATTATTGAATGCTTAGTGAAACCACTGACGTATATCTGTAACCTGTCTCTCCAAACAGGTATATTTCCCAATGCAATGAAAATAGCTAAAGTAATTCCGATATACAAGAAGGGTGACAGAGGGCGAATTCTCAAACTTTAGACTAATTTCACTACTGCCGCAATTTTCCAAGATACTTGAAAAAATATTCTATGAGAGAATTGACAACTTCATACTGAAGAATAATTTATTGTGTGAGTAGCAATATGGGTTCAGACACAAGAGGACAACTGCATTTGCTCTAATTTATAGAAAAGAAGAATTTATAGAAAAAATATCAACTGCCGTTGAAAATAAAGAGTATTCAGTTGGGGTATTCCTGGATCTTTAAAAAGCATTTGATACAGTGGATCATAATTTATCATTAAAGAAACTACAAAATTGTGGTATTAGGGGGGGTAGCATGTCATCGGCCTCCGTCGGTCTATGATGACCATGGAAGAGAATCCTAAACGTCTACTCTGCTGGAACAGCACCGCCTGTGGCTGAACAGGCCGATGCGCGAATGACAGTCCCTGTCACACAGGTTGCACTTGTGGGTGGTCTCCGTGCTGCTGGGTCTGTGGCGGTTCTTCCTGCGGGTCCTTTTTTCATCTGCTGCAGCAGTCAGTCTCTCTTCACCCACATTGAGCTGTCTGGTCAGGGTGCCTCTCCATTTGGAGCGGTCCGTTGCAAGGTCCTCCCAGCGCTCTGTGTTGATCTCCAGGGCCTTCATGTCTCTCTTGCAGACGTCTCTAAAGCGCAGCTGTGGGCGGCCAACGTCTCTCCTGCCAGTTGCAAGTTCTCCGTAGAGGACGTCTTTGGGGATTCTGCCATCCTCCATACGGTGAACGTGGCCTAGCCAGCGGAGCCTGCGCTGCCTGAGTAGAGTGAACATGGAGGGAAGGCCAGCACGGGACAGAACTTCTGTGTTGGGCACTTTGTCCTGCCAGGATATGTCCAGGATGTGGCGAATGCAGCGCAAGTGGAAGGAGTTCAGTCTCTTTTCCTGCCGGGCGTATGTTGTCCACGTCTCACTCCCATAGAGCAGTGTGCTGATGACGCAGGTGTTGTACACTGCCATCTTCGTCTTGACAGAGAGTTTGGGATTCTCCCACACTCGTGTGGTGAGGCGAGCGAGTGTGAAGGCTGATTTTCCAATCCTCTTGTTGATCTCTGTATCAAGGGAGAGGTTGTTGCTGATCGTGGACCCCAGGTACGTGAACTGATTCACGACCTCCAGCTTGTAGTCATCGATGGTGATGGTTGGTGGTGCTTCCGTGCCTTGCGCCAAGACGTTAGTCTTCTTCAGGCTGATGGTAAGCCCGAAGTCCTTGCATGCCTGGGAGAAGCGGTCCATCAGGGTCTGAAGCTCCTGCTGTGTGTGGGTTGCGACTGCAGCGTCGTCTGCGGACAGCATGTCTCTGATTAGAGCCTCGCGTACTTTGGTTCTGGCTTTCAGGCGGGCGAGGTTGAAAAGCCTGCCGTCAGATCTTGTGTGCAGGTAGATTCCCTCTGTTGCTGTGCTGAAGGCATGCCACAGGAGCATAGCAAAGAAAATCCCAAAGAGGGTTGGCGCAAGTACACAGCCCTGTTTCACTCCGAACCGGTAACTGTCATTCCCCGTGTTTTGTCTATGCCAAAGGCGAAGCTGGAGTGTCCTCTCCAGTGATCCGGTGCTCTACCTTCCAGCGTTGGGCGTTGGTAGGATTCAAGCCTGGGCAGGAAGATATGGAGGACAAGATGTTGCCCATGCAGCATGTCCCCCCTCTCCACATCACTGATGAATCCAAAGGAACAGCAGGGCTGCTACAGTTTGGCACCAGCGCTGTTGTAGGAGCTGCCAGAACGATGTTGAGCACAACATAGAACTGCCTTAGGGGCTCCGACTCCGGATTTTTCCTCAGAGTTGACTCCCGAAGCCTTTCCCGTGACCGGGTATGCTGCAAGGCAGCAGAGGTTTGAAATCAGGGTTTACCTTCCCCTAGATGAGCTACCTTCCCAGGTTGACGAGTCACCATCTACCCGAAGCATCTGGTTTTAAGGCGCCAGAGATCCGCCCTCGCCCCTTCTCCTATTAGTAAAAGCAGTTCCGCCGGGCTTAGAGACTAAACCACACGGGCAGGCTAGGAGTTGGACTTAGTTGTCAGAGGCTTTTCGAGATGCACGCCATAAGGAGCATTTTATGAGCAGTGGGAGCTTAACCCCAGTGCCGCTCCTGGCTATGACAACCTTGGAACCTTGGAATTAGGGGGGTAGCACTGTCCTGGTTATGTAGTTACTTAAAGAATAGATATCAGTATGTATGTGTTGGTAACAAAAACTCACAGTTACTGAAGGTTACTTGTGAAGTCCCACAGGGTTCAGTTTTGGGGCCATTGTTATTACCTCCGCCAAGGAGGTTACGTTTTCATCGGCGTTGGTTTGTCTGTCTGTCTGTTTGTTTGTTAGCAAGATAACTCAAAAAGTTATGGACGGATTTTCATGAAATTTTCACAGATTGTCAGAAATGGGGTATCCTACAGATGATTAGATTTTGGTGGTGATCCGGATCACCGTCCACAAGAAAACCGCCATTATGCAAAATGACATTTTCGTGAATAACTACTGAACCACTAATCCTATCATTGTCAATCCAATTGCTTGTCATATGTTTTCATGGCCAAGGAATCTGAAAATGTACACACAAACACTGTATGGGGGGAACTGTGGCGCTTGGCGGAGGTCTGCGCTCTCCGAGTGCTTTTCTAGTTCAATATGTATATAAATGATATATGTAAAGTTTCGGAAAAAAATGGATTTAATATTGTTTGCCAATGACACTAATCTATTATGCAGTGGAAGCAATTTGGAACAACTTTTGGATACACTCGGAAAGGAATTAGGGAAGCTTAAACTGTGGTTTGATTCAAACAAATTAAGGCTCAGTTTAAGTAAGACAAAATTTATAGTTTTTAACAACCATCACAACAACTTAGTATCTAAACTCAGTGTAAATGGTGTAGAGATTGAAATGGTATCCGAAACTAAATGTCTTGGAGTAATAATTGATAATAAACTGTGTTGGAAGTCACATATTAATTATATTAAAGGTAAAATATCCAAATCAATTGCAATACTACACAGAGTAAAATATTTGCTGAATCAACCCACACTATATACCTTGTGTGGTCTATATTAATCATATATCCCATAACCTACATATGTATAAGCATGTGAGAATGTTTGGTGATTACATATGTAAAGCGACTTCACACCTCAGAACAGGACAAAGAGGTCTCAACCGTCAGCGGAGATCAAAGAGCATCCGAGGCGCTGCGGTGGAGACCAGATCGATCGCCCTGACCTCCCAGGGCCAGGTGGAAGGATACGAAGACAAAGGAGGGGGATTAAGATAATGCGGGATGTCAGCTTGGATATGCATGTCTTTTGTTATGTGTAGGTATAAGTATGTAGAGCTGAATGTGTTCTTCCTTTATTCTACTTCTGCTTCTGCACTGAGATGAGACTTGTTAGAGGAGCGAAGCTGATAATAAACTTTGGTTTATAAGTCACATCGCCTCGTTATTCCAAGCTCTTCTACACTGGTGACCCTGACGCGAGGATGGACCAGAGGCGTTCCCCCGCGACTGACTCATCTGAGGCGACCCAGGCAGACGCCGGCGCCTATGCAGACAGGGGAACGGATGGAAGACGTTCCCCCACGGCAGAAGAGAGGGCTCAACCGAGCACCAGCCCCGCCATGAGAGCAGAAGAAAGGCGCTCTCACCCGGCGGACACATCAAGGACGGCCCACACAAGCGCCGTCACCGTCAAGCTGCCAGAATTCTGGCAAGAAGACCCAAGCTCGTGGTTCCAGCAAGCTGAGGCTCAGTTTGCACTGGCGGGCATAATGGCGGACAAGACGAAGTTTTATCACATCGTCGCCAAACTCGACGCTGCCACGTCAAGATGCGCGCGGAGCATAATCCGACAGCCACCCGCCTATGACAAATACAGAGAGCTGAAGGCGACCATCGTCGAGAACTTCGTCCCCTCAGCCGAGGAGAGAGCAGAGAAGATCCTGGCGATCTACGGCCACAGAGGATGCAGACCCAAGGCCCTCATGGAGGACATGCTGCAGCTCAAGGAGGAGGACAACGACAACTTCCTCTTCCAACACATCTTCCTCAGCACTCTGCCGCCACACATGAGAGGGACGCTGATCAACATGCGGTGCAGCACCCAGCAGGACTTCCGCGCGCTGGCCCGAGAAGCGCAGCGACTCACCAACACCTGCAGGGAACAGGTGGCCACAGCAGCATCTGCAGATGCCCAGAGCAACAGAGAACCACAGACAACCGAGCAGAGCCCGCCCACCATGGCGGCAACACGACCAAGACGCAGCAGGCGGAACGACATCTGCTATTACCACCACCGTTTCGCCGAGGGGGCGTACAAATGCGTTCCCCCCTGCAAGTTCAAAAGTTCGGGAAAACGCCCAAACCGAGAACCGTTAACGGCTGCGGTTCTTGGCGAAAAAAATAAACTTCTTTATGTGACTGACGGACACACCGGCAAACAGTTACTAACTAACTAACTAACCTGCACTTATATAGCGCTTTTCTAGTCACAAAGACCACTCAAAGCGCTTTCATTAATACTAACCCTCTATTCTAAGGGCCTATAGGAAACAGATATCTAGGGACAATTTAGAACAGCCAATTAACCCAACATGCATGTCTTTGGATTGTGGGAGGAAACCGGAGCCCCCGGAGTAAACCCACGCAGCACAGGGAGAACATGCAAACTCCACACAGAAAGGTTCCAACCCCTGCCAACCTGGGGATTCGAACCAGGAACCTTCTAGCTGTAAGGCAACAGTGCTAACCACTGCACCACCGTGCTGCGGTGGTCCTAATTGACACTGGAGCTCAACTGACTTTTATCATGCCCTCCCACGCAGACCGGGACATGGGCCCCCGGGGCCATGGAGTGATGGCAGCCAATGGCTCCATCATCAACACTTATGGTGAAAGGAATCTGCCCCTCTGCATTCATGGCCGCAACTACAGATGGACATTTGTTGTAGCGGCGGTGAGTTTTAACTTGTTGGGCGCGGATTTTTTGTGTGCACATGGGCTATTAGTTGATCTAGCAAATAGACGCCTGGTTAATGCACTGTCATTTGCTTCTATTCCCTGCTCAGCTCGAGTTTCTCCACCACCCGTGCAGGCCAGTGTCACTACAGCAGGAGGTAAGTTTGATCAACTCCTCACCCAATTTCCAGCACTCACAATTCCCAAATTCTCAGCTACAGTGGCTAAGCACGGGGTTGAACACTTTATTCCCACAACGGGCCCACCCGTATTTGCCAAAGCTCTGCGCTTAGAAGCGACCAAGCTCGCCATAGCTCGGGACGAGTTTACCACCCTTGAAAAACTAGGCATTATCAGATGCTCAAAAAGCCCCTGAGCATCACCACTCCACATGGTCCCGAAATCCGACGGTTCTTGGAGACCGTGCGGCGATTACCACAGATTAAACAATGCGACAGCGCATGACCGCTACCCAATTCCTCACATCCAAGATTTTTCACTACATCTGGCGGGTGCGTGCATTTTTTCTAAAATAGACCTGGTCCGTGGCTATCACCAAGTCCCCGTTCGAGCGGAAGACATTCCTAAAACAGCTGTAATAACCCCCTTCGGTCTTTTTGAATTTTTGCGGATGCCTTTTGGCCTCAAAGGCGCTGCTCAAACCTTTCAGCGGATGATGGACGCAGTATTACGCGACCTCCCTTTCGTGTTCGTCTACCTCGACGATATGCTGGTAGCCAGCTCGTCAGAGGAAGAACACGAACAGCATCTCACTATGGTTTTTCAAAGACTAGAAGAGCACGGGTTAATAATCAATCCAGCCAAATGCAAATTCGGCGTGCCACAAATTGATTTTTTGGGACACAGAGTTTCACCGAAGGGGGCAGTCCCACTACCAGACAAAGTTCGCGCAGTAAAAAGTTTTCCACGGCCACAAACGGTCAAATCGCTGCAAGAATTTTCGGGAATGGTTAATTTTTACAACCGTTTCCTCCCCCGTGCAGCTCAACTCATGCAGCCCCTATATGACGCGCTCAGAAAACAAAAGCCTTCCAACGCGGTCGAATGGACCCCGGAGCGCGAACGCGCCTTCGCGGAACTAAAAAGTGCCCTAGCTAACGCCACATTGTTGGTTCATCCTGATCCCTCAGCCCGCATTGCGCTAACCACAGACGCTTCAGACCTGGCCATAGGGGCGGTTATAGAACAACACGTTGGCGGAACCTGGCAACCTTTGGCATTTTTCAGCAAATCGTTAAACCAAACTGAGCGTAAATACAGCACTTTTGACAGGGAGCTGCTAGCGCTTCATTTATCCATCCGCCACTTCCAGTTCTGGTTAGAGGGGCGGCGTTTCACGGCCTTTGTAGACCACAAACTGCTCACCTTTACGATGGCTAAAATTTCAGAACCATGGTCAGGCAGGCAACAAAGACAGCTAGCTGCAATTTCAGAGTTCACCACAGACATTCAACATGTGGCAGGCAAACTTAACGTGGTAGCAGACTGCCTCTCTCGTGCTGTGACATCGCCAGAGCGCGAGGAGACAGATTATACTACCTCAGCCGCAGAACTCTTCGCCAACGCGGACACATACGCGGCCCCAATCCACGTAGGGATAGATTACGCAGCCATGGCGGAGGATCAAAGTAGTGACGCAGACGTGCGCGCACTCCTGTCTGGACCAACAGGATTAAGGCTGGAGGAAAGGGGTTTATGCGACGGTGTACCCCCCCTAATATGCGACATCTCAACCGGCCATCCTCGCCCGGTAGTCCCAGCTGCATGGCGCCGCCGTATTTTCGACTCAATTCACGCCCTCGCGCACCCGGGTGTGCGTGCCTCGGTTAAAATGGTCGCCGAAAAGTTTGTGTGGCCCGGCCTGTGCAAAAACGTAAAAGAATGGGCAAAAACTTGCATGTCTTGTCAGTGCGCCAAAGTACACAAACACACAAAAGCCCCTCTAGAGCCTTTTCGAATCCCAGCTAGAAGGTTCGACCACGTTCATGTCGACCTCGTGGGACCACTACCTTCCTCCCAAGGTTTCACACACCTGTTAACAATGATAGACCGTACTACGCGCTGGCCTGAGGCGGGCCCTCTGGCGTCAACCACAGCGGAGGAAGTCGCTCGCGTTTTTTTGACAAACTGGGTGGCACGTTTTGGCGTCCCATCGGACATCACGTCCGATAGGGGGCCTCAATTCGTCTCAGAGCTTTGGTCAGCCATGGCCAGCAGCTTAGGGGCGACAATTCACCGCACCACCGCTTATCACCCTCAGGCTAATGGGTTATGCGAGCGTTTTCATAGATCTTTAAAGGCCGCCCTCAGAGCCTCACTAACGGATACAAATTGGGTAAATAAACTTCCCTGGGTTTTATTGGGGTTGCGTGCTGCGCCTAAAGAGGATCTAGACGCCTCCCCAGCAGAATTAGTTTTTGCACAACCTCTCAGGCTCCCAGGTGAATTTTTACCAGAGAACCCAGAGCCAGGGCATCTTCCAGCCCCGAGGCTTTTAGGCAGCAACGGTCCTGACACTCTCCCCGGACCGGCACATCACTCTTTTCCACGGGTTTTTGTCCCCCAAGCTTTAAAAAACGCTGAATTCGTTTTTGTTAGGCATGAAGCTTTAAAACCAACCCTCCGTCCACCATACGATGGACCATTCAGAGTGCTGAAACCTGGTGATAAGCATTTTGTGCTTGATTTAGGGGACAGAAAAGAAACAGTCAGCATTGACAGACTTAAACCTGCCTTCTTGTTGAGAGACGAACCTGCACGGTTGGCGAGAGCACCTCGGCGGGGTAGACCCCCCAAGAGAAAAGACTCAGCCCCCCTGCAGAGAACAAATAATCACTCTCCTCCCCAAGCTGCAGATTCCTTACAGGAAGGTCCCACCAGGACGCCCAAGCGGACCCACAGCAGATTCGGGAGAAGATTAAAACCCAGACGGCACAGAGACTGATGCAAACTACTCAAAAGTTGTTCACTAATTGTGCTGTAACAGTTTAAGACTGACTTGTGATATTACTACACTGTTATGATTACCACTGAATTCTCTACAGGAGCATAGCTGCTGGAAAGTTTCTTCCTTGTCAAGAGGTGTAGCAGTTAGTATGTCATAATAATTATCTTAAACTGTGAATTTTTCTATTGTCCTTTTCTTAGTCGTTTGGGGGGGGCTGTGGTCTATATTAATCATATATCCCATAACCTACATATGTATAAGCATGTAAGAATGTTTGGTGATTACATATGTAAAGCGACTTCACACCTCAGAACAGGACAAAGAGGTCTCAACCGTCAGCGGAGATCAAAGAGCATCCGAGGCGCTGCGGTGGAGACCAGATCGATCGCCCTGACCTCCCAGGGCCAGGTGGAGGGATACGAAGACAAAGGAGGGGGATTAAGATAATGCGGGATGTCAGCTTGGATATGCATGTCTTTTGTTATGTGTAGGTATAAGTATGTAGAGCTGAATGTGTTCTTCCTCTATTCTACTTCTGCTTCTGCACTGAGATGAGACTTGTTAGAGGAGCGAAGCTGATAATAAACTTTGGTTTATAAGTCACATCGCCTCGTTATTCCAAGCTCTTCTACACCTTGTATCATTCATTAATACTCCCATACATGACATATTGTACTGAAGTATGGGGAAATACATATAAAACAAACATATATCCAGTCTTTATGCTTCAGAAGAGAGCTATTAGAATAATAAACAAAGCTGCTTACAGGGAACCAACAAACCCACTTTTTCTTAAATTAAAAGCTCTCAAGTTGAAAGGTCTGGTTGACTTTAAAACTGCAGTAATAATGTTTAAAGTGAAGAATCTATCACTGCCCGCAAATATCCAGAAGTTGTTCCAAATAAGGGAGAAACAATATCATTTCAGAGGAACATGTATATTTCAAAAACCTTCAGTGAGAACTACCACCAAGCAACACTGTATTTCAGTGCAAGAAGTCAGATTATGGAACGATTTTGGACCTGAATTAAAATTATGTACAACACTTGGACAATTTAAACAAAAACTAAAGGAAGAAATACTCCAAACATATATACAAGATGATATGTAAAATCACATAAGGATTGTCAAATCCAGTCTGTGTTGTGTTGTTGCTTAGTTTTTTTGTCACATTTTGTCTTAGCTTTGTTCTGAATTGTAATCACTCTTGTTTTGTTTTCTTTTGAATTCTTGGATGGAATATGGGTGGGCAATATAAGCTGCGGCTTCAGCCATCACCCATTTCGGATAACTTATGTTGAACTGTATAATCAGAGGAGTTATTGTCTAATTTGACCTTGTTGGATTTTCTTTCCCCCTTTGTTATATTATTCTGTTTCTTTTTTAATCTCTACTTTTAATCTATCCGAAATAAAGATTCATTCATTCATTCATTCATTCACTTAGTAACAAAGAGCAGTTTTCAATTTTCAATATAATTACTGTGGCAGAACCAAATTATGATAAGCCCGTCATCTATGAATATACAACAAAGTACACAACCCATAGTTGTAGGGCAGGATTCCAGGGTGAACCTGTGTAGCAAGTTTGGTGATCCTAGAGAACTTTACACGTTCTATAGAAAGACAGCATAGGGAGTGCCGACCTTGACCTTTGATCTTTTGACCCCAAACCTGTGTACCAGGTTTGGTGACCCTAGCTTTCTTTGTTGTTGAAATATAGTTTATAAGCCATTTTCATGTTGACCTTTGACCTTGAAATCCCAAACCCATAGTCAGAGGTCAGGATCCCAAGGTGACCCTGTGTACCAGGCTTGGTGGCCTTAGCTTTACTTGTTTTAGAGTAATAGCAAATTCAGCATTTACCATTTACCACAGTGCCATTGGAATGCAAACTTTGACCTTTGACCTCTTGCCCCCAAACCCATAGTCAAGTCAGGGTGTAAATCATCCAAGATGTGTATTAGATACAGCTACTGTATCGATTTGAAAAGCCTACATCCTTTTCTTTTTCAGTAGTTATTGTGTTTAGAAGATTTAGATAAAATCTGACCTCTGACCTTTGTCCTCAAGGTCATCCAATGAGAGTCAAATTGCAATATGCATATCATCAGAGTATATCAATCCCTGGTACCAAGTTTCAAAACATTTGGAGCAAAACTGTAGGAGGAGTTGATTTCACAAGACTATAGGTGCATTCTGATCGCCCAGTAGTGTACTCCGAAGTGGACTGTAACGGGTATTTCACCATATTAAGTGATATTCCAAACCGAAGGGAGCAAGGGGTGTTCACTTAAAAGGGAACTGAGAACTGAGCAGGGAAGAAGTGAACAACTTCACCGGAAGTTGACAAGATGATTACCCATAAGCCATTGCACCTCAAATACGAGTAAAACAAACTACAGTTGCTAATGTTATTAACAAGCTAAACTGATGTTGGTTATTGTTTATATCAACTGATAATAATAAAAATATAATTGTATTAATATTTTATTTAAGAAATGTAAGTTATCCACCGTAGTATCAGTAAGTGTCCATGGTTACCGTGGTAATGCACAGAGGAGGGAGGCGATGGTTACAGGGTGTTTCAAATGGAGAAGTTCTGTGAAGGGCAGTTAACTGATATTCCCTGACAACGGAGCAGGGAGTAGGGAACACAGCTGAAGTACACTGTGGATCGGAACGTAGCTACTGTAGTTACTGTCTATGAAGTGAGGTGAAATAAGAGGTCATAGGTCAGGGGCTACAATTCCTACAAAAATCATCCAATCAGAACCAAACTGCAATATGTGCATCATCAGTGTATGTCAAACCATGGTACCAAGTTTGAAAACAATCAGAACAAAACTGTAGGAGGAATTCATTTCACAAAAGTGGGACGGGCAGACATATGGACGGACCCATAACATAATCCCCCTTCAGTCTTTGCCCAACGGGCTCTTCAGCCCTTTTGGGTTTCAACAGGCAGAGGATAATAAAAACTACAAATTTTTGAAAAACCCTTTTAAATATATAAAGAAAAGAGTTGCCCATTTACAAGAAAACAAGTTGCATATTTACAAGAAAAAAATATGGAATTAAAGGGAAAAAAGTTGCAAATTCATGATCACTATTCATGTCTGTTGGCATGTTTACATTGAGTTATAATGTAATCGTGCCGCACGAAAAATTCGCCTGTTCGCATTTGGCGTGAACGCACGTTAAGACTTTGATTTAGCCTCACGCCCTGAGACCCCACCACCACCACCACTTTCAACGTTTACCCTCATTTGAATCCCTCCACCTCTCTGCCCCCCCCTTTTTTTGCCCTTCACTCCCCTCTTCTCCACCCCCTCCAGAGAACATACAGTACACCACCCTCCTCTCTCTCTTCTATGGAAGCCCTATTGACACTATTTATTTTCACTGTCTTCCTGAGATCTTGAGTTGTGTTGTTATCTTGAGACAACAGATGTTGTTTCTCGCCGAGGTAACTAAATAATTTTCTTGACATTCCGAGAAAACAGCAGTTGTTTTCCTGAGATATCGAGAATTTTCTCAATATAGCAAGCGTTGCTTTCCCAAGATATTTTTTTTTTGAGATCTCAAGATAACAAAACTATCTTGCTGTTTTAGGAAAACAACACTTGTCATGTCAATATTGAGAAAATGATCTTGTTATCTCAGGATATCCACATAAATAACAATCTTGGGGAAAACAGTGCACTAATATGAATGTATGACCTTTTAGGCTTCCATACTTCCAGTCCCTACATCCTCCCTTGCTTTTAGCAAATCTGTTGTCTTTCAACTTCCAGCCGCCCTTCCCACAGGTGCTGGGGACCAAGGCAGCCACCTGAGCAAAGACTGCCTGGTCACTCACTGTTTTGCGTGTTTTTATAAGCGACCAGACGGGAGCAGCAGGCGGAGCGGAGACGGTAATCCCCACCCCATCACCCCACCCCTTCACATGAAAAAATAAAAATCCCAGAAGCAGCAGCAGCAGGAGGAGGAGGAGAAGAAGGGGAACCTAGCGGGACACCTGTGCTGCTGGACGTGTTCCTGAGGGTTCTGAGAGGGAGAAAAAAACCAGGATTCTGCAGGCGGATTTTGCATGGCGGCGATGATGTGAGATGCGGAGGTGGGGACAACCAGCAGCATCAGCACCAGCAGCAGCACCAGTCCACCGGCGGGTGGAGACGCGCTCTGAAGGCGGAGGGACGACGATGCTGCCGCCGATGATCTAGCAGGTGCTCGTGCCGCATTGCCTGAGCGCCGCGAGCGACCGCCGGGGGAGACGGGTGATGGTGTCACTGCGCCGCGGAGAGAGAGAGGAAGAGCCAGGGAGGAGGAGGAGGAGGAGGTGGTGGTGGTGGGGAGGCGCTGACATGGAGGGAAGCGGCTGCCGTCTGTCGGCTCCGGATCAGCAGCTTGGCCGCAGCGCCTGAAGCCCGCCGGAGGAGCCCGCTCCGGCTCGGTGCGAGCTGGGGTCGCTGCGAGGTTTGGCTGAACCGTTTCCGTGCGTAAAAGGAAACAAAACAAAAAAAAGTGGACGGTCCGAGCGGCGTGTTGATGATGCATCACCGGAGCGTCACGGGAGCTGCGTGCGTGCCAGTTGAGGGTGGATTACAGAGCAGCAGGCCTCCGTCCGAACCCAGCCGCTGATCCACGCAGCGCTCCTCCGTGTCCTCACCGCCCCGTGGGATTTCTCTCTGGTCTCGTGCACTGTGGCCCCCGTGGAAGGGCCAGCTGTTGCACACGCGCGCAAATCAAGATGACTCACTTACAGGCTGGCCTGTCCCCAGAGACCCTGGAGAAGGCCAAGGTGGAGCTGAAGGAAAACCCGGAGACTCTGCACCAGGACATCCAGGAGGTCCGGGACATGATCATCACCCGGCCGGACATCGGCTTCCTCAGGACGGACGACGCCTTCATCCTCCGATTCCTCCGGGCCAGGAAGTTCAACCACTTCGAGGCGTTCCGCCTGCTGGCTCAGTATTTCGAGTACCGGCAGCAGAACCTGGACATGTTCAAGAACTTGAAGGCAACGGACCCGGGCATCAAGCAGGCCCTGAAGGACGGCTTCCCCGGGGTGCTGTCCAACCTGGACAGATATGGCAGGAAGATCCTGGTCCTGTTTGCTGCCAACTGGGACCAGAGCAGGTGAGGGGAGGAGGATGCAGGGCCGCTTCTAGGTTTGTGGGGCACTATGGAAGATACTGTTGGGGGGGCGGGGGGGCTATGTTTGCAGTGGGGTGGAGTTCATTGCCTGTGGGGTGGGGGGGTCGCTCTTATCCAGCAAAAGCATTAAGAAATAAACTTGTTTCATGAACGGAAAAACAGAGAAAAGAATATCCAGCATAGGTGTAATAAACTTATAAGCGAAAAGCAACACATTTATGAGACATTTTTTAACATTATGATGAAAAAGCAGCAAATTCACAAGAAAACAAAAACTGCAACTTTATGGGGAAAAAGTCAGATTTTGGAGGAAAAGAAAAATGTGAATTTCAAGAAAAAAGCAGCAAGTTTATGAGGAAAAAAGTAGCAAATTTATGTCAAAAAAGTTGCAAATTTATGGAAAAAAGTCACAAATTTAGGAGCAAAAAAAGTCACAACCTTAGGAGGAAAAAAAGAGCAAATATATGAAGGAAATAGTTGTACATGTATGGGGAAAAAAGTCACAAATTTAGGAGGAAAAAGACAAGTTCATGAGAAAAAGTTGTAAATTTATGTGAAAAAAGTTGTAAATTTGTGAGGAAAAAACTGGCAGATTTATGGAAAAAATCACAAATTTAGGAGGAAAAATAGTGTAAATTTTCAAGGAAAAAGTCACAAATGTAGGAGATAAAAACATGCAAATTTTCAAGAAGAAAGCCACAAGTTTATGAGAAAAAGTTGTAAATTTATGTGAAAAAAAGTTGCAAATTTGAGGGAAAAACTGGCAGATTTATGGAAAAAAATCACACATTTAGGAGGAAAAATTAGATAGATTAGTTTATTTGACAGGGACAGTGCAATAAACATAGACAATTAATCAATGACAATCAATCTGATGTGTTGCACTGGACTGTGTAAATTGTCAAGAAAAAAGTCACAAATTTAGGAGAAGAAAACTTATAAATTTATGTGAAAAAAGGTGCAAATTTAGAAGAAAAAAAATCAGCAAATTTTCAAGAAAAAAAGTCACAAATTTATGAGAAAAACTTGCAAATTTATGACAACAAAGTTAAAAAATTATGGGGGAAAAAGTCCCAAATATAAAAGGAAAAAACTGTAATTCTATGAGGGAAAAAGTTTTAAATTTATGGGAAAAAGTCACAAATTTAGGAGGGAAAAAATGTGCAAATTTTCAAGAAAAAAGCAGCAAGTTTATGAGAAAATGTTGCAAATTTATGTGAAAAAAAGTTTATGAAGGGACAAGATGTTAATTTTGGGGAGAAAGTGACAAACTTAGGAGAAAAAGTTGCAAATTTACAAGAAAAAACAGAACATTCATGAGGAAAAGTTGCAAATTTATATGAAAAAAATAATAAATTTTCAAGAAAAAAAAACAGTGAGTTTATGAGGAAAAGTTGTAAATTTATGTGAAAAAATTTGCAAGTTTATGAGGAAAAAGGTTGAAAATTTATGGGAACAAGACCCAAATTTAGGAGAAAAAAGTGTGCACATTTTTAAGAAAAAAAGCCCCAAATTTATGAAAAAAGTTGCACATTTATGTGAAAAAAGTTGCAAGTTTACAAGGGAAAAAGTTGCAAATGGATGGGAGAAAGTTTTAATATTGGGAGAAAAAAGTTTCAAATTTTAAGAAAAAAGCAAAAAAAATTTATGAGAAAAAAGTTGCAAATGTGAGAGAAAAATGTCACAAGTTTATGAGGAAAAAAGTCACAAATTTATGAGATGAACGTAGCAATTTTATGAGGAAAAATTTGTAAATTTATAAGAAAAAAGTAGAAATGTGTTCTGTCAGAATCACAGCCAAACTGGTGAAGTGGATCTTGGAATTCTGTCCTTTCCTTTTAAAAGTCACAGTTCATCACCATTCATAAGACTCAGTTTTTCTTGTCAAAAATCAAAGAGCTGTCCAAAGATTATGCTGAAATGTCCATTAATTTGGCATCTGTTGCTAATTAAGGCTTAAGGTCTCATCTGGTAAAATCCTTGGTAATTACAGCTGCCTGACAACAGCCGCTGAATTATCATCAGTTTTAGTTTAGCATTTATGTAATAAAATAGGAAAGTCTCTTCCTAACTTTTGCCTTTGCAACTATTTTACTGCAGTTTATGATTTAAAGGCGTTATCTGTAAAACATTTTATCTAATAAACCATGAAAATAACCAATAGAGATTAATAAAACATTTAAGATGAAAAAGTGGCTTCTCTAACAACAATATTACAGCCATTAAGCGATTTGTTTTCAACAAGGGGATGGGGGAGTAATTTAGCATGAGGTACAAGGGTATAAATGTAAATAAGGTACAAATTTACAAGAATAAAAGAGCAAAAATATAATAAAAGATGCCAATTTAAAAATTCAAAAAGTTGCAAATAACAATTTAATTACATGGAATATAAATTCAAGCAACATCCAGAGTGAAAGCTGTAAATTTTGGAGAAAAAGTTGAAGCAAGCCTCAGGGCCAAGGAGCGACACAGTTCATTGGTTGGCCTCCCAAAGTCCATGGACCATCAGACTGATTCACACGGCACTTTGGGTGGGCACAAAAAGACCTCTTGTCAAGACAGCTTGTCAGGGGACCTCCCAAAGTCTGAGACCCTCCTAGCCAAGGAGCTGACACCTCCAGGAAGACAGCCAGTCACAGAAAACCCCCCTGGTGAGGACAGAGGCCCACGCGCCTTCTGGAACATCCAAGATAGTGCTGGAAAGGGCATGTCAGCGGACAAAGGCTGGGAGGCGTGCATGACAGGGAGCAAAGAAGCTGGGGCGTGCACAGGGAAAAGAACAGGCGCCGCAGGAGTGTGCACATTGAGGAGACCAGATGCCGCAGGACCATGCACATCAGGAACAGGAACTGCAGTGGCGTGCACGCCGTGGATACCAGGCACTGCAGTGGGGTGTGAGTTGTGGAGACCAGGTGCCACAGGAGCATGCACATCAGGAGGACCTGGCACCACTGGAGCGTGCACGTCGGGGAGAACAGGCACCGCTGGAGCGTGCATGTCAGGAGGAGCAGGAACTGCAGGAGTGTGCACGTTGTGGAGAGCAGGCACTGCAGGAGCGGGCTCATCAGAAGGAGCTGGAACTGCAGGAGCATGCACGTCATGGAAAGCAGATGCTGCAGAGTGGGAGTGCGAGTGTGGGATTGTGTGGGGGAGAGGGTGAATGAGAGTGAGTGTGTGTGAGTGCGTATGAGAGCATTAGGGTGTGCATGTGTGGGAATGGGTATGTCTGCTAGTCGGGAGGTGCTGGATCGAGGGGGTAGTACCTCTTGGCTACATGGGCTCCCCTGGAGTAGGGGGGCCCTCTTTGGGTGTGGGGTCCCCGGGGTGTGCGGGGGTGGGGCTGGAGTGGGGTGGGTCCACTGTGGGGGTGCCTGGGGGGGCTTGTGCCAGGGGTGCGGGCCAGTCTCCGGCCCGGGGGTGGGCACACTGGCCTCTCTGTGCCTGGGGCCCAGGGACTGGCGTTGTTCCTGATGGGGGGACAGGGGGTTGGTGGGCCCGTCGTGCCGGCCACCTGGCGGCCTGGCCTCCCTCGGCCATCCCTCCTGGGGCGGATGCCTGGCTTTCCTGGGGCTTGTTGGCCTCAGACATTTGTGCCCTGTGGGGGTTGGTGGTGTTGCCTTGCCTGCTCGGGGTTTCCCGGGGGAAAGGAGTTGCTGTGACTGGCCACCCTCTTCGTGTGCTTCCTGACAAACCACTCACATGCACACACTTATTTTGCACGCGATCTCATACACGCACACGGATGCACAAACCAAATGTCTCCCCTTTAACAGGTGCGAATACCAGACTCGTGTTGAGACCTCTTCGGTGGAAGAAGCAGTCTGTCTTGTGTTTATTTTAGCTGTTGGTTTGTTTGTGTTTTTTGTCTGTTCCTCTCCCTTTTCTTTCCCCTCTCCACACCTCCGTTCCCCATTCCCCATCGTGCCGGGTCCTCCATGGGTAAAAAAATTTAAATAAAGTATTAAAAGTTATTACAAGAGGAGTTTACAACAATATACAGTACATAGATAGGCACTGTATAAAGCTCCTTTTGGCAAAGTAAATCTTTTTTGGCGCAATAAGGGTAGCAGATTTCTGTTCTGCTTACCTTGCTGCCTTACAGGACAAGGGGAGAACAAAAAAGAAGAAACTGGAACTGCAGGAGCATGCACGTTGTGGAGAACAGGCGCTGCAGGAGCATGCTCATCAGAAGGACCTGGAACTGCAGTGGCATGCATATTGTTGAGACCAGGTGCTGCAGTGGTGTGCATGTCATGGAGACCAGACGCCCCAGGAGTATGCACATCAGGAGGAGCTGGCACTGCTAGAGCGTGCGCATCAGGGAGAACAGGCGCCGCTGGAGCATGCATGTCAGGAGTAGCTGACACCACAGCAGCATGCACGTCAGAAGGAGCAGGAACTGCAGGGGCGTGCATGTCAGGAGGAGTTGGGACTGCAGGAGTGTGCACGTCCTGGAGATCACGTGCTGCAGGAGCGTCAACGTTGTGAAGAACCGGCACCACTCCAGCGTGAACGTCAGGGTGAACAGGTGCCGTGGAGCGTGAAATGGGCACATCAGGTGGAGCAGGAGCGGCAGGAGCGTGCACATTGTGGAGAACAGGCGCTGCAAGAGCGTGGTTGTTGGAAGGAGCTAGAACTGCAGGAGCGTGCACATCCTGGAAATCAGGTGCTGCAGGAGCGTGCATGTCATATAGAACAGGCACTACTGGAACGTGCACGTCAGAAGGAGCAGGAACTGCAGGAGCATGCACATTGTGGAGAACAGGTGTTGCAGGAGTGTGCTCATCAGAAGGAGCTGGAACTGTAGAAGCGTGCACGTCGTGGAGATCAGGTGCTGAAGGAGCGTGCATGTCGTGGAGAACAGGCACCACAGGAGCGTACATGTCGTGGAGACCAAGTGCTGCAGAAGCGTGCACCTCAGGAGACCCAGGCACTGGGGCGAGCCTCACCCCAGGAGACACTGACTGGAGAGTGTGGAACTCAGAAAACTCAGGCGATGGAGCGAAGACATCTAGCAATTCCTCCCCAGATGTTGCCATCTCGGACAAGGAGGGAGAGGCACAGGTTGGTTTTGGGTCACCATAACTACCAGCAGCAGAGCTTGGCGGGGAGAGCCCAGAAGCAGATGGGAGCTGCAACTGGGTCTTCCCACTAGCAGCAAGACAAGACCTCTCTAATGTAGATGTTAAGGAAACAAAGAAGAGGAGACTTCTTTTAGCTCCTGCTTCGCTGCTGCTAAGGTGACAATGACCCCTGAAGACGCTGGGATGACCATGACCCCCAGAGACACTGCTGAGATGACCCCAACCTCAGGAGATGCTGCTGGAACAACCCCCATCTCTGGAGGCGCTGACAGCACAGTGGGCGAGGCGGTCCAGGGTACAGCAGCTGAAGAGGAGGCCTGGGGTGCAGCTGGCGGAACAGCAAACGTGGAAGCCGGCGGAACAGCAGACGGAGAGACTAGTGGAACATCAGAAGTGGGAGGTGGTGGAAAACCTGATATAGGAGCCGGTGGACACCAGACGTGGAGACTGAGGGGGAGACCATCTCCTCCAGCGTGGAAGCAACAGAGGTGATGATGATGGCAGAGGAGAAAGGACAGAGGTAGGTGATGGTGTACAAATTGAGATGGCAACAGAAACAGGTGATGGGGGGGCTCAGCAGCAGTGGGTGACTGCCACTGAAAACCCCCCACACACACACACCGAACCAGGCAAGATCCCTCCCAATAGGTGTTAAAAGAGAAAAAGGTACTTGCCTGGTGTCCTACTCTGCTGCTGCTGAAGCCGCCGCTGGAGACCAAGACGTAACCCTCCAAGTGGCTGCCGAGGTGGCCTAGCAAGGAGCAGCTGTAACCGGGTGTAGAGCTGGAGCTGGAGAGTGACAAGGTGAAGAAACTTGAGCAAAAGGATGACGGGGAGCCACCAGAGGAGAAGGTGGTGTGATGAGTGGTGGGGAAACTGCTGGGAAAACCTCCAGAGGCGGAGTAGTACTGTAGTAGCACTGTTAGCTCTGAAGCTAACGTTCCCCCCCCATAGACAGACAGTTCTACTGGCCGATAACAGAGCAGTGGGTGGGTGTCAAGGCTGAGCTTACCTTTTCTTGATGTACAGGAACAAACTCAGAACAGTTTCTTTGTGATGATGGTGCCATCATTTTCACAGACAAACAGGAAGCGGCAGCTGCTCTGTCTGTCATATCAGTGATCATGTTTACATGTACACGAATAAACCGGTTATGATTGGATTTCTGAGTA
This sequence comes from Pholidichthys leucotaenia, assembly GCA_020510985.1. Lineage (NCBI taxonomy): Eukaryota > Metazoa > Chordata > Actinopteri > Cichliformes > Pholidichthyidae > Pholidichthys > Pholidichthys leucotaenia. The sequence continues at coordinate 268,311,477 of CM035842.1, forward strand.
TCTGTTAAAACCCTAGTGACAATCTTTCCTTGAGTACCTTTAATACACCACAAGTCCGATTTGAGCGTTCTCTGTCACCACATGAATGCTGCCTGTTGGCCTCCTGTGTGAGCTCACATGCTTTCATATTTAAACTACTGAGCTTTTTATATACTAAGCTGTGTTCTTCAGGTAGGGTTTTTAGTTTACACTGAGGGATAAAATCCAACAGTTCCCAACCGCACGTTTGACTGAGTAAAAGTAGTAAAATTTAGCCGTCCACATCAGTTTGGCGGCTGCTGCTGTTCCTGTAGCTCATCACAAACTGTAATCTTGTGTTTTGCTGCCTCCCAGACTGAAGGGTCAAGGTTAATATCTGCACTGAAAATAAAGCTGTAGAGACTGTGTGGCTTTAGGAAGCCACCAGTCTTGTTTATTTTCTGGGTAGATAGAGTTTAACGGGATGCTCCCCATCTGTTCTCTCTCCTGTGATGGACTAGATTCAACATAGAAAATTACGGTAACCATAGAAATAAAAGCAGAAGGGTCCTACAATCCTCTGACATGAAAAAAATGAGTACTGACAACGGCTGAGGGATTTGCTCGTAAACCTTTCTGTATCATGTGACATAACTGTATAACGTGACTTTGAACAACCAATTCTCAGCAGAAATGCAAATAAACAAATTAATTAATTATATAAAATAAAAAAGCTTATAAATTTTCACCTCTTTCTCTAAAAATTTGCAGCTCCTCCCAATAAATCCATAACTTTTTTCTTGTAAATCTGATATTGTTTCCTTTAAATTTGCAGCGTTCTTCTCATAGATTTACAACTTTTTTCCTTAAAAATTTGTGACTTTTTGGCATAAATGTACAGATTTTTTTCTTGTAAATTTTCACCTTTTTTCTCAAAAAATTTTTTTCTAATAAGATGGAAATTTTTTTTTTCCAAAAATATAACCTTTGTCTCATAAGTTTGTATTTTTTTCTTGTAAATTGCAACTTTTTTCCATGAAAACTTATGCTTTTTTCATAAATCTGCAACTTTTTTCATCAAATTTGTGTTTTTTCTAAAAAATTGCAACTTTTTTCTCATAAATTTGCAATTTTTTCTTGTAAATTTGCATTTTTTTCCTTTATATACAACTTTTTTCTCAAAAATTGTTCTTTTTTTCATAAAGTTGCAACTTTTTTCTTAAAAAATTGTGACCTTTTTCTCATTTACAATTTTTTCTTCTAAATTTGCAACTTTTCTCTCAAAAATTTGACTTATTTGTTATAAATTTGTGACTTTTTTCTTGTAAATTTGCTACTTTTTCTAAAAAAATTACAACTTTTTTCCTCAAAAATTTGTGACTTTTTCTCAAAAATGTGCTACTTTTTCTCTCAGAAATTTGTAACCTTTCCTCAAAATTTTTTAATTTTTTTTTCATAAATCTGCAACTTTTTCTCAAATATTTGATTTTTTCTCAGAAATTTGTAACTTTTTTTCTTAAAAAAATAGTGATTTTTTTTCATTACTTTGCAAATTTTTTGTTGTAAATTTGCAACTTTTTTTCTCATAAATTAGAATTTTTTTTCTTTTAACCTCTTAAAATAACAGTGTTTCACCCACAGGACATTTCACATTGGTTGGAAATTGGCTGGATTGCTAATGGGTTAAATTTGCAGATTTTTCCTTTAAATCTGCAACTTTTTTCTCATAAATTCGTGACTTATTTTTCACAATTTTGTGACTTTTTTCTTGTAAATTTGTGACTTTTTTCCTCTTTTCTGGATACTGGTTACATTTTTATTCTGTGTAACTAAACTAATTTGGGACTTTTTTAATTTTCAAATTGGCATCTTCTATCATATCTTTGCACCTTTATTGTTGCAAATTTATACCTAATTTACATTTATATGTTTGTACCGCCTGCTTAAGTGGTGAATACCCCCCATCCCCCTTTTTAAATATAAATTTCCCACTGGATGTATTGAAAAAGGATTTTTAATTAACAAAAAAACCCAAACCATCTAATAGGAAATGAAGACAAAGAGGGAGACAAGATAAGTGTAAAGAAAAAGAGAAAGCACGGCTGTGGAGGAGGACAGTGAAGAATCAGAGGCATTAGCTGAAAGAAAACCTAAAACTCACGAAAAATGAAGGGGCAGCAAACAGCACAAATCGTAGCACCAAAAACCACACAGACATCAATAATGATGATAGTCTCTGAGAGGTTTTAGCTTTTAGCACAAAGATCCCAAAATCTTTCTGACTGAATCCAGATCTAAACCTTATACTGTACTGTATGGTGCTCTTGTAACATCCAAAGGTCCCATTCACTGAAGATCTGTGGTTTGTATTTTAACTTTCTGAAATGCGTCTGTTGGTGATTATCTAAAAAATATCAACAGTCACACAGCCTTTAAATCCATTCTGTCTTTGACCAGCCCGTGCAACTCTTACGGGTTTTTCCCTGTATGTCACCAGTTGGGAAACCCAGCCTCTTCCCCGTCCACTGCTCTTGTGTTGGCCATCATATCTGTCCGTCTGCAAACAAGATGATTGTGGAGCCAAAGTACTACTTGGGAGTTAGCTTACCAGCCGTGGTTTATGTTGTTATTTTCTTTAGATTTCAGTCGTCCTGATGGACATCACTGTTTCCACTTGGTTCACTAGTCAGTGATTTATCTCACATCATTCTGGCTTATTTTGTTGTCTTTTTACTGTGATGCTACATCAAACATTAGCATTAGCTTGGCTAGGTGGTTGGCGAATGACCAACACGCTGCCTGGCATTAGCTTGTTGGATCTGGCTGGTTCTGATCACTATTTTTGATACATTCTACTCCCCTCCTTGGAATCCTTGCTCATCCAACAACACTTGACCATGTGCATTGTTCTTTGACATTATTTTAGCTTATGTTATATTTTTTATTCGAGACCCTAGCTGAAGCTAGCAGTTTTGCCACTCATTCACAAATGTTTCTGTGCTTATTGTATTCCAGGGGCCAGAAAACAATAGTATTGGAGATCTGATGCTTAAAAAATTATAATACAACGCTGCTGTGATTGCAGTGGATCTAAATGACTACTCAGTATATGTGGAGAACACGAGCATTATAGCAAAGCGATACGCTGTCCTTTGCCGGAATGCGAGTGCATACAGCTGCCCATAAGCAGACCGTGACATTGGTGCTCCTACCTGTGTTGTTATGCACCTATGAGCAGTTGAAGATAAGATAAGATAAGATAAGATAAGATAAGCCTTTATTAGTCCCACAATGGGGACATTCCAGGATTGCAACAGCACAGGGATAGCAACACTCAGAGCAATAATTTAGAAGATATGAGAATAAGAGCAGTGAATATACATATGTACACATAAATATATAAATATACTGTATATACACAGTGCGGAGCATTGTAGCTAGATGGAATAAACAGCATAACCATCTATTTAGTTACCCCACATAGTATGAATATGTACCCATACATATTGTCACCCTCAGTAGCGACTAATATTGTCCTAGTTGTATACTGGAGGGGACCATTTGTGTAAGTCTATTGCTTCTTTTGCATTCAATACTATTAGGTCGTCACGTTTTTTGTTATCTCTGCATGCAGCCCTGCTTAGATTATAAAGTCTGACAGTCGTCGGTAGGAAGGACCTGCGAAACCTCTCGGTCGCGCATCTAGGATGATGTAGTCTACTGCTAAATGAGCTCCTCAGTACATTTAGCATGTCCTGCATAGGGTGGGACTCTGACTCCAGCAGAGATGACAGCTCAGCCACCATCCTTCTCTCTCCTATCTCCTCCACTGGGTCAAGGCGCTGCCCCAGGACAGAGCTAGCTTTCTTGATCAGTTTGTTCAGTCTCTTCCTATCGGCTGCTGTGATGCCACTGCCCCAGCAGACCATTCCAAAAGTGATGGCTGATGCCACCACCAAATTGTAGAATGTCTTCAGGAGAACCCCTTTTACACCAGAAGACCTGAGCCTCCTCAGTAGGAACAGCCTGTGCTGTCCCTTCTTCTAGAGTGCGTTGGTATTGTGTGACCAGTCTAGTTTATTATTCAAATGAACACCCAGGTACTTGTAGGATGTTACCATCTCAATGTCTGTTCCCTGGATGTTTACTGGTGCTGTGAGGGGTTGTCCTTGCCTGCAGCAGTCCACCACCAGCTCCTTAGTTTTTCTCGCGTTGATTTGGCGGTAGTTCCGATGGCACCAGTCCACGAAGTCCTGGATAAGTCCTCTGTACTTAGCTTCATTTCTTCATCAGGTGAGACGTCAGGGCCACTGGTCTGTAGCTGTTCAGGTCTCTGGGGTGGGAAGTCTTTGGTACAGGTACCACACAAGATGTTTTCCACAACTGTGGTACCCTTCCCAGCTTCAGGCTCAAGTTGAAGATGTGCTCCACAATCCCACACAGCTGGTCTGTGCAGGACTTGAGGAGCTTTGCGCTGATGTCGTCCGGTCCCAAGGCCTTCCTCGCCTTGATCTTCCTCAGCTCCGTTCTCACCTGGGTCTTAGTGAGGGTCAGGTTGGGGGGCTGTGTGCTGGGAGTGGGGGGGGTGTTGGTGGAGGGGTGTGTGGTCAGCAGGTCTCGATGACTGTAGAGGCAGCAGTGGTTGGTGTGGAGGTGGGGGGAGGGCGGTTGGTCAAACCTATTAAAAACAGGTTCAGATTGTTCACCCACTCCCTGCCCCCCATGGCCTGGGAGGAGGTATTCTAGAGCCCAGAGATGGTTTTGAGGTTTCTCCAGACCCCACTGATGTTGCTCCATTGCAGCTTGTCTTCCATCTTCTTCCTGAAGCTGAATGAATGAATGAATGAAAAATGAATGATACCACCATGACTGTGGAGAGGAATGACCAGATTGTATGCATATTTTTGATAAATTTCAGTCAGGTTTTCGTCAGAAACACTTAACAGAGACCGCTCTTCTCAGGGTGTCGAATGATATTTTAATGTCATCAGACTCTTGCAAATGCTCTGTTTTAGTGTTATTAGATCTTACTGCGGCATTTGATACTATTGATCATTATATTTTGTTACAAAGGCTTAGAGATTGGGTAGGGATTTCTGGAAAAGCCTTTGAATGGTTTTCCTCCTACCTTTCTGGCAAGAGTTTTTTCCGTGGCTGTTGGCTCTTACTCATCTGACTCTGCTCCTTTAACCTGTGGGGTGCCTCAGGGTTCCATTCTGGGCCCACTTTTATTTGCTTTATACATGGTGCCACTTGGTTCCATCATCAGCATATTCAAAGGTGTGTCTTTTCACTGCTATGCTGATGATTTACAGCTGTTCTTTTCTTTTAAACTTGACCATGTTGACAATTTAAAAACTATTCATGACTGTCTGTCTTCAATTAAGGACTGGATGTCTTGTAACTTTTTGCAGCTTAATGCTGACAAAACTTAAGTCCTTATTGTATCACTTGACAATCTAATTCCTAAGGTGGTTAATAGCATTGGTTCATTAAGCTCTATTGTACGGTTTAATCTAAAAAATCTTGGTGTAATTTTTTACCAATCAATGAGTTTTGATCAGCATCTGAAATCGCTGACCCAAATTTGCTTCTTCCACCTCAGGAATATCTCCAAAATTAGGTCATTGGCTTCCTATATTCAGTTAGAAACTATTATTCACACCTTTGTTTCTTCACATTTGGACTACTATAATGCTGTCTTCACATGCCTCAGTAAATCCTCTATACATCGCTTACAGTTAGTTCAGAACTCTGCTGCAAGACTACTGACTAGTAGGTTCAGTAGGTTCTGTCATATCACCCCCATTTCGGCCTCCTTGCAGTGGTTTCCTATAAATTATGGAGTTAATTTTAAAGTTCTTGTTCTTACTTACAAAGCCATTCATGGTGAGGCACTTTCTTATATCAGTGACCTGCTCCACCAATACCACCCCAGCAGGTCTCCTCCTCTTCTTCTTCTTTTAGATTTGATTGGCGGTTGGCAACCAGCTTACAGGTGCATTACCGCCACTTACTTCACTCTATATCATCACTGCTAAGTATCCAATCCTCGATCCACAGCATGTCTCTCAGGTCTTCTAATCAGAGTCTTCTGGCAGTCTCTAGCACTAGGTTCAGAACCAAAGGCAATAGAGCCTTTGCCACTGTTGCTCCCAGACTTTGAAACTCTTTACCATCTGAACTTAGATCTGCACCTTCCATTGATGTTTTTAAGAAGCAGCTAAAGACCCACCTTTTCAGCCTGGCTTTTAATTACCTCCGCCAAGGAGGTTATGTTTTCATCGGCGTTGGTTTGTCTGTCTGTCTGTTTGTTTGTCTGTCTGTCTGTTTGTTTGTTAGCAAGATAACTCAAAAAGTTATGGACGGATTTTCATGAAAAGATTGTCAGAAATGGGGTATCCTACAGATGATTAGATTTTGGTGGTGATCCGGATCACCGTCCACAAGAAAACCGCCATTACGCAAAATGCCATTTTCGTGAATAACTACTGAACCACTAATCCTATCATTGTCAATCCAATTGCTTGTCATATGTTTTCATGGTTAAGGAATCTGAAAACGTACGCACAAACACTGTATGGGGGGAACTGTGGCGCTTGGCGGAGGTCTGTGCTGTCCGAGTGCTTTTCTAGTTAACTATGTGTTGATTGAACTTTTATGTGTTTTTCATTGTTTGCTCTGTCTTTTATTGCTTTATGGTATTTTAATTTGCTCTTTTTTTGTATTTTACCATCTTATTTGTTCTTTATCATGTTAAGCACTTTGTGACTGTGTCTATGAAAAGTGCTCTATAAATAAACTTATTATTATTATTATTATTATTATTATTATTATTATTATTATTATTATGTCACATGTGACCACACATGCACTGGGGTAGCGCAGGACACAACAGAGACAGAGTTAAGAGACACAAGGCTTTGACATTTACTCTACATACAGTGTACCGCCAGTAACATGTGTCCTACTGGCATCTTACAGTGGTGTGAAAAAGTGTTTGCCCCCTTCCTGATTTCTCATTTTTTTTGTTTGTCACACGTAAATGTTTCAGATCATCAGACAAATTTAAATATTAGACAAAGATAACACAAGTAAACTCAAAATGCAGTTTTTAAATGAAGGTGTTTATTATTAAGGGGAAAAAAATCCAAACCTACATGGCCCTGTGTGAAAAAAGTGATTGCCCCTTAAACCCAATAACTGGTTGGGCCACCCTTAGCAGCAACTGCAATCAAGCGTTTGCAATGACTGGCAATGAGTCTCTTACAGCACTGTGGAAGAATTTTGGCCCACTCATCTTTGCAGAATTGTTGTAATTCAGCCACATTGGAGGGTTTTCCAGCATGAACCGCCTTTTTAAGGTCGTGCCACATCATCTCAATCAGATTCAGGTCAGGACTTTGACTAGGCCACTCCAGATTCTTCATTTTGTTTTTCTTAAGCCATTCAGAGGTGGATTTGCTGGTGTGTTTTGGGTCGTTGTCTTGCTGCAGAGCCCAAGTGCGCTTCAGCTTGAGGTCACGGACAGATGGCCGGACATTCTCCTTTAGGATTTTTTGGTAGACAGCAGAATTCATGGTTCCATTTACCACAGCAAGTCTTCCAGGTCGTGAAGCAGCAAAACAGCCCCAGACCATCACGCTACCATTTTACTGTTGGTATGATGTTCCTTTTCTGAAATGCTGTGTTGCTTTTACGACAGGTGTAATGGGACACACACCTTCCAAAAAGTTCAACTTTTGTCTCGTCAGTCCACAGAGTATTTTCCCAAATGTCTTGGGGATCATCAAGACTTTTTCTGGCAAAACTGAGATAAACCTTTATGTTCATTTTGCTCAGCAGTGGTTTTCATCTTGGAACTCTGCCATGCAGGACATTTTTGCCCGGTTTCTTTCTTATGGTGGAGTCATGAACACTGACCTTAACTGAGGCAAGTGATGCCTGCAGTTCTTTGGATGTTGTTGTGAGGTCTTTTGTGACCTCTTGGATGAGTTGTCGCTGCGCTCTTGGGGTAATTGTGGTCAGCCGGCCACTCCTGGGAAGGTTCACCACTGTTCCATGTTTTCGCCATTTGTGGATAATGGCTCTCACTGTGGTTCGCTGGCGTCCCAAATCTTTAGAAATGGCTTTATAACCTTTTCCAGACTTACAGATCTCAATTACTTTGTTTCTCATTGAATTTCTTTGGATTGTAGCATGATGTCTCGCTTTTGAGGATCTTTTGGTCTACTTCACTTTGCCAGGCAGTTCCTATTTAAGTGATTTCTTGATTGAGAACAGGTGTGGTAGTAATCAGGCCTGGGTTTGGCTAGAAAAATTGAACTCAGCTTTCCAAAGATGTGATAAACCATGGTTAATTTATGTTTAAATGGGGGGGGGGTCACTTTTTTTACCCTTCATAATAAACACCTTTTGTTTAAAAAGTGCATTTTGTGTTTACTTGTGTTATCTTTGTCTAATATTTAAATTTGTTTGATGATCTGAAACATTTGTGTGACAAACATACAAAAAAAATGAGAAATCAGGAAGGGTGCAAGCAATTTTTCTCACCACTGTGTGGATTAACAGGCTAATGATAGCGATTTATTATTTATCTATTACACAGATAAATAATAAATCCCATGATTAAAAATACAGATTTACTGGTTGAAGGACATGTCCACTTCTATGCATGGTGGCCTCAGGTTAATGGTTATAACTGCATAGGTCCTTAAAACCTGTCTTAACTTGGGTCAGATTTTCAAAGCAGGTGTCTAAAAATGCCAGCTGGCTCTGGAGGCTAGTCTGGCTCCTCATTTCCGTCTTCCCTTAAGGCCATACCCAGTGCTTAGTCCTGACTGGTTCCTTATATTTGGGACATCACTAATACGGTCTGTCTAAACCTGACCATTGTGTTTTTCACAGCAGAAAAACAGGCTTGACATTTATAGGCATTTTTGCTCTTGATATAATGGTGTGAAAAAGTGTTTACCCCAGTCCTGATTTCTCATTTTTTTTGTGTTTGTCACACTTAAATGTTTCAGATCGTCAAACAAATTTAAATATTAGACAAAGATAACACAAGTAAACGCAAAATGCATTTTTTAAATGAAGGTTTTTATTATTAAGGGAGAAAAATCCAAACCGTCATGGCCCTGTATGAACAAGTGATTGCCCCCTAAACCTAATAACTGGTTGGGCCACTCTTAGCAGCAACAACTGCAATCAAGGGTTTGTGATAACTGGCAATGAGTCATTTACAGCGCTGTGGAGGAATTTTGGCTTGATTGAGAACAGGTGTGGCAGTAATCAGGCCTGGGTGTGGCTAGAGAAATTAAATTTAGCTTTCCAAAGGTGTGATAAACCACAGTTAATTTATGTTTTAACCTGTTTTCCATCTATGGCGCTCGGTCACGCCCATTAGCTCACCACCCTCTGGTGGTCAAGGTTGTTTTCAAGAAAATATTCAGTTTAGATATCACAAATTCCAAAGGCTGCAACTTGAAAATGGTAAGCGATAATGGCTTACTGTCAATTAGAAAGATGTAGAATATGATCCAAAGGTTTGAGACAGTGTAGAGTTCACCTCCGGCCACTAGAGGCCACTAACAAGTACGTTGTGGAACGATAGGGGATAGTCATCCATCTTGTTTGCTGTTTGTCTCATGCTCCCGCATTGTTCATGCCACAACCTCTGCATCAAGTTACTGACTTTGTTCCTGTAAGTTTCTCTGCTTCAGTACTTATTCTGTTAGTGATATCCAGTTCTGTTAGTGTCTCTGTTACATATTTCCACGTTTAGTTGCCACGGTCATTTTATATTTGTATATTTGTATCCCTGCAGGGCTCCTTCATCCTTGTCATTAAAATATAAATTGACATCGAGGAGTGTATTTCTTCATGAAGGAGCCATGGTCGTCGTTGAATGCACTGTCCCTGGTTGTGATTTCAAGACGGACAACGTGTCTGAAGCCCTCGCCATTGCTTTGCTGACAAACCACGGATTTAATCATCAGAGCCCATCTATCCAGGCGCCTGTCCAACCCCCATCTTTTCATGGTCCGAAGTTAGATCGCCCTAGAGTTGACGTGGACATATCGGCAGAGGAATGGAATATATTCACCCATCGTTGGGATGTCTTCCGTACCGGTTCGAGCATAGAGGATGCACAAGCTCCTTTCCAGCTGTTCCAGTGCGCCGGGCCAGAACTCGGGGACAACCTGTTGAAAGCCAATCCCAACGCAGCTTCCGGACCCCTGCCAGATCTTTTCGCCGCCATGCGCTCCCTGGCTGTCATTCCAGTAGCCACCTCTGTCCTACGCACCGAGCTGCTTCAGTTACACCTGGAACGTGATGAGGCGTTTCGCGCGTTCTCTGCCAGAGTACAGGGCAAGGCGGAGACATGTGCCTACAACGCGGTATGTGAGTGTGGCAAAAATGTGAACTACACCGACCACGTCATCCGCGATGTTTTAATTAATGGTATATATGACTTGGACATACGCCGCGAGACACTGGGGACACCAGACGTACTGTGCAAGCCAGTTAATGATGTGATTGCGCTTGTCGAAAACAAGGAAATGGCCCGCAACGCTCTTCCATCACCTACCCTATCGGCTGTGTCTTCATTCCAGCGCCTGAGGAAAAGTCCACCATTGGGTGCCGCCCCATCCCCAGTTGACAAGGCCAGACAAGCCTTGTGCCTGGACTGCAAATGCTCCTTCAAGGTCTTTACTGAGGGATCCCGCAGATGGAACATTAAGCCCCACCGAGTTTGTATTGACTGCTACAAGGCCCGCCGGCGTAGGAATCGTAAAACACCTGCAATAGACAGTCAGCACGCCGCCGTCGAGTGTGAGCCAATCTCCCAGATTTCTTCGATTCATGCTGGGGCCCGTACCGGCCGACGCCCTGTCCCAACAACTCGTGACAGTGTCCCCAAACCCTCACCCATTAAACTCGGGCACCACATTTTCTCGAGGGGTGAGTGGCGACGTGCCAGGCTGAGAGACCACCCCCGTGTGTCGATCATTGTCGCTGTTGATGAGCCGGATAGACAGGGCAGCAGCACCAGCACCCGTGATTCAGTTAACGAGGCGAGGATATCTGCCATTGCGGACACTGGCGCGCAGTCCGACCTCTGGTCCCTGCAGGAGTTCCTGGCTTGTGGATTCCCACGCAATGTCTTGCGCCCTGTCAATCTTAGCCTGTCTGCTGCCAACCAGTCCCCTATCGCCATTGAAGGGGCATTTTTTGCAAGGCTCTCAACAGCCCCCAGCTGTGGTGTGGGGTTGTCCTGCTGCTCCATGATATATGTGAGTAGCTCTGTCCAAGCCATGTACCTCTCCCATGAGTCATTACTCAACCTTGGCCTCTTGCCTTTGGACTTTCCGTTAGGTGGCCGTGGGGTGGGACACGACGGTACACTAGGTTCTGACAACCCTAGCACGTATGACCAGCCCTCGTCCTCTAATGCTATACGGTCCACGATCAGTGGCTGTAAGGGTCCGGCTAGTCCTCAGAACGCTCAGTGTTCGTGTCCCCAGCGTACGGTACCTCCACCACGCCCTACGGAGCTACCGTTCCCTTGCACCCCAGAGAATAATGGTCAGATGAAAGAATGGCTGCTCAAAAGATATACTTCGTCTACATTCAATACATGCCCTCATCAAGCGTTGCCGTGCATGGAAGGGCCACCCATCGAAATACATGTGGACCCGGCTGCTACACCGAAAGCATGCCACACAGCTGCTGTCGTCCCCATACACTGGCAGCAGAGGGTCTATGATGACCTCCTACGGGATGAGGCCCTTGGTGTCATTGAGCGTGTCCCATACGGTGAGCCGGTGACTTGGTGCCATCGTATGGTAGTCACTCGTAAACATGACGGCTCCCCGCGAAGGACGGTGGACCTCTCGCCTCTTAACAAGTTTTGTCAACAGGAGACTTTCGCCACTGAATCCCCATTCCAACTCGCGCGACGTATCCCGAAGGACACCTGGAAGACTGTCACTGACGCCTGGAATGGCTACCACAGTGTACCCCTACGTGAATCTGACCATCACCTTACCACCTTTATCACACCCTTCGGACGATGGCGGTACACCAGGGCACCACAAGGTTTTCTGTCATCGGGGGATGGGTACAACCGGCATTTCGATGCTGTCCTCTCGGACTTTGAGTGCAAAGAACGTTGTGTGGATGATACTGTCCACTATGACACTGACCTAGTGCAGCACTGGTGGAGGACCATTGACTTTCTCACACGTGTTGGCCGATCGGGCATCATTTTGAATGCAGACAAGTTCCAGTTTGCGGAGAGGGCCGTCGACTTTGCCGGTTTCAGGGTCTCAGACACCACTATCGAGCCACTCCCGAAGTATTTGGATGCTATCAGAGACTTCCCCACCCCGGAGTCCACAACAGATATTAGGAGCTGGTTTGGCCTCGTCAACCAAGTGACCAACTATGCTCAGCTACGTGACACGATGGCGCCATTCAAACCATTCCTCAGCCCACGTTGTAATTTTTCATGGTCGTCTGAACTGGAGGAGGCCTTCCAGAAATCCAAAGAAGCCATTGTTGGTGCCATCCGCAAGGGCGTGGAGATCTACGACATGGAGAAACGTACTTGTCTCCGCCCAGACTGGTCCAGGCGAGGTATTGGTTACTTCCTTCTACAACAACATTGTAACTGCACCTCTGGTGCACCGGACTGTTGCTTGGGGGGTTGGAGGATTACCCTAGCTGGTTCCCGATTCCTGTCCTCAGCAGAACAACGTTATGCTGCCATCGAGGGTGAGGCCCTGGCGGTGGCCTGGGGCCTTGAGCAGACAAGGTACTTCACACAGGGCTGTGACAACCTCGTCGTGGTCACCGACCACAAGCCACTAGTGAAGATTTTCAGTGACCGTACGCTGGATGAGATCACAAACTCTCGTCTCTTCAGACTCAAGCAACGTACCCTTCCGTGGCGCTTCGACATAGTGCACCTGCCTGGCAAGAGTAACCATGCTGCTGATGCCACCTCAAGGCATCCCTCGCCCTCGTACTCTCATTAGGGTCATGGAGCGTGCCCGATGCCGTGGAGTCAGCGTTGATGGCTTCCATCCGTGATGACGCTCAGGAACTTGGAGCAATCTCCTGGCCTCTCCTAGCACAGAAGACGGCTGCGGACACATGCTTTGCCCAACTACTACACCTCATTGAACACAATGGTGTGGTTGATGCAAATGACCCTGCCCTGGCGGACCTATCTCCAGTGTGTGAGGCCATCTATGCACAGGATGGTGTGCTGTTATATCGTGACCGTGTGGTGGTCCCTCCGTCCCTCCGGGACAGAATCCTTCGGCATCTCCATGCGGCTCACCAAGGCGTTTCTGCTATGGAACACCGTGCCCGTGCTATAGTCTATTGGCCTGGAATGTCCAAAGACATTCAGGCCACCAGATATGGATGTGCTGACTGCAATCGGAATGCCCCTTCGCAGGCAGCTATGCCCCTGCTGCCGTCCCCACCTCCATCCACACCTTTTGAGGCGGTGTTCGCTGACTTTTTTGACTATGGGGGCCGCCACTACTTAGTTGTTGGCGATCGACTGTCAGGTTGGGTGCAAGTTCTTAGCTCCTCAGCTGGCACAGACCTAGGAGGCTCGGCAGGCCTAGTTTGCCACCTCCGCTCCTTCTTCGCTACCTTTGGCGTTCCTGAGGAACTTTCCAGCGATGGTGGTCCAGAGTTTATGGCAGGCCACACAGAGAACTTCCTGCGCTTGTGGCATGTCAGGCATCGTGTATCTTCAGTTGGTTTTCCACAGTCGAATGGGAGAGCGGAGGTTGCTGTGAAGACTGCTAAGCGTCTTTTAATGTCCAATACTGGCCCGACAGGCAGCCTCGATCACAACCGTTTTCTGCTTGCTATATTGCAATTGCGCAACACGCCCGACCCCGACTGCCATCTCTCCCCGGGGCAAATCATTTTTGGTCGCCCCCTTCGCGATTCCCTCCCCTTTGTCAACTGACTGGAGAAGTTCTCTAACCCGTATGTCCGACCACTCTGGCGCCAGGCGTGGATGGCAAAGGAGGATGCCCTCCGGACCCGCCTGTCCCGTACGACTGAGTCTCTACGGACACACTCGAGACCACTCCAACCACTGGCACTTGGCGAGTCGGTGTTCCTCCAGAATCAGCTGGGCCCAAGCCCTAACAAGTGGGACAGGTCAGGAGTGGTGGTGGAGTCCCTGGGTCATGATCAGTATCGCGTCAAGGTTGATGGATCGGGATGTCTCACTTTACGCAACCGGCGGTTCCTTCGTGCCTTCACACCAGCGACCTCCCATTCTCATGTGCAACCGGCTGCCCCATTGCCGACACCCTATGCCCTGGCGAGAGAGTCTCTACATATCCGCCCAGGCACTCAGCTGTCAGCGAACGAGCACCTTGACTCGGCTTTGGACACATCTGTGCCGGAACCCTGCGATGAAGCTACCTCTGCAACCGACACCCAAGTGGTGCCTGCCCCGACGGTCTCAACCCCGACCGTTCCATCTCCTGCGTCACGGCCACCGTCAGCATCGCCCCGACCCCATCAGCTGTGCCGTCCGAGGAGGCCGCCCAAGCGCTATGAACCTGAGATGGGCCATTGGGTACAGGATTGAGTCTGTCTACCTCTTCCAGTTTGTTGGTTTCCGGACTGGGGGGGATGTAGAGTTCACCTCCGGCCACTAGAGGCCACTAACGAGTACGTTGTGGAACGATAGGGGATAGTCATCCATCTTGTTTGCTGTTTGTCTCATGCTCCCGCATTGTTCATGCCACAACCTCTGCATCAAGTTACTGACTTTGTTCCTGTAAGTTTCTCTGCTTCAGTACTTATTCTGTTAGTGATATCCAGTTCTGTTGGTGTCTCTGTTACATATTTCCACGTTTAGTTGCCACGGTCATTTTATATTTGTATATTTGTATCCCTGCAGGGCTCCTTCATCCTTGTCATTAAAATATAAATTGACATCGAGGAGTGTATTTCTTCAGACAGGAGTAAATTTATGCATCTAATTTGCATAATGTGACAGCAGCCATATCAAATTACATAACTTTCGGTCAAAAGTGGACTTTGGACATATTTACACAAAGGATGGTTTAGTTTTTATTTCTTCGTTTTTGTTTTTGTTTTTTTGTTATCTTATCTTCAAAGTATATGAACCAGAAAATTAGTAGAATGTACACAGATAAATAAATACACCAGACCTACCATGCACCATGCATCTTCATGCATCCATTTCCTCATCCCTGGTCCTTATTTTGTCTTCTGCTAGTCATTTTCACTTTCTCTCCCACATCCAGAAACTCTCACATTTATCTTATGATTTATTCCACCTCGATTTCAGTTACATAACGCCGCCGAACTGGCGCTATTGTCCTCTCTCGTCACATGCAGCTGCATCGATGGCAGACGAAAATGTACATGCTTCAGCCCATCTTCTGCTGTCACAGAAGTTAAATATTTCCCTTCAGAAGCTAAATAATCTCTTTTTAGAATCACAGTTGGCAAAATTTGGAGCAAATGCTTCCTCTGTGTGGAAATATGTGTTGCGATGGAGCCCTTGTCGAGCATTTGTTTACATTCTCTTCTTCGGTGTCCCGGAAGTGATGTTTCGAGGTAGTTCGTTTGGGCTCCAGTGAAGAGCAGTAAGCTATACATGTCTGCCATCTTGTGATGTGAAATGCTTGGTACGACTGGATTTTTTTTCTGTGGTTTTCGGACACATCACCTGACAGGCACGGACCTGTGCCTGGGACAGCAGGTGACGCAGATGTTTTATGACAGCTGCACAGTAAAAGGGTGGGCAATCACTTTTTCGCACAGGGCCATGTAGGTTTGGATTTTTTTACCCTTAATAATAAACACCTTCATTTAAAAACTGCATTTTGTGTTTACTTGTGTTATCTTTGTCTAATATTTAAATTTGTTTGATGATCTGAAACATTCAAGTGTGACAAACGTACAAAAAAATGAGTTGTCAGGAAGGGGGCAAACATTTTCACACCACTGTATGTTTTGTAAGTCAGATAAAACGGTGTCACTTTGAGACAGATTTACATTAGTTGGCCCATGCTTGCTGTCCGAGCTAGGAGCTAGCCAACTAAAGATTAGCAACAGTGATGTACTGTAAGAGAGAGAGTGGAGTTAAATGCGGCTCTTGGGGATTTAAAGACTGAAACAAGCCATTCCAAGTAAGCCTGCGTAAGATGACTCCCAATTAAAACTCTTTCTGACAAACAAACTCTTTTCTAAAATTAAAACTTGTGTTTCAATTCCTCCAGATATACCTTTGTGGACATATTGAGGGCTATCCTGCTGTCGCTGGAGTCTATGATTGAAGATCCCGAGCTGCAGGTCAATGGTTTCATCCTCATCATTGACTGGAGTAACTTCACCTTCAAGCAGGCGTCCAAATTGACCCCCAGCATGCTGCGGCTTGCCATTGAAGGGCTGCAGGTAAGGGGAAGAAGGTGGGAGGAGTTTATTATGTTGTAGTCCAGATTTCTCTCGTTTTCCTAACTCAACAAACCATGTTGTTTTCAAGAAGACTTTGATTCATGTGCAGCTTTTGTACATCCTGAGAGCCATCAGTCTGGTCAAGAGGTTTGTCCTTGAAAGTCTTAGAAACATTGAGTACCTTTCCCCTCTAAACCAAATGAGTCTCGTGTTTCCTTCAGCTGCACTCAGGTAGAGCACGTTCAAGTGCTCTGAAGGAGTTCCGTTGGATTCCTGAATACAGAACATGGAAGTTAATTAAGTTGTGTGGTCTGAAAATCTAGTACAAGCCAGGATCTGGAGGTCAACGTCTACAACTTCTACACAGTCTTGGAGCAAAGCATTCCCTACTCCTGAACTTAAATGCTGCTGTTGCATGAAAGAATATTACATCTGTTCTATTTGTGTTGGTTTCTTGGTTCATAGGTAAATCTGTACTTTACAGTAAATTGGAAATGAGATGGGTCTCTTTGGATGAACTCACAATGGAGCTTGTTTCCCCCTCAGTCCCAAAGACGTGAATTTCCTAAATATCTCTACGTTCTTCCTGATTTTATTGTCCAACTGGCTCTGTAACTTTAAACAGTTGACTTCTGCCTTAGATCGATATGTTGCTGTCGATGTTCAGTGATTGTAGAAAGGAATGTTTGGACCAATTAATGATATGGCGTATTTATATGTTGCACAAGCATGGATGAGCAGTGGGAGAGCGTGAGGACTGGCATTTATTCTGTGCCTGAGCATACCTGTGTTTCTGACCTGTCCATTCATTTGACGTTTTATGTTGTTGCCACTCTACATCTCTCTCTAGCGCTCTATCACTCTACATCCTCTACATTTCCTCAACAGCACGCAAACATCGGGCCAACGCTGGTGAGCTTACATCAGGAATACATCTTATAGAGGCTGTTTGAACATTGCCATTAGGTTGGGGACCTAAAATTGTAATCTTTCAGCTGCCACCACAGCATATCATCATCTGATATTGTGACAGTCTGCACCTTTGATTGGGCTAGGATTTTATTTGGTCTTTGGTATGACCTGGTCATGAACCCACAACTGGAAGGTTGTGGGGTGGATGCACTACCACTATAGGCCACTACTCCAGTATTCTGCACCTAAATGTTAATCATGACTTTGATTTATTTAGGTCGGCTCTTTAAGACTGCAACAATTTTGTTATTCAAGGTGACCCAACCAGCATGTCCATGTGGGCCCCGTGATGGGGGTAATCTGAGCTGTCTTATGGGTCTCATGTGGGTTTGTCCACAGGTTTCACATTGGCCCCATCTGTTTGCCCACATGGACTTTATCTGTGGTACAGGTAAGCAGGTGTGAGCAGGTTTCAGTAACGCCTGTGCCATAGGCAAAATTATGCAAAAAGTGTAACACATTTTCCCATTTTTTCCTCATAAATTTATAAGAAAAAAGTGACACATTTACAAAAAATAGTAGTAAATTCACTAGAAAAAAGGATCAATCTTACTAAAAAAAGTCACAAATTTACAAGAAAAAAGTAGCAAATTTATGAGGAAAAAATTGTAAAATCACTTGAAAAGAGTTACAAACTTAGAAGAAAATTTTAGTAAATTTGCAAGAAAAAAGTCATAGACAAAATTATGAGAACAAGAGCACTCTGAGACAAGTGCAATATTCCCCGACTCTGTTTTCTTTGAAGATCTCAATACTTACTGATGGAGAGCAGTTTTCAACTTTCCAATATAATTACTGTGGCGGAACCAAATTATGGTAAACCCATCATCCATGAATATACAACAAAGTATACAACCCATAGTTGTAGGTGAGGATCCTGAGGTGAACCCATGTAGCAAGTATGGTGACCCTAGAGAGATTTCCACATTCTATAGTAAGAGAGCATAGGGAGTGTCAACCTTGACTTGGACCTTTTGATCCCAAACCTGTAGTCAGAGGTCATGGTCTCAGAGTGAACATGCGTACCAGGTTTGGTACATGCCATTTCGATGTTGACCTTTGACCTTGCAATCCCAAAACCATAGTCACACTTCAGGGTCACAGGGTGAACCTGTGTACCAAGTTTGCCAACCCTAACTTTACTTGTTATATAGTAATAAGACACGCGGAATGTTAACGTTAACCTTTGACCTTTTGACCCCAAACCCATAGTCAGAGGTCAGGATCCCAAGGTGAACCTGTATACCAGGTTTGGTGGCCGTAGCTTTACTCATTTTATAGTAATGGTAAATGTAGCATTTATCATTTACCATAGTGCAACTGCAATGTGAACTTTGAACTTTGACCTTTGACCACTTGACCCCAAACCCATAGTTAGGTCAGGGTGTAAATCATCCATAAGTTATATTCAGTGGATTTAACTAAAACTGTGATGTTTTCTGTACCAAAAACAAGAAAAAATTTTACACCTAAATGTAAAGAGCAAGCGAGACATAAAGAGAAAACAGCTAATTAAAGCTGCTATCAGCTGTAGAGGGCCCTCACCCGCCTGCAGCCCTTACTGCTGTCCAATCCTGTGTGCGCTCTAATAAACGTCCTAAAATTTCACGTCATTCTGGCAACCGGCAATGAAGAAAACAATTTGACACAATATTTCTTTTGAGCACTAGGTGGTGCTATAACTTTTGCCAATTATTTTTATATAGGAGCGGTCAGGGTCAGACTGATATCCATTGTAGTAAATGTAGTGAAAATTGGACAGTGTTTGTCTGAGTTACAACTGTCTAATATTTTATGGCGAGGAAGCAAACTTTACATATTAAACTTACATATTAGTGCGTGTTGCAGACTCATATAAGACTCTAGATGACAGTCACCTGGACTTATGTTCCACATTTCCTGACTCTCAGACTTTCCTCAGCCTTCAAAGTCAAAAATGGATTGAATGGCGAGGAGTGCGTTTCCATGGTAACAACAGTGAAGGAACGGTAAACTTGACTTGTATTTATGATCATCCATGCTCTCTGATAAATCTCAGAAAATTTCATGTCATTCTGCTTGAGTAATTAATAAAACAATTTGCTGCAATTCTTCCTTTAATCCTGTGGTGGCGCTATAACTTTTTCAGTAATTTTTATATAGGAGCATTCAGGGTTGGACTAATATCCATCGTCGAAAGTTTTGTGAAAATCAGGCAACACATGTCGGAGTTATAACTGTCTTGTGCTTGATGGCGAGGAGTCAAACTTCGCCATGTCGCCGTGACAACATCTTTGAGCGTCTATAAAACTTTTAATGGCCCATGGCTGTAGATGCTCCCCTGCAAAAATAAGCGCAATTAGACTAGTCCCCTAAGGGGAGTTTGTTAGGATGTGAGGGGTGGATTTTGGCAAAATTGGCAGCGGCACCGCTTTGAGGCAAGATGGCGGACTTCCTGTTGGTCATGTTTAGTGTCGCCGGTCTCCATTGACCTTTTACGTTCAAGGCCCCCCAGGGCCCAGGGTTTTTTTTTTTGGTGGAAGGGCTTAATTTTTCCAGTTTATAAAATCTTTCATTGGGTCTGAGCTGCGTGCAAAAATTGGTGAGTTTTTGTTAACGTTTAGAACCTCAAAAAGGCGTCGAAAGTCGGAGCCTTGGAATAATAATAATAATAAAGGAAGCAATTATAGTGTTTCCTCTGGCTTAAAGATCTTGGCGCGGTGGCAATATTTTCCCCCTGGGTGGGTGGGGGGGCAGTAAACATACCGGAATATGTTAATTTTATACTATTTATTTCTTTTTAAAATTTTACACAGTAACATTGGATATGGAACTTACCATTTGAAGTATTGTACAACCAAGGCTTGAATATTGGGCCAGTTGGGGTCCCACCCAGACATCCTGTGTTTAGACTTTTTAGTGGTGTTGTCCTTGTCTTTTTCCTCTGCCTGAACACTTTCCTCTCCTTGGCTCCTCTCTTCTGTCTCATCTTTCCCTCTCTGAGCTCTGTCTAATTCAGGTTCTCTCTCTGTCTATGGTGGTATACAAACAGGTTAGAAAATATCAAGTGTCATGTTTTGTCCTGCAGGATTTTTTTGTCATGGTTTACATAAATGACAAAAATATGTGTATTTTTTGTATTTTTATTCTAGTGTTTCTTTTTTTCCATTGAGAGAGTAGGGAAGGGAAAGAAACATTCATAATAGTAATGTACTCATGCATACTTAAATTATATGGGTGGGTATAGTAACCAGAAATTCTACTCATGTAAAAGCAGTGCTTTGAAATTAATAATTAAAAGTAGACAACCAAAAATTTCTAGTTGAGTTAAGGGTACAAAGAGCACCCACTTAAAAACTTGAGCAATGACTTCAGTCTTGAAGGTTTGAGGTTTTTCTCAAAAATTTATAACAATTTTCTTATAGTTTTCTACTTTTCTCTGTAAATCTATCTAAAGTTGAAACCATGTTCCTCAAATTTGTAATTTCCTCTTGTAAGATTGACTTTTCTTGTACATTTGAAGCTTTATTATAAATTTGTGGATTATTTTATGACTAATTTTTGTCTGTTTTTAAAATAAAATTACCATTTTTTTTAGATAAATTTGAAACAGACTGTGGTATTTTTTATTTTTACTTTTTCCTTATAACCAATTTACATTTTTGACCATAACTTTGCAGTCAGAACAGAACAATAATTTAACTCTGATTACAAAGAAAAAATATTAATAAAATTGTATTTAATGAAATAAATTAACTTAAATGACCAAGGATGCTGTTATTTCTGTTATAATAATGTCTTTAGATTTATAGTTTTTTTTTGTTTTTTTAGAAATCTCCTCACCACCCAGACAGCAGGAAAAACCTCCCTTATTTTGAAATCAAATGTTGACATGTTGAATTTGTCTGAAGGCTGCTGACAGATTAAAGTCATTGACATCGTGAATTTCGGTCATCTTAACCTGCCAGGTACATAACAGGGAACTGTAGCAGACTCTAAGACATAATATATGTGTTCATGTACAGAATGATCTGTTTAGGCAGTTATGGTTGTGCTCTCAGGCTTTCTCATCAGGCACCTCTCCAGGCAGCCGCTGAAGGACCTCAGTTTAGAGGGAAAAGAGAGCTAGCGTTTTTAGCTGTTGCTTTTTGTCACTGCCACTGGAGAATTAAAACGGCACGCTTGCTCGTGCGAGAAAAGAGAGAAATTGCCAGTCTCTTCAATCCTGCAGTTCCGACAGAACATAACTTAATATTGTAGTGGCTGGTGAAATATGTCCTCAGCAATTCATCAGTCCCCCTTGCCTTTCCCTTCATATGAAGCCGGCTGCATATGAATTCTAACCACATCTATTAGCTAAGCGACTCTTCCATTATTGCTTCCGTTTCCAGTGGGTTAAAACCATGATAAACGCCTCTAGTGCTTACATACCTTTTCTGATTTTTTTCCGCGTTTAAAGTGCTTTAACTCATGTTTCTGTCGGACAGTCGCACTTAGCGAGACACTGCCTGCTGACTGACTGGAAAACTCGCGTGTGCAGGGCGCTTCTAAACTCCGCGCGGATGACGGCCACGCGCGTTGTTCATGTGCGCGCTTGCAGAAAGTCATTGCTTCATATATTTTTCTTAATAAATTCATATCTCCTTGGTGCGGCGGTAAAATTTCTGGCGAAGCGGCCCCCCACCGAGAAATGTTACCAGAAGAAACCCTGAATTACAATCAGGCTCTTGCCTGTCACCTTGTGAGGGCTCGGGCCCTAATAAAAACAAAGAAAATCACAGTACTTCCAATCTGCAAACAACTCATGATGTCCTGAAATTCAAACCTGTTTCCATCACCACCTCTGACTGTTCAGATTTAGTTTTCTCACTTCGGTAGGTGACTGCTGTCTGTGGTTGAAATTACACCTCTGCATCACCATCTGATAGGAAAGCTATACAGGATGAAACAATGCTGATTTCACTTATTTTTATTAGATTTATTGCGATTTTCTGAATAAAGTCATAACCTTATTTGAAGCAATACTGAAATTAATTAATTCATTATTCAAATATTAACCACTATAACATTTTTATTGGATTTTGCATTGATTTAAGAATACCTTAATTTTTTATATACAATAATTGAGGATATACAAGTCATTTATCTTGGAAAATATATACCTGTTGCACTACAAATGTTCAGTTTTGTTTCCTGAACAAAGCTACTTTCTGTTTCCTTTCCGGCAGAATTTTAAGCTTTATTCACCTCTGAAGAACTACTTTCGCTTTTCCTGCAGTGGCAGAACAAGCCTCCAGCTCCCTTCCCATCATCCTCTGTGCTGTTAAAATGTTCCACTTAAGAACAAGTCAGGCGCTGCGCTAAAGCTGCGAGCTCGTGAGAAGGAAGTAATGACATTTCCATTTTGATTACACACTGGCTGACTGTTGTGTTCTTTTGGCTCCAAGCTTCATTTGGCAGGTAGATGATGTTAAAAAAAAGTGATTTTTACTGCTTGTCACTTTTCTAATTTGTTTCTGGTCTTCTCATTTAGGAGTTCTGGCTTTTTCTCACGTAAACACAGGGATTCTTCATGGCAGGAAAACGCATTAGTCATCTCAGTCATCATGAACACAAGGTGTGACGTCATTATAGGAATGAAATACTGGAGAAAATGGCCCACGGGCCGAGTGTGCAGGAGGGAATTACTCATGTTGTGGGGACATAAACCAATGTACAGCAGGGCCGTTTCTAGCTTTTTGGGGGGCTTATGTAAGATTGGGTTTTGGGGGGGCCCTGTTTTTGGAATGACGAAGAGTTCAAACCCATGAAAATGGGGGGAAAAAACCCTCTCCCCTCCCAACAAAAACAAAAAATAAACAAGGGTCTAGATAAACAGAAAGAAAATTAAACTCTTACATAGAATAAAATTTAGTCACAGCCATATCAGTGTTGTAAAATTACATGAAAATGCTGCTAATTTAATAAAGAACAGTTGCAAATTTTTAAGAAAAAAAGGTGCTAATAAATACGAAGAAAGTCAAAAGTGTAAGAAGAAAAATTTTGGCAGTTTATAACAAAAAAGTAACAAAACAATAAAAAGAAAAAAGTAGTGAATTTTTAAGAGCAAAAATTCAAATTTATAAAAAAAAGACAAATTTATGAAAGTAGCAAAACTGTGAGACAAAAGCTGCTAATTTACTAAAAACAAACAACACATACAACTATATGAGAAACCATGGCAAATTTGTGAGAAAAAAGTAACAAATTTATGGAAACAAAGTTGCAAATTTAAGAAAAACTAGTGGACAAATTAATGAGAAAAAGGTTACAAATTTACAAGAAAAAGTAGAAAAATTATCAGGAAAATCTGAAAATTTGAGGAAAAACACAAAAATTTACATGAAAAACATGATAATTTGATAAAGAAATGTTGCAAATTTACAAGTAAAAAAGCTGCAAATAAACAAGAAAATCACAAATTTAAGACAAAAACTGACAATTTACAAGAATAACAACAAAATTATAAAAAGAAAAAGTAGTAAATTTTTAAGGACGAAAATTCAAATTTATGAGAAAAAAAAGAAATTTATGAAAAAAGCTTCATATTGTGAGTAAAAAGTTGCAAATTTACAACAAAAAATCATAAATATATGAGAAAATGTTGCAAATTTGTGAGAAAAGTAACAACTTTATAGAAATAAAGAAATAAATCTACTTGATAGATTAGAACACTATGTTGGACTTAATGGAACTTCATTGCAGTGGTTTAGATCTTATTTATTTGATAGGTTCCAGTTTGTTCATGTAAATGATGAGTTTTCTTTTAGCTCAAAGCTTAGTCATGGAGTTCCACAGGGATCTGTGCTAGGCCCTACTCTTTTTAGTTTATATATGCTTCTGTTAGGCAACATTATTAGAAAGCACTGTATACATTTTCATTGTTATGCAGATGACACACAATTATACCTGTCAATGAAGCCAGATGATACTAATCAATTAGCCAAGTTAGAAGCCTGTCTTAAGGAAATTAAAGCTTGGATGACTTGTAATTTCCTGCTATTAAATTCAGATAAGACTGAAGTCATTCTTGTTGGTCCAAAAAACCTTAGAAATTCCTTTCCAAATCAAACTTTCAGTTTGGATGCAGTTACTCTTTCTCTTAATAGCTCTGTGAGGAACCTTGGAGTTATTTTTGATCAGGATTTGTCCTTCAATTCACATATTAAATTTGTTTCTAAGACTGCCTTCTATCATTTGCGTAATATTGCCAAGATTAGGAGCATCTTGTCTCAGAGTGATGCTGAGAAGCTGATCCACGCTTTTGTTAGCTCGAGATTAGATTATTGTAATTCTTTATTATCAGGCTGTCCTAAAACATCTTTAAAAAGTCTTCAGCTGATCCAAAATGCTGCAGCAAGAGTTTTAACAGGTACTAGAAAGAGAGATCATATCTCTCCGGTTCTGGCCTCCCTTCATTGGCTTCCCATAGAGTTTAGAATTAAGTTTAAAATCCTTCTTCTTACTTACAAAGCTTTAAACAATCAGGCTCCTTTTTATTTAAAAGATCTGATATTACCGTATCATCCTAACAGAGCACTACGCTCCCAAAATGCAGGATTACTTGTAATACCTAGAATCTCCAAAAGTACAATGGGAGGCAGAGCCTTCAGTTATCAAGCTCCTCTCCTGTGGAATCAGCTGCCAATCTGGATTCGGGAGTCAGACTCGATCTCTGTTTTTAAGAATAGGGCTAAAACCTACCTTTTTGATATAGCCTACAATTAGGGAGGGATCATGTGTTTCTGAACCCTCGCTTAGTTATGCTGCTAATAGGTTTAGTCAGCCGGGGGACCTCCAGTAATGCACTGGGCCTCACTCCTTTCCTCACTCTCTATGAATTTTTTTTTTTTTTGCTGGTCATTAACATTTGTTTGTTCTCTCCCATAGATTGAGTCCCCATCGTGCTGTTTGCTCTCTACATGTCTGTTCTTTTCTTCTTCTCTATCCCCTCACCCCCCAGCCAGTCGCAGCAGATGACTGCCCCTCCCTGAGCCTGGTTCTGCTGGAGGTTTCTTCCTGTTAAAAGGGAGTTTTTCCTCTCCACCGTCGCCAAGTGCTTGCTCACAGGGGATCGCCTGATTGCTGGGGTCTTTCTGCAACTGTGGGGGTCCCCCCTACAGTTGATAGTGCTATGAGATGACTGTTGTTGTGAAATGGCGCTATATAAATAAAGTTGAATTGAATTGAATTGAAAGTTGAAATAAAGTTGCAAATTTAAGAAAAAATAGTGGACAAACTAATGAGAAAAAGTTGCAAATTTTAAAGAAAAAGTAGCAACATTATAAAGAAAATAAGAACATTTATGAAGGGAAAAAACCCCTGAAAATTTACATGAAGAAATTGCTAATTTAAAAATGAAATTTTATTTAGCCTTTATTTTATACAGGGGAGTTCCACTGAGAGGCAGCTGCTCTTTTTCAAGGACGCCCTGTTCACATTCACAACTGGAAGCTGCCCAGTCCAACCACAGATGGACCTGTAGCCACTCAGCAGCTCCACTGGAGCAGTGGGGGTTCAGGGCCTTGCTCAAGGGCACCACAGTGGGCTTAAGGAGGGTGGGACAAGCACTGCCATGTTGTCTGTCCCACCCACATCTGATCCTGCCGGTCTAGGGATGGAACCAGCGACTCTCCATTCACTAGTCCGCGTCCCGAACCATTAGGCCACCACTGCCCCACAAGTGTTGCAGATTTACAAGAAAAAAACTGCAAATAAACAAGAAGAAAGTCCCAAATTTAAGAGAAAACAAGCTGAGTTTACAAGAAAAAAAATATCAAACTTGGAAAAGGCTCAAATTTTTAAGAAAAAAATGCAAACTGATGAGAAAAACATGCAAAACTACAAGACAAATTTAGCAAAACTGTGAGGAAAAAAGTTGCAAATACACAAAAAAATCAAATATATGATAAGTTGCAAATTTGTGAGAAAAACGAAGGAAACCTACAAGGAAAAAGTTGCAAAATTGTCAGAAAAAAGATGAAAATTTATGAGAAAAAACACAAATTTACATGAAAAATTTAGCAAATTTATGAGATAAAGTTGGTCATGTATGAGAAAAAGCTGCAAATTTATGACAGAAAAGTTAAGGTTTGCAAGAAAGAAGTTGCAAAATTGTAAGAAAAAGTACAGTTTAAAGACAAGATGTAAATTTACAAGGAAAAAACTGTAATTTTATGGGAGAAAAAGTTGCAAATTTAGAAAAAAGTAGTAAATTTAAATGGAAAAGTTGCAAATTTGAATGTGAAGGGGCCTATGCCATTTGCATACTCTGCTTTATAGTCAGAAACTGATATAAACTGATAGCATAGTTTAGCTAAGAATTACATCAGAAGGACATTAGGTTTGTTGTTTAGGAATGAATATAATGTCCTCCAAAGTCATAAAAACACGTGGATTGGGGGGGGCCGCTGC
Source organism: Pholidichthys leucotaenia (assembly GCA_020510985.1). NCBI lineage: Eukaryota > Metazoa > Chordata > Actinopteri > Cichliformes > Pholidichthyidae > Pholidichthys > Pholidichthys leucotaenia. The sequence continues at coordinate 268,338,315 of CM035842.1, forward strand.
TATTGCTTTCTCGACACCCCTGTGAACCATCTGCCGATCTGTGCTGGGCTCATTAGTCAAAGTGAAATCTACGGGGAAGCGTATCTTGAGGGAAGTGTTGAGTAAAGCGCGGCGTGCTGGCAGAGATTACCTGATGTGTTTGTGATGGATACCAAACTGTCAGAGCCGCATCCTTTGGATTTTTTGTTACGCCGACTTTGCATCCCGTCTTTGCCTGTTGCATATCGTAACCATGGGTGAGCGCCGTAATTATGTCTGGCGTCTCCACAACTGTGAATTATTTCGCTTTTGCATTTCAAATGTATTCAAATGCGAGGAAAGCAGTGCCTTCAAAGGGGTTTTGATGAAAAAATGTGACAAAAGTTTTAACAGTGCAGATGAGTATGAAGAAAACAGAAACAATGCTAGTTTTTAAATTTGTACAAAAATGTAATGTATTACATACAACTGTTAATTCCCACCAAGCAATTTGATGGGATAGCAGGGATACCAGAAGTTACTAAAGTCCCTGATAACGACTCTTGGGCGTTGCTCTTCATATTTGGGGTGGGAATCACCAGAGGCACCACGATAGGATGTTATCACGACTGGTGGGTATGACATTAATCATGATGCCTGGGCCATGATACGATATTATCGCAATATTCAGGCAGAGATACAATATTATCACAGCCTTGCGATTTTACAACGCCTTTGAAGCAGAGCAATGCATATTCAGTGAAATGTCAGAGTGCTAATACTGTGATGCAAATGTGCTTTTCTATTATTCACAGTATAGACCCCAGAATATATAAGATTATAACACTTAGTTCCGACAGAGCAATTTGATTGGACAGTAGGGATTCCAGGAGTTACTATATTCCCCAATAATCGCTCTTCAAATCCATGAGGAGCAGAAATTTCCACTAGGATAGTTTTGGTCCTCCATACCCAGCCAGCATGTCCATGTGGGCCCCACCAAAGGTTAAACTGGGCTGTCCTGTGTCCCATGTGGGTTTGCCCGTGGGTTCCATGCTGGCCTCATCTGTCTTTGCCCACCTGGACTTTACCTGTGGTACAGGTGAGCAGGTTTCAGTGGCACGTGTGCCGTCGGCAAAATTGCACAAAAAGTCACAAATTTATGAGGAGAAACAAATGTGAAATTTTACTGGAAAAAAGTCACAAATTTATGAGGAAAAAAAAGTGAAAATTTAAGAGAAAAAAATTGTAATTTATTTCTTGAAAAGCATTGCAAACTTCCAAGTAAAGGTTAGCACATTTACAAGAAAAAGGTCAGAAATTTATGATGAAAAAAATAGAAAAGTTGCAAAGTAACAGAAAAGTTGCAAATATATGAGTAAATAATTGTACATTTATGAGAAAAAAGTCCCAAATTAATCATGAAAAGCTGTAAGTTTACAGTAAAAAAAAAAAAAAAAAAGTTGAAAATTTTTGAGAAAATTCCAGACAAGAAAAATGTTGCAAATTTTTGGGAAAAATTAACAAATTTACAAGAAAAAAAACAAATTTGCAAGGGAAAAAGTAACAAATTTATGAGAAAAAGTTTCAAGATTACAGTAAAAAAAGTGGCAAATTTATGAGAACGTTCCGGAATTACAAGAAAAAGTTTGCAAATCTGCAAGACAAAAGTCACAATTTTACAAGAAAACTAACAAATTTATGAGAAGAAAAGATGCAAGTTTACAGTAAAAAAAAATGTAAATTTATGAGAAAGTTTCAAATTTTCAAGAAAAATGTATCAAATTAGAAGAAAAAAGTCACAGATTTACAAGAAAACAGCAACTGTGTGAGAACATCAGTGAAACAGCAGGGGAAGTCCATGTGGGCAGACACAGATGGGCCAACATGGAGCCCGTGGACAAACCCACATGGGCCCATAAGACAGCCCAGTTTAACCTTTGGTGGGACCCACATGGGCATGCTGGCTGGGTTGCTTCTATATATTTATATTAGCTTTTATATAATATGATGCATTAGAAAACGCTGGACTCTGCATTTACCTTCAATCCCATTTGAGTGAATTCTGAAAATAAGCCATATTTTTACGTGTTTATAATAAAGAACAGTTGAGCTAAGCCTATTTTAAATCAATGCGAATGAACGGGAGAACAGCAGAATCTCTCCATTTTATTACTTGGCTCACACTTTCTCTCAAAGCTACGATATGATTGAAATGCATTTCTCCATCAGGAAAATCGGATTTTAAGTTGTTTTTTTCTCACCGATAAACCACATCATCTCTGTGCCGGCTGGATAAATCTGATGTTTACAGAGAGGTGCGGGAAACAGAAATAACTAGCGACTGAAGCCGGTGCCTGGCTGTGACGAGTTCATATATAACACATCCCTGACGGCCCTCCAGACACAGATTAGAGCCTAAAATATTGATGGGAGCTATTAGCTGAGCTCTGAGTCATTCCCAAACTGTCCAAAGACACAGAGTTTGAGTGTGTAATGGGATATTTTAATGGATATTGTTTGTGGATTGAAATGTAAAAAACGAGACTGAAACTGATGCATATGTAAAACTTAGATACAATTGTACTGTCTGTACTTCTCCTAACTGAAACATATCTTTTTGCTCCAGTGATCAGAAATTATTGCAGAAATAAATTCCCCATACACTTAGAGGTGGGTAGTAAGTACATTTACTCATGTTGTCATGTGCGCCTCTACGAGGTGGAGAGAGACAAGCCCAAGCGCTGGATAGTGTTTATGCATGTATTAAACAAAGAAACATAACAGTCCAAAATGTGCCCCAAAATACAAAAATGTCAAACGCAGATGAACTTACAAAATGTGCCTCGGAGCGGGGAAGCTGTGGAGGGAAGAGCAGCACATACAAATGTAGACTCAAAGGGGAGTACAGGAGGTAAATCCAACAAAGCGGCAATGAAACAGAGTAATGGCAGAGCTTAAATACAAATAGAAGTGATTCACATAAGTGAGCATTGGTGTGGGCTCGCATGAGCAGGCAAAAAGAAGCACAGTTGGAATCAGCTGACGATAATGAGAGGTGAGGGAGGAGAGGCTGGATTGACAACTTGACAGGTGACGCCCCCTGCAGAGCGTAAACCCGGAAATCACCTGACAGCTGTCAACCCAGAGAAAAGCACCATAACAGACATTTAAAGAAAAAACCTAGTCACTGCAGACGGAAAACAAATACAAATAGACATGAACGAAAAACAATTACAAAACAAGATCTGGCCAAAAATAACTGAAACACAACTGGAGAAAATAAAAGGTAGAATAACACTAAGAGGAATATGATAATACAATAGACAAATAAATACACTTGGAAAGGCCACAAGACTGGGTCTGGCAGACATCCCAGCCCCAGCTCGTGACACATGTAGTTGTAACTATTCCACAAAACTGTACTTTATCGAGTAGTTTTAAGATGTTACTCTTACTTTAGTGCACTTTTGATGAAAAACCTGTACTTTTACCCTGTTCCATCCATCCATCCATCTTCTACTGCTTCTCCGGAGGTCTGGGTCACGGAGGCAGCAGCTCAAGCAGAGAAGCCCAGATTTCCCTCTCCCCAGCCACCTGCTCCAGCTCTTCAGAGAGGATACCAAGGCGTTCCCAGACCAGCTGGGAGACATAGTCTCTCCAGCGAGTCCTGGGTCTGCCCCTGGGTCTCCTCCCAGAGGGACGTGCCTGAAACACCTCAAGTGGGAGGCATCCTGATCAGATGTCCATACCACCTCAACTGGCTCCTTTCAATGTGGAGGAGCAGCGGTTCTACTCTGAGCCTCTCCCGGATGACTGAGCTCCTCACCCTATTTCTGAGGGTGAGTCCAGCAAGCCTATGAAGAAAGCTCATTTCAGCCGCTTGTATCTGCAATCTCGTTCTGTCATTACCCAAAGCTTATGACCGTAGGTGAGGGTAGGAACGTAGATTGACCGGTAAATCGACAGCTTTGTCTTAGAGCTCAGCTCCTTCTTCACCACAACATACCGGTACAATGTCTGCATCACTGCAGATGCTGCTCCGATTCGTCTGTCAATCTCTCGCTCCATTCTCCCCTCACTTGAGAATAAGACCCCGAGACACTTAAACTCCTCCACTTGGGGCAGGAGCTTGTCCCCAACCCAGAGAGGGCAATCCACCTTTTTCCGGCTGAGGACCATGGACTTGGACTTGGAGGTACTGTTTTTCATCCCAGCCGCTTCACATTCAACGGTAACCCATACCAGTAAGACCTGTAGGTCATTGCTGGATGAAGCCAGCAGGACAGCATCTGCAAACAGCAGAGATGAGATCCTGTGGTCACCAAGCATGACACCCTCCGTTCCCTGGCTGCACCTGGAAATCCTGTCCATAAAAATTATGAACAGGATCGGTGACAAAGGGCAGCCTGGCAGACTCCAACTCTCACTCCAACTCTCACTAGGAATGAGTCTGACCAAGTGTTGGCAATACGAACCAAACTCTCACAACGATCATACAGAGACCAAATAGCTCGTAATAACAAGCCCGATACTCCATACTCCCGAAGCATCCCCCACAAAAAACCACGAGGGACTCGGTCGAATGCCTTCTCCAAGTTCACAAAACACATGTAAACTGGTTGGGTAAACTCCCACGAACCCTCGAGGATTCTTGAGAGGATAAAGAGCTGGTCCAATGTGCCACGGCCAGGACGAAAACCACATTGCTCCTCCTGAATCCAAAGTTCAACCAACGGCCGGACTCTCCTCTCCAGTACCTTGGCATAGATCTTCCCAGGGAAGCTGAGGAGTGTGAGCCCTGTAAAGTTGGAGCACACCCTCCAGTTCCCTTTTTTGAAGAGAGGAACCACCACCCTGGTTTGCCATGCCAAAGGCACTGCCCCCAACCTCCATTGCAGAGGCTTGTCAACCATGACAGCCCTAAAACATCCAGGGCCTTGAGGTACTCAGGGCGAATCTTGTCCACCCCCGGGGCCCGGCCACCAAAGAGATTTTCAACCACTTTGGTGACCTCAGCCCCTGTGACAGGCGAATCGTCCCCCTTGTCCACAAGCCCTGCTTCCTCTGTGGAAGGCGTATCAGTGGGATTGAGGAGATCCTCAAAGTATTCCTTCCACCGCCCGACAATATCCCCAGTCGAAGTCAGCAGTGCCCCATCCACATCATACACAGTGTGGATAGGGAGCTGCTTCCCCCTCCTGAGCCACCGGACAGTTTACCAGAATCTCTTCGAGGCCAACTGAAAGTCTTGTTCCATGGCCTCGCCGAACTCCTCCCATACCCAAGTTTTTGCTTCAGCAACCACCCGAGCTGCACTCCGCTTGGCCTGCTGGTACACCTCAGCTGCTTCGGGAGTCTCACAACCCAACCAAGCTTGATAGGACTCCTTCTTCAGCTTAATGGCCCCCCTCACCACCGGTGTCCACCACTTGGTTCGGGGGTTTCCATCATGAGATGCCCTGATGACCTTGCGGCCACAGCTCTGGGCAGCCGCTTCAACAATGGAGGTGGAGAACATGGCCCATTCAGACTCCATGTCTCCAGACTCCCTCGGAATGTGGTTGAAGTTCTTCTGGAGATGGGAGTTGAAGACCTCCCGGACAGGGGCCTCAGCCAGACGTTCCCAGCACACCCTCACTATGCGTTTGGGTCTACCAGGGTCTACCAGGTCTGAATGGCATCCTCCCCTGCCATCAGATCCAACTCACCACCAGGTGGTGATCAGTTGACAGCTCTGCACCTCTCTTTACCCGAGTATCCAAGACATACAGTTGCAGGTCTGATGACACGATAACAAAATCGATCATCGACCTGCGACCTAGGGTGTCCTAGTGCCAGGTGCATATATGGACACCCTTATGCTTGAACATGGTGTTCCTTATGGACAAACTGTGGTTAGCACACAAGTCCAATAACTGAACACCACTCGGGTTCAGATCAGTCAGGCCGCTCCTCCCAATCACCCCCTCCAGGTTTCACTGTCATTGCCCACGTGCACATTGAAGTCCCTTAGAAGGACAATGGAGTCTCCAAGAGGAGCATCCTCCAGCACCCCAGTCAGAAACTCCAAAAAGGGTTGGTACTCTGAACCATCATCTGGTGCATAGGCACAAATGATGGTCAGGACCCTTTTCCCAACCCAAAGGCACAGGGAAACAACCCTTTTGTCCACTGGGGAAAACTCCAATATAGAGGCAGCAAGGTGGGGGGGATACAAGAATACCCACCGCTGTTCGATGCCTCTCACCCGGGGCAACTCCAGAGTAGGACAAGCTACGGCCCCTCTCCAGGAGACTGGTTCCAGAACCGGAGCTGTGTGTTGAGGTGAGGCCGACTACATCTAGCCGGTATGGCTCAACCTCATGCACCAGCTCAGGCTCCTTCCCTACCAGAGAGGTGACATTCTGTGTCCCAAAAGCCAGTTTTGGAAGCCTGGGATCAGACCACCAAGGTCTCCGCCTTTGACCGCCACCTGATCCACATAGCACCGGACCCCCATGGTCCCTCCTGCAGGTGGTAAGCCCACTGGAGGGCAGACCCATGCAACTCCTTCGGGCTGAGCCCGGCCAGGTCCCATGGGCGGAAACCCGGCCACCAGACGCAAGCCACCGAGCCCCTCCCCCAGGCCTGGCTCCAAGGTGGGGCCCCGGTAACCCCAAACTGGCTGGGGTATACTGGATCTCTGTTCTAGCATTCATCATGAGAGTCTATTGAATCGTTCTTAGTCTGGCCCTTCACCCAGGACCAGTTTGTCTTGGGTGACCCTACCAGAGGCAAACTGCCCCAGACAACATCGCTCCTGGGATCACTAGGGCATGCAAACCCCCCACCATGATAAGGTGACGATTCATGAGGTGTTTTCACCCTGTTATTGTTTAAAAATTGTTTACTTATTTAAAGGACAGTGCAGGTTAATGAACATTAATAAACAATCAATGTAAACCTGCCAGATTATAGCCAATTGCTAATTTCCATCTGTTGTTCATAAATAGATGCTCACTATATAAAAGAAAAAAGAAACTAGAATGAAGCAAATTAAAACAAGAACATCAATATAAAAGCTAGGTAACAAAACAAGAAACAATTTATCAACAGTTGGGCAAGTTCCCCTTACTGTCATGAGCTGAGCACAGGAGGTTTCCGCCTTGCTCAGTCTCATGGCTTTTTCTCTGTATTTATATATTTGTTGTATTTTGTGCTTTTTTGGGTTTTGTTATGCTTGCACTGTTTTTCATTTTAAGATAAGATAAGATAAGATAAGCCTTTATTAGTCCCACAACGGGGAAATTCCAGGATTGCAACAGCACAGGGATAGCAACACTCAGAGCAACAATCAGAAGGCAAGAAAAAAAAAACAAGCAAGCAAGAGCAGCTAATAAACATATGTACGTATTACTATAAAATATATATATATACACACACACACAGACACACAGTGCAGAGCATTGTAGCTGGATGGAATAATATATGAATATATGAACACACAGTGCAGAGCATTGTAGCTAGATGGAATAAATATGTAAATATATAAACACCCACAGTACGGAGCATTGCAGCTAGGTGGAATAAATATGCAAGTATTGATGCAACATTTTCCTGTTTGTCTTAGTTTTGTTATGCTCTTTTTCTGTATTAATTGGTATTTATTTCTCAGTTTGTACTTGTTGATATTTTATTCTTTAAATTCCTTATTGTTGTGGTTGACAGCTGTCACTGGCATTTCCTGGGATGTGCTCCGTGTGGGCGTAGCCCTGTCAGCTGTCAGCCAGTCGCTCCTCTCTCATCTAAAACCAATATAAATATAAGACAAAAACAAAACTTAATTGTTTATAGAGTAAACAAATTAAGCTTTGTTTCAACATAATTGTACATATTAACACCAATATAATAAACATAAGGTAATTATATTTGGTCATACTCTGCAAGTAACTTTTTTATTTCACTAGTTTTTTTTCACACTGAATCAAGGAATTTTTGATTTATTGTGGGGTTTTTTGCCTAATAAGTCCATGATAAAAACAAAAATGTGGAGAGAATAAAAATCTTCAGACTGACATGCCTCCCCCTGTGCACTGCACTTCACACTGGAATGCACAAGTCCTCCCTGTTCATTCATTCATTCCCCTAAAAAAAATCCTACTTTAAGGCCTAATCTATAGACTCCAATTTTAAGTCCACAATTAAAATGAGAGTGTGGCTAGAATAAAAAAAACAAGTGTGTGATCATCATATAATTAAAATGATGGGCAATTGTATGATGACTGTTACAACTCTCTCCATTAAAATAAACATGCCACTACAATATCATTAAACAATGTGCTTCTGATAATAGACCTTCTTTTTCCTCATCAAAAGTGGATTATCATGACATGCACTATAATAGTAATGCCCATTAGATTGCGCACCACCACACTTCTTTGAAATGAGCCTCCACCTCTCAACGCAAAGCGAGCACACTGTCTACTGGTAATTAGATGGCATGACGCAAAGCGTAGAAAACAGACAATGCACTGACAGAAACTAACAAAAACAGTGGCGTTTGGCGGAAAGTTTGGGGAGAAAGTCAGCTGAGCTTAAAAGGGCCCAGTTACCTTAGTTTTCACTGATTTCAAAACTTCTTGGACATGTAAATTGGATACAAATTTGCAATGATAAAGGTGCAAAAATGTGATAAAAAAAATGTACATTTTAAAATTTAAAAAAAAATTGCCAATTATAATTTAATTACATAGAATAAAAAAAATAACCAGCATTTAGAAAAAAGTTGAGAATTTACAAGAAAAATTTTTTAAAAATCACAAGAAAAAAGTTGCAAATTTTTGAGGAAAACAGTTGCAATTTAGCTAATTTCTTTTTAAAAAATTAATGAGAAAAAAGTTGCAGTTTTACAAGAACAAAGTTGCACATTCATGAGAAAAAAAAGCCACAAATGAGAAAAAGTAGAAAATGTCCAGAAAAAAATTGTGCTAATTTATGAGAAAAAACTGCAAATCTTTTAGAAAAAGTTGCAAATTTCCAAGAAAAATGCTGCATATTTATGAGAAAAGGTGCAAATTTACAAGAGAAAAATTATCAATGTATGAGAAAAAATGTGCAAATTTCTGAGAAGAAAAGTTGCACATTTTCAAGAAAAAAGTTTAAAATTTTTTGAAAAAGGCTGCAAATTTACTCAAAAAAAAGCTGCAGATTTAAGAGAAATTTTTTTTGCAAACTTATGAGAAAAAAGTTGCACATTTTTCAAAAAAGTTGCAGACTTTCAAGAAAAATGAAAATTTTACAGGAGAAAAGTTCCAAATTTACAAAGAAAAGCCACAAATTTTTCAGGAAAAAAAAAGTTGCATATTTTTGAAAAAAAAAAGTTGAAAATTTCCTGGAAAAAGTTACAAATTTTTCAGAAAAAAGTTGCAAATTTATGAGAAAAAAGTTGCAGATTTATGAAAAAGGTTGAAATTTTACAGAACAAAGAGCTGTAATTTTTTCAGAAAAAAATTGCAGATCTACAAGAAAAAGTTGAAAATTTAGAAAAAAAATTCACAAATTTATGAAAAATTTATGAAAAAAGTTACAAATTTATGAATGAGAGATTTCAGGTTAACAAGGAGGACAATAGTGGGTCATTTTGCTAAAAAGGGGCGTAACGTTCCCCCCATCCCCTTTCAAATCACCTTCTGACTGTAATAAACAGAATGACTGCATCCTCAGTAAGTTTTACTTCATCAAATCTAATTGTATTTCTTTTCAAATTATAACATAAAGCATTATTATATTGTAGCTTTGGAAATTTATACATCAAAGTTGCAAATATTTATAAAAGATGATGCTGCCACTTACTTAAAGTTACTACTTAAGTGATTTTTTTCTTACTCTTACACCAGTTTTTTTTTTTTTTCCGTGACTTCTCTTAGATGAGTAATTAATTTTATAAGGTAACGCTACTTTTACTCAAGTGCAGTTTGGGACTGTTCTATCCACCTCATTCTTGGATGTGCGAAGTCCTGAATGCCAGACAATCCCCCATATATTGTTATTCTGGCTCAGGGGACAGCGACCTGATGGCAAAAACATACTGAAAGAGAAATGTACTGGAAGGAACAAACGTGGCTCGGGGAGCCTGTTTTCTAGCAGAGAGACAGACACAGAAGTGAAGCTTAATAAGGCCTCGGCGAGTGTTCCCAGTGAGACGGGAGCAGTTTTTTATTGGACTTCCTGAAACAAGCAGAGCGTCAGACACAGGAACACACAGCTGGATGTCTCACTTATTAACTTCCTGTTTAGTTCCTGTCTTGTTAAATCCATTGAGTCATTCCTTTGCCTGACTGCAAAAGTTTAACTGGAAGAAGAAATCTTCAAAATCTGAAGCACCTGTTCCATCCATGTTTTTTTTTTTTTTTGTGATTGAAATTACATAAACGGACAAATAGCAAAGCCATTAAGAGATGTATCTCAGCCTCTGTTTGGTGTGTGAGGATAGTAGAGGAGAGTCTGAGTCATCCTCACGCACGCAGAACAACCTGAACCCCGTTAAACAGCCGCAGTTAGTCACTTAAGTCTGAGCAGGGCCACTCGTGAATCTGCAAAAACGATAAGTGTTGAAAAGCAGCTGAGTCACACTCAGTAGCGGGGGCAGCTGTTTAGTGTTCCCCCAGCTCAAGCTTTTGAAGCAGTGTGTTGCCCGATTTACGCTCAAACACTTCAGACGTTAAATTTATGTCTGATGCTGCTGCCCGTTTCCTTTAAACATCTAGATTTCTTTATTAGTCCCACAGTGGGGAAATTACAGGGCAGCCACATGAGTGGATGAGGCAGCCACTGGTGCGGCGCCCAGCCCTTTCGCCATTCACACACACATTCACACCTGGGGCCGCTTTAGAGTCTACAGTTAACCTAACTTGCATGTTTGGGGTTTTTTTGGCATGTGGGAGGAAACCGGAGAAATCCTGGAGTAAACCCATGCAGACACAGGGAGAACATGCAAACTCCGCACACATCACTGTTGGTCGGGGGCTGGGATTGAACCCAGGATCCCCCGGCCGAGGGTGAGTTGCTGTGCTGCTGCAGTGCTAACCACTCTGCCACCGCGCTGCCCCATGTAATAATAATAATAAAAAAAATAATAATGTGAGATAAGTCAAAATACAAGAGAACTTTATTGTCAACCCTGTGGGACTTCATGGTCAAAACTGCTATATAAACAAAACAAAAATTAAAAAAAACTCCCAAAAAAACATATAATGAGAGTAATGATAGTGAAGACTGTCCTCTGTCGAAGGGGACTGAGCTCGTGGACATGAGAGGACTGTTGTTAGCTCATTGTCTGCATACAGGAGACAGCAGTGTTGGTTTGTTCAAAGTGAGCTTTCCACCACTGGGATAAATAACGGCAAAGATGCAAAATATCACATCACTCACCATCCTCTATCGCTGTTTTCAACAGTGATGATGCCGTGGTTGGGTCTACGCCACTCTGACTCCCGTCCGCCTCTGCTGTGGCCGTGAATTTGTTTCAGGTCACTCCGTCCAGCTCCCTCTGGATTTCTTTAATCAGCTACCAAGCACAGAAAAGTCTGCACCTTGTCGGTGGACCACGGTGTTGATTTGTGTGTAGCCATTTAGCTCGTTGATTACACTCACTCACACTTGCTGTTGGTGATTTGACTGTTCGTTGTTGTCCAAAATGGCGCAGTACACAAAAGACACTGTGTGACATCAGTGCAACCCCTCTGAATTTAAGAGACCTTGGTGGCTGTGTTGTGTAAGCACGGCCAACACTTCTAGCAAAAAATGTCTCATAGGGTTATTTTTACCACCTGTATATATGTTTTGACATTAAGTGACCTCTGGTGGCCATTTAAATAATGACATGGTGTGACATGGAAGAGGGTTACAGTTGGAATGGATGTAAATTTGAGGAAGGAAGATTTTCTATTCTTTCTTTTTTACTTCTAACTATGACTGCTAATATATGGAGACCCAGCATCATATGGTAGATGCGAAGAAGAACTGCTGCTAATGGCAAGACAACATTAAAGTCTGTTACTTACAAGTTACTTTAGAAGACATGACACTCTGCACCAATCTCAAGCCTCCTGAAGTAAACGTACATGCTCGAGTTTCTGCTTAAAGTTTGTCATGCCAAGTTGTTGACAGTGTTCGTTTTGAGGAAATACAAATAGCATGTAGGCCACATGCCTTGGGATGCTAATTTGCAGAGCAGTGTAGTGTACAGATCACAGCCGAAGTGAGTTTTGGATCCCTTCTGGGGACCCTCAAGGGTTCAGTCTTCGTTCTTTTTAATATATCTCAAAATATGTTTTTCTTTTTTTCTTTTGTGAGGGAATTATTATCTGGGTCATTTTTTCCTGTAATTGTAAAAGGACAAAGGAAATATAGGATGACAGAGGCAGGTCATTCATTGTCGGTTACCAGTCAAGCATCTTCCTCCATGACCCATTTCTCCGCCAGCTGCTGTAGAGAATAAATGACACAGTGACAGTTTTATTCTTTTGGAATCAATGCTGAACAAATTTGTCCTGAGGATCATACTTAGTAGCTGTTGTGGGTTTATCAGCGTGACAGGCTTAATGTGATTAGCAAATTTGATGGCAGTTTGTCCATTTAGTTGAGTGTGAATCTAGCACTGTGGTGAAGCTTTGAGCTGTGAGTTTTCTCACCATGTTTTAGCTTGACCTATAAATCTTGAATTTATGCCAAAGCAGAGGGCTTATATCTGAATAGCGATCATTATGAATGGAGGAGCAAAGAAGGCAATAGAATAACTAGGAATTAAAGGAACATTCATATCATTGTCCCAGCTTTATCAATGAAGAAAATTATCATTCTTTTTTTTAATTGTTTGGGTGTCACTGTTTAATTTGAAGGGCTTTTACATTATTGATCCTTTGACAGTCCAGAATGCTCTTCTTACTCTGTTCCCACAACTGCTAGGAAACACAACGTTCTTGTCCCACCTTCTGGGGCATCTTCTTGGGCTGTTCAGTTGTGACATTAGTTGGACTCTCTGGTTGTGGCATTAGTTGGACTCTTATCTCATTTGTGCATGGTGAGCAGGATTACCTCTCTAATTCAGACCATTTTAACCCAAGCTTACATGCTTTTTAAACATAACCAAGATATTTTTTCTTCTAAAGTAAACTGTAGTGAATCAGGAGCTGTTCAGACTGAACCTGAACTCTTGGCTGAAAAACCTTTGGCGCCATCATCCTTTCAGCCTCTTAAACTCCCTTCACACTGGATGAAGACCATGCTGTGACTAAAGAAATCAGCCAAAACATGGATGGTCTTCGCATGGTCTTAGCAAGGTCTTCAGGAGTGCATGAGGAATGTACCGGGATTCCCCAGTACATGTGATAGAGCGTGGAGAGTTTTGAGCATGCACGGAGCTTCTGTAGCAAAGTCGGCATTGTGGAACATAGTAGCAGAGGTGGCATCGTTTCAGAGTGATGGGGCATGGCTTGGTCATCAAGAATTTGACACACAATTGACCGTGATGATAAATGTGGCAGTAGCATCATGCTAACATGGCGTGATCCTCTTATCCTTAGCTACATCCTGACACAGCTTGAGGAGGGTCATTCAAGGATATGTCCAGAAGGCAGTGTGATCATGGGCATACATGGTCGGATCGTCGAGAGTATGTGCTGCTGACATATAGAGTACGGCGTTTCTGGGATGTGGAAAATTGCAGGGAAAAAGTGTAGCAGCATCGTGGTTGTCTATGTTTTTAGCTCAATCCAGAGAAGCCCAAAGGAGCTAATGTAACAATGCCTTGTCGAACTGTCCACAATCGCTACTCCGCCTAGGAATTTGTTCCCATGGTCACCAGACTTACTCACAATGATCCTCAGGTGGGTACACATCAAGATTGCGCTCCAGGTCAGGGTCAAAGGTAAGGAGATCTCTGCGGTTATATGATTTTATGAGAATTGTTACTGCTCCTAGGTGTTTGCCATAATTTTCAACAAACTCAGGTTTGTCTGCATCCACACTGAGCTCAAGGTCCCGAGATCTGGGCATTTATGATTTCACAAAAATCATTACTCCTTCTAGGCTATTGCCCCAGTGTTTGGTAAACTGATACACAATGATCCTCAGGTGGGTCTGCATGTCTGCTGTACTAGAGGTCAAGGTCGAGGTCGGTCAAGAGATCTGAGCACTCTCAGGGTGGTTTCACCAGGCCAGAATGAGCTACGCTAATATGCCTAATTTTTCCATGCTCTTTCAGTAAATGCACCAATGCTAAAGGACAGGTTGTCAGAAGACAGTAACCGATGCCATGAGATGAAAACATGTTGCATCAATTATAGGCCATCATTACCCACCACACCTCTGAGTATTTGTGCAGGCCTCTAAGAGAAGTTGCTAAAACCAGCCAGTAAACCAATTGGGTGTTTAGTAGGCCAGTGTATCAAATAGAAGAAGAAAGAATGTAATGTCTCACATGATCTAAGTCCCTAGAGGGTCTCCCACTAAACTTGAATTTCATTCACTTATTTGCAACTTCAAAACAACACTCCAGTCTTTAAAACTGCACTGTTTCATCTAAGGGAATCAAAGCTTCTGAAACACACTGTGGAAAATTTGAATAATGTTCCCATTCTCCAAGAAAAAGAAGAAAAGATTTTAGATTTCTTTCTGATTTTATGTCTAACCAGTGAAACAAAATGAAACCAGTAGAGCTGATAAAGGAATCCTAGTTGGTAGTTGACTCAAAACTCACTACAGTCTGGTTTTAATGTGCCGCCTCATTGTTTGTTCTGCAGACAGACGGCCCTCTCTGGGATTTGTGTTCTTATCCCTCTAGGTACGTACAGCACACTGCACACTTGAATTTCTTTGCTACTATTAAAAAAAAAATCACCACTTCCACTTAAATGTCTTTGTGCTCGCATAAAAGAGCTTATACCAAAGAGACCTGGGAAACAGGAGGTGAGACTGTGCTAGACGGGACTCAAACTCATCTGGTCGTAATCCTCCAGGATTACACTGTAACACATGAGATTAAAGTTTCAAGTCTGCAGAACCTTCTTTTGGGTTTCTTTTCAAAACAAAAGGTATTTAAATAGGATTTAAAGTGACAACACATTTAACACTGCTGCTTTTACATTTACAGCTCTATCTCTTTTTATGTATGGATGTAGTGAAGGAGGTCATGGAGATGGTTGGTGTTACAGAGGAAGATGGAAGGGATAGGGTGAGATGGAGGCAGATGATCCACTTTGGCGACCCCTAAAGGGAGCCGCCGAAAGAAGAAGAAGAAGCAAGTTTCAAGTTCCAAGGTTACTCTGATATAAAGGAGCACTATGTGACTTTCCAGTACCTGATAGGAACGTTGAAAAGACCATAACTGGTATGTGCAGGGCCTGAGTCCTCATTATCCATTCACAGACTTCTATGTTAGTTGGCTGCAAAAGTTGTGCCCTGTGATTTGGCAATGGTACTCAGGCCATAAATCATTCTAGTTGTAGTCCTTTTAGCGGTCCCATAGAAACAGAAAAAGGTCATTATAATTATGGATTAAATTTATATGGCGCTTTACATGTCAAGTGACATCTCAATGCACTTCCAGTGAGTCCATTATTCATTCACTCCAGACAGACATTGATAGTGGTAAGCTGCTACTGCAGCCACAGCTGCCCTGGGGCAGACTGATGGAAATGTGGCTGCCAGTCTATGCCAGTGACCTCTCCAACCACTACCAAACATTTATGCCCAGTGTCATGGACACTGGAGGCAAGGTGGGTAAAATGTCTTGCCCAGGGACACAATGGCAGGATGGCTGGGGAGAGCGGGATTCGAACTGCCAGTCCTCTGGTTATATGGACGACCCGCTCTACCTTCTGAGCCACTGCCACCCACCAAAGGTATAAGGATAATATAAAAAGGTATAATGCTGTTGCAGTGATGTAGGCCCACTCAGGCTATGGTGGAAGCCTGATGAATTCACCTGATCAAAAGCTGATGTACCATCAAAATATTTTAGCTTGAAAATCTTACATGCAGTAGTTTGTGTTAAAGTGACACTCCGGCAAAACTCAAGTTTTTTCTGTTGTTCATGTTGTAACATGTTTTTTTGTGACTTACAAGACATGAAGAGCAAAATCAGTAAAATGTCTCATATCTCAGTTTTTTTTGCTGTAAAATTTCACTTACGCTCTGCCCCCTCCCCCCGCCCCAAGCAGGCAACTTTGGACAGAGTGTTTCAAGCTACGTAAGTATTCTTACTTAGCCTGATTGGTTAATGTTATAACCAATCAGGCTGAGCACTGGGCATAGCTACAGATGAGTAAAAAATAAAAAAGAGCCAAGGAGAAAGCAGGAGCTTTTACAAGTTGGGAAAGATGGCAGATGATATGTGTTCAGTTTTTGGCTGTGCGAGCAAGAAATCCTCTTCTTTTAAATTACACGTCTTACCCATTGACATGAAAATGTAACGGCAATGATTAATTTTATTTGGAAAAACCTCAGTGTCCCTACTAAAGTACCGGAGAGGACATGGGTTTGCAGCCTGCATGCCGGGGGAGACGACCCTGGTGTGAGTGGTGCAACAGCCGGGGCAACTCCGAGAAGGCGATCCAACTTGAGGAAGTGAAAGCCGTAACAAGGTTTCCATACGTAGGTGAACCTGCAGAAGGATCATTCTTGGTGGAGTGGAGAGTTGCTGCCTAGCCTGGTGGGGAGGCTGGAAGGCTTCCCGCCGGTCTCTGGTTACCCACTCACCGCAGATCGCCTCACTGGGGGCCGGCGAGCAGTTCGCTGGGGAGAGCCTCAGAGGCTTGGAGGGAAAGTGCTCCAAAGGAGCCGAGTGCTCCTTGGCTCCTCCCTCTTCCCCCGAAGGAGTGGTCTCTGGTTACCCGCTCACCATGGATTGCCTCACTGAGGGCCGGCAGGCAGTTCACCAGGGAGATCTTCGGAAGCGAGCCGGCTGGCGAGCACACCAGACCGAGGTGAACTGCTTGCCAGCCCCCAGGAGGCGATCCACAGTGAGTGGATTACCAGAGACTGGCAGGGAGCCTTCCACCCTCCATGCCGGGCCAGTCAGTGACTCCGCTCCACCGAGAATGATCCTTCCGCAGGTTCACCTACGTATAGAAACCTTGTTACGACTTCAACTCTTTGAGTGTGTTTGTCGCCGAATTGCGACATAACCCCTAGTGGTCAAGAGTGGTAAATATTTTTTGTCAATAAAATAGTTCATATTTCCAAGGCTATAACTTGAAAGTGGTAAGAGATAATGGCTTACTGTCAATTAGAAAGATGTAAAATATGATCCAAAGTTTCAGACAGGAATAAATTTACGCATCTAATTTGCATAATGTCGTGACACCTCTTTAAATTCCATAACTCAGTCAAAACTGGACTTTGGATATATTTACACAAAGAATGGTTCAGTCTTTTCACACCGTTTTTTATACAGAGGTACCTCATCATCTTATCTTCAAAGTATATGAACAAGAAATCAGTACAATATAAAAAACCCCACAAAAAAACCAGAAAATCCTCACTTACTTTTGACAAAGGGGGGCTGGCTGGCTGGCTGGAGTGGTTGCTGCGTTTTCACCCATCATGGTTGTTATTTTGCGTTCTGTCGGTCATTTAAAGTCTCTACTACATCTACAAAGTCTTATGATTTTCCCACATAAATTTTGCTTGTATCCCACAGCTATTTTCTGCGTACAAAGCCGATAAAAGTGACGGTGACCGATCGCGGCCATATTAGCTTTCTGGGCTAAAATGCTAAAAACAGAAAAAGGAAATGAGGAGTTCTTCGTCTTTGGTGTATTACATGTCATCCATTGAGTCCTCCAATGGATGTTTGCCACATTTTGAAACTGGCAAATCAGTACAAATCCCCAATGCAGCGATCATGTCAGAATGAGACGACAGGCGCAGTGCCACGCTTTGCCACTAGGGGCACGCAAATACACACTGAAAGCATTAACTTCCTCAAGTTGGATCGCCTTCTCGGAGTCCTTATCTTCTTCCAGCTACTGGTGGGTGGGAGAATGGGTAGAGCTAATTAGAATATTCATAGATCTGCGTATACTTAAGTAAGTCTAAGATGTAAAACCTCTTTCCAAGCCATTCTAAGGTAATAAAAGGCTTTTTGTGTATAAAAAGCCAAAATATACTATTTTGGGCAATACACATTGGTTTTTGAGGTGGTTTTAGAGCCACCGGAGTGTCTTTTTAAGTCAAGTCATGTGACAAGTCTACCATCTCTGAGTGCTTCTATCGTAAATATACACGCCGTTTTAAACAAGCTCTAGACTGGAGCAACCTTTCATGCGGAGATGTGAATCACCTCGTTTCAGGTAATCCATCACATTCTAACACTATCTGACCTCAGATCAACCACCTGCCACTCACAGTAATGAATGAGCTGTCCTGAATCTGAGAGTTAACCAAGTGTACAGCTGCTGACAGTCAGTAGACTCGAGACCACAGCCTAATGTTGCATGACCTAACACTGGATATTTGGGAGAGACACAGACTTCAAGGAAGATAATTAGTCCTTCTATGCACACATAAGTTAAAAACAGTGGAAACAAGAACATTAACAACTAGACCTTAACTTTGGGTAGAAGAGAGAGCGTCTGATCAGTATCTTAAAAAAGTCTAATATCTGGGCCACCAGACAGATGAATCATGGCTAGGAAATGTGTCTGGTAGTAAAATGCATCTAATAGATCTTAGATATACCTTGCTTTGGAGAGTTATTGTGCCTGTCCTACACCATTTTCCAATTTCCTCCTGCAAACAATAAAACATTTCTGATTTTAGGTCTGACAGTGATAAAGTGTTTGAAAATTCTAAATATCCCTTAATTTGTTGAGATACACTTTGGGCTACCGATCCTTGTTTCTGTTTCTTTGTTTCTGAACGGCTGCAATTTTGCATGACACCAACCAAGATGCTGGTTCTCAAAGATGGTAACAGAATAGATATGAATTTTTTACTTTAGATTGACACCTGGATGCCTTTTTTTTTTCCAGGAGAAATGCAACTTTCAAAATCTTTCCTCCTCTCCGCCTGCATGTCTCCTGCTGTGCTTATTTCCTCCTTCACTCACCATAATATACTGTATATCATAGGAAAGCTCCATTTCTCAACTTTCAGAATTCACTGGAATTACATTGCCAGCATGAATGGTCGAGGAGTTACTAATATGAATGAGGTGCATCACTTTGCATCATCAGAGATACAGTACAGTTTAGAGGGCTATAGGGGTGGGCAATATGGCCTAAAATGATATTGTGATATTTCTGTGAATTTCCATAACAATATTTTTCACGATATTACAGCATATAAGGTTTTTTCTTTTAAATTTCTGCAAAAAGTTGTTTACTACATAACAAGAACAGACCTGTCACATATGATGGAAGTGCCCGGGGACACATAAATAGTAGCCCTCTGAAGTGACCTACACAACAGAAATGTGTGTAGACTTTATTTTATGAGTATAACCTATTTATCTGATTCCCCCCCCCCCCAAAAAAAAAAAAAAAAACTGGAATAGCCTGGGTGGGGGAAATTTAGTTTGTTATGACATGTTTGTTCAGTACATGTAATTGTGTTTTGTTTTTGGTTTTTTTGTGTGGGAAAAACAAACAAACAAAGAATGTCGGTTAAAAAAAAAATCTGCAAAAAGGACAGTCTCACAGGCCAGCGTTATTTATCTTCAACAGATTCTGGAAAAACAAAACAAGAACTTATTTCTTCAGTTTATAAACAGCAGCTCAGATTTAGTTTGAAGTATATTTTTTTAGGTTTGTATCAAATATTACAAGAAAATAATTTAAACCATTACATCTTAACCCCTTGCACTCCGGTCAATTTCCCTAAAAACGCCAAAAAATAATGTGCCCAAATTAAATCCAAAGCTGTTCTTCAACTGTTGCAGCATCTTCATGGGGTTGGTCTCATTTAAAAGAAAATGTTTTGAATTTTTTGGCAAAACAGTCATAATCTCTCTAAGTGCTCCGGCCACTGAGTTACAGTCATCTAAACATAGTGAACTTGAAGAAAATAAATTTCGCCTGGGTGTTTTTTTGGATACAAATGCTTGCAAATAACACACAGCTTCAGATCCGGGCTGGAAAATGCAACAGACATGTAGAACCAAGTGTTATCCAGCTGAGGTCCAAATTTTGTAACAATACCACAAAAAATTAATATATTACACAGCCTTTTTGTCAGGTTGTTCCCAGGCGTTTTTGAACTGTGCCAAATTGTGCCAAATGGCACAGTTTGGAAAAACGTCTATAACTTTTGAATGATTCAATATAGAAGCTTGATCTTGGGTTCTAATGAAAGGTGACACTCAGGGCTGTGTGTGTGTGTGTGTGGGGGGGGGGGTTGTTTATTCATTCATGAATGAATGAATGAACAAACAAGCCCCCACACACAAAGAAGCATGCCACGTAAAAAATGTGTGGGTTTTTTTGTACAAGAAAAAATAACCTACAGTGCAATAAAAATTATACTAAAATATCTGTAATGTAGAGGATAACAACCCCCCCCCCCGCTACAGAGGATGGACATCGTCCATCGCCACATGACGGACCGCGGCTGTGCGCCGCGGTCTACTATGCACAGTTGTACTAAAATATCTGCAATATATCTGCAATCCGCTACAGAGGAGTAGCGGGGGGGGGGGGGACCGCCGCAGTCTGTCATGTGGCGATGACGCACAGTTGTAATTTACCGATCGGTCAAAAGTCATTTTGATTACAATTTTCAGGGATAAAGAATAATTTAGCTTATAACACTTACCTGTCCACAACAGCAGTGTCGCTGGCGAACATCTCTTCCTCATTGTCAGACGAACATGACGCTGGTCCACTTGTTACGACTCGTGGTTCTGGTCACGCGACCCGGTCAAACCATGATTCCATTATTGCGGTTTTGCGCTTCCATGATTGCGGTTTTGGCAAACGATTTTTCAAAACAAATAAGAACAGTAGTAAGAAAAAAAGACTGGCGAACACGTGTGTGTCACCCAGCAGCTTACACAAAACAGATTTTATGCACGGGACGCACGCTTTCAATCGTCAAACTTCTCTGCTTCAATTGGCCCGCTGTATTCGCAGCCGTTGGTAGGTGGGTCCTTCTTGCTAGGTTTTCAGTCATTGGTTCTTCAGGGTTTCAGAAACCTAATTCAAGGCTCTTATTAGTCGAATGAGAGGTCAATCAAATCTAAACCAATCAAAGCACTCCTTTGGCTTTCTGTTTGCGGCTGTGTCTGTAGTGGAAGAACGGAAATGCAGCTTCTTTTTTTTTCAGTGCGCTCTGAGACGCACAGTGTGCGTCCTAGTGCACACGAGGGTGTGCTTGGACGCAGAGACGTGACCGCCCGCGGTATCCCGGAGTGCAAGAGGTTAATACTGCTCCAATGGTGTTGTTGACGTGCAGAAAAAATGCAGGCAGGTTATCCACATTGCTGCACCATTTTTTTTTAACATGACAGCAGTCTGAAATAGAAAGGGAAACAAGCATTTATACTCAACTGGATGTAGATGGTCTAACTTTGGAGCTTCCCACACCATGTTTGTTTTGCCATTTCTATACTTATGTGTAACTTCTAACGGCAGCGTAATGGTGCCACGTTGTCACGCAGCAGACCCCAAATATCGCGATATTCATCTTTACACTAGTATCAAAATTTATACCGGTATTTTTGTGAATGTTGCAATATGGCACACCCCTAGTTAAGGAAGTGGTGCAGCTGAGAAAACCCGGATGAGCCCCCATTTTCTGTTATGGCCCTATAGACCAAGGCCAGAATCATCAACTCTTGTGGTTTGGTTCAACCATTTATCGTCAAGCTGGACTAACCTACAGTCTATTTTAGTCTTAGGTGAGGTCAGCTTCCAAACCCTCACACTCTAACCACTGAGCCAAACAGGAATTTCTCTATTTGCTGTGAGCTGAATCTTAGTGTATCAGGAAACTGCACCACTGATTAAGTTCTTATGGAAGGATTCATAGCAGCAGTAAATTAATTTTATCGATTTTATCGTGATAAATGATAATGTATGAACAGAGTTTCTTTGAAAATGATGCATGCATCAAGTAAAAAGTTGGTGCAATGTCTTTATTTCTATAACTAGAGCCCTATTGTAATTGTTAGAATTTTTTTTTTCTTCTTCTCCTTCAAAGATCTCATTTTTGGGGTAGTGGACGTGCATGAAAACTCACCATTTTTTGCAGGGACCTCAAGACTGGCAAAAAATTTAATATTTTGGAGGAAATATGAATGACCCCACAAAAATGGCTCTACAGCCCCACCTAACATGTGAAGTCAATGGGGAGTGGCACACGCTTACTTTTGCGTAGAAAGATGAAAATTGGGTGAGATGTTTATCATGTCAAGACATGCAAAAAACTCTATAGAAGTGATGGTCTACACCCAACAGGAAGTTGGCCATTTTGGCAGGAAGTGGCAGTGACCTGATTTCCACCTCCCGCAATTGATGCGCATTTGATTGAACTCGTCCTAGGGTTTTAGTCCGATTGAGCTCGTTTGTGGTGACAGTCATCTATACCCATGTGCCATTAAAAGTTATTGAAAACTTTTCTAATAGTTAGACAGTTTGCCCGTAGGGGCGTGGCAAAGTTTGATGCCACGCAATGATCATTCTATGACCATTCTGACGGCAATAACTCTTGTATGCATTGTCGGATTTCAACCAAATTCAACATTATGGATATCAGTCCAATTCCAAACACGTCTACAGAACAATATTTATAGAAATTTACAGTGCCACCTACTGGTTAAAGGAAGAATTGCTGAAAACTCTTTTCTTTATTACTCATCCACCACATGCCAGAATAACATGAAATTTTCTGAGATTCATCAGACCACAGGGATGCTCATAACTACACATCAACTTTACCATGATGTCACACTTGTTACCATGGACACGCCCCCCTCGCCATTCACTCCATGATCTTGTGGGGAGGCTTGGGAAGTACTTGAAGTCACGAAATCTGGAATATACGTCGAGGTGACTGTCATATGTAGTACCACCTATATTGGTGGGCAACACATAGCTGACAGGGAAGTGTTGCCATGGCGACATGCCGAAAGTTGACTCTTTGCTATGGAACATCGGAAAGTTGTAACTTGGACAAACTTTATCCGATTTTCACCAAATTTTCTACGACGGATATTAGTCCGACCCTGCACGCTCCTACGTAAAAATGGTTGCCAAAACTTATAGCACCACATACTGTTCACAGGAAGTAATGTGCCAAATGATTTACTTTATTATTGACGCAGTGCTTGCCACGACGACGGGAAGTTTTCTGAGCCAGCTAGGTACGACGGGCGCTGGGGTCCGCAGTTGCGTGGGGGGCAAGGGCCTGCTTACAGCTGCTTGTAGCTTTAATTGATTTTACTGTTGAACAGAGTGTGTTTCCAAGCTATGCATTCTGTTTATTTATACTGACACAGTGGGAAACGGCCCCACTTCCATCTAACTTGGAAAGTAATGAAGTAATCTTCCTGTGTTCCCTCTCCTCCTCCTTTCTCTACTTTTGTTTTTCTTCACCCTCCCCCTCTTTTCTCGCCCTCTCCCTGTTTCACAACATCATCACCCTTCCCTCCCCCTTATCTTTCCCTCCCTCACTTCAGCCTCTCCATCACTGTTCTCCGGAGACAATGGTGGCAGAGCCATTTAAAAAAAAAAAAAAAACACGACGGCAGCCCGGCCATTCAGAGCTCGCTGAGATAATTATTCGTTTTGTCTGAAATGAACTTGGCGCCGGCTCTGACTCACCGCCATTTGTGGCACTTGTTCATTAATCAGCGATTCCTATAGAAGCAAAATCAAGTCAGTGGTTAATTATGGATGGAGTCTCAGAAATATCTCTTCTCGCTGTTTACTTTTCCCTCCTCGTCTGTCTTTGAAGCTTGGAGGAGCGTCGTCGTCTTCTTCATCAGCAGCCAGCTGCGGTGTGCCCCAGCATGTTTCGCCTTGCCTCGCCACCCCTCCTCGTCCTCTTCCTTTCCACTAATTCTTCATCTTTCTTCCTCCGCCCTCCCAGCGCTCACTCCTGCCGCTTCCCACCCTCGTTGCGTTGCCACGGCAACATGTTGGGCCGACTCGCTATCTGCTCTGCCCTCTCCTCCAGATGGGCTTCCTTTTGTTGTGCGTCCGAATGTGTGTGTGTGTGTGTGTGTGTGTCAGCATAGAAGCACACTTCTGAGACACTAGCACTAGCAGCTGATGGATCGCCACAAAAATACTGTAAATGAATTATGTGGTGGGTAAGAGTGGGATTATTGATTATTATTAATTGCATAGCATTCTAGAGAAAAGTAAAAATTCATGAGACCTGTACGCATGGAGAGACTGTTGGAGAAAAACGAGCAGAAACTTTGGGATGCTTTTGTTGCTTTTACCGGGAATTCATCAATGCAGTGAAATACATTGTGTATCATGTACAGACAATATCTATACAGTCTTTTTGAGACAATACTACTACTTCATTTTTATGAAAATGTGGGAAAGAGTTGTTGAAGCCAAGTTAAGAAAAGAGGTGACAATCACTGAGCAGCAGTATGGTTTCACGCTGGGAAAAGAGTACCACAGATGCAATATTTGGCCTCAGAGAAGGTCAGAAGGAGCTGTGCTGTGTCTCTTTGGCTCTAGTGAAAGTGCCAAGACAGAGAACTGGTGGCATTGAGTGGCAGAGAAGTGTGTGAGGGTGATGCAGGACATGTATGACAACATAGTGATGGAAAAAAACATACAGTATAAACAGCATTTCCAACCTTAGCAATTCTGTTGCACAACCTTTTCCTCCCTAAGGCATAGCAGAAATAATAACTGGAAACATGATACCTGCCATAAAAGATAGATTTCCCCTCATTTTTATCTGTGAGGAAAATACGCCTCGGGCTCTTTTCTACTGTTGAACTACAAAAATAGAAAAACACGTCACAAACTGCCAGAAAACAAACCAATCATCAAGGCATTTCTGATGACATGAGAGAACATAGCAAAATAAATTCATGCTGTTTTGTTTAATATTTTGCTTATTTATATTATAACTAGGCCACCACTCCGGTGGTGGCCTAGTTGATAGAGTTGATAGAGCATTCGTCCCACAATTGGGAGGCTGGGGGTTCAAATCCCAGCTGGGTCATACCAAAGACCATATAAAAATGGTACTTCCTGCCTTCTAGCTTGTGACATAACGCACGGCTCAGGAGACGCACACACACAGGCTCAGAGAAGTTCAAATAGTTTATTAGCAACAGGGGTGAATGGATGTGTGTCTGCGGGATGTAAATGTATTGGTGGCGGCGTCTGCTTCGGGCACAGAGGCAGGAGACCGTACAGCCGGCAACCCTATGGGAAGGAGCACAAAGACACAGGGTGACGGGCACACACCAACACAGGAGGAGAATAAGCGAGAGAGGAGCTTACTTGCAAGGGACAGATGACTGGCACTACAAGGACGGGACCCGGGAGACAGCCACCTGCAGGACTCGGTGCAGCAGCGAGGAATGGCGAGGGAGAGGCGTTGTCCACCGCCGAGGAATCCACCTGTGCACAGGGGAGCAGACTGGAAACAAAGGAGGTAAGGGCTTCTTACCGAAGGCGTCGTGCTGAAGGAAAGGTTGACTCACGATGATGAGCAGAGAAGTCTGACGGCTTCAGGCCGAAGCTCAGGGCGAGGCGGCTTATATTCCTCGCCGCTGATGATGTGCAGGTGTGTGTGCAGGTGGCGCCGCTGATGAGCGGCGCGGCGTGACAGTACTCCCCCCTCTAGCAGCGCCTCCTGGCGATGGCTTCTCTGGGTGCGCTCGGTGGAAATCAGCGATGAGCGAGGGGTCTAACACAAACGACCGGGGCACCCACTGTCGATGTTCAGGCCCGTAGCCCTCCCAGTCCACCAAGTACTGCAACCCACGACCCCGGCGCTGGGAGTCCAGGATGGAAGAGACGGCCCAGGCCGGTTGGCCACCAACCATCCGGGGCGCGGGTTGCGCAGCAGGAGGAGGGCAAAGGGGGTCAGAGACTGCCAGCTTCACCTTAGACACGTGGAAGGTGGGATGGATGCGGAGGGAGGGGGGAATAGCCACACGCACAGCTACCGGGTTGATGATCCGGGTGATGGGGTAGGGTCCCACAAAGCGCTGTGCCAGCTTCCTCCTCTCGCCTTTCAATGTTATGTCCTGGGTCGACACGTAGACTCGTTGCCCAACTCTGTACGCCGGGGCAGGTCTTCTGTGCCGGTCCGCCACAGTTCTGTTGCGCTCCGCTGTGCGTAAAAGCGCATTACGCGCAGATGCCCAGATGGAGCGGAACTGCCTGAGATGCGGCCTAACTGACGGGACAGTTACCTCACTCTCCTGCGCCGGGAACAGCGGGGGGTCGTAACCCAGGGACGCCTTGAAGGGGGACATCCCTGTAGCAGAAGAGCGAGCGGTGTTGTGGGCGTATTCAACCCAGGCAAGATGGTTACTCCAGGACGTAGGTTTGGATGCAGTCACACAGCGGAGCGCAGCCTCCAGCTCCTGGTTGGTCCGCTCACACTGCCCGTTGGATTGGGGGTGATGGCCGGAGGAGAGGCTCACCTTGGCTCCGATGGCGTTACAAAACGACTTCCAAACCTCAGAGGAAAATTGGGGCCCCCGGTCCGAGACCACGTCCACCGGAATCCCGTGCAGCCTGACCACGTGTTGGATGAGGAGGTCCGCCGTCTCCAGGGCAGTAGGGAGACCTCGCAGGGGAACGAAGTGCACCGCCTTGGAGAAGCGATCCACGATGGTCAGGATG
The DNA here is from genome assembly GCA_020510985.1 of Pholidichthys leucotaenia. NCBI lineage: Eukaryota > Metazoa > Chordata > Actinopteri > Cichliformes > Pholidichthyidae > Pholidichthys > Pholidichthys leucotaenia. Next base: position 268,365,089 of record CM035842.1, read on the forward strand.
GTGTCGTAGGAGTTGGAAACTGGGAGTCCGGTGACGAAGTCCAGGGCGATGTGCGACCAGGGCCTGCCAGGGATGGGCAGGGGCTGGAGCAGACCCGCTGGAGGGGCGTTTCCTGACTTATTGGTGGCACAAATTGGACAAGCCCGGGCGTAGCGGGCCGCATCCCTCCGCAGGCCCGGCCACCAAAAGGACCGCTGGAGGAGATCTATCATCCAGGAGGAGCCAGGGTGACAGGTGAGCCTGGAGGTGTGTAGCCAGTGGATGACCTCTCCTCGAACCGCAGATGGCACGAATAGTCTTCCCTCTGGTCCGCCGCCAGGGTCAGGTTCCACCTCCTGCGCCTTCCGGATCTTGCTCTCTATGTCCCAGGAGATGGCTCCTACGACGCACGACCTGGGCAGGATGGAGTGGAGCGCGTCCTCCGACTCCTCGGGGGCGAATTGCCTAGAGAGGGCGTCGGGCAGGCCGTTCTTAGAGCCAGGCCTGAAGGTGATGGAGAACTGGAACCTGGCGAAGAACAAGGACCAGCGCGCCTGGCGGGCGTTCAGGCGCTTGGCAGATCGAAGATATTCCAAGTTCTTGTGGTCCGTAAGGACCACGAACGGCAGGTCCGCCCCCTCTAGCCAGTGACGCCACTCTTGCAGCGCGAGCTTGATGGCGAGGAGCTCTCTGTCCCCCACGTCGTAATTTCTCTTCGCCAGGGACAAGCGCCGGGAGAAGAAGGCGCAGGGCCTTTTGGCGCCGTCGTCAGGCGACCGCTGGGATAGCACCGCCCCCACTCCTGTGTCCGAAGCATCCACCTCCACGATGCACTGCAGCGCGGGGTCGACCTGGCGAAGGACCCGGGAGGAGGAGAACTCCGCCTTCAGCGCCTGAAAAGCAGCTGCGGCCTCTTCGGTCCACCGGAACGGGACCTTAGGGGACGTGAGGCGGGTCAGCGGTCCGACGATGGTGCTGAAGTTTGGAACAAAGTGGCAGTAGAAGGTCGCGAATCCCACGAACTGTTGCACCTGTTTCCTCGACGCAGGTGTAGGCCACTCTACCACCGCCTTCACCTTCTCTGGGTCTGGACGCACCTGGTCGTGAGCGATGACGAATCCCAGGAAGGAGGTTGTTCTAGCAAAAAATTCGCACTTCTCAGCCTTCACGTATAGCCGGTTCTCCAGCAGCCTTTGGAGGACCCGCCTCACATGGACCTGGTGCTCATCCCTGGACTTGGAGAAGATGAGTATATCATCCAGGTAGACGAACACAAAGAGGCCGATGAAGTCCCGGAGGACGTTGTTGATGAGGCGCTGAAAGACGGCAGGAGCGTTGGTCAACCCGAACGGCATTACCAGGTATTCAAAGTGGCCGTTCGGGGTACGGAAGGCTGTCTTCCACTCATCTCCCTCCCGGATCCGGACGAGGTGGTATGCGCTGCGTAGATCCAGCTTGGTGAACCAGGTCGCCCCCTGGAGGGAGTGGAAAGCGGTGTCCATGAGGGGCAGGGTGTAACGATCCCTCTCCGTGATGTCATTTAGGGCCCGATAGTCAATGCAAGGACGGAGGGATCCGTCCTTTTTCCCAACGAAGAAGAACCCTGCCCCCACGGGTGATGATGATGGGCGGATTATCCCAGCACTCAGTGACTCTTTTAAGTAGGCGTTCATCGTCTCCTTCTCTGGCGCCGACAGACTGTAGAGTCGACCAGAAGGTAAGGGTGCCCCCTGGCGGAGGTTGATGGCACAGTCATAGGGCCGATGAGGAGGGAGAGACATGGCCTTGGTCTTACTGAATACCATGCCCAGGTCGTGAAATTCCAGAGGCACCAGGGACAGGTCCGGGGGTGCAGCGTCCGTAGCGGGGGGAGAAGCGGACGGAGAGCAGGCAGCGAACTGAAGGCAGGTGCCCATGCAGAACGTGCTCCATGCCGATACCCCAGCTGACTTCCAATCCAGGACAGGGTTGTGGAGGCGTAGCCAGGGATACCCCAGGATGACGGGCGACACAGAGTTGGGCAGGATGAGAAAGGTTATCTCCTCCCGGTGGTTACCAGAGATGATCACCGGGACCGGGACGGTCTGGTGCGTGACTCTCCCAAGGGAAGCACGGGAGAGGTTGACCAGGGAGATGGGGTCTTTGAGCGCCTGGCAGCGGATGCCCAATCGGGTTGCCAGGCTTTGTGAAATGAAGCTGCCTTCTGCGCCCGAATCCACCAGTGCGTGGGTGAGGTGCCCAATGGGGTTGTGGCAGAAACGGATGGGCAGCTTTAATTGAGTGTGTGAGTTTAACCGATCGAGATCCGCAAGGCCCCCTACAGTGACTCGCGGACCCCGCCGACTGGCTTTCCGTGGGCAAAGCTTCACCGTGTGTTGGTCATCTCCGCAATACATGCAGAGATCCAACTCACGGCGGCGTTGTCTCTCCGCAGGTGAAAGCTTTGTCCAGCCCGTCACCATCGGCTCCGACTCCTCGGGGCACGATGGTGGCGGCGCCGCCAGGGGGCGAGCTTGGAACAGGCGCGGCAAGGCTCCACGAGGGCGAGAAGAAGACGACTTCCGCCCTGAGGAGCGCTCGCTCAGCCTGTTATCCAAACTAATCGCTAAGGATGTCAGCTCCGCTAGCGTCTCAGGAATATCCCGCCCAGCCAGTTCATCCCTCAGATCATCATTGAGGCTGCGGAGAAAAAGGCCGCAGAGGGAGCGTTCCTCCCAGCCTACTTCCTCCGCCGCTACCCGGAAGTCGACCGCGTAGTCCGCTGCCAACCGGCTTCCCTGCTGGAGGGCGAGAAGCCGATCGACCTGGACCGTCTCGGTTGGAGTATGGTCAAAGACCTCCAGGAAGCGCCTCACAAATTGGTCATATGTGAGGGCGGCATAACTGGGCCTCGCCATTACAGCGTAGGTCCACGTTAAAGCTCACCCCTCCAGGAGATTCCCAATATAACCAATTCGGCTATGATCTGAGGGAAAGTCTCCGGGCACACGGTGGAAAACGGACTCACACTGCATAATAAACCCCCGCGCTCCGCCGAGCTTACCGCTAAAGCAGGCGGGGGTTGGAATGGGTGTGAGCCAAACCGGTGCACTCGGAGCCTGCTGGACGGCCACTGGAGCAGCAGGAGCCGCGCCACCCTGACGAGCCGGGGGGAACGACTGTTGGGGGTCCAAGCGGCCCAACCGGTTAGTCAAATTTAACAATTGATTGAAAATCACCTGTTGCTGATAGGCTAATTGATCCACTCGAGCCTCGAGAGTGGAAAACCGGTGTGCGAGCCCGCCGTCTGCCGAGCCGCTCTGCTGAAGCCGCTCTGCTGAAGCCGTACTGACATAACGCACGGCTCAGGAGACGCACACACACAGGCTCAGAGAAGTTCAAATAGTTTATTAGCAACAGGGGTGAATGGATGTGTGTCTGCGGGATGTAAATGTATTGGTGGCGGCGTCTGCTTCGGGCACAGAGGCAGGAGACCGTACAGCCGGCAACCCTATGGGAAGGAGCACAAAGACACAGGGTGACGGGCACACACCAACACAGGAGGAGAATAAGCGAGAGAGGAGCTTACTTGCAAGGGACAGATGACTGGCACTACAAGGACGGGACCCGGGAGACAGCCACCTGCAGGACTCGGTGCAGCAGCGAGGAATGGCGAGGGAGAGGCGTTGTCCGCCGCCGAGGAATCCACCTGTGCACAGGGGAGCAGACTGGAAACAAAGGAGGTAAGGGCTTCTTACCGAAGGCGTTGTGCTGAAGGAAAGGTTAACTCACGATGATGAGTAGAGAAGTCTGACGGCTTCAGGCCGAAGCTCAGGGCGAGGCGGCTTATATTCCTCGCCGCTGATGATGTGCAGGTGTGCGTGCAGGTGGCGCCGCTGATGAGCGGCGCGGCGTGACAGCTTGATGGTCACCGTGATTAAATGGGGGCAGGAGAAGTTGTTTGTGGCGGCACCTTGCATGACAGCGACCCCTCTGATTTTACATGTGATTAGCATTATAGATAGGAGAAACATAATTTAATTCTACTGTACATGATAGGCTGTATGGACTGAATGGCAACAGAGATGGCTTATTTGATTATATTATAACCATAAATGTTTTATAGTAGAGGGAGAGTGTGTTGAGGTGATGGAAGGAGTGAGACTAGGGGGCAGGTGGAAGAGAACCTGGAGAGGTGGAGGCATGCACGAGACAGAAGAGGAATCAAGGTCAGTCAGAAGCAAGACAGAATACGTGTGTGTGAATGAGAGGGAGGCGGGTGGAATGGTGAAAATGCACGTAGGAGAGGTAGTGAAGGTAGATGAGTTTAATTTTGCAGAGGAAGGATGAGGTAAAACTGCAAAACCAGTGTGAAATTGATGTGATGAATAACTGGTGTAGTTGCTGAATGTTTTTTTTTTTTTTTTAGTAACTGCTATTATATAACAGTTCAGCTCCACGTGCTGTAAAAAGTGTTGTGTTGTGCTGTAAAAAAAGTTTCAGTGCCATCTCTAGTGGCCCTGCATAGTTATTACAGTACCTTTTACCCCGGCTTCATTGATGTTAAAGGTGAGTTAAATTTGTGTTTATTTCGAAAACAAGGCCTTATCTCGGAACTCTGGCAAATTAATAGTCGAGAAAATTAGTTCCACTTAATTTTGACAGGCGAGCTGAAACAGACAGGCGGACAGACAGACAGATACACACTTCCATACACAGTCGCATTAACTGATTACCGTATGCCTCTCCATTTGACCGAGGCATAAAAATTAAAAGGACTAAACATGGAGATAGGAGGTTTTCACCTGACAGCAGCAGTATGTAGTCTTGATCTGGATATTTATTTTTTCATTTCACTTTTAAGCTTACTGTTACTTCATGGATACAGTCAGTAGGTCATTTAAGATAGATGGGGGGATGGTATCCCCCTTGTTAACCTGTTTCAACTTTTTTCTCATAAATTTGCAAATTTTGTTTCATAAATCTGCAAATATTTCCTCAAAAATTTGTGACATTTTTCTCATAAATTTGCATCTCTTCTCTGGATGCTGGTTAATTGTTTATTCTGTGTGATTAAATTATTTGCAACTTTTTTAATTTTTAAATTGGCGTCTTATAGATCTTCAAATCTTATAAAATTTCAGCTTTTTTGGGAATTTGCAACTTTTTTCTTTTAAATTTGGAACTTTTTTCTCAAAAAATTGTGACTTTTTTTCTTGATAAATTTACAATTTTTTTCTTGTAAATTTAGTAATTTTTTCTCATGAATCTGCAACTTTTTTCTCATAAATTTGCAAATTTTCCTCAGAAATTTTTCATAAATTTGCCACTTTCGTCTGGATGCTGGTCAAGTGTTTATTCTGTGTAATTAAATTATTTGTGATTTTTAAAGTGTTTTAACCTGTTTTGTGTCTATGGCACAGCAGTGCTCCTGTCAGCTCACCCCTCACTGGTGGTCAAGATTTTTTTCAAGAAAATATTCAGTTTAGATATTGTCATGAATTGCCCCTCGGGGCAGAGAGGAGAGACCCACGCGCAGGACTGCAGTTGGTGAGTTTATTACAAAAAACAAACACGACATCAAACCCGTGCTCAAAACTAAATCCAACAGACAAACAAAGAAAACTTACAATTAACCACACCAGAAGAAGGGCTTGTTCTGGCGGAGAAGAGGGTAGAGAACTTAAGACTCCGGTGACAAGAAATGAAAACAACAGCCCTTAAATTCAACTTAACACAAATGAAACAAATGATGACAGGTGCAAATCACATGAGTGGGCTGGGAAGAAAATGACAATCAGCTATGAGTCATGAGGAGGGGAAACAGAGCTGACAGTTTGACAGGAGCACTGCCCACCACCAGGGAAAAACCCGGAAGTGCTCCTGACAACTGCAACTCCAAAGAGAGAAAGAAAAGAAAAGACACAGGCAAAAATAAAGTGGATGCAAATGAGAACAAAACTACACTGAGCGTAAACAGGAAAAATAAATCATACAAAGAAGCAATACAGAATATGTGAAAACAAACTAGAAATAACATTACAGGCCAAGACCTCAGAATACATTATACAAATAAGGAAATAGAAAAAGAAAGAAACAGAGCATGGTGAAATCCCCCGTGCACAGATCATGACAGATATGACAAATTCCAAAGGCTCTAACTTGAATGTGGTAAGAGATAATGGCTTACTGTCAATTAGAAAGATGTAGAATATGATCCAAAGTTTGAGATAGGAGTACATTTATGCATCTAATTTGCATAATGCAACGGCAGCCCTATCGAATTACATAACTTTCGGTCAAAAGTGGACTTTGGACATATTTACACAAAGGATGGTTTGGGTTTTTGTGTCATCATTTTTGTTTTGGTTTTTTTTGTTATCTTATCTTCAAAGTATATGAACCAGAAAGTCAGTAGAATGTACACAAACTGATAAAAAAAAGGTCAGACCTACCACTCGTTGTGTCTTCATTCGTTCATTTTCGTCATCCACGGTCCTTATCTCGTCTTCTGCCAGTAATTTTCGCTTTCTCTCCGACATCCAGAAACTCTCACATTTATCTTATGAATTATTCCACCTCAATTTCGTTCACATTATGCCGCCGAACCGGCACTATTGTTCTGTCTTCACGTGCAGCTCTGTTGATGGCAGACGAAAGTGTACACACTCCAGACCATCTTCTGCTGTCACAAAACATAAATATTTCTCTTCAGAAGCTAAATAATCTCTTTTTAGAATCATAGTTGGCAAAGTTTGGAGCAAGCGCTTCCTCCGTATGGAAATACATGTTTGGATGGACCCTTTGTTTACATTCTCTTCTTCGCATTTCCGGAAATGATGTTTTGATGCGGCTCATTTGGGTGAAGTCCTCCAGTCCTCCAGTGAAGAGGAGTAAGCTATATGTGTCTGACATCTTGTGATGTGAAATGCTTGGTACAACTGGGTTTTCTGTGCTTTTGGGACGCATCACGTGACAGGCACGGTATGACAGCTGGAAAGTTAAAGGGTTAAATTGGTATCTTATAAATTTTCAAATCTTATAAATTTTCAGTTTCTTCTCAGAAATTTGTAACTTATTTCTTTTATGTTTGGAAAGTTTCAAAAATTTGTGACTTTTTTCTCAAAAATTTGCAAGTTTTTTCTTCTAAACTTGGTTTGTTTCCTCATGAATTTTCAACTGTTTTCTTATAAATTTGTGATGTTTTCTCAAACATTTGCAAATTTTTTCATCTAAATTTGGTATTTTTCTTCATGATAAATTTGTGATTTTTTTCCTCAAAAATTTTCAACTTTTTCTCCTCACATATTTGCTATTTTTTCTTGTAAATTTGCATTTTGTCATGTAAATTTTCAACTTTTTTCTCAAAAATTTGCAACTTTTTCTCACAAATTTACAATTTTTGCAACTTTTTCTTGTAAATTTGCAACTTTTTGTCAAAAATCTGTTACTTTTTTTTTCAAAAATTAGCAACTTTTTTCCTCCCTTAAATGTTTTTTCCTCATAAATTTGTTTTTCGTCTAAATTATTCATTTTCTCATTAATTTGTACCTTTTTTCTTTAAAATTTGCTACTTTTTAATATAAATTTGCAACTTTTTTCTTAAAAAATGGTGACTTTTTTCTCGTTTATTTGCAACTTTTTCCTCAAAAATGTTTTTACTTTTTCCTTATAAATTTGCAGCTTTTTTCCTATAAATTTTGAACTTCTTTAAACCTTTGTACCTGTATTGCAAATTTGTACCTAATTTACATTTATACATTTCTACCTCATGCTAAATGGTTGAAACCACCCATCCCCCTTATTAAAAAAAAATAACAAATCACCTACTGGATACGGTATATTTGTCACTGTTTTTTTTTTTTTTTTTGATGGGACGTAAAGAGATTTAGAAAATCTGCATCAATCCATATGCATAGCTTGGCTGCCTGTAGATATTTAGACCACATTAGCATATACTACAGCAGAGTCCCAGTTAGCGGATGGAGGATTTAGTGCATTAGCATAGTTATGTAACACACAGATTCAGACGAACTGGGGCTGGTGGAAAATGTGCCAACATGACTTCAGAAATACACAGAATGACTGATGACCTACTGTATGTTACTGAGGAGCAGCTCCAAAAATCATCTGTCTATTCAGGAGGAAATGAATTAGAGAATATCACTTCACTAATAATAGCTAGAACCGGCCCTGACCACAGTTAAGACTTACAGTGCCCCCCTCAATATTTCCTCTTGATAAACTATTCTGTTTATTCCCCCCTCCAGCAGTGAAAGAAAACATCCGCCCGTGTGCTTGATAGACAGTTCGGAACCAGATAACCCCCCCACCCCCCTTCTTGTAAATGTCAGTGTTGTATTGTCACAGCCTGTAAATGTGAAATCGAGACCGTTGTTGTGAACAAAGAAGCTGGTGACCAGGTTTTTCTCTTTTATATTTTGACAAACAACGCCACACAGACTGAAGCGGTCCTTTCATGAGCCTTATCTGCTAACTGCAGATGGATGGAGACAGACGCTATCTCCCACTTCACTAAAATAAAATAAGCCACGCTGAGTTTGGCTGATACGGTGAGGTTTTGATGATGATTTTTAGTAAAGCTGCCAGTAGCTGATACTCTCTGCCAATATTCCAGATCATAGTTGAATCTCTGAAATTGAGTCTGGAATGGAAAACAACAGCGCTGCTCTTTTTTGTGCTTCAAAAAGAACCTCAAAGATTTTCCAACCTCTCGTGTGCACCTCATAGGAATATTTAATTCCTGCGTTTAATTATAATCATACAGTTTCTTCATGGTGAAACAGCCAAAAATTTTACATGTTTAATCGTTTTTTGGATGTAGAATGCTTTAAATCCAGAGGGAAAATGCAAAATGCCCTCAGTCAATAAGTAAAAGCAATAAAAATCATGGCGTCGCTCCACCGATGTCATCCTCTGCTGCAGGGCTTTTACACCAGGGTTACGTGCGAGAACGTTAAGTTTCTATGGGAATTTGTCCAGTTTCATTTCTTAATTGGTCCTAAACAGAAATTGCAAATAATTTGCTGTTGTGTAGTGGTTCTTCCATGTCAGTAGGTGGCAGTATGAATGCAATATGGTTACCATCTTCTTATTCTTCTTCATGCGTTTTATGGATGTTAATGACTTTGTTAAGATGTGCTAGGTCGTGGCGACTAGATGAAAATTAGTGATGGATAACTACAGTATTTGAAGAGAAAGATTCAGACTCTGAACTGGGCCCTGGACAAAATTATACAGTGCATCTGGAAAGTATTCACAGCGCTTCATTTTTTCCACATTTTGTTATGTTACAGCCTTACTCCAAAATGGATTAAATTCATTTTTTCCTCAAAATTCTACACACAATACCTCATAATGACTCCATGATTTTTTTTTGATGTTTTTGCAAATTCATTAAAAATAAAAGACTAAGAAATCACATGAACATAAGTATTCACAGTCTTTGCCATGAAGCTCAGAATTGAGCTCAGGTGCGTCCTGTTTCCACTGATCATCCTTGAGATGTTTCTACAGTTTAATTGGAGTCCACCTGTGGTAAATTCAGTTGATTGGACATGATTTGGAAAGGCACACACCTGTCTATATAAGGTCCTACAGTTGACAGTGCATGTCAGAGCACAAAGTTACCTTTCCTTTAGATTTCCTTCCGCTGGGGATCCTACTACACCAAATCATTATGCTTGGTGTGTGGGGAAAAGCTAACCAACAGTGCCATGGCCCCATACAAGCTGAATGTCATTTCCAGACAAAACACCCTGTCATAAATCGCCCTGGCAAGGGCAGGCAGAAGACACCAAGCGCAGGCTATGAGTTTGCAGAATTTAATAATGAAAAACACACCAACACAAAATACAGAAAGACACTAAACTAAAGACTAAGGCAGGATTCTACGGTTCCCAGCATGGAAGCTGAGCAAACAACGAAAGCAGGATTCTACGGATTTCCAGCTCAGGGGCTGGACTTACTACAAAGGCTGGATGGAGACGGGAACTCCATCTAGGGATGAAGGAAGGTTAAATGACGCAGCAAAGAATCAACTGGGCAATAGTCCTTAAATATGCAAGCAAGATTGATTACAGATTCTGATCAGGTGTGGGAGACATGAGTGAGGAATAATCAGAACAGCCACTGACAGGTGTGACAGCCCGCGCACAGAGTTGACACCTGGAAGTAACACTGACAGCTGTCACACCGAGAGAAACAAAACAACAGTTAACTGTGGAGGTAAAGCACAGGAAAACAAAAAAGGTAACTGACTATAGCACTAAAACAGAAACAGACCAAAGTCCACAATGAGAAAATAATAACTGCCAAGACAGAAACCAGAATACATAACCCAGTAAGTACTCATAAAACAATACTAATGAACACTGAGGTTACAAAGGGAGAACTGAGGATAAGGACAAATATAAACAGGAAGATAAATACAAGATAATACAGAAATACGTAAAACCCAAACTAAGATAAAATAAGAAACTAGGAGCAGAATCAAAAGAACAGACTCAGATACCAAATACACCAACCCATACTAAATACAAAATAAACAGAGATGCAAAAATACAAACCATAATAAGAGAAACCTGAAGCGTGTGCCCGGTGCTCCCCCAAAGTTCTGCATCATGACACACCTATCACTTAAAAAAAACAGAACACATACTATTTTGTTAATCTCCATAAGCACATGGAGAAACACGTAACTTTAATGAGGAAAAAAACTGGGCTTTTCCTCAGTTCCTGCCAGGGTATCAGCTTTGTTTTTATCTTTACAAGACTAAATTGTCATTACATTTGCTGTAATGGGCTACACAGTGAGTCATTTTGTAACATTTTTGGTTGGTGGGGTGCTGTGAGATTTTTACAACGTAAAAAGGGCTCATTGGCTCTGGAAATATCATAAATTTGATATAATATTTGTGTATTTGCAACATTTTTTCTTGTAACGCTAACTTTTTTCCTCATCTTTTTGCAACTGAGCCTAAATAAAAGAACAATGATTCTAACACCAGTCTCAAATGCCCAAAAGATGTAGTCATTTCTGGCATAAACAAACACATTTCTCAATTAAAAAAAATGGATTTTCAGAAATGTTTTAAAGCTAGTAAAACATCTACGGCTGCTGTCGTTATCCAACAGAAGAGTTCGTCTTAAATGTCTGAATCACGGTCACTTTTACAACCTCTGTATTGACAGAGTCATTACACATGTTCCGCCGCTGCATACCAAACACAGACGTGAGGCGGTTAAAGCCAAGAATCCATCCCACTGTTTTCTCTGATTTAGTAGCTTGTCTCTGTAATGAATGTGGAGACATTGGGAGTTATCAATAAAACTGCTTAGAAGAGACACAGAGGCACAAATTAAACAGTTTAACAAACAGGACGAGAATAGACATTTGTGTTGTTTTACTGAGGTCGCCACCTTTTCATCCATAATCAAATGAGATTGGTGCTTTCTGTTTCTGCTGCCTTGAAGCTTTAGGCGTCATGACGCAGTGATGCTCGGGTCCCGGTCAGTTAAATCGCTCCTCTATAGCTGCAGCTTCCTCCCGGCCCTCTCTCCGTCTGTTTGGCACTGAGATGAGATCTGTTGAGCCTCAGCCAACGCTCTGGACATTGAGGTCAAATGCACCAAAGACACTCAAACACACAGGAAAAGGAAGGGCGGACGGAAAAATCTGAGAAGTCTTGTTACAGATTTAAATTTGTGAGCTGGATCTAAGTCTTAAAGAACAATTCACACAAGGTAATTAACAGGTCGAGAAATAAACCAGTGACAGATATTGTAAAAAAAAACATTTGTCTAAGCCTCAGAACGATGTTTAAGTGTCACCCCTCCTCAGAGCCAGCAGCCTGATGGTGATGTCACCTGTCGGTAATGAGAATCTGTAGTTTAGCCTATGAAGACTCAGCCAGTATGTCCACGTGGGCCCCATTATAGGTTAAAACTGGGCTGTCTTCTTGGTCCCATCTGTGTTTGCCCACGTGGACTTTACCTGCGATGCAGATGAGCAGGTCATCTGCTTACCTGCTTTAAACCCAACTGGGCCCCACATGGGTAACTGTGAATGTCGCCAAACTGCGCCATAACCCCCTAGCGGTCAACGATAGTAAAGATTTTTTTCAAGAAAATATTCAGATCAGATGTCAGAGATTTCCAAGGCTATAACTTGGAAGTGGTCAGAGATAATGCCTTACTGTCAATTAGAAAGATGTAGAATATGATCCAAAGTTTGACATAGGAGTAAATTTACGCATCTAATTTGCATAATGCCACAACAGCAATATCGCATTACATAACTGGTCAAAAGTGGACTTTGGACATATTTACACAAAGAATGGTTTGTGGCCACACATATGTGACCTACTTTGTGACTGATGTAAGGCCTCACATTTTAGATCAGAACAAAGACAGAGCTTCCTTGGAGATAACAGGAAGCTGCGAGGATGTTAGCTTTGGTATGCAGGGCTTGAGACTGTGGGGGTGTTATTAGAGGATTAAAGAGGAGATGCATTGTAGACTGTGGGGGTGATATCAGAGAGAGGAGATGCATTGTTACTGGCGATTATATTGCAATGTGACCTGTGATGCATGTGACTTGTGAACTGTGAGAGTCCTGGTATTTAAGGAAGAGAGTTCCCTGTAATGTCCTCTTTCTTTGTTGAGATGTTGGTGAATGTGAATAAAGCTGCTTTGAGAGAAATCTGTCTCGTCATTTTCACATTCCCACACTGGTGACCCAAGACGTAGCATGCAGCAACAGGAGAGTTCCCCGGGGCCAGCCTCGTCAGGAGCCCCCAGCCAAGCGAATGCTGCTACGGTCCAGCTACCGGACTTTTGGCAGAACAATCCGCGCTCCTGGTTCCACGCGGTTGAGGCACAATTCAACCTCCGGGGAATATCGGTAGACGACACAAAATTCTACCATGTGGTTGCAAGACTGGACAACCACACGGCTCAGCATGTGGAGAGCCTTATCGAGCAGCCACCAGACAGCAACAAATATGGCGCGTTGAAGGCTGCACTCATCCAGCACTTCACCCCCTCCGTCGAGGAGCGAGCAGAGAGGCTCCTGGCACTGACTGAGTTGGGAGATGACACGCCCGTTAATCTGATGGAGAAGATGTTGAGGTTGAAAGGCTCAGATGACGACCACTTCATCTTCACCCACCTCTTCCTGAGGACCCTACCGTCAGCGATGAGAGCGACCCTGACCAGTTCGTCGTTGTTGGCCCAGCGGGACTACCGCGCGCTGGCCCGGGAGGCGCAGCAAATTGTCAACGCCAGCAGACAACGCGCGGCCACGGCCGCAGCAGCGGAACTCGGCGCGACGACCGCAGATGGCAGGGGGCCAGGGGCAGCAGTAGCAGATCCACCGACGACGGCGGCGGCGGGAGCCAGGGAACGCGGAGGAGACGTCCTTTGTTTCTACCATCGCCGCTTCGCAGAGAGGGCACACAAATGTGTACCACCGTGCCAGTTCAAACGTTCGGGAAACGCCAAGACCGGGGGTCGGTAGCAGCCGCGGCCCTCGGGGAGGAGAACAAGCTGCTCTACTTGTTGGACGCACGCTCGGGGAGGCATTTCCTCATGGACACAGGCTCCCAGTTGAGTTTCATCACACCTTCCTACGCGGACAGGCTGGCAGGTTCCAGAGGTCCCGGGGTGGCAGCAGCGAACGGCTCGGAGATTAAGACCTTTGGTGAGAAGACTCTGCTTCTGTCTCTACACGGCCGTACATTTGAGTGGACTTTTGTTATAGCAGCAGTGAATTTCAATATGTTGGGGGTTGATTTTTTGTGCTCACATGGTTTGTTGGTTGACCTCGCTAACAGGCGCCTGGTTAATGCATTTTCTTTTGATTCTATTCCCTGTACAGCGCGAGTGGCCCCGCCAACAGCACAAGCCAACATCACAGCTGCAAGTGGTAAGTTCCACACACTGCTCACTCAGTTCCCAGCACTCACGGTCCCCACATTTTCGGCAACAGTCGCTAAACACGGGGTGGAACATTTTATTACCACTACTGGACCGCCCGTTTTTGCAAAAGCTCGGTGCTTGGACGCAGCAAAACTGGCCATAGTGCGCGAGGAGTTCGCCAACCTGGAGAGGTTGGGCATTATCAGGCGTTCAAACAGTCCGTGGGCTTCCCCGCTACACATGGTCCCGAAGGCTGACGGATCATGACGACCTTGCGGGGATTTCCGCAGGTTAAACAACGCTACAGCGCACGACTGCTACCCAATCCCGCATATCCAAGATTTTTCCGTTCATTTGGCAGGGGCTCGTGTTTTTTCCAAAATAGATTTGGTCCGCGGTTACCACCAAGTCCCAGTGCGCGCTGAGGACATACCCAAAACAGCGGTAATAACTCCATTTGGCCTTTTCGAGTTTTTGCGCATGCCATTCGGGCTTAAAGGGGCTGCACAGACGTTCCAACGCATGATGGACGCGGTGCTTCGCGATCTCCCTTTCGTGTTCGTCTACTTGGACGATATTTTGGTAGCCAGCATGTCCGAAGACGAACACGATAAACACCTGGCCACAGTTTTCCGGAGGTTGGGAGATCACGGGTTAATAATCAACCCAGCGAAGTGTCAGTTCGGGGTGGTGCAGATCGATTTTTTAGGACACCGCGTCTCCCCCGAAGGAGCGGTTCCGCTTCCTGACAAAGTGCGCGCGGTGGCAGATTTTCCCCGGCCGCAGACGGTCAGGGCGTTACAGGAGTTTTTAGGAATGGTGAATTTTTATAACCGTTTTCTCCCCCACGCGGCGCACCTCATGCAGCCGCTGTATGCCGCGCTCAAAAAACAGAAACCCGCGGATAAGTTCGAGTGGTCCCTGGAGCGGGACCAAGCGTTCTCGGAGGTAAAAGCAGCCTTGGCAAAGGCTGCGTTGTTGGCACACCCAGACCCAACGGCCCGCATAGCGCTCACTACTGACACGTCAGATGTGGCCATAGGGGCGGTTGTGGAGCAGCATGTAGCCGGGGTTTGGCAGCCCCTCGCCTTTTTCAGTAGGACCTTGCGCGATAGCGAACGTAAATACAGCGCGTTCGACAGGGAGCTGCTGGCTCTCCATTTGGCCATCCGCCACTTTCAGTTCTGGCTGGAAGGACGCCGTTTCACCGCGTTCGTTGACCACAAGCCTCTAACATTCACGATGGCCAAGGTTTCCGAACCGTGGTCAGGCCGGCAGCAGAGACAGCTGGCCGCGATCTCAGAGTTTACCACTGATATTCAGCATGTGGTGGGCAAACTGAATGTAGAGGCAGATTGCCTCTTGCGCGCCGTGGCGGCCCCAGTCAGCATAGGAATAGATTACGCAGCCATGGCCGTGGAGCAGGTTAGTGACGCGGATGTGCGCGCGCTCCAGTCTGGACCAACAGGGTTAAGGCTGGAGAACAGGGTGCTGCAAGACAGTATGCCCCCTCTAATCTGCGAAGTCTCCACTGGACGACCGCGTCCAGTAGTACCGGCCGCGTGGCGCTGCCGCGTTTTTGACTCGATTCATTCTTTGGCGCACCCGGGAGTGCGCACGTCGGTCAAAATGGTGGGAGAGAAATTTGTGTAGCCGAGTCTTCGCAAACAAGTTAAGGAGTGGGCAGCAGCCTGCACGGCGTGTCAACGAGCCAAAGTACACAGGCACACGAGAGCTCCTTTGGAGCCGTTTCACATTCCGGCCAAGAGGTTCGATCACGTTCATGTGGACCTCGTGGGACCCCTCCCGCCGTTGCAGAGGTGCACACACCTTCTGACAATGGTGGACCGCACCACGCGCTGGCCTGAAGTGGTTCCGCTGGCATCAACCACGGCCGAGGAGGTAACGCGCGCGTTTTTAACAGCTTAGGTGGCGTGTTTCGGAGTTCCGTCGGACATTACGTCCGACAGAGGCCCTCAATTTGTGTCCGAACTTTGGTCGACAATGGCCCACAGCCTGGGTGTCACAATTCACCGCACAACCGCGTACAATCCACGGGCTAACGGATTATTTGAATGTTTTCATAGGTCATTGAAAATGGCTCTCAGAGCATCACTGACGGACGCAAACTGGGTAGACAAGTTACCGTGGATTTTATTGGGGTTGCGTTCTGCGCCTAAAGAGGACTTAGAAGCCTCCCCAGCGGAGCTCGTGTTTGCGCAACCACTGTGGCTGCCTGGGGAGTTTCTCCCAGATAACCCGGCACCAGACACCTCCCCGTCTCAGCTGTTGCAGAGTAACATAGAATCAAGCACGCTGCCCGGCCCCGTGCACCACAGTTTTCTGCGCGTTTTTGTGCCTAAAGCTTTGAAGAACGCAGAGTTTGTTTTTGTCAGACACGATGCGCATCGACCCCCGCTGCGACCACCTTATGACGGACCATTCAGAGTGCTGGAAACAGGGGACAAGCAGTTTTTTCTAGATTTGGGGGGTAGGAAAGAAAAAGTTGGCATAAACAGACTCAAACCCGCTTTTGTGGTGGCGGAGGAGCAAGTGCTGTTGGCAAGGGCCCCGCGGCAAGGTAGACCCCCACGGGGGGCTTCACAGAGTAATGTTTCCCCAGAACACCCGCAGGGACTGACAAAGGGTTTCCACCCCCAGACGGCAAACCCCCAGCGTGACAGCGCAGCGGAGACGTCGAATCCCGGCTACAGCAGATACGGCAGGAGACTGAAGCCTAGACAGCATGCGGACTGATGTGTATTGATTCTATCACGGCATGCATGCTGTTATTCACTTGTTTGTTCTAAAATGTTTTTTGGGGGGTGTGGCCACACATATGTGACCTACTTTGTGACTGATGTAAGGCTTCACATTTTAGATCAGAACAAAGACAGAGCTTCCTTGGAGATAACAGGAAGCTGCGAGGATGTTTGCTTTGGTATGCAGGGCTTGAGACTGTGGGGGTGTTATTAGAGGATTAAAGAGGAGATGCATTGTAGACTGTGGGGGTGATATCAGAGAGAGGAGATGCATTGTTACTGGCAATTATAATGCAATGTGACCTGTGATGCATGTGACTTGTGAACTGTGAGAGTCCTGGTATTTAAGGACGAGAGTTCTCTGTAATGTCCTCTTTCTTCGTTGAGATGTTGGTGAATGTGAATAAAGCTGCTTTGAGAGAAATCTGTCTCATCATTTTCACATTCCCACAGGTTCTGCTTTTTGTCACTGTTTCTTGTTTGTGGCATTTTGTTATCTTATCTTCAAAGTATATGAACCAGAAAATCAGTACAATGTAAAGAAACAAAGAAATTTGTCACTTACTGCTGGCGAAGGCGGCTCGCTCGCTTGGTCCATTTTCGTCCATCCTGGTCGTTATTTTGCCCTCTGTCGGTCATTTGCGCTTTCTCTCCCACATCCGGAAACTCTTATGATTATCCCACCTTAATTTCGCTTGTATTCCGTGTCAATTTATCTTATATGATGCCTTCTTACATGACGACATGCAACCGGCCGATTGTTCTGTAGTCATATGGCGCTGGGGAGCAGCAGCAGGTGAATACCAGCGTGCGTCACACTCCCTCTGTTGTAACAAAATGTAAAATGAGTGAATGAAATGAATCATAGTTGAAATAAATCATAGTTGGCAAATCCCAAATTTGCTCCTCTGTCTGCGATTTCAGTATGTCCACAGCGATGGGTAGCGTCCATATTTGTTTTCTAATCTCAGAGAAGGATTTCTTCCTCTTTGGTGTAATCCATGACAGCCATGATTCCTCCAGCGCGCGTCTGCCACCTTGTGAACAGGCATAATCAGTACAAATCCTCAGTTCAGCTGGGCAGTCATCTGGCACGTCATGTCACTTGACAGGCACAGTCCTGCGCTGTACCACTAGGGGTGCGCGATCTGTCCATGAAATCTTATCAGTGAAAAGGTTTTAATATGGGTGAGCAGGTTTCAGTAACAATTGTACCAAAGGCAAAATTATGCAAAAAACGTGAAAATTTATAAGAAAAAAAGTGACAGATTTACACAAAAAAACTGTAGCAAATTATGAGAAAAAAGTCACAAGTTTACTAGAAAAAGTCACAAATTTAGGAGAAAAAAATGTGAAAATTTAGAGGACAAAAGTCTCAAATTTCAAGAAAAAAAAAACCTGTAAGATGAAAGCACCAAGGTGCTGATGCCTCAGGGCCTATGGCATAGTAACATGGGAAGCTGTAAAAAAGTCACATTGCAGCTGCATTGATGGTAAAGGTGAGTTAGATTTGTGTTTATTTTAAAAACAAAGCCTTATCTAGAAATTGTGGCAAATTAAAAGTCAAGAAAATTGGCCATACAATGATACAAGGGGTATTTTTGGTCAGCCAGCCACTCCTTGGAAGGTTCACCTCTGTTCAATGTTTTCGCCATTTGTGGATAATGGCTCTCACTGTGGTTCGCTAGAGTCCCAAAGCTTTAGAAATCGCTTTATAACCTTTGCCAGACTGGTAGATCTCAATTACTTTGTTTCTCATTTGTTCCTGAATTTCTTTGGATCGCAGCATGATGTCTAGCTTTTGAGGCTCTTTCGGTCTACTTCACTTTGTCAGGCAGGTCCTATTTAAGTGATTTATTGATTGAGAACAGATGTAGCAGTAATCGCGCTTGGGTGTGGCTAGAAAAATTGAACTCAGCTTTCCAAAGACGTGTTAAACCACAGTGAATTTATGTTTTAACAGGAGGGCAATCACTTTTTCACACAGGGCCATGAAGGTTTGGATTTTTTTTTACCCTTAATAATAAACACCTTCATTTAAAAACTGCATTTTGTGTTCACTTGTGTTATCTGTGTCTAATATTTAAATTAGTTTGATGATCTGAAACACTGCGATGGACTGGCAATCTGTCCAGGGTGTGCCCTGCCTCTCCCCCAAAGATGCTGGGATTGGCTCCAGCTCCCCACAACCCGAAAAGGATTAAGTGGTAGAAGATGGATGGATGGATGGATGGATGGATGATCTGAAACATTTAAGTGTGACAATCACACAAAAATTAGAAATCAGGAAGGGAGCAAACACTTTTTCACACAACTGTATGTCTATATTCATATGAGGGACCACAGCCTTATAATTATGAACCTGTTAAGCATCATCAACACCAGGAGCAGAGGAGGATTAGGAGAAATAATGGCCACCAGCCAGAAATTAATCTGTGGTGTGAGGGAGACCAGTGGAGAACCACACAGCTATTATGGAGAGCTGTTTAACTTATGATTATTGTTGGTTTAAGATAGTTAATACTGTGAAAAATCCTGTACATTTACCTGCTTCACATGTGACAGCTTTATTTGAAAGCCGACTCTGAAGTTGTGGTGAGCTTTAATCTGTAGTCAGACTATCATTTTCTCTGTTATAATAGAGCGTGGTGATTATCATTGATTAGTTTTTAGCTAATCCTAAACATGGTATTACTGAGTTGGGACAAATTCCTGATAACATGCACGCACTTACGTACATTATCTATCCTTCAAAAATATAAAATCTCTCATTTCCTTTTACTTATTTCCTCCTCTTGTGTTCTGTCTGCCCGTGGGTAAAACCATTAGGAGTCTAATAGTCTTTAGTTGTTAGCTGTTAGCCATAAGCCACTGCATTCCTGGTTCTCTGCTAATCTTATCTCCCACCAATCATTTTCCTTATTTTAAGTAAAAGTATCTGCCAACAGAACAAGAAAATTTGGCTCATTAAAGCTACTTAAAATGAGTAAAATAAAATCTCTTATAAACTGCATGGGAAGAAGTAAAAACAAGCACTGGTAGCCTTGATTTTAAGATATTTTTGATTTTTTTTTTTGATTTTGTATGCTTTATTGATCCCCAGAGGGGAAATTGAGGGCATCCACCTGGATGGATGAAGCAGCCACGGTACGGCGCCATCCCTTAACCATTCACACACACATTCACACCTAGGGCCACTTTAGAGTCTCCAGTTAACCTAACCTGCATGTTTTTGGCCTGTGGGAGGAAACCGGAGAAATCCCGGAGTAAACCCATGCAGATACGGGGAGAACATGCAAACTCCACACAGATCACTGTTGGTCAGGGGCTGGGATCGAACCAGGGATCCCATGGCCAAGGGTGAGTTGCTGTGCTGGCGCAGTGCTAACCACTGCTCCACCGCACCGCCCACCGCCCATATTTCACCTTACTTAGATTTCACTTTTTAGCACTGATCATAAAAAAAACAAAAACAAAAACAGGTTAGAAAGCCAGGGATCCAAGGTCTCTGCCTTCAACTGCCACCTGGCCCACATAACGCCGGACCCCCATGATCCTTCCTGCAGGTGGTGAGCCCACTGGAGGGTGGACCCATGTAGCTCTTTCAGGTTGAGCAAGGCAAGATGCCATGGGCAGAAACCCGGCCACTGAGCGCCTCATCTAGGCCTGGCTCAAGCGTGGGGCCACCGGGTGAGGTACACTGAATCTCAGACCGGTCCTGTCCAGCAGCTTGGCAAGCAGAACAGATATCTGATTGTCTTGTGCCAAAAGAAGCTCTGCACGTATTTGATATATATTGTATATACAGTAAATAGTATTGATAGGCTCTTCTTGCTTTATAATACCTTGAATACTTTATTTAAATGGTCTTACTTATACTGGACCTGACGGGGGGAATGGGGGAGGAAGTTGAGGGGATATAAAGTGGTCAGAGGGGTGGGGGGGACGGGGAGAGAGAGACACAGAAAACAAAGGGAGAGAAAACATCAATTACTGCTTTTGAGAAGATCTCAGCACGAGCCTGTTATCTGCACTTGAAAGAGAACAGATAGGTGTGTGTGTGTGTGTGTGTGTGTGTGTGTGTGTGTGTGTGTGTGTGTGTGGTTTGACAAGGAAACATGCCAAAAAAGATGAGGGTAGGAAGCTGGAACAATGCCAACCCCGGAACCCCGAGCAAGCAAGGCAGTGCCCCATCACCTGGGCAACCCACAGACCCCACAGAGGCGAATGCCCTGAGGCCACCCTGTCCCAAGACAGCCAGGCACCTGCCCCAGGATTAAGCTGGGTTCATGCTGCACCTCTGCTGTCTGTTCATCGTCTGGGGCCCTTCACCCAGGACGTATTTGTCTTGGGAGACCCTGCCAGGGGTGAATTGCCCCAGACAACGTAGCTCCTGGGATTACTAGGACAGGAAAACCCTCACCACAACAAGGTTGTGATCCGTGGGGGACACAAGCGACTAAAATTAGCTTTGTCTGTAGGTTGGCTGAACTTGCCCTTAGAGACAGGGTGAGGAGCTCAGTTATCCGGGAGAGGCTCAGAGTAGAGCTGCTACTCCTCCACATCGAAAGGAGCTATTTGAGGTGTTTTGGGCATGTCCCACTGGGAGGAGACCCTTGAGCAGAGCCAGGACACGCTGGAGAGACTATGTCTCCCAGCTGGCCTGGGAACGCCTTGGTATCCTCCCTGAAGACCTGGAGGAGGTGGCTGGGGCAAAGGAAGGCTGGGCTTCTCTACTTAGACTGCTGCCCCTGGATAAGCATGGATGGATGGATGGATGGATGGATAAAAGCACATTTTTAATGGTGTAACAGTGTTCTCAAATAAGCTGTAAGGAGAACATGAAATATGAGGGAGAAAATGAGCTGCCTTGGCTTAGGCTGAATATTGTTTTTGCTTGAAATGTCCGTCATTTGTGAAAAAACCAGCAGATATTTGATGTTATGTTGATGGTTCTTCAGTAAAATAGATAAAAATGGTAAAAATATAAACACAAACGTTGGATGGAATGAATGTTTTTAGGCTGACCGCTGTGAGTACCAGTGCTTTTTTATTGGTTGAAAGGTTGTGGGAATAAAGAGTGACATGAGAATGCATTTACTCGACATGAAGAAGCAGGAGGAGGACAGTGGTCGAGTAAAAAGAGATTGCATAAAAGGCTGCGGGGGAAATAAGAGATGGAAGTGAAGTCCAAGGTTGAACTGATGCTTCATTTATGTTTTAGAAGAAGAGGACACTATCATGGAAGCTGGCTTCTGACACAAGGATCAGTGAAGTGGCACGGCTGCAGGAAACAGATGCTCCTCTGTCACACACACAGGCGGGCCCGCCTCCCCGTAAATGTGGTTTCTTTTAAGAACGGCCCGGCAGCGAAACAATGTCATCACTCCAGGCTGCACTTTCAACCCGGAGAGAAGAAAAGCAGCGCTCAAATGGATGTTACGGATGTTATCTCTTTTTTTCCCCACGCTTCTCCGTCTCAAACTCATTTTCATTCCGTCTCACTGGAGGACACATTTACTCGAGCTTGTGTGGATGCTAAGTGACAGAAGCGGAGCGGCGAACGGAGAGCTCGTCCTCCCCACGTGCTGCAGAAAGTCCGAGAGCGGAGGTGTTTGACCACGGCTCGGACACACGCAGATGAGGAGACGACGGCCGTCATGTCCGCTTACATCTGCCTCTGTCTTTTTTTTTTTTTTTTTGAAAGATGGAGGAGTTGGAACATGTGAATAAAAATATACATGCAAGCTTATGCTGCCTGTTCTTTTCTTTCTAGGTATCCAGGACAGACGTTTGCTGCAATAGAAAGCTTTTTTCTACCATTTCAGCATCCACAGATCCTTACAAAAAATCAAAACAAAACTGTAATTTGCTTATTATTAAATATTTATCCTTAAATCTGCCTTTTTTTTTTTAAAAAAAAATCTTTTAAATTTTCAATTTTTTCTTGTAGATTTGCAACTTTTTTCCTGTAAATTTTCATCTTTTTTTCTCATTACTTTGCAACTTTTTTCCATAAATCTGCAGCTTTCTTCTCAACAATCTGTAATGTTTTTCCTCATAAATTTGCCATTTTTCTTATAATTTTGCAACTCTTTTCCTGTAAATTTTAAAGTTTTTTTGCGTAAATTTGCAACTTTTTCTCATAAATTTGCAACTCTTTTCTCATGAATCTAACTTTTTTTTTCTTGTAAATATGCAAGTTTTTTCTGTAAATTTTCAACTTTTTTTTCTCATGAATTTGCACATTTTCTCTCAAACATTTGTGACTTGCTTCTCATAAATTTTTAATTTTTTTCCTGTAGATTAGCAACTTTTTTCTACTAAAATTGCATTTTTTTTCTTGCAAATTTGCAAGTTTTTCACAAAAATCTGCATTTTTTTTTCTCGTAAATTTGCAACCCTCATTTGGATGCTAGTTAAAATTTTATTCTGTGTAAATGTTAATTTTTGACTTTTTAAATTTTTAAATTGGTATCTTTTATCATTGCTTTCCGCCTTTATTCTTGTGAATTTGTACCCAATTTATTTACATGTATGCATTTGTACCTCATGCTAAAGTAGTGAACACCTCCATACCCTTTATTAAAATGAGTCCCTTTTTGCCTAGCAACACTGTTTTTTCTTTCACCAATATGATCACTGCGGTAGCTCCTACTTACGCTATTTTTGTGAACAGATTGTTTGGTCAATTTACACACAAAAAACCCTCCTCTTCTTATTTTATGCCTATGTGCTAAACTACATTAATGCTAATGTGTAGTTTTTACATGAGGTTTTTTTTTAAACAAGAAATTACTTTTGCAAGAAATTGGATGGTGAAGGAGAAAAATGAAATTCAAATTCAAACATTTATTTCAAACTCAGGGTTCATATTAAATGCAGAACTAAAACGAGTTGAAAATAAATAAATAAATAAATAAAAGTATATACAGATCAAATGAAAGTAAATTTAACTAGAGGGCTTCTCTGGAAAGGCCCTATCTTGCAATTTTAAGATAAGATAAGATAAGATAAGCCTTTATTAGTCCCACAACGGGGAAATTCCAGGATTGCAACAGCACAGGGATAGCAACACTCAGAGCAACAATCAGAAGGCAAGAAAAAACAAGCAAGCAAGAGCAGCTAATATACATATGTACATATTACTATAAAATATATATATACACACACACACACACACAGACACACAGTGCAGAGCATTGTAGCTGGATGGAATAAATATATGAATATATGAACACACAGTGCAGAGCATTGTAGCTAGATGGAATAAATATGTAAATATATAAACACCCACAGTATGGAGCATTGCAGCTAGGTGGAATAAATATGCAAGTATATAAACACACACAGTGCGGAGCAATGTAGCTAGATGGAATAATATGTAGATATATAAAAACACAGTGCGGAGCATTGTAGCTAGATGGAATAAATATATAGATATATAAATATAAACACACCCAGTGCAGTACAATTTTAAGTGAAATAGTGATCCAGAATCTAGATCCTGACCTGGATCACCTCCAAAATCTAAAGGATTCATCTAGAGCCCAAGGACCACCTCTGGGGAAAATATCATCCAAATCTGTCCAGTAGTTTTTGTGTGATCCTGCTAAAAAAACAAACCATGTTGTTATTATGCAGTTTATGTATAGCAAAAAATAACAAAAAAATCCAAGGCTTTCAGTCGCTGAACACCTTGTGCTCACCAGCTCATCAGCCGAAGTCAAACTTTATCAGGCAGAAAAGCTGCACACTCTTCTCTGTCCTTCAGTCTTCCCTCTGCCCTGCTTTCTGACAGCCTACTGCAGATAAAGGACACAGTAATTAGCCAACACAAATCAGCTCTGCTAATAGGCCTGAACAACTCTGACCAGTGCCCGCTGTCTCCCTCCTGAGCACCAACTACATCCCACTACCACAGTTCAGAGTCGGATGGGTGATGTCACCCAGTGGAGCAAATTAATGCACTGTGCAAGATAAAATATGTGCATATTGCAGGTAAGAGTCAAAATCATTTAGTCATAATATGTCTTGGAAGTATATGCTTTATATGTACAGGTTTAATTTTGGTTTACAAATGTTGTTTTTTTGTTTTCAAAATGTGCCATGTTACATAATCAGCAAGAGACATCTGTGTCAGCTGTATGCACAGCAGAGAGTAATGGGAGTGATTGCGAGTGATTTATTCAGTTTGTGTAAGTCATATGCCAACAATAATCATAAGCGAAACAACTCACCATAACAGCTGTATGATTCTCCACTGGGTTCCCTCACACCACTGATTCATTTCTGGCTGTTGGCCGTTATTTCTCCTTATCCTCCTCTGCTCCTGACCTCTATGATGTCTAGCAGGTTCATTATTAAAAGGCTGTGGTCCCTCATAAGAGTACAGACTTACAGTGCTGTGAAAAACTATTTGCCCCTTCCTGATTTCTTGTGTTTTTTGCATATTTGTCGCACTTAATGTTTCAGATCGTCAAACAAATTGTAATATTAGACAAAGATTGTCATGGTTAAGTTGACAGCTCACGTGCACGATGCTAGCACAGGACGGAACCACAGAAGTGGGGAACGTTCAACAGTTTATTAAATATGAAAACAGCAGTTAATTAAACACACCACTCGCCAGAGGAAACAATCCACCTGTGGAGAGAAAGTGAGAGCTGTCAGTGGAGGAACAGAGTAGGGAATATGGGCGAGCCAAATTGCCACTTACTCGGGATTCCGAGGATGGGCCGGCAGGACGCCAGCGGGAAATAGACGAACCAGTAGGGTCGGGGGAATGAGCTAGTAGCGCCTGACCAGGTGAAGATTCGTTGCTGTGGATGTGGTGAGGTGGCAGGAAGAGCGCACGCAGACCCAAGACACACCCGCACAATGGCAGCAACCTGTAGAGAGAGAAAAGAGCGAAGTTTAGACTACGTGTCTAATCTTAGCAATACGACCTGCTTGCTTGAACTTAGGGCAGTATACCCAGATGAGCCAGCGTTGACTGCGCGGTGGAGGCCTCCTTAAGTACGCTGGCTGATGAGCGGGTGCAGGTGTGTCCTCTGCCTCAGGTGCAGTGATGAGTTTGTGAACGTGCGGCAGGAAGGGAGGGGCGCACTTCACTGCCCATGACAAAGGTAACCCAAGTAAATACAGATTGCAGTTTTTAAATGAAGGGAAGAAAAGCTATTCAAACCTACCTGGCCCTGAGTGAAAAAGTAATTGGCCCTCTTGTTACATCATACAGTATCTCACAAAAGTGAGTAGACTCCTCACATTTTTGTAAATATTTTATTAGATCTTTTCATGGGACAACACTGAAGATATGACACTTTGACACAATGTAAAGTAGTCAGTGTACAGCTTGTATAACAGTGTAAATTTGCTGTCCCCTCAAAATAACTCAACACACAGCCATTAATGTCTAAACCGCTGGAAACAAAAGTGAGTACACCCCTAACTGAAAATGTCCAATTTGTGCCCAAAGTGTCAATATTTTGTGCGGCCACCATTATTTTCCAGCACTGCCTTAACTCTCTTGGACATGGAGTTCACTAGAGCTTCACAGGTTGCCACTTGAATCCTCTTCCACTCTTCCATGACAACATCATGGAGCTGGTGGATGTTAGAGACCTTGCGCTCCTCCATCTTCCGTTTGAGGATGCCCCCCAGATGCTCAATAGGGTTTAGGTCAGGAGACATGCTTGGCCAGTCCATCACTTTACCCTCAGTTTCTTTAACAAGGCAGTGGTCATCTTGGAGGTGTGTTTGGGGTCGTTATCATGTTGGAATACTGCCCTGCGGCCCAGTTTCCGAATGGAGGGGATCATGCTCTGCTTCAGTATGTCAGAGTACATGTTGGCATTCATGGTTCCCTCAATGAACTGTAGCTCCCCAGTGCCAGCAGCACTCATGCAGCCCCAAACCATGACACTCCCTCCACCATGCTTGACTGTAGGCAAGACACACTTGTCTTTGTACTCTTCATGTGGTTGCCGCCACACATGCTTGACACCATCTAAACCAAATAAGTTTATGTTGGTCTCATCAGACCACAGGATGTGGTTCCAGTAATCCATGTCCTTAGTCTGCTTGTCTTCAACAAACTGTTTGTGGGCTTTTTTGTGCATCATCTTTAAAAGGGGCTTCCTTCTGGGATGACAGCCATGCAGACCAATTTGATGCAGTGTGCGGCATATGGTCTGAACACTGACAGGCTTACCCCCCCACCCCTTCAACCTCAGCAGCAATGCTGGCAGCACTCATACTTCTATTTTCAAAAGATAACCTCTAGATGTCATGGTCTGAGTGCCGATATCATCCGCACTCGGGCCATGCAGTATTTTCCTTCCATCTGGTGTGTGTTCCCTGTGGCTCTCTGAGCCTTTATTGTGACAGCTCTCAGAGGGGCTTCCAGCTGTCAGAGCTGAGCTCCTCTGACAGCTGAATTGCATTGAGCTGATGACTGCTTCATCAGCTGTCTCATTCCTAGCCCTTCTTAAGGGAGCAGCTCAGGTTACTCCGGGCTGCGACCTCACACAACGTTGGACTAGAGTTCCTAACCCGACCCCAGTCTTCCTTTTGATTCATCACTCTCCGTAAGTGTAATTCCTATTCAGTGTATTCTATTTTGTGTCGTCGCTGTAGTCGATGTTCGTGTTTTTGCCCCACGTGGCTTATTATTTTGTACTATTCCCTGTGTTAATAAAATACGCAAACTCATCGGCTGGCCCTCAGCGTCTCATTGATGGCTCGTGAGGGCCATCGCTGACACTAGATATGACGCTGAGCACGTGCACTCAACTTCTTTGGTCGACCATGGCGAGGCCTGTTCTGAGTGGAACCTATCCTGTTAAACCACTGCATGGTCTTGGTCACCATGCTGCAGCTCAGTTTCAGGGTGTTGGCAATCTTCTTATAGCCTAGGCTGTCTTGATGTAGAGCAACAATTCTTTTTTTTTTCAGATCCTCAGAGAGTTCTTTGCCATGAGATGCCATGTTGAACTTCCAGTGACCAGTATGAGAGAGTGTGAGAGTGATAACACCAAATTTAACACACCTGCTCCCCATTCACACCTGAGACCTTGTAACACTAACGAGTCACATGACACCGGGGAGGGAAAATGGCTAATTGGGCATAATTTGGACATTTTCACTTAGGGGTATACTCACTTTTGTTGCCAGTGGTTTAGACATTAATGGCTGTGTGTTGAATTATTTTGTGAGGACAGCAAATTTACACTGTTATACAAGCTGTATACTGACTACTTTACATTGTATCAAAGTGTCATATCTTCAGTGTTGTTCCATGAAAAGATAAAATAAAATATTTACAAAAATGTGAGGGGAGTACTCACTTTTGTGAGATACTGTAAATTAACTGATTAAGCACATTTTTTGAGGAATCTGAATTCAGTTTCACTAGCCACACCCAGGCCTGATTACTGCCAGACCTGTTGAATCAAGAAATCACTTAAATAGAACCTGCCTGACAAAGTGAAGTAGGATAAAAGATCCCAAAAAGCAATACATCATGCTATGATCTAAAGAAATTCAAGAACAGATGAGAACCAAAAACCCAGAAGAACATCTAAAGAACTGCAGGCCCCACTTGCCTCAGTTTGGACACTGGTCCATGATTCAGTGATGAGAGACTGGGCAAAAATGGCATCCAAGGGAGAGTTCCAAGGCGAAAACCACTGCTGACCAAAATTAACACAAAGGCTCATCTCACATTTGCCAAAAAAAAAAAACATCTTGATGACTGTTAGGGAGACTTCTGAAGATGTGACGAACAAAGGAGCTGACACGTTAATTCTTCTGTTGAGGCCATTTATTCAACATTGGGAGATACAATAAAATCTCAGTATTTCATTCCGACATGCATACAGGTGAAGAGGGGTGAGGGAGTTCAAGCTGGGAGCTGGATTCATGCTACTTTTCTGCTCTGGTCTGATGAAATGCATGTCCGCTTGGACGAGGCCAGCGCACACACGGTTGTGCATATACTTCATTTTTGCTGTCTACCAGTCCAAGCCGCTGACGCATGTGCACAACTGTCATTTGCAGTTTCACCCCAGTCCTACGGGTAGCGCAAACACATGCCAGTGTGTTCATAAAAGTGAAGAAACGCGAGATTGACGCACATTTTTTGTAGCAACAACAATGGCATTGTTTCGAGGAAAAGAAGAAATTTCCATTTTTCAGTGCTCTTCTCCACTCAAGCTGCTGCTGCAAAATGATTCATGTATGTCTATTCTCGTCTTCGTCTTCTTCATCTACTTTGACTTTGTATGCTGTGTCAGTAGCGCCATCTAGTGAATGGTTGGTTCAATTTTGCGCATGCACAGGCAACGCAGTCACAAAATTTGGGCTGCACACGGACGTCCATAGAAGGGGTCTGCAGACATCCACAGAGTGGAGTTGACGATGTAATTTTCGTTACCCAAGCCTTGCAGTCAAACAGACGCAGACAGTGGAGGTGCAGCATGAATCCACCCTCTTCTCTAAATCAGATGTAGACTTGGTGGTACCTTCTGTTATTATCCAAAGCTCTCTCATGGCTAATGCAAACAATCCACTGATGTATCACACTCTGCTTCAACATCTGGTTCCCATCCAACTCTGAGGCTGACTTCATCCATAGTCATGGCATAGGTCAAAGTTCAACTTTACAATCATCCTCAAGACTTTTGGGAAAATATTCTGTGGACTGACGAGACAAAAGTTGAACTTTTTGGAAAGCGTGTCGTAAAACTAACCCAGATTTTCATAAAAAGTATATCATAACAACAGGCAAACATGGTGGTGGTAATGTCATGGTCTGGGGCTGCTTTGCTGCTTCAGGACCTGGATGGAACTGTGAATTCTGCTGTCTACCAGAAAATACTGAGGGAGAATGTCCAGCCATCAGTTTGTGACCTCAAACTGAAGCCCTCCAATGTGGCTGAATTGCAACAATTCCGCAAAGAAGAGTCGGCCAAAATTCCTCAACAGCAACGGAAAAGACTGAAATTAGAATTCATAGACTGACT
Source organism: Pholidichthys leucotaenia (assembly GCA_020510985.1). Classification (NCBI taxonomy): domain Eukaryota; kingdom Metazoa; phylum Chordata; class Actinopteri; order Cichliformes; family Pholidichthyidae; genus Pholidichthys; species Pholidichthys leucotaenia. The sequence continues at coordinate 268,394,775 of CM035842.1, forward strand.
TAAAATAATTTATTCTGCTGCATATTGGGGTTGCAACTGACGATTATTTTGATAGTCGACTAATCTAACAACTATTTTTTGATTAGTCAACTAATTGTGTCGGCGCCTTGCATGGCAGCGACCCCTCTGATTCTACATGTGATTAACATTGTAGATAGGAGAAACGTAATTTCGTTCTGCTGTACATGATTGGCTGTATGGACTGAATGACAATAGAGATGGCTTCTCTTCTCTTCTCTTCTCTTCTCTCTCTTCTAATTGCGATTATTTCTGTCGTGTCTGCCAGCTCAGCTTCCTGCTGGCACAGCTCCTGTTTGGGGCTCTAGGTCTTAAATCTCACCTGTTTAAGTCTGCACACCTGTGAAAATCACTTTGTTGTCAGCCTCTGCCTTAATAGAATGTAGCCTATTATAAAAAGTTCCTATAGCTAAATAGAATAATGACCCATCAAACATGAGTTGGAAGCTTTAACTTGACAGCTTAATCAAAAGTTTTTGTAGCAACACAGTTAAATAATAGATGCTAAAGTGTAAAAACTCAAAGAGCAGCTCTGCTGCTCCATAAAGGCCGTTGTAACTGTGTGTTAAAAACAAACTAGAGTAATATTCAACTCTATTAAGTAAATTGGTAAATGGTATTCACTTATATAATGCATTTGTACTCATCTCTGGATGACCAAAGTGCTTTACAGATGCTGCTATCCACACATTCACACACTGATGGCAATGGAGCTGCCATGCACAGGCGCTGGCCTGACCCACCAGGAGCAGCTGGGGGTTCGGTATCTTGCTCAAGGACACTTCGACATGCAGACTGCAAACAGAGCGGGAATCGAACCCCTCACCTTCCGACCAGTAGTCGGGCAAGCTACACCTGCGCCACAGCAGCAGAAAGAGCGTAACGAGCTAGTCCATCCTGTTTGAAACCTCGCTGAGTCTAGAAGTTTAAAAGTTTAATTAGGTTTCAGATGAAAATCAACAGAACTTCTTTCTGTCCTAAATAAATAAAAAACAAAACACTTTTAATATCAGTGCAGGAATGTGAGTTTCTACTACACATAGAGTGAATTTTTTTTTTTTTTTGTTTGTTACTTATTTGTACCCGTAGGTAGATTTGGTTTGCAGTCTGGTGACAAGCCACCGGCTGCCGGTCACTGCGTGCGCGAGCGCCCTAAACCTACATGTTTTTGGTGTGCGGGAGGAAACCGGAGAAATCCCGGAGTAAACCCACGCAACACGGGGAGAACATGCAAACTCCACACAGCTCACTGTTGGTCGGGGGCTGGGATCGAACCCACGATCTCATGATCCCCGCGATCCCCCGGCCGAGGGTAAACTGTGCTGCCACAGTGCTAAACCACTGCGCCACCGTGCAGCCGAAATATTTAAGCCGTTTTAAATGTTTTGTGATGATTATGGTTATCCTTTTTTAAATTAAATTACAAATCATGCTATTCTAATTCACCGAGATGCACTAACATTCAGAATGAAGGCTGATATTACAGTGATATTACAGTGGATCACACACAGCTCCGACAGGCACAGCCAAAATATAAATGCTAAACAAGACTTTTAACATGCCGAATCATGACATCAGCGTGAAACATCATCCGGATGAGGATTCGGCTCCACAAACCTCTCACAGATTTCTCCTGCCAGTCTACCGCTGCTTCATGTCTGCCTGCTGGAAGATGAAAGCAAATCTAGGGATGCTGCAGATCTGGCTCCATCATCCACTTCCCTCCGGCCCCGCATCGCCGTCGTCACTCCTGTTTGATAAACTAAATAATAGATGAGCAGCCTGTGACTCACAGGTTGTAGCTCTGATGTTTCGGCTTCTGCAGGTTCCACCATAAAATCTGTGATTTGCAGGTTTGATCCGTCGTATGAAATCAGACTTTTTGTTTCTGTGGAAGAGGTCTTTTTGTTTTCCTTTATCTAACCTGTCGCTGCAGTTCAGCGGGGATGGATTTCTTTATATTCTGGATTTTTGGGATTTCTTTATTTCTAATTTAAGTCATTTTTTTGCTCCCAAATACAGCCTGATTGATTTTATTCAGCTGTGTGAATCATGGTGAGACTGTTTTCTCCGCAGTAAGAGGAGGTGTTCATTTTGTCTTAGTTGAGATAATGATCTCAGCTTCTTTTATTTATTTATTTCCCAGATTTCATTTCCCTGGTTTGCTAGCCTCGATCAAAGCTTTATTTTCGGGGTCGATACCGAAATGAGTGCAGTACTGAATTATCACAACCAAAACTATTGTATTATTATATTGTACTATTGTATTAACTCTTAATTCATGAATAGATGTTTGAAATGAGGCTGTACAAGCTCTCTGAAATTTTGATTCAATTTTTTGGGAGGTCATTGACTGAAAAAATGTTTTTGTAGGTTTTAACTTTCTGAAAAGCGTCTATTGGTCGCATGATTATTGAAAATATATCAAAACACTCACTTCTCATTGCCACAGTACTTCACTTCCATAGTAAACCCAGCCCAGCACGTCCTTGATACGGTACCCATCCTGCTGCTCTATTATTGGCCAGCCTAGCTGTCAATCATGTGAACAGCAAACATTAAGCTAACACTGATACATTGATCACCTTGATAGACATCACTGTTTCCATCTGGTTCCAGCTAGCAGCTATCATTAGCTAGCCACTAGCATCAGCCACTATTTCGCAAATATTTCTGTGCTTGTACTCCAGGGACTGGTCATATCTTAGCAACCAGTGGAACCACACACCCTGTCCACCAGCAATGCTTTATTTCATTCATTCTTTAAGACAGACATTAGTTGGCTCAGTGGTATCAAGTCAAGTCAGCCCTGACACAGTCAGCTCCTAAGTCCCCAGTGGAGCAAGTGGAGAACCCCCGCAGAACTGTTAAAAAGGCTTTTCTCAGTCACCAACAAATGTAAGGAGTTTTACAGAATTTCTTCACCCGTGTCACGAAAGATCCCAGAACTGACCCTCAGGATAAATCTGAGCTAAAGGCTAGGAACTAGCTAGTCAGTGTCAATGATAATAATGTAAAATGGAGGGTGGTGTTGAATCCAGTCTGAAGATTTAAAGGTACAGTATATACACTCAAAACAGGCTGTTTTCATAAAGACTGGGAAAAAAAAATAAAACAAATTTGCTTCAAAAATTAAATATTAAAGAAAATTTGAACACAATATGTCACAAACATTTCATTAAGATGTATGTGAGCTGTTAAAATCAGTGATATGTGGTCAGGGGAGGCAGGTGAGGCTGAAAATCACAATAAGAAGCTGTGCCATACCGTTGTCCCAATATTTCTTAACAAAGTCACAGTGATTTTTGTCCAGAAGGATAGGCAAATTTACTTCATTTACAAGTAAAGGTAAGACCATGCATGCATAGTTGTTGTAAATACTAATAATAATTTGTATTAATGAGTGTAAATTGTGGTGATGCAACACAGAGAGCGAGAGATGCAGCTCTCAGAGCCACTATAATTTACAGTATGCCTTTGCCAAAAGCAAAATATAATGAATTGTGTACCCAAAAAACTTGTTTGTAAAATAATACATTATAGAGGGTATGCACATGATGTCACAGAACAGAACTCATGGCAGTTACAAAACACTGAGTGGCAAAAATGAGTGGCAGCATTAGGGTGTATGCAGTAAAACACAAAAAATACACTGAGTATTCAGTCACAGCAGTAAACAGAGTACTTGCTTGCAATGCGAAGAGCTAATCTTATCATTCTATCTTGTATCAATTGACAAAAATAGATAAATAATTAAAGGCTCAGAACCACTTCTTCACTTATGTGTGCTCTTATCCACACATCACTACAGTCAAGTAAACAGTGTGTTATTAACTTTTAAGTAAAAAAAGGCACTCTGTGTACTACTGTGACTAAATATTTTGTGTGATTTTATGTTTTGCTGCATGCAGACTAAAGCTGCCACGTGTTTGCCACTCAGTACTGGGTAACTATGGTAACATCCCTGTAACTGCCAAGAATTCTGTTCCAATGCATTCCCTCTATACTTGTGTAACTGAGGGTCTTTGCACTTTGTCTGTACTCAATGAGAGTTCTAAAATGAAAACATGGACTTTTATGGAATAAACAGAACATGCAGTAATAAGAGGTAATTCAATAAAATACCTTAAGTCAGATTTGCAAATCTGACTCTGAAAGCATCATAGCCTCACCAGCTATGAATGTCACCGCATGTCACTGATTCAAATGTTGAAAAAAGTGCAATCAATGACACCTTTAAATATGTGTATGAGAGGCACTGCTTGCATATGCCTCTATAGCAGCAATAAGATGACTGATGTTGTGGCGCCATATCAATCAGACTGAATTGAATTAAAGGGGACATGATGAAATGTTCACTTTTTCCGAGCTTTTGGGCATCTGTTTGGGTATCTGAAGTGGCTGCCAGCTGAAAATCTCTGAGAAAACACAACCATGTCTCTTAGTTAGTGTCCACTCATTCGGTCTCATTCAGCACTTCTGAAATGATTACACACGCCTTACGAAAACAAAGCCGCTCTCTCTTTTTTTAATGCCCTCAAGTGGCCATATTAGTAGCAGCTTGTAGCACACGTGTGTCAAGAACATCTATAGGCATAAATCAAGGAGGGGACATGGGGGACGTGCCCCCCCCCCCACACACACACACAACCTGGGAAAAATGGAATTGTCTTCTCCCAGTTCATCATAAACCTTTTTTATATCATGTTACATAACGGAATAAAATGCATCTGAAGCACCAATTTTAAATCTGCAACTTTTTTCTTATAAATTTGCAATTTAAAAAAAATACATATATTTTTGTGTAAATTTGCATTTTTTTTCCTCAAATTTGCAACATTTTTATCGTAAATTTTCAGATTTTTTCTCATAAATTTGCAGCTTTTTTCTTGTAAATTTGTAACTTTTTCTGATAGATTTAAAACTTTCTTCATAAATTTGCGATATTTTCTGGTAAATTCACGAATTTTATTTTAAATCTGAAACTTTTTTTCTAAGAAATTTTCCAGTTCTTTCTTGCAAATTTGCTACTTTTTTCTGTTAAATCTGCTAAATTTCTTGTAAATTTGCAACGTTTTCCTCATGAATTTGCTATTTTTCTTCCTAAATTCACTACACTTTAGTCATAAATCTGCAACTTTTTCCTTGTTGACCTGCATTTTTTCTCATAAATTACAGGTTTTTTTCCATTCATTCTGCAACCATTTTTCTTGTAAATTTGCAACTTTTTTCTCATAAATTGAAATGTTTTTTCTCATAAATTATTGTAAATTTGACACTTTTTTCCCCGTACATTTAAAGCTTCTTTCATAACTTAGCAGGATTTTTCTAATAAATGTTCAGTGTTTTTCTTTTAAATTCACTAATTTTTCTTTAAAATTTGCAGCTTTTTTCTTTAAATCTGCTAATTTTTCTTATATATTTGCAACATTTTTCTTTTAAATCTGTTAATTTTTCATGAAAATTTGCAGCTTTTTTTCTTTTAAATCTGCTAATTTTTCTTGTAAATTTGCAACTTTTTTCCCTCAGGAATTTGCACCTTTTTTATTGTAAATTTAGCACTTTTTTCTCTTACACTTAAAACTTAAATTTGGAGTGTTTTTCTCATAAATTTGCAACTTTTGTCTTTTAAATCTACTAATTTTTCTTGCAAATTTGCACCTTTTTCTTTTAAATCTGTTAATTTTTCTAGTAAATTTGCAACTTTTTTCTTTTAGACCTGTTAATTTTTCTTGCAAATTTGCAGCTTTTTTCTTTTAAATCTGCAAATTTTTCTTGTAAATTTGCAACCTTTTTTTCCTCATGAATTTGCTATTTTTCTTCATAAATTCACTACATTTTTGTCATAAATCTGCACCTTTTTTCTTGTAACTTTGTAACTTTTTTCTGCTAAATTTGCAACATTCATATGGATGCTGATTTTGTGTAGCCCTCAATCTTTCCTCTTGAGAAAATATTCTGTTTATTGTCCCCCCAACAGTGAAATGAAATATCTGCCTGAAAACTTTGTCTTATGGCATTGATGTATCCCCCAGTATTTCATATGTTTGAACGGAGGTTTAGTAATCATAAAACTAATATATGCAGAAGAAATAACGGCGTGTCTGGAGGGGAAAATAACCACACTTGTAGAGCAGTCTTCAGATGACCTCATATGTAAACCTGAATAAATCCCGGCACTCGTCACCCTCTGGCTCGTCATCCCAACTCGACTGTTTTTGAAAGGAACATCTCCACGGTTGTTAAATGTTCACCTATCCTGACAATTACATAATACGTTCACAGGCAGAATCCTTTCAGCCACGCCGCTGCTCTCTGAAGTGTTTCTCTGTGATCGCTGCAGGGCTTGAACTGCAGGTAACAGCTTGGTGGGTTTGGGGTTTTTTTGTCTTTTTTGCTCCAAGTAAAGAAACACGGAAAGCAAAACACAGCAGATATCAATGTTTTGAAAGATGTGTGGTGTAAAAGCTGTACCTACTGTTTTGTCTTAACTTGTTCTGTCATTCTGGATGGCATCAGCTTTATTGTCTGCTTTAATTACAGAGCTTCTTTATCATTTTGGACTGTTTTGTTGCAGTCTAAATCAGTGACATTAGGGCGTTGTCCATCTGCCCGTCCGTCTCACAAAAGGTACCTGTTTTGTGAAATCAACTCCTCCTACAGTTTTGTTACAAATGCTTTAAAACTTGGCACCGGGATTTGATATACGCTGATGATTCACATATTGCAATGTGGCTCAGATCAAATGATTTTTATAGGAGTTATAACCCGTGACTTACATTGTTTTATTTTTACCTCAGTTAATAATTTTGCCGCATAACGTGAAATGCTTAATTCACTTTGTTTCGCAGAAACCACTTGTATCAACTGATGAAAGTCTCCTGTTGAATTCCAGTTGTTGTAAATCTGTTTTTGTTCTATATTCGTAGATGATAGGTGTCAGGTCTAAATAAAGAATCTCAGAAAAGTTAGAGGTGATTAATCTGTTCTTTAATCAGGAGAGCTCTAAAAGCGTCACAGCGCAATACAGTTCTTTAAATACCAACAGTGGCATCATATTTTGGATGAGTGAGAAGGAGAGAGAGAGAGAAGAAGTTGAAACTTCTGTTGTACTGCTCCATGCCACACCTTCTTATATTCAAAGTCAAAGCCCTTCACTTGAAACAGGAGGAAGAAACTACAGTGAACTTGAATGAGCTCAGATCCATGCAATGTGCAATTAGTGAAAGAGAATGAAGTGCAACCGTACCATATTTAAAGAAATCAACGTTTTACAATAATGTTCTATCAATAGGCTTATCCTAATTTGGTTCTGCCCCAATAATTATATGGAAACGTTGAAAGGTGCTCTCCTTCAGTAAGATATTGACATCAAGTTGCACTGACAGTAACAACATGTTGAGCTCAATTAACCCTCAGTATCCAAAAGCCAAATTCTGGGTGTTACATTTATTTATTAGTTATGTTGTTTTCCTGTTATGGAGGGAGATAACGATGGCGCTTCTGCCACCAATTTGGTGAAGTAAACAAGAGAACGCAGTGGACCTGAGGAACAGGTTTTTGTCCTGAGGTATCAGCTGAGTACAATACTGAAGGAAGTGAAATTAATGGCTTAGGATGGTGTGCTGAGCCAAAGGTCAGAGTTTTCAGTGTCACCAAAAAATGGCTCTATTTTTACCCACTGGATCACCATGGTAACCATGAACTGTAGCCTGGGGAGTTTTAGTTTGAGTCAACAGAAAGTGCCAGCTTAATTAATGGCATTTCTGACAATATACTGTAGGAGTGACGTATATAAAGCTTTTCAACTAGCCTCAGTTTACTTAAGGAAAAATGTAAATATGTAAATGCTTGCCCTGTAAGTTCACAATTACAACTGAAAATGTAAATGAGAACAAAGCTTGTCAGTCTTTTTTCATATGAAACCTGAAATTACAGGTCAGGTAATGGATAATGATGGATTTTGAGAAATTCTAGATGGAGCCTTGCATCCATCCCATTTGTGTTTTGAACAGCATGGATAAGGAACAAGGTTCAAAATGCAAGATTGCCAAGGAATTATATAAAATAACTTGAGGTCTCAAGAAAGACCAGGGCCAGACCAAGGAGGACTGATTGCGATCATGTGATAACAACAAGGAAGCATGATGTAACAGCTCTCAACTTGGGTTTTTGTGCTCTAATATGTAAGTAGCGTCATGAATTGCCACTTACGGCAGAGAATTGAGACCCACGCACCAACTGTGAGTTTGGATAATTTATTGACAACAAAAATAACTAACACAAAGTTCAACAGAATGTAATAAACACAAAGTAAAATGAGAGAGAGAAACTTACTTTCAGATTTACGCACCAGAGTGAGACAGAGCTCTGGTGGTAGACGAGGAGAGGAGAGGCAATCCAGCGGTAAAGGCAAAATGAAAATGAAGCTCTTAAATATGGTTCCAATCCCATTAACATGATAAACAACATGTGTGGGTACCTGAACGGGCAGGAGAAAGCAATGATACATAATGGGAATCATCTGTGACAGTGAGAGGGAGATGAACCCAACTGACAGCTGACAGGGCACGCCCACATAAGCTTAACACCCCTGACAGCTGTCAACAGAAAAAGGAAACACTAGAGAAATACAGAATAAAATAACATACTAAATAAATATAAATAAATACAGAATAAAAATATGACACAAACAGAAAAATGGCAAGAAAAACAAAAACCCATAAACCCAAAAGGCATGAGATGCAACACGTGAGCAATATGGCAGAAAAAGTCATGAGACCAAGTCTGGGAAAAACTCCAGCACTCTGCTCATGACAAGTAGCCCGTTACTTTTACTTCTATGAAGTATTTTTTTTTTTTTTTTGTTACTTATTTGTACCCATAGGTAGATTTGTTTTGCAGTCTGGTGACAAGCCACCAGCTGCCGGTCGCTGCGTGCGCAAGCGCCCCTTAACTCCCTAACCTGCATGTTTTTGGCATGTGGGAGGAAACCGGAGAAATCCCGGAGTAAACCAACGCAAACACGGGGAGAACATGCAAACTCCACACAGATCACTATTGGCCGGGGGCAGGGATCGAACCCACGATCTCACGGTCCCCGCGATCCCCCGGCCGAGGGTAAAACTGTGCTGCCACAGTGCTAACCACTGCACCACCGTGCAGCCGGTATTTGTATGTTATGTAAAAGTTTTTATCTTTTTTGACACAGTGGTGGAGGAGTTGACCACAGAAAATAACAGCTGATCTTTGAATAGTTTTTAATGAACAAACAGCTATTAAATACAGTAGATAATTTTTTTTTTTTTTTTCCCCTGTGGACTGGAGCCAGCCTCTGTCAAAAATAGATTCCTTGCGTATTTTTAGCAATCCAAATCCGTCAAGCCAGATTTGTTCCGCAGTAGAACTTTAATTAGAGTGGGAACTATTTGCTGCCGAGACCGGATCACAGCTGTAACAGACTCAGTGGAAATCCTGGGTGAGTGGACCCGCATTGCCTGCAACAGCGCTGTTCTTGGTACTATGTAATTTTCTTGTTCTGGGTAGGAACATTGAAAGGACTGCAACTATGGCAACCATGACCTCAGTCCCAACAGTCAATCACAAGGCAGAACTGGAGCCACCAACAACTAAGCATCGTGTGATTTGCTGTTGGGACTGAAGTTATAGTCGCCATAGTTGTAGTCTTTTCAGTGTTCCTACCCGGAGTAGGAAAGCTACATAGTCCTGCGCTAAATAGTAATTCATAGCGTGCCACTGACTTTACATGTCCTTTTTGTTGATCTAAAGCGCAATACCAGAAAATGCAAGATAATAGCAACACATTGACTTTGTGCCCACCACACCCCTTTTACATGAGTCTCCTCCTTCCATTGTAGTGCACAGTCAATCATCATTTCTACAGCAAAGGCACAACGTATGAAAAATAGACAATATGTTGGAAGAAACTAATGGCCTTTAGTGTTTTGGTGAGCTTTTTCATACCAATTCTGATCTACAAGGTCAGCCCAGGGCATGTCTATTTAACAAACAATGATGCAGTTTAATCAGCATTTTGATACAGTGTGAGACAACAGACAAGTGGATGCATTAAAGCAGAAATGCTGTTGTGGAATGCAAACATAAAACATTATCCTAGATCCCATGGAATCCCATGATCAGCTGCTAGTATATATCGCATTTGATTTGGAGCAATTTTCTCAAAGCATTTTTTTTTCTTGCTGTAATCTTTAAAAACAATTTTACCGATCCATGATTTATTTCTTTATTAAAGTCTCTAAGTGAAGTAGGCGTCATTCTATCAAATGCTGTGCACGATGCATCAATTGCCTTTCTTTGTGTGAACTTGATAGAAATTTTAAGGAAAGTTGATAAGTACCTTTGTAATGCCCGTTATCTGTAATGTGTGCATGTTTTTTTTTTTTTTTTCTTGAGCCAGTTAAGAGAACAAAAAGGCTGCTATGTCAAATGAGCTTTGTGATATTCCCTCCGGATCTGTAGCAGTATTACCACATTGGCAGACAGCACCGCATGGACAATTACAGACAGTCTGGTGAAGACGTGAGAAGAATCGAGTAGTTGTTCCGAACTTTTGGAGTGAAGTGATGGATGGTGAAATTCAGGTGTGTGAGCAGCTGTGGCAGGTGTGGAAAACAGAACCCCAGACGGAGACAGAAAACCCAGAAAAGTATGTGACATACAGGGAATGGAGATAAAATATGGCTCTAAAGCCCGGGTGTGCATTTAGAAGTCCCATATTGTGCAAAATGCTGTTTTTTGTTGATTTTAACCTTCTAACCTTATATGGGTCACATGAACACCAAAAAAATATAAAAATGTTTCCTTCACAAAGAAATACAACTCTTAAAGAACCAAGCGGATTGCACTTCCTGGGTTTTATGACATCACAAAACAACAAGCCCAACCTTCAGTTTGCTAAGTTAGCAAAACAAACACACCCTGACTTCTTCCTTAGAAGCAACTGGCCCAATCAAGAAACCCTTCACCCAATCAGATTAGGGGCTCATTAATATTAAATTACTCAGCATTTTCATGAAAACAACTTTTTAAAAAAATACATCATGGCTAACATGTTCATGTCAAACAGAGACATATTCTGTAGGTAATTATAGTGGTTGGTAACACCCCTCAGCATTGTGATAACAGGATATACAGACAGTTGTTTGTTGTATTTATTGTAATCATATAAGTAAGCTATAGCCTAGTGGCTAGTCATGTCCTATCTAGTTTTTTATATAACTATTGTTGGTAAGGATGTCACAGCCGGTCAGTTGCATGTCACATGTCTCTACCAAGTAGTTGGTGCATGAGGAGGTCACAATGTTGTCCCTGTCACCTTTGATATCAGTGAGCGTGCTGATATTAAAGTTCTGTCTGTTTCAGACAGATTTTTTATGAGCTGTAAAGCAGCACAGAAATGTGCTTTGGTCTTTAAAGTGACCCTCCACCAAAAATTTTGTTTTACTTTTTCTTGTTAAGATGTATGTCTGTAACATGTTTTTTTTTTATGACTTACAAGACATATCAAGCGCAAAATCACTCAATTGTCGTATGTTTGTTTTCTTTCAGTAAAGTTTCACTTAAACCCCGCCCCCTGCTAAAAGGCAAGTTGAGATGGAACATTTTTAGTGGCGTAACTATGCATGAAGCTGGCAGGTGGGTAGTGCTGAGCCAGTCAGGACTCTCTGGCCTCACTGAAGTTATCCTCCAGGATAGTTAGTATTTAATAACTAGCTGCACTAAAAATGTAATGGGTAAGATGGGTTTTGCCATTAAACTGCTTTTCAGGACCAGTGCAGTTTCAGTCATTATCCTGGACCACCCTGCATACAACTGTGCATGTCCTTCAGCTGGTTAGTCTTTTTAGCACAGGATTTATTCTGATAATGTAGTGCTAGCCACTATTAAGATGCGCTCATACCAAACGCAAACGGGCGAATTTTTTGTGTGGCACGATTACATTTTAACTCAATGTAAACACGGCGATAGACATAAATTCACCGTCTAAGTGAGTTGCAGACAGGCAAAATTGCCTTTATAACTTCTGCAGCTGTGTTCAACCTGCGGTGGGAATCCTCAGAACACTGTCATGCTTAAGTTTACATTATCCGTCGGGGGTCTCACCTAAAAAAAATTGTCCCTGTCTCCAAAATTTCACCTGGATGATTGTTGTTTACATTACCAGCCTGCTAGCCTTGTTAGCACATCCGTGGTAGGAGTCCATAGGTTAAAAATAATCCGACACTCCGATTCAGTTGCAGAGCGCCCAGTCCATCTGTCTCCAGGTGAGTGTCAGTCTCGCTCAAACTAGTTTAAGATGGATTCACACTACAGCATTTGGACCGACTCTGACAGCAAACGTCTGGCTCTTCTGGCAAAAGTTAATGATAGTTGGTGTTTGTTGGCAAATGCTGGCAAAAGTTGTGCTTTTTGAAAATTTTCAGCATGCTGGAAATTTGCCGACGTTTGGAAATACACGGTGAAAGTTGTGCTCAGTTTGTAAAAGTTCCTAAGTGCTGGGCTAAGTTATGCAGAGTTTACCTAAGTCAGCCTCGGTTAAAGCTGGCTTCACTCTATAGCGTGGGACTGACTTTTACAGACGGTTTGAAAAATCAGAGAAATTAGTCCAAATGTTGGTGAAATTACACTCATGAGCAGTTTTTTTTTTTTTTAATCCAGCACACACCAACTTTTATGAACTTTTGCTAGCATTTCCCAGCATTGCATTCAGCGTTGGCAAACTTTTGCCAACTTAGGCTAGCGTATTTGTAGCTGTTGCCAACTTAGGTTAACTTAAGCAAACAAATACTCAGCGCAGGTCAGCTGACATCAGCATTAGGTGATGCTCATATGAAGATCAGTGTTTGTAGAGGCTTCCTGTTCATTCTGAACCTGCTTATGGAGTGAACACATCTCCCTTGGACATACGTTTCAGTATTTATTTTCATTTTATATTCCTATGTAGTTTCTTCTGCATTCCCTTTTCCCCTGTTCGTTCATTCATTCATTCATTCCTCTAAAAAAAATACAATAATGCCTATAGACTCCAACAGTCAGTCTGCGATTAAAAATTGAATGTGGATGGAATAAAAAAAATCCTTTAGTGTATCCTCATGTAAATAAAATGATGGGTGATTATATTTTGACTGTTACAACTCTCTCCATTAAAATAACATAAAATCCTGTTAAACATCCTTCATTTTTTGCACCACATCAGCACTGTTTAATTCCCCACAATGGAAGCCAATAACCCCTGGAGAATGATTCCGCATGGAGCAGAAAATTAAGAACAATACATTTCTCAATGAGGAGATTTTTTTTTTTCTTCTGGGCTGTCACATTTTTGGGAGATGATATATTTATTTTTTTTATTTTTTTTTATTCCCCTTTCTTTCCATTTCTCTTTCGTCTGTGCATGTCTGAAGTGAGTTGCGGTCTAAAAACATCTGCTTCCACCAGCATTTCAGTCAACGTTTGCCAGTGGAGCTTAACTTAGGCTGACTTAGGTGAACCCTGTGTAACTTAGCCCAGCACTCAGGAACTTTTACAAACTGAACACAACTTTGACCAACATTTATTTCCAAATGTTGGCAAATTTTCAGCATGTTGAAAATTTTGTAGGAACACAACTTTCGCCAGCGTTTGTCAACAAACATCAACTATCATTAACTTTAATCAACTTTTGCCAGCAGAGCCAGACGTTTGCCAAAACATCAGTAAAAGTTGGTCCAAATGTTGTAGTGTGAATCCATCCAAAAAAGCAGGTCCAGGATGGCAGGAAGCCTCCACAAACGCTGATCTTTATATGAGCGTCGCCTGACACTAATGTCAGCTGACCTGCGCTAAGTATTCGTTTACTTAAGTTGACCTAAGTTGGCAACAGCTACACATATGCTAGCCTAAGTAACGCTGGAAAATGCTAGCAGAAGTTCGTAAAAGTTTGTAAAAGTCGGTGTGTGCTGGATTAAAAAAAAAAACCTGCTCACTAACGTAATTTCACCAAAGTTTGGACTGATTTCTCTGATTTTTCAAAACTTTTATAAAAGTTGGTCCAAACACTACAGTGTGAACCCAGGTTTACTCTCCAATGTTGATGCTTTTACTCCATTGATGGCAGAATCTCAATGCCATCACTAGCTAGCGCTATCCCTTGGATTTGAACGCACAAATGTACGAGAGTCGCGTGCGCTCGCCTCTTTCCATTGACTTTGTATGTATTTGCGCCGCACGAAAAATTTGCTTCACGTCTGGTCTGAACACACCTTTAGCCTTGTGGGATGTGGGTGGGCCTAATAATCACAGATCCTGTTGGGGTTTTTTTTGGGGGGGGGGTAAAGATTTTGACGCAAAACTGTAAGATAATAACAGGTTTTGTTTTTACCAAAAAGGGCATAAGATACCATTTTAGATGATCTCGATTTGTTTTTATAGGGGACTTATAGCCAAAGATCATATACAAAAATGGTACTTTCCGCTTTCTAGCTTGGTGCTCAGCATAATAGAAGGTGGAAAGGAAAGTTAACACAGAGAGTTACCAGGGGACTGACACCCCCCCCCCCCCCCACACTGTAGCTTCCGCCACTAACAGTAGCTGTGTGGCCTAGGGTCAGAGAAACAGAGATAGGCACCGCCCCATACACCACATGGTCTCCCACATGCTGTGGAAGGGGATTAACTTATAGCCACCAGCGTGCATCTTTAAAACTATAAAGCTTAAAATGAACCAATGGAAAGTCCGTAATCTGTGAACTTGTAAAAACTCTGTGAAAACTAGTTAAGACTTCAAAACATCTAAAGATGTTGCACATATTTGATGAATGCGTGTAAAGTTAAACAGAAAAGCACAGCTTTATATTTTTCACTTATACTGACTCAAAAAATTCTGACAAATTAAAAGAAAGTGTCATTATAGAAAATTTTACCTTGATTTAGGTTAGGAGTGGCAATCTTTTGTGCTTACTCGGTTTTTTTTTTTTTTTTTTTTTTTTTTTGCTTCATTTATTTATAGAGGCTAGATATGAAAGAAATTAGCCTTCTGGCTAAACTTGTCACATTAATGGGGTTCTTAATTAATTAGTCAAACAAATGTGCACCGTCACTTGTGAAGTAAAATGAGATGAGATGGAGACACTTTGGGGGATTTATCCATCATGTTTAAATGGCGTGCTGCTTCCAGCATGAGTATGAGACATGCAAAAAAAAGGATTTAGTCATGGATAGGAGACAGTGTTAGGGTCTCATTAGGGGCAAATACATGGAAGGAAATGATAAGTTTTCAGAATAGCATTAACAGATAATTGGAGGAGCATCTGCAGTCATGTCGATGGCGCAGCGACCTATTTTGTTAAGTAGAGAACTGAGTGTGGAAGTGAAAATTACCATTTTACCCTAATTTACGGCCACAGATTTGGAGTATGACATTGCGGGTGTTATGCGTGGCTGAAACAAGCTTTCTCAGCAGGGTGCCTGGACTCAGCCCTAGCAACACATCGGGGAGCTCAGAATAGCGTCGCTGCCGCTCCTCCATTTCAAAATGAGCTTATTCAGGTACTTTGAGCGTATACCGCGGATGCCTCCCAGGTGAGGTGTTTTTGGCAGGTCCAACCATGAGAATACCTTGGAGTAGACCCAGAATATTCTGGATAAATTATTGTATGCCATTCTGCTGGCTCAAAAAAAAAAAAAAAAAGTTTCCTTCCTAGAAGAGTTGGAGGTGGTGGGGAAAGCAACTCTGCATAGACTGCTTCACCATAGTCCCTGAAACAGATGATCAGCAGAAAAATGATGGGTTCCTGTTAATGAAATCAGCTTAAAGGTATAGTGCCCAAGAGTTTTGAAATGTGGATTTTCATTCATACACTGCATATCAATATTCCTGTAGGTGATATTTCCACCACCTGAAAATCTACTAAAGTTAATGACCCTGGGAGGGCAGGATTTTGAGAAACTTTGAACCAATTCCCTGAGACGCACTGCTTTGAGCAATTGAATAATTGGCCTGTCAATCATTGGACATGCTTGCTTAAACCCCCTCACACTGGATAAAGACCCCCCCCACTACTACTAAGAAACCTGCCAGAGCATGGATGGTTTTTGAGAGTGCACTGGGATCCCCGCGATTGTGGTGGCATCATCTCAGGTGGAGCGTAGTGGCGGTAGTGTGGTGTTGTATCAAAGTCATGGCGCACACTACTGACTGCACTGATGAACACAATAGTAGTGTTGTGCTAGCGCAGCGTGATCTTCGAGTGCATGGCAGCATCCTGACATGGTCTGAGACGGGCGGTGGGTGGACATGGTAGGACCACTGAGGGAATGTGCTGCTGATGTATACAGTGTAGTGGGAGGGTCGCAGGAGAGCGTCTCAGAGAACATCTCGTGGACGTGGAAAATAGCAGAACCGTAGCAGTGTCATAATTGCGTTTACACTGAAGAACATTTTCTGATTTTTCCATGATCCAGCCATGTTCTAGTAGGCCGTGGAGGTCCTGGAGAGCGTAGTGGGGTCCTCATCCATTGTGAGACAGGCCTCACATAGCCTACTTGCAGTGCACACTTATTCTGAATTCATGAAAGCTTTTGATTTAGAAATGAACTGAAATAATATAAAAGACATAATTGGTTGTCTCTTAACTGACATAGTAGGTAGTGTTACCCAAACTAAAGTGTTATCTTTTCTTAGCATTAAACGTAACATATCTACCTTCACATGCACTCCTCTCTCTTAGCTGAGAAATCTCCAAGAATCGGGGGTAGCTCTGTGGGCTGTGAGAGTTGAATCCAAAGCAGTTTCTCCTCTAATTTGTGGCTAATTTCCTCTACAGGAAATTAGCCACCCTGTCTTTAATAATAACCACTATAAATTAGGCTGATTTAATGGAAATTGCATTCAACTCTTGATTTAAGTTAAAAAAAAAAAGGTTATACTCATCTACATTTTTGACCACAGTTCCAGAACTAGTGAAAGAGACTGTCTGGAATCCAATAAGCAGAACTTGCAGTGTCTGTGTGGATGTCTGAGTATTAGAGGACACTTGGTATCCTTCCAGAGGACTCACAGTCCAATTTGTCACAGTGCAGCTCACAGACATTTCAGTAAAGAAGAAGCTGTGGCTGCTGCTGATTGGCCGACTTCACACTTTCCATATTTCAGCCCACTGAGGGGCGAGTCACACGTCATTATTGTCGACTACCTCCCCGCCTCTGAGCTGAAAGTGATGGCAGCAGCTGAGACAATGGACTAATGTGTCAATGCGCCGTTCAGACCAATACTGTGAGGCGATGAATGGAAAGGGTGTCATGGTTACTGCTACATCACAGACTCAAGATGGCCCCTCTGAGCGATGCTACTGATGAGTTGAACTTAGGGCCACTGAGTCAATGTGTTCATTAAGATCAGTCTGAGTACACACTAGATCAGTTTTATGAAGCTATGTAGTGTTCATGTATCCAAATATTGCTTTGCTTCTTTTGTGTTTTTGCAAAAAAAGACCAGAGTTTGAAAGAGGCAAGTTTTATTATAATGGCAAAATTAATGACAAGCTGCCTCTAGTAACAGACCGTATAGATGAAAAACTGAAAAGACACATGGGAGTTGCATGCAAACACATCACCATCATCATATTTGTATTAGCATTCACCCTCTTGCCATATGACCCATTCTGCATTTTTTCAGAGACACCGATATTGCAACATTTTAATAAAAATAAATTCAGCTTTTTTGGGTGTCAGAGTAATAAAAATCAGTTGACTTTTTATTTTTTAATTTAGTCATCAAACTGGGTCCCCACATCTCCTCCACCATCATGCTCAGCATTGGTGCACCACAAGGTTGTGTACTCAGCCCTCTACTATACTTCCTAAACACCTATGGCTGCAGTCCAGCTCACTCGACCAACCCTGTTGTGAAATTTGCAGGCGACACAGCAGTTGTTGGTCTCACTGCAGAAGGTGATCAGACACATTACAAGGACAAGCTGAAGAGACTGACCACGCGGTGCTGAAATAACAACCTCAAACTGAACACCACAAAAATAGAGGAGCTGATCCTGGACTTTAGGAGGAAGCAGCAGATAGATTCACCACCATTGCTGATAGATGGTGTCAGTGTAGAGAAGGTCCACATCTTTCAAACCTCCACCATCAACAACAGGCACAGCAGCATCTTCCTGAAACTGCAAAGAAGAAACAACCTGGAATAAAAACTGCTGGTGGCTTTTTATCATTCTGCTATAGCAAGTATTTTAACCTACTGTATCACGGTGTGGTATGCATGCTGTACTGTGGCAGAGAAAAAGTTCCCGCAGAGAGTAATCCGCTCTGCAGAAAAGATCATTGACTGCTCTTTGCCCTCACTGGACAGCATCGTCTCATCCCGCTGCTTCAGCAGGGCAAAAAATACAATCAAAGACCCTTCCCACCCAGGCCACAAACATTTACAGTTACTTCCCTTGGGAAGGTGATACAGGTCTGTCAGAACATGAACATCCAGATTCAGAGAGAGTTTCTTTCCCTGAGCCATTACAACATTAAACATTATGGGCCCTATTTTGACGATCATCTGTGGACTTTTTTGCCAGATTTTCCACTGTACACCATTGTTTTTGTTGGTTTCTTTCAGTGCATTGTCTGTTTTTTTGCACTTTGTGTCACGCTATCTAAATACCAGTAGATGGTGTGCCCGCTTTTCACTGAAAGGCAGAGACTGATTTCAAAGAGATGTGGTGGCACGCAATCTATTGTGCATTACTATTATAGTACATGTCATGACAATCCATCTTTTGATCAGAAAAAAAGGAGGTCTATTGTCAGAAGTGCATTGTTTAATGATATTTCAGTTGCATACTTTGAAATTGCGCAGCTCCAGCGCTCATGAGGAAACAACATGTTCTGGGATCTTCTTTTATTTTAATGGAGAGAATTGTAACAGTCATGATATACTGTAATTGCTGTAACTGCCATTTTAATTACATGATGATCACACACTAGTTTTTTTTATTCCATCCACACTCTCATTTTAATTGTGGACTTACCATTGGAGTCTATACAGTCATGTGAAAAAATTAGGACACCCTGTATAAGCCTGTGTGTTGTTTTTTTTTACATATTTGGACATATGGATATTTAATATCAATGTTAAAAATACTGGGAGATTCATGCAATACAACTAAACAATTGAAAATGAATTAAAGACTTTCAAATTTTCTGTAAAATGTAATTCTAAACAAATAGTGAGGAATAAAATAGAACACCCCCATCTTTTTTAGGTCACCCCCCACATTCATTCCCACTTATAATGGCTAAAATAAATTTTAAAAAAAATGCAAATATAAACAAAAACAAAGTTAGACGTAGACATGTGAACATTTCTTAATAAAGAACTGAATATTTAAAGGGGTGTCCTAATTTTTTCACATGACTGTAGATTAGCCATTAATGTTGGATTTTTTTAGGGGAATGAATGAATGAACAGGGAGGATTTGTGCGTTCCAGTGTGATGTGTGGCGCATAGTGGAGGCGTGTCAGTCTGAAGATTTTTATTCCATCCATCCATCCATCCATCTTCTACCACTCCAGGTCACGGAGGCAGCAGTTCAAGTAGAGAAGGCCAGATTTCCCTCTCCCCAGCCACCTGCTCCAGCTCTTCTGAGGATGCCAAGACAGCTGGGAGACGTAGTCTCTCCAGCGTGTCCTGGGTCTGCCTCGGAGCCAGTGGGACGTGCCCAAAAACACCTCAAGTGGGAGGTGTTCAGGAGGCATCCTGATCAGATGCTCAAACCACCTCAACTGACTCCTTTCGATGTGGGGAAGCAGTGGTTGTACTCTCAGCCTCTCCCGGATGACTGAGCTCCTCACTCTATCTCTAAGGGTGAGTCCAGCAACCCTATGGAGAAATCTCATTTCAGCCTCTTGTATCCGTGATCTCATTCTTTTGTTCATTACCCAAAGCTCATGACCATAGGTGAGGGTAGGAACGTAGATTGACCGGTAAATTGACAGCTTTGCCTTAGAGCTTAGCTCCCTCTTCACCACAGCAGACAGGTACAACGTCCACATCACTGCAGATGCTGCTCCAATTTGTCTGTCAATTTTGCACTCCATTCTCCCTCATTCATGAATAAAACCCCAAGATACTTAGTGTAAACTCCTCCACTTGGGGCAGGAGCTTGTCCCCAACCTGGAGAGGGCAATCCACCCTTTTACAGTTGAGAACCATGGACTCAGACTTTAGGTACTGATTCACATCCCAGCTGCTTCACACTCATTAGCAAACCGTCCCAGTAAGACCTGTAGGTCACTGCTGGATGAAGCCAGCAGGACAACATCATGTGCAAACAACAGAGATGAGATCCTGTGGTCAACAAGCATGACACCCTCCATTCCCTGGCTGCGTCTAGAAATACTGTCCATAAAAGTTATGAACAGGATCAATGACAAAGGGCAGCCCTGGCAGGGTTTTAGGGGAATAAATGAATGAACAAGGAGTGTGCAGCATTTTACTTTTCACTGTAACTCCCCAGAGAGACAGGAGATGTGTCCACATCTGCCTCGGTCGCGCCCTGGGTTTCCAGCCGTTCCGGGGCCACTTGCACCATTCCTAGGGTTGTGGTTCTTCCCCAGCAAGCTCCCCAACTGCCACCTGTCAGTCCTTGGTAGAGGCCGCCAAGAGCAGGCTCGCGTCATGACGAGGGTCGGTGGCGTACAGGAAGCCGAACCAAATCTCCACCTCCCGTCCCACCCGAGAGGGACTGGACAGAGAGCCACAAACCTCAGCAGACCCATGCATGAGATGGGGGAGACCCTCAGTCAGCGAAAGCAACAGGAGAGGGAGCACTTCATCTCCCCACGGGCTGGGAGTGACTTCCACACCATTGTTAATGAAAGTTTATGAAGGTTTACCCAGGTATCATCCTCTTTTGCTGAAGTTTCAAACCCATTCATGTCTGTGTGTTGCATTTGTGTACATTACATTAAACCATTCAGCTGAATTTTCAGCTCAGTATTCTTCCCCATTTGTTCTTTATAAAATAATTGGGCATCAACTGTGATTTATGTCTTCCTTATTACCAAGCAGCATTACTATTGCATGCATTTTGGCTCACACGCACAGGCTTTGGTCAGTGCAAAATCCCTCTTAAACCGTCATGATCAGAGTTCACTTTAGATAATGTGCCTGTCTTTGCATTAAAAGGATGGACAGGAGCACTTTGGATTGGATTATCCAAAATACACCTCTGAATAATTAGACTGGCCTTTTTGCACCATGCACCTGGCAGAAAGTTTGTTTGTACGCTGCTGTGATAAGGTAATGAACTTGGAAACGGCCATAGATGTGTTCTGCATCCCTGACAAATGACTGACTGACTGCATCCTTGAAAAACAGCCCTCAGACATGGTAACAGTCACTATGTGATCATTTTTTATCTATTTTATAATTTTTTATATACTTTTTTTTTATTAGTGTGTGATATGTGAAGAGGGATTATGTGTTTTTTTAGGCGCAGCACTCCTAATTTCATTGCAAATGACTTTTACAATGACAGTAAAGCGATTCTGATTCTAATTATTCCACTAGATGGTGCTAAATGCTCATTGTCTGGTTAGGTCAGGGCAACACAGGAATGACTCATGAGATCCAGCCAGAAGTTGGACAAGAAAAGAACGGGATGAGAAATCACACTGAAACAATATCACAATAATCAGTATATCGCACGATCGTGATAATATCGTATCGGGATTATATCATATCTTGGGGCCTCTAGGGATTCACACCTCTACTAATAAAGCACAAATAAAGCAAAGTGTTGGAAATTATTCGAGTTCTTCCAAAAATATTTCTCTGCTTTACCTTTTTTTTTTTAGAATCACAAATGCAACACAAATAGGACACTATTATTTTCCTTTGTAGCAACATAATTATACGATTCTTTTTTGCATCTTTAGTTGGCACTAAAGCCCCTCATACTTTCTGTGTCTGAGATATTTCCTTTCACCAATACATATTTGATTATAGGAGTTTATTTTTATCTAGCATGTCAGTAACTAACGATGGTTGCACATCTGGTTAGATGCCAAACTGCATTTCACTGTCTCAGTACTTGCACAGTGACAATAAAGTTCAATCTTCTAGCAATCTAATTAAAACTCTCCAGTCATTTCAAGTTCAAAAACAGAAGGCAGGCTGACAAAGTTGTAAAATAGTCTGGAATGGCATATGTTAAACGAGTAGCACACAAAGGAGTTTGTCTGTAGTTTGGAGAAGAAAACAGCATGACTGTCGCCTCGATGCTTATTTAAAAGTTCGACTTTAAAAATGAGAAACGTATAGTAGATGGTAAATATAGCTTTGATGTGATGAGATTGCAGTGTAATGTGTATCAATATAGTAGTGCATCTCACAAAATTAGAATATCATGACTCAATTTTTAATTTTATAATTTAATTCAAAGAGCTAAGTCATTTAGAGTGTTGAAATAGCTCACCTTATATGTGATAATTTTGACAATAAGAACCTTTTTCACAATATTCTGTTTTTTAGATGCACTAGTATTCATATAGACTAGACCTGTCTTGATATTGAATTTTTCATGACATGATTACCAGCGCTAGATATATCACAATTAAGATATTTTCACAATCTCGGTGGGAAAAAAGTGAAAAAAAATCCTGTCAGTCAAATTCATGTTTGACTGTTTATTAGGGGTGGGAATTGCACCTTCATAATATGATACGTATCATGACACTTTGGTCATGATGCAGTACTATCATGATAATATGATTCCTTATGTATTGAGATGCCATATATTATATGGGGGGGGGGGGAGGTATTCATCAATTTAGCCTAAGGTACAAATGTATAAATATAAACTAGGTACAAATTTGCAAGAATAAAGATACAAAGATGAAAAGTTGAAAATTTTTAGGAAAAAAGTTGCAAATTTACGAAGAAAAAGGAAGATGAGTTACAGGAAAAACTCACAAATTTATGAGAAAAAGTTGAAAATTGACAGAAAAAAAGTTGCAAATTTATGAGAAAAAGTCAGAATTATATGAGGGGAAAAAAAGCTGCAGATTTTTGAGAAAAAATGTCAAATTTTTAAGAAAAGAGCTCAAATTTCTAAGAAAAAAAATGCAAATTTAAATGAAAAATGTCATATTTTTGAGAAAAGTTGCAAATTTACAAGAAAAAAAATGCAAACAAATTGAGATGCATCGTAAGTGCCAACATTTGCTAACAGTCACTGATGTTCACCACCTGTCATTTGCACGAATGTTAATAAATATTGCTAATAACAGAGGTGAACCCTGATTTGTGTGAACATTCATCAGAAAAGTCGGCGAATCCAAAAACAGCAATATTCGTCAGCATTTGCTGCTCTGTGAGACTGATGCATTATTGAAAGTCCCAAACGTTCCTAAACTGTGGCAAAAGCGTGGGACCAAACCATTAGTTTCCATTTATCTGCTGTACTAATCACTGGAATGAAGCCTGGCCACTCACCCACACAGCTGGTGTGCTGTGCACACTGGGGAGAGAGGCTGGGAACTGATTAGTAGTGTGTGAGGAGTTTTGCCGAAGAAATGGAGTATATGCAGTTTAAATCCCGATATAAATGAGAGTGTTAGATGAAGCAAGAAATGTTTTTATTTCGTCATCCGGTATACAGTATATCGTCATATCGCACAGCCCTAATAGTGAGTGCCAAGTATTACGCTATTATACCAAACCAATCCTTTCCCCGAGCCTTAACAGCAACTGTGATTGCCTCTTACAATAACCTTAGACTGACACACCACAGGTGGACGCCTCTGTGCAACAATTATGTAGTATTTAGCAAGACCACACTTAGTGTCACATTTCTACAAAAATGAAACCCTCCAAGTCAATGGGAAGATTAATTCTGGGTAATTACTGTAATTACAGCAGATAAAAGACCATTTCCGACAGGATTGGTGGCTCCTCGGCTGTATGTTGCAGCTTGTGGCCTCAGGTCAGATTTAAAAAGAAATCTGCTGGATTTCTTAATGTCACAAAGCAGGTGGTGGGTGCTTTTTTTTTTTCCCTCCACAGCCAACCGTGTATTGAAAACAGAGGAGGAAAAATCATTTCTAATACGTTTATCCTCCTGAGTGAAGCCACAGGCTCTTGGGAGGCGGTGCAGAGATGGAGCCACATCTATATTCAGAGCTAATAAATTGCATTGTTTTAGTTAGGAATAAATTCTCTTCAGTTCCTTGTGTCATTCTGGTGGTGTTATCTCTACCTTCTGTAGCCTTGAATTCTCATCAACCTTTGGCTGTAACCAAACACTGAACAGTGGGAGTCCAAAAATAAATCTGCACCCGCCGTCATTGGCTTGGGATCGACTTTTGGCTCCCAGTAGTCGAACGTCAAAATAAATGCTGAAGTGATGTTGACTGGCTGGTTCCTGGAATTGGCAGTTTGGGTTTGATGAATATTACATTTTTATTTTCTGTTTTCTATCTCAGGTAAAACTTTGTGAGAACTGTATTAGAATGAGTATAAAAATTAAAATAGAGAGGCTTAAAGCGATTCACGTCATTTATTATTAAGGAGCCTGCAATGTCAAAACACTTCAAGGTTTAACCCTTTAACTGCCCAGATCTCATCTCATCTCATCTCATCTCATTAAATGGACGGGTCGCGTGCCCCCAGTGGCACAGCGCAGCAACTGCACCGGTCAACTTATTGACGTCACCCGGCTATACCGATAATTTGTACTAATCTGTATTGATCTGACAGTTTAGAAGATGGCAGATACGCGCCGAAGGAATCATGGCTGACATGGAATACAGCAAAGAAAAAGAAATCCTCATTATTATTCTTCCTTTTTCTGCTTTGAGCTCACAGCACCAATGTGGATGCCTTCACGATCAGTCATCGCTGCAGCGATGATGACTGAAACTGCAAAAAAACAGGGAAAATAGCTGCGTAATACAAACGAAATTCACGTGGGATAATCATAAGAGTTAGTAGATGTGGACACGGGTGTAAATTACTAAGTAAACGATTGACCATGATGGACGAAAAAATGAGCTACCAGTACCAAGATGGTGGCGCCCGCGATCCTCATGCATTTTCACAGGAAAACTGCATTTTACAGGAAAAATAGCCACGTAATACAAACGAAATTCACGTGGGATAATCATAAGGGTTTGTAGATGTGTAAGCGGGTGTAAATTACTAAGTAAACACAAAACATCGGCAACGATGGACAAAAATGGACCGGTCACGTGGGCGAGCGAGCCCCCCCACCTGGTAACAGGTAAGAGAGAAATATGTTTTTTTGACATTTTATTGATTTTCTGGTTCATATACTTTGAAGATTAGATAAAAACATACCCCTGTAGACAAATTGGCGTAAAAAAAAACTGACTTTTTTGTGTAAATGTGTCCAAAGTCCACTTTTGACTGAGTTATGTAATTTATATAGCTGCCGCGACATTATGCAAATTAGATGTGTAAATTTATTCCTATCTGAAACATTTGATCATATTCTACATCTTTCTAATTGACAGTAAGCCATTATCTCTTGCAACTTTCAAGTTATAGCCTTGGAAATCTGAATTATTTTATTGACAAAATTTTTTTTACCACTCTTGACCACTAGGGAGGGCTTGACCACCCTTTAAGTGTTCCTGTCGCCAAACGGCGCCTGGGACATCTAAAGAATTAAATATTGCAGCACTATTTTACACATGAGGAAGGAGCTCTCCTGAAAACAGGCTGTTTTATAGTGTATTGCTTTAAATTACAGATGTTAACAATTAATCAACTTTCTATTAATTGTCAGTAAGAATTTAGTTGACTAAATTAAATTAGTTGTCAATTAATTAATAACTCGGCAGTCCCTCTCAATTCGCATTTATTTTATGAAATGTAGTGGGGTCGCCAGTCCAGGTGGAGCACCTGTTGCTGCCTTCCAACCACAACAAAAGAAAAGAGCAGAAGAAGACATCAAGCCCCCGGAAGTCTCTGCTCGTTTATCAGGGAGCCACTTCCAAAGTGAGTCATATAAACTCTGGTCAAAATTCAAAAAAATATTGAGGAAGTTAGCAGATACAGAAGATTTCTGTGTCTCATCCTAACCCCATTAATTATATAGATTGCAAAATGACTGCAGCGCCGGTGGTCGTATGTACTATTTTCTCTAGTGTCTCCTTTTTTCTCTGTTGCAAAATTATATGAAAAGCTGTTTTTTTAAACATTTTTTAAAAATATTTATTAGCCCCAACTCCATCTCAATCTGCTGTTGTCTGTCGGGGGCTGGGATGATGGCTGTATAATGGGGTGTCTAGAATTTTTACAGAGAAGAGCTCTAAAGCCGTGATTGGATCACTAGCTAAGCTAAGCTAAACTAGCTGCACTGTAGCTGTGTGAGCTTGGTTGTTGGCGTTTAATTAGTTTACACTTGCCACATGCTCACTTCACATATTAAATATGTCACAGCCTGCTTTGTTAGTCATCACTAATGTTGTGCCCTATGATTGGCTAATGGGACTCAGGCCGTAAAATGTACTAATTGTAGTCTTTTTGGTCCTCCTCCCAGGAACAGGCAAGTTGCAGGTGGGTTCCACTGAACAGCCAACGGGACCAAATAGCACAGAATGGGACCAAACAGGACACAAAAACACCCAAATAATTAATTATTTGATTTAATTCGTAATGCTACCATTTTTAGACCCTGTCCAGATGCTGTCTGGTATTGAAAATTGATCATTTTACACTCAAAAACACAATTATCTGGAGATGTTGGCTTAAACGTCTACTGTACCATGTCGGCCCCTGACGGTGCTGCTCTGCAACTGCACCGAAACTGAGGCAGAAAAAACATGACAGTAGTGAGACCTATTTATTAATTATTATTATTATTATTATTATTATTATTATTATTATTATTATTATTAATTATTTATCATGGTAAATGAACAATTCTCATTCCCCAAAATGCAAGATAGAACACTATCATGAATATAAGTACTAAAAGATTATAATTTCTAACAAAGTAACACAATGACATAACTACAGTTAATGTCCTGTTAGGGACTAAAACATGAACGGGACTGAATGGGACACAAAAATGCCAAAATAAAAATTAAATTACATGGAACACACAATGGGTCTCAAATATTTGTAAAAGTGTCCCATTAGCTGACTTGATGTCGCTTGGTCCCATTAGATAATTTAATGCACTAATTGGGCATCATGTGTAACGATAGTTACTACAAGAATGGCCATTTGTTGTTAAATATTAAAATACAAATGATTTAATTGATTTGTGGGGCATGTGGTAGGCTTTTGGTGTCCGATAAAAATGATTTCATTCATTATTTAGACATTTTCTGGGGCTTGGTGTCCCGTTCTGTCCTGTTGGTTGTTTAGTGAAACCAAGTTGCAGGTGATTGTTTCATTGTTTCATTGAAAAGATAATTTCAATTAAACTGTTAAACAGAGAGCCTAAGGACGCATTCACATGGCCACTGTTTGGTCCGAACCAAAGGAACTCTGGTCCACTTCCTCGGATAGTTTGATTCATTTGGTGTCATCTGAACGTGCATTCGAACTTTGGTGCACACCAAACAAGAAAACTGTGGTCCGCCTGAAGATGGGGGGTCTTGGTTCACTTGCAAGTGAACCCTGGTGCACTTCGCTTGCAGTGTGAATGCAAATGGACTATCCAGCGGACCAAAGTGCAGAAGTGCCCATCGGCGTTTGTGTAACCATAGCAACATGTAGTCTGACAAGAGGAAGTGGCATTTACCATAATGCATTTTGGAAAGAAAGTAACAATAAAGACAACCGCGCAAATCCAAGAAATCTTTTTGTCAGAGAAAGCCGAAGAGAAAAGTTAAAAATTGTCTTGTTTGTGGTGGACAAACAACCCGGCTGAAGGGAACAGATTTCCGTTTTCAGTCCTGGACAATCGATGAGCCAGATTTTTCTTCTTTGCCGAGATTTTTTTTCTTCCTGGTCAGTGGTGGTTTTAGCAACAGCGCATCTGGAAAGTATTCACAGCACTTCACTTTTTCCACATTTTGTTATGTTACAGCCTTATTCCAAAAGGGATTAAATTTATTTTTCCCTCAAAATTCTACACACAATACCCCATAATGACAACGTGATTTTTTTTTTTTTTTTTAGATTTTTGCAAGTTTATTAAAAATAAAAAACTAAGAAGTCACGTGTACGTAAGTATTCACAGCCTTTCAAAGGAGTAGCTTCAGGACAACTCTGTGAATGTCCTTGAGCGGCCCAGCCAGAGCCCAGACTTGAATCCAATTGAACATCTCTGGAGAGATCTGAAAATGGCTGAACACCGACGCTTCACATCCAACCTGATGGAGCTTGAGAGGTGCTGCAAAGAGGAATGAGCCAAACTGCCCAAAGGCAGGTGTGCCAAGCTTGTGGCATCATATTCAAAAAGACTTGAGGCTGTAATTGCTGCCAAAGGTGCATCAACAAAGTATTGAACAAAGGGTGTGAATACTTATGTACATGTGATTTTTTTGTTTTTTATTTTTAATAAATTTGCAAAAATCTTAACAAAAAAAAATTCACATTGTCATTATAGGGTGTTGTGTGGAGAATTTTGTGGAAAAAATAAATTTAATCCCTTTTGGAATAAGGCTGTAACATAACAAAATATGGAAAAAGTGAAGTGCTGTGTCTACTTTCCGGATGCACTGTACAGCGCCCCAAACGAGCAGTTGTTATAACTGCGTGATGTTGTCCAGGCAGTTTGGTCCGCTGCGGTGTGAATGTGAACCAAACCAAAGGAAGGTGTGAAAATTCTCGCCCAGTCGAACCAAGATCCCCAGACTATCCTGGTGTGAATGCAGCATAAGTCACGCCCCCTCTATTTCTGCACATGGGACCTTAGATTGAAAAAATCTCCTTTGAAATGAATGGCAAGAGCAAAATTATCTTTTGATCCCAAACAAATTTTGCGATGAGTTACACATATGATGTTTGTCAATTTAAAAGATTATTTTCCCCAAATTAAAATTGTCATCTGTCGTGTAATAACAGAGCAATATTTACTTTTTTGTGAAAACGCTTAGTGGACAACATCTCCCATCATCCCACACCACCAAACACAATCATGGCGGCTTCCCTCTCAAAACTGGCCTCCTGTTTTCTGACCGATAAAAGAAGGATCCAAAGAGGAGGAAAAACAAACAGAAATGTTGTGTATTGTGGGAGCTGCAGCTGATCCAGAGGACTGTTACTTCACCCTGGGCGCACTTTGAACACGTGACGTCAGATACGTGCCTCTGTGTTTGTAGTCTTTTAATTTACGTATTTTCATAACCTTATATCTTAGCAATTAGACAACAACCTACACCATTATTTACATGGACAATTATCTTTTAAATTGACAAACATATGTGTAACTCATGGCAAAATTTGATTGGGATCAAAAGATAATTTCGCTCCTGCCATTCAATTCAATGGAGATTTTTTCTGATTTAAGGTCCCATGTGTGGAAGTCGAGGGGGCGTGACTTAGGCTCTTTACTGCCCCAAGGTTGGTCTTTAACTAGCATTTATTTGCCAGTTCAGAATTAGAGATTCTCATGTTGTGAAGATGCAGATGATTTTGAAATTAACAAGAGAAGTTTCAAGAGTGCACAACAGTCCTTCAGAAGATGCACCTGAATAGTATAAAGTACACATGCATTTACTACTGAAATGTCTAATACCAAAGCAATGAGCACAAGGGCATGGTAGTACATATTGTCACAAGCCGAGCCGGCTTGGCTTTCCCTGGCTCGGCCTCGATCTCTTTGTGGGTTTTGGTTTTACTGGTTATGTGCATTTTTGTGTATTTTTGTATCGAATCCCATATCCTAACCCACTGCCTGACCGGCAGCTGTTAGTCAGCATCAGTGACCTACTTTCTCTCATGCTGCTGACAGTCTGTAGGTCCTGCCACGCCCCCTCGCTCTCCCTCTGACTACATCAGCTGTTCCCAGCCCCGGTGATTATCTTTCCCGCCCCTCACCCAGATGTTTCTAATTTGTTTGGCCAGCAGTGTTTGTTCATAAGCAGCTCGTCGCTAGACAAACACTGCTGGACCATTGTATGAGTCACTCCTGTTCTCCATGGTGTGACTGTCACGTCGGGAAGGATTCTTGGACTATGCTTGTTAAGAGAAATGGGCTATCTGGACTGTTCCCACTCGTGAGTAAACTGTTTGGCGTTTCTCCGTGCAGTTGCTGCTGTGCCGGACCAGAAGCGTTTTCCCCCTTGCAGTAATCCTGCTACGCTTCTGGTGGCATTTCTCCCCGCAGCATAACTGCTACGCTTTGGCTGAAGCCCAGTTTGCATTCCCCCCAAGTAGCTGAACTCCCCACAGTCCTTCTCGCTCTCCGAGCGCATTCATATAGTGTTATGACCAACGTGTTTGTTTGTATTGTGAACTGTTGTCAATAAATGTGTGTTTGGTGAACTCCTGCATTTAAATCCTCCCATCCTTTCTCCTCCTCTGTGTGCTATGGCAGAGCGCACGGAGAGTTTATGACACAAATGAAGAGAGATTCCTTTATGAGAACACTCAGTGAACTTCTACACTACAGTATTCATCATCATCATCATAGCAGTCTGTCATGGGCGACAATGACTGTTTCATTTAGGTCTGATCAGATTCCTCCACATAGCTCTGTCAGCCTTCCGCTGCCAGGAACTCCTGTCTATGTCCAACTTCTTCAAGTTTCTTTTCACAGTGTCTTTAAATCTGAGTGTTACATGTGGCCCTCGTGAGCCACACAGTGAGAGCCGAGGGCGAGCCAGTGAGTTTGCAATGTTTTATTGTGGTAAGGGAAAGGGAATAAGGAACACGGCCTCGTGGGGCCAAAAAGCACAAATAATCATACAGGTGTAACACTCACATCTAATGCAGAAACGAAAAGCAGGTGGCTGGCGCCAGGCGAAGGGGTTCCAGCCTACGATGTGCGTGAAGTCACAGCCCCGAATGATCGGAGCTGCTCCCTTTAAACTCATTATCAGCGCCTCAGCTGATGACGGTTAATTGGGCTCCAGCTGTCCCGTATAACTGACAGCTGGGAGCCCGCTGAGACGCTGTCACAGAAAGAACCGGGCTGAGGGGGAATATGGTCTGAGCGCCGGATGACACGGCGTCTCACCCCATGTGACAGGGCCCCCTCCTCACGGCCCGTAACACCCAAGACCCCCCCCCCCCCCCACACCTAGGGTGGGCGGAAGGGGCGCAGGTCAGGAGGGAGAGAATCAGAGAAAGGAAAAAAAAACCAATCGACAATAAACCAATACAGAGTACGAGGGAAAAACCCAAACACAATACTCCATAAAAACACAACAAGAAAGAGAGAGGAAAAAAAAAACATTTAGGCAGAAGATAATTGTGGAAATAATGGCCCGAAACACAGGGGGAAAAAAACCCCACAACACTCCATAAATCACAACATGAGAGGAGAAGAAAAAAACCCATATAGGCAGGGGATAATTGTGGAAACAACGGCCCAAAACACAGGGAGGAAAAAAACCACAATACTCCATAACCATGACACGGGTAAGGAAAAAAAAACATTTAGGCAGAGGGCGACTGTGGTAATAACAGCCCGAGACACAGGGGAAAAAAACCACAATGCACCACAAACCATATACAGGCAAATACAAAGAAAATCAACCCCGGAGATCCCAAAACGAGAGGAAAAAACTCCCAAGGGTGAAAATTAACCATTGCAGCCATCCCTCAAACAGGAGGGGAAACAAAAAAAAAAAAATCACGCTAAACGCGGAACAGTAATAAGAGCTTAGCTGTACCCACCCAAACACAAGCACAGCAAAGGACATTCAGTTCGGGGGGTCTCCCTGCACCCAGCGTCCATACCGCTAACAGGGGTGAAGGGAAAAGTTCCGGCAGCCTACCCGAACCCCAGGCCAGAAAACACAGTTCCTCGAGAGGTCGAACCAGATCGCTGAACAGAAAGTCTAGCGGGTCGGGCGGCCGTACAAGCGAGCCGAATGGGCACGGCAGACCCTCCGGCGGCCGACCCGCATCACTCAACCACCAGGCCCGTAGGGGAGAGGGAGAGGTCCAAATGGGCCCTAGTGGAAGAGGCTTGGGGAAGAGCTGGTGACGAGGTGGTCCAACGTCAGATGGCAGGGGATCTGCAGCTCCCTCACCGGACCTGGACACCGCTGGTGCCGAACCCACATCGGACCCCGATTGGGTCTCCGACGAACCCACGTCGGACCCCGATTGGGTCTCCGTCAAACCCACGTCGGACCCCGATTGGGCCGGCGCCGCACGAGAACCGACCTCTGATGTCGAACCTGGACCCTCTGGCACCACGGGCGATGGCAGCTCCTCGCCGGCGACCCTGGGAGAAGGCTCAGGAGAGAAAACAGAACCGGGATCAGGATCACCGGCAGCGCCAGAACCCGGCGAGATAAGCTCGGATGCAGCGGACGGCTGCACCCGGCTCACCTCCCCTGGAGACAGGCTAAAGTGCTCTAAAGTAAGGAGAAGAAAGATAAGATAGAGCACTTGCCTGATCTCGGGTTCTAATGCCGTCCAGGACTGCGAAGATTCGGGATCCAGCATCAGGAGGTCGTCGTCAGGCTCCCACTCAGCTGCGTCGGGCTCCGCAGCTGGCATGATGGAAAGCGCAGCTTGTGCGTCCTCCGGCACCGGTGCGCATGCCGATGGCCCACACGGCGTGGTGGCAGAATCAGAATCAGAATCAGAATCAGAATCAGGTTTATTGCCATTGTTCATGTAGTACACAAACTAGGAATTTGTCTCGGTACAATGCTGCAACATTAAACATGATAAGATAAGAAATAAACTATACATGTAATAAAGTGTAGGATAAGATTAAGTGATACTGGTCAACAGTTAAAATATATATTAGCCAGCAGCAGATACTGTGGAGAACTATATAGTGCAGTCGGTAATGCAGGAAGAAAACAGTGATGATTGACATGAGTCTGGTTGAGCTGCTGTACATGGTGCACGAGAGTCAATAAGTCACTTAGTGTTCAGCAGTCTGATGGCAGAGGGGAAGAAGCTGTTCATGTGACGGGAGGTTTTAGTCTGGATGGACCGAAGTCTTCTACCAGAGGGGAGGGGGGCAAACAGTACGTGACCAGGGTGTGAGGGATCGGCTATGATCCGGCCAGCACGCCTCCGGGTCCTGGAGATGTACAGATCCAGGAGAGATGGGAGCTTGCAGCCGATCACCTTCTCAGCAGTGCGCACGACGCGCTGCAGCCTTAGTCTGTCCCTGGCAGTGGCTCCTGCGTACCACACGGTTATGGAGGTGGTGAGGATGGACTCGATGATGGCTGTGTAGAACTGCACTAACATCTTGGTGGGTAGCTTGAGCTTCCTCAGCTGCCGCAGGAAGAACATCCTCTGCTGGGCTTTTTTGATGAGTGAGCTGATGGTCAGCTCCCATTTGAGGTCCCTGGTGATGGTAGTGCCTAGGAAGCGGAAGGAATCAGCAGTGGTGATGGGAGAGCCTGAGAGGGTGAGGGGGGGCAGAGGAGTAGAGACTTTCCTGAAGTCTACAATCATCTCCACTGTCTTCAGAGCGTTCAGCTGCAGGTTGTTATTGCTGCACCAGGACGCCAGCTGGGCCACCTCTCTCCTGTAGGCGGACTCGTCGCCGTTGGAGATGAGCCCGATGAGGGTGGTGTCGTCCGCAAACTTGATCAACTTGACAGACTGGTGGCTGGAGGTGCAGGAGTTGGTGTAAAGGGAGAAGAGTAGGGGGGAAAGTACACAGCCCTGGGGTGATCCGGTGCTGATGCTAGTATAGTCTGAGACAGTCTTTCCCAGCCGCACATGCTGCCTCCGGTCCGTCAGGAAGTCCATGATCCACCTGCAGAGGGAGTCAGGCACGTTGAGCAGGGACAGCTTGTCCCGGAGCAGAGCGGGGCGGATGGTGTTGAATGCGGAGCTGAAGTCCACAAACAGGATCCTGGCGTAGGTTCCCGGGGAGTCCAGGTGCTGCAGGATGGAGTGGAGGGCCAGGTTGACTGCGTCGTCTACAGACCTGTTGGCTCGGTAGGCAAACTGCAGCGGGTCCAGGAGAGGGGTGGTGATGGACTTGAGGTGGGACAGGACCAGGCGCTCAAAGGACTTCATGACTACAGAGGTGAGCGCTACAGGTCTGTAGTCATTAAGTCCAGTGATCCGAGGCTTCTTGGGGACAGGGATGATGGTGGAGGATTTGAGGCAGGACGGCACGTGGCATAACTTAAGGGAGGTGTTAAAAATGTCTGTGAAGACAGGAGCCAGCTGTTTCGCACAGAGTCTCAGGGTGGAGGGAGACACGCCGTCTGGGCCGGGGGCCTTGCGCGGGTTCAGTCTGGAGAACTGTTTGAGCACATCCTGCTCACTGATGATAAGGGGAGGGGGGAGGAGGGGGGGGGGTGCCTTAAATGAAGTAGGGAATGTGGAGGCTGTGGAGCTGGAGGGAGGGGGGGAGTTGGACACAGATGACGAGGTGTCAAAACGGGCATAGTGTTGGGACAGTCTTTGACAAAGGGCTTTGTCATCCTGACCTTTAGGAGCCTTAGGTCGATAGTTGGTGATTTGCCTCAGTCCTCTCCACACGGAAGCCGAATCATTAGCAGTGAACTGCTGCTGGAGTCTCTCTGAGTATAGAGATTTAGCCCTCTTCAGCTCTCTGTTAAACCGGTATTTAACCTCCCTGTAGCAGTCCCTGTCTCCACTTTTCAGCGCTGCTTCCTTCTCCTTCCTGATCTGTCTGAGCTTAGCTGTGAACCAGGGTTTGTCATTAGAGTAACTCACCCTGGTGCGTGATGGAAGAATGTTCTCTTCACAAAAGTGGATATATGAGTTCACAGTGTCCGTGTACTCATCCAGATCATGCGTGGCTCCTTTAAACATGCCCCAGTCAGATATTTCCATGCACGTTTCCAGCTTCTCCTCAGCATCACTGGTCCGTATCTTCGTAGTGCTCACAACAGGTTTAGTGAGCTTCAATCTCTGTCTGTATGTGGGAATGAGGTGAACCATCACGTGATCAGATAATCCCAGCGCAGCTCGAGGGACAGCGCGATATGCGTCTTTCACTGTGGTGTAACAGTGATCCAGTGTGTTTAATCCTCTGGTGGGGCATTTAATAAACTGTTTGTAGCGGGGGAGATCGTGGCTCAGATTGCACTGATTAAAGTCGCCAGCCACAATAATCAGCGAGTCTGGAAAACTCCGCTCTGTGTGTTGAATGTGATCCGCGAGCACGCGCTGAGCTTCACGCGTGCCCGCGTCGGGAGGGGCATACACAGCGATCATTATGAAAGAAGCAAACTCCCGCGGGGAATAGAAAGGCTTGCAATTGATAACAAGAAATTCCAAGGCAGGAGAACAGTGTTTGGAAATTACCGTTACATCAGAGCACCAGCTGCAGTTGATGTAGAATCAGAATCAGAATCAGAATCAGAATCAGAATCAGCTTTATTGGCCAAGTATACACAACACATACAAGGAATTTGACTTTGGCTAAAAACTTGCTCTCGTTGTTCAGGTGAAGGATTTAAATAAGGATTCAATGACAACCAGAGTATGTACAGTAAATTACAGTCTGTCCACGTTTCTATAAAAGGATAGAAGAAGCAGACTCCGCCTCCTGTGGTCTTGCCGGAAAGCTCTGTGTCACGATCAGCACGGAAGAGCTGAAAGCCGTCGAGGCGCAGCGCGCTGTCCGGTATATTTTCCCGGAGCCAGGTCTCAGTAAAGCAGAGGACAGCTGAGGAGGCGAGGTCCTTAAAACGCATCAGCAGTCTCAGTTCATCTACCTTGTTAGAGAGAGAGTTGGTATTGGACAGAAATATGCCAGGCAGCGCCGTTCGCGAGCCTCTCCTGCGAAGCCGTACGAGAGT
Source organism: Pholidichthys leucotaenia (assembly GCA_020510985.1). NCBI lineage: Eukaryota > Metazoa > Chordata > Actinopteri > Cichliformes > Pholidichthyidae > Pholidichthys > Pholidichthys leucotaenia. Next base: position 268,430,730 of record CM035842.1, read on the forward strand.
GCCCGCTCGTCTACCTCTCTTCCGCCGTCTCACTTTCCGAGCCAAACAATAAACCAGATCGGCGGCAGGGGCTAGAAACAGGGGAGAACCTCGTCCCGTTGGACCGGACCGCTCCTCCGTGGAGACCTGGGGACGCTTGGTCGTCGGCGCAGGCTCCACGTAGCAATCCGCTTTCCTCCTCCATCCACGGCGTAGCTGCGGAACCGGAACCAGGCTGTCCAGAACCGCAGGCCCCCTCCTCATCCCACGATGTTGGCCTGGCGCCGGGGACCGCTCAGCGGAGGGAGACACAGAGGATGCAGGATTAATGATTACAGCTACAGCAGGTGGTGGGAGTTCGGGGAGCTGCGAACCCCGAACTCCACCTCCAGGAGTTTGACAGAGCAAATCACAAGGTGAATGGGAAAAAACTGGGACTTGCCTGTCTCCTGGAGGGTGGATGGTGTCTGTCGTGGACGTTGCTCCTCCCTTTCCCCGCCGGGCGGTAACTGAGGACCTCCTGGGAGGACGTCGGGGAGCTGCTCGTGTAGATTCCGGGATGGAGCTCGCCAGGTCAGGATTCTGGATGCACACAGCAGCCGGGGAGCGCGTCGAGGAGGAGGGGGCGACAGCCGAGATGAGCCGGGCCAGGAGCGCTGGCGTAACAGCGGAGGGAGGTGGCTCGGGAGACGAGGCTGCGGGATCTCCTCTCAGAAGAGGCGCAGGAGTGACAGCTGCGTGGGAGAATGAGACCTTGCGGCGACCCGGAACTGGATCCGGACGGGGTTCATGCTGAGAAGAATAGGCAGTGTGACGTCAGCTACTCACAGGGGGCGAAGTGAAAGTGAGATCCGGAAATCGCCGCTCCTGAGCAGAGACAGAGGCGAGGAGGGCGTCGAACTCGGAGAAGTCATGCAGCCCTGGACTCCTCTCCACCAGTCTAACGGCCGCCGCCACATGCTTCATAATAGAGGACGGGTGCACAGCGGAGCGAGCAGCAGCCACTCGGTCCCGGATCTTAATTAATCGATCTTAATTGATCTTAATTGCAGTCAGCTGCAGATCCTCCGGGGGAATCCCGAGTGACGTCTTGCTGGATGGGGAAAGCCCTCTGGGTGCCGTGAACTCCCGGGCCGGAGTGGAGGCAGGAGCGGGATCCTGAAGCGAAGGGTGACGTCTCCTCCTCTTCGGCTTCCTGCCAGGATTTCCCTCCAACCCACGGAGCATTTCTCGCTGTGCAGCTATGGCGTCCCTCCTGGCACAGACCTCAGGGTGGTTGGAGTGGCGAGGGAGACTGTCCAGGAGATTCTCAGCAAAATCTAGGTGCCAGCATCTTTCATAGGGGTTGTCGTCCAGGGTGGCGGAGAAGAGCGTCCCGTCGACATCCTCCAAGATGGCTGACAGCTCGTCGCCCTGGCGCCGAACGCGACTCCTGGGAGACGGCATGTTCTAAGAACAGGCACCCAGACAGGGAAGACACAAGTCCAATCGGCAAACTCACGGCCGCCGGCAACTCGCTTGGCTGTGACTTACTGTTACGTGTGGCCCTCGCGAGCCACACAATGAGAGCCGAGGGCGAGCCAGTGAGTTTGCAATGTTTTATTGTGATAAGGGAAAGGGAATAAGGAACATGGCCTCGTGGGGCCAAAAAGCACAAATAATCATACAGGTGTAACACTCACATCTAATGCAGAAACGAAGAGCAGGTGGCTGGCGCCAGGCGAAGGGGTTCCAGCCTACGATGTGCGTGAAGTCACAGCCCCGAATGATCGGAGCTGCTCCCTTTTAAACTCATTAGCAGCGCCTCAGCTGATGAGGGTTAATTGGGCTCCAGCCGTCCCGTATAACTGACAGCTGGGAGCCCGCTGAGACGCTGTCACAGAAAGAACCGGGCTGAGGGGGAATATGGTCTGAGCGCCGGATGACACGGCGTCTCACCCCATGTGACACTGAGCCTTGGTCTACCCTGATTGCATTTGCCCTCGCATAACTGTGAGTAGAGCAACTGCCAAGGGAGATGCTGGTGGTCCATCCTCTCAACATGTCCGAGCCATCTCAGGTTCATCTGTATTAGCATGTCCTCCACTGATGGTAGACCAGCTCGTTTCAACACTTCTATGTTGGTTATCTTGTCTTTCCATGAGATGTTCATTATGGCTCGAAGGTGTCTCATCATGTATGCGTGGAGTTTCTTCACCTGCACTCTGTAGACAGTCCAAGTTTCAGCATCGTACAATAGAGTAGCCATTACTGTCACTCTGTACACTTTGCATTTCACACGGATAGACACATGTCGATTGTTCCGCAGTCTCTCCCTCAAGTTTCCAAACACAGCGCTTGCTCTTCCCCTTCTGAAAGATAGTTCATCCTCCAGTCTAGCATTCTCTGAAACAGTACTCCCTAGATACTTGAAAGTCTTGCACTTGACTAGTGGCTCTGTACCAATGCTGATCTCTTCTGGTAGTGATGTTGATAATTGGAACTTTGGTGGTTGATAAAGGCACTCTGTCTTCTTGATGTTGATTTGGAGGCTGAATTGGCTAGCTGCTCTTGCAAATTTCTCCACTAAAGATTGCATATCTTCCACGCTGTGTGCAACTAGAGCACTGTTGTCGGCAAAGAGCATTTCTCTTACTACCTTTATCAATGTCTTAGTCTTGGCTTTAAACTGTGCCACATTGAGCAAGTCTGCTTCTTTTCTTGTTTGAATGTACACTCCTTCTGAAGTGTCTTTGAAAGCCACCTCAAGCATGGCTGCCAGATATAGCGAGAAGAGTGTAGGTGCCAGCACACACCCTTGTTTCACCCCGTTGCTTACTGAAAAGTCTTTAGATACTGAACCACTCATTGCCACATTTGCTTGCATACCTGTATGGAGTGTCTCGATCAGTCTGACAAACTTCTCTGTACAGCCATATTTCTTGAGTACCTGCCAAAGTCCTTGTCGCGAAACAGTATCGAAGGCTTTACTAATGAGCATGTTACTTCATTTATGCCCGTAGGTAGATTTGTTTTGCAGTCAGATAATGACATCCTTATAAACACATATTTACAAAACAGTTACATGTAACATGAGCACAACACAACACACAAGTCCTTGAAGCCTTTTGTCAGGGGAAGCAAACAGAAGTTAAGTCATCGTTCCCCAAAATACTCCACTGAGGAGGACCTTTGTCAGGGTTTTGCAAGATAATTAGATCTCACACATAGAGAAATTTTAATATTTTACATTTATAGGACACATTATGCCCTTTCCCCTCATGCTGGTCCATTCCCAGAGGTCCTAATGAAATGTCTCTGACATGCTTTGGCCCAGATACCTCAGACATTTAACACCCTTCTTCACAGCAACCCATTTTAGTGCATTTCTTTAATGCTAAAGAGTCTTAGTTCATTCCACTCGCTCCTTTTGTCACTTCTGTGTTCCTAAACATCAATACAAATTGAGGCATTTCCTAAAAGTACTTCTGGGCTATTAAAGTAGAACTGAACCCACCTTTTTGCCGAAAAAGTAGAATAGCAGATTAATTCCTTATTACCTATTGTATTTTTCAACACATAAAAGAAATTTTTAGGCCGTGCGATGGCCAAGCTATAAGCCGATAAACTTTTGCCTCTGGCTGGCAGTGCCAAACAAACCAGAAGTAGTGCAGACGACGCTGCGTGACGTCACAAGTGTGACCCTTATCAAAACAACAATGGCAGATGATAGCAGTTCCAGCAGTCAAGAACACCAGAGTTTTCAGAGTGAAGAGGCATTCAGGATCGGTGACAAGACGGAGGAGGATGCAGGAGTGTGGCAGGTGGCAGGCGTGCACAAGGGCGAGCCCGGGAGACAGCGACCTGATGCACCTGTGACAGCAGCTGGCAGACGGCGATGCAGAGGCGAGGTCCGCCGCCGGGGAATACACCTGTGCACAGGGGAGAGACTGGAAAGGCAAAGGTAGGTATGCTTACGCTGTAGATCTTGCTGGGAGATGAGGGGGTTCCTCTGCAGCAAGAGGGCTGAAGGAATCAGACGGCTTCAGGCCGAAGCCCAGGGCAGAGTGGCTTATATCCCACGCTGCTGACGAGGCGCAGGTGTGCGCGCAGCTGGCGCCGCTAATGAGCGGCGAGTTGTAACATATCCAGCCTGTGTTGTGTTGTAGCTTAGTTTTCTTTTTTCTCTGTCACATTTTGTCTTAGTTTTGTTTTGAATTGTAATCGCTCTTGCCTGTTTTCTCTTTTTTCTGTTTTGAATTCTTAGATGGTATATAGGTGGGCAATATAAGCTGCGGCTTCAGCCATCACCCATTTCGGATAACTTACGTTGAATTGTATAATCAGATGAGTCATTGTTCAATTTGACCTTGTTGTTATATCATTCAGTTTCTTTCAACCTGTACTGTACTATCCGAAATAAATAAATTCATTCATTCATTCAAAAAATTGTTGGTGGATTCCGGCACCGACTCAGAGTCAGACCGCAGCAGTGATGGGGAGGAGAGTCGCTTATTGAATACAGAATGGTGAGTCTTTACTTCTCTACTTTGGCATGTTTGGGGTGTCAGGATAAGGAAAATTAACAATAAAAAAGAAAGAAAAAAAAAACCCATCAGCATTTTTCCAACTTATTATTTATACATATTTATACATTCATACATATATAGACCATGGGCTATGTATTACAATACTTCTACAGACTATAGTGGCAATACACATGAACAGAACTGGCCTCTGCATTTGACTGTGCTATTTATAAATAATATCTATATCTAGATATTAGCCAAGGACCAAAAGGCTCCTAAAGCGCTGCCAGCTGAAAGTTAAGGAAACAACGTTCAGGGAAAATATAGCCACGAGCCATGGAGCAGGGTTGAAAGCGTCCAACCCAGTTCATGACATAAACATGCATTCTGTAATGTCAACATTTCAGTTTGAGCAAAACTAGTGGATTTTGATATTTATACTGTATTCTACCAGATTCTACTTTTTTTCCTATTGTCACCTGATCTGTAAAACTCTTACCTTTGCCAGTTATAAAAAATCCAACTTAAAGGTGAACTGAACTGAACGGCATTGAACGGCACTGGGTGATAGTACATACAATTATAAAGATAATTTATCATTGGCACCCCCTCCACTAATCCCGGAATCTTGGAGAAAATCGCGATTTTGAATTTCCCGCCCTGAAAAATTAGACGAATCCGCCGATTATCCGGAAGTGCAGCCGGAGTTCCGCGTGACGTCACGAGTGTGACCCAGTCCTCATGTTTACCATTGCGAGCACGTCGACACTGGTTGTTTTTGGTGCATTTTGTCTTGATAGTCGACTACAAAACACTTCCAACACCTGGGAAGATCTGTTCAGTGGTCAAGGAAAGCTGTCATGGCGACGAAAGAAAAGAAAGCACCTGCCAGCTGACTGGTCGGTGATTGGTTGGTGATTAAACAGCTCCTCTGTTTACTCACACACGCACACACACCTACATGCATACCTTATCCTTATTCTCATGCACACGCTTTCATACATGCACACACACACCACTCATGCTCAGACATTCACTCACGCACTTGCTCAGCCACACTCCTGCATCCACTTGTCTTCATTAGCACACTGTGTATTTATGTGGGTCAAGTTGGGCACTCAGTGTGACGATGTAGTCAACATTTGATATCCAGGCACTACTCTTAGTTGGTTCTTCTCCTTTTGGACTATGTTTGGTGTTGTTTTTCCAGAGCCCAGCTATGCTCCGACACTCTCATGTAAGTCTTCCTTTCCTTTTTTCCCAGTTTACGTTTCTTGTTTTCCCCCAGCGGCCAGTTTTACCCTGGGGTGTGACGTAAACTTCCTTCTCTTGCCAACGGAGTTTGTTAACCTGTTCATCAGTAGCATTACCTATTTCGGACTGTCTTCAGGGAACACTTTATATTTTGATTCTTTGTTTAATTAACTCACACACTTCACCTGCATTTGGGCTCGTGTCCTTCATTCGTTTGTTGCACTAAGATGCACGAACATGACAGTACACCGCCACCAGTGAAGAGCCCAGCGGTTAAGGTGTGTGTTATTTTTTCATCTCTCCGTGTGTGTTTTCACCCACCTGAGTAGACATTATGGACACCTGGAGGGACAAGGAACTGCGTGCACTAGATTTCCTGACCGACGCCTTCCCGTTGACTCAGGGGCCGTGCACCCCGGAGGATGTTCGAGCAGCTCGGTGCCTCACAGTGGAGACGATGAATTTGTGTTCTGGCCTCTGGCTTTTTCTAGAGGCGGCTGACATTCTGCATGCCGTCTACTCCCTGCCTTATGAGGAGCCTGGGAGGGAATCTCCGGCGCTAGTGCCGTCGCCGTCTATGAAGAGGCGCTCGCGACGGAAGAAGCCTTCCTTCTCCGGTAGCTCTCCCGCTCCAGCCCCGCCTCTGTCCCCAGAGCCAGGGTCCGCTCTATCCACGGAGAAACATGAGGAACGCAGACTGGTGTTGCTGGCGGAGACCAAGCTTCTCCTGTAGGTGAAGCTGTGTCTCCTCCCGGAGTTAGCGTTGGAATTTGAGGAGCTTTCTCCGAGGGAACCGGAGCTCCTACCCGAAGTCGAGCACGCTCTCCCCTTGGAATCTCCTGTTCCCCCATGACGTTGCTGATCCCGGAGGTCACACCTGAATAATTTTTCCATCACTCAGCCAGCAACCCCTCTCTCACCGGAGGAGGAGAGACCCGCAGCAGAGTCATTCTTTCCTCCTGCGGCCTTGCCTGCAGCCACCTCCTCCTCAGCTTTTACATCCGTCAAGGTGGAGGGGGCAGTTTTTTCTCTGGCTTCATCCACTTCCGTGCCTGTTTCGGAGTCTTCTTCGCTACTTAATGAGGAGCCCAGGCCCAAGTGGGACATGGACAGGGATGAAGATGCACCAGACACTGCTGGAAACACCGAGAACCAGGAGAACAGGCAAATTCTTTCTCCTTCTATCCCTATTATTGATGAATAATTTTGCCTGTTCCCTGGCCAAGAGACTCAGGGTTCGCAGTCCCCTGAGTTCTCTGCACCAGCGGCATGTTATAACCCCCACCAGTTCTCTCCGTGTCCTCTCTGTGTGCTCTTGAGAGTTTGCTGGCCCCAGAACCTAGACGCCAGAGGGGGGAGGAACCAGAGGCCCTGGAAGATCCTGTCCCAGGGTCGGCAGAGAGGCAGTTCCCAGCTGCCACGCCGGATGAGCCACCACCGTGGGAGACAGCATCCGGGCGCATTGAGACTGCTACCACCATCACGCCCACTGCGGGGGCCGCTGCAGCAGAGTCACCCATTGAGCCTGACCTCCAGCAGACCGGGCCCAAGACGTTGTCGTCATGATCGACGGCGTCCTGGACGGTGGTGGAGCTCGAGTGCAGGCAAGTAATCTCTCTTGTTTTTCTCATGTCTGTTTTAGAGAGATCTTGTCTGGCTCTTGGTGGGGAGAGTCAGGTGCAGCCCTCAGCTGCATCTGAACTCACCTCGCCAGGCTTTGCCGCTGCCGGCGACCCTAACCACCTTCCTTCTCCTGTCACTCCTGAGCTTCCTCCTAGTGTCGCCAAGAGGATCCACCACCGCTAGAGGTCTCCGCAGACGACGACGAGAGTCCAACCTTCCCGGTAGATGTTGACGTGAGGGTTCCATCCCAATCCGGGACCTCCATGGATGCAACACCTCCTCAGTCTGATGAGCCATCGCTTCCTGGATCATCGGAGTCCTGGACGGTGGTGGAGCCCAAGTTCAGGCAAGTACGCTCCTTAGTTTCTCTCCTGCCTGTTTTTGAGCAATCTTGCCTGACTCTTGGTGAGGAGAGCCAGGGGCAGCTTGCTGTTGCACCTGGGCTCACCTCACCGGGCTCTGCCACTGCCGGCGACACTGACCCTGTTTCTCTTTCCTCTGTCTCTGAGTTCCCTACCAGGGTCGCCAGAGAGCAGCCAACACCACCTGAGGCCACTGAGGATCCAGGTTCGCCGTCCGTGCTCACTGTGGAGGTCATTATGGACGTTGCTATGTCCCACGCTGGGACCACCGTGGGTACGACTGAGCTCCGGTCCGGAGTCACCGCGGGTGCAGCCGAGTCCCAAGCTGGGACCACCACGGGTGCAGCGGAGTCCCAAGACGGAACCACCGAGGGTGCAGCCGGCCAGCCTGAGGACACCAAGGCCTCTTCTTCCCTTCCTGATGCCCTCAGGGTGTTCCTTCCCCCTCCGCCGGGCACCGCCGTGGTCCACCATTCCCCACCACCAGAAGCCACTGGGGTTCCCCTTCTATGGTCCGGCCACCCACCTTTAAGACTTCCGATGGGTAGGCCGCCTCCTCGTTCACCCCTCTGGTCCTGGTGGCTCAACTACGCGGTCTGGCCGCCCGGAGGACTGGGTCTCCGGGTCGGGTGGCCCATTTGCTCTGGCAGGCCGCCTGACATTGTTCTGCAGGCCACCTGCTAGGCCTGGGACTTTGGTTGGCCCCCTGAACTCTTGCACTCCTGGGTCTTTGGGGTGTAGTCCTAGGTTTGGGGTTGGGAATTTCACTGTGTTTTTTTGTATTATATTGCAGTATTATGTTGCTTGTTAATTCCCTCCTGACCTGTTTACCCCCACCTCCCACCGTGGTTAGTTGTGATAGTTCTCTGGGTGGGTAGAGGGGCAGGTTTTCCTTTTGTTTTTGTGTTTTCTTTTGATGGTTCTGTGGGTGTCTGGTATCCACCCCTTGGGATACCCTCAGCAGCTAGTTTTACCCTGGGGCGTAACATAAACTTCCTTCTCTTGCCAACGGAGTTTGTTAACCTGTTCATCAGTAGCATTACCTATTTTGGACTGTCTTCAGGGAACACTTTGTATTTTGATTCTTTGTTTAATAAACTCACACACTTCACCTGCGTTTGGGCTCGTGTCCTTCATTCGATCGTTGCACTAAGACACACGAACATGACAGTTTATATGTTGGATTTTTCAGTGAAAATTTTTTTAAAATTGTTTTCAAATCGATACAGTAGTTGTAACTAAGATGCATCATGGACGATTTACACCCTGACCTGAATATGGGTTTTGGATCAAAAGGTCAAAAGTCAAAGTTAACATTCCATTTGCACTGTAGTAAATCCTAAATTTACTATTACTATAAAAATGAGTAAAGCTAGAGCCACCAAACTTGCTACACAGGCTCACCTTGAGATCCTGACCTCTGAATATGGTTTTGGGGTCAGAAGGTCAAAGGTCAAGGTTAGCATTCCATTTGCACTCTTACTATAAAACGAGTACAGCTAGGGTCACCAAACCTGGTACACATGTTTACTCTGAGACCATGACCTCTGACTACAGGTTTGGAGTCAAAAAGTCAAAGGTCAAGGTTGACACTCCCTGTTATCTCTTAGTATAGAATGTGTAAAGCTCTCTAAGGTCACCAAACTTGCTACTCAGGTTCACCTCTGGATCCTGGTCTACAACTATGGGTTGTATACTTTGTTGTATATCCGTGGATGATGGGTTTCTCATAATCTGATTCTGCCACAGTGTTACGACCCGAGCGCTGGGTTCTGTCCGCGCTCGGGCCACGCACAGCTCGCTGCCGGCCTTGACAGCTGTGGGTTGTATTCTGGCCTCACCGGGCTCTTATTGTGAAGGCGCTCGGTGGGGCTTCCGCCTGTCAAGGGCGGTCAGATTCTTCCCACAGTTAACTTAAATACTGTAACTACTACAACTCCTTCTATTGATGTCTGTCTTGATGAGTTTACTCCAATCGACCTTTGTGAGTTAGACAAAATAGTTTCCTCATCCAAACCTTCAACTTGTCTTTTAGACCCTATTCCTACCAGGTTATTTAAAGAAGTCTTCCCACTTATTGGTAGCTTTATTCTTCATATAATCAATTCTTCATTAACTTTAGGCCATGTACCGCAGGCTTTTAAAACGGCTGTAATTAAACCCTTACTCAAAAAGCCAACGCTAGATCCAGGAGCTTTAGCTAACTATAGACCAATCTCTAATCTCCCTTTCATTTAAAAAATCTTAGAAAGAGTTGTTGCTACGCAATTATTTGACCACCTGCAGGGAAATGGTTTATTTGAGGAGTTTCAATCTGGGTTTAGAATCCATCATAGCACTGAAACAGCCTTAGCGAAGGTCACTAACGACCTCCTCATTGCATCTGATAATGGACTAGTTTCTGTACTTGTCCTTTTAGATCTTAGTGCAGCTTTTGATACTATTGATCATAATATTCTACTTGATAGATTAGAACACTATGTTGGACTTAATGGAACTTCGTTGCAGTGGTTTAGATCTTATTTATCTGATAGGTTCCAGTTTGTTCATGTAAATGATGAGTTTTCTCTCAGCTCAAAGCTTAGTCATGGAGTTCCACAGGGATCTGTGCTTGGCCCTACTCTTTTTAGTTTATATATGCTTCCGTTAGGCAACATTATTAGAAAGCACTGTATACATTTTCACTGTTATGCAGATGACACACAATTATACCTGTCAATGAAGCCAGATGATACTAATCAATTAGCCAAGTTAGAAGCCTGTCTTAAGGAAATCAAAGTTTGGATGACTTGTAATTTCCTGCTATTAAATTCAGATAAGACTGAAGTCATTCTTGTTGGTCCAAAAAACCTTAGAAATTCCTTTCCAAATCAAACTTTCAGTTTGGATGCAGTTACTCTTTCTCTTAATAGCTCTGTGAGGAACCTTGGAGTTATTTTTGATCAGGATTTGTCCTTCAATTCACATATTAAATTTGTTTCTAAGACTGCCTTCTATCATTTGCGTAATATTGCCAAGATTAGGAGCATCTTGTCTCAGAGTGATGCTGAGAAGCTGATCCACGCTTTTGTTAGCTCGAGATTAGATTATTGTAATTCTTTATTATCAGGCTGTCCTAAAACATCTTTAAAAAGTCTTCAGCTGATCCAAAACGCTGCAGCAAGAGTTTTAACAGGTACTAGAAAGAGAGATCATATCTCTCCGGTTCTGGCCTCCCTTCATTGGCTTCCCATAGAGTTTAGAATTAAGTTTAAAATCCTTCTTCTTACTTACAAAGCTCTAAACAATCAGGCTGCTTTTTATTTAAAAGATCTGATACTACCGTATCATCCTAACAGAGCACTACGCTCCCAAAATGCAGGTTTACTTGTAATACCTAGAATCTCCAAAAGTACAATGGGAGGCAGAGCCTTCAGTTATCAAGCTCCTCTCCTGTGGAATCAGCTGCCAATCTGGATTCGGGAGTCAGACTCGATCTCTGTTTTTAAGAATAGGGCTAAAACCTACCTTTTTGATATAGCCTACAATTAGGGAGGGATCATGTGTTTCTGAACCCTCCCTTAGTTATGCTGCTAATAGGTTTAGTCAGCCGGGGGACCTCCAGTAATGCACTGGGCCTCACTCCTTTCCTCACTCTCTATGAAATATTTTTTTTTTGCTGGTCATTAACATTTCTTTGTTCTCTCCCATAGATTGAGTCCCCATCGTGCTGTTTGCTCTCTACATGTCTGTTCTTTTCTTCTTCTCTGTCCCCTCACCCCCCAGCCAGTCGCAGCAGATGACTGCCCCTCCCTGAGCCTGGTTCTGCTGGAGGTTTCTTCCTGTTAAAAGGGAGTTTTTCCTCTCCACCGTCGCCAAGTGCTTGCTCACAGGGGATCGCCTGATTGCTGGGGTCTTTCTGCAACTGTGGGGGTCCTACAGTTGATAGTGCTATGAGATGACTGTTGTTGTGAAATGGCGCTATATAAATAAAGTTGAATTGAATTGAATTGAATTGAATCACTGCTCGTTAGTGTTCTCCTTTATAAGGCGGGCACTGACGGCAGTTAGACTGCGGGAGCATAAGTCAACCTAAGTCATCCTACCCTTGTGATACCCTGTCAGACCTTCATATCAGGTTCGTCTTTATTCTTATCTTGTCATAGTTTAGCTCGTAGTGGCTGGGGTTAGCCCTACGAGCCCTTATATCTCTTAGTGTGTGTTTTTGCCCTTAGCGGCTCATAGCCTTGTGTCCTGTCTTGTCTTGCAAATAAAACATCATTGCAAAACTCACCGGTGACTCTTGGCGTCTTATGGTGATCCGCGAGGATCGCCGCACATGACAGTATGCTCCCACCCGACGTCTAAATGGAGACGCCATACTGAGACGCCTTTTTCACCGTGAGTTTTTGCAGTTATTGGACTGTTGTTCTTCCTGTCTGGGTGTCAAATGTCAATTCCTGGGAGAATGCCGTCATCCAGGGGCCGCGGTCGGCGCCTGGGCAAGGAGCTAGCAAGCGCCCTGGAGTATGTTGATGGGTCGCTCCTGGGCGCTACCTTTGACGACAACCCTTACGACATGCTCTGGCACCTGGACTATGCTGAGGTTCTGCTGGACGAACTTCCTCTCCACTACGACGTCCACCCAGAGGTTAGGATGAGGAGGGCTGAACTCGCCGCGCAGCTCAAGACACTCCGTGGGCTGGTGGGAAATCCCGGCAGGAAGCCAAAGAGGAGGCATCCCCGCTCCTCACGTCTGGATCCCATTCCTGCCTCCACTCCGGTCCAGGAGTTTGCTCTGCCGAGGGATGATCCCCACAAGAGAGCGTCGTCAATCGGGAATCCCCTGGAGAAGCTCCAGCTCACAGCTGCTTCCATCTGGGACCGTGTGGCGGCTGCTCGTTCAGCAACACATTCCTCTCTGATTATGGAACATGTGACGGCGGCACTCAGACTGGTGGAGAGGAATCCCAGATTAAGTGACTTCCCGGAGTTTGCCGACCTCCTCGCCTCGGTCTCGGCACAGGAGCGGCGATTCCCAGACCTTACCTTCGCCTCGCCCTCTGCCAGAAACCGCCGTCACCTCCACAATGAACCTCAGCAGAATCCCCGGCTGGACCCGCTGCTGGCGAAGCCCATTAGCGAACCTCTGAAAGCAGCTCCACCTCGTCTTTCCAGGGGGCCCTCTGTCGCCATCCAGCGAGGAGAAGGAGGAACAGCGTCCCCTACAGCAGGCACCATCTCTCCTCCGGGAGAAAGGCAAGTGCAAGTTAATTTATTACATCATGATTGTAACCTGCCTTGTCTGACTACTGGGGGCGGAGTTCGGGGTTTGCAGCCCCCCGAGCTCCTTCCACCTGCTGTAGAGACTATAACTAAACCTGCTGCCTCTGTGAACCCCCCTGTTGAGCGGCCCGCGATGCCAGGCCAACGTCGTCGGGTGAAGAGGGGGCCTGCAGTGCTGGAAAGCCTGGATCCGGCCCTGCAGCCACGTCATGGATGGAGGAGAGCAGCAGACTGCGGCCCAGAACCTGAGCCGACGATAGAGCGTCCCCGGGTCTCCTCACCTGAGTGGTCCGAGCCAGTGGGTCGAGTGTCCCCTGCCCCCACGCCAAACGGGTCATCGGCGTGGACTTCAGAGCGGGAGGAACCTCAGGCTGCAGATGACATCATTCCAACTGCGGAGCCCGACGCAGCTGAGTGGGAGCCAGAAGACGATCTCCTCCCATCTGAGCCCGGATCGTCGGAGTCCTGGACGGCGTCAGAACCCGAGATCAGGCAAGTGCTCTGTTTTGTCTTTCTCCTCTATGTCTTTGAGCATTTTTGCCTGTCTCTTGGGGAGGCGATCCGGGTGCAGCCGTCCACTGCATCCGAGCTTGTCTCGCCGGGTTCTGGCGCTGCCGGTGATCCTGATCCCATTTTTTTTTCTTCTGAGCCCTCTCCCAAGGTCGCCGGTGCAGAGCAGGTGCCAATCGCTGTGCCGGAGGTTCCGGGTTCAGAGTTGGAGGTCGTTACTGGTGATGGACCCTGATCCAATCGGGGTCCATCACGGGTGCAGCATGGGCTCAGTCCGAGCTCGTCACCGAAGTGGTTCTGACCCAATCGGGGTCCGACAAGGGTGCGGCTATGACCCAATCAGGGTCCATCGTGGGTGCAGTGTCAGCTCGTTCTGAGCAGGTCACCGAAGTGGTTCTGACCCAATCGGGGTCTGACGCGGGTGCAGCTATAACCCAATCGGACCCCAGCAAAGATGCAGCGCCGGCGTGGTCCACAGACGGTGGAGGAGCTGCAGACCCTTCACCGCCGGACGGATTACGGGCTCGTCTTTGCCTTCTAGTCCCTCTACAAAGTCATCGCCCCTGCGCATCATCGCCAGGGGCCGTGGGGGTCCCTGTTCACTCGCCCCGGCTCTCCCAAGTTTTGTCCTCGTCAGGGAGGCCGCTGCGGGCTGTTTTCCCCTGGGACTGGTGGCTGAGGGACGCGGGTCGGCTGCCTGGGGAACTGCTTCACTGGTTTGGCGCCCCGGGTCGACCACCCGACTTGTTATGTCTTTTGCTGGGCGACCTGGTTCTGCCACCAGAGAAGTAGACGTGCTGGGCTTCGGACTGTGGTGAGCCGCCCGGTCATGTCCCACCCCCCATAACCACCCATCGGCCGTTGGACTCGGGGAGACCACCTGAACTGTTCCTGGGACACCTGGTCTCCGCCGGTCGGCATAAACTGTCGGGGGGGTACTGGTCATTTTCTGATGATATTCTGGCCCAGTAATTGGTCTTTTTTTTTTCTCCATGCTATCCTGTGCTATTTTCTAACTAACTAACTAACTAACCTGCACTTATATAGCGCTTTTCTAGTCACAAAGACCACTCAAAGCGCTTTCATTAATACTAACCCTCTATTCTAAGGGCCTATAGGAAACAGATATCTAGGGACAATTTAGAACAGCCAATTAACCTAACATGCATGTCTTTGGCATGTGGGAGGAAACCGGAGAAATCCCGGAGTAAACCCACGCAACACGGGGAGAACATGCAAACTCCACACAGATCACTGTTGGTCGGGGGCTGGGATCGAACCCACGATCCCACGATCCCCACAATCCCCCGGCCAAGGGTAAACTGTGCTGCCGCAGTGCTAACCACTGCGCCACCGTGCAATTGTTAGTTGAGTATTTAATTTAATCTGAGTATTTGGTATCTCTAGTCATTGTCCTGTGTTTAGTTGTTTTTCTTGCCAGGTTTTGACTTTGTTATTGCACTGTTTCTGGGTTTGGTCTCTCTCCCTCCGGACCTACCCCCAGCCACCCACCCTGGGGGGTGGGGGGGGGCAGGGTGGTCCGTGGGTGTTCTGAGCCCGCCCTTGGAGGGAGGGTACTGTTACGACCCGAGCGCCGGGTTCTGTCCGCGCTTGGGCCACGCACAGCTCGCTGCCGGCCTTGACAGCTGTGGGTTGTATTCTGGCCTCACCGGGCTCTTATTGTGAAGGCGCTCGGTGGGGCTTCCATCTGTCAAGGGCGGTCAGCTGTCTGTCATCACTGCTCGTTAGTGTTCGCCTTTATAAGGCGGGCACTGACGGCAGTTAGACTGCAGGAGCATAAGTCAACCTAAGTCATCCTACCCTCATGATACCCTGTCAGACCTTCATATCAGGTTCGTTTTTATTCTTGTCTTGTCATGGTTTAGCTCGTAGTGGCTGGGGTTAGCCCTACGAGCCCTTATATCTCTTAGTGTGTGTTTTTGCCCTTAGCGGCTCATAGCCTTGTGTCCTGTCTTGTCTTGCAAATAAAACATCATTGCAAAACTCACCGGTGACTCTTGGCGTCTTATGGTGATCCGCGAGGATCGCCGCACATGACACACAGTAATTATATTGAAAAGTTGAAAACTGTTCTCCGTCAGTAAATATTGGGATCTTCAAACAAAACAGAGGCGGGGGATATTGTTGTGTCTCTTGTTTTTTTGTTTTTTTTTCACAAAACAAGTGGAATCACGTATTCAAACTGGTATTTAAAGGGTTAAAGTCCTGAAAATCATTCAACATTTGGTAGTTTTAAGCAGTGCTGAAATGGTTTCAAGAGATTTTTGCTGAAAAAAGTAGAAAAAAATGATATATATTGATATGACCATATGATATGATATGATATGATATGGTATGACCAATATCAATGATATATTGATACTGATATGACCATTGATTGATATGACCATTTTATAGCAGTTTTTCATAGCAGTTTTTTTTTTTCTTTTGCATGGACAAAAAGTGCCTGTAGTGTACAGTATAACAGACTTGTAAGAGTAATTGACATTAAATTTTAAAAAATGTGTCAAAAAAGAAGCATTCTTGCAGAAATTCATGCCATAAACACAGCTATAATGATCGCCAAATGGAGAAAAAAATACAAAAAAAGTAAGAGGGGTCACTCAGCGTTAATAAATGACAAAATGTATATATTAAAAAACCCTTAAAAGTTCAGATTTAAAAACCTTAAACACTTGCAGAAATTCCATAAGTTAATGTAGGTGTATCGGTACTTCCCTTATAGCCACTACAGATAGCCAAGTTCATATGCAAAACCAGTGAAAAACGGAATGTTTCCTTCGTTACATGTCCTTCATTAGCCACTTTTATCACCATCTTTTCTGGAGAATTTGGACCTCTGGAGACCTTGGAACCTCAGTCAGCACAGATGTGATCTAAAACCACAGGCTCTGACACTATAAATTCTATCAGGTTTTTTTTGTTTGATTTTTGTTGTTCCTGAGTCCAAAACATCCATATACTGTAAATGCCTTAAATTTGGCTAACTGCAAGAACGTCAAGTCCAAATTGGACCTTATGTTCTCCGTTTCTGCTGATTTTGTTTCTACCCTGCAGCAGTGGTAATTTGATGCTGCAGAAAATATGAAGCTGATAAATGATGCGTTATTCCCGGCGCACCTGATGCACTGATCTCCATCGCTTCTGATAAATTACCTTGAATATTTTGCAGGGACTTTGACACCGACATGTGCTGTTTAGAGCAATATCAACCGAGTTATGTTGGATGGACATTTAGAAAAAAAATGTATGTTCTCTGCTTTGTCCTATTTTGTTAATACTAAATTTGTGACTTTTTTTTTCTCAAATTCTGATTTTTTTCCTCATAGATTTGCAACTTTTTCCCTTATAAATCTGCATTTTTTTTCTTGTAGATTTGCACTTTTTTCCTCATAAATTTGCATTTTTTTTCTAATAAATTAGCAATTTTTTTTCTCATAGATTTGCAAGTCTTTTCTTCAAAATGTGTGATTTTTTTCTCATAAATTTGTGCCTTTTTTGTTCAAAAATTTGTGACTTTTCTGATAAATTTGCAACTTTTTTCCTGTCATTTTTCAACTTTTTTTCTCACAAGTCGGCAGCTTTTTTCTCATAAATCTGTGACTTTTTTCTTGTAAATGTACAACTTTTTTCATATAAATTTGCAATTTTTTTTCTCAAAATTTTTGATTTTTTCCTATAAATTTAACATTTGTTTCTTGTAAATTTGCAACACTCATGTGGATGCTGGTTACATGTTTTATCTGCCTAATTAAAATGTAATTTGTGACTTTTTAAATTGGCATCTTTTATCATGGCTTTGCACCTTTATTCTTGCAAATATGCACCTAATTTATATTTATACATATGTACTTCATGATTCATTGGCGAATAACCCCCATCCCACTTGTTAAAAAAAAATACAAATCACCTACTGCCCGTTGTCCAGTCAGATTGCTCAGTCGAAATTAACTGTTGTGTAATGCAGAGGCCCAAGCTTTGTGCTGTTTTTGATGATGATGGTGACTCACATCAGTGAAATCCTCCTGAACAAACCTGGACTGACCTCAGGTGCTCCCGTCAATTTCTAAATAAAAATCTGCTGCTCTCTAATCTCGCCACAGTCTGACTATGACTCACACACGTCATCATAATAATGGCGTTCAGCTTTCTAGGAAACTCTGTGCCGGCCCCAGACTTCACTCACTAACTTGTTCTGGCTGCCACGCTGCTGTGGCCTGACCACTTCCTGTTCGCTACGAGATTAGAGCCCATTTACAAAGCTAATTTAATGATAACAGGCAGGACGCTCACATGGGTAATTTTGCATTTGCAGGGTTCAGATACCAGCGAGGAATACAGTAGTAATCATTCTGAAGGAGGCGGTCTCTGTGTTGTCTGTGATACACGGCTGTGCATCCTCTTATATTAGAGGAGAAACTTTGCAGCTGTTGAGATGGCGAGCTTATAGCAATATCTCGTCATATTCTTGTGCTGCAATTTTTTAACCACTATTAGCTTCGTTTTGCCTGATCTCTGTCATCATAGGTGCAAATCAAGGGGAGGGTTGGGGGGACATGTTCCCCGACCCCCAACCTGGAAAAGATGGATCAGTGTCCCCTTTTTTATATCATGTCACATAACAGAATAATATGCATCTGAAGCGCCTATTTTAAATCTGCTATTTTTTTCTCATAAATTTGCAAATTTTTTTCTTTTATACTGCAACTTTTTTCTTGTAAATCTGCAACTTTTTTCTCATAAATTTGCAACTTTTTATCATGAATTTATTACTTTTTTCTTATACATTTAAAACTTTTTTCTCATAAATTTGCTGAATTTTTATATTAAATTTGCAACTTTTTTGTCATGAATTTAAAACTTTTTTCTAGCAAATTTGAAACTTCATGTCAGATGCTGAAAATGTTTCCCTGTTAAACTGAGTGTACCCTTTAGCTTTTTGCCACAAGACAATTATAGTTAATTTACAAGAAAAAGTCAAAAATTTATAAGAAGAAGTTATAAATTTAAAAGAATAAAATAGCAAATTTATGAGAATAAAGTTCCAAATTTATGAGGAAAAATTCACAACTTTATCAGAAAAAAAGTTTAAATTTTATTATGAAAGAAGTATTGAATTTTTTAAAAAAGTTGCAAATTTACACGAAAAAGTCAAAAATTTATAAGAAAATGTTTGCAAATTAATTACAGTTCCAAATTAATGAGAAAAAGTTATAAATTTAAAAGAAAATGGTAGTAAATTTTGAAAGAAAATTTGCACATTTAAGAGGAAAATAATTTTCAGTGAGCAAGAAAAAAGTCACAAATTTGTGAGAAAAGGTTTAAAAACAGGAGAAACTTTTAAAAGAAAAAGTAGGAAATTTATAAGAAAAAAGTCACAAATTTAACAGAAAAAAAATAGAATTTTATTATGAAAAAGTATTGAATTTAAGATGAAAAAGATGCAAATTTACAAAAAAAAATCTCAAATTTATGAGCAAATATTTGCAAAATTAGGAGAAAAAGTTATAAGTTAATGAGAAAAAGTGATAAATTTAAAAGAAAATAGTACTAAATTCATGAGGGAAAAATTGCAAATTTATGAGGAAAAAGTCATAAATTTCTGAGAATAAAATTGCAAATTTAAGAGAAAAAAAATTTCACTTTACAAGAAAAAAAGTCACAAATTTGTGAGAACAGGTTTAAAAACAGGAAAAAAAAAATTAAAAGAAAAAGTAGCAAATTCATCTGAAAAAAGTTTAAATTTTATTATGAAAGAAGTATTGAATTTAAGAGGAAAAAGATGCAAATTTACAAGAAAAATCTCAAATTTATGAGCAAATATTTGCAAAACTAGGAAAAAATTTTCAAATTAATGAGAAAAAGTTATGAATTAAAAAAATGGTAGTAAATTTGTGAGGAAAAAACTGCAAATTTATGAGAAAAAAGTTGCAAATTTAAGAGAAAAAGTTTTCAATTTATAAGAAAAAAGTCACAAATATGTGGGAAAATGTTACAAATTTTTTTTAAAAAAAGTAGCAAATTTGAGGGAAAATTATGCAAGAGAAAGAAGTTGCCAGATAATCGCCCCCGCTCCTCCACCCAGAAACGTCTGTTAAGCTGTACTTGCTTTACTTGGGCAGAATCTTGACGCTGACTTTCATGTTACGTTGACAGGATACAGTGGTGTGAAAAAGTGTTTGCCCCTCCACTGATTTCTCTTTTTTTTTTTTTTTTTGCCATTTTGGGCCATGTAGTTTGGATTTTTATTTTATTTTTTTTACCCTTTATAATAAACACTTTCATTAAAAAACTGCATTTTGTGTTTACTTGTGTTATCTTTGTCTAATATTTAAATTAGTTTGATGATCTGAAACATTTAAGTGTGACAAACAAAAAAATGAGAAATCTAGAAGGGGGCAAACACTTTTTCACACCACTGTCCTTCTTTTCTTCCTGTCTTGTATCACTTTCTTCATCCTATTCTGTATATTTTCTATATGCTGTTATAATGTCGCTCTTCTGTTGCCTTTGCGTTTGCTACAGGACAGCTTCCCGGCCAGATTCGGAGGGATCCACTTCGTGAACCAGCCCTGGTACATCCACGCGCTCTACACCGTCATACGGCCCTTCCTCAAAGACAAGACCAGGAAGAGGGTGAGCAAACAGGTCCCACCCAGACTGGCCGATTCATGCATATATGTTATGAAATGTGACGTGAAGTAGGTTTGGCTCCTGGATCTAATTGTTATGAACCAGTTACCAAGCAGCACGTCACGCAGCTGTGTGTTCAACACCTGCAGCCAGCAGTTGACTTTACATATTGATCTTTAACCAGTTACACGAGCGGGAGCCTTTTCCTCTGCCCTATCTATTTAGTGCTGTCAGACGTTCGGGCTCAGCAACTTCTGCAGCACAAAGAGCAATTCTGAGCAATTTCTGTACAAAAATGATCTCAGCACATCTGTAAAAAAAACATCTTTTTTGTAAATTTTCATCGTCTTTTATTTAATTTTATTATTTTCTTTTAAATGTGTTTATTTTCTCTTGAATTAGTGACTGTATTAATTTAAATTTACTCCTTTCTCTAATTTTTTTTGACTGTTGTAAGTTTGCAGCATTTTTCATATAATTTTATTTATTTTCTTTAAAATTAGTTTTTTTCTCAATTTTTGATTGTATTGTTGAACATTTACTTGCTTTTTAGATTTTTTTTTGACATCTTGTAAATTTGTAACTTTTTATGCAGTTTTACTTATATTTATTTTCTTTAAAATTCTTTTATTTTCTTACATTTGACTATTTTTTTAATTACTACTTTTCTTATAATTTTACTACTTTTTTCCTATATGTTTTATTATGTTAAAATTTGTTTTTCTGACTGTATTGTTGAAAATTTGCTACGTTAAATATGTGACAGTTTCTTGTAAGTTTGCAGTGTTTTAAATGTAATTTTTATATATTGTGTTCTTTAAAATTAGGTTTTTTTTACGTTTGACTGTATTGTCCAAAATTAGCTTTTTTTATTTTTTTTACCTTTTAACAAATTTTCAACATCTTTTATGTAATTTTATGTATTATTTTTTAATGTTTGTTTATTTTCCCTTGAATGAGTGTCTGCATTGATCTGAATTTCCTCCTTTTTTCTCAGTTTTCTGTAAATTTGCAGCTCTATAAAAGTGAACGATTTCTCCTGTAAATCATTTACTTGTGGTTTCATGTAAGCTGACGTTGCTCCGCCTGCTTTCATGTGAACTGAAGACATTTTTCTGTCTTTTCTTCTCCATCCTGCGGCAGATCTTCATGCACGGGAACAACCTGAACAGCCTCCACCAGCTCATCCACCCCGAGATCCTGCCGTCGGAGCTGGGCGGGATGATGCCGCCGTACGACATGGGCACGTGGGCCCGGACACTGCTCGACCACGCCTATGACGAGGAGACGGACTACTGCCCCGAGTCCTACACGCTGTCGGTCCAGGACCTGGAGAGAGACCTGGAGAAGAACCTGTCCCCGAAGACCATGAAGAGGTCAGCCCGTCACTCTGAATAACAACCGTGTCCTTAAAGTTACGGATTTGTTTCTTTGTTTGGGTGTTCCAGGAAGTTCACCCTCAACATTTTGGGGGGGGAGAATTAAAATTACTTTCATTTTTTTTTCATCCAAAATTTGCATCTTTTCTTCTAAATTTTTAAGTTTAGTTTTTGTATAAGTTTGTCACCAAATTTCCTCTCAAATTTCTCTGTTTTTCTTGTAAATTTTCAATTTTTTGGCATAAATTTGTCACTATTATCTGGTAAATTAACTTTCTCTGGTAAATTAATGACAATTTCTCATAAATTTGTGCAACTTTTTTGATTAATTTTCAAAGTTTTCTCTCAAAATTGCATTTTTCCCCCCTCAAAAGTTTTTCTTGTAAATTTTCAATTTTTTATATAAATTTCTTTTTTCCTGTACATTGCATCCTTTTCTATTAACCCCTTGCTCTCTGGTCAATTTCCCTAAAAACGCCAAAAAATAACGTACCCAAAGTAAAGCAAAAGCTGTTCTTCAACCCTTTGCAGCATCTTCATGGGGTTGGTCTCATTTAAAAGAAAACACAAAACAGTCATAATCTCTCTAAGTGCTCCGGCCACTGAGTAACAGTCATCTAAACATACTGAACTTGAAGAAAATAAATTTCGCCTGGGTGTTTTTTTGGATACAAATGCTTGCAAATAACACACAGTTTCAGATACTGGCTGGAAAATGCAACAGAAATGTAGAACCAAGTGTTATCCAGCTGAGGTCAAAATTTTGTAACAATACCACAAAAAATGAATATATTACACAGCTTTTTTCTTAGGTTGTTTCCAGGCGTTTTTGAACTGTGCCAAATTGTGCCAAATGGCACAGTTTGGAAAAACGTCTGTAACTTTTGAATGATTCAATATACAGTAGAAGCTTCATCTTGGGTTCTAATGAAAGGTGAAGGGCTGTGTGTATGTGGGGGGGGGGTTGTTTATTCATTCATGAATGCATGAATGAACAAACAAGCCCCCACACACAAAGAAGCATGCCACATAAAAAATGTGTGGCTTTTTTTTACAAGAAAACTACGCACAGTTGGACTAAAATATCTGCAATCCGCTACAGAAGAATAGCGGGGGGGGGGGGGGGCGTTCGCAACATGACGAACCCGGACTGGAGTGGTCCGGGTCCGTCCTGTTGCGATAACGCACAGTTGTAATTTACCGATCAGTCAAAAATCATTTGGATTACAATTTTCAGGGATAAAGAATAATTTAGCTTATAACACTTACCTGTCCACAACAGCAGCGTAGCTGGCGAACTTCTCTTCCTCATTGTCAGACGAACATGACGCTGGTCCGCTTGTTACGGACTCGTGGTTCTGGTCACGCGACCCGGTCAAACCATAATTCCATTATTGCGGTTTTGCGCTTCCATGATTGCGGTTTTGGCGAACGATTTTTCAAAACAAATAAGAACAGTATTAAGAAAAAAAGACTGGTGAACGCCTGTGTGTCACCCAGCCTTACACAAAACAGCTTTCGAACTTCTGTGCTTCAATTGGCTGGCTGTATTCACAGCCGTTGGTAGGCGGGTCCTTCTTGCTAGGTTTTCAGTCATAGGTTCTTCAAGGTTTCAGAAACCCAATTCAAGGCTCTTATTAGTCGAATGAGAGGTCAATCACATCTAAACCAATCAAAGCACTCCTTTGGCTTTCTGTTCGCGGCTGTGTCTGTAGTGGAAGAACGGAAATGCAGCTTTTTTTTTCAGTGCGCTCTAGGACGCAGCGCTCTCGTGCGCCCTAGGACGCAGAGATGTGTCCGCCCGCGGTACACCGGAGTGCAAGAGGTTAAATTAGTGTTTTTTCCTGTTAACTCAAAGTTTTTCTTGTGAATTTTCAAAAAAACATAAATAAAATTAGTCACTTTTTCCTTTAAATTGCAACTTTTTTCTAGTAAATTAGTGACTTTTTACTCATTTAATTATGTGACTTTTTTTCTTGTAAATTTGAAACTTTTTCTAGCAAATTCACCACTTTTTGACATAACGCACGGCTCAGGAGACGCACACACACAGGCTCAGAGTAGCTCAAACAGCTTTATTGGCAACAAGGGTGTATGAATGTGTGTCTGCGAGATGTGAATGTGTTGGTGGCGGCGTCTGCTTCGGGCACAGAGGCAGGGGGCCATACAGCCGGACAACCCTATGGGAAAAGCACAGGGAGAAGGGTGACGGGCAAACACCAACACAGGAGATATACAAGTAGGAGAGGAGCTTACTTGGATAGGACGGATGACTGGCACAGCAAGGGACGAGGTCCGGTAGACAGCCACCTGGAGAGCCCGGTGCAGCAGCGAGGAACAGGCGATGGAAAGGAGTAGTCCGCCGCCGGGAAATCCACCTGTGCACAGGGGAGCAGACTTGGAGGAGAAAGAGGTAAGATCTTCTTACTGGAATGATCAGCTGAGAAAGAAAGGGAACTCACAGCGATGCGTAGGGAAGTCTGACGGCTTCAGGCCGAAGCTCAGGGCGAGGCGGCTTAAATCCCTCGCCGCTGATGATGTGCAGGTGTGTGTGCAGGTGGCGCCGCTGATGAGCGGCGCGGCGTGACAGTACTCCCCCCTCTAGCAGCGCCTCCTGGCGATGGCTTCTCTGGGTGCGCTCGGTGGAAATCAGCGATGAGCGATGGGTCCAACACAAACGACGAGGGTACCCACTGCCGATGTTCAGGCCCATAGCCCTCCCAGTCCACCAAGTACTGCAACCCACGACCCCGGCGCCGGGAGTCCAGGATGGAGGAGACGGGCCAGGCCGGATGGCCATCAATCATCCGGGGCGCGGGTTGCGCAGCAGGAGGAGGGCAAAGGGGGTCGGAGACTGCCAGCTTCACCTTGGACACGTGGAAGGTGGGATAGATGCGGAGGGAGGGGGGAATAGCTACACGCACAGCCACCGGGTTGATGATCCTGGTGATGGGGTATGGGCCCATAAAGCGCTGTGCCAGCTTCCTCCTCTCGCCCTTTAAAATCCCGTCCTGGGTCGACACGTAGACTTGCTGACCAACTCTGTACGCCGGGGCAGGTCTTCTGTGCCGGTCCGCCACGGCTCTGTTGCGCTCCGCCGTGCGTAAAAGCGCATTGCGCGCTGACGCCCAGATGGAGCGGAACTGCCTGAAATGCGCCCGTACTGAGGGGACAGTTACCTCACTCTCCTGCGCCGGGAACAGCGGGGGGTCGTAACCCAGGGACGCCTTAAAGGGGGACATCCCTGTAGCAGAAGAGCGAGCAGTGTTGTGGGCGTATTCAACCCAGGCGAGGTGGTTACTCCAGGACGTTGGTTTGGACGCCGTTACACAGCGGAGCGCAGCCTCCAGCTCCTGGTTGGTCCGCTCACACTGCCCGTTGGATTGGGGGTGATGGCCGGAGGAGAGGCTCACCTTGGCTCCTAAAGCGTTGCAGAACGACCTCCAAACTTCTGAAGAAAATTGGGGCCCTCGGTCCGAGACCACGTCCACCGGAATCCCATGCAGCCTGACCACGTGCTGGATGAGGAGGTCCGCCGTCTCCAGGGCAGTTGGGAGACCTCGTAGGGGGACGAAGTGTGCCGCCTTGGAGAAGCGGTCCACGATGGTCAGGACGGTGTCGTAGGTGTTCGAGACTGGGAGTCCGGTGACGAAATCCAGGGCGATATGCGACCAGGGCCTGCCAGGGACGGGCAGAAGCTGGAGCAAACCCGCTGGAGGGGCATTACCCGATTTGTTGGTGGCACACACTGGACAGGCCCGGGCGTAGCGGGCAGCGTCCCTCCGCAGGCCCGGCCACCAGAAGGACCGCTGGAGGAGGTCAATCATCCGGGAGGAGCCAGGGTGACAGGTGAGCTTGGATGTGTGCAACCAGTGGATGACCTCCCCCCGAACCGTGGATGGCACGAACAGCCTCCCCTCCGGTCCGCCGCCAGGGTCAGGTTCCACTTCCTGCGCCTTCCGGATCTTGCTCTCAATGTCCCAGGTGACGGCTCCCACGACGCACGACCTGGGTAGGATGGTGTGGACTGTGTCCTTCGACTCCTCAGGGGCGAATTGCCTAGAGAGGGCGTCGGGCAGGCCGTTCTTGGAGCCAGGCCTGAAGGTGATGGTAAATTGGAACCTGGCGAAGAACAAGGACCAGCGCGCCTGGCGGGCGTTCAGGCGCTTGGCAGATCTAAGGTACTCCAAGTTCTTGTGGTCCGTCAGGACCACGAACGGCAGGTCCGCCCCCTCTAGCCAGTGACGCCATTCCTGTAGCGCGAGCTTGATGGCGAGGAGCTCTCTGTCACCCACGTCGTAATTCCTCTCCGCCGGGGACAAGCGCCGGGAGAAGAAGGCGCAGGGCCGTTTGATTCCGTCGTCTGGCGACCGCTGGGATAGCACCGCCCCCACTCCTGTGTCCGAAGCGTCCACTTCCACGATGCACTGCAGCGCAGGGTTGACTTGGCTCAGGACCCGGGAGGAGGAGAACTCCGCCTTCAGCGCCTGAAAGGCAGCCACGGCCTCTTCGGTCCACCGGAACGGGACCTTAGGGGACGTGAGGCGGGTCAGCGGGCCGACGATGGTGCCAAAATTTGGGACGAAGCGGCGGTAGAAGTTCGCAAACCCAACGAACTGCTGCACCTGCTTTCTTGACGCAGGTGTGGGCCATTCCACCACCGCCTTCACCTTCTCTGGGTCCGGAAGCACCTGGTCGTGGGAGATGATGAACCCGAGGAAGGATGTTGTCTTCGCGTAAAACTCGCATTTCTCGGCCTTCACGTACAACCGGTTCTCCAGCAGCCTGTGGAGGACCCGCCTCACGTGGACCTGGTGCTCGTTCCTGGACTTGGAGAAGATGAGTATGTCATCCAGGTAGACGAACACAAAAAGGCCGATGAAATCCCGGAGGACGTCATTGATGAGGCGCTGAAAGACGGCTGGAGCGTTTGTCAACCCGAATGGCATCACCAGGTATTTGAAGTGGCCGTTCGGGGTACGGAAGGCTGTCTTCCACTCATCTCCCTCCCGGATCCGGACGAGGTGGTATGCGCTGCGTAGATCCAGCTTGGTGAACCAAGTCGCCCCCTGGAGGGAGTGGAAAGCGGTGTCCATGAGGGGCAGGGTGTAGCGATCCTTCTCCGTAATGTCGTTAAGGGCACGATAGTCAATGCAAGGACGGAGGGATCCGTCCTTCTTACCGACGAAGAAGAATCCTGCCCCCACAGGTGATGACGATGGGCGGATTATCCCAGCACTCAGCGACTCCTTGAGGTAAGAGTTCATGGTCTCCTCCTCCGGCGCCGATAGACTGTAGAGTCGTCCAGAGGGTAAGGGTGCCCCCTGGCGGAGGTTGATTGCACAGTCATAGGGCCTATGAGGAGGGAGAGACATCGCCTTGGATTTGCTGAATACCATACCCAGGTCGTGAAATTCCAATGGCACCAGGGACAGGTCCGGGGGCGCAGCGTCCGTAGGTGAGGGTGAAGCGGACGGAGAGCAGGCAACGGACTGTAGACAGGTGCTCATGCAGAACGTGCTCCATGCCGACATCCCGGCGGACTTCCAATCCAACACGGGGTTATGGAGGCTTAGCCAGGGGTACCCCAGGATGACGGGCGACACAGAGTTGGGCAGGACGTAAAAGGTTATCTCCTCCCGGTGGTTTCCAGAGATAATAACCGGGACGGGGATGGTCTGGTGTGTAACTCTCCCAAGGGAGGCACGAGAGAGGTTGACCAGGGAGATAGGGTTCCTTAGTGCCTGACAGCGGATGCCCAATCGGGTTGCCAGGCTTTGAGAAATAAAGCTGCCTTCCGCGCCCGAATCCACCAGTGCGTGGGTGAGATGCCCAGTGGAGTTGTGACAGAAACGGATGGGCAGTTTCAATTGTGTGAGGGGACTTAACCGATTGACGTCCGCGAGGCCCCCTACAGTGACTCGCGGACCCCGCCGTTTGGCTTCTGTGGACAAAGCTCTACCGTGTGTTGACTATCTCCGCAATACATACAGAGATTTAACTCACGGTGGCGTTGTCTCTCCGCCGGGGAGAGCTTTGTCCAGCCCGTCACCATCGGCTCCGACTCCTCGGGGCGCGATGGTGGCGGCGTCGCCAGGGGGCGAGCTTGAGGCAGGCGCGACGAGGCTCCACGAGGGCGAGAAGACGACGACTTCCGTCCCGAGGAGCGCTCGTGCAGCCTGTTGTCCAAACTGATCGCTAGGGATGTTAGCTCCGCTAGCGTCTCAGGGATATCCCGCCCAGCCAGTTCATCCCTCAGATCATCATTGAGACTGCGGAGGAAAAGGCCACAGAGGGAGCGTTCCTCCCAGCCCAATTCCTCCGCCGCTACCCGGAAGTCGACCGCGTAGTCCGCTGCCAACCGGCTTCCCTGCTGGAGGGCGAGAAGCCGATCGACCTGGACCGTCTCGGTACGAGAATGGTCAAAGACTTCCAGGAAGCGTCTCACGAATTGGTCATATGTGAGGGTAGCATAACTGGGCCTCGCCATTACGGCGTAGGTCCAGGTTAATGCTCGCCCCTCCAGGAGATTCCCGATATAACCAATTCGGCTATGATCCGAGGGCAAGTCTCCGGGCACACGATGGAACACGGACTCACATTGCATTATGAACCCCCGCGCTCCGCCGAGCTTTCCGCTAAAGCGGGCGGGGGTCGGAATGGGCATGAGCCAAGTCGGTGCCGCCGGAGCCTGCTGGACGGCCACTGGAGCAGCAGGAGCCGCGCCACCCTGACGAGCCGGGGGGAACGGCTGTTGGGGGTCCAAGCGGTCCAATCGGTTAGTAATACTTATCAACTGATTGAGGATCACCTGTTGCTGATAAGCTATCTGATCCACTCGAGCCTCAAGAGTGGTAAGCCGGTGTGCGAGCCCGCCGTCTGCCGAGCCGCTCTGCTGAAGCCGTACTGACATAACGCACGGCTCAGGAGACGCACACACACAGGCTCAGAGTAGCTCAAACAGCTTTATTAACAACAGGAGTGTATGAATGTGTGTCTGCGGGATGTGAATGTGTTGGTTGCGGCGTCTGCTTCGGGCACAGAGGCAGGGGGCCATACAGCCGGACAACCCTATGGGAAAAGCACAGGGAGAAGGGTGACGGGCACACACCAACACAGGAGATAAATGAGCGAGAGAGGAGCTTACTTGGATAGGACGGATGACTGGCACAGCAAGGGACGAGGTCCAGTAGACAGCCACCTGGACAGCCCGGTGCAGCAGCGAGGAACAGGCGATGGAAAGGAGTAGTCCGCCGCCGGGAAATCCACTTGTGCACAGGGGAGCAGACTTGGAGGAGAAAGAGGTAAGATCTTCTTACCGCTATGTTTGCTGAGAATGAGAGGGAACTCACAGCCATCCGTAGTGAAGTCTGACGGCTTCAGGCCGAAGCCCAGGGCGAGGCGGCTTAAATCCCTCGCCGCTGATGATGTGCAGGTGTGCGTGCAGCTGGCGCCGCTGATGAGCGGCGCAGCGTGACACTTTTTCTTATAAATTTGTGACTTTTTCTCATAAATTATATTATTTTTCTTTTAAATTTGAAACTTCTCTTCTGGCAAATTCACCACTATTTTTTCTTGTAAACTGATGACTTTTTCCTCATAAGTTTGTGATTTCTTTCATGTAAATTTGTCACCATCTCCCATAAATTTGAACTTTTGTCCCATAAGTTTTTGAATTTTTTTCTCATAAATGTGAAATGTTTTTGTTGTAAATTTCAAACTTTTTTCTAGCAAATTCTGGACTTTTTTCTTGTAAATTTATGACTTTTTCTCATAAATCTGTCATTTTTTTCTTGTAAATTTGCAACTTTCCCCCCCATAACTTTCAACTTTTTCTCTTAAAATTTGACTTGTTTTCTTGTAAATTTGCAACTTTTTTTACATTAAAATTGGAACCTTTTTTCCCTTTATTTTTTCAAATTTTCTTTCTTGTAAATTTGCAACTTTTTCCCCATAAATTTTATTTTTTTCCCTTAAATTTTTGACTTTTTTCTTGTAAATTTGAAACTTTTTTCTTGTAAATTCACCACCTCTTTTTCATGTAAATTTCTGACTTTTTCTTATGAATCTGTGATTTTTTTCTTGTAAATTTGTAACTTTTTGATGATAAATTTGATCTTTTGTTTTCTTTCTTATAAATTTGAACTTTTTTCCTTAAAACTGGACTTTTTTCTTGTAAATTTTAAACTTTTTTCTACTAAATTCTTTTTCTTATAAATTTGTAACTTTTTTACATCAAATTTGAACTTTTCCCCCTTTATTTTTTTACTTCCCTTCTTGTAAATTTGCAATTTTTTCCCATAAATATGAATTTTAACCCTTAAATTTTTTACTTTTTCTTGTAAATTTGTGACTTTTTCTCATTAATGTTTTCTTGTAAATTTGTAACCATTTCCTATAAATATGAACTTTTTCTCTTAAATTTTTGACTTTTTTTCTTGTAAATTTGAAACTTTTTCCTAGCAAATTCATCACCTTTTTTCTCATAAAGTTGTGACATTTTTCTCATAAATATGCAACGTTTTTCCTATAAATGTGAGCTTTTTTTTAAAAAAAGTTATTTTTAGTATACTCACTTACAAAAATAGGACCCCCCCCCCACACACACACACACACACATGTATAATCTTGCATATGGACTCCCCATATTTCTGAGTTACGGTATTTGTGTATTTTTGATAAGAGATGCAATGACATCACATTTATCTATGACGTGTCAGAAGATGAAGTACTGATATGTTGTTATTAGTCAAGCCCCAGATATTCAGTGGGGTGTGCTAACTTTTTCCTCCTGACTGTACGTGAGCACGAGCCCGCCCAGGTCTGCCGCCGCTCCTCACTCTCTGATAACCTTCCCGTCTGAACTCTCCAGCATCACCAGGAGCAGGTGGCTTTAAATATTCAGCAGTGCATTAAAATTTCATATAGGGCATGTTTTGCAGCAAATTACAGTATGTCCCTGCAAATGTGTGAAGGGGGCCTCACACAGACCAGAACTGCCGCAGCCGTCCGCTTCTATGTTTAACAGCCTGTGTGTGTGTGTGACGCCGCTCAGCACAGCACCGAAACTGTGCAACTAATTAGGCTGTATTTGCATAATTAGAGTAAACAAATGATGACAATAATGTTCAGATTTTATCTCCCTTTGGTCTGCTTGTAGTTGAGCTCAAATAACGAGTATATGAGGACGCCCTGATTGGTTTGATCAGAGTATATTTTGACTAAATAATTATCATATTGTAGAAACTCCAGCAGCTAAAGCTGGGAAACGTTTCGGACTCCAGACTGTATAAAAGAAAGATCGTCAGCCCGAGGATGTTTCATTTCACTGTTGGGCCGACAATAAAGAGAAATTTAATCGATTACAATTAAACCAGCGTCCATATGAATGTTGCAAATTTAGACGAGAAAAATGTCTCAAATGTACAAGAAAAAAATTTGCAGATTTCTGACAAAAAAAGTTGTGAGTTTTTGAAGAAAAAATAGCAAACTCATGAGGAAAAAAGTTGCAAATTTGAAAGAAAAATTTGGAAAATTTCTGAGAAAAAAGTTGCAAAATTAGAAGAAAAAAAGTAGCAAATTTATGCAAAAAAAGTTTTACATTTATGAAAAAGAAGTTGCAAATTTACAATTAAAGGACTGCAGATTTACGATAAAAAGTTGCATATGTTGAGATGATTAAAGGTTTTTTTTCTTCTAATGGTCTGCAAAGTGGGAAGAAATGACAAACGTGCAAAACTATGACAATATTCAGAACTCAAATTTGTCTCCAATTACATTTTTCACTTGAAATGGGATTGATTTATGTATGAGAGTCATAACTCCCCTGGCTCGGGATGAAAATGATGAGGTGAATACACTTCCTTGCCATCTTCTCCTAATTCTTTTTACATCCTCCTCTGTTAGATGAGTTTCTTGTAAAAACACTATTTTTGAACCTATGTCTTTTATTTTATTCATAACTTGTTTAAGTTTTTTTAAATTTTGTAGACCTCTGCAATTCCATGAAGTTAAATTAAGATTAATGCTTTGGTCTATGATCAATAAGGAGTCTGAGATTACCTCGCAATGTAAACATGCTCATACAGAGAAGCAAAAACATGAGTGGTTGAACATTCATCCTACAAACTACACACAAACAAATTCCCCCTTCCCACATTCGTGGTAATCCCCCCCTTTCCGGTTCCGGTTCCGCCGGACCGGCGGCGCCACACGAGTCGGCTGCCTGTTGCAACAGCCTTTTTTTTATCTTCCTTCTTCTTTCTACACCTTTCACTCTGTATATATATCACGGACGCACGGATCACCCCGGGGGTCTCCCGGGTCGGCGGACGGAGCCACGGTTTGCAGCGGGAGACGTTACAGCGGGGAGGAGCTAGTGCTAGCTAGCACTTGGCCGCCGCCCGGTGCTAATGGGAAACTCAACATACCGGGAGCTGTAGCGAAAATGACGCGGGTACCGGGCTGGAGTTTAGGCGGCGTGAAAGAAATATAAGACAGAATAATAAAGAGCGATGGCAAGAACCAAGCAGACCGCCCGTAAAATCTACTGGAGGAAGAAGCCCCCCCCCCAGGAGACAGCTAGCCACCAGGGCTGCTCGGAGAGGCGCTCCGGCCACCGGCAGAGTGAAGAGGCTTCGCCGTCACAGGCCCGTGGCTCTGAGAGAGATCTGTCGCTGCCAGAAATCCACGGAGCTGCTCATCCGTAAGCTGCCCGTCCAGCGCCTGGTGAGGGAGATCGCTCAGGACTTCAAGACCGTCCTGCGTTTCCTGAGCTTCGCCGTCATGGCTCTGCAGGAGACCAGTGAGGCCCACCTGGTGGTCTCTTCTTCGCTAAGGGGGTCACCATCATGCCCAAAGACTTCCAGCTGGCCCGCTGCATCCGCGGAGAGAGAGCTTAGACTTTCTGCTGCACATTAACCAGCCATAATGCTCTGCACTGTGTGTCTATATATATATATATACATTTATAGTAATATGGACATATGTTTACTAGATGTTGTTTTTTCTTGCCTTCTGATTGTTGCTCTGAGTGTTGCTATCCCTATGCTGTTGCAATCCTGGAATTTCCCCATTGTGGGACTAATAAAGGCTTATCTTATCTATCTTATCTTAATTCAAGCTCTTACCTTAGTTTTGACCTGAGCACGCGTGGTTATTCACTCCCCGCACACAATTTAAATCACCTACAATTGTTTTTCTTGCCACAAAACTTGCAACTTTATCAGAAATTTTTAACTTTTTGCTTATAAATTTGCAGCTTTTGCCTTGTAAATTGGTCACTTTTTTGTTTACAAATTTGAAACATTTTGCATAAATGTTCAAATTTCCATAAATTTGCAGTTTTTTTAAACAAATTTGGGACTTTTTTCTTGTAAATTTGCAACTTTATCTTGTAATTTTTTTAGACTTTTTTCATAAATCTGTGAAGTTTTTCTTCTAAATTTTCAAGTTTTGCTTGAATTTTTTTTTTTACATTTTTCTCATAAATTTGTGACTTTTTTGTAAATTTGCAAATTTTTGCATAAATTATCAACTTTTCCACCAATTTGCATTTTTAAAATAAATCTGGGGCTTTTTTGTTGCAAATCTGCAGCTTTTGCTTGTAATTTGGGTTTTACATTTTCTGATAAATTTGTGACTTTTTTCTTGTAAATCTGCATTTTTTTTCTCATAAATTTGCAGGTTTTTTTGTAAGTTTCACTTTTTTTGTAAATTTTCAACTTTTTACATAAATGCTCAAATTTCCAATAAATTTGCAACTTT
The DNA here is from genome assembly GCA_020510985.1 of Pholidichthys leucotaenia. NCBI lineage: Eukaryota > Metazoa > Chordata > Actinopteri > Cichliformes > Pholidichthyidae > Pholidichthys > Pholidichthys leucotaenia. Next base: position 268,464,030 of record CM035842.1, read on the forward strand.
TTTCCTCATAAATTTGTGATGTTTTTCTTGCAAATTTGCATCTTTTTCTTGTAAATTTGCAGCTTTTTCCTCACAACTTTTCAAAATCTTCCTGTAAATTTGTGACTTTTTTGTAAATTTGCAAAATTTTGCATAAATTATCAACTTTTCCACCAATTTGCATTTTTAAAATAAATCTGGGACTTTTTTGTTGCAAATCTGCAGCTTTTGCTTGTAATTTGGGTTTTACATTTTCTGATAAATTTGTGACTTTTTTCTTGTAAATCTGCATTTTTTTCTCATAAATTTGCAGGGTTTTTTTTTGGTAAGTTTCACTTTTTTTGTAAATTTTCAACTTTTTACATAAATGCTCAAATTTCCAATAAATTTGCAACTTTTTTCTCATAAATTTGTGATGTTTTTCTAGCAAATTTGCAACTTTTTCTTGTAAATTTGCAGCTTTTTCCTCAAAACTTTTGGAAATCTTCCTGTAAATTTGTGACTTTTTTTTCCTCGTGAATTTGATTATTTTTTCTTGTAAATTTGCCACGTTGGCATAGACAATATCACCATTTAAAGCTGATCCCTTGAAAGTGCACACTACCATTCAGTATAACAAGGTCAAAACCACCCGTCACAGGAACAGTTTCTTTCCTCAAGCCATCACTCTGATGAACTCCTAACATTCACCTAGTCCTACCTGTTGCTGTACTCATGACTTTTCATCCATTATTACATTGCACATAACTCTCACACTGCTTTTTACTTCATTCACATTATATCACTGAATCTGAGTCCACATTGAAATACTGTGTGATTGTATATTTTTTCATATATTTCTGCAAAGTGTGGTTAGTCTGAGTAAATAACTGCCTATATTCCTGTATATATTTGCATCCTTTTATAGAAACGTGGACAGACTGTAATTTACTGTACATACTCTGTTGTCATTGAATCCTTATTTAAATCCTCCACCTGAACAACGAGAGCAAGTTTTTAGCCAAAGTCAAATTCCTTGTATGTGTTGTGCATACTTGGCCAATAAAGCTGATTCTGATTCTGATTCTGAACAACAGCTGGATCAGTCATTGCAGACTTGTGCGGGCCGTCATTTCTCGGTGGCTACACACAAATCTCTTTTTTCAAGTCGCGTATTTTCCTGAGCATGTCTGGCGTTCCGTGCAGCGTCTTCCTGCCTATAGGCGTCCGCTGCAGTGTAATTCGGTGTGACAGTAAATCATGTCACCGCCGCGGGATGTCAGCCGACTCAGAGACGTTAACGCTATGGAAGACAAACAGCCATAAGTGAAGACAGCGGGCTGTCACGGCGGGAGCCACGGCCCCGCCAATCATCACCAATGACTCATTAGACGCTTGTGAATTATCTGACAGTTAACATGTGTGCATCTGAAATACAAACTCACTGCTGGGCTGATTCCACGCAGCTCCAAATGCAAACGTTCTAAAGGTTACTGGGGGCTCTGTGTCGTTTTCGCTTTGATGTTGCAGTGGTTAGCACTGCGGCAGCACAGTTTACCCTTGGCCGGGGGATTGTGGGGATCGTGGGATCGTGGGTTCGATCCCAGCCCCCGACCAACAGTGATCTGTGTGGAGTTTGCATGTTCTCCCCGTGTTGCGTGGGTTTACTCCGGGATTTCTCCGGTTTCCTCCCACATGCCAAAAACATGCATGTTAGGTTAATTGGCTGTTCTAAATTGTCCCTAGATATTTGTTTCCTATAGGCCCTTAGAATAGAGGGTTAGTATTAATGAAAGTGCTTTGAGTGGTCTTTGTGACTAGAAAAGCGCTATATAAGTGCAGGTTAGTTACGAGGAATGGCGATGCTTTAAATGCTTCTAAACGCTTTCTTTAATGGTTCAAATCAGCAAAAATAAAGGACCAACCAATCTGTGACTGTCGTTCTGACAAATTTGCAACTTTTTCTTGTGAATTTGCAACTTTTCTCACAACCTTACAAAAAAAATTGTAAATTTGACTTTTTCTCATTAATTTTTCTTGTAACTTTTGATTTTTTTCTTGTAATTTGTAAAAACGTTTTTCTCATAAACTTGTGAGTCTTTTGCTTATAAATTTGCAGCTTTTTTCTTGAAAGTTTGCAACGTTTTTCTCTTGTAAATTTGCGACTTTTTTCTTGTAATTTAGCAACATTTTTCTTGTATTTTTTAAACATTTTTACTCATAAATTTGTAACTTTTTTCCTATAAATTTGCAACTTTTTCATATAAATTTGTTACTTTTTTCTTGTAAATTTTCAACTTTTTCTTCTGAATTTGCAACTTATTCCTCATAACTTTTCACAGTCTTCTTGGAAATTTGTGACTTTTTTCCCTCAAAATGTTGTGATTTTTTTTTTTTTAATTTGCACATTTTTTTCTCTTTTTTTCCTTGCTACTACTGTCTCATAAAATTTCAACTTTTTTGTCTGCATTTGTAACTTTTTCTTGTAAACTTGCCACATCCTCATGGATGTTGATCAGATTTTTGTTAATTTTTTTCAGTGAAAACGAAGGACTACCCACTGGTACTGTTTTGATTTCAAGTAGAAATACACCCTGTGAAACTTAGTTCAGCAGCTTCTAATTAGGAGGAATATAAGTTGGCCGGACTGTAGCAGATTTATGCCGATCGTCCTGCTTTCTGTCTTTTCCAGGTCCCAGTCGGTGGTGGAGCCGGGCGTCCTGAAGCGACCCGACAAAGTCAAGAGCGACGAGGACAACATGCAGCCTCTGCTCTCTCTGGACTAGACCACTCCTCAGCAGTTCAAAGCGTACCCAGATCAACATCCGCACACATGAGGCAGCACCGGCCCGAACGACAACTTCCTGCAGCAAAGCTCTTGTGCCGAGGCTGCTTGGACTCTTTTGAACTCACAGAGAAGCAGAGCCAGACACGAGGAGGACGTTTCCATGCAAACGAAGGGGGCGCCTGCGCTACTACCGATGGTGTTCCTATATGTTAACCTATGTAGTTTTGTCAAGTGCCAATTCCGGAAACTGTAAACTGACGTCTTTAAACAATGCAGTTTGGAGCAGGGAGGAGGCGGCTCAAGCTGGACCATGGCGGTGGATCGTATACAGTGTGTATAATATATAGATGATTATGGATGGACAAAAACATTGTGGGACGACTTCAGTTAGGGCTTGGACCCCATTTTTTTTTCGGTTTCTGTTCTTCTTTGTACAGCAATTTGAGGAAAATGCCCCATATGGGTGAGAAGCACTGCTCAGGATTAGCAGCAGCGAAGATGATGAGAAACTTCCCGGACCCAGACAGGCGGTAGGTTTTACTGGGGGCTTACTGGGTGTTTACTGGGTGTTTTTCCTGTGAAAACAGCGTCTGAGCTATGGCTCTCGCTCCAGTTGTCTCCTGGCTGAAAGCAAACCCCCTTTACGGTGAGAGTGGGCTCTGTTAATCATCTTGGTTTTCCCTCCCAGACACTTTTCCCACCCATATGTCGCCGAGCACATTGCTGTCTTCTTCAGTTAGGCCAAAATGTAAAGCAGAAGTCTTTAGTTTTTAACACTGGCTCACTTCACTACGGCTCTATTTGGCAGGAAGACGGGAAGAGAGGTCTTCTGAATCTCCCACAGGGAATTACAGGCGTACCATCTTCTCCTGTGACTTCTTGACACATTTGTGAATTCTTTTTTTTCCTAACAAGATTTTGAAAATATTCACATTTCAGCTGCACAGGTGGTCGGTAGTGAACTGATCAAAGGAGAAATACTCACTTCTGAACCCTCTGTTTGGCTTCCTTGGCTTTCTTTTTCCTCTACTGGCTCTTTTTCTTTTGTCAGCTACTTTATCGTCCACCATTTTACGCTACATTAGCATTAGCTAGCAAGAAAAACAAAAGCAGAGTCATCTTCCTGTTTATGTCATCAAGCCTTGGCGTGGTTTTTTTGCAGGAAAAAAAATGCAAGCTGATGACAACCTAAACCGTTTGGTCCGCACTTTCAGGCTTTTCAGTTGGATTCCAGAGCAAAATTTTCTACAAGAAAAAAGTTGCAGATTTATGACGAGGAAAAAAAAGTTGCAAATCTATGATAAAAACATGAAAAGCTATAAGATTTTTTTTGCATTTCTACTTAGAATTGGCTGTTCAGAGTCATGTTATACAGTCATGTAGCATGATATAGAAAGGTTGCCCACTGCTCCCCACTAAACATCCAATGACCGTGCGCCGAAACGCTCAGACACTGTGCTCAGCGCGCTCGCTTCTCTTTTTCATATTGAGCTGTATTCCCTCAGAGGCCCACTGTCATGATGCCGGCACCAGCTGTAGGTGTTTGACACCTTCTACTTTAGCCCCCCACACACACACACAAACATCAGCTATTCGCCACGGGCGTGTGACAAGCGAGCGCTGGGATTGCGGCAGGCGGGGAAAAACTGAGACGAGAAGAGTCGTGCTGGCAGCCAGACAGCCGAGCAGATCACGGCGTGAAGGCCGGCAGGCAGGAAGCGTGAGGTGGCCGGCTGCGACGAGAGCAGCGGCTGGGATGTTGAACGATCGCACCGGCACGCGTGACACGTCAGCCCCATTTACCACAGCTCACAGGCGGAGCAGAGTCAAGTTAGGCTCAGTGGAATCGCCTTCCATGTGCTGTTAACTCAGATTTATAGGAAAATTTACAGGTAAAAAGAAATTGCAGATTTATGAGAAAAAAGCCTCAAGTTCTTGAGGGAAAAAAAAGTTGCAAATCTATGAGAAAAAAGTTGCAGATTAAAAGAAAAAAAAAGAAAATTTAGAAGAAAAAAATGCTAATTTTTGAGGAAAAAATCACATATGAGAAAAAGTCACAAATTTCTGAGAAAAAAGTTGCAGATATATGAGAGAAAAGTGAAAAATTTACAGGGAAAAAAATTGCACGAGGAAAAGTTGCATTTTTTTTTTTAGAAAAAAGTCACAAATTTATTTAAAAAAGTTTAAAATTTACAAGAAAAAAATTGCTAATTTATGAGAAATAAAATGCAAATTGAGGAGAAAAAAGTTGCAAATTTAACCTATTAAAAAGGACGTTTCAGATTTTCTGCTGCCACTCAGTGAAGACCAGAATGTTAAATTTAGGAATTTCGGCTGGACTGCCAAGGGTTCAAAGTAATAAGTTACTTGGAAAAGTAGCTAAATTTGCTTTTAAATGCATACTTAAATTATCTTGCACACATAGCAAGATAATTTATTTAATTAATGAATTACATTAGAGGCTTATCAATGGCAGGCTGAAAACAGACTGTTTCAGACAGACAGGTTTGTGTTGGTGTTGCTGAGCACGTGTCAGCGTGTGGGACGGGAAACTGTCCATGTTTATCTCACCTCTGTGATATGGATTAATCCAGTGTGCATTGACCCGAAGAAAACGTTCATTATCCAAAATTCAAACGTCTGCTGTTAGACAGACATCATGCAGTCCCTCAAATGTCTTTTGGAGATCAAAATCTATTTTTGAAAGTTCTTTATTCAGGGAGCAGGTAAATTCTTTTTATTTCAGTTGCTCACAGTCTCAGCTGTCTGAAGGAAGCAGACTGTTGACAACGCAATCGCGTTTCTTCGCTCTTTAATGACGTATCTGACGATCAGTCGGTTTGATTCTACCACTAACTTCGCCAGAGCTTGTTGTTGTTTAATTAGGCGCTTCTGAAGATTTGAGTGACTGCGATGAGGAGTAGCAGCTTAGGTTGCAACCCATAAATATGTTTTTGTCCTTAACCACGAGAAAAGAAAAACAAATGTGCACAGAAACAAAGTTGCTTCATCTGTTCCTGCGGTCAGACCGATCAATTCATTTCTTTCTTTGTTTTATTTTTCATTTACAAACATGGCAGCATCGTGACAAAAGCCTGGCATTTAAAGGGTTAAAAGCTATTTAAAGGTTTGTGAGTATCTGAAATCAGTGAAAGTAGATTGTAATGTTAAAGTCTAGATCATAGCGAGCTCATGGAAAGCCCGTTTTTGTGCTCAGGGGTACAAGTGTGACTAATACAGAACTATCATCACGTCCTGCTGCTGCTTCTATTCAAGCTTTTTTCTTGCTCTTACTCAAGTAATTTGTTGACTACTCGTATTTATTTTTTTTAGTAATTAAAGCGTAGCTACTTTTGAGTACAATTTCTTGCTCCTCTACCCACCTGTAGTCCCAGCCTTCTGTTTCTGCCATTTCCAAAAGAGATTTTGTGTCATGGAACTGCAGTGGGGATGGAAATTACAGCCGAGTGCACCATCATTATTCTCTGAACTTACACATGGTCAAATTTTCTCGACAAAAAAGTGAAGAAAAAAGTCTGCGCGTCATCTGGCCGGTATTGTTCATGCTGACTGACAACCCAGGTCTGGTGAATGCTAAAGTTAAAGCAAATCACTCACACAATGGAAAGGGCATTATAATGCAGATCAAGGCTTTCAGGATGATAATTAAAGGTCTGTTTGGCGTTGATGCAACTTTAAACTGTGCACGGTGGAAACGTTGACGAGGCAAACGTGACTTTCATATCCAGAAGCTCCAGTGGACTGCAGCAGACTCCTGAAACGGACTTCATTTTCAGACAGTTGCCATTGGAAGTGGAGAAACGTAAACTTTTGTGGAGGCTTTGCCCTTTGCTCAAATTCGATCAAATTTGGAATATTTGTTGTCAAGGAGTTGCTGAAGGTGATCAGAGGCGTCTGTGTGGATGGCATCGATGATAGCATGGAGTTATCCTCTGTCAAATAGGGAAAAACAACAGGCAAGGATAGAAATTTCACATTTTTTTTTCTGTTTTATTGACATTTACTCAGGCATAGTGACAGACACATAATTTTTGATACCAGGAATACAGTCTCTGATGTCCCTAGATGTTCCTAGACTCCAGGAACATGCATTAGAACCTTATTATTGTGGAGCAATTCTTCATTTACTTTGGGTATGTCTTTGTAGGCGTGCTAGAGTTTTAGGGGCCTTATGGCAGACTGTATTTTGAGTTCCAACCTTTTAAAACGGGGGAGGCGAAAAACTCTAATTTATGATCAAAAAAGCTGTACGTTGACAAGGAAGAAGTCAAAATTTATGAGGGGAAAAAAACTGAAAATTTACAAGAAAAACGTAGCAAATTCATGAGAAAAAGTCAAATTTATGAGAAATAAAGTTTCAGATTTATAAGAAGAAAAGCTGCAAATGTATGAGGAAAAGATCACACATTTTCAAGAAAATGTAGCAAATTTATAAGAAAATAGTGTTAGAATGTTGCAAATTTATGAGAAAAATCTTGTAAACTTATAAGTAAAAAGTTTTAAATTTATAAGAAAAAGTCAGAAATTTATGACCAAAAAGTTGCAAATTTACACGAAAAAGCTGAAAGTTTACGAGGAAAAAAAATGACAAACTTATGACAAAAACCTGCAAATTTATGAGGAAAAACGTTGTAAATTTATAAGGAACTTATGCAAATTTATGAGAAAAGAACTTTCAAAATTATGAGAAAAGGGTCACACATTTATAAGAAGAATCTAACAAATTTATCACACATTTTCAAGAAAGTGTAGCAAATTTATAAGAAAATAGTGTTAGAATGTTGCAAATTTATGAGAAAAATCTTGTAAACTTATAAGTAAAAAGTTTTAAATTTACAAGAAAAGTCAGAAATTTATGACCAAAAAGTTGCAAATTTACACGAAAAAGCTGAAAGTTTACGAGGGAAAAAAATGACAAACTTATGACAAAAACCTGCAAATTTATGAGGAAAAACGTTGTAAATTTATAAGGAACTTATGCAAATTTATGAGAAAAGAACTTTCAAAATTATGAGAAAAGGGTCACACATTTATAAGAAGAATCTAACAAATTTATGACGAAAGTTGCAAATTTACGAGAAAAAGTCACAAATTAATAACCAAAAAGCTGCAAAAATTGGGAGAAAAATGTTGCAAATCTACACGAGTCACATGTATGCCATTAAAATATTAAATTCTCAATTTACAGAGAAATACCTACCACCTTGTTATTTTCAGTTAAACTCATAAAGAAAGAGAGAATTTCCCTTCCTGGGTTTTTACGACCTCATAAACAAGCTCCGCCCTCAGTTCGCTGTTAGCGAAACAGCCGCGCCCCGACGGCCTCCTCGCTTGTATTTGGCCCAAATGAATTTAAACACACAAGTCACAGGAGAGGGTTATTAAGTGCCTGTTTCTCTGTTTAATATTATTTATGTTGTTTGCAAATCGTTGCTGTTTGGCGCAAACCTTGTATCTAAATATTGACCAATAGAATGGGTTTATACAAAAAACTGAAAAAGACCTGACAGCAGCGGAATATTAGCTTTGTCGATGTTGCTCGTTTCTGAGGAACATTTGTCGTTGTTGTTGTGCTGACAACAAACGCCAACTATCACAATCAATTGCAAACAATGGAACTGTATCAACTATAAATTCACTTTCCCATCAAGACATGAGTTCACTTACTGGCCACACATGCCATTAAAAATCCACTGTCTTTAAATATTTTAAATTGTTTGGTGGCACTTTATAACATAGATTGTAAATTACAGGGTAGGTACAATGTAAGTACTGGAAAAACAGGGGAAAACCACAACAGGACACCCCACAAGTTACCCTTAAGTACTTTGTTCCCCCTGTTTGTTTTTTTTAAAACCTGTTGTCCACTATTTTTATCATGGTTTTTGCCATTTTTAACTGTTTTACCCCATTTTTACTTTGTTATTACCCTATTTTTTTTCCTGTTTTTAATTCTTTTTCCCTCTTTTTCTTGTCATTTTTTACCTTGTTCTTACCCTATTTTCACCCCATTTTCCTATTTTTCCCATTTTACCGTGTTCTTCCCATGTTTTCTCATTTTATAGCGTTGCCTGCTGTTTCTCCTGTTCTACCGTGTTTTTACCCTGTTACTGCAGTTTTTGCCTTGTTTTTATCCAGTTTTTCCCGTTATTACCCTTTTTTACACCATTGTTACGCTGTTTTCCTTTTTTAACGGTTTTCCCATTTTTCTTTTGTCATTTTTTAACTTTTTTCTTACCCTGTTGTGTTTTCACCATGTTTTTTATTTTTTCCCCGTTTTACCATATTTTTACCGCTACCACATTTTTCCCTTTTCTTTTTGCCTTGTTTTTACATGTTTTTCCCAGATTTACCCTGCTATTACCCTGGTTTTTTCCATGATTTTACAGTTCTTTCCCTGTTACTCCATTTTTTTGCCTTGTTTTTTTTATCCAGTTTTTACCCTTTTATTACCCTTTTCCCTGTTTTTACACCATGCTTACCTTGTTTTACTGTTTTTTGTATTTCTTTTGTCATTTTTTTCTTTGTTCTTACCCTGTTTTCACCATGTTTTCCGTTTTTCCTGTTTTACCATGTTTTTACCCTGTTATCCCATTTTCCCCATTTTTTTTTACCTTTTATTCCCCAGTTTTAACCTGGTATTACCCTGTTTTTTCCAGTTTTTTCCCCTGCTTGTACACTGTTCTTACCATTTTTATTTTTACATTTTTCCCTTGTTCTTACTCTGTTTTCACCATGTTTTCCCCTGTCTATTCCCCATTTATACCCTGCTTTACTCTATTCTTCTCATGTTTTCCCTTGTTTTATCGTGTTCTTGCCCTGCAGTCCTGGTATTACCCTGTTTTTACACTGTTCTTACCCATTTTTCTTTGTTTTTACTGCCCTCCATTTCCTACTTTTTTCCTTGTCCTGACTCAGATTTCACATTTTTACCCTGTTTGTTCCCTGTTTATACGCTACTCTTTTCTTCCCATGGTTTCTCTTGTTTTTATCCTGTTCTTACCCTGTTTTACATTGTTTTTACCTAGTTGTTACCATGTTTTTTTTCCTGTTTTTATCTTGTTTTTGCCAATTCCCCCTTTTACCATGTTTTTTTCCATGTTTTTCACTATATTTCACCATGATTTTACCTTGTTTTACGTCTGCTTTTTCCTTTTTTTTCCCCTTGTTTTCTCTCACACTTATCCCTTCTGTCCACAAGTTTCCCCCTGTGTTTCCCCTGTAATTCCCAGCTTGTATATTGTCGCTGCCGCCTGTGTTTTCAGATGTTATTGTACCGGTGTGAATGAAACACATGTACTCCAGTTCTGGATTTAACGGGGATGTTCAGTCATCTTTTGTGTAAATTACCTACAGTATAATTTTCAGTTTTGTCATGTTTTATTTCATAATGATGCATCATAATATATACTTCCCACATTTGTAACAAACATCCAGTTGAATATTGAGACCCGATATGATCAGAGCAAGAAATTCATGAGGAATTGTAAAAATTAGACACACATTCACACACAGCCACTGTAGATGCTTCCAGTTGTTAGGATATAAAGTTTACACTGAATTAACATCTGTATTCTACTTAAATATCACTAATGTCACTCAGAGCAGCCTGGAGGTCTGCACATTGTTTTAATGTATTTGAAGTTTGTATTAAAAGTTGTAAAGGTCCGTAGAGGAAACGAAACACACTAAAATGGCAGATGAAGAGTTTTCATTTATTCCAGATGAACTGTACTGGTGGCGCCTTATGATTCACCACACATGCAAGATTTTTTTAAATGTTTTATCTTCTCGTCAGTATTTTATTACACAGCTGTCAGTTGGTTTTATGAAGTGCAGAATAAGCTTTTTATTTCAGAAACTCAGCATTTTGAATGTTTTTACTGTGTTGTTTTGTCTTTGCTGCTGATTCTTGATTAAAGTATGACACATTTCAGATGCTGGCGTAAACAAATTTAACAGTATAGATGGTTTTCAGGCATGATTTTATCATCTTAATGAATGTTTTTTTTTTAATTCTTTTGGAACCCGGTGGAATATTCACTGATTGATTGTACGTGTTCACTCACATGTGATCTTTATGATGACGCTGCAGTATTAATATGTTGGTTTTCTGAAGCATGATCACGCTGTTTCTTTTTTAAATATTTAGATATTTGTTTTAATGACTGTAGTAATTTCCTTATGGACCTCCATGATGGTTTGCAGTATAAATACACAACAAAACAAACAGTTGAGGTAAAAGATCTAAACTTTTGCTTTGCACGCAACTAAAATTTAAAGCACTTAAAAAATCTGTCGTACCTTTTTTTTTACCCAGATTAAACACCCTTCTTCACAGCACACTATTTCACTGCATGTTTCTTTAAATGTTAATGAGGCACAGTTTGGCCCTCCCTCTTCCATCGCTTCTAACATCCGTTGTTAATTCTTAGCTAGCTAGCTCTGGTTGTTTGAAACAGCCTGAGTTAGCATAAAATTAGCCAAATGTGAGCAGGTAAAAACCCAAATAAAGCATCTTCAGCATGTGTGCTTTGAAGTCATGTGTGCTTTATATCAGGGGCACAGAAATGAGTGTAAATGAGCCAATGGCTGGCTCTTCTAAATGCAACTGTCTTCTGGTGGTGGATTAGCCATTCAGGCCAAAGTATAATAAACCAGCTACAATAATGTCTGCAATGAGATGTCCCAGACAGCAAGCACTTCTGGGCCAAATATGGCACATCTGGCTCAATGGCAAAGGTCAGTGGGCCACATCTGGCCCATGCAAAGCAAGTAGGCTTTAGGGTGAGTTGTAGCCTATTGTGTCTGGGCCACATTTGGCCCTCTTGTGGCCAACTTCTGTTACGCACCCCTCCACGGGTGTGTAGTCAGTGGTGCAGTCCCTGACAACTTAAGGTGCGTTCACACCAAATGCGAACAGGCGAATTTTTCGTGCGGCACGATTACATTATAACTAAATGTAAACACGCCAACAGACATGAATAGTGAGATGCAGACTAGGCAAAGTTGTCTTTAAAACTTCTGCAGCTGTGTTCAACCTGCTGTGGAAATTCCCAAAATAACGTTATGCTTATGTTTATACTATCCGACCAGGGGCTCACCTGAAAATTATGTCTCAAGCCTCCTACACTTCAGAGATGATCCCGTGTTTATGTTGCTAGCTAGCTTGCTAGGACGTCCGTGGCTGGAAACCCTGAGGAAATAACTCCAAAAACCAGATTCAGCCAAAGAGTTCCCGGTCCTCCTGTCTCCTAGTGAGTGAGTTTTATTTTCTAAGTAGTTTACTCTGCAACGGTGATAATTTTACTACGTCCGCTAGCTAGCTAGCTGCTAGCAGAGCTAGCTTGCGGACGTGAACGCGCGATGATGAAAATTTGTGCGTACTCGCGTCTTCCCATTGATTTTCTGTGGATTCACGCCACCTGTTCGCGTTTGGTGTGAATAGAGCTTTAGAGTACACTTCCGTTACTAGCCAAGAGCTAGTGAGGGATTCCTCTTTGGCTCAGTGGCAGGGTGGAAGTGTTGAGATCATGGTGTCATGGGGCTGAGTCTCGGCCTGGGATATTAGGAGGTGTATGTCTACCTTGCTCATGTGCGAAAGTGACTTCGGAGGTGCATGTCTACCTTGCCAGAGGGCGAAATTGACTAGGTTTGTCCACCTTGACGTAAAGGTCAAAACAGACTTGGAGATCCTAGGCTGAATAGGTAATTCTGGCCTTGTCCTAGCGAGTGGATTGCAACACTTTCCGGCTGCAGAAGAAACTGCAAGGCATGAGCCACAGATGGGCCAGACACCATCTCAGACATCTGGCCTACTTAAGATGTGACCTGCATCTGGCCCACATGTGGCCAGATGCTCAGGGTGAGTTACCACCGTCGTTCCATGTGGCGCGTGTGGGCCAGAAGAAAAATGCAAGGTACGAGCCACAACTGGGCCAGATGTTAATCTGCTATCTGGGCCGGGATTAAGTGCTAATAGATGATCCGGCTGGGACCACAGATGTGGGCTGGGGTGTACGAGTTGTTTCAAGAAGAGACACAAGGGGTAGTGAAGCGAGGCTAATAATGCTCACATGTCTATCGGGTCGACTGCAGGGCCATTTCAGACAAGATAAAATGAGCCGGAATAACACCTGGAAGAGATGTGATGAGCTGAGTGGGGTTACACATGTCCACTGTGGTCTTTACAATCTATAGAGAGTAGCCATAAAACGTGCTGCTGTTGGGTTCTAAATAATAAATAAATAAGGTAGCTGCATTGTTCATGTGTGGCTTCAGAAGCTCTCTGGGACACATCTGCTCCCATCGTCATTAAATCCGCTTCCATGTCCCTTTTTTTTATATTGATCTTGACAAAAGACATTTATTTGGGCATCAAACACCACATCTGGGGGACATTCTTGCACTCGTACTGATTGCACATTTCCTCAAAACACTGGTGGCATCGTGTTTGTGCAGTGAAACACTGAGCAGTCTTTTATTTTACACAAGAATTCACAGAAAATTGAAGAGGTTTAATTCTCTGTGCACAGATCTTTTACTTCAGCTTGTTTAACATGAAAGTGAAAACACGGGTCGCATTTGTGTTTTTGTTTCGATGAGCACGGTGATGAAACACTCCAGACACTTCCAGTAGGGGGTGTGAGGGGGATGTTAGCAAAATCATCCCCCTTGTTCACCTGCCATCCCCCCCATCCACATTCATAGGCATAAGTCAAGGGGATGGGGGGACACTGCCCCGCCCAACCTGGGAAAAAGAAAGAACCCTCCCCCCACCATAAACGTCTCTATTATCATGTTAAATAACTGAATAGAATGACTTTTTCTTGTAGATTTGCAACTTTTTTTTTCTCATAAATGTTCCGATTTTTGGTAAATTTGCAGTTTTTCCCTTTAAATGTGCAACTTTTTTTTTCCTCATAGACTGGCAACATTTTCTGTCAAATTCTTGACTTTTTTCTCATAAATTTGTAACTTTTTCAGATAAATTTGTAACCTTTCTTCTTATAATTTTGACTTTCTAAAAAAAAAATTGCAACTTTTTTCTCATAAATTTGCAGGATTTTTTTCCTGTAAATTTTCTCCTTTTTTCCTCATAAATGTGAAACTTTTTTCCTCATAAACGTGACATTTTCTCTTGTAAACTTGCAACTTTATTCATATAAGTTTTCCACTTTTTAAAAAAAAAAAAAAAATCTGGATTTTTATTTTCCTTGGAAAATGTCAACTTTTTTTTCTCATAAATTTGCAACACTAATCTGGATACTGGTCACTTTTTGTCATATCTTTGCGCCTTTATTCTTGCAAATCGGTAGCTATTTTATATTTATACATCTGTACCTCGTGCTTAATTGGTGAACACCCCCCATCCCCTGCTGAAGACGTCCACCACTGACGCACCACTTGTCCACCTTACTGGACGTCAGCAGTGGACGTGCAACATTTGTGTCCTTAAATGGTCACGGGACAAAGTGTCGCTCATGTACATTATTGTCCTCCGTGCCTCTGAGTTAACAGGCAACCTGAACTGCACTATTTGTGATTTGGTTTTTATGAGTTGATTGAAATGTAAACTGTATAGACTGGGTTCATTTAATGTTCACATGAAGGGTTTTGTTCCAGAAATGAATCCATTAATAAAATGTTTGCATTTTGGACTAAAACTCTCCTTCACGAGTTTTGCCGGCGTACCGTGGACTGTAATGGCTTACAAACCAGCAATGCTGATTTCGCTCTGACTCTGACTAATGTCTGCTTTCTCAGCCAAAGCCATCGCTTCCATCCAAACTCTAATGTATTCTTTTATCATGAAGTATTTGTGCTTTAAAGCTGTAAACACTGAATGACATTTTTTCTTAAAAAAAAACAAACAAAAAATAACTGATAGTTTTCTTGAAAGTGAATGCGCAGCTTTGCATTTCTTTTCTTGGTTTCCATATGGCGCTGTTCTTTGATTGTATATCTACAGTAGGGGAGACCAAGCTAAAACTTGAGCTGTGAGGTCACCGTGGAAAGCCAGTATATTATAGGAGCAAAACAACGTGTTCAGTTAGCAGGTGTTACATGTATAAAATGTCCTCAAAGACAATTTGCTGAAATGTAAAATGATCTAAATAAACACATGCAGATGTTCTCACTGGTCACATTTGTCTCATGTCTGTTTTTTTTCTTTATCATTTTGCAAAGAACAGGATAATTGCTCATAATACTTTATAATACAGAAATATGCAGCATAATTATGGTCTTGGTATGCTATAAATACCTGAAATTACACAAGAAGTACCCTGAAAGTAGACTGTTAATACTGTCTCAAACCCCAGCCCACACTGTGATGTGTATAACTATCTACTCATCATCTAGGGAGTCACATGAGCTCATTTTATTACTGATTGAGTTTGTACATATATGAATTTTGCAAGATGTTAAAAAATATCAGGGCTACAAATATTAACGCAATAACTTTTCTGATTAATGTAGGCCACATTTACCATGTGTTCACCATGTCTTCCTTGTTTTATCTTGCTTTTCTTATGTTTTTTGCCTTGTTTTTAACTCTTGACTGTTTTTACCCTGTTTTTACCCTGTTTTTTCTTGTTTTTACACTGTTCTTACCTTGTTTTCCCTGTTTTCTTCTGTTTTATTTAATTTTTTTACCTTGTTTTGCGTTTAGACCAAATGCAAAATCACAATTTATTTGTGTGGTGCAATTACATTAGCTTAATGTAAACATGCTAATGGACATGAATTAGTGAGTTACAGAGTGGCAGGGTTGCTTTCTTACCTTCTTCAGCTGCTATGGAAATCCCAAAAATTCCACCATGTTTTACAACGTCATCCGGCGAGGCACCCAGCTGGGAGAATATCACTGCCTCCCGGGAGAAAGGCACCCGGATTACACTGCTAGCCCGCTAGCCCTTGTTAGCACATCCATAGCAGGAGTACGTGGGTGGACACTTCGTTTCAGCGCTGCAGAGCTCGGGTCCATTTATCATCAGGTGAGTGGCAGTCTCATTTTCAGACTTATTTACTTTCCAGTGTTGAGACCTTTACTCCGAGGCTGATTAGCCGCCTCTATCATTTCCCTTGGGTGCAAATGTGTAAATTGTCATAGTTTCCGCACGTGAAATAAAGTGAAAATTAACAAGCAAATTAATAGAAAAAAGTTCCACATTTATGAGGAAAAAAAGTAATGTTTACCCAAAAAAGCTGCACTTTTATGAGAAAGCAATTTCAATTTTATGAGAAAAAAATTCCAACTCAAAAAGGAAAAAAGTCACAAATTCATGAGAAAAAAAAGTTGTAAATTTACAAGAAAAATGTTTCCATTAACTTTACATGTATTCACGCAGTGTGGAAAATTTGCTTTGTGTTTGGTGTGAAAGCCCATTTAGGTGAGGTTGACAGTGGGTGACTGGTTTGTCTCAGCAGCTGGCTTAGCTTAAAACAAGAAAAGGTCTTTAAATTTAAACCACACCAAACTGACCCTCCTTTACTCAGGGTGACCTCATCCTGGGTGCACAAACCCCATTTAAAGCATGCACACATGCACACACCTAACATAGCATGGACTGAGGCAGAGTTTCTGTCGGTGAGCAGAGAAAGACACATAAAGTAAATAAAAATTTCTAAGTCAGCACTAAATCCACATTGTTAAACAAATACTGTATGTAGTTATTTATTTTATAATTAAATTATTCTAATTAACACAGTACAATCAAATTGTGTTACTGCACCCACCCCATAGACATGAATGGATTTATATATTTGTCCAGTATTTCAGGCCCAAATGTTGTAATTTAATTGAACACATCAAAGTAAGACACAGAATCCCACAAAAATCTGCAAATATTTATTCCAATTTTAACACACAAGCTGCATTTTTCAATAAATACTACAAATAAAACAGCATACATCCTTTGCATTGTCCTTCCTTTGACACTTTAACAGCCCAAAATATCATTGACACTTATTTAGGTTCTGATTGGATGAGATCCTGCTTTGTGACAGAGGTACAGAGAAGTGGCAAAAAAAAACCCCACTCCCATCTGAATATCCTGCTGTCATATCGTCATGGTGATTGCCTCCTTCTATCGGACATGTGGACCCAGATCATGCCTTCTGCAGCCTAGCAAAACCATTAAATTTTCCCAAAGTAGGAGTCAGCATTGATTTCTTTCCCTTTTATCTGTCATGTTTATATTGTTTCTTTTGCTTTTGAATGATCTATTTGGAGATTTCAAAGATTCCCATTAATCACCACTGGTTAGCTGCACTGTGCCGCAGAGCATCTGAGCCAACTACACTATACGCTGATGATTCCAGATTCCAGTCATTCTCACAACCTACGCTGCAGGTGATTAATAGTGACTAAAACTTTGGCCGCCATTCATTTCACACAGAGTGAT
Organism: Pholidichthys leucotaenia; assembly: GCA_020510985.1. Taxonomy (NCBI): domain Eukaryota; kingdom Metazoa; phylum Chordata; class Actinopteri; order Cichliformes; family Pholidichthyidae; genus Pholidichthys; species Pholidichthys leucotaenia. Next base: position 268,481,205 of record CM035842.1, read on the forward strand.
ACGTTTCAAGCAAGGCACAGTTTTAATCGTGATTAAAACTTCTGCTGTGGCGCCATTTTAACCACATTTTGATTGCATCAGGGTGTGTTAATCACAATAATGCATGAAATGAGATACAGTGTCATGCGACTAATCACGCCCAACCGCTATTGATCGTAATTAAAGTGACAGGGAACACTATGTAAGATTTTTCACCTTAGAATAATGGTTCCAAAATTATTTCACCAAGGGAATGCCACTTCCACCATTGCCTGCAACAGCTGAGTTCTTGGTAGGAACCGTGAAAGGACTACAATTATGACGACTATGACCTCAGTCCCAAGAGCGAATCACAGGGTGCTTTGTTGGTGGTGGTTAAAGTCGTGCCCTGTAATTGGCTGGTGGGACTGAGGTCATAGCTGCCATAGTTGTAGTCTTTTCGGCACCCCTTCATGGAACAAGAAAGTTACGTAGCGCTGCTTTAATGTTAAGGTGAAACTCTTACACAGCTGATATATCTCCAGATAAAGCAGACTGCACGTTCTTTAGCAAACCGAAAATGTAGCGTACATCCCAATTTGATCAGACTCCAGAGTGCAACAAGTGCAATCGACTATCGTGCTACAGAACTTATGCACCTGTTTAATAAACGCTTTGGTAGAGCTGCAGTAAAGATTGATGTGTATGTGTGTAGTTATCTCATTTAAATCACATCATGCATAAAAACCTTAACACAAACTGTTTCTTCTCCAGAACAATGAAACAAACCCAAACTGCATTCACTGTGGAATTAAAGTTGAATTTTAAAGCTAAATTACCTTCTTACACTGAATCGTCTCAGACATAAATAAATATGGCATCATCTCTGTGGAACCACGGTTACAGATGTCGTATCTACTGACTAAAGTCAAAGAATGAAAAAAATAAAGTTAATTACAACAGTGAGACAATAAAGTGAAACAGTGATAACAAATTCAAGTAAAAAGTGTTTCACTGCAGTTTTCCTGAAACAACATGCATAAGAAAAAGCATTCAAACACAAGGCTTTAAATCACGTGATGAGGGATGCAGACGCTGCAGGAGTCAAGGCTGAACCCGGTTTTACACAGTTAGGCTCTCACCAATATGCAAGGCCACTTCTAGACTTCTTTTTTTTGGGGGGGGGGGGTGCAAGATTCTGTTTGCAAATTTACAGAAATAAATGATTAAAATTTTTAGAGAAAGTCACCAATTTAGATGTTTTAATTTTAGATGCAACAATTTTAGATGCAAATTAATGAGAAAAAAAGTCTTAAATTCACAAAAAAAATAGTTTCAAATTTATGAGAAAAAAGTTGCAAGAAAAAAATTCAAATTAACAAGGAAAAAATGTCACAAATTCATGCAAGGAAAAAGTGGCAAATTTATAGGAAAAGTAACAAATTCATGAGGAAAAATTGTAAAAATTTTATGAGAAAAAAAGTCATAAATATGGTTGAAAATTTACAAGGAAAAAGTTGCAAAAAAAAATTCCAAATTTATGAGGAAAAGTAACAGATTTTCCAGAAAAAAATATGAAAATGTATGAGAAAAAAGTTTCAAATTAACAAGAAAAATGTCAAATTCACGAGGGAAAAAAAAAATACAAGAAAAAAGTCAAAAAATTGGTTGAAAATGTACAAAAATTAAATTAAATTAACAAGACAAAAGTCACAAATTCATGAATGAAAAAGTTGCAGATTTATGAGGGAAAAAATCTAAAATTTGGTTGAAAATTTATAAGAAAAAAGTTGCAAATTTATGAGAAATAAAGTTGAAAATTTATAGAAAAACTTTCAAAATTTATAAGGAAAAAGTCACAGATTCACAAGAAAAAAAGTTGCACGTCTATGAGGAAAAAAAAGTTGCACACTTATGTGGAAAAAATAGCAAATTTATGAGAAATAAAGTTGCAAATTTCCAAAGAAAAGGTTGAGAATTCATAGACAAAAATCCAAATTCATGAGGGAAAAGTCACAAATTTAGCAGAAAAAAGTTGCAAATTAAATAAGGAAAAAAGTCACAAATTCATGAGGGAAAAAAAGTTGAAAATTTATGAGGAGAAAAAAGTTTTTAAAAATCTGACTGAAAATTTACAAGAAAAAAATGTGCAAATTGATGAGAAAAAGGTAAACTGAAGATTTAAATTGGAAAGTAAATATACTGAAAGTAATTTTAATTCTCCCCCACAAAATCTTGATGGTAAACTTGTAGCTCCGGGGCCCCCTAGTGGCTGAGGTAGCCCATAGTATTTGCATACTCTGCTTTATAGCCAGAAACTGCTCTATCAGTTTGTATAATGACCAGTAAGTGTACAGAAGACATTTAGATCGATCCTCCTATTGTAGTTTTCTCTATAGTGAAATTATACTATATGTTAAACTCTCACTGAATTATTCTTTAAAACCCTTCAGAGCATAATTACACTTTAGCTCTAAGCTGTAATTACTGCTCGTTTCCTGTTTGGGGGCCTCACCCACAGCCCCGGGGGCACAGCCAGACTCCTGCCAAATCCCCCGCCGGACGATGATTTATTCTGCATATTTATCCCTCACACCTGAGCGAAATGCCACATACTGGCAAAGCACTGTCAAGTCTCCAGTAAAACATGAGCTCTCTTCACTGTTGCTCAGAGCTTCGGACTCAGGCCTGCTGATCCAGGCCCAGACGTCATCGCAGATTCACGGACGCAGACTTTACAGTAAGCCTGAAGTACATGTTTGCACTTTCAATAACTTGTAGATTCAAGACACGATTGGCAGATTATGATTGTTAGAACAGAGCGCCTCGCTTGGTCTGTTGGAGTCAAGATTTGCCCCATTTATCTGAACGTGCTGTGGGGATCTTTTTGAAAACACAACTCCAATAATTCCATTCAGTGATGTCACAGTGTCATTTCCATGTTTACTTCTCCCAGAGTTTTATTAGCTTAAAGGTGTAGTGTGCAAACAAAAGCAATGGTCTTTAGTAAGAAATTGATCACTTTGCTAAATGAACTGTTATGTTCTTATTGTTTTAGAATGAGCATTTTATATCTCTTTTCATATACAGCTCTGGAAACTATGAGACAAAAAGACTGCTGCAAAATTATCACTTTATTCTGGTTTTACTACTTATACGTATAAGTTTGAGTAAAATGAAATCTTTTCTTTTATTCTCTAGCCTACCGAAAGCAACTCACACAAATTCCAAGTCAAAATATTGTCATTGAGAGCATTTGTTTACAGAAAATGACAACCGGCCAAAATGACAAAAAAAAAAAAATGATGCTTTTGGTGTGCTTTGTGATCAAAGAATGCAAAGGAAACAAGTTCATGTTCATTCTTGGACACTAAAATACTCAAGTTTTAACTGTGGAAGAACTCAGAAATCTGTAGTTGTGGAATAACTGATGATTCCCCACACCTTTCATGCGTCTCACCATGCTTAGATGATCTCCTAACCAGTACCTCCTTCAACAGACTGAGGTGTCCTGGTGCTGGAATTCAACAGACACTCAAACTGAATGGCTGCCATAATTGTAGAGATGCTAATTTGAAAATTATTTTGCAGTGGTCTCTTATTTTTTCCCAGAGCTGTAAACCAGTCCAGTGACTGACTGTGTCGTCTTGTGGTGCCACCATTAATTGCTGTGATTGCTGGTGTCAGAGGATTAGTTTGCTGCTGTTTTTGCAGAGAAGGACGGGAAGTTGGACTGACGACGTTAGGCTGTGACGGATATTCAGGTGAGTGTGCTTAGTCACTTCACATTACTGCATTCTGATGAATGCTGGCGAACATTAAGCAAAAGTCAAAACTAGTATCTCATGGATTGATGAATGCTGAGGAACGCTCGCGGACGCTGCTGGGTTTCATCAGAGTTCGTAAAAGTTTGCACAACAGTTTTGTTGTAAAGGGTCTTAAACGTTTGCTAGTGTTCACTACTAGGCAAACCAACACGAACAGAACAGCATGTGTTACAATCGTTTGCAAACACAACCATTTGAAAGTGCTTACAACTATTTTACAACTGTCTGTGGAAAACTACATAAAATAACTGTTGACGAATTGTTTGGCAACCTGATAAAAGCCAAAAAGCACAACATTCATGACCGTTTCTCAGCTTTTGCCGCTCATTGAGAAAAGGTCCCAAATGTTCCCAAACTGTGGCAAAAGAGTGGCAAACAGTTAGCTAATTACCGCAAGCAGTGTCGCTAAAATTTGCTAGCAGTCGCTAATGTTGGTCGTCTTTCACGAACACATTTGCAAACATTGCGTGAATGTTGCTATTGACAGAGACTAACTCTGATTTTCACAAACATTCTTCAGAAAAATGGGCAAATCCAAAAATCGCAGTGTTCGTCAACATTCACTGCACACTGAGATGCACACTTTAAGGCTTAGCAATTTACTGAAGGTTTTACCATTTGCTTACCCAATGCAAAAAAATCAAACATTTCTAGTTTGTTTATGTTATTGTAATAGTTAGATTTAGGTACTACAATTACTTGAATAAACCCATTACAACTCTAACTATCTGCCATATCACTTCATGTAGTTATTTTCACAACCACTAGAGGTTGTTTTTCTTGCTGAGTAACTAGAGGATAGTCTACAAAATAATGTAACGCATACCCCTCTGACCACAGTGTCTCAAAACCCTTTTTGGCACAACTAAAGTACCACAAACAAGGTGAATTAGTCTGCTCAGCTTTAACAGGTTCGGTCGGTAGGCTAAAACTGAAATAGTGTCTTGCGTTGCATTAGCAGGTAACTCAGTGGTGACACTATATAAACTATCAAGTGTAGCGGTTTGATTAAACCCCCCACAACACACAAACAGAACACAGAGACAGTCAGCTCGCACTCCTGGGGTTTGTTCCGCTGCACGCTGAGTTTACAGCCTTGAAGTTAAAGTGTTCATGCATTTTGCCCTTACTGTGACCTAGAGACTCAGATCAATATGTAGATGTGCTGGTTAGCCTCTTTGTCTGACACTTGGAGCGAGGTCTAGCTAATCTGCCCATTGTGATGTATGTCTTACAAATGCAAATACCTCCTGCCTGTTCTGTTGTCCCTTTGATCATTCTAAACTGTGGGGTACGTCTCTTTGATGTATTGTTATGATCAAGTATTTAAGGTGCAACTCTGTAACGCAATCTCTCTCTCTCAATCTGACTTCAACCCTGCTGCAGGACACAGATTTTGTGTCCCCTCTTCACTGAGAGCCTGAGGAATTCGGCTTCAGCCTGCTCACGCTATGGCTGGAGCCGAGTTCCCGTGAAGGCGACATGATTAATAAAATCTGCTTAAAACCACAGCATCACTGCTTATTTTTGCATGCCGCCTCACTGGTGACCCCTCGAACACGCACACGTTTTGTGCAACGCAGCCTTCTGTTTTGGATGGCCACGCTGGCGAACCGACGCTGAAAAAAACGAGCGGCCAGCGAACGCAACACCCGGGCATGAATGCTCCGTCGCCTGAGATCTGCACAACCACGCTGGACCGGCCGCTCTCACTGAGAGCGCACGCACCTCGTCCTCTCTCCACGACGGCAACCTCCAGGGCCGACGGGGAGCGCAGCGCGTGGAACTGAACGCACCATGGCCGCACGAGCGACAACGATCGTCTCCTCCCTCTCACCGCTCCAACGCAGCTGCACGAGCCCGGGGCACAAAGATCGTCTATTCCCTCCCGCCGCTCCAACGCCTCTGCACGGGCCTGAGGGACTAAAGATCGTCTATTTCCTCTCAACGCTCCAACGCACCATGGCCAAATCTACAGCAACAGCTCAACCTGGATTTTATTGGCGCCGTCTGCGCTGATCTCCGCCAAGTTTCTGCACCCTGACTCACCACTCCAGCGGCCCACCCACGCACTGAACCCCCGCGCACGCATCGGGGAGTTACAAGGACGGCGCATCACGCATGGGACAAGTAATGGCTCCACAGACTGCCTTCCTCCTTCGCCGCTGCCTTTCAGGGCTGCTCGCTCACCTGAGGCACGCATGCAACATACTGGAAGGATTTGTTAACAGTCTCAGCCACGCCACAGACCGCCATCGTCCTCCGCCGCTGCCCACAGAACCTTCAGGGTTGCTCGTTCACCTGAAGCAAACACGCAGCTCGCCACTGGATTTTTTAATGGTCTTAGCCACGGCACAACGGGATTTCAGCCGTCAGCTGTTCCCAGGAGCTTTGGGGTTGCTTCAGCACCCAAAGCCAACAGTCCCTATGCTTTGTTTACTTTTTCTCTTACAGCCGCTCCTGCTTTTCTTCATGGCCACGAGAGGAGTCAGAGACTAATTTTTCTTCTTGTGGACCGCTGCACGTTCAACGGGACCAGCCCTTCGACATTGCGGACCCACAAGCAATTTTTGCGCGGCTCAGGACGATTTCACAGCTCCTGCCGGCACTTACTACCCCTCCCCTCCCTCCCCCTCCGCCTGCAGCGAGCTTCTCCCACAGCTCGCTCACACAGATGGATCATCGAGGTCGCGGCCCCCTACCGTTTCCCTCTTGGGGGGGAGCGTGTGTGGCGGTTCGTTTTAACCCCACAACAGACTAAGGACACTCAGCCCTCTTTTCTCTGTTTTCCTGCTACACTACTGAGATGCAATGTGCCATTCATGTATTTGTGATGCAAACATGCATGTATTGTGATGTAATGCGCCATTCGGTATAGTGTGCATATGGCTTGTCCTTACTGTGCTTTTTCTGAGCATCTTACATATGTAGATGTGCTTTGGTGTATTAATGTCTACAGGTAGACGAGTTTCTTCTGTCTCACCTATGTGATGTTAATCGTTGCCTTTCATGCATGGTATTCACATCGCGGAGCAGCAAACACTTTTGGTGCGACTACCCCCCCCCCCCCTCCTGCACAGAGCTTTTCCCTGCTCGCTGCCCAGACTGCAACATCGAGGTCACGGTCCCCTACCGTTTCCCTCTTGGGGGGGAGCAGTGTAGCGGTTTGATTAAACCCCCCACAACACACAAACAGAACACAGAGACAGTCAGCTCGCACTCCTGGGGTTTGTTTCGCTGCACGCTGAGTTTACAGCCTTGAAGTTAAAGTGTTCATGCATTTTGCCCTTACTGTGACCTAGAGACTCAGATCAATATGTAGATGTGCTGGTTAGCCTCTTTGTCTGACACTTGGAGCGAGGTCTAGCTAATCTGCCCATTGTGATGTATGTCTTACAAATGCAAATACCTCCTGCCTGTTCTGTTGTCCCTTTGATCATTCTAAACTGTGGGGTACGTCTCTTTGATGTATTGTTATGATCAAGTATTTAAGGTGCAACTCTGTAACGCAATCTCTCTCTCTCAATCTGACTTCAACCCTGCTGCAGGACACAGATTTTGTGTCCCCTCTTCACTGAGAGCCTGAGGAATTCGGCTTCAGCCTGCTCACGCTATGGCTGGAGCCGAGTTCCCGTGAAGGCGACATGATTAATAAAATCTGCTTAAAACCACAGCACTGCAGCTTATTTTTCCATGCCGCCTCACAAGTTTTCTTTTTTAAACATGAATGAAATTAAATCAACATGTGGAATATCATCTGTACAAGAGTAAATTAAAGTGAAGTCAACAAAACAGCAAACACTGGGCACAAGCCAAGCAAAAAAAAAAATAACAAAAAAAACCTGCTGGCTGTTTTAAAAATCGAGTTCCACTTCTGTAAGACGATGAAAGAAAATCACTGGTGACGCTCAGCAACAGTTTGGTAGCACCAGCGAGGAGGCGGCCTTCTTGCTAAGGGTGGATTCACACTACAACATTTGAGTGACGTTTACCCACGTTTTGAAAAATCAGAGAAACGAGTCCAAATGTCGGTGAAATTACGCTTGTGAGCAGGATTTCTTTTAATCCAGCACACACCAACTTTTACAAATGTTTGCAAGCGTTTGCTAGCTTATTGCAGCGTTTGCCAGTGTTCATTTTTCTATTAGAGGAGGCAAACTTTTGCCAGCGTAGGCTAGTGTATGTGCAACGGTTGCCAACCTAGGTCACCGTAAGCAAATGAACACTCAGCGTAGGTCAGCTGAGGTCGGCGTCAGGCAACGCTCATATAAAGGTCAGTGTCTGTGGAGGCTTCCTCGCATTCTGGACCTGTCTCCTTTCTTGGTATTCCAGCACCATGGACAGCGACACCGCTTCAACATTTCTCCTGGATTTTTTGACACATTCGCTGTGCTTTCATTTGTGTCTGTGCATGTTTGACAAGTGAGCCTTGTCTAAAATCATTGCTTCCGCCAGCATTTCAGTCGATGTTCACCAATGGAGCTCAACTTAGGCTGACTTAGGTGAACTCTGCATAACTTAGCCCAGCGCTCAGGAGCTTTTACAAACTGAGCGCAACCTTCACCAACATTTATGTCCAAATGGCGCTAAATTTCCAGCATGTTGAAAATTTTGAATGAACACAACGTTCACCAACGTTCGCCAATGAACACCAACTGTTATTAACTTTTACCAACTTTTGCCAGCAGAGCCAGACATTTGTCAAAACTTCAGTAAATGTCAGTCCAAACGTTATAGTCTGAATCCAGCTTAGCCACAGAACCAGAGCTGGAACAACTGAGGTAAAATGAATGAAGACAGCTTCAGAAAACGAGTTGATACCAAACATAAAATGGCATTCACACAATGTAGCAGACATCACAGCGTCTCATGAGTTGGTCACATCAAAGTCTTCCCTGTCCATGAACACGCCCGTGCTTTATAAGAGCTCATATTTGAGTCTTACATAAATACAAGGCACTTATTTTCTAATATAAAAGCACACTGTTGTAGTCTGTGGCTTTATGAAAAACTGTGTTATCATTTTTTTTTCAGATGTGATTCATGTTTGAGGCCACATTAGGTAAATGTAATCTTTGTCTAATCATGAAATATCTAAGCAGGCAGTAATGTGTCCCGACATAAATATTAAAAGAAAATATGTTTCATTTGGAAATTTTGCTTTATTGAATCCACGTGTTTCTACTCTAGTAACCAAAAATGGCTGCATATTTAGTCATTTTAGTTACTTTATATTTGATGTGATTTTGACTACAGTGGGGAAAATAAGTATTGACACGTCAACATTTTTCTCATTAAACATATTTTCTGATGGAGCCATTGACCTGACATTTTCACCTAACAACCCAAGTAATCCATACATAAAAAGAAACCAAGGCAGCTGTCTTCACAGAACAAGTTATACTTAATAAAGTGGGATGACACAGGGAATAAGGATTGAACACATTAAGAAACAGAGGCACAAAAAGGCATAGAAAGTCAAGAAATCAGCTGAAATCCATCAGAATTTAGGAAGCCATCCCATTCCCCATCAGTGTAAATTAATTTCATCTGGTTAAGTCCTGACTGATAGCCTTTAAAAAAGTCTGTGAATATCAGATTGTCACACCACAAACAACTCATGATGGGTAGAAGCAAAGAGTTCTCTCTCTAGACCTTCACAACCTTATTGTTGCAAAACATAATGATGGCATTGGCCAGAGGTGCATTTCTAAACTGCTGAATGTTCCAGTGAGCACTGTTGGAGCCATCATTTAGAAGAGGAAAGATCATTTTATCATAATCCGGCCATGACCAAGAGCTCCTCACAAGATTTCTGACAGAGGAATCAAAAGAATTATCAGAAGAGATATCCAAGAGCCAAAGACCACTCATGGAGAGCTCCAGAAAGACATGAAGTTAGCAGGTACTGCTGTTTCAAAGAAAACAATAAGTAATGCACTCAACCAACATGGGCTCTATGCCTGCTCACCTCACAAGACTCCACTGCTGAAGAAAAAACAGGTTGAAGCTCATTAAAAGTTTGCTGCACAACATTTGGGCAAGCCAGTAAAATACTGGGAGAATTTAGTCTGGTCAGATGAGACCAAAATTGAACTTTTTGGATGCCACAACACACATCACGTTTGGAGGAGAAATGGCACTGCAGATCAGCCCAGAAACACCATACAGTGCATCCGGAAAGTCTTCACAGTGCCTCACTTTTTCCACATTTTGTTATGTTACAGCCTCATTCCAAAAGGGATTAAATTCAATTTTTTCCTCAAAATTCTACACACAATACCCCATAATGACAATGTGAAAAATGTTTTTTGAGATTTTTGCAAATTTATTAACAACATAAAACTAAAAAAAAGCACATGTACACAAGTATTCACAGCCTTTTCCATGAAGCTCAAAATTGAGCTCAGGTGCATCCTGTTTCCACTGATCATCCTTGAGATGTTTCTACAACTTAATTGGAGTCCACCTGTGGTAAATTCAGTTGATTGGACATGATTTGGAAAGGCACACACCTGTCTATATAAGGTCCCACAGTTGACAGTGCATGTCAGAGCACAAACCAAGCATGAAGTCAAAGGAATTGTCTGTAGACCTCCGAGACAGGATTGTCTCGAGGCACAAATCTGGGGAAGGGTTCAGAAAAATTTCTGCTGCTTTGAAGGTCCCAATGAGCACAGTGGCCTCCATCATCTGTAAATGGAAGAAGTTCAGAACCACCAGCACTTTTCCTAGAGCTGGCCGGCTGTCAAACCTGAGTGATCAGAGGAGAAGGGCCTTAGTTGGGGAGGTGACCAAGAACCCGATGATCACTCTGTCAGAGCTCCAGTGTTCCTCTGTGGAGAGAGGAGAACCTTCCAGAAGGACAACCATCTCTGCAGCAATCCACCAATCAGGCCTGTATGGTAGAGTGGCCAGATGGAAGCCACTCCTTAGTAAAAGGCACATGGCAGCCCGCCTAGAGTTTGCCAAAAGTCACCTGAAGGACTCTCAGACCATGAGAAACAAAATTCTCTGGTCTGATGAGACAAAGATTCTCTTTGGCGTGAACGCCAGACGTCACGTTTGGAGGAAACCAGGCACCGTTCATAACCATGCCAAGGGTGGTGGCAGCATCATGCTGTGGGGATGTTTTTCAGCAGCAGGAACTTGGAGACTAGTCAGGATAGAGGGAAAGATGAATGCACCAATGTACAGAGACATCCTGGATGAAAACCTGCTCCAGAGCGCTCTTGACCTCAGACTGGGGCGACGGTTCATCTTTCAGCAGGACAATGACCCTAAGCACACAGCCAAGATATCAAAGGAGTGGCTTCAGGACAACTCTGTGAATTCCTTGAGTAGCCCAGTCAGAGCCCAGACTTCAATCCAATTGAACATCTCTGGAGAGATCTGAAAATGGCTGTGCACCAATGCTTCCCATCCAAGCTGATGGCGCTTGAGAGGTGCTGCAAAGAGGAATGGGCCAAACTGCCCAAAGATAGGTGTGCCAAGTTTGTGCCATCATATTCAAAACAACTTGAGGCTGTAATTGCAGCCAAAGGTGCATCAACAAAGTATTGAGCAAAGGCTGAGAATACTTATGTACATGTGGTTTCTTAGTTTTTTCAATTTTTAATAAATTTGCAAAATCTCAAACAGCTTTTTTCATGTTGTCATTATAGAGTGTTGTGTGTAGAATTTTGAGGAAACAAATGAATTTAATCCCTTTTGGAATAAGGCTGTAACATAACAAAATGTGGAAAAAGTGAAACGCTGTGAATACTTTCCGGATGCACTGTACCAACAGTGAAGTTTGGAGGTGGGAGCATCATGGTGTGGGGGTGTTTTTCAGCACATGATACAGGCAGACTTCATATAACTGAAGGAAAGATGAATGGACAAATGTACAGAGGCATCCTTGATAAGAACCTGTTGCCATCTGCCAAGATGCTGAAGATGAAACAAGGGTGGACATTTCAGCAAGACAAGGACAACTGGCTCCAGAGAAGGAAAATAAAGCTGCTAGAATGGCCCAGTCAGTCACCTGACCTGAATCTAATTGAAAATCTTTGGAACGAACTGAAAATCAGAGTTCATAGAAGACACCCACAGAACCTTCAAAATTTGAAGACAGTTTGTGTGGAAGAATGGGCTAAAATCACTCCTGATCAATGCCTGTGCCTAGTTTCTCCATACAGGAGGCATCTGGAAGCTGTTATTACCAACAAAGGCTTTTCTACTAAATATTAAATGAATTTCACAGAGTGTTCAGTACTTATTCCCTGTGTCATTCCACTTTATTAAATATAACTTGCTTTGTGAACACAGTTGCCTTGATTTCTTTGTATGTATGGATTGCTTGGGTTGTTGCTGATATGTGGTGAAAATCTCAGGTCAGTGACTCCATCAGAAATATGTTTAATGAGAAAAATGTTGATGGGTTAGTATTAATGAAAGCGCTTTGAGTGGTCTTTGTGACTAGAAAAGCGCTATATAAGTGCAGGTTAGTTAGTTAGTTAGTGTTCAATACTTATTTTCCCCTCTGTTTGTATATGTAGAAAGTTTATTTTGCTCAAACTAACACATTTATGACAGAGAGAGAGAGAGACAAAAACAAACAAAAAAATTGGTGGCAGCAATGTCACAAATTTTCAAGAAAAAGAACTCATGCAAATTTATGAGAAAAAAATATGATCTAAAATAAAATTTTCTCAAATACACATGAAAAACATCACACATTATGGGAAAAAATAAATTTTGGAAAAAGTTTCATGAAAAACTCACAAATTAGTAATAGTAAAATCACAGATATACAAACAGAAATCTCCAATCTGTGATAATAAATTCCCAAAAGTACAATACATAAGTACAATGAGAAAAAAAAATGAGGAAAATGTTTACAATTTAAAAGAAATTTCATGACAGTAAAGTCACAAATTGACAAGAAAAAACTGTATATTTATGAGGAAAAAATTGCAAATTTAAAGGAAATTGTCTCAAATGTATGAGAATAAAGTCTTAAATGTCAATAGAGATAACAGAAAATTATCAAAAAACTCAATTTATGAAAAATTTTCATAAAAATAGCTCCAAATTTATTCGGTTAGTTCCAAATTTAGAAAGAAATAGTTGTAATTTTTGTCTCTAATTTAAGAAGGGAAAAAATACTTTTATGTGAAAGTTGCTATGAATGTCAGAGAAAAATCTCAGAAATTTGCAAAAGTAAGTGAACTACTTTCTACTTTTAGTAGATACTGTTTTATTCTAATTCAAGTATTTTTTTTTCTTTTTGTGACTATTCTTACTTGTACTCAGCTGCTGATTTGTTATTTTTTAACAGGGGATGGGGTTGGTACTCTGTTCTATATTTTTGCACCTCATCTATATTACAGCTATACAACACTGTGTGAGATATATGTATCTTAGATTTCAATTAACTCGTATTATTTCAATTATTTTACTAAAAAGAAAGATTATTTACAATAAAGTTAAGCAGAGAAATGACAGTGGCTCATCGGTCATGGACTTGCACTTTTATATTGATGAGGCTGGTGGATGCTCAGTGACAGGGAGGCAGCTGGGATTAATGTGCGAGCTCCTGGGATTTAAACCTCCACTATATATGCTGATCTAATACAGATGCAGCAAAGCTAAAAATAAACACAAACAGGGGAATCTGTGGCTGCTGGAATAAAACTTGAAGGTGCCAGTTCACATGCAGTGTGCTAGCTCACTATACTTTGACAATATAAGTAGTATGTCACAGACCACTGTGCTGCTATAATAGCATTGGAAGTGATACATGCTGGAAAATCTTACATTTGGAGGACTTAAATTTATTTTTAAATAACTCAGCTTTGAAAATAAGTTAATTTCTTCCTTTATTGTACAAGATTTGTTACAGAATTAAAAGTTGATGAAGCTATACAAAACTATCAAAACATCTAAACTTACAAATACATTCTCTATTCTGTAACGACTGTTATGTCTAATCAGAGGTTGGTTTAAGTCACATAAAGCTATTTTGTCTTACCCCCAAATTAAAATGATGAAAATTAAGCATGTTTAGTAAGAACGTCATACTACGTCAAGTTATTGCAGGGGTTTACCCTTTGAGTGTGAGAATTCCTGTGCCCCTAGTGGCAGAGCGTGGCACTGCGCCTGCCTTCTCACTCTGACTTTGTCAAAAGTAAGTGAGAAATTTCTGTTTTGTTTTTTTTTAAATGTACTGATTTCTTGTTCATATACTTTGAAGACAAGATGATGAGGTACTTCTGTACAAAAAACGGTGTCAAAAGATTGAACCATTCTTTGTGTAAATACATCCAAAGTCCAGTTTTGATTGAGTTATGGAATTTAAAGAGGTGCTGTGACATTATGCAAATTAGATGTGCAAATTTATTCCTATGTGAAACTTTGAATCATATTTTACATCTTTCTAATTGACAGTAAGCCATTATCTCTTACCACTTTCAAGTTATAGCCTTGGAAATCTGAACTATTTTATTGACAAAAAATATTTACCACTCTTAACCACTAGGGGGTATGTTGCAGTTTGGCAACATACACACTCATAGGGTGAATATTGATAAAAGTAAAGCCAGAATGATGCTAAAGCTCCATAACAGCCACTGTTAGCTGTGATTTAGCTAATGCTCATAGATATTAACATGTTTGTTGCTTGTTACGTATGAGGCAGATAGGATGCTAAAGCTAGATGCTAATGCTAAAGGTAACCCTTTACATAAGCTAAATTCAACATGGAGATTGAGTAGATATCCTCAACTATTCAATAATCTAACCAATGTCTAATGCAAATGTAACTATGGCAGTAGCTATTATTTATAAAACTGCTTTTTTTCCTTGCTGACCAAAAGATTAGCACCTATGTGTGCTCAACCTCCTCCTATGTTTGCACATAAGAGTAAAGATGATAGATACACTATATATTATTGTAGCAATATTTTTTATCATTATTATTTTCTTACTGTAATTTTTATAGGCACATGTACATATAAAATGTTAAAATGTGTAATAAGTTAAAGGTAATAGTGCTCAATGAGCTTGACTGTAATTTTTAACTGTAATATAATCTTTTATTAATAGAAATCTACTATTTCATTTGTGTTCACCACATACAGTATTTTATCCATTAGCATTTTAACCTTTAGCATGGCTACTTTGAAACAGAGCCAGCTTCTTACTCATGGTGTTCTTTAACACCTCTCTTAATGCATGACAGATGAAAGACAAGCCCACCAGAAGAAGTAAGTCATAAAAAAATTACAATTACTTCAGATGCTAATCCAACTTTTGGTTGTTTGCCAACAGGCCTGTTAGCATCCGAGCTAGCAGTTGGTGTTTGATGGTCTGCTGTTATTTACAAGGTATAATAATTATTCATATTTCTAAAAACACACAAAAAACTAACATACATATGTCAGTATGTACATGTGGCATGTGGCCTAGTTGATAGAGGATCGTGGGTTCAAGCCCCGGCCAGGTCATACCAAAGACCATAAAAAAATGGTACTTCCCGCCTTCTAGCTTGGTGCTCAGCATAATGGAATGGGGGAAGGAAAAGTTGTTTGTGGTGGCGCCTTGCATGGCAGCGGCCCCTCTGATTCTATATGTGATTAACATTGTAGATAGGAGAAATGTAATTTTGTTCTACTGTAAATGATTGATAAAGTTGGCTTCGTCTTCTTTATCTTGTTTATGAAGGTTAATCAAACACATTTCAAGTTCTCAAATGTGTGGCTTCATAAAAGATCTTAAGTCCCTCACCTGTGTAGAATAATTTGTGACCAGTTATCACATTACAAATATTTCCATTATGTACATGGTTATATTGCCATTAATAATTGAATGTATATTCAGAAACTGGTGAAAGTCAGTTATATCTAAGACAGAAAGAGCGGAGGAAAAATGAGAAAGATGCTAAAACAGGAAGTATCAACAATCCCAGGAGCTCAACCACTGATTAACTATATCAACAAGTTAAAAAAGTCCTGTTTTTTTTTTCTGCCTGTCTGTGGCCATCCTCAGATGGCACATAGACTCAGACATCGCCCCCTGCTGGGCTGGAAGATGCAGTGCTTTCAGAAATATTGTGACGGGGCGAGATGGGGGTCAGATTAGTCCTACTGGCCCGATGATCTGGCTGCTCTCTGCTGCTCCAGCATCGACCTGATGGCGGGGGACATCATGGTGGGGTGCATGGCTGGGGTGAAAGGTCGCAAAGGGTAGTGGGCTTTTTTACCAGGGACATAAACACACTGGAAGTATCGCTGGCCTGTAAAAATGGCAAAAACAGAAAAGAAACATAATTTACATGTTTCATTATTAAGAGAGAGCTTTGAATTTTAATAATTTCTTAGCAATTATTTGATGCCTGTATCATCAAGTAACTGCATGAAGATGGTCCCTAACCTTGAAAAGACAGAGAATTCCCCACCAATTCAACATAAACCTTTTTTTGTCATGTTACAAAATAGAATAGAATGCATCTCAAGCATCAAATTTAAATCTGCAAATTTGCAACTTTTTAAAATTTTAAATCTAAAACTATTTTCTTGTAAATTTGCTTCTTATTTCTTGTAAATCTGCAGTTTTCTCAGAAATATGCAACTTTTTCCCTTTTATTCCACAACCCTTTTCTTGTAAATTTGCAATTTTTTCAATACTTTTAAATTTTTTTAATACATTTGCAGTTTTTATTGTAAATTTGCAACTTTTTTCACATAAATTTGCAGATTTTTACTTGCAAATTAGCAACTTTTTGCCATAAATCTGCATTTTTTTCTTGTAAATCTGCAACTTTTTTCTCATAAATTTTCAACTTTTTCTTTTTTATTTCACCTTTTTCTTGTAAATTTCCAACTTTTTCTTTTAAATTT
The DNA here is from genome assembly GCA_020510985.1 of Pholidichthys leucotaenia. Taxonomy (NCBI): domain Eukaryota; kingdom Metazoa; phylum Chordata; class Actinopteri; order Cichliformes; family Pholidichthyidae; genus Pholidichthys; species Pholidichthys leucotaenia. The sequence continues at coordinate 268,497,871 of CM035842.1, forward strand.
AAAACGTTTTTCTCATAAATTTGCAGATTTTCACTTGTAAATTAGTAACTTTTCTTCAAAAATCTGTAACTTTTTTCTCAAAAATTTGCAACTTTTTTCTCATAAATTTGCAACTTTTTCTTTTTATTCCACAACCTTTTTCTTGTAAATTTCCAACATTTTTTTCTCATACATTTAAAGCTTGTTTTTAATAAATTTTCAGCTTTTTATTATAAATCTGCTACTTTTTTCTCATAAATTTGCATATTTTTACTTGTAAATTTGCAGCTTTTTTTTTCATTTAAATCTGCAACATTTTTTGGTAAATCTGCAACTTTTTTAATCAAAAACTTGCAATTTTTTTCTTATAAATTTGCAACTTTTTTAAACATTAAAAACTTTTTTAATATAAATGTACAGTTTTTTAATGTAAATATACAAATTTGTTCTCAAATCGGTAAGTTTTCTCTTGTAAATTTACAGCTTTTTTCCTCATGAATTTACAATTTTTTCTTCATAAATTCACTGCTTTTTTGTCAGAAATCTTCAACTTTTTTCTTGTAAACTTGAGACTTTTTTCTTTCTAAATTTGCAATATTTATATGGATGCTGGTTCAATTTTTATTATTCTGTGTAATTAATTACGTTTTCTTTGTTCATCTAAACTATAGCTCAAGTTTTTACAATGTTTTTGTTTTTAAGGGTTTGAACTCTTCTCTATTACAAATATAGGAACCCCTAAACACAATTTTACATAGGACCCCAACTACAATAACACCTATAGTGTCCGCCTCAATCTTTCCTCTTGAGAAAATGTTCTGTTTATAGTCCCCCTCCTCTAACAGTGAAATGAAATATCTGCCTATGGCCTGTAGTCACCTATTATAAATGATAGAAAACAGTAATATAATTCATATCAGCTCCTCTACCTGGTTTCTTCTTTTCTGTAATATTGTCTTCTGTCTGAGGCTCTTCTGTAAGAAACAGGAAAATGATTTTTTAGTGAAAAATCAATATCACTTGTTATTGTGAGTCTGTCAGGAAAACAGAGGATCAGTGTCTACATGCATTTATGAGGAGGGAAAAGAAGACGAGCAGGCTGGTGATTATATGTACAGTGAGGAAAATAAGTATTGAACACATCAACATTGTTCTCATTAAACATATTTCACTGACCTGAGATTTTCACCAGATATCAGCAACAACCCAAGTAATCCATACATACAAAGAAATCAAGGCAACTGTGTTCACAAAGCAAGTTATATTTAATAAAGTGGAATGACACAGGGAATAAGTATTGAACATTCTTGGTGAAATCCATTTAATATTTAGTAGAAAAGCCTTTGTTGGTAATAACAGCTTCCAGACACCTCTTGTATGGAGAAACTAGGCACAGGCATTGCTCATGAGTGATTTTAGCCCATTCTTCCACACAAACTGTCTTCAAATTTCGAAGGTTCCATGGATGTCTTTTATGAACTCTGATCTTCAGTTTGTTCCATAGATTTTCAATTGGATTCAGGTCAGGTGTCTGACTGGGCCATTCTAGCAGCTTTATTTTTCTTCTCTGGAGCCAGTTGTCTTTGTCTTGCTGAAATGTCCACCCTCGTTTCATCTTCAGCATCTTGGCAGATGGCAAAAGGTTCTTATCAAGGATGTCTCTGTACATTTGTCCATTCATCTTTCCTTCAGTTATATGAAGTCTGCCTGTACCATACGCTAGAAAACACCCCCACACCATGATGCTCTCACCTCCAAACTTCACTGGTGGTATGGTGCTTTTGGGCTGATGTGCAGTGCCATTTCTCCTCCAAACATGCTGTGTGTTGTGGCATCCAAAAAGTTCAGTTTTGGTTTCATCTGACCAGACTATATTCTCCCAGTATTTTACTGGCTTGCCCAAATGTTGTATAGCAAATTTTAAACAAGCTTCAACATGCTTTTTCTTCAGCAATGGAGTTTTGTGAGGAGAGCGGGCACAGAGCCCATTTTGGTTGAATGCATTACTTACTGTTTTCTTTGAAACAGCAGTACCTGCTAACTCCAGGTCTCTCTGGAGCATGAGTGGTCTTTGGCTGTTGGATAACTCTTCTGATAATTCCTTTGACTCCTCTGTCAGAAATCATGCGAGAAGCCCCTGGTTGTGGCCGGTTTATGATAAACTGATGTTCTTTCCACTTCCAAATGATGGCTCCAACAGTGCTCAATGGAACATTCAGCAGTTTAGAAATGTGCCTCTAACCAATGCCATCATTATGTTTTGCAACAATTAAGGTTGCGAAGGTCTAGAAAGAGCTCTTTGTTTCTACCCATCATGAGTTCTTTGTGGTGTAACCATCTGATATTCACAGACCTTTTTAAAGGCTATAAGTCAGGATTTAACCAGCTGAAATTAATTTGTACTGATGGGGGATGGGATGGCTTCCTAAATTCTGATGGAATTCAGCTGGTTCTTGACTTTTTATGCCTTTTGTAGTGGCTTTGACAGGGTTGTCATTCCATGTCTACACTTTATGTTTCCTTCTGGGACTGATTATCATTAGCGGTAAGAGGAACAGGAGAAGGAGGGGGCAGAAAGAGGAAGATCTGCAGGCTGTCGACATGCTTTGGGAAATGATTATCGTGGTTGGCAGTTCACTTGCCTTGGAGGAGGCTTAGGATTGTTTGGGAGCTGCCGCTAACATCCTGGAGCCTCGCCCACACCTGCGTTCTCTTTCCTGGCTGCAGGGGCTCCAATTCCCTGCTTAACACCACCACCACCACCCTCTTCTTCGTCACCTGCTGAGTCTGAGGACTGCAGCTGGGCCCCACCCGAACGGGACTCAGCAGGTATGGACTATTGGAGTTTTGGACTGAATGCGCTCACACCTCCCATTCACCGGAGACAGCCCTGACATTCTTAAACCCTGCAGCTGAAATAATAAAGGTATTTCCCATCCCCCGGAGCTATCCCGAGCTGGGCGGGTTGTTAAATTCAGTTGCGAATCTCCGGCATATGTACTGTGAAATGGTGAGGAATGCACCTGGGTCATAGAGGTGTGTGCCGATGAAGAAGTGTCCCCAGCCTCCTCCTCTCCTCAGTGGTGTAGCCAGGAATTTTTTTTTGGGGGGGGGCCTGAACCCCAACCACCACCACCATTCTGAATGCTTGGGGCGTTCGCCCGGGGCGAAGCTTTATGCTTCAGCCCCCTGTCAACTACAGATTTCTTAACATTTTCAATGCAAACTACTCAAAACCTGCTCTTTATTTACATTTTTCTTTTCTTTTTTCTCTCTTTTTCCCCCTTTTTTTGGGGGGGGGGGTGCTGCAGCCCCCTCAGCCCCCGCCCCCGGCTACGCCCGTCTCCTCACCATCTTCCGTTATCCACTCAAACTCCAATCCTGGTCCTGCCAGGCCCACAGCCACTCCACGGGCTGAAGACAGGGGAACCATCTACGCCTAAGCCTGTGCCGATGGATAAGTGTCCCCTGGCCTTGGTGCTTTTCTCTCCAGCTACTCCCCACTGCACTATAGCCTCACACCAGACGGTTGCCGCAGCCACCCAGAGTGATTTGTCTGGTTCTCCAGCGATGGATTCTACAGCAGCGGCAGCCTCAGCGGCAACGGAGCTAGGGTCAAGGCGAGTACCATTTTCTCATTTTGTTTCCATCTGATAGTGAGAGGTCTTGTCATGTCCTCAGTGAGGAGATTCCTCTTATTGCTGCTGAGACATCAAATATTTTTTCTGCTGCCATTCACTCGTGCATTCCACCACTCACCTCATCTCTGCTCCTGCAGAGACTGCTTCGCCTCACACACATGCTCCTGTAAAGACTGCTCCTCCTGATGTCATCGTCCCAACATTGACAGCACCGGGGTCCTTGCCAGTGGAGGAGCAGGAGTTAAGGCAAGTCCTCTTTTTTGTTTTTACTGTCTGTTTTAAAGAGGTCTTGTCTTACTCATGGTGAGGAGACGCAGTTGCAGTGTCCGTTTGCTTCTGAGCTCTCCCCACCAAGCTCTTCTGCTGACTGTGTTGTTGTGACTCCTACTCCAACCTGTACCTCTTTCCCCTGTCTGAGGTGAGTGTATCGGAGGAGGATTCCTGGGCATTTGTACCAGATGCGCTCCAGCCGTCTCAGCCGGAGACGCCATATCATTCAGGAATCAGCACGTCCAAACCACCAGCATATGAGATTGGTGCACTTCAGTCATCTGATTCAGAGGTCGGCACGCCCCAGCTGTCTCGTTCAGGAATTGACACGCTCAAGCTATCGGCACATGAGGACGGCGCACTTTGGTCATCTGATCTAGAGGTCAGCGCTCCCCAACCATTCCATCTAGAGGTCAGCGCACTCAAATCATCATTACCTGGGGTCGGTATGCCTCAGCACCTGTTTAACATATCCTGCTTCCTGGTTTGGTGGCCCATGGACTCGGGTAGACCCCCTGAACCACCTTATCCCATGGTCTGGTGGCTGAGGGACTCTGGGAGGCCACCAGATTCACCTTGTTCCTTGGCCTGGGGGCCCATGGACTGGAGGAGACCCCTCCGACCCACGTTGTTCTCCTGTTCAAGGGCCACTGGACTTTGGTAGACCCCCTGACCCATTGTTTGTTCTAGTTCGGTGGCCCATGGACTTGGGTAGACCACCCAATGTGTTTGGGGGGTTTTGGGATCTTGAACTGTATTTGGCCATGAACAGTGTCGGTTCTGGACTTTGCTGTGGGTGGTAGTGGTGGTGGTGGTGGTGGGGGGTTACAGTTTGTTCCAGCCCTCCTGGCCTTTCCCCCACCAACCATCCTGTGAGGGTTTTGGGTTCCCCCCCTCCCCCCTTTTCTCTTATGGGTGTTACCCTAGGGTCATCTGGGCTCCAACCCTTGGGGGGGGGGGGTTTCTGTAGTGGTTTTGGCAGGGCTGCCGTTCCCTGTCTAAACTTTGTTTCCTTCTGGGAATCATTATCATTATTATTATCATCACTATTATTATCTGTGTTCCTTCTCCTCTCATTATTTCAGCTTTATCTATGGTGACAGCACTTTTAGTTACTTCTGCTCCTCATTAGTTGTTCTTTGTGTTGCTAATTATTCACAGCTGTTACTGATTGTGTTTAATCACCACCTGCCTATATATTCTGTACTCGTCTCACTCCCGGTTGTGGCATTCTACTGTGTTGATGACAGTTTGTCATTTAGATTTTGTCTTTCCACTTAGTCTGGCACAGTGTTTATTATTCTTTCAAGTTGCTCACGGTTCAGGATTTTGTTCTCATTATCCCGCTATGCAGCTTTATGTTAGTTTTTCCAGCCTTGTGCTGCATTTTGTGTTTTTTCCCTCAATAAATCATGTTTCCTTTTTACCTGGCAAGTGGGCCTTGTCTGTCTCTCTGTGTTGGCCCTGCGATGGACTGGCGATCTGTCCAGGGTGTACCCTGCCTCTCGCTCAAAGATGCTGGGATAGGCTCCAGCCCCCCCGCGACCCGAAAAGGATTAAGCGGAAGAAGATGAATGAATGAATGAAGTGGGCCTTATCCTTCCCCCTGAAGGGGGCACCGTGACACCTTTTTGCACCTCTTTTTCTTCGTGTGTTCAATACTTATTACACCTGTGTCATTCCACTTTATTAAATTTAACTTGTTTTGTGAACATAGTTTCCTTGATTCCAACATTAAAGTTTTCTGTCATTCCCTGAAAACTGTTCTGCCTCACCAAAGACTCCTGACAAACACTGGGATAACATACATGAAGACTAAAACAAAAAAGTCACCCGGTTCTGCTTCCTCAAATGCGACAACATCCCCAGGAGTATCCCACGCACAATTTCTTATTTGTCATCTTAATAATTTATCTTTATAATCCCCAGTTTTGGATCATTGTGGGACATTTTAGTTTTGTTGCGTGAGTGAGGTTATTCCTGGCCCTCGAATATGGCTTTCTACTTTTGTTTCCCTTTACGTTCTCTCCCTAGCCAGCATGTCCATTTGGGCCCCACCAAAGGCTAAACAGATAAATTATTAAAAATAATTTATTCTTAAAAATCCTTTATTATTATTAAAAATAAATTGGCAGCATGGTGGTATAGTGGTTAGCACTGTTGCTTAACAGCTAGAAGGTTCCAGGTTTGAATCCCCAGGCTGGCAGAGGTAGGAACCTTTCTGTGTGGAGTTTCCATGTTCTCTCTGTGCTGTGTGGATTTACTCTGGGAGCTCCAGTTTCCTCCCACAACCCAAAGACATGCATGTTAGGTTAACTGGTGATTCTAAATTGTCCCTAGGTGTCTCCTATAGGCCCTTAGAATAGAGTTGTTAGCACTAGTGAAGCGCTTTGAGTGGTCTTTGAGACTAGAAAAAGTGGTATAGTCGCACAGGTTCTTAACCCTTTTAAATCTGGGCTGTCTTATGGGTCCCATGTGGATTCGCCTGTGGGTTTCATGTTGGCCCCCATCTGTGTTTGCCCACATGAACTTTACCTATTTACCTATTTTCAACTTATTTTCTCATAAATTTGGTATTTTCTTGTAAATTTGTGACTTTTTCCCCTAATTTGATATATTTTTTTCTTGAAAATTTGAAACTTTCTCATAAATTTGCTACTTTTTTACTGTAACTTTTTCTCATTAATTTGTTAGTTAATTTTTACCTCCGCCAAGGAGGTAATGTTTTTGCCAGGGTTTGTCTGTCTGTCTGTTGGTTAGCAAGATAACTCAAAAAGTTTTGGACGGATTTCGATGAAACTTTCAGGCGTTGTTGGAAATGGTACAAGGAAGAACTGATTACATTTTGGTGGTGATTTGGATCACCGTCCAGAAGAAAACCGCCATTACGGAAAATGTCATTTTCGTGAATAACTACTGAAGCACTAATCCTATCATTGTCAATCCAATTGCTAGTCATATGTTTTCATGGTCAAGGAATCTGAAAACGTACACACAAACACTGTATGGGGGGAACTGTGGCCGCCATTATGGAAAATGTCATTTTCCTGAATAACTACTGAAACACTAATCCTATCATTGTCAATCCAATTGCTAGACATATGTTTTCATGGTCAAGGAATCTGAAAACGTACACACAAACACTGTAAGGGGGGAACTGTGGCCGCCATTATGGAAAATGCCATTTTCGTGAATAACTACTGAACCACTAATCATATCATTGTCAATCAAACTGCTAGTCATATGTTCTCATGGTCAAGGAATCTGAAAACGTACACACAAACACTGTATGGGGGGAACTGTGGCCGCCATTACGGAAAATGCCATTTTCCTGAATAACTAAACCACTAATCCTATCATTGTCAATCCAATTGCTAGTCATATGTTCTCATGGTCAAGGAATCTGAAAACGTACACACAAACACTGTATGGGGGGAACTGTGGCCGCCATTACGGAAAATGTCATTTTCGTGAATAACTACTGAACCACTAATCCTATCATTGTCAATCCAATTGCTAGTCATATGTTTTCGTGGTCAAGGAATCTGAAAACATACACACAAACACTGTATGGGGGGAACTGTGGCCGCCATTACGGAAAATGTCATTTTCGTGAATAACTACTGAACCACTAATCATATCATTGTCAATCAAATTGCTAGTCATATGTTTTCATGGTCAAGGAATCTGAAAACATACACACAAACACTGTATGGGGGGAACTGTAGCGCTTGGCGGAGGTCTGCGCTCTCCGAGTGCTTTTCTAGTTTAGTATTTGTGACTGTTTTTATAAATTTGCATTGTTTACTGTAAACTTTCTACTTTTCTCATAAATTTGTGATTTCTTACAGGGAAACTGGACACAAAATGGTAGGATACAGACCAACAGGAAAGTCTTCACAGCGCTTCACTTTTCCACATTTTGTTATGTTACAACCTTATTCCAAAATGGATTAAATTCATTTTTTTCTTCAAAATTCTGCACACAATACCCCATAATGACAATGTGATAAAAGTTTTTTTGAGATTTTTGCAAATTTATTAAAAATAAAAAACTAAAAGATGACATGTACAGTGGTGTGAAAAAGTGTTTGCCCCCTTCCTGATTTCTCATTTTTTTGTGTTTGTCACACTTAAATGTTTCAGATCATCTATCTACAAATGCAGCATATCTGTCTGTTTGTGTGTCTGTCAGTGTGTGTGTTCCTCACATATCTCTCAGACCGTTTGTCAGACTGACAAACGAGTATGGAGTTGCTCAGTGAAAATATGTAATTTTTACCAATAAAAGTTTAGCCACCGCTTTCTTCATGCCCTAGCTTCTAGAAGTGTGGGCGGGGCTTTGGCTTGAGTCCTTGGATAATACAGCATCACGACCAGTCACCAGAGCACTCCACAAACAAAACAAGGAAGTGAAAAGAAACAAATTTGACCAGAAAAAGAGAAAACTGATGATTTAATGCTAAAAAAAATATATATACTATAATGGTGCTGTGATTGCATATTTCTAAAGAATAATTTGGTATATCGATGCCTGAAATGCAAAACCTCCTATCTGCAGGATTTTCTGATTTGCGGATTTCACTTTGGATGATGAGAAAAAGGAAGGCTGCTCATATCTGTCTGCAAGACAGCCCCACCCTTTATTCTTACAGAAAATTATTCTGATGAAAAAAAACCCATAGCATTCTGCAAAGAAAACAAAGTTGTTTTTTTTTAGTTTTCTCAAAAAAGTGCATTTTTCAGATAGGAGACTTTGCATTTCGGCCATCGAAATGTGGAGAACATGAGGTGCGCGGGTGCGCGGGAGGGGAGTGGGTGGGGCGAGAGCAGCCAGACCGGATTATCGTAGTCCTTCCCAGGGAGCCAGGCTCAGACTGATTAACGGGACGGAGTCTTGGCTGCTGCTTCACCCGTGCCACCATTGTCCTTTGCGGCACCGTGGGTTCAACATGGCGCTCCATTTGACTGCCTGAGGAACTCCGTTGTGCCATCAGCCCCTAGTAGTTAAGATTTTTTTCAAGAAAATATTCAGTTCAGATATCAGATATTTCCAAAGCTATAACTTGAAAGTGGAAAGAGATAATGGCTTACTGTCAATTAGAAAGATGTAGAATATGGTCCAATGTTTGAGATAGGAGCAAATTTATGTGTCTAATATGCATAATGCCAAGGCAGCCATATCAAATTACATAACTTTCAGTGAAAAGCGGACTTTGGACATATTTACACAAAGGATGGTTTTGTTTTTTGTCACCATTTTTTGTTTTGGGGTTTTTGTTATCTTTTAAGTATATGAACCAGAAAATCAGTACAATGTAAACAAAAAAAGAAATTCGTCACACTTACCGCTTGCCAGGCAGCTCACTTCATCCATTTTCGTCCATCCTGGTCGTTATTTTGTCTTCTATCAGTCATTTTCGCTTTCTCTCCCACATCCAGAAACTGTTACGATTACTTCATCTAAATTTCACTTTTATTCCACCACAATTTATCTCATATGACGACTGGGAACCGACGCAATTGTTCTGTCCAGTCACATGGCACTGGGGGTCGATGGCAGGTGAACATTAACCAGCTTCGCCCACCCTCTGTTATAACAAAATGCAGATATTTACCTTCATAAGCTAAATAATCTCTTTTTGGAATCATAGTTGGCAAATTTGGGAGCAAATGTCTCCTCTGTCTTGCAATTGATCAACATTTGTTTATAAACTCTTCTTCTCTGGTGTCCAGAAATGTGTGTGTGTGTATGGGGGGGGGGTATATGGGGCCATTAGTCCTCCAAGGCAGTAAGTTATACATGTCTGCCACCTTGTGAGGTGCAATACTTAGTACAACTGGGGATTTATTATGGCTTAAGGTCACGTCACATGACAGTCATGGAACTGTGACACAGACACTCCGCAGTGCTACCTGTCCATGAACCAAGGCAGTTTAAGGGATAGGTCTCTAACTGTCTGTGGTGCATTACTGCACCCGGCAACCTCCCCCTCTGGAGTTCAAGATTTTTTTTTCAAGAAAATATTCAGCTTAGATGTCAGAGATTTCCAAAGCTATAACTTTAAAGTGGTAAGAGATAATGGCTTAAAGTCAATTAGAAGGATGTAGAATATGATCCAAAGTTTGAGATAGGAGTAAATTTATGCATCTAATATGCATAATGCACCGCAGCCATAATGAATTACATAACTTTCGATCAAAAGTGGACTTTGCACATAGTTACACAAAGGATGGTTTTGGTTTTTTGTCACCGGTTTTGTTTTGGGTTTTTTTGTTATCTTATCTTCAAAGTATATGAACCAGAACATGAGTACAATGTCAACAAATCAAGAAATTCGTCAGACTTACCACTGGCCAGGCAGCTGGTTTTGTCCATTTCTGTCATCCACGGTCCATATTTCGTCTTCTGCCAGTCATTTTTGCTCTCTCTCCCACATCTAGAAACTCTTATGATTTATTCCACCTCAATTTTGCTTATATTTCACCGCAATTTAGCACATATAATGCGTCAAACCGGTGCACAATTGTTCTCTTCAGTCACGTGGAGTTCCAGTCGATTGCAGATGAAAAAGAACCAGCTCCGGCCGCAGAAGGTTTGGTTATTTCCCTTCAGAGGCTAAATAATCTCTTTTTAGCATCATAGTAGGCAAAATTTGGAGCAAAAGCCTCCAAACGGAGGAAGAAAATGCTCCTCCATTCCTACGTTACGGCTGACTGTGTGTCCATCCATTTTGGACTGGGGAGGAAAAGAAGGAAGAAGGCTCACATCACTCAACACTGAAGACCAGTGAAGTATACGTGTCTGCCATCTTGTGACAGGGAATGCTTGGTACAACTGCGCATTTTTTATGGCTTATGGTCACATCACATGACAGGTGCCAAACTGCGACATAGACAGCGGGGCGCTGCTGTATTATGAAACCACAGACAGTTATTGGGACAGGAGTTTTTAGCCCTGGAGACACCAGCACAGGAACTCTTAACTCCGGAGACCCCAACATAGGAACTCTTAGCTCTGGAGGCACCAATACAGGAGATTCAAGCTCTGGCAGTACCAGTATAGGAGTTTTCTATTCAGGGGTCAATAACACAGGAGTTTTTAATTCCGAAAATATCAGTACAGGAGTTTCTAGTTCAGAAGATAGTACCTGAGGGGCCTTTGGCACAGAAGCTAACAGCAGCGAAGAAGCGGTGACTCCAGGCGGTGAAAGTGGAGCAGGCTGCTCGACCTCTTGGACGATGGATGGAGCAGACTGCTTGCCCTCTGGAACTGCAATGGGTGGAGGTCTCCTGACCTCTTGGACAATGGGTGGAGCATGGTCCTCCTGCAGCTTCGTCCTCGACATGGTCACCTCGGATGATGGAGAGAAACAGGATATCAGTGAGGTGACACCACAGTCGCAAGCAGTAGAAACTGGCAGGGAGGACTCAGCGGCTGGTGGAGCGGGCACTTGGGTCCCCCCATCAGGAGCAAGGCAAGTCTTTTCGAAAATAGTGGTTGTAAATAAATGAAAAAGGTACTTGCATTAACTCCTGGTCTCCTACTGCTGTGGTGACAACCTCAGGATGAGTAGATGGAACCAGAGCGTACAGTTCAGACTGAGCAGGAACAGGAGTGTGCACTTCGGGAATGGCTGGAGCTGACAACAGAGGAATCAGAGTTGGTGCTGGAGCTGGGAGACACCATAGAGCAGGTACTGGATGATCCTCATGAAGCCCAGGCCCAGAAACAGCCACCGATGCAGATTAGATTAGACTACATCAGCTTCTGTGTGAACAACACCGTACTTACCAAGACCATACGGTGTTGCTCAAACAACAAACCCTGGATCAACCCTGAGATTAAAACACTTCTGAGAGAGAAGAAGAGGATCTTCAGGTCGGGGAACAGGGAGATGCTGAAGTCCATACAGAGGGAGCTGAGAAGGAAGATCAGAGAAAGCAAGGCAAGGACAGCTTCAGGAAGAAGATGGAGGACAAGCTGCAACAGAGCGACATCGGTGGGGTCTGGAGAAACCTTAAAACCATCTCTGGGCTCCAGAATACCTCTCCCCAGGCCACCCGGGGCAGGGTGTGGGCGAACAATCTGAATCTGTTTTTTAATAGGTTTGACCAACAGCCCTCCCCCCCGACTGCACAACAACCACTGCTGCCTCTAAAGACATCGAGTCCTGCTGCCCACACCCCACTCCACCAACACCCCCCCACTCCCAACACACAGCCCCCCAACATGACCCTCACTAAGACCCAGATGAGGACGGAGCTGAGGAAGATCAAGGCGAGGAAGGCGTCGGGACCGGACGGCATCAGCACAAAGCTCCTCAAGTCCTGTGCAGACCAGCTGTGTGGGATTGTAGAGCTCATCTTCAACCGGAGTCTGAAGCTGGGGAAGGTACCACAGTTGTGGAAAACATCATGTGTGGTACCTGTACCAAAGACTTCCCACCCCAAAGATCTGAACAGCTACAGACCAGTGGCCTTGACGTCCCACATGATGAAGACCCTGGAGAGACTGCTCCTTGCTCACCTCCACCCCCTGGTGGGACCAGCGATGGATCCACTCCAGTTCACCTACCAGCATGGCATTGGGGTGGAGGATGCAGTGATCTTCCTCCTTCACCGTTCTCTGTCCCACCTGGAGAAGCCCAGGAATGTGGTGAGGATCATGTTCTTTGACTTCTCCAGTGCTTTCAACACCATCCAACCAAAGATCCTGAAGGACAAGATGTTGTGCGCAGGGGTGGACCAGCACCTGTCATCATGGATCCTGGACTACCTCACAAACTGGCCCCAGTTTGTGAGAACCCGGGACTGTGTGTCCGACACGATCATCGGTAGCACGGGGGCCCCCCAGGGAATGGTTTTGGCTCCCTTCCTGTTCACCCTTTATACTGCGGACATGTCACACAACACAACACACTGCCATCTACAGAAGTTCTCTGACGACTCTGCGATCGTCGGCCTCATCTCCAACGGAGATGAAGCTGAGTACAGAGGACTTATCCAGGACTTCGTGGACTGGTGCCATCGGAACTGCCTCCAGATCAACGCGAGGAAAACTAAGGAGCTGGTGGTGGACTGCCGCAGGCAAGGACAACCCCTCACAGCACCAGTAAACATACAGGGAACAGACATCGAGATGGTGACATCCTACAAGTACCTGGGTGTTCATCTGAACAATAAACTAGACTGGTCACACAATACCGACGCACTCTACAAGAAGGGACAGCGCAGGCTGTTCCTACTGAGGAGACTCAGGTCTTTTGGTGTACAAGGGGCGCTGCTGAAGACATTCTACGACACGGTGGTGGCATCAACCATCACTTTTGGAGTGGTCTGCTGGGGCAGTGGCATTACAGCAGCCGATAGGAAGAGACTGAACAAACTGATTAAGAAAGCTAGCTCTGTCCTGGGGCAGCGCCTTGACCCAGTGGAGGAGATAGGAGAGAGAAGGATGGTGGCTAAACTGTCATCTCTGCTGGATTCCGAGTCCCACCCTATGCAGGACATACTGAATGCACTGAGGAGCTCATTTAGCAGCAGACTACATCATCCTAGGTGCGCAACTGAGAGGTTTCGCAGGTCCTTCCTACCTATGGCTGTCAGACTGTATAACCTAAGCAGGGCTGCTCGCAGAGATAGCAAAAAAACGTGACGACCTAATAGTATTGAATGCAAAATACGCAACAGACTTACACAATGGTCCCCTCCAGTATACAACTAGGACAATATCGGTCGCTACGGAGGGTGACAATATGTATGGGTACATATTCATACTATGTTGGATAACTAAGCAGACGGTTATGCTGTTTATTGCATCTAGCTACAATGCTCCACACTGTGTTTATATATTTATATGTACATATGTATATTCGCTGCTCTTGTTTTCTTGTCTTCTTGATTGTTGCTCTGAGTGTTGCTATCCCTGTGCTGTTGCAATCCTGGAATTTCCTCAATGTGGGACTAATAAAGGCTTATCTTATCTTATCTTATCTTAGATCTGGGGGCTACAGCTGCTTGGAACCCACTGCTGAGAACAGTCACAGCAGGAGGAGCCTTCAGGGCAGCTGGTTCATCCCAAACCAGCAGGTTGCCACCCAGTATAGCCAGTCTCTCACAACATGTCGAGATGGACACAGGAGCAGCAGGTGAAGATGGGTGGATGGATGGGGTAGCTGAGGTAATTGTAGAGTTAGGTGTAGCGGCCAGCCGGCCAGTACCAGTACCAGAGCTGGCGTAGCTGAGCTCCGTGGGGCTGAAGCGGAGCGAGGAGGAGAAAAAGCTGGAGCTCAGTGAGGAGACGTGCATAACAGAGCCAGGAGGCATCTCACAGATGGTACCGGGTCCCGCATTGCTGAAACCAGGGGACACTCTGTCGTCAGCACAGGTTTTGGTGTACAAGATGTGGCTGCGGAGCTGAAGGGAGGCAGGCTGGAGCTGGTGACACTGGAAAACGGAGAGATGTGGATTACAGAGCCAGGGAACGTTTCACCACTGGCACAGACTTCCATGATGCTGGGGCTGGAGGAGGCTGTTTGGCTTGCTGTCGCGAGTGGCGCTTAGTGGAGACTGGCTTTCCAGCTGTGTTTTCCGCGTCTGGCCGATCTTCATACAGCTGGGGCATACTCTGGGAGGAGCCATAGCTTATATTCCCATAAATGATCAGTCTGGGAAAGCAAAACCTGCCAACGTTCCTCCAGCTCCTCGTTGGTGGCACACAGGAGGGTGCAGATGCTTCAAATCCAACCAGGGTAGCAGTGCGAATATCCGGCATTGGTGTTGAGGTGGCAGAGCTCTCTGAAACTGGGGAACGGTGAGGAGAAGTGGAAGTCGAAAGCAGGGACGCTCTGTCATCAGCTCAGGTACGACCTGGGGGTCGCATCTCTCACCTGTCTGTGGAGCTCGCATTGGAGTTTCAGCATGGTGACGGGGAATCCAACAAGCTTTGGTTTTCTCCGCAGGCTGGGATACTCCTGGAGTGTCTCTTCGGCGATGTCCAAATACTCCAAAGCCTCCTGCAGCATGCGGGAGGAAAGGGCCTCGGACACATAGTCACAGATCAATTCAACCCCTGAACGTTCCTCCTCCTCCCAGCTGAGAGCTGCAAAACTCGTGCTTGCAGAGTCCGTGTGTGGTGGCATCATACTGTCACGTCTGCCTCTGGTAGGTACGGGTGATGGACTCAAAAGGCAGGCAGAGTTGCAGCATAACATGGTTTTATTAATCACAAAAGTAATGACACAAAAAACTGCACGAGGGCAGAAAACAACTGAAGTCAGGACTGATAACAAACTTACAGGGAAACTGGATACAAGATGCTAGGATACCGGCAGGGAAATTCAGATGATGACGGCACACTACGGCTATAACATAACAAAATGTGGAAAAGTGAAGCACTGTGAATACTTTCCAGATGCACCGTACTGGCAGGGAAATTCAGACAATGACTCCACACCAGACAGACACTGAACACTCACATATATACTGAGACAGATAATCACAAACAAGAGACAGCTGAGGAAACAATCAGGGAAAGCAGGGAAGTGGCTGCAGGTGAGAGCACAGGATGGGAGGGGCTGTGCAGAGAAATAGGGGTTGCACATGAAACAGGACAACAAGACAGGAGTTAATACAGAGAGGGCAGTGGTTATGGATACGGAAAACATGAAGAGCTGGAACAATAGGGGAACAGGTACACACAACGCCTTGAGATCAGACAGAAGATGACAACATAAGACAATGACAGAGGACCCAGGGGAACACAGAGGGCATTAAATGCAAATGATAATCACGCATAGACACAGAAAACAAAATAAATGGAAATATAGTCTGGGCTTGATCATAGGATCAAGCCCAGACTATGACAAATTTGCAGCTTTTTTCTCATAAATTTGTTACTTTTCTGGTAAAATTGTGACTTTTTTCTTGCAAATTTGCAAACTTTTTCTTGTAATTTTGGAACTTTTTCATAAATTTGCCACTTTTTTACTGTAATCTTGCAACTTTTCCTCAAAAATTTAGGACCTTTTTTTTTGTAAATTTTCTATTTATTTACTCATGTATTAAATACTTTTTTGTTAATATGCAATTTTTTTGAAAAAATTTTCCTCATAAATTTGTGACTTTTTTTCTTGTAAATTTGCTAAAATTTTCTTGAAAGTTTATGACGCTTCAAGTAATTTTACGATTTTTTAAAATAATTTTTTCTTAGGAAGCCAGGATAGGAAGCTTGGGATCAGACCACCAAGGTTTCCGTCTTTGACCGCCACCTGATCCACATAGCACCGGACCCCCATGGTCCCTCCTGCAGGTGGTGAACCCACTGGAGGGCTGACCCATGTAACTCCTTTGGGCTGAGCCTGGCCAGGTCCCGTGGGCGGAAACCCGGCCACCAGATGCTAGCCATCGAGCCCCTCCCTCAGGCCTGGCTCCAGGGTGGGGCCCCGGTGACCCCATACTGGGCGGGGTACACTGAATCCTTGTTTTAGCATTCATCATGAGAGTCTGCTGGATCGTTCTTAGTCTGGCCCTTCACCCAGGACCAGTTTGTCTTGGGTGATCCTACCAGAGGCAAATTGCCCCGGACAACGTAGCTCCTGGGATCACTAGGGCACGCAAACCCCCCACCACGATAGGTGATGACCAATGAGAGGACTGGAGAGTGTGCTCCAACTTTAGAGGGATCACACTCCTCAGCCTCCCTGGGAAGGTCTATGCCAGGGTACTGGAGAGGAGAGTACGGCCATTGGTTGAACCTCGGATTCAAGAGGAGCAATGTGGTTTTCATCCTGGCCGTGGCACATCGGACCAGCTCTTTACCCTCTTGAGAATCCTCGAGGGTTCGTGGGAGTTTGCCCAACCAGCTTACATGTGTTTTGTGTGTTTTTTGGTATTCTCTCTGAAGAGCTGGAGAAGGTGGCTGGGGAGAGGGAAGTCTGGGCTTCTCTGCTTGAACTGCTGTCTCTGTGACCCGGACCTCTGGAAAAGCGGTAGAAGATGGATGGATGGATGGAATTTTTTCTTATAAATTTAAGTTTTTTTTCTTGTAAACTTTTTTCTTCTAAATTTTCATATTTTTCTCACAAATTTACACCTTTTTTCTAGTAAATTTGTGACCTTTTTCTAATAAGTTTGCTACTATTTTTTGTACTTTTGTCACTTTTTTCTTGTGTTTTCACATTTTTTTCTCATATATCTGTGACTGTTTTTCTCCTAATTTTGCCTATGATAATAATTCAAATCAAGGGTATGTAGGTTATGGTTCATACTGAAGGATATTTATTAAGTTGCTTCACATGCAGTGTTTTTGTGCCTGCGTCATGTTAGTCTGATATTCAAGTACCACACATAAAAATATCTACTCTGACTCCACATGGGATCAAGGTTACTGCAACTAAAAATGTTAGGAAATTGAAAACTCAGATCCTGACCAGAATCAGATTCTCTTCTGATTCTGGAGTTCCTGTTTAAAAGCCTCTCTATGCACGCTTGAAAAATTCTTGTTTTTGGTGACACCTGTTGCCAATAAGTGAAATGCAGACTATTTTCTTCATGCGTGTATATACTATACAGTAGTAAACTGTATGTCAGAATCACCACCAAAGCATAAAACGTGGATCCCCAAATGGTGGCCCACGGGCCAAATGTGGCTGCCAAGGCCAAAAATGTCTGACCGGCGCTGCTCTCCCAGCACATAAGGCACCAGAAGTGTGCTACCTCATCCTGTGCATGCACACCTGGTGTAGGCTGCTATGATTTGCATTGCTCACAGAAGAATATGAAAAGTGAGAGTTTCTGTCAGAGTGAGTAGAGGAAAACACATAAACCAGTGCACACTCCGATATATAAAGTGAATATAAGCATCAAACTCACCATTCGGGTACAGACCATACTCAAAGGGCTCAATGTAAACTGGTCCTGGGCGAAAACTAATAGGAGAACCCTGGCATAGAATTCATATATATGTGGACAATGTGCCACCACTTACTTCCATTGTAGAAAAGTGAAGCTGGATTTAGGGCGCTGCCATATTCCCCTTTTAAAGGGGTCATTGACTGTAAAATGGTGTTTTTGCAGATCTTAACCATCTCAAAGGTCTGCATTGGTCACATGAGTACACAAAAAGCTCAAAACATTCACACAGCCTTTATATAATTTTTCACTTCAAAAAGCAAAATTGACTGTTCCGGATTTGCCACAGGACGTCGCTTACATAGTACACCCAGCCCAGTGTGTCCTTGATACCTGCCCGCTGCTCTATTATTGGTCAGCAGCTGTCAATCATGTGGACAACAGTGAGCTAACAAGTTAGCTTACCAAGCGTGGTTTATAATATTATTTTGTTTTTCCTTCAGTAATAGACATCAGTGTCTCCACCTGGTCCTCTAATCCACAGTTGATTGTATATAAGATAAGATAAGTCTTTATAAATTACACAATGGGGAAATTCCAGGATTGCAGCAGCAAAGGGATAGCAGCACTCAGAGCAATAGTAAAAAAAATAATAAGATAAGAATTGGTTAGCCAAAGCAGTAAATAAATATACAGTACATATGTACACAGTTATATGCACAGTGCAGGAGCATTGCAGCTAGGTGGTATCAACAGCATCAGAGTTAGTTAAATATAAATACGGAACTAGACAGTATATTTCACATTTGAATGAAGAGTGTTGTTGTCACCCTCAATAATAATTATAATTGTCTTAGTTGTGTATTGGAGGGGACGATCTCTATTATGCAAAGTTATGATGTTTAATATGGCCTCTATGAGCAGCACCGGTTAGATTATAAAGTCCGACAGCTGTAGGTAGGAAGGATCTGCGGAACCTCTCCCTCGAGCACTTAGAATGGCACAGCCTATCGCTAAATGAGCTCCTCAGTGCATTCAGCGTGTCCCACATGGGGTGGGACTTGGACTCCAGCAGAGATGACAGATTGTTAAGGTGTGGCATATGACCCAAAAGCAAACACAGGAGGTAACAATTATTGTAGTGAACAGTAATATTTATTACAATAACTGTGCAATGTAGATGAACCCGTGGAGCTGGCAACCCTAAGAGGAGAGAGCAGGGGGGCAGGCACCGTACTGTAGGTGTAACTGACAAACAGTATGATGAGGGTCTAAAGTTAATTTCTGTGTGCTTACTCTTCTGTAGGGGAGAGCGGCTGGTAGCAGGTGAAGGACCTCTACGCTGGGGAAGCAGGTTGCCAGGGAGAGAAGTGTAGAGGTCCTGCTGGGGTGATTCCAGAGGATTGTTGTGGATAGGCTGGCCAGGCCTATGTGCTGGGGAGTGAGAGTGAAGAGCAGTGAAGATATGGTGGTAAGTCGACTTATTTGGTGGGGGGGGGGGGTATGAGGATGTGCACAAATCCAAGAATATCCAAATCCAGTCCGCAAGGCTATTTTCAGAATCCAGAGGCAGGCAGGGGTCAGGGTATGGTAGACTAGATGCAGGCTGGCAGATACTAAATCCAATAAAGCAGGCAGTTTCAGGGTCTAGGACAAGCAAAAGATCAAAAACACGGCAAGGCAGAATAATCTCATAAAGCAAAGCTCAGAGCATGGTACAGGCTGTGTGCAGGTTAACGTCACCAGACAGAGTGAAGGGAGAGCGACTTATTTAAAGGGCCTCTCTAGATTGGCAGCAGGTGGTGCAAAAGGCTCCAGGGAGTGAGCGTCATCAGAGGGAGAGAGGGAGACAGAGTAAACACAGGAACCACTACACAGCTTAGCCACCATCCTCCTCTCTCCTATCTCCTCCACTGGGTCGAGGCATCACCCCAGAACAGAGCTGGCTTTTTTGATCAGCCTGTTCAGTCTCTTCTTGTTGGATGCTGTGATGCCACTGCCCCAGCAGACCACTCCAAACATGACAACTGATGCCATCACCAAATTGTAGAAGGTCTTCAGGAGTGCCCCTTGCCCCATGGTGTTGTGTGACCAACCCAGTTTATTCTTCAGGTGAACACCCAGGTACTTGTAAGATGTCTCCCATCTCAATGTCTGTTCCATGGATGTTTAGCAGTGCTGTATGATGTTGTTTACGCCTGCGGCAGTCCACCACCAGTTCCTTGGTTTTCCTCTCATTGATCTGGAGGCAGTTCTGCAGGCACCAGTCCACAAAGTCCTGGATCAGTCCTCTGTCCTCCACATCATCCCCACTGGATATGAGGGAGTCATCAGAGAACTTCTGTAGATGGCAGTATGTTGTGTTGTGTGAAAAGTCAGCAGTGCAGAGGGTGAACAGGAAGGGAGCCAGAACTGTTCCCTGGGGGGTCCCTGTACTGCAGATGATGGTGTCAGACACACAGCAGTGGGTTCTCACAAACTGTAGCCAGTCTGTGAGGTAGTCCAGGATCCACGATGACAGGTGCTGGTCCACCCTGCACACAGCAGCTTGTCCCTCAGGATCACTGGTTGGATGGTATTGAAAGCACTGGAGAAATCAAAGAACATAATCCTCACAGTGTTCCCAGCCTTCTCTAGGTGGGACAGGGAATGCTGTAGGAGGAAGATCACTTCTTCTTTTCCTCCTGCCTGGCAGCTCCATCTTCAACATCCTTTGTCCAATATAGTATCCACTATCCATCCTCTGCACATGTCCAAACCATCTCAGCCTTGCCTCTCTTACTTTGTCTCCAAACCACTCAACCTGAGCTGTCCCTCTGATATACTCATTTCTAATCTTGTCCCTCCTAGTCACTTCCAATGAAAATCTTAGCATCTTCAACTCTGCCACCTCCAGCTCCATCTCCTGTCTTCTGGTCAGCACGATCTTCTCCAAAACATACACCATGGCAGGTCTCACTACCATCTTGTAAATCTTCCCTTTCACTCTTGCTGCTACCCTTCTGTCACAAATCACCCCTGACACTCATCTCCACCCAGTCCACCCTGCCTGCACTCTCTTCTTCACATCTCTTGTGCATTTTCCATTGCTTTGGATGGTTGACCCCAGGCATTTAAACTCATCTACTTTCACTACCTCTACTCCTTCCATCTTCACGTTACACCTGCCTCCCTCTCATTCACACTCATGTATTCTGTCTTGCTTCTACTGACTTTCATTCCTCTTCTCTCCAGAGCATACCACCTCTTCTCCAGGTTCTCTTCCACCTGCTCCCTACTCTCACTACAGATCACAACGTCATCTGCAAACATCATGGTCCACGGAGACTCCTGCCTGACCTCATCTGTCAGCCTGTCCATCACCATGGTAAACAAGAAGGAGCTCAAAGCTGACCCCTGGTGTAACCCCACCCCCACCTTGAACCCATCTGTCACTCCTACAGCACACTTCACCACCGTCTCGCTGTCCCCATACATGTCCTGCACCACCCTCACATACTTAGATAGATAGATAGATAGATAGTTTATTTCGAACACAAAAAATATAACAAAAAACAAGAAATAGCAAATGCAATAAAGTTACAGTATACACTGTTCGAAAGGGAGAAGGAAGGACTTCTCTGCCACTCCTGACTTTCTCATGCAGTACCACACTTCCTCTCTTGGCACTCTATCATTTCCTTTCTCTAGATTAACAAAGACCCTGTGCAACTCCTTCTGACCTTCTCTATACTTCTCCATCAGTAGTCTTAGCACAAACAATGCATCTGTAGTACTTTTTCTTGGCATGAAACCGTACTGCTGGTCACTGATTGTCACCTCTCGCCTTAAAGGTCTGATGACACATTTCTGACTACATCTAATTTTTCAACACATAATACAATATGACGAAACAGGTTGGTCTGTGCAGTTCTAAGTCAAACAGGCTTTTTTCACATGAATATCCGATGTTTTCATGAGCGCCATGTCACCAATTGCGTCAGTGGCTGGAAAACCCCCCCGGCCATGTTGTAATATCATTGACAGAACACAGCGCTTGGCTGCCCATTGTACACACAGGATGAAAGTGGTAGAAAACATCAATGATGGTTCCAGCACATGTAGTCTGGAATTGGTTTGTGTTGTCCAATCTTCAGACGATTATAGTTCCAAAGAATGGGATGACAATGAAGAATCTGGGGGCATCAGACTGTATAGGTTTGAGCCGTGCCAAGCGGGCATTGTGCCAAGCGAGTCACACTCAAGAGTGACAGTGGAGAGGCACACATGCCCGCAGCAGCGACAAACACACAGCAGGGGAACACTGAGTGTTATTCTTTTGTTACAGATATTGCAACAAATTATTTGTTCATAAATACAATTTATTTAAACCCGATGTTTCAATAAAATCAAAGCAGTGTATTTGCTGTGGCTCAGGCATCGGGTTCATTATGTATTTGTACTTGTTTTTGTTTTGTACATGTGTTTCATGTGCCGTTTTGACCCACTTTCAGGTGGGCACTGTCCAAGATTCACCGGTCCGACCACACACCCTCTCTCTTTGACAGTCAGCTGTTCATGTTTTGTGTGCATCATCTGCCATGTTGTCAGCCAGCCAATATTGCCAACACTATCACGACATGTTAGCCACTCCACACAGCCGTGGTTCTGTTGCACCCCTTGAAGCGATGTCAGCCCTGGGGCGCAACTGTGGCTAACATGTCTCCTCACCATGTTCGCTGGGCGATGTCAGCCCCGAACGCCAACTGTAAGTGTTTCTGTTTATTTTTGTAAGTCTTCACCTTTTTGGGAACTGTTGTCATCAGTCTTATGTTTAATACATGTGCTGTGGTGAATCCTGCGCATAAATCCATTCATCATGACCCTCCGTGCGCTCTTACGCAGGGCACAGAGAGGGAGGATGAAATAACAAGGATTTACGTGCAGGGTTCACCACAGCACATTTAATACAGAAAGACAGACAATTCCCAAAAAGGTGAAGACGTACAAAAGACACAAATGCATTTACTGATGGCGTTTGAGGGCCGGCATCGCCCAGAGAACGAATGAGAGGAGACGTGTTAGCCACAGGTGCGCCCCAGAGCCGACATCGCTTCAAGGACGCACGAGAACCACGACGAACATGGAGTGACTAACGTCGTGAGAGTGCTGAAAATAATGGCAGACTAACAGCACGGATGACAATACTATGGACCAGCAGTCCGTGACTGTCAAACGGCCGCTAAGTACACGCACTGCTGGTGATGGTGTCATGAGAAGCACCTGGGCGAGGACTGGGAAACATGATCAGCGGGAGTTTGAATCAGCTGGTGATAATGATAGAGGGGACGTGGCCAGACTGGCGAGCGTCAGCATGTGATCACAGAAAATAGGTCAAAGCTGTGCGTAAATCCATTAATCCTTCCCTTCCTTGTGTGTTCCTCCTGCATAAAAGCGCACGAGGAGGCTTATGACAGTTGGAGCTGAAGAGTGTGATGTGGTCTTTCATGGCCTGCTGTTTATCTAAGCCTGCAACACAATGTAAAGGCATAGCCGTAAAATTAAAACAAGAAACCAGAGAAACTGTGAGCTACAAAGCTGCTGTCATTCCAGTCAACAACACCGGAGTCCGTTCTGTCGCTTACGTCATGGGGGTGCCGCCCTTAATTCAGTGGGCAGCACCACAGTCCAATCAGCAGCTGTGGTTTTTTGATGATAACAAGTTTATGCAGGCACGGTTGTAAATATTATATTGATCATCGACAATGACTTTTGAGTTTACACAACATGCTAAAAAATGTCAAAAACGTGTCATCAGACCTTTAATCTCTTGCACTCCGGGATACCGCGGGCGGTCACGTCTCTGCATCCTAGCGTGCCCTCGTGCGCACTAGGACGCACACTGTGCGTCTCAGAGCGCACTGAAAAAAAAAAGCTGCATTTCCGTTCTTCCACTACAGACACAGCCGCGAACAGAAAGCCAAAGGAGTGCTTTGATTGGTTTAGATTTGATTGACCTCTCATTCGACTAATAAGAGCCTTGAATTGGGTTTCTGAAACCTTGAAGAACCAATGACTGAAAACCTAGCAAGAAGGACCCGCCTACCAACGGCTGCAAATACAGCGAGCCAATCGAAGCAGAGAAGTTCCACGATTGACAGCGTGCGTCCCGTGCGTAAAATCTGTTTTGTGTAACCCGCTGGGAGACACACATGCGTTCGCCAGTCTTTTTTTTCTTACTACTTTTCTTATTTGTTTTGAAAAATCGTTCGCCAAAACCGCCATCATGGAAGCACAAAACCGCAATAATGGAATCATGGTTTGACCAGGTCGCGTGACAAGAACCACGAGTCATAACAAGCGGACCAGCGTCATGTTCGTCTGACAATGAGGAAGAGAAATTTGCCAGCGACACTGCTGTTGTGGACAGGTAAGTGTTATAAGCTAAATTATTCTTTATCCCTGAAAATTGTAATCAAAATGACTTTTGACCGATCGGTAAATTACAACTGTGCGTCATTGCCACATGACGGACCGGTCCGTGTGCCGCGTCCGGACCATGAACGCCCCCCTCCCTCGCTACTCTTCTGTAGCAGATTGCAGATATATTGCAGATATTTTAGTACAACTGTGCATAGTAGACCGCGGCGCACAGTCCCCGCTGTCCGTCATGTGGCGATGGACGATGTCCGTCCTCTGTAGCGGGGGTGGGGGGGTGGGAGTTGTTATCCTCTACATTAGATATTTTAGTATAATTTTTAGTGCACTGTAGGTTATTTTTTCTTGTAAAAAAAAGCCACACATTTTTTACGTGGCATGCTTCTTTGTGTGTGGGGGCTTGTTTGTTCATTCATTCATTCATGAATGAATAAACAACCCCCCCACACACACACACACAGCCCTGAGTGTCACCTTTCATTAGAGCCCAAGATCAAGCTTCTATATTGAATCATTCAAAAGTTACAGATGTTTTTCCAAACTGTGCCATTTGGCACAATTTGGCACAGTTCAAAAACGCCTGAGAACAACCTGACAAAAAAGCTGTGTAATATATTCATTTTTTGAGGTATTGTTACAAAATTTAAAACAAAACCTTAGGGCTGCACGGTGGCGCAGTGGTTTAGCACTGTGGCAGCACAGTTTTACCCTCGGCCGGGGGACCGCGGGGATCATGAGATCGTGGGTTCGATCCCAGCCCCTGACCAACAGTGAGCTGTGTGGAGTTTGCATGTTCTCCCTGTGTTGCGCGGGTTTACTCCGGGATTTCTCCGGTTTCCTCCCGCACACCAAAAACATGTAGGTTTAGGGCGCTCGCGCACGCAGCGACCAGCAGCCGGTGGCTTGTCACCAGACTGCAAACCAAGTCTACCTACGGGTACAAATAAGTAACAAAAAAAAAAAAAATTTGACCTCAGCTGGATAACACTTGGTTCTACATTTCTGTTGCATTTTCCAGCCCGGATCTGACAGCTGTGTTATTTGCAAGCATTTGTATCCAAAAAAACACCCAGGCAAACTTTATTTTCTTCAAGTTCAGTATGCTTAGATGACTGTTACTCAGTGGCAGGAGCACTTAGAGAGATTATGACTGTTTTGCCAAAAATTCAAAGTGTTTTCTTTTAAATGAGACCAACCCCATGAAGATGCTGCAAAGGGTTGAAGAACAGCTTTTGATTCACTTTTTGGTACGTTATTTTTAGGCGTTTTTAGAGAAATTGACCAGAGTGCAAGGGGTTAGCCTTGTTCATGTTTCTAATCACTTTTCCCCGCTCAGCGACACACCCGCTTAGGAAAAAACTCTGATCATTGGTGACTCTCGTCAGAAACGTGAACCTAGAGACTCCAGCGGCCATAGTCAAATGCATTCCCAGGGCAAGAGCAGGTGACATCGAGTCAAATTTGAAAATGCTGGCTAAAAGTAACTGTAAATACTCCACAATTGTTATCCACGCCGGCATTAATGGCACCCGACTTTAGCAATCGGAAGTCATAAAACTTAGTGTGGAATCGGTGTGTAACTTTGCAAAAACAATGTCTGCCTCTGTAGTATTCTCTGGGCCCCTCCTCAACCTGACCAGTGATGACACATTTAGCTGCATGTCATCCTTCAACTGCTGGCTGTCTGTGTGGTGTCCTGCAAATGATGTGGGCTACAAAGACAATTGGAACTCATTTTGGGGAAAACCTGGTCTTATTAGAGGAGACGGCATCCATCCCACTTTGGATGGTGCGTCTCTTTTATCTAACAATCTGGCATCATTTTTATCCAAATTTCCAAAACCTTGCCAACTCAGAGTTAGGACCAGGAAGCAGAGTCGCAGTCTACGCCTCTCTGCAGCTCCTCTTCATCCGCCACACCTCAACTTGGCCCCTGTCTTCCCCATCAGAGAATCATTGTATGTTCCCTCCAAAGTAAATAAAAATATAATGTATAAGCATCCCAAAGTGATGAAACAAAAAGCTGTAAAACTCAAATTCAACAAGAAGCCTCTAAATTTAATGACTTGGCCTCTGTTCCCCCTCATAATTTAAAAATTAAATGCGGTTTGTTAAATATTAGGTCTCTAACTCCCAAGTCTCTGCTCGTCCATGATCTGTTAATTGATCATCAGATTGATTTAATATCCCTTACAGAAAGTTGGTTAGGGCAAGGGGATTATGTTGGTTTAAATGAATCAACTCCCTCTGGTTATTTAAACTGTCAAAATCCCAGAAGTTCTGGTTGTGGAGGAGGAGTAGCAACAATTTACCATTCCAAATTACTAGTTAATGTAAAGCAAGAAACATGTTATAATTCCTTTGAGGGCCTGGCCTTCAGTATTGGGCATTTTAGCAGTTTTCGGTTAAACCCAATTTTATTTGCCATTATTTATCGTCCTCCCGCAGCCTACTCAGATTTTTTATCCAAATTTGCCGAATTCCTAGCAGATTTAGTGCTGAAATCAGATAGAATAATTATAGAAGGGGACTTTAATATACATGTCATGTATATTAAAGTAACATGTGACATGGGTCACATGAGCAGGCAAAAAGGTAACAATGATTACTGATTGGAATCAGCTGCGAAGTAATGAGAGGAGAGTGCCCGGCTGACAGCTGACAGGGCTACACCCACACGGAATACCAACCAGGAAAAGCCCTGACAGCTGTCAACTGCAATAATATGGAATGGAAGAATAAAATATAGACAAGTACAAACTGAGAAATGGATACCAATTGACGCATAATCAGAACATAGTAAAACTAGGACATAAACAGGAAAATAGAAAAAAAAAACCATGCAGAGATAACAAAACCAAAAGGTACAAACATACAACAAATATATAAATACAGAGAAAAAAGCCACAAGATTGAGCTTGGCGGAACCTCCAGTGCTCAGCTCGTGACAATTTATGCAGATTGTTTCCTCTATGCCATGTGTCAACACAACGGAGATAAGCTATGGAGAGCTTGCTCCTTCTGTAATTGATAGCATGGTAGATAGTGTTACAGCTTCTCTGCATCAGACTCTAGACAATGGTGGCCCTTTAAAAAAGAAAAAAGTCTAATCAGAGATTTTTAACTCCTTGGTTCAACACAGAAAGTCGTAGCTTAAAACAGAAGACTCATCAATTAGAAAGAAAATGGTGCACCACTAAATTAGATGAAATCTATTTAGCTTGAAGAAATCATCTTCTAATTTATAAAAAAAAAAAAATCTCTTAGGAAAGCTAGAACAAGTTATTATTCTGCATTAGTAGAAGACAACAACAATAATCCCAGGTTTCTTTTCAGCACTGTAGCCAGGCTGACAAAGAGTCAGGACTCTGTAAATCCTACTATTCCCTTAGAGCTTACTAGTCAGGACTTTTATGAACTTTTTCAATAATAAAATTTCATCTATTAGAGATAAAATCAGTCAGATTCTTCCCACCGTTAACTTAAATACAGTAACTACTACAACTCCTTCAAATGATATCTGTTTGGATGAGTTTACTCCAATCGACCTTTTAGAGTTATATAAAATAATTTCCTCATCCAAGCCTTCAATTTGTCTTTTAGACCCTATTCCTACCAGGTTATTTAAAGAAGTCTTCCCATTTATTTGTAGCTTTATTCTTCAAATAATCAATTCTTCTTTAACATTAGGCCATATACCGCAGGCTTTTAAAACTGCTGTAATTAAACCCTTACTCAAAAAGCCAGCGCTGGATCCAGGAGTTTTAACTAATTATAGACCAATCTCTAATCTGCCTTTCATTTCAAAAGTCTTAGAAAGCTATGCAAAGCTATGCAATTATTTGACCACTTGCAGGGAAATGGTTTATTTGAAGAGTTTCAATCTGGATTTAGAATCCATCATAGTACTGAAACAGCCTTAGCGAAGGTCACTAATGACCTCCTTATCTGATAATGGACTTCCTTCTGTACTTGTCCTTTCAGACCTTAGTGCAGCTTTTGACACTATCGATTATAATATTCTACTTGAAAGATAAGAACACCATGTTGGACTTAATGGAACTTCATTGCAGTGGTTTAGATCTATCTTATTATTTTTTGATAGGTTCCAGTATGTTCATGTCAATAATGAGTTTTCTTCCAATTCAAAGCTCAGTCACAGAGTTCCACAGAGATCTGTGCTAGGCCCTATTCTTTGTAGTTACCTCCGCCAAGGAGGTTATGTTTTTACCGGGGTTTGTCTGTTTGTCTGTTACCAACATAACTCAAAAAGTTATGAACGGATTTTGACAAAATTGGATTTTGACAAAATTGGATTTTGACAAAATTTTCAGGAAAGGTGTGTAATGGCACGGGGAACAGATGATTAGATTTTGGTGATGATCTAAGAGCGCATACCTCCACCAAGGGTTTTATTTGTATTTGTGCAGCAGGATTACACAAAAACGACTGGATGGATTTGGATGACATTTTCACCAGAGGTGGTTCTTGGCCTAGAGAGGAACCCATTACATTTTGGTGATGATCTGGCAATGCATACCTCAGCCAAGGCTCTTCTCACAGTGTGTCAGCCACAATACTCCAAAACTAATGGACAGACTTTGATGCAATTTTCACCACAAGTGGCTCTAGGCCTATACACAAACCCATTACATTTTGGAGGTGATCCATGAGAGACTGAAGGAGCCTTGGCGGAGGTATGCGCTCTCTGAGTGCTTTTCTAGTTTATATATGCTTCCGCTAGGCAACATTATTAGAAAGCACTGTATACGTTTTCATTGTTATGCAGATGACACACAATTATACCAATGAAGCCAGATGATAATAATCAATTAGACAAGTTAGAGGCCTGTCTTAAGAAAATCAAAGCTTGGATGACTTGTAATTTTCTGTTATTAAATTCAGATAAGACTGAGGTCATTCTAGTTGGTCCAAAAACACTTAGAAATACCTTTCCAAATCAAACTCTTAGTTTGGATGTGGTTAATCTTTCTCTTAATAGCTCTGTGAGGAACCTTGGAGTTATTTTTCATCAAGATCTGTTTTTTAATTCACATATTAAACTTGTTTCTAAGACTGCCTTCTATCATTTTAATAATATTGCCAAGATTAGGAGCATCTTTTCTCAGAGTGATGCTGAGAAACTACCCCACACTTTTGTTAGCTCTTGATTAGATTATTGTATTGTAACTCTTTATTATCAGGTTGTCCTAAAACATCTTTAAGAAGTCTTCAGCTGGTCCAAAATGCTGCAGCAAGAGTTTTGACAGGTACTAGAAAGAGAGATCATATCTCTCCGGTTCTGGCCTCCTTTCATTGGCTTCCCATAAAGTTTAGAATTAAGTTTAAAATCCTTCTCACTCACAAAGCTCTAAATTATCAGGCCCCTTTTTATTTAAAAGATCTGATACTATCCTATTATCCTAACAGAGCACTATGCTCCCAAAATGCAGGATTACTTGTAATACCTAGAATCTCCAAAAGTACAATGGGCGGCAGAGCCTTCAGTTATTAAGCTCCTCTCCTGTGGAACCAGCTGCCAATCTGGATTCGGGAGTCAGACTCTATCTCTGTTTTTAAGAATAGGGTTAAAACCTTCCTTTTTGATATAGCTTATAATTAGGGAGGGATCATGTACCCCTGAACCCTCCCTTAGTTATGCTGCTAATAGGTTTAGACATCTGGGGAACCTCCAACAATGCACTGGGCTTCACTCCTTTCTTCACTCTCCATGAAACATTTTTGCTTGTCATTAACATCTGTTTGTTCTCTCCCATAGATTGAGTCCCTGTTGTGCTGCTTGCTCTCTGCATGTCTGTTCTTTTCTTCTTCATCTCTCTCCCCTCACCCCCCAGCCAGTCGCAGCAGATGACTGACCCTCCCTGAGCCTGGTTCTGCTGGAGGTTTCTTCCTGTTAAAAGGGAGTTTTTCCTCTCCACCATCTCCAAGTGCTTGCTCACAGGGGATCACCTGATTGCTGGGGTCTTTCTGCAATTTGGGGGGTTTCCCCTACAGTTGAAAGTGCTATGAGATGACTGTTGTTGTGCAATGGCACTATATAAATACAGTTGAATTTAATTTAATTGAATGGACCTGGCTTCAACAACTCTTTCCCATATCTTCATAGTGTGACTCTTCAACTTTATGCCTCTGTAGTTACTACAACTCTGAGCATCACCTTTGTTCTTGAAAACTGGTACCTAAACACTTCTTCTCCACTCCCCCGGCATCTTCTCACTCTCCAAGATTGTGTTACACAATCAGGTTAAAAAGTCCACTGCCATCTCTCCTAAACATCTCCATACCTCCACAGGTATGTCATCTGGACCATCCGGCTTTCCATTTTTCATCCTCTTCAAAGCTGCCCTCACTTCCGCCTTGCTAATCCTCGGGACTTCCTTATTCACCATCTTTCCTTCATCAATCCTCCACTCTCATTTTCTTTATTCATCAGCTCTTCAACGTACTCCTTCCACCTTCTCAATACACCTTCGTTATTTGTTAGTACATTGCCATTTCTGCCCTTCATCAGCCTAACATGCTGCACATCTTTTCCAGCTCAATCTCTCTTTCTAGCCAGTCGATGCAAGTCCTTTTCACCTTCCTTAGTGTTTAGCCTCTCATACAACTCACTATATGCCTTTTCCTGTGCCTTTGCCACCACTCTCTTTGTCATGCGCCTAGATTCCAAATACTCCTATCTACTTTCTTCATCTCCCTGACTATCCCACTTTTTCTTTGCTAACCTCTTCCTTTGGATACTTTCCTGTACCTCCTGATTCCACCACCACGTCTCCTTGCCTTCCTTCCTCTTACCACTGGATATGCCACATACCATTCTACCTGTTTCCTTCAATACGTTTGCTGTACTTTCCCACTCATCTGGTAATTCTTTCCTACCACCCAAAGCCTGTATCAACTCCTTCCAGAACTCTGTGTGACCTTCTTCCTTCTGTAACTTCTCCCACTTAATCTTTTGTTCTGCCTTCACTCTACTTCCTCTTCTTGCTTTCCAAAGTCATCCTACAGACTGCCATCCAATGCTGTCTTGCTACATTTTCCCCTGTCACAACCTTGCAGTCTCCTATCTCTTTCAGATTTCTCCATCTGCATAGGATATAGTCCACCTGTGTGCGCATTTCTCCACTCTTGTAAGTCACCCTATGTTCCTCTCTCTTCTTAAAGTATGTGTTCACCACAGCCATTTCCATCCTTTAAGCAAAATCCACAACCATGTCCTTCCACATTTCTCTCCTAAAGACCATACCTACCCAGGACCTCCTAATCACCTCTGTTCCCTTCACCTACATGCCCATTAAAGTCCACTCCAATTACCACTCTCTTCCCCCCTGGGAACACTCTCTATCACTTCATCTGGCTTACTCCAGAATTCCTCTTTCTCTTCTACCTGACATCCAACTTGTGGAGCATACTTACTGACAACATTCAGCATCACACCTTTGACTTCTAGTTTCAAACTCATGATTCTGTCTGACTCCTTCTTTATCTCCTGAACACTCTTCACATCCTTTTCATTCAAGATTACTCCTACTCCATTTCTCTTCCTATCTACACCATGGTAGAACAGTTTAAATCCACCTCCAGTGCTCCTAGCCTTGCTTCTCTTTCATCTGGTTTCTTGAACACACAGTATATCTACCATTCTTCTCTCCATCATATCAGCAAACTCTTTGCCTTTACCAGTCATCGTCCTTACATTTAACGTCAATACTCTCACCTCCACACTTCTACTTTTCCTTTTCTCTCTCTCCCTTCTAACACTCCTTCCCCTCTCCTCCTCCTCCTCCTCGATCGTCGACCAACGGTAGCCCAATTTTCACTGGCACCCTGTTGGTAAACAGCACCAGTGGTAATCGTTGTTAACCCGGGCCTCAACCGATCCGGTATGAAAGTTTTATTTGTCGTGAGCCGCATGTTTGATATGGCAAAAGTTTTATGTCAGATGCCCTTCCTGGCACAACCTTCCCCATTTACCCGGGCTTGGGACCGGCACTAGGAGTACACTGGTTTGTACTTGTGCTTATGCACCCCCCTGTGGCTGGGTTAGCAAAGAAAAACGGCCGGTAAATAGAAATGAGAAAGAAAAATTAGAACTGAGCCGCTGCTGCATAAAGGCTGCTGATTCATGTTGGTGCCAGAAGTAGAAATCTTCTGTCATTCTGGTTTATTTTGTTATATTTTCACTGCTCTGTTAGCATTAACTTTGCTAGGCAGCCAGTCAGCACTGGTCACATGACCTAGGCCTTATATTAGCTTAACTGTTGATCTGGTCAGTATGGAGTGATGTTTTCTATTAATTCTAGTCACCCTCACTGGAATCTTTGTACATCTACCAACACCTGACCATATATGTTGTTCTTAAGGTGCATTCAGACCGAACACAAGAGCACAAGTTTTTCACGAGGCGTGATTACATATAAACACAATGTAAATATGCAAATAGACATGAATTTACCATCTGAGCGAGCAGCAGACAGGTGGAGTTGCCTTCTGCAGCTGTGTTCTACTTGCTGTGGAAATTCCCAAAACACCATCATGTCATGTTTAG
Organism: Pholidichthys leucotaenia; assembly: GCA_020510985.1. NCBI lineage: Eukaryota > Metazoa > Chordata > Actinopteri > Cichliformes > Pholidichthyidae > Pholidichthys > Pholidichthys leucotaenia. The sequence goes on from CM035842.1 coordinate 268,530,601, forward strand.
GTTTACATTATCTGACAAGGCTCCCACCTGGAAAAATTTTCCCTGCCTCCAAAACTTCACCTGGATGAAGGTTGTTTACACTGCTAGCCTGCTAGCCCTTGTTAGTACATCAGTAGCAGTAGTCCGTGGGTGGATAACGCCGACACTCCAGTTCAGCTGCAGAGTTCCCGGTCCATCTGTCTGCAGGTGAGTGGCAGTCTCATTTTCAAATTAGCTTACTCTTCAGTTTTGATACTTTTACTCCGGTGATGACAGAAACTCAAGGCTTTCTGTACTCCAGGGACAGGTCATATCCTATGGACCACTGAAACCACACACCTGTCAACCACTGATGCCTCATTTCATTCAATCTTTAAGAGAAATATTAGTTGGCTCAGGGGCAACAGAGCAAGTTGGCCCCAGGATCCCCAATGGCATAAGCAGAGAACCCCCACAAAACTGTTTAAAAAGACTTTTTTCAGTTACCAACAAATATAAGGAGTTTTACAGAATATTTCTAACCCTGCCATGAAAGATCCCAAGGCCAACATGACCTGTATTCGGCTTAGGATACATCCGAGCTAAAGGCTAGGAGCTAGCCAGCTAATGTTAGCAATAGTGATGTAAGCGGGAGGGTGGAGTTGAATCCAGTCTGAAGATATGAGCTGTTAAAATGTAGAAAGAAGTGCGATCAATGGCCCCTTTAACATCAGAGCTGGGACATTGAGCTCGCACCCATACAGCGATCCATCACAGCCTATGCTGGAGCTCATAGGCAGTTCCCTCAAACATGACCAATCCTGACCACCCTCAATCCAAACCTATACCAAGCATAAATCACATTTTGTAAAAGTTAATTTGAAGAACATTTTTAAGTTTACAATTTGATAAAGTGTGGCACACAATAACAGGGGAACGGGTGGCTTACTGTCTTACTGCAGCCAGCCACTAGAGGGCAATCGAGATACACAGGCTTGATTTACAGTCTATGGAGTTGCATGAATGGACACAATTGGCTGCAGTTCTGACCACAGGTGTCAGCAAAAACAATTTTTAAAAAGAATTACATAGAGTGTCTTTAAAATATAAACAAAGCAAAATCAAACACCAACCATGCTAAACATTTCAGCTTTAGTTTGGACCAAATAACTCAAACCATCTTTGCTCAAACCAGGACACACTGGAACTTAAGAGTCACACGTGAGGAAAGTGTGGAGTCACTTGGTCAGTGTGAGGGGGAGTGTTGATAATCCACTGGATGATTCAATAAGAACCCAACACTAATATAGATTTTTTTGTGTGTTTTGGTTGATGGGCTTAATCAAAGCGGCCAAGTATGTGGCTGTCGCCATATTCATCAAAGAGCGTAATCTCCTCCAATAATTCAAGGCGGCTCAAAAGCAGAGTAATCTTGTCCCAATCTGCTCATCTCATTAAATTCTAATTACTTATGATCCTAATGTCATTAAAGCCTAATGTCATCGTCTCTTCATATTGAATTAACCAGTGGAAGGATGGTGATAATTTACTGAATACCTCAGGCCTTACAGGAAGATCTGTCCTCATTTTCTATTAATACAAGCATACAGGATGAAGAATTAATGCCATAAAATAAACAAAAATATACTGTATATAATTACTTTAATATATACGTATAAGCCCATAGAATGCTGTACAAGTATAGGATTTAAGTAGTACTGTATAATGTGTTTCCAGTCATTACCGAGGCTTTATCAATTCTCTTCAATAATGAGAACTCAAGCTTGGAGGCATTACTATTATTCAAATTAGAGTCACATGAGATCATTGTCAAACTCATCTATAAGCCGAGAGTGTGAATTCACGTTTTTGGTTCACTGGGCTTCATTTAGGACAATGTGTACATGTAGAAACACTCACCATGTTTGCTTTGAGTTGGTGTTCCCAGATCTTTTGAAGATGACAGTAATGAAGGTTCCTTTTTCCTTTTTTATGTCACTCGTGTTCCCTTTCTCCACCTTACCATTTTTATCAGTGTCAGTTTTTGCTCTCAATCATTTGTTTGTTCTTGGACATCATTTGCACTTCAGTACTATTCAATTCAAAGATTCAAAGATTTTATTTGTCAATACTACTATATGTACAGGACATACAGAAGAATTGAAATGGCGTTTTTCTCTCTCTCTTCAGTGGTGTGCACAATATTAAAAAAAGAAAAAGGAATAAGGCTGGAAAAAAAAACAACAGCAGTGTATGTATAGTAATGCTACCCATAGTGCAAATGGTGACAAAAGATAGACCCAGACCTCCCATAGCGCAAATTAAGATAAACGATAAACGATGAAACCCAGCAATCCTATATACAGAAAAATAGAGCTGTAATACTCGTAGTTGCAAGTTCAATGCAGTAGTGTAGGTGCAGACAGTGACAGGTAAGACTGCACATGATCAGTATTGCAATGACAGACAGCAGCAGATATGGCATTTGTGCAAATAGTTGCAATAAAGTGCAGAGACATAAAGCAGCAAATATATTACTGTTGGTGTGCCAGTCTTTCTGTGCCAACAGCTGAGGTAGTTATTGTGCGGGTGAGTGCGTTACAGTCCGGTGGGGAAGTGGGGGGGGGGGGGGCAGAGTTCAGGGTCCTGATGGCCTGATGAACAAAGCTCTTTAGCAATCTTGTGGAGCGGGCCCGGAGGCTCCGGTACCTTTTCCCCAAGGGCAGGGGGCTGAAGAGGGAGTGTGAAGGGTGGGAGGTGTTGCCTGCAATGTTGATGGCTCTGTGGGTGAGGCGGGTGAGGTGAGGCAGAGGTACTGCTAATGTTGTAGTCGAGACCAGCGTGTAGAAAGACTGAGGGGATGAGACCAAGACCACTGTGTGTGTAGGTCTTGGTCTTGACTTTGTCTTCACCAAAAAAGACCAAGACTATAAAAGGTCTTGACAAGGTCTTGACTACAACACTATTTAGCACTTCCTACAGTATTTCAATTCAATTCATCTTTATTTATATAGTGCCATTTCACAACAATAGTCATCTCATAGCACTTTCAAATGTAGGGGAAACCCCCACAATTGCAGAAAAACCCCAGCAATCCGGTGATCCCCTATGAGCAAGCGCTTGGCGACGGTGGAGAGGAAAAACTCCCTTTTAACAGGAAGAAACCTCTAGCAGAACCAGGCTCAGGGAGGGGCAGTCATCTGCTGTGACTGGCTGGGGGGGGTGAGGGGGTAGAGAAGATGAAAAGAACAGATATATAGAGAGCAAACATTAAAGAGTACTTATAAAAGTTTTTATACAGTACTGTATAAAAGTTTCTCATTTCTTTAAATTTTGTCTCCAAGGACTCACACTTCTCTTGTAATTTTTAAAGTGTTCTTGAGCAATAGTTCTTCAGACTTTCTGGAAGTTTTTCCAAAGCTTTTCTTGGGATGTTTGCTGCTTTTTGACTCATTTTTTAGCTGAGTTTGTGTACCTGAACATCACTTGTTTTCCTCTTTTTTTGAGGAAGCTGAACAATTAGAAGACAAACAAAGAACTGTCAGACCTACAGTATCTGAAATCCCTGCCCTTTAGAATTAAAAACCAGACAGTCAATGATGGAATAGCTCATTCTCGCCTGGCAATTGCCTAGAAGGAGTACCATTTTTCATGAAATCACCTAAGTGCGCAGGTCTCCTGACCTCTGACCTTGACCTTGAGCGCAATTTGGATGCAGACCCACCTGACTATTGTAAGTGAATTTAGTGAGCATCGCGGCAAATGCCTAGGGGGAGTATCGATTCCCTTGAAATGTGGAAGAACAGATGGGCGGACGTCACATCACCACATTAACTCCTTTTGGCTTCGCCAGAATAAGCTAAAAAATCCAGCAAAGATCCAACAAAGGACCTCAGAGGTGCATGTCAGTTGATCCATTTATTGCCCAAAACGTTGTGTGAGTGAAGGTGGTCTTTGGGATTTGGTCAGAAAGTTCTGACTAGTTGGCAGAACTGATTAAACCTCTTATACAAATCATTTCCAACTTCTTCCACTGAAAGAGATAATAGTCTCTATGGTGACAAGTAGTGTTGTAGTCAAGACCTTGTCAAGACCAAGATAAGAGGTTGCAACTCCTTAATGGCTTGGTCTTTCTACACTCTGGTCTCAGTCTGATCTCAACTACAATCCTAGCAACAAGATATGCATTTACTCCACAAATACCACTCGTGCTCCCATACTTACGAGCTTTTGGTGGTTGATTTTCTTTATCTAAAAATTTAGAGGCAGAGAAAAGATAAAGCTGATCAGTTTGTACTCAAATCAACTTTTATTTTACATGCTAAATGACAATAATCACTTGGAGGCACAGGGCCAATACACACAGTCATACCTTGAGTGTCTTTAACAGATTTCCTCTCATTCTTCTCAGTTTGGCCTGTTCGCGAAAAAAAGACAGCAAAGACAGCAAAAGTGCATTACAGCCTGCTACATCACTCTCCATAACTGTGGTGTACATTCAGTATCCTGCAAAGTTATTCTACTCTCACTGTAACACAGCATAAAACAACCCACTGAATCACATAATCTGTCTCCTGCCAAGAGGTGTTTTTTTTTTTTTTTACATGAAAAATGCCCACGTTTCCAATAACTTGTACATCAAATTTACTGTTTAAGAAGAAGCCTGCAGTTTGATTATGTTACAGTTGTATAACGATGTGATTTCTGCTGGGGCCAAGTAAAGACTGCTTAAATTAGAACTTGTTTTACATGGTAACCAGTAGTCAATTTACATTTACTGCTCAAGGGCAGAAACAGTCAAGTAAATTCATAATTAAAAGGTGTTTTAAAGAGCCCCTATTATGCTGTTGGTGTTTGCCCTTTATTTTAGTGACAAACAGCCCAAAGTTCTCCTCTCCTGTGGAAACTAGGACTACAGCTCAACACCCCTTTGGATTGGTTATTTTCTTCAGTGAGGTTATACCATTATTACTTAACACACCTGATACAGACCTTATTCCTGATAGTCTGGTACACCCTCTCCTCAGAGGAGAACAGCAAGTTTTCACTGAACCTCAGAGCTCACACAGCTACAGTGCAGCTTAGCTTAACTTGCGGCCTGACCTTGGTTTTTAGAGCTCCTGGTGTGACATGAGAACCAAGGTTGTTAGCATTGCTAGCACTATGACATGACTGAGTGTGTCCAGGGTCTGCCCGGCTCTTTTTTGTAAACTGTAGTGACCATACTAGACCTGCTTGTTTATTAATCCACAGTCAATTACGTATCTCATCAAGGCTGGCCTGCCGGGTACACACTGAAAGAGGAGTCCATTAGCCTAACTGCTAGACGTCAGTTTGGTCTGTTCTATAGACAGTATTCCATGATCCATCCCCACCAGACACACAGCTCAATCATCTACCAACCCCTGACTGTATCTTAGCTTATTTACTTACAGTTTAATTACAGTTTTTATAATCTGCATCAGACACTTTCTTGGTTAGCAGTAGTTTAGCTGTTGCTAGCAGAGGTAGTTATTCACTCATTCAGGATTGTTTCTCTGCTTATTACACCCCAGGGACCAGTCATATGCTATCGACCCCTCAAACCACACTCCCCAGTCAGAGTTATTGCTTTACTTGGGCTTTTAAACTATAGCATTTGTTAGGAAGTTTCTCAGTCCCGACAACCAAAGCTAAAAGCTAAACATCAAAACAGATCACAGAAAAGTGACAAAAAAGAAGGAGGGAATTAAATTCTGCAGTATTTTGACCAAATCAAACATATTTGAGAGCTGTGTCACCATGTGGTAAAAAGATCATAACAGGGGCTCTTTAACATCTTTCACAGTATCTACAGTGGATATAAAAAGTCTGCACACCCCTATTAAAATGCAAAGTTTTTGTGATGTAAAAAAAAATTAAACCAATATAAATCATTTCAAAACTTTTTCCACAATTAATGTGACCTATAACCTTTACAACCCAATTGAAAAACAAACTGAAATCTTTTAAGGGGAAAAATAAAAAATAAAATACTTACAATAATCTGGTTGTATCAATATGCACGCCCAGTTATGACTGAGGATATGGCTGTGTTCAGAATTAACCAATCACATTCAAACTCATGTTAAATTGGAGCAACTTGAAAAGCCTCCTCAACACACTGTGTAGAGTAGCCCCTTCTTATCACTTCCCTACACCAAAAAAGACTGATAGGAACACTCTTCTTCTGGCCAACAGTTCTCATCCCAAAGGTCTTAAATATAGTTTACCAAAGAGTCAGTTTTATAAGCTTAGACGCCTCTGTCACTATGATGAGGATTTCATTGAGAAAGCTGTGTTCATGGAAAAACACTTTCTAGATGGGCTACTCTACACAGTGTGTTGAGGAGGCTTTCCAAGTTGCTTTTTCCAAGTCACATTCTAAACTTCTACAGAAAAGTGTCAAAAAAGAAAAGAGTTTCTCTGTTTCCTGTATTACTACATAAACTACTCCCCAGGCCTATTTTCTTAAAGACACCATTCTTAAACATTGGCCTATCTTGACCTCTGACTCAGCATTATCTTAGCTTTTCAAAGATTGTCCGGTTTTTGTTTATAAAAGAGGTCCAAATCTATGCAACAAGCTGGTGCAGGCCAATATTAAAGCAGGTCCAAAACAGACTCTTCTTTCTCCAATACCAAATGAGAATTATCCCTGTGGCCATTGTGCTCCGTGTCACAACACATGGAAGACATTTGTTTTTTTACATCCAAGATCAGGCAAACGCTTTCCCGTTAAGGGTGTTATCACATGTAGTACAAAAAAATGTCATTTATTTGTTAAAATGTCCACGTGATAAGATTTACATAGGCAAAACAACTCACATGTTGAAACAAAGAATTAGTGAAGAGTTCCATCAGACGAAATAATGCCAACTATCCTGTAGCTCATCATTTTAATGGATATTCACACCCAGTCTCCTCCCTACGTTTCCACGACATTGAACATGTCGTTCTGCCAAGAGGGGGGATATAGAAACCAAGATTTGCCAGAGAGAACTTTTTTGGATTGACACTAGATGCCCCTTAAACGTAAAGGTCTCAATGAAGATTTTGATATGAGTGTTATGCTGTGATTCAGGATGTGTTCCAGCCTTTTTTCAGTTCTTGTATGGTGAAACTTGAGACATGTTTTATGAAGGCCTAAGCCTGATGTCTTGATAGCTCTTGTTTCTTGTGAGATTTTTAAAAATGATATCTTTGATTCATCTGAGTCCTATTTATTGATATTGATAATAATAGTAGAATGCACTTTATGATTTGTCTTTCTGTTCACCTTTGACACACCTTCCCCTTTTTTCCTAGAAAAGTTTGAGGTATGATATGCCTCACTTATTTAATTTTTGTAGTTGGGACTACCTTTCCCAGAAGACATGGCACTGCCACAGGGGCGTGTACACAGGTGTACTGCATACTGCTAATGACTAATATGGGAATGCTCTCACATTTAAGCCTGTTCATTGCTATGGTCTGTATGTTCTGATGAAGGTTTAACAAAACCAAAAGCTTAGCAGTAAAAAGTGAAAATTGCACTGACTAAGTGTGCGGACGTCTTATTTCTATTTGCAAAAACACATTTGAAATCTTCCAAACACGTGGCAAAATGTGTTATGATCCGATGAAACCAAGGTTGCACTTTCTGACCACAATTCCAAAAGGTATACTTGGTGCAAACACAACGCTGCTTATCACCAAAAGAACACTGTACCTACAGTGAAGCATGGTGGTGGCAGCATCATGCTTTGGGCCTGTTTTTCTTCAGCTGGAACTGGGGCCTTAGTCACGGTGGAGGGAATTATGAACAGTTCCAAATACCAGTCAGTGTTGGCACAAAACCTTCAGGCTTCTCCTAGAAAGCTGAAGATGAAGAGGAACTTCATCTTTCAGCACAACAAGGACTCAAAACACACATCCAAATCAACAAAAGAATGGCTTCACCAGAAGAAGATTAAGGTTTTGGAATGGCCCAGCCAGAGTCCAGACCTGAATCCGGTCAAACATCTGTGGGGTGATCTGAAGAGGGCTGTGCACAGGGGAGGTCCTTGCTATCTGACAGATTTGGAGCATTTTTGCAAAGAAGAATGGGCAAATATTGCCACATCAAGAGGTGCTGTGCTGACAGACTGCTATCCAAAAAGACTGAGTGCTGTAATAAAAGCCAAAGGTGCTGCAACAAAGTATTAGTTTAAGGGTGTGCATATTTATGCATCCAGGTTATTGTAAGTGTTTTTATTTTTTATTTTCCCCTTACAAGATTTCAGTTTGTATTTCCATTGGGTTGTACAGGTTATAGGTCATATTAATGGTGGAAAAAGTTTTGAAATAATTTATCTTGGTCTCATTTTTTTACATCATAAAAACCTTGCATTTGAAAAGGGTGTGTAGACTTTATAGCCATTGTATATTACTGCATGTTTAAGCAACTAGTCTGTTCAAAATTAAAATGACAATACCTGAAACTGCAATATACTTCAACAATTCCAATATTCAGGTAAAATAGGTGCCAGTCCTCAGATCTTTACACTGGCTTCCTGTCTGTCAAAGAATAGATTTCAAAATACTCCTGTTGGTTTATAAAGTTCTGAATGGTTTGGGGTCAAAATGCATTTCAAATCTTCTGGTCCATTACAAACCACCCAGAGCCCTCAGGTTGTCAGGGTCAGGTCTATTATCTGTGCCCAGAGTTAGAACCAAATATGGTGAGAGAGCATTTAGTTTTTATGCTCCTCACATGTGGAACAAACTCCCAGAAAGAATCGGGGCTGCTAAATCTCTCAGCTGCTTTAAATTAAGGTTAAAAACTTTCCCATTTGCCATTGCCTTTCAGTAGAACAATTGTTAATCTCCAACAATGCACTGTAACTTCTATTTCCTGCACGTATCTGTCTATGGTAGCTTGTTCCTGTTTCTTTTTAAATTTTTTTCTTATGTGTTTCTTTTGCAACTTGCTGTAATGTTTTATGTAAAACACTTTGAATTGTCCTGTATAAGAAATGTGCTATACAAATAAACTTGCCGTGCCTCCCAAATTACTTCCTGTAATGAACAGAAAAGTTCCTAAACCAATAAACAGTTATATAATGAAATATCAACTTACTTTTCTTCCCGCCCAATAATTTTGATCTTCTCTTGGCTAGAAACAAAACAAAATTCATAGTTAAGAAAAGCAGTTTTCTGGTGAGTGAAATGGTAAAGATTAGCCTTTATAACAGTCACATTACTTTATGGTCTTCCCTTGCTCGTCATTAGATTTCTTCCTGTTAAAACTGAGATCTTCCTCCCCACCATCGCCAAGTTTAAAGAGGTCACTGACTGCACTTTTTCCACATTTTAACAACTCACTCATGTCTTAATGAAGTGCTTGTGACATATTTTGTTCACATTTTCTTTAACTTTTTAATTACTGAAGCAAATTTGTTTTGTATTTTCCCTGGCTTTCTTGAAACACTCTGATTTAGTCTGTCACTTTAAGAAACATCCTTCACCTATTCAACTCCACCCTCCCTCCTACGTCAGTTAGCCATTAGTTGACTAGCTTCTAGCCTCCTTCTAGCTCAGATGAGTGGCACTGGTTCACTGATCCACAGTCGATGGTGTATCTCATGTCAGTCCGGCTCATCTCCCAATAATTTTCCCCATGATTCCACAACAAATTGCTAGCAACACGTGCCGGAGCATCCCCCCCAGATCACCACAACCGATCTGGCCTGGGACGCGAGGCTGCTGGCCGAGTCAAGCTGCCAAGCCACGGGATCTCAAAGGGCAGTGTCTCACTCTGCGGGACTCCGCTCCACTCCCACAGCCAGCTGGAGGATGCCCCGTCATGAGACAGCTTCCCTACATTGCCCGCGAGAGCAGAGCAGAGTCACGTGGAACCCCGGAGGACGGAGGGGGAGTAAGCCGTGAGAGCCAGCAGCCTTCAGCCAGCAGCCTCGGGTCATCTGGGATGACGTGACCGGCACGCCAGTGCTGGCAATTTACTGTGGAATCATGGCGAAATTAATGGAAGACGGGCCGGAGTGATGCCAAATGTATTGTTGACTATGGACTGGTGAACCAGGTGGTCACACGGATGGCTAAAAGGGTGACTAAGATCTGAATAAAATAGCAATATATGCCACACTTGGTGCAAGCCTCCTGGTACCAGTGTTAGCTGGGGGGCTAATAGCTCAGGGGCTAATAGGCTTTAGCACCACTTCCATCTACATGACAGACAGCTAGGTGAACCAATAATAGAGCAGTGGGCAGGTATCAAGGAAAACAGTGGGTTGGCTTTTTCTAATTATGACGTGTACAATTTACCTGGAAGAGTCAAAAACGTTTCTGCTGTTTCTGGGAGAGAAAAATGAGTTAAAGGCTGTGTGGGGGTCACTTTTATAAGAGAATTGACTGTTTTGATATGTTTTGGATAATTATGTGACCAATAGACACATTTCAGACAGTTAAAACCTACAAACACACCATCCTCTGCATGTCCCAGAAACTGATTACAGGGTGGCATTGTTAAGGATGTCAAATTTTAAAATGTATGCAATACCACAAAGTGTATCCCTTGTGGTAAACTTTTTTCCTCTAGAGAGTATAAAAGCAGCAGGAAACATTGCTACCAAAGTTGGAAGAGGACTCTAATCACATTCAGATCTATCTAATGGCTTGCACAGCTGACTCTACGTTTTGTTTGTCCTTTGCTCTTTTTTGGTCTTTTTGGCAACCAGCTACATAAATACTTGAACTATTCAGTTAGGACCAGCTGGCCAGGACCCAAGCTGACCAAGACAAAAGGGCCTGCCAGAGACCCGTCATGGTGGAAATCAAGCGCCGTTCCAAGACTGTGAGAAGATTTTTCTTCTTATGAAAGTGATATGTAAAAGCCAGATGCCCCATCACCCTAGGCCAGGGGTTGGCAACCTGTGCTACACAAAGAGCAGCTTTTAATGAACTCAAAAAAAATCTTCATGGAGCCACAAAAGCATCCGAGCTTCAAAACTACTTTAAAACAGCATCTGGCCTGATAACATCAGGATTAAAAGAGATTTTTTTTCTCATAGGTTTGCAGCATTTTTGTTGTAAATTTGTTTCCTTTTTATTCCACAAAATTTACTTTTTTCTGGTAAATTTTTGATTATTTGCAAAAGAATATGACCTTTTCCTTGCAAGTTTTTGAGCATGTTTTCCTCTTCAAACTGTAAAGTTTTTGTTCCAAAGCTTGTTCTAGCTTTTGCATGAATGTGTTCTGCTGTTATCATAAATATTTCTTTTTTTAAAAAAAGTTGCATTTTTAAATGCAAATGTTAATACCTTTGGCGAGTTAAACTGAACTTTTTCATGTAAATTTGACATTTTTCTACAAATTTTGATATTTTTTGCCTAATATTCAGCTTTTCTCAAAAATGTGGCTTTTCCTCCCTGTTCTGTCTAGCAGCTTGGTAAGCAGAACACATATCTGCTTCCTTAAACAGATTTACTTTGCCAAAAGGAGCTTTTCTCATATTTGATATGTTGTGGAGGATGAAAGCAGATGAGACATGAGCTGACGACACAGAGGTTTATTTCTTCTCCAACACAGAACAGACTAACTCTGAGTACTAAAGCGATCTGCTTTACACATTTTCTCCCCACCTATGGCACTCAGGGTAAACACATTTACATACCTGTCAAGTGTGAACACACATTAACATACACATTAACACATTTGCGCCTCTGCATCCTCACGTGTGAGCCTGGCACAGCGGGGGCGAAAGGCACATCTTTATTTACTACATACCCCCCAGTGCTCTGGCACCCCTGGCTAGCATCCCGAAAATCCCGAACTGCTGGATGCAGTGTCATCTCCTTTGTGTCACAACACAGCCCCCCCTCAAACACCCAGAAGGGGTCCTAACCCTCCGGACCATTGGGCTTGAGCAAGCGCCCATAGCGGCTGTAACGTGGGCTGGTCGAAGCGCCTTCCTGTTGAGGCGTAGGAGAAAGGCTTGGTCTCTGGAGGGGGAAAGGGTGGGGAGGGGAAAAAGTTAGTTTCCTGAAAATTGTCCTCTGTCGGGGGAACACTAACCTGCAGACCCACTGTAGGAGGGTGCCCGCGCTGGGGAGCTTGAACCAATGCCACCTGCTCGTCTGCCAATACATAAGCGGGCTTCAGCCTGTCTATGCAGACGGTTTCCTTACGCCCCTCCAAGTCTAATACAAAAATGTTTCTCCCCAGTTTCCAGCACTTTGAACAGGCCGTCGTATGGCGGATGCAGTGGGGTTCTGTGGGCGTTGTGTCTGATGAAAATGAATTTGGCGTTCTCTAAGCGCTTTGGAACAAAAGTGCGGGGAAAACAATGGTGTGCCGGGCCCAGAACACCAGCAGCCCCAGTACCGGAAAAAAAGTGTGCAGGTGGATCAGCACTGGGTGCGAAGCTCTCTAGCAAAAATTCCACTGGGAGCTGCAACGGCTGAGAAAAAAAACGAGTTCTGCCGGAGAACCTTAGGTGCAGAGCGCAACCCCAATAGGACCCAAGGCAGGCGGTCGGCCCAATTTGCATCCGTTAGCGAGGCTCTGAGCGCTGCTTTAAGTGACCTGTGAAAACGCTCACACAAACCGTTAGCCTGTGAGTTGTACGCGGTGGTGCGGTGGATTTTGACCTCCAGGCTGTCGGACATTGCGGACCAAAGTTCCAAAACAAATTGCGGACCCCTTTCGGAAGCGATGTCCGACGGGGATCTGAACCGTGCGACCCAAGATAACAAAAATGCGTGGGCTACCTCGGCCGACGTGGTGGAACTCAGCGGAACCACCTCTGGCCAACACGTAGTGCGGTCCATGATTGTTAAAAGGTGTGTGAACCCCTGCGACAGCGGAAGGGGACCCACTAAGTTCACGTGTACATGGTCGAACCTCCTGGCTGGAATTTGAAAAGGCTCGAGGGGGGCTTTGGTGTGCTTGTGCACCTTAGCCCATTGGCACACAATGCACGCTGCAGCCCATTTTTTCACATCCCTGCATAAGTGAGGCCAAACAAATTTAGACCCTACTAGTTTAACTGAGGCTTGCATGCCGGGATGTGAAAGGGAGTGGAAGGACTCAAAAACGTGGTGGCGCCAGGAGCTCGGAACCACGGGGCAGGTGCAGCCAGTGGAGATGTCGCAGAGCAATGGGGGGCACACTTCTTGTACCACCCTGCTGTCAAGTTTTAATCTGATAGCTGGGGACTGAAGCGCACAAATGTCTGCTTCCCCGGTTTGGTCGGCGGGCATTGCGGAAAAATCGATGCCCATGTATACTGGAGAGACCAGCGCACATGGCAAGCAGTCTGCCACAACGTTCAATTTACCAGTTAATGTTGGATGTCAGTCGTGAATGCCAAAATTGCGGCCAAGTGCTGTTGTTGCCAAGCTGACCACAGTTCTGAGACTTTGGACATCACGTAGGTCAGTGGTTTATGATCAACAAACACAGTAAACTCGTGACCCTCGAGCCAGAACTGAAAATGACGTGTAGCGAGCCAACAACTCTCTGTCGAAAGCGCTATACTTACACTCATTGTTGCACAAAGTATGGCTGAAAAAGGTGAGGGGCTGCCATGAACCGGAGACATACTGCTCCACTACAGCTCCTACTACGACGTCAGACGCATCTGTGGTGAGCGCTATCCACGCTGACGGGGCTGGGTGGGCCAGCAAAGCTGCTTTAGCAAACGTCGTTTTGGCATTTGTGAACGCCTGGATCCACTCGGGGGTCCAGTCAATACTATCCGCGGGCTTCTTTTTCTTGAGCGTGCCGTAGAGCGGCTGCAGCAGCTGGTCTGTGTGGGGGAGGAAGCAGTTGTAAAAACTGACCAAACCCAACAATTCCTGCAGTGCCCTCAAGTTCTGTGGACTTGGAAAATCTGACACTGTGCACACTTTATCCGGCAGCGGGATTGCGCCATCTGGCGAGATGCAGTAGCCCAAAAAGTCAATTACCAGCAGCCCAAACTGACACTTCGCTGGGTTAACATCCTCTGCGCGCACCGGGACCTGGTGGTAACCGCGGACCAGATCCACTTTTGAAAAAATGCACGTCCCGGCCAGGTGCACGGAAAAATCCTGGATGTGTGGGATGGGGTACCGATCGTGTTCCGTGACGTTGTTTAAGCATCGGAAATCGCTGCACAGCTGCCACGACCCATCGGACTTGTGCACCATGTGCATCAGGGATACCCAAGGGCTGTTGGAGTGCCTAATGATGCCTAAGCATTCTAAGTTAGCAAACTCCTGGCTAGTTTAGCCGCATCCAGGTGGTGAGGGCGCACAAACATGGGCGGACCTTTTGTGGTGATAAAAATGCTCGACCCTGTGCTTGGTTACCGTAGCGGAAAAAGTTGGCACTGTGAGTGCTGGGAACTCGGAAAGAAAACGCTGCTACTTACCCCCTGAAACTAGAATATTTGCATGTGTTGGTGGCCCAACTCCCCAAGCTAGAAAAGCGCTATATAAGTGCAGGTTAGTTAGTTAGTTAGTTAGCTGTGCAGGGCAAAGAGGAAAAAGATACAGAGTCCACTAAACGCCTGTTGGCAACATCAACAAGTAGTCCATGAGCACACACAAAATCAGCACCTAAGATGGGGACCGAACATGCAGCTACCATAAAGTCCCACTGGTAATTGCGTCCATGTAAACATACAGTCACCGTCCTTTCTCCAAACATCCTGATTGTGGGATCCATTTGCGGCCATCAAAAGATGGCCCACAGCCTTCTGCCAGCCTGTCTGCGCTGACTGGCAAAATGAGGCTCTTCTGGGAGTCTACCAGAAAACGTCTCCCCGAACGTGTGTCCATGATGAAAAACAGTTTCTCCCTGGTGCCAGTGGTTGCACCTGCTACTGACCCATTTCCCGGCTTCTTGAAGTGGCATGGTGGCAGACAACGTTGCGCTTCCTTGCCAAAACGACGGTGATAAAAACACAGCGTCCTGGTCCTGTTTCTCCAGGTGGCTGTTCCGGCCACCACCATTGGATCCTCCACCTCGGTGGGCTCTGCTGGAAATCCCGGTCTCACTACCTGAACGCTGGAAGCCTTGTCTGCCAGGATGATGTGGTCTGCCTCCTCTGCCAGCGCGTGGTAGTTCCTGGCCGCCAGCAGTGGTGAGTTAGTGAGAATCGCTCTCGCAGAAGCCGGTAGGTTTCTGAGGAAGAGGTGGGTGAAAAGGAAAGCTCCGTCGTCCGTGCCCATCAATGCAAGCATGCTCTCCATCAGGTCCCCAGCTGATCTGTCTCCTAGCTCCGAGCGGGTGAGGAGCTTTTCTGCCCTCTCTGCATCTGAAAGGGTATAACGGCGCAGGAGCAGCCATTTGAGAGCATCGTATTTTCCTTGGGCTGGCGGGGCTCGGAGTAGACTCATGGTGTGCTGTGTGGCGCACACGCCAGCAATGCCACCACATGGTGGTACTTTGTGTTGTCTGCTACGACTCTGCGGAGGGCAAACTGGGCTCCCACATGAATAAACCAAGTGGCCGGGTCATGAAGCCAAAAGTCCGGAAGTCTGACTGCAACGGCGCATCCAGAGGCGGGAGATTCCAGCGGGAGTGTGTCCGTGGTGGTGGTTGGTCCGTTTTTCATTTCACGTCTCTAGGTCACCAATGTGGAGGACGAAAGCAGACGAGACACGAGCTTACAACACAGAGGTTTATTTCTCCTCCAACACAGAACAGACTAACTCTGAGTGCCAAAGCAATCTGTTTTATACATTTTCTCCCTGCCTCTGGCACTCAGGGTAAACACATTTACATACTGTACCTGTTACCAAGTGTGAACACACATCAACATACACATTAACACATTCGTGCCCCTGCGTCCTCAGGTTTGAGGCTGGCACAGCGAGGGTGAAAGGCACACCTTTACTTACTACATATCCCCCGGTGCTCTGGCGCCCCTGGCTAGCACCCCCAACACCCCGAAGTAGTGGATGGAGTGTCATCTCCTTTGTGTCACCACAATGTATTGTATATAAATCGTATTTATAGACTCCTTTTGTAATAATTTTAATACTTTATTTAAATTGTTTTACTTATAATGGACCTGACGGGGGGAATGAGGAAGGGAATTGAAAAGATTTGAAGTGGTCAGAAGGGGTAGCAGGTGGGGGGGGGGCAAACAGAGAAAACACAGACTGTCACAACTGAGACAAACAACTGTTTCTGCTTCTGAAGAGGTCTTATCATGAGCCTGATATTTGCACCTGTAAGAGAACAGAGAGGCATATCTGTGTGTGTGTGTGTGTGTGTGTGTGTGTGTGTGTGTGTGTGCACGCGCGCATGTATGGGTGTGTGTGAGAGCGCACACAAAAATGAGTGTGTGCGTGTGAGTGGTTTGCCAGGAAACATACAAGGAGGGTGGCAGGCCGCAGCAATCTCCCCCCCCCCCCGAAATGATGAGCAAGCAAGACAGCGCCACCACCCCCCACAGAGCACAAATGTCCCGAAGCTGCCAAGCCAGGCATCTGCCCCAGGAGGGATGGCCAGAGGAAACCGTGCCACGAAGCAGGTTTATGACAGAATGCCCTGACTTCTGCAGCGGTGAAGCCCCCCCCCCCCCTTGGTGCCAGCTGTCATGCCAGCAGACGCCCCTTCAGCTTCAGCCACAGTTCCCGTCGTTGGGCTGTCCACCCCAGCCTCCGGGGGGACTGTGTGTGCCACTCCGGACCCGCCCACCTCTGTGCCGTTCGGGCTGGCTCCTCCGTCAATCACCGAGGAGCCTAGAAGACCTATGGACATGGAGAGGGAGGACAACACACCATCGGCAGCCGCCAAGATTCAGACCTGGGAGGCCAGGCAAGTGGGTTTTCATGTAACCTCCGTCATTAAGGATAAGCCTCGTCTGTCCCCCGGGAGAGAGCCTCAGGCTAGGCAGTCACCTGAGTGCTCTCCCCTTGCTGCTCCTATGATGAACTCACCTATTTCCTCTGTTTCTCCATCCCCTGCCTGGGAGCATCCACCAGCCGTGGAGCTCGACGATCGGGGGAGGAGGGAATGCGCGGTGCTGGAGGACTGCACCCTGCAGATCCGCTGTGACCAGAGGAGGAGCGCTGTGACTGACCGGAGGTGGGTGCCAATGGAGGAGCATCCTCCCGCTTCAGTCTCCTCGGACACAGTGCCACCCAGGTCTCCACCTCCAGACTTCATGCCAGGAGGATTACTGGCCTTAGGGGCTCCACTGGAGGAGACCACGACTGCTGAGACCATCATGCCTGCTGTGGGGCTCGCCACAGCAGAGCCATTCCCAGGACTGGACCTCCAGCCGATTGGACCCCAAACATCATTATCGGAGTCCTGCATGGCGGTAGAATCCAGGCACAGGCAAGTAATCGCTCCTGTAGTTCACCTGTCATGTGTTGAGAGTTCTTGCCTGGATCTTGGGGAGGAGAGTCGGGTGCAGCCCCCAGCTGCATCCGAACTTTCCTCGCCGGGTCCTGCCACTGCTGGCGACCCTAACCATCTCTGTTCTCCCGTCTCCTTCGAGCTCCTTCCTAGGGTCACCGGAGAGGAGTCGCTGCAACCGGGATTGCCCATGGACGACAAGGAGGGTCCAGTTGTCCCTAAGGAGGTCAATGGGGATGCAGCACTCGACGGACTGGAGAGATCTACGCACCCTAAATCGCCGGAGTCCTGGATGGCAGTGGAGCCAGAAGTCAGGCAAGTGTGCTCCATTATATCAGGAGTGTCAATAGTAATCTCACACTGCCTGACTTATGCCTGACTCACTTCCGGCACTCAGAGAGAGCAGACGCCTTTCTTCCTTCTCTCCCACCTGATTCTCTCCCTTCTGATCCCAGCTTGCAATGTTGCGTTTTTGTCTGTCTGTCTTTCGCTCTTCTTCTGGCTGAATCTTAATCCAAATGGAATTATGGATCTGGAAAAGTGGCTTATATGCGATTGTCACCACTTTAAAAGAAGAAGATCGGGTCAGGGGGAACCCAAGGAAGACTCATGGCATTGGAATTCATGTGTCTGTGTGATTCGACTGAAGATTGAACTGATCACAGGATTCTGTTTGGCCCCTGGAGTTCCTGGTGTATCGAAATTATTTGGGTGAGCTAATCAAATGCGGACCCCGGCGTAGCTCCCTCAACAAATTCAACAATTCGTCCAGCTGGGGGGAGCACTGACTGTCAGCGGCAAATAGGATTAACATGGAATTTACCACCTGGCATGCAATGAAGAGAGAACGGACTCTCTTGGACATGTTTACCTATGTTTCGGTAGGTGGATAACATCTGGGGATCGCTGAGTGCTCTCCAGAGAATGATCTAAAGCATGATTCAAGCCTGTATGAAATTATGAAGCACAGAATCGAAGAGAGGGAAATTCTATTCTCTGAGTGCACTGTGCAGATTTGACCTTGTGTTTTGGTGCCCTTGTTTACATTCCTCCTCGATGAAGATAAGGCTGGGAAGTGGCTTACCCCAAACATTCGACAATTGTTGTTGTTTCAGCAGACAGAGCTCCAAGGACAGCGTTATCATGTGTCTGGACTACAGAACACATGACTGAATAATATCTATCCGTTGCCAGAGGGTGCCCTCTGCTGTTCACTAGCAATGACACACTTACATTACACTGCATTCAACATTACATGAATGACTGATACACGTAAACTGACACAAATATACATACACTGACTCTCTCAATTCTCCTGCTTTGTTAATGTGTGATCTATTGTCTGCTAATTGTGCATAGAGGGTTTTTTTCTGTGTAATCAAAATTTGGCTCATTTGAGCTTTATATGAGCTTATACGAGCGTTATTCTGATTAACTATGTTTTTTCTCTCTGCCTATTGTGTTTTCCTCCCCCTCTTCCCCTCTTTACCCCCACTGTATGACAGGTGCCTTGCATGGCTGCCGTGTCATTGGATGCGCCTAACGTGCGCACCCAATGTCAAGTCAAATTCCTCATATGTTTCCTTGTAAATATACTTGGCAATAAAGCTGATTGTGATTCTGATTCTGATTATGGTGAGGTGGGCCCAGGGCAGCTCACAGTAGACCTCGGGACCACCACACAGGGCTCTGCCACTGCCGGCGACCCTGACCTGGTTTCTCTTTCTCTCCCTTTGAGTTCGAAGCCTCCGGCCAGGGTCACCAGGGAGCTACTGGAGGCAACTGAGGATCAGGGCCTAACCCCGGAGGATGTGAAGAGCATCAACTCCCTCACTGGGGAGGCCACCACGGGAGCAATGAGACCTCTGATGGGTGTCACCGCAGGTGCAACGGTGCTCCAACCGGAGTCCACCGCGGGTGCAGCAGGGCCTGAGCCGGGGTCCACCGCGGGTGCAGCAGGGGCTGAGCCAGGGCCTGAGCCAGGGTCTACCGCGGGTGCAGCAGGGTCTGAGCCAGGGTCCACCGCGGGTGCAGCAGGGCCTGAGCGGGGTCCACCACAGGTGCAGCAGGGCCTGAGCCGGGGTCCGTCGCGGGTGCAGCAGGGCCTGAGCCGGGGTCCGTCGCGGGTGCAGCCATGTCCCAAACCGGTTCCGTCGCGGGTGCAGCTACGTCCCAGACCGGGTCTGTTGCGGGTGCAGCTACGTCCCAAACCGTGACCGTCATGGGTGCAGCCACGTCCCAGACCGGGATCATTGCGGGTGCAGCCACGTCCCAGACCGGGACCGTCGCGGGTGCAGCTACGTCCCAGACCAGGACCATTGCAGGTGCAGCCACGTCCCAGACCAGGACCATTGTGGGTGCTACGGTTCCCCTGCCCCAAGCCTCGAATGGCAGGGGGGCTCCCGTTCCGTGGCTTCCCCGCCGAGGTCCCCGAGGTTGAAGGCTGCCTCTCTGCCCTCCTCTCAGGGCCTAGTGGCTCCACCGCGCTAGTTGGCCACCCGAAGGACTTGGCTTATGGGTCGGGTGGCCCATCGGCCCGGCCAGGCCGCCGGACACTACCCCACGGGCTGCATGCTGGACTTGGGACTGAGGCAGGCCACCCACTCAATCACTCCTCACCATACTGGGGGCCTGGGACTCAGGTCGACCCCGTGAACTTTGCACTTTGGGGGAGGGGGTTAGTGTTGCAGGTTGGGGTTAGTTAGGAGGGGTTTGGCTCTTTATTCTCTTTTTGTTTTGATTGTGCTTTCACTGGTTGCTTCCCTCCTAACCGGTTTTCCCCCACCTCCCACCCTGGGTTAGTGTTTATTCCCGGGGGGGGGGGGGGCTCCCTTGAAGGGTGTTGTTTCTTTTCTTTTTTACTGATGGTGCTGGGATGTCTGGTATCCACCCCTAGAGGGGGGGGGCCCTGTCATGAATCCGGGTTTAGAGGCCAACCCGATTCTGACTCATCGTTATGCCTCGACCTAATTTCCCCCGACAGCTCAGACATGCCCCATCCTCCTGTCAAGCTCCGTCAGCTGCACTGTCACAGTGTTCACACATACACACACCCACACACACACACAAAAGCACATGCTCCATTCACTCTCATTCACACACGCTTTCACACACCGGATGCCAATCAGTTCTGCCCATGCATTTTCACACCAGAAATCTCTTTCCTCGTTAGCTTCTGGAGTACATGTTTGCCGCGCCGGGGGAAAGAGATTGTCGGGGCATTCACCCTCGTTCATGGCAGCAACCTTCCTATGAATGACGTTCTACTCCCTTCACGTATTCAGCCTGACATCTCCAGACGACCCATTCCTGGGTGCTCATGGCTGCCTCAGCTTCTACCCCTTTTCCACCAGACTGCTTAGTTTCGCTCCGGATCAGTTCCAGCTTCGTAAGTGTCTTTTTCGCCTTTTTCCTGTGCTCTGCAGCCCTGCGGCACGAGGCCGTGTGCCTCTCCTTTTTGTGCTTTATGCAGGCCTGCCGCACGAGGCTCCATTTAGACCAGGGTGTTGAGCATTCGGCTGCCGCCCTGCATGCTTAGTGGCCAAAACTAGCCATTACATCACTCTGCACTTCTGTCGCTGAACTGAACTGTATTCGGTGATAATTGGATTGATTGTTCCCTTTGTGTGGTTAATAAAAGTGCACCATCTACTCTTGCTTTTGGGTTTATTCAGTCCCTCTCTCGTGCGCTGAGCAGTGGCGCACGGTTTATGACACCAGGTATTTAAACTCATCTATTTTCACTACCTCTACTCCTTCCATCTTCACCGTTACACCTGCCTCTCTGTCATTCTCACTCATGTATTCTGTCATGCTTCTACTGACTTTCATTCCTCTTCTCTCTGCAACTCTTAATGCTAAAATGCCAAAAATCTGTATTTACAAGGAAAAAAAAATCAGTTTTATATGAGAATGTAGCTCATTATGAGGAAAAAGTAAAACATTTTGAAGAAAGTGGATACAAACAAGAGGGAAAAGATTTAGAAAAAATAAGAACTTGTAAGGTTGCCAAGTCACAAATTTTCAATAAAAAAGTTTTATGTCTGTGAGGAAACATCTATGAGAACACTTACATAACACAGCTCAGCCAGCATGTCCATGTGGGCCCCACTACAGGTTAAATCTGGGCTGTCCTATGGGTCCCATCTGTGTTTGCCCACATGGACTTTACCTGTTTACCTATTTTCAACTTATTTTCTCATAAATTTGCTGTTTTCTTATAAATTTATGACTTTTTCCCCAAATTTGATACATTTTTCTTGAAAATTTGAAACTCTCATAAATTTGCAGCTTTTTTTTACTGTAAACTTGTAACTTTTTCTCATAAATTTGTGATTTTTTTCTTGTAAATTTGTAACTTTTTTCTCATTAATTTGCTAACTTTTTCTAACTTTTTCTTGTAATTCTGGAACTTTCTCATAAATTTGCCACTTTTTTTTATTGTAATCTTGCAACTTTTCTTGTAAATTTGTTACTTTTTTCCTTGTAAATTTGCTTTTGTTCTTGTACATTTGTGAGTTTTTTCCCATAAATTTATGACATTTTCCTTGTAAATTTGGAACTTTCTCAAAAATGTTCTACTTTTTTTTACTGTAAACTTAGAGTTTTTCCTCATAAATTTGGGACTTTTTTCTCATCCATCCATCCATCCATCTTCAACTGCTTAATCCTTTTCGGGCCACAGTGTCACTTTGCATCCATGTCAGTCATTGGAACGTAGTGAGAAGCTTGCCTACACTTGGATTAAACCTTGTAAACTGCATTTCTGAACGCAGAGGTGTTCTTCCTGACACACCAGGCAGACACCAACTCTCCTGGACCTCACCATACAGTCCTACGTTAATCAGTCTTAACACCCACATTAAACCCATGTGGGCCCCAGACGGATTTCAAGATTACCTGCTCCCCTGTACCACAGGTAAAGTCTTTGTGAGCAAATGCAAATGGGGCCAACATGGAACCCGTGGACAAACCCACAGTGGACCCATGAGACAGCCCAGCTTAATCCTATAGTGGGGCCCACTTGGACATGCTGGCTGGGAAGTGACACATTTCTGAGACTGTTGTGTCAAAATCAGATGAACTGTGCCACAACTCTTCAGACTGAGGTTGTATTGAAATATACAGATCTGAATCTGATTTAGGAGCACATAATTTTAGATTTTATATCTGTACTGTTCCAAATGACACATACAATGGAAAAAGAGGAAACTCACACCAGGTGCAGACAGTCTGTGTCCCCTGTGAATGTGACACTGACCTGGTTCAGATGACGATCTGGCAGGTTTCCCCTCACTGGTGACATTTGCCCTCTTCATGACGTCTAGTCTGGAGCTCAGTCTGAGCGGCTGTGGACGCAGCTCTGATTCTGCATTTGTTTTATGCAAATTTAAAAGCATAACAAGCCAAAAAGACCAAATAATTTGAGCTTAACGAGAACACAGATGTAAAATTTTGGTATCACCGTGCTCGGTTGGAGCTGCACCTGTCTTGGCTTTGGATGCCTTCACTCTGCTTCTGACAGGTGATGCTTCTGGTGGGAGAACACACAATTAGTCTCCAATCATTTCTCATGTTGCTGACGATGAATCATGACTGACTCCATGCCAAGTGAATGCATGTCAGCGCGCTCCGTTACCTGTCTTTTCAGCCGCTGATTTCCTCCTCTGCTGCGCAGCTGCGGGCTCTGCAGTAATGAGGACACAGTCGCGATTAGCAGCCTGAATAATTTGTTTTCTTGGTAGAATATTAGCGTTCCCCCTCGCAGGAAAATTAGTTGTTACACAGCAGTTAATTTCTGGAATATTACAAACTGTATGACATCCACGCTTGGCTGAATTTTTACCTTTCTTGGGAGTTGCAGCAGCAGTTTGAGATTTCTGTTTTTTTTTTTTTTTTTTTTTTGTTACTTATTTGTACCCGTAGGTAGACTTGGTTTGCAGTCTGGTGACAAGCCACTGGCTGCTGGTCGCTGCGTGCGCAAGCGCCCTAAACCTACATGTTTTTGGTATGCGGGAGGAAACCGGAGAAATCCCGGAGTAAACCCGCGCAACACGGGGAGAACATGCAAACTCCACACAGCTCACTGTTGGTCGGGGGCTGGGATCGAACCCACGATCTCATGATCCCCGCGATCCCCCGGCCGAGGGTAAAACTGTGCTGCCACAGTGCTAAACCACTGCGCCACCGTGCAGCCCAAAAAACAGTTGAAAACAAATTACAAACTTAATTAACTGTTCTTGTTTATTTTTTGTGAAAAGAACAGTTGCAAAGCTAAAGTCATTTAAAGGGGACTCGGGCTCTTTTCCCCACATGTCAGCACAGTTCCCAGAGGACTTAATGTCAAAATAGATTAAATACTACAGCATAATTTCCCGCCCAGACTAAACAGCTTTCTTTACAGTGAACAATGTCACTGCCTGTTTCTTCAAAGGATTATGAGCCCCGGTTCACCCCAACCGTTGTCACTTCTGAAATCTGTGGTTGAGGCTAACGTCAACTGGTTGGCTCTGATTGTGGGGCATGGTCCAAGCTAACCAACTTATAATTGGTTGAATGTGGGAGGGCTAACCCCCCCCCCAAAAAAAACCCCAAAACAAAACATCATCAGGGACAGAGGTGTGTGGCTTTAGTGTTCAGTAGAATACAGTAGGAACAGTCCTTGGGGTATAATACCTGCAGATACAAGCCTAAATGAGTAAATGGCTAGCTCTGCTGGCTGTGGTTCCTGAAGATTACTAAAACACAGAATGGTCAGTATGGTACAGAACGTTCGGTATATGTTCCGTACGTGTTCCGCACATGTTCTGTACATGTTCCATCCATGTTCCGCACATGTTCTTAGGTCCTGCTAGCTAGCTGTCCAGATTCCTGACATTACCAAGTGCCTTACATGTGGAACATTAAATATGGAACGCTCCTTATAAAATGCAAGCAGTTTTGCTAGTGAGCAGTCTCAAGTGTTTTACTTACACGCCCCGTTGTTACGTTATGTTCTGTACGGGAGGCTAGCAGTCCTGGCAGCTTGTGGTCCAGCCTGCTAATATCAGCGGAGGAGGTGAATCGATTCCTCAGATTGACTGAGTGATGAAAACTTCAGAATATTTTGAACCAATGAAGCAGTGATGACGTTTGAAGCTTGGAACATCATCGGTCATGTGACGTTTTAATACAAGCTCCAATACACTGAGGAGTGAGACAAGCTCTGAAGCCTCGGTATCATTTGCCTATTACTACTTGCAGTATGTTCCTTAATCTCTTATTGCATTTATTCATTTATTAATAATTGCAATTGTGTTGATTTACAACTGTCGTATACGGAACATGCGCAGTATATGTATGGAACATGCTAAGTGCGGACTGCAGCTAATGACAAAGACACACTGACATAGGACTGACAGCAGGCAGGACCGGTAGCAGGACGTTCCGTACGGAACATGTAAGGAGCTTGTACAGGATGTTCCATTCCGTACTGGCTGTTCCATGTTTAAGTAGGCACCGTGGTTCCCTGCCGCTAGCCAGAGTACGATAAGTTATATAAGAAAGAGCTAAAACAATGTCTAAAATGAGATACTGTATATGGTCAATTGCTGGTAGACAGTGAGACTGCAAGCATGATGTTGGGTGGGGTGGGTGTGTTATATGATAGGCACAAGCTAAGTTTGGCTAACACAGTAAGCTTGTCTGATTACCTGACCACCCTGGTCAAAAATAACAAAATTAACCAGAATAATGACTGGAATCGATATATAACCAACTATGAGCATGGATGTCTGGTGGAGTGAGTAGAATACATAGAGAGAAGTTATTTTTAAAAAAAAATGCAGGGTAGTTAAGCTAAGCTAACTCAGCTAGCAGCATGACTACAGAGCCATCCTTAGCAAAATATAGCAAAATAACCCAAAGTAAAGCGAGGTTAATGTACAGAGCTAAGAGAGGACTGCCCCCCCCACTGCAGCTTTCATGCCTTGCAGTAGCCGTGTGGCCTAGGGTCAGTGAAACGGAGACAGGCGCCGCCCCTATACACCACATGGTGTCCCATATGCTGTGGAAGGGAATTAACTTAACTTAATGCCCGGGAGTGAGATACTGTATATGAGTGAGTGTGGAGCTGGGTAAACAAGTGTCTAGTGAGGTGACTAGAATATAGAGAGAGTAGCCATAAAAACCACAGTAGCTAAGCTAGGCTAACTGAGCCTACAGTGGGATTACAGGACCATCCTGGACAAACTATAACAAAATAAGACAGAATATTGCCTGGAAGTAAGATGTATGATTGAGTGTGGAACTGGGTAAACAAATGTTTAGTAGGGTGAGTAGAATATATACAGAGTAGCCAAGAAAACAGCGGTCACGCTGCTAAGCTAACTAGGCTAGCTGCAGTTTGTATGCGGCTTCGGAAGCTCATAGAAACACATCACACATCTACAACCACCATCATAAAAATGAGTGGAGGTAAAGTTGGGGGGTATCAAACCAATGGGCTCAGCAAATCTGAATGGATCGCAACTGAGACCTAGTGAGACCAAGCCAGGCTCTAACAAACTGACACGGTTGTGGGGTTTTTTTTAGTTTTGCATTGATAACATCTCCAGATGCACAAACTTATGTGCAAAAGTGCTGAAAAAGTTGTTTTCATATGTCCTCTTTAAAACAAATGTGCATCAGTTTTAATAAATATATTGGGGGGAGTGGGTCAGTGTTAAATGCTGTAACTGATGTATGGAATTATTTATCATAAATCATTAGGAATTGTTTATATCAATATAAACATACTCAAAGAAAAATAAAGATTCCCACTGGAAACCAAAAGGTTCTTCACAATGATACAATAGAACAGTGTTTTTCAACCAGGGTGCCATGAGAGATCATTCAGGGGGTCATGGCAAATTGCCCAATTTTACTTAATTGGTCCAAAAATTGCAAATAATTTGCCTTGGTTGTGCGGCGGTGCCTGCAGTGGCTCTTCCATGTCCATGGGTGGCAGTATGAATACAATCTTTCTTCTTCCCCAAAAACACTGTCACTGTGAGTTCACAACATTACCTGGAGGGGCACACCAGCTGGAATAATGTCATTACCTCTTCCAGAAACTGCATCTTGATGTTGGCTGTTTTCAGAACTAAACAAGTGGTGGATAAAACTGTCACAGAACGCCGCCAGTCCATCCGTCCATCCATCTCTGGTAAGTTTCATTTTCAAACTAATGAATTCTCCTTGTAACAGCTGAATATCAACACTTGACAGCTGCACAATTCAGAAATGTTTGAAAAAACAAATACAAAACTGAATTCCAAAGCTCCGGTGTGGGAGCATTTTGGACCAGAGCCAAATGAGCGAGGAGAGCACAGTATGAGCCAGTGTGTGGCCTATATTTGAAAAAAGTTGTAAAGAAAATTGGAAAAATACATTAAAAACATAACCATCCCACTCAAGCTTTTCCAAGTGGGAACAAAACTGCACTCAAACATGCAGAGTCTCCATTTCCCCACAGTCTGGAAAAAGGAGACTTTGTCCAACAATACAGATAAAAACATGACAAATGAAAAAAATACTATTAAAAATGTATTGTCTGCCAAAATTTGCTATCATTACAGACCTAATTACAAGACTAAGCTGTCATTAGATATGCCATAATAAGCTACAATGTGTTATTTTATAACATTTTCGGTTGATGGGGTGCCGTGGGACTTTTTTTCAATGTAAGAAGGGTGTGATGGCTCAAAAAAGGTTGAAAAACACTGCAACAGAAGAACCATTTTGAGTTCCATAAAGAAGCTTTTCAGCAGAAACGTCCAGAACTGTCCCTCCATACAAGTTTAGAAAAGAACAACTTGGCTCTCTGAAGAACCATATAAGGTATGCAAAGAACCATCCTCTAAATGAAGAGGTTCTTTTGAGAGCTATCACTTACTGAAGAACCACAGAGCTTTATGAAGAACCATTTAAGAACTGCTGTTTTTCTGTGTACAGAGTGATATTTTCTATATTCTAGAATTGTAACTATAATTATAAAATGCAGTTTTACCTTTTTTAGCCACAGCAAAAATTTTGATTTTCTCCTTTTTTTCAGCTGGTTCTGTAAAAACAGATTCATAATCATCCATATGTTTCTATAGCACTGATATTCTATATTACTTTAACATGACTCACCTTTTTTGGGAACGCTTGCTTTACGTTTCTCTTTCAAAACAGGAGCATCTAAAATTTAACGGAAAAAAGTATGTCAATAGATGTTATTCATTTTATTTGTAACCGACTGTATATTTACAAAGCACTCTATAACTTGTCTGTATCACAGCAGTGACATCACCAAAAGAACTGTGCTGTATATGTGAATTACCTCTCTTTGTCTTGCCTTTGGCCGGGGACGCCTCTGAGGGAATAATTGCAGTGAAACGGCCATGCAGAGTAAATTTCCCTTAATGAATGTGTTCCTATAGCACTGTGCATCACTGTTATGTGCTGCAGCTGTCGTTTGTTATGGGGAAGACTCTACTTAGCCGGCAAATTAAGTGTTTCAGTGAGTCTAAAGTACCTTTCTCTGAATCGGCGGCCTTTGTTTTTGTCGTCTTCGCTGAAAATGACAAGATGTTAATCAACCTTCAGTGCTACTAATTACCAGGAAAAATAATTAGGCACGTTTTACTCATTAGTTTGTTTGTACCTTTTTTGGTTGAGGCGGTACTCGCTTCTTCCTCAGCAGCTGGTGCTTAAAAAAATATTGAGTGTATGAGGATTAATTATGTTTTGCTTTAGAAATGACACTTCATTTAAATGGAAATGTAACTTTTTCATCGGTACAATCATTTAATCATATTTAAAGACTTTATGCTATATATTCAGTGACAGGAAAATGCTTGGTAGTCCTTAATTTTCAGTAGTACTTTATAATACAGCCCATATGAAACAAAGAACAAAGGGAAAGTACAGGAAAAAAGAGGGTAAAAACATTATAATAACAGGGCATATGAAGGGAAATTAACAAGGCATGGGCTATACTAGTCTTCAGACTTGATCTAGCATGATTATTGCACAAGTATGTGGAAAGTACAAGGAAAAACAGTGTAAAATTAGGGAAATAACAGGGTAAGTGACGGGAAAGTAGTTGGGGAAAACAGGTGAAAAAACAGTGTGGCACGGGCTGTATTATTCCTCATCTTTGATCTGATGTAATTGCCATTTACACTACCATTCAAAAGTTTGGGGTCACCCAGACAATTATTTTGTGTTTTCCATGAAAAGTCACACTTATTTACCACCATGAGTTGTAAAATGAATAGAAAATATAGTCAAGGCATTGACAAGGTTAAAAATAATGATTTGTATTTGAAATAATAATTTTTTCCAGATACTCAACCTGCTCAAAGGAAGGTCAGTTTTATAGCTTCTCTAACCAGCTAAACTGTTTTCAGCTGTGCTAACATGATTGCACAAGGGTTTTCTAATCATCCATTAGCCTTCTGACGCAATGAGCAAACACATTGTACCATTAGAACACTGGAGTGATAGTTGCTGGAAATGGGCCTCTATACACCTATGTAGATATTGCACCAAAAACCAGACATTTGCAGCTAGAATAGTCATTTACCACATTAGCAATGTATATTAGATATTAGAGTGTATTTCTGATTAGTTTAAAGTTATCTTCTTTGAAAAAAACAGTGCTTTTCTTTCAAAAATAAGGAAATTTCTAAGTGACCCCAAACTTTTGAACGGTAGTGTACGTACAAAGAAAGTACAAGGAAAAATCAGGGCAATAACAGAGTAACTGAGGGGAAATATTGTTGAAAAAATAGAAGAATAAAAGGGGTTCGAACAGGGTAAGTGTCACGTTCTCCGTGCACTTTTACGCACCGCATGGAGGAGTAGAAGGATGACGGATTTAAGCACAGGGTTACACCACAAGCACATATATTAAGGAAAGGAGACATACAAAAATGGCAACAGGGTACACTAAATGGCTACACGACGGGCATGAAGCGAGCAGACCACAGTGTACAGTGGCTGACAGAAACAGTTCAAAAACAAGGCTGACATACAAAAAGGAGACAAGATTCACTTACAGACTCACACGATGGGACGTGCAGTGGGCAGACCACAGTGAACTGTGGCAAAAACATACACCAGTGACAATACAATAGTCCAACAATGCTCTACTGGCAAAGAGCTGCTTAAGTACAAGCATTGCTGGCAATGGTAGATTGGGTGCACCTGGGCGAAGTGCGGGGAAGGCAGTTACCAGAGTGACCCAGCTGGCTGTCATGAGAGAGGGGGCGTGGTCAGACCAGCAAGTGTCAGACAGCGCCCACACGAGTGTGGGCCAAAAGAGGCTGCCTCACAGCTGCCGGCCAGAATGCAGTGGCTACAGGTAGGGAAATAAACAAGGGGAAAATAGAAACAACAAGAAACTCAAAAGATAACATAATACATAACTACACAGATAAACCTGAGCCACGGCAGGTCAGAACCGAGCCCAAACAACAACCTGGCTCGGTTCATGACAGAGCCCCCCCTCTTAAGGGGTGGAATCCAGACATCCATGGTAACATCAGAAAAGAAAGGACCCCCCTCCCCCCCCAGCAGGAACAACAACGAATAAACCCGGGTGGGAGGTAGGGAGAACAGGCAAGGAGGGAACAAAATACACCCCGCCCAGGGCCCACAACAGAAAACACACTTAACCCCCCAAAGTCCAAAGGCGTGGAGGCTCAGGAGGCTGCCCAGAGTCCCAGGCCCGGCAGACAGTCTGGCGAACTGAGTCCGGTGGCCTGCTGGAAAACACGGGCCACCTGGCCCAGAGACAGTCTTTCCGGCAGTCGGCCAGTGTTGTAGAGCCACCAGCACTGGAAGGGTGAAGCAGGAGGCGGCCTGCCCACCGGGAGGTTAACTGGTGGGTGACTGGACCCGAAGGGAACCCCCACGGCATCAGACAGGGAGGAGGAGGAAGCCACGATGGCATCAGGCTGAGGAGTGGAGGCCCCGGCGTCCTCAGGCTGACCAGCAGCACCCTTGGTGGTCCCGGCTTTGGACACAGCTGCACCCGCGGTGGACTCCGGCTGGAGTTCTACAGCACCCGTGGTGGACTCCAGCTGGAGCTCAGCGGTACCCGCAGTAGACTCCAGTTGGAGCTCTGCAGCACCCGCGGTGAACCCCGCCTGAGCCAACGCTGCACCCTCGGTGGACTCCAACCGGACCAACACTGCACCCTCGGAGGACCCCAATCGGGCCAACACTGCACCCTCAGTGGACCCCGACTGGGCCAACGCTGCACCCTTGGTGGACTCCGGGCTGGAGCGTGGCACCCATGATGGGTCCATGCAGGAGCACAGCACCCATGTTGGGCTAACACTGGGGCGAAGCCCCCACGAGGGTCCCAGACCAGGACGCCGCACCCACAGAGACTCAGCCTGCGGAGGGACCCACACGATGTCTTCAGGCAGCAGGGTAGACAGACCCGAGACATCGTCAGATGGAGAGACCGGACCCACAGAGATCCCTGGTGATGCTGGATCCTCTCCGGTGGCCCTAAGAGGAAGCTCAGGGACAACAGAGAGAGAAAAGTGATTAGAGTTGCCAGCAGCAGCGGAGCCCGGCGAGGGGAATTCAGATGCAGCCGAGGGCTACACCTGACTCTCCTCCCCTAGAGCAAGGCAAGATCTCTCCAACACAGACAAAAGAAAAATGAGAGAGAAAACTTGCCTGAGCTCAAGCTCCACTGCCGTCCAGGACTCCGTCGATCCTGGTGATGAAGTCTCGGGCCCGGCCTCTAGGAGGTCCAGCTCTGGCTCCCAATCCACCGCGATCATCTCCACAGCTGGCAAGATGGTAGTGGCAGTCCCAATGTCCTCAGGCGAAATTCCCCCCGCTGGAGATGAAGCCGGCGAGGAGGCTGAGGGTTGGCTCCGTGTGGGCTCTGGAGCAGGATCCTCAGGGCCCCGGGCTCCTCCATCCTTCGGTGGCTCAGTTCCAGGGCTGGCGGACACTCAGGGAAAATTGAAGGAGACACGGAGAGGATAGAGAGATAGTTAACATTTGCAGCTGGAGGACAGGACCCAGCGGACTGCTGAGACTGGACCTCTCCCTCGGGAGATAGACAAGGTTCATTGTTATTTAATTGAATGGAATGAAAAAAACACTTGCCTGTCATCTGGGTGTCCAATGTAAACAGCTGCAGGCGGCAGACAGTCATCCTTCTCCATGTCAACTTGACTGACATGACTTTGGCCCCTTTGAAGGATTGTGGAGGAGCCATCTCCACAACGACGGAGGTGGGCGTAGCCGGAGGAAACCTGGAGGGTCTCTCGACAGCGGGAGGACTCGTCGCTGTGACTGGGAGTGCTGCAGCAGCGGAGGGCACTAAGCATGAGGACAGCCCTGCAGCGGGAGTGGTCTGAGTCGATGAGGGAAATGTAGCTGTTGAAGAGGAGGAGGTCCTCCTCCTGTGTCTGGATGCAGGAAGACACCGTTTCTGGGGAGCTGGAGAGGTACAGCCTGACACTGGCGAAGCGGGAGAGGGAACAGCTGCAGGCTGTGGAGCACATCCCTGCTTAGGCTTCGCGAGGAACACCACTCGCCCCACAGCAGGAAATGCCCGCTGGAGTATGCAGACCAAAGCGATCAAGTCTGAATACTGAGGGTAATCCCAGAGTCCAGGATGCACTTCCAGAATACCTTCTGCTGCGTCCAGGCTGGTCCATTTTTCCTTCGGTCTGCGGGCTTCATGGGTCTCGTCCATAAAGTCCTGAATAAAGGCCGCAGCCCACTCCTCCTCCACAGTCGGAGTCCTGGATGCTAAATTCCTCTTGCTAAAGTGAATGCGGCACGCTGAAGGCACCGAGGGGGTAGCTGATGGCAGAGATGGTAGCGGAGGAAGATTGAGAGCGATTACCTGGGGGTGGTAGCGCAAACTAGGACTGATCTCCAGCTCGTTCGCCACTCCACCCCACCACAGCCTCTCGTCGTCACGGGATCTGCATTTCTGAGCCCCTCTTGCCAGATCCTCAATCACGGCGACGCGCTGCAGCTCCTCCCGACTCCACCCATTCCCTGCTCCGACACGATTGCCTGCCGGACCCATGAGGAAAAAGCTCCCACAGGCAGGTGAGTGAAAAAGAAAACAGTTCAAAAATGAAAAAAGTATGTGTGGGTGTAACCCGCTAAATCCCTTTTTGGCTGGAATATTCTATCACGTTCTCCCCGTGCGCTTTTACGCAGCACACGGAGGAGTAGAAAGATGACAGATTTAAGCGCAGGGTTACACCACAAACACATTTATTAAGGAAAGGAGACATACAAAAACGATAACAGGGTCACTAAATGGCTACACGACGGGTGTGAAGCAGGCAGACCACAGTGTACAGTGGCCGACAAAAATAGTTCAAAAACAAGGCTGACATACAAAAAGGAGACAAGGTTCACTTACAGACTCACACTATGGGACGTGCAGTGGGCGGACCATAGTAAACAGTGGCAAAAACATACACCAATGACAATACAATAGTCCAGCAATGCTCTACTGGCAAAGAGCTGCTTAAGTACAAGCATTGCTGGCAACGGTAGATTGGGTGCACCTGGGCGAAGTGCGAGAAAGGCAATTACCAGAGTGACCCAGCTGGCTGTCATGAGAGAGGAGGCGTGGTCGGACCAGCAAGTGTCAGACAGCGCCCACACAAGTGTGGGCCAAAGGAGGCTGCCTCACAGCTGCCGGCCAGAACACAGTAGCTACAGGTAGGGAAATAATCAAGAGGAAAATAGAAACAACAAGAAACTCAAAAGATAACATAACACATAACTACACAGATAAAGCTGAGCCACAGCAGGTCAGAACGGAGCCCAAAGAACAACCCGGCTCGGTTCATGACAGTAAGTAAGAGGAAGGTAGTGAGGATGCATTGTTTCTTAGATCACTCATAATTACCGGATTAGTATGGGAAAGTACAAGAAAAAAACAAGGTAAATACAGCATAATAACAATATAAGTAAGGGAAAAATACTGCAGTGCTGGCTGTATTATTTTTCGTCTTAGATCTGATGCAATTCCCATTTAAGTACAGGGAAAGCACAAGGAAAAAACAGTGTAAAAGCAGGAAAATAACAGGGTCAGTGACAAAAAAAGCACTTGGCCAAACGGGGGCAAAACACATGAAAAAACAGTGCAAAAACTGAGAAAAAACAGGTTAAAAACAGGGTAAGTAAAGTCATAGTACACACAGGCACGGACTGTATTATTCCTCATGTTAGAACTGACATACTCGCTGTTTAAGAAGGGAAAGTACAAGAAAAAAATCAAGCTTAAAACAGATGAAAAAACTTTGGAATAAACAGGGTTGAAAGGAGGTGAGGAAGGGGGAAATAGTGAGGTCGTATTATTTCTTAGATCACACATATTTGCTGGATAAGTACAGGGAAAGTACAAGAAAAAATTGGGGAAAAACAGGGTAAATACAGCATAATAATACTCTAAGGGGAAAGTACTACCGTTCCGGCAGTATTATTTCTCATCTTAGATCTGACACAAGAAAGTCCAAGAGCAAAACAGAGTAAAATCGTAGAAATACTGTAACAGAGTAAGTGGTGGGAAAGTATTTGATAAAATGGGGGCAAGCAGATAAAAAAAAATAAAAACAACTGTAAAAATAGGGTTAGTAAAGAGAAGGTACTCCAGCACGGGCAGTATTATTCTTCGTCTTAGAGCTGACATAGTTGCTGTTTAAGTACAGGGAAAAATCAGGGTAAAAACAGGAAAAAAATGGTAAGTGAGGGGAGTATATTCAGTAGTTTGTCATTTAAACTTTTTAAAAATGAAAATGAAAACACCCCTGCCACGCAAATGGTATGATCCCTCCTCTCCCACGTTCTCTCCCTTGCGCCTGCATGCGCTGCAGCCCTGATGCACACACACAGAGAGGTCCCTCCCTCCCTATCCCAAAAGCAAAAAGTGAGGGGACAGGAGGCTGCTATAACTCTGCAAGTAATACTCTCACAATAATGTATGACGCCAGCCTCAGCTGGAA
This sequence comes from Pholidichthys leucotaenia, assembly GCA_020510985.1. Classification (NCBI taxonomy): domain Eukaryota; kingdom Metazoa; phylum Chordata; class Actinopteri; order Cichliformes; family Pholidichthyidae; genus Pholidichthys; species Pholidichthys leucotaenia. The sequence continues at coordinate 268,564,933 of CM035842.1, forward strand.
TATTCTGCACTGTTATGAATAGTTTTTGGGTCTGTCTGCATTTGTTTGGAAAAAGTATGATACATACCTGCAGACATTTAGGTTTCAAAGTATGTGGGGTTTCATGGGGTGGGGTTTACAAAAAAGGCTACTAATAGGCTATAAATACCCTAAAATATAACAGAAAACATTGCATCTTTGCTCATTTAAATTTTGGATTTTTAATTTATGAGGAAAACCTCACAAATTTATGAGAGCAAAGTCTCAGATGTATAAGAAAAAAAACCTAAATTAGCATTACACAAAAATTATGAGAAAAAAAGTTGATTTAAGTGGCAAAAAATCTTTCAAATTTACAAGGAAATAGTAAATGTAGAATAAAACTGTCATAAATTCAGGAGGAAAACCTCAAACTGTCAAGACTAAAGTCACACCTCAGTAACTTCTTAACTATTTTGGGGTAACTACTATTACTGTATGTATATTTGAGTGATAATATATAAAGATAACCTATGTTTACTTGTGTACAGTTTCAGGCTATTCAACCACCTAAATTAGAGATGTTTTTTAATTGAAAATGTGGAAATTTTATATGTGAATTTGGAGAGTTCTCATAAATTACCTACTTTTTCTTATGATTATTGTTACTCTTTTTTTAATTATGAATTTCATGAAATTTGAAACTTCATGAAAAATGTTTGCTCATGGATTGACTTTTTTTTTCTTGAATTTGTGACTGTTGTATCATAAACTGCCATCTTTTATCTTCCGTCTTTGTATTTTTGCCTCAATAATTTTCATCATCTTTCCATTGATTTTTTCCTTATTTTTTTTTTATTATTACAAATGAGCTACATTTCTCTTGTGATTGTCTGTGCTTTGTCTCAACAATTTATTAACTTTCTTTTTCTTAATGAATTTATTAAATCTTTTAAATAACTTCCTGTGTTTACATTCTCAATGACTAATTGTACATACAGTGGTGTGAAAAAGTGTTTGCCCCTTCCTGATTTCTCATGTTTTGGTATGTTTGTCACACTTAAATGTTTCAGATCATCAAACAAATTGAAATATTAGACAAAGATAATGTTGTGATTCCCCGTGCGCTTTTATGCAGCGCATGGAGGAAAGAGACAAATCTACACGCTGGAGACGTTGTGTAATTTATTAACAGGAAGTGAATAAACAGTTCAAAATAGCAGATGAATTGTACAGGCTATACAAGGAGGTCCTCAAGGACGCTCTACAGACACAGATGAGTATGACACAGGGGAAAATTGTTCCAAGGCGTAGGCAGACGGAACTGCAGCAAATGGATTAAAGAGCCCGGGAAAGGAACCACCAGACGGAACTGGACAGCAGGAGCAAAACAAATAGTACTCACGCAGGCTGGAGTAGTCCGAGTTGGTCCGAGTAATAATCCAGATGAAACAAAACCAAACAGTTAGAGATGATCGATGCCACCCAGAGTGATGTGAAACTGGGAACACTGGCAGGGCATCAAGTCATGAGTGATGGAGTACAAACACTGAGAGGAACTAACACAGTGTTGGACAATGATCTGGCAATCTCTTCCAGCAGACAAAGATCTTAAATAACACAAAACCTAATGAGGAAAGAGACTGCCGGTGTGTGTAGCGTGGGTGAGAGTGAGAGTCAATAATGAGACACGGCTGATACCACTGAAAGGAGATGGAGGCATGGCTGAGCTGTCAGGGAGCCGAGCAAGCCCCAGAGGCTCCCTGAAAGTGCCTGATGGAAAATAGAACATAAAAAACACAAAAGAGTAAACAGCCACTGCGTCATAGAACTGGGTTTGAAACATCAACCCCAGTTCATGACAGATAACACAAGAAAACACAAAATGCAGTTTTTAAATGAAGGTGTTTATTATTAAGGGTAAAAAAAAAATCCAAACCTACATGGCCCTGTTTGAAAAAGTGATTGCCCCCTCCTGTTAAAACATAAATTAAGATAAGATAAGATAAGATAAGCCTTTATTAGTCCCACAATGGGGAAATTCCAGGATTGCAACAGCATAGGGATAGCAACACTCAGAGCAACAATCAGAAGGCAAGAAAAAACAACATCTAGTAAACATATGTCCATATTACTATAAATGTATATATATAGACACACAGTGCAGAGCATTATGGCTGGTGAATGTGCAGCAGAAAGTCTAAGCTCTCTCTCCGCAGATGCAGCGGGCCAGCTGGAAGTCTTTGGGCATGATGGTGACCCCCTTAGCGAAGAAGAGACCCACCAGGTGGGCCTCGCTGGTCTCCTGCAGAGCCATGACGGCGAAGCTCAGGAAACGCAGGACGGTCTTGAAGTCCTGAGCGATCTCCCTCACCAGGCGCTGGACGGGCAGCTTACGGATGAGCAGCTCCGTGGATTTCTGGTAGCGACGGATCTCTCTCAGAGCCACGGGCCTGTGACGGCGAGGCCTCTTCACTCTGCCGGTGGCCAGAGCGCCTCTCCGAGCAGCCCTGGTGGCTAGCTGTCTCCTGGGGGGCTTCTTCCTCCAGTAGATTTACGGGCGGTCTGCTTGGTTCTTGCCATCGCTCTTTATTATTCTGTCTTATATTTCTTTCGCGCCGCCTAAACTCCAGCCCGGCACCCGCGTCCTTTTCGCTACAGCTCCCGGTATGTCGAGTTTCCCATTAGCACCGGGCGGCGGCCAAGTGCTAGCTAGCACTAGCTCCTCCCCGCTGTAACGTCTCCCGCTGCAAACCGTGGCTCCGTCCGCCGACCCGGGAGACCCCCGGGGCGATCCGTGCGTCCGTGATATATATACAGAGTGAAAGGTGTAGAAAGAAGAAGGAAGATAAAAAAAAGGCTGTTGCAACAGGCAGCCGACTCGTGTGGCGCCGCCGGTCCGGCGGAACCGGAACTGGAATGATAACTGTGGTTTATCACATCTTTGGAAAGCTGAGTTCAATTTCTCTAGTCACACCCAGGCCTGATTACTGCCACACCTGTTCTAAATCAAGAAATCACTTAAATAGGACCTGCCTGATGAAGTGAAGTAGACCAAAAGATCCTCAAAAGCTAGACATCATGCTGCGATCCAAAGAAATTCAAGAACAAATGAGAAACACAGGAACTGAGATATATCAGTCTGGAAAAGGTTATAAAGCCATTTCTAAGGCTTTGGGACTCCAGCGAACCACAGTGAGAGCCACTATCCACAAATGGCGAAAACATGGAATAGTGGTGAACCTTCCCAGGAGTGGCCGGCCGACCAAAATTATCCTAAGACCGCAGCGACGACTCATCCAAGAGGTCACAAAAGACCTCACAACAACATCCAAAGAACTGCAGGGCTCAGTTGGCTCAGTTAAGGTCAGTGTTCATGACTCCACCATAAGAAAAAGCAAAAATGGCCTGCATGGCAAAGTTCCAAGACAAAAACCACTGCTGAGCAAAAAGTACATAAAGGCTCATCTCAGTTTTGCCAGAAAACATTGTGATGATCCCCAAGACTTTTGGGAAGATACTCTGTGGACTGACGAGACCAAAGTTGAACTTTTTGGAAGGTGTGTGTCCCATTACATCCGGCATAAAAGTAACACAGCATTTCAGAAAAGGAACATCATACCAACAGTAAAATATGGTGGTGGTAGTGTGATGGTCTGGGGCTGTTTTGTTGCTTCAGGACCTGGAAGACTTGCTGTGGTAAATGGAACCATGAATTCTGCTGTCTACCAAAAAATCCTGAAGGAGAATGTTCGGCCATCTGTTCGAGACCTCAAGCTGAAGCACACTTGGGTTCTGCAGCAGGCCAATGATCCAAAACACACCAGCAAGTCCATCTCTGAATGGCTTAAGAAAAACAAAATGAAGACATTGGAGTGGCCTTGTTAAGGTCCTGACCTGAATCCGATTGAGATGCTTTGGCATGACCTTAAAAAGGCGGTTCATGCTCAAAAACCCTCCAGTGTGGCTGAATTACAACAATTCTGCAAAGATGAGTGGGCCAAAATTCCTCCACAGCGCTGTAAAAGACTCATTGCCAGTTATGGCAAACACTTGATTGCAGTTGTTGCTGCTAAGGGTGGCCCAACCAGTTAATACAGTGCATCTGGAAAATATTCATGGCGCTTCACTTTTTCCACATTTTTTTATGTTACAACCTTATTCCAGAAGGGATTAAATTCATTTTTTTCCTCAAAATTCTACACACAATACCCCATAATGATAATGTGAAAAAAAATTTTTGGGAGATTTTTACTAATTTATTAAAAATTAAAAAACTAAGAAGTCACATGTACATAATTATTCACAGCCTTTGCCATGAAGCTGAAAATTGATCTCAGGTGCATCCTGTTTCCACTGATCATCCTTGAGATGTTTCTACAGCTTAACTGGAGTCCACCTGTGGTAAATTTAATTGATTGGACATGATTTGGAAAGGCACACACCTGTCTATATAAGGTCCCACAGTTGACAATGCATGTCAGAGCACAAACTGAGCATGGCGTCAAAGGAATTGTCTGTAGACCTCCAAGACAGGATTGTCTCGAGGCACAAATCTGGGGAAGGGTACAGAAGAATTTCTGCTGCTTTGAAGGTCCCAATGAGCACAGCGGCCTCCATCATCTGTAAATGGAAGAAATTCAGAACCACCAGGACTCTTCCTAGAGCTGGCTGGCCGTCTAAACTGAGCGATCAGGGGAGAAGGGCCTTAGTCAGGGAGGTGACCAAGAGCCCGATGGTCACTCTGTCAGAGCTTCAGTGCTCCTCTGTGGGGAGAGGAGAACCTTCCAGAATGACAACCATCTCTGCAGCAATCCACCAATCAGGCCTGTATGGTAGAGTGGCCAGATGGAAGCCACTCCTTAGTAAAAGGCACATGGCAGCCCACCCGGAGTTTGCCAAAAGGCACCTCATGAGAAATAAAATTCTCTGGTCTGATGAGACAAAGATTGAACTCTTTGGCGTGAATGCCAGGTGTCATGTTTGGAAGAAACCAGGCATCGCTCATAACCACGCCAATGGTGGTGGCAGCATCATGCTGTGCGGATGTTTTTCAGCGACAGGAACTGGGAGACTAGTCAGGATAGAGGGAAAGATGAATGCAGCAATGTACAGAGACATCCTGGATGAAAACCTGCTCTAGAGCGCTCTTGACCTCAGACTGGTGCAACGGTTCATCTTTCAACAGGACAATGACATTAAGCACACAGCCACGATATCAAAGGAGTGCCCAGACCCCACTTCCTTTGCAGAACAGCTTAACACCTTCTTCACCCGTTTTAATGCCAGCAGCACACCGACCACCTGGACCTCCCCACCTTCCATCTCCCCCCATGAACCCCTTATTATTGAGGAGCAACTTGTGACATCCATCTTACATAGGGTCAACCAACACAAAGCCGCTGGCCCTGATAGGCTCAGAGGCAGAACCTCAAGGAATGTTCCACTCAGCTAGGTGGAGTCCTCACTAGACTTTTTCAGCATCTCTTGGATTCTGGATGTGTCCCTGATCAGTGGAAGGAATCTGCCATCATTCCAATCCCCAAAAAGACTCACCCTAAGGACCTGAAAGACTACAGACCAGTGGCCCTGACCTCTGTGCTCTGTAAATGTATGGAGCGAGTGGTGTGTGACTTTTTGACTAACATGTTGTCACACAAATTGGATCCCCTCCAGTTTGCCTATAAGGCAAAACAGGGTGTAGAGGATGCATGTCTTACACTTCTAGACACTGTCACTAAACAACTGGATTCTTCACACCCACACACACGGATTTTGTTTATGGACTTTCTTCTGCTTTTAACACTGTACACACAGGCACCTTGATACATCACTTGACAGACCTGCAGGTTCACCCAAATTGATTTTATGATTCAGAGTTTTTTATATGACAGGCCACAACAAGTGTTTTTAAATGGTTTTACTTCTAGCAAGTTGATTTTAAACACAGGTCTTCCTCAAGGTTGTGTTTTATCTCAGGTTCTGTTCTCTGTGTACACAAATAACATCTCCTGTGACAGTGAAGGAATGACTCTTTTTAAATATGCAGATGACATGGCCTTGGTGGCTCATCTGAAAAACAGTACTGCACTGAAGCGCTATCAGCAGGCAGTCAATGATCTAGCTCAGACTTTTAATCAAAACTCTCTGGAGTTAAACACCACAAAGACTAAGGAGTTGTGCTGTGGGAACAAAGAGAAACTTTCAACTACTCTCTTTACACCCCTCAGTATCCAGGGTCAGGCTATTGCGCAAGTTCAAGTCTTTTGCACACCATATTGACTCTATAAAAAAGCACAACAACGCCTCCACCTGCTGAGGAAACTGAGGACTTTTAATGTCAGTAGACACATTTTAACTCTGGTTTACACTTCATTAATTGAATCCATTCTCACTTTTAACATTTCATCCTGGTACAGCTCCCTCTTCATCAAGCACAAAACAAAGCTTTCCTGTATAGTTAATCAGGCTAGCAAAATCATTGGCTCACCACAGACATCATTGTCTGAACTGTATCAGCGCTCTGTGATCAGGAAAGCCACCCTGATCACAGAGGACCCATCTCACCCCCTCCATCACTCTTTTCAGTTACCTGCCATCAGGCAGACGATATAAAGTTCCATTGGCCCATAAAAACATTTACAAGAAATTATTTATTCCTTCTGCAGTAACAATCCTGAACAAAATCAAATAGTTATACTTCAGTTAGCTATCAATATTAGTTATCAGCATTTATCTATTAATCACTATTAATTTTTAATAGTATTAATATTTTCTGCCACATGATTTTATTTGCTGTTTCCATGTTTACTTTTTTAAACTGTTTTTATCCTGTGAGTTTGAACATGTTTTTGAGAGTGTTGAATGTGTTATATTGTTGTAGCCGTGTCAAAGAAGAATTTCTGTCACTGACTGGGACAGACAATAAAGTTATCTATCTATCTATCTATCTATCTATCTATCTATCTATCTATCTATCTATCTATCTATCTATCTATCTATCTATCTATCTTTCTTTCTTCAGGACAACTCTGTGAATGTTCTTGAGTGGCCCAGCCAGAGCCCAGACTTGAATCCAATTGAACATCTCTGGAGAGATCTGAAAATGGCTGAGCACCGACACTTCCCATCCAACCTGATGGAGCTTGAAAGGTGCTGCAAAGAGGAATGAGCCAAACTGCCCAAAGACAGGTGTGCCAAGCTTGTAGCATCATATTCAAAAAGACTTGAGGCTGTAATTGCTGCCAAAAGTGCATCAACAAAGTATTAAACAAAGGCTGTGAATACTTATGTACATGTGGTTTCTTAGTTTTTTAAAATTTTTTAATAAACTTGCAAAAATCTCAAAACAACTTTTTCATGTTGTCATTATGGGATACTGTGTGTAGAATTTTGAGGGAAAAATGAATTTAATCCATTTTGGAATAAGGCTGTAACATAACAAAATGTGGAAAAAGTGAAGTGCTGTAAATACTTCTTGGGTTCACTGTAGGTTTAGGGGGCAATCACTTTTTCACACAGAGCCATGTAGGTTTGGATTTTGTTCCTTTAATAATAAACACCTCTATTTAAAAACTGCATTTTGTGTTTACTTGTGTTATCTTTGTCTAATATTTAAATTTGTTTAATGATCTGAAACATTTAAGTGCGACAAACATACAAAAAAATGAGAAATTAGGAAGGAACACTTTTTCACACCACTGTATGCGAATTTTTTCCTCATAAATTTGCAACTTTTGCCAAGAATTTGTAACTTTTTCTTTTAAATTCAAGTTTGTTTTTCTTGTAATTTTGCATTTTTTTTCTCTCATGAATTTAGTACATATTTTAAATAAATGGGCATTAATTACAGTAAATTTTAAATACAGCTTTTATTGTATATATGTTTGTGATGGGTTTTGTCTTTTTAATTTTGTAGCTTTATCTCAAAGTTTTGCACGTTTGGAAAATTTTGAGACTTTAAAATTATGAAAAAAAATATTTACACAAAATAGATAAAGTTTCTTTCTTTCTTTCTTTCTTTCTTTCTTTCTTTCTTTCTTTCTTCAAAACCACAGAGATTCACTTGTTAAGGGCAAAAGTGGGATAATTCTGATCTCTGTTAGACCATTAAGTGTGATGGCTGTATGTTGCTACTTAACAAATTGGACCAAAAATACCAGGGCTGATTTTTTTGTCCCAGTTCAGCCCTGGCTAAGACAGCTAATAGCAGACGTTTTTCTTTAATGGTTGCCTTGTCAATCAACCACTGTGTGCTGTTTGAATTTGAAAGAAAGAAGCTGTTGTCGTTTTGGTGTAAGCAAAATATTAAATCAGAGTTGTCTGTTTTTTTTTTTTTTTTATCATCAGGTACCACGTTCACTAACTATAAGCCAGGGAGGAAATGTATGAAAGATGATAACTCTAACAAAATAACGTGTGTGTGTGTGTGTGTGCGTGTGCGTGTGCGTGTGCATGTGCGTGTGCGTGTGGTGGAGCTTATTGGGTGCTCAGCATCCCTAAAGCTCTGATCCTAGAACCAGCCCTGATACAGCCAGCATCTCAGTACTTTCCCCTTGCCTAACAAATCAAGTAGAAGAAAAGAGCACTAATAGCTAAATGGCCTGAACTCCCTCCTCACCCTCACCTGGAGCCTCCTGAGCTTCAACAGGTGGAGTCGGAACCTCAGGCTGAGCGGGAGCTTCGTGTCCTGAAGCCTCTGGCTGCGTGGGCTGAGGTGGCTCAGCCAACTCTGGCTCTGGTGGTGGCGGCGGCGGCACCATTGGCTGAACTGGTGATGGATACGGCAGATAGTGCGTGTACATCGCCTGCATCGGCGGGGGAGGCTGTTGCTGATAAATGGGCTGCGTCTGCGGCGCTCCAGGTTGGACGGGGTGGGCAGTCAGAACGGGAGCAGACGGAGCTGAAGGTGAGAAACTCTTTCACTCTCTAACAGATAACAATGGAAAATGTAGTATGTCCACACATGCCAAAACACACACAGAGAAACGTGTAAATACCTGACATGGTCGGAGGAGGATACGGATTGTCGGTGACTATGTGATGAACTGAAAGATAAACACATCACATGATTTTTCATCTTCAGTATATCTAAAGCAAATGAATGCCTAGACATCATAAAGAGCCCCTATTTTTATTTTTTTTCGGGGGGGGGGGGTCCCTTTATGTTGGTGCATTATGAAGGATGTTTTTTTCCACATTATATGGCCTGCAAAGCCAAACAGCCCAAAGTCCTGTCCACCTGCACAGACGTCCCCCCACCCCCGCAACAAAAAAACCCAACTTAGGACAACATAACTGCCTGAAACACCTCATCTGGATTGGCTTTTCTTCTCTATGAGGTTGTCACATCATTACTTATCAGACCTGATACACTGTAACACGGTCCACTCGGTAAACTTAGGTTTATTGTTGATATTCCAGGGACCAGTCATATGCAATCAACCACTCAAACCACACACCCATCTCTTAAGCTGCTTTCAGACCAAATGTGAACACGCGGCCCAAATACATGTAACTTTAATGTAAAGTGTGGAAGACGCGTGAATGCCCAAATTTGTGCATCCGAGCGATTTGGTAGCGCTAGCTACTAATCAGCCTTGAGATTCTACCATCACCAGAGGTAAAGTACAAAAACTGGAGAGTCAACTAGTTTGACAATGAGACTGCCACTCATCTGCAGAGAGGTGGACCGGAGTCTTAATAATGCAAGACGTGAGCCTTGTTGTTCCGAGCAACGAACTGAACTTTATTGAGATTCACACTCAATATACATACTGGCCGTAGCCCGCTTGACGTCACTGTGGTGTACCAATATGGCGTCATCTGTACCCTGGGTGTAGTGGGGGTGACGGCCCCGCCTTTCCGGTTTCGCCGTCACCAGGGGTATAAAGGGCTAGGGCGGGAGAGCACAGTTCCTTTTCGCCGTCGACCCCTTGGTCTGTACGGAGCACCTATGAGTCCATTGTTCAATATAATAGTTATGTTCACTGCACCTCCAGCCTGGTTATTTGTCAGTACAAGTTATGAACATTAACATTTGGCAACGAGGAGAAAGGTATGGAGCGAGCTGTTTCTACTTTTCGGACGTTTTTGGAGGTTCCGGGCAAGCCACCGTTCCCCTGGGTTAGGTGGTACGCGGCTTTCCAGAACTATCTGGTGGCCCTTCACCTCGGTGAGCTCGGGAAACTGTGCAAGAGCTATACTGGACCATAGTCTTGGCATGGAGGGTCAAAGAATCCTCGGCACATTAGGAGGGGCCGATACTTTTGAAGATATGGTTGGGCTAATGGTGCGCTACTTTCACGCTCCGGAAAACGTCATAGTCCGGAGAATTCAGTTTCGGCAGCGCCACCAGCAGATGGGAGAGTCAGTGCAGCGCTAAGTTGCAGACCTACGTCAGCTGTCAGGGGAGTGCCAATTTGGAGCCCTGGAGGAGGAGATGGTCCGTGATCAACTGGCGGAGCACACTCTTTATTCTGCTGCACAATCAAGGCTCCTGACTTACCCGGGTGAGCTGACGTTAGCCACGGCTATTGAGATAGCACAGCAGTTTGAAGCAGCGGAGAAGATAGCAAAGGATCTCGGTGAGAGAACCACGCTGACACACACCGAACCATGTTTGAAGGTGCTGGCTGTGGACTCAGACAGTGAAGATAACATGAATGAAGAGGAATACGCTACCGCTGTAAAAATTAGGTACGCCCCAGGTACGCCAAGATGTTATGGCTGCAGGTCCACCAGGCACTGGTACAAGGCAAGAGAGTATCTGGCAAAGGGCAAACGCTGTGGCAAGTGTGGTCTTCTACACCATTTCGCCAGGGCCTGCAAGAATTTTGAGCGAGGGGACCAAAGACAGAGGGCAGATTCCCCTGCAGTGAAGTGACTCCACTTCGTGCCGTCTCCCCAAGCACAGACGGACGAATCCACTGCAACAATTCGCTAGACGGCACGAAAGTGCCATTGATGGTAGACACAGGAGCGGTGGTTTCGGTGTTGAACTGGTCCACTGTGAGGAGTCTGTTCCCGCACTACCGTGTGAGTGACCTGTCAACGCCTTACTTTGGCTACGGTGGAATCAAGTTGACCATCGTGGGTACGCTGGAACTGACGGCGAGGTACAAGTCGGCAATGATGTCAAATGTCCAACTCGTGGTGACCACTACTGAGTTGAACATCAAGGGGTGTGAGATGTTCTACGGCCTGGGGTTTATGATCACCTGTGTCGTCGGAGAAGAGTGGTCGGGCTGCGGTTTGTGGGACTTACCTGCTCCGCATGTGGAGGATGAAGCGGTTTGGGACAGTGACTGGCCTGGTATTATGGGAGGGGTGCAAGACCAGCAAAGTGGAGCAGCATCTCGGGAGGGTTCTGATGCCAGTTTTCAAGTTGCCCTGGATATGGGAACTGGAATGCACAGCGGAATGCCCAGGATGGCTGATGGAGCCAAAATGGTAGCTCTCTCGACTTCCAGAGTTTGTCCTGGTGATACCGTGAAGCGAGGAGCTGCAGGGGCTGTGCCGGCATTTAGGAAGAAAGAGAGTGGGGCAGGACCAGCAGGCTCGATTCTACAATGCGCCAATCAATGACACCGGAGATCAAGGAGGACTTCAGACCGGGTCGGTGACAAAGTTCGACCCAAGGCGGAAGCCCGGTCACGATATGGTGATTACCTGAAGCCAAATCGAGCTCCCCTGCGCATTGGTGATGAGGTCTGGCCTAGGGAAGAAGCTCGGCTGAGGGGTGTCCACAACAAAAGAGAGCAGCGAGATGACCAGTGGCGGCTGCGGGTGATGGCTGCCCGGGAGGACGGCTACTTGAGACTGTCCAATAAATCATGGAGACACCCTAACGAGCCGCGTGCGGCGTGTGGATGAGAGGAAACGCCGACGTGGCTCGTCCTCAGAAACGAAGAGGCGAAGGCCTAATTGGTGTGTCTGGCATTTTTCTACATGTGTGTGTATCAATATGGCGTCGTCTGTACCCTGGGTGTAGTGGGGGTGACGGCCCCACCTTTCTGGTTCCGCAGTCACCAGGGGTGTAAAGGGCTAGGGCGGAAGTGCACGGTCCCTTTTCGCTGTCGACCCCTTGGCCTGTACAGAGCACCTGTGAGTTCATTGTTACCTCAGCCAAGGAGGTTATGTTTTCATCGCCATTGGTTTGTCTGTCTGTTTGTTTGTTTGTTTGCTTGTTTGCTTGTTTGTTAGCAAGATAACTCAAAAACTTATGGACGGATTTTCATGAAATTTTCACAGATTGTCAGAAATGGGGTATCCTACAGATGATTAGATTTTGGTGGTGATCCGGATCACTGTCCAGAAGAAAACCGCCATTATGGAAAATGCCATTTTCATCAATAACTACTGAACCACTAATCCTATCATTGTCAATCCAATTGCTAGTCATATGTTTTCATGGTCAAGGAATCTGAAAACGTACACACAAACACTGTATGGGGGGAACTGTGGCGCTTGGCGGAGGTCTGCGCTCTCCGAGTGCTTTTCTAGTTCAATATAATAAAATTGCGTTCACTGCACCTCCAGCCTGGTTATTTGTCAGTACGAGTTGTGGACATAACAGTCACCACGTCAACTGCCTGGAGTCGGCTACGGCAAGCCCCAAGGGCCAAATCCCCAAACAACATTTCCCCCCTCCCCCTTTACAAAATGTGAAATGCACTATGTAGAACACATATAAACATAAAATAGAACCCCCCCATTAGGTTTAGCATCAAAAACCCCACAGAACACATGCATTATATACACTGTTTTGTTTTGTCGTTTTTTTACATTGACTTTGTTTTTCTCTCTTTGTTTTTTTTTTTTTAACACACAGAACAACAGGTCTAATAAGCTAAACGGGCACCTGGGCAGACTGCCAGGGTACCCTGCCATGTTGGGGCAGATTATTCTGCCGCCCATGCCCAACACGCTTTAGCTAAGGCTACTTCTACTACAAAGTCATCAAGGTGTCCGGGCCTCTGACACGTCCTAGCTGAGTGCCTCACCAGAGGAGGACCTGCTCCAGGCTCCCTGAGAATCCCCAACACCCCCATCAGGCAAGTCCCAACCCTCATCAGTCAAATCCGCCACAGCTCCCAGACCTTGGGCTGGCAAAGACTTCCTGAGTCGGCTGGAATGCCACCGTGACCCGTCCGAGAGCCCGAACGTGTCCTGGCCCAGCCGCCTCACGATCTGCAGGGGTCCCGGCCAGAATGGCTGCAGCTTATGCGTACGATTGGGGCGCCTAATCCTGACCCAATTCGACACATCGAGTCAATGGGCCCTCGCCCAGTGTTTCCTGTCGAAACGCTGTTTCATTTTTCGCTGCTGGGTGATGACCCGGTCTCACGGAGGGTCCGTGTCCCCCAAAGGGGAGGTCATGGGGAGCTGCAGCCAGTCCAGAGGCAGATTTAATTCACGCCCAAGCATGAGCTTCGCTGGGGAGCACCCTGTCGTGGCGTGGGCCATTGCGCTGTAGTGGAGGAGCGTGTTCTGAAGGGCATCAGGGAACATGAAGCCATCCGCCAGATGGGCCCACAGACCATTTTTCAGAGTCTTGTTGAAACGTTCCACACCCCCATTGTCTTGAGGGTGGTAGAACACAGTTCTGATGTGCTCCACGCCCCTGTCTCCCAAAACCTCCTCAAACCCTCCAGAGGAGAACTGTGGGCCATTGTCCATAGTGATGGAATCTGGAACCCTCCACCTGGCGAACAGCAACGAAAGGAAACCGATGACCACATCTGTCATGACCGAGTTAGTGGGCAACACTTCCGGCCATTTGGAGAACAGATCGTAGATCATCAGCAAGAAACGGCTGTTTGGAGGGGCCGTGTGTAGCTCACCACAAATGTCCAACTGGATGTGCCTCCAAGGGCCCTCCGGGTACGGTAACGATCGCAGGAGTGGAGGGGGTGGCACGCTCGTCTTCCCACTTTCTAAACACGAAACACAGTTCTTAACCACACTCTCAATGTCCTTATCAATGCCAGGCCACCAAACCGAACCCCTGCAATGTTGTTTCACCTTGACCACACCCAGATGACCCTCATAGAGCATGGCCAAAACACACGATCTCAGCAACACCAGAATCAGTGTGCAGTGTCACCTTGCCACACATACATTATTCCAGCAACTCAGTTCATCCCTGAACTTGTGAAAAGGCACCAGATCACCCTGAACCTTCGTAGGCCAACCCTCCCTGATGACGGAGCACAGCTGTGACAACGTGGAGTCCCGTTCTGACTCCACCCAGAGCTCCTGGAGGGACACCATGTCCCGGATGGGTCCATGCAGTGCGTTGACTAGATCCACCTCCAAGGGGTCGTTGTCGTCTGGTTGTGCGATGTTGGTCGTGGCATGGGACAGGAGGTCCGCCACTACGTTCTCTTTGCCAGGGGTGAACTGGGTAGTGAAGTTGTAGGCCCGCAGCCATTCAGTCCAACTGTGAATCCGCAGGGGCCTGTGTCCCGAACCCATCGTCTCCAGCAGTGTCGTCAGTGCCCGGTGGTCCGTTCAGAGGGTAAAATGGTGTCCATAGAGGTAGATGTGCCACCGTTCGCGTGCCCAGACAAACGTGAGTGCCTCTCTCTCACCTACAGCGTTTGGCCAGTGAGAGGGACCTCGACGCAAACGCCACTGGGCACTGGGCACAGGAGTATCCCGCTTCAGAAGGGCTTGGAGGGGTTCGGTAGTCTCTGAATAATGGGGAATGAAAAGCCTGTAGAAGTTCACCATGCCCAGAAACAAAGAAATTTGTGTGAGCATCGTGGGGTCGGGGAGACGCAGGATGGCCTCCACGTTCGAGGGCAGGGGGCTCAGGCCCTCAGCCGCTAGCTGGAACCCAACAAATTCAATGGAATCCACCGCGAAGATGCACTTTTCCCCATTCAGCGTGAGCCCATGCTCCAGTAGCACCTCCATTACTCGTCCCAAATGATCATCATGTGCTTCCCGCGACGCACCGTGGACCATGATGTCATCCAGGTACACCACTACATCGCTGAGGCTGGCAAGAATCGTAGATATAATTTTTTGAAAACAGCTCAGCGCTGAGCTCAAACCAAGAGGCATGCAGGTTTACCTGAAAACGTCCATGTGGATCATGAACGCTGTCAGGTCGCAGCTGGCTGGGTGGAGGGGCACCTGCAGATAACCCTGGTGAAGGTCCAGCTTCATGAACACCTTTGAGCCGCTGAACATTGCGGTGAGTTCCTCCATTGTGGGGAGCGGGTATTTATCCGGGATGATCACTTTATTAACCATCCTAAGGTCAATGCATGGCCGAATGCCACCCATCTTCCTCTTGGCCACCACAATGTTTGAGATCCACGGCGAGGCATCCATTTTCTCGATAAGGCCGGCTTTAAGCAATTTATTCAGTTCCGCTGTGACGTCGTCCCGCAGGGCGAGGGAAAGCCACCGTAACGGTTGGATCTTGGGCATCATGCCTGGGTCAATGAGTGGGCAGTGGTTGAACGCCTTTATACACCCCAGGCCCACAAACAATGCCCACCAGTGGGCCTGCCACCCGGGAAACATGGTCAACACCGTCAAACCTGCTAGGTCCGTGATGGAGAATCCAAACTCTCCCAACAAATCAATTCCCAACAAGTCGGTCCCTTGGCGTGAAACCTGGAAGGTAAATGCGGGAATAGTCTTTGATCCACATGTTACCGAGAAACTGGCTGTGCCCACCATGCCAATTTTAGCGTGACCATAACCAAACATTTTCACAGCACCCAGCTTAATGGCTTTTCTTGAGAAAAATTTTCTCGAGGTGGGCATGCCCAGTATGGATTTACCAGCACCCGAGCCCACCATAAGCGGCACATCGACCCTGTCAAGTTGCAAAACGTACCACTTTAATGGCCACTTCTTAGTGCCTGCTACACACACCGACATCATGCCTTTGGGCTCCGAGTCTGTTGGCTTGTTGGCAGTGGTGCAAACCCTGGCCCAGTGATTAGAATGGCCACAGCTGTAGCACTTCTTCCTTCTGGCGGGGCAAGTGGACACACCCGCCTGGTGACGAGGATAGCCACAGCCACCACACAGTCCCTGAGCTCCCGCTCCTGCCCATGCCACAGTCGGCTGCCTTTTTGGGGGTCCGCCCCGAAGAGTTAGCTGTGTTACTAGCGGTCTGACATGGAAGGGAAGCTTGGGTGGCTAGGTTCTCTTTAGCTAGTACTTGTAGACCTAGCTGGGTAGCCGACTCTATTTGGCTGGTCAATTCTATTACTTGCTTCAGTGTGAAGATATCCTTAGTTAGCATTAGCTTCTCTTTGGGCCACTCGTTGCTCGTACCATGTGCTAGCTTGTCACGAATTAGCTCTTCCTCTCCAGGCCCGAAGATGCACAGGCTTGCTAGGTTACGGAGCTCCATTAGAAAGTGTTGGGTGGACTCACCAGCTTGCTGACAGCGGTCGAAGAACCTGTGTCTTCACGCCGTGATGTTGCACTGATCAACAAAGAAATTGTCCATCATGTCCAAACACTCCTTTAGAGTCCTTGCTACCCAGCGCGCAAAACACACGTTAGCCTTCCTTACCTAGGCAGTGAATTAGCATGCTCTTCCGTCTCTTTTCGTCGGCGCCACCCAGGCCAGCAGCGGTGATGTACTCCTCAAACGCCTCCAACCAGCAGCGCCACGGTGTTGCTGGCACACCCAGAGACTCCAAGAATGGAGGTGGTAATCTCACGCACGCTCCCATGGTTTAATCCTCATCGCCAAATGTTATGTCTTAATAATGCGAGACATGAGCCATGTTGTACCGAGCAATGAACTGAACTTTATTGAGATTCACACTCATTATACATACTGGCTGAAGCCCGCCTGACGTCACCACGTCGACTGCCTGGCGTCGGCTATACAAGCCCCAAGGGCCAAATCCCCATACAACACTCTGATATGGAATTGGAGTGTGGGAGTTATCCACCTGCGAACTTTTGTACAGACATGTTAACAAGGGCTACCAGTGTAAACAGCTGTCATCCAGGTAAAATTTTGGAGGCAGCAACAGTTTTTCCAGGTGAGAACCTCATTGGATAATGTAAACCTAAACATGACGGTGTCTTGAGGATTTCCATAGCAGGTAGAACATAGCTGCAGAAGTTATAAAGGCAACTTTGCCCATCTGCAACTCGCTCAAATGGTGAATTCATGTTCATTCACGTGTTTACATTGAGTTAACACGTAATCATGCCACGTGTAAAATTAGCATGTTCGTGTTTGGTCTGAAAACACCTTTATAATACTTTATTTGGGCTTTCAAACGCTTAACATTATTTGTTAGTATGTTACTTAGTCTGACATCTGAAGCTAAAAGCTAACGTTAGCTTCAAACATGACGTTTCCATTAAAAAAAAAGATCCCAGCGGAACGATGAAAGAGCCAGAGTGGGGTGAAAACTGCCTGTGTTGAGGATAGCTCCTTCCCTATGTTTAGAATGATCTGCTGCAATTAAACCCTGAGGTGCTTAGACCAAAGCATGTCACAGACATTTCATTAACAGCTCTGGAAGCTGTATCAACATGTAAAAAGAAAACTTCAGTGTAGAAATCTTTGATACTCACCATACCAGCCAGGTGGGGATGGACAGTAGACAGGTGCAGGTTTGCAAGGACCAGCTGCAACAGCAATACCATTAAGTATTAATTGATGTAATCCATCAGCACCCCAATTGTAATGTCATCATAACGGTCATCTGTCTTTGTACCTTCTTGCACAGATTCTGCAACTGCCTCTTCTTTTTTTGTCTCCGTCTCTGTCAGCAAAGACAAAAAAGGTTCAATTTAGAAATAAAATAAAGGAAACACACTACTGCATAAAAATGGAAGCAGCCTGAAGATCTGAAAAAGTGGCCACTAGAGGGCGACTGCTTATGGTAGTACAGAGGAAGTTTAAACTCCCTTCTCCTTCTCTTTCTCTCTTTCACCCAAAATATGATGTCATTGTTCATATAAAAAGACTTTATCTTATTGTGACACTTTAGAGTGCACTCTGCAATAAAGGACGGACATTCACTTTAAACTTTTTTAAGACTCATTATTTATTCCTGACAGAAAGTTTGTCTGATATTGTGGAGAGTGCAATAACAGACCAGACTTGCACAGCAGACGAACTTTATTCACTCTCTCACTTCATTCAGACTCAGAAAAAGCAATGACCTCCTGCCCCAGGGTCTCTCCTTTTATATCACCCAACTCATTCCCCCTGCTGCCTGAGGTCTTGCATCACAATACATTTAACACATCACCACTCCTATTGTCCCCGCAGCTGCTCCTTCCTGCTGCCTGGGGTTTTACATCACCATACCTTCTCCCATCACAATTCCTATTGTTCTCATCTGTTTAATCCCCCACGCTCTTCTGCCAGAGGGACTATTTGCCACTCCTCTGCTTCCAGTCTGAGATGAATATCCCAGCGTGGGTTCCCCCCCCCCCCCCCCCCCGAGGTCTCAGACTGAGTGTTAACCCTCACATCCTTTTGGCTTCAGCCTCCTCCCATATCTGCTGTAATGAGTAATGAGGGTTCTTCGGCTCCGCAGCGCTGCTGTGCCGGTGGGGGGCTCCTGGGGGTATGTCTGTCTGCGGGTGGACAATGGCGAGGGGGGGGGCATTCGACTTGCTCGTGTGGCTGCTCTGATGAATCGTTTACCTGGGGAGTTCTCAGTGGGGTCTTCCACGCCGAGGAGCCCGAGCCAACATCACTTGCTCGTCCGCCACCACAAAGGCGGGCTTAAGCCTATCTATACATATTTTCTCCCAGTGACCTCCCAAGTCTAACACAAAATGTTTGTCCCCTGTTTCCAGCACTCTAAACAGGCCATCGTAGGGTGGGCGCAATGGGGGGCGGTGGGCATCGTGCCTGACAAACACGAACGCTGCGTTCTTCAAAGTTTTTGGCACAAAAGTACGTGGCTGTATAATCTATCCCTACGCAGACTGGGGCCACTACTGCGCGTGAGAGGCAGCCCGCCACCACATTTAGTTTACCGGCCACATGCTGAATATCGATCGTAAACTCTGAGATCACGGCTAGCTGTCTCTGCTGCCGGCCCGACCATGGTTCCAAAACCTTGGCCATCGCGTACGTTAGCGGCTTGCGGTCCACGAACTCAGTGAAGCTGTGCCCTTCCAGCCAGAACTGGAAGTGGCATATGGCCAGGTGGAGAGCCAGCAACTCTCTGTCGAACACGCTGTATTTACGCTCACTGTCGCGCAAAGCCCTGCTGAAAAAAGCTAGCGGCTGCCAAGAACCGGCGACGCGTTGCTCCACGACGGCCCCTATGGCCACGTCCGAGGCATCAGTAGTGAGCGCTATCTGAGCCGCCGGGTCCAGGTGCGCCAACAGTGCGGTGTTTGCCAGGGCTGTTTTAACCTCAGAGAATGCCTACTCCCGTTCGGGAGTCCATTCGACTCTGTCTGCCAGTTTCCATTTTTTGAGCGCGGTGTACAATGACTGCATGAGCTGAGCTGCTCGGGGGAGGAGCCGGTTATAAAAGTTAACCATCCCCAAAAACTCTTGCAGCACCCTGACCATCTGAGGCCGGGGAAAATTCGCCACCACGCGCACCTTGTCCGGCAAGGGTATCGCTCCCTTCGGTGAGATGCAGTGCCGAAAAAAATCAATCCCCGTCATGCCGAACTGGCATTTCGCCGGGTTGATTATTATCCCGTGCTCCTTCAACCTCCGGAAAACCGTCCTGAGGTGGGTTAAGTGTTCGTCCTCAGACGTGCTGGCCACCAGGATGTCATCCAGGTAGACGAACACAAACGGCAGATCGCACAACACCGCATCCATCATGCATTGGAATGTCTGTGCTGCGCCTTTTAATCCAAAGGGCATGCGTAAAAACTCAAACAAGCCAAACGGAGTTATTACCGCCGTTTTGGATATGTCCTCCGCGTGCACCAGGACCTGATGGTAACCACGGACCAGGTCTATTTTAGAAAAAATGCGTGCCCTGGCGAGGTGAACGGAAAAATCCTGAATATGGGGAATCGTGTAGTGGTCGTGCTCTGTGGCGTTGTTTAATCTGCAGAAATCTCTGCATAGTCGCCACGATCCCCCGGCCTTAGGGACCATGTGTAGCGGGGATGCCCATGGGCTGTTTGAGCGCCTGATGATGCCCAACCTTTCCAAGTTGGCAAACTCCTCGGGCGCTATGGCCAGTTTAGCTGCGTCCAGGCGCTGAGGTCGTGTGAAAACGGGCGGCCCAGTGGTGGTGATAAAGTGATCCACCCCGTGTTTAGTAATGGCCACCGAAAACGTCGGGACCATGAGTGCTGGGAACTGAGTGAGCAGCGTGTGGAACTTACCGCCTGGAGCTGTGACGCTGGCTAGCGTTGCTGGACCGGCTCCTCGAGCTGTACAGGGGAGGGAATCAAAAGACATTGCATTGATCAGGCGTCTGTTAGCAACATCGACTAGTAGCCTGTGTGAACACAAAAAATCAGTGCCCAAGATTGGGAAACTGCGTGCCGCTATGACGAATGTCCACTCGTGCATACGGCTGTGTAGGGATACAGTCAGTGTCCTCTCACCAAAAGTCCTAATGTCCGAGTCGTTTGCGGCCATCAGCTCAGGGCCGCTAGCTCCCGCTAGCTGGTCAGCGTAGGACAGCAGGATGAGGCTACGAGGAACCGTCTCCCCGAGCGCGCGTCCGTCACATAGATCAGCTTGTTTTCTTCACTGGCGGTCGCAGCTGCTACTGACTGCCGGCCTTGGCATTACCTGAATGCTTGAATTGGCATGGTGGCACTTATCGGCGTGCGTTCTCTTCAAAGTGGCGGTGGTAGGAGCAGAGCATGTCTCTCTGGCGCTTCCTGGCCCCCACTGCCACTACCATTGCCGGCTCCTCGCTTCCGCTTGTCGTCTCACTGGGTTCCGACGCCGCCGCGTTCACTGTGAGGGCTCTGGTGGTGAGGATGATCTGATCTGCCTCCTGGGCTAGCGCACGGTAGTCACGCGCGGCCAGCAACAGCGAGTTGGCAAGGACCACTCTTGCCTCTGTTGGGAGGTTCCGGAGGAAAAGGTGGGTAAACAGAAAATGCCCGTCATCCGTGCCCATCAACGCCAACATCCTCTCCATCAGTTCGACCGCCGACCCATCTCCTAACTCGGAGCGCCTCAGGAGCCTCTCTGCTCTCTCGCAGTCCGAGAGCATGTAGCGCCGGGTCACTGCGGCTTTGAGAGTCCCATATTTATCGTGGGCTGGGGGTTGTTGGAGCAGGCTCGCTACTTGCTGAGTCGTGCGAGCGTCCAGCGCTGCGACCACATAGTAATATCTGGCGTCATCTGCCGTTATTCACTGGAGGGCGAACTGGGCCTCGGTGTGGAGGAACCAAGACTGCGGGTCGTACAGTCAAAAGTCTGGTAGTTTGACTCAAACAGCGCACACGTTGCTGGGGCTTTCTGTCTGGGCCGTCTCTGGGGTGCTTGCCACGTTGCTGGGGCTTCCCGTCCGGGCCAACTCTGGGGTTTTTGCTTCGTGTTCCATAATTGGTCAAGGGTCACCAGTGTGGAGAGTGCAATAACAGACCAGACTTGCACAGCAGACGAACTTTATTCACTCTCTCACTTCATTCAGACTCAGAAAAAGCAATGACCTCCTGCCCCAGGGTCTCTCCTTTTATATCACCCGACTCATCCCCCCTGCTGCCTGAGGTCTTGCATCACAATACATTTAACATATCACCACTCCCATTGTCCCCACAGCTACTCCTTCCTGCTGCCTGGGGTTTTACATCACTATCCTTCGCCCATCACAATTCCTATTGTCCTCATCTGTTTAATCCCCCACGCTCTTCTGCCAGAGGGACTATTTGCCTCTCCTCTGGTTCCAGTCTGAGATGAATATCCCAGCGTGGGTTCCCCACAATATCATTTTAAAAAGCTAAACCATTTTCTGCCTCAGCGTCCAACATTTGAGTCCTTGTGCAGATGGCTGGTGCAGTTCCAATACTCTTGTTTTTCTTGCTTTAATCTACAGGATGACAGTTTCAATTGGTATCACTTGTTCGTGGCAGAATTGTTCACTTACTTGTTTTGGCGAGCTTAGCCTTTTCCTCTCTCTTGGCTGTTTGTTGAAAAATAAACACAAAATAAAGATTAGAAGACAGAATCACAATGACTATGACTGACTACTGTAAAACGTTCCTCATTTCTGATCACATGGAAAGACGCCTACATTAAATCTTATTGTATTACCTCTTAGCCTTTCTTTAAGAAAAGCAGGAAATTTTCTGACCCTCGTCATTTTTGGTGCCAGACCAACAATTCTGGGAAGAGCTGGAAACCATAAAAGTACATGGATATAATTATCACATAAATAATAATTATGTAAAGTTTTTAGGATAAACTTGGCATATAGTTGATGATTTAATGCTACCTGTCCTTTTAGGTTTTTCTTCCGTCCTTACAGCTTCACGATCTCAGAATGAAAAATGGATCAACAAAAATGGTTAATTAACAAATCAAAAGTTCAGTTGGCTTTGCAACAATACTAATATGAAAAATATTTTTGATATCTTATTCTTGTCTTTTTGTCAGTGCCACTGTCTCCAATCATACATCATGACAGGTCTCACTACCATCTTGTACATCTTCCCTGTCACTCTAGCTGCTATCTTTCTGTCACAAATCACCCATGACACTCATCTCCACCCGCTCCATCCTGCCTGCACTCTCTTCCTCCCATCTCTTGTGCACTGTCCATTGCTTTGGATGGCTGACCGACCCCAGGTATTTAAACTCATCACCCTTCACTACCTCTACTCCTTGCATGTATTCTGTCTCACTTCTGCTGACTTTCATTCCTCTTCTCTCCAGCGCATACCTCCACCTCTCCAGGCTCCCTTCCACCTGCTCCCTACTCTCACTACAGCTCACAGTGTCAGCTGCACACATGATAAAAGGGGCTCAGAGCCGATCTCTGACATAATCCCACCCCCACCTTGAATCCATGTGTCTTACATCACACCTCGCCACCGTCTAACACGTCCTGCACCACCTTCACATACTACTCTGCCACTCCTGACTTTGTCATACAACACAGTCCTCTCTTGGTACCCTATCATATGCTTTCTCTAGATACACAAAGAGTCAGTGCAACTCCTTCTGACCTTCTCTATACTTCTCCATCAACATTCTTCAAGCAAACATTGCATTTGTAGTACTTTTTCTTGGCATGAAACTGTACTGCTGCTCACTGATTGTCCTGAATTTTCCATACTACAAAATTTGTTTTAGATAGTATTGTTCAACCTGGTATTGTGGCTGTCTGTTTATTATTTAAGGATGAAGTGGTTGAAGATGGATAGATGGATGGATATGTCTCTTTATAGTCAAAACTCTTTCTGTCATTACCTCTCTTCCTCCTTACAGCTGAGATCTTCCTGGGAGCTTCTGCAAGCATCAAAAACATCAGCTATGAAAACTAAAATAGCAAACAAACTTCTGTTAACTCCACTCATTTCTAAAGGACTCTGATCCACAGCCACTCACTGACCACAAGGGGTCACTAAAAATGTGTCTCCAATAGTTTCATACACTACCTTTGATCAAATCTAAAGTCAAGAATGCATTTTGTGAGCATGAAGACATTGTGATAATTGATGGTTTCACAAACCTTTTTTCTCTTTAGTCTTGGTGACAGCGTCTTTAGATTTTGCAGAGTGCATACAGGGACAAACTGAAATGATTTCAGGAAACAAGATAAGCTGAAAACATGCCGGATAAATCCTTGAGCAGCTGCATATGCCAGTCAGGTTCTGACCTGTGGGTTCAGCTGTTGGTGCTTCTTCTGGTTCCGGTATGGGTTTTATCACATCAACTGTTGCCTTTTCCTCCTCATCTTCATCTTCATCATACTCCTCCTTATCTTCAGGTTCGTCTACAGATTTCTGAGGCTCAGTCACTGGCTCTTCTTTTACATCATCTTCCTCTTCAGGAACAGCAGCCGGTCTGGTAGCTAAAGGTGAAAACAGTTAGTGGCTTTAGTCAATTAGAAATGAAACAGTAAAATACATATTATTAGTTATAGTTATAAAATTCTATTTTCTGCAGGTCCACATCTTATGCAACCCAGTCTCAGGAGGATGTGACTGTATTTTTCAGGTCAAACCAGCACAAATGCATATTCTACAAACAAATATTAACATAAGACTTCTGCGATATCAGGTCACCGGTGTGTAAACCACAGCTGTACTACACTGACCAGGATGTTCTGCCTCATCTTCTCCAGCCTGGCCTTCCTCATCAGCCTGCCTGAGCTCGTCCTCTTCCTCATCATGGTCTGCCTCAGTCTTTGCTGCCTCCTCCTGGACAGTGAAGGCTGCTGCAGTGGAAGCTCCAAAAACAGAACATGAACAAAATGAACGCAACAGGTCTCTGAAATGAACATAAATGAGCAGAGGTGGGTAGGACCTGGTTACATTTACTCAAGTACTTGTACTCTAGCAACTTTTTCATACTACATTACTGAGTCATTTTATTGTTGGTGTTTTACACTTGAGTCCATTTAGGAATAAAACATAGTTTTATATAGCAGATTAAATATGAATGAAAAAGTTACTAATAAAAACTACCTAAATTACATAAAAAAGAAAAAAAATGCAAACTATAAGATATAAGTTATAAATTTACAACACAAATGTGTCATATTTAAAAACTCCCCCCCCCCCCCCATTTCTAAGTATAAAGTCTCAGATGCAGCCGACCATCGATGACGAAGTAGCTCATGCCGGCATCACCACAAGATCACCAAGATCTCCTGACTTCTGACCTTAAGCTTGAGCACAACCTCAGTGCTGACCTACCTAAGGAATGTCGTGTCTGAGTTTGGTGAGCATCAGGGCAATTGCCTAGGAGGAGCAGTGATTTTTGTGGAATGTGGACAGACAGACAGAAAGGGAGACGGGCAGATGATGGATACTGTACCATGGCATTAGCACCTTTCAGCTTTGCTGGAACAAACTAAAAACGGCAATTTATGAGAAAAAACAATAGCAAATTTAGGTAAAACTTTGCTGGCTTGATAAACCTACCTAGAATTTAGTGTAAAGAAAACTGTTGTTTCTCTGTGTTAATATTACAGAATAATGAGCACTTGTTACACATCTGTATAAGAGTTGCCTCATAAAACAGCTATTTAGCTAGCTCGATAGCTGCATTCAGTGCTCCTAGATCAAGCTTTTGTTTATGACATCTTGACTTATTAAGTAAGGTACGAAACATGCAATAGGCTGTGAGCCATCGACTGTATGTTGGGGTGGGGTCATCTAAACATTGGGATAACTAAATTAAAACAAAGGTAGCCATTAACTGGGCTAGCTATTTGTACGGACAGGGTTGCCAAGTCTCACACCCCTGGCGGGTGATGTGCATGCTTTTAATGTTTATCACCCACCACACCAACCCACCGCCCAATCAGATCTCACAACAAGTATTACACTCTCTCTCCTCACCTTATGACAGAGACCACAGTGTTGCCAGGTTTTCTGTAGAATCTGGCTTCTTTTGTCTTCGTTATCGTACTACACACATTTATCTTTTGAAAGTCATCTGACTGTGATATGGAAATGATTGATTATTTATTAATTTATTTGCTTATTTAGTTAATTATTTTACCCATTGTTAAAACTAATGATATAATCACAATGACATGCAAGTGCAGTATGTCACTTTTTTGATGTTGAGTTATGTTTAAATGCTCTTTTACAGGGCTGTAGAAATAGTTTGATTAATCAAATGACTTTAAAAAAAAAAAACTCCAAATCTCCGCAGTACCGGCCCGGTTCACGTCCACCATATCGGAATTTCACTCCAACTTGTAGCTGAAAGTTGGCAACCCTGGTATGAAGCCAGAACAAAACAGCTCAATATCCGAAGTATGTCTCTTTTCAAATGATTTTCAAAGTGATTTATTGCGGGGGCAAAGAGTGCACAGTGTCATATACCGATATGATGTATTATTGTGTGATGAGGGTGGTGGCTCCACCTTTCCGGTTCCGCCACCACCCTGAGTATAAAAGACCAATGCGGAAGAGGCATGGTCTCTTTTGACCTTCGCCTCTGCCCGTATGGGAGCGCCTTGTGTCTGTGAGTCACCAGTAAAGTTGAGTTCTATTGCACCTCCGGCCTCGTCACTGGATTACCGATTATAGACATAATATTTGGTGACAAGGATAAGAGTATGGATAAAGGTATTTCGGGCATTCAGCCACTTCTGGAGCTTCCTGGCAAGCTGCCGGTGCCGTGGGAAAGGTGGTTTGCCATATTCGAGAATTATCTGGTGTCACTGAATCTCAGTGAGTTGGGAGAAATTGCGTGCGCGAGCAATACTAGTGCATAATCTTGGCATGGAGGGATAGCGCGTTCTTAGCACATTGGGAGTGAGCGACAGTTTTGAGGACATGGTTGGGCTAATGGCACGCTACTTTCGCGCCCCGGAAAACGTCATAGTCCGGAAGATCCAATTCAGACAGCACCGCCAGCAGACTAGAGAATCGGTGCAGCGGTATGTTGCCGACCTGTGCCAGCTGGCTGAGAGTTGCCAGTTTGGGACTTTAGAGGAAGAAATGGTCCGCAATCAGTTGGTGGAGCACACGTTGTGTGCAGCAGTGCGGTCAAGACGCCTTACTCATTCCGGTGAGCTGACGTTGGCCAAAGCGGTGGAGATAGCCCAGCAGTTCGAAGCAACGGATAAACTGTCATTGGACCTTGGTGAGAGAACAGTGTTAGGGAAACCCAACTCACAATCAGTGGTGCAGGCTGTAGGCCCGGATAGCAATGACAGTGTGAAAGAAAAAGAAGAATACGCTACCGCTATAAAAATTAAGTCCACCCCGGGGTTGCCAAAGTGTTTTGGCTGCGGGTCTACCAAGCACCGGTACGAGGCGAGAGAGTGTCCGGCAAAAGGCAAACGCTGTGGCAAGTGTGGGCTCCTAAATCATTTTGCCAGGGTCTGTAAAAGGTTTGAGCAAGGGGAGCAATGACGTAAAGTGGATTCCCCCACCAAGACTCCTGCGGTTATTCACATCGTATCCCCAAGCACAGAAGGCCGTATATATTTGACAGCTATGTTGGACGGCGAGGATATGCCGTTGTTGGTGGACATGGGCGCAGTGAGGTCCGTGTTGAACTGGCCTGTTGTGAAGAGTTATTTCCCCTACCATCGTGTGAGAGGTCTGTCAATGCCACTTGTATGGCAGTAATAGGCTGTCCACCGTGGGTTCACTGGAGCTGACGGCGAGGTACAAGACAGCGGTGGTGTCCAATATACAGTTCGTGGTGACCGTGAGGGGGTCGAATGTGATGCGCTGAGATCTGTTTTATGGACAGGGCTTCTCAATCACCAGCAGCAGCGGAGAGGAATGGTTGGGTTGTGGTTTGTGGGACCGGCTGGTTCCGCGAGTGGTCAACAATGCGGTTTGGGACGACACATGGCCTAGTATTCTGGGAGATGGACTGGACAATTTCCACCCAGGTTCATCAGGGCAGGGTTCTGGTGACAGGGCCCACGTTACCCTAGGTGAGGTAACTGGGCGGCATGGTGGAACACCCGTAATGACGAGTGAGGCTGTGAAGATGACCTCCTCTGCTTCTGGGGTTTGGCCTGGAGATACCGAGAAGTACAGGGCTGTTACAGCTACACCAGCATTTAAAATGAAAGAGAGCAGGGCAGGACCAGCTGGCATGGGAAATAGATGTGCCACACAGGAACACTGCAGGCTGAGTGGGATGGCAGTCCACCTGTCCCTCTCTAGTCTTAGTTCTTTGTGTGCATGGATAGGCCTGCTTTATTTGTTTGTTATTAGAGTGTGACTCAGGTATCAAATTTGGGAGGGCCTGATTAGTGTGCATGTGTTTTGGACTTTTCTAAAGGGGGGGGTGTCATTTACCAATATGATGTATTATTGTGTGATGAGGGTGGTGGCTCCACCTTTCCGGTTCCTCCGCCACCCTGGATATAAAAGACCAATGTGGAAGAGGCATGGTCTCTTTTGACCTTCGCCTCTGCCTGTATGGGAGCGCCTTGTGTCTTTGAGTCACCAATAAAGTTGAATTCTATTGCGCCTCTGGCCTCGTCATTGGATTACAGATTATAGACATAACACACAGCACAGCATAAAAATCAAATTGCTCAGTTGAAAGTAAGTGTTGTATAATTTTACTTCTACTACAAGTTCATGATACTTTTACTTGAGTAAACTTTCTTGTTACTCTCCACCTCTGCGAGTGAGTGATGTTGGATCATACCTGCCAGCCAAATGTCTTCAACACCTTCATCCTGGTCCTCATCTTCATCCTCGTCGGCTAACGACTCTAAGGGGATTTCTTCTTTAAACTCCTCTTCATCTTTATCGGTGGCGGTGACCATTTCTGTGACGTCTTCTTCTTGATCGAAGGTGAACTCAAACGAGCTTCTATCAATATCTTTTTCATCATCCTCATCCTCTGTTGTCTCGTACAAGATGTCATCACTCGAGATTGTCTCTCCAATGGACTCTTCGTCAGTTTTAAAGTCAAAGTCGTCATCGTCGTCATCGTCGTCATCGTCGTCATCGTCATCGTCATCATCATCATCACCTAACACCCCGCTGTCTGTGGTCTCAGAGGGAGGAAGGACGGCCTCATCCTCCTCTTCCTCTTGACCCTCCTCTTCAGTGACGTCTTCAGGTTTTTCGTCGTCTTTTTCTTCTTTAAGTTCAACGTCAGTGGGGACGTATTTGTCGAGGTCGAAGTCAAATTCCTCAACTTTAAGGTCTTCCTCATCTTCTTCGTCATCTGCAAAGTGTTCAGATGATGCAACAGAGATGTCCTCGTCTGATTGGTCCAGATCTTCTTCTTCTTCTTTTTCTTCTTCTTCTTTGGCAACTTTTACATCTTCTTCCAGGTCTTTTTCTTCTACACTAGCTGGAAGTTCCTCTTCTGTTGCAAGTTTGTCATCATCTTCTTCCTCATCCTCACTTGCAGATGTAAGAGGAGGAAGATGAAGATCCATGTCGTCCTCGGTGTCTTCAGCGATTACGCCATCACTATCAGCTAATTCTTCTGCTTCTTCTTCCTCCTCCTCCTCTCCCAGCATCTCCTCGTCCTCACTGGAAAGAAGTGCCGACTCGCTGATCTCCGAGGTGTCAGTTATTTCTTCATCGCTGGTTTCACCTTCATCCTCTTCATCTTTTTCGTCATCTTCTTTGGGCGAATCGATGTCTTCGTCACTGTCTGTGACGTCGACAGGTTCATCAGATTCAGACTCAGGAGATACGGATGAATCTTCATCCTCAGAAGTGGAGACTGGTTCAGGAGAAACTTTATCTTCTTCCTCCTCATCATCTTCATCTTCCCCAGCTGTTTCGTCACCCTCCTCCTCCTCCTCGATGACTTCTTCATCTTCATCTTCCTCCACCTCATCCTCCTCCACTTCTTCTCTCTCCTGGTCTTCATCTCCTTTGATCTCTCTTTCTACTCCTTCCTCCTCCTCCTCCTCTTCTTCCTCCTCCCCCACCTCCTCCTCCTCCTCCTCCTCCTCCTCCTCCTCTTCCTCCTCCTCCTCTTCTTCATATTCTTCCTCGTCATAATACTCCTCTTCATACTCCTCTAGTTCTTCTTCCTCTTCTTCATATTCCTCTTCCCCTTCTTCCTCCTCCTCCAAAGCTTCCGCTTCAGCTCCTTCCTCCCCCTCCCCCTCCACCTCCTCCTCTTCCAACTCCTCTTCCTCCTCCATATCTTCAACCACTGGTAGACTCTGTTTTGCTTGCATACTTATGACTGTGAAAAATACAGAATGTTTAGCTATGAACTTCATGCACAATGCAGAGTGATGTACGTCCGGTTTCAGTGCCTCCCATCAATTAGCTTCCAGTCAAAGCCAAGTGACATTACATTAGCTCACTACATAGTGCTTTCTCAATCAATCATTGCATGGGTGGACAGTTCCTTTCAGTGTTTTTTTTTTTTTTTTGTTTTGTTTTTTTGGAGGGGGGCATGATAAACAGAACATTTTCTCAAGAGTAAATATTGAGGGGGATATTGTAGTCAGGGGGGTAATATGCAAAATTTTGTAATGGGGAAGAATTCAAACCTGATAAAATGTGGGGGAAAAACATCTGTATATATATACATACATACATATGCATATGTGTGTGTGTGTGTGTATGACTTAAAATATAATGGGATCACTGTTGATACAAACATAAAAAATAACTATTACATAGAATCAAAATTTAACCAGCATCCATGTGAATGTTTTGAAATTTAGCTGCAAATTTACATGAAAAGTTGCAAATTTGCATAAAAAAATGTCCAAAAAAGTTGCATATTAATGAGAAAAAGTTGCAAAAATTTACATGAAAAAAGTTGCAAATTTACATGAAGAAAGTTGCAAATTTTCCCCCTCAAAATATTAGTTTTTGCATGTATACTTAGCACTGATGCTTAAAATGCATTTTATTCCATTCTGTAACATGCTATAGAAAGGTTTATGATGATATTGAGGGGGATAATTCTCTGTTTTTTCCAGGTTGAACACCCCCCCCCCCCGTTTATGTGCATATAGTATGCATATAGTATTGACAAATAATATTTTGTATATAGAGTTTGTGTGTTTTGAGCATTTTTTTAAATCACAGTGTCTGCTATTTGACTGTTAGCCTGGTTAGCTTAGCATAGCTACCATGTTGTTTCCCTAGGTTCATTAAAGCCCATGTACAGTGATCCCTCACTTATCGCGGTTAATGGGTTCCAGAACCGACCGCGAAAAGTGAAAAACTGCGAAGTAGCGTCACCCCAATGACGTCATCCATAAACAATACGTACGTTCATTCTCTCACTCTCTCTCTCTCATATGATACGTGTGTGTGTGTACGTGTACATACATACGTAGATGTAAACAAAGTGTACATAAATATGTTTTTAGAACTCTTTTATTCTTATAACAAGATACGTAACTCAAGATGAAAATGATTTACTGCACAGGTTAATGAGAGCTTTACTGCTCCTCAGGTGACGCCTCATCGTGAGGTGCTGGAGGCGCAGGATCAGCGAGGGCAGCTTCCGATAGAGCTGAAGCTGCAGGAGGCGGCATAGTGCCTCGACGGGAAGACTATTTCGCACAAAATGGCACAAGAGAACAGCAAAAAGTTCCTCGCGGCGAGACTAAGTAACACGAGCGATAAAAAGCAATGAATGCGGTCTTTCTTCCCTTCATGGGTGCTTGGCAGGGAGAGGAGGTGGGTGAGACGTCTCGGCCAATCAGCTTGCGGGGTGAAACGTCTCGGCCAATCAGCTTGCGAGATTTCCGAGCCCAGCCAACACGACAACAGCGAACAGAGAGTTGTGCTGCTCTCCGTGTTGACACGTGATGGTCTAATGTAGTCTCCCTGCCTTCTGCTAGCGCCCGCCCATTATTTCTCAATTTTGAATTTTTGATGAATATTTTTGAAAAATCCGCGATGCACTGAGGGCGCGAAAGGTGAAGCACGAAGTAGCGAGGGATCACTGTACTGTTTTAGGATTGGGTCAAAGTAGAGGAACCAGTGAACGCTAATGAGGCTAACAACAGTAATTGCTATCAGTATCACAGTAAACAATGGCTGCTGCACACACAAGTTAATAATAAAATAAGTTACCTAACAACTGGTAGTAAGATATAAAGCACTTTGGTCTACTAGAGATGAGAAAAAAAAATGCTATTGTAGTGAATGCCATTTACCATTTACCATATGTTTCACAGGTTCATTAGAGTCCATGCAGTTTTGTTTGTAATGGGAAGGGATGTAAATAACATTATAACTGCGCTGAGCTGACCATCGTTTGTGCAACACAGAGAGTGAAGCTACATCACTCTATATTGTGCAAGAGTTCAAAAAAAGAGCTGGAAAATAAAATTAAAAAACATAATAAGAAATTCCACTTTTAGGGATTGACATGCACTACTTCCTAAATTACTGCCATCCAAATAATACAATAACTTATTTTAAAAAAAAACACTAAAGCAGAAAACGAGAAGTACACACCTTTAGTTCGAGATGGTAGAAATTCTCCTGCACCACACACAAGGAAAAGATTAAAATCAGTACCAAAAATATCAAGTTAAACAGTAATGCATGCTATAATTTGGATGCAAATTGTCATACAGTTTAGATGTGACTTCAGAAGCTTGGTAGCAGCAGTTAGCATGGGAAGTTAATCAGAAACAGACAACCCTACTATAGAAAATGTATTTGTTACTATATTATTCATGAAAGTTAACCACAGACTGTGTAAAAAAGAGTAGCAGCTATGCTCAAATAAGTAAAGGTGGGCTGTTAGATTGTTGGCTCTGCCTATGTTCAGTTTTACAGCTGCTTTCTCTTTTTCCTTCCTTGTTGTTTCATGGCAGTTTGAGTTTCATTTTTGCCACCATCTGGATGTGAGTGGTATCTTTAGTCTTATTGACTTAACTTAAAAGGTTTGTGATTGAACAATACATTACTTTTATGTACAGTTAACATGAGACATCATTACATTAATGTCATTAGAAAAATACATTTTAAGTCAAAAAACAAGGACATATTAGGTCAAATTAAATTGAATCATCAGTGTAAAGTGAACAATAATCCTAGTTTATTGTTTTAGTGTAGATCATGTAAAGAGAACAAACTGTGTAAAAACTGTCTACTCTTGCCTTCTTCTTAATGGCCAACAGGAGGCGACTACTAAGTTTCAAAAAAAAAAAAGACAGAGTGGATGAAAGTCTATGGGACCCTAATAAAATTAGCAATGCATATTTAACCTGATTTCAAGCTTGTCTTTTTTAAACAGTCTATATGGTTTTTCTTAGAGTTGACGTTATGACTTCCTGTTGTTACCTCCATTAGTCTTCTCTACAGAGTGGAGAAAGTCAGTGTTCAAGTAGATTTTTAGTTTCCTAATGAACATTCTTAGAAGTAACGGCACTCGAATACCTTTTGTTTTCTTACTCTTCACCTCCACTTCATCCTCCTCATCCTCCAACCAAGTTGAATCTTTGAGTTCATAGAAAATAGCCAAAGCATGAATCCAACACCACGTTAACAGTCATGTTTACGGCCACGTTGTCACCTAGATCCATGTACTAGAACATGACTGAATCCTTCAGCCCACACACGTTCAGTCAGTTTTGAACTAAGAAAGTCAGAGAAATCAGAGTGCCTACACAGTATGGGCATAAGCGGATATTTCATTTCACTGTTGGGGGGGGGGGGGCAATAAACAGAACAATTTCTCCAGAGTAAATATTGAGGGGGACACGATAAGTGTTGTTGTAATCAGGGCCATTCCTAGGATTTGGATGGGCAATGCCCAAGATTTTGTAATGGAGTAGAATTCAAACTCTGTAAAATGTGGAAAAAGCACGTGTGTGTGTGTGTGTGTGTGTGTGTGTGTGTGTGTGTGTGTGTGTGTGTGTGTGTGTGTGTGTGTGTGCATGTGTAAACTTAAATAAAATAAAATAGGGTCATTCTCTAGAAAAACATAAAAAATAATTATTTAGAATAAAATTTTAAACAGCATTCATGTGAACATTCTGAAATTTATAAGAACAGTCACAAATTTACAAGAAAAAGCTGCAAATTTACAATAAAGATGTCCAAAATTGTTGAAACTGAATGAGAAAAAAGTTGCAGATTAACAAGAAAATGCTGCAAATTACTGAGTAAAAGTTTCAAATTTATATGAAAAAGTTGCAAATTAACAAGAAAAAAGTTGCAAATTAATGAGAAAAAATTTGCAAAATTACCTGAAAAAAGCTCCAAGTTTACATGAAAAAAATGTAAATTAACCAGAAAAAAGTTGCAAATTAATGAGAAAACATTTCAAATTTACAGAAAAAAGTTACTAATTTATGAGAAAAAAGTTGCAACTTTATGAGAAACAAAGCTGGAAATTTAAATGAAAAAAGTTGCAAATTAGTGAACAAAACATTGCAAAATTACATGAAAAAATTTGCAGATTAATAAGAAAAGAGTTGCAAATTTACATGAAAAAGCGGTAAATTAACAGGGTGGAATAAGGCTGCAAACTTAAGATAAAATTTTCTAATTTACATGGAAAAAGGTTGTAAATTTCCATGGAAAAAGTTGCACATTAATGTGTAAAAAGCTGCAAATCTGTGAGAAGAACACTGCAAATCTATGAGAAAAGTTGCAAATTTCCCCTCCCCAAAATTTTGTTTTGCATTTATCCTTAGCATTTGTGCTTAAAATGCATTTTATTCAGTTCAGGTTTACGATTAGCTAAAGTTAATTTAGTGTCTCCATAAGTTCTGGAAAGGCTTGTTTTAATGTTATTAAGGTCAGTAGCATTTGGCTCACTTATTGTTTACACGTGTCACTGAAACAAGACTTTTCCGAGTCTTTATACACAACCTGTGAGACTTTTTTTTAGGATGGTACACACCCTGTTTATACGATTACAAGTGTTTTACAGTGGTAACAATATCTATCCTGCAATTTAATGATTTCTATTCTTATAAAGTTTTGGACTGATGAAGTTGCATCAGGGCACACTGCAGTACATGTGTTAATCATTTCAATCACTCAGAGAAGCAGGGGAGTTTCTAGCTTTTTCAGCACCCAATGCAAGTTGTATATGGGAGGCCCCTTTTTGTGATGAGAACAAAAACATTAAACAAAACAAAAACATTAAAAAATCATTAAAAAAAAAAAAAAACTTGGGTCATTGTCTAGAACAGGGGTCTGCAACCTGCGGCTCCGGGACCGCATGCAGCTCTTTAGCTCCCATGCTGTGGCTCCCTGTAGTCACATCTCAAACACACGGAAATTAATGCAGGTCATTTTATTATTTTATTTTTAAATGACTCTTTATTGGATACATTTTTCAACTGAAACACATGCTTTTATGAACGTAAAATGTATTCTTAAATTATTTATTATGTTGTCAATTGTGTGCGTCACATCTGACAGTGGCTTGTATGCATGGAGCCTCTGCATATGGAAAACATGCTTCCTGTCCCACCCTCGGTAAGACATGGACAAATCCAGAAAAAGTTAAATCACAGAGAGAACTAGGGAGTTTAATTCTGTGTGGACAGATTCATTTGCATTCATGTATGGTTGTTATGTGGTGAGAATTTCTCCACAAGAACACAAACGAGAAAAAAACAAAACAAAACAGCTGCTTCCTCAGTGTCTGCAAGCAGAGGCGGACTTACTATTAGGCAAAGGTATGCAACTGCTTTAGGCCCCAATCTGCTAAGGGCCCCGATCTACTAGAAGCCCCATATATTTTTTTCACGGTTTAGCATATTTAAGATGATGTCAGACAAAATAAAGAAACACGACTATTTACAAAAATGGTAAATCAAATCATGAACGTAGCATCATTCTCCCTTCTCCTCAGGCTGGTGGACTCCTCCATGTTGTCTCTGAGCCATGCGCATGCATGTATCTTTTGTTACAATTGTAAACAAACCGTACAGCGTGTAGAATAGTGGCTGAATGGAACAAAGTTGTCCGAGCAGTGCAGAGAAAAAGGGAAGAGCACAGAAATTTTTTAATCAAAATGACCTTTTTCACTTCAACCAATGACAAGACTAACCCTCCCGAGGAGTAGATAGAGAGCAACACTGCTTGTACGAGCATACATGTCCCTGATGCTAATGATAAGCACCTGCTGTGGTGATGCCTGCTGCTGACAGTACAGGTAAACAACAAATTTTTTTACTATTTTTTTCTAATTGCAAGATTTGCAGAAGCCAAGGCTCACAAGGTTAAATTTAATTATGACTAACTGTGCTCCCCAGCCATACACAGGATATCTGCAGCCTCACAGCAGATGAGATTACATGAGATTAAATATAGTAAATTTGAATATCCATGAAAGAGTTCAACCACTGTTCTGTTTATCCTGTTCATTATTGGAGCAACTGCCCAATGTTGTCTTTGAATGTTCCTTATTACCCTCTATTGCTTGGTGACTGGTGAGAGAATGTAAAACAAACTTCACCAACAAATAATCTTTAAATGATAACAAAAGCACTGAAAAGGGTAAAGGAGAACAAAACTGCTTTTTAATGGTAAGTCTGATATTTTTTAATTATTTTAATCTTCTGTTTTAACTTGTTTTTGTATTTAATTATTTTTATCAGATCCCTTTTATTCTATTTTATTGTACAACACTTTGTGACAATATGTCTCTGAAATATGCTTCATAAGAAGGCTGCAAGAAGTGGCCAAAACATGTTAAGGTAAAACAACCTTATTCACTGTCTGATAGAAATGAAATTATTTCTATAGAGAATAAAATGGACAGAAAGAGAGAAGAGAGAAGCAGAGAAGGATGAACAGTGATGAAAAATAGAGAAAAAGGAGAAGAAATGATGGACAAAGACTGGTGAAGATGAGAAAAAGGAAGAGAAAGTCACAAGTGAAGAAAAAGGAAAAGACAGTATGCAGTGGGGTATAAATTCAAAGGATGTATTAGGTTGAATATTTTTTGTATTTATCCTTATATTGTTTTGTGTGATATATTGTCCCTTGTGTCTTCATACTGTAGTACAGAGGAGGGAGCACAATTGATGCATCTGCAAAATGAACCAGTCAGCAGACCATAACAGGACCCAGCTGGTAAACGTGGGTAAGTCCCTCCAGGATTTCATGGGATGTTTTTTATGATTGTTGTGGCCCAAAAAGCCTGAATTTGCAGGAGCTTTTTACAAAAGTTGCGATAAAAGTTGTGATGTTTTGAGAGTTTGGGGTTTTTTTGCACTAAAAGTTGTGGGAAGAATTACAAATTTTAAAGCTAATGCTTTTTTCCATAGTTTACTGCAATGATATTGTATATAACACCACAAGAAAAGCACAGGATTGTCAAAAAATTCATATTAAACAGTGATTTGTAAATTAAGCAGAAACTTCTGCTATACTGAAAAATTATTTTGTGCAACAGCAAATACAAACTTTAACACAATTAAGTGAGAATGAAGTAGCTACTCAAATTTGTCATAAAAATGACTAACACTGTAGGTTACTCTTGCTGAGAAATTGAATTAAAAGGATGAAAAATTAATTATCCATTACAACAGCCAAATTGCATTGAATGTACAGTATGTTAAAGGCCAAATGTCACGTAATTTTTTTTTCTAAATGACAACGAATTTAGATAAAATACACATAGCTTAAACCAAATATTCATACCGGAGACCATATCACCCACCTGTATTTACATAATTGCACAAAATACACCAGGTGAAGGCCCCACCTTGCTTGCTGGCTTGTGACAGCCAGTCCAGACCACGCCCATGTTTTTGACATCACCAGTTGTACCCTGGCTGCCCTGCCTATCCACATTCACACTTATCAACATTGGACAATCATGACGGAAAGTGACAGCGATTGTGAACAAATTAGTTTAGTTTTGTCTTTTTTTTTTGTCTTTTTTTTTGTCAGTGGTTCAGACAGTGACAGAGGCATAGAACCTTACAGGTTCGAGCTGTCCGAGACGGAATCAGATGCTTTGTCTGATGACAACAGTTCCAACGATGACCAGAGAGCAGAACCAGTGGAAAATGTCATTGAACTGGACATTAATCGCCTCCAGAATTGCGAAGCCGAAGGGGGTCTGTCGAGGGCGCCCCATAAATATTGATTTTTCGGAAGCCATTATTATTACAGTGGAGGAGAGCCGCTGCTGTCAAGAAATTGACCAGATCAATATGAAAATGGAGGCGCATACCTGTCAAGTGAGACGTTTTCGCCGTATTTTGGTGCCAAGCGCGGCTGTGGGGGACGGCGGAGTGGTGGGGGACACTTTTCTGGGAAATGTTTTAAATGTAGTTTGTGTTGTTATTGTCAAATATTTTAAGGAAAATACGGGGAAAATGCAATTTTAGCAAAAACGGGCGTATTGCCATTTCTGTACGCCCAAAAGAAAAATATACGGGAAAAAAAATTGAGTGTGTTGAGGAGCACGTCCTGTGTGTGATCCCCCACAGCTGGTGCTGGCAGATGGCTCAGCGGGAGCTATTATCACTACAATGAGAAGTGTGGACTCAATCAGTCTGATGGCCGCGGCGGGCAGATCGCTCAGCGGGAGCTATTATCACTACTGTTCGAAGTGTGGACTCAATCATTAGTCTGATTGTCGGGGCGGGCAGATCGCTCAGCGGAAGCTATTCTCACTACAATGAGAAGTCATTAGGACAATGGTTTAACACTTTAAGCTGTGCAGCGGTTGCGGAACAGAGAGAGATCACCTTACAAATACAGAATTCTGCCTTTTTTTTTTATTTTGCGCCGGACGCTGAGTTGTGTTGTTATTGTCAAATATCCATGAATCCTTAAAATATTTGACAATAACAACACGAGTTGCATTTGGGGCATTTCCCAGAGAGGTGTCCCTTGTTGCTCCGCCATCCCTTATAGCCGCTTTTTACGGTGTTGAAGTACGGCGAAAACGTCTCACTTGACAGGTATGAAAACATTTCCCAGAGAAGTGTCCCTTATTACCCAGCTGTCCCTGATAGTCCCGTTTTAAGGTATGGGTGAAATATCCAATTTTTTCTTTCTTGTTGCTCACTTCAACCTTCCAGTCTCCATATAAACAATCAATTGAAATACCCCAAGCATCAAACTAGGGTACAATCTATTTCGTCACTTCCGCCTTCTTCCCCAGGCGATTCCAGGGGCCGTGTCAGGCCAAGCGCGGCAGTTTTAAATTAACGAATATTCCGTTGTTACTGAAGCATATGCACCAAGACCCGAACGGATCGGTTCCCTTTTATATCTAGTTTCAAGATATTTAAAGTACCCTGTTACGTGACATTTGGCCTTTAAAGAGTATAGATTTGGAAATTATGGCAGCACCTTCATTTGAAAACTCCCTAATCGCAGCAGTGCCCAACCAAATGATACTGAGCGCAGCAAAAAAAGAAATAATTTATTTTGTTGCTCTGTATTGTCTATCGAAGTCTGTGTTTTTCTGCAAAAAATTACTGAATATTCTTTCTTTCTGTGCCTGACTCCTACCTGTCTGTCTATCTGCTGTGCGTCTTGACACACACCTGTTTCATCAGATACTCATCTTTCCTTTACGGGGAGTCGCACCGTGAGGAGGGGTTCTCTTTGGAGGTTTACTGGGGGCGCACATTGGTCTGTGTCCAGACCGGAGATTCACAGTTTTAAAGCTCATTGACAAGATGTAGTAATGATTTTACCTCTAAAGATGGATAAAATGTTACAACACTGGCTGTAGTGATTTGCTCATTTGTTTGTGGTTTTATGGTGTTTCTCCTCACACACGCTCGCACAACGGGTTGCTTTTCAGGCAGGTGGACTTTTTTCAACACAAACCTGGCACTTCATACACCCGGTCAAGACAGAGACATGGGTAGACTTCCATCGGTGGGCCAGGAAGACGGAAGAAGGGACGCCATGGGAAAACTTGTGGATGAGTGTTTTTTTTAAATCACACATTCTGTTTTTTGTTGATGTGTTCCGTTAATACTCACTGTAAACATGGAAGTGAGCATGGTGCAGTGATGCATTTGATTGGTTAGACTGTTTGAGCGCTACTCAGGGACAAATTTGATTGGCGAGATGGAAGTTGACGAGGATTGGCCAAAATTGTGGGAAAGTTGCAGTGGTTGGAAGTTGCAAGGTTGCGCAGAAGATGTGGCCAATCACTGATTTTGTGTGAATTTGTGCGATTACAGCATCTTGGAATCCTGGAAGACTGGTAAATGTGAACAAACAACAAATCTTCTATGTGAATTGTTGTTGTTGTTTTTTTTTTTTTTTTTTTTTTTTATAATAGGCAAGAGTTTGCATTCAATTTGTTAAACTTCTTTGTTTTTCTACAGATGTAATTCCTTATGCCTGAAGGTTATCATCATTTGAAGACTTCTGAGGACAACAAGTTTCAGGTGGGATTTCAATAAGGCCTGAAAAGAAAGTGTAGAACAAAGAAAAAATAGGGCCCCATTTCTGTCTTTGCCTTGGGCCCCGCGTGGACTAAGTCCACTCCTGTCTGCAGGTCCACAAAATGTCTTCAATGTGATTATCTAAAATCAGCGCCTTAATTGTCCTTAACAATCCTTGCGAAACAATCCTTGAATTCCTGCTTAATAACCTTAAAATTAGTCACCTGTGCTATAGATGGGGCGGCTGTGGCTCAGGAAGTAGAGCAGGTCGTCCTATAACCGGATGGTTGGCAGTTCAAATCCTACTCTCCCCTGATATCCTGCCATTGTGTCCCTAGGCAAGACACTTTACTCACCTTGCCTCCAGTGTCCATAACATTGGGTATGAATGTGTATAAAATGTTTGGTAGTGGTCGTAGAGG
This sequence comes from Pholidichthys leucotaenia, assembly GCA_020510985.1. NCBI lineage: Eukaryota > Metazoa > Chordata > Actinopteri > Cichliformes > Pholidichthyidae > Pholidichthys > Pholidichthys leucotaenia. Next base: position 268,605,218 of record CM035842.1, read on the forward strand.
CCATTGACGTGGATTGGCAGCCACGTTTCCATCAGCCTGCCCCAGGGCAACTGTGGCTACAGTAGTAGCTTGCTGCTACCATTGCCTGTCTGGAGTGAATGGATAATGTACAGTATATCTATTTGTAAAAGCCTCTTTGAGAGTCTATGATAAAGCATTATATAAATCCGATGCATTATTATAAATGCTGGATTCACCAGACATGACTGAAGTCTGAATTAGTGTAAAATTATTTTCACCATCATAACTCAGTACTTCCTGTTATTTAAAAATAAAAGCTCTCTACAGCAATTCAATTTTCAAAATGGTTGGTTCTGTTGTGTGCAGATGTTTTCAACTTTTTCTCTGCAGGATGTCTGCTAGCTCATTACCTGATGTTTTTAATGGAGTTTTGGGCAAACAGTGAATTATATGTGCAGACTGTCAATGCGATGCATTCTTTTTTATTGTAAAGGCATAACATTTAACTCAGCAGAAGAAGGTGGTTTTAAACGTTTTTTTTTTTTTTTACTATGCTGTAATTATTTCTGATTGGCTTAATTTCAACAAATGATTGTTTAAAGTTATATTAACTAGTGCATACCCGTGCATGCCTGTAGAAACCAAGTATAAGCAAGTATTTCTGCATGCCCGTAGAAAGCAAGTGTAAGCAAGCATTTCTGCATGCCTGTAAAAAGAGTATTCTGACCTCACAGGGTGCCTATGATGTCTGTATGACATCATAGAAGGAGTTGTTCAAAGGAGTTGGTCAGAACTCTTTATATGGTCATGTGACATCATAGGAACACAGTGTGTGCCTGTGATGTCATAGCTATGAATGTCCACAGCTCCCCTATGGATCCCCTATGGACGTTCATTAAAGATTTCCCCACCCAAACTTCCGCCTATCCGGGGAGGCTGAAATCCGGGGATGTTGACATGGTACCCGTGCATGCCCGTATAACCCCTACTGCATGCCTGCCTTTGATCTTTGACATGGTTACCATGGCAACAGTAACCATGGCAACACAAAGTCCTATGATTATGACACACACACACACACACACACACACACACACACACACACACACACACACACACACACACACTCACCTGCCTATATGTCTATATGATGTCATATAGACATCAAATCTTTATGACGGCATCACGAGTCCTATGATGCCTGAGATCCTAGAATCAGCATAGGACATCAGGCAGACATCATAGGCCATCCTATGATGTCTATGATCGTGACAGACAGAGATTTCTGAAATTACACACGCAGACAGAGACACACACACACTCACCTGTCTATATGTCTATATGACGTCATATAGACATCATATCTTTATGATGGCATCATGATTCCTATGATGCCTGAGATCCTAGGATCATCATAAGACATCAGGCAGACATCATAGGCCATCCTATGATGTCCTATGATCGTGACAGACACAGATTTCCTGATGCCTGAGTTCATGGTCTATATGACATCATAAAGACACATTTGTCTATGTGTCCTATGATGCCTGAGTTCATAGGACATCCTATGATGTTCAGGCAGAGATCATAGGCCGTCCTATGATGCCCTATGAAGTGTGACAGACAGAGATTTCTTGCCTTGCTTTTATAGAGTGGTTAGAAAGTTGTTTAGTATTCTTTGTGTTTGATTCCAAAATAAATAAAGATTTTGTAAAAGTTATCAGACTAGTGGATTGGTTAATCCACTAGTTATCAAATTGAGAGTCCAGAGAACAGGTGAAGCATTCAGATTATATTAATAGATCTGAATAAGGAGCATTTTGAGGAAACACAAAAAGGATGAAAAGTAGCTTCTTCTAATTAAAAGTGTAGTCTCTAATTTATGAAAATATCAGGAACTAAAGCTGTGTGATCACTGTTGAAAGTAGGAGATGGAAGATATTTTTCAGATTTAAACAATTTATGAATGTGCTGCTAAAAGTATACAAAAAATAAGTCAAGATATTCAGATATAGCCTTTATTTTTCAGCACAACAATTCATAATATATTTACAGTATATGTAATACTTTTATTTTTATTTCTTGAATAAGGCTATATATAAAATTTGACAGTTATCACTGTTGTAATATGAATTCATAAATGCCACATAATATTCAGAGCTACGTATATATTGTATAAAATTTAAAAAGCAGCATGATCTTTATTTTAAAGGTCAATTTGCAATTGCAGCTACTTCTATTTTAGTCGGAGATGGGGAAAATGGCTCTTTGGTTGGCAAAGGTTGCAGACCCCTGGTCTAGAACAACAGAAAAAAATAAACCATGACAGAAAAAAAAAGACTTTAAACAGCATTCATTGTAAAATATACAGTGGGGCAAAAAAGTATTTAGTCAGCCACCAATTGTGCAAGTTCTCCCACTTAAAAGATGAGAGAGGTCTCCAATTTTCATCATAGGTATACCTCAACTATGAGAGACAAAATGAGAAAAAAAAAATCCAGAAAATCACATTGTCTGATTTTTAAAGAATTTTTTTGCAAATTATGGTGGAAAATAAGTATTTGGTCAATAACAAAAGTTTATCTCAATACTTTGTTATATACCCTTTGTTGGAAATGACAGAGGTCAAACGTTTTCTATAAGTCTTCACAAGGTTTTCACACACTGTTGCAGGTATTTTGGCCCATTCCTCCATACAGATCTCCTCTAGAGCAGTGATGTTTTGGGGCTGGCGCTGGGCAACATGGACTTTCAACTCCCTCCAAAGATTTTCTATGGGGTTGAGATCTGGAGACTGGCTAGGCCACTCCGGGACCTTGAAATGCTTCTTACGAAGCCACTCCTTCGTTGCCCGGGCGGTGTGTTTGGGATCATTGTCATGCTGAAAGACCCAGCCACGTTTCATCTACAATGCCCTTGCTGATGGAAGGAGGTTTTCACTCAAAATCTCATGATACATGGCCACATTCATTCTTTCCTTTACACGGATCAGTCGTCCTGGTCCCTTTGCAGAAAAACAGCCCCAAAGCATGATGTTTCCACCCCCATGCTTCACAGTAGGTATGGTGTTCTTTGGATGCAACTCAGCATTCTTTCTCCTCCAAACACGACAAGTTGAGTTTTTACCAAAAAGTTCTATTTTGGTTTCATCTGACCATATGACGTTCTCCCAGTCCTCTTCTGGATCATCCAAATGCCCTCTAGCAAACTTCAGACGGGCCTGGACATGTACTGGCTTAAGCAGGGGGACACATCTGGCACTGCAGGATTTGAGTCCCTGGCGGTGTAGTGTGTTACTGATGGTAGCCTTTGTTACTTTGGTCCCAGCTCTCTGCAGGTCATTCACTAGGTCCCCCCGTGTGGTTCTGGGATTTTTGCTCACCATTCTCGTGATAATTTTGACCCCACGGGGTGAGATCTTGCGTGGAGCCCCAGATCGAGGGAGATTATCAGTGGTCTTGTATGTCTTCCATTTTCTAATAATTGCTCCCACAGTTGATTTCTTCACACCAAGCTGCTTACCTATTGCAGATTCAGTCTTCCCAGCCTGGTGCAGGTCTACAATTTTGTTTCTGGTGTCCTTTGACAGCTCTTTGGTCTTGGCCATAGTGGAGTTTGGAGCTTGACTGTTTGAGGTTGTGGACAGGTGTCTTTTATACTGATAATGAGTTCAAACGGATGCCATTAATACAGGTAACGAGTGGAGGACAGAGGAGCCTCTTAAAGAAGAGGTTACAGGCCTGTGAGAGCCAGAAATCTTGCTTGTTTGTAGGTGACCAAATACTTATTTTCCACCATAATGTGCAAATAAATTCTTTAAAAATCAGACAATGTGATTTTCTGGATTTTTTTTTTCTTCATTTTGTCTCTCATAGTTGATTTATGGGAAAAAAGTTGCACATTTTTGAGAAAAAAAAAATCAGTTTAGAAGAAAAAAGTCAGAAATTTACAAGAAAAAAATGCTAATATTATATGAGAGAATGTAGGCTCACTGCCAATGAAAATGCAACACAATTTTTGTATACATATTTTTGGGTCCATCCTATCTGAGCCTGAGTAATAGTGTTTGTATAACTCAAAATACGTGTAGAACTCACTTTCAGTGGTTGTATTCACTGTCATGACTCAATGACTCTGAGCTCTGGCTCTATAGTCTTTTTGAGCTCGTTGTTTGTTTTGGCTACTCAAAAGTCAAAAATGGGTGATTTTAAGGAGTGGTCATTTTCCCTATATAAAGATGAACAAAAATGCATAGCACTATGTTGTGAAATCTCCACGATGCCATGACTGTAATGTAACTATGCTTTGGGCCTTTTGGAGGGCGGAATGTTTGCACGACAGGTGGTGCTCCGATTGGGCTGCAGGGCATCAACCATTGTTCGGTTGCAACAACACCAGGTCAAAACTGGCTCTGCGGCCAATAGACCATGCCCAGGATGAGCAGGTATCACCATCCTGGAGCAAGACTGGTACATCATGCTGCAGCACCTCCGGCCACCCAGACAGCTCAGGAAACTCCAGGGAGGCGTCAGGCAAGGATCTCGGCCAATACCGTGAGAAGACGCCTCAGGTGTCTGGCCCTACGAGTCTGACGACCCTTTCAAGGGATGATCCTGACAGCAGAGAAGCAACAAAATCACCATGAGTGGGCTCGTCAGCAAAACAGGTTGACCCTACGGCAGTGGAACACTGTTCTTTTCTCTGACAAATCCAGATTTTGCAATTCCAGAGTTGGGGTGACCCGATGGGGCAGCACTGCAGTCATGGTGTGAGCCAGCATTTCAGGTAACTACAGGACACAGCTGGTCATCCTTGATAACTGCTTAACAGTACGCTGACCACGTTCTGCAACCTGTTGTGACGCCCTTCTTTCTGGACCACCCTGACCGAGTGTTCCAGCAGGACAATGCTCGTCCACATGCCGCTCATGTCACTAGGGAGTACCTGCAGCAACAGAACTTTGATGTCCTTCCTTGTCATTCTTATTCTCTGGATTTATTCCCCATTGAACACTTGTGGAATCAACCTGGGCGACATGTTTCAGCCAGAGTACCGGCCCCGCAGAACAGACAGGAACTGGTTGTGGCATTGCAGGAGGAGTGGCTAAATATCCCCCAGGACAACATTAGATGGCTCCTGAGGTCCATGTGGAAGTGTATTACTGCCTGCATTAATGCAGCTGGAGGCCATATTCCATATTGAACTTGATGTTTTGCTGTAATTTCGGAAAGTCGGGGTACTTCTGTTTTGTTCAATTTTGAAATTTGTGTTAACACACAGATTTTATCTTCTCGTTCTCTAGGGGAGCGGCTGTGGTGCAGGTGTAGTGTGGCCGACTACTAATCAAAGGGTCAGTGGTTCGATTCCCACCCACTGTCAGGGTTTTCAGACTTACACCCAAGAACAACAAGGATGAAACCGGTAAGTGTGTGACAGTAATCTTTATTACAGTAATTGTGCGAATGAAGTGAAGAACACATGAGTTGAAAATCTGGCAACCAGGGTCATCCGGAGAATCTGTCAGAACAGAGGGAGGAGTCTCCAGTCTGTGAAGCCGGTTGCCACGGTGAAAGTGCTGAGGTGCAGCAGGGAGGTGTTGGTGGCAAGCTAGCCAGGCCCGGAAACTGAAGGGATGGCACAGGGAGATGTGATATATACACCATGGTAAGTCGACTTACTTGTGGGGTAGTGATGATGTGCACAAATCCAGGAAAGTCCAAGTCCAAGATTCAAATCCACAGTCCAAAGACAGGCGAGGGGTTAATACACGGCAGAGGGGTAACAGAAGAGCAGAGGCACAGAGGTAGCAGGCTAGAGGCCGGGTCTAAGGCAAACAGAGGTCAGACAAGACTGCATACAGCAACATTTTGCAGAGCATGGATACAGATGGGAGCAGAGTCAAACACAACCAGGCAGAGTGGTGGGAGAGTCTCCCTTATAAAGCACTCCTCTAATTAGCATCAGGTGAGGATCAGGGCTGCAAAGAGGATGCTAATCAGCAGGGGGAGAAAACACCCACACAACAATGCAGACAGGAATCCTTCCACCTTTTGTGCAATCTGCATGTTGAAGTGTCCTTGAGCAAGACACTGAACCCCATATTGCTCCTGGTGGGTCAGGCCAGTGCCTTGCATGGCAGCACCGCCGCCATCAGTGTGTGAATGGGTGGATAACAGGATCTGTAAAGCGCTTTGGTCACCCAGAGATGAATAAAAAGGTGCCATATAAGTGAATGCCATTTACCATATTGTTTTGAAGACGTCTAAAAATAATTTGCATCCTTTAATTGACCATTTCCATAAAAGTTAGTTAAAAAAATCAAACTTTTCTAGAGTTTTTCATTGGCAGTGAGTATAGTAATGTGTGAGGGAAAAAAAAGGAATTTACAGGAAAAAAGTCTCAAATTTATGAAAAAGTTGGAAAATTATGAGAGAAAAAAAATGTCAAATTTATGAAAAAAAAATGCTGAAAGGAATTTCAGTTCTTCATAAAAATGTTGAGGAACAACTTGTAGCTTTGGGGCCCCCTAGTGGCTCAGGAGGTCTTTAGCATTTGCGTGCTCTGCTTTATAGTCAGAAAGCTTCTAGCAGTACAATATTCCCCAAGAAACTTCTGCCTTTAAGTTTATACAAAATAACTTCACTTTTTCTTAAAGTAGAACACATGTAGAGCAGCAAAGCATAAACGAGATGTTCAAAAAGTAGATGCAGAATCAGTGAAACAGTGCGTTAGTACAAACCTTTTTTTCTTACTGCATATAGGGTTCCTAGAGAAGAAGAATGGGACGAGGTGATCAGATTAACCACAGAGTACTGCTGTCTCACACCGTTCTGGAGAATCTCTGAGAGTACCTTCGTCTTCTTCAGGAGCGATCAGGTTGGCAGCAAATTTAAACATTCCGCTGATGACGTTTGATGACTCCTCCATGGCTTCGTTCATTACCTTTACGGGGTCAGAGCCAAACTTTCTGAGGCCCCCTGGTGCAGCGGGGACAAGAATGCATACAAACGCAGCGTTACGATACATGATTTAAGTTAAAAGGCATGCAAATCAAATTTCAGTAAAGGGTGTCTTAACTTTTAGAGGTTTTATTTCTTCAAGGCAGGCAAAGCAGTCATCGCTCTATTCTGTACAATCCAATGATTTAACCCCACTGAGAATAAAACATGCAAACCAGCTGCCTTTAAAAAGTGGAAGATAAACTGTATGTTGTACAAACAAATGCTTATTTACAATATACACTGAATATTCCCCTTGCAATGGGTTTGCAAAGCAGTGACTAGTATTGTGCTTGTAGTCAAGACCAGAATCTCCAAAGACCAGAACTACAAGAGCCACTTTACACAGATGGAGATTGTAGGGTGACCACTGAGTGATCAAAAACTGAGCTGATCTCTCAACTGTCTCCTAAAGCCTCAAAAATGCTGTTTCTGTGTAAATGTATTGTAAGATTTTCATGGCAATCCATAGGAATCTTTGAAAGATCTTTGAGAGATCAGGAGAGACTAGGAGAGACCGCTGAGAGACTGAGAGACAAGGAGAGATCCCTGAGAGACTAAGTGAGATTGCTGAGAGACCAGGAGAGACTAGAAGAGATCCCTGAGGGACCAGGGGAGATCATTGAAAGGTCACTGAAGGATCATTTGCAGATCTGGCTATTTTTTCATCACTCAGCAATCTCCACCCCTGTGTGTGTGTGTGGGGGGGGGGGAATAAGCAGCCAAGACCAGATGAAGACCAAGACCTACATACACAATGGTGTTGGTCTTCACTTGGTCTCTGTACACTGGTCTTGGTCAGACCTCAATGTGGTCTTGGCGACAACACTTGCAGTCACTATGGCTGCTGGTAAAACCTTGTTGGAGAAATAAACATGAAGCAAAAACCAATACAACCATGAAACAGAAGTATCAGAAGAACATAACAGGAACAGCACCTCTGTGTCTTCTCCCCATTAACCACATCTAACTGTCACAAAACCTCCCAGACTAGCAGGCAAACATCAGCTTTCACTTTAGCACCCTTCTGCTCTCTAACATTGGTGGCTAATGTTAGCAGTCAATGTTAGCAAATTAGTTATTTTTAATCAGATCTAAAGGGTTAGCAGTGGGTGAGGTTCCTTGCCTCTGTGCCCTGAATCCTTTAAAACCTTCCTGTTGCCAGAAGAAGGGTGACCTGGTTGGATGAGAAACACAGGAGGGATAAGTAGAAGGTTAAAAATGGTGGAGATGCAGAAGAAAGAGAAGGAATTAAGGTGGTGAAGGATTAAGTGTTCACGCCATGATGGTAGGAGGATGGTGAAAGGTGTGACGCACATGTTGACACAGCTCAAAGAGGTGTTAACAAAATGTCCGTGGCATGCTTCGGCCAAAATGCCTCAGGGTTTAATTACTGCAGTACCATTCTATTAACGGGGAGGGATCCCTAGCCAGCGTGTCCATGTGGGCCCTACCATAGATTTAAGCTGGGTTGTCTTCTGTGTCCCATGTGGGTTTGTCTGCAGGTTCCATGTAGGCCCCAACTGTGTTTGCCCACATGGACGTTGCCTGCAGTACAGGTCGGCAGGTGATCTGTTTACCCACTTTAAACCCATCTGGGCCCCACATGGGTTTAATGTGAGTGAGCAGGTTCCAGTAACACTGGTGTCATAGCTAAAATTACATGGAGAAAGTCACAAATTTATGAAAAAAGTCACAAGTTTACAGTAAAAAAAAGTTGCAAATTTATGAGAAAGTTTGACATTTTCAAGAAAAATTTATCAATTTAGGAGAAAAGTCACAAATTTGCAAGAAAATAAAGCTACAGTCACAAATACCCTTATGGCTGCAAACACCATATGAATGATTTTTGGACCATTACGTATGGCCTTCTTAAGGCGGGGGTAGGAGAATTCAGCATTCATAGACCGTTCGTAAGTTCGTGGCCAGGTTGATAGTCTTGTCCAAGATTTCTTTGAATGCCCCACGAAAACCCCTCATTGTAGGGCGCCTGTATGAATGCCTTAGGAACAACATAAGAACTATGCAAGATGTAGGTTGTAAGTGTACCTCAAGAACACCTTAAGTTGTTCTGAGGGCATCTTACAGCAGTCATAGGAAATGCCATATGAATCCCCGTTCTTACGGAAATTCCTACAGCATGTGTAAAGCAGTAGTGAGGCACTCATAATGCAGAAGTATGTCATTTGTGTGACATTTGTGCTGACAATGTGCCAAAAGCCATAAGGTCTTCCTACCAATGACTTGAGAGTGCCGTGAGTTGCACAAAAATTTTTGTAAGATGGCAGCAAGTGTGGCATAGGAAGTTCCCAAGGCTCCCTTTGCGAAGAATGTAAGAACTCTAGAGCCATTGTACAACAGAAAAGCACCTCATTTCTCAAGAATGCTTCAAGTTGCTCTTCTGAATTGAACGACAGCCGTGAGAAACTATGCCCCACTCCACGAATGTCTGCGAACTCCAGAATTCGTAGGACCTGAGAGATTCTTATGAACTCACTGTTCGTAAGAATCTTTGTGACCATAGCTTAAGTTAAAAATAGGTAAACAGGTAAAGTCCATGTAGGTAAACACAGATGGGGTCAACATGGAACTCGTGGACAACCCCACATGGAACCCATAAGACAGCCCAGCTCTAACCTATGGTGAGGCCCACATGGACATGCTGGCTGGGGAGCTCTCCTCAAAAATGGGCTGTTTTGTAGCATATTTCTTTAAAAGCTAATGAGTCTAACACCCATACTAGGGCTGGGGCATTAATCAAAATAAAACCAGAACCCACATTTGGGGTGTAGAACTGACATAATCTTGCTCATGTTGTTGTTGTTTTTTTTTTTTTTGGTTGTTCCCATCTCTGTTGTGTGCATGTACAGTATGTGAGAGGTTTTTTGTGTACTGCCCCTTTATGATGCAGGCATGTCATTAAAGATGGCTTGTAAAGAAAAAAAAAGAGCGCTGTCTCCACATAGTAGGTGATGATTGACTCTTTATGTCATCTAAAGATGCCAAGAAAAAGTGAGTGAAGGGCACAGATACCAACACTAAAAGGAGCAGAAGCTGTCGCTGTTATCATCTGATGGCTATCTGCGTCATCTTAGCTGTTTGACGGGACAACAAAATAGACAAGCTAAGGCTGTATTTAAGAACCCGATAAGAGACTCGTAAAAATAATCATGGGTACGTAAAGGACTTCCCCCAACACAGCTAAAAAGCTAATTAGCTGCCGCTCACATGCCACGACAATAAACCTTCAAAAGGTATGTGATCTAAACCCTGGATGATGTTTATTTTGTGTGTGAAATGACAATAGGACTGGTCTTTATTATATTATGCTCATTTACTATCACACCACAGTGATATGATATCACCTTCTTGTGTAATATTGCTTAATTATGAGCCTGAACCAAAAAAAAAAAAAAAAACAAAAAAAAAAAAAAAACAACTGAAAAGCAACATGAAAGGGTCCATTAACCGTGATGCTGATTTAAGGTCATATTTCTCAGCCCTATCCTACAGTGGTGTGAAAAAGTGTTTTGTGGGTGACCCCCACAGCCTTCGGGACAAGCAGAGCGCTCAGCTGGAGCAATTAGCAGAACAGTGAGATGTATGGACTGATATCAATATGTAGATGTGCCTTGCAACCTCTTCTGTCCTACAGCTCCAGAGCAGAGAGGAATTCCAGCACCAGTAATCCTGCTATTGATATGTGTGACTCTCATGTAAATGTCCCATGCATTCCTGCTGTACTGTGATGCTAATGTGCCATGCATGCATTGTCTAGCTGGGTATATAAGTGAACTGAATATCGCTTGCTCACTCTCTCACTCACTTTTTGATCACACGCATTGCCTGTTTGCTGACTAGAGACTGAGGGCTCGCTCCAGCGCGCTTACACAGCGCTGGAGTGAGTCCTGTGATGGAGGATGAATAAAACACCCTTTTAAACTTCAGTTCGCCGTGTCCTGCCTGCACTTATTCCGTGCCTCCACGCTGGGTTCCCTTATTTCATCCGCCACAGTTTGCCCCTTCCTGATTTCTCAGTTTTTTGTATTTTTGTCACACTTAAATGTTTCAGATCATCAAACACATTTAAATATTAGACAAACACAAGTAAACACAAATGCAGTTTTTAAATGAAGGTGTTTATATTTGAGGGGAAAAAAAATCCAAGCCTACATGGGCCTGTGTGAAAAAGTGATTGCCTCCTAAACCTAATAACTGGTTGGGCCACCCTTAGCAGCAACAACTGCAATCAAGCATTTGCGATAACTGGCAATGAGTCTTTTACAGTGCTGTGGAGGAATTTTGGCCCACTTATCTTTGCAGAATTGTTGTAATTCAGCCACATTGGAGGGTCTTTTTAAGGTCATGCTACAGCATCTCAATTGATTCAGGTCAGGACTTTGACTAGGCTACTCCAAAGTCTTCATTTAGTTTTTCTTAAGCTATTCAGAGGTGGACTTGCTGGTGTGCTTTGTATTATTGTCCTGCTGCAGAACCCAAGTGCGCTTCAGCTTGGGGTCATGAACAGATGGCCAGACATTCTCCTTCAGGATTTTTTGGTAGACAGCAAAATTTATGGTTCCATTTACCACAGCAAGTCTTCCAGGTCCTGAAGCAGCAAAACAGCCCCAGACCATCACACTACCACCACATTTTACTGTTGGTATGATGTTTTTTTCTTTTTTCTTTTCACTCTGCTCCTGATAGTCCTTCTTTGTGCAATGGGATGATTCATGTGTTTATTCAGGTCATCATATATTAAGCTGTGATGTATATAGGTTCTATAGTCGTGTTAGTTTTTTACTTTCCATGGGTAATCCCTTTGTCTGTCGTGTGTGTTTCTGTTCTTTGGCTGTCAACTGTCATGCTGCTGTTACACTGTAATTTCCCAGTTTGGGATCAATAAAGTACATCTGTCTATCTATCTATCTATCTATGTTCCTTTTCTGAAATGCTGTGTTACTTTTACACCGGATGTAATAGGACACACACCTTCCAAAAAGTTCAACTTTTGTCTCGTCAGTCCACAGAGTATTTTCCCAAAAGTCTTGGGGATCATCAAGATGTTTTCTGACAAAACTGAGATGAGCCTTCGTTTTCGTATTGGAACTCTGCCATGAAGGCCATTTTTGTCCAGTCTCTCTATTATAGTGGATTCATGAACACTGACCTTAACTGAGGCAAGTGAGGCCTGCAGTTCTTTGGTTGTTGTTGTGGGGTCTTTTGTGACCTCTTGGATGAGTCATTGCTGCGCTCTTGGGGTAATTTTGGTCAGCCGGCCACTCCTGGGAAGGTTCACCACTGTTCCATGTTTTCACCATTTGTGGATAATGGCTCTCACTGTGGTTTGCTGGAGTCCCAAAGCTTTAGAAATGGTTTTACAAACTTTTCCAGACTGATAGAGCTCAGTTACTTTGTTTCTCATTTGTTCCTGAATTTCTTTGGATCGCAGCATGATGTCTAGCTTTTGAGGATCTTTTGGTCTACTTCACTTCATCAGGCAGGTCCTATTTAAGTGATTTCTTGATTGAGAACAGGTGTGGCAGTGATCAGGCCTGGGTGTGGCTAGAGAAATTGAACTCAGCTTTCCACAGATGTGATAAACCACAGTTAATTTATGTTTTAACAGCGGGGCAATCACTTTTTCACACAGGGCCATGTACGTTTGGATCTTTTTCCCTTAATAATAAACACCTTCATTCAAAAACTGCATTTTGTTCTTACTTGTGTTATCTTTGTCTAATATTTAAATTTATTTGATGATCTGAAACATTTACAGTGGGGCAAAAAAGTATTTAGTCAGCCACCAATTGTGCAAGTTCTCCCACTTAAAAGATGAGAGAGGTCTCCAATTTGCATCATAGGTATACCTCAACTATGAGAGACAAAATGAGAAAAAAAATCCAGAAAATCACATTGTCTGATTTTTAAAGAATTTATTTGCACATTATGGTGGAAAATAAGTATTTGGTCACCTACAAACAAGCAAGATTTCTGGCTCTCCCAGACCTGTAACTTCTTCTTTAAGAGGCTCCTCTGTCCTCCACTCGTTACCTGTATTAATGGCACCTGTTTGAACTCGTTATCAGTATAAAATACACCTGTCCACAACCTCAAACAGTCAGACTCCAAACTCCACTATGGCCAAGACCAAAGAGCTGTCAAAGGACACCAGAAACAAAATTGTAGACCTGCACCAGGCTGGGAAGACTGAATCTGCAATAGGTAAGCAGCTTGGTGTGAAGAAATCAACTGTGGGAGCAATTATTAGAAAATGGAAGACATACAAGACCACTGATAATCTCCCTCGATCTGGGGCTCCACACAAGATCTCACCCCGTGGGGTCAAAATGGTCATGAGAACGGTGAGCAAAAATCCCAGAACCACACGGGGGGACCTAGTGAATGACCTGCAGAGAGCTGCGACCAAAGTAACAAAGGCTCCCATCAGTAACACACTACACCGCCAGGGACTCAAATCCTGCAGTGCCTGATGTGTCCCCCTGCTTAAGCCAGTACATGTCCAGGCCCGTCTGAAGTTTGCTAGAGAGCATTTGGATGATCCAGAAGAGGACTGGGAGAACGTCATATGGTCAGATGAAACCAAAATAGAACTTTTTGGTAAAAACTCAACTTGTCGTGTTTGGAGGAGGAAGAACACCATACCTACTGTGAAGCATGGGGGTGGAAACATCATGCTTTGGGGCTGTTTTTCTGCAAAGGGACCAGGACAACTGATCCGTGTAAAGGAAATAATGAATGGGGCCATGTGTCGTGAGATTTTGAGTGAAAACCTCCTTCCATCAGCAAGGGCATTGAAGATGAAACGTGGCTGGGTCTTGCAGCATGACAATGATCCCAAACACACCGCCCGGGCAATGAAGGAGTGGCTTCGTAAGAAGCATTTCAAGGTCCTGGAGTGGCCTAGCCAGTCTCCAGATCTCAACCCCATAGAAAATCTTTGGAGGGAGTTGAAAGTCCATGTTGCCCAGCGCCAGCCCCAAAACATCACTGCTCTAGGGGAGATCTGCATGGAGGAATGGGCCAAAATACCAGCAACAGTGTGTGAAAACCTTGTGAAGACTTACAGAAAACGTTTGACCTCTGTCATTGCCAACAAAGGGTATATAACAAAGTATTGAGATAAACTTTTGTTATTGACCAAATACTTATTTTCCACCATAATTTGCAAATAAATTCTTTAAAAATCAGACAATGTGATTTTCTGGATTTTTTTTTCTCATTTTATCTCTCATAGTTGAGGTATACCTATGATGAAAATTGGAGACCTCTCTCATCTTTTAAGTGGGAGAACTTGCACAATTGGTGGCTGATTAAATACTTTTTTACCCCACTGTGTGACAAACATACAAAAAAATGAGAAATCAGGAAGGGGCAAACACTTTTTCACACCCCTGTATACCCAAAAGACTATGAAGATAAGTAAACTTTACCTGAAACATAAGTTTCAAAACTTGAAAACTGTCACAAAGCATAACACGTGATTAAAACAATACATACTGTATAAGTAACAATGTGTTATGATGATCTAAATTGCTAATTTACACAACATTTTGTGGCTTCTATGAGCAGTTTTGGTCATTTCTTGCAATGCACTGCACCTTCATCATCAAAATAATAACAAATGACTGTGCTGTAGGAGTGGTGTCTTTTAAAAAGGGTGTGGTTGTGTGCAAAGTCAGCATGTCACTAGTTTAATTACTTTACTGTCCCACCAAAAAATAATAAATAAGTAAAAAACTAAATTATTTCAGTGACTACCAATCATCAAATAGTCCTTTTGGAGCCAATGCTCAAAACTGCTTTTCTAGCTTTTTTTTTTTTTTTTTTTTTACCCCTTTCACTTCTAACACCTGCATTACTCTCATCGCCATTTACTCGAGGAGACTACTCTCACATTAGTGCTTATCTGGGTTCTAAAATCGAAACAAAATTCAAAATGTCATTTGCCGTCACACATCTATGTACCTGTGTTCAAGAGATTTGGGGAACATTGACCTTTTAGGATGTGTCTGGCCAGAAGAACCACGTTTGCCATACTGTGACTCTCCATCAAACCTTACTGACTGTACTGTTACACAGCTGATGTCACCCATGTCTGTACCTGAAATGGTCTTGTAGTCCATCAGGTCAAACATGATGATGAAAACGCAAGACCACGTAACAATGAGAGCCAGAACCAGGATCCAGGCCAGTGGAGAGCTGAAGGTAGAGTAGAGTTCGTCTGTGAAGGTTTTCTTGGAGTCCCGCGCCAGTGGAGACCCAGCGTCTCCATTCTTTTGGTCGATGACCATGGTGGTGATGGTAGAGGACCGCACTGAGGAAGAACATATGGGGAAAACAGCATCAGATACTGCTTAAATGTACTCTTATTTTGCTTGATAGAATCACCAGAGACGGGTAGAGAGTCCAGAAATTGTACTCAAGTAAAAGTAGCATTACGCCATAATAATAATTACTCAAGTTCAAGTAAGAGTACCCAACCAGCATGTCCATGTGGGCCCCACCATAGGTTTAATCTGGGCTGTCTTATGGGTCACCTTATCATGGAGGGGGCTTTGCGTGCCCTTGTGATCCCAGGAGCTATGGTGTCTGTGGCAATTTTCCTCTGGTAGGGTCACCGAAGACAAACTGGTCCTGGGTGAAGGGCCAGACTAAGAACAATCCAAATGACTCTCATGATGAATGCTAGAACAAGGATTCAGTGTACCCCGCCCGGTATGGGGTTACCAGGGCTCCAGCCTGGAGCCAGGCCTGGGGGAGGGGCTCGATGGCTAGCGTTTGGTGGTCTGGTTTCCGCCCATGGGATCCGGCCGGTCTTAGCCCGAAGGAGTTACATGGGTCCGCCCTCCAGTGGGCTCACCACCTGCAGGAGGGACCATGGGGGTCCAGTGCTATATGGATCAGGTGGCAGTCGAAGGCGGAGACCTTGGCGGTCTGATCCCAGGCTTCCTTAACTGGCTTTTGGGACGTGGAATGACACCTCTCTGGGGAGGAAGTAGCCTGAGCTTGTGCATGAGGTTGCGAGATACCGGCTAGATATAGTTGGCCTCACCTCAACACACAGCTCCGGTTCTGGAACCAGTCTCCTGGAGATTGGCTGGAGCTCGGCCTACTCTGGAGTTGACCCGGGCAAGAGGCGACGAGCAGGGGTGAGTATTCTTGTACCCCCCACCTTGCTGCCTCTATATTGGAGTTTTCCGCGGTGGACAAAAGGGTTGTTTCCCTGTGCCTTCGGGTTGGGAAACGGGTCCTTACCATCATTTGTGCCTGTACACCAAATGATGGTTCAGAGTACCCACCTTTTTGGAGTCTCTGACTGGGGTGCTGGAGAGTGCTCCTCTTTGAGACTCCATTGTCCTATTAGGGGACTTCAATGCGCACGTGGGCAACAACAGTGAAACCTGGAGGGGGTTGACTGGGAGGAATGGCCAGCCCGATCTGAACCCGAGTGGTGTTCAGTTATTGGGCTTCTGTGCTAACCACAGTTTGTCCATAACAAACACCATGTTCAAGTATAAGGGTGTCCATATGTGCACCTGGCACCAGGACACCCTAGGTTGCAGGTTGATGATCGATTTTGTTATTGTGTCATCAGACCTGCAACCATATGTCTTGAACACTCGGGTAAAGAGAGGTGCAGAGCTGTCAACTGATCACCACCTGGTGGTGAGTTGGATCCGATGGCAGGGGAGGATGCCATTCAGACCTGGTAGACTCAAACATACAGTGAGGGTGTGCTGGGAACGTCTGTCTGAGGCCCCTGTTTGGGAGGTCTTCAACTCCCACCTCTGGAAGAACTTCAACCACATTCCAATGGAATCTGGAGACATGGAGTCTGAATGGGCCACGTTCTCCACCTCTACTGTTGAAGCGGCTGCCCAGAGCTGCGGCCACAAGGTCGTTGGGGCATCTTGTGGTGGCAACCCTCAAACCAAGTGATGGACACCAGTGGTGAGGGGTCCATTAAGCTGAAGAAGGAGTCCTATCAAGCTTGGCTGGTTTGTGGGACTCCCGAAGCAGCTGAGGTATACCGGTAGACCAAGTGGAGTGCAGCTCGGGTGGTTGCTGAAGCAAAAACTCGAGTATGGGAGGAGTTCGGTGAGGCCATGGAACAAGACTTTCAGTTGGCCTCAAAGAGATTCTGTCAAACTGTCCTACGGCTCAGGAGGGGGAAGCAGTTCCCTGTCCACATTGTGTATGATGCGGATGGGGCACTACTGACTTCGACTGGGGATATCGTCGGGCAGTGGAAGGAATACTTTGACGATCTCTTCAATCACTCTGACACGCCTTACACAGAGGAAGCAGGGCTTGTGGATGAGGGGGATGACTCGCCTATCACATGGGCTGAGGTCACCAAGGTGGTTAAAAATCTCTGTGGTAGCGGAGCCCCGGGGGTGGATGAGATTCGCCCTGAGTACCTCAAGGCCCTGGATATTGTAGGGCTGTCATGGTTGACATGCCTCTGCAACACTGTGTGGAGGTCGGGGGCAGTGCCTTTGGCATGGCAAACCGGGGTGTGTTTTCCTCTCTTCAAAAAAGGGGACTGGAGGGTGTGCTCCAACTTTTGAGGGAACACACTCCTCAGCCTCCCTGGGAAGGTCTATGCCAGGGTACCGGCCGTTGGTCATACCTCGGATTCAGGAGGAGCAATGTTTTTTGTCCTGGTCATGGCACATTGGACCAGCTCTTTACCCTCTCGAGGATCCTCAAGGGTTCATGGGAGTTTGCCCAACCAGTTTACATGTGTTTTGTGGACTTGGAAAAGGCATTCGACCGCGTCCCTTGTGTTTTTTTGTGGGGGGTGCTTTGAGAGTTTGGGGTATTGTTGTAGCTATTCAGTCTCTGTACGACCGTTGTGAGAGTTTGGTTTGTATTGCCAACACTCGGTCGGACTCATTTCCAGTGAGAGTTGGACTCTACTCAGGGCTGCCCTTTTTCACTGATCCTGTTCAGAATTTTTATGGACAGGATTTCTAAGCGCAGCCAGGGAACGGAGGGTGTCATGCTTGTTGGCCACAGGATCTCATCTCTGTTGTTTGCAGAGGATATTGTCCTGCTGGCTTCATTCAGCAATGACCTACAGTTCTTAGTGGGATGGTTTGCCACTGAGTGTGAAGTGGCTGGGATGACAATCAGTACCTCCAAGTCCGAGTCCTTGGTCCTCAGCCGGAAAAAGGTGGATTGTCCTCTCCGGGTTGGAGGCAGGCTCCTGCCCCAAGCGGAGGAGTTTAAGTATCTTGGGGTCTTATTCATGAGTGAGGGGAAAATGGAGCAAGAGATTGACAGACGGATTGGAGCAGCATCTGCAGTGATGCGGACGTTGTACCAGTCTGTTGTGGTGAAGAGGGAGCTAAGCTCTAAGACAAAGCTTTCGATTTACCAGTCAATCTATGTTCCTACCCTCACCTATGGTCATGAGCTTTGGGTAATGACCAAAAGAACGAGATTGCGGATACAAGCGGCTGAAATTAACTTTCTTTGTAGGATTACTGGACTCCCCCTCAGAGATAGGGTGAGGAGCTCAGTCATCCGGGAGAAGCTCAGCATAGAACCGATGCTCCTCCACATTGAAAGGAGCCAGTTTAGGTGGTATGGGCATCTGATCTGGATGCCTCCTGGACACCTCCCACTTGAGGTGTTTCGGGCACATCCCTCTGGGAGGAGACCCCAGGGCAGACCCAGGACTCTCTGGAGAGACTATGTCTCCCAGCTGGTCTGGGAACGCCTTGGTGTCCTCTCTGAAGAGCTGGAGCAGGTGGCTGGGGAGAGGGAAGTCTGGACTTCTCTGCTTGAACTGCTGCCTCCGTGACCCAGATATCTGGAAAAACAGTAGAAAATGGGTGGATGGATGGATGTCTTGTGGGTTTGTCGCAGGTTCCATGTTGGCTCATCTGTGTTTGCCCACATGCACTTTACCTGTGTTACAGTTACACTGGTGCCATAGGCAAAATTGCGCGAAAAAAGTCACAAATTTATGAGACAAAAAAGTGAAAATTTACGAAAAAAAAGTCACAAATTTACAAAAAATTGTAGTAAATTTACTAGAAAAAAGTAGCAAATTTATGAATAAAAAAGTGAAAATTTAGGACAAAAAAAATTTGCAAATTTCCAAAGTAATTGTAAAATGACTTGAAAGAGTCACAAACTTTCAAGAAAAAATAATTAACAAATTTACAAGAAGAGTCACAAATTTACAAAAAATAGCAAATTTATGAGGAAAAATTGTGAGCATTTATAAGAAAAAAAAAATGAAAAAATTTACAAAAAAATAGTAGCAAATTTATGAGAAGTCACAAATTTATTAGAAAAAAAGTCACACATTTATGAGAAAACAGTGACAATTGAGGAGAAAAAAGTTTACAAAAAAAACTTAAATTTACAAGAAAAAAATTTGTAAAAAAAAATGTAAAATTACTTGAAAGGGGTTACAAACAGAAGAAAATTTTAGCATAAAAAAGTCACAAATTTATGAGGAAAAATTCTGAAAAAGTTGCAAATTAACAAAAAGTAGCAAACACATGAGTAAATAAATTGAAAATTTAAGAGAAAAACTTCCCAAATTTATGGAAAAAAAGTTGTAAATTTACAGTTAAAAAAAGTTCCAAATTTGCAAATAAAATGCCTCAAGTTTATGGGAAAGAGTCACAAATTAACAAAAAAAATGGTAGATTTACAAGGAAAAAGGTAACAAATTTCTGAGAAAATGTTGCAACATTACAGTAAAAAGAGGCAAATTTAAGAAAAAGCTGCAAAATTACAAGAAAACGTTAGTACATTTGCAACATAAAAGTCATAATTTAACAAGAAAAATGAACAAATTTATGACAAAAAGTTGCAAATTTACACAAAAAAATGATAAATTTATGAGAAAAAGTTACAAGTTTACAGTCAAAAAAAGTCAAATTTACTAAAAAAGTCGCAAATTTATAAAAAAAAAAATAGAAAAGCACTCATAGAGTGCATACCTCCGCCAAGGCTCCTTCCGTTTCTCATGGATCACCTCCAAAATGTAATGGGTTTGTGTGTAGGCCTACAGCCACTTGTGGTGAAAATTGCATCGAAGTCTGTCCATCAGTTTTGGAGTGTTGTTGCTAACACACTGTGAGAAGATAAGAGCCTTGGCTGAGGTATGCATTCTCAGATCATCAGCAAAATGTAATGGGTTCCTCTCTAGTCCAAGAACCACCTCTGGTGAAAATTTCATCCAAATCCATCCAGTAGTTTTTGTGTAATCCTGCTGCACAAATACAAACAAAGCCCTTGGTGGAGGTATGCACTCTCAGATCATCACCAAAATCTAATCATCTGTTCCCCGTGCCATTACACACCTTTTCTGAAAATTTCATCACAATCCGTTCATAACTTTTTGAGTTATATTGGTAACAGACAGACAGACAGACAGACCTCGGTAAAAACATTACCTCCTTGGCAGAGGTAATAAGTTAAAATTAGGTAAACAAGTAAAGTCCATGTGGGCAAACACAGATGGGGCCAACATGGACCCCATGGACTAACCCACATGGGACCCATAAGACAGCCCAGATTTACAGTATCTCACAAAAGTGAGTACACCCCTCACATTTTTGTAAATATTTTATTATATCTTTTCATGGGACAACACTGAAGATATGACACTTTGATACAGTGTAAAGTAGTCAATGTACAGCTTGTATAACAGTGTATATTTGCTGTCTATTCAAAATAACTCAACACACAGCCATTAATGTCTAAACAATCCATCCATCCATCTTCTACCGCTTTTCCGGAGGTCCGGGTCATGGAGGCAGTAGTTCAAGAAGAGAAGCCCAGACTTCCCTCTCCCCAGCCACCTGCTCCAGCTCTTCAGAAAGGATACCAAGGCATTCCCAGACCAGCTGGGAGACATAGTCTCTCCAGCGTGTCCTGGGTCTGCCCCAGAGCCAGTGGGACATGCCCGAAACACCTCAAGTGGGAGGCGTCCAGGAGGCATCCTAATCAGATGCCCAAATCACCACAACTGACTCCTTTCAATGTGGAGGAGCAGTGGTTCTCCTCTGAGCCTCTCCCGTATGACTGAGCTCCTCACCCTATCTCTGAGGGTGAGTCCAGCAATCCTACGGAGAAAGCTCATTTCAGCCGCTTGTATCCGTGATCTCGTTCTTTCGGTCATTACCCAAAGCTCGTGACCATAGGAGAGAGTAGGAACATAGATTGACTGGTAAATCGACAGCTTTGCCTTAGAACTCAGCTCCCTCTTCACCACAACAGACCAGTACAACGTCTGCATCACTGCAAATGCTGCTCCAATCCATCTGTCAATCTCTCCCTCCATTCTCCCCTCACTCATGAATAAGACCCCAAGATACCTTAACTCCTCCACTTGGGGCAGGAGCCTGTCCCAAACCCGGAGAGGACAATCCACCTTTTTCCGGCTGAGGACCATGGACTCGGACTTGGAGGTGCTGATTCTCATCCCAGCCACTTCACACTCAGCGGCAAACCGTCCCAGCAAGAACTGTAGGTCATTGCTGGATGAAGCCAACAGGACAACATCATCTGCAAACAACAGAGATGAGATCCTGTGGTCACCAAGCATGACACCCTCCATTCCCTGGCTGCGCCTAGAAATCCTGGCCATAAAAATTATGAACAGGATCAGTGACAAAGGGCAGCGCTGGCGGAGTCCAACTCTCACTGGGAATGAGTCCGACCGAGTGTTGGCAATACGAACCAAACTCTCACAACAGTCGTACAGAGACCGAATAGCTCATAACAACAAGCCTGATACCCCATATTCCCGAAGCATCCCCCCCCCCCCCCAAAAAAAAACACGAGCGACGCGGTCGAATTCCTTCTCCAAGTCCACAAAATACATGTAAACTGGTTGGGCAAACTCCCATGAACCCTCGAGGATTCTTGAGAGGGTAAAGAGCTGGTCCGATGTGCCACAGCCAGGACGAAAACCACATTGCTCCTCCTGAATCCGAGGTTTGACCAATGGCCGGACTCTCCTCTCCAGTACCTTGGCATAGACCTTCCCAGGGAGGCTGAGGACTGTGATCCCTCTAAAGTTGGAGCACACCCTCCGGTCCCCTTTTTTGAAGAGAGGAACCACCATCCCGGTTTGCCATGCCAAAGGCACTGCCCCCAACCTCCACGCAATGTTGCAGAGGCGTGTCAAGCATGACAGCCCTACAACATCCAGGACCTTGAGGTACTCAGGGCAAATCTCGTCCACCCCCGGGGCCCGGCCACCAAGGAGATTTTTAACCACCTTGGTGACCTCAGCCCCTGTGATAGGCGAGTCACCCCCTCGTCCACAAGCCCTGCTTCCTCTGTGGAAGGCGTATCAGTGGGATTGAGGAGATCCTCAAAGTATTCCTTCCACCGCCCGACGATATCCCCAGTGGAAGTCAACAGCACCCCATCCACACCATACACAGTGTGGACAGGGAGCTGTCCATGTCTAAACCACTGGCAACAAAAGTGAGTACACCCCTAAGTGAAAATGTCCAAATTGTGCCCAATTAGCCATTTTCCCTCCCCGGTGTTATGTGACTCGTTAGTGTTACAAGATCTCAGGTGTGAATGGGGAGCAGGTGTGTTAAATTTGGTGTTATCGCTCTCACACTCTTTCATACTGGTCACTGGAAATTCAAGAACTCTCAAAGGATCTGAAAAAAAGGAATTGTTGCTCTACATAAAGATGGCCTAGGCTATAAGAAGATTGCCAACACCCTGAAACTGAGCTGCAGCACGGTGGCCAAGACCATGCAGCGGTTTAACAAGACAGGTTCCACTCAGAACAGGCCTCGCCATGGTCAGCCAAAGAAGTTGAATGCATGTGCTCAGCATCATATCCAGAGGTTGTCGTTTAAAAATAAATGTATCAGTGCTGCCAGCATTGCTGCAGAGGTTGAAGGGGTGGGGGGGTTAGCCCATCAGTGCTCAGACCATATGCCGCACACTGCATCAAATTGGTCTGCATGGCTATCGTCCCAGAAGGAAGCTCCTTTTAAAGATGATGCACAAGAAAGCCCGCAAACAGTTTGCTGAAGACAAGCAGACTAAGAATATGGATTACTGGAACCACATCCTGTGGTCTGATGAGACTAAGATAAACTTATTTGATTCAGATAGTGTCAAGCGTGTGTGGCGGCAACCAGGTGAGGAGTACAAAGACAAGTGTGTCTTGCCTATAGTCAAGCATGGTGGTGGGAGTGTCATGGTTTGGGCCTGCATGAGTGCTGTCGGCACTGGGGAGTTCCAGTTCATTGAGGGAACCATGAATGCCAACATGTACTCTGACATACTGAAGCATCATTCATTCACTGCTCTCTTTGTGTCCTTGTATACACTATTGTCTGCTATTTTGTGCATTGAGGGCTTTTTTTCTTGTAATCATAATATTGATCATTTATGACCGGTATTCTGACAATCAATGCTTTTTTGCTCTCTCCTATTGTGTTTATCCTTTTCTTCCCTATGCTTCCTGTTCCTAGTCTGCTGACAGGCGCGTTTTCGACGCTGCCGCGTCACCAGAAATGCATGTCGTTTTCAGTGTCAAGTCAAATCCCTCGTATGTTATCAGTTGTTTACTGTTAATGTACTTGGCAATAAATCCTTTTCTGAGTTCTGAGTTCTGAGAGCATGATCCCCTCCCTTCGGAAACTGGGCCACAGGGCAGTATTCCAACATGATAACGACCCCAAACACACCTCCAAGACGACCACTGCCTTGCTAAAGAAACTGAGGGTAAAAGTGATGGACTGGCTAAGCATGTCTCCAGACCTAAACCCTACTGGCCGTCTGTGGGGCATCCTCAAATGGAAGGTGGAGGAGCGCAAGGTCTCTAACATCCACCAGCTCCATAATGTTGTCATGGAAAAGTATAAGAGGATTCAAGTGGCAACCTGTGAAGCTCTAGTGAACTCCATGTCCAAGAGAGTTAAGGCAATGCTGGAAAATAATGGTGGCCACACAACATATTGACACTTCGGGCACAATTTGGACATTTTCACTGGGGGGGTACTCAACACAAGTGTACTCACTTGTGTTGCCAGCTTTTTAGACATTAATGGCTGTGTGTTGTTATTTTGAGGGGACAGCCAATTTAGACTGTTATAAAAGCTGTACTCTGACTACTTTACATTGTGTCAAAGTGTCATATCTTCAGTGTTATCCCATGAAAAGATATAATTAAATATTTACAAAAATGTGAGGGGTATGCTCACTTTTGTGAGATACTGTAACTTGGTGGGGCCCACATGGACACGCTGGCTGGGATATTGTGTCATAATACAGTCAGAGCGGTTGTTAAAGCCTCCGTGGGCGTGTCAGAAAAGCTCCGACCACCTGTTGGATCTCCTCAGCTCAGTGTTGGCAGCTCCAGTCAGTCTCTGTTACTGCTGACTCAAACAGCTTAGCAGCACTCAAAGCACGCGCACACACACACACGCGTGCAACTGTCTGACATCACTACTGAGATTCTAACAGGTTCATTTCAAATATGCTTGATGAAACCAATAAAAACTGGGATGACTGTGATGGGACTGAATGGTGTTGGACTGCCAGAGGCCCCACGACTAGCCTCCTTCCTCAACACTAGTTTATAGGCCATTGTAGTCTATTTGATATGTATGCTATATGCCCAATAATAATAATAATAATAGCACACTGATGTTCAGTGTCCTAGGAGATAATTCAGCTGAGTGTTAGTGTTCTGCACCAGCTGAGAGGACCACTTTGTTATGGAAGCATGAGCGGCCGGAGGGGAATGTGTAGACTACAGTCAAAGCTTGGCCTTGAGTGGGCTGGGAGAAACGCTGTGTTCTGGAAATCAGATGTTTACATATGAGAATATACCACACAGGAAGTAGATGATATGAGGGGGGATGTCATCCACCTTTATTAGTCCCACATTGGGGAAATTACAGGGTACCTGGACTCTAAAGTGGCCCAAGGTGTAAATGTGTGTGTGAATGGTGAAGGGACTGGCGCCGTGCCGTGGCTGCCTCATCCATCCAGGTGGATGCCCTGTAATTCCCCTCTGGAGATTAATAAAGTATACAAAATACAAAAAAAAAAAAAAATCAAACTGTACATGACTTTGAACCACCACTTCTAAGCAGAAATGAAAATAAATAAATAAAAATTCTTATAAACTTTTAACTTTTTCTCATAGATTTACAATTTTTTTTACTCATAAATCTGCAATTTTTTGTTGTAGCTTTGAAACTTTTTCCAAAAAATGTGACTTTTTCCTTGTGGATTTTGATTTTTTTCTTTTTCCTGTAAATTTTCATCTTTTTCTCATAAATTTGTGACCTTTTTCTTATCCTGTAAATATGTGATCTTCTTCTCAAAAATTTGCAACTCTTTCAAAGATTTGCTACTTTTTCTCAAAATTTTACATTTTTTTCTTGTAAACTTGTATTTTTCTCCCAAAAAAATTGTAACTTAAAGTTTTCTCATGAATTTGGAACTTTTTTCACAGAAATTTGTGATTTTTTTTCTTGTAAATGTGCTAGTTTTTTCAAACAAATGTGTAACTTTTTTTTTTTTTTGAAAAATGTGCCTTTGTCCCCTGTATATTTTCAACTTTTTTCTTGTAAATTTACAACGCTCATCTGGATGCTGGTTAAAATTTTGTTCTGTGTAATTAAATTGTAATTTGCAAATTTTTAAATTGGAATATTTTATCATATCATTGCACCTTTATTCTTGCTAATTTGTACCTAATTTACATTTATACATTTGTACCTCATGCTAAATTGGTGAATAGCCTCCATCCTCTTTGTTAAAAAAAAAATTGTCTACTGGATACTGGGGAACACTGGATGTTTCACATCTGGGAAAGAGGTAAAAACTTGTGATCTGACATGATTTTATTACAGTCTTAGAGTGCAGTAAGTACTGTGATATTATATCCAGTATTGTGATTTGCCATCCCAATCTTTGTCTTGTCCAACTCTTGGCTAGATCTTTTGAATCACACCTTTGCTGTGTTGACTTTATCAGGCAGTGAGCATATAGCACAAACTTTTTCACTTTATTCTAATTTACTGAGATGCATGAGCTAACCTTGACGATGACTTTGAATGCGCTTAAAAGTGTTCTATGACCTATTCCTCAGTCTAGTTCAGACCAAGATATCTTAAAAACTTCAGGTCAGATTGTTGTATTTATTAGTACTTCTGTTCTATATGTATACATATTCTAGCCAGTTGCACACAAGTTGTATTTACAACTTCTGTTCTGACTGGCTTTTGCCATTTTGCTGACTTTAGATTAGATTAGACAAATTACTGGTCAGAACAAACTAATTTCTTCACAAATACTTTTTTGCAAGAGTCAAGGAACAGTGAACACAGGATATGTCCTGTCAGAAGATCTACATGTTTTCCATGCCATGACTCTTCACTTAAATGTTATCAGCTGCAGCATGTAATGCACATCTGGGTCCCGCTACAGGGCATACACATGGGTTTAGGCCACAGTAAGAGTTTGTCAGTCATTAGTTGTACCCAGTAGGTGATTTATTTTTTTAACAAGAGGGAGAAAGGTATGTGGTGTATCCAGTGGACAGAGGAAGGAAGACAAGAAGACTTGGCGGTGGAATGAGGAGGTTGTGGCTGCACATGGCCAAAACATAATGAACAGCATCTTAGATAAGAACAAAGGGCAGAGTTTTCTTGGAGATAACAGGAAGCTGTGAAAGTGTGATCTTTTGTGTGTCAGAGACTGCTTGGAGGATCCTTTGTGTGCCAGAGACTGCGAGGGGGATGTTAAGGGATTAAGGAAGTTCATGCAATGTGATCTTTGATGTGAATGCAATGTGACCTTTGATATGTAGAAGGACCTGAGTATTTAAGAGAAGAGTTCTGTGTGAGATGTCCTCTTTTCTACTATGCTCATGTGTGAGATGTGTAATAAACTGCCTGAGACAAACTTGCCTCATCATTTACACACTCCACACTGGTGACCCAAGACGAGGCATGCAACATGAAGAGAATTCCCCGGAGCCAGCCTCGTTGGGAGCCCCCAGCCAAGCATATGCCGTTACAATCCAGCTACCGGATTTTTGGCAGCACAATCCGCGCTCCTGGTTCCACCTGGTTGAGGCGCAGTTCGTCCTCCGGGGGATATCGGTGGATGACACGAAATTCTACCATGTGGTCGCAAAGCTCGACACCCACACGGCTCAGCATGTGGAGAGCCTGCTGGATCAGCCACCAGCCAGCGACAAATACGGCGTGTTGAAGGCCGCACTTATCCAGCACTACACACTCTCGGTTGAGGAGAGAGCAGAGAGACTCCTGATGTGGACCGGGTTGGGAGATTGCACGGCTATTGACCTCATGGAGAGGATGCTGAGATTGAAGGGTTCGGACGACGACCACTTCATTTTTATCCACCTTTTCCTCCGGAACCTTCCGTCAACGACGAGAGCGGCCCTGGCCAGTTTGCGTTGCTGGCCAAGCGGGACTACCGTGTGCTGGCCCAGGAGGCACACCGGATCATCATGGCCAGCAGAGAGCTCGCGACCACGGCGGCGGCGACGGAGCTCGGTGCAACGACCGGAGACGGCAAGGAGCCATTGACGGCGGTAGAAGAACCACCGACGACAGCGGCGGCGGGGGCCAAGGAACGCGGAGGAGACACCCTTTGTTTCTACCACCGCCGCTTTGCAGAGAGGGCACGCAAATGTATACCACCGTGCCAGTTCAAGCGCTCGGGAAACGCCAAGACTGGGGGTCGGTAGCAGCTGCGGCCCTCAGGGAGGAGAACAAGCTGCTCTACTTGATGGACGCACGCTTGGGGAGGCATTTCCTCGTGGACATCGGCGCCCAGTTGAGTTTCATCATGCCGTCCTACGCCGACTGGCTGGCAGGATCCAGCGGCCCCGAGATGGCAGCAGCAAACGGCTCGGAGATTAAGATCTTTGGTGAGAGGACTCTGCTTCTGTCTCTACACGGCCGTGCATTTGAGTGGACTTTTGTCATAGCAGCATTAAATTTCAATATATTGGGGGCTGATTTTTTGTGCTCACATGGTTTGTTGGTTGATGTCGCTAACAGGCGCCTAGTTAATGCACTGTCTTTTGATTCTATTCCCTGTACGGCTCGAGTGTCCCGGCCAACAGCACAAGCCAACGTCACAGCTGCATGCGGTAAGTTCCACACACTGCTCACTCAGTTCCCAGCACTCACGGTCCTGACATTTTCGGCAGCCGTCGCTAAACACGGGGTGGAACATTTTATTACCACCACCGGGCCGCCCTTTTTTGCAAAACCTCGGCGCTTGGACGCAGCTAAACTGGCCATAGCGCGCGAGGAGTTCGCCAACCTGGAGAGGTTGGGCATCATCAGGCGTTCAAACAGCCCATGGGCTTCCCCGCTACACATGGTCCCTAAAGCTGACGGTTCGTGGCGACCTTGCAGGGATTTCCGCAGGTTGAACAACGCCACAGCGCACGACCGCTACCCAATTCCTCACATCCAAGATTTTTCCGTTCATTTGGCAGGAGCACGTGTTTTTTCTAAAATAGACTTGGTCCGCGGTTACCACCAAGTCCCAGTGTGCGCTGAGGACATACCCAAAACAGCGGTGATAACTCCATTTGGTCTATTCGAGTTTTTGCGCATGCCATTTGGGCTTAAAGGGGCTGCACAGATGTTCCAACGCATGATGGATGCGGTGCTGTGCAATCTCCCTTTCGTATTCGTCTACCTGGACGATATTTTGGTAGCCAGCGCGTCTGAAGACGAACACGAAACCCACCTCACGGCGGTTTTCCGGAGGTTGGGAGAGCACGGTTTAATAATCAACCCAGCGAAGTGTCAGTTCGGGGTGACGCAGATTGATTTTTTGGGGCACCGCATCTCTCCCGAAGGAGCGGTTCCGCTGCCTGACAAAATGCGCGCGGTAGCAGATTTTCCCCGACCACAAACGGTCAGGGCATTACAGGAGTTTTTGGGAATGGTGAATTTTTATAACCGTTTCCTTCCCCGTGCAGTGCAGCTCATGCAACCACTGTACGCCGCGCTCAAAAAACAGAAACCCGCAAATAAGATCGAATGGTCCCCGGAGCGAGAGCGGGCGTTCTCGGAAGTCAAGGCAGCCCTGGCAAACACTGCGTTGTTGGCACATCCAGACCCAACGGCCCGCATAACGTCACTACTGACGTGTCAGATGTGGCCATAGGGGCGGTCGTGGAGCAGCGTGTAGCCGGGGCTTGGCAGCCGCTCGCCTTTTTCAGCAGGACTTTGCGTGATAGTGAACATAAATACAGCGCATTTGACAGGGAGTTGCTGGCTCTCCACTTGGCTATTCGCCACTTCCAGTTCTGGCTGGAAGGGCGCTGTTTCACCGCGTTCGTTGACCACAAGCCACTAACATTCGCGATGGCCAAGGTTTCAGAACCGTGGTCGGGCCGGCAGCAGAGACAGCTGGCCGCGATCTCGGAGTTTACTACCGATATTCAGCATGTGTCGGGTAAACTGAATGTAGTGGCAGACTGCCTCTCACGCGCCGTGGCGGCCCCGGTCCGCGTGGGGATAGATTACACAGCCATGGCCGCGGAGCAGGTTAGTGACGCGGATGTGCGCGCACGCCAGTCTGGACCAACAGGGTTAAGGTTGGAGAGCAGGGTGCTGCAAGACGGTATGCCCCCCCTAATCTGCGATGTCTCCACTGGGCGACCGCGTCTCATGGTACCGGCCGCGTGGCGCCGCCGCGTTTTTGACTCGGTTCATTCTTTAGCGCACCCAGGAGTGCGCGCGTCGATCAAGATGGTAGGAGAGAAATTTGTGTGGCCGAGCCTTCACAAACAAGTGAAAGAGTGGGCAGCAGCCTGCATGGCGTGCCAACGAGCCAAAGTACAAAGACACACGAGAGCTCCCTTGGAACCGTTTCACATCCCGGCTAAGAGGTTCGACCATGTTCACGTGGACCTCGTGGGCCCCCTCCCGCCATCACAGGGGTGCATGCACCTTTTGACAATGGTGGACCGCACCACGCGCTGGCCGGAGGTGGTTCCACTGGCGTCAACCACAGCCGAGGAGGTGGCGCGCGCGTTTTTAACAGCATGGGTGGCGCGTTTTGGAGTCCCGTCGGACATTACGTCCGACAGAGGCCTTCAATTTGTTTCCGAACTTTGGTCAGCAATGGCCCGCAGCTTGGGTGTCACAATTCACTGCACAACCGCGTACAATCCACAGGCTAATGGGTTATGCGAATGTTTTCATAGGTCATTGAAAGCGGCTCTCAGGGCGTCACTGACGGATGCAAATTGGGTAGACAAGCTACCGTGGGTTTTATTGGGGTTGCGTTCTGCGCCTAAAGAAGACTTGGAAGCTTCCCCGGCTGAACTCGTTTTTGCGCAGCCACTTCGGCTGCCCGGGAAGTTTCTCCCGGATAATCCTGCGCCGGGCAGCTCCCCGTCTCAGCTGTTGCAGCGTGGCATTGACACAGGCACGCTGCCGGGCCCCGTTCACCACAGTTTTCCGCACGTTTTTGTGCCTAAAACTTTGAAAAATGTGGAGTTTGTTTTTGTCAGACACGATGCTCATCACCCCCCACTGCGCCCACCTTATGATGGACCGTTCAGAGTGCTGGAAACAGGGGACAAGCATTTTTTGCTAGATTTTGGGGGGTAGGAGGGAAAAGGTTGGCATAAACAGACTCAAACCCGCTTTTGTGGTGGTGGACGAGCAAGTGCTGTTGGCGAGGCCCCTCGGCGTGGAAGACCCCCGCGGGGAGCTTCCCAGAGTAAAATTTCCCCAGAACACCCGCAGGGACAGACAAAACGTTTTCACCCCCAGACAGCAGCTCCCCAGCATGACAGCGCCACGGAGGCGGTGAATCCTGGTTACAGCAGATACGGGAGAAGACTGAAGGCCAAGCAGCATGTGGATTGATGTGTAATGATTATGTCACAGCATACAGACTGTTATTCTTTTGTTCAATCCAATATGCTCGGGGTGGTGGTGTGGCCGCACATGGCCAAAACATAATGAACAGCATCTTAGATAAGAACAAAGGGCAGAGTTTCCTTGGAGATAACAGAAAGCTGTGAAAGTGTGATCTTTTGTGTGTCAGAGACTGCTTGGAGGATCCTTTGTGTGCCAGAGACTGCGAGGGGGATGTTAAGGGATTAAGGAAGTTCATGCAATGTGATCTTTGATGTGAATGCAATGTGACCTTTGATATGTAGAAGGACCTGAGTATTTAAGAGAAGAGTTCTGTGTGAGATGTCCTCTTTTCTACTATGCTCATGTGTGAGATGTGTAATAAACTGCCTGAGACAAACTTGCCTCATCATTTACAAGGTACAGGAAAGTATTCAAAGGAACAGGTTAGTAAAGAAGAAGTGGGATAGTCAGGGAGGTGAAGAAAGTAGACAGGAGTATTTAGAATCCAGGCACATGGCAAAGAGAGAGGTGGCAAAGGAAAAGGAAAAGGCATATAGTGACTTGTATGAGAGGCTGGACACTAAGGAAGGAGAAAAGGACTTGTATCAATTGGCTAGACAGAGGGATCAAGTTGGAAAGGATGTGCAGCAGGTTAGGTTGATGAAGGACAAAAATGGTAATGAACTAACAAGTGACGAGAGTGTGTTGAGAAGGTGGAAAAAGTACTTTGAGAAGTTGATGAATGAAGAAAATGAGAGAGGGAGGAGGATAGATGAAGGAAAGATGGTGAACAAGGAAGCGTCAAGGATTTGCAAGGCAGAAGTGAGGGCAGCTTTGAAGAGGATGAAGAATGAAAAGGTGGTTGGTCCAGATGACATACCTGTGGAGGTGTGGAGATGTTTAGGAGAGATGGCAGAGGACTTTTTAACCAGATTGTTTAGTGAGAGGATGCCAGAGGATTGGAGAAGAAGTGTTTTGGTACCAGTTTTCAAGAATAAAGGTAATGCTCAGAGACGTAGTAACTACAGAGGCATTAAGTTGATCAGCCACACTATGAAGATACGGGAAAGACTTGTTGAAGCCAGGTTAAGAGGAGAGGTGGCAATCAGTGAGCAGCAGTACAGTTTCATGCCAAGAAAGAGTACTACAGATGCAATGTTTGCTCTAAGAGTGCTGATGGAGAAGTATAGAGAATGTCAGATGGAGTTGCACTGTCTGCGGATCTAGAGAAAGCATATGATAGGGTGCTGATGGGAAAATTTAATATTTTATACAGTATCTACTGATGCCTCAGAGTCTGTGTGAAATGTACAAGATCATGGCTGGACATTTTTCTCTTTGTTTTTGTATGCATGTACTGTATTGTTACGAGTATGTCTGAGAAGGAGACAGCTTGGAAGAACCAGTCTGAACCAGATATTCTCTCATGGACAGTCTTGAGATAGCAGGATGCTTAAATGACTGAAAGTTGTGTGTTTGAATCAGAATAATGCACGGAAGACACTCTGTGGCAGTTTCTGTATTGTTCTCCACTGGCCAGTGCAAATTAAATTTGCTGAAACTTTAATCCTGCCTGTTTCTTGACTACTGGTTGAAGAGATTTTTCCAGCAGGTGCCAAGAGAGGAAGTGTGGTACTGTATGAGAAAGTCAGGAGTGGCAGAGAAGTATGTGAGGGTGGTGCAGGACATGTATGAGGACAGCGAGATGGTGGTGAGGTGCGCTGTAGGAGTGACGGATGGATTCAAGGTGGGGGGTGGGGTTACATCAGGGATCTGCTCTGAGCTCCTTTTTGTTTGCCATGGTGATGGACAGGCTGACAGATGAGGTCAGGCAGGAGTCTCCATGGACCATGATGTTTGCAGATGACATTGTGATATGTAGTGAGAGTAGGGAGCAGGTGGAAGAGTACCTGGAGAGATGGAGATATGCTTGGGAGAGAAGCAGAATGAAAGACATTAGAAGCAAGAATACATGAGTGTGAATGAGAGGAAGACAGATGTAACGGTGAAAATGGAAGGAGTAGAGGTAGTGAAAGTAGATGCGTTTAAATACCTGGGGTCAACCATTCAAAGCAATGGAAAATGCACAAGAGAGGTGACGAAGAAAGTGCAGACGAGTGTCAGGGGTGAATTGTGATAAAAGGATAGCAGCTAGAGAGAAAGGTAAGATTAACAAGATGATACTGCTATGATGTATGGTTTGGAGATGGTGGAGCTAATAAAAAGACAGGAGGTGGAGCTGGAGGTGGCAGAGTTGAAGATGCTAAGATTCTCATTGAGAGTGACTAGGAAGGACAGGGTTAGAAATGAGTATATCAGAGGGACAGCTCAGGTAGAGCAGTTTGGAGATAAAGTAAGAAAGTCAAGGCTGAGATAGTTTAGACATCTTCAGAGAAGGGATAGTGGAGATACTGGACAAAGGATGTTGAAGATGGAGCTGCCAGGCAGGAAAAGAGGAAGACCACAGAGAAGATTCTTTGCAAATAAACTGCAAATTTACAAGAAAAAACCTGCAAATTTATGAGAAAAAGGCTGCAATGTTTTTAGAAAAAAAGTTGAAAGTTTATAAGGAAAAAAGTTGAAAATTATCAGAAAAAAGTTGAAAACGTACAGGGAAAAAGTTGCACAAGTTAAAAAAAATGCATTCATCAGAAAAGTCTCAGATTTTTTAAGAAAAAAGTTGTAATTCTATGAGAAAAACTTTTTGTTTTGTTTTTTTTTCTGCATAAAATTGGTCATTCATGTTACATGATATAAAAAGGTTTATGGCAGGGAGGGGGGTTCCTTTCTTTTTCCAGATTGGGAGGGTCATTGTCCCCCGTCCCTCTTCCCTTGATTTATGCCTATGAATGAGGATGGAGGGATGGCAGGTTAACAAGAGGGATGCCTTTGGGTCATTTTGCTAACAAAAGGGAGAGCATTCCCCCTCAAATCACCTTCTGCCTAAAAGTATAGAAGGATATCTATGGATATACATTTGTGGTCATATTTTTTTACATTCTCACACACAGCTCAACTCAGATAACAAAACTGACTATTTTTGGGCAGTAATAACTTTCACATCTCTTCTTCCTCCTCCCATTGTGACATCTTTTTTTTTTTAACTCCACTCTAAATGAGGATCTATCCATGCATGAGTCCTCCTTTTATGGCTCTCCACTCTCCACCATGGAAGACTTTTCCACTGTTACTCTAGCAGGGTATCAAATGTTTATTGGGTCAGAAAACAGGGGGAAGTGTTGTCATTACATTTCAAGAGTGCACGGAGCCGAAATGAGCATGTAGCGAGGACTTTTGGGATTAGGTTGGATGAGCTGCTCTTTTCAGGTTTCCATGTATGTCTATGCACCAGTAATGGGTGTTTTATATGTTGCAGTTGTACTGTTGGTGCTTTAAATGCATGTTTACAGAGTAAGAACACACTGTAAAAAATAACTAGCATTTTTCTACTTAAAAAAGTCAGTGTTCGGGCTATCTTAAAATTTTAAGTTGACTGAACTTGAGTTTATGTGTTTATGTGTTTTATGTGTCTTTACCACTTGTCTTCTCAAGTTTAGGCAACTTAACATTTTAAGGCAGCCCAAACACTAACTGTTTTTAGTTGAGACAACTTTTTTAACAGTGTATACAAGAGCTTCATTATGCCTGCAACCACAAAAAAACTGAATGTTTTCTTTCACTTCTTCACTTCTTTCATGTTCACTTTTTGTTCTTCTTTTTGCAGTCAGACCATTTCTAATAGCAAATACTCTATAAATACTTCTGCCTTACTTCACTGGGCTATCAAGACTTCTATGCTGCAATTTTATTACTGATAAAAATAACATAATGCACATGTATTCCACAGCCTTTAAAAGGGATATATGATCAAAATTTCATATTAGTTGGTACTTTTGCAAATCTAGTGGGTATCTGAATTAGCTAACAATGGGGAAAAATCTCAGAACTCTGCAGCCTTTGTCTCAGTGTCTCTCTAAATGATTGGTTTGAATTTAATTAATGAGAATAGTTCGAGTTCATGTCAAAGGTCTAGATGTTATAACCCCTTATTTGCATCTGTTGGGAGAGTCACTTGAAGAAAGCCAAGTGACACTGCAACCACAACGACACATCGTCAGTTGTGTACCTCAGCATCACAGGGTGTTTCGGCCTTTTAATCATAAGACACCCTCCGCTGAGGCAGGCTCACCACAGTTTGATCAAGCCTGGATGAGTGTCCTGTGGTTAGCTAGTCGTTTTGGCCTCCCAGATGACATCCTTCCTCTTGATCCACAGCCAGTGAGTAGCCCGTTCTGCTGTATTGGCTAGTTCTTTGAGTCCTCTTCTGTGGGTCTGACCCCTGACTCCCAGTTCCCTGAGGAGCTTTGCTGTTGAACTTGCCACAAAGCCCCTGCATCCTACTTCCACTGGGCGCACCTTCACATTCCAGCCTCGGTCTTCTGCTTCAGCTGCTTGAAGGCTTCACTGATCCTGTCCTCCCAGGACACTGTCAGCTCAATGATGTAGACAAGTCGGGTGGACCTGGACCAGAGAACCAAATCTGGTAGCAGGGTGGTTGTGGCAACTTCAGCTGGAAAAATAAGTCTCTGTCCAAGATCTACTCACATATACCAATCCCTGGCCACATTCAGTGGGCTGAGGTCGGAAGGAGAGAGACTGATCTTCACTTTTTGGCCTTCTCGGACCAAGAAAGTGGCTTGTTGGAGTTTTGCCTGGTTATTAACAGGTTGGGCGTTGATGAAAACCCTCCTGCACTCAAGGATGGCTGCCTGGCACTTCAGGACCTGATTGTGTTGCCAAGTATATCTGCCCTGGGTTAAGCTTGACTTGCAACCAACCAAGATGTGCTTGAGGGTTGCAGGGGCTGCACACAGGGGGCAAGCTGCTTCCTCTCCCAGCCAGAGATTTAAATTGGTAGGAGAGGGCAGGATGTCGTATGTGGCTCTGATGATAAAGTTAAACCTATTCAACTCCATGCTCCAGAGCTCACTCCATGTGAGTGTCCTTTTTTTACACTCTCCCACTTCGTCCAGCAGCCCTGTCTCACCTGTGCAACAGCTTTAACACATCTTGATGCTTCTTCCTGATGATGCACTTCCTTTATTACCATGGCTTGGCATTCAATAGTAGTCGCCTTTTGCCAGGTAGGTGTCCTTGTTCCCCGTCCAAGGCCTCCCCTGTCCTGTTGGACGTGGCCTACGATTTCTCGATGGCAAAGGGTGGATTTAGCATCGAGCACAGCTGCAGCTGGGGTCCACTTCCTCCCTGTCGCTAGGGTAGGCACGACTCCTCTCACTACAGGATCCTGGGATTCTTTGAGGGACAGGTCCACTCTCACTTTAGCACATTTATATTCTTCTACCAGGCTGGAGATTGGCAGAGAGAGAATCGCATCACTGTAGAGTCCAACGCTACTAAGGCGCCTAGGTAGTCCAAGCCACTTCCTCACTTGAGAGTTGACCAGCCTTTCAAGGCGGTTGGCAATGAATAATGAGACTTCATACATTGTTAAAGACCACATGAGTCTGGGTAGAAGTCCGAACTGAAAGCACCAGAGCTTCAATTTTCCTGGTAAAGCGGTGTTGTTGATTTGCTTTAGGCCAGTAACTGTGTCCTGCCGGAGCTGTTCCAGTTGTGTCTTTGAGGTCTGCATTATACCATCGTCCAACGTTCTTGATGGGCTTCTCCAGGATTGTTGGGATTGGTGCATCGCTAATGTGAAACCGTTCGTTTGTCAGATGGCTTTTGACAATAGAGATACTACTACTACTTTTATCTCCATCTGTGCCCATTTGATGTTTTGCTGGAGTTTCTGTAACAGGCGTCGGGTACAGGGTTTAGTTGTTGTTATTGTGGTTATGTCATCCATGTATGCTGTGATTGGTGGCAGACACAGACCATTCCTGGCCTTCTCACCTTCCACCACCCACCGAGATGCCCAAATAATGAGCTCCATTGCCATGGTAAAAACCAAGGGAGAAGTGGTGCAACCTGTCATGATTCCTATTTCCAGGTGCTGCCAGGTGGTGGATTTATTGTGTGTTGTAATGCAGAGCTGGAGATCCTGAAAATAGGTTTTGACTAAATCTATGATGTTTTGTGGGACATGGAAGAAGTTAAACGCTGTCCATAGGATATCATGAGGAACTGAACCAAATGCATTGGCAAGATCTAAAAAGACCTCATGCAGATCTCTCTGTTCTTTTTTTGCAGTTTGTATCTGGTGCCAGATGATGTTAGCATGTTCCAGACATCCAGAAAAAATGTGTATTCTGGCTTTCTGCACAGAGGTGTCGATCAACTTATTGCTTTGCAGGAAAGTTGAGAGCCTTTGGGCGAGTATGCTGAAGATCTTCCCTTCTACATTCAGAAGGCTGATCTGACGAAATTGGCTGATGGATGATGAGTTTTCCTCTTTAGGAATCAAAATGCCTCCCGTCCTTCACCATGCCTTAGGTAATATTTTCTTTTGCCATGCCACCCTCATAAGCTTCCAGAGGTATTTCAGGACTCCAGGGATGTTCTTATAGAGTCTGTACTGAATACCATTGGGCCCTGGAGCTGACGCAGATCTTGCTTGTTTTATTATTTTCTCCACCTCGCTCCATGTGGGCGGTCTTGTGTCCATCTGGTGCTCAGGCGTGCTAATTGGTGGCATTTCATCTGGGATAGTTACTGGCTCATGCCTCCTGTTGTCTCAGTATGTCTTCCTGAGGTGATCCTCCAGATCTTTTAATGGCACTTTGAGGCTTCCGCTCTTTTCCTTGTTGAGTAGGTTTTTGACAAAACTATGCGGGTTGCTGTAGAAGTGGGTTCTTGCACGTTCTTTCCTCTTATGTTGCCGTCTGAGGTATTCTGCTCTTCGCAGCTTTGTCAATCTCTGCCTGTAGCGCATCAAGACCTACCCTCTTCATCGCTTCCACTTTCTTCCACTGTTTTCTAAGTTGCCTTCTTTCTTTCACTAACCTTTCAATCTCACGTTGTCTCCTGGACTTTGTCTGGGTTGACGGACTTTCCTGAGTCTTCTGTGTTTTTTCCTTTGCCCCAAATCTCTCAATGCCATAGCTGTAAATTATTGCTCCCATACTCTCCAGTTTCCTATCAGTAGATCCTTTTTGTGCTTCTAGCAAGTGGACCAGGTCTGTGTTGATCGTCTCCCACTCTGTCTTTTGACTAGATTTAGGCCACAGGACTTGAGGTTTTCTTCCCTCCATCTTCCTCTCTGCTGCTGGCTTTGGCTGGCTGGGCTCAGAACTTGAGCCCACCAGAGGATCTATGCATAGATGGGGTTCATTCGAGGTGCTTATACCCTGGGGACTGTGGGGGTTCACCTGCCACTGGGCTTCACTCGACTGATTTGGCCAACTTAAATAACAGTCAATGCGAGGCCCCTTTCCGAACTCACTAAGGCACTTCTTTTTTCCTTGATGGATCTTAAGACCCTTCTCTGATGTTATTTTGGACCAGCCAGAGATGCAGCTCTACAGCTTTTTTCCTGCCAATGCTGATGAGACAACAGTTGCCATATTGGTTGTCCATTTCATAGTCAATTCCTTTCCTTGTTCTGTTTCCGTGTGATCCATCCATGAGTCATCGTGCGCCCCCACACTCGTGGACTTTGGGTGTATTTTCCTTCTTAACATTTTCATAGTGAAAGATGGGTGGACCCAAGACCACTAACCAGCGCTGGCTCCTGCTGGTATGAGTTGCTAGCACATACCAGCCCCGGTGGGGTCTATTGCCTCCTGTCAGCAGTCTTTCCAAGCTGCCACCTGGTCTTTCCCTGGCCACAAACTACATATACAGTTCACAAATTTGAAAAGAAAAAAGAAAAACAAGGAAAGATACATTCCATGACATGAATTAACACATTGTGGTGACCCACCACACTCTACGCGAACATTCCTCACACTCAGCAGGTCTGGAGGAAGCAGAGGACCATTTACATACAGAGGACAATTCACATATGGACAGAGAGCCCCTGGGGGACAACCAGAACAATTGACTGTTGTTTATACATCCCCGGATTAGGGAGAGGACATCCGGGCACCAGTTGGTCACGCTAATAATAGGTATTGACTGATATGTATATCACTATGCTAATGTGCCATGCATTCTCTCTCTGTTTGTATAACATGTATAAAAGAGCTTGCTATACATGCCTCAGCAGCACAGTAGAGCACAGTAGAGTACAGTAGAGCACTGTAGCGCACAGAGCTACAATGTGTGTCTCATGATGTTGGAGGAAATACAACTCTGCAACCTTCCAGCTCGTCCCATCTCGCCTGATCTTATTCCTCCACAACATCACATAAAAGAAACATCTAAGTTGGAAACAGAGTAGACTGCATCAGTTGCCATGCCTCTTCTATAAATCTTGCCAGAGCAAAAGTCTCAACATTAAACAGCCAGCTCAGCATATCAGCATCAGCCAACCAAAACAAGTCAGGGTTCTTCACTTGGATCTTTTCATACAGATGGTTCCTAAAATCATTATACAAAGGACAATAAAACAGAAAATGAAATTCATTTTCAACTACCCCAAGATCACACAACACACAAACATTCTTCAGAGATACCGTTGAATCTACCAACCTCAATTGCCAGAGGAAAAGAGCCAGATCTCAGCTGGGTACACAAAGACCTTTGCTTTCTCTTCACATTTAATTTTACATAAAGTTCTGTACAATAATCATCTTTGATTTGAATGTAGCTTCTAAGCTTTGGTTTCAAATATGTTTCTTTTTCCACTGCTCTGTGTGGGTCTTCATTAATTTTTATTTAACACTATTCATATCACACTGCATATTATTCATGAAAATAAAATTCAAATCAGACAATGAAAAAATAGCAGCCACCTCCTGTGACCAGGGGTAGTTATGTGTGCGATCCCAGATAAATACCTTCTTGGTAAGTCTTTCCTCTGGCAACGGCACAAGATGATTCCATAATCTGACAATTTCTCCCCTTTGTCTTACAATGCATGTTTCCCAGCCCATATCCCCTTTGACAGCTTGTTTTGTTGTAAATTTATGAACTCCAAGGAATGAGCTCATCGCAAAGCATTATTATGAAAGACATCCTGAAAACCCCAAACTCCCAAAGCATAAAATAGAACTGAACCTACCAGTGAATTATGAAGTTTTGTAAAAACAGAAAAAGTAAGGTCAGGTAATACTTTGATTTTGTTCATCAAAGACCCTAATGCCCTACCAGCAGATTCTGCCAATACACTGAATCCTTCTGAAAAACTCGTGTATCCATTGAAAACAAACCCTAAATATTTATAAGAACTGATATATTTTAATGATGTTAAACCAAACTTAAAAATATGACTACTTTACAATTCATATTGTTTTCTGAAATGAATAATCTGCATTTTATCATTGTTAATAGTCAATCTCCATTTACTGCACCATAAACTGAAAATACTCAATACTTCTTGCAAATTGTTCTCTTTGTCTGCAATCAGCACAATATCATCTGCATACAACAAAACACTTAACTCCAGGTTATCAATCGCTATACCCAGGTCTGCCTGCTTAATTTCTTGGGCCAAATCATTTACTTAAAGAGCAAATAATGTAGGGGAGGGTACATCTTCTTGTTTCATTCCAAATGGAGTCAAAAACCAACCAGTCCTAAAATTATTTACTTGTAAAACAAAAAAATAGGATATTTTTACAAGGTACTGATAGCATTATAAAATTTACCATCAACACCAACACATAGTAGTTTATATTTTAGAAAGTTTCTGTCAATCCAATCAAAAGCTTTCTGAAAATCAACCAAACAAGCAAATGTGTTTTTCCCTTCTAGCAGGCTTTGCTCGCACCACTGAGGATATAACATAAATATGATCACTACAGGCCCTACCTTTTCTGAAACCATTCTGCTCATTCACCGGTAATCCATAAATTTCTAGCTTATTAGTCTATAGTTGAAGATGCCTGAATATAATTTATACACAATAATGATCAGGCTAATACCTCTATAATTAAT
This sequence comes from Pholidichthys leucotaenia, assembly GCA_020510985.1. Lineage (NCBI taxonomy): Eukaryota > Metazoa > Chordata > Actinopteri > Cichliformes > Pholidichthyidae > Pholidichthys > Pholidichthys leucotaenia. The sequence goes on from CM035842.1 coordinate 268,646,100, forward strand.
GGGACTCTAGGGTTAACGTTTGTAGATTTAGGGATGGATTTTATTATGGCTTTATTCCATACTGATGGATTGACGCCTTTCAGAAAACATATTTGAAATGAACTATATAACACATTCACCAAGTTTTGATTTTTAAGGACCTCAATTGGGTAATTCATCTACACCAACAGCTTTATTTGCTTTGGTTTTATAAATTACTTTCTGCACCTGTTCTATTGTGATGTCGTCATTCAACATATTATTATAACGATGCATTTTATTACTCATATTTTCAATCTCAAGTTTGGTTTTGCAGGTTTCATTGTACAATTTGTCATCAAATAAAATGGACCAATCACGTGCATACAAGTTACTATAGTCAGACTCCCACCTTCTCAAAATATGTTCAATGTCAAAAGAGGATTCACCATTTTCCATTAATATCTCCGTTGGAATCAGTCTACTCTTTTGAGCTCCAAGTTTATTTATTTTTCACCAAAATTGCTGTGGGTTACTGTTATGTAAGCTCTCTAGCTGAATAGTTTTCCCTCTCTTATAATGTCTTTTAAAGAATCTCAGCCTTTTATCAAAATTTGATTGACAACTTTTAAATTCATCCCTGAGAGTCCTTCTTTTACTGTTATCCTTTCATTTAAGAAACATTTTCTCAGCTAACCTCAAATGCATCCATAAATTGTTTAATTTGCCATTCCAATATGGTTGCTGTCATAAATCGCCCTATTCAAGGGCAGGCAGAAGACACCAAATGCACGCTGTGAGTTTGCAACATTTATTTAACTTAAAGACAGACACTACATAACACTTACTAATAAGGAGGATGGTGAGAGGAATGCTGGAGGAGAGCGGGGCTCACTTCTAGTGAGGAAAGAGAACAGCCTGGACAGACACAAGCTGAGGCGCACGGACATGCCGTGGGAAAAGAGACAACACAAGATGGAGTCACACCTGAAAGGAAGCGGAGCTCACATCTGCCGGGAAAAAAATGGGAGAAAAGAATGAATCCAAGACGGAGTCACACCCGTTCACCTCAGCGGAAAACCACTTACACTCAGAGTAACGGCAGGTCACTCTGAGTGGACAAACAGTAGGACACGGCAACGGGGAAATGTTGCCGTGTCCTTAAATAGGTGAATGGGAATGATCAATGAATGACAAGTGTGGATATATGAGTAAGGAAGTAAAAATATTCAGTGACAGCTGTACAGCCCTCGAAACAGGGTTTGACAGCCGGAAGCTGCACGGGGCGCTGTCACAATAAAAGCACAGACCGAAACCTAAATAATGATACAATAATAAGATAACACAACCCCAAAAGATGCAAATAATACCATAAATACAAAATGGTTCGCAATAAATAGACAGGACTATTAAGACAAAACTAAGAATACAGACAACTCATAAATAAGCAGAGCCCAAATACAGTAGACCATAATAACTACAACATAAACAAAGAAGCAAACAAACAGAAAAGGACTTAACTCAAACTGGAGGCTGAGCACTGCACCCACCCATGCTCAAGATCATGACAGTTGCTTTATTCTGCTATATTTCTTTACTCTCTCATTCCTTACTGCACCATATTTACCCATGTCTTTAAACAGAATATCACAAAATCTATCATAGCATTTGTCAGTATCCACTTGTAATTTCTGTCCATTTTCTACTTCACATATGACCTCAAGAATTGCTCTATAGCATATTTCTGAAGAGAGAAACTTATCAAGAAAATTTCTCTTATGCCTTTTTACTTGCTGCTGAGAGCTTACAATATTGCGGCTAGTAAGAGCCTGACATATTTTGAATCGAAGACACAGCATTGAGTGATCCGGTAATCTACTATGATCATCAATCAAACCCATAACTTCATATCCAGCCCTTTCCACAAGCTCAGATGACGTATGAACTTTAAATTCAAGGCACGTTTTTAAATCAACATGAGGTGTCACAATATAATCGACAACAACCTCTTACAGAAATAGAGGTGAAGTGATCACTTTCTGGATTTAACCTCCCATTAAGCACACAACATTTAGAGTCTTTAAGGAACTCAAGGAATGCTTCCCCGTGTTTATTTACACCCAAGTCCAGTATCACTCTAGAAGAAATGTCATTTGTTTCATTATATATTCTTTCAGATGTGAAATGTGACTATTCATATCACCACAGATGTAGACAGCATCTACCTCATTAGAATACATCAAAGACAGTAAATGACTAAAAAATAACTCAGCATTCCGACCCCAAGTTTCTGGGGATAAATAACCAGAAATAATAACGAAGGAGTACTGTGACACTCTATGTTCAAACCATAAACTGAGAATCCTGTCATATGTTTAATCAACAATTTTAACAGAAAATATGTTCAAAATCATATTCTTAACAAAAATACCGACACCCCCGGAGGCCTTAACTGCCCTCCTGTGAGCTGTACGGTTATGTCCAAACCAAGTAAATCCATCAAATTCAATGATATCACTGGATAAATGAGATTCGTTCAATGAAATACCATTGGAATCAATGGAATTAAGCAGCGTTTTTCTGAGGTTACAGTTTGTTGACGTCCATCCATTAATATTCCAGTGAGCTAACACAAATTGTTCAGTACTTACAAGCTGGGCATATTCTTCTCAAACCGGCCTGTGCCGTGTGCTTAACTAGTTGGCCATTCCGGGCCAGATAAAAATTCTTCCCAGCTGGAGTCTCTTTTTAAAAAGTTCTGAAATTATATTCAATCAGACATTAAGATAAGATAAGATAAGATAAGATAAGATAAGATAAGATAAGATAAGCCTTTATTAGTCCCACAATGGGGAAATTCCAGGATTGTAACAGCACAGGGATAGCAACACTCAGAGCAATAATTAAGAACATATGAAAAATATAAATAAGAGCAGTGGATATACATACGTACACATAAATATATATATATATATATACAAAGTGCGGAGCATTGTAGCAAGATGGAATAAACAGCATAACCGTCTACTTAGTTATTTTACATAGTATGAATGTGTACCCATACATATTGTCACCCTCCGTAGCGACTGATATTGTCCTAGTTGTATACTGGAGGGGACCATTTGTGTAAGTCTGTTGCGTCTTTTGCATTCAATGCTACTAGGTCGTCACATTTTTTTGCTATCTCTGCGAGCAGCCCTGCTTAGGTTATACAGTCTGACAGCCGTAGGTAGGAAGGACCTGCAAAACCTCTCGGTTGCACACCTAGGATGATGTAGTCTACTGCTAAATGAGCTCCTCAGTGCGTTCAATATGTCCTGCATAGGGTGGGACTCTGACTCCAGCAGAGACGACAGTTTAGCCACCATCCATTAAGCATGTGACTTTGCCATTGACACATAAACTGATAGCTGTCACAGTCCTTGAGTTTTCCTTTTCTCCGGAGTGCAGCCACTTTTTCCTCCACTGACTGTAATTCCACTTTAACCAGTCCCAGTTTGCGTCCTGCAGCTCAGATGCGTTCCACTGCAGCAGGATCAGACGTAGGATCACAGCCAAGGTCTTCGCATAGCATAGCTCTCACTTTAGCAATCAAATCCTCGTTATCTTCTTGTGGCAGCCCCGCAATTATCAACGAGACATCCGGATCAAACCTTTTTCTCTGGGTGGCATTATGTGCAATCTTCTGCTCAATCTTTTCCATTCTAGTGCGCAAAATACTCACTTCCAGCTCCAGATTCAGTTGCATTTCTTTCACTATTTTTAACAGCTCCTTCTTAACAAACTCCTGATTTTCTGAGATCATCTTCTCCATTGACCCACGCAGATAGTCAGTTTTCCTGTTAACTTGCTTTTCCATAACATTTTGCATTTGGTCTGTTTTTGCATTATCAGCTTTAATCCATTCATCAGGGTAGCGTTCTTGCTGTTGTTTGCATCAGAATCTTTTAATTTGCATTGTCTGGTATTATCAGCCATAATCTTGGTCAGACTATTAAAACACAAAACTCATCCCATACCCCTAGGTTGGTCCAACCGATTTTGATAAATGCAGTTCCTCTTTGTACAGTCTTTTTCAAATTATTTGTAAAAATTTGATGAAACAAACAGACAAACACGCTCAGGCGGCCATCTTGTCAATCAGTTCCAGCTCCATGAATTGCCAAGGATTATGGGACATATACATAGGTATGGTAGTGGTTTCAGGGATGTGTCAATACAAATGAAATTGCAGAGTGCAAAGACAGGTGTGTTATTGTGATAATTGAAAAGGTCCTTAGTTCTTTGCATGCGAGCATTTGGAGGGAGGGGGTGGGGCCTCTGGCTGTTTGCAGGTCAGATGGTCCAGGGGAAGAAACTGTTTGTCAGTCTGGAGGTGTGGGACCTGATTAATCTGAACCGTCGTCCAGAGGGAAGCAGGTCAAACAGGTGGTGGGCGGGGTGTGAGGGGTCTCCTGTGATGGCCTTGGTCTTCCTGAGACAGAAGGATCTGGAAATGTCCTCCAGGGAGGGCAGAGGACCGCCAATGATTTTTTTGGGCGGTGTTGATAACCCTCTGCACAGTCTTCCTGTTCCTGGCCGTGGACCCGACGTACCACACACCCAGACAGTAGGTGAACATGCTCTCCACTGAGCGGCGGTAGAAGGCCAGCAGCAGCTACTGGTTCAGCTTGTTCTTCCTTAGGACACAGAGGAAGTGCAGCTGCTGCTGGGCTCTCTTCACCATGGCCTTGGTGTTGACAGACCAGGAGAGGTGAGAGGTGATGTAGGTGCCCAGGAACCTGAAGGTGGGGACAGTTTCCACACAGTCTCCATTTATGAGGAGGGAGGTGTGGTCCTGTCCAGCAAACCCGAGCTCACTGAAATGGTACCACCCGCCCATTGTCATCCACCCATTTTAACACATTTTGGAGTATCCCCAATTACGTCCAAATCCACAGTGACAGTGCTATGGCTGCTAGCCTGCTACAAGAGTTAGCTTGGAGACCAAGGTTTACATTGCTGTTTTCTTTAAATTCTACTCACCGCACTAAACATCCCTCTTTCCACCTGGTTCACTAATCCACAGTTGGTAATATATTTTACATTATTATGTCTTCTCATATATTTTGGGTGTAACAGGCTGTCACATTGGCCTGCAAGCACCTTGGCTAGCCAGCTGAGCTCACCTCAGGAGAAGCCAACGATGACCTGGCTAGCTAGCTTAGCTGTCAGATCGTGGTCAAGTCTTATTAAAGAGCTTTTCGGTATTCTGTCAGTCCTTATAGACATGGTTCACTAATCCACTGGGGGTTTTTTTAACTAGGGTTTACTGGAATGTTTCGGTTTCTGTGGGAAATTTTCTAATTTCACTTCTTTATTGGTCAGAAAAAAATGCACATAATTTGCAGAACCCATACACAGCAATGACAAATTATTTTCAATTTTTTTAGGCACACAGACATGGTCAGGACAAGCTGTTAAAGATCAAACTGAGCATCAGAATGGGGAAAAAGGTGACTATGTTTTTAAGTGTATTGTAGAAATGAATACTCTACTTTGATTTTCACCCACAACCATCTCTAGGGTTTATAGAAAGCTGTCTGAAAAAGAGAAAATATCCAGTGAGCAGCAGTTCTCTGGACCCAAAAGCCTTGTTGATGCCAGAGGTCAGAGGATTATGACCAGATTGGCTCAAGCAGACAGAAATGCAACAGTGACTCAAATATTAATTCACTGTTTTGTTTTTTATCAGACAAGACAATGGTCATCTGATGCTTCTGAGGAAGACTGCAAACATCAGTCCAAACATGTCAAGGTATAACAAAGATCTCCTTCTCATCTTGTCTGATAAACAGGAAAACAGTAAATTAATACTTGAAAAAGAAGACTGAAGGAACTTACTTGAGCTAGTAACTCAAATAACCCACTCCTGATCACAGAGGTATACAGCGCTACAGCAGCAGAAGATCTCACCTGGTGCCATTCCCATCAGCTAGAACAAGAAACTGAGGCTACAGTTCACACAGGAGCCCCAAAATTGGAATAACATTCCCTGGTTTGGGTTAGAATTTGTCATAAACAGCATGAAAGAGTGGCCACACACATAGAGCATCATGGATGTGCAGCCAACAAATCTGCAGCAGCTGTGTGATGCTAGCCTATAAATATGGGCTGGCTCTTTAATGAATCTATGCCATGAAGAATCAAAGCGGTTTGCAGGCAACAGGGATCCAACTGTTCACAAAACATGTCAGGGTAGTCTTGCTGAGTCATGGTAGTAATTGCATCTATCTGAACTGAGCCGATGGGAAAATCTGATCAACTGGTCCTTGATCCCTTTACAATATTTCCCTAAAATTTCAACCAAACCACCCTTAACTGTTTGACATACTTTGTTAAAACCACATACTCAGACACACAATTACACACAAACCTGAAAACATTACCGCCTCCTGCTGACAAAGGTAAATATATTAGAATGTTTAAGCAAAGTAAATGCACAACTCAGTCCATATATATTTGGACACTGACAAAAGTTTTTTTATTTATTTATTTATTTTTTTATTTTAGCTGTTTACTCAGCATGTGACGGAAAAAACACACAACAGAGGACACAGTCTGGACTTGGTTATCCCCAAAGGTCTGAACATCTCTAAGGTTATGGTGATGGACGTTGCTCTGTCCAGCCATTCTTGTGTTTTCTTTGAGCGCGCTATTAATGTCAACAGAAATATCCAGACAGAGGTCATCAAAAAATGGTACATCAGTGATAATACCAGTGAAACATTCATCCAAGCTTTCTCTTCCTCATCCCCCCTCAGTAAATGAGCTTGCGGAAGATTTCAATGATAAAATTACAAATATTATCAATGCCATTGTTCCCATCAAGGTGAAGGTGGTCCTTATTAAAAAGTAACCTCCATGGAGAAATGCCAAACTAGTAAGAGCTGAAAAAAGGGAGTGTCAAAAAGCTGAACACAGGTGGCGAAAAACTAAATTACAGGTTCATTATGAAATCTATAATGAGAGATTGATCATTTATATTTGGAGCTGAGAAATTCAAGGCAAGCATATTTTTCAGACATCATTGCTAAAAACAACAATGCACGCACCTTGTTCACTACTGTTGACAGGCTAACAAATCCCCCTGTGTGTGCCAGGTGCAGGACATGTGCTTCCTCTGTGTCAACGTAGAGAAGACCTAAACGTCATGGCAAAATTTTTTCCAATCAATCATAAAATCTTGGATGGCATCATAGACCACCTGAAATCCACTACCTGTTGCCTTGATCCTCTCCCAACAGGATTTAAAAAAAAAAAAAAAAAATTCATATTGTATGGCCTCAGATCTACTACAGATCATAAATGTCTCTGCATTCAGGTCTCTTCCCTCAGTGCTCCAGAACAGCTGTTATCAAGCCACTTCTAAAAAAACAGCAACCTAGACACCTCACTCATGAACAGCTATAGGCCCATATCAATGCTCCCTTTTCTTTGTAAATTAATAGAAAAAGCTATCTTTGAGGCGCCTTGTATGGCGCCTTGTATGGCTGCTGCGTCATTAGGGAGCGCTTAGAAACGAGCGCACCTTAGTGATAAGTAAAATTCCTTGTATGTCTCAAGCATACTTGGCAATAAAGTTGATTCTGATTCTGATTCTGATTCAGCAATTGTACAACTTTCTGACATTAAATAACTGTTTTGATGTCTTCCAATCAGGTTTTTGGCCGCATCACAGCACTGAGACAGCTCTAGTTAAGGTCCTTAATGACATCTGCTCCAAAACAGATAATAGCAACATTTCAGTCTTGGTTTTATTGGACCTCAGTGCTGCATTTGACACGGTCGACCATAACATCTTATTAGACCGACTAAAAGACTGGGTGGGACTTTCTGGTACTGTCATGGCCTCCTATTAGGCGCACTTGCGCACACACCTGTCTGCTATCTGGCTGCCTATTTATTCTGTGAGACCCAGAGATCAGCGTGGAGTCGTCTGCTTCCTTCCCAGGAGACTCATCTCGCCAAACGCTACGCTGAGTTTACAGCCTTGTCTACTCCTCAGTGCTTCAGCCTGCCTCTGGACTCCTCGCCAACCGACAGCCAAGTAAGCCTTTATTATTCCTCTCACCTTTTCAACTACCCCTGTGCACAGGCGGTGTAACCTTGGCGGCGGACCTCCCTGCTCTGTTCACCTGCCCACTGCATCTCCTACAGGGCGGCCGGTGCTGTCCTCCTGGCCTGTGCCATCGAGCCAACCTGAGGACTTCTCCTACACTGCAAACAGTAAGGACGGTTATAACGGGTGATTTTCCTGCCAGGATTGTCTCTAACTGTCCCTCTGCTTTGGCCTCAGGGTTGCCAGGTTGAACGGATCTCTGCTCACCCCAAGCTGACTCATCCACGCACTACACACACATCACAGACACCCACACACACCCCCACACACTCACACGATTATAAATAAAAGGTTTATTGTGTCATCTCTGAGTCATGTCTGCTTCTTGGGTCAAAAACCATGTCAGGTACAGCACTTAGCTGGTTTGAGTCTGATTTAAAAGACAGGGACTATTTTGTGTCGATAGGTAACTACAAATCTGAGCAAACAAAAATAACCTGGGGTGTTCCCCAAGGTCCCATTTTGGGATGTTTGCTTTTCACCATCTGTATGTCCGCACTAGCTCAAATCATAAAAAACAACAAAATACTACATTACCATAATTATGCAGATGATATACAAATCTACATAACCATCTCACCTGGAGACTATGGTCCAATTACAACCCTGATCAAATGCACTGGTCAAATTAAAGGGTGGATGTGGCAGAATTTTCTTCAGTTAAACGAAGACAAAACTGAAATAATAGTTTTCGGAGTCAAAGACAAAAGACTCAAAGTTAGTTCTCAGCTTCAGTCAGTGATGCAAAAAAACCACCAGCCAAGCCCAAAATCTGGGAGTGGCTCTGAACCCAGACCTGAATTTTAACTGTCACATTAAGACAGTAGTGAAGTCTGCCTATTATCACTTAAAGAACATAATGAGGATTAAAGGTCTGATATTTCAGCAGGATCTAGAAAAACTTGTCCATGCATTTATCTTCAGTAAACTTGACTACTGTAATGCTGTCCTCACAGGTCTCCCTAAAAAGTCCATCAGGCAGCTGCAGTATGTTCAGAATGCTGCAGCTTGAGTCCTCACTAAGACCAAGAAAGTGGATCATATAACTCCAGTCCTCAGATCTTTACACTGGCTTCCTGTCTTATAAAGCTCTGAATGGTTTAGGACCAAAATACATCTCAGATCTGCTGGTCCATTACGAGCCACCCGGAGCCCTCAGGTCGTCAAGATCAGGCCTACTATCTGTGCCCAGAGTTAGAACCAAGCGTGGTAAGACAGCGTTTAGTCTTTATGTTCCTTACATGTTGAACAAACTCCCAGAAAGAAAAAGGGCTTTTGAAACTTTCAGCTGCTTTAAATCCAGGTTAAAAACTTTCCTATTTGCCACGGCCTGTCAGTAGAACAATTGTTAATCTCCCACAATGTACTGTAATTTTTAGTTCTTGCACATTTTCTGTCTTATTCTATTTTAACTTGTTTTTGTTTCTCTTTAATTTACTTTTTAGTTAGCTTTTAAATTCTTATTTCGTTTTGCAACTTCTTGTAATGTTTAATGTTTTTATGTAAAGCACTTTGAATTGTCTTGTACACAAAATTTTAAAGACAAAATAATTTCCTCATCCAAGCCTTCAACTTGTCTTTTAGACCCTATTCCTACCAAGTTATTTAAAGAAGTCTTCCCATTTATTGGTAGCTTTATTCTTCAAATAATCAATTCTTCATTAACATTAGGCCATGTACCGCAGGCTTTTAAAACGGCTGTAATTAAACCCTTACTCAAAAAGCCAACACTGGATCCAGGAGTTTTAGCTAACTATAGACCAATCTCTAATCTCCCTTTCATTTCAAAAATCTTAGACAGAGTTGTTGCTACGCAATTATTTGACCACTTGCAGGGAAATGGTTTACTTGAAGAGTTTCAATCTGAGTTTAGAATCCATCATAGTACTGAAACAGCCTTAGTGAAGGTCACTAATGACCTCCTTATCGCATCTGATAATGGGCTTGTTTCTGTACTTGTCCTTTTAGTCCTTAGTGCAGGTTTTGATACTATCGATCATAATATTCTACTTGATAGATTAGAACACTATGTTGGACTTAATGGAACTTTGTTGCAGTGGTTTAGATCTTATTTATCTGATAGGTTCCAGTGTGTTCATGTCAATAATGAGTTTTCTTTCAACTCAAAGCTCAGTCATGGAGTTCCACAGGGATCTGTGCTAGGCCCAACTCTTTTTAGTTTATATATGCTTCCGTTAGGCAACATTATTAGAAAGCACTGTATACATTTTCATTGTTTTGCAGATGACACACAATTATACCTGTCAATGAAGCCAGATGATAGTAATCAATTAGCCAAGTTAGAAGCCTGTCTTAAGGAAATCAAAGCTTGGATGACTTGTAATTTCCTGCTATTAAATTCAGATAAGACTGAAGTCATTCTTGTTGGTCAAAAAAACCTTAGAAATACCTTTCCAAATCAAACTTTTACTTTGGATGTGGTTACTCTTTCTCTTAATAGCTCTGTGAGGAACCTTGGAGTTATTTTTCATCAAGATATGTCTTTCAATTCTCATATTAAATTCGTTTCTAAGACTGCCTTCTATCATTTGCGTAATATTGCCAAGATTAGGAGCATCTTGTCTCAGAGTGATGCTGAGAAACTGATCCACGCTTTTGTTAGCTCGAGATTAGATTATTGTAATTCTTTATTATCAGGTTGTCCTAAAACATCTTCAGCTGATCCAAAATGCTGCAGCAAGAGTTTTAACAGGTACTAGAGAGAGAGATCATATCTCTCCGGTTCTGGCCTCCTTTCATTGGCTTCCCATAGAGTTTAGAATTAAGTTTAAAATCCTTCTTCTTACTTACAAAGCTCTAAACAATCAGGCCCCTTTTTATTTAAAAGATCTGATACTACCCTATTATCCTAACAGAGCACTATGCTCCCAAAATGATGGATTACTTGTAATACCTAGAATCTCCAAAAGTACAATGGGAGGCAGATCCTTCAGTTATCAAGCTCCTCTCCTGTGGAACCAGCTGCCAATCTGGATTTGGGAGTCAGACTCGATCTCTGTTTTTAAGAATAGGGTTAAAACCTTCCTTTTTGATATACAGACGTGGACAAAATTGTTGGTACCCCTCTGTTAATGAAAGAAAAACCCACAATAGTCACAGAAATAACTTGAATCTGACAAAAGTGGTAATAAATAAAAATTCTATGAAAATTAACCAATAAAAATCAGACAATGCTTTTGAATTGTGGTTCAACAGAATTATTTTAAAAAACAAACTCATGAAACAGGCCTGGACAAAAATGATGGTACCCTAATCTTAATATTTTGTTGCACAACCTTTTGAGACAATCACAGCAATCAAACGATTTCTGTAACTGTCAATGAGACTTCTGCACCTCTCAGCAGGTATTTTGGCCCACTCCTCATGAGCAAACTGCTCCAGTTGTCTCAGGTTTGAAGGGTGCCTTCTCCAGACGGCATGTTTCAGCTCCTTCCACAGATGTTCAATAGGATTTAGATCAGGACTCATAGAAGGCCACTTTAGAATACAGTGATCCCTCACTTATCGTGGTTAATGGGTTCCAGAACCGACCGCGAAAAGTAAAAAACCGCGAAGTAGCGTCACCCCTAATGACGTCATCCATAAATAATACGTACGTTCATTCTCTCACTCTCTCTCTCATACACGTACACACACACGTGTGTGTGTGTGTACGTGTACATACATACGTAGATGTAAATAAAGTGTACATAAATATGTTTTTAGAACTCTTTTATTCTTATAACAAGATACGTAACTCAAGATGAAAATGATTTACTGCACAGGTTAATGAGAGCTTTACTGCTCCTCAGGTGACGCCTCATCCTGAGGTGCTAGAGGCGCAGGATCATCGAGGGCAGCTTCCGGTAGAGCTGGAGGAGGCGGCGTAGTGGCTCGACGGGAAGACTATTTCGCACAAAATGGCACAAGAGAACAGCAAAAAGTTCCACGCGGCGAGACTAAGTAACACGAGCGATAAAAAGCAATGAATGCGGTCTTCCTTCCCTTCATGGGTGATCGGCAGGGAGAGGAGGTGGGTGAAACGTCTCGGCCAATCAGCTTGCGGGGTGAAACGTCTCGGCCAATCAGCTTGCGAGATTTCCGAGCCGAGCCAACACGAGAACAGCAAACAGAGAGTTGTGCGGCTCTCCGTGTTGACACCTGATGGTCTAATGTAGTCTCCCTGCCTTCTGCTAGCGCCCGCCCATTATTTCTCAATTTTGAATTTTTGATGAATATTTTTGAAAAATCCGCGATGCACTGAGGGCGCGAAAGGTGAAGCGCGAAGTAGCGAGGGATCACTGTAGTCCAATGTTTCGCTTTTAGTCATTTTTGGGTATTTTTAGCTGTGTGTTTTGGGTCATTATCCTGTTGCAAGACCCATGACCTGCGACTGAGACCAAGCTGTCTGACACTGGGCAGCACATTTCTCTCTAGAATACCTTGAGAGTCTTGAGATTTCATTGTACCATGCACAGATTCAAGACACCCTGTGCCAGATGCAACAAAGCAGCCCCAGAACATAACAGAACCTCCTCCATCTTTCACAGTAGGGATAGTGTTCTTTTCTTGGTATGCTTCATTTTTGCGTCTGTGAACATAGAGCTGATGTGCCTTGCCAAAAAGTTCCAGTTTTGTCTCGTCTGTCCATAGGACATTCTCCCAGAAGCTCTGTGGCTTGTCAACATGCAGTTTGGCAAATTCCAGTCTGGCTTTTTTATGATTTGTTTTCAACAGTGGTGTCCTCCTCGGTCGTCTCCCATGAAATCCACTTTGGCTCAAACAACGACGGATGGTGCGATCTGACACTGATGTACCTTGACCTTGGAGTTCACCCTGAATGTGTTTAGAGGTTGTTCTGGGCACTTTTGTTACCATTCGTATTATCCGTCTCCTCCTGCGGCCATATCCAGGGAGGTTGGCTACAGTCCCATGGATCTTAAATTTTTGAATAATATGTGCAACTGTAGTCACAGGAACATCAAGCTGCTTGGAGATGGTCTTATAGCCTTTACCTTTAACATGCTTGTCTATAATTTTCTTTCTAATCTCCTGAGACAACTCTCTCCTTTGCTTCCTCTGGTCCATGTTTAGTGTGGTAAACACCATGTCACCAAACAGCACAGTGACTACTTGTCACCCTTTAAGTAGGCCGACTGACTGATTACAAGTTTGTAGACACCTGTGATGTTAATTAGAGAACACATCTTGGTTGAACATGTCCCTATGGTCACATTATTTTCAATCTTTTCTAGGGGTACCACCATTTTTCGTCCAGGCCTGTTTCATGAGTTTGTTTTTTAAAATAATTCTGTTGAACCACAATTCAAAAGCATTGTCTGATTTTCATTGGTTAATTTTCGTAGAATTTTTATTTATTACCACTTTTGTCAGATTCAAGTTATTTCTGTGACCATTGTGGGTTTTTCTTTCATTAACAGAGGGGTACCAACAATTTTGTTCACGTCTGTAGCCTCCAATTAGGGAGGGATCATGTGTCTCTGAGCCCTCCCTTAGTCATGCTGCTAATAGGTTTAGACAGCCGGGGGACCTCCAATAATGCACTGGGCTTCACTCCTTTCTTCACTCTCAATGAAACTTTTTTTTTTTTTTTTTTGCTGGTCATTAACATCTGTTTGTTCTCTCCCATAGATTGAGTCCCCATCGTGCTGTTTGCTCTCTGCATGTCTGTTCTTTTCATCTTCTCTATCCCCTCACCCCCCAGCCAGTCACAGCAAATGACTGCCCCTCCCTAAGCCTGGTTCTGCTGGAGGTTTCTTCCTGTTAAAAGGGAGTTTTTCCTCTCCACTGTCACCAAGCGCTTGCTCACAGGGGATCGCCTGATTGCTGGGGTCTTTCTGCAACTGTGGGGGTTTCCCCTACAGTTGAAAGTGCTATGAGATGACTGTTGTTGTGAAATGGCGCTATATAAATAAAGTTGAATTGAATTGAATGATGTGGCAGAAGACAGAAGGAGCCGGATAAATTCTGAGGTGTATAAGGACATACTGACTGCTCAGATTCAGCCAAATGCAGCAAAGTTGATTGGACAGTGCTTCACAGTACAACCCAGGAGGTTTTTTTTAAGGTGAAGAAGTGGAATATTCTGCAATGGCCGAGTCAATTACCAGATTTCAACTCAACTGAGCAGCATTTGACTTGCTTAAGACAAATCTTAAAGCAGAAAGACCCACAAACAAACAACAACTGAAGACAGCTGCAGTAAATCCCTGGCAAAGCATCACAAAGGAGGAAACCTAGCATTTGGTGATGTCCATGGGTTCCAGACTTTAGGCAGTCATTGCCTGCAAAGGATTCTCAGCAAAGTATTAAAAATGAACATTTTATTTGTGGTAATTAATTACTTTTGAGCCCCTGAAATGAGGAGATTTTGTATAAAAATGGTTGCAGTTCCTTAACTGTAATTCCAGTTTTGATGTGAATACTGTTATGAACCCTTGTGCCCCATTACGCGGCCACAGAGGGCAGGATGAAAAACCCAGTCGCAGGACTAGATTCGTGCACTTTATTAACAAAACCCCAAAATGACAAGTCCAGCAAACAATCACGCAGTGAACAGTGAGTTGAACAGATGCAGTGCTTACAGCTGAGGCCACCAGACAAACAGGGACGCCTCCTGGATGCTCTACAGCCCTGGGGAGGGAATGCCTAGTGCTGCAGGACAATTGTCGGCACGGGGAGAAAGGCAAACATAGACTTACAGTGCTGGAGCGATCTGGGGCTGTCTGTGTAGTCTGGTGGATGAGGCAGAAACAGGCTGAAGATAATTTGTAGGGAGTGATGACTAGCATACATGGAGGTACACACTGTCTTGTATGAAGTGCAATGCTCCGGTGATCTCTTCCTACTCTAGCAGCCCTTAAGAAATAATAATACTAATGAGAGAAGAGACCACTGGTGTGAGGATGCATGGGCTGAACAAATTGAAAACGTGTGCATGAGTGAGTCTCTGAGCATGTGAATGAAATGAGTGAAGTGTGTATGTGTATCTGTGTGAAACATCAATAATGAGGATCTGCTAGCGATACTGACAGGAGGAGGGGGCGTGCTCGAGCTGTTGGAGAGCGGAGGACCCAAAAGGCTCCCTGACGCGCCTGATGGAAAATAAGTGGTGAACAGGCCAAAATAGCTACAGTGTCAGAACTAGGTTTGGGACCAGCAAATCCAGGTTCATGACAGAGCCCCCCCCCCCTCGCCCCCCCAAGGGGTGGATGTTAGACACCCCCGTACCACCAGCCGAAAACACAACAAAAGCACCCCCCCCCCCCCCAGACAAACAACTACCCAGGGTGGGAGGTGGGAGTAAAACAGGTTAGGAGGGAAGCAACACATGAATAACACAACTCATATTATACAAATAAAGTAATGTGAACCTCCTAACAGCACCCCCACCTAGGACACCCCTCCCCCCCATGGAGTCCAACGTTCAGGGGGCCGACCAGTGTCCCAGGGCCATGAACCGGTTGAGGGGTGGCTGATCGGGTGGCCTGCCCAAGTCCCACGTCCAGCAGTCGGTCCATTGAACAGAGTCCAGCAGTCAACCAGGACCGATGGACCACCCGACCCAAAGGCCAAGTCTTTTGGATGGCCAACCATTATGGTGGAACCACCAGGACCAGAGGAGAAGGCAAAGAGGCAGCCTACCCACTGGGGAACTTAGGTGGCCCAGACGAGGGATTGGGGCTCCCCCGCCCTCTGAGGCTTGGAGCAGGGGGACTGTAGCCCCCACGATGGTCCCGGTCCGGGACATGGCTGCACCCGCTGTGGTCCCGGACCGCGATGTGGCTGCACCCACGATGGTCCCGGTCTGGGATGTGGCTGCACCCGCTGTACCGGCGCTGGGCTCTGGCTGGAGTTCTGCTGCACCAGCGGTGGACTCCGACTGGAGCTCTGCTGCACCCACTGTGGACTCCAGCTGGAGCTCTATTGCACCCGTGGTGGACTCCGGCTGGAGCTCTGCTGCACCCATGGTGGGCTCTGGATGGAGCTCTGTTGCACCTGCAGTGGACTCTGGCGGGAGCACCGTTGCACCTGTGGTGGTCCCCATTGGGGACCTCATTGCTCCCACAGAGGTAGGGTTCCTCCCTGCCCCCGGTGCTAAATCCAGGTCCTTGGTGTCCTCTGGAGGCATCGGCTGTTCTCCAGCGACCCTGTCCAGGAGCGCCAAACCCAGAGGAAGAGAGAAAGAGACTGAGTCAGGGTTGCCAGCAGTGGCAGAGCCTGGTGAGGTGGCCCTGAGGGCTACTGCAAGCTGCCCCGGGCCCTCCTCACCATGAGTCAGGCAGTGTGACATCGACATAGATAAAACAGACATTGTGGAGTGCACTTGCCTGCACTCGGGCTCCACCGCCATCCAGGACTCCGACGACTTGGGGTGTGTGGGTACCATTGGTTTTCCAGGTGCTGTACCCCCGTCAACCTCTTCCAGGACAGCTGGCCCCGCGTTGTTATCTGTGGGCAACCCAGGTAGTGGCGGCTCCTCTCCGGTGACCCTAGGAAGGAGCTCGAAGGAGATGGGAGAGGAGAAATGGTTAGGGTTGCCGGCAGCGGCAGAGCCCGGCGAGGGAAGTCGAGATGCAGCTGGTGGCTGCACCCAACCCCCCTCCCCAAGAGCCAGACAAGATCTCTCAATAATTGACAGGTGAACTACAGGAGAGATTACTTGCCTGCGCTCAAGCTCCATTGCCATCCAGGACTCCGACAATGCTGACGGTGATGTTCGGGGTCCAGTCGGCTGGAGGTCTGGTCTGGGGGATGACTCTGCTGTGGCGACCCCCACAGCAGGTGTGATGGTGATTGCAGTCTTGGTGCCCCTGTGTGCCGTCTTCCACGCCACCGGCTCCTCTGGCATGGCGGCCGGAGATGGCCTCACTGCTGGTCCTAGCACTGAGCCCCCCAGGTGTCCGGTTCCTCTCCCCTCAAGCAACCAGATTCCTGAGCCGGCAAACTCGCAGGGGCACAGAAAGAGAGTTTGGAGAGGTCAGTCGAAGGGCTACTATATGCCGTTGGGGAGGAGCACTCAGGGGACTGCAAACCCTGAGTCTCCTGGCCAGGAGGTAGGCAAAATTGTTCATCAACAGTGAGGGTGAAATGAGGAAAAACTTGCCTGTTCTCCTGGCCTTGGATGTTCCCAGCAGCCTCCAAGGCGTCTTCTGTCCTCACTGAGCATTCCTCCTCAATCAGACGGCCGATGAGAGCGAGCAAACCCAGTCTCTCCTCCTCCGTCATCACGTCTGTGGATTGGGTGGGCACCGGCCCAGAGAATGGAACGGTCACTACCCGTGAAGCACGTCCTCGGTGCTCTCTCTTGCGGAGTTCCTCCTCAATCTGATGGTCGATTAAGGCGAGCAGGCCCAGTCTCTCTTCCTCCGTCATCACGTCCGTGGGTTGGGTGGGTGCCGGCCCGGAGGGCGGAGCAGTCACTGCCTGTCATCACGTCCGTGGGTTGGGTGGGTGCCGGCCCGGAGGGCGGAGCAGTCACTGCCTGTGAAGCACGTCCTCATTCCTCCCTGTCACGGTGCTCCTCCTCGATCTGGCGGTCTATCTGGGCGAGCAAAGCCAGTCTCTCCTCCTCCGTCATCACCTCGGGAAATGATGCATGCCCAGGCTCAAGGGATGGCGCAGGAGCGGGCGAGCCACAGGAGGAGGATGTCTTCTTCCGCCGGGATCGCTTCTTCTGATGGGAGGACGGCTCCAACGTCAGAGAGGCCCACTCCGGCTCCACGTTTGGCGGGGGAAGGAGGAAGGAGAGGATGTCATCCACCTTTGGAACCACCCGGAGATCGTGATGATGCCGCTCGATGTCTTCTGCAATGAGCCGCGCCCACCGAACGTCTTCGGGTGACCGCGGCCACTGAGTGGAGAAGAGCGCCTCTTCGAGCAGGTCCTGTGTTCTTAGTTCCTTGTCCGTCCAGACCACCATGTTGTTGCCCGGGAGAGAAGGGAAAAAGATGGTAAAGGAAAAAGAAAAAACGCACGTCTACTCCGCTGGGTTTTTTTCTTGCTGGCCGGCACATTCTGTTATGAACCCTCGTGCGCCATTACATGATGCACAGAGGGCAGAATGAAAAACCCATTCGCAGGAGTAGATTCATGCACTTTATTAACAAAATCCCAAAATGACAAGTCCAGCAAACAATCACACAGTGAACAGTGAGTTGAACAGATGCAATGATTACAATTGAGGCCACCAGACAAACAGGGACGTCTAGTGCTGCAGGGCAATTGTCAGCATGGGGAGAAAGACAAACATGGAGGTACACGCTGCTGTGTATGAAGTGCAATGCTCCGGCGATCTGTTCCTACTCTAGCAGCCCTTAACTGTTTGAGTGTGTCTGTCACCAAACTGTGACATAACCCCTAGTGGTCAACAGTGGTAAATATTTTTTGTCACAAAAATAGTTCAGATTTCCAAGGCTATAACTCAGATAGGAATAAATTTACGCATATGATTTGCATAATGTCACGGCAGCTCTTTAAATTCCATAACTCAGTCAAAACTGGACTTTGGACATATTTACACAAAAAATGGTTCAGTCTTTTGACACCGTTTTTTGTACAGAGGTACCTCATCATCTTATCTTCAAAGTATCTGAACAATAAATCATTACAATATTAAAAAAACAGAAGTAAGTCACTTACCGGCAGCTAACGGGACTCGCTCGCTGCCATGGTCGCTGCGTTTTCACCCATTGTGGTCGTTATTTTGCATTCTGTCAATCATTTACGCTCTCTTCCACATCTACAAAGTCTTATGATTATCCCGCATAAATTTTGCTTGTATCCCACAACTATTTTATATTTATATATTAGCTTTCTGAGCTAAAAGAAGGGAATACAAGAAAAGGAAAGGAGGAGTTCTTCTTCTTTGGTTTATTATGTGTCATCCATTGAGTCCTCCAGCGCATGTCTGCCACCTTCTGGAACTGGCAGATCAGTACAAATCAGTACAAATCCCCAATGCAGCCGGCAATGTCAGAGTGAAATGACAGGCGCAGCGCCGCGCTCTGCCACTACGGGCATGCAAATTCTCACACTCAAAGGGTTAAGTAATAATAATACTAATGAGGGAAGAGACTGCCAGTGTGAGGATGCGTGGGCTGAACAAACTTGAAAACATGTGTGCATGAGTGAGTGTCTGAGCATGTGAATGGAAGTGAGTGAAGTGTGTGTGTGTGTGTGTGTGTGAGACACCAATAATGAGGATCAGCTGGTGGTACTGACAGGAGGAGGGGGTGTGCCCGAGCTGTCAGGGAGTGGAGGACCCAAAGGGCTCCCTGACGCGCCTGATGGAAAACAAGTGGTGAACGGGCCAAAATAGCTCCAGTGTCAGAAGTGGGTTTGGGACCACCAAACCCAGGTTCATGACAGAATACCCTCAAATAAAAGCTGAGAGTCTGCACTTTAAGCCAATATTGGTCATACAGTGGTGTGAAAAAGTGTTTGCCCCTTCCTGATTTCTCATTTTTTTTGTATGTTTGTCACACTTAAATGTTTCAGATCATCAAACACATTTAAATATTAGACTGTGGAGGTAATAGAACAGGCAAGATGCAACGAGCTGGAAGGGTACAAGGTTTTATTTCCTCCAACATACTGAAACACGCTTCGTAGCTCGGTGGTCTACTGTGTCGCTTAGGCATGTATAACAAGCTCTTTTATACATGTTATACAGACAGAGAATGCATGGCACATTAGCATAGTGACTGTCATTTAATATGCATCATTAGCATGATATCAGCTGGCACCTGGATGTCCTCTCCGTCCTCGGGGGACGCATACATAACAGTCCAGTCTGATTGCCTCCCGGGGCTCTCTGTCCGTATGTCAATTGTCCTCCCCTTCCTCCAGACCTGATGAGTGTGAGATAATGTCCGTCCACAGCATGCTGGGTTATCACAAGACAAAGATACAGTAACACAAGTAAACACAAAATACAGTTTTTAAATGAAGGCGTTTATTATTAAGGGGGGAAGAAACCCAAACCTTCATGGTGCTGTGTGAAAAAGTGATTGCCACCTAAACCTAATAACTGGCTGGGCCACCCTTAGCGGCAGCAACTGCAATCAAGTGTTTGCGATAACTGACAATGAGTCTTTTACAGCGCTGTGGAGGAATTTTGGGCCATTCTTTGCAGAGTTGTTGAAATTCAGCCACATTTGAGGGTTTTCAAGCATGAACCGCTTTTTTAAGGTCATGCCACAGCATCTCAGTTGGATTCAGGTCAGGACTTTGACTAGGCCACTCCAAAGTCTCCATTTTGTTTTTCTTAAGCTATTCAGAGGTGGACTTGCTGGTGTGTTTTGAATCATTGTCCTGCTGCAGAACCCAACTGCGCTTCAGCTTGAGGTCACAAACAGATGGCTGTACATTCTCCTTCAGGATGTTTTGGTAGACCGCAGAATTCATGGTTCCATTTACCACAGCAAGTCTTCCAGGTCCTGAAGCAGCAAAACAGCCCAAGACCATCGCGCTACCACCACCATATTTTACTGTTGGTATGATGTTCCTTTTCTGAAATGCTGTGTTACTTTTACGCCGGATGCAATGGGACACACACCTCCCAAAAAGTTCAACTTTTGTCTTGTCAGTCCACAGAGTATTTTCCCAAAAGTTTTGGGGGTCATCAAGATGTTTTCCGGCAAAACTGAGATGAGCCTTTATGTTCTTTTTGCTCAGCAATGGGTTTTTGTCTTGGAACCCTGCCATGCAAGCCATTTTTGCCCAGTCTCTTTCTTATGGTGGAGTCATGAACACTGACCTTAACTGAGGCAAGTGAGGCCTGCAGTTCTTTGGATGTTGTTGTGGGGTCTTTTGTGACCTCTTGGATGAGTCGTCGCTGTGCTGTTGGGGTAATTTTGGTCGGTCAACCACTCCTGGGAAGGTTCACCACTGTTCCATGTTTTTGCCATTTGTGGATAATGGCTCTCACTGTGGTTCACTGGAGTCCCAAAGCTTTAGAAATGGCTTTAGAACCTTTTCTATACTGATAGATCTCAATTTCTTTGTTTCTCATTTGTTCCTGAATTTCTTTGGATCGTAGCATGATGCCTAGCTTTTGAGGATCATTTGGTCTACTTCACTTCATCAGGCAGGTCCTATTTAAGTGATTCCTTGATTGAGAACAGGTGTGGCAGTAATCAGGCCTGGTTGTGGCTAGAGAAATTGAACTCAGCTTTCCACAGATGTGATAAACCACAGGTAATTTATGTTTTAACAGGGGAGAATCACTTTTTCACACAGGGCCATGTAGGTTTGGATTTTTTTTTTTACCCTTAATAATGAACACTTTCATTTAAAAACTGCATTTCACGTTTACTTGTGTTGTCTTTGTCTAATATTTAAATTTATTTGATGATCTCAAACATTTAAGTGTGATAAACATACAAAAAAATGAGAAATCAGGAAGGGGCAAACACTTTTTCACACCACTGTATAACTATATACTATACCCCCTCATGGATCATCACCTTATCGTGGTGGGGAGTTTGCGTGCCCTAGTGATTCCAGGAGCTATGTTGTCCGGGGCAATGTGCCTCTGATAGGGTCACCCAAGACAAACTGGTCCTGGGTGAAGGGCCAGACTAAGAACGATCCAACAGACTCTCATGATAAATTCTATATCAAGGATTCAGTGTACCCCGCCCAGTATGGGGTTACCGGGGCCCCACCCTGGATCCAGGCCTGGGGGAGGGGCTCGTTGGCTAGCGTCTGGTGGCCGGGTTTCCGCCCATGGGACCCGGCCGGGCTCAGCCCTAAGGAGTTACATGGGTCCGCCCTCCAGTGGGCTCACCACCTGCAGGAGGGATCATGGGGGTCCTGTGCTATGTGGATTAGGTGGCGGTCAAAGGCGGAGACCTTAGCGGACTGATCCCAAGCTTTCAAAGCTGGCTTTTGGTACGTGGAATGTCACCTCTCTGATGGGGAAGGACCCTGAGCTGGTGTACGAGGTTGAGAGATACCGGCTAGATATAGTCGGCCTCACCTCAACACACAGCTCCGGTTCCGGAACCAGTCTCCTGGAGAGGGGCTGGAGCTTGGCCTTTTCTGGAGCTGCCCCGGGCGAGAGGCGACGAGCAGGGGTGGGTATTCTTGTGTCCCCCCACCTTGCTGCCTCTATATTGGAGTTTTCCCCGGTGGATGAAAGGGTTGCTTCCCTGCGCCTTCGGGTTGGAAAATGGGTCCTGATCATCATTTGTGCCTATGCGCCAAATAATGTTTCAGAGTACCCACCCTTTTTGGAGTCTGTGACTGGGGTGCTGGAGG
Source organism: Pholidichthys leucotaenia (assembly GCA_020510985.1). Lineage (NCBI taxonomy): Eukaryota > Metazoa > Chordata > Actinopteri > Cichliformes > Pholidichthyidae > Pholidichthys > Pholidichthys leucotaenia. The sequence goes on from CM035842.1 coordinate 268,668,505, forward strand.
GTGCTCCTCTTGGAGACTCCATTGTCCTACTGGGGGACTTCAATGCGCATGTGGGCAATGACAGTGAAACCTGGAGGGGGGTGATTGGGAAGAACGGCCTGCCCGATCTGAACCCGAGTGGTGTTCAGTTATTGGACTTCTGTGCTAACGACAGTTTGTCCATAACGAACACCATGTTCAAGCATAAGGGTGTCCATATATGCACCTGGCACCAGGACACCCTAGGTCGCAGGTCGATGATCAATTTTGTTATTGTGTCATCAGACCTGCGACCGTATGTCTTGGACACTCGGGTAAAGAGAGGTGCAGAGCTGTTAACTGATCACCATCTGGTGGTGAGTTGGATCCGATGGCAGGGGAGGATGCCATTCAGACCTGGTAGACCCAAACGTATAGTGAGGGTATGCTGGGAACGTCTAGCTGAGGCCCCTGTCCGGGAGGTCTTCAACTCCCACCTCCGGAAGAACTTCAACCACATTCCGTGTTAGTCTGGAGACATGGAGTCTAAATGGGCCATGTTCTCCACCTCTGTTGTTGAAGCGGCGGCCCAGAGCTGCGGCCACAAGGTAGTCGGTGCATCTCATGGTGGCAACCCCCGAACCAAGTGGTGGACACCAGTGGTGAGGGGGTCCATTAAGCTGAAGAAGGAGTCCTATCAAGCTTGGTTGGCTCGTGGGACTCCCGAAGCAACTGAGGTGTACCGGCAGGCCAAGCGGAGTGCAGCTCGGGTGATTGCTGAAGCAAAAACCCGGGTATGGGAGGAGTTCGGTGAAGCCATGGAACAAGACTTTCGGTCAGCCTCGAAGAGATTCTGACAAACTGTCCGGTGGCTCAGGAAGGGAAAGCAGCTCCCTGTCCACACTGTGTATGGTGCGGATGGGGCACTGTTGACTTCGACTGGGAATATCGTCAGGCAGTGGAAGGAATACTTCGAGGATCTCCTTAATCCCACTGATACGCCTTCCACAGAGGAAGCAGGGTTTGTGGACGAGGGTGATGACTCACCTATCACAGGGGCTGAGGTCGCCAAGGTGGTTAAAAATCTCCTTGGTGGCCGGGCCCTGGGGGGGGACGAGATTTGCCCTGAGTACCTCAAGGCCCTGGATGTTGTTGGGCTGTCATGGTTGACACGCCTCTGCAACATTGCGTGGAGGTCGGGGGCAGTGCCTTTGGCATGCCAAACCGGTGTGGTGGTTCCTCTTTTCAAAAAAGGGAACCGGAGGGTGTGCTCCAACTTTAGAGGGATCACACTCCTCAGCCTCCCTGGGAAGGTCTATGCCAAGGTATTGGAGAGGAGAGTCTGGCCGTTGGTCGAACCTCAGATTCAAGAGGAGCAATGTGGTTTTCGTCCTGGCCGTGGCACATCGGACCAGCTCTTTACCCTCTCAAGAATTCTCGAGGATTCGGGGGAGTTTGCCCAACCAGTTTACATGTGTTTTGTAGACTTGGAGAAGGCATTTGACCGCGTCCCTCGTGGTTTTTTGAGGGGGGTGCTTCGGGAGTATGGGGTATCAGGCTTGTTGTTATGAGCTATTCGGCCTCTGTACGACTGTTGTGAGAGTTTGGTTCATATTGCCAACACTCGGTCGGACTCATTCCCAGTAAGAGTTGGAGTCCGACAGGGCTGCCGTTTGTCACCGATCCTGTTCATAATTTTTATGGACAGGATTTCTAGGCGCAGCCAGGAAATGGAGGGTGTCATGCTTGGTGACCACAGGATCTCATCTCTGTTGTTTGCAGATGATGTTGTCCTGTTGGCTTCATCCAGCAATGACGTACAGCTCTTGCTGGGACGGTTTGCCGCTGAGTGTGAAGCGGCTGGGATGAGAATCAGCACCTCCAAGTCCGAGTCCATGGTCCTCAGCCGGAAAAAGGTGGATTGTCCTCTCTGGGTTGGGGACAGGCTCCTACCCCAAGTGGAGGAGTTTAAGTATCTCGAGGTCTTATTCACGAGTGAGGGGAAAATGGACCGAGAGATTGACAGATGGATTGGAGCAGCATCTGCAGTGATGCGGACGTTGTACCACTCTGTTGTGGTGAAGAGGGAGCTGAGTTCTAAGGCAAAGCTGTCGATTTACCAGTCAATCTATGTTCCTACTATCACCTATGGTCACGAGCTTTGGGTAATGACCGAAAGAACAAGATCGCGGATACAAGCAGCTGAAATGAGCTTTCTCCGTAGGATTGCTGGACTCACCCTCAGAGATAGGGTGAGGAGCACAGTAATCTGGGAGAGGGTCAGAGTAGAACCGCTGCTCCTCCACATTGAAAGGAGTCAGTTGAGGTGGTATGGGGATCTGATCTGGATGCCTCCTGGATGCCTCCCACTTGAGGTGTTTCGGGCACGTCCCACTGGGAGGAGACCCCGGGGCAGACCCAGGACTCGGTGGAGAGACTATGTCTCCCAGCTGGTCTGGGAATGCCTTGGTATCCTCTCTGAAGAGCTAGAACAGGTGGCTGGGGAGAGGGAAGTCTGGGATTCTCTGCTTGAACTGCTGCCTCCGTGACCCAGACCTCCGGAAAAGCGGTAGAAGATGGATGGATGGATGGATGTATAACTATATATTGAATATATTTGGTAAACAGCTAAAATAACAAAACTCATGTCACCGTCCAAATATATATGGACCTAACTGTAGTTTAAGTTTAATTAGTTTAATTAATTAAGTAATTCATTAATTAATTAAATAAGTGAGTTATTTTTTACCAAGTGACAAGAGAGTGGTACCAAGTACAACAAAACAATACGAACTAGATGCTTTTGCCAAACAAAAGTCAACTTCTTTTCTTTATTCCAGCAAATTATAGTTCAATTTGATCTTTCATCTTACCTTGATTATCCCTTTAACTTTTAATTAAAATTGTAGCCATAAATAAAAGAACAAACTCTGTACATTCTGTTATGAATAAAGTAAATGCCTTGGACATAATATTAGAATGAAAACAATAAACTTTAGTGTAAAAAGCAAAGAAGTCACGAGATCTTCCCAGCTGACAACTCTTTTAAAGTGATGTGAAACTGAGCAGCTGTCAGTGAAGCAAAATAAAGAAAAAATCGAAGTTTACCACATTACTGTTCAAGAATACTAATGGCAACATTTTCTTCTCCCTGTTTATGGACCCTTACTTTCTTGCATCTTCATCACAGGTCTAAAAACACCATTAAAACAGGAACACCCCATCAGCTGATATGCAGTGATGCTGAGTGATCCTGCAGGCCCAGCGGGTGTCACAGGGGTCCTGAAGCTGCATTACAAATAGCAGATACATGATAGCGGCATATTTTTAGACCTGTCCAATCAGGAAATCGCCTTACACACCGCACCGCACATCAGGAGGGGGGTGTCTGTGTGCAAACAAACGTGCAGGTCTCTGCAGGGTCATATCTAGATTTTTGGGAGACCTGTAAAATGTATGCAGCAGTCATTTGAATTTTGCAAATTTACAAGAAGTAGTCACAAATTAAGTGTAAACAAAGTTGCAAATTTATAAATTAAAAATCAACAAATTCATGACAATGAAGTCACAAATTTACCAGAAAAAAGTGACAAATTTTCGAGAAAAAAATGTCACAAAATTTACAAGAAAAAAGTGACAAATTTTTGAGAAAAATGTCACAAATTCACAAGAAAAACATGTTTGTACTAAAAAATTATGTGGAAAAAGTAGCAAATTTCCTCAAAAAGAATAGCAAATCTATAGGGAACAGGCTGCAAATTTACAAGAAAAATGAGAAAAACGTTGCAAATTTATGAGAAAAAAGTTATAATTTTTTAGAAAAAAATAGCATTTTTTTTTCCACAATATTTTTATTCAACCTTTTTTACAAACATAACACAAACAATCAAACACTAACACTAAAGTAATAAAAAAGAATGTACTAAAACACACCAACAACCACTAACAGGAACAGGTCTTCAACAATGCTCCTCTGTTTAGTCTAGGCAATCCATTACATAAGTATACATATTATACATTCACCAATTTGGAATTTATAAGGTCCACACACATCATTCACCTTCTTCTTCAAAAGTTATGTTTAAATTCTTTACATAATCAATAAAAGGTCTCCATATATTCAAGAAAAAGAGACAAATTTATAAGAAAAAAGTTGCAAATTTGCAAGAACAGACAAATTCACAAGAAAAACTTATTTTTTTTAAATTATGAGGGAAAAGCAGTAAATTTACCAGAAAAAAAGTAGCATGTCAATAAGAAAAAACTGCAAATTTACAAGAAAAAAATGACAATTTTTTTTAGAAAAATGTCAAAATTTACAAGAAAAAAGTTTTAAATTTGCAAGAATAAAGTCACAAATTCACAAGAAAACTTATGTTTGTAATCAAAATTATGTGGAAAAAACTGCAAATTTACTAGAAAAAATATCAAATCTATAAGAAAAAGCTCCAAATTTACAAGAAAAATGTTACAAACTCATGAGAAACACTGCAAATTTATGAGAAAAAAGTTACACATTTTTGTTAGGAAAAGACCTAGCAATTTAACAAGAAAAAAAGAGACAAATTTATGAGGAAAAAGTGACAAATTTAAAAGAAAAAGTTTCAAATTTCTAAGAATGGTTACAAATTCACAAGAAAAAACATTGCAAAATTAGGAGAAACTGCATAAATTTACTAGAAAAAAGTAACAAGTCTATAAGAAAAAGCTGCAGTTTTACAAGAAAAATGTCATAAATTCATGAGGAAAAACTGCAGATTTTTGAGAAAAAATTTACTAGGAAAAAATTAGCAATTATATGAGGAAAAAGTTGCAAATTTACATGAAAAAAAAATTATGAGGAAAAAAACCTGAAGTTAATTTTAATTCTCCCTCCAAAAAATGTTGAGTGTAGCTTGTAGCTTAGCATTTACACACTTTGCTTTCCAGCCAGAAACATTAATTTTCAGCGAGTTCACATTCGTACTGTGGACTGTGTGTGTTGATACGTTACCTTCACCTGCTTCAGTCATGGCTTCACAATAAATACTTTAGCCAATAATTAATCCTCTGTGCAGATTACGCTGCCATGACAACAGTCAGCTGCGATCGATCCTTAAATCCTCAGCAAAGTGTTTAAACCCGAACCAGAACTGCTCCTGTTGTTACGTGCTCATAATTTAAACGTGCACTCCTTTGTTTCTTACTCCAGAAGTCAGAAAGTCCTGATGGGCCGTGGTTATGGGAGATGACCCAGAGATCCGACTTCTGTCCCAGTGGACGAGGCTGAGGGGGGGGAATGGACAGAGACCGAGCTGAAGTGGCTAGTGTCTTTGCCCTTTGCCTGGCTGGGGGCTGTGATTGTAGATAGATTGGTTCCCCACCACCACCACGACAGCCACGCCTCCAGAGGCCTAGACGGATTTAGACCGACCACAGGGCCTGTGGACGGATGGTGGACGGGGAGCGAGTGGAGAGAGAGAGGTAACCCAATCCTGCTAACTGGGACCATGTGATCACAGCGTGAACCATTATTTACATCTCCAAATGTGTCACAGTGTTTACAGCTTTCTCCTAAAAGTCAAAACATGCTCGTGAGTTTGTTAGTTTCAGAAGCATTTTATCACCAGCAGTAAATCTTATTAGGTACAGTCACAGTCACGTCATGTCTTCTGTGTCTAAGGCTCTGAGTTATTCTTAGAGCGGCTCTCTGCTGGTATTCTGCTTCGCCTTTTTAGGCCAGAGGCGTGACCTTAACACCCCACCACCACCACCACCATCTATCTCTATGTTAGTAATCTCCACATCTCCACTGCTCAGTTCAGAGCTGTCATCAAGTGGATAGAAGAGAGTGGAGATCAGGATGGCCCCGTCTGGGTCTCAAACATGGCTGCTCATTAAAGATTCCCCCTGACCTATTTCCGGTTATTTGGCTGAAATTGCACATGTATATTAATGCACATCTCTATACCTTACTGTCATTGAAACATAGCATAGGGTAGTCAGATCGTCCCATGCAGCTTGGTCTTGCATCTTCCAATTCTAGGCCTACAATTCTGAGCTCATTTTTCAGTGTTGCTCATGTCTGTTTCGGGCACCCTCTTTTCCTTTTTCCAGCCAGGTTCCAATCCAAGACCGAGTATACAACCGGTCTTTCGGATGACAGCCATAACACATGTCCAGCAAAGTTGAGGCGTTTCTCACGCACGGATCATGAGAGGGGTTTCTCTCTTGTTCTGGTCTAGACTTCATTGTTGGTGACATAATCCCAGTTATTGATCTGCGGGATCTTCTTAAGGTACATACGTGGACAAAATTGTTGGTACCCCTCTGTTAATGAAAGAAAAACCCACAATGGTCACAGAAATAACTTGAATCTGACAAAAGTGGTAATAAATAAAAATTCTATGAAAATTAACCAATGAAAATCAGACAATGCTTTTGAATTTGTGGCTCAACAGAATTATTTTAAAAAACAAACTCATGAAACAGGCCTGGACAAAAAATGATGGTACCCCTAGAAAAGATTGAAAATAATGTGACCATAGGGACATGTTCAACCAAGATGTGTCCTCTAATTAACATCACAGGTGTCTACAAACTTGTAATCAGTCAGTCAGCCTATTTAAAGGGTGAAAAGTAGTCACTGTGCTGTTTGTTGACATGGTGTGTACCACACTAAACATGGACCAGAGGAAGCAAAGGAGAGAGTTGTCTCAGGAGATTAGAAAGAAAATTATAGACAAGCATGTTAAAGGTAAAGGCTATAAGACCATCTCCAAGCAGCTTGATGTTCCTGTGACTACAGTTGCACATATTATTCAGAAATTTAAGATCCATGGGACTGCAGCCAACCTCCCTGGACGTGGCCGCAGGAGGAGACGGATAATACGAATGGTAACAAAAGAGCCCAGAACAACCTCTAAACACAATCATGGTGAAGTCCAAGGTCAAGGTACATCAGTGTCAGATCGCACCATCCGTCGTTGTTTGAGCCAAAGTGGACTTCATGGGAGACGACCAAGGAGGACACCACTGTTGAAAACAAATCATAAAAAAGCCAGACTGGAATTTGCCAAACTGCATGTTGACAAGCCACAAAGCTTCTGGGAGAATGTCCTATGGACAGATGAGACAAAACTGGAACTTTTTGGCAAGGCACATCAGCCCTGGGATCTGTTTGATTGGTTTGTTTGTCTTCTTTGTCTGTTCCTCTCCCCCCCTCTCCATTTTCCCCGTTGGGTCCTTCATGGGTGGAACAATTTAAATAAAGTCTTAAAAGTTATTACAAGAGGAATTTATAACAATATACAGTACCGTACATATACAGTATATGTGCTGTATAAAGCTCCTTGTGGCAAAGTAAATCTGTTTGGCACAATAAGGGAAACAGATTTCTATTCTGCTCACCTAGCTGCCTGACAGGACAAGGAAAAAAAAATCTGACTTTTCCCCCTCTGAATCCTATCTTTTTTCCTCAGAATTCTGACTTTCTTCAAAGGAATTCTGACTTTTTTATTTGGAATTCTGACTGTTTTCCTTCTACAGTCTGGCTTTGCTACCTACTAAGAAGCTTTTGTCTCACCAGAATTTGTTCAAACATCGAAATATTGTCGCTGCTTTTGCAATTTTAGTTCTCACATCCTTTTCTACATCTCCATTGATGGTGATGATGCTGCTGTGTTCACACAAAACCAGGAGGACTTCTTCGACAGATTGATCACGCAAGACAAAAGATGGATCCGTCACTATGATCCAGAGACTAAAACCCAGTCAAAGCAATGGAAGCATTATGACTCACCACCTCCGAAAAAGGCACTTGTCCAACCCCCAGTGGGCAAGGTCATGCTCATGGTCTTTTGAAACCAGCATGGAGTATTGATGATGGATTTCCTGGCAATGGGTACCACAATTACTGGGACTTACTACACTTCCCCACTGCAGAAATTGAGGTGGGCCATAAAAACCGAGAGGTGTGGCATGCTGACCAAATATGTCCGCCTTCTGCAAGACAACGCCAAGACAGAAGTACGGTCCTGTGGCTATAAAATCCGTCCTCACCCACCCCTGCATCCCCCACTCTCCTGACATTACACCAGCTGATTTCCACCTCTTTCAACCATGAAGTCATTTTTGAAGGTCAAGCACTTCCAAGATGATGAAACGTTGATTTCCAAGGTCCAAGTCGTGGCTTCTGACACAACCTGCAGACTTCTAAAGGTCAGATCTCCAGAGGTGCGTAAAGCGATGCGAGGTGTCTGACCCTTGGTGTTATCTATGTCGAGAAAGAGTAATAGCTGTGGTAAGCTTGGCTCCTCTCAGTCCATGGAAAATGAGTAGGGGGAAATCTTTAATGAACAGCTCTCACATGATGCCATTTTTTGGAGGAAAGTGAAGCCCTGGGAATATGTTGTCAATACATTAGATAGGTGAGCATGTTTTGTGTTGCTGTTCAACCTGGATCCGTCTGTGTCATAGAGTAGAGGAATGCGGTTGCACCAAACAGTAGCACAAATGGTACATTTTCCCACCTGTGAGAAGTGTACAGCAGGTAGCGTAAGTGGGAGAGTAGAAGAAACCGGGGCTTGTGAAAATAAATGCAGAGAGAGAAAGAGGAGTGTAGAGGAGTGAAACAAGAAATGTTGAAAGTGTAAACGTTTTGAGAAGAGAGCCTCCATCCCAACTATGGAGCGTGAAGGTGGAAAGACAGCACTGGATGTAAACTCAGCACGTTTTCCACATCCTTCAGCGTGCCTGACTCCCTCTGCAGGTGGATCACCGACTTCCTGACGGACCGGAGGCAGCATGTGCGGCTGGGGAAGTCTGTCTCAGACTCTGTTAGCATCAGCATCAGATCACCCCAGGGCTGTGTACTTTCCCCCCTACTCTTCTCCCTTTATACCAACTCCTGCACCTCCTCCCACCAGTCTGTTAAGCTGATCAAGTTTGCGGACGACACCACCCTCATCGGGCTCATCTCCAACGGCGATGAGTCCGTCTACAGGAAAGAGGTGGCCCAGCTGGTGTCCTGGTGCAGCCACAACAACCTGCAGCTGAACGCTCTGAAGACAGCGGAGATGATTGTGGACTTCAGGAAAGTCACAACCCCCCTGTCCCCCCTCACCATCACAGGCTCTCCCATCACCATTGCAGATTCCTTCCGCTTCTTGGGCACCACCATCACCCGGGACCTCAAATGGGAGCCAACCATCAGCTCCCTCATCAAAAAGGCCCAGCAGAGGATGTTCTTTCTGCGGCAGCTGAGGAAGCTCAAGCTACCCACCAAGATGTTAGTGCAGTTCTACACGGCCATCATCGAGTCCATCCTCACCTCCTCCATAACTGTGTGGTACGCAGGAGCCACTGCCAGGGACAGACTAAGGCTGCAGCGCGTCATGCGCACTGCTGAGAAGGTGATCGGCTGCAAGCTCCCATCTCTCCAGGACCTGTACATCTCCAGGACCCGGAGGCGTGCAGGCCGGATCATAGCTGATCCTTCACACCCTGGTCACGTACTGTTTGCCCCCCTCTCCTCAGGTAGAAGACTTCGGTCCATTCAGACTAAAACCTCCCGGCACATGAACAGCTTTTTCCCCTCTGCCATCAGACTGCTGAACATTAAGTGACTTATTGACTCTCGTGCACCATGTACAGCAGCTCAACCAGACTCATGTCATTCATCACTGTTTTTCTGTTGCATTATCGACTGCACTATGTGGTACTCCACATTATCTGCTACTTGCTAATTTATTTAAAACTGCTTTGACTAGTATTACTCATTATTATTATTATTATTATTATTATTATTATTACTTATTATTCTACACTTATTGCATGTTTTTAGTTTTTTAGTTTTTTAGTTTATCTCTTTATCTTATCATGTTTTTAATGTTGCAGCATTGCACCGAGACAAATTCCTAGTTTGTGTACTACATGAACAATGGCAATAAATCTGATTCTGATTCTGATTCTGATTCCTTTTTGGAGTCTCTGACTGGGATGCTGGAGAGTGCTCCTCTTGGAGACTCCATTGTCCTTCTGGGGGACTTCAGGGTGCGCGTGGGCAACGACAGTGAAACCTGGAGGGGGGTGATTGGGAGGAATGGCCTGCCCGATCTGAACCCAAGTGGTGTTCAGTTATTGGACTTCTGTGCTAACCACAGTTTGTCCATTACAAACACCATGTTCAAGCATAAGGGTGTCCATATGTGCACCTGGCACCAGGACACCCTTTGCCACATCGATTTTGTTATCGTGTCATCAAACTTGCAACCATATGTCTTGGACACTCAGGTAAAGAGAGGTGCAGAACTGTCAACTGATCACCACCTTGTGGTGAGTTAACTCCAATGGAAGAGGAAGAAACCATTCAGACCTGGTAGACCCAAATGTATAGTGAGGATGTGCTGGGAATGTCTGGCTGAGGCCCCTGTCTGGGAGAACTTCAACTCCCACCTATGGAAGAACTTCGACCACATTCTGAGGGAGTCTGGAGACATGGAGTCTGAATGGGCCATGTTCTCCACCTCCATTGTTGAAGCGGCTATCCAGAGCCGCGGTCACACGGTCATCAGTGCATCTCATGGTGGCAACTCCCGAACCAAGTGCTGGACACCAGTGGTGACGGGGGCCATCAAGCCGAAGAAGGAGTTCTATCGAGCTTGGCTGGCTTGTGGGACTCCCGGAGCACCTGAGGTGTACCGGCAGGCCAAGCAGAGTACAGCTTCGGTGGTTGCTGAAGCAAAAACTCGGGTGTGGGAGGAGTTTGGTGAGGCCATGGAACAAGACTTTCTGTCAACCTTGAAGAGATTCTGGCAAACTATCCAGTGACTCAGGAGGGGGAAGCAGCTCCCTGTTCACACTGTGTATGGTGCAGATGGGGCGCTGCTGACTTCGACTGGGGATATTGTTTGGCGGTGGAAGGAATACTTCGAGGATCTCCTCAATCCCACTGACAGGTCTTCCACAGAGGAAGCGGGGCTTGTGGGTGGACGAGGGGGACGACTCGCCCATCACAGGGGCTGAAGTTGCCAAAGTGATTAAAAAACTTTTCGGTAGCTGGGCCCCGGGGGTTGATGAGTTTTGCCCCGAGTACCTCAAGGCCCTGGATGTTGTAGGGCTGTCATGGTTGACACATTATTGTTGACTCCCCTCTGCAAATTGCTTTAAAATCATTAAATGGCCTTGCCCCACCTTACCTCTCTGAGGTCCTTCAACCTTACACACCTGCTCGGTTTCTCAGGTCAGCTGATCAGCTGCTCCTGGAGATACCAAAATCGAAGAGGAAGCTCAGAGAGGATAGAGCTTTTTCTTTTGCTGCTCCTAAAATGCGAAACAATCTGCCTTTGTCCATCAGACAGTCCATCACTGTCCAGTTTTAAAACTCATCTTAAAACCTATTTTTATTCTCTGGCTTTTCACCCAGTTTGAGAAACTGATTTTATTTGTTCTTACTGTCTCTGTTGTATGACTACTGTTTTGTTTGTGTGGTTTTGTACTTTTTTTAGCTGCATCGTAATGTTTTTATTGTTTTTATGTTTCATGTTTTTATATTTTATTTATCGTTACTGAACAGCACTTTGTATCAGCTGTCGTTTTTAAAGTGCTTTATAAATAACGCTTTATTGGCTTGGATTGGAACATTGTGTGGAGGTCGGGGGCAGTGCTTTTGGCATGGCAAACTGGGGTGGTGGTTCCTCTCTTCAAGAAGGGGGACCGGAGGGTCTGTTCAAACTTTAGAGGGATCACACTCCTCAGCCTCCCTGGGAAGGTCTATGCCAAGGTACTGGAGAGGAGAGTCTGGCCGTTGGTCAAACCTTGCATTCACGAGGAGCAATGTGGTTTTCGACCTGGTCATGGCACATCAGACCAGCTCTTTACCCTCTCGAGAATTCTCAAGGGTTCTTCACTTCCGCCCTCCCAAGAGAGTAGACGCTTTTTCCTCCTCTCCTGCTCTGACTTTTTTTTCCTCCCCCCCCAACTACTGGATCCCAGCTTGCTGTTGTCTGTCTGCGTCTAACTGCGACCGTTGAAAGAAAGAAATTATGGAGTTAATAAGCTGGGCTTTGAACACAATTGACACTATTTTTTCAACAAGGAAAAGTGCTCCGGGGGAAGCTGTCTGCCCCGCAGGAACGGCTCCAGCGGGCTATTTACGTGACACAAGTAATTGGAAAATCTTGTGTCTCACTAATCTCTCTATCGAAGATATTGAAGATTTGTATGTCTTCGTGATAATGGTGATCGGGATCTTTCTGATTGGAACTGGGATTGTCCTGGTGTACCGCAAATTGCTGAAGATGGATACAACCTATCAAAATGCTGGCCAGGCGAGGTGCATCTGTCAAATTGAAAAATTGGAGAAGACCCTGATAGCGACAAATGGAGAACTGTCTCGGAAGGTGGATTACATCATGGTCTCGCTTAGGTCTTTCCACGATGGATTTAAAGCCCTGCAATGAAGGATTAAGTACTGAATCTACAGAAGAAATAAAAAGCCTTCTCTGTGATCAGTCCGATTTGGCTCAATTTCCCCATGAAAATTCCTCCTGGCTGTCTGCAGTCTGTGTTTTCAAAATCATCGAGCATAAGGCCTTGGACAGCCATCTGGACAGCCTGCCAAGATAAGGACTCGGCGGCAGCCAGACAAAACATCTCCTGCCAAGTGCCCTTGTGTTCTCTTATTATCATCAACATTGCCTCAACAGCGCACACACATTGATCCATGAACTGAATAAAGATACACACACTGCTCTCTTGTGTCTTTGTCTTGTGAATCCCTGTTTTGCGTATGCGCATCGAGAGCTTTTTTTTTCCTTGTAATCATAATATTGATTGATTATGCAACGAGTATTATGAATCAATGATTTTTTTGCTCCTTCCTATTGTTCCTCGTATTATTCTTATTCTTATGCTACCTGTACCCTCTATCCTGTGGGCAGGCGCGTCCCCGATGCAGCCGTGTCACTGGAAATGCAGGTTCATTTTCTGTGTCAAGTCAAATTCTCTCGTATGTTATCAGTGATCTGTTAATGTACTTGGCAATAAATTTTTTCTGATTCTGATTCTGATTCTGAGTTTGCCCAACCAGTTTACATGTGTTTTGTGGAGTTGGAGAAGACATTCGACCGCGTCCCTCATTATTTTTTGTGGGTGATGCTTCAGGAGTATGGGGTATTAGGCTTGTTGTTACGAGCTATCCGGTCTCTATAGGACCATTGTGAGAGTTTGGTTCATATTGCCAACGCTTAGACAGACTCATTCCCAGTGAGAGTTGGACTCCGTCATGGCTGCCCTTTGTCACCAATCATGTTCATAATTTTTATGGACAGGATTTCTAGGCATAGCCAGAGAATGGAGGGTGTCATGCTTGGTGACCACAGGATCTCATCTCTGCTTTTTGCAGATGATGTTGTCCTGTTGGCTTCATCCAGCAATGATCTACAGTATAAGTCTTACTGGGATGGTTTGCTGCTGAACGTGAAGCAGCTGGGATGAGAATCAGCATTTCCAAATCTGAGTCCATGGTCCTCAGCTGGAAAAAGGTGGATTGTCCTCTCCGGGTTGGGGACAAGGTCCTGCTCCAAGTGGAGGAGTTCAAGTATCTCGGGGTCTTATTCACGAGTGGTTGGAGAATGGAGGGAGAGATTGACAGATGAATTGGAGCAGCATCTGCAATGATGCGGACGTTGTACCCATCTGTTGTGGTGAAGAGGGAGCTGAGCTCTAAGGCAAAGCTGTCAGTTTACCAGTCAATATACGTTCATACAATCACCTATGGTCATGAGCTTTGGGTAATGACCAAAAGAATGAGATCGCAGATATAAGCGGCTGAAATGAGCTTTCTCTGTTAGATTGCTGGACTCACCCTTAGTGATAGGGTGAGGAGCTCAGTCACCGTGAGAGGCTCAGAGTAGAACCACTGCTCCTCCACATTGAAAGGTGCCAGTTTAGGTGGTATGGGCATCTGATCAGGATGCCTCCTGGACGCCTCCCACTTGAGCTGTTTCGGGCATGTCCCATTGGGAGGAGACCCCGGGGCAGACCCAGGACTCACTGGATAGACTATGTCTCCCAGATAATTTAGGAAAGCCTTGGAATCCTCTCTGAAGAGCTGAAGCAGGTGGCTGGGGAGAGGGAAGTCTGGGCTTCTCTGCTTGAACTGCTGCCTCCGTGACCTGGACCTCCAGAAAAGTGGGAGAAGATGGATGGATGGATGGATGGATGGATTATGGATGGATGGATTTTTCCTTGTAATTCTGACGTTTCCCCTCAGAATTCTGTTTCCTCTCGGGATTCTGACTCTCCCGCTCAGAATTATGACTTTATTAAAAGGATTTATGACTTTTTTAATCGGAATTCTGACTTTTTTCTGTGGACTTCTGGATTTCTTTCTCGGAATTCTGACTTTTTCTCAGAATTCTGGATTGCCCTTGTTTTTCTTTGAAATTCTGAATTTTTCCTTGGAATTCAGATTTTTTTTTTTTCCCCTCAGAATTCTGACTTTTTCCCTTGGAATTTTCTATTTTATCTGTCAGAATTCTGACTTTTCTGATTGGAATTCTAACTATTTTCCCAGAACATTTGACTTTTTTTTTTTCTCAGAATTCTAACTTTGTTTCTCAGAATTCTGATGTTTTTGTTTTTTGTTTTTTGTTTTTTTTTCCTGAGAATTCTGACTTTTTTTTTCTCAATTCAGATTTTTTTCCCCTGGAATTCTTACTTTTTTTCTCAGAATTATTAACAAAGTAATTATCCCCCCCGCCATTTTTTTTCCAGCGGCCCTAATCCTCTTCCCCAATAATAAGACATATTTCATACATGACACCACTTCTGATCAAAGTAAAAAGAAAGCCAAAGTAGAGTGAACCTTTATTTTTTTTAAATTTGTGATTATTCTTTACCACAGCAACAGGACCTCTTTGGATAATGGCAAGAAACAGGTGGCAGATTCCCGCAATAAAAACTTTAGCCGAAAAAATTTACATCTGCAATATCTTGACAATTATAACACAACAGTAACAACAACAACAACAACAACAATAATAATAATAATAATAATAATAATAATTCCATAAAGTTAACATTTGACTATTTTCTACCTTAGTGGCTTAAGAATAGTGACATTCTGCCTTTACAGTTACAATAGTAACTCAATTATAAATGGATACAAGCACATAGTAAAGCAGTTTGTTTCATTAAAGTGTTGTTTCATCTTCAAGATAGCCCTGTCCAATTTGTCTGTTTTAATGCTCCACTCATTTAGGCTACAATAATGATCAAAATTAGAATCAGTGCATTCAACCTGGAAGAAATCGCACCCACAGGTCTTCATAAACTATAAGAAAAAAAAAAAGAATAGCAATGAGTCATCTAGTATAGTTTACAACTCTATCAATAATAAGCATTAGAATTATTAAAAAAAAATAATGCCAGGATTTATTTGAAGTCTACTCGGTTATCAGAGTCACATACATTTTTTGTATATTACGGCGTTCTTTATAGAAGTCATACTTACCCGGTTTCAGTGTTTCCAAGATACAAGAATTCTCCTTAAGACAGAAGAATAATTGTAATAAGGAAACTGCAAAATGATTACCAGATTCATCTTTTACTGACAGACCATGCTTTCAGTCTATAGTAGCATCTATTATAATGTTAACATGTAATAATCAAATGGAAGTACATTGTCTTCCTCAGCTGACTTTTTTTCACATGCCATCTAATCACAAGTGTTTGAATTTTTGGCTCTGCTATTCTTACGTCACTTAGATAATATGCTATCAAGTATTGCCTAAATTTTAGCGTGTAACAGCCCACATAAATCATTATCGGAGACAAGGATGTGTGGTTTAAGTGTTTGAGAGAATATGACTGGTCTCTTGGGCCCAGAGCCCAGAAACAACCCTGAAAGAGTACATTTCTAACTCTGCTAAGAGCTGCTTTTATTGTCAGGTCAGATTCCATCTGCTACTGGTAAACTGTAACCCAGTACAACCTGTCTCAGTCCTAGCTATGGGTAAATAGCCCCACTGCCTTGTGGGTGTCTTGGGAAAAGTCAAAGGCTAAGGGAGTAAACCCTGACAGAAAATCCGGAGTGGAGCCCCTAAGGCGGTCGACTGGCATAATTGTCACCTTCCAGCAGCTCCTGCATACTGATCCGCCCCCAGCCGTCTTGACTCTGTCTTGCCACTGGACGAGAGAGTGAGGCTGATCCTGTGCAAGTCTCCCTCATTTTAATCAAAGTTCCGCGCAAGTCATGACATCACCACCTTGTCAACTTTAAGCCCTGTGACGATGGGGGAGTGGCGAAGCAGCAGGTGAGGATACACTGGAAGCTGTAGTCGCAAACCTGCACACAGGCGGCTCAGGACAAGTGGTGGCTCTCCACTGAACTGAGACAGCAGTGAAGTTCGGCAGCCTCCTGAGCGACTGAACAGCCCTTTTCAGGATTGCTCTGCTCGCCTCCTTAGCAAGAGGATGGGGCTAGAAAAGGTGCCCCAAACATAGCTGGTCTCACCTCACCCTGGTCAGCACACCGCGGCTGGCGGGGATCCCCAAATAGCGGATGAAACACAAAGAGAAATAAAGCAAAGGCGCTCACCTTAGCATCATGGAATGTAAGGACTCTGCTCGACAATGCCAAAGTGAACAGACCAGAAAGACGAACTGCACTAGTGGCCAGAGAACTAGCTCGCTACAACATCGACATCGCTGCTCTCAGCGAGACACGTTTTTCAGACAAAGGCCAGCTGACAGAAACCGGTGGTGGCTACACCTTCTTCTGGAGTGGGCGCAGCAGTGAGGAGAGGCGCGAGGCAGGTGTTGGTTTCGCAATCAAATCCATTCTCATGCGGAAACTAGCAAGCATTCCCGAGGGTCTGATCGACCGCCTGATGAAAATGCACCTCCCACTTGGGAAGAAGTCAAATGCAACCATCATCAGTGCTTATCCTCCGACCATGACAAACCCCGAAGAGACCAAAGATAAGTTTTATGAGAAACTAGACTCCCTCATTGCTTCAGCAAAATCTGAGAAGCTCATCATCCTCGGTGACTTTAATGCTCGAGTAGGGGCCGACCACCACGCCTGGCAGAGAGTACTGGGAAAACACGGCATTGGAAAATCTAACAGCAACGGACACCTCCTGCTCAGAATGTGTGCCTCTCATGACCTAGCCATCACCAACACCATGTTTCGCCTACCTACACGGAACAAGACATCCTGGATGCACCCTCGCTCTAAGTATTGGCATCTCATTGACTATGTCATCATCAGGGCAAAGGACAGGCAGGACGTGAGAGTGACCAAAGCCATGTGCGGTGCCGACTGCTGGACTGACTATCGCCTGATCATCTCAAAGATGAACTTCCACATCCAGCCCAAAAGAAGACCACAAGGCCAGAAAGTGACAAAGAAGCTGAACGTCATGAAACTCAAAGACCCCAAGAAAGTACAAGAGTTTCAAGATCACATGCACAGCCGCCTGTCAGGTCTCCAGCTCAACCAGCCAAGCATTGAGGACCAATGGGCATCCTTCAGGGACACCACTCACTCGGCTGCCCTCGAATGCCTAGGCCCAGTAACCAGAAATCACCAGGACTGGTTCGACGAAAACAACACAGAAATTCAGCAGCTGTTAGATCAGAAACACCGACTGCTGCGGGCCCACCAGAATGACCCTACCTGCATGGCAAAGAAAGCAGCCTTCACCAACATCCGCAGTGCAATTCAAGCCAAACTACGCCATATGCAGGACTCCTGGCTCAGTGCCAAGGCCGACGAGATTCAATGCTTTGCTGACAGGTACGACACAAAGAGGTTCTACGATGCCCTGAAAGCTGTCTATGAACCTCAGTCCTCCAGATCATCCCCTCTTCTCAGTGCTGATGGTTCTACCCTGCTGACAGAAAAGAAGCTGGTCCTGGAGAGATGGGCGGAACACTTCTGTAGTGTGCTCAATTGGCCTGCACAGATCAACCACAAAGCCATTGCTCGCCTTCCCCAGGTGCCAATAAACTACGAGCTGGACATCCCACCTTCGGAAGATGAGCTCAGCAAAGCCATCAAACATCTCTCCACTGGGAAAGCCCCAGGCTCTGATGCCATCCCTGCAAAAGTCTACAAGACAGGCGGCCCAACCACCCTCAAACAGCTCACCAGCCTGTACCAGTCCATGTGGAGCAAGGAGCAGCTACCACAAGAGCTCAGAGATGCCACAATTGTCCACATCTACAAGCGGAAAGGAAATCACCAGTCCTGTGACAATCACCGAGGAATATCCCTTCTGTCCATAGCAGGTAAGATTCTGGACCGCGTCCTCCTCAACCGCTTGCTGGAACACCTGGAGCAGGGTCTCCTCCCTGAAAGTCAATGCGGCTTCCATGCAGGTCGAGGGACCACAGACATGATCTTTGCCACCCGCCAGCTCCAAGAGAAATGCATGGAACAGTACCACGACTTCTACACAACCTTTGTCGATCTGACCAAGGCCTTCGACACAGTCAGTCGCGAGGGACTCTGGATAATCATGAAAAAATTTGGCTGCCCTCGCAAGTTCATTGCAATTGTCCGCCAATTCCACGATGGAATGACAGCCAGAGTCCTGGATGATGGTGAACCATCCAAAGCCTTTTGGTTGTGTTCTGGCCCCGACACTGTTCAGCATGATGTTCTCAGCAATGCTCTCCAATGCTTTCAGAGACTGTGAGCTTGGCATTGACATCAGGTACAGGTGTGACGGAAAACTTTTCAACCTCAGACGTCTGCAAGCCATCACGAAGGTGAAGGACACTGTCATCAGAGATTTTCTCTTCGCTGATGACTGTGCACTCAATGCTGGTGCCGAGCAGGAAATGCAGTCTCAGATGGACAGATTTTCCTCAGCCTGTGACAACTTTGGCCTTACCATCAGCACCAAGAAAACCGAGGTGATGTTCCAGCCAGCCCCGGGAAACCAGTACCTACGAGCCACAGATACAGGTAAATGGACATACCCTCCAGGCAGTAGAGACCTTCACCTACCTGGGTAGCACCCTCTCCCGTAATGCCACCATCGACGCTGAGATCAACAACAGGATCTCCAAAGCAAGCAGCACATTTGGGAGACTCAGAAAAAAATGTCTGGGAGAGGAGAGGGATTAGCCTCACAACAAAGCTGAAGGTCTACCGTGCAGTCGTCCTAACCACACTACTCTATGGCTGCGAAACGTGGACTGCATACAGAAGGCACGAGTGACAGATTAACGACTTCCATCTCAGGTGTCTTCGCAACCTCTTCCGCATCCACTGGCAAGACAAAGTTCCAGACATGGAGGCATGGAGGTGCTGAAGCAGGCAGACATCCCCAGTGCCATTACCACCATGCGCAAGGCTCAGCTGAGATGGGCAGGCCACGTCTCCCGTATGTCAGATGATCGCATCCCAAAACAGCTCTTCTATGGAGAACTCGCCCAAGGGAAACGCAGAGTTGGGGGACAAAAGAAGCGCTTCAAGGACAACCGGAAGATTAACCTCAAAGGCTTCTCCAGTAACACAGAGTCCTTGGAGACGCTTGCTGCTGATCGCCCCTCCTGGAGCAGTGCTATCACAACAGGAGCCCAAAGAGCAGAGGAGCAGCATGTACAGCATGCAGAGCAGAAACGCCAGATGCAGAAGGGCAGAGCAACTAGCACCAACATCACAACCCCTTCCCACTTCTGTCCTACTTGTAGGAGAGGATTCGTTGCCCGGATTGGCCTCACTAGCCACCTCCGGACTCACCGCAGCAGCTCAACGTCAAATTGATGTCACTGGTCATCTTCGAGCATGAAGGACGAACATCATCAAGAGCTGCTAACTGCTAGTAGCTGAGGAGTAATACCGGAGGCATCTGGGGCTAGTATGATGTCACTCATCTGCGCGGGTCCCCCCCCCCCCCCACCATCACACTCGGTCCCCACAACTACTCCTTCCTGAGCGCTGGCACTGAGACTTTCCTTCACCAACTCTGAGCGAGGCTGGTCCAGCTCGAAAGCAAGGGTGTCTGTTAGTCCTTCATCCCACACCATGTCCTTTTCGACCACTGGAGCCCACGAGCCCCAGCAGCCACAACCAGACCATTCGTTCCCAGCGTTGTCTTTGATAGTAAAATCCAGTCCGTAGAATAGGTCACACCCCGTGATGTTATTATCGCACACCACCTCTTGGAAAGTGAAGTTAATCAACATTTCAGACTTGTAACGAATGGTTAGCTCCACAGTCCTAACAGTGCACAGCTTGCTACCTCAGTAGCCATACAGCGGCGCCGGGTTACTTCTTATCCTGTGGTGGGGGAAAAACTTCACTGTGGCTGATAGAAAAGTTTCACATTATGTTTCATATATATGATTTGCTTTGTCTCAGAATCTGCCTCAGAGTCTGTGTAAAAGTGTTAAGGATGCAGCTGTGTTAGTTATCATCTTGTTTTTACCTCCACCAAGGAGGTTATGTTTTCATCGGCGTTGGTTTGTCTGTCTGTCTGTCTGTCTGTCTGTCTGTCTGTCTGTTTGTTTGTTTGTTTGTTAGCAAGATAACTCAAAAAGTTATGGACAGATTTTCATCAAATTTTCAGAGATTGTCACAAAAGGGGTATCCTACAGATGATTAGATTTTGGTGGTGATCCGGATCACTGTCCAGAAGAAAACCGCCATTACGGAAAATGTGATTTTCCTCAATAACTACTGAACCACTAATCCTATCATTGCCAATCCAATTGCTAGTCATATGTGTTCATGGTCAAGGAATCTGAAAACGTACACACAAACACTGTATGGGGGGAACTGTGGTGCTTGGCGGAGGTCTGCGCTCTCCGAGTGCTTTTCTAGTTTAGTTCATGTTGTGCGGCTCCCATGCGACTGGTACTGAGTTAGCGTCATGCTTCCTGAGAAAGAGATAATCTGTACACCAAGTTTTGACCAAATGTACTGGACCAATCGTGATGGACAATTGCTCCTTCACCTCTCAGATAACGAAGGACTTAAAGAACTGAGTGATGTGTGTTTGAGTCAGAATGATGCTCGAATAGTCTCTGAGACTATTTGTGTATTGTTCTCCACTGGCCAGTGTAATTAAATTTGCTGAAACTCTGATCCAGCCTGGTTTTTGACTGAAGGTTTAGAAGGATTTTTCTAACAGTGGCCCAATTCAGTAGCGACTGCACCGCTGCCAATTCGAGTAACAGTGGCACCTCCACACCATCTAACGCCACTGCACAATACGTATACCCGTTGGTATTGGGACTCACCGAGTGGATGGTTGTCGGGGGCAGGCGGGGTGATTTTTCCATGGGCTCTCCAGATCAGATAAGCGACACACCCTGGCATAGTGATTCCTCTACTACAACATTTTCCTCTTGCCGGACATTCTCACTTTATCTTTAGATTTTTTTAGATTTA
Organism: Pholidichthys leucotaenia; assembly: GCA_020510985.1. Classification (NCBI taxonomy): domain Eukaryota; kingdom Metazoa; phylum Chordata; class Actinopteri; order Cichliformes; family Pholidichthyidae; genus Pholidichthys; species Pholidichthys leucotaenia. The sequence continues at coordinate 268,689,857 of CM035842.1, forward strand.
GTATACTTTATTGATCCCCAGAGGGGAAATTGAGGGCATCCACCACCTGGATGGATGAAGCAGCCACGATACGGCGCTATCCCTTTACCATTCGCACACACATTCACACCTGGGGCCACTTTAGAGTCTCCAATTAACCTAACCTGGTGTTGTTATGGTGTTGCGTCGCGGACCAACAACCCCTGGCGGGGGGTGAGGGGGTGTTCCCAGGGCAGACCTTCGGCTGGCAGCATTGGTTTGCGAACAGTCTTCATCCAAGCTATCCTCATTATCAGGGTCCGCAACATTAGCTGAGGCGGGCGGCTTCTGTGACTGATGCCAGTTTAGCTCCAAAGCTAGCTTGTCTGCTGCCTCCAACTGGAGAGCTAGCTTGACAGTCCTAGCTAATATCAAGTCATTTGGTGTCATCAATAGCCTAGCTTGCAGTCCAGGGTTGTATGTGTGCTCTGCTAGTTGGTCGCGTACCATCTCGTCTTCAAGCAGCCCAAAACGAAACTCACCAGCTAGCTGCCTCAAATCAGCGACATACTGGTGGATAGGCTCACCGACACATTAATGTCTCTGGTGAAAGTGAATTCTCCGCACAGTCACACTGTTTGGGGTGGTGAAATTGTTAGCTAGCAGCTCCACGACGTCCTCAAAGGAGTCCGATGCGCCAAGTGTCCTAAGGACTCGCTGGCCTTTGATACCCAGGTTGTGGACGAGAAGTGCATGTGCCCTCACTTTATCAAGCTTCCCGAGGTCTAGCACCGTGATGTAAGTTTGAAAGGCTTTGAACCAATGTGGCCATGGCAACGGTGGCTCACCCAGGAGTTCAAGGAAGGGACAGAGTGGTGTAATGAACGCCTCAATATATTAATCCTCAGTCGCCAAATGTTGCGTCCACAAACCTGGTGATGAACGAGGTCGACAGAAATGTAGCATTGAACACTGCTTTATTAAAGAAGTGGAACACAGTACATGGCATGCACCCAGCGGAGTCATCCGGCACAAGAGGAAGCGGCTATGGTGGCTGCCCCACTATATAGGGCAGTGTGATGACGTGAAAGGGAAAATGTCACAAATCTATTAGAAAAAACAGTTGCAAATTTACAAGAAAAAAATTAAAATTTACATGAAAAAGATTGCAACTCTATGAGAAAAAAATTGCAAGTTTACAAGAAAAAAATTAAAATTTACAGAAAAACATACACTACCGTTCAAAAGTTTGGGGTCACTTAGAAATTTCCTTATTTTTGAAAGAAAAGCACTTTTTTTCAATGAAGATAACTTTAAACTAATCAGAAATACACTCTATACATTGTTAATGTGGTAAATGACTATTCTAGCTGCAAATGTCTGGTTTTTGGTGCAATATCTACATAGGTGTATAGAGGCCCATTTCCAGCAACTATCACTCCAGTGTTCTAATGGTACAATGTGTTTGCTCATTGCGTCAGAAGGCTAATGGATGATTAGAAAACCCTTGTGCAATCATGTTAGGTCTGCAATGCTGTAATTGCTGCAAATGGAGGATTCTTTGACGAAAGCAAAGTTTGAAGGAAAAAATTATTATTTCAAATACAAATCCTTATTTCTAACCTTGTCAATGTCTTGACAATATTTTCTATTCATTTTACAACTCATGGTGGTAAATAAGTGTGACTTTTCATGGAAAACACAAAATAATTGTCTGTGTGACCCCAAACTTTTGAACGGTAGTGTAAATCTATGAGGAAAAAGTTGTGAATTTACAGGAAAAAATGTTACAAATCTATGAGAAAAAAGTTGCAAATTTACAAGAAAAAAATTAAAATTTACATCTATGAGGAAAAAGTTGTGAATTTACAGGAAAAAATGTTACAAATCTATAAGAAAAAAGTAGGACATTTCCAGGAAAAAGTTGCAAATCCATGAGAAAAAAAGTTGTAAATTAAAATGAAAAAGTTGCAAATTTTGAGGAAAAGGAGTTGTAATTTTTTGAGAAAAAAAGTTGCAAATTCATAAGTGGAAAAAAGGGGAAATTTACAAGAAAAGAAGTTGAAATTTTACTGGACAAAGTTGCAACTTTTTGATTTTCACCTATGAATGGGGATGGGGGGACAGCAGGATAACAAGGGGGATGATTTGGGGTCATTTTGCTTACAAGGGGGATGGCGTCCACCCTCAAATCACATACTGCGCATGTGTTCACCAATGAAAGCAAAGCACAGATAACCTGTTCTTCATATGACAGGTTATCTTCATATTACAGGTTATCTTTATATGACATTGTCTGACATCCGTGACGTCAGACGAAGTTTTCTGAAGAAGACTGCAAATGACAGTTGAAACATGTCAAAGGTATGAGACATCTCTTTGCTTTGTCTTAATAGAAGAACAAAATCAGTTTTATCATTAAGACAAAATGAACCTGTTTGAGATATCACTTTATTTTACAAATTCTATTCAAAAAATAACATGACCATTGAGAAAATGTTTTGTTTATTTTTCCCCCCAACACTGAAATGAAATATCCACATACGTAGTACATGCTTGAATTTTGTCATCAATTTCCATGCATGAAACTGGGAGAAAAATCATGGCGTGCTAAGGAGTGAAAATCAATCAGTGCATCCATTCATTCTTTGATTGTGAGTTAAGCCAAATTCTAAGGGGAATCCAGAAGCCACCTTTCCAAAAAGCATCAGTAAAATTTGGTCAGTTTTTGTTCAACCCTGATGACAAACAGACAATTTTTTCTTTACAATAACCTCGCTGGCGGAGACAATAAAATTCACAGAAATTGTCTTGATTTAATGCTTTCTTTGTTTTTCTTTTAAATTGAGTTTTGTACATACACAGTGAATAAATATATCAAGGAGTGTTCTAAATTTATTTTCACAGAATACATACATATACAATAACTGACAAAAACTAACTCTAATAAAAATGCTACTGAAAGCAGAATTTCTACAATGTTAAATTACCTTCAGTTGCAAACTGGGATGTATTTTTGAATGAAACAAGGTTTTGGGCCCTATTATGATGGTCGGAAGCATGCATTTATACCACATTTTGTGCCTTGTGCCAGTTTCTTGTTAGTTTCTATCAGTGCATTGACTTATTTTCCACAGTGCACCCTCGCCACCTAATTTGCAAATGACTGCACGTGCGACTTGTGCTTCTTCTTCTTTTAGATTTGATTGGCAGTTGGCAACCAGCTTACAGGTGCATTACCGCCACGTACTTCACTCTATATCATCACTCTATCTGGTCAGGAGCTGTAGTCCTTCTATCATCATTGCTGAGTCCAATCGAACCTCAACTCTATCTTCAGACATCACTCTTCTTCGTCTCCTTGTACTTTACTCTATATCATCATGCTACACATCATGGCTGTGGCAACTGCCATGGCCAGGAAGGGACCAATTTAAAGTGGGTGAGACTTGGCACTATGTTTGGTGCATTAGTATTAAGGCACATTTTTTTCAAATGTGGTTTTGATCTGCAAAAAGCAGAACATTTGGGACATTGGGCAGCTCAGAGGTGCAGTGGTTTGCACTGTGGCAGCACAGTAAGAAGTTCATGGGATAGATTCCCCCCCCGACCATCAGTGCCCCTTCTGTGTGGATTTTGCATGTTCTTCCCGTGTCTGCGTGGTATAGTAATATTTGATTTATAATTATGATTAGGTATAAAGATTATTTAATTTTTACTATTGTATCGGGACCTGAGATTTACTCCGGGTCCACACACACAGAAAAAGTTGATAGTAAACACTCGTTTGGGGGCACCAGCTCACCTCCTTCTCGGTTAACAATTTATTAATTAATTTCACTTTATACCTGTTTAATCACTCAATACATTAATCATCATTAATCAGTCTCAAAATATTAGTGAATTCGATACTGGGACTCAGAATGGAATACATTCCCAACAACTTCTCTTATTTCACAGATTTATTAAATGAACTCTGATGAAATTATCTTACATTCAAATAACTTGTAAACAGGTGGAATGACCAACGTTAACCATCACATTAACTTTGTAACTAAGGATAAAGTAACAATGTGAGCACATCTATAAAACCATGGACTTTAGCATGAATTTGGAAGAACTGAAATGGAAGACTGAGAATAAAATTGGACCCAAATTTATGGAGAAAATTACCTAATTATATGAAAAATTCTGGACGCTCTTAAGAAAGTAAAAATGGAATTTTAATTAAAAAGTTATTATTACTTTCTCTTTTAATTTTGTATCTGATCAGATTTCTGATTATTTCCAAAGTTTGGACAAGTTATTCAGCAGATGAAACGAAGAGAATTGGCTCACGTGACTCCTTGCGTTGAAGTTCTTTTGGCGGGTTCTCCTGAAGCTTTAGTTGTAGATGGCACCCAAAACCAGAATATCTTGCCAGCAGATATTTGGACAAGTTACAGCAGTTTCCAAGGTCTACAGTCACAAGATGAGATTTTGACTGTATTAATAACAGTTGGGCTGAGGTTCAGCAAAGATGGTGATGGTGTTTCCTCTTCTCCGTGGGCCAGTGGAGTTTTCCAGAGTCCAAATATATTCAGAAATGGTTCAGATCTGATCTGATTACCAAAATTCAAAAAGACAAGATAAAAACCTCAAGCCACAAAAATCTCTGACATTGTGGAATTCAGAATAGCTTCCATTATGGAGACAAAGGTTCGGTCAGTCAGTCCTTTAAAAAAAACACACAGTGGATTTAAAGAAAGTTTAAAGGAGAAAAATAGAGAATGCCTAGGGAACAAGAGCTTTTAACTCCGACTCAAAATTTGAGCTCAGGGAAAAAAGAATTAATTCTTAGACGTTTAAAGAAAAACATTAAAATACACAGAAGTTTACACAAACACAATATTCCATATTCCCTGTAAAACTGAACTCTGTGATACTCTGAAGGGAACTGCTGAAGTGCTTTCCTCTTGCTTCTGGTCTGCTCTGTAGGAGGGTGTCTCCCCTCTTTTTAACTGCAGAAAACTTTTGTGGGCTTCCGGGGATTGACAGAAGCCCAAGCCAGTAGTCTTCCTTCGTGGGCGGGTTTTATGAACTTTAGTCCAATGAACAAGGAGTCTTTTGTCTGTAAGGAACCAATGGAATGAAAGAGCTGTAACTCACCATTATGCTGGGTGATGATTGGCTGATACCGGTCCTCACAGAATGACACACATTCTAATACTGAATATTCATCAATATACTTATTGTCATGAATCCGGGTTTGGAGGCTAAACCCGATTCTGACTCATGGTTATGCTTTGATCTAGTTTCCTCCTGACAGCTCCGGGCACGCCCCCTCCTCCTGTCAGACTCCGTCAGCTGCACTCACCGGCACACACACACTGCACACACACACACACACACACACACACACACACACACGCACACACACACACGTGCACGCACGCTCCATTCACTCTCATTCACATGCGCTCTCACACACCTGTTCCCAATCAGTTCTGTCCACACATTCACACCGGCAATCTCTTTCATCGTTAGCGTTTGGAGTATTTAGTTGCCACCGCTGAGGAAGGAGATTGTCAGAATATTCCCCTTCATACGTGGGTGCAGCCACGTCCCACACCGGGACCGTCGCGGGTGCAGCCATGTCCCAGATCGGGACCGTCACGGGTGCAGCCACGTCCCAGACCGGGACCATCATGGGTGCTACGGTTCCCCTGCCCTAAGCCTCGAACGGCAAGGGGGCTCCCATTCCTGGGCTTCCCCGCCGAGGTCCCCGAGGTTGGAGGCTGTCTCTCCGCCCTCCACTCAGGGCCCTGTGATTCCACCACGCTAGTTGGCCACCCGAAGGACTTGGATTATGGGTCGGGTGGCCCATCGGCCCGGGCAGGCCACCGGACACTATCCCACGGGCCACCTGCTGGACTTGGGACTTGGGCAGGCCACCCAATCTGCCACTCCTCACCACACTGGGGGCCTGGGACTCTGGTCGATCCCCCGAACTGTGGACTTCTGGAGAGGCGGGTTAGTGCTCCAGGTTGGGGGTTTATTAGGGGGGATTGTTATTCATTCTGCTTTTGTACTATTGTGTTTTTGCGGGTTGCTTCCCTCCTTACCAGTTTTCCCCCACCTCCTACCCTGGGTTAGTGTTAGTTGCCGGGGGGGGGGCGGGGGGAGGGGTTCCCTTGAGGGGTGTTGTCTCCTTTCTTTTTTGGCTGATGGTGCTGAAGTGTCTGGTATCCACCACTAGAGGGGGAGTGATGTCATGAATCCGGGTTTGGAGGGCAAACCTGATTCTGACTCATGGTTATGCTTTGATCTAGTTTCCTCCTGACAGCTCGGGCACGCCCCTTCCTCCTGTCAAACTCTGTCAGCTGCACTCACCGGCACACACACACCACACACACACACACACACACACACACACACACACACACACGCGTGCACATTCCATTCACTCTCATTCACATGTGCTCTCACACACCTGTTCCCAATCAGTTCTGCCCACACATTCACTCCGGCAATCTCTTTCATCATTAGCATTTGAAGTATTTGATTGCCACCGCTGAGGAAGGAGATTGTCGGGACATTCCCCTTCATACGTGGTAGCGTTTTCCTCCGCGTATGTTATCCACTCCCTGCGCTCTACTCAGCCGGACATTTTAAGACACAGGTGTCAAACTCATTCCATGGAGGGCCAAGACCCTGCAGGTTTTACCTCCACCCAGTGTCTTCAACAGGTGATTTCTCTGAATTTCGTCCTACTGATTGCTGATCAGTGAAAACACCTGCTGAAGAGACTGGGTGGAAGTAAAACCTGCAGGGTCTTGGCCCTCCATGGAATGAGTTTGACACCCCTGTTTTAAGACTATCTATACCTTGGTGTTTCGGCTGGTCCGCATCTCTGCCTGTTGGAAAAATTGTATATATGTATATAAACAGTTATCATTTTATTAATGATTCATGAAGCTGAGACTGATGTTCCCACATGTGGGTGGGTGTAGCTGGAGCGTTGTGTGCCAAGACTCATCCTTTTCATATCTTGTACCTTTTTGCATACCCTGTACTTTTTATCTTCTCTGCAAAAGACTGTTGTGTACATATATATGTTATCATTTAACCATTTCATCTGTTAACTATGTTCTTTTTGACCGGAAGCACTGGTTTGTTGTAGGCCCATATATGGAGTTGTTTCCCCCTCTCTGTCTTTGCTGAGTGGAGAAGCAGATGTTCTCCCCGCGATAAGAGTGTTCATGCGATTTATCTCCTACACACACTTAAAGACGTACAGAGCGTACTTTTGTTCATGTGGTAATTCCGTTGTTCTGCTTTTGCTGAGTTTGTCACATACACCATGTACTATCATTGTATATAAAGAAGGCAGCTGCGGGACTGCCCCCAGCATTTCAACTCATCCTGTACAAGGTTTGTTCTGATTGCTCCTTGTGCAAGTAAAAACTTCAAAGGCTCTGCGTGTCTTAAGTCTGATCTTTGATTCAGTCTAATACCTTTTTGTACTCTGTATTTGTGAGGTTTATATTTCAGACTTCTGACATAGGTGGTGCCGAAACCCGGGACAGCTGAGATCCAGGTGGAGCGGGAGTGGACGTCCTGCAGGTTGAAAAACCGTGCACGGTCTGATGGAAGCCATCAGCTTTGGAAACCCGACTTGAGGGAACACTGACAGTGATATTCTACCTCCCGACTCTATCTGGTGATGGTTGTCCTCACTGATAGAGCCTAAAAAGTAAGTTACAAATTTTTCCCTTTTCAGATTGACTGTAGTAGATGTATACGAAGAATAACCGAGCCTAACAATTTCCCATTTTTAAAGAACCACGGGTCAGCTGACGAGCGAGTAATGGTAGTATAAGGCGCCGCTCTGTACTTTTCCTTGTGGTTAAAAACCGTTGCAGGAATGCAGTGGTTTTAGGAAGTAACGTGACGGCGATTCACAGTTACTGACCGACCAGGTTTTAAAATAAAAAGGGGTGCAGGAGACAGTGTGACGGCGATTCACAACTGTTTGGTGGTCAGGTTTTAAAATAAATAGGGTGAAGGAATTCACCCCAAATTGGGCGATAATAGTGTTACAGTCGGCGTACTGTTAACGTTCCTGACCACGAACCCACCTCAAAAATTGGGCGGTAATAGTGTTACAGTCGGTGTACTGTTAACGTTCCTGGCCATCTGAAAATGGGGAACTGTGTTAGAAGACCAGATAGGCAGACGAATAAGCAGAAGAAAAAACAGGATATGGCGCGCGCAACTGTAAAAAACTACAACAACAGACAAAATGAAAAGGGAAAAATGAAGGATCCGGATAATATTTAATCACTGCTGCAAGTGCTATTTGGTTTATATTGGTAAGGTATTGCTATTTGTGTTATATTGGGAACACTGTAAGTGAGAAGGTAAAAGTTTAATTAAAAAAAAAGGGCAACAGAGGCGCGAGCGGCTGTTCTCTCTCCCATCAGCAAGGGGAAGGGTGAGCAGCTCTCTCTCTCTCTCTCTCTCTCTCTCTGTTCCTCGCTCTCCCAAAGGGGGTGGGCGAGGGATAGTGCTCTCTCTCTCTCTCTCTCTCTCTCTCTCTCTCTCTCTCTCTCTCTCTCTCTCTCTCTCTCCTGAGGGGCGGGGGAGAGGCAGATTTGGCCTGTAGAAAAAACAGAAGTGAAGGAAAACTCCGTGGGAGAACGGCTCCAGAATGTTGAAGCTGGTGTAACTAATTTGCAAGGACAAACACAGGATTTTCAGTATAGTTTATGCTCTAATACTGGCAGTGTGGAATCAGGTGTAGTAGCTGATGAAGGCACAGTCTTAGCGTCGACGGAAAAACTTACAACAAAAAGAGATAAATATCAAAACCAACCGAGCATCGAACCATTATTAAATGAAAAAGAAAATCCTTCCCCAACTTATCAATGCCACGATCCTAAGGAGGGTCCATACGGCAAATTATTTAAAGAAGCCCAAGAGGTTGGGAAAAGGAGGAGGCAAATAAAATCATAAAAATTAGACCATAATATTTAAAGACGGACGGATTAAATGGCAGCAGAACTGGATAACGTTAAAATGGACAATAAGAAAGTTATTTTATCTCTTATCTATTCTTTGTGTGTGTGTGTGTGTGTGTGTGTGTGTGTGTGTGGTTGATCTGTGAAGAAAGTGGTCTAAATATGGGTACTTTTACAAAGTTTGGGGTTTTTATTTTTTCAATTTAACTCTGTGGGGTCTTGATTAATGTTGCGTACGTGATAAACTGTTTACATATTTAAAAAAAAAAAAAAGCAATTTTGACGCATTACTGACCTTTGTCCTTGACTGAAACATGACAGTGCACTTTATAGAAAAAAAGGACTGACGTGTGACAATGTGACTACAGGCCATACTATGATCATATTATGATGTCATTTAATAACGCCTAATCACTGAAGATTTTATGTTTACCCTATATCACATGATTTAGAGCACAGAGGATCAAAACAGATTGATAATTAATGTGTCTGTGCATATGATCTGCCAGAGGCTATGGATTATCAGACAAAGGTCTTGGAGAAAGAATCCTTAAATTGATAAGCACTTTTTGAAGCCAAGTATGACTTTGTATGACATTGTAGATAACATAAGGTGTACTGATTCAAATGACTTTGACTTTACAAATGTAATGTTTATATGATTTTATACTGATATTACTCACCACATAATGGTGCGGTAACAATATATTTCAGAAATGTGACAGCAATGAGGGATGTGCTTCTCCTGATTCAGCGGTGGCCAAGCTGGGTCAGGGTGAACTACATTGCACTCCATAATTTACCAAGGAATGTATGAAATAGGGACATTCCTTGTAAAACATTAAATCAAATTCTAATTAGGCAAAACGTCCGCCTTTCCTTTGACTGAAAGAATGTGACACAATATTTCAAATTCAACCCATCTGTGTTCAACTGGACAAACTGATCTTATTTATCAATGCTGAAGCATATCAAAAATGCACAGATAGTTATTTTGTTTTTCTTAAATGAAATTTGTAAACTATTTCAAGAGATGCCACAAAAAGAAGCTACAATTATTGAGATCTCATCTTTGAAGGAACTGGGCTACCTGCAAATTTTATTTAAAACTAAAAATGGTAACACACTTCCTTTCAGTAAAAGAATCAAACAAATACCCTGTAACTTTGCTGCATGTGAGCCTCCATGTATCAAAACAGGGGGTATCAAAGAAATTAATTAGCAAATAATTAGCAATCCTCAGAAAAATAGATAATGCATAAAAATTATCAATAAATGCAATTTTATTTACATAAGTGCTTTTCATTTCATTTTCTGTAGTGCCCAGGATAAACATATGGCTGCAAATACAGGCTGGGCAATACAGACCACCTTTTTATTATTTATGGGATAATACAAATAATAAGATCATGCCCTCTATTATCCTACACATTTCCCATGTTGTGAAGGAGGGGGCGAACAGCAGCTCTCTCTCTCTCTCTACTTAGCAAAGGAAGAAGCGAGCGATAGGCTTGCTCTGTAAAAAATAGAAGTGTGCTTATGCTGTAACGGTGTTGTCTGGGGTCCTGATTGTGTAAAAATTCCACAACCTGCATCACCTCCAACAGCTGAATGAGCTACTAACCTGAATGTAACTTATCTGTATTCTGTACAGACAGTAAATATGCTTATAGCACATGCCACCTGCATACTGTTACCTTGAATCTGCGGGGGTTTGTCACCTCCACAGAAAAAACAGCAAAACATCGACAGCAATTGTTGCAACTATGCAATGTTCTGATGCTACCATGTTCTATGGCAGTTATTCACTGCCCTGCCCACACTAATGGCACTGACTTTTCTAGCTGCGATAATCACTTGGCTGATAACGCTACTCACTGTGCTGCTATTGGTCTTTTAGGAACCGTCTGTCTTATTAATAATGTTGATGTTTTAAAAGACTGTCAAAATAATATGGACCTTCCTCCTGTTTCATGTGTAAATAATTAGATATACATTTGGCTTGTCTGATGAAAATTTGCTCTGCCACCCACATTATACAGATGAGCTGTCCTAGTGGCACATGGCCAATCATGTGCCAACAGGAGGGAAATCAATGATGAGGATGTTGGAAAAAAACTGTCCTAATATTTTGAAAGAAGTAACAAAAACATGCCAAAAGTGCATCATTTGTTTATAAAATAATGCTCAAGGAGCAATGGAAAGCTACAATATTGCCTGGTGTTGATTGACACCTTCACAAAGTGGACAGGAATTCATCACACATCCTCAGCAAATGCCGCATCTGTGTGTGTGAAACTCTATTGAATGATGCTCTTTCCGTTTTGGGGGTTCCAGAACTGATTTATGCAGATAATGGAACTCATTTTACAGTACAAACAGTTCAAGACTTAATCCAAGCTGTAAGAAGTAAGATCAAATTTCATAGCATCGGTACAATCAAACAAATGCTGGCAAAAACCACACAAGGAAAGGGTATTACTTGGCCAGAAGCTCTGAAATTAGTCAGACTAACCATTAACTCTATACTAGACCCAAAGACAGGATTATCACCTTTTGAATGTGTTTTTCACCATCCTTATGTATTACCTGACCTCTCACCACTAACCACACCTAACAAATACACAGATCTTGGTGAACATCTCAGGGAATGTTTTGATTCTGTCAGAAGCTCTCTCTGCTCCACAGAAAGAAATGGATAACCTGGAGACTATGTCTTCATAAAGAACCACCACTGACAACATTAGACACTCAGAATCAGAATCAGAATCAGAATCAGATTTATTGCCATTGTTCATGTAGTACACAAACTAGGAATTTGTCTCGGTGCAATGCTACAACATTAAAACATGATAAGATAAAGAGATAAACTAAAAAAAAAATTAAAGACTAAAACCATGCAATAAGTGTAGAATAATAAATAATAATAATAATAATAATAATAATAATAATAATGAGTAATACTAGTCACAGCAGTTTTAAATAAATTAGCAAGTAGCAGATGATGTGCAGTCGATAATGCAACAGAAAAACAGTGATGAATGACATGAGTCTGGTTGAGCTGCTGTATATAGTGCACGAGAGTCAATAAGTCACTTAATGTTCAGCAGTCTGATGGCAGAGGGGAAAAAGCTGTTCATGTGCCGGGAGGTTTTAGTCTGAATGGACCGAAGTCTTCTACCTGAGGGGAGGGAGGCAAACAGTACGTGACCAGGGTGTGAAGGATCGGCCATGATCCGGCCTTCACGCCTCCGGGTCCTGGAGATGTACAGATCCTGGAGAGATGGGAGCTTGCAGCCGATCACCTTCTCAGCAGTGCGCACGATGCGCTGCAGCCTTAGTCTGTCCCTCGCAGTAGCTCCTGCGTACCACACGATTATGGAGGAGGTGAGGATGGACTCGATGATGGCCGTGTAGAACTGCACTAACATCTTGGTGGGTAGCTTGAGCTTCCTCAGCTGCCACAGAAAGAACATCCTCTGCTGGGCCTTTTTGATGAGGGAGCTGATGGTTGGCTCCCACTTGAGGTCCCGGGTGATGGTGGTGCCCAAGAAGCGGAAGGAATTCAATTCAATTCAATTCAATTCAACTTTATTTATATAGCGCCATTTCACAACAACAGTCATCTCATAGCACTATCAACTGTAGGGAGGACCCCCACAGTTGCAGAAAGACCCCAGCAATCGGAATCTGCAATGGTGATGGGAGAGCCTGTGATGGTGAGGGGGGGCAGGGGGGTTGTGACTTTCCTGAAGTCCACAATCATCTCCGCTGTCTTCAGAGCATTCAGCTGCAGGTTGTTGTGGCTGCACCAGGACACCAGCTGGGCCACCTCTCTCCTGTAGACGGACTCATCGCCGTTGGAGATGAGCCCGATGAGGGTGGTGTCGTCCGCAAACTTGATCAGCTTAACAGACTGGTGGGTGGAGGTGCAGGAGTTGGTATAAAGGGAGAAGAGTAGGGGGGAAAGTACACAGCCCTGGGGTGATCCGATGCTGATGCTAACAGAGTCAGAGACAGACCTCCCCAGCCGCACATGCTGCCTCCGGTCCGTCAGGAAGTCGGTGATCCACCTGCAGAGGGAGTCAGGCACGCCGAGCAGGGACAGCTTGTCCTGGAGCAGAGCGGGGCGGATGGTGTTGAATGCAGAGCTGAAGTCCACAAACAGGATCCTGGCGTAGGTTCCCGGGGAGTCCAGGTGCTGCAGGATGGAGTGGAGGGCCAGGTTGACTGCGTCGTCCACAGACCTGTTGGCTTGGTAGGCAAACTGCAGCGGGTCCAGGAGGGGAGTGGTGATGGACTTGAGGTGGGACAGGACCAGGCGCTCAAAGGACTTCATGACTACAGAGGTGAGCGCTACAGGTCTGTAGTTGTTAAGTCCAGTAATCCGTGGCTTCTTGGGGACAGGGATGATGGTGGAGGATTTGAGGCAGGTCGGCACGTGGCATTGCTTAAGGGAGGTGTTAAAAATGTCTGTGAAGACAGGAGCCAGCTCTTTTGCACAGTGTCTCAGGGTGGAGGGAGACACGCCGTCTGGACCGGGGGCCTTGCGTGGGTTCAGTCTGGAGAACTGTCTGTGCACATCCTGCACACTGATGACAAGGGCAGGGGGGGAGGAGGAGGAGGGGGGACCGCTTTTGATGAATTAGCGGCCAAGGAGGCAGTGGAGCTGGGGGGAGGGGGGGAGTTGGACACAGTTGACGAGGTGTCAAAACGGGCGTAATGTTGGGACAGTTTTTGACAAAGGGCTTTGTCATCCTGACCTTTAGAAGCCTGAGGCCGATAGTTGGTGATTTGCCTCAGTCCTCTCCACACAGAAGCCGAGTCGTTAGCAGTGAACTGCTGCTGGAGTCTCTCAGAATACACAGATTTAGCTCTCTTCAGCTCTCTGTTAAACCGATATTTAACCTCCCTGTAGCAGTCCCTGTCTCCACTTTTCAACGCTGCTTCCTTCTCCTTCCTGATCTGTCTGAGCTTGGCAGTGAACCAGGACTTATCATTAGAGTATCTCACCCTGGTGCGTGATGGAAGAATGTTCTCCTCACAAAAGTTGATGTATGAGTTCACAGTGACTGTGTACTCGTTAAGATCATGTGTGGCTCCTTTAAACATGTCCCAGTCAGTTATTTCCATGCATGTGTTCAGTTTCTCTCCAGCTTCACTGGTCAATTTCTTCCTGGTGGTCACAACAGGTTTAGTGAGCTTCAGTCTCTGTCTGTATGTGGGAATGAGGTGGACCATCACGTGATCAGATAATCCGAGCGCAGCGCGGGGAGCAGCGTGATATGCGTCCTTCACTGTGGTGTAACAGTGATCTAGTGTGTTCTCACCTCTGGTTGGACGTTTAATAAACTGTTTGTATCGGGGGAGCTCGTGACTCAGATTGCTCTGGTTAAAGTCGCCAACCACAATAACCAGGGAGTCCGGGAAAGTCCGCTCCGCATGTTGGATGTGATCTGCGAGCGCGCACTGAGCCACGCGCGCGTCCGCGTTGGGAGGGGCGTACACAGCGATCAATATGAATGAAGCAAACTCCCGCGGGGAATAAAATGGCTTGCAGTTAATGGAGAGAAATTCTAGGTCGGGAGAACAGTGCCGGGAAATCACGGTTACATCAGAGCACCAGCTGCTGTTAATGTAAAAGCATACTCCTCCTCCTTTAGACTTACTGGAGAGCTCTGTGACGCGATCAGCACAAAACAGCTGAAATCCCTCAAGGCTGATCGCGCTGTCCAGAGTAGAATCATTAAGCCGAGTCTCAGTGAAACAGAGGGCGGACGAATTAGCGAGGTCCTTAAATCGCATCAGCAGTCTCGGTTCGTCTACCTTGTTAGAGAGAGAGTTGGTATTGGTCAGAAATATTCCAGGCAAGGCTATGCGCGTGCCCCTCTTCCGAAGCCGTTCGAGAGCTCCCGCACGTTTTCCTCTTTTCCGCCCTCTCACTTTTTGGGCTAGAAAGTGAACCAGATCGGCGGCAGGAGCCAAAAAAACTGGGAGAAGGTCCGTGGGAGTGAAAGACCTGATATTTAGAAGGTCTTCTCGGGTATAAGAGCAGGCAGACACACAACTGATGAACAGAAACAAACAAATTAAAGGGCAGCGAAGCACCATGGCGGCCACTGTGGGCGCCATCTTGGATGGATGGATGGATGGATGGATGGATCTCCCACTCCCACTGCAGTACGTATTGCTGAATGACCATCTCAGATTCACCTTTCACACGCTAAAAGACTACGGGTGCCTGTAAGTGAACTAACTAACTTGTTTCCCTGAGTAAGTCCAGTTACAAAGGGGGCATGTCCTTTTAAGGACATGGCCATCTCAACCCTGGTGAAGAAAGAGGCCCGGAGGGGTACTCTCTCAGGTGGAAGCATGGCACCAAAATTATTGATGACTCTGTGTTCAGCACTTCTCCTGGCAGTGGTGTGGTAATCTCTTTCTGATTCAAGGACAAGGAACCCACGAAGCACGGACAATGAACAATACGCATAACCTATGGTATCAGACAATGGTGGTTTCGGTGAGAGGACTGGGAATCGATACTTCTTGCTATGTGTGTTCATTGCTACCCCATTCACACAAGACTGCAATACCCATGATTGACTACAATACCCATGATCCCTGTTCCACTGAGTGAAGAGAAAACGCCCGGAGCGACAATAGCGATGAACTCTCGTCTCAGTCTGTTTAATACAAGCAATAATGTTGGACATTGGTTGGTGGGGAATTTGTCAGAAAGGTATCTTAATAGAGAGAATGTCACTATTACTGATTACACTGGGTCTAAGATTAGAATATTTAATATTATTGGGATTGGAACTCCTTTGCTTGCAGTTAAGAAGCCTTTAATGAAAATAAATCCTACACTGTTTACTTCACCAATCTGCTTTCACAAAAATTGTAGTAAAAACAGTTTCAACCTGGGTATTTCACAAAGATGCAATGATACTAAGGAAGTGACCTGTGAAGTGTCATATTATGATTCTGTTTGTAGAAATGTATTTCACTTTCCCTATATTGCTGCTGGAAAATTCACCTTAAAGAGGAAAAATTGTACTTTTAACTGTAGCAATAATCCTACTGTTTTTTGGCCAAATGATGATGGGTATGGATTCTTGGAAAACCAATGGGTACTCTTTTTCCAATGTATGGCAGTGCTCTAGCTATACACCACATAAATGCATTAGCATGGACAAAAGAAAATCTGACTATATTAATGGAGCAAGGATTCACAACTTTAAATGAAGAACAAAAATTAGCCATTTGAATGATATTTTACACTTACAGCATGGGTTAGATGAAGATAAAGGTTGGGGCTCCTGGGATTGGTTTCAAAGTAGAACTTGGTGGCAGATTTTGCTCAAATGGCTGACCCCAGTTATTATAATTTTAGTGCTTTTCTGTGTATTGTTCATGTGTGTCATTCCCTGCATCAGATCAATGATCACACATGCATTGACTCAACACACTTTCATGCTACAGCAGTCATTCTTGTCCAATCATGTTCAAGGCCCGTATATGCCACTCTCCCAAAAGGATGAAAATCTTTTGAAGTTACATTGTACTGATAATTGCATATGATTAAAAGGGTTAATAAAATAATAAACAGGAGGGAAATGTTGGAAAAATTGTATATATGTATATAAACAGTTATCATTTTATTAATGATTCATGAAGCTGAGACTGATGTCCCCACATGTGGGTGGGTGTAGCTGGAGCGTTGTGTGCCAAGACTCATCCTTTTCATATCTTGTACCTTTTTGCATATCCTGTACTTTTTATCTTCTCTGCAAAAGACTGTTGTGTACATATATATGTTATCATTTAACCATTTCATCTGTTAACTATGTTCTTTTTGACCGGAAGCACTGGTTTGTTGTAGGCCCATATATGGAGTTGTTTCCCCCTCTCTGTCTTTGCTGAGTGGAGAAGCAGATGTTCTCCCCGCGATAAGAGTGTTCATGCGATTTATCTCCTACACACACTTGAAGACGTACAGAGCGTACTTTTGCTCATGTGGTAATTCCGTTGTTCTGCTTTTGCTGAGTTTGTCACATACACCATGTACTATCATTGTATATAAAGAAGGCAGCTGCGGGACTGCCCCCAGCATTTCAACTCATCCTGTACAAGGTTTGTTTTGATTGCTCCTTGTGCAAGTAAAACTTCAAAGGCTCTGCGTGTCTTAAGTCTGATCTTTGATTCAGTCTAATACCTTTTTGTACTCTGTATTTGTGAGGTTTATATTTCAGACTTCTGACACTGCCTCTGCCTCCAGTCTGCATGGCTCGCCCTGGATTAGCTCCAGAACTGTAAGTGTACCTCAGCCTTCTCTTCTGTGTTAGCAGGCCTGCAGCATCAGGTTGCTCGCCTTTCCTGTTTCATGTGTTACGCAGCCCTTCCGGCACCAGGCTTTATATTCACCAGACTGTTGAGCATTTCAGCAGGCGCCCTGTATGTTGGTGGGCAATACTGTCATTGCCCCCCCCAAAAAAAATATTGTGTGGTTGACTGAACTGCATTTGGTAATTATTGAACCAGTTATTTTGTGAACTTTAATAAACACAGCACTCTCTACTCCTGCGATTGGGTCTTTCATTCTCTCCCTCGTGCGCCGTGTAATGGCGCACAGGGGTTCATGACACTTATGTGTCGGGCTGCACGGTGGCGCAGTGGTTAGCACTGCGGCAGCACAGTTTACCCTTGGCCGGAGGATTGTGGGGATCGTGGGATCGTGGGTTCGATCCCAGCCCCCGACCAACAGTGATCTGTGTGGAGTTTGCATGTTCTCCCCGTGTTGCGTGGGTTTACTCCGGGATTTCTCCGGTTTCCTCCCACATGCCAAAGACATGCATGTTAGGTTAATTGGCTGTTCTAAATTGTCCCTAGATATCTGTTTCCTATAGGCCCTTAGAATAGAGGGTTAGTATTAATGAAAGCGCTTTGAGTGGTCTTTGTGACTAGAAAAGCGCTATATAAGTGCAGGTTAGTTAGTAGTTAGTTAGTTAGTTATGTATAAAATCTAACCTACTTCAGTGATTCATGCAACTTTATAACTAGTGCTTTTAAATTAACATGCAAGAATAAACATTCATTTAAACATTTTTAACATGCACATTTTTAAAATCAAAGATTAATATATTCTTTCAGTCTCATATGATTGTCCACAGAATATCAGAGTCCCACAGAGGCAGCGATCTTCAACAAATAGTGTCCTTAGAATTGTCATGAGAAATGAAACTTGAAGAAAGAGATAATTTCAGTTCAAAACTTGTACAGTCAAAAGCTTTCTCTGCTCCAGAGACATCCACCAGGGGTAGTCTTGAGCTGTGGATAATCTTGGGCCTTAGGAAATGCCTTTAAAGTTTAAGATGCCTGTTCTTTGTCCATGTTTTATTACCCATAAAGCAGTCGGGCGAAAGAGCATTTCCAGTTTATTTATGAAGTGAGTTAATACGTTGAGAGCATTCCTTAGGTTTGCTTAACAAAGGAATGTTGGTTCAGCTGTGGTCCTGGGATGAAAAAGCAGTTCTTGACTGACCTTTTCCTGGGTGAAACAATGTCTTTAAGATGAAGAATAATTTTATTGATGAGCCAAATCCAGATGATGCTACAGTAGCTTTACCCTGTGTACTCCAGTTTCCTCCCACAGGACAAAAGCATGCAAGTTAGGCTAATTGGAGACCCTAAAGTGGCCCTAGGTGTGAATATGTGTGTGAATGGTGAAGGGATTGGTGCTGTACCATGGATGCCCTGTAATTTCCCCATTGTAGGACTAATAAAGGATTCTGAGAGAGAAATCATATTTCTAGTCTATTTTTAATTATGTTATTCTGATGTTAGTATGACATGACATTTAATCATTCTGATGTTCATTGATATATAATTCTTTGTACTGAGTGTGTACTCTTCTGTATAACTGATCTTGTGACCAGTATGTGGTTTCTGTGGTCAACACATGACCATGTATCTCCTTAGTAAAAAATCTGGTTTCATAATTGGCCCTTTAGGGCAGATAGAAGACAGAGTGATTGCCAACCACCAATCAAATCTAAAAGAAGAAGAAGAAGATTTGACAGGCAGAAGTCATGTCACCACGCTGTCAAAATAAAAGCACAAACAATAGTGGAAGAAAATCAGGACTCAATACAGATACAGAAAAAGGAAAATAACCAACAGACCTGAGCATGGTACAGACCCGCGCTCAACATCATGACACCTGGTGCCAGTCAGTCTCCAGGACATGACCTTCTATATCTCAGAGTACTACTGTGTTCTTAACCACTTGCACTCCGGGCAATTTTCCTAAAAAGGCCAAAAAATAACGTGCCCAAAGTAAATCGAAAGCTGTTCTTCAACCCTTTGCAGCATCTTCAAGGGGTTGGTCTCATTTCAAAGAAAACACTTTGAATTTTTTGGCAAAAAAAACATAATCTCTCTACGTGCTCAGGCCACTGAGTTACAGTCATCTAAACATACTGAACTTGAAGAAAAAAAATTTGGACACAGTGTTTTTTTGGATACAAATGCTTGTAAATAACACACAGCTGTCTGATCCGGCTGGAAAATGCAAGAAATGTAGAACCAAGTGTTATCCAGCTGAGATCCAAATTTGGTAACAATACCACAAAAAATGAATATTTTACACAGCTTTGTTCTCAGGCTGTTCCCAGGCGTTTTGGAACTGTGCCAAATTGTGCCAAATGGCACAGTTTGGAAAAACGTCTGTAACTTTTGAATGATTCAATGTAGAAGCTTCATTTTAGGCTCAAAGGAAAGGTTACACTCAGGGCTGTGTCTGTGTGTGTGTGGGGGGGGGTCGCCCCCCCCGCTACCAAGGACAGAGTTCAGCCCTCGCTACATGACAGATTACACTCGTTGCATGTTTCCACAGCAACGCTGTCACAGCGGCTCCCCCCCCCCTCGCTACTGTGTGTGTGTGTGGGGGGGGGTTGTCCCCCCCCCGCTCGCTACAGAGGATGGACTTTAGCCATCGCTACACAACGGATTAGCCTTATGTGGTGATGTAGGACAGCAGTGCAGTCACTGCGGCCCCCCCCCTCGCTGCAGAAGAATAGCAGGGGTGGGGGGGGCGTTCACAGCCTGTACACTGCGAGCAACCCCTTGTACCGCGGTGCACGAACTTCAGACTTCGTGAACCGCACAGCTGTAATTTACTGATCGGTCAAAAGTCATTTTGGATTACAATTTTCAGGGATAGAGAATAATTTAGCTTATAACACCTTACCTCTTCACAGCGGAGTCTTGGCGAACTTGTCTTCCTCATTGTCAGACGAACGCGACGCTGGTCCGCTCTGGTTCTGGTCTCGCGACTCGATCAAAACATAATTCCATTATTGCGGTTTTGTGCTTCCATGATTGCGGTTTTTGGCGAACGATTTTTCAAAACAAATAACAGTAGTAATTAAAAAAAGACTGGCGAAGGCGTGTGTGTCACTCAGCCTTCGTCGTCGGCCTCCGTCGGTCTATAATGACCATGGAAGAAATCATAGCGTCTACTCTGCTGGAACCAATACAAAATAAGCACCGCCTATGGCCGAACATGCCGATCCACGAATGGCACTCCCTGTCACACAGGTTGCATTTGTGGATGGTCTCCATGCTGCTGGGTCTGTGGAGCTCTTCCTGTGTCCTTTTTTGATCCGCTGCAGCAGCCAGTCTTCACCCAGCCTTAAAAAAAAAACAGCTCACGAACTTCTCTGCTTCAATTGGCTCACTGCATTCAAAGCGTTGGGAGGCGGGTCCTCCTTCCTATGTTTTCATTCATTGGTTGTTCAAGGTTTCAGAAACCCAATTCAAGGCTCTTAATAGTCGAATGAGAGGTCAATCAGATGAACTAATTTGTTCGCGGCTGTGTTTACAGATTTTTTTTTCAGTGGCGCTTGGAGGCCACACCACCTACACCACCACCATCAATATCCTTATCATGCGTCATGCGCACGAGGGCGCACGAGTGCGCTCTCGTGCGCCCTAGGACGCAGAGACTTGCCCGCCAGCGGAACAACGGAGTGCAAGTGGTTAAGTTATCTGTACACTGGTGATGTCTTGTGATTTTGCTGACAAAACAGGCACCTCATGTGTCTGTGGAAGTCATGTGTCATAGATTAGATACATAAATAATGCATATACTACAAGTCTAATGTCTCTATCAAAATGTTTATGCATTTTCCACTTGTTACTTCTGGGTGTGAAACTGTCACTGTGCAGGAATTAGACTGTGTGTCCACCAAATGCATTTTTTTGTCATCCGACTGCTCTGAACATCTTTTTTTCAGCGTTTGTGCACTGTGCTCTGGAAAAAAAAAAGTCTGTGCCTTGTATCACAGCAACAGTTTGTCATTCGCAGCTCAGCACTTCCACTTTTCCTATGGTCAGACTTTCTACTTATTTTTTTAATAGCAGTCTCTAAATAACAATGGACAAGAAACGTATTCTAGCATTGGTAGCAGCTTTGGATACAAAATATGACATGGAAAGGCTGAGTCTGAGTGCAGACTGTACCAGCGCCCTATGTCCCACCCTTCCTTATTCTGATTGGCTGCTTGGAAAGATGTGACATTGACGAGCTCAGCTGCAGTCTGACAAGTTGAAATTTTTTCAACCCTGAGCACCCTGAGCACTGTGACAAAAAGCAACCACCACCGAGAGCATTTCAGCGCCGAGGATGCTCAGCGCTGTAGATGCTGGACTACATAGAGAATGAATAGAAAATAGTCACCACAGAGTGGAAAAAAAACTTGTTTTGTGGACACCACAGACTGTATAAAAAAGGACGGACAAAGCCTCTGTGACGTCACTCATTTGTTTTGTGCTGAGGGAGAAGGAAGCCCATGATTTTCCTTCCCTAGTCACAGCTATGTTGAATTTTTTTGAGTCAGGAGGAGCTTGAGGAGGAGCAAAGAGTGGGTTTGTCATGATTCAATTAGTGCCAGAGACTCAAGTGCAGAGCATAATTCACCAGAGGAACAACAGACACAGGTGAACGTTTCAAACGGTTTATTGAAAAGCAAACAAATAAATAAACCCACCGAGAGGAGCACACAGCCTGTGGAGAGAGAAAAAGGAGAAACTGTAAATGAGGAAATGTTTGAGGAAGAGGGATTGAGTAGAGAGAAGAGATGCTTACTACTCCAAATAGAGGGCCCGGCTGTGGGAACCTAACGTGTAGTGGGTGGTGAGCTGAGGGGAGTTGATCCAGCAGGACAAACAGGGGGAGAAGGAGGTGTCCGGACGTGTTGGTTGGAGGTACAGGTGAGCGTGCACAGCCCCGGAGTGATTAAACACCGCTGAGATGTCAGCAACCTGGAGAAGATGGAAAAAAGAGCAGGTGAGCGAATAGGTGAAAGTCAAAAAATACAATTCAGTGACTCAAAGGGATCACAGCATACCTAAAGGTCCAGTGAGGAAGCATTCTTCTTCTTCTTCTTCTGTTTTTTGGCGGGGGCACCCAACTTAAAGGCGCAATACCGCCATCCAACGTTGGAGTGTGGACCAGACATTATACCCCAAGGGAGGAAAAGAAAAAAAAAACAACACTATATTCTATTAATTAATCCCGTATCTTTAAGGAAGACCAACAACTTTCTCACCCCATCTCCCACCATCATGCTTAGGTTAACATCACCCACCCCTAATCCTCTAATTCCCTCCACTAATCTGTCTCTCTCCTGGGTATACTTCTGGCAGTGGAAAATGACATGCTCCACACTTTCTTCCTCTCTCTCACAATAATCGCACATCCCTGTCGGGTGCTTACCTACCAGATGCAAAGTTTTATTTAGCCTAGTGTGTCCCATCCTTATCCTAGATAAAATATTCTCTTCCTTTGTGTTTCTTGTCCCCATCCTGCCCTTAACTCCGACCGCACTCTGGATAGCATGCAAATGTCGCCCTGTTTCCCCTGTATCCCACCTATGCTGCCACTCCTGCCTAATACACTCTTTAATCAGCGTTTTTGCCTCAGATTTACTCTGAAATATCCCGCACCTCCCAGTGTCCCAGAGCCTGTTTAGCCAATTTATCTGCGACCTCATTTCCCTTAACCCCCCTGTGAGCTGGAACCCACATAAACACCACAGACACCCCTTTGTTTCCGAGTCTATATAAAGTCTCATATAACTCAAATCAAGTCCTGTCTGCTATCAGATGACCCTGATTTTATTGACAGCAAGGCTGCACTGGAATCCGAACAAAGGACTAAACCCTTGACCATCAGCTCCTCAATCCTCTGCAATGCAGCCACCACAGCCAACAATTCGACTGTATATACAGACAGATGGGAAGATGTTCTTCTACTATCAGATATTTTTAAGGCAGGGATATGGAAAGCAAATCCAGTGCAGCCCGTGTCAGGGTCCTTTGATCCATCTGTGAATACTGGGGTAAGGGAATGATATATTGTACCCAACCGATCCTCTACTAAAATTGCAGCGTTTCCAAATTCTCTGCACCCTCGCATCTTTTCCAAAAAAAACAAATCAACTGATACTGGGTAGAAAAACCAAGGAGGAGTGACTGGCAAAGGAAGTGATGGGATATACGTTCTATCACATAACTTCATATCCCTCGCCACTCTCCCAGCGTGAAATGCAAAATTCTCCCCTTTCCCTCTTTCCCCCTCCCAACAAGGCAACAACACTCCGACTGTAGGATGTTTCTTTTGAGCGTGCCCCTGCAAATTGACCCAGTAACTCATCATCATCTGCTTACGCCTGATGCTTAATGGCATTTCCCCCATTTCCACCTGGAGGGCCGCAACAGGAGTTGTTTTAAAAGCCCCACAGCAGATCCTCAGTGCCTGGGCCTGGATGACATCCAACTTGCTCAACGTAGTTTTAGCAGCCGATCCATATACAATACACCCATAATCCAATATAGACCTAATTAAAGCAACATAAATGTTTCTCATAGCCGTTCTGCTAGCACCCCACTCAACCCCTGTCAAACACCTCATCACATTCAGTACTTTTTTGCACCTAGCTGACATCTTCTGAATATGCTCCCTCCAAGTTAGAGTAACATCAAACCAGATGCCCAGAAACCTAAAAACTTTGACTTGTTCCAATTCCTGAGCGTACAGTGTTAACTGGGCATCCGCTACCCTTTTCCTTGTAAACACCACCACCTTTGTTTTCTCAACAGAGAATTTAAATCCCCAGGAATATGACCATCCCTCCACTGCACTTATCGCTTCTTGTATTTTCCCTCTTATATACTTAAAATTACTCCCTCTTTTCCATAATGCCCCATCATCAGCAAATAAAGAACAGCCAATGTCATTGTTCACAACAGAAAAAACATCATTTATCATAATAGAAAAAAGGACTGGGCTTATAACACTACCCTGGGGGGTGCCATTTTCCACCAAGTACCTATCTGACATGGCTCTACCCACTCTAACTTGGATGTACCTATTAAACAAAAAATCCTTTATCCAGTTAAATGTTCTCCCAGATATTCCTAACATACTTAACTTTATCATCAGCCCCTCCTTCCACAACATGTCATACGCTTTTTCCACGTCAAAGAATACCGCAATTACCGACTCTTTGTTTACCTGAGCCTTCCGTACCTCAGTCTCCAAACACACAACAGGATCCATAGTTCCCCTTCCTTTTCTAAATCCACTCTGATGTGGTGATAGAATTCCCCTACTTTCAAGATAGAAAACAATCCTATCTGTGATCATTCTCTCCATTATTTTCCCCAAATGCGACGTTAAGGCTATAGGCCTGTAACTCGCTGGGTCTGAGGGATCCTTTCCAGGTTTCCTTATAGGAACAATCACAGCTTCTTTCCATGCAGTTGGGAGCTTTCCCTTTTCCCACACTTTGTTGTAAACTTCCAATAGTTTCCTCCTTGCCAAAGTCCCTAAGTGTTTCACCATGATGTAACAGATACTATCTTTCCCAGGGGATGTTAATCCTGATTTGTTTACCGCTCTATTTCATCTAAAGTGAAAGGAGAATCCAACGGGCTACTAAAATCACACCTTTCCTCCAAAACCCCAGGGTGTGCTAAACTCGTCTTACTTCTTCCTCTTTTACCCTCTTCAGTCAAATTACCTGAGCTATGAATTTGAGTCAGGCTCTTTGCCATCATTGTTGCCTTCTCCCCATCAGTTATTGCAATCTCTTCCCCACTTTTTAATATTGGGTACTGCCATTCCCTCCTGACTCCCCTCATAGCCTTGATCATGTTCCATACATCTCCCACGGCTGTTGATCTACCTACAGTGCTGCAGTATCTCTGCCAACTTTCTCTCTTGGCCCTCCGAATAGTTTTCCTGGCTTTTGCCAGTGCTCTCTTATAATTAATCAGGTTTTGCCAATTGTGAGTTCTCCTTAGGACCTTAAGCATCTTATTCCTCTCTTTAATAGCTCTAGTGCACTCCTCTGTCCACCAAGGCACTGCTTTCTTTAATCTTTTCCCTTTACTTTTAGAAATTGACTGATTAGCTGCTTCCAGAAAAATAGTTTTAATACTTTCCTCCATGCTTTCCACGTCTTCACTAACCTCTACTAGGGGAAGGTCTCTCTCACAAATAAACTTAAATAATTTCCAATTAGCAGTGCTAAAAACCCACCTCCCTTCCCTGTGACCACTTACCCTATTCACTGAAACGAAAAGATTACATTATACTGGAAAATGATCACTTCCCACTGAAGACTCCTCCAAAACCTCCCACTCACACACACTTGCAATATTACTAGTCACCAATGTCAAATCAAGAACCGAACCACCCCCCGTATGTACATCAATTCTGGTTGCTCTACCATTATTCAAACACACTAGCTTCTTCTCTTCCAAGAGTTCCTCAATAATCTCACCATTTATGTCCGTATAATTTGCCCCCCATAACACATTATGGGCATTAAAGTCCCCACAAACTACCACCCTGCTCCCATCTATCCCCTCCATCTGGGATAACTGACTCAATGTCAGTCTCCTACAAGGATTGTACAAATTAACGACTACTAATTCTCCCTCTTTAGTCCAAATTTCAATTACCACGTATTCCAGCTCATCCCCTTTACTTACCTCTCTAAACTGAATTCCCTCCCTCACAAAAGTTGCACACCCACCTCCCATTCCCTCTTTCCTATCATTCCGAATAGACACATATCCCACTATTTTAAAATCCAGATTAGGTTTCAACCACGTCTCCTGAACACAAATGACATCTGGTTTGTCTGAAAGTTCCTCAATATATCGTTTAAATTCCTGCCCATTTGCCACCAAACTTCTTGCATTGCATTGAATCACTATAACCATCTTCACAATTCCTTTCCAGTCAATGCTTGATCCTGACTTATCTGGCTACTGAGCCCACTCCTCACCTCCTCCCAAGTTAAACCACTGAAACCAAGATGATTAGCTGCTGCCTTCACTATTATTTGAATTCTTTCAGTTTTAGACTTTACTTCCATTGTGGCATTCACAACTCCTGCTATAAAGATAACCAGCCTCTTCAAATCAACCTGAATTTCCCCATTCCGTACCAGCTCTCTTTCCCCTGCAGGCAGCCTCCCTCCAGTCCTTTGCCCATTCCCTCCTCCCTGGTCCGTCCTTTTCACTGTTTCAGCATATGTAACTTTACTTTGTACTCTGACTCGCTGAATTTCCCTCTCTCTCATTTTACTTTCACAGCCTCCATAGGCCACACTATGATTCCCGCCACAGTTGCAACACTTTGGCGTTTCTTGTTTACATTCTCCGTACTGGTGGTTGCCCCCACACCTTGCACACCTTTTCCTCCACCTACAAGCGCTAGCTATGTGCCCAAACCTTTGACAATTATAGCACCGAATTGGATTAGGGACAAATTCTCTTACCCCATACCTCAAAAAGCCCAAACTTACACTTTTGGGGAGCACTTCTCCTTCAAACTCAACCACCACGCCCTCAGTGTCTCTCCTCTGTCCTTCCCGGGTGGCCTGTAGCCTACGAGCTGCCTTTACTACCCCCCCTTTTAAATTAGCTTTAACCTCTTCCATTGTTATTCCTATCGGCACCCCCCAAATTACACCCTTGTTCCACTTTGACCCATTATCAATAATGCTTGTATTTTTCACTTTAAATCGCCCAACCTCCCTCATTTTTTCAGCTTTTTCCCTTTGCTCCTCACTCCTGCACACAATCAGTAGATTTCCGTCCCTCAATACCTTTGCCATGCATATGTCTCCTACCTGATTTTTCAATATTGTTGTTAATTTAATTGGACTCATTGTGGATATCCCCTTTTCGTCCTCAAACCTTACAATAATTTTTAACTTGGTTCCTTCCTGCTCTCCTCCCTCCGCACCACCACCACTTCCACTACTTCTAACCTTCTTTGCATTATTACCGGGAAAGTTGTTCTCCCTTTTCTCTTTCCCTTTCCCGCTTCCCTGCCCAGTATCCATACTATCTTCACTGTCCCACAAATCAGAATCTCCCCAGTCTGGCCCCTTCACAACGTTGTTGCGCCGACCCGCCACACCTGTCTTTACTCTGCTCCTCCTCTCCATTTTCCCAAGCCCGCAGACTCCAGTCCCGTCACCCAACCTCCTTGCCAAACCACCTGACAAACTTCTTTGACTCTCTTTCGGAGATCTGACCATCCGTCAAACCGGCAAAAAACCCAAAGCCAGTGAGGAAGCATTCACAGACTGGAGCTTTTAAAAAGCTGACAGATGAGGCAGCAGCAGGTGTGCGCAATCACCCAGGTGAGCGCAATCAACTCTGGGAGTCGAGAGGAAGGCAGGAAGAGAAACAGAAAAGGAGTGAGAGCACGCTCACGTGATCATCACAGGGTCCACAGTCTATGGATGGGTCCGAGAGAGACTCTGAACTGCCTACAGTCCCCAACCACTAGAAAACAGCTGTGCTTAAAGATGAGCATTTATGTTTAAAGGTAAAAATATCATTAATCATGCTGTGCTTGTCAGCTTGCTCAGTTACATGTGTACAGTCATTTCACTCATAATTTTACTGCTATTAAAGGAATGAAAAACGTATTAGTCAACCGTGTGTAACTGCACATAATCGTGTTTTGTTTTTTTTGTTTTTTTTACACAGCATATGGTAACCACATATCAAAAAATGTGTGCTGAAACATTTAAATACAGTGTTAAACATCTGTATACCGTGCTTTGGACCTTCAACATTGTTCATGCATTTAGCTGTTTTTTTTTTCTCACAATACTGCAATATGAGCAGTTGTTTTAATGTCATAACCATTAGCAACCTTAGCAACAGTAAAAGGGCTAAAATTTGTTAACCGCTGACTATTAACTTGGACGTGACAAAATATTAAAGTACATGTACATTTCATTTATGTTCTATGGTTAGAGGTGGGCAGTAACTACTTAGTGTCATAATTGGCCCTTTCAGGGCAGAAATAAGGCACCACTCGCCTGCAGTGAGTTTGCTCATTTATTAAATAATAAAGAACAAAAATACTTGCCACCAGGGGCGGATAACAAAAAGCTATATACGAGACCACAAAGGATGATAACAGAAAAATGCAAGTACTGAAAATCCATGAAAGGTAACTTACATGAAACAAACGAGGATGAAACCTAAGCTGAGGAAAAACTGAAATCAGGGATGGGGATTCCAGTCAGCACATGACTAGGTCGCAGCAAGGAATAACCCTCGCCAGCGACCTTAAATAATACTAGAGCAGAAACCAAAATGACAAACAGGTGTGGAGGCACAAGTGAGAACGTAATCAGTGACATAAAACAGCTGTGACAGGCCGTGAACAGACTTGGCAGGCAGAAGTCCTGTCACAGCACTGTCAAAATAAAAGCACAATGATGTGAGAAAGTCAGGACTAAATACATAAACAGAAAAAGGATAATAATCATAAGACCCAAGCACGGTACAGACCCGCACTCAGCCTCATGACAGTGCCCATCCCTTAAGGGATGGACCCAGACATCCCGCAGTAACATCAAAGGAAAGACAGACCCCCCCCCCCCAACAGAAGTAACCTCAAAAACCAACCCTGGGAGGGTGGTGGGGGGATCCAGGCCTGGAGGGAGAGACACAAAAACAAAGACAACCCGAAAAACACATGGCCCAAACACTAACAGAACAAAACACCAAGAAAACTAGATAATACATGAAAACAAAGAAACTGTTCTGGTGCCCTTCCAGAGTCCTGGCTCCACCCGACCATCAGGTGGAAAAGGTTGGGCAGCCTACCAGGTCTCCAGAGGCCCCAAACAGGTAGACAAAGTCCATCAGGTAGTCTTCCTGGGTACCGAAGCCACCCACGCAACCGAGAAAGCTCGGGTGATCTCCCTGCATCTGTAGGCCAGTGGGTTGCAGAATGCCACACACCTACTCCTAGGGATGGCAGCTGGAACCTGTGCTCCCCACCGGCCCCCAGACCCAGACGACGGGCGCCCGAGGAGGAAGATGGCGGAGGAAGAATCCCGATGGAACCGGATGAAAACAAAGGACCCACAGCAGCCTTGGGCATCCGCGCAGCACCCTTGGTGGCCCCGGACTGAGGCATAGCGGCACCCTCGGTGACCCCGGACTGAGGCATAGCGGCACCCTATGCGGCCCCGGACAGAGGCGTAGCAGCACCCTTGGTGGCCCCGGACTGAGGCATAGCAGCACCAATGACGGCCCTCGGGCTGGAGTGTAACACCCACAGCAGGCACACACTGGAGCTCTGCACCCACATGGGATTCAAGCTGGGGTGCAGCACCCACGGAGACCCAGACTGAGGAGGTATTGCACCCTTGGAGATCCCAGGCTGGGACAGCGTCTCCACGATGACCTCGGCCGGAGGAGCTGGACCCACAAAGACCTCAGGCGGTGGACCGGAACCAATGGAGACCTCTGGTGTAGCTGGAAGATTGTTGGTGACTCTGAGAGAAGACTCAAATGAAAGGGGGAGAGAAATAGGGTCAGGGTCACCGGCAGCAGTGGAATCCGGCGAGGCGAGCTCAGATGCTGCTGATGGCAGCACCCGGCTCTCCCCACAAAGAGCCAGACAAGATCTCTCCAGTACTGAAACAATGAAAACAAAGGAGAGTACTTGCCTGAGCTCAAGTTCCAGCATCGTCCAGGACTCCGTCAGTCCGGATGGCGTGGTCTGGGCCCGGCCCCCTGGAGGTCCCACTTGGACTCTGCTGCTGCGGTCCCAACAGCAGGCATGTTGGTCACTGCAGTCCTGGAACCCCCTGGTGATGTGACCCACACAGGTGGCTCGCCCGGCGTGGCGACAGGAGATCCGCTTCCTGCTGGAGCTGAATTCTGCACAGGTGAAGCCCGGGGATGCTTCTTCGTTGGCTTAGGCTCTGGACTGCAGACAGCCCTTCTCCTCTGTCCATACCGTGGCTGTGGGGCCGGAACCAGGTTCTCCAGTGTCGTAGGCTCCTCCTTCGTCCGACAGCTTGATCCTGGAACCGGCGGACACTCGGGGGGTATTGGAGGAGACACAGAGAAAGCAGGTAACATTTTTGTAGCTGCATAGGTGGTGAGAACTCAGTGGACTGCACTAACTGAGTCTCACCTCTGTAAATCAGCCAAGGAAATTCATAAGATTCTGATATAAAGTGAAACAACACTTGCCTTTTTCCCCAGGGTATGGTGGTTCCTGCTGCAGCAGACCCAGTCTTTTCTCTCTGCGTGACCGCGTTGATTGCAGACATGGTGACGGGCGGAGCCAGGGAAGAATCAGCTGGGCTCTCAGCAGTGAGAGAAGGCACCGTGGAGGAGGGGGGAACAGCTGCGACAACCTGGGAAGAGGGAGCTGACGAGACAGCCGGTGAGGAAAACCCAGAGGCTGAAGTTGCCGTGAAACCTTCATGATACGACGATGAAAAAACTGCTGGCTGGGAGACGGAGGAGTTCTTCTGGCAGCCTGTAGCTGGGTATGATCGGGGACTTTGCAGTGTTTTCACAAAGTGATTCCCCTCCCCCCGCTTCAGTACAACCGTGTGACGGGGAGGAGTTGAGTTCTACGCCGGGAGGCAGTGTCTTCTAGCTGGTGAAGCGAGAGCTGGAGCCGGAGCAGGAGCAAGAACATGGTGAGGAGTCGATTGAACCAGAGCCTGGGAGTGCCTCCCCACCGGCGCCTATCTAGACTTCTGGAGGAATTCCTCTCCAACTCACGGTTCTGCTGTCACAGAGCCGCCATCAGAGATATCCTCTCCCTTCCCTTGGCATGCTCCAAAAGGTGAGGATGACGCGCACAGCCCAAGCTCATTGGGTACCCTCTTCCAAATGATGCCATTCAAAAGAAAAAAAAAAACAGGCACCCAAAAAAAAAAGGAAAAAATAGAACAAAAGAAAATAAAAGGCAAACTCACTGTCGCTGGCACCTACGGGGTGTGACCTACTGCCATAATTGGCCCTTTCAGGGCAGAAATAAGGCACCACTCGCCTGCAGTGAGTTTGCTCATTTATTAAATAATAAGGAACACAAATACTTGCCACGAGGGGCGGATAACAAAAAGTTATATACAAGACCACAAAGGGTGATAACAGAAAAATACAAATACCATGAAAGGTAACTTACATGAAACAGATGAGGATGAAATTTAAGCTGAGGAAAGACTGAAATTGGGGATGGGGATTTCAGTCAGCACATGACTAGGTTGCAGCAAGGAATAACCCTTGCCAGCGACCTTAAATAATACTAGAGCAGAAACCAAAATGACAAACATGTGTGGAGACACAAGTGAGAATGTAATCAGTGACATAAAACAGCTGTGACAGGCCATGAACAGACTTGACAGGCGGAAGTCCTGTCATGGCACTGTCAAAATAAAAGCACAAACAATGATGACAGAAAGTCAGGACTAAATACATAAACAGAAAAAGGATTATAATCATAAGACCCAAGCACTTTACAGACCTGCACTCGGCCTCATGACACTTAGTTACTCAAGTACATCTACTCAGATAACTTCAGTTATACTTTGTGAGTTGTTTTATTGCAGAATACCTTTTTCCCCTTGATACTTATTAAAGAAAAACCTGAACTTTTACTCAAGTACATTTTGTGGGTCTTTCAGGTAGTATTTTGATTACTGATTTGAAATGAATACAGTCTGGCTCAAAACATATCACTGTTTTACCCTCACTAATTTATACTTTAAAGGCCAAATGTCACGTAACAGGGTACTTTAAATGTCTTGAAACTAGATATAAAAGGCAACCGATCCGTTCGGGTCTTGGTGCATATGCTTCAGTAACGCCGGAATATTCGTTAATTTAAAACTGCCGCGCTTGGCCTGACATTCCTACTCACGGCCCCTGGAATCGCCTGGGGAAGAAGGCGGAAGTGACGAAATCGATTGTACCCTAGTTTGATGCTTGGAGTATTTCGATTGATTGTTTATATGGAGACTGGAAGGTTGAAGTGAGCAACAAGAAAGAAAAAATTGGATATTTCACCCATACCTTAAAACGGGACTATCAGGGACAGCTGGGTAATAAGGGACACTTCTCTGGGAAATGTTTTCATACCTGTCAAGTGAGACGTTTTCGCTGTATTTTAATACCGTAAAATGTGGCTATAAGGGACGGCGGAGTAATAAGGGACACTTTTCTGGGAAATGTTTTAAATGTAATTCGTGTTGTTATTGTCAAATATTTTAAGGATTCATGGATATTTGACAATAACAACACAACTCAGCGTCCGGTGCAAAATAAAAAAAAAGCAGAATTCTGTATTTGTAAGGCGATTCCTCTCTGTTCCGCAGCCGCTGCACAGCTGAAAGTGTTAAACCATTGTCCTAATGACTTCTCATTGTAGTGATAATAGCTCCCGCTGAGCGATCTGCCCGCCGTGGCCATCAGACTAATGATTGAGTCCACACTTCTCAATGTAGTGCGAATAGCTCAGGCTGAGCGATCTGCCAGCACCCTAGCTGTGGGGGATCACACACACGACGTGCTCCTCAACACACTCAATTTTTTTTCCCGTATATTTTTCTTTTGGGGGTACAGAAATGGCAATACGCCCGTTTTTGCTAAAATTGCATTTTCCCCGTATTTTCCTTAAAATATTTGACAATAACAACACGAATTACATTTAAAACATTTCCCAGAAAAGTGTCCCTTATTACTCCGCCGTCCCTTATAGCCGCGTTTTACGGTGTTAAAATACGGCGAAAACGTCTCACTTGACAGGTATGAAAACATTTCCCAGAGAAATGTCCATTATTACTCCGCCGTCCCTTATAGCCGCGTTTTACGGTATTAAAATACGGCGAAAACGTCTCACTTGACAGGTATGCGCCTCCATTTTCATATTGATCTGGTCAATTTCTTGACAGCAGCGGCTCTCCTCCACTGTAATAATAATGGCTTCCGAAAAATCAATATTTATGGGGCGCCCTCGACAGACCCCCTTCGGCTTCCCAATTCTGGAGGCGATTAATGTCCAGTTCAATGACATTTTCCACTGGTTCTGCTCTCTGGTCATCGTCGGAACTGTTGTCATCAGACAAAGCATCTGATTCCGTCTCGGACGGCTCGAACCTGTAAGGTTCTATGCCTCTGTCACTGTCTGAACCACTGACAAAAAAAAGACAAAAAAAAAAAAGACAAAACTAAACTAATTTGTTCACAATCGCTGTCACTTTCCGTCATGATTGTCCAATGTTGATAAGTGTGAATGTGGATAGGCAGAGCAGCCAGGGTACAACTTGTGACGTCAAAAACATGGGCGTGGTCTGGACTGGCTGTCACAAGCCAGCGAGCAAGGCGGGGCCTTCACCTGGTGTATTTTGTGCAATTATGTAAATACAGGTGGGTGATATGGTCTCCGGTATGAATATTTGGTTTAAGCTATGTGTTTTTTATCTAAATTCGTTGTCATTTAGAAAAAAAATTACGTGACATTTGGCCTTTAAAAAAGCTAATTTCTCAGAAAAAAGTCACAAATTTACTGTCATGAGGCTGAGTACAGTTTTCACTGGGCTCAGGCTCTTAATTTATTTCTGAACATTTTCTGTATTTTTTCCAGCTTTGTGTTGTTTTTCCTGTGTATTGTGTTTTGATGAATCCTTAGTGGCTTATCATTCTGTTAGTTTTTTATGTCTTTTGTATCAGCATTATTCTGTCAGTTCCTCTTGTTCAGGATTTATATTTTGTTCTTTATGACATGACTGCCTTACCTCCTCTTCCAGACACTCCCACCCTGTTATTGTCTCACTGCCTGTTGTGAGCTGTTGTTTAATTAGATCACCTGCCCGCTCATGCAGCTCACACCTGCCACCCATTGTTTCATTATATTCCCCAACTATTTAAAGATTGTCCATTTGTCCTCTTACTGCGGTAGTCTTGCTTTCCTCATCGCCACCAGAGCCCAGTTCTGCTATGATGAGTTTATCTTAAATCTTCTTTGCTTGCAAGTTTTTCCTCAGTGTTTGAACTTTGTTTTTGTGCACCTCTGGGACTTGTGTTGCCTTTTTTTTTTAAAATAAATTCCACTAATGGCAGTTCAGCGCGTGGGTCAGCCCAGAGAAGCATTTGATGACATTTACCAAATAAATAGCAGGTTTATGACAAAAAAAACTCACAAAATGGAGAGAGTCATAAATTTAAGGGGGAAAAAGCCCCGAATCTATGAGAAAACAGCAGAAGAATTTAGGAAAAAAATGACAAATTTGTAAGAAATATAAATTCCAAATTTAAGAGAAAACCCCTCAAATAAGCCAAAGTAAGCTTGTTACTACTCCAGCAAGGTTTTTAGATTTTTTTTACTAAAATAATGTTTTTGGTGAGTGCTCAAACATGGAGGGTTTTTGAGCATGAATCGCCTTTTTAAGGTCATGCTACAGCATCCCAATCGGATTCAGGTCAGGGCTTTGACTAGGCCACTCGAAAGTCTTCATTTTCTTTTTCTTAAGCCATTCAGAGGTGGACTTGCTGGTGTGTTTTAGATCATTGTCCTGCTGCAGAATCCAAGTGCACTTCAGCTTGAGGTCACAAACAGATGGCCGGACATTCTCCTTCAGGATGTTTTGGCAACAGCAGAATTCATGGTTCCATTTTCCACAACAAGTCTTCCAGGTCCTGAAGCAGCAAAAACAGCCCCAGACCAAAAAGTTTAACTTTTGTCTCATCAGTCCACAGAGTATTTTCCCAAAAGTCTTGGGGATCATCAAGATGTTTTCTGGTAAAAGTGAGACAAACCTTTATGTTCTTTTTGCTCAGCAGTGTTTTTTGTCTTGGAACCCTGCCATGCAGGCCATTTTTGCCCAGTCTATTTCTTATGCTGGAGTCATGAACACTGACCTTAACTGACACAAGTGAGGCCTGCAGTTCTTTGGATGTTGTTGTGGAGTCTTTCGTGACCTCTTGGATGAGTTGTCGCTGCGCTCTTGGGGTAATTTTGGTTGGCTGGCAACTCCTGGGAAGGTTCACCACTGCTCCATGTTTTCACCATTTGTGGATAATGGCTCTCACTGTGGTTCAC
Source organism: Pholidichthys leucotaenia (assembly GCA_020510985.1). Taxonomy (NCBI): domain Eukaryota; kingdom Metazoa; phylum Chordata; class Actinopteri; order Cichliformes; family Pholidichthyidae; genus Pholidichthys; species Pholidichthys leucotaenia. Next base: position 268,725,275 of record CM035842.1, read on the forward strand.
TGGAGTCCCAAAGCTTTAGAAATGGGCTTTATAACCTTTTCCAGATTCAGTTACTTTGCTTCTCATTTGTTCCTGAATTTCTTTGGATTACCACATGATGTCTAGCTTTTGAGGATCTTTTGGTCTACTTCACTTTGTCAGGCAGGTTCTATTTAAGTGATTTCTTGATTGAGAACAGGTATGGCAGTAATCAGACCTGGGTGTGGCTAGAGAAATTGAACTCAGCTTTCCAAAGATGTAATAAACCACAGTTAATTTATGTTTTAAAGGGCGGGGGGGCAATCACTTTTTCACACAGGGCCATGTAGGTTTGGATTTTTTTTTCTCTTAATAATAAACACCTTCATTTAAAAATTGCATTTCGTGTTTACTTGTGTTATCTTTGTCTAATATTTAGATTTGTTTGATAATCTGAAACATTTAAGTGTGACAAACATACAAAAAACTGAGAACTGAGATATCAGGAAGGGGACAAACACTTTTTCACACCACTGTATGAAGTCCTTAACTTTCCAAGGCTACAAGTCAGTCAAGGTTATTTTCTATTATAAACATTCAGCTGAACAGGGGAAGTAATGTGCATTAATGAGTGTGTATTTTTTAATCCAGCAAACGTCTGTGTGATCCGCAACAACTACATCTGATGTGGAGTGGAGTGCTGCAGAGACCAGGGGTCCAGTCTTGGTGTGCTCAGCAGAGGTGGTCTGAGATGGAAGCACCTTCTCCCTTCTTCTTTCAGGCCAGCACTGATGTTTTACATGTTTACAATTTCTTTGGTAATCAGTCCATAAAAAAGTCATTTTTCTTTGTTAACCTTTCTAAATAATTCCCATTTTTGCACAACTGTGCCTCAGTTCATACATTTATTACATATTTGTTTATGGCAAGACATACTATTGTATTTCCAAAGTCTGTTATTTCATTATTAAATAAAGGTTTATCTCAAGGACTTTCCCTGTATTTTCTTACAGTAGTTAAGAATTTAAAAAAAATCATTAACAATATGCAGTAGTGATGTCTACACTGCGGGTTTGATAAAATACAAGTTATATTTATTCATTAAATTTAAATATTGGGAATAATGTACAAACATGTTGTCACAACAGGCTTTTGTACTTGTAGACACAGTAGCTGAGAATGGTGAGTTTTAGGCAGAGGCGGTAGTAACTAGTTACATTTACTTAATGTACATGTACTCAAGTAACTGACAGAACAGTACATATACGAGTAATTTTATTGTGGGATACTTTCTATTCAAGTAGATTTAAGGAAAAAACCCAGTGGTCAGTCACTATTTGTTTTTTTATTTCACTTTGAAAACTTGTTAGAAATGTGCCTGTTTAAAATGTCAAATTAGTCTCACCTGAAATGACTGCCCCTTTGGTCATTTTACTAAATTTATAATCTTATTTCACTGAGCTGGGCGCTGATATCATTGGTCTTCTGTTCCAGCACAGCTACAAATGACAAGTCATTTAGACAAGCTACAGATTAAAAAAAACTTTTCAAATTAATATGTAAGAAACAGTAAATTCATGCAAAAAAAAAAAAAAAATCAGATAAAAACAGTGAAATTTGTGACAAAAAAGTGATACTGTGGGGGCACGGGTGGGGGATTCTCCAGCCAGAGAAGGCAGCTGGGATAAGGGGGAACAATGGACCGGAGGAGGAAGTGCCACCAGGGGAGCTCAGATGGGACAGTATGGACTATGCACCCCCCGGGGAGAGGAGGAACCGCCAGAGCCACTGGAAGAGAGCAGCGGTGCTGGTTTTATGTTGTGTTAAGGTGCCAAACAGGTCTTTGTTCCAAGCAATGTATTGTGGTCGGAAGTTCCGGGTCTCAATGCATGGAATTAAAGGTATGCAAGAGGAATGCACAGAGACCCGGGAGCTCTTTTAACCGTACTGTATGTTGGAGATGGAATAAGGTTCATGTGTCGTTCAGCTCGTTGCCTTGCCTGCTTCCTCTCTCCACATTGGTGACCTGAAGACGTGCCATGGAAAGCAAGCCGAGCACTGCCCCAGAGACTACCTGCAGGGAGAGCACCAGTGCCGTGTGCACTGTCTCAGTCATGTTCCTAGACTTTTGGCTTCACAACCCAACCACGTGGTTCTTGCATATAGAAGCCCAGTTCACACTCCACAGGATAACAAAGGATGATACAAAGTATTACTACATGGTCGCTTCACTGGATGTGTGGACCACGCAACAGGTGACGACCTGCTCCAGCAGCTGCCGGCCCAAGGAAAATATGAAGCGCTCAAGAGGAAGCTTCTCAAGCGCTATATCCTTTCTGACAGTGAGAGGGCAGAGAGACTCCTAACGCATTCAGAGTTAGGTGACAGATCAGCAGTGGAGCTCATGAAGATCATGTTGGCGCTGAGAAGGAAGGATGATGAATCTTTCCTGTTCGCCCACTTGATCCTCAGGAACCTACCAGCTACAGCGAGGGCGATCCTGGCCAACTCACCGCAGCTGGTTGCTAAGGACTACTGCACCCTGGCAGGAAGCGGACCACATCATTTTGGCGACCAGAACTCTCAGCGTGCAGACAGTGACACTGGCATCCATGAGGGACTCCAGCGAGGTCGAGGAGCCATTGGTGGTAGCCGGGACGGACACCAGGAGACGAAGGAACGGGGCGATCTGTTTTTATCATCGCTGTTTCGGCTCGAATGCCCAACGCTGCCTGTCGCCATGCCAATTCAAGAAGCCGGGAAGACGGCATGTTTGGAATTCAGTTGCAGTTGCAACCGATGGTGACAGGAACAGACTGCTTTATGTCAAGGACACACGTTTGGGGAGACGGTTTTTGGTGGACTCCGGCTCCCAGAAGAGCCTCATCCTGCCAGTCAATGCAGACAGGGTGGCAGGAGGCAGCGGTCCTGAGCTCACAGCCGCCAACAGATCCACCATCAGGACATCTGCGAGCGGATACTGACGATATACTTACACGGACGCAACTTTCAGTGGGACTTTGTGGTAGCTGTATGTTCCGCCTCCATTTTAGGCGCAGATCTTTTATGTGCTTGTGGGTTGTTAGTCAATGTTGCTAATAGGAGATTAGTGGATGCTGTCTCTTTCACTTCACTGCCCTGTAAAGCCCAGGGAGCTGGATCAACAACACTGGCTAGCGTTATAGCTCCAAGGGGTAAGTACCGACATTTACTCGCACAGTTCCCAGCACTCACGGTCCCAACTTTTTTGGCTATGGTAATGAAACACAGGGTCGAGCACTTTATAACAACAAAAGGCCCACCGGTATTTGCGCAACCTTGGTGCTTGGACGCAGCTAAACTGGCCCGTGCGCGAGAGGAGTTTGCCAACTTAGAGCAGTTGGGCGTTGTCAGGCGCTCCAACAGCCCGTGGGTATCCCTGCTACACATGGTGCCTAAAGCCAACGGGTTGTGGCGAGCGTGCGGCGATTTCGGGCGGTTGAATAACGCCACAGAGCACAATCGTTATCCAATTCCACACATCCAGGATTTTTCCATGCACCTGGCCGGGGCGCGTGTTTTTTCGAAAGTCTGTCTAGTCCGCGGATACCATCAGGTCCCGGTGCGCATGGAAGACATTCCGAAAACAGCGGTAACTCCTTTTGGCCTTTTCGAGTTTTTACGCATGCCGTTCGGATTAAAAGGCGCAGCGCAGACTTTCCAGAGGATGATGGACACAGCACTTCGCAACTTGTCCTTCGTTTTCTTCTACTTAGACAGCGTTCTGGTAGTTAGCACGTCCAAGGAGGAGCACATCGCCCATCTCAAGACGGTTTTCCAGAGCTTGGAAGCACATGGGATTATAGTGAACCTGGCGAAGTGCCAGTTCGGTGTGCCTGTGATTGATTTTTTGGGCCACCGCATTTTGCCGGAGGGCGCAATTCTGCGCCGTGTCAGACTTTCCACGTCCACAGACTGTGAGGGCCCTACAGGAGTTTTTGGGGATGGTCAATTTTTATAACTTTTTCCTTCCCTGGGCAGCCCAGCTGATGCAGCCGTTGTATGCCACGCTGAAAAAAAAGAAGCCCGCGGTAAACGTCAACTAGACTCCGGAGCAAGTCCAGGCTTTCACAAATGCCAAAACAGCAGTAGCGGATGCCGCGTTGCTAGCTCATCCAGATCCGTCAGCACAGATAGCGCTCACTACAGACGCTTCAGATGTTGCCATAGGAGCAGTGGTAGAGAAGTACGTCTCCGGTTCATGGCAGCCGCTCGCATTTTTCAGTTGGACTTTGCGCGACAGCGAACGCAAATACAACACGTTCGACAGAGAGCTGTTGGCTCTACACCTGGCAATGCTCCATTTCCAGTTTTGGCTAGAAGGGCATGAGTTCATCGCATTCGTGGACCATAAGCCACTGACGTACGCGATGTCCAAGGTCTCGGAACCATGGTCGGCCCGGCAGCAATGGCATTTGGCCGTGATCTCCGAGTTTACGACCGACATTCAACATGTCGCCGGTAAGCTCAACGACGTGGCCGATTGTCTGTTGTGCGTGTTAGTCTTCCCAGTCTACATGGGAATAGATTTCCCTGTGATGGCCACGGAGCAAGCCTGGGACGCGGACATGTGTGCGCTCCAGTCTGCGCCTACTGGATTAAGGCTGGAGAGCAGGGTGGTGCAAGAACGGTGTCCTCCCTTGCTCTGCGACGTCTCCACCAGACGCCCACACCCGGTGGGTCCTTCTACTTCTTTTAGATTTGGTTGGCGGTTGGCAACCAGCTTGTGAATTTCCACCACATACTTCACTCTATATCATCACTCTTTATATCAAAAGCTGAAAACCCTGTCACCCGGTGGTTCTGAGCTCTTGGCGCCATCGCGCTTCTGAGTCAGTCCATTCCCTTTTGCATCCGGGAGTGTGCGCTTCAGTGAAGCTAGTGGGGGTGAAATTCACCTGGCTACACTTGCACAAGGACGTGAAAAAGTGGGCTGCAGCTTGCATTGCGTGCCAGTGGGACAAAGTGTAAAAGCATACAAGAGCTCCCCTCGAGCCACTCCAAATCCCAGCCAGGAGGTTCGACCACATCCACGTGAATTTGGTGGGACCCCTCCCAATGTCACAAGGTTTCACACACCTTTCAACAACCGTGGACCGCACCACACGTTGGCCTGAAGTAATCCCGCTGGCTTCTACCACCTCTGCAGAAGTGGCTCGTGCTTTTTTGTCGGCTGGGTTGCACGGTTAGGATCCCCGTCCGACATCACTTCCGACAGGGGTCCACAATTCGTTTCGGAACTCTGGTCTGTGATGGCCCAGAGCCTGGGAGTCAAAATTCACCGCACAACCATGTACAACCCCCAAGCTAAAGGGTTATGCGAGCGTTTTTGTAGGTCACTTAAAGCAGCACTCAGCGCTTCGCTCACGGACACAAATTTGGTCAACCGCCTGCCCTGGGTTCTTTTAGGGTTGCACGCCACACTTAAGGAGGATTTGGCAGCCCATCTGGCAGAACTCGTTTTTTCTCAGCCGCTGCACATCCCTTGAGAATTTTTACCGGAAAACCCTGCTCCCGAGGCTGATCCGCCTGCACAATTTTTGCACAGTACGGAGGCTTTTAACGTACCGGGCCGGGCCCACCATTGATTTCCCCACACTTTTGTACCCAAGAATTTACAGAACGCCAGCTTTGTTTTCATCAGGCACGATGCACACCGGACCCCGCTGCGCCCACCATACAACAGACCGTTCAGGGTGTTGGAACCTGGGCCGAAACATTTTGTGTTAGACTTGAGGGGACTTGTAGAGAGACCATCTGCATTGACAGGCTGAAGCCCACTTTTGTGTTGGCAGACAAGCAGGTGGTGTTGGCCCAAGCTCCCCGGCGTGGACGTCCACCGTTGGTGTTCCCTCGGTAAGGACCTGTGCACATGAAGCTGATATGTTTCCTCCTCCTCCCTTTTTTCCCTCCATAGACTGACGTGCCCTCCTGTACACCTCGCCAGCAAGGTGCTTCGACCGGATCGGCGACCCCCCGCTACAGCCACTATGGGTGCCAGGCCATTGCGGACCAGAGTTCTGAAATGAATTGTGGACCCCTGACGGAAGTTGTGTCCGACAGGGGTCCGAACCATGCAACCCAAACTGACAAAAAGGCGCGAGCCACTTCCGCGGACGTGGTGGAAGCCAGCAGGACCACTTCAGGCCAGCGCGTGGTGCAGTCCACGATTGTCAAAGGGTGCATGAAACCTTGCGACAACGGGAGGGGTCCCACCAAATCCACGTGGATGTGGTTGAACCTCCTGGCAGGGATTTGGAACAGCTCGAGGGGGGGCTCTGGTGTGCTTGTGCACTTTGGCCTGCTGGCACACGACGCATGCTGCAACCCACTCTTTCATGTCCTTGCGTGAGCACAGCCAGACAAATTTCACCCCCACCAGTTTAACCAAAGCGCGCACGCTTGGATGCAAAAGGGAGTGGACTGACTCAAAAATATGGTGATGCCAAGAGTTCGGATCCACCGGACACGGGTGACCGATGGAGACGTTGCAGACCAAAGGAGCAACCCTTCTCGCGCCACCCTGCTCTCCAGCTTTAACCCAGTAGGCACAGACTGGAGCGCACAAATGTTCTCATCCCTGGCTTCCTCCACAGCCATGGCAGGGAAATCTATTTCCATGTAGACTGGGGAGACTAACGTGCGCAATAGGCAGTCAACCACGATGTTGAGCTTACCGGCAACGTGTTGAATGTCGATCGTAAACTCTGAGATGGCAGCCAAATGCTGTAGCTGCCAGGCCGACCACGGTTCTGAGACCTTGGACATCACGTACGTCGGCAGCTTATGCTCAATGAACGTGGTGAACTTGCTCCCCTCTAGCCAAAACTGGAAATGGCGCATGGCCAGGTGGAGAGCTATCAATTCTCTGTCGAACCTGCTGTATTTGTGTTCATTGTCGTGCAAAGTTTGACTGAAAAATGTGAGCGGCTGCCATGAACCCGAGACATCCTGCTCCACCACGGCTCCTATGGCAATGTCTGACGTGTCTGTGGTGAGCGCTATCCACGGCAACAGATCAGGGTGGGCTAGCAAAGTGGCATCAGCGAGCGCTATTTTGGCATCTGCGAAAGCCTGGACTCACTCAGGGTCCAGTCGATGTTTTCTGCAGGCTTCTTTTTCTTAAGTGTGGCGTACAACGGCTGCATCAGCTGGGTTGCCCGGGGGGGGGGGGGGGGTATAAAAGTTGACCATTCCCAAAAACTCCTGTAGGACCCTCATGGTCTACGGACACAGAAAGTCTGACACAGCGCGCATCTTATCCGGTAGTGGAATTGCGCCCTCTAGCAAAATGCAGTGGCCAAAAAATCAATCACTGACACCCTGAACTGGCACTTTGCTGAGTTAACTATAAGCCCGTGTGCTTCCAACCTATGGAAAACCATCTTGAGATGGGCGAGGTGCTCCTCCTCGGATGCACTAGCCACAAGAATGTCATCTAAGTAGACAAAAATGTAATGTAATGTAATGGTTCCAAGGTTGTCATAGCCAGGAGCGGCACTGGGGTTAAGCTCCCAGTGCTCATAAAATGCTCCTTACGGCGTGCGTCTCGAAAAGCCTCTGACAGCTAAGTCCAACTCCTAGCCTGCCCGTGTGGTTTAGTCTCTAAGCCCGGCGGAACTGCTTTTACTAATAGGAGAAGGGGCAAGGGCGGACCTCTGGCGCCTTAAAACCAGATGCTTCGGGTAGATGGTGGCTCGTCAACCTGGGAAGGTAGCCAATCTAGGGGAAGGTAAACCCTGATTTCAAACCTCCGCTGCCTTGCGGCACACCCCGTCACGGGAAAGGCTTCGGGAGTCAACCCTGAGGAAAAATCCGGAGTTGGAGCCCCTAAGGCAGTTCTCTGTTGTGCTCAACATCGTTCTGGCAGCTCCTGCGACGGCGCTGGTGCTAAACTATAGCAGCCCTGCTGTTCCTTTGGATCCATCAGTGACGTGGAGAGGGGGTACATGCTGCATGGGTAACATCTTGTCCTCCATATCTTCCTGCCCAGGCTTGAATCCTACCAACGCCCAACGCTGGAAGGTAGAACACCAGTGTGCATCGGCCTGTTCAGCCACAGGCGGTGCTGTTCCAGCAGAGAAGATGTTTAGGATTCTCTTCCATGGTCATCATAGACCGACGGAGGCCGACGAACGAACAGACAAAAATGAAGGACAAGTCATAAGAGCACTGCATCCATCATTCTCTGAAAGGTTTGTGTCGCACATTTTAATCCGAACGGCATGTGTAAAAACTCAAAAAGGCCAAAAGGAGTTATTACTGCTGTCTTAGGAGCATCTTCCTCACACACCGAGACCTGGTGGTAACCGCAGACCAGATCCACTTTTGAAAAAACAAGCTTCCCGGCCAGGTGCATGGATAAATCCTGGATGTGTGGGATGGGATACCTATCGTGTTCTGTGGCGTTGTTCAAGCACTGGAAATCACCCCACGGTCGCCAAGACCCATCGGCCTTTGGCACCATGTGTAGTGGGGATGCCCACGGGCTGTTGGAGCACCTGACAATACCCAGCTGCTCCAAGTTGGTAGACTTGGAGCAGCTGGGCAGCAATTTAGCCACGTCCAGGTGCTGAGGATGTGCAAACACTGGCAGGCCTTTTATGGTTATAAAATGCTCAACCTCATGTTTGGTTGCCGTAGCCAAAAAAGTCGGGACCGTGAGTGCTGGGAACTGTGCAAGTAAATGCTGGTACTTACCCCCTGGAGCTATAACGTTAGCCAGTGTTGCTGACCCAGCACCCCAAGCTGTGCAAGGCAGGGAGGTGAAAGAAACAGCGTCCACTAAACGTCTGTTGGCCAGATCGACTAATAACCCATAAGCACATAGAAAATCTGCTCCTAAAATGGGGGCAGAACATGCAGATACCACAAAGTCCCACTGGAAATTGCGTCTGTGCAAGCGTATCATCAGTGTCCGTTCACCAAACGTCCTGATGGTGGATCCATTGGTGTCCGTGAGCTCAGGACTGCTGTCTCCCGCCGACCTTTCTACGCTGATTGGCAGGATGATGCTCTTCTGAGAGCCAGAGTCCACCAAAAACCGTCTCCCCGAACGTGTGTCCATTATATAAAGCAGCTTGCTCCTGTCTCCAGCGGTTGCAGCTGCTACTGACTGCTGGTTGTGCCGTCTTCCCTGCTTCTTCAACTGGCATGGCGGCAGGCAGCACTGGGCATTCGAGCCGAAGCAGCAATGATAGAAGTAGATCGCTCCGTTCCTGCGTCTCTTGCTGTCTGTCCTGGCTACCAGCCACGGCTCCTCGACCTTGCTGGAGTCCCTCATGGATGGCGGTGTCACTGTATGCACGCTGAGAGCTCTGGTTGCTAAAATGATGCAGTCCGCTTCCTGCGCCAGGGCATGGAAGTCCTTGGTCACCAATGTGGAGGAAAGAAGCAGACGAGGAAGCGAGCTTGGACGACACATGAACTTTATTCCTCCTCCAACATCAAGTACAGTACAACTCTGACTGGGTCTCTGAGCACCTTCTTTTTATAACCTTTAATTCCATGCCTTGAGACTCAGGGAGCCCGACAACAATACACTCAGTGGAACAAAGACATGCATGGCGCATTAACATCACATAACGCCAGTACTGCTTCTCACACCCTCTCTTCTTCCAGCGGTTCTGGGGTCTCCTGAACTCCCCGGGGGAGAATAGTCCTTTCTGTCCCATCTGAGACCCCCCAGTACCACTTCCTCCTTCAGTTCATTATTCCCTCTTCCCCCCCAGCTCACTACTCTGGGTGAATAATCCCCCACCGTGCCACCACAACAGCAACTTTTATTGTGTTTAACTTGACCCACAGCTGCTAAGCACAAATTTTACCTGCTAGAAGAACAAAAGGATAGAAACTTGTTACCTGTTTCTCCCCAGTGTGTGTATAGATTTAGAGTTGCTTTTCCTGACAGGGAAGGCTGTTTACTCCCTACTGAAAGGTCTGTGTATTTAAACACTTTCAGTTTCACCTCTGTGCACAGGCGTAAATCAAGGATGGGAGGGGTACAGGACATGTCTCCTGGCCTGGAAAAAGAGATAATTATTCCCCTTCTCCCAATATCATTATAAACCTTTTCTATACCACGCTACATAACAAAATAAAATGTATTTAAAGCACCAATGCTAAAAGAAAAAAAAGGTGATTGTAAATTTGGAACTTTTTTTGTGAATTTGCAATTTTCTCATCATAAATTTGCAGCTTTTGTTTTTCAAATCTGCAACTTTTTTCTCACATTTGATATTTTTTACTGTAAATTTTCAACTTTTTCTCATAATCTTGCTGCTTTTAACTTCTAATTTTGTGACTTTTTCCTCATGAATTTCCAAAAAAATCTCAAATTTTCTACCATTTTTGTCATAAATCGGCGCTTTTTTCTTTTTAAATCTGCAGCTTTTTTCTTGTCTTCTTCCTCTTGCGGCTGCTCCCTATTGGAGTCGCCACAGCATGTCATCACCTGCAATGATCCGCATGTTGATTTGGCAAAGATTTTTACACTGGATGCCCTTCCTGACGCAACCCTGCCCACTTATCTGGGCTTGGGACTGGCACAGGGAGTAACCCTGTGGCTGGATAACCAACTTTCTATTATGCCGAGCACCAAGCTAGATGCCAGGAAGTACCATTTTTACTGTATATGGTCTTGAGTATGATCCAGCCAGGATTTATCAGCTGCCTCTGGTTGTTGGGTGGATGCTCCACCAACTAGGCCACTGCTCCGGTCTGAAACTTTTTTCTTGTAAATTAGCAAAATTTTTCACATAAATTTTGATTTTTTTGTGTGTGTAATTTTGCATCTTTTTAAATCTGCAACTTCTTTTCTTGTGAATTGGCAACTTTTTTCTAATAAAATTGTAACTTCTCAAATTTGCTATTCTTCAGTTTAAATTTGCAACTTTCTCATAATTTTGCTGTTTTTGTAAATTTGAGATGTTTTCCTCATTAATTTGTTAATTTTTCCTATAAACTTTCTACTTATTTGTTGTAAAGCTGCAACTTTCCTCTCATAAATTTGTGACTTTTTTCTCTTAAATCTGCAACATTCATAGGGATGCGGGTTAAATTTTTATTCTATGCAATGGCTTACAAGTAATCATTTTCTGCTCGTCTAGACAATTGCTCAGCTTTTTATTTTAAAGGGTTTGAACTTTTCTCTATTAAAAAACAAAGGGCCCCTAAACACAATCTTACATAGAACACTTACTACAATAACACCTATAGTGTCCCCCTCCATCTTTACTCCTGAGAAAATGTTCCGTTTACACCCCCCACCCCCGAACAGTGAAATGAAATATCCGCCCATATGCTCACCAATAAACATTAATTATAGAGAGTGTGTTCTCTGAATAAAGTCTGCGGTTGAGATGGGGCAGATATTTCATTTCACTGTTTGGAAAAGGGGGACAATAAACAACACATTTTGTCAAGAGTAAATATTGAGGGGGACACTACAATATTATAGTCAGGGCTGTTTCTAGTTTGTTGGGGGTGCAATGCAAGATTGTGTTTGGGGGCCCCATGTTTTTTGGAACAGGGAAGAGTTTAAACCCTTTAAAATTGGGGGAAAGGGCCCTATTATTACAAGCAGGCGTTTGAGGCACTCTTTAGCCCCTTTTCCACTAGCACCTATATAGCCCAGAACACCACGGCACGGTTTTATTCAGTTGAGTACGCTTTTGTTTCTATTACACCAGAGTACCACTCAAGGTGGGTGGGATTTGTTACAGGGAGGCGGCGTAACCCTCCCATGACGTAAAACAAGCGGCACAGGCAAAACACAAGATCAGGTTCAGGTTCAGGTTACTTTATTTGTACCCGTAGGTTGATTTGTTTTGCAGTCTGGTGACATCCATATTTGCAATGGATGTCACCATTTATTTTTATTTTAGTGTTTATTTTTTTCTTTTTTGCTTTTCTGATCTGTACGCTCCTCTTATGTGCTGCTGGAAATTTTAAACTTCCCAGAGGGAGTCATCCCAAAGGGATTAATAAAGTTAAGTCTAACTCTAAGTCTAAGTCTACAAACCACAATTACATTCAACATAAACACAAACACAGGCACACATGAAGCTGACTATAAACATGATAAAAATACTCAAGGCTCCATCAATCAGGATCTAAAGACAAAGAGATGGGAGAAAAACCAGAGATAAGAGGGAAGGGTCATATTAAAAAGTTAAAGACTAGACAAAGAGGTTAAAAACTCAAAGGTCTAAAACCCAATAAAAGATTTAGAACCCAAATAAAAATCCTACAAAAATAAGTAACTATAAAATGGAGTTAATAAATCCATCCATCCATCCATCCATCTTCTACCGCTTTTCCGGAGGTCCGGGTCGCGGAGGCAGCAGCTCAAGCAGAGAAGCCCAGACTTCCCTCTCCCCAGCCACCTGCTCCAGCTCTTCAGAGGGGACACCAAGACGTTCCCAGACCAGCTGGGAGACATAATCTCTCCACCGAGTCCTGGGTCTGCCCCGGGGTCTCCTCCCAGTGGGACGTGCCTGAAACACCTCAAGTGGGAGGCGTCCAGGAGGCATCCTAATCAGATGCCCATACCACCTCAACTGACTCCTTTCAATGTGGAGGAGCACATTGCTTGATCCCAAGCTTGATCCCAAGCTTGATCCCAAGCTTTCTAAACTGGCTTTTGGTACAAGTTAATAAATAGGTAACTAAATTATGTGCAATATATTGTTACAACTTGTTCAACTCTTTGACAGCAGCAGGAACAAAGCTGTTTTTGTAGCGCTGGGTTTTACTTTTTGGGACAGCAAACCTCTGTCTTGAGGGAAGAAGCTGAAAGTGGCAGCGCAAAGGGTGGGAGTCATCATTTAAAATGGAGGTAGCAATCCTCTGTACCTGTCTGGTGTACCAGGATGTCAGGCTCAGCTGTGACTCACCAAGCAAACGACTGGACCATCTAACTACCTGATCCAAGGATTTCCTCTGTTTCAGTTTTATCTGACCAAACCATGACACTAAAGAAAAGGATAAAACAGATTCAATAAAAGCCCGATAAAACATTGTCATTATGGTTCGGTCAGTTTGGAAGTGTGCAAGTTTCCTCAAACAATGCAAATGTTGCTGACCCTTTTTGCACACCCTTTCACAGTTTTCTTCAAAGTTTAAATTACTATCAATAATCGTCCCAAGATATTTGTAGGATTGTACACATTCAGTGGTCTGACCTTTTAGTACGGTGACTTTGTGCCTGGGAGTTTTCCTCCTAAATTCAGCAATCATATCTTTAGTTTTTGTGGTATTCAGCTGCAGGTAGGAATCCTCACACCAGTGAACAAAATCATCATCTACTGGGCCGTGGCCACACTCACCATCCTGGAGGAGACTGACAATGGCAGATTACAATGGCAGATGGCAGATTACGAGGCGACTGCAGTCTCTGGCTTTTATTGCCAGAGTAAAGGCAAAAAAGGGGAGCCAGGGAAGGCTATAGGTGCCAAGACGGCACACTCTGGAAAAAATACTAGAGCATTTAGGAAGCCATATAGAGTAGTACAAAGTGGAAGACATGAGGATACGAACTACACTACCGTTCAAAAGTTTGGGGTCACCCAGACAATTATTTTGTGTTTTCCATGAAAAGTCACACTTATTTACCACCATGAGTTGTAAAATGAATAGAAAATATAGTCAAGACATTGACAAGGTTAGAAATAATGATTTGTATTTGAAATAATAATTTTTTCCAGATACTCAACCTGCTCAAAGGAAGGTCAGTTTTATAGCTTCTCTAACCAGCTAAACTGTTTTCAGCTGTGCTAACATGATTGCACAAGGGTTTTCTAGTCATCCATTAGCTTTCTGACGCAATGAGCAAACACATTGTACCATTAGAACACTGAAGTGATAGTTGCTGGAAATGGGCCTCTATACACCTATGTACGTAGATATTGCACCAAAAACCAGACATTTGCTGCTATAATAGTCATTTACCACATTAGTAATGTATATTAGATATTAGAGTGTATTTCTGATTAGTTTAAAGTTATCTTCATTGAAAAAAATAGCGCTTTTCTTTCAAAAATAAGGAAATTTCTAAGTGACCCCAAACTTTTGAACGGTAGTGTACATCACAAATGAAGGTAAGCTAATGATTGTGAATGCTACTTTGCGTGAAGTCCGCCATACCACTTTGTAATGTCGACAATATATCACTGTTAGGTACTAAAATATGTATTCTGTGTGTGTATGTGTTTCAGATGACTCTCTTGTGGCAAAATTATTGCTTCAAACCGTGGGTCTGGCCGTTCAACACAGGCTCCCAGCGAGGAGATGTCACCCCAGCTTCATGAACGCGCAGTGGTTACAGAACTTCAGAATGTCTGTAGAAACGTTTAGCTTCCTGTGCAACAAATTGCTCTAATCTGTGTGAAAATCACAGAGACTGTTGAGACATCATGGTATGTACCTGCTCTAGCAGCACTGAGTCTGTGGTAGTGTGGCAAAAAGTGATCAGCTGTCAAAACTTGATCGTCCGATGCCATATTGTAGTTATGGGTTTATATTAGCCATAAAATATATATTTCAACAGGTAAACAGTACTGAGTTAGGTATAATAAGATATACTTGTCATGAACCTGGGTTTGATGGTTGCAAACCTGGTTCTGACTTATGGTTATTTTGCCCTATTTTCCACCAGACGCTTCAGGGAGCTTTTGGCCTTTGCTCCCTGACAGCTCGGGCACACCCCCTCCTCCTGTCAAGTACCATCAGCTGTGTTTCATTAGGGGTGTTTCCACACACATACACACACACTCCATTCATTCCCATTCACACCCTCATACACGCACTCATACACACCAGGTTTAAATATTGTTCAGCCCACGCTTCCTCACACCGGCAATCTCTTTCCTCATTTGCATCACGATTATAAATACGCTGCATTTGGGGAAAGAGATTGTCTGAGCATTCGCCCTCATTCATGGCAGCGAGTTCTCCATGAGTGTTGTACCATTTCCTTTACGCATTCAGCCCAACATTTTCAGATGCTCAAGGATGTTCAGATGCTCAGGATGTTCGTGGCTGACTCTGCCTCCTTTCCTCATCTGCCAGACTACATGGACAGCTTCGGATGGTTCCAGCCATAAGTGTTCATTTTGCCTTTTCCTTGTGCTTATCATTACGGCAGCACTAGGCATTCCCCTCCATGGCTGTTGAACATTCGAGTAGCTTCCCTGTATGTCTGGTGGCCCAAACTCATCATTTCTATGCTCTGTATTTTTGTGGCTGACTGAACTTGTTACTCTGTGGGATTTATGTTAATAAATGGCACGTTCTACTCCAGCAACTGAGTTTTCTATTTCTTCTCTCATGCGCCACGCCATGGCGCACAGGGGGTTGTGACAGAATGCTCTGACCATACAGAAAAAACTCAGCAGAGTAGACGTGCGTTTTTTCCATTTTTTCACCCACCTGTTTGTTGGAGCACATCATGTCCTGGGCTCGCCGACCTCGTCGCCGTAAGGGAGGACCAGCAGCTGGTGTCCCCACTCTGGAGGAGGAGTGGGCAGCAGATTTCATCCAGGACTTTGTGGAGGAGGCTCTCGCGTCCCATGGTCCCAAGAATAAATGGGAGTGTTTGCTTGGGACTATGGGCATCCTTGAAGCGCATCATGGCCTCTGGAGGTGCCCACAATATGTGGAGCTGCTCTCCACGGTCTGCGCGCTCGACCGCTCATTTCCCGGATTATCTGAGAGGACACTTCCTGCCGAGCTGAAGCGGAGTTGTTCGCCTCATCGCCCATCCGCTTCCTCTACTGCTCAGCCCGAAATGCCAGCCTAAGTCCGTGCGTCTCCAACTCCACCACGACAGCGTCATCCAATGGCAAGATGCTGAGAGAAGCCCTCCTCGTCGACAGCGACCGCCATCATTCCAGCTGCCATGAGGTGCACTGAACTCATCCCGGCCACGCCTACTTCCGTCGTCATGGGGATGGCTCCTCCACCTGTCTGCAGAGGGGCCCACGTCACCGCTGACATGGAGAGGGATGACTGTCTGCCGTCTGCAGCGGCCAAAAGCAGCGACCGGGATGACAGGCAAGTACTTTTTCTTTCTATTCAGTCTAATAGTATTGAATCTTGCCTGTCTCCCGAGGGAGAGGCCCAGTTTAAGCAGTCCGCTGGGTCCTCTGCTACAGCAGAAAAAATTATTTCATGTCTCCCCTTCTCCATGTCTCCTCCCATTTCCCCTGAGTGCCTGTCGATCCTGATTCGGAGCCAGCGGATGGCGGAGGAGCCAGTGGCCTTGAAGGATCCTGCTCCAGAGCCAGCACCGAGGTGTTTTGGGGCGGCCACACTGGGGGAGCCTATGGCTTCTTCTTCCGGACCGGCGCCTGAGCCATCCCTGGGCGCGCTGACGGACGAGAAGTGGTCAGCTCTTCTTGCCGCGCTCAACTGCCGGGTCAAAGAGGAGCGCCGCGAGAGGGAGGTCTGAGGACATGCTTCCCCTGCTGCAAGCATTCCACCCTCTACGCCTGTTCAACCCCCAGGCTCTCCATCTGACAAGGAGTGGGAGAACCTGCTCGCCGTGGTCAACAGCCGGGTCGAGGAGGAACGCCAGGAGAGAAAAGGAGACATTCCGGAGGCTGCTGGGGAGGCCCAATGCCAGGAGAACAGGCAAGTGTTTTCTCATTTGACTATCTCTGTTGATGAACAATTTTGCCTGCCTTCTGTCGAGGAGACTCGGAGTGTGCATTCCCCTAAGCACTCCGCCCCAGTGGCATGTTGTGTTCCCTCACCCAACCTCATCCAGCCTCTTTTGTGTGCCCCTTCAAGCTTGCCTATGCTGGAACCAGGTCACTCGAGGGAGGAGGAACAAAAGACCCAGGAGGGTCCACCCCATGGACCGGTGGAGAGGTTGCCCTCGGCCACCATGCCAGAGGAGCCAGTGGTGTGGAGAACGGCACACGGGAACACCAGGACTGCAACCACCAGCACACCTGCTGTGGGGGCCAGCGCAGCAAAGTCATTTCCCGGACCAGACCTCCACCTGACGGGACCCGAAACGTCATCGTTGATATGGTCGGAGTCCTAGATGGCGGCAGAGCTTGAGCATTGGCAAGTAATCTCTCCTGTAGTTCATTTATCAATGATTGAGAGATCTTGTCTTGCTCTTGGGAAGGAGAGTCAGGTGGGGCTCCCAGTCACGCCTGGACTCCCCTCGCCGGGCTCTGCCGCTGCCGGCAACCCTAACCATTCCTCCTCTCCTATCTCCGTCGAGCTCCTTCCTAGGATCACCAGAGAGGAGCTGCCACCACCAGGGTTGCCGATGGACGAAGACGCAGGCCTAGTGGTCCCAGAGGAGGCCGACGGGGGTACAGCACCGGGCAAACCGATGGAATCCATGCACCGCAAGTCACAGGAGTCCTGGAAGGCGATGGAGCCCGAGTTCAGGTAAGTGGGCTCCATTGTGTCAATAATGTCTATGTCAATGTCACACTGCCCAACTCATAGTGAGGAGGGCCCGGGGCAGCTTGTAGTAGCCCTCAGGGTTGCCTCACTGGGCTCTGCCGCTGCCGGTGATCCTGACCCGGTCTCTCTTTCTCTCCCTCCGGGTTAGGAGCCCCCTGTCAGGGTCACCGGAGAGCAGCTGATCTCACCGGAAGCCGCCAAGGATAGGGGCCCAGCAGAGCTCCAGCCAGAGTCCACCGCGGGTGCAGCAGAGCTCCAGCCAGAGTCCACCGTGGGTGCAGCCACATCCCAGACCGGGACCATCACGGGTGCTACGGTCCCCCTGCTCCAAGCTTCGGAGAGCAGGGGGGCTCCTGGTCCTTGGTTTGGCCACCGGGGTTCCCAGGTGGGTAGACTGCCTCTCCGCCTTCCCCTCCGGTTCTGGTGGCTCCACCACGCTGGCCGGCCACCTGAACAACTTGGCCTTCAGGTTGGGTGGCCCATCAGTCTGGGCAGGCTGCCGGACGCTATTCTGCGGGCTGTCTGCTGGACATGGGACTTGGGCAGGCCACCCGATCAGTCACCCCTCGCTATGCTGGGGGCCCTGGACTCTGGTCGATCCCCCGAACTTTGGACTTCTGGGGAGGGGGGTTAGTGTCCTCAGTGGGGGCTGTTAGGAGGATCACTGTTTTTGACTTGTTGATTATGTGTTGTATTTTTTACTGGTTGCTTCCCTTCTAACCGGCTTTCCCCCACCTCCCACCCTGGGTAATTGTTTGTTGCTGGGGGGGGGGGGGGGGGGTTCTTATGGTGTGTTTTTTGTTGTTGGCTGATGGTTCCGGGGTTTCTGGAATCCACCCCTGGTGGTGGTGGTGGTGGTGGGGGTTGTCATGAACCTGGGTTTGATGGTTGCAAACCCGGTTCTGACTTATGGTTATTTTGCCCTATTTTCCACCAGACGCTTCAGGGAGCTTTTGGCCTTTGCTCCCTGACAGCTCGGGCACGCCCCCTCCTCCTGTCAAGTACCGTCAGCTGTGTTTCATTAGGGATGTTACCACACACATACACACACACTCCATTCATTCCCACTCACACCCTCATACACGCATTCAAACACACCAGGTTTAATTATTGTTCAGCCCACGCTTCCACACACCGGCAATCTCTTTCCTCGTTTGCATCATGATTATAAATATGCTGCATTTGGGGAAAGAGACTGTCGGAGCATTCGCCCTCATTCGTGACAGTAAGTTCTCCATGAGTGTTGTACCATTTCCTTTACGCATTCAGCCCAACATTTTCAGATGCTCAATCCCTGGATGTTCGTGGCTGACTCTGCCTCCTTTCCTCATCAGCCGGACTACATGGACAACTTCAGATGGTTCCAGCCGTAAGTGTTCATTTTGCCTTTTCCTTGTGCTTATCGTTACGGCAACACTAGGCATTCCCCTCCCCAGCTGTTGAACATCCGAGTAGCTTCCCTGTATGTCTGGTGGCCCAAACTCATCATTACCATGCTCTGTATTTTCATGGCTGACTGAACTTGTTACTCTGTGGGATTTATGTTAACAAATGGCACGTTCTACTCCAGCAATTGAGTTTTCTATTCCTTCCCTTGTGCACCATCACGCGGCGCACGGGGGGTTGTGACAATATTTAACAATTGTGATGTATTTTAAGCCAAAACAAAATGGATCTAGAATTAAAAGCAATTAAAATAACGCAGTCACAAGGTTACCTGGAGAAATATATGGATTTACTGGATATACACACGTGGACAAAATTGTTGGTACCTCTCTGTTAATGAAAGAAAAGCCCACATTGGTCACATAAATAACTTGAATCTGAGAAAAGTGGTAATAAATAAAAATTCTATGAAAATTAACCAATGAAAATCAGACAGTGCTTTTGAATTGTGGTTCAACAGAATTATTTTAAAAAGCAAACTCATGAAACAGGCCTGGACAAAAATGATGGTACCCCTAGAAAAGATTGAAAATAATGTGACCATAGGGACATGTTCAACCAAGATGTGTCCTCTAATTAACCTCACAGGTGTCTACAAACTTGTAATCAGTCAGTCGGCCTATTTAAAGGGTGACAAGTAGTCACTGTGCTGTTTGGTGACATGGTGTGTACCACACTAAACATGGACCAGAGGAAGCAAAGGAGAGAGTTGTCTCAGGAGATTAGAAAGAAAATTATAGACAAGCATGTTAAAGGTAAAGGTTATAAGACCATCTCCAAGCAGCTTGATGTTCCTGTGACTACAGTTGCACATATTATTCAGAAATTTAAGATCCACGGGACTGTAGCCAACCTCCCTGGATGTGGCTGCAGGAGGAAACTTGATGAAAAATGGAAGAGACGGATAATACAAATGGTAACAAAAGAGCCCAGAACAACCTCTAAACACATTCATGGTGAACTCCAAGGTCAAGGTACATCAGTGTCAGATCGCACCATCCCTCATTGTTTGAACCAACGTGGACTTCATGGGAGATGACCAAGGACGACACCACTGTTGAAAACAAATCATAAAAAAGCCAGACTGGAATCTGCCAAACTGCATGTTGACAAGCCACAAAGCTTCTGGGAGAATGTATTATGGACAGATGAGACAAAACTGGAACTTTTTGGCAATTCACATCAGCTCTATGTTCACAGATGCAAAAATGAAGCACACCAAGAAAAGAACACTGTCCCTACTGTGAAAGATGGATGAGGCTCTGTTATGTTCTGGGGCTGCTTTGCTGCATCTGGCACAGGGTGTCTTGAATCTGTGCAGGGTACAATGAAATGTCAAGACTATCAAGGTACTCTAGAGAGAAATGTGCTGCCCAGTGTCAGACAGCTTGGCCTCAGTCGCAGGTCATGGGTCTTGCAACAGGATAATGCCTGGTTTATTGACTATGGCATCACTGTGCTTGATTGGCCAGAAAACTCTCCTGACCTAAACCCCATAGAGAATCTATGGAGTATTGTCAAGAGGAAAATGAGAGACACCAGACCCAACAATGCAGATGAACTGAAGGTCACTATCAAAGCAGCCTGGACCTTCATAACACCTCAGCAGTGCCACAGGCTGATCACCTCAATGCCACGCACCATTGATACAGTAATTAATCCAAAAGGAGCCCCGACCAAGTATTGAGTGTGTACATGGACATACTTTTCAGTCGGTCCAAATTTCTATTAAAAAAAAAAACAACTATTTTTTAACTAATTTTATGTAATATTCTAATTTTTTGAGAAACTGAATTTGGGGTTTTCATGGTCTGTAAGCCATAATCGTCAAAATTAAAATAAATAAACACTTGAAATATATCAGTCTCTGTGTAATGAATCTATATAATATATGGGTTTTACTTTCTGAAATGAGTGACAAAAAATATTGAACTTTTTCATGTTATTCTAATTTTTTGAGATGTACCTGTAATGTTTTTATTAGAGCTTTTATTTGTGTGGTACGGGATGGCGGCCCCAGTTTCCGGTTTCGCCATCTCCGGTGATATAAGAGGGGTTGCTGGTAGAGGGGCGGTCTCTTCCGCCTTTCCTTTGCCCAGTGGCTGCATGTGTGGTCGGGTGTACAGAGTCCATCTTGTTAATAAAGCAGTGTTGAGCACCACTCCTGGCCTCATCCTTGTCTATGAGTTATGACATGACATTTAGCGACGAGAGGTAAACTCATGGAGGCGTGTGGAACACTAATTCGTCCATTCCTGGAGCTCCCGGGGGAGCCGTCTATGCCATGGCCTCATTGGTATGAGGCTTTCCAGACGTACATGGTAGTGCTGGACCTGGGAAAAATGGAGAAGCTGCGAGCTTGTGCATTATTAGTACACAACCTGGGAATGGAGGGACAAAGAATTTTGGGCACGCCTGGAAATGCGGACATGTATGAAGAAGTGGTCGAGTTAATGGCCCGGCATTTCAGAGCATCAGACAACGTCATCGTTAGGCAGATTAAGTTCAGACAGCACCGCCAACAAGTAGGTGAACCGATCCAGTGGTTCGTGTCAGACTTAAGGCAGTTGGCTGTGGAGTGCCTGTTCGGGCCGTTGGAAGAAGAAATGGTTCGCACCCAGTTGGCGGAACACACCAACTGTGCTACAGTCCGTTCCAAGCTGCTCACATTCCCAGGGGAGTTGACGCTGACTAGGGCTGGAGAGTTGGTGCGACAGCTGGAGGAAGCAGATAAGCTAATTCGGGAGCTAAGCGAGCGCCTTTCGCTGGGAGGTTCAAGATCCCCCATGGCAGCACAGGCACTGGACCCGGACAGCGATGGGAGCGTCGTGGATGATGGGGAAGTGGCTAATGCTGCATGGATGAGGTCTGCCCCGGAGAAGCCCAGGTGTATGGGTTGTGGGTCCATGAAGCACCACCACAAGGCCAGAGAGTGTGTGGCAAGAGGGAGGCGCTGTGGAAATTGTGGCCGTCTCCACCATTTTGTGAGGATGTGCCAGTCAGCTGAACAAGAGAGCCCATGCAAGACTTCAATTTCTCCCACTCCAACGGTGGTACACATGGTGTCCCTGAGTTTCAATGGGCGCACACGCTGCACAGTAATTTTGGATGGAGTTCCGGTGCGGATGTTGGTCGACACGGGAGCAGAGAGTTCTGTGCTGAATTGGGCTACAGTCAGACAGTGTTTTCCCCACTACAGGGTTGGAAGTTTCTCAGCACTGCTTTGCGGCTATGGAGGAGGACGGTTGGCCACGGTGGGCATCATCACGTTGATTGCTCGGTACAAGTCGGCGATGATGGCCGCCGTGGAGTTCATCGTGACAGCCTACAGCTCTAACATCATGGGCTGCAACTTATTTTAGGGCCTTGGATTCTCCATCAGGCGCAGCGCTGGGGAAGAGTGGTCAGGTGGCGTACTGTGGGACCAACTGGTTCCGAGGGTCCAGGACAATGCAGTGTGGGATGAACCATTGCTGGGCACTCCAGAAAGTGGACAGGCTGTGTCACACTCAGGGTCGCCATGAGAGGGCCCCGATGCCAGTGTCCAAGCTGCTCTGGATGTGGGCGCCAGGCGGCATAGGGGAGGACCTGCAGCAACAAGCGGGGCCCAAACAATGGTCTCAGACGTTCTTGGAGCACAGCCGTGAAAAACTGGTGAACACAGGACCACAGGGGCGGGGTCAGCAGCGGAACTACAAGCCGTCGGGGCAGGACCGAGTAGCACTGGAAGAGCAAGTTCCAGGCAGAAACACTGCAGGCCATGCAAGGCCCCACTTGGAGATGCAGACTGAGTTCAGGCTCGGGCGGAGGCAAGGTCCAGGCAGGTGAGACAGAAGTGGAATATGGAACGGTACCAGGGTTGACTGTAGGTGATGAGTTAGTGGCACGATCGATATCTTCTGCTGTCGGATGGCTCATGGCGCCATCCCAGTGAGTTACGGCATGTCCAGAGGAAGATGGGTGGGCACAACCACAGATGGTTGGAGCACTCGGAGGTGTGGAGGAGAAGACGCTCCAAAGCGGAGGCGACCAGCTGTGGTCCGGAAAGTGGACTGCCGCCAGGGGCAGACTGATGGTAAAGAGTCTGGTGGGGGCCACGGGTCATTCTCACCGAGTCAAGGGCGTGTTTCATGTGTTCAATTGTGTTCTGTGTTAATAGTTTTGTGGATTGTTTTCATTTGTGTCATGAACCGAGCCAGTGTTTCCTGTAGGCTCGGTTCTGACTGCTCTCTGTGGCTTGGGCATCGGGTGATTTATGTATTGTGTTATCTTTTGAGTTCTTGTTGTGTTTATGTCTGTGTTCTGTTTCTTTTCTGTGCCTGTAGTCACCGCTCTGGCCGGCGACTGTTAGGCAGCCTCTTTGACCCACTTTTGTGTGGGTGTTGTCCAACATTCGCCGGTCCGACCACACACCCTCTCTCTTTTGACAACCAGCTGATTCCTCCCCAGTGGTTGTCTTTCCCGCGCCTCACCCAGGTGCTCTCAAGCTCACCATCATCAGCGATGCATGTACTTCAGCAGCCTTTTGCCAGTCACGCATTGTTGGGTCTTTGCATTGTCAGTGCTTAGTCTGTGAATCGTCTTGTTCTTCTGTGTGCCACAACAGGTTAGCCACCTCCACATTAGCTGTTGTTCTTTGGCGTTCTCCGAGCGATGTCAGCTCTGGGATGCCACTGGGTTCAATCCGTTTCTCCTCATACATTCGCTGAGCGATGCCGGCCCCCGAACGCCAACTGTAGGTGTACTTTTGTATTTTTGTTCTTCTTCACCATTTTGGGAACTGTGTGTGTCATTGCTTTAATAAATGTGTTGTGTTGTAACCTGCACATAGATCTGTTATTTCATTCTCCCTCTCTGTGTGCTGCGTAAAAGCGCACGGGGAGTCATGACAGTTTGGTATTTTGTGTAGGAGACACGGCAGTTTTTTTATGGACTTTAATAGGATAGGCAGCAGAATAATCCTCCTCACCGTGTGGGGGTAGGACGGCAGTCTACCCGTCCCCCCTAATTTTTGTTTTGTTGTGAATGTCATAGCCCCCTTTTTGGTGATTTCAGTTTGTTTATGTTTAGCAGATGATTCGGGTTCCAAATTGGGGTGGGTTGATTGTGTGCATCTATTTTGGATTTTGTGCGAGGGGGATATTATGTATTTGTTTAATGTTCATATATTGTTATTATTGGAGCTTTTATTTGTGTGGTACGGGATGGCGGCCCTGGTTTCCGGTTTTGCCATCTCCGGTGGTATAAGAGGGGCTGCTGGTAGAGGGGCGGTCTCTTCCGCCTTTCCTCTGCCAAGCGGCTGCATGTGCGATCAGGTGTCCAGTTTGATATTAAAGCAGTGTTCAGCTTCACTCCTGGCCTCGTCCTTGTCTATGAGTTACAACATAACAGCTGCGCTTCAGTAAAGTAGATTTTTCAAGGGCTGGGTTATGTTTAAATTCATTTTTATTCTGTGGCCTCAGCAATCACAATGAGTTGATAAGTTCACTTGAATGGAATCTAGTACTTTTAACTGAGAGTGTGCATCCCTGAGTATGGAGTCGCTCAGCCAAAATATGTAAATTTTATCAATAAAAGTTTAGCCACCGCTCTGTCACCGCTGTGTCTCTTCTTGCCCTGGCTTCAAGTCTGGTTGGTATTTTGTACTTGTATTGCTAAAATATAAAAGGAGGAATTACAATGGGTCTCAAATATTTGTAACGTGTCCTGTTATAGTACTGAATGAGTTTATTGATGATAGACTATAAACTACACAAATAAACTAAATTATAATGGTGACTGAACGACTCCCATTCCCCAAAGTGCAAGCAAGATACACTATTATGAATATAACATAAAGGATCACATCAGTGATCTGACAAAAAAAATTACAAGCAGTTCTTAAACAGTGGCTAATATTGGATGTTCTATTCATTTTCAATTATTCTGTAAATAATATTCACACAATCAAATTATCATGGGCAGCGAGAGCGCGCCCCTCCCATCCTGCCTCACATTCATCAACTCATCACTGCACCTGAGGCAGAAGACACACCTGCGCCCACTCATCAGCCAGTGTACTTAAGGAGGCTCTCTCCACGCATTCATTGCTGGCTTGTCTGGGTATACTGCCCGAAAATAGATAAGCAAGTATAAAGTTACAGGTTTTGACATGTTGGCTAACCTTGTTTCTCCTCTTTCCTCGGGTTGCTGCCACCATGCAGGTGTGTCTCCAGGACTGCGCGTGCTCTCCTACCACATCTCACAATCCCTCAGCTTCCTACTCCACCCGGTCAGGCACCATCAGCTCATCTTCCCAACACCCTACTGGTTCGTCTATTCCTCGCTGGGTCCCTGCCCGTTCTCCCTGGATTGCCAAGTGGCAATTTGGCTCGCCCATTTCCTGTTACTCCATTCCTCTGCTCACAGCTCTCGGGGCGATTCCTCTGGCAAGTGACTTTCTGCAGCTGTGCGCTTGTGTTTTTGCAATTTAATAAACTTTCAAACATGCCCCTTTGTGTGGTTACTTCCTGTGCTTTGACATTGTGCACGTGAGCTGTCAAGCTTAACTAATCATGACACAAATAAATCTCAGTTCAGTCCCTTTCATATTCAGTGGAAATTGTGCTACTTTAATTTTGGCACTTTACCTATACTTTAACTTAAAAAGAAAAGGATTTGAGTACTTTGTCCACCATTACTAAAAAAAATAACAGGATGTGCAACTTACTAGTCATAACACATTCTGTGTTGTGCTAAACGTTGCCGGTGTCAAAGCAGATGCTGGTCGGACTCTAGAACAAAAATACACAGAGCTTAAGTACATGTACAGCACGAAAGTGCAACATGTAAAAACCACCTTTTTAACCAAGGTTACAACTAGCTTATTTTATCAGGTGTTGTCGACACAAGTGCAAAATACAAGGAGAGCATGGAGCACGGACTTAGCATTGACGGCTAACTAGCTAGCTCATTGTCTGCACACAGAAGACAACGTTGTTTATTCAAAGGGAACTTTCCACTGCTGGGATAAATAACGTAAAAGATGTATAATATCACATTATATCACATCACTCATCATCCTCTATATCCTAATATCATGGCTTTCAACTGCTGAAGTTGGGTGCTCCCGTGGCCGAAAATTAATTTCAGGTGGCTCCGTCTAGTTTGCTCTGGATTCTGTCATCAGCCGAAAGGCACAGAAAACTCTGCTGGACCACGGTGTTGATTTCTGTGGGCCTGATTTCTGTGAAGCCGTTCTATCATTGTTGTTTATGCTGATTCTTGTTTGCTGGCTCACGGACAAATCTTTGCAAATGGTGGCTCGAGATTCTGTAATTCAGCCTTAAAACGTCGCTTTCATGATGTTATGCCTGGACCAATCAGTGGCCTGCAATCTTTTGACGTCACATTTTCAGGTCAGTGCAGAACGCCAAAAACAACTCGGGAGCACGTCTGAAAAATTGGGACCGAAACTGTTATAGTTCCTAATGGAAAAGCCTACAAAGTGTGCCGAACCGAACTGAACAGGGCCAAACAGGTACTAGTGGAAAAGGGGCTTTTGTGTCTTGCAGCACTAGTCTTTAGTTTCTGTTAGCACATTGTCTACTTTTATGCTCTCGCCCCCTGAATAGCGCCTGGTTGGAAGGGACTTATTTAACATGGGTGAGGCTGAGCCTAAAGTTCGGCATGTTCATGTTATGGTGCATCTTTGTCATTGCACCTTTGATCAACAAAAAGCAGGTCTAAAATCACCAGTGCATTATCAACTGTTATTTCAGCAGTGCATTCAAAAGGTATGAACACACACATACAGTATGCCTGTTGCTAACCAGAGACTAGAATTTTCTCAGTGGCCATTATTTATTTATCTTTAACTCTATTTTAATCTATAACCGGATCATTCTTTTAATTTCCATGTAATAAAAGACTGAATGGCTTTTGTTCTCATTTACATTTTCAGTTAATAAACTAATAGGA
Organism: Pholidichthys leucotaenia; assembly: GCA_020510985.1. Taxonomy (NCBI): domain Eukaryota; kingdom Metazoa; phylum Chordata; class Actinopteri; order Cichliformes; family Pholidichthyidae; genus Pholidichthys; species Pholidichthys leucotaenia. The sequence continues at coordinate 268,752,104 of CM035842.1, forward strand.
CAAGTACACAAATTAACCATTCACTTATTTATTTACACTCTCCTTAATAAGTGAACAGAATGTGGGTCACTATTTTTTTTTTTTTATTTAACCACTAGACTTTAGGCACCCATGCACAACAGCAAATTATTTTCAATTTTTTGGACCAATTCAGAAGTGAAATTTGAAAATTTCACAACCCCATGGAGACAGGGGAACAGCGGTGCCGAGGTAGGTATAACGGTGGACAGTCATGGGGAATTCCTCTGAGCTGAGTGAACCAGTGCAGGGTTTATGCTTCTCCCAGGTCTCCTGGCTCCATTCCATATGTGAAGTCAGAGATTATGAAAGGACACAGAACTACCAGAGAAACAAAGATGGGTAAATAAAGAAACAGGAGAAATTAAGTTGAGGATAATTTGTGGGCTGATAAAAAGAAATCAATATGACCCAAACTCTGTGTCCCGGTACCTTTGAATCCTAAGCTGTAGGAAGGTCTGTCATATTCAGGTGAGTGCACACTCCCCCTCCCTTCCTGCAAGACTTTCCCTGGCTCCGCAGGCAATCACTGCACCTGCGTGATGAGACGCACCTGCTACCTCTTCCCTGCCAGCGCTGAAAAGGACCAGTCTGTGAACGCTCCAGCGTTGGCTCGTTGGGTATACTACCTTTAGCAAGCGTTTATTCACTCTGAGGAATTATTACTCAATTCCTTTTCTCTCTTCCTCTTCCAGGTTGCTGCCATCTTTGTGGTGCGTCTCCAGGGTTCGTTGTGCGCTCACCTGCCCCATCATCATCACTTCAGCTGCCTCATTCCACCCGGTCAGACACCTCACCCAGCTCTACTCCTGCCCACCAGCATCCTCTCCTGGTTCTCAGTTTCATGCTGGGTTCTACTGCCGGGCTCTCAGCTCATCCCACGTGAGTGCTGTCCTATTTTTCCTTTACCTGTCTCCCTCCTGTTCTAACTCGCTCTCATCTCCCCTTACAGGCTGAGTCCTCCTCTGGCGAGTGGCATCTTTCATTAACGGAGCTTCCTTTTTTCTGAATCAATAAATTGTGAAAACTAGCTTCTTTGTGTGCTTTGTGTGTTTTCTCTAGTGTCACTCCCTGCATGTGAACTGTTCATTCCCGCCAATCATGACAGAACGAGCCAGCCAGAGTGCAAGCTCAGCGGGAGCGGCATCGGCGGAACACTCCGCTTTAGACCGTCTCGATGCCACGAAGAGGCAGGTGGCCATGCTTACGCAGCAGCTGCAAACAATTAAGCAGCAGCTGGGCACGGTCGCCGAGCATTTGGCACACCTGTCTCGTCCAGGTTCTACCCCCCCACCTGTTCCCTCCGCTTCTTCCACCATGTGCCGAACCACTTCTGTTCCCTCGCTTGCCTCGTACGCGGGGGAGGTGGGGAAATGTAAGGAGTTTCTCTGCCATGTTCGGCTTTATTTGGGAAAGGTGGGTGGGGAATATCCGGACGATACATCTAAAATTCATTTTATGACCCTCCTGCTGTGGGACCGGGCCCTCAGCTGGGCCCAGTCCATTCTCGACAGTCCAGAGGGCCCTAGTTATTCCTTTGAGAGATTTGTTAGTGAATTTGCTCACGCATTCGACCGTACAGAGAGCAAGGGCAACATCATGAGCCGGGTAATGTCACTCCACCAGGGGAGTCAGTCTGCCGCCGACTACTCTGTGGAGTTTTGGGTTGCTGCGGTGGATTCTGGATGGAACAACGTTGCGTTGCATAGCATCTTCCTCCAGGGTTTAAACAAAAACCTCCAATGACCTAGCGGTTCATGCGGTTCCCTCCTCCCTGGACGGTCTTATTGATCAGGTCGTCAGTCTTGACAACTGATACCGCGAGCGCGCGAAGGAGCGCAAATCCTCTCACCCGCCCGTCCCACATGTGCCAGTCCAGGCTACTGACACAGGTGGAGCCGATTCCTCCTCAGAACCTATGTGCTCGGCTGAGCCCGTCTGGCTCCAGAAGAGCACCAGGGACGGAGGAGGACCGGCGCATGCATGTATTGTGGCTCTATGGAGCACACGCTGCCAAAATGCCACCTGAAGCCAAAAGACGTGGCCCGTCAGTAGCCGTGGGGGGTCTGACGGGCAGGAATTCTTTTCATCCTCCCGGTAACTTCTCCATTTCGGCCCTCATCCAGTTGGTCAAGAGGAGGGTTTTGGCTCTCATAGATTCAGGGGCAGAGCAAAATTTTGTTTCTTCATGGCTTGTGCAGGAAGTAGGCATCCCCACGATCAAATTGCCCGCATCCCTTAACGTCACCACTCTGTTGGGGAGTAACGTAGCTTCCGTTACCAAAAGCACACTGTCTCCATCCTTCTTTCCAGGAACCTCCGGGAGACACTTTTGTTCCTTTATTCTCCCTAAATCGTCATATTTGGTGGTCCTGGGATTCCCATGGCTCCGGAAGCATAACCCCATTATCAATTGGGCACATAATTCCATCTCTTCCTGCAGTCTGTACTGTTTGGCATCCTGTCTCAGCTTGGCCGAGTGTTCACTGTTGCTGCCCATCTCCTCCCCTCCGGTAGAGCCGTCAGACCTCAGCCTCGTGCCCGAGGTCTATCATGACCTCGGAGAGGTCTTTAGCAAGTCGAGAATGTGTTCTTTGCCTTCTCATTGCTCTTACAACTGTGCCATAGACCTTCTCCCAGGTGCTCGACTGCCATCCAGCTGACTCTACAGCATTTCTGGACCGGAGAGGGAGGCGATGGAGAGCTATATTAAAGATTCTTTGAACACCGGCCTCATTCGGCCCTCCTCGGTTGAATGCCTTCTCCAAGTCCACAAAACATGTAAACTGGTTGGGCAAACTCCCATGAACCCTCGAGGATTCTCAAGAGGTTAAAGATTTCTTCCAATGTGCCATGGCCAGAACGAAAACCACATTGCTCCTCCTGAATCCGAGGTTCCACCAACGGCCATACTCTCCTCTCCAGTACCTTGGCATCGGCCTTCCCAGGGAGGCTGAGGAGTGTGATCCCTCTAAAGTTGGAGCACACCCTCCGGTCCCCCTTTTTAAAGAGGGGAACCACTACCCCAGTTTGCCATGACAAAAGCACTGTCCCCGACCTCCACACAATGTTGCAGAGGTGTGTCAACCATGACAGCCCTACAACATCCAGGGATTTGAGGTACTCAGGGTGACTCTCATCCACCCCCGGGGCCCGGCCACCAGAGATTTTTAACCACCTTGGCAACCTCAGCCCCCGTGACGGGCGAGTCGTCCCCCTCATCCACAAGAACTGCCCCTAGCAATACTGCTAATTCGCATCTGTAGTGTGTGATTCAAGTGCAATTAATCAGGAGTTAATAACTTTCAACGCTATGTGACTAATCATTACTAAAATAATTGACTCATGAGTCTTAATTGTCCAGTCACTTTAATCTGTGGCTTAATTCCCGTGACACTTCTGATAAACATCAATTACAAATGTCAATAATACAAAACATAAAAACTCAATATATGGTAAGATTTATCCACTTTATTATTCATCATTATCAGCAAACATTAATGCATACAGTAGTTTTTGGTCATAAATTTAATAAAAATACATTTCCATTAAAAAGCGCAGATATAAATTTGTGTCACTCTTTTGTTCTCTTGGTCTTCATGATAGACAGACACAGGAACATCTCCAGCACAGCTGACTTTTCCACATATCAGCTACTCGTGTTCATCAAGTTTGTTTGCAGATATGCTAGTTTTACTTTATTAACACCAATATTGTGCTTTGACTTTCATATTAATTGTATTAATTAATGATCCCCTCAGAAGTCAGAACTGTTCATGACTATAAAGCACTGGGGACTCCTAAACCACCAGGAGGTCCACAAGCTACAAGCTCACCCTCAATATTTTTAGGGAAATTTTTAAAAATATCTCCAACTTTTTTTCTTGTAAATTTCACAAACAATTCTCATAAATTTGACAATTCCATCTTTTAAATCTCCAACTTTTTCATGTAAATTTGTAACTTTTTTCTTACAGATTTTCCACCTTTTTTCCCCTCATACATTTTCAACTTTTTTCTTGTAAATTTGTGACTTTTTCCTTGTTAATTTTTGACTTTTTTGAAGAAAAAAGTCAAAAGAAAAAACTGAACAAATCCAGCAACTTCTCTAAAAGAAATGCTAGAAACCTGAATATAGTTCGCATCATCTTGAAAGGAACCGCTGCAGTCCAACACACAACAGACCACAACCAAGAACTCCTGATGCCTAAAATAAAGAGGAGAAAAAAAACAATGAGTGATGTGGTGTCTTTTATAAAAACACCAAAAATCCACAATTTATAGCAGACTAATATGGCCAGTGTTGTTAGAATGATGACAAAACAAGTTAATATGGTTCCTAGAAGATAAATCATTGTAATACAAATTGTAAAATGCAGGAAATTAAATGATCAACTAGATTCAGAGGAAAAAAACAAGTATTACCCCAGTCAGAAGTCCAGAAAAACAGAAACTGTACTTTATTCTGCACAATGGCAGAAAAAAGTCACACGTTAAGAGAAAACTCAGTTTTTTACTCTAAAACTTGACTTTTTTCTCAAAAATCTGCAGTTTTCAAAATTAATATGTGAAATTTTTTAGTCATAAATTTACTACTATTTCTCAGTTTTGGGACTTTTTTCTCATAAATCTGTTTATTTGGTGAGATTTTTTGATGTAAATTTGCACATTTTTACTTTTACGAGGGGGGGGTGGAGCTGAAAAGTTCATAGTGCTCAAAGTTGACCAAATGTGGTTTATTGTACCATATCGTCTCCCCGTCGGTCCTCACACTTCTTCCATCGGTGTTGCAGCGCTTGGATCCCTGCGGTTGAAAAATCAACCACATTTGGTCAAATTTGACCACTATGAACTTTTCAGCCCCCCCTGTAATTTTGAAACTTTTTTCCTCATAAAATTCCATGTTTTTCTTGTATATTTAAGACTTTATTCTCATATATTTGAAGGGTTTTTCCGCATGTTTGTCTGTCAGCAGGATTACGCAAAGACTACTGGATGGATTAGGACGCAATCTTCACCAGAGGTGGTTCGTGGCCTAAACACGAAGCCCTTACATTCTGGAGACGATCCATGTGAGACGGAAGGAGCCTTGGCAGAGGTATGTGCTCTGAGTGTTTTTCTAGTTTCCTCATGGATTGCAACGTTTTTGTGACAAAATTAAGACTTTTTCCACATGAAGTTGCATTTTTTTTCTCCTCAATTTCCTCCTTTTTCCATTTTCAGCAATGATTCAGTTAAACTCGATTCTTCAGAAATGTTCTCAAGAGTCTGAATTATTCTGCAATAAAGCTACTCAGTAAAGTACAATTATGTGAAAAAGTTACTTGAGTAAATGTCATCAGTTGCTACCCACTTCTGCTCCTTCAGGATTACTAAAACTCTGCCCTGTTTAATATTTTTTTTTTTTGTAACTTAAGATTTTTATTCATTTTTCATTATATATATTGCATTCAGATCACAGTCTACATTTAAAAAAAACAAAGGGGCTAGAGTAAAAAAGAAAAAGGAGAAAAAAAAAAAAAAAGGGGGGGGGGACAAATGTTGGAGCATCAAGTTTTTAGTTTCCATCTCTTAATTCTTCTGGTTTTTCCAGCGTCTTTGGTTATTCTTTCAATATCTGTCTCGTTGTTGCACTTTGTAGTGTGTCCATTTCCGCCATTTTTTTCCCCATAGTCCTTCTTGCATTCTTTGTCGATATGTTAGTTTTTCCATCATACGTATGTCCTCAATAATGTCAGTCCATTGCTCTTGGTCAGGAAGAACTTCTGATCGCCATTTTTTTGTGATTGTTTTTTTACATGCAATCAACAAGATTTTAACTAGATATCTGTCCTCAGCCTGTATAACATTGTCTCTTTTAAGATCACACAGGTACATCAAGTTACAGTTCATTGGTATATTATATCCTAATATCCTCTGTATTGTCACATGTATAGATTTCCAGAATGATGAGATTTTGCAGCATTTCCAAAACATATGCGAGTGGTCTGCATTTTGAGCCCCACATCCCCTCCAGCATATAGATTGGGTATTTGTATACTTTCCTTGAATCTGTGGTGTAATGAAAAAGCGAATCAGGTTTTTCCATCCAAATTCCCTCCATGTTCTTGAATTTGTTGACGTGTGTTGTGTTTTCCATATTTCCTGCCAGCTTTCTTCTGTTATGTTTAAATTGAGCTCTTTCTCCCATTTCTCCTTTATATAGTTACTTGAATGATTGTTTGCCATAAGTTTCTGATATAGCTTTGAAATAATTCTTGTTTTATTTCCTGTATATGAGCTTAAAATGAATTGTATAATCTCGCTCACATCTGTTTGGAGGTTATGCCTAATCTTCTTCATATAATAGTCTCTCATCTGCAGATATCTGAAGAATTCCGATCTTTCTAGTTTAAATTTTCTCCTGATGTTTACAAAGCTCCCGAGATCTTTTTTTCCGATATTGCCCCATGCTGTGATTCCCTTGTTCACCAGATTTTTGTATCCCCTATCTTGTTTTGCTGGTTCAAACTGACTGTCAAATGCTACCCATTTCAATAGTTTTATGTCTTCCTTTATATTATACTTTTGTACTATTTTATACCACAGTTCCAAAGTAAATTTAGTGATTGGGTCTATTTGTTTGATTTGCTTATATGCATCTTTATCTCCTATTATGCTTTGTACTGGGAGTCCCTCAATTTCCTTTTCCATTTCTTTCCATTTTGCCTCATATCCCTCGTCGCACCAACATATGATATATCTTATTTGTGCTGAGTAGTAATATTCCTTTAGACTCGGTAGGCCCATGCCTCCTTTCTCTTTTGGTAACTGGAGAGTTTTATATTTCACTCTTGGTTTTTTACCTCCCCAAACAAATCTCGATATCATCCTGTCCCACTTTGAGAATTGGGCATCTGGAATCTCTGTTGGTATAGCCTGGAAGAGGTAAAGTAATCTAGGTTGTATGCTGATTTTGACTGTCTCAATTTTTGAATTCAGATCCATATTTAAGATTGACCATCTATCAATATCTTTTTTTATTTCTTGTTCCAACCTATCATAGTTTGCTTTATAGATTTTGCTTAGATCTTTAGGTATGTTCACTCCAAGGTATTTTATTTCTTTTTGTTTCCAGTTTAGTTTGATCTTATCAGTTATCTGGTTTAGAGGGTTATAGTGGAATGTCAGTATTTGTGTTTTTGTTATGTTTATCTTGTATCCTGATAATTTTCCAAAATTTTCTATCAAGTTCATCATTTCCATTATTGATTCATCTGGTTGTTCAAGGTAAACTATAATATCGTCTGCAAATAGCCCAATCTTGTGTTCCGCCCCCTTTATTGTTACACCTTTTAATTTCTTATTTTGTCGTATCGCTTGAGCCAGTGGCTCTATGAACAGAGCAAACAAGGTGGGCGATAAGCAGCATCCCTGCCTAGTTGATCTTTGTATATTTACTTTGTCTGTTAAGCTACCGTTTATCTTGATTCTTGCCACAGGTTCTTGATACAGCGTCTTTATGCATTGTACTGATTTTTCGTTAAATCCAAAGCGTTCCAGCACACTATATAGGAATTTCCAGTTAACCCTGTCAAATGCTTTTTCTGCGTCTAAACTCATTATTACTGCGCTTTTCTTTTCTTTATGTATTTGATTAATTATATGTATTGTTCTCCTGATATTGTCATGTGTTTGGCGTCCCTCTATGAAACCAGTTTGATCATCTTCTATCAATTCCGTCAAGAATGTCTTTATTCGTTTACATATAATTGTTGTATATATTTTATAATCCACATTTAATAAAGAGATTGGCCTATAGTTTCCGCATTGTTCTCTATCTTTCCCTGGCTTTAAAATGACTGAAATAATGGCTTCGTTCCATGATGGAGGTATTTTGTTGTTGTTCAACGTCCAATTAAATGACTTTAGAAGCTGTGGCGTGAGTTCTTCTATAAACAGTTTATAAAACTCAGAAGGGTATCCATCACTACCTGGTGATTTACCGTTTTTAAGTGACTTAATCACATCTCTAATCTCTTGTGTTGTTATTTCTGCTGTTAGCTTTTCATTTTGTTGATTTCCTATTGATGGCAAGTCCAATGTGCATAGAAATTTTTTAATATCTTTAGTATTTGTTTCTTCAGGTTGCGAGTATAGTTCTTGGTAGAAATTATGGAATATTTCTTCGATGTTTTCTGGGTTAACTGTGGTTTTATTTGTGGTGGGGTCTTTAATCTTATATACATTATTCATTGTTTGTTGTTTTCTTAACCGTTTTGCCAGCAGTTTTGTGGCTTTTGGTCCCGTTTCATAATATTTTTGCTTTAGATATCTATTTTTCCTTTCAATTTCATCCATTTGTGTTTCTTTTATCTTTATTTTTGCTTCTTTAATTTCTTGATATATTTTTGGGTCATTTGTGCTTTGATGTTTATGTTCTAATTCCCTCAGTCTCTCACATCTTTGTTCATATGCTTCCAGTTTAGTCTTATTTGCTTTTCCTGTTTCAACAATTAATTTACCTCTTAACATGGCTTTTAGTGCATCCCATAGTATTGTTGGGTCCACTTCTTCATTGTCATTCTCTTGGATATATTCATTTATGTTTACTTTTATTCTTTCTTTCATTTTATCATCATTTAACAGTCCTACATTAAGTTTCCATGTTGTTTGTCGTTTTCTATTGTTTAAATTTATTTCCATGTATATAGGATTATGATCTGATATTTCTGCCCCTCCAATCCAACAATTTCTCACCCTGTGTCTGTCATCTTCATTCATAAGGAATTAATCTATTCTAGAGTGTACTTTATGGACTGCTGAATAATGTGTATAGTCTTTTTCGAGTGGGTGCAGGTCCCTCCAAATGTCTACCATACCCATTTCTGCCAGTGAGGTTCTTATGAATTTTGTTACATGTTTTTTTGTCTTCTTAACACTTGTTGTATCAATTTCATGATCCATGACAGCATTTAAGTCTCCTCCACAAATTAGGACTCCTTCACTGTGTGTTGCTATGAGATCAAACAGATGTTGAAAAAAACCCTTGTCACTTTCTGGTGGGGCATAGATGCTCACTATTGTGATCTGCATTCCATCTATGCTACCCTTTATTATTACATACCTGCCTTCTTTATCCTGGATTTCCTGTTCACATTCAAATTGTATTTTATTTGAGATTAGTATCATAACCCCCCTTTTAGTTCCTCCCTTAAATGAACTGTAGTAGGAGTTCTTATAGCCAAATCTCTTTAGTTTCACACGTTCTGTCTTGCTCAAATGTGTCTCTTGCATAAATATAATTTCGGCTTTTTCTTTCTTGAATTTTCTTATTATTCTTTCCCTTTTAACAGGTGAGTTCAGACCATTCACGTTTAGTGTTATTATCTTAAGATTTTTACCCATAATCATGTTTTTCCATTTTTTTAACTTGTGCTCCTAGCCCCTTTAACAACAAAAATAACACATATTTATATAAAAACACATTAAAAAATCTCGACCTCCGTACTTTGGGCCTTTCTTCTGCCCACTGGTCCCTGTTGGTGGGTGGAGGGATTGTCCTCACCGAGTGTAGGGCCCTCCCTAGACCTGTATTTACTATCCAAGAAATAGTCATTAGTCTAGAAATGTCCAACAAATATCACTTAAACCTCTCCTAGCCGTCTGTTTCTCTTTTACCTTGTCTTCTTGGCCTTCATTTCTTCTGTGTCTTTCTTAATCTTTGTTATAATCTAGGCTTTCAGTTGAAAGCCTTGTAGTCTTTCCTGGGCCCGCTGCGCCACGTCTCCCCCCGTCTTTTGCCGTTCACTCGCCTCCACTCCGGCTGTCGTGATGCGTTCAGGGCCTCCGCTGCTCCTACCGTTTCCTCCGGCACGTACACCTCAAGGCCCCGCTCCATCATGTCCTGCGCTGCCTCTCTGGCTGTGTTGTAGGTTCTTACGCCGTTCTCCCAATGAATCCTCATCTTCGTTAGCGGCGTTTGGAATCTAATTTTTTTTTCTTTCAGCGTTTTTTTAATGTTGGCATATTTCTTCCGCTGCTGCACAATTTCCGCCGGGTAGTCATGATCAAAGAATATCTGCTTGTCGCCGATTCGTATCTTTTTTTTCCACGCTCGTGTCAGGATTCTTTCCTTTACATCATATTTCAGAAAGTTTACCACAACTGACCTGGGTGTAGAGCGTGGGTTCGGGTTCTGTGCCGAGGCTCTGTGCGCTCGTTGAATCTGCAGATCCGCTTCGCTGGGCAGTTCCAGCTCTTTTTTTAAGAACTGATCCATGAATTTCGTCATCGAGTTGCCTTCAATGCCCTCCGGGATCCCGAAGATGCGTATATTGCCCCGTCTGGACCTGCTCTCCAAGTCGGTTACTTTCTCCTGCATCCTCTGCATTTGTGCCGTCAGGGTCTGCAGCTGTTCGCTTGCCTCGCTATTCCAATCTTCCAGCTCTGATATTCGGGCCTGCGCTTCTGTCATACACGCCCGCTGGGAGCGCAGCTCCTCCATGTTTTCTGCTAGCTTGCGCTCCATTTCTCTTCGGAGGCCCATAATTTCTTCCTTAATCTCTTTTTTCAGCTCCTCAAGAGCCGCTAAATCCTGTTGTAGCTGCCGTTTGAAGTCTCTCAACTCTTTACCCAAACTGGCGATGCCAGTGTTCATGGTATCGAGTTCTGTGTCTTCCATTTTCTCTGCTGCGGTCACCTCGTTTTTTTGGGCCCCGTGTTCAGCGGTTTCTCCTGCGTTGTTGAAGAGGAATTCTTTAATTTTACTCTGCTTTTGTCCTTGTGCCCGGCTCCTTCGTGTTTTCATCCCTTAGTTTATTGATCCGCTTATGTCGAGTTGGCCATTTACCGATGATTTTTAATCCGGCTAGGGAGAGCTCTCTGTTTAAGCGTTATGTCTCTCCGCCATCTTCCCGGAAGTCCCCTGTTTAATATTTTTAAAACACAGATTGATCCATTATATTCATACTTACCATTACTAATTTGCTGGAAAACAGCGATCTAAAAAGAAAGAAAGAATTTTTAATCAAGCTGTATGCTGCTATTAACTATCCTACTTAAAAATAATAACACATTTCAGACAATGATCCATTACCTGGTAAGAGGGAACTCTGAGAAACTTCTGGATTTCCTCCCTCATGATATTGTTAAGGCGACACTTCAGGAGTTTGTCCTGATAAAACAGACAGTCCACCGTCAGACGGACATTAGGGTGGGTCACCTGTCTCCTGCTTTCACCTACGACACTGTTTTCATTGAAGGTGTGATGCATCACCACCAGAATCACTGGTTTAGCAGCTGAAAACAAAAAGAGAAACAATACAATAAAATCTGTCATTAACAAGGTTGCTTTGCCTGCATCTAATACTGGATAACACACTGTATGCAGATATGAATTAATTACACCTATGCAGGCAGGGCCATTTCTAGCTTTTGTGGGGGCCCTATGCAAGACTGTGTGTTGGGGGGTGCCCTATATTTGTAATGGAGAGGAGTTCAAACCCTTTAGAATGAGAAAAAAAAAATATCTCCCCTCATCATGAAAGTATTTTTAAAAAAAATAAGTAATAAATAATTAGCGGCTGTTGGAGGAGGGAAAGCTAACCATAATGCTAACAGCAATAACTGATGAATGTGCACACAACAAATGAAGCCACATAACGGCTGGGACATGTTTTTCTTTGTTTCACAGGTTCATTAGAGCCCATGCAGTGTGACAGTATTTGGAATGGGGAAAAGTTTCACAGGACATGTAAACAAGCATGGAAACTCTTCTACACAATGCTAACTGGGCTAGCAATTGATAGCAGCATGCTGAGCACATATGTTAATAATAAAAATACATAAATCTGTAAGCCACATTCTTCTTCTTCTTCTTTAGGGGTCGCCACAGCAGATCATCTGCCTCCATTTCACCCTATCCCTTGCATCTTCCTCTGTAACACTAACCCTCTCCATGTCCTCCTTCACTACATCCATGAATCTTATGTGGGTTTCTTCTTTATCTCCTGCCTGGCAGCTCCATCTTCAATATCCTTTACCCAATAGCTCCACTATCCCTCCTCTGCACATGTCCAAACCATCCTAGTCTTGCCTCTCTTACTTTGTCTCCAAACCGCTCAACCTGAGTTGTCCCTCTGATATACTCATTTCTAATCCTGTCCCTTCTAGTCACTCCTAGTAAGAATTTTAGTATCTTCAACTCCGCCACCTCCTGTCTTTTTGTCAGCACCATCGTCTGCAAACTATACACCATAGCAGACTCACTACCATCTTGCAAATCTTCCCCTTCACTCTTGCCGCTATCCTTTTGTCACAAATCACTCCTGACACTCATCTCCACCCACTCCACCCTGCCTACTCGGCGCAAGATGGCGGCGCATGCACAACGCGAGGCTCAGCGTCCTACCAGATTCTGGGGACTAGCAGTGTTATTTCTGGTCATTTCGGGTATGTTCGTTCAGAACAGCTCTGCTTTTACATCTTACACCCGAGATGAGCTTTTGAATATTGGTTTACAAAACAACGATAACGACCTTTTTATCAGCAACCTACGTCTGAATCTACGTCTCATCCCGGAGCTCTGGAGAACTCCCGACGCTCGGCAGGCTTCCCGGCCGACCGGAAGTGCTCGCAGGCGGCGTAAGAACCGTAAACAAAGGAGGGGTAAGCGCGGTGGGCTAAGAGCTAAGCTAAAGCTAACACCGCACCGGCTATCACTACCCAGTATTTTCCTTGCTAATGTACGGTCTCTGGCGAGCAAAATGAGTGAACTACGGCTTCGGATCACCAACAATAAGAAACTTATGAACTGCAATATCATGATTTTTACGGAAACATGGCTTCACAGTGGAATACCCGACAATGCTATCGAGCTAGCCGGCCTACACACGCTCCGGGCAGACAGAGCAGCAGTTGACTCCGGTAAGACAAGAGGGGGGGGATTGTGCATTTATATTAACAAGGCTTGGTGCACGAACTCTGTCACTGTTGAGAGACACTGCTCAGCTAACCTGGAGTTTCTCATGGTTAAATGTAGACCTTTCTATCTGCCACGCGAGTTCACTTGTACCATCATAACAGCCGCTTACATTTCTCCGGATGCTAATGCTAAGCTTGCTATGAAAGAACTGCATGCAGCTATTAGCAAACAACAAACTGCACACCCAGAGGCAGCATTTATTGTGGCGGGTGATTTTAACCACTCTAACCTCAAGACAGTGCTTCCTAAATTCTACCAGCATGTCTCCTGTCACACAAGAGGGGACAAAACATTGGACCATGTTTACACCAATATTGTGGGAGCCTACACAGCAACTCCCCTCCCCCACCTAGGTCAGTCTGATCATTTATCCTTGTTCCTTACCCCCAAGTATGTACCGCTCATCAACCGGGTGAAGCCATCAGTGAGGACCATCAAAGTGTGGCCAGAGGGGGTTGACTCTGTACTCCAGGAGAAGTTTAGGAACACAGACTGGAGTATGTTCACCTCTCAGGCTACCTGTGGCTCCCACATAAACATCAACTCTTACACCCACTCAGTCCTGGACCATATCAACACCACTATTGACAGCGTCACCACGGAAAGACAGATCACCACGTACCCAAACCAGAAGCCGTGGATGAACAGAGAAGTGCGACTTCTGCTAAAAGCACGTAACAATGCCTTTAGATCTGGTGATGCACAGGCCTACAGTTCATCCAGGGCAGATCTGAAGAGGGGCATCAAGAAGGCCAAGCACAGCTACAAGCTGAAGGTGGAGGAACATTTTGGGGACTCTGACCCCCGACGTATGTGGCAGGGCATTCAAGCTATCTCTGATTATAAGCCCAGCAACTCCATACCTATAGCCATGACTGTGCCCTTTCTCAATGAGCTAAATAACTTCTATGCTCGTTTTGACAAGGACAACAATGAAAAGAACATCAATTTCCCACCCTCTGATGACCTCCACCACCTCACACTCACCCACACCGACGTCCGTAATGCACTGAGTCATGTCAACGTACGTAAGGCTGCTGGCCCTGATGGCATTCCTGGGCGTGCGCTGAGGGCATGCGCTGAGCAGCTGGCAGGGGTCTTCACAGACATCTTCAATCTGTCCCTGGCCCAGGCCGTGGTACCAGCGTGCTTCAAGACCACTTCAATAGTACCAGTGCCGAAACACTCAACACCATCGTGCCTAAATGACTATCGCCCTGTGGCACTGATGCCCATAGTCATGAAGTGCTTTGAGCGACTGGTCTTGGCACAGCTCAAAAAAGGCCTGCCCCCTACATTGGACCCTCATCAGTTCGCCTACCGGAGCAACAGGAGTACAGAGGATGCGGTTTCTACAGCGCTGCACTATGTACTCTCACACCTGGATGACAAGAACACCTACGCAAGAATGATGTTTATTGACTTCAGCTCAGCATTCAACACAGTTATCCCCTCCAAGTTGCTCACCAAACTTGGGGACCTGGGAATCAGTACCTCCACCTGCAACTGGATCATGGATTTTCTGACCAACAGACCCCAGCATGTTAGGTCAGGCCCCAACCGTTCTTCCATCATCACACTCAGCACTGGTGTACCACAGGGCTGTGTGCTCAGCCCATTCCTCTACTCCCTCTACACCCATGACTGCAGGCCTATGTATGGATCCAATTCCATCATAAAGTTCGCAGATGACACCACGGTGATTGGACTCATCAGGGACAACGACGAGTCAGATTACAGGGCAGAGGTTGAGCACTTGGCTACTTGGTGCGCTGACAATAACCTGCTCCTTAACACCAGCAAAACCAAGGAGCTCATAGTGGACTACAGGAAGGAGAGGGAAGAGACACATGACCCCATCCATATCAATGGCATAACTGTTGAACGTGTCCCCAGCTTCAAATTCCTGGGGACCCACATCTCGGAGGACCTGTCCTGGTCAGTTAACACCACCAGCCTGATCAAGAAGGCCCATCAGCGCCTCTTCTTCTTGAGGACGTTGAAGAAGAACCATCTGTCAACTGACATCCTGGGCAACTTCTACCGCTGCGTGATAGAGAGCACCCTGACCAACTGTATCACACTCTGGTATGGGAGCTGCTCTGTAGCTGACCGCAAGGCGCTGCAGCGGGTGGTGAAAACCGCCCAACGCATCACAGGGACTCCACTTCCAGCTATAGAGGACGTCTACAGGAAAAGATGTCTGCGCCGGGCACGCAGCATTCTTAGGGACTCCAACCATCCTGCTCATGGACTGTTCCAGCTTCTCCCCTCCAGAAGACGTTTCAGAAGCCTTCGGACTAGAACCAGCAGGTTTAGGAACAGTTTCTTTCCAACAGCTGTCACGTTATTGAACTTAGTTCCCCGCTGACTCTCTTACAATCATCTTTTACCATCCTCACCTGTACATAACTGCATAACTACATAACTACATCTAACTTATTGCACATTATTTGCACATAACAGTACTTTTACCTTTCTGCACTGCTGCATATATTTGCTTAAATTGCACATACTGTTAATTACCATATATACTGCACTGCTGTCCTTTGCACTTCTGATTGGATGCTAAATTGTGTTTCATTACCTTGTATTCATACATGTGTAATGACAATAAAGTTGAATCTAATCTAATCTAATCTAATCTACACTCTCTTCTTAACCTCTCTTGTACATTTTCCATTGCTTTGGATGGCTGACCCCAGGTATTTACTCATCTACTTTCATTACCTCTACTCCTTCCATCTTCACCCTTGCACCTACCTCCCTCTTATTCACCCTCATGCATTCTCTCTTGCTTCTGACTTTCATTGCTCTTCCCTGCAGAGCATACCGCCACCTCTCCAGGTTCTCTTCCATCTGCTCCCTACTCTCATTACAGATCACAATGTCATCTGCAAACATCATGGTCCACGGAGACTCCTGCCTGACCTCATCTGTCAGACGCCTGTCCATCACCATGGCAAACAAGAAGGGGCTCAGAGCCGATCTCTGATGGAATCCCACCCCCACCTTGAATCCATCAGTCACTCCTTCAGCGCACCTCACCACCATCTCACTGTCCTCATACATGTCCTGCAACACCCTCACGTACTTCTCTACCACTCCTGACTTTCTCATACAGTACCACACTTCCTTTCTTGGAATTCTATCATATGCTTTCTCTAGATCCACAAAGACCAACTTTGGTCTTTGCAACTCCTTCTGACCTTCTCTATACTTCTCCATCAGCACTCTTGGAGCAAACATTGCATGTGTAGTACTCTTTCTTGGCATGAAACCGTACTGCTGCTCACTGATTGTCACCTCTCCTCTTAAACTGGCTTCAACAACTCTCTCATATCTTCATAGTGTGGTTGATCAATTTTATGCCTCTGTAGTTACTACAGCTCTGAGCATCTCCTTTGTTCTTGAAAATTGGTACCAAAACACTTCTTCTCCAATCCTCGGGCATCCTCTCACTCTCTAAGATTGTGTTAAAAAATCTGGTTAAAAAGTCCACTACCATCTCTCCTAAACATCTCCATACCTCCACAGGTATGTCATCTGGACCACCCGCCTTTCCATTCTTCATCCTCTTCAAAGCTGTCCTCACTTCCACCTTGCTAATCTTCGGGGCTTCTTTGTTCACCATCTCTCCTTCATCGATCCTCCTCGCTCTCATTTTCTTTATTCATCAGCTCTTCAAAGTACTCCTTCCACCTTCTCAACACACTCTCGTCATTTGTGAGTGCATTACCATTTGCCCTTAATCAACCTAACCCGCTGTATATCTTTTCCAGCTTGATCTCTCTGTCTAGCCAATCGATATAAGTCCTTTCCTCTTCCTTAGTGTCCATCCTCTGATACAACTCACAATATGCCATTTCCTTTGCCACCTCTCTCTGTCATGTGCCTAGGTTCCAAATACTCCCGTCTATTTTCTTCATCTCCCTGACCATCCCAAATTATGGCACTTTATTGTGAAGTGCAGTGTGGTGACGTGGACATCCTGTCACGTCACCGTACTGCCCTATATAGTGGGCGGGCCACCATCTTACGGTCTCGTTTAAGCCGGATGATCCCACTGGTGCCTGCCATGTAGTGCTCTGTACATAGTTCTTAAAAAAAAAAAAAAAAAAAAAAAAAAAAAAAAGCTGTATTCGCCAACCTCATCTTGCCTCATTCATCACCTAGGTATTTCATACATAACATCTGGCGACTGAGGACTAACGTATGGAGGCGTGCATTACACCACTCCGTCCCTTCCTCAAGCTCCCGGGCGAGCCACTGGTTCCATGGCCACACTGGTTGGAGGCCTATCAAACATATATTACGGCACTGGACCTCAGGAAGCTTGATAAGGTGAGGGCATAGGCGCTTAACATTCACAACCTGGGTATTGAAGGCTGGAGGGTCCTACGGACGCTCACAGCGACGGACACGTATGAGGACATCGTGGAACTGCTAGCTAAACATTTCTCCACCCCAGACATCGTGACTGTTCGGAGAATTTGTTTTCACCGGCGACACCAGCATGTAGGTGAGCCTATTTGCCAATATGTCATTGACTTGAAGCAGCGAGCTAGCGAGTGTTTTGGGCTGCTTGAAGATGAGATGGTACACAACCAACTAGCACAGCACACGTGCAATTCAATTCAACTTTATTTACATAGCGCCATTTCACAACAACAGTCATCTCATAGCACTTTCAACTGTAGGGGAAACCCCCACAATTGCAGAAAGACCCCAGCAATCAGGCGATCCCCTGTGAGCAAGCGCTTGGCGACTGTGGAGAGGAAAAAGCCCCTTTTAGCAGGAAGAAACCTCTAGCAGAACCAGGCTCAGGGAGGGGCAGTCATCTGCTGTGACTGGCTGGGGGGTGAGGGGATAGAGAAGAAGAAGAAAAGAATAGACATGAAGAGAGCAAACAGCACGACGGGGATTCAATCTACTGGAGAGAACAAACAGATGTTAATGATGAGCAAAGATATTTTATTGAGAGTGAAGAAAGGAGTGAAGCCCAGTGCATTATTGGAGGTCCCCCGGCTGTCTAAACCTATTAACAGCATGACTAAGGGAGGGTTCAGAGACACATGATCCCTCCCTAATTATAGGCTATATCAAAAAGGAAGGTTTTAACCCTATTCTTAAAAACAGACATCGAGTCTGACTCCTGAATCCAGATTGGCAGCTGGTTCCACAGGAGAGGAGCTTGATACCAGAAGGCGCTGTCTGCCTCCCATTGTACTTTTGGAGATTCTAGGTATTACAAGTAATCCTGTATTTTGGGAGTGTAGCATTCTGTTAGTATAATATCAGATCTTTTAAATAAAAAGGGGCCTGATTATTTAGAGCTTTGTAAGTGAGAAGAAGGATATTAAACTTAATTCTGAACTCTATGGGAAGCCAATGAAGGGAGGCCAGAACCGGAGAGATATGATCTCTCTTTCTAGTACCTGTTAAAACTCTTGCTGCAGCATTTTGGATCAGCTGAAGATTTTTTAAAGATATTTTAGGACAACCTGATAATAAAGAGCTACAATAATCTAATCTAGAGCTAACAAAAGCATGGATTAGTTTCTCAGCATCACTCTGAGACAAGATGCTCCTAATCTTGGCAATATTACGCAAATGACAGAAGGCAGTCTTAGAAACAAGTTTAATATGTGAATTGAAAAACAGATCTTGATCAAAAATAACTCCAAGTTTCCTTACAGAACTATTAAGAGAAACAGTAACTGCATCTAACCTAAGAGTTTGATTTGGAAAGGTATTTCTCAGGTTTTTTGGACCAACTAGAATGACTTCAGTCTTATCTGAATTTAATAGCAGGAAATTACAAGTCATCCAAGCTTTCATTTCCTTAAGACAGGCCTCTAGCTTGGCTAATTGATTACTATCATCTGGCTTCACTGACAGGTGTCATCTGCATAACAATGAAAATGTATGCAGTGCTTTCTAATAATGTTGCCTAGCGGAAGCATATATAAATTAAAAAGAACAGGGCCTAGCACAGATCTCTGTGGAACTCCATGACTAAGCTTTGAGTTGGAAGAAAACTCATTACTGACATGAACAAACTGGAACCTATCAGATAAATAAGATCTAAACCACTGCAACGAAGTTCCATTAAGTCCAACATGGTGTTCTAATCTATCAAGTAAAATATTACGATCTATAGTATCAAAAGCTGCACTAAGGTCTAAAAGGACAAGTACAGAAACAAGTCCATTATCAGATGTGATAAGGAGGTCATTAGTGATCTTCACAAAAGCTGTTTCAGTACTATGATGGATTCTAAACCAAGACTGAAGCTCTTCAAATAAACCACTTCCCTGCAAGTGGTCAAATAATTGCGAAGCAACAACTCATTTCTGAAATGAAAGGCAGATTAGAGATTGGTCTATAGTTAGCTAAAACTCCTGGATCCAGCGTTGGCTTTTTGAGTGCAACGCTGACCTGTGTTCTAAGCTATTAGTGGCACCTAATGACTTGACATTAGCTGAAGCAGTTGAGCTAGCTCTCCAGTTGGAAGCCGTTGATAAGCTAGCTGTGGAGCTAAATTGGCGCCAGCCACAGGAGCTGCCCACCTCAGCTACTGTTGCAGACCCTGATAGCGAGGATAGCTTGGACGAAGATCATTGGGAAATCAATGCTGCCAAACAAAGGTCTGCCCCCGGAAACTCCTGTTGCAGGGGTTGTGGGTCCGCAACGCACCGCCATAAAGCGAAGAAATGCCCAGCAAGAGGAAAACATTGTAGTAGATGTGGACGCTTGAATCACTATGTCAGGGTGTGCCATTTGTCTTACCCAGGGAAGCCACAGGAGAAATCACCCCGTTCGCCCCCGATGGACACCAGGCGCGAATGGTATGGAAAGCTAATGGACACCTTCGCTTTCAAGCCAACCAGTTCTCGCCCAGTGTAGGTACCTATGCCGATGAGCGACAACGCTAGCTCCAGATGCCTCCAGTACTTGGCCACAGTTGGGTGGAGTGAGTGAGTGAGTGTTCTTGTTTAGTGCCATGTCAGCATCTATGGCTATTTCATGGCAAAATTAGAACCAATAAGAAAATTGAGTTAATTATATAGAGACAGTATGATAAATGAAAGAATCAATAAATACAGTGAGATACATATGTACTTACAATAAAATAGAAAAATTAAATAAGATGCTTCAGATGCACATGTGCTAAAAACCCTAAAATTTTCTTTGGTGGTGCCATATTAAAAATATCCTTCAGTGACTTTTGGGTATAAAAACATTGTCTTGCTGTCATGAGAGCAGGACAGTCAAGTAAAATGTGCTTGATTGATAAAAAACCTCCGCAAAACTGACAAGATGGTGGTGCTTCACCTTTTAATAAAAAGCTGTGCGTAAGCCTAGAGTGGCCAATACGGCATCTAGTGTACACTACCTCATCATGTCGATTCTGAAAGTGATGCAAATGTCTATGGCTTATGGTAGGTTTAATATCATGCAATTTATTTGCAGTATATGTGTCCCATTCAGTCTGCCACTTCTTTAAAACATAGGAGGTTATTAGAGGCCTGAGGTCTGAGGCTGGGATCTGGCATTGAGTGACTTCTTGGGTAAGGGCTCTCTTGGCAGCATTGTCTGCCTGCTTGTTACCTGACAGGCCAACATGGCTGGGGATCCAACAAAAGATGATATTAACATTATGTTTCTGTAAAAAACCTAGTTTCTCTAAAATCTGGATAATAATGGGGTGATCAGTCTTTAAAAACCCAAGTGCCTGAAGACAGGATCTGGAGTCAGTAAAAATCAAGGAGCTCTGTTGTTTGGTTCTCTCAATGTGTTCCAATGCTAGAAGCAAAGCACGAGTCTCTGCTGTAAAAATTGAACACTGTTTGGGAATCCGCAAACCATACTGATTGTGCCTGGTGACAATTGCAGCAGAGACTGAGCCATCTACTTTAGATCCATCCGAGTATATGGAAAAATGGTGAGGAAAGCGGCATTTTATGTCCAAGATCTGCTGCTGGTACACATTTGGGTGAGTGTCTTTCTTTTTGTTCTGGCTCAGATCCAGAATTATATTGGGTTTCCTTAAACTCCATGGTGGAATGGGACAAAACTGTGTCTGTGCTACCTTGCTTATATCAGGGTTTAGTTTTACCAGGTGAGGTTCTATACGGAGTCCAAAAGGAGTGACGCTCTTAGGTCTGACCTTATACAAATGCAAAAATCGAGGGTGAAAAACTGCAGAGTAGGCTGGATTTCTATGGTTTGCTTTAAGTTTAACCATATACTGGAGAGCCAGTTTCAGGCGCCTGTTGTGAAGTGAAGGCTCGTTTGCTTCAACATACAAACTTAACAGGAGAGGTTCTGAAAGCCCCCAAGGCAAGCCTTAGCCCCTGGTGATGGACAGTTTCTAGTGTCCTGATGTACGTTTTCCTTGCTGATCCATAAACTATGCTCCTATACTCTAACCAAGATCTTACAAGTGCTCTATAGAGATGCAGCAGCACAGTCGAGTCCGCACCCCATTTAGTTTTAGCCAAAACTTTAATAATATCAAGGGCTTTAAAACATCTGATTCGTAAAAATTTTATATGTGGAATGAAAGACAGCTTATCAAAAATAAGTCCAAGGAATTTGGTTTCTTTTACCACCTTGACAGCTTCTCCATCTATGAAAAGCTCAGGGTCGAAGTGAAGGGACCGCAGCAGGCAAAAGTGCATGCAGACAGTTTTTGTTTTTGAAAATTTAAAACCATTGACTGACCACCTATTAATCTTGTTTATGCACAGCTGTAGTTGCTTTTCGATTGTGCTCATGTCTTTCCCCCTGTAGCAAATACAGAGGTCATCTACATAAAGACTACAAAAGGTATTTGGTCTAAGAGCACCAACTACACTATTAATCTTAATGCTAAAAAGAGTAACCGAGAGGATACTTCCCTGGGGGACTCCTTGTTCTTGCACATGGGGCTCTGAAAGGGTATCTCCTACTCGGACTCTGAAGTGTCTATTGGACAAAAAGTTTGAAATGAAAAAAGGCAAATGTCCCCTAAAACCCATGCTATGTAGGTCTCTTAAAATACCATATTTCCATGTTGTGTCATATGCTTTTTCTAAATCAAAAAATACAGCAACTACATGTTCTTTTCTAATAAAACCATCACGTATATAGGCCTCTAATCTGATAAGGTGGTCTAAAGTGCTTTTACCACATCTGAAGCCACACTGGTAATCAGTTAAAAGGCCTTCAGACTCAAGCACCCACACAAGGCGATTGTTTACCATTCTTTCCATGGTTTTACAGAGGCAACTTGTCAGAGCTATTGGACGGTAGTTATTGGTATCAGTATGATCTTTCCCAGGTTTTGGAACGGGTATAACTACTGCTTCTTTCCAGCTTTCAGGAATACTGCCTGACTTCCAGATGTTGTTGAAAACCATCAAGAGAATGGCTAGTGCACCGGAGGGTAAGCGTTTTAAAAACTGATAATGAATTTTATCTAGCCCCACAGCAGTGTCATGAGAGTTCCTTATTGACAGCAAAAGTTCTTCCATAGTGAAATCTTGGTTGTATGGTTCTGAGTTATCTGAAGAAAAGTTTATTTCTTTTTGTTCTTCTTGTGCTAGTATGATTTGGAACTCAGGACGGTAATTTCCAATAGATGAATTCTTTTCAAACGATTTTGCTAGTTGATTAGCTATTTCATATTTTGTCGTCAGCAGATTACCCTGATGATTAATATGCTGTATCTGAAGTCCATTCTCCTTACCCTTCATCTTTCTAATTAAATCCCAGATCTTTTTGGTAGATGTGTTGGATGTGAGGCTTGATACAAATTCCCTTCAGCTCTGTCTCTTTGCTTCATTAATGATCCTGCGTGCTTTAGCTCGACAGATTTTAAATCTGGTCAGGTTTTCTGTTGTTGGATGTTTATTGAACACCCTCTCTGCTTTTTTCCTTGCCTCAATGGCCTTTTTGCAATCATTGTTGAACCATGGGTTGGACCTACGATGTGGCTTTGCTGATGTTTTTGGGACAGTCTTATCTGCAATTGTAATTAAAGTTTGGGTAAAGCTATGAACAGAGTGACAGTGTGGTTGAGGTTTTTGCCTGAATCTCTCTTTGCACAGAGAGACAAAGGAAGGCCAGTTTGCTTTTTTAAGTTGCCATCGCGGAGTTCTTGATTGCACATCCACTTCCGTAGACGTCAGTATTAGTGGAAAGTGGTCACTTCCACAAAGATCATCCAAGACCCGCCACGAGAATTCCAGCACTAGCTCAGGATCACATATAGATAGGTCAATTGTAGTATAGGTTCCATGTCCTGGGTGGTGGTATGTGTGAGACCCATCGTTCCAAAAACATAGATCATTTTTAGCAATAAAATCCCCCAGTATCTTGCCTTTTGCATTTGAGCGAATTCCTCCCCACAGAGGATTATGTCCATTAAAATCACCCATAAGGATGTATGGGGATGGCAACTGATTATGAAGGTCATCGAGATTTTCCAGTGTCACAATCATATCTGGTCGTATATAGACAGAGCATAAGGTTATTGCTTTATGCAAAGTTAGACGAACTGCCACTGCTTGTAGGTTGGAGATTAAAACCAAGTGGCTGTGAATTAGGTCATTCCTTACTAAAATTGTTGAACCACCAGATGGACGATGCACATTTGGACCGTATGTATTATACATGGTATAATGTTTCAGAGACATGGGGTTGGTTGATAGCAGAAGAGTTTCTTGAAGGCAGAAAGCAAGGGGATTAAAACTAGCAGCTAGACGCTGCACTTCAGAGAAGTTGGCCTTAAAGCCACGACAGTTCCACTGAATGTGGCGGCGACCCACCATCAGGTAGGTAAAACAAAAGCACGCTCCTCATGCTTGCTTTTAGGGGAGGGGCTGCGACTACGGCAAGTCGTGACTTCATACATTTCTGCATCTTCTGGATTCCCATTCTTTTGCAATTTATTTTCTTGGCTTGATTTTGCCTGAGTAGAGGAGCTGGATTTTTTCTTTTCTTTTGATAACTGGTTTTGTTCTGTGGACTTGCTTAGACTTTGACCTAAGGGTTGACTTATTGTAGTCAGGCTTTGAGTGCTCGTTTTACTTTTAACTGGGACTCCGGAATTTTTAATACTACTTAATAATGAGGGCTTATCTTTAGTTAACCAGGTCAGATCTGTCTGGCACTCAGCAGGCTGCATCTTAGGTTTCACAACAGCGGAGAAAGTCTGCTGCAATTTGTACTTCGGGAAACCTACCAGCTTACGTGCCTCAGGGTAGCTAATTTTCTTAGTACATTTGACAGTTTGAATTTCTTTTTCCTTGATCCAACAAGGACATTCCTTCAATGATGCTGCATGATTGCCTAAACAGTTACTACATTTAGGAGGTGTTGTGCAGGCCAACTCATGCCTTTCCTCTCCACATCTGCAGCAGACTGGTTTATCCCTACATCCTGCAGAGCCATGGCCAAACTTTTGGCAGTTAAAACATCTCAACGGGTTTGGAATAAAGGTATCGACAGTTACACTCAGATATCCTAATTGGATTCTTTCTGGAAGCTGATGCCAGTTGAATGTCAGAATGTAAGTGCCAGTTTTTACTGTTCGGTCATCTTTTTTAATGGTTATCCTCTTCACATGTGTTACTCCTTGTTGTTGCAGTTCTGAGGCTATTTCATCCTCTTCCATATCGTGGAGTTCTCGAGTACGAATTACTCCTTTGCAGCTGTTTAGAGAAGGGTGAGGAAAAACCTTCACTGGAACACCAGCCAGCACATTACACCGCAACAGATTTTCAGAATGGGATTTCTTCAAGCATTCCACCAAAATCTGGCCAGACCTCAGTTTTTTAACATCTTTAACTGACCCCGCAATACCTGAAATTCCCTTCTGTACAGCAAAAGGGGACAGCTTAGAAAGAGGCATATCTGATGAGAGCGACTCTAAAACAGTAAGCCTCGGCCAATTATCACCATTTGAAAGAGCCATCCTGCTAATTCCTGGGTCATCCACATCGTCTTCCAACATTCGTTTTTTAGGGGTTTGTTTAGTAGCCATATTTGATAGAGTATGATTCATCATCCCTGCTCCCCACCCTCCTCGGAGCCCTACATGGGGATGCACAGAGCCGCGGACTTCCTGCAGGTTATGCACCAGGGATACAGGGATGGTATACTCGAGCAATAAAGCACCAAAGTGCAAATTACTCAACTGACCCTCTGCCATAGGCTTCTGGGATTAGGAGATGTTATGCCGCCAAAAGACATCCCAGAGTAGACCTTGACAAGCCGATTGATTGGACCGGGCCCTTCCAACCTCCCGTCTAAGTGAAGTAGGAGCCAAAGCACTGTGTTGGACTTGTGAAAGCCGCAGCAAGACACATTCCTCAAGAACCAGGATCTCTTCCTCCACCGACACGGGTCGCAACTCACGGCAAACAAGTTGCCCCATTTGTCACCTCATATGATCAGCAAGGGGGTGCTCGGAACCACTTTAACCCTTGGTCCCCTTAGGGAATTATAACACACAACGTTGTTGGGGAGATACCGTAACCCTGGTAAGGGAGGCTAACAGGTACTAGTCCTTGCCCAAGGGACACCTGGGAGTATCAGTGAGGGTTAAGAGGCACTCCATCATCCTCCTAGTCCAACAGACCCCCTCGCCCGGATGCAGTTTAACGTCATACCCAGGATGACACAGTTGGGTGGAGGGTCTGCAGCTACGACGGTGAACACTACAACATTTAAAGAAGAGGACGGGGCAAGACCTATGAACATGGAGTTACCGCATACTCTGCAGCAGCTCATCAGGCCGAGTAAAATTCCACAAGATAAGATAAGATAAGCCTTTATTAGTCCCCACAATGGGGAAATTCCAGGATTGCAACAGCACAGAGATAGCAACACTCAGAGCAACAATCAGAAGACAAGAAAAAACAAGAGCAGCAAGTATACATATGTACATATAAATATATAAACACACAGTGCGGAACATTGTAGCTAGATGGAATAAATATATAAACACACAGTGCGGAGCATTGTAGCTAGATGGAATAAATATATAAACGCACACAGTGCGGAGCATTGTAGCTAGATGGAACGAACAGCATAACCGTCTACTTAGTTTTCCTACATGGTATGATTATGTACCCATACATATCGTCACTCTCCGTAGCAACCGGTATTTTCCTAGTTGTATACCGGAGGGGACCATAACACACACACACAGTGCGGAGCATTGTAGCTAGATGGAATAAATATATAAACACACACAGTGCGGAGCATTGTAGCTAGATGGAATAAATATATAAACACACAGTGCAGAGCATTGTAGCTAGATGGAATGAACAGCATAACCGTCTACTTAGTTATCCTACATGGTATGATTATGTACCCATACATATTGTCACTCTCCGTGGCGACCGGTATTTTCCTAGTTGTATACTGGAGGGGACCACTGTGTAAGTCCATTGCGTCTTTTGCATTCAATACTATTAGGTTGTCACGTTTTTTGCTATCTCTGCGAGCAGCCCTGCTTAGGTTATACAGTCCGACAGCCGTAGGTAGGAAGGACCTGCGAAACCTCTTGGTTGCGCACCTAGGATGATGTAGTCTACTGCTAAATGAGCTCCTCAGTGCGTTCAGTATGTCCTGCATAGGGTGGGACTCGGACTCCAGCAGAGATGACAGTTTAGCCACCACCCTTCTCTCTCCCATCTTCTCCACTGGGTCAAGGCGTTGCCCCAGAACAGAGCTAGCTTTCTTGATCAGTTTGTTCAGTCTCTTCCTATCGGCTGCTGTAACGCCACTGCCCCAGCAGACCACTCCAAAAGTGATGGCTGATGCCACCACCGTGTCATAGAATGTCTTCAGCAGCGCCCCTTGTACACCAAAAGACCTGAGTCTCCTCAGTAGGAACAGCCTGCACTGTCCCTTCTTGTAGAGTAGGTCAGTATTGTGTGACCAGTCTAGTTTATTGTTCAGATGAACACCCAGGTACTTGTAGGATGTCACCATCTCGATGTCTGTTCCCTGTATGTTTACTGGTGCTGTGAGGGGTTGTCCTTGCCTGCGGCAGTCCACCACCAGCTCCTTAGTTTTCCTCGCATTGATCTGGAGGCAGTTCCGATGGCACCAGTCCACGAAGTCCTGGATAAGTCCTCTGTACTCAGCTTCATCTCCGTTGGAGATGAGGCCAACGATCGCAGAGTCATCAGAGAACTTCTGTAGATGGCAGTGTGTTGTGTTGTGTGAGAAGTCCGCAGTATAAAGGGTGAACAGGAAGGGAGCCAAAACCGTTCCCTAGGGGGGCCCCGTGCAACCGATGATCGTGTCGGACACACACTCCCGGGTTCTCACAAACTGTGGCCGGTTTGCGAGGTAGTCCAGGATCCATGATGACAGGTGCTGGTCCACCCCTGCGCACAGCAGCTTGTCCTTCAGGATCATCGGTTGGATGGTGTTGAAAGCACTGGAGAAGTCAAAGAACATGATCCTCACCGCATTCCCGGGCTTCTCCAGGTGGGACTGCAGCAGTCCACCACCAGCTCCTTAGTTTTCCTCGCATTGATCTGGAGGCAGTTCCAATGGCACCAGTCCACGAAGTCCTGGATAAGTCCTCTGTACTCAGCTTCATCTCCGTTGGAGATGAGGCCAACGATCGCAGAGTCGTCAGAGAACTTCTGTAGATGGCAGTGTGTTGTGTTGTGTGAGAAGTCCGCAGTATAAAGGGTGAACAGGAAGGGAGCCAAAACCGTTCCCTAGGGGGGCCCCGTGCAACCGATGATCGTGTCGGACACACACTCCCGGGTTCTCACAAACTGTGGCCGGTTTGCGAGGTAGTCCAGGATCCATGATGACAGGTGCTGGTCCACCCCTGCGCACAGCAGCTTGTCCTTCAGGATCATCGGTTGGATGGTGTTGAAAGCACTGGAGAAGTCAAAGAACATGATCCTCACCGCATTCCCGGGCTTCTCCAGGTGGGACAGAGAACAGTGAAGGAGGAAGATCACCGCATCCTCCACCCCAATGCCATGCTGGTAGGCGAACTGGAGTGGATCCATCGCTGGTCCCACCAGGGGGCGGAGGTGAGCAAGGAGCAGTCTCTCCAGGATCATCATCATGTGGGACGTCAGGGCCACTGGTCTGTAGCTGTTCAGATCTTTGGGGTGGGAAGTCTTTGGTACAGGTACCACACAAGATGTTTTCCACAACTGGAGTACCCTCCCCAGCTTCAGGCTCAGGTTGAAGATGTGCTCCACAATCCCACACAGCTGGTCTACACAGGACTTGAGGAGCTTTGCACTGATGCCCTCCGGTCCCGACGCCTTCCTCGCCTTGATCTTCCTCAGCTCCGTCCTCACCTGGGTCTTAGTGAGGGTCATGTAGGGGGGCTGAGTGTTGGGAGTGGGGGGGTGATGGTGGAGTGGGGTGTGGGCAGCAGGACTCGATGTCTTCGGAGGCAGCAGTGGTTGTTGTGCAGTTGGGGGGGGGGGCAGTTGGTCAAACCTATTAAAAAAAACAGGTTCAGATTGTTCGCCCACTCCCTGCCCCCTGTGGCCTGGGGGGGGGGGGGGGGAGTTATTCTGGAGCCCAGAGATGGTTTTAAGGTTTCTCCAGACCCCACCGATGTCGCTCTGTTGCAGCTTGTCCTCCATCTTCCTGAATCTGTCCTTGCCTTCTCTGATCTTCCTCCTCAGCTCCCTCTGTACGGACTTCAGCATCTCCCTGTTCCCCGACCTGAAGATCCTCCTCTTCTCTCTCAGAAGTGTTTTTATCTCAGGGTTGATCCAGGGTTTGTTGTTCGAGCAACACCGTATGGTCTTGGTGGGTATGGTGTTGTCCACACAGAAGCTGATGTAGTCCGTGAGAAGCTGATGTAGTCCGTGGACTTGGTTCGGGGTGATGAACGACCACGGCAAAGATGGGCCAGACCACAGCCAGCAAAACGTCAAGCACGTCTGCGGATAGTGGTGAAGTTGGGAGCGGCATGCTTCCGGTTGTCCAGCGGCTCAATGAGGCATGCCAACCAGTTGCAGCGTGTCCAGGAGGATGCTCCAGGTGGCGAGGCTGGACGGGAGTCGGTGATGGCGGTGTGGGATCCAGGCTCGGTCATCCAAAAGATCAGCCATCACCCCAGGGGCCTGCTGCCTCCAGGAGCATGCTTGCTGAGGGGCTGCCCTGCCCCCCCCCCCCCATGCTGGTTCTACCTCTCCAAGTGACTGTGCTGTAAAAAAGGTGTTTATACTTCTTGTGCTTTATGCATGCATGTTATGATGTGGGGTTATCTTTGTGTATCTATTTTAGTTTAGGAGCATGGCTGAATTTTATTTTTTTAATTTGAATAAAGGACTTTTAGTTATTTGGTGGCAGAATAATCCCCATGCTGTGCAGCAGTCCACCCACCAGCCCTATTCCTAGGTTGTTTTGAGTGAGTGTGTTAGGCCATTTAGTACATCAGTTTTCGTTATGTTAGTGCATGATTCGGGTCCCAAATTGAAGGGGAGATCAATTGTGTGTGTGGTTTTGGACTTTTCTAAAGGGGGGGGGGGGGGTATATGGAATTATGGCACTTAATTGTGAAGTGCAGTGTGGTGATGTGGACATTCTGTCACGTCACCACACTGCCCTACATAGTCAGCGGGCCACCATCTTACGAGCTCTTAAGCCAGATGTACTGCTCTGTACATAGTTCTTAAATGAAGGTGTGTTTGCCAACCTCATCTTGCCTCATTCACCACCCAGGTATTCCATACATAACACTGACTTCTTCCTTTACACATTTTCCTGTACCTCCTCATTCCACTATCAAGTGTCCTTGTCTTCCTTCCTCTGTCCACTGGATACACCACATACCTTTCTGTTTCCCTCAAAACTTCTGCGGTATTTTCCCAGTCATCTTGTAATCCTTCCCTACAATCCAGAGCCTGTATCAACTCCTTCCTGAACTCTGTGCAACCTTCTTCCTTCTGTAACTTCCTCCACTTAATTTTTTGCTCTGCCTTCACTGTTTTCCTCTTCTTGCT
This sequence comes from Pholidichthys leucotaenia, assembly GCA_020510985.1. NCBI lineage: Eukaryota > Metazoa > Chordata > Actinopteri > Cichliformes > Pholidichthyidae > Pholidichthys > Pholidichthys leucotaenia. The sequence continues at coordinate 268,782,086 of CM035842.1, forward strand.
TTGCACAGTCATCCTACAGACTACCATCCGATGCTGTCTAGCTACATTCTCCCCTGCCACCATCTTGCAGTCTCCCATCTCTTTCAGATTTCTCCTTCTGTATAAGCTGTAGTCCACCTGTGTGCACCTTCCTCCACTCTTGTAAGTCGCCTTATGTTCCTCTCTTGAAGTATGTGCTCACCACAGCCATTTCCATTCTTTTAGCAAATTCCACAGCCATCTGTCCTTCCACATTTCTCTCCTTAAGACCATACATACCCAGGACCTCCTCATCATCTCTGTTCCCTACACCTACATGTCCATTAAAGTCCGCTCCAATCACCACTCTCTCCTCCCAGGAACACTCTTTACCACTTCATCCAACTTACTCCAGAATTCCTCTTTCTACCTGACATCCAGCTTGTAGGGCAGACGTACTGACAACATTCAACATCACACCTTTGACTTCGAGCTTTAAACTCATGATTCTGTCTGACTCCCTCTTCACCTCCTGAACACTCTTCACATACTCTTCCTTCAAGATTACCCCTACTCCATTTCTCTTCCAAACAGTTTAAATCCACCTCCAATGCTCCTACCCTTGCTTCCCTTCCATCTTCCATCTGGTTTCTTGAACACAGTATATCTACCTTTCTTCTCTCCACCATGTCAGCTAACTCTGCCTTTACCAGTCATAGTCCCTACATTCAATGTCCCCACTCTCACTTCCACACTTCTACCTTTCCTTTTTACTCTCCCCTCTCCTCCTCCTTGACCTTCAACCAACAGTAGCCCAATTTCCACCAGCACCCTGTCAGTTAACAACACTGGTGGCAGTTAACTTTTTACCTTCCAGTAATTTTACATGATGCAACCCTCTTGCCTAAAATGTCACAATTATTCACCTGTCACGTTTTTTGTAAAAAAAAAAAAAAAAAAAAAAAAAAAAAAAAAATCCCAGGTGTGCTAATCATTTCACATCACTAGATGGCAGACACGTAGTGTAAATCCAAGCACCCCCTCACTCTGGAGGACTCGGCCCACATCCGCTCAGAACCTCTTTGAACCGGAAGTGCAGAAGAAGAGATGTTTTAAACAATTGTGCGGGAGGAAGCATTTGCTCCGACTTTTGCCGACGATGAGTCTAAAAGGGATTATTTAGCTTCTGAGAACGATTCTCAAGGGTAATACAGTGGTGTGAAAAAGTGTTTACCCCCTTCCTTTCTCATTTTTTGTATGTTTGTCACACATAAATGTTTCAGATCAAACACCTTATACAAAGATACTGAGTGATGATAATCAAGTCAATGGCGGTAATGCACCTGTAAGCTGGTTGCCAACCGTCAATCAAATCTAAAAGAAGAAGAAACAAATTTAAATAACAGACAAAAATAGCACAAGTAAACAAAAATGCAGTTTTTAAATGAAGGTGTTTATTATTAAGGAAAAAAAAAAATCCAAACCTACATGGCCCTGCGTGGAAAAAGTGATTGCCCGCCCCATTAAAACATAAATTAACTGTGGTTTATGACATCTTTGGAAAGCTGAATTCAATTTCTCTAGCCAACCCAGGCCTGATTACTGCCACACCTGTTCTCAATCAAGAAATAGGACCCACCTGACAAACTGAAGTAGACTAAAAGATCCTCAAAAGCTAGACATCATGCTGTAATCCAAAGAAATCCAGGAACAAATGAGAAAAAGTAATTGAGATCTGTCAGTCTGGAAAAGCTTATAAAGCCATTTCTAAAGCTTTGGGACTCCAGCAAACCACAGTGAGAGCCATTATCCACAAATGGCAAAAACATGGAACAGTGGTCAACCTTCCCAGGAGTGACCAGACAACCAAAATTACCCCAAGAGGGCAGCGACAATTCATCCAAGAGGTCACAAAAGACCCCACAACAACATCAAAAGAACTGCAGGCCTCACTTTCCTCAGTTAAGGTCAGTTCAGGTTAGTGTTGATGACTCCACCGTAAGAAAAAGACTGGGCAAAAATGGCCTGCATGGCACAGTTCCAAGACAAAAACCACTGCTGAGCAAAAATAACAAAGGCTCATCTCTGTTTTGCCAGAAAACAGCTTGATGATCCCCAAGACTTTTGGGAAAATACCCTGTGGACTGATGAGACAAAAGGTGAACTTTTTGGAAGGTGCGTGTCCCATTACATCTGGCGTAAAAGTAACAGCATTTCAGAAAAGGAACATCATGCCAATAGTAAAATATGGTGGCGGTAGTGTGATGGTCTGGGGCTGTTTTGCTGCTTCAGGACCTGGAAGACTTGATGTGGTAAATGGAACCATGAATTCTGCAGTCTACCAAAAAATCCTGAAGAAGAATGTCCAGCCATCTGTTCGTAACCTCAAGCTGAAGCGCACTTGGGTTCTGCAGTAGGACAATGATCCAAAACACACCAGCAAGTCCACCTCTGAATGGCTTAAGAAAAACAAAATGAAGACTTTGGAGTGACCTAGTCAAAGTCCTGACCTGAATCCAATTGAGATGCTGTGGCATGACCTTAAAAAGGTGGTCCATGCTCAAAACCCTCCAATGTGGCTGAATTACAACATTCTGCAAAGATGAGTGAGCCAAAATTCCTCCACAGCGCTGTAAAAGACTCATTGCTGGTTATCACACAGGCTTGGTTGCAGGTGTTGCTGCTAAGGGTGACCCAACCAGTTATTAGGTTTAGAGGCCAATCACATTTTCATACAGGGCCATGTAGGTTTGGAATTTTTTTTCCCTTAATAATAAACACCTTCATTTAAAAACTGCATTTTGTGCTTACTTGTGTTATCTTTGTCTAATATTTAAATTTGTTTGATGATCTGAAACATTTAAGTGTGACAAACTTACCAAAAAAATGAGAAATAAGGAAGGGCGCAAACACTTTTTCACACCACTGTATTTACCTTCTGTGACAGCGCAAGATGGGCTGGTACATGTACACCTTTTGTCTGCCACTGACAAAGCTGCACATGACAGAAGAATACTGCCGGTTCGGCGGCGTTGTGTAACCGAAGTCGGGGTGGAATAATCAGAAGATAAATGTGAGTTTCTGGACGTGGGAGAGAAAGCAAAAATGACCGGCAGAAGACGAAATAAGGAACCAAAATGAGCTAACGGATGCATGAAGACGCATGATGCACGGTAGGTCTTGTTTTTATCTGTTCACCTTCTACTGATTTTCTAGTTAATATATTTTGAAGGTAACAAAAAAAAAAAAAAAAAAATATCTTATGTAAAAATATATCATGTTTACTGAAAGTTATGTAATCCGATATGGCTGCCATCACATTATGCAAGTTAGATGAGTAAATTTACTCCCACCATAAATTTTGGATCATGCTCTACATTTTTCTCATTTACAGTAAGTCATTATCTTTTACTAGTTCCAAATTACAGCCTTTGGAATTTCTAATATCTAAACTGAATATTTTCTTCGAAAAATTCTTGGCCACTAGAGAGTGCGTGACGATGGTGTGTCAGATTGACCTTGGACGCTAAAGGGTTAACCCGGCCTCAACTGATCTGGTATGAAAGTCTCATTGGTCATGATCCGCATGTTTGACTTGGTGAAGGTTTTACATCAGATGCCCTTCCTGACACAACCTTCCCCGTTTACCCGGGCTTGGGACCAGCGCTAGGAGTACACCGACTTGTGCACCCCCTGTGGCTGGGTTATGAATCTGCAAACCAGATAAGTATCACCATGATTCAAAATTTCACTGGAAGACATCCATTCCTATGTGGAAGGGGAAATTCGCCATTTTTTCATGTAAATTTTCAACTTTTTCCTCATAAATTTGCAAAGTTTTTCTTTAAGATTTGTAATTTCTCAAAAATTTGAAATTTCCTTCTCATAAATTTGCAATTTTTTTCTTGTAAATTTGAAGTTTTTTCTTGTAAATAATTATATTTTGGGGGAAAATTTTTAACCTTTTTCTTGTAGATTTGCATCTTTCTTAATGTGCAAATTTTTTCTCATAAATTTGCAAATTTTTCCTCAGATTTGTGACTTTTTTCTCAAACTGTCAGCTTTTTCCTGTCAATTTTTTTCTCATAAATTTGTAACCGTCTTCCTGTTAGTTGCCATCTTTTTCTGATAAATCTGACTTTTTAAACACATAATAACTGAGAATATGTGTCAGTATGATTCAAAGGCACTTGATGGCATGTTACCAAAAAACAGAGGCAAGCCAACAGTGTTAAGGGGAGAGCCTAAAAAAGTGGACGGCCAGGTGGCCATGTGAACAAGACTGAGAATCACAGAAAGACAGCCAGAGGAAGTCAGGTCAATGCAGAGGCTGACAGCACTCAGCCATCACTAAAGATTTTAGTTGTTCATTTATTTCAATTTAAAAACTGCACAAACTAACTTCCTACACTTTTAATGATTATTCTGAAAACAGTAGAAAATCATATTTTACTGATTATTCCTTACAGGGGATGCAGTTCTGAGCTTCAGCGATGTCTGTTCCAACTCGAGAAACAATGGGGCAGAAAACCACAAGGTAGTCACCGTCTTCTGGAGACATCACCTCAGAGTGGCCGAAACTCTGGAGCATTTCAACTATGGACTGATGAGCCCCATTTGTTCTTCCAGCCTGGAGGATGAAGAACCTCTTCCAATCCTCTGAAGAACAATGGCAAAAAAGAAATGATGACATTAAGGGAAAAGTTCAGCTGTTACAAGAAATGCATTTTGAATTCTACTGAATTCTGACTATAGCATGAAAATGACTGGAAGCATTTTCTTTTCTTTTCCATATGACAAACTATTTTTTTTTTTCCATTTGCCTGGATGAATATTGCAAATTTATGAGAAAAAAATGAAATTTATTGGGGAAAAAAAAAACAAAAACACAAATTTACGAGAAAAAGATGGAAGTTTGAGAAAAAAGGTTGCAAATTTATGTGAAAAAAAGTTGAAATTTTCCACCCAAAAAGCTGCAAATTTATGAGGAAAAAGGTTGCAAACTTACAAGAAAAAAGTTGCAAATTTATGATTACAAAAATGCAAATGTACAAAAAAAAGTTGCAAATTTATAAGAACCAAGTTGCAAATTTATTAGAAAAAAATTTATGAAAAAGCTGCACATTTACAAGAAGTTGCAAATTTATGATTACAAAAATGCAAATTTACAAGAAAAAAGTTGCAAATTTATGAGAAAAAAGGTACAAATTTGCAACGTTTTCTTGTAAATGTGCAGCTTTTTTCTAAAAAAAAAAAAAAAAAAAAGAACTCCAAATATACGAGGAAAAAGTTGAAAATTCATGAAAAAAAATAACATTTTTGAAAAGTTACAAATTTACAAGGAAAAACGTTGCAAACTTTCATGAAAAAAGGTGGAAATTTATGAGAAAAAAATAGCAAATCTATGAGAAAAAAGCTGCAACGTTACAAGAAAAAGTTGCATATTTACAAGAAAACATTTGCAAATTTATGAAAAAAATTGAAATTTATGAGGAAAAAAAATGAACTTTATGATAAGAAGTTACAAATTTTCGAGTAAAAAGGTTGCAAACTTATAAGAAAAAAGTTGGAAACGTGATTAAAAAAGTTGCAAATTTATGAGGGAAAAAAAGTTGCAAATTTATGAGGGAAAAAGTTGTTAATCTATAAAGAAAAGGGTGGTAAATTTATAAGAACAAAGTAGCAAATTCATGAGAAAAAAGTTGCAAATATATGAGGGAAAAAAGTTGCAAAGACATGAAAAATAACTAGCAAACTTGTATGAAAAAGAAGTTTCAAAATTACAAGAAAAAAAAGTCACCTGTGGCTCCAGAGCTGCAGGTTGCAGGTCCCTGAGCGAGCCTAAGCAAACTGAGAGCAGAATAGTTTTTCACCTGTTACTGCAGAATCCTGCTTAGGGATGGGCGGATCGATACTCAAGTAGCGATACTTTGATACCAGCTGGTTGATATTTTTAAAATATCACGATACCACTATGTTAATACAAAACGTGCAATTTGTTTTCCCTTCTGAGAGTTTTGGGCAATAAATTTATGTGTGAAAACCGGTGCAAAACCAGCCTCGGCATGTTTTAGTGATGGTCTGCCGTGTCACATGATTATGGCAGCCTATCAGATGTCAGAGCCGAAGACTCACTGCCCACCACACAGCCAAGCTCTCACTCCTGTGCAGAGTGAGCTCAGCAGCGTTGGCGGCAGAAGTATTATACTTCTGAAATGTTTCACCATTCATCCAAATTCTATGGTGATACCAAGCAGCAAAAAAATTGAAAAATAAGCAAAATAAGCACTGTTTGTTTGTATAATAATAGTGTAAAAATAAAATAAATAAACAATTTAAAAAAACGCTGCATTGTGAAAAAAATACACAAATATGCTGCTTGGTGTTGCCATAGAATTTGGATGAATGGTAAAACATTTCAGAAGTAAAAAATACTTGAATCCAGTTGAGAATCTTCACCAAATTAAGAAATTAAATTAATTCTGCATTCATTTTAAGTCTTAATTATTTTTACTATAATTTTTAAAAATAATTTTATTTTCCTTTATTTGCTCATTATTCCATTTTATTATCATTTTATAAGCACTTTCAAGTGTTTATGTTCATGAGTTTTATTCATATTTCATATTGCCCTTGCAATAAAGTTGTTAATGAAACTGCAGTCATGTGATCTGGGACAAAAAAGTTGGTATCGAAGAAAAAGTCCCTGTGTGGGAGGGAGCATGGTGTTGGACTTGTCCACCCAGGGAACAATGGACCGAAAGAGGAGGTGTCACCGGGGGATATCAGATGGGATAGTAAGGAAAATGCACCCCCCGGGGAGAGGAGTAAATGCCGGAGCCGCTGGAAGAAGAAGGGTGTTCAAGCAGCGCCGGCGTTATGTTATTGTGCCACACAGTTCTGTGTTCATACAACAATGTGTTATGGTCGGAAGTCCGAGTCTCGATGCATGGAAATAAAGATATAAAAGAGGAATGCATAGAGACCCGGGAATCTCTTTTGCTGCAAAATATGTTGGAGAAAGAATAAAGTTACTGTGTCGTCCAGCTCATTGCCTTGCCTGCTTCCTTTCTCCACATTGGTGACTCAAAGACGTGCCATGGAAAGCGAGCCGAGAACCGCCCTGGAGACTGCCTGGAGGAAGAGCACCAGCACCGCACGCATGGTCACAATCGAGCTTTCAGGCTTCTGGCTTTGCAACCCGACTGTGTGGTTTTTGAACATAGAAGCCTAATTCGCACTCCGCAGGATAACAACGGACGATACCAGGTATTACTACTGTATGTGGTCGCTGTGCTGGATGTGTGCGCCATGCAACAGGTGATGAGCCTGCTCCAGGAGCTGCCAGCCCAAAGAAAATATGAAACGCTCAAGAGGATGCTACTCTAGCGCTATACCCTATCTGACAGTGAGAGGGCAGAGAGACTCCTAACGCGTTCGGAGACAGGAGACAAATCAGCAGTGGCGCTCATGGAGAGCATGTTGGTGCTGAGGGGGAAGGATGACAAATCTTTCCTGTTCACCCACTTGCTTCTCAGGAACCTACCGGCTACAGCGAGGGCGATCCTGGCCAATTCACCGCGGCTGGTTGCTCAGGACTACTGCGCCCTGGCACAGGACGCGAACCACATCATTTCGGCGACCAGAATGCTCAGCGTGCAGACAGTGGCACCGGCATCCATGAGGGACTTCAGGGAGGTCGTGGAGCCGTTCGTGGTAACCGGGATGGACACCAGAAGATGAAAGAATGGGGCAATCTGCTTTTATCGTTGCCGTTTCGGCTCGAATGCCCAATGCTGCCTGTCGCCATGCCAATTCAAGAAGCCGGGAAGACAGCACCTTCGGAATTCAGTGGCAGCCACAACCGATGGTGACAGGAACAGACTGCTTTATGTCATGGACACACGTTCGGGGAGACGGTTTTTGGTGGACTCCGGCTCCCAGAAGAGCCTCATCCTGCTGGTCAACGCAGACAAGGTGGCAGGACGCAGCGGACCCGAGCTCACAGCCGCCAACGGATCCACCATCAGGACATTTCACGAGTGGATACTGACAATATGCTTACATGGATGCAACTTTCAGTGGGACTTTTTGGTAGCTGCATGTTCTGCCCCCATTTTCGGAGCAGATTTTCTATGTGCTTATGGATTGTCAGTCGATGTTGCAAATAAGCGATTAGTGGATGCTGCCTCTTTTACTTCACTGCCCTGCACAGCTCGGGTAGCTGGGTCGACAACACTGGCTAACGTTATGGCTCCAGGGGGCAAGTACCAACATTTGTTCGCGCAGTTCCCAGAACTCACAGACCCGACTTTCAGCTATGGTAATGAAACACGGGGTCGAGCACTTTATAATGACAAAAGGCCCGCTGGTGTTCGCGTGCCCTCGGCGTTTGGACGCAGCTAAACTGGCCAGCACGCAAGAGGAGTTTGCCAACTTAGAGCAGTTGGGCATTGTCAGGTGCTCCAACAGCCCATGGGCATCCCCGTTACACATGGTGCCTAAAGCCAACGGGTCATGGCAAGCGTGCGGCGATTTCCAGCGCTTGAATAACGCCACAGAGTACGATTGTTATCCCATTCCGCACATCCTGGATTTTTCCGTGCACCTGGCCCGGGTGCGTGTTTTTTTTAAAGTAGATCTGGTCTGCGAATACCACCAGGTCCCAGTACGCATGGAACACGTTCCAAAAACAGCAGTAATAACTCCTTTTGGCCTTGTCGAATTTTTACATATGCCATTCGGATTAAAAGGCATGGCGCAGACTTTCCAGAGGATGATGGACGCAGTTCTTCATGACTTGTCCTTCATTTTTGTCTACTTAGACAACATTCTGGTAGCCAGCGCGTCCGGGGAGGAGCTCATCGCCCATCTCAAGATGATTTTCCAGAGGTTGGAAGTGCACGGACTGATAATTAACCTGGCAAAATGCCAGTTCAGCGTGCCAGAGATTGATTTGTTGGGCCACCGCATTTCGATGAGGGCGCGATTCCGCTGTGTCGGACTTTCCGCGCCCGCAGACTGTGACAACACTACAGGAGTTTTTGGGAATGGTTGATTTTTATAACCGTTTCCTTCCCCAGGCAGCCCAGCTCATGCAGCCGTTGTATGCCATGCTTAAAGAAATAGAAGCCCGTGGAAGCCATCGACTGGACTCCCGAGTGAGTCCAGGCTTTTACTGATGCCAAAACAGCACTTGCGGAGGAAGCGCTGTTAGCCCACTCGGAACAGTCTGCATGGATAGCGCTCACCATTGATGAGTCTCATGTTGCCATAGGGGCAGTGGTGGAGCAGTGCGTCTCAGGTTCGTGGCAGCCGCTCGCATTTTTCAGCTGTGCTTTGCGCAACAACGAATGCAGGTACAGCGCGTTCGATAGAGAATTGCTAACTCTCCACCTGGCGATGCGCCACTTCGAGTTCTGGCTGGAGGGGTGCGAGTTTACCGCGTTTGTGGACCATAAGCCGATGACGTATGCGATGGCCAAGGTCTCGGAACCGTGGTTGGCCCGGCACCAACAGCATTTGGCCACGATTTCGGAGTTTACTACTGACATTCAACACACTGCCGGTAAGCTCAATGTCATGGCCAACTGCCTGTCATGCGCATTAGTCTCCTCACTTTATATAGGAACAGATTTCCCCGCCATGGCCGCGGAGCAAGCCGGGGACGCGGACATTTGCAAGCTCCAGTCTGCGCCTACTGGGGTTAAGGCTGGGGAGCAGGGTGGTGCAAGAAGGGTGCCCTCCCTTGCTCTGCGGTTTTTTTGAGCTGGTCCACTCCCTTTCGCATCCGAGAGTGCACGTTTCAGTGAAGCTAGTGGAAGCAAAATTCGTCTGGCCGCACTTGTGCAAGGACGTGAAAGAGTGGTCTGCAGCTTGCATCGCGTGCCAGTGGGCCAAAGTGCACAAGCACACCAGAGCCCCCCCTCAAGCCCTTCAAAATCCTGGCTATGAGGTTCGACCACGTCCACGTGGATTTGGTGGGACCCCGTCCGGTGTTGCAAGATTTCACGCACCTTTTGACAGTTGTGGATCGCACCACACGCTGGCCTGAAGTGGTCCTGCTGGCTTCTACCACATCCGCAGAAGTGGACGTGGTAGAAAGTGCAACCCAAGCCACTTTTTTGTCGGCTTGGGTTGCACGTTTCGGCTCTCCATCGGACATCACGTCCGACAGGGGTCCACAATTTGTTTCCGAACTCTGGTCCACGATGGCTTAGAGCCTGGGGGTCAAAATTCACCGCACTACCACATTCAACCCCCCAGGCTAACGGGTTATGCTAGCGTTTTCATAGGTCGCTTAAAGCAGTGTTCAGAGCATTGCTCACAGACACAAATTGGGTCGACCGTCTGCCTTGGGTTCATTTAGGGTTGTGCTCCGCACCTAAGGAGAAATTGGCAGCCTCCCCAGCAGAACTCATTTTTTCTAAGCCGTTGAGCATCCCCGGAGAATTTTTACCAGAAAACCCACACCCGAGGCTGATCTGCCCACGCAATTTTTGAACAGAGGACGGAGTACAGAGACTTTTAATGTACCGGGCCTGACTCGGCCCACCATTGTTTTCCCCTCACCTTCATCACAAAAAGCTTGCAGAATGCCAGTTTTGTTTTTGTCGTCAGGCACGATGTGCACCGGACCCCACTGCGTCCACCGTACGATGGACCGTTCAGGGTGTTGGAACCTGGGGCGAAGCATTTTGTGTCAGACTTGGGGGGACGTAGGGAAACCGTCTGCTTCGACAGGATGAAGCCCGCTTTTGTGTTGGCAGACGAGCAGGTGATGTTGGCCCAAGCTTCCTGGCACGGACGCCCACCGTTGGTGGCTCTGCAAGTTGAAGATCCCTCAACAGGGACCTGTGCTCGCGAAGCTGATGTGTTTTCTCCCCCTCCCTTTTTAACTCCACAGACTGAAGTGCCCGCCTGTACACCCCGCTAGCAGGGCGGTTCGACTGGAGCAGCGACCCCCTGCTACAGCCGCTATGGGTGACAGCTCAAGCCCAAAGAACTGGGAGGTAAGTGCCCTTTCTGGGTGTTTGGGGGGGGGGGGGGCTGTGTGGGGGGCATGGTATTGGACTTCACCCAGGGAAGAGGACATGTCACCGGGGGGTGGGGGGGAAATCAGATGGGACAGTAAGGACTATGCACCCCCCAGTGAGAGGAGTAAATGCCGTTGCTGCTGGGAGAAGTTGGGTGTTGAAGCAGCGCTGGCGTTATGTTAATGTGCCTCACAGTTCTTTGTTCAAACAACAGTGTGTTATGGTCGGAAGTCCAGGTCTCGATGGATGGAAATAAAGATATAAAAGAGAAATGCACAGAGACCCGGAAATCTCTTTTGTTGTAAAATATGTTGGAGAAAAAATAAAGTTCCTGTGTTGTCCAGCTCATTGCCTCGCCTGCCTCTTTTTTTTTTTCCCCCACACCATAAATTAATGGTATTGAAAGAAAAATGCTGGTATCGCTCATCCCTAATCCTGCTGCATAAGTGACTGTTTCTTGTCAGATGCAAAGAACATTAGGTTGTTAAATTACTCTAGAAGTAACAGGAGTAACAGTTATATATTCAAGCAGGAATACAGAAAAGTGGTAAAGATCCCTTACCAGTCACCTTTTCCATGTTTCTGAGGAAATATTTTAAAAAAAGAAATGAAAAGAACACTTGGTTTAGTTTTACATGCACACTTTTTAGCTTCAACTGTTTTACAGGCCTAGAAAACGGACTGGAAAATGAGAAGTGTCACCTGTTTTTTCTCTGGTGAAGGCACAGATTTAATTTGCTCGTCCTGACAAGCCAAAGTCACAGTTTACTAAAATGTCTTTTGTCACACAGCTGCAGCTCCTGCCTGCTGAACACTTTCACTTTCACTTCCGTGTTTGCCCATAAAATGAGGAATCACAAAATCTGTTGTTTGAAAACACACAAAAAACACAGTTTTACACTGATGATACACAGAAAAACACTGTTACTGATTTAAAAACAACTGTAACTTACACAGGCAGTCACAAAGGCAGATTTGATGTATTTATATAGCTCACAACAGCACCACCTGTAATGTCGTAACTCGCAGACAAGGATGAGGCCAGGAGTGGAGCTGAACGCTGCTTTATTAAACCAGCTGGACTCTGAACACCCGACCACACCTGTAGCCGCTCGGCAGACGAAAAGCGGAAAAGACCGCCCTTCTTCTCTTCTCCTCTCGGTTACTGGCGGATAGCAAACAACTGAAAGGTGATTACCGCCACCTACTGTAAAGAGTGTGTAAAATTATGTCATCTGAGCCCGCCCCTCTACCAGCAGCCCCTCTGATACCACCTGAGACGGCGAAACCGGAAACCGGGGCCGCCATCCCGTACTACACAAATAAGAGCTCCAATAATAACAGTATGTGAGCACTGAACAAATACGTCATACCACCCAGTGACAAAACACACAGGATAGATGGGTGGAAATTATATTTCACTAGATATTGAGAAGGACACCAGTATTATTGTAGTCAGGGCCGTTTCTTGCTTTTTCGGAGTCCAGGATGGGGGTGGGGGGGCATGTTTTTGTAATGGGGCATTTAAGACTTTTAAAATTAAAGAAAAAAATCTCCCATCTACTCTTAATTTGCAAATTTCTTCTATTTTCCTCCCTCCCTTCATTGGCTTCCCATAGAGTTTAGAATTAAGTTTAAAATCCTTCTTCTTACTTACAAAGCTCTAAACAATCAGGCTCCTTTTTATTTAAAAGATCTGATACTATCGTATTATCCTAACAGAGCACTACGCACCCAAAATGCAGGATTACTTGTAATACCTAGAATCTCCAAAAGTACAATGGGAGGCAGAGCCTTCAGTTATCAAGCTCCTCTCCTGTGGAATCAGCTGCCAATCTGGATTCGGGAGTCAGACTCGATCTCTGTTTTTAAGAATAGGGCTGCACGGTGGCGCAGTGGTTAGCACTGCGGCAGCACAGTTTTCCCTTGGCCGGGGGATTGTGGGGATCGTGGGATCGTGGGTTCGATCCCAGCCCCCGACCAACAGTGATCTGTGTGGAGTTTGCATGTTCTCCCCGTGTTGCGTGGGTTTACTCCGGGATTTCTCCGGTTTCCTCCCACATGCCAAAAACATGCATGTTAGGTTAATTGGCTGTTCTAAATTGTCCCTAGATATCTGTTTCCTATAGGCCCTTAGAATAGAGGGTTAGTATTAATGAAAGCGCTTTGAGTGGTCTTTGTGACTAGAAAAGCGCTATATAAGTGCAGGGTAGTTAGTAGTAGTAGTTAGTAAAACCTACCTTTTTGATATAGCCTACAATTAGGGAGGGATCATGTGTTTCTGAACCCTCCCTTAGTTATGCTGCTAATAGGTTTAGTCAGCCGGGGGACCTCCAGTAATGCACTGGGCCTCACTCCTTTCCTCACTCTCAATGAAATATTTTTTTTTGCTGGTCATTAACATCTGTTTGTTCTCTCCCATAGATTGAGTCCCCATCATGCTGTTTGCTCTCTACATGTCTGTTCTTTTCTTCTTCTCTATCCCCTCACCCCCCAGCCAGTCGCAGCAGATGACTGCCCCTCCCTGAGCCTGGTTCTGCTGGAGGTTTCTTCCTGTTAAAAGGGAGTTTTTCCTCTCCACCATCGCCAAGTGCTTGCTCACAGGGGATCGCCTGATTGCTGGGGTCTTTCTGCAACTGTGGGGGTTCCCCCCTATAGTTGATAGTGCTATGAGATGACTGTTGTTGTGAAATGGCGCTATATAAATAAAGTTGAATTGAATTGAATTGAATTGAATTATTTTGCATCTTTTTCCTCATAAATTGAGTAACACACACACACACACACACACACACACACACATATATATACTGTATATATACACTATAGCTGTGTATTTGTGCATACATATGTTTAGACATAAAAGGGGTGTATTTGTGCATACGTATGTTAAACACAAGAGAGATGCTGACAGCACATATGTGGATTGACCTCACGACGAAGAGGACAGGAAGTCTGGACCACCTGCGGAGGACAACGAGAGAGGACAGGGGTGCGAACGAAGGACTTCCTGACCTCCAGGACGCAGGTAGAAGACGGAAGGCTGGAGGGGGGGAGAAATGGCAATAAAGGGTTTTGACGGGGATATGTGATCCCCCCTGTGTGTGGGAAGTCTGTATGAGAAAAGGTATAAATGTGAAACTCTGATGTGGCTCATCCTCTTTTCTTCCTGCTTATTGGAGAGAGCAGGCTGGGGAAATGAATGTTTGAATAAACTGGAATAAAACACAATTCAGTCTCTTTATTCCACACTCCCCACATTGGCGACCTATCGACGTAGAGAATGCCTGGAGAAGGTCTCTGCATTCCAAACTCGCTGGAGTCTGCCCTGGCGAGCGCCATAGCCGTCAAGCTGCCGGAATTCTGGCAGGACAATCCACGGTCATGGTTCCTACAAGCGGAGTCACAGTTCACGCTCGCAGGAGTAACGGTGGATGACACTAAGTTCCACCATGTCATCGCTAAGCTGGATAACCGCACGGCTCGGTGCGTGCAGAGCTTGGTACAGCAGCCACCCGCCACCGACAGATACGGCAGGTCGAAGGCTACCCTCATCAAGTTTTTCACGCCCTCAGCCGAAGTGAGGGCTAGGAGGCTCCTGGCTTTGCTCAACCAGGGAGGACACAGGCCAAGCGCCCTGATGGAGGATATGCTACAGCTGAGGGGGTCAGACAACGACAACTTCCTTTTCCAGTACATCTTCCTCACCAACCTCCCGGCGCACATGAGAGGGACGCTGGCCGGCGTACGTTGTCAGACCCAGGAAGATTTCCGGGAGCTGGCCCAGGAGGCAGACAGGATCCTGGACGCCTGCGGCGAGCAGACGACCGCAGCAGCGACCCAAAGCAGCGGGGAGCCAGAGACAGCAGACCCAAGCTTACCAACAACGGCAGCGGCGCGGCCTCGACGCGGTGGAGGTGATGGGTCAGTGGCAGAGGCGCGGCCCCGACGCAGCGGAGGAGAGGATCTCTGCTTTTATCATCGGAGGTTCGCCGAGAGGGCACGCAGGTGTGTGCCGCCCTGCAGCTTCAGGAGTTCGGGAAACGGCAAGACCGAGGGTCGTTAGCAGCTTCGACTCTCGGTGAAAGCAGCAAGCTGCTCTACATCACAGATGCGAGCTCCGGACAGGATTTCCTTATAGACACCGGAGCCCAAGTGAGTTTCATCACCCCGACATATGCTGACCGGTTGGCTGGACCCCGTGGTAGCTGAGCAACGGCGGCAAACGGCTCGAGCATCAGCACCTACGGGAAAAAGACTTTGTCTTTATGCTTACATGGCCGCACATATGAATGGACTTTTGTCATAGTGGCGGTGAGTTTCAACATGTTAGGCACTGATTTTCTGTGCTCACACGGTAGTTGATCTTGCCAATAGGCGGCTGGTAAATGCACTCTCTTTTTACTCTCTCCCCTGTTCAGCTCGAGTGTCCCCGCCACCAGTACAGACCAACATCGCCGCAGCAGGTGGTAAGTTCCACACACTCCTCACCCGGTTTCCAGCATTCACGGTACCCACTTTCTCAGCAACGGTCGCAAAACACAGGGTGGAGCATTCTATAACTACATCTGGCCCCCCCGTCTTTGCGAAAGCTCGGCGCTTAGATGCTGCCAAGCTCTCTATAGCGCGCGAGGAGTTCGCCAGCCTGGAGAGGCTGGGCATCATTCGCTGTTCGAAAAGCCCATGGGCTTCGCCGTTGCATATGGTCCCAAAAGCTGATGGCTCCTGGAGACCATGCGGCGATTACCGCAGGCTGAACAACGCCACGGCACACGATCGTTATCCCATCCCACACATCCAGGATTTTTCAGTACATCTAGCGGGGGCGTGCAGTTTTTCCAAAATAGACCTGGTTCGCGGCTACCATCAAGTTCCAGTCCGGCTGGAGGACATTCCTAAAACAGCGGTAATAACCCCGTTTGGACTTTTTGAATTTCTACGCATGCCGTTTGGTCTTAAAGGGGCGGCGCAAACGTTCCAACGGATGATGGACGCCGTGTTACGTGATCTCCCTTTCGTGTTTGTGTACCTCAATGACATATTGGTCACCAGTACTTCAGAGGAAGAACACGAAAAGCACCTCACTGTGGTTTTTAGGAGGTTGGGAGAGCACGGCTTAATAATTAATCCAGCCAAGTGCCAGTTCGGCATCGCGCAGATCGATTTTTTGGGCCACCGCGTCTCCCCAGAGGGGGTGGTCCCGTTACCGGATAAAGTGCGCACAGTGACAGATTTTCCCCAACCACAAACGGTCAAGTCATTGCAGGAATTTTTGGGGATGGTGAATTTTTATAACCGTTTCCTGCCCCACGCAGCACAACTCATGCAGCCGTTATATGCCGCGCTCAGGAAACAAAAACCAACCAATGCTGTTGAATGGTCCCCAGAGCGGGAGCGCGCGTTCACAGAGGTGAAAAAAGCCTTGGCTGACGCTGCGCTCCTGGCTCACCCTGACCCAGCGGCACGCATCGCGCTAACGACAGAAGCATTAGATGTGGCCATAGGAGCCGTTATAGAGCAGCAGGTTGCCGGAGTTTGGCAGCCGCTGGCTTTTTTCAGCAAATCCTTAAGCGTGGCCGAGCGAAAATACAGCGCGTTCAACAGGGAGCTGTTGGTGCTGCATTTGGCTATTCGTCATTTCCAGTTCTGGCTGGAAGGACGGCGTTTCACCGCTTTCGTGGACCACAAGCCGCTCACATACGCCATGTCCAAAATTTCAGATCCGTGGTCAGGCAGGCAGCAGAGGCAGCTGGCTGCAATTTCGGAATTTACCACTGACATTCGGCATGTAGCGGGTAAACTCAATGTGGTGGCAGACTGCCTCTGGCGCGCGGTCACGGCACCGGCATGCGCAGAGGTGGACCAGCCCGCCGCGACCGTGCAGCAGAGTGGGGGCGCGGGAGCGCGCGCAGCCCCGGTGCACGTAGGTATAGATTACGCAGCCATGGCAGCAGAGCAGGGTGCGGATGCAGACGTGCGCGTGCTCCAGTCTGGACCAACAGGGTTAAGGCTGGAGAGCAAGTGTTTACAAACCGGTACGCCCCCCCTAATTTGCGATGTGTCGACTGGGCGCCCACGCCCGGTGGTTCTGGCCGTGTGGCGCCGCCGCGTTTTTGACTCGGTCCACTCACTGGCACACCCAGGGGTGCGCGCTTCGGTGAAAATGGTAGCGGAAAAGTTTGTTTGGCCGAGCCTGCACAAGCACGTGAAGGAGTGGGCAAAGGCCTGCATGTCCTGTCAACGGGCCAAAATCGCATTCCGCATTTCGCATTCCGGCCAGAAGGTTCGACCACGTGCATGTTGACCTCGTGGGCCCCCTACCGGCGTCACAGGGGTTCACACATCTTTTGACAATGGTGGACCAAACCACACATTGGCCGGAAGTGGTCCCGCTGGCGACGACCACGGCCGCGGAGGTGGCCCGCATTTTTTTAACGGCTTGGGTAGCGCGTTTCGGCGTCCCGTCGGATATTACGTCCGATAGAGGGCCTCAATTCGTCTCTGAGCTTTGGTCAGCGATGGCCAACGGCTTGGGAGCCAAAATTCACTGCACTACGGCTTATCACCCTCAGGCTAATGGTTTATGCGAGCGCTTTCATAGGTCTTTGAAGGCAGCACTCAGAGCGGCACTCACGGATGCAGATTGGGTAAACAAACTACCATGGGTTTTATTAGGGTTGCGTTCTGCGCCCAAGGAGGACTTAGATGCCTCCCCAGCGGAGCTAGTGTTCGCACAACCTCTCAGGCTGCCAGGCGAGTTTTTACCAGAGCATCCGGAGCCTCCCCCCCTCCCTGCTCTTGGGCCGCTAGTTGACACGGGAGCGGACGCGCTCCCGGGCCCTGTTCATCACGCTTTTCCACGCGTTTTTGTTCCCAAAGCTTTAAAAAATGCTGAGTTCGTTTTTGTCAGGCACGAGGCACTAAGATCAACACTCAGACCGCCATATGACGGGCCATATAGAGTGCTGGAGACAGGGGATAAGCATTTTGTGCTAGATTTGGGAGACAGAAAGGAGACAGTTAGTATTGACAGATTGAAACCTGCTTTTGTCATGAAGGACGAGTCTGTGCCGGTCGCGAGGGCGCCTCGACACGGCAGACCCCCCAGGGGGAGCGTCTCGGAGCCCCCGCAGAGGTCAAATAACCACTCTCTTCCTCAGTCAACAGAGCCTGGGCAGAAGGGCGCCGCAGGCAAGGCGGGGCCGGCTTACAGCAGATTGGGGAGACAGTTGAAGCCCAGACGGCGCACAGACTGAGTGTTTGATGTTGGTTGTACTGTTGACAGTAACATGTTCGCAGAATTTTTATGTATCGTCCATTCTTCATCGTTTGGGGGGGGTTGTATAGCTGTGTATTTGTGCATACATATGTTTAGACATAAAAGGGGTGTATTTGTGCATACGTATGTTAAACATAAGAGAGATGCTGACAGCACATATGTGGATTGACCTCACGACGAAGAGGACAGTAAGTCTGGACCACCTGCGGAGGACAACGAGAGAGGACAGGGGTGCGAACGAAGGACTTCCTGACCTCCAGGACGCAGGTAGAAGACGGAAGGCTGGAGGGGGGAGAAATGGCAATAAAGGGTTTTGACGGGGATATGTGATCCCCCCTGTGTGTGGGAAGTCTGTATGAGAAAAGGTATAAATGTGGAACTCTGATGTGGCTCATCCTCTTTTCTTCCTGCTTATTGGAGAGAGCAGGCTGGGGAAATGAATGTTTGAATAAACTGGAATAAAACACAATTCAGTCTCTTACGGCACACGACCGTTATCCCATCCCACACATCCAGGATTTTTCAGTACATCTAGCGGGGGCGCGCATTTTTTCCAAAATAGACCTGGTTCGCGGCTACCATTAAGTTCCAGTCCGGCCGGAGGACATTCCTAAAACAACGGTAATTACCCCGTTTGGACTTTTTGAATTTCTACGCATGCTGTTTGGTCTTAAAGGGGCGGCGCAAACGTTCCAACGGATGATGGACGCCGTGTTACGCGATCACGCTTTTCCGCACGTTTTTGTTCCCAAAGCTTTAAAAAATGCTGAGTTCGTTTTTGTCAGGCACGAGGCACTAAGATCAACGCTCAGACCGCCATATGACGGGCCATATAGAGTGCTGGAGACAGGGGATAAGCATTTTGTGCTAGATTTGGGAGACAGAAAGGAGACAGTTAGTATTGACGGATTGAAACCTGCTTTTGTCATGAAGGACGAGTCTGTACCGGTCACGAGGGCGCCTCGACGCAGCAGACCCCCCAGGGGGAGCGTCTCGGAGCCCCCGCAGAGGTCAAATAACCACTCTCTTCCTCAGTCAACAGAGCCTGGGCAGGAGGGCGCCGCAGGCAAGGCGGGGCCAGAAAGAGTGTGTAAAATTATGCCATCTGAGCCCGCCCCTCTACCAGCAGCCCCTCTGATACCACCTGAGACGGCGAAACCGGAAACCGGGGCCGCCATCTCATACTACACAAATAAGAGCTCCAATAATAACAGTATGTGAGCACTGAACAAATATGTCATACCACCCAGTGACAAAACACACAGGATAGATGGGTGGAAATTATATTTCACTAGATATTGAGAAGAACACCAGTATTATTGTAGTCAGGGCCGTTTCTTGCTTTTTCAGAGTCCAGGATGGGGGTGGGGGGGCATGTTTTTGTAATGGGGCGTTTAAGACTTTTAAAATTAAAGAAAAAAATCTCCCATCTACTCTTAATTTGCAAATTTCTTCTATTTTGCATCTTTTTCCTCATAAATTGAGTAACACACACACACACACACACACACATATACTGTATATATATATACAGTATATATATATATATATATATATATATATATATATATATATATATATATATATATATACACTACCGTTCAAAAGTTTGGGGTCACTTAGAAATTTCCTTATTTTTGAAAGAAAAGCACTGTTTTTTTCAATGAAGATAACTTAAACTAATCAGAAATACACTCTAATATCTAATATACTGTGGCGATGGTGAAATAAGGCACGGCGAACTGAGGTTTAAAAGGGTGTTTTTATTCATCGCCATCACGAGAACTCACTCCAGCACTGTATAAGCATACTGGAGCGAGCCTTCAGGCCCTCGTCAGGAGACAGGGAATGTGTGTGTTCAGATGAGCAGTCAGACAGAGAGAGAAAAAGAGCAAGCGATGTGCAGCTCACTTAAATACCCAGCTACAGACAATGTATGCATGGCACATTAACATCACAGTAAATGGCAGGAAGGCAAGGACATTTGCATTAGAGACACAAAAATCAATAGCAGGATTATTGGCCGGAATTCCTCTCCACCTACTGATAACAGTCCATACCTCACACTGTTCTGCTAATTGCTCCAGCTGAGCGCTCTGCCTGTCCGTGGCTGTGGGGGTTACCCATAATACATTGCTAATGTGGTAAATGACTATTCTAGCTGCAAATGTCTGGTTTTTGGCGCAATATCTACATAGGTGTATAGAGGCCCATTTCCAGCAACTATCACTCCAGTGTTCTAATGGTACAATGTGTTTGCTCATTGCATCAGAAGGCTAATGGATGATTAGAAAACCCTTGTGCAATCATGTGCACAGCTGAAAACAGTTTAGCTGGTTAGAGAAGCTATAAAACTGACCTTCCTTTGAGCAGGTTGAGTATCTGGAAAAAATTATTATTTCAAATACAAATCATTATTTCTAACCTTGTCAATGTCTTGACTACATTTTCAATACATTTTACAACTCATGGTGGTAAATAAGTGTGACTTTTCATGGAAAACACAAAATAATTGTCTGGGTGACCCCAAACTTTTGAACAGTAGTGTGTATATATATATATATATATATATATATACGTATATATATATATGTACAGTGGGGTAAAAAAATATTTAGTCAGCCACCAATTGTGCAAGTTCTCCCACTTAAAAGATGAGAGAGGTCTCCAATTTTCATCATAGGTATACCTCAACTATGAGAGACAAAATGAGGAAAAAAAAAATCCAGAAAATCACATTGAAGGATTTTTAATGAATTAATTGGTAAATTCCTCGGTAAAATAAGTATTTGGTCAATAACAAAAGTTCATCTCAATACTTTGTTATATACCCTTTGTTGGCAATGACAGAGGTCAAACGTTTTCTGTAAGTCTTCACAAGGTTTTCACACACTGTTGCTGGTATTTTGGCCCATTCCTCCATGCAGATCTCCTCTAGAGCAATGATGTTTTGGGGCTGTCGCTGGGCAACACAGACTTTCAACTCCCTCCAAAGATTTTCTATGGGGTTGAGATCTGGAGACTGACTAGGCCACTCCAGGACCTTGAAATGCTTCTTACGAAGCCATTCCTTCGTTGCCCGGGCGGTGTGTTTGGGATCATTGTCATGCTGAAAGACCCAGCCATGTTTCATCTTCAATGCCCTTGCTGGTGGAAGGAGGTTTTCACTCAAAATCTCACGATACATGGCCCCATTCATTATTTCCTTTACATGGATCAGTCGTCCTTGTCCCTTTGCAGAAAAACAGCCCCAAAGTATGATGTTTCCACTCCCATGCTTCACAGTAGGTATGGTGTTCTTTCTCCTCCAAACATGACAAGTTGAGTTTTTACCAAAAAGTTCTATTTTGGTTTCATCTGACCATATGACATTCTCCCAATCCTCTTCTGGATCATCCAAATGCTCTCTAGCAAACTTCAGATGGGCCTGGACATGTACTGGCTTAAGCAGGGGGACACGTCTGGCACTTCAGGATTTGAGTCCCTGGCGGCGTAGTGTGTTTCTGATGTAGCCTTTGTTACTTTGGTCCCAGCTCTCTGCAGGTCATTCACTAGGTCCCCCCCTGTGGTTCTGGGATTTTTGCTCACCGTTCTCATGATAATTTTGATCCCACAGGGTGAGATCTTGCGTGGAGCCCCAGATCGAGGGAGATTATCAGTGGTCTTGTATGCCTTCCATTTTCAAACAGTTGCTCCCACAGTTGATTTCTTCACACCAAGCTGCTTACCTATTGCAGATTCAGTCTTCCCAGCCTGGTGCAGGTCTACAATTTTGTTTCTGGTGTCCTTTGACAGCTCTTTGGTCTTGGCCATAGTGGAGTTTGGAGTCTGACTGTTTGAGGTTGTGGACAGGTGTCTTTTATACTGATAACGAGTTCAAACAGGTGCCATTAATACAGGTAACGAGTGGAGGACAGAGGAGCCTCTTAAAGAAGAAGTTACATGTCTGTGAGAGCCAGAAATCTTGCTTGTTTGTAGGTGACCAAATATTTATTTTACTGAGGAATTTACCAATTAATTCATTAAAAATCCTTCAATGTGATTTTCTGGATTTTTTTTTCTCATTTTGTCTCTCATAGTTGAGGTATGCCTATGATGAAAATTGGAGACCTCTCTCATCTTTTAAGTGGGAGAACTTGCACAATTGGTGGCTGACTAAATACTTTTTTGCCCCACTGTATATATATTGTAGCCGCACATGGGGAGAACATAATGAGTAGCATCTTAGATAAGAACAAAGAGCAGAGTTTTACTTGGAGATAACAAGAAGTTGTGAAGAATGATGCAGTGTGATCTTTTGTGTGTAAGAGACTGCGAGCAGGATGTTAACGGATTAAGGAAGTGAATGCAATGTGACCTTTGATGTGTAGAAGCGTCTGTAGGAAGACCTGAGTATTTAAGAGAAGAGTTTTGTCTGAGATGTCCTCTTTCTACTATGCTTATGTGTGAGATGTGTAATCAACTGCCTGAGACGAATCTGCCTCATCATTTACGCACTCCAAAATATATATATTGTGGGTGACCCCCACAGCCACGGACAAGCAGAGCGCTCAGCTGGAGCAATTAGCATAACAGTGTGAAGTATGGACTGATATCAATAAGCTGCCTCTCTTTGTCTAATCCCGGCACCAGTAATCCTCCTATTGATATGTGTGACTCTCAAATGCAAATGTCCATGCTTACTGCTGTGCATGTATTGTATGTAGCTGGGTATATAAGTGACTGAATATCGCTTCCTCTCTCTCTCTCTCTCTCTCTCTCTCTCTCTCTTACTGCTCATCTGACTACACGAATTGCCTGTCTGCTGACGAGAGCCTGAAGTCTCGCTCCAGTACGCTTACACAGTGCTGGAGTGAGTTCTCGTGATGGCGGATGAATAAAACACCCTTTTAAACCTCAGTTCGCCGTGCCTTATTTCACCATCAGCCACACTGGTGACCCCTAAAGAAAGAACAGGCTGACGACAAACGAACGCAGCACCCGGCGGTGACTCCGACGACAAGCGAACGCAGCAGCCTGACGCAAATGGACTGCCCTCCCTTCTGCAGGGAGACCTCAACGCAGAGCCACCACTAGGCGAACTCTTCAGAGATCACCCACAACCGGGAAAGCTGCAGAAAGCGTCATGGTGCGACCCTCGCCTGAGATCTGCACATCCACGCTGAGACCGGCCGAGGGACACAGAATGCCTACTCCCTCTCACCGCTCCTCCGCATTGACACGAGCGCGCACGCACCTTGTCCTCTCTCCACATCGGCGACCTCCAGGGCCGACGGAGAACACAGCGCGTGGACCTGAATGCACCATGACCCGGCACGAGTGAACGACAGCAACAGCCTCAACAGGGATGACCATCGGCGCCGACGACGCTGATCTCCAGCAAGCTCCCTGACCCTGACTCACCACTACAGCGGTCCTGCCATGCACTGAACCCCGCACGCACACCGGGGGGTTACGAGGACAGCATACCACGCACGGGACAATACTGGCTCCACACAGACCGCCATTGTCCTCCGCCGCTGCACACGGAACCTTCAGGGCTGCTCACACACCTGAAGCACACACGCAGCCCGCACACAGGATGTTGAATGGGTTTCAGCCATGGCACACAATGGGAATTCAGCCGTCAGCTGTCCCCGAGGGCTTTAGGGCTGCGCCCGCATCTAAAGCCAACCCGCCAAGTCCCTCAGCTTTTGTTTTTTCTCACAGCCGCTACGCAGCCTCGCAGAACTGAGATGAGTCAGAGACAAATTTTTCTTCTCACAGCCGCTGTGGACCTCCGCCACGTTTAATGGACAGCCCCTCAACATCGTGGATCCACATGCAATTTTTGCGCAGCCCAGACAACTTCGCCGTCCCGGGCCGGCACTTGCTACCCCCACCCCTCCTCCCTCCACCTCCACCTGCACAGAGCTTTCCCCACAGCTCGCTACCAAAACCGGACGATCGAGGCCTCAGCCCCCCGCTGAGCCCTCTGGGGGGGAATGCGTGGGTGACCCCCACAGCCACGGACAAGCAGAGTGCTCAGCTGGAGCAATTAGCATAACAGTGTGAAGTATGGACTGATATCAATAGGCAGCCTCTCTTTGTCTAATCCCGGCGCCAGTAATCCTCCTATTGATATGTGTGACTCTCAAATGCAAATGAGAGAGTCACATGCAAATGCAGCCTGCGAGGCTACCAAATGTATACCTTGTATACATTTGGTTATATATATGGCTTTTATACATGAGGCTACCATGTATTGTCACATGCACAGCAGTAAGCTGTGCATGTGACAATACATGCACAGCTTACTGCTGTGCATGTATTGTCTGTAGCTGGGTATATAAGTGACTGAATATCGCTTCCTCTCTCTCTCTCTCTCTCTCTCTCTCTCTCTTACTGCTCATCTGACTACACGCATTGCCTGTCTGCTGATGAGAGCCTGAGAGCTCGCTCCAGCATGCTTACACTGTGCTGGAGTGAGTTTCTGTGATGGCGATGAATAAAACCCACTTTTAAACTCCAGTTTGCCGTGTCTTATTTTACCATCGCCACTATATATATATATATATATATATATATATATATATATATACTGTATATATATATATATATATATAAAATCCAACTCTAGCTTGTCTATTTTTTAAAACAGACGTGAAATATCTTGTGGATGTTTACAAGGGTAGAGCTTATGGGTCATGAAGGTATGATTTCTTTTCAAACAGCATCTCACTGTAGAAATCAAGGCATCCAACACAGTATTCCAGTGCTCACATATAATAAAGACCTTTATTTGATAAAGAATGTCAGATTATGCTGTTTACGTGACTGCCTGAATAAAAGAAGCCACAACTCTGATTATAATTGGTTTATTTTTGTACATGAAACACAACCAATGATTGTATATCTGAATGTGTGAAAAAGAAAGACAAATAAACTTTGGTACAAAGTCTTAGCAATGCAGGAAATAATTTCTATAGTACACAGTGTTATATCGGGAAATGACATGAGACGGAGAGCTTGAGGGACATCCAACTCAGCTTTATTACACAGAATGCTCAACTGTATACAGAGTGGGCCGTGCCCGCCTGACGTCATCCTGTGGGTGGGCACGGCATCCCAGACACCCAAATCCCATACACAACCCAAGGTTTACTTCAATATAACATTTAAGCAAGACTTTCATTAGTTACATGAGCTTCACAATAGAACAACAGAATGTGATGTGAAAAAAAAAAAACATGGCAGTGTCATCAAGAAAGTAGTGAGTGTATCAGCACTATTTTCGCCATTATATTTACATTAGCTTCACAATCAAAACTTTCTTCTTGTGTTTTGTGTTGTAAAGGGACAGAGTGACAAAGTTATGAAATACAGCATATGAAAGATTACAACTAGACCCCATTTGGTAAATTAATAAAGATGAAGACATTTATTCACCATCAACAAATCAATTTTACTGTCTTCAAAACACAGTGATCTTATTTCACAAAGCCTGTCTATACAGAGATGCCTTTTTTATTTGTTAAATACTTCCGTACCCTCAACACCACTGACATGTCTTACGGTGCATTCAGACTAGGGCTGCAACGATTACTCAAATAATTTGAAAAATTCGATTACAAAAATTCCTCGATTCAAAATCTATGCTTTGACGTGTCATTTAATGTGGTACTTTTGGTCTATATGACCTTCTGGCCATGCTACATAAACAAGACGCAACTTTGTTTAATGGCGCTACTGGGAAAGAGGAAGAAAGTCAGAAAAAATGACAAAAGTATCTCAAGTCTGGGATCATTTCAAGCTCAAATTGAAGGAAAATATTGTGCAGTGTGTACATGCTAAAGCCAAGTGGCGAGCTAGCATCCTGCAACGTCGATGTTACAGTGTCTCGGCAGAGAACGTCCCACATCATGCATGGCCAGCACACCCGAGACAAGATACATGATTGAGATTTAAAATTAAGATGAGTAGAATGTAGTCAGCTACACTAATTATGCTTATATGACCAAAGAACATACAGCCACCGCCGCTACCATGTGCTTGCAACTACTGCTAGTGGATGCTAACAGCTAGTGAATGGAAATTTATGGTGTAACGTAACATTTAAAGTTATGTTCTATGCAATAAATATTGCAATAAGCATTGCAATAAATATGTACTGATGGGATAAAGTGATCAATATAATTAAATAACAGTTATTTGTGTGACTCAAAATATGTGTCCTCTGCTTATGTTTAGGTAATATAACCAATATGCCATAATGGAATATATATTGCCAAATATGTGGCTCATTCCCTGCAAAAAGAGTGGACCTCTTTCTCAGCACAGAGAATAACAACGTCCTGTGATTTATGGGAGGATGCAGGGAACGGTTGTGATAAGGAATGACTGAGCCTCAGCAACTTTGACCTGGGAGGAGAAATGGCCTTTAGTGGATACACTCGGTGCCAGGAATGGACTGTTGACTCCCTCCCGTGGACTGCTGCACCTGGACTGTCATCTGATAATGCATGCTTTCACTTTTGTTCACTTTTGCATAAATATTCTGGATCAGGGCAAGCATAGTCAGTCAGACTTCACAACCTGAAAAAGCCTGTTGCTGTCAGGGAGAGAACATTTGACCCAGCGCTGTAATTGCTATATTCAACTTGCTTAAATAAATATGTGTTCCAAGTAAACTGATCTCTTCCTTGAAAACGAATCTGGGTAAACCATCTACATACATAGACAATCTTTGAAGGGTAGACTTAGATGTTTTTTTTCACTAAATTCTAACAAATGGGGGCTCGTCCGCGGAGAGGAGGAGATTATCTATCTGATTTGGATTTCGTCTGATTTGGATTTTGCTTGCCTGGACACCGGACCCACAGCACTGCCGACTGACAACACTCTAGGGCGCCCTGAAAAAGAAGTAAGCAGACGCCTGTTATATCAAAGTTCTGCTATTGGCTATAACCAAAGTCTGTGTTGTCAAGCGGTTTGGTGTGTGTCCTAGATTAAAGCAGTTGAGTATAGTAAATGTTTTTTGCTTGCTTGCTTGCTTAAAAAGACCGTGAGACCGAGAGTGGTGAAAGGCCCCCGGCTCGGGTATGCTAGACTCGACTTGACCAACCAATCACAACTTGACATTGATTAGGCTGTGATCACTTGGGACAGGAACGGCCAAGACTGGGGAGGTGAAAGGCCCCCCGGCCTGGATGATATCGCTGCATATATACACTGGTCATACGGCCCAACTACAGGTTCACGGACTGAACTAATTGGTCCGTGACTTGTGAGGACGAGCACTGGGTTGGAGGCCCTTAGCCTTGACGAAGGCTATAAAAACTGGGTTCTATATTGACACCCTGGGAGTTAGTGGCCCCGAAACGTCAGCGCTGGGACAGTATCCCTCAAATCCAACGGGACGAGAAAATCTGGGTTAACGACCCGGGGGAAGTGGCGCCCTCCGAACTGTTGGCACAGGTTGAAGGCCTTTGATTAAGACGTTAATCATAAACGGGGTGAGAGACCCTGGGACTTAGTGCACCCCAAATTACTATAATCATTTTTGCTGCGATTGCTATTGCTTTTTACATTTGTAAAGCTGTGAGTGTGGAGGTAACACTCTTAAAAAAAAAACAAAAAAACAGCAGAAGGACAAGCAGCTGTTCTCTCTCTCCTCAGAAAGGGGAGGGTGAACGGCAGCTCCCTCTCTGTCTCCTCAGGAAGGGGGGGGGGGCAGTAGATTTGCTCTGCAGAAAAAAAGGAAAGTGTCAATTTGTGCACGGCAAAGTTTGAGGTATGCAAAAGGAGGGGCTGAGTGACTTCGCAGAGCAGGCAGCTGGAAGTTTGCTTCAGTCAAGACACAGTGTACAAAAATGCTGATTTTTATAAAGAAAACATGAAAAAACAGTGGGATTGGACAGTGACTCAAATGCTTAGTGGAATTTCACCTAAGGAAAGAGATGAGGTTAGAATGGAATGTGGTAAACTGTATCATAAATTGGCAGAAGGCGGCATTCTAAATTTAAATAAGGAGGACAGTTTAATTCAGGTGTTGATGGAGTTGGAACAAAAAAGGTTGGATGGAATACAAGCCATGAAGGATATGGCTGTGACAGGATTTTTGGTGAAAAGAAAGCACAAACACAAGATTGAGGAGAGTGAACATGAGCGCAGGTTGATTCATAATCTGGTTACATTTTCTGCTGCGATAGATGGTGTGAAATTGAGGAAGGCACAGGTGTCTGAGAAAGAGCAGAATTAGCAGATGATGAAAATGGATGCAAAGAGCAGTTTAATGCATGATTCAGCGGTGGTTTGCCCAGTGGGGCATGAGATTGCGATGGAAAATAATAAAGCTCTATTGATTGATGAGCAGCAGGATAAACAACAGGGAGAGGTGTGGTCCCTCTACCCTAATTTGGGAGATTTAAAAGGGGAACAGCTCCCACCACCATATTATATGAACCAAATGCCCTTAGTAAGAGTCAAAGAAGGATTGGTGGAGATAGAAAAGGTGACAATAAAGGAGGAGTTTGAACAGTTGAAAGGATTGTTGGAAAGTAAGACAGAGGAAACGCAGGCAGACAGACGTGAGATGGAAAGGCTACAGGAAGAGCTTGAAAAATTGAGATTGGAAAAGACTGTGGGGGAACGGTTGCAGGATGTTGAGACTGGTATAACTAATTTGCAGAGGCAGACACAGGTTCTTCAAAACAGTTTGTGGTATACAGGTAGTGTTAAAACAGGTGGCAGTGAGGCAGATGATGATGGTACAGTCTGTCAAGAGATAAATTATAGGGGTCCCAAGGATGACTGTGGTCAGTTGAGTGAACACACAGACAGTGAGGAAATAAATCTTTATCCCCCTACAGTATTTGCTTCATCTACTCCCTATGGTCAAGATGATTTTAGGAGCAGGCAGCGGAGAGAAAGTGCAGATGCCATGACAGTAGCTCTCAACAAATAAAACAGAATACACAGAAACAAGAAGGCAGAGCACTGCAGGAGAATAGATCATACCAATTGATAGGAGGGGTCAGAATGACAGATGAGGATAGGCGAGAATTAGGAGACCAGGAGAAGCATATGCAAGGTTTCAGAGATATAGACTTATGTCGCAGGGTTTGGGATGGTGATGAATGTGATCCTTATACAGGCCGCCGTCTTAATTCTGCAGATAGGAACACAAAACAGGCCACAGAGCACCGCATTTATACACAGGCCCCACTGGTGATGAAAAGTAGAGGTAGAACATATCAGCCATTCTCATGGACAGATATAAATGACATTTCAGAAAAAAATGCCCCCGCCTTGTGAGGGTGGAGGTCAGTGGATGACAAAATTTGAACAGTTAACTCAAGGAGTTACTGTGGCAATGGGAGATTTTAGACCTCTGATTGGGAGACATTTAACTGTAGTGGAGATGTCTCAAATTGAACAATTGGCAGGAACTCAGGGGGTTTCAGATTTAGCACCATTCACCCCCGTAGCAACAGCCTTAGGCACAGCAATGAGACAGAAATTTTCAATTCCACCAGGAGCTTTAAGAGCTTTGGCTTTTTCAATTAAGCCAGGAGAGAGTCCTATGGCATTTCTCAGCAGATGCAAGATGGAATGGACAGCAGCAGCAGGTTCTCATCCTAACACATCTGATTTTCAAAGAGACGTGTTTAGGCAGGCAGTGTTAAAAGGAGTACCTCAAATAGTGCGAGAGGCTATAGACAGTAACCCAGACATTCCCAGTAGCACTGTGGAATTGTGGGAAAGACATTTCACACATCACATGCGTACGGAGCAGGAGAAGGAAGAAAAAGAAAAAGCAGACAAAGACAGTCAGGAAATGCAACTGTTAAAATTACAGTTAGAAAAAAGAAATATCTGAAGTTAAAAAATTAAGTAAACTTGCTAAGCAGTTGGTACAGCAGGCTCCGGAAATCCCTTCTGGGCCAATGCCCACACCACCACCAGGACCGGCAGTTTTACCTGCCCCAGTGTACTCAGCACCCACTGGTTGGTCACCCCAAACACCATATTACCAGGGTGCACCCCGTGGTTTCAATTATCGGGGAGCTTCTCATGCGAGGAGGGGTGTGAGAAGGCTTCAGGGTCGAAAGGTCATGGACCTGAATGCATGTCATTGGTGTGGTCAAAGTGGTCATTGGAGGAAGGATTGCCCAACTAATCCTTACCCATCACAAGTGACACAAGCAAGTGCAGGACATCAAGCGCCCTATGCAGCAGCAGCAGCTCCATCTGCTGGCCAATATCCAGCATACATTTCAACTGCGGGGGAAGTGTACCTCACACAATATGAGGAACAATGACGGGGCCCACAGAGAAAAAGTGACGTGGGAATGGCAGATCCCATGGTCACCCTGAAGGTTATGGATTGTGACCTGCCTTTTCTGGTTGATACGGGGGCAACCTATTGCACTTTGAACTGTGACATTGAGCCTACACTGTTATCGGCTAAAGCTGTTGAGGTTATTGGTTTCTCTGGGGTTCCTGAAAGACTGCCTGTGACAAAGCCTTTGGACACTTCTGTTGCTGGTCAGACTGTGAAACAACATTATGCCTGCTCAAAAAAACTCTCCCACAAACTTGATGGGGAGAGATCTGCTGATTAAATTGGGGGCATCGGTGCTGTGCTGGGCCGATGGAGTCATCTTATCATTCCCTATTGGTGTCGCTATGAACTGTTCAGTGCAAGGACTGTCAGTGCATGGACAAATACTGTTGAAACCTGATGTGACACCACAAGCGCCAAACACCTGGGCAGACATTTATTGGCGCCTACTATCACCTGACTCACCTGAAAAGACAGGCTTGCTGCCAGTATTTATGGCCTGGAAGCCTTGGATTGCTCTTCTTGCACCCTACACACCTCCCATTGATCCCCTACATGTCACTCTGTATTATGACAGAAATTCGGATGATGTTTATTATGATAGATTTTTCTTGCATCTGGATGGTCAAACTTGGACCGTCAAATCTAAGTATTTGTATGTAGGACAGGAGGGCGTGGCCAGAGATGCTGTACTAACTTCGGAGCAGTTACAGTGGTATGAAATGTCAGAGGAATCAGCTCCACACATCACTTTGCTCATACATGCTAATCACCAAGAAAAAGAGTTAGGGCCTATGGTTAAAACATTGGCTGAAGCCACTGATTGGCAAAATGACACAAATTCCAAAAGTTGAATATTCTGCAAAATATCAGACCTATTGCATCCAAATTGATACAACTGATGAGCTTCTGTTTGAACACCGACAGATTGAGCGAGAGCATGGCAGGGAGTGCAGTGATCACGAATCAGCGGCAGACATGTTGGATTCACTGCCACCAAATTTATGGTCACAAGGACCCACAGATGTTGGCAAGTGTAGTAATATTTCTCCCATTTCGTTTCAGGTCCTAGCAGGCGAACCTGTTTGGCAACGTCAGTATGCTCATTAGCCTGCAGCAGAGGAGGGCATCACTGACACCATTGAAGGGCTGCTTCAAGTAGAACTGAACTCACCTTTTTGCCAAAAAAGTAGGATAGCAGATTAATTCCTTATTACCTATTGTATTTTTCAACACATAAAAGAAATTTTTAGGCCGTGCGATGGCCAAGCTATAAGCCGATAAACTTTTGCCTCTGGCTGGCAGTGCCAAACAAACCGGAAGTAGTGCAGATGACGCTGCGTGACGTCACGAGTGTGATCCCTAAACAAAACAACAATGGCAGACGATAGCAGTTCCAGCAGTCAAGAACACCAGAGTTTTCAGAGTGAAGAGGCATTCAGGATCGATCACGAGACAGAGGAGGATGCAGGAGTGTCAAGTGAACAGGAAGAGAGTGAGGGAGGCATCGAACCGTACATATTAGAGCCAGAATTTTCGGGGGATTCCGGCACCGACTCAGACCGCAGCAGTGATGGGGAGGAGAGTCGCTTATTGAATACAGAATGGTGAGTCTTTACTTTGGCATGTTTGGGGTGTCAGGATAAGGAAAATTAACAATAAAAAAGAAAGGGAAAAAAAAAACATCAGCATTTTTCCAACTTATTACAGTGATCCCTCACTTATCGCGTTTAATGGGGACCAGAACCGACCGCGAAAAGTGAAAAACCACGAAGTAGCGTCACCCCCCCCCCCAGGGCGTCACAAGCACTATTTTGCACAAAAAGGCACAAGAGAACAGCGAAAAGTGCCACTAAGCAACACGAGTGATAAAGAACAATGAATGCGGTCTTCCTTCGCTGGGTATAGGCGCTCGGCAGGGAGCGAAGCTGGGTAAAACGTCTCGGACAATCAGCTTGCGAGGTAAAACGTCTCGGCCAATCAGCTTGCGAGGTAAAACATCTCGGCCAATCAGCTTACGAGATTCCCGAGCGGTGAAGAGGTGGGCGGAGAGGAGTGGAGCGGTGGTCAGAGAGGTAGATTTAGAGTTGTGCGGGCTCTCCGTGTTGATACCTGATGTTCTAATGTAGAAGGCAGGGAGAAGGCAGGGAGAAGGCAGGGAGAAGTCAGGGAGACTACATTAGAACATCAGGTATCAACACGGAGAGCCCGCACAACTCTAAATCCACCTCTCTGACCACCGCTCCACTCCTCTATGCCCACCTCTTCACCGCTCGGGAATCTCGCAAGCTGATTGGCCGAGACGTTTTACCTCGCAAGCTGATTGGCCGAGACGTTTTACCCAGCAAAGGAAGACCGCATTCATTGTTCTTTATCGCTCGTGTTGCTTAGTGGCACTTTTCGCTGTTCTCTTGTGCCTTTTTGTGCAAAATAGTGCTTGTGACGCCCTTGGGGGGGGGGGATGATGCTACTTCGCGGTTTTTCACTTTTCACGGTCGGTTCTGGTCCCCATTAAACGCGATAAGTGAGGGATCACTGTATATCTAGAAACGCATCGCTTCCCGGTCGCTTTTCCTCCCTCTTTCTTTTCTTTCGTCGCCATGACAGCTTTCCTTGGCCACTGAACAGATCTTCCCAGGTGTTGGAAATGTTTTGTAGTCGACTATCACGACAAAATGCACCAAAAACAACCAGTGTCGATGTGCTCGCAATGGTAAACATGAGGACTAGGTCACACTTGTGACGTCACACGGAACGCCGGCTGCACTTCCGGTTAATCGGTGGATTCGTCTGATTTTTCAGGGCGGGAAATTCAAAATCGCGATTTTCTCCAAGATTCCGGGATTTGTGGAGGGGGTGCCAATGATAAATTATCTTTATAATTGTATGTACTATCATCCAGTGCCGTTCAATGCCGTTCAGTTCAGTTCTACTTTCAGGCAGAAGTATTAGAAAACTCTCACTCTGCCTGGAACACCCCTATTCTCCCAGTTGAGAAGCACAACACCGGTAAATACCGAATGGCACACAATTTGAGAAAACTGAACTCCCGAGTCTCCACCCCCACAGTGCCGGTGCCAAACCCATACACTGCTTTATCTGCTCTCACATCACAACATTCATGGTTTACATGTATTGATTTGGCTAATGCATTTTTCTGTCTTCCCTTAGTAGAGGAGTGCAGAGATTTCTTTTCATTCACCTACAAGGGCACACAGCTGTGCTACACCCGACTACCACAGGGCTTCAGTTTGTCACCAGGTATTTTCAATCAGGTCTTGAAGGAACAACTACAGGGTTGTCCTCTTCCACCAGGCATAGTTCTGGTACAGTATGTTGATGACATTTTGATAGCAGCACCTAATCCTGACAGTTGTCTGGAAGCTACGAAGAGCGTGTTGTTGAGATTGTTTGAATGTGGATTTAAAGCGTCTAGGCAAAAATTACAGGGTGTGAGGCGCTATGTGTCCTTTTTGGGACGTGTTATCACACCCACAGGTTCTGGCCTATCAACGTCACACAGAGATTCCATCCTTCACCACCCCAAACCACGCACTGTAAAACAAATGTTATCATTTTTGGGTCTAACAGGGTTCAGTAGACATTATATTCCCCAATACAGCAAATGTACAAAACCATTACGTGCACTAGTTAATGAACAAGGCATGAGAAATCTTGCTGCACAGCTACTGTGGACACAGGAAACTGAGGAAGCATTTATTGCTTTAAAAAATGAACTCTCACATGCAACTGATTTGGCAATACCTGATTACAACAGGCGTTTCTATTTGGATGTTTCTGAAGCAGAACACACAGTAAATGGTGTTCTGTTTCAGAAGAAAGGGGGAGAGAGAAAGATACTCCTCTACGTCAGCATAATATTAGACCCAATGGAAAAAAGGCAACCAGCATGCACATGTCATGCTGCAGGAGTGGCAAAAATTTTTGCAAAAAACAGCTCATGTGGTAATGGGACATCCGTTGACTGTTCTAACCACACATAGCGTGATGTCATATGCAAATTCTGCAGCATTCACTATGACCTCACTCTGACAGACAAGAATGGAAAAAATCCTATCAGCACCACACATCACATTCACACATGAAGGAATAAACATGGCAGATCAGAAGTTGGACGGGGAACCGCATGAATGTGAGAAAAGAGTCAGAAAAGATGTGAAATTGAAAATAGATTTATCTGTGACAGATGAAGTGTTGTTTACGGATAGATGTTGTTTTTGTCACCCCACAGAAGGACTGAAGGCAAGATATGTAGTTGTGAGAAAAAAGGGAGATGGATTTGAGGAAGTGATAAATGGGACATTGCAAGACAGACAATCAGCTCAGTTGGGAGAATTGACAGCTATGATCAAGGTATCGGAGTGGTCAGCAGGAAAAAAAGGTTACTATTTACACAGATTCAGCTTATGTCATTGGAGCCAATCATACAGAATTAGCACAATGGATTCGAGGATTTTTTGATACATGAAACTCATGGGTTAGCACATGTAGGAGCTAAACAACTGAACAGACATTTGAGTCACTGGTGGCATCCATTCCTCCCAGATATGATTTGAAATTTTGTAAAAAGTTGCACCGTTACAGATATCTCCTAGTGGCAGTGGATACATTTACAGGATGGCCAGAAGCTTATCCTGCAAAGAAAGAGACAGTAATACAGTGGTTAAAAGTTTGATAAATCAATACATTGTGGCGGGTTTGGAATAACCCCCACAACAGACTAAGGACAGACAGCTCGCCACTCCTGGTTTTTTCCGCAGCACTACTGATGTAATGTGCCATTCATGCATTGTGTTCATGCGTCCTGTCCTTACTGTGACCTAGAGACAGATCAATATGTAGATGTGCCTTGTAACCTCTTTGTCCTGCAGCTGGAGCAGAGGCCAGCAATCTACCTATTGTTATGTATGTCTCTCACATGCAAATGCCCATGCCAACTGCTGTGAATGCTCTTTCATGTATTGTTGTAACTGGGTATATATGCTGCACGATTCTGTCTCTCATTCTCTCTTTGACTGCTGCTGCGGACACACACACACTCTGTGTCCCTTTGCTGGAGAGCCATCGGGCATGCTCCCGGCGCGCATGCACGGCGCCGGGGCGGGCTTCGTGACGGCGGTATGATTTAATAAACCTGCTTAAAACCTCTCAACACTGCTTTATCCCATGCCGCCGCACTGGTGACCCCGAACATGCACACGTTTTGTGCAAAGCAACCTTCTGGTCTGGACAGCTGCACTGGTGACCCCGAGAATGCACACGCTTTGTGCAACGCAACCTTCTGGTCTGGACAGCCACGCTGGCGACCCGACGCTGAAAAAAACACGCTGCCGGCGAACGCAGCACCCGGCGGTGATGCTCCGACGACAAGTGAACGCAACAGCTCCCTTCTGCTTCAGGGAACTCTCCGGACATCACTCACGACCGGGAAAGCCGCAGCAACTTCATGGTGAGATCTGCACGCCTAGATCGGCACATCCACGCTGGACCGGCCGCGCTCGCAGCTCCTCCACATGAGAGCGCATGCACCTCGTCCTTTCTCCGCGATGGCAACTTCCCACGGCCGACGGAGCACACGTGGACCTGAACGCACCATGACCGAGCGAGTGACAGAGCGTCTACTTCCCTTCACCGCTCCAACACACTGAACAGGGATGATTAAGCTCCCTGACCCTGTCTCCTCTCCAGCTGGCCCACCCACGCACGAGCCCCGGCGCACGCACCGGGGAGTTACGAGGACGGCGCATTACGCATGGGACAATAACGGCTCCAGAGACCGCCATCGTCCTTCGCCGCTGCACACAGAACTTCAGGGCTGCTCGTTCACCTGAAGCAAGCACGCAGCTCGCCCACTGGATTTTCTAACGGTCTTAGCCACGGCGCACAGAGGGATTCCAGCCGTCAGCGGTTCCCGAGGGCTTTTAAGGTTGTGCCCGCACCTAAAAGTCAACATGCCAAGTCCCTTTGCTTCTGCTTTTATGTTTCCCTTACAGCCGCTCCTGCTTTTCTTCATGGCCACGAGAGGAGTCAGAGACAAATTTTTTTTCTTGTGGTTTTCCGCACGTTCAACGGGACAGCCCCTCGACATCGCGGACCAACAAGCAATTTTTGCGCGGCCCGGACGATTTCGCCGTCCCCGGCCGGCATTTACTACCCCCCACCCCCCTCCACCTTCGCCGGCACAGAGACTTCCCTGCTCGCTGCCAAGCTGCATTATCGAGGTCTCGGCCCCCTTCCGAGCCGTCTGGGGGGGAGCAGTGTGGCGGGTTTGGAATAACCTCCACAACAGACTAAGGACAGACAGCTCGCCACTCCTGGTTTTTTCCGCAGCACTACTGATGTAATGTGCCATTCATGCATTGTGATGTTAATGTGCCATTCATGCATTGTGTTCATGCGTCTTGTCCTTACTGTGACCTAGAGACAGATCAATATGTAGATGTCCCTTGTAACCTCTTTGTCCTGCAGCTGGAGCAGAGGCCAGCAATCTACCTATTGTTATGTATGTCTCTCACATGCAAATGCCCATGCCAACTGCTGTGAATGCTCTTTCATGTTTTGTTGTAACTGGGTATATATGCTGCACGATTCTGTCTCTCATTCTCTCTTTGGCTGCTGCTGCGGACACACACACACTCTGTGTCCCTTTGCTGGACAGCCATCGGGCACGCTCCCGGCGCGCATGCACGGCGCCGGGGCGGGCTTCGTGACGGCGGTATGATTTAATAAACCTGCTTAAAACCTTCACCACGCTGCTTTATTTCATGTCGCCGCAACATCCCTACATATGGGTTTCCCAAGAGAATTAGATCAGATAATGGGATACATTTCAAAAATCAAGACCTACAAAAAGTGGAAAAAATGTCAGGTCTGAAACATTCATTTGGAACAGTTTATCATCCTAAATCTCAGGGCAAGGTTGAGAGAATGAACTAAAACATTAAGGTGAAGCTTGGTAAGATCTGTAGCCAGACAGGAATGAACTGGTTGGATGCTTTGCCTATTGCCCTTTTGACGGTTAGAAGTTCTGTTGACAGCATAACAGGTTTTACTCCCTAGGAACTTTTAACAGGTCGTCAGTTTCCGGGACCGGTAGCTGGATTGCAGCTGTGTGAGGAAGAAGGGCCCAAGATGGGCTATAAACCATTCTATGACCAACTAAGAGCTCTTGTGTCAGCTTTCTCACAACAGGTACAGGAAAAGAAGAAGCCAGGAGGTGATTTGACTCCAACACAACCAAAAAACAACAGAGTAGGTCCTCCTGAAGTGCATCAAGAGGAAGTTTAAAGGTTTTATCCTTTGCTTGTTAATAAGTATCATAACCATCACATAATCAGTAATTAGTGAACTGTGTAATTGCATAACTGTGTGATTGTATGGTGAATGGCCTCTGGCATAAATAATCCCCTGAATGGATGGCTGGAGAGAATGCTTGGAAAATGGAAAAATGTGATTTTCTCTATGATTTTTGCTTTTTGTGGATGCTGTTGTGTATCTTCTATCAGATCTTTTTGCCTCAGGGTCATCACCACTGCTTTGGAAAGTAAACAACCCCCTCTATACTAAATGCCCTTATTAAGAACTGATGGAACAATTGAGAATGGAATGGAATAAGATAAAGATGATGATGAGGAGGACTGTGACATGTCTTTGAGTGCCTAAAGAGTTTGAAGTGTTGGTCTCATTATTGATTAGACCAAAAGGGGGAAACTGATGGGATAAAGTGATCAATATAATTAAATAACAGTTATTTGTGTGACTCAAAATATGTGTCCTCTGCTTATGTTTAGGTGATATAACCAATATACCATAATGGAATATATATTGCCAAATGTGTGGCTCATTCCCTGCAAAAAGAGTGGACCTCTGTCTCAGCACAGAGAATAACAATATCCTGTGATTTATAAGATAAGATAAGCCTTTATTAGTCCCACAATGGGGAAATTCCAGATTTATGGGAGGATCAGGGAACAGTTGTGATAAGGAATGACTGAGCCTCAGCTACTTTGACCTGGGGGGAGAAATGGCCTTCAGTGGATACACTCGGTGCCAGGAACAGACTGTTGACTCCCTCCCGTGGACTGCTGCACCTGGACTGTCATCTGATAATGCATGCTTTCACTTTTGTTCACTTTTGCATAAATATTCTGGGTCAGGGTCAGCATAGTCAGTCAGACTTCACGACCTGACAAAGCCTGTTGCTGTCAGGGAGAGAACATTTGACCCAGCGCTGTAATTGCTATATTCAACTTGCTTAAATAAATACGTGTTCCAAGTAAACTGATCTCTTCCTTGAAAACGTATCTGGGTAAACCATCTACATATATAGACAATCTTTGAAGGGTAGACTTAGATGTTTTTTTCACTGTGTGGTACACACACACACTGAGTGTGTGGTACAATTACTACTGCTCTTTAGGAAAGAAAGTTCTGCACGTTGGTCAATACAAGTTTCTTTTAAAAAAGTATCCGATTACTTGAGTAATCTTCAATTAGAGTGGGCGATTACCTGAGCCATAAAATAGTCATTAGCTGCAGCCCTAGTTCAGACCACATGAAGTGAAATTTCTACACAGCATGATAGCATATAAAGTCAAGAGAAAGATGCCAACACATGAATTGCTCCACTCAGATGAAAAATTTGCTTGATGCTTAGATTTGACCACCAAACAGCATTGACTTTCTGACAAAATTGAGACTGAGTATCAATAATGGAGACAAAACAGTTTGAAAATGAGACTTCCATCCTGCTACTGATGTGCTACAGCTCATCAAACTGGGCACTGGTCAGCCTCAGTTCAGTGCTGCAAACAGCCAACATCAAGATTCATTTTCTGGAAGAGGGTTAGACATTTTCCCAACTGTGTGGGCCACCGGATAACGTAGTGAACCCAAACATGACGGCATTTTTGGAGAACAGCGGCAAAAGTTAGGAAGTTGGCCCCGCCCCTCCGCAGGGCAAAGTTTCACTTGGTGCTATCAACTCTTCAACTCTTCATGCAAATAGAAAGATGCAATTTGTTCTGAATGCACCATAATACAAGTGTTATTTCTGGTGAGCGCACTCTCCCCCTCCCTTCCTGTTCAACTTTCCCCGACTCCGCAGGCAATCACCTCACCTGCATGATGAGACACACCTGCTGCCTCTGCCTAGCCAGCGCTTAAAAGGACCTTCACTTCAATGCTTCAGCGCTGGCTTGTTGGGTATACTACCAACTATAAGCAAGTAAAGGCACTTTTCCACTAGCCCAGCACACCTCGGCAAGCCTCGATTCACTTCAATACGGTTCGGCACGCTTTCGTCTCCATTACAACCGTGTTAAGCTGCGGTGGGTGGGATTTCTATAACAGCGAGGCGGCGCCACACTCCCGTGACGTAGAACACGCAACCCAAGCAAAACATAACACATACAGCTATACAAGGCCACTCCTCGGTCTGTGGCTTTTTTCACCGTAAACGCCAAAAAGGACCGCCAGACAAGGGTACAGGCAGCGAGATGAAACACTCTGGAATATTTCTGCAGCTTCTGGGAGAGCCAAAGGCGTGAGGATACAAACTAGGTCATAGATGACGGTAAGCTAATGTTGCTAATGCTAGTTTGCTATAAGTACGTCGTACTACACTTTAATGTCTGCAAGTTATCGCTGTTAGGTACTAAAATATGTACGCTGTGTGTGTTTCAGATGGCTCTGTTGTGGGGAAATTACTGCTTCATTCGCTCTGAGCGTTCAGCACAGCCTGTCACGGATGTCATCAGCCTGTCAATGATGTCAACACAGCTTCACAAACGATCAGTGGTTATAGAGCTTAAGAATGTCTGTAGAAACGTTTATTTCCTGTACAACAAATTGCTCTGATCTGCTTGAAAATCATAGAGAGACTGTTGAGACATCATGCACGTACCTGCTTCTGCAGCAGAGTCTGAGACGGTGTCATAGCAAAAAATGATCAGCTGACACAACTTGATCGCCATGTTAATAACTATATTAGCCACAAAATATATATTCAAAAAGTAAACAGTACTGAGTTAGGTATAATAAGATATATTTGACAGTTATCATGCATTTTAGGCCAAAACAAACTTGATCTAGGATTAAAAGCAATTAAAATAATGCAGTCACAAGGTTACATGGAAAATACTTGATTTACTAGATATATGTACTGTAGAAATATATATTCTCTGCATCAACAATGTACTAGACATGTATTCATGTTGTATTGCACTGGGAATTGCACTGACAATAAACCTGTGAAGTTTTTGCAGATGTCTCTTTTTTTATATGTGAAGGTTACCACGATGTGGCATAAATTAAATACTGAAAGATTGGAAAAGCTAAGAATAATCCAGCAGTTTGAGAAATCACTTTTGGTTTGGTGTAAGTCTGTCAACAGAATTATGAACCATAATGCAGTTTGTGTTAAAATGTTAAATCCCATTAAATCCCAAGTTTTTAGCCAAAGTCAAATTCCTTGTATGTGTTGTGCATACTTGGCCAATAAAGCTGATTCTGATTCTGATTCTGATTCTGATTAAACCTAATCCGGGGGCTTCCAATCATGTGTCATGGGGGGCCAAGACCCTGCAGGTTCTCTCTTCTACCCAGTCTCTTCAGCAGGTGTTCTCACTGATCAGTCAGTGGAAGAAGTTCAGTGGAATCTGCTGTTGAAGACACTGGTTGGAGGTAAAGCCTGCAGGGTCTTGGCCCTCCATGGCACATGATTAGACACCCCTGCCCAAACCCATTATGATGAAGAGCAGATGCTAATATGACCCAGAATTCCTCCATATACTGGTACTGTCACTAAAGTATGCAGGGTCTTCTGTACAGTCTTCTAACAATATAGTCTTCAGTTAATAAAATAATTGTTTTGGTTACTTTTTTCTTAAAAATGAGCCATTATTTTCAAGGTCACCGATTAATCCTTTGTACAGTTGACTCTTTTCCCACCGGTGTCTCAACAGACAAAATAGAAAATCATGATGCAAAAACATAAGTCACTAAATTGTTTATTACAATCAGCAGCAAATTCCAGATAATTCAGAATGTGCAAAATTCAAACTGTAAAAAAAAAAAACTGGAATGGTCACACACGGCAGCCACGCTGCCTCACTGAGAAGCAACTGGATCGGCCCATCGTACTGGTCCTGGTTCAACAGATCTTCAGCCTGCATCTCTGTAAATAGTGACGCAAGGTCCAGTTGGGGTGACAGTTTCCCTCTTGCCTAGACAAAAGACAAATGGGTGGTGGTTAATTAAAGCAAGTTTAAAACTTATTTGGGAAATACACTTGTTGCTAAAAGCCAGTGGTGGAATGTGAATTAATGAATGAATCTTTATTTCGGATTGATTAAAAGTAAAGATTAAAAGAAAATAGAATAATATAACAAAGGGGAAAAAATCTAACAAGGTCAAATTAAACAATAATTCCTCTGATTATACAGTTCGACATAGGTTATCTGAAATGGGTGATGGCTGAAGCTGCAGCTTATATTGCCCACCATATTTCATCCAAGAATTCAAAAGAAAAACAAAACAGGAGGGATTACAATTTGAATGTGACAATAAAGTACTTCGTTGTTGTATTTAACCACAATTTTCATGTAGCTGCGCTTCGGTAGATTTTACAAGGGCTGGGTTACATTTAAAATCATCTCTTTTTACTGTGGTCTCAGCAATCAGAATGAATTAATACATTCACTTGAATGGAATCTAGTACTTTAACTGAAGTTGTGCATCACCAAGTGTGGAGTCGCTCAGTCAAAATATGAAGTTTTTATCAATAAAAGTTTGTCTTGTCTGTAAAAGTGTCTCTTCTTGGCCTGGCTTCAAGTGTGGGCGGTGTTTTGTACTAGCATTGCTAAAATATAAAAGGAAGCACTACAATGGGTCTCAAATATTTGTAATGTGTCCTGTTGCTGCATGAGTTTATTGATGATAGACTATAAACTACACATATAAAGTAAATTATATTGATGACTGAACATCTCACATTCGCCAAAACATACAGTTATGAACATACAGTGGGGCAAAAAAGTATTTAGTCAGCTACCAATTGTGCAAGTTCTCCCACTTAAAAGATGAGAGAGGTCTCCAATTTTCATCATAGGTATACCTCAACTATGAGAGACAAAATGAGAAAAAAAAAATCCAGAAAATCACATTGAAGGATTTTTAATGAATTAATTGGTAAATTCCTCGGTAAAATAAGTATTTGGTCACCTACAAAACAAGCAAGATTTCTGGCTCTCAGACTTGTAACTTCTTCTTTAAGAGGCTCCTCTGTCCTCCACTCGTTACCTGTCTTAATGGCACCTGTTTGAACTTGTTATCAGTACAAAAGACACCTGTCCACAACCTCAAACAGTCAGACTCCAAACTCCACCATGGCCAAGACCAAAGAGCTGTCAAAGGACACCAGAAACAAAATTATAGACCTGCACCACACTGGGAAGACTGAATCTGCAATAGGTAAGCAGCCTGGTGTGAAGAAATCAACTGTGGGAGCAATTATTAGAAAATGGAAGACATACAAGACCACTGATAATCTCCCTCGATCTGGGGCTCCACGCAAGATCTCACCCCGTGAGGTCAAAATGATCATGAGAACAGTGAGCAAAAATCCCAGAACCACACGGGGGGACCTAGTGAATGACCTGCAGAGAGCTGGGACCAAAGTAACAAAGACTACATCAGTAACACACTACGCCACCAGGGATTCAAATCCTGCAGTGCCAGACGTATCCCCCTGCTTAAGCCAGTACATGTCCAGGCCCGTCTGAAATTTGCTAGAGAGCATTTGGATGATCCAGAAGAGGATTGGGAGAATGTC
Source organism: Pholidichthys leucotaenia (assembly GCA_020510985.1). Lineage (NCBI taxonomy): Eukaryota > Metazoa > Chordata > Actinopteri > Cichliformes > Pholidichthyidae > Pholidichthys > Pholidichthys leucotaenia. The sequence goes on from CM035842.1 coordinate 268,825,537, forward strand.
ATATGGTCAGATGAAACCAAAATAGAACTTTTTGGTAAAAACTCTACTTGTCGTGTTTGGAGGAGAAAGAACACCATACCTGCTGTGAAGCATGGGGGTGAAAACATTATACTTTGGGGCTGTTTTTCTGCAAAGGGACAAGGACGACTGATCCGTGTAAAGGAAAGAATGAATGGGGCCATGTATCGTGAGATTTTGAGTGAAAACCTCCTTCCATCAGCAAGGGCATTGAAGATGAAACGTGGCTGGGTCTTTCAGCATGACAATGATCCCAAACACACCGCCCGGACAACAAAGGAGTGGCTTCGTAAGAAGCATTTCAAGGTCCTGGAGTTGCCTAGCCAGTCTCCAGATCTCAACCCCATAGAAAATCTTTGGAGGGAGTTGAAAGTCCTTGTTGCCCAGCGACAGCCCCAAAACATCACTGCTCTAGAGATCTGCATGGAGGAATGGGCCAAAATACCAGCAACAGTGTGTGAAAACCTTGTGAAGACTTACAGAAAACGTTTGACCTCTGTCATTGTCAACAAAGGGTATATAACAAAGTATTGAGATGAACTTTTGTTATTGACCAAATACTTATTTTACCGAGGAATTTACCAATTAATTCATTAAAAATCCTTCAATGTGATTTTCTGGATTTTTTTTTTTCTCATTTTGTCTCTCATAGTTGAGGTATACCTATGATGAAAATTGGAGACCTCGCTCATCTTTTAAGTGGGAGAACTTGCACAACTGGTGGCTGACTAAATACTTTTTTCCCCACCGTAACTCACAAAGGATCACACAAGTGATCTGACAAAAAAATAAATACATTAACAAGCGGCTTATTTTACAGTTGATGTGCCATATTCACACAATCAAATAAATCTCAGTTCAGTCCCTTTTATATTAAGTGGAAATTGTGCTACTTTGGTTTTGACACTTTACCTATAAAAGCAAAGGATTTCAGTACTTTCCACAGTGGCAAGGTCCGCTGTGGGCTGGCTGATTTCCTACTGCCTAGATGAATGACAGAAATGGATGGTGGTTAGTTTCAAGCAAGTTCAACACTTATACAGGCACATCTCAAAAATTAGAATACCATGAAAAAATTCAATATTTTTTTTAACTCATTTCAGAAAGTGAAACCCATGTATAGATTCATTACAGGGACAGTGATATATTGCAAGTGTTTATTTTAATATTGATGATTATGGCTACAGCCCATATTAACCAACACCTCAGGGGCCAACATCTATATTTAAAAACTATTTTTTAAAGTTAATTTTATGTAATATTCTAATTTTTTGCCGAATTGAATTTGGGGTTTTCAGGGGCTGTAAGCCATAATCATCAAAATTAAAATAAATAAACGCTTGAAATATATCACTCTGTGTAATGAATCTATATAATATATGGATTTCACTTTCTGAAATGAGTGACAAAAAATATTGAAGTTTTTCATGACATCCTAATTTTTGGAGATGTAACTGTATTCGGGAAATACACCTTTGAAATTCAGTGGTGGGATGTGACATGCTTCATTTCCCTGACAAGCACTGCAGGATCCACAGAATAGGTGTGTGTGTCTATTCTGACGCTTTAGAAAATTATATGAATGACTTTATAAATCACTGGTTTAAAAAAGCAATTTTAATATGACGAGATTTCGGCTCGTGTGGTCCATTTCACCAGTATCCACAACAGGGAGGCTAACCCCTGGCATGTGGAAACACATTCTAGCATTAAATTGCAGACAATTTAATGCGCAGCACAAAAGTGAAATACAAAACAAAAACCAGGACTTTAACCAGGATTAACATATTTCTTCGTTTTGCTCTCACAAGCGAATATTTAGGAGAAAAGCGCGAATCAGCAGTTGGTACTAGCTAGCTACTAGCAAAAAAACGTTAGCTAAAACGAGTTAGCCAGCACAAAATGGCGCTGTATGGCTCAAAAAAGTGAGCTTACCACCAACAGGATAAATAAGCAAACAGATGCACATTATTACAAATCACTCACCATCGATGGTTCTCTCACGATCGTCTTCAGCTTGCCCATAGTCCGGTTTCTATGCTGGCTAGCCATCTGTATGGGTCCGGGTCACTCCTCACTGTGGATCTGCCACCAAGCAGAGAAAACTCCGCACCTCTTCGTTGGACCACTGTGTAGAGTTCCGCAAAACCTACAATGCAGTCTGTATTAATATTGTATTTACTCCGTGACCAAGTTAGTCCGTGAAATATTGCATATGGCGGTCGTGTATCAGAAGACGGTGAAGACGGTCGCTTTCGTGACGTTAAGACCTGACCAATCAGCGGCGACCAGTCTTTTAACGTCACAACACGGCACGACTCGGCACGACTGTACCCTGCCCTTGAGCGGGGCCGAGAATCGCGGCTACTAAACTGTGTTGGGGCTAGTGGAAAGACTTACAAAGCGTGCTGAGTTGTACCGTGGCGTGCTAAGCCGGGCTAGTGGAAAAGGCCCTTAAGTTATATTCTCTCTCTCAGAGGAAATTTAGCAATTCCTCTTGTCCTCTCTTCTGCAGGTTGCTACCATCTTCGTGTTGTGTCTCCAGGGTTGTTGTGCGTTCACCTGCCTCATCATCATCACCACTTCTACTGCCATATCCACCAGGTCAGACCCCTCACCCAGCTCTACTCCTGCCTTCCAGCTTCTTCTCCTGGTTCGCCATTTGTGCTGGGTTTCGCTGCCAGGTTCTCTGTTTCTCCCATATGAGTGCAGTCCTATTTTCCCTTTTCAGTCTCCCTCCTTATCTAACCTGCTCTCGTCTCTCCTTCCAGGTTGGGTCTTCCTCTGGCGAGTGGCGTCTTTCATTAACAAAGCTCTCCCTTTTGAATTAATAAAATCCAAATTAATTTATTTCTCTGTGTCATTGTGTGTTTTCTCTGGTGTCACACTCTGCACGTGAGCTGTCAATTATTACCAATCATGACAACAAGGTTAAAAATTTCCAGACTCATTCTAGGTTGTTTCATAACTGACGGGATGTAAAGGATTTTATTTCTTCGGAAATATAATCCTTAAATATAATTTCATGTTTGACTGATTGGTGCAGCTGTGCAGCCTTCGGTCACGTCAGAGTATTATTTTCTCCACTTTTGTTTGTTTTTATCGATTTCATTTTTAATTTTTTACCTCTGTTTGTGATACTAGTCTTTGTTTGCTGTTAGCTCGGTATTGGCCTCGCCTAAAAGCCCGTTCGGACACACGAGTAGGTCCAATCCCCGGCTGGGCTGCTTTTTACTGGGCTAGGCTACTTGCTAGCCTGTTTTTAGCCTTTTAGCTGTTTTTAGCTAACTTTCAGCTAACTTGTTTTTAGCTATTTTAGCTGTTTTTGGCTAGTTAGCAGACTATTCATCTCAGCCCCTGGAACACCATGGCTCCGTCTCCGACTTGTACTCGCTGTTTATCTCTCCTCGGTAAAGTCTCTGAGTTGGAAACGAGGCTCTCCAACCTTTGTAAGATTCGGGAGGCCGAAGATCACCTCAATACCATCATTCTCGGGCATATATCGGCTCCGGCTACTGATTCACAGTTGGCAGAGATGGCTACTTAATTGGGTGAGCTCAGCGCTTCTCCATCCACCTCTACCTCTGCTCCAGCCTCTGCAGACGCCCATGACCAAAGCAATAAACACTGGCTTCATCTCGGGGCTAAACCCAAAGCCTCGGTTGGTCCCCCTCATCCTCAATGCACGCCCTGGACCTTGGTTCGACCAGCTAACAACCATCGTCGAACGACCAGAAAGGGCTGCACCGCTTCTCTTCCCATGTCCTTGGAAAACAGATTTGATATTCTTTCTATGGAGGATTTTCCCCACCTGAACACCGGCTGTCTGCCCCTGGATGCCCCTTGTCCTCCCTCCTCTTCTTCAGCAGCGGCTCATGTCCGCAAACCCCAGATAAAGACCACCCTGGGTGTGTTAAATCACACACCAGCTCCAGAGAGAAGAGAGCGCTTTAGCAGTGCAGGAATCGTGCCCAGGGGAGAGCAGCCTGGCAACCCTATAATGACAGAGCAGAGGTGTTAATTCTGTCCACGGAGCAAAGAGCTTGATAGTAATGGTGGCTTACTTTGCAGATGGTCGTGGAGATGCTCAGGTTGGCCTTGAGGGCTGCAGCCAGGGAGACAGTGTCTGACTCCATGCAGGGAATGGGGCTAGTAGCCCTGTTGTGGAGATGAGGCTTGACCGGCGCCTTGAGGAGAGGATTCCGCCGCCGGGGGGAATCCACCTGTACACAGGGGAAGATGACTGACAAAGGTAAGTTTATAATTAGGCTTACGTGAAGCGACGAAGGAGATCAGGAACTCTGATGATGAGGCCAGGAATTTGGTTGTTGACGCGAGGCGTGTCAGAGGAGAATGACAGACGGCTCTGTGCTGAGTCTCAGGCAGGCCCGGTTATGAAGCCCGCTGGGGATTGGCAGCAGGTGTGCGTGCAGCTGTAGTCAATGATGGCCCTGAGGGAGCCATGACACCAGGGTCCTATCATTACCACCTCATCGGGCCTACGACTGTGCTATCGACCTCCTTCCAGGTGCGCGGCTGCCATCCAGATGGCTCTACAGTTTATTTGGGCCAGAGAGGGAAGCGATGGAGACCTACATTAAAGACTCCCTCAGCGTCCGTCTTACTCGTCTGTCGTCCGCCCCTCTCGGCGCTGGGTTCTTTTTTGTAGGGAAAAAGGATGGGACACTGCAGCCGTGCATTGATTACCATGAGCTTAACACGATTACAGATTTAAAGATAAATATCCACTGCCCCTCATCAACTCAGTGTTTGAGCTACTCCAACGGGCACGTTACTTCACCAAGCTCGACCTCCGTAATGCATACCACTTGGTCCACATTCATAAAGGAGACGAATGAAAGACAGCATTTAAAACACTGTTGGGCCATTTTGAATACCTAGTCATCCCATTCGGGTTGACCAACCGTCTTCCAACGGTTGATTATTGACATCTTACAAGACATGGTGAACCAGTTTGTTTTTGTGTATCTGGACGATATTTTAATTTTTTCCCATATGCTCGAGGAGCACGTAGCCCACGTTCAGTCCGTCCTGCAACGGCTGCTGGAGAATAAGCTTTTTGTGAAAGTGGAGAAGTGCAAATTTTCCACTCGCTCAAATGGGGTTCATCATCGTCGAGCATGGTAAAGGCCAATCTGATGAAAATTAAGGCGGTAGTGAACTGGCCTAGCCCCAGTCCAGGAAGGACCTCCAGTGCTTCCTGGTCTTTGCCAACTTCTACCACTGATTTATCCATGATTATAGCAAGGTGGCACAACCACTTACGCAGTTGACGTCGACCAAAAGCCCGTTCAAGTGGTCTGAGGCCGCTGAACGAGCTTTTGTGACCCTGAAAGGCCTGTTCACCAATGCGCGCATCCTGGCGCAGGTGGATCCTTCGGCACAGTTCATGGTCGAGGTGGATGCTTCCGATTCGGGGGTGGGTGCTGTCCCAGTGCTCCAGCTCCAACCAGAAGCTCTGCCTGTGTGCGTATTTCTCCCGGTGGCTAACGCCAGCCAAGAGGAATTACAATGTTGGGGACCCTGAACTGTTGGCCATTAAGCTGGCATTGGAAGAGTGGAGACACTGGCTGGATGGAGCTAGCCAACCGGTCATTGTCTGGACCGATCATAAAAATTTAGAATATCTTCGATCGGCTAGACGGTTGAATTCACAGCAGGCTCGGTGGGCCCTGTTCTTTAATAGGTTCAATCTGTCCATCTCGTATGGACCAGGGTCCCACACTGCCAAGGCTGATGCTCTCTCATGCCAGTTTTCTCCCGACCCCTCCTCCTCCATCTCCTCCTCCACAGCTGTTGCGTCTACCCCAGAGACTATTCTCCCTTCCTCCTGCTTTCTCGGGACACTCTCGTGGGAGATTGAGCATAGGGTCCGGCAGGCCCAGTCATTGGAACCCATCCGCCTGACTGACAGGGAGGTCCGCCTGACTGGCTTTATGTGCCCTCAACGTTACGCAGCGAGGTGATTAAGTGAGGGAATATCATTTTCTTCACCTGCCATCCCGGTCTCTCCCACATGATTTATTTTCCGGTTCCGGTTCCGCCGGACCGGCGGCGCCAGACGAGTCGGCTGCCTGTTGCAACAGCCTTTTTTTTTATCTTCCTTCTTCTTTCTACACCTTTCACTCTGTATATATATCACGGACACACGGATCGCCCCGGGGGTCTCCCGGGTCAGCGGACGGAGCCACGGTTTGCAGCGGGAGACGTTACAGCGGGGAGGAGCTAGTGCTAGCTAGCACTTGGCCGCCGCCCGGTGCTAATGGGAAACTCGACATACCGGGAGCTGTAGCGAAAACGAAGCGGGTGCCGGGCTGGAGTTTAGGCGGCGTGAAAGAAATATAAGACAGAATAATAAAGAGCGATGGCAAGAACCAAGCAGACCGCCCGTAAAATCTACTGGAGGAAGAAGCCCCCCAGGAGACAGCTAGCCACAGGGCTGCTCGGAGAGGCGCTCTGGCCACCGGCAGAGTGAAGAGGCCTCGCCGTCACAGGCCCGTGGCTCTGAGAGAGATCCGTCGCTACCAGAAATCCACGGAGCTGCTCATCCGTAAGCTGCCCGTCCAGCGCCTGGTGAGGGAGATCGCTCAGGACTTCAAGACCGTCCTGCGTTTCCTGAGCTTCGCCGTCATGGCTCTGCAGGAGACCAGCGAGACCCACCTGGTGGTCTCTTCTTCACTAAGGGGGTCACCATCATGCCCAAAGACTTCCAGCTGGCCCGCTGCATCCGCGGAGAGAGAGCTTAGACTTTCTGCTGCACATCCACCAGCCATAATGCTCTGCACTGTGTGTCTATATATATACATTTATAGTAATATGGACATATGTTTACTAGATGTTGTTTTTTCTTGCCTTCTGATTGTTGCTCTGAGTGTTGCTATCCCTATGCTGTTGCAATCCTGGAATTTCCCCATTGTGGGACTAATAAAGGCTTATCTTATCTTATCTTATCTTATCTTATCTTATCTTATGATTGAGCTGCTCAGGAGAGCATTTTGGTGGCCCACACTCGGGAGGGATGTGCGGGAGTATGTCAAGGCCTGTCACACCTGCGCCACTAATAAATCTGACTCTTCCCCGCCAACTGGCCTTCCTCCCTCCCCTCCCGGTGCCAAGTCGTCCGTGGTCTCAAATCACATTGGACTTTGTCATGGGCCTCCCTCCATTGCAAGACAACACCGTTATCCTCACCTTGACCGGTTCTCCAAAGCCATCCACCTGGTCCCTCTCCACAAGTTACCATCTGCCACAGAGATGGCCGACCTGGTGATGCAGCACGTGATCCGGTTGCATGGGATTCTGGTGGACATCGTCTCGGACCAGGGGCCGCAATTCACATTCCAGGTGTGGAAGGCATTCTGCCGTTTTTTGGGTGCTACTGCCAGTCTGATGTTCAGACACCATCAGCAAAGCAACAGTCAGGTCAAGCATGCCAATCAGTCCTTGGAGGCCACCCTAAAGTCCGTAGCAGCATGCAACCCACCCACCTGGAGCTCCCACCTGACCTGGGCGGAGTATTCACACAACTTGGCTGTCTCCTCCTCTACTGGGCTTACTCCGTTCGAGGCCTCGATGGGCTACACACCACCTCTGATGCCCATGGCAGAGAGGGGCTTCGGCATCTCATCCACGGAGGTCCACGTGCACCATTGTCGCCATCTGTGGAGAGCCACAAGAGCTTTCCTCCTCCACTCCAGCAGAATAAACAGTATGCTAACTGTAGACGTTTGCCAGCCCCAAAATACATGGTGGGACAGAAGGTCTGGCTGTCCGCCGAACAGATCCCGCCCAAGACAGAGTCCCGGAAGCTCTCCCCGCACTATCTGGGCCTGTTTAAAATAAAGCAAATCATCAACGACGTCACTGTTTGGTTGGACCTGACACCCTCAATGCAGATCCATCCCACCTTCCACGTCTCCCGCATCAAGGCCCTCTATGCCAGCCCTCTCTGCCCTCCTCCAGATCCCCCACCTCCCCCCTGGGTCATCGACAGTCAGACCACATACACAGTGGAGAGGACCTGGATGTCCGTCGATGGGGTCGTGGTTGCCAGTACCTGGTCGACTGGAAAGGGTATGTTCTGGAGGAGAGGTCCTGGATTCCGGGGTCCTACATCTTGGACATTGGTAGGTGTGGATATTCTATCAGACACACCCGCGTAAGCCCAGTGAGACACCAAGAGGTGCCCCTTGAGGGATGGGCACTGTGATGATCAGGAGAACATCCTCGCCCTCCCCTCCTGTTCCTGTCTTCCCGGCTCCGGAGTATTACCTGCACCTGTGTGATTACACACCTTCTGCTTCCTAATGGGCCAGCATACTTAAGAGCCAGCGTGTGAAGAGCTCATCGCTGGACAGTTAGGTTTGCTACCATCATCTAAGCCATCTGTAATTATTTTTTCCTTACATTGATCTGTATCTTTACCTCCCATGTCCTTCTGTCTCCTCAGGTTTGCTGCCACCTAAGCAGTGTGTACTCCGGGGCTGATCACACTTGCCTGACCAAGAAGACACCGGATCATCCACCCAGTTCATCATCTTCCTCCCCTGTCCCTCTGGTCCATGCAGGAGCTCCCTGCCAGACACCTCTGCTTTCTAAGTAAGAGTGCTCTCCGAATTTTATTCTCCTCGTGTGGAGTCTGTCACTAATAATCTCTTTTCTGTTCTCCTCCTGTAGGCCACGTGTACTCCAGCGGGCACCAGTTTGTGTGTAAATTTAAGTGTGTGTTTTTGTTTTGCCCTTTTCCTTAGCTGTGCACCTTTATTTAGAGTTGTGTGTTAGGTTTTGGTTTTTACAATAAACTGGTGATTTTACATCTGAGTCTAAGTGTTCGTTCTGGCAGCTCTGCATTTGAGTTTCTCTTGCCCTGAATCATGGCATTATTCAGACATGTAAACTCCTTACACAGATTGTGTTTCTTCATCATTTTTCCACACCAGTTTGCTTTTCTCTTAAAAATACGACCTGTCCAGAGTTGCAACTTTTTGGGCTTGTTTTATAGTGTCATAAGGCTTATACAGGTATGTATGGAGGAACAGATGTCCATCCAACTATCCATCCATCCATCCATCCATCTGCTACCACTTTTCTGGAGGTCCAGGTCGTGGAGGCAGTAGTTCAAGCAGAGAAGCCCAGACTTCCCTCTCCCCAGCCACCTGCTTCAGCTCTTCAGAGAGGACACCAAGGTGTTCCCAGACCAGCTGGGAGACATTGTCTCTCCAGCGAGTCCTGGGTCTACCCCGGGGTCTCCTCCCAGTGGGACGTGCCCAAAACACCTCAAGTGGGAGGCATCAAGGAGACATCCTCATCAGATGTCCATACCACCTCAGCTGGCTCCTTTCAATGTGGAGGAGCAGTGGTTCTACTCTGAGCCTCTCCCGGGTGACTGAGCTCCTCACCCTATCTCTAAGGGTGAGTCCAGCAATCCTACCAAGAAAGCTCATTTCAGATGCTTGTATCCGTGATCTCTTTCTTTCGGTCATTACCCAAAGCTCATGACCATAGGTGAGGGTAGGAACAGAGATTGACCAGTAAATCAACAGCTTTGCTTTAGAGCTTAGCTCCCCCTTCACCACAACAGACCGGTACAACGTCCACATCACTGCAGAAGCTGCTCCCATCCATCTGTCAATCTCTCGCTCCATTCTCCCCTCACTTCGTGAATAAGACCCCAAGATACTTAAACTCCTCCACTTGGGGCAGGAACCTGTCCCCAACCTGGAGAGGAAAATCCACCTTTTTCCGGCTGAGGAGCATGGACTCGGACTTGGAGGTGCTGATTCTCATCCCAGCCGCTTCACACTCAGCGGCAAACCGTCCCAGTAAGAACTGTAGGTCATTGCTGGATGAAGCCAACAGGACAACATCATCTGCAAACAACAGAGATGAGATCCTGTGGTCACCAACAATGACACCCTCCGTTCCCTGGCTGCGCCTAGAAATCCTGTCCATAAAAATTATGAACAGGATCAGTGAAAAAGGCAGCCCTGGCGAAGTCAAGCTCTCACTGGAAATGAATCCGACCGAGTGTTGGCATACAAACCAAACTCTCACAACAGTCATATAGAGACCGGATAGCTTGTAATAACAAGCCTGATACCCCATACTCCCAAAGCACCCCCCACAAAAAACCACGAGGGACGCGGTTGAATGTCTTCTCCAAGTCCACAGAACATATGTAAACTGGTTGGGCAAACTCCCATGACCCCTCGAGGATTCTCGAGAGGGTAAAGATTTCTTCCAATGTGCCATGGCCAGAACGAAAACCACATTGCTCCTCCTGAATCCGAGGTTCCACCAACGGCCGTACTCTCCTCTCCAGGACCTTGGCATTGACCTTCCCAGGGAGGCTGAGGAGTGTGATCCCTCTAAAGTTGGAGCACACCCTCCGGTCCCCTTTTTTAAAGAGGGGAACCACTACCCCAGTTTGCCATGACAAAGGCACTGTCCCCGACCTCCACACAATGTTGCAGAGGTGTGTCAACCATGACAGCCCTACAACATCCAGGGTTTTGAGGTACTCAGGGCGACTCTCATCCACCCCCGGGGCCCGGCCACCAAAGAGATTTTTAACCACCTTGGCGACCTCAGCCCCCGTGACAGGCAAGTCGTCCCCCTCATCCACAAGCCCTGCTTCCTCTGTGGAAGGTGTGTCAGAATCAGAATCAGAATCAGAATGAGATTTATTGCCATTGTTCATGCAGTACACAAACTAGGAATTTGTCTTGGTGCAATGCTGCAACATTAAACATGGAGTAGCACTAAAGATAAAAATAAAAAACTATGCATGCAATAAAATGTAGAATATGAATAAGTAATACTAATCTATGCAATTTTTAAATATATTAACAAGCAGCAGATATTGTGGAGTTCCACATAGTGCAGTCGGTAGTGCAAAAGAAAACAGTGATAATTATCATGAGTCCGGTTGAGCTGCTGTACGTAGTGCACGAGAGTCTAATAAGTCACTTAGTGTTCAGCAGTCTGATGGCAGAGGGGAAGAAGCTGTTCATGTAGCGGGAGGTTTTAAGATAAGATAAGATAAGATAAGCCTTTTTTAGTCCCACAACGGGGAAATTCCAGGATTGCAACAGCACAGGGATAGCAACACTCAGAGCAACAATCAGAAGGCAAGAAAAAAAAAACAAGCAAGCAAGAGCAGCTAATATACATATGTACATATTACTATAAAATATATATATACACACACACAGACACACAGTGCAGAGCATTGTAGCTGGATGGAATAAATATATGAATATATAAACACACAGTGCAGAGCATTGTAGCTAGATGGATTTTAGTCTGAATGGACCGAAGTCTTCTACCTGAGGGGAGGGGGGCAAACAGTGCGTGTCCAGGGTGTGATGTCAGTGGGATTGAGGAGATCCTTGAAGTATTCCTTCCACTGCCCGACGCTATCCCCAGTCGAAGTCAGCAGTACCCCATCCACATCATACACAGTGTGGACAGGGAGCTGCTTCCCCCTCCTGAGCCGCCGGACAATTTGCCAGAATCTTCGATGCTGACCAAAATCTTGTTCAATGGCTTCAGCGAACTCCTCCCACACCTGAGTTTTTGCTTCAGCAGCCACCCGAGCCGCACTCCGCTTGGCCTGCCGGTACACCTCAGCTGCTTTGGGAGTCCCACAAGTCAACCAAGCTTGATAGGACTCCTTCTTCAGCATAATGGCCCCCCTCACCACTGGTGTCCACCTCTTGGTGGGTTGCCACCACGAGATGTACCGACGACCTTGCAACCACAGCTCTGGGCAGCCGCTTTAACAATAAAGGTGGAGAACATGGCCCATTCAGACTCCATGCCTCCAGACTTCCTTGGAATGTGGTTGAAGTTCTTCCGGAGGTGGGAGTTGAAAACCTCCCAGACAGAGGCCTCAGCCAGACATTCCCAGCACACTCTCACTATAGTTTGGATCTACCAGGTCTGAATGGCGTCCTCCCCTGCCATCGGATCCAACTCACCACCAGGTGGTGATCAGTTGACAGCTCTGCACCTCTCTTTACCCGAGTGTCCAAGACATACGGTTGCAGGTCTGATGACACGATTTCAACTTTTTTCTTGTAAATTTCACAAACAATTCTCATAAATTTGGCAGTTCTTTCTTTTAAATCTCCAACATTTTTCATGTAAATTTGTAATTTTTTTCTTATAAATTTTCCACCTATCTCATAATTTGAAACATTTTTCTCACACATTTGTGACTTCTTTCTTGTAAATTTTGACTTTTTTCATTGTTAATTTGTGACTTTTTTCTTGTAAACTTGCTACATATTTCTTAAAGATTTGCAAAATTTTTCTCATACATTTGTGACATTTTTCTTATAAATTTTCACTTTTTTCTCATAAATTTGACATTTTTTTTAATAAATGTGACTTTTTTCTCATAAATATCCTCCACTTTTTTTCAGAAATGTCACTTTTTTCTTATTAATTTTAACTTTTCTCATAAATTTGTCTTTTTTCTAGTACTGCTAGGGCTGCACGGTGGTGCGGTGGTTAGCACTGTGGCAGCACAGTTTACCCTCGGCCGGGGGATCACGGGGATCGTGAGGTCGTTGGTTTGATCCCTGCCCCCGACCAACAGTGATCTGTGTGGAGTTTGCATGTTCTCCCCGTGTTGCATGGGTTTACTCCGGGATTTCTCCGGTTTCCTCCCACATACCAAAAACATGCAGGTTAGGGATACGGGGCGCTTGCGCACGTAGCGACCGGCAGCTGGTGGCTTGTCACCAGACTGCAAAACAAATCTACCTACAGGTACAAAATAAGTAATAAAAAAATTGTGATTTTTTTTCTCATAATTCTGCTACTTTTTGATAAATTTGTCACTTTTTCTTATAAATTTTCATTTTCTCAGAAATTTGAACTTTTTTATAAATTTCACTTTTTTCCTCCTAAATTTTCACTTTTTCCTCATAAATTTGACTTTTTTCTAATAAATTTGTGACTTCTCATGAATATGCTACTGTGGAGGATGTGTGGAAGGATGAGACTGAGTTTATTCCTCAGGTTCAGCTTTATTCGCAATCACATTCTCCAACATTAAAAAGCAGAAAAAGAGGATGAATCTTCTCACATCTGTCCTTTTTATACCCAGGACATCAAACCTCAGTCACATGGTGCTTAATCAAACATACAGTCACATGGTACTTAATCCCAGTCACAATGTAACTCCCCCCGATCTTCACACCATCCACCCCCTAGTCTCCAGTGGTCAGGAAATCGCTCAAGGCCATCTCCTTGAAACAAAAGGCCAGATTTCACACCCTCCTGTTACCTCTCAGAGGCTCAGTCCCTTTGTTCCCCTGAGACAAGGAGTATACAATAAACATACAGCAATATATCTGTGGCGCATATGAAACCAACATATGTGCATATATGTGTGCCACACTTCTCATTTTTTTTTAATATAAATTTGTCACTTTTTTCTTAAAAATTTTCACTCTCATAAATTTGTTTTTCTAGTAAATAGGTCCTTCCTACCAACGGCTGTCAGACTGTACAACCTAAGCAGGGCTGCTCGCAGAGATAGCAAAAAGACGTAACAAACTAATAGTTTTTTGAATGCAAAAGATGCAATAGACTTACACAATGGTCCCCTCCGGCATACAACTAGGAACTTACCGGTCGCTATGGAGGGTGAGAATATGTATGGGCACATAATCATACCATGTAGGATAACTAAGTAGACGGTTATGCTGTTTCATTCCATCTAGCAACAATGCTCTGCACTGTGTGTGTTTATATATTTACATATTTATTCCATCTAGCTACAATGCTCAGCACTGGGTGTGTTTATATATTTATATATCCACATATTATTCCATCTAGCTACATTGCTCCGCACTGTGTGTGTTTATATACTTGCATATTTATTCCACCTAGCTGCAATGCTCCGTACTGTGGGTGTTTATATATTTACATATTTATTCCATCTAGCTACAATGCTCTGCACTGTGTGTTCATATATTCATATATTTATTCCATCCAGCTACAATGCTCTGCACTGTGTGTCTGTGTGTGTGTGTGTGTATATATATATATTTTATAGTAATACGTACATATGTATATTAGCTGCTCTTGCTTGCTTGTTTTTTTTTTTTTTTTTTTTCTTGCCTTCTGATTGTTGCTCTGAGTGTTGCTATCCCTGTGCTGTTGCAATCCTGGAATTTCCCCGTTGTGGGACTAATAAAGGCTTATCTTATCTTATCTTATCTATCTTATCTTAAATTTGTTATTTTTTTCATGTTACTTTTTTTTATAAATTTGTCACTTTTTTCTTATAAATTTTAACTTTTTTCTCATAAATTTGTGACTTTTTTTCTAGTAAATTTGGTACTTTTCTCTCAAATATGCTACCCTTTTTTTTTTATAAATTTGTCACTTTTGTCTCCTAAATTTTAACTTTTTTCTCATAAATTTGACTTTTTTTGATAAATCTGACACTTTTTTCCTCCTACAGTTTCCCTTTTTTCCTCATAAATTTGACTTTTTTCTAAAAAAATTTGTGACCTTTGTCTCAAATATGCTTTTTTTTAGAGATTGGTCACTTTTTTCTTAAAAATTTTCACTTTTTTCTCAAATTTGTGTCTTTTTTTTCATAAATATGCTACTCTTTTTTTTTTTTTATAAATTTGTCATTTTTTCTTATAAATTTTCACTTTTTTTCCTCAAATTTGTGACTTTTTTCTCATGCTATTTTTTAAAAAGTTGTCACTTTTTTCTTATAAATTGTCACTTTTTTCTCATAAATTTGTGACTTTTTCTCAAATTTTACTTTTTTCTTGTAAATTTGACTTTTTTTCTCATAAATATGCTATTCTTTTTGTATATAAATTTGTCACTTTTCTCTTATAAATGTTCACCTTTTTCTCATAAATTTGTGACTTTTTTCTTGTAAATTTGAGACTTTATTTCCCATAGATATCCATATATCCATACATTTCACTGAATTTCAAGCCCTGCTGTCAAACATAACGCAGCATAATGAGTTTACATTCACACTAACAGCTACAGTAGATATTGGTTTCGTTTAGTTTGTTTATTTGAAAGGAACGTTACATACTAATGAACATTAATAAAAATGTAAGTATGCCAGATCTAGCAATACTGCTAATTCGCATCTGTAGTGTGTGATTCAAGTGCAATTAATCAGGAGTTAATAACTATCAACGTTATGTGACTAATCATTACTAAAATAATTGACTCATGAGTCTTAATTGTCCAGTCACTTAAATCTGTGGCTTAATTCCCGTGACACTTCTGACAATCATCAATTACAAATGTCAATAATACAAAATATAAAAACTCAATATATGGTAAGATTTATCCACTTTATTATTCATCATTATCAGCAAACATTAATGCATACAGTAGTTTTTGGTCATAAATTTAACAAAAATACATTTCCATTAAAAAGCGCAGATATAAATTTGTGTCACTCTTTTGTTCTCTTGGTCTTCTTGATAGACAGACACAGGAACATCTCCAGCACAGCTGACTTTTCCACATATCAGTTACTCATGTTCATCAAGTTTGTTTGCAGATATGCTAGTTTTACTTTATTAACACCAATATTGTGCTTTGACTTTCATATTAATTGTATTAATTAATGATCCCCTCAGAAGTCAGAACTGTTCATGACTATAAAGCACTGGGGACTCCTAAACCACCAGGAGGTCCACAAGCTACAAGCTCACCCTCAATATTTTTAGGGAAATTTTTAAAAATATCTCCAACTTTTTTCATGTAAATTTGTAACTTTTTTCTTGTAAATTTGTGACTTTTTCCTTGTTAATTTTTGACTTTTTTTCTAGTAAATTTGCTACATATTTCTTATAGATTTGCAACATTTCTCATACATTTGTGACTTTTTTCTTATTTGCAAATCTTTTTTTAATTTGTAACTTTTTCCTTGTTAATTTGATGCTTTTTTCCTTATAATTTTGCAACTTTTTCCCATAAATTTGCCATT
Source organism: Pholidichthys leucotaenia (assembly GCA_020510985.1). Lineage (NCBI taxonomy): Eukaryota > Metazoa > Chordata > Actinopteri > Cichliformes > Pholidichthyidae > Pholidichthys > Pholidichthys leucotaenia. The sequence goes on from CM035842.1 coordinate 268,841,570, forward strand.
TTTTTCTCATAAATTTATGACTCTTTTCCTTGTAAATTTGCAGCTTTTTTTCTTGTATAATTTGGAACTTATTTCTTGCACATTTACTGTTTTTCTTTTAAATTTTCAACTTTCTCCTGTTACGTATGGCTCTGCGAGCCATACAATGAGAGCCAAGGGCAGACCAGTGAGTTTGCAATGTTTATTGTGATAAGGGAAAGGAACAGGGCCTCGTGGGGCCAAAACACAAACGATCCAACAACGGTAAACACTTACACACGATGCTGAATGACGAGCGGGTGGCTGGCACCAGACGAAGGGGTTCCAGCCTTACCCACACCGGAGAAGAGCGTGGATAATGGTGCGAGGTCACAGCCCCGAGTGATCAGAGCTGCTCCCTTTTATACTGGTTGACAGCGCCTCAGCTGATGAGAGGTAATTGGGCTCCAGCCGTCCTGTAGAGCTTGACACCTGGGAGCCCGCTGAGACGATGTCACAATAAGAGCTGGGCTGAGGAGGAATATGGCCTGAGCGCCAGATAACAACGGCGTCTCACCCATATGACATCTCCTCGTTAATTTGTGACTCTTTCTTGTAATTTTGCAACATTTTCCTGTAAATTTACAACCTTTTTTTCATAAATTTGTGACTTGTTTCTTGTAAATTTGCAGTGGATGCTGGTGAAATGTTTACTCTAAGTAATGATTTTTTTTTTCTTTAAAACAGCGGCCCAAATTTATTTATTTTTTTTTTCAATGTTTTTGTTGGGAAGAGTGATATTTTGTCCCATTTCATAGCTTTTGAACTCCTCCCCATTACATAAATGTGGACTCTCAAATACTGGATGGGGCCCCCAAAAAGCTAGTGACGGCCCTGGACATATTCATTTCAACGACAACACTTACTGTAACTTACACATATTTAGTTTGGCTGCATCATGTTTACAAAGCTTTTCGGGTCTTTTGTATGGCCTGAACAAATTCAGGAACTTCTCTAAAAGAAATGCAGTAATTTTGAATATAGTTGCGTTATCTTGAAAGGAACCGCTGCAGTCCATCTCACAACAGACCACAACCGAGAACTCCTGGTGCCAAAAATAAAGAGGAGAAAAAAAACAATGAGTGATGTGGTGTCTTTTATAAAAACACCAAAAATCCACAATTTATAGCAGACTAATATGGCCAGTGTTGTTAGAATGATGGCAAAACAAGTTAATATGGTTCCTAGAAGATAAATCATTGTAATGCAAATTGTAAAATGCAGGTGGCTCTGCAGGAGACCAGCGAGACCCACCTGGTGGTCTCTTCTTCGCTAAGGGGGTCACCATCATGCCCAAAGACTTCCAGCTGGCCCGCTGCATCCGCGGAGAGAGAGCTTAGACTTTCTGCTGAGCATTCACCAACCATAATGCTCTGCACTGTGTGTCTGTATATATACATTTATAGTAATATGGACATATGTTTACTAGATGTTGTTTTTTCTTGCCTTCTGATTGTTGCTCTGAGTGTTGCTATCCCTATGCTGTTGCAATCCTGGAATTTCCCCATTGTGGGACTAATAAAGGCTTATCTTATCTTATCTTATAAATTAAATGATCAACTAGATTCAGAGGAAAAAACAAGATTACCCCATTCAGAAGTCCAGAAAAACAGAAACTGTACTTTATTGTGTACAACTGCAGAAAAACGTCACAAGCTTAGAGAAAACTCGGTTTTTTTACTCTAAAACTTGACTTTTTTTTTCTCAAAAATCTGCAGTGTTCAAAATTAATGTGTGATATTTTTTAGTCATAAATTTACTACTATTTCTCATAGTTTTGCAACTTTTTCTCATAAATCTGAGCTTCTTCTATTTATTTGGTGAGATTTTTTTGATGTAAATTTGCACATTTTTACTTTTTTTTGGGGGAGGGGGGCTGAAAAGTTCATAGTGCTCAAAGTTGACCAAATGTGGTTTATTGTTCCACATCATCTCCCCGTCGGTCCTCACACTTCTTCCATCGGTGTTGCAGTGCTTGGATCCCTGCGGTTGAAAAATCAACCACATTTGGTCAAATTTGACCACTATGAACTTTTCAGCCCCCCTGTAATTTTGAAACTTTTTTCCTCATAAAATTCCATGTTTTTCTTGTATATTTAAGACTTTATTCTCATATATTTGAAGGGTTTTTCCGCATGTTTGTCTGTCAGCAGGATTACGCAAAGACTACTGGATGGATTAGGACGCAATCTTCACCAGAGGTGGTTCGTGGCCTAAACACGAAGCCCTTACATTCTGGAGACGATCCATGTGAGACGGAAGGAGCCTTGACAGAGGTATGTGCTCTGAGTGTTTTTCTAGTTTCCTCATGGATTGCAGCATTTTTGTGACAAAATTAAGACTTTTTCCACAAGAAGTTGCATTTTTTTCCTCCTTAATTTCTTCCCTTTTCCATTTTCAGCAATGATTCAGTTAAACTCGATTCTTCAGAAATGTTCTCAAGAGTCAGAAGTATTCTGCAATAAAGCTACTCAGTAAAGTACAATTATGTAAAAAAGTTACTTGAGTAAATGTCATCAGTTGCTACCCACTTCTGCGCCGTCAGGATTACTAAAACTCTGCCCTGTTTAATATCTTTAAAACACAGATTGATCCATTATATTCATACTTACCATTACCAAAACCAGCGATCTAAAAAGAAAGAAAGAATTTTTAATCAAGCTGTATGCTGCTATTAACTATCCTACTTAGAGTCTATAATAACACGTTTCAGACAATGATCCATTACCTGGTAAGAACTCTGAGAAACTTCTGGATTTCCTCCCTCATGATATTGTTAAGGCGACACTTCAGAAGTTTGTCCTGATAAAACAGACAGTCCACCATCAGACGGACATTAGGGTGGGTCACCTGTCTCCTGCTTTCACCTACGACACTGTTTTCATTGAAGGTGTGATGCATCACCACCAGAATCACTGGTTTAGCAGCTGAAAACAAAAAGAGAAACAATACAGTAAAATTTGTCATTAACAAGGTTGCTTTGCCTGTATCTAATACTGGAAAACATAAGCAGATTTGAATTAATTACACCTATGCAGGCAGGGCCATTTCTAGCTTTTGTGGGGGCCCTATGCAAGACTGTGTGTTGGGGGGTGCCCTATATTTGTAATGGAGAGGAGTTCAAACCCTTTAGAATGAGAAAAAAAAAATATCTCCCCTCATCATGAAAGTATTTTTAAAAAAAATAAGTAATAAATAATTAGCGGCTGTTGGAGGAGGGAAAGCTAACCATAATGCTAACAGCAATAACTGATGAATGTGCACACAACAAATGAAGCCACATAACGGCTGGGACATGTTTTTCTTTGTTTCACAGGTTCATTAGAGCCCATGCAGTGTGACAGTATTTGGAATGGGGAAAAGTTTCACAGGACATGTAAACAAGCATGGAAACTCTTCTACACAATGCTAACTGGGCTAGCAATTGATAGCAGCATGCTGAGCACATATATTAATAATAAAAATACATAAATCTGTAAGCCACATTCTTCTTCTTCTTCTTTAGGGGTCGCCACAGCAGATCATCTGCCTCCATCTCACCCTATCCCTTGCATCTTCCTCTGTAACACTAACCCTCTCCATGTCCTCCTTCACTACATCCATGAATCTTATGTGGGTTTCTTCTTTATCTCCTGCCTGGCAGCTCCATCTTCAATATCCTTTACCCAGTATCTCCACTATCCCTCCTCTGCACATGTCCAAACCATCTCAGTCTTGCCTCTCTTACTTTGTCTCCAAACCGCTCAACCTGAGTTGTCCCTCTGATATACTCATTTCTAATCCTGTCCCTTCTAGTCACTCCTAGTAAGAATTTTAGCATCTTCAACTCCGCCACCTCCTGTCTTTTTGTCAGCGCTATCGTCTGCAAACTATACACCATAGCAGGTCTCACTGCCATCTTGCAAATCTTCCCCTTCACTCTTGCTGCTATCCTTTTGTCACAAATCACTCCTGATACTCGTTTCCACCTACTCCACCCTGCCTACACTCTCTTCTTAACCTCTCTTGTGCATTTTCCATTGTTTTGGATGGTTGACCCCAGGTATTTAAACTCATCTACTTTCATTACCTCTACTCCTTCCATCTTCACCGTTGCACCTACCTCCCTCTTATTCACCCTCATGCATTCTCTCTTGCTTCTACTGACTTTCATTGCTCTTCCCTGCAGAGCATACCTCCACCTCTCCAGGTTCTCTTCCATCTGCTCCCTACTCTCATTACAGATCACAATGTCATCTGCAAACATCATGGTCCACGGAGACTCCTGCCTGACCTCATCTGTCAGCCTGTCCATCACCATGGCAAACAAGAAGGGGCTCAGAGCAGATCCCTGATGTAATCTCACCCCCACCTTGAATCCATCAGTCACTCCTTCAGCGCACCTCACCACCATCTCACTGTCCTCATACATGTCCTGCACCACCCTCATATACTTCTCTGCCACTCCTGACTTTCTCATACAGTACCACACTTCCTCTCTTGGAATTCTATCATATGCTTTCTCTAGATCCACAAAGACCAACTTTGGTCTTTGCAACTCCTTCTGACCTTCTCTATACTTCTCCATCAGCACTCTTAGAGCAAACATTGCATGTGTAGTACTCTTTCTTGGCATGAAACCATACTGCTGCTCACTGATTGTCACCCATCCTCTTAAACTGGCTTCAACAACTCTTTCTCATATCTTCATAGTGTGGTTGATCAATTTTATGCCTCTGTAGTTACTACAGCTCTGAGCATCACCTTTGTTCTTTAAAATTGGTACCAAAACACTACTTCTTCAATCCTCGGGCATCCTCTCACTCTAAGATTGTGTTAAAAAATCTGGTTTAAAAAGTCCACTGCCATCTCTCCTAAACATCTCTATACCTCCACAGGTATGTCATCTGGACCAACCGCCTTTCCATTCTTCATCCTCTTCAAAGCTGCAATCACTTCCACCTTGCTAATCTTCGAGGCTTCTTTGTTCACCATCTTTCCTTCATCGATCCTCCTCGCTCTCATTTTCTTTATTCATCAGCACTACAAAGTACTCCTTCCACCTTCTCAACAAACTCTCGTCATTTGTGAGTGCATTACCATTTGCCCTTAATCAACCTAACCCGCTGTACATATTTTCCAGCTTGATCTCTCTGTCTAGCCAATCGATATAAGTCCTTTCCCCTTCCTTAGTGTCCATCCTCTGACACAACTCACAATATGCCATTTCCTTTGCCACCTCTCTGTCATGTGCCTAGGTTCCAAACACTCCTGTCTACTTTCTTCATCTCCCTGACTATTCCAAATTATGGCACTTTATTGTGAAGTGCAGTGTGGTGACGTGGACATCCTGTCACGTCACCATACTGCCCTATATAGTGGGCGGACCACCATCCTATGGTCTCGTTTAAGCCGGATGATCCCACTGGTGCCTGCCGTGTACTGCTCTGTACATAGATCTTAAAAAAAAAGCTGTATTCGCCAACCTCATCTTGCCTCATTCATCGCCTAGGTATTTCATACATAACATCTGGCGACTGAGGATTAACGTATGGAGGCGTGCATTACACCACTCCATCCCTTCCTCGAGCTCCCGGGCGAGCCACTGGTTCCATGGCCGCACTGGTTGGAGGCCTATCAAACATACGTTACGGCACTGGACCTCAGGAAGCTTGATAAGGTGAGGGCGCGGGCGCTTCTCATTCACAACCTGGGTATCGAAGGCTGGAGGGTCCTACGGACGCTCACAGCGACGGACACGTATGAGGACTTCGTGAAGCTGCTAGCTAAACATTTCTCCACCCCAGACAGCGTGACTGTTCGGAGAATTTGTTTTCACCGGCGACACCAGCATGTAGGTGAGCCTATTTGCCAATATGTCATTGACTTGAAGCAGCTAGCTAGCGAGTGTTGTTTTGGACCACTTGAAGATGAGATGGTACGCAACCAACTAGCAGAGCACACGTACAATTCAATTCAACTTTATTTATATAGCGCCATTTCACAACAACAGTCATCTCATAGCACTTTCAACTGTAGGGGAAACCCCCACAACTGCAGAAAGACTCCAGCAATCAGGCGATCCACTATGAGCAAGCACTTGGCAACTGTGGAGAGGAAAACCCACTTTTAGCAGGACGAAACCTCTAGCAGAACCAGGCTCAGGGAGGGGCAGTCATCTGCTGCGACTGGCTGGGAGGTGAGGGGATAGAGAAGAAGAAGAAAAGAACAGACATGTAGAGAGGAAACAGCACGACGGGGATTCAATCTACTGGAGAGAACAAACAGATGTTAATGACGAGCAAAAATATTTCATTGAGAGTGAAGAAAGGAGTGAAGCCCAGTGCATTATTGGCGGTCCCCCGGCTGTCTAAACCTATTAACAGCATAACTAAGGGAGGGTTCAGAGACACATGATCCCTCCCTAATTATAGGCTATATCAAAAAGTAAGGTTTTAACCCTATTCTTAAAAACAGAGATCGAGTCTGACTCCTGAATCCAGATTGGCAGCTAGTTCCACAGGAGAGGAGCTTGATACCAGAAGGCACTGTCTGCCTCCCATTGTACTTTTGGAGATTCTAGGTATTACAAGTAATCCTGCATTTTGGGAGCGTAGCGCTCTGTTAGGATAATATCAGATCTTTTAAATAAAAAGGAGCCTGATTATTTAGAGCTTTGTAAGTGAGAAGAAGGATTTTAAACTTAATTCTGAACTCTATGGGAAGCCAATGAAGGGAGGCCAGAACCAGAGAGACATGATCTCTCTTTCTAGTACCTGTTAAAACTCTTGCTGCAGCATTTTGGATCAGCTGAAGATTTTTTTAAAGATGTTTTAGGACAACCTGATAAAGAGCTACAATAATCTAATCTAGAGCTAACAAAAGCGTGGATTAGTTTCTCAGCATCACTCTGAGACAAGATGCTCCTAATCTTGGCAATATTACGCAAATGATAGAAGGCACTCTGAGAAACAAGTTTAATATGTGAATTGAAAAACAGATCTTGATCAAAAATAACTCCAAGGTTCCTTACAGAACTATTAAGAGAAAGAGTAACCGCATCCAACCTAGGAGTTTGATTTGGTAAGGTATTTCTCAGGTTTTTTGGACCAACTAGAATGACTTCAGTCTTATCTGAATTTAATAGCAGGAAATTACAAGTCATCCAAGTTTTCATTTCCTTTACCCATAAGATCCCAGATCCCCATAATTTTCCTTGAAGGAGAAAGGGGTCTGGGTTCTTCTGGGTTAAGACAGGCCTCTAGCTTGGCTAATTTGATTACTATCACCTGGCTTCACTGACAGGTATAATTGTGTGTCATCTGCATAGCAATGAAAATGTATACAGTGTTTTCTAATGATGTTACCTAGCGGAAGCATATATAAACTAAAAAGAATAGGGCCTAGCACAGATCCCTGTGTAACTCCATGACTGAGCTTTGAGTTGGAAGAAAACTCATTATTGACATGAACAAACTGGAACCTATCAGATAAATAAGATCTAAACCACTGCAACAAAGTTCCATTAAGTCCAACATGGTGTTCTAATCTATCAAGTAAAATATTATGATCGATAGTATCAAAAGCTGCACTAAGGTCTAAAAGGACAAGTACAGAAACAAGTCCATTATCAGATGCGATAAGGAGGTCATTAGTGACCTTCACTAAAGCTGTTTCAGTACTATGATGGATTCTAAACCAAGACTGAAGCTCTTCAAATAAACCATTTCCCTGCAAGTGGTCAAATAATTGCGAAGCAACAACTCTAAGATTTCTGAAATGAAAGGCAGATTAGAGATTGGTCTATAGCTAGCTAAAACTCCTGGATCCAGTGTTGGCTTTTTGAGTGCAACGCTGACCTGCGTTCTAAGCTATTAGTGGCACCTAATGACTTGACATTAGCTGAAGCAGTTGAGCTAGCTCTCTGGTTGGAAGCTGTTGATAAGCTAGCTGTGGAGCTAAATTGGTGCCAGCCACAGGAGCTGCCCGCCTCAGCTACTGTTGCAGACCCTGATAGCGAGGATAGCTTGGACGAAGATCATTGGGAAATCAATGCTGCCAACCCCCTGATTGCTGGGGTCTTTCTGCAACTGTGGGGGTCCTCCCTACAGTTGATAGTGCTATGAGATGACTGTTGTTGTGAAATGGCGCTATATAAATAAAGTTGAATTGAATTGAATTGAACCAAAGATCTGCCCCCGGAAACTCCCGTTGCAGGGGTTGTGGGTCCGCGATGCACCGCCATAAAGCGAAGAAATGCCCAGCAAGAGGAAAACATTGCAGTAGATGTGGACGCTTGAATCACTATGTCAGGGTGTGCCATTTGTCTTACCCAGGGAAGCCACAGGAGAAATCACCCCGCTTGCCCCCGATGGACACCAGGCGCGAATGGTATGGAAAGCTAATGGACACCCTTGCTTTCAAGCCAACCAGTTCTCGCCCAGTTTAGGCACCTATGCCAATGAGTGACACCACGCTAGCTCCAGATGCCTCCAGTACTTGGCCACAGTTGGGTGGAGGGTCTGCAGCTACGACGGTGAACACTACAATGTTTAAAGAAGAGGACGGGGCAAGACCTATGAACATGGAGTTACCGCACACTCTGCAGCAGCTCATCAGGCCGAGTAAAATTCCACTTCAGGTTATGGACTTGGTTCGGGGTGATGAACGACCACGGCAAAGATGGGCCAGACCACAGCCAGCAAAACGTCAAGCACGTCTGCCGATAGTGGCGAAGTTGGGAGCGGCATGCTTCTGGCTGTCCAGCGGCTCGATGAGGCATGCCAACCAGTTGCAGCGTGTCCAGGAGGACGCTCCAGGTGGCGAGGCTGGATGGGAGTCGGTGATGGCGGTGTGGGATCGAGGCTCCGTCATCCAAAAGATCAGCCATCACCCCAGGGGCCTGCTGCCTCCGGGAGCATGCTTGCTGGGGGGCTGCCCTGCCCCCCCATGCTGGTTCTACCTCTCCAAGTGACTGTGCTGTAAAAAAGGTGTTTATACTTCTTGTGTTTTATGCATGCATGTTATGATGTGGGGTTATCTTTGCGTTCCTATTTTAGTTTAGGAGCACGGCTGATTTTTTTTTTAGTTTGAATAAAGGACTTTTAGTTATTTGGTGGCAGAATAATCCCCATGCTGTGCGGCAGTCCACCCACCAGCCCTATTCTAGGTTGTTTTGAGTGAGTGTGTTAGGCCATTTAGTACATCAGTTTTCGTTATGTTAGTGCATGTTTCGGGTCTCAAATTGAAGGGGGGGATCAACTGTGTGTGTGGTTTTGGACTTTTCTAAAGGGGGGGGGTGGAATGTGGTATATGGAATTATGGCACTTAATTGTGAAGTGCAGTGTGGTGATGTGGACATTCTGTCACGTCACCGCACTGCCCTATATAGTCAGTGGGCCACCATCTTACGATCTTTTAAGCCAGATGTACTGCTCTGTACATAGTTCTTAAATGAAGGTGTGTTTGCCAACCTCATCTTGCCTCATTCACCACCCAGGTATTCCATACATAACACTGACTTCTTCCTTTACACATTTTCCTGTACCTCCTCATTCCACTACCAGGTGTCCTTGTCTTCCTTCCTCTGTCCACTGGATACACCACATACCTTTCTGTTTCCCTCAATACTTTTGCTGTATTTTCCCAGTCATCTTGTAATCCTTCCCTACAATCCAGAGCCTGTATCAATTCCTTCCTGAACTCTGTGCAACCTTCTTCCTTCTGTAACTTCCTCCACTTAATTTTTGGCTCTGCCTTCACTGTTTTCCTCTTCTTGCTTTGCACAGTCATCCTACAGACTACCATCCGATGCTGTCTAGCTACATTCTCCCCTGCCACCATCTTGCAGTCTCCCATCTCTTTCAGATTTCTCCTTCTATATAAGATGTAATCCACCTGTGTGCACCTTCCTCCATTCTTGTAAGTCGCCTTATGTTCCACTCTTGAAGTATGTGTTCACCACAGCCATTTCCATTCTTTTATCAAATTCCACAGCCATCTGTCCTTCCACATGTCTCTCCTTAAGACCATACATACCCAGGACCTCATCATCATCTCTGTTCCCTTCACCTACATGTCCATTAAAGTCCGCTCCAATCACCACTCTCTCCTCCCGGGAACACTCTTTACCACTTCATCCAACTTACTCCAGAATTCCTCTTTCTACCTGACATCCAGCTTGTGGGGCATACGTACTGACATCATTCAACATCACACCTTTGACTTCTAGCTTTAAACTCATGATTCTGTCTGACTTCCTCTTTACCTCCTGAACAATCTTCACATACTCTTCCTTCAAGATTACCCCTACTCCATTTCTCTTCCAAACAGTTTAAATCCACCCCCAATGCTCCTAGCCTTGCTTCCCTTCCATCTTCCATCTGGTTTCTTTAACACAGTACATCTACCTTTCTTCTCTCCACCCTGTCAGCTAACTCTGCCTTTACCAGTCATAGTCCCTACATTTAACATCCCCACTCTCACTTCCACACTTCTACCTTTCCCTTCTTCTCTCCCCTCCTAACACACCTTCCCCCTCTCCTCCTCCTTGATCTTCAACCAACAGTAGCCCAATTTACACCAGCACCCTGTCGGTTAACAACACTGGTGGCGGTTGTTGTTAACTTTTTACCTTCCAGTAATTTTACATGATGCAACCCTCTTGCCTAAAATGTCGCAATTATTCACCTGTCACGTTTTTTGTAAAAAAAAAAAAAAAAAAAAGGCCAAAATCCCAGATGTGCTAATCATTTCACATCACTAGATGGCAGACACATAGCGTAAATCCAAGCACCCCCTCACTCTGGAGGACTGGGCCCATATCCGCTCAGAACCTCTTTGAACCGGAAGTGCAGAAGAAGAGATGTTTTAAACAATTGTGCGGGAGGAAGCATTTGCTCCGTCTTTTGCCGACTATGATTCTAAAAGGGATTATTTAGCTTCTGAGAACGATTCTCAAGGGTAATACAGTGGTGTGAAAAAGTGTTTGCCCCCTTCCTTTTTTCTCATTTTTTGTATGTTTGTCACACATAAATGTTTCAGATCAAACACCTTATACAAAGATATAGAGTGATGATAATCAAGTCAGTGGCGGTAATGCACCTGTAAGCTGGTTGCCAACCGCCAATCAAATCTAAAAGAAGAAGAAACAAATTTAAATAACAAACAAAAATAACACAAGTAAACAAAAAATGCAGTTTTTAAATGAAGGTGTTTATTATTAAGGAAAAAAAAAATCCAAACCTACATGGCCCTGTGTGAAAAAGTGATTGCCCCCCCGCCCCGTTAAAACATAAATTAACTGTGGTTTATGACATCTTTGGAAAGCTGAGTTCAATTTCTCTAGCCAACCCAGGCCTGATTACTGCCACACCTGTTCTCAATCAAGAAATTACTTAAATAGGACCCACCTGACAAACTGAAGTAGACAAAGATCCTCAAAAGCTAGACATCATGCTGTAATCCAAAGAAATCCAGGAACAAATGAGAAACAAAGTAATTGAGATCTGTCAGTCTGGAAAAGCTTAGAAAGCCATTTCTAAAGCTTTGGGACTCCAGCGAACCACAGTGAAAGCCATTATCCACAAATGGCGAAAACATGGAACAGTGGTCAACCTTCCCAGGAGTGACCAGCCGACCAAAATTACCCCAAGAAGACAGCGACAATTCATCCAAGAGGTCACAAAAGACCCCACAACAACATCAAAAGAACTGCAGGCCTCACTTTCCTCAGTTAAGGTCAGTGTTCATGACTCCACCATAAGAAAAAGACTGGGCAAAAATGGCCTGCATGGCACAGTTCCAAGACAAAAACCCCTGCTGAGCAAAAATAAGATAAGATAAGATAAGATAAGCCTTTATTAGTCCCACAACGGGGAAATTCCAGGATTGCAACAGCACAGGGATAGCAACACTCAGAGCAACAATCAGAAGGCAAGAAAAAAAGCAAGCAAGCAAGAGCAGCTAATATACATATGTACATATTACTATAAATATATATATACACACAGACACACAGTGCAGAGCATTGTAGCTGGATGGAATAAATATATGAGTATATAAACACACAGTGCGGAGCATTGTAGCTAGATGGAATAAATATGTAGATATATAAACACCCACAGTATGGAGCATTGCAGCTAGGTGGAATAAATATGTAAATATATAAACACACACAGTGCGGAGCAATGTAGCTAGATGGAATAATATGTAGATATATGAGCACACAGTGCGGAGCATTGTAGCTAGATGGAATAAATATATAGATATATAAATATAAACACACCCAGTGCGGAGCATTGTAGCTAGATGGAATAAATATGTAAATATATAAACACACACAGTGCAGAGCATTGTTGCTAGATGGGATGAAACAGCACAACCGTCTACTTAGTTATCCTACATGGTATGATTATGTGCCCATACATATTCTCACCCTCCATAGCGACCGGTATTTTCCTAGTTGTATGCCAAAGGGGACCATTGTGTAAGTCTATTGCATCTTTTGCATTCAAAAAACTATTAGGTTGTTACGTCTTTTTGCTATCTCTGCGAGCAGCCTTGCTTAGGTTGTACAGTCTGACAGCCGTTGGTAGGAAGGACCTGCAAAACCTCTCGGTTGTGCACCTGGGATGATGTAGTCTGCTGCTAAATGAGCTCCTCAGTGCATTCAGTATGTCCTGCATAGGGTGGAACTCGGACTCCAGCAGAGATGACAGTTTAGCCACTGTCCTTCTCTCTCCTATCTCCTCCACCGGATCAAGGCGCTGCCCCAGGACAGAGCTAGCTTTCTTGATCAGTTTGTTCAGTCTCTTCCTATCGGCTGCAGTAATGGCACTGCCCCAGCAGACCACTCCAAAAGTGATGGCTGATGCCACCACCGTGTCATAGAATGTCTTCAGCAGCGCCCCTTGTACACCAAAAGACCTGAGTCTCCTCAGTAGGAACAGCCTGCACTGTCCCTTCTTGTAGAGTGTGTCAGTATTGTGTGACCAGTCTAGTTTATTGTTCAGATGAACACCCAGGTACTTGTAGGATGTCACCATCTCAATGTCTGTTCCCTGTATATTTACTGGTGCTGTGAGGGGTTGTCCATGCCTGCGGCAGTCCACCACCAGCTCCTTAGTTTTCCTCACATTGATCTGGAGGCAGTTCCGATGGCACCAGTCCACGAAGTCCTGAATAAGCCCTCTGTACTCAGCTTCATCTCCATTGGAGATGAGGCCAACGATCGCAGAGTCATCAGAGAACTTCTGTAGATGGCAGTGTGTTGTGTTGTGTGAGAAGTCCGCAGTATAAAGAGTGAACAGGAAGGGAGCCAACACCGTTCCCTGGGGGGCCCCCGTGCTACCGATGATCGTGTCGGACACACAGTCCCGGGTTCTCACAAACTGAGGCTGGTTTGTGAGGTAGTCCAGGATCCATGATGACAGGTGCTGGTCCACCCCTGCGCGCAGCAGCTTGTCCTTCAGGATCATTGGTTGGATGGTGTTGAAAGCACTGGAGAAGTCAAAGAACATGATCCTCACCACATTCCCGGGCTTCTCCAGGTGGGACAGAGAATGATGAAGGAGGAAGATCACCGCATCCTCCACCCCAATGCCATGCTGGTAGGCGAACTGGAGTGGATCCATCGCTGGTTCCACCAGGGGGCGGAGGTGAGCAAGGAGCAGTCTCTCCAGGGTCTTCATCAAGTGGGACGTCAAGGCCACCGGTCTGTAGCTGTTCAGGTCTTTGGGGTGGGAAGTTTTTGGTACAGGTACCACACAAGATGTTTTCCACAGCTGTGGGCTGTGGTACCCTCCCCAGCTTCAGGCTCAGGTTGAAGATGTACATCACAATCCCACACAGCTGGTCTGCACAGGACTTGAGGAGCTTTGCGGTGATGCCGTCCGGTCCCGACGCCTTCCTCGCCTTGATCTTCCTCAGCTCCGTCCTCACCTGGGTCCTGGTCAGGGTCAGGATGGGGGGTTGTGTGTTGGGAGTGGGGGGGTGTTGGTGGAGTGGGCAGCAGGACTTGATGTCTTTAGAGGCAGCAGTGGTTGTTGTGCAGTCAGGGGGGAGGGCGGTTGGTCAAACCTATTGAAAAACAGATTCAGATTGTTCACCCACTCCCTGCCCCCCGTGGCCTGGGGGGAGGTATTCTGGAGTCCAGAGATGGTTTTGAGGTTTCTCCAGACCCCGCTGATGTTGCTCTGTTGCAGCTTGTCCTCCATCTTCTTCCTGAAGCTGTCCTTGCCTTCTCTGATCTTTCTCCTCAGCTCCCTCTGTATGGACTTCAGCATCACCCTGTTCCCCGACCTGAAGATCCTCTTCTTCTCTCTCAGAAGTGTTTTTATCTCAGGGTTGATCCAGGGTTTGTTGTTTGAGCAACACCGTATGGTCTTGGTGGGAACGGATTTGTCCACACAGAAGCTGAGGTAGCCCGTGAAGGTGTGAGTGAGGCCATCGATGTCCTCACCATGTGGATCACAGAGCTGCTTCCAGGCGGTGGCTTCAAAACAGCCCTTTAGAGTGTCCATTGCCTCCTCAGACCATAACTTCACTGTGCGCATGGCCGGAGGTTGTCTGTGCACTAGGGGTTTGTACACCGGCTGGAGATGAACCAAGTTGTGATCCGATCTCCCGAGTGGGGGGAGTTGTGATGAGCTCATCTACCTTTCCCAGTAACAACCGTACATTTCCCATAACAATAGATGGAAGCGAGGGTCTGTACCTTATATTTTTTGTCCTCTGCCTTACTCCAGCCCGGCAGCCGCGGCGTTTTCGCCTCAGTTCTCTTGGTATGTCGAGTTTTTCCAATAGCACCGGGTGGCGGTTGAATGCTCGCAGCTCTTCCCTGCTGTATCGTATCCTGCTATAAACAGTGGCTCCGTCCACCGGCTCAGGAGACATTTGGGATGATCTGTGTGTCCGTGATATAAGTGGAGTGAAAAAAAAAACAGATCAAAAAGAGAGAGGAAGGGAAAAAAGACTCGGAATCGAGCCGCTGTTGCAAAGGGCGGCCGACTCGTGTGGCGCCGGGAGAGAAAAGTCACAAAAGAAAGAAAATAACATAAAGGCTCATCTCCGTTTTGCCAGAAAATATCTTGATGATCCCTAAGACTTTTGGGAAAATACCCTGTGGACTGATGAGACAAAAGGTGAACTTTTTGGAAGGTGCGTGTCCCATTACATCTGGCATAAAAGTAACAGCATTTCAGAAAAGGAATATCATACCAATAGTAAAATATGGTGGTGGTAGTGTGATTGTCTGGGGCTGTTTTGCTGTTTGCTGCTGTTTGCTGCTTCAGGACCTGGAAGACTTGATGTAGTAAATGGAACCATGAATTCTGCGGTCAAACTTGAGGTTCGTAACCTCAAGCTGAAGCGCACTTGGGTTCTGCAGTAGGACAATGATCCAAAACACACCAGCAAGTCCACCTCTGAATGGCTTAAGAAAAACAAAATGAAGACTTTGGAGCGGCCTAGTCAAAGTCCTGACCTGAATCCGATTGAGATGCTGTGGCATGACTTTAAAAAGGTGGTACATGCTCGAAAACCCTCCAATGTGGCTGAATTATAACAATTCTGCAAAGATGAGTGAGCCAAAATTCCTCCACAGCGCTCATTGCTGGTTATCACACAGGCTTGATTGCAGGTGTTGCTGCTAAGGGTGGCCCAACCAGTTATTAGGTTTAGAGGCCAATCACATTTTCACACAGGGCCATGTAGGTTTGGATTTTTTTTTTCCCCCTTAATAATAAACACCTTCATTTAAAAACTGCATTTTGTGCTTACTTGTGTTATCTTTGTCTAATATTTAAATTTGTTTGATGATCAGAAACATTTAAGTGTGACAAACACAAAAAAATGAGAAATCAGGAAGGGCGCAAACACTTTTTCACACCACTGTATTTACCTTCTGTGACAGCGCAAGATGGACTGGTACATGTAAACCTTTTGTCTGCCATCGACAAAGCTGCACATAACAGAGAAGAATACTGCCGGTTCAGTGGCATTGCGTAACCGAAGTCGGGGTGGAATAATCAGAAGATAAATGTGAGAGTTTCTGGACGTGGGAGAGAAAGCAAAAATGATCGGTAGAAGACGAAATAAGGAACCAAAATGAGCTAACGGATGCATGAAGACGTATGATGCACAGTGGGTCTTGTGTTTTTATCTGTTTACATTCTACTGATTTTCTAGTTCATATATTTTGAAGGTAAGATAACAAAAACAAAAAAAATCCTACAGTGGGGAAAAAAAAGTATTTAGTCAGCCACCAATTGTGCAAGTTCTCCCACTTAAAAGATGAGAGAGGTCTCCAATTTTCATCATAGGTATACCTCAACTATGAGAGACAAAATGAGAAAAAAAAAATCCAGAAAATCACATTGAAGGAATTTTAATGAATTAATTGGTAAATTCCTCGGTAAAATAAGTATTTGGTCACCTACAAGCAAGCAAGATTTCTGGCTCTCACAGACCTGTAACTTCTTCTTTAAGAGGCTCCTCTGTCCTCCACTCGTTACCTGTATTAATGGCACCTGTTTGAACTCTTTATCAGTATAAAAGACACCTGTCCACAACCTCAAACAGTCAGACTCCAAACTCCACTATGGCCAAGAGCAAAGAGCTGTCAAAGGACACTAGAAACAAAATTGTAGACCTGCACCAGGCTGGGAAGACTGAATCTGCAATAGGTAAGCAGCTTGGTGTGAAGAAATCAACTGTGGGAGCAATTGTTAGAAAATGGAAGACATACAAGACCACTGATAATCTCCCTCGATCTGGTGCTCCACGCAAGATCTCACCCCATGAGGTTAAAATGATCACGAGAACGATGAGCAAAAATCCCAGAACCACAGGGGGGGACCTAGTGAATGACCTGCAGAGAGCTGGGACCAAAGTAACAAAGGCTACCATCAGTAATACACTATGCCGCTAGGGACTCAAATCCTGCAGTGCCAGACGTGTCCCCCTGCTTAAGCCAGTACATGTCAAGGCCCATCTGAAGTTTACTAGAGAGAATTTGGATGATCCAGAAGAGGATTGGGAGAATGTCATATGGTCAGATGAAACCAAAATAGAACTTTATTGTAAAAACTCAACTTGTCGTGTTTGGAGGAGAAAGAACACCAAAGGGACCAGGACAACTGATCCGTGTAAAGGAAAGAATGAATGGGGCCATGTATCGTGAGATTTTGAGTGAAAACTTCCTTCCATCAGCAAGGGCATTGAAGATGAAACGTGGCTGGGTCTTTCAGCATGACAATGATCCCAAACACACCACCCGGGCAACGAAGGAGTGGCTTCGTAAGAAGCATTTCAAGGTCCTGGAGTGGTCTAGCCAGTCTTCAGATCTCAACCCCATAGAAAATCTTTGGAGGGAGTTGAAAGTCTGTGTTGCCCAGCGACAGCCCCAAAACATCACTGCTCTAGAGGAGATCTGCATGGAGGAATGGGCCAAAATACCAGCAACAGTGTGTGAAAACCTTGTGAAGACTTACAGAAAACGTTTGACCTCTGTCATTGCCAACAAAGGGTATATAACAAAGTATTGAGATGAACTTTTGTTATTGACCAAATACTTATTTTACCGAGGAATTTACCAATTAATTCATTAACAATCCTTCAATGTGATTTTCTGGATTTTTTTTTTCTCATTTTGTCTCTCATAGTTGAGGTATACCTATGATGAAAATTGGAGACCTCTCTCATCTTTTAAGTGGGAGAACTTGCACAATTGGTGGCTGACTAAATACTTGTTTTCCCCACTGTACGTAAAAATATATCATGTTTACTGAAAGTTATGTAATCCGATATGGCTGTCGTCACATTATGCAAGTTAGATGAGTAAATTTACTCCCACCATAAATTTTGGATCATACTCTACATTTCTCTCATTTACAGTAAGCCATTGTCTTTTACTAGTTCCAAATTATAGCCTTTGAAATTTCTAATATCTAAACTGAATATTTTCTTCAAACAATTCTTGGCCACTAGAGGGTGCGTGACGATGGTGTGTCAGATTGACCTTGGACGCTAAAGGGTTAACCCAGCCTCAACTGATCTGGTGTGAAAGTCTCATTGGTCATGATCCACATGTTTGACTTGGTAAAGGTTTTACATCAGATGCCCTTCCTGACACAACCTTCCCCATTTACCCAGGCTTGGGACCGGCGCTAGGAGTACACTGACTTTTGCACCCCCTGTGGCTGGGTTATGAATCTGCAAACCAGATAATAAGTATCACCATGATTCAAAATTTCACTGGAGCACATCCATTCCTATGTGGAAGGGGAAATTCGCCATTTTTTCATGTAAATTTTCAACTTTTTCCTCATAAATCTGCAAAGTTATTCTTTAAGATTTGTAATTTCTCAAAAATTTGAAATTTCCTTCTCATAAATTTGCAATTTTTTTCTTGTAAATTTGAAGTTTTTTCTTGTAAATTAACATTTTTGTGCAAATTTTCAACCTTTTTCTTGTAGATATGCATCTTTTTTCTTAATGTGTGACTTTTTTCTCATAAATCTGCAAATTTTTTCCTCAGATTTGTGGCTTTTTTCTCATAAACTGTCAGTTTTTTCCTGTCAATTTTTTTCTCATAAATTTGTAACCTTCCTGTTAGTTTTCATCTTTTTCTGATAAATTTGACTTTTTAAATACATAACTGAGAATATGTGTCAGTATGATTCAAAGGCACTTGATGTTATGTTACCAAAAAACAGAGGCAGGCCAACAGTGTTAAGGGGAGAGCCTAAAAAAGTGGACGGCCAGGTGGTCATGTGAACAAGACTGAGAATCACAGAAAGACAGCCAGAGGAAGTCAGGTCAATGCAGAGGCTGACAGCACTCAGCTATCACTAAAGATTTTAGTTGTTCATTTATTTCAATTTAAAAACTGCACAAACTAACTTCCTACACTTTTAATGATTATTCTGAAAACAGTAGAAAATCATATTTTACTGATTATTCCTTACAGGGGATGCAATTCTGAGCTTCAGCGATGTCTGTTCCAACTCGAGAAACAATGGGGCAGAAAACCACAAGGTAGTCACCGTCTTCTGGAGACATCACCTTAGAGTGGCCGAAACTCTGGAGCATTTCAACTATGGACTGATGAGCCCCATTTGTTCTTCCAGCCTGGAGGATGAAGAACCTCTTCCAATCCTCTGAAGAACAATGGCAAAAAAGAAATGACATTAAGGGAAAAGTTCAGCTGTTACAAGAAATGCATTTTGAATTCTACTGAATTCTGACTATTGCATGAAAATGACTGGAAGCATTTTCTTTTCTTTTCCATATGACAAACTAATTTTTTTTTTTTTATTTGCCTGGATGAATATTGCAAATTTATGAGAAAAAATTGAAATTTATGAGAAAAAAGGTTGCAAATTTATTAGAAAAAAAATTTATGATAAAGTTGCACATTTACAAGAAAAAAGTTGCAAATTTATGAGAAAAAGGTACAAATTTGCAACGTTTTCTTGTAAATGTGCAGCTTTTTTCTAAAAAAAAAAAACTCCAAATATACGAGGAAAAAGTTGAAAATTCATGAAAAAAAGTAACATTTTTGAAAAGTTACAAATTTACAAGGAAAAACGTTGCAAACTTTCATGAAAAAAGGTGGAAATTTATGAGAAAAAAATAGCAAATCTATGAGAAAAAAGCTGCAAAGTTACAAGAAAAAGTTGCACATTTACGAGAAAACATTTGCAAATTTATGAGAAAAAATTGAAATTTATGAAGAAAAAAATGAAATTTATGATAAGAAGTTACAAATGTTCGAGAAAAAAGGTTGCAAACTTACAAGAAAAACGTTGGAAACTTGTGATAAAAAAATAGCAAATTTATGAGAAAAAAGTTGCAAATTTATGAGGGAAAAAGTTGTTAATCTATAAAGAAAAGGGTGGTAAATTTACAAGAACAAAGTAGCAAATTCATGAGAAAAAAGTTGCAATTATGAGGGAAAAAAGTTGCAAAGTCATGAAAATTAACTAGCAAACTTGTATGAAAGAAAGTTTCAAAATTACAAGAAAAAAAGTCACCTGTGGCTCCAGAGCTGCAGGTTGCAGGTCCCTGAGCGAGCCTAAGCAAACTGAGAGCAGAATAGTTTTTCACCTGTTACTGCAGAATCCTGCTTAGGGATGGGCGGATCGATACTCAAGTAGCGATACTTTGATACCAGCTGGTTGATATTTTTTAAAATATCACGATACCACTATGTTAATACAAAACGTGCAATTTGTTTTCACTTCCGAGAGTTTTGGGCAATAAATTTATGTGTGAAAACCGTTGCAAAACCAGCCTAGGCATGTTTTAGTGATGGTCTGCCGCGTCACATGATTATGACAGCCTATCAGATGTCAGAGCCGAAGACTCACTGCCCACCACACAGCCAAGCTCTCACTCCTGTGCAGAGTGAGCTCAGCAGCGTTGGCGGCAGAAGTATTATACTTCTGAAATGTTTCACCATTCATCCAAATTCTATGGTGATACCAAGCAGCAAAAAAATTGAAAAATACACAAAATAAGCACTGTTTATGTTTGTATAATAATAGTGTAAAAATAAAATAAATAAACAATACAATCAAAAAAATGCTGCACTGTGAAAAAAATACACATATATGCTGCTTGGTGTTGCCATAGAATTTGGATGAATGGTGAAACATTTCAGAAGTAAAAAATACTTGAATCCAGTTGAGAATCTTCACCAAATTAAGAAACTGAATTAATTTTGCATTCATTTTAAGTCTTGTTTTTATTATAATTTTTAAAAATAATTTTATTTCCTTTACTTTGCGCATTATTCCATTTTATTATCATTTTATAAGCACTTCTTTCAAGTGTTTATGTTCATGAGTTTTATTCATATTTCATATTGCCCTGCAGTCATGTGATTTGGGACAAAAAAGTTGGTATTGAAGAAAAAGTCCCTGTGTGGGGGCATGGTGTTGGACTTGTCCACCCAGGGAACAATGGACCGAAAGGGGAGGTGTCACCGGGGGATATCAGATGGGATAGAAAGGAAAATGCACCCCCCAGGGAGAGGAGTAAATGCCAGAGCCACTGGAAGAAGAAGGATGTTGAAGCAGTGCCGGCGTTATGTCATGTTAATGTGCCACACAGTTCTGTGTTCAAACAACAATGTGTTATGGTTGGAAGTCCGAGTCTCGATGCATGGAAATAAAGATATAAAAGAGGAATGCACAGAGACCCGGGAATCTCTTTTGTTGCAAAATATGCTGGTGCCAGTCTCTAAATAACTAACCTACAGCGATCGGCGCTCGTGACGGACACGCACGGGCTGAATTTCTACCTCCGTTGGATTACCCCTTTGATCGCCTTTCTCCGGCCACTGTGAGTAAACTGACCAGCGTTTCCAGCGTTTCTTTGTGATTCACTGATGCGTCCTACCCGAAGCGATTGCTAAGCTAATGCTAGTTAGCTTAATGCTGGCGCCAGTCATTCCACCTAACACCAGCCTGAATCGGAGCCCAGTTGCGAGGCCCAGCGGAGATACTACCAGGTAGGCGGCTATTTGGTGACGGGGCTCAGCAGAGATTTCACCCAGGCAGACGGCGGTAGGCGGCGGTGCTCAGCGGAGGACTTACCGTGACCCCAGCGGAGCTCGGTGGCAGCGGCGGTGTGCGACGAGACTCGGTTGGAGGAGCGGGACAGGAGCTCGGTTACGGCGGCCATGAGCAGCGGGACCAGCAGCGGAAGGGGCTAGTTGGCTAGCTGAAGCCCAGCTGGATTTGAGGACGATCGGATCGGATACTGGCGACATAAGCAGAATTTATTTTACTATCCACAGATTTTTCTTTTTCTTTTTCTTTCCAAGAAAGACTGAAGATGGCTGCCACCGGATTAAAAAGTGGGCTAATGGGCACCACTTCTAAGCCTTCTCTGCTTATCTACTTCCTCTTCGTTTTGTCTTTGTGTGTCTGGACCTGCAACAAGAAGGATTTTCTGGCAAACTCAACTAAAGGTGAAGTTAAAAAGTTTTATTTATATGGATTTGGGCATGGACATCTCACCCTGTACTCTATGTGGTCTTTAAAAGCCCTGAGAAAAAGTTTCCAAAATAAGGCAAACATGGCTGTTAAGCAAAAATCACAATATGGCAGAGGGTATACAGTTAAAGTACTGTTAGTACTGCTACTTCTGGCAGGAGATATTCACCTTAACCCTGGACCTGTCACTATTACACAGCAGACCACTGGGTTAGCACAAAACCGAGCTGTACAAAAGCAAAAACAACATTTATTTTTCCAAACTGTTAATCATGCACGAGTTCTTTGGGACACAAAGGCTAAACCAAAGGGGATCCTCGGCGGACATTTAAACATACGGAGCATAATCCCCAAAAGAGATGAGATTTCGGTGTTGCTGTTGGACTCAAATCTGGACTACCTTTGTCTCTCAGAAAGCTGGCTACACAGGAACATAGACACTAATATGATCAACATTGCGGGCTATCAGTGTTTTAGAAAAGACAGGCAGGTAGGGAGGGGAGGAGGTGTTTTAATTTACATCAAAGAGAAATATAAATGTCAACTGGTTGATTTGAATACTTCACTCGAATGTTTAGCTGTTAATGTATGTCTCTCACCGGTAATGAATTTCAACATTGCAGTATTGTACAACCCACCATCACACAATTCTTCCTTTTATAATGAATTAAGTGATCTGGTTAAACAACTTGAGAAGAACAGAGAAACAATAATTCATGGTGACTTTAATATTAACTGGTCTGATAAAAAGGACAAACAGAAACTGAAAAGCCTCATGACTAAATTTAATTACCAACAAATGATCAAAGGACCCACCAGGATAACCAAACAATCCAGAACACTTATTGACATGGTATTTACTAATAAACCAGAACGAATAACCAGAACCTATAATCTTGTAACTGGTCTCTCAGATCATAACATGGTTCTTGCTGTCAGAAAACTTACTAAAAAGCGACTACAGTATTTTGGGGGAGTCGATATTGACAAATCAAATTTTATTATTCCCAAATCAAAAAATGAGGAGTTTGAACATTACTTAGAGAATCAAAATTGGGAGCAGCTCATGTCAATATATGAAGTAGATGATTGTTGTAATTTTATAACTGCAACAATCACAAAGTCTATAGAAAAATTTACAAAGCAAATTAAAAGTAGACAACAGAAGATTAGCCTACCATGGTTAAATAATGAAATAAGAAAACTTATGAAGAGGCGAGACTATGCATTGAAAACATCATTAACCTCTAAACTACAAAATGATCACCTTGTGTACAAAAGTTTAAGAAATAAAGTGGTACAAGAGCTGCGAAAATCAAAAGTATCTTATTACAATAAACTGATAGATCATGCAAAGGGTAACAACAGTTCCCTATGGAGGCATTTAAATAACTTAACTAATAAAAAAAAACGATCAGAAGGGGGTAAAGGAACTTAGAATCAATGGCAAGACCGTCAGTGACAAGGCTACTTTGGCAAATGAATTTAATTCATACTTTGTGGGCTCTGTGGAAGACTTAACAAAAATTTTTGTGCTGCCAAATGTGCTCAACAACACAAATTCCATACTCCCAACAGATTCTTTTCACATCGATGAGGTAAATGAGGAGTTAATTGCTGGTATTGTTAAAACACTGTCAAACTCAAAAACTAATGATATCTACAATATGAGCACCTCCTTTCTCAAAATGCACAGCAAAATATTAATCAAACCACTGACTCATCTCATTAATCTCTCCATTAGGTCTAGTACATTTCCATCTGGCTGGAAAAAAGCTGTCGTCATACCAGTTCATAAATCAGGCAGTAAAGACGATATATGCAATTACCGCCCAATCTCTATTTTACCAGTCCTGTCTAAGGTTCTTGAAAAAGTTGTAGCTACACAGCTGATTGAATATTTACAAGACAGTCAACTTCTTCATCCACATCAATTTGGTTTTAGACCAGGATACTCAACAGAAACAGCAAATTGTTGCCTTATTGAAAACGTCAAACAGTCCTTGGATAGGGGTAATGTGGTAGGAGCTGTTTTTCTAGATTTCAAAAAGGCTTTCGATACTGTAAACCACAGTTTGCTTTTATCCAAAATGGTATCTTTTAACTTCTCCCCAGATACATTAGAATGGTTTGCATCTTATCTCCAGAATAGAGAACAGTGTGTAAAAGTTCACCAGGATAAATCCTCATTTTTAAACAACCGCATGGGTATCCCACAAGGGTCCATTCTTGGTCCTTTACTTTTCAGCATTTTTATTAATGACTTGCCATTACACTGCTCAGCTGCAACATGCCAACTTTATGCAGATGATGCAGTTATTTAAACAGCTGCCAAGACTCCAGCACAGGCTGCAGATGTACTGTCTACAAGTATGGTTGATGTCCAAGAGTGGCTCCTCCAGAACCATCTATTGCTGAACCTTCAGAAAACAGTCTCAATGTGCTTTTCAATCAAAAAATGTGACCTGCAACGTTTTAAAGTTAATATACATGATCATGACATCAGTTTAGCTACAGAATTCAAATACCTTGGCATTGTACTAGATCCTCAACTCAAATTTAATCTTCATATAAAGAAAATTTCAAAAACAGTAAAAAAAAATCTGAACTGCTTTAAATTAATTAGATATTACATACCTTACGAAGCAGCTGTACTGTATATGCATTCTATGGTTTTTTCTCATATATCATACTGTTTGACAGTCTGGGCTCAAGCAGCCCCCTCCACAATAAGACATATAGGTTCATTATATAATCAAACCCTAAAAATCTTGGACAAAAAGCCCATTAGGTGGCATCACTGTAATGTTTTAAAAAAATACAACCTATTGAGTTTTGAGAGTTTCATTGATCTCTGTTTTCTGAAATTAACGTTCAAATGTTTCCATAAATCAGCACCCGAGCCACTTGCTGGTTTCGTCCAAAGACAGGACAGCAGCAGAGCCACCAGGAGTTCTGTTAACAATAACTGTAAAATATTCCACCACAGAACCACATTTGGACAAACAGCTTTCTCTATAAAAGGCAGTCACATCTGGAACACAATGCCAAATGTAATTAAAATAATAACGGACTTTAAAACATCCACTAAAAAGGTTAAAAACTGGCTGAAAAATAAACAAGAATGTACTCATGTATGAACTGATTGTCTGCAAGATGAGAGTGAATGAAGGGAAGGAATGAATGTGTTTGTTTATAGTGAGTGACGAAGGGAGGGAGGCCTGAAATAGGCAAATGTGAGTCAGGTTGTTATATTTGTGTATTTATAATATTTATAATATTTATGATATTTATAATTGTGTATTTATAATCTTTTTGCATTGATGTATGTGGTTATTGTGTATTTTTTTTCTTTTCTTTTCTTTACTTGATTCTTTTTTCTAAAGCCCATCCAGGGACAAGAGTTGCAAATTAGCTAATAGCTATACACTCTATGGGCAACACATCAGATTGATTGTCATTGATTAATTGTCTATGTTTATTGCACTGTCCCTGTCAAATAAACTAATCTATCTATATGTTGGAGAAAGAATAAAGTTACTGTGTCGTCCAGCTCATTGCCTTGCCTGCTTCCTTTCTCCACATTGGTGACTCAAAGACGTGCCATGGAAAGCGAGCCGAGAACCGCCCTGGAGACTGCCTGGAGGAAGAGCACCAGCACCGCGCGTGTGGTCACATTCGAGCTCTCAGGCTTCTGGCTTTGCAGCCCGGCTGTGTGGTTTTTGAACATAGAAGCCTAATTCGCACTCCGCAGGAAAACAACGGACGATACCAGGTATTACTATGTGGTCGCTGTGCTGGATGTGTGCGCCACGCAACAGGTGATGAGCCTGCTCCAGGAGCTGCTAGCCCAAAGAAAATATGAAGTGCTCAAGAGGATGCTTCTCCAGCGCAATACCCTTTCTGACAGTGAGAGGGCAGAGAGACTCCTAACGCGTTCGGAGACAGAAGACAAATCAGCAGTGGCGCTCATGGAGAGCATGTTGGTGCTGAGGTGGAAGGACAACAAATCTTTCCTGTTCGCCCACTTGCTCCTCAGGAACCTACCGGCTACAGCGACGATGATCCTGGCCAACTCACCGCGGCTGGTTGCAAAGGACTACCGCGCCCTGGCGCAGGAAGCGAACCACATCATTTCGGCGACCAGAATGCTCAGCGTGCAGACAGTGGCACCGGCATCCATGAGGGACTCCAGGGAGGTCGTGGAGCCGTTCGTGGTAACCAGGATGGACACCAGAAGATGAAGGAATGGGGAAACCTGCTTTTATCATTGCCATTTCGGCTCAAAGGCCCAATGCTGCCTGTCGCCATGCCAATTCAAGAAGCCGGGAAGACAGCACCTTCGGAATTCAGTGGCAGCCACAACCGATGGCGACAGGAACAGACTGCTTTATGTCACGGACACACGTTCGGGGAGACGGTTTTTGGTGGACTCCGGCTCCCAGAAGAGCCTCATCCTGCTGGTCAATGCAGACAAGGTGGCAGGACGCAGCAGACCCGAGCTCACAGCCGCCAACGGATCCACCATCAGGACATTTCACGAGTGGATACTGACAATATGCTTACACGGAAGTGCACGGACTGATAATTAACCCGGCAAAATGCCAGTTCAGCGTGCCAGAGATTGATTTGTTGGGCCACCGCATTTCGCCGGAGGGCGCAATTCCGTTACCGGATAAGATGCGCGCTGTGTCGGACTTTCCACGTCTGCAGACCGTGACAGCACTACAGGAGTTTTTGGAATGGTTAATTTTTATAACAGTTTCCTTCCCCAGGCAGCCCAGCTGATGCAGCCGTTGTATGCCACGCTTAAAAGAAACAGAAGCCCGCGGAAGCCATCTACTGGACTCCCGAGCGAGTCCAGGCTTTTACTGACGCCAAAAAAGCACTTGCGGAGGAAGCGCTGTTAGCCCACCCAGATCCGTCTGCATGGATAGCGCTCACCACTGATGCGTCTGATGTTGCCATAGGGGCAGTGGTGGAGCAGTGCGTCTAAGGTTCATGGCAGCCGCTTGCATTTTTCAGCTGCGCTTTGCGCAACAACAAACGCAAGTACAGCGCGTTCGATAGAGAATTGCTAACTCTCCACCTGGCGATGCGCCACTTTGAGTTCTGGTTGGAGGGGTGTGAGTTTACCGCGTTCGTGGACCATAAGCTGCTGATGTATGCGATGGCCAAGGTCTCAGAACCGTGGTTGGCCCGGCACCAACGGCATTTGGCCGCGATTTCGGAGTTTACTACTGACATTCAACACATTGCCGGTAAGCTCAACGTCGTGGCCAATTGTCTGTCATGCGCATTAATCTCCCCAGTTTACATAGGAACAGATTTCCCTACCATGGCCGCAGAGCAAGCCGGGGACGCGGACATTTGCGAGCTCCAGTCTGCGCCTACTGGGGTTAAGGCTGGGGAGCAGGGTGGTGCAAGAAGGGTGTCCTCCCTTGCTCTGCAACGTCTCCAATGGGTTCTGCGCCGTCGTGTTTTTGAGTTGGTCCACTCCCTTTCGCGTCCGGGAGTGCGTGTTTCAGTGAAGCTAGTGGAAGCAAAATTCGTCTGGCCGCACTTGTGCAAGGACGTGAAAGAGTGGGCTGCAGCTTGCATCGCGTGCCAGTGGGCCAAAGTGCACAAGCACACCAGAGCCCCCCTCAAGCCCTTCAAAATCCTGGCTATGAGGTTCGACCACATCCACGTGGATTTGGTGGGACCCTTTCCGGTGTTGCAAGATTTCACGCACCTTTTGACAGTCGTGGACCGCACCACACGCTGGCCTGAAGTGGTCCTGCTGGCTTCTACCACATCCGCAGAAGTGGACGTGGTAGAAAGTGCAACCCAAGCCACTTTTTTGTCGGCTTGGGTTGCACGTTTTGGCTCTCCATCGGACATCACGTCCGACAGGGGTCCACAATTTGTTTCCAAACTCTGGTCCACGATGGCTTAGAGCCTGGGGGTCAAAATTCACCACACTACCACGTTCAACCCCCCAGGCTAACGGGTTATGCTAGCGTTTTCATAGGTCGCTTAAAGCAGTGTTCAGAGCTTTGCTCACGGACACAAATTGGGTCGACCGTCTGCCTTGGGTTCTTTTAGGGTTGTGCTCCGCACCTAAGGAGAATTTGGCAGCCTCCCCAGCAGAACTCATTTTTTCTAAGCCGCTGAGCATCCCCGGAGAGTTTTTACCAGAAAACCCGCACCCGAGGCTGATCTGCCCATGCAATTTTTGAACAGAGGACGGAGTACGGAGACTTTTAACATACCGGGCCCGACTCGGCCCACCATTGTTTTCCCCTCACCTTCATCACAAAAAGCTTGCAGAATGCCAGTTTTGTTTTTGTCAGGCACGATGTGCACCAGACCCCACTGCGCCCACCGTACGATGGACTGTTCAGGGTGTTGGAACCTGGGGCGAAGCATTTTGTGTCAGACTTGGGGGGACGTAGGGAAACCGTCTGCTTCGAAAGGATGAAGCCCGCTTTTGTGTTGGCAGACGAGCAGGTGGTGTTGGCCCAAGCTTCCCGGCACGGACGCCCACCGTTGGTGGCTCTGCAAGTTGAAGATCCCTCAGCAGGGACCTGTGCTCGCGAAGCTGATGTGTTTTCTCCCCCTCCCTTTTTAACTCCACAGACTGAAGTGCCCACCTGTACACCCCGCTAGCAGGGCGGTTCGACTGGAGCAGCGACCCCCTGCTACAGCTGCTATGGGTGACAGCTCAAGCCCAAAGGACTGGGAGGTAAGTGCCCTTTCTGGGTGTTTGGGGGGGGATGTGTGGGGGCATGGTATTGGACTTCTCCACCCAGGGAACAATGGACCGAAAGAGGAGGTGTCACGGGGAAGGGGGGGGGGGGTCAGATGGGACAGTAAGGACTATGCATCCCCCAGTGAGAGGAGGAAATGCCTGAGCTGCTGGGAGAAGTTGGGTGTTGAAGCAGCGCTGGCGTTATGTGCCTCACAGTTCTTTGTTCAAACAACAGTGTGTTATGGTCGGAAGTCCAGGTCTCGATGGATGGAAATAAAGATATAAAAGAGAAATGCACAGAGACCCGGAAATCTCTTTTGTTGTAAAATATGTTGGAGAAAGAATAAAGTTCCTGTGTTGTCCAGCTCATTGCCTCGCCTGCCTCTTTCCCCCCGCCCCCCCCCCCACACCATAAATTAATGGTATGGTATTGAAAGGAAAAATGCTGGTATCGCTCATCCCTAATCCTGCTGCATAAGTGACTGTTTCTTGTCAGATGCAAAGAACATTAGGTTATTAAATTACTCTAGTAGAAGTAACAGGAGTAACAGTTATATATTCAAGCAGGAATACCGAAAAGCAGAAAAGTGGTAAAGATCCCTTACCAGTCACCTTTTCCATGTTTCTGTGGACATATTTTAAAAAAAGAAATGAAAAGAACATTTGCCTTAGTTTTACATGCACACTTTTTAGCTTCAACTGTTTTACAGGCCTGGAAAACAGACTGGAAAATTAGAAGTGTCACCTGTTTTTCTCTGGTGAAGGCACAGATTTAATTTGCTCGTCCTGACAAGCCAAAGTCACAGTTTACTAAAATGTCTTTTCTCACACAGCTGCAGCTCATGCTGCTGAGCACTTTCACTTTCACTTCCGGCAGTAAAATGACCGGAAGACAGACGCGGGAAGATGGCGATCCTGACCAGTTCGCTCTTCTAAACCCGCATTCTCCAGCCCCAAAAATTGGACATTAACTCATATTCAGACTGGAAATATTTTCAGAGCGGCCAGCTTTAAAGCAAGTAAGTTCGTTTGGTGATTTTGAACGTAAGTTTCTGTCACGGGAAACTAATCAAATCCGACAAACATGTCCGGCGGGAAAACGAATGTTAAGCTAACAACAACTACTACTCACCATGACTACTCACTGATGGAAACCTCTGATAGTAGCGGTCCTGGTAAGAGAAAAAGCTCTCCCGTTACTCCAACAAAATCCTCTGCTCTGCCACTTTCCAAGATGAAAACCGCCCAAGAGCAATCTTACGACAACCTGGTAGATGCTATCACACTATCACAAAGCTAACCACCAAAGTTGATGATTTTGGAGCGCAGTTAAGGGAGACTGTCACAATGGTAGCCAGCATCACCCGTCTTGTTGAAATCAATACTGCTGACATCAAAAATTGCCAGACCAAACTACAGAGCTTTGAGAGAGACATCCCCAAGTTTATACAAGAAAACGAAGAGTTAAAGAAAAGGATTACTGAGCTGGAGAGGTACAAGAGGCGCTGGAACCTTAAAATACACGGGATCAAAGAAAAGGATAACGAAACGATCCGTGAGGAGGTAATCCACATTCTGTCAGAAATTGCACCGCAGTGGGCAACGACCATGGGCACTATTGTTGATAGTGTCCACCGCCTGGGAAAACGTGAAAATGGAAGAAACCGCCAGGTTATTCTCCAGTTTGTTATGAGATACCACTGTGAAGAAATTTGGAGGATGACCAAAAACTCCAAATTCTGCAGAGTAGCCGGGATCCGATTCAAGCGAGATTTCTGTAAAGCCGACAGGGATGCCCGTGCAGCAGCATGGCCACAGATGGAGCAAGCCCGTGCAGCTGGGAAAAACATCTGGTACAAAGGCCATGTGGGATACATCGACGGTAGAAGAGTCAGCATCTAAAGGTCTGGTTCACAACTATGGCTGAACAAGCACTTTGACTCTTTAATGTTCTGTACATGTTGCTAAGCTACTTCAATGTTTACTTTATAGGGAGTCATTTCATAGTCCCCTTTTGAAGTACGCTGTGTTCCTGGCAGCTGTCATTTGGAAATGTTTACATGCTACTTTTACTCAGGTTCCTGCCTCTTTTTTTTTGAAGGGTAGATTTATAAGGCAGCTTTTTTTTCAATGACATTTTGATAATTTGCATTACATATTTTCGATAATTTTTATAGATCAGATTTTGGATTCTGTCATAATATGCGTGCAGCTTGGGGAAAAAGGAGGAAGGGAAAGGTGAAAGAAAAGGGGAAAAAAGGGAAAAGAAGGGGAAGGAAAAAAGGGGTTAGAAAAAGGAAAAAAGGGTGGAAAAAAAGGGGGAAAAAGTTATGAGTTAAAACATATATTTAGCAATTTAGTCAGGGGCTTTCTTCAAGTGTACTTGGTCCAAAGTAACAACCTAAACCGTTTATCTACTTGTTATCTTTATTTTATTATTATTTTAATTTTTTCCTTATTCTCTTTCATCCTTTATGTCTTTTATTACAACCTTTTCTTTTGCATCACTTAATGCTAGGGGTTTACGAGACTCTATAAAAAGAAAGGCTACATTTCTATTCCTTAAAAATGAAAAAGCACATTGTTATCTTATTCAGGAGACTCACAGCAACGATACAGATGAAAAAATGTGGACAAACCAATGGGGAGAAAAAATATACTATAGTCATGGCACAAATAGATCAGCAGGGGTCGCCATACTCCTAAATAACTTTCCTGGGAAAATAGTTGCAACCAAAAGAGATGACACAGGACACTGGATTATTTGCGTTTTTGAATTACACAACCAATTCTTGATTCTTGTTAACATTTGTGGATTTATTAACCACAGTCAGAACAAGCAATTAATTACAGACATGACTAACATATTGAAGGAATTATCTCAAATATATATCAATCCTGTTTTTGTGTTGGGTGGCGACTACAATATGGTTATGGATGAATGGCCTGATAGGCAACCTTCAAGATTTCCTAATCATCAGTATAATACCACTTTACTAGATCTCTGTAACACGTTTCAGCTTAGTGACATATGGCGTGCGCTAAATCCAGATACTCAAACCTTTACTTGGTTTAAACCTGATGGCACCATTAAATCACGATTAGACTACTGGCTTATTTCTGAATTCCAACCTGATATAGACGTAAATACCTCAATTTCTGCAGCTCCGCTTACAGATCATTGTATGATCAAGTTAACCATAACTCCCACTAGCGCAGTCAGAAGAAACAAAGGCTACTGGAAATTTAACTCAAATCTTCTAAAACATGATCCATTCTGTTAGGATGTTGAAAGTACAATCGACAGTATAACCAAAGATACATTGATGTCAACTTACAGGGAGAAATGGGAATTTCTTAAGTATAAAATCCGTCAGATTTCTATTTCATACAGCAAAGTCATAAGCCGAGCCAATAAACAAGAAGAAATGGATATTGTAAATGAGATCCATTTAATATGCAACAAACATTCCTTATGTGAAGAGGACAAACAAAAACTGATTTTATTGCACTCTTCCCTAGATAACATCTATATTAATAAAGCCAAAGGAGCATATATTAGGTCGAGAGCGAAATGGATAGAGGAGGGAGAGAGAAGCTCAACATACTTCTGTAGGCTTGAGAAAAGAAGACAAGAACGAAATGCCATTAAGTCTCTTATAATTGATGGTAAGGAATGTACTGATTCTGTGAGGATCTCTAAAGAAATATTTAAATTTTACAGTGAATAATACCCCTCCTCTTACTCACACACTAATGCAGAGGGTTTCTTCGAGTTCATTTCAGGACAGATACCGAAAATTGATGAATATTTTAGAAAATCATGTGACGCAGAGATCCAAATGGAGGAAGTAGAAAACGCTCTAAAATCCTTAGCTCTAGACAAATCACCTGGCTCAGATGGCTTAACAACCAATTTTTACAGGCACTTCTGGATTAACCTAAAAGATTTATTTTTTAATATGTTAAAGGAAATCCGTGCTACATCAGTTTTACCAAATACTATGAAACAAGGAGTCATCACACTAATTCCCAAACCTGGCAAGGACCCAAAATTGATTGATAATCTCAGACCAATTACTTTACTTAATAATGATTACAAAATGTTAACACATATTTATGCCAACAGACTCAAAACTGGCATCACTGATATTATTTCAGAGACACAATCAGGTTTTATTAAAGGGCGCTCAATACACAACAATATATGTGTTATTTTGGACTTACTTGACTATAGGGACCTAATTGACGAGGGGTTTATTTTATTTTTGGATTTTTTTAAAGCTTTTGATATGATTGAACACAAATTTATGTTTAGGACCTTAGAGCTTTTCGGTTTTGGGGAGCACTTTTTAAACTTTATAAAACTAATTTATACGGATACCAACAGCTCCGTTCTATTACCACGTGGTACCTCCCCTAGATTTTCAATAGGCAAAGGAATTAAACAAGGCTGCCCGATTTCGCCTCTGTTGTTCATTGCAGCAGCTGAAATGCTCTCAACTTTTATAAAAAACTCTGATTTTGATAAACTAACAGTATTTGGAAAACAACTAACAATCAGCCAACTGGCTGACGACACAGCCATATTCATGCACAACTCTGATCAAGTCCCTAAAATTCTCAATTATATAGATGTTTTCTCTAAAGCCTCGGGGCTTAAACTGAATCTAGGTAAATGTGAATTATTACCTATTCATGATTGCAGTCTATCAGCCATTCATACCATTCCCGTCAAACAAACAGTGAAATATTTGGGCATGCATATCACTAAAGATGTTGATCAATTAGTCAAGCTCAATATTTGGAATTGCTTGGAGAATTTTCAATTCAATTCAATTCAACTTTATTTATATAGCGCCATTTCACAACAACAGTCATCTCATAGCACTAGCAACTGTAGGGGGGACCCCCACAGTTGCAGAAAGACCCCAGCAATCAGGCGATCCCCTGTGAGCAAGCACTTGGTGACGGTGGAGAGGAAAAACTCCCTTTTAACAGGAAGAAACCTCCAGCAGAACCAGGCTCAGGGAGGGGCAGTCATCTGCTGCGACTGGCTGGGGGGTGAGGGGATAGAGAAGAAGAAAAGAACAGACATGTAGAGAGCAAACAGCACGATGGGGACTCAATCTATGGGAGAGAACAAACAAATGTTAATGACCAGCAAAAAAAAAAATATATTTCATAGAGAGTGAGGAAAGGAGTGAGGCCCAGTGCATTACTGGAGGTCCCCCGGCTGACTAAACCTATTAGCAGCATAACTAAGGGAGGGTTCAGAAACACATGATCCCTCCCTAATTGTAGGCTATATCAAAAAGGTAGGTTTTAGCCCTATTCTTAAAAACAGAGATCGAGTCTGACTCCCGAATCCAGATTGGCAGCTGATTCCACAGGAGAGGAGCTTGATAACTGAAGGCTCTGCCTCCCATTGTACTTTTGGAGATTCTAGGTATTACAAGTAATCCTGCATTTTGGGAGCGTAATGCTCTGTTAGGATGATACGGTAGTATCAGATCTTTTAAATAAAAAGGAGCCTGATTGTTTAGAGCTTTGTAAGTAAGAAGAAGGATTTTAAACTTAATTCTAAACTCTATGGGAAGCCAATGAAGGGAGGCCAGAACCGGAGAGATATGATCTCTCTTTCTAGTACCTGTTAAAACTCTTGCTGCAGCATTTTGGATCAGCTGAAGACTTTTTAAAGATGTTTTAGGACAGCCTGATAATAAAGAATTACAATAATCTAATCTCGAGCTAACAAAAGCGTGGATCAGCTTCTCAGCATCACTCTGAGACAAGATGCTCCTAATCTTGGCAATATTACGCAAATGATAGAAGGCAGTCTTAGAAACAAATTTAATATGTGAATTGAAGGACAAATCCTGATCAAAAATAACTCCAAGGTTCCTCACAGAGCTATTAAGAGAAAGAGTAACCGCATCCAAACTGAAAGTTTGATTTGGAAAGGAATTTCTAAGGTTTTTTGGACCAACAAGAATGACTTCAGTCTTATCTGAATTTAATAGCAGGAAATTACAAGTCATCCAAGCTCTGATTTCCTTAAGACAGGCTTCTAACTTGGCTAATTGATTAGTATCATCTGGCTTCATTGACAGGTATAATTGTGTGTCATCTGCATAACAATGAAAATGTATACAGTGCTTTCTAATAATGTTGCCTAATGGAAGCATATATAAACTAAAAAGAGTAGGGCCTAGCACAGATCCCTGTGGAACTCCATGACTAAGCTTTGAGCTGAAAGAAAACTCATCATTTACATGAACAAACTGGAACCTATCAGATAAATAAGAAATCAAAAACTTATCTCAACTCCTGGTCTCAAAGAGATATTTCCATCATAGGAAGAACATTTCTGACAAAAATGGAATGCATCTCCCGATTTATTTATCCAGCCCATTCATTGCCAATGCCCAAGGATGCCGTTAAAGCCATCAGTCAAACTATTTTCAATTATATCTGGAAAGGGAAAACACATTATATTAAAAAAGGTACCATGATTCAAGAATATGAGGAAGGTGGTGTTAAAGCTATAGACTTTGAATGCATTAATGGCACCATCAAAATTAACTGGCTGAGACAATTTATTAAACAACCCAAACATTTCTGGTTTCATATTCCCAATGAAATGTTTGCTAAATTTGGGGGCGTTGAATTCCTGCTCAGATGTGACTATGACCCACAAAAGCTCCCCTACAAACTCTCCTCATTTCATCAACAGGTCTTACTATATTGGAGATTGATTTACAAACATAATTTTAGCCCTCATATGACCCCTCTGTGGAATTGTAGATATGTACTATATAAACACAAATCAATATTCCTACAACACTGGCAAAATAAGGGCATTTGGTCTGTACTACACTTATTAGACAGCACAGGGAACATTTTAACTTTTGAAAATTTCTGTGCTAAATATAACATAAATGATAAATGAAAATATAACCAAGTAATTGAGGCAATACCTCAGACAATTATACTAATGGCCTCAACTCTAAATAGATTTGGCTCTTGCCCAAATCTCCCTTTGCTTATGTTAAATGGTTTCCGCCTAGATGACTCAAAATTAAACAATTTAGCGATTAGAAAAATACTTAATAAAGAAATCTTCCCAGTAACAGTTTCTAGAGCTGCTATTCTTAATTTTTTCTCCAAAAAAGAAGCTCAAATTCTAAGATCTAAATTCTTTAAATTTCCTATTTCACCAAAAGCAAAAGAGATCCATTACAAAGTTGTAAATGGAATTTATCCTTCTGCTGAGTTTCTAAATAAACGTTTTGGCTTTGAGAACAATAACTGTTCCTTTTGTAATGAACATATAGAAAGTACAGATCACATTTTCTTTTCCTGTATGTACACTAATGCGTTTTGGGATGATTTTCATCACTGGTTATCCAAACATGTACTAACTCCTGTTTTTAACTGTCAGAATATTTTGTATGGCTTTATTATTAAGAACTCATTGCGTGATATGTCTATTAACACCCTCGTAATCTTGGGAAAATTTTATGTACACAAAAATAGATTTTTAAAATGCAAGCCAAATTTTAATGTATTTCATAAAGAACTCTGCCTTTTTTTCTCATCACTGAAACACATGAAGAAGCAGAATGCTGTGAAACTCCACTGTTTGGTCGATGATCGGAAACTCATGGAAAACCCTTAGAACTCTGGACACTCTGGACTGGAAAGAACCCCCCCCCCCCCCCGTTTTTCTCTTTGTCTACTCTTATAATGTTTTATGTTTTATGTTTTATGTTTTATGTTTTATGGGCTGCACGGTGGCGCAGTGGTTAGCACTGCAGCAGCACAGTTTACCCTTGGCCGGGGGATTGTGGGATCGTGGGTTCAATCCCAGCCCCCGACCAACAGTGATCTGTGTGGAGTTTGCATGTTCTCCCCGTGTTGCGTGGGTTTACTCCGGGATTTCTCCGGTTTCCTCCCACATGCCAAAAACATGCATGTTAGGTTAATTGGCTGTTCTAAATTGTCCCTAGATATCTGTTTCCTATAGGCCCTTAGAATAGAGGGTTAGTATTAATGAAAGCGCTTTGAGTGGTCTTTGTGACTAGAAAAGCGCTATATAAGTGCAGGTTAGTTAGTTAGTTAGTTTATTTACTTTATTTTAATATTATTTACTACTCTTACTATTTTATTTTATCCTTCGTACCTCTTGTACGACTGTTGACTGAACTACACAATTAAGGGAAAAAAACTGCCATGTTTACCACCATCTATGTCATATTTCTGTATCTTTATCTTGTTCTCAATAAAGTTTTGGGAAAAAAACTTTCACTTTCACTTCCGTGTTTGCCCATAAAATAAGGAATCACAAAATCTGTTGTTTGAAAACACACAAAAAACATAGTTTTCCACTGATGATACACAGAAAAACACTATTACTGATTTAAAAACAACTGTAACTTACATAAGCAATCACAAGGGCAGATTTGATGTATTTATATAGCTCACAACAGCACCACCTGTAATGTCGTAACTCGCAGACAAGTAGTGCTGGGTCCGGCAACTAGTGATGTGCGGATCGATCCTGAAATATTGATACCTCCGATACCGGATCTTTATGCTCTAAAATCGATAGTCAAATCAAAATATCGATACGTTTGATACTTAAGTAGTAGTAGTAGATTAGTTTATTTGACAGGGACAGTGCAATAAACATAGACAATTAATCAAAGACAATCAATCTGATGTGTTGCACATAGAGTGTATAGCTATTAGCTAATTTGCAACTCTTTCATTTGACTTAAGGTATAAGACAAGATAAGATAAGCCTTTATTAGTCCCACAATGGGGAAATTCCAGGATTGCAACAGCACAGGGATAGCTGTGTATAGATAAATGTTTGTGTCTGTGAACATTCCGTCTTTTGGCGAATTGATACGTAAGAATGTTTTCAGTTTTATGAGAAGGTTGCTGGCATGTAACAATCATCTTATATCAGCAATTGTCAACTCGTCACTCACACTTCATTCCAGCATTTGGAAGTGGTGGCGCTCCATTTTATACTGAGCCCGTTATTGTTGGTACAAGAGCGCCGAGTGTCTGCTGATCTGTATATACTTTTATTTATTTATTTATCTATTTTCTACTCGTTTTAGTTTTGCTCTTAATATGAACCCTGAGTTTGAAATAAACGTTTGAATTTGAATAGCAACACTCAGAGCAATAATCAGAAGGCAAGAAAAAAACAAAAGCAGCCAGTATACATATACAGTATATATCCTTAACAGAAACACGGTGAAAAGTAACTAAACTATTGAGATGTTGTCTAAGTGACACACGGTTGGTGGGACTACTTTTTCTTCCGCCTGGGTAAGTGCGTCATGCGTTTTTTTTAGATTTAAAAGACATATTAGGTGTAGTGTAGAAGAGCTTGAAATGATGAGGTGATTTGATTTATAAACCAAAGTTTAATAATCAGCTCTCCTAACAAGTCTCATCTAGTGCAGAGTGGCAGAAGGAAAAAAGAGACCGAATGTCTCCGGCTCACTGGCTTTATACTTGCACATAACAAAAGACATGCATAACAAAGACTGACATCCCACATTATCTTAATCCCCCCATTGTCTTGGTATTTCCTCTCCTCACCTTAGGGGGTGAGGGTGGCTCCTCCGGTCTCCTCCGCAGTGTCTGGGAACGTCTTTGTTCTTCACTCGGCGGTTGAGAGCCTTTGTCCTTTCAGAGGTGTGAAGTTGCTTTACATATGTAATTACTAAACATTTCCACATGCTTCAACATATGTAGGTTATGGAATATATGATTAATATAGACCACAGGCCCCCCAAACAACTAAGAAAGGACAATAGAAAGGTTCACAGTCTAAGATAATTACTATGACATACTAAGTGTTACATCTCTTGCCACAGAAGAAACTTTCGAGCAGCCATGCTCCTAAGAGAGTTCAGTGGTAATCATAACAGCATAGTAAAATCATAAGTCAGTCCTAAACTGTTGCAGCACAATTAGTGAACAATTGTGGAGTGGTTTGCATCAGTCCCTGTGCTGTCTGGGTTTTAATCTTCTCCCAAAACTGCTGTAGGTTGGTTTAGGCGCCCTGCTGGGACCTTCTTGTGAGGAATCTGCAGTGTGGGAAGGAGAGTGGTTAATTGTTCCCTGCCGGGGGGCTGAGTCTTTTCTCTTGGGGGGTCTACCCCGCCGAGGTGCTCTCGCCAACTGTGCAGGCTCGTCTTTCAACAAGAAGGCAGGCTTGAGTCTGTCAATGCTGACTGTTTCTTTTCTATCCCCAAAATCAAGCACAAAGTGTTTATCACCATGTTCCAGCACTCTGAATGGCCCATCGTATGCTGGGCGGAAAGTTGGTTTTAAAGCTTCATGCCTAACAAAAACGAACTCAGCGTTTTTTAAAGCTTGAGGGACAAAAACCCGTGGGAAGGAGTGATGAGCTGGACCGGGGAGAGAGTCCGGTCCATTGCTGCCTAAAAACCTTGGGACTGGAAGGTGCCCTGGCTCTGGGTTCTCTGGTAAAAATTCACCTGGAAGCCTGAGAGGTTGTGCAAAAACTAATTCTGCAGGAGAGGCGTCTAGATCCTCTTTAAGCGCAGCACGCAACCCCAATAAAACCCAGGGAAGTTTATTTACCCAATTTGTATCCGTTAGTGAGGCTCTGAGGGCAGCCTTTAAAGACCTGTGAAAACGCTCGCATAACCCATTAGCCTGAGGGTGATAAGCGGTGGTGCGATGAATTGTTGCCCCTAAGCTGTTGGACATGGCTGACCAAAGCTCTGAGACAAATTGAGGCCCCCTATCGGACGTGATGTCCGATGGGACGCCGAAACGTGCTACCCAGTTTGTCAAAAAAAACACGAGCGACTTCCTCCGCTGTGGTTGCCTCTAGAGGGACTGCCTCTGGCCAGCGCGTGGTGCGGTCTATCATTGTTAACAGGTGTGTGAAACCTTGGGAGGAAAGTAGTGGCCCCACGAGGTCGACATGAACGTGGTCGAACCTTCTAGCAGGGATTGGAAAAGGCTCCAGAGGGGCTTTTGTGTGTCTGTGTATTTTGGCGCGTTGACAAGAAATGCAAGTCTTTGCCCATTCTTTTACGTTTTTGCGCAGGCCTGGCCACACAAACTTTTCGGCGACCATTTTAACCGAGGCGCGCACGCCTGGGTGCGCGAGGGAGTGAATTGCGTCGAAAATACGGCGGCGCCATATAGCTGGTACTAACGGGCGAGGTCGGCCGGTTGAAACATCACATATTAGGGGGGGCACGCCGTCGCGTAAACCCTTTTTCTCCAGCCTTAACCCTGTTGGTCCAGACAGGAGTGCGCGCACGTCCGCGTCACCGCTTTGTTCCTCTGCCATGGCTGCATAATCTATCCCTGCATGGATAGGTGCTGCGTATGTGTCTGCGTTAGTGAAGAGTTCTGCTGCTGAGGCAGTATAATCTGTCTCCTCGCGCTCTGGTGGTGTCACAGCGCGAGAGAGACAGTCTGCTACCACGTTAAGTTTGCCTGCCACGTGTCGAATGTCTGTGGTGAACTCTGAAATCGCAGCTAGCTGTCTTTGTTGCCTGCCTGACCATGGGTCTGAAATTTTAGCCATCGCAAAGGTGAGCGGTTTATGGTCTACAAAAGCCGTGAAACTCCGCCCTTCTAACCAGAACTGGAAGTGGCGGATGGATAAATGAAGCGCTAGCAGCTCCCTGTCAAAAGTGCTGTATTTACGCTCAGTTTGGTTTAGCGATTTGCTAAAGAATGCTAAAGGTTGCCAGACCCCGCTGACATGTTGTTCTACAACTGCCCCTATAGCCAGGTCCGAAGCGTCTGTGGTTAGCGCGATGCGGGCCAAGGGATCTGGGTGAACTAACAATGTGGCGTTAGCTAGGGCGCTTTTTACTTCCGCGAAGGCGCGTTCGCGCTCCGGGGTCCATTCGACCGTGTTGGAAGCTTTCTTTTTTCTGAGCGCGTCATATAGGGGCTGCATGAGCTGAGCTGCGTGGGGGAGGAAGCGGTTGTAAAAATTAACCATCCCTAAAAATTCCTGTAGTGATTTGACCGTCTGTGGCCGTGGGAAACTTTCTATCGCGTGAACTTTGTCTGGAAGTGGAACTGCCCCCTTCGGAGAGACTTTGTGTCCTAAAAAATCAATTTGTGACACGCCAGATTTGCATTTGGCTGGACTGATTATTAGCCCGTGCTCTTCTAGCCTCTGAAAAACCGTAGTGAGGTGCTGCTCGTGTTCTTCCTCAGACGAGCTGGCTACCAGCATGTCGTCGAGGTAGACGAAGACAAAAGGAAGGTCGCATAAGACCGCGTCCATCATTCGTTGAAAAGTTTGAGCAGCGCCTTTGAGGCCGAAAGGCATTCGCAGAAATTCAAAAAGGCCGAAAGGGGTTATTACCGCTGTTTTAGGAATGTCTTCTGCTCGGGCTGGGACTTGGTGATAACCGCGGACTAAGTCTATTTTTGAAAAAATGCGCGCACCCGCCAGATGTAGTGAAAAATCTTGAATGTGAGGAATTGGGTAGCGGTCATGCGCTGTAGCGTTGTTTAATCTGCGGTAATCGCCGCACGGTCTCCAAGAACCGTCGGATTTCGGAACCATGTGAAATGGTGAGGCCCAAGAGCTCTTCGAGCGTCTAACAATGCCCAATTTTTCGAGGGTCGTAAACTCGTCCCGTGCTATGTTGAGCTTGGCCGCGTCTAAGCGGCGAGCTTTGGCAAATACGGGTGGGCCCGTTGTGGGAATAAAGTGTTCAACCCCATGTTTAGCCACAGTGGCTGAGAATTTTGGAATTGTGGGTGCTGGAAATTGGGTGAGGAGTTGCTCAAACTTACCTCCTGCCGTGGTGACGTTAGCCTGCACAGGTGGTGGAGAAACTCGAGCTGAGCATGGAATAGAAGCAAAGGACAGTGCATTAACCAAGCGCCTATTTGCTAGATCCACTAATAACCCATGTGCACACAAAAAATCTGCGCCTAACAAGTTAAAACTCACCGCCGCTACAACAAATGTCCATCTGTAGTTGCGGCCGTGGATGAGGAGGTGCAGGCTCTTTTCGCCGAACGTGTCGATGTTAGAGCCGTTGGCTGCCATGGCTCCGTTGCCCCGGGTGCCCGTGGCTCGATCTGCATGGGAGGGCGTGACGAAACTCAGCTGAGCTCCTGTGTCGATGAGGAACTGCTTGCCGGTGTGTCCATCCGTCACATACAACAGCTTATTCTTCTCGCCGAGAACCGCTGCCGTTAACGGCTCTCGGCTTTGGCATTTCCCAAAATCGCAAATTTGCAGGGGGGAACGCATTTGCGGGCCTTCTCGGCGAAGCAGTGGTGATAATAACAGACGTCGCTCTGTCTGTTACGTTTTGGCTGTGTCGCTATCACCGCGGGCTGGGTCTGCTCAGTGGGTTGTGGCTCCTCGTGGTTCCGGGCATCAGCGTTGAGGTCTGCGGATGCTGCTGTGGGTGTCAGCTCCTTGCAGGCGTTGACGAGCCGATGAGCTTCATTGGCCAGTGCGCGGAAGTCTTGGTG
The DNA here is from genome assembly GCA_020510985.1 of Pholidichthys leucotaenia. Lineage (NCBI taxonomy): Eukaryota > Metazoa > Chordata > Actinopteri > Cichliformes > Pholidichthyidae > Pholidichthys > Pholidichthys leucotaenia. The sequence goes on from CM035842.1 coordinate 268,883,831, forward strand.
GTTGTTGCATTTCATGTTGGCGAGTGTCCCTCTCATGTGTGGCGGCAGCGTGCTGAGGAATATAAATTGGAAGAGGAAGTTGTCATTGTCCTCTTCTTTAAGCTGTAGCAAATCCTCCATGAGGGCCTTAGGTTTGCACCCTCTGTGGCCGTAGACCGCCAGGATCTTCTCGACTCTCTCTTCCGCTGATGGGACGTAATTCGCCACGATGGTTGCTTTGAGCGTCTCATATTTGTCTCGGGCCGGTGACCGCCGGATCATGCTCCGCACACACTTCGTAGTGGCGGCGTCGAGTTTGGAGACGATATGGTAGAATTTGGTATCGTCAGCCGTGATGCCCGCCAGTGTAAACTGGGCTTCAGCTTGCTGAAACCACGAGGCGGGGTCTTCTTGCCAGAAGTCTGGCAGCTTGACAGCGATGGCATTCGTGTATACCATCACTGCTGTGTCCGCCGGGTGAGAGTGCCTTGCTTCGGCTCTCACAGCGGTGCTGGTGCTCGGTTGAGCCCTTTCAATCTCTTCTGCCAGGGGGGACAGTTGTCCATCTGTTCCCCCGTCTGCGTGGTCGCTGGTGTCTGCCTGGGTCGCCACGGATGAGTCGATTGCGGGGGTATGCCTCAGGACCATACTCGCGTCAGGGGTCACCAGTGTAGAAGAGCTTGAAATGATGAGGCAATTTGATTTATAAACCAAAGTTTAATAATCAGCTCTCCTAACAAGTCTCATCTAGTGCAGAGTGGCAGAAGGAAAAAAGAGACCGAATGTCTCCGGCTCACTGGCTTTATACTTGCACATAACAAAAGACATGCATAACAAAGGCTGACATCCCTCATTATCTTAATCCTCCCATTGTCTTGGTATTTCCTCTCCTCGCCTTAGGGGGTGAGGGTGGCTCCTCCGGTCTCCTCCGCAGTGTCTGGGAACGTCTTTGTTCTTCACTCGGCGGTTGAGAGCCTTTGTCCTTTCAGAGGTGTGAAGTTGCTTTACATATGTAATTACCAAACATTTCCACATGCTTCAACATATGTAGGTTATGGAATATATGATTAATATAGACCACAGTAGTCGCAAAAAATATTGGTATCGGTATCGTCGATACCAGCCTGAATTTTACTCAGTATCGGATCAGAAAGGAAATCAGTGGTATCGAACATCACTACCGGCAACACCGATGCGTCGGCGCATGCGTCGAGCTCATAGAGCAAACCCTGTGTCGGTGCGTATCGCTTTAAGAAAGTCACGTGATGTATCGGTCACGTGACGCTGGTGCGTCGAAACACTGACGCGCCAGCGTTTATAAGGAAGCGCATCTGTCAACGGGATGCGCCGATATCGGCTGGGGTCAAACCTGGCGGCGTGTGGAGGAGAGAGACCGCTTCTTGGTGTGGATGCGCACTGGCCGAGGGTTGGAGAGAGCAGTTTGAACGCCGAAACTTTGAACTTCATCAAACGAAAGGAAGCGTCGGATGGTTAGATCTCCGAGAGAGAGCCAGAGAAGTTTGTCGGTCGGTTTGGCAAGGAGGTTGGGTGACGGGACTGGAGTCTGCGGGCATGGGAAAATGGAGAGGAGGAGCAGGGTAAAGACAGGTGTGGCGGGTCGGCGCAGCGGCGTTGTGAATGGGCCAGACTGGGGAGATTCTGATTTGTGGGACAGTGAAGACAGTATGGATACTGGGCAGGGAAGCGGGAAAGGAAAAGAGAAAAGGGAGAATAACTTTCCTGGAAATAATGCAGAGAAGGCTAGAAGTAGTGGAAGTGGTGGTGGTGCGGAGGGAGGAGGGCAGGAAGGAGCCGAATTAAAAATTATTGTAAGGTTTGAGGACGAAAAGGGGATATCCACAATGAGTCCAATTAAATTAACAACAATATTGAAAAACCAGGTAGGAGATATACTCATGGCAAAGGTATTGAGAGATGGAAATCTACTGATTGTATGCAGGAATGAGGAGCAAAGGGAAAGAGCTGACAAAATGAGGGAGGTTGGGCGGTTCAAAGTGAAAAATACAAGCATTATTGATAACGGATCAAAGTGGAACAAGGGTGTAATTTGGGGGGTGCCAATAGGAATTACAATGGAAGAAATTAAAGCTAATTTAAAAGGGGGGGTAGTAAAGGCAACTTGTAGGCTACAGGCCACCCGGGAAGGACAGAGGAGAGACACTGAGGGTGTGGTGGTTGAGTTTGAAGGAGAAGTGCTCCCCAAAAGTGTAAGTTTGGGCTTTTTGAGGTATGGGGTAAGAGAATTTGTCCCTAATCCAATTCGGTGCTATAATTGCCAAAGGTTTGGACACATAGCTAACACTTGTAGATGGAGAAAAAGGTGTGCAAGGTGTGGGGGCAACCACCAGTATGGAGAATGTGAGCAAGAAACGCCAAAGTGTTGTAACTGTGGCGGGAGTCATAGTGTGGCCTATGGAGGCTGTGAAAGAATGATGAGAGAAAGGGAAATTCAGCGAGTCAGAGTACAGAGTGAAGTTTCTTATGCTGAAGCAGTGAAAAGGATGGACCAGGGAGGAGGGAATGGGCAAAGGACTGGGGGGAGGCTGCCTGTAGGGGAAAGAGAGCTGGTACGGAGTGGGGAAATTCAGGTTGATCTGAAGAGACTGGTTATTTTTATAGCAGGAGTTGTGAATGCCACAATGGAAGTAAAGTCTAAAACTGAAAGAATTCAAATAATAGTGAAGGCAGCAGCTAATCATCTTGGTTTCAGTGGTTTAACTTGGGAGGAGGTGAGGAGTGGGCTCAGTAGCCAGACAAGTCAGGATCAAGCATCGACTGGAAAGGAATTGTGAGGATGGTCATATTGATTCAATGGAATGCAAAAAGTTTGTTGGCAAATGGACAGGAATTCAAAAGATATATTGAGGAACTTTCAGACAAACCAGATGTCATTTGTGTTCAGGAGACGTGGTTGAAACCTAATCTGGATTTTAAAATAGTGGGATATGTTTCTATTCGGAATGATAGAAAGGAGGGAATGGGAGGTGGGTGTGCAACATTTGTGAGGGAGGGAATTCAGTTTAGAGAGATAGGTAAAGGGGATGAGCTGGAATACGTGGTAGTTGAAATCTGAACTAAAGAGGGGGAATTAGTAGTCGTTAATTTGTACAATCCTTGTAGGAGGCTGATATTGAGTCAATTATCTCAGATGGAGGGGATAGATGGGAGCAGGGTGGTAGTTTGTGGGGACTTTAATGCCCATAATGTGTTATGGGGGGCAAATTATACAGACATAAATGGTGAGCTTATTGAAGAACTCTTGGAAGAGAAGAAGCTAGTATGTTTGAACAATGGTAGAGCAACTAGAATTGATGTACATACGGGGAGTGGTTCTGTTCTTGACTTGACATTGGTGACTAGTAATATTGCAAGTGTGTGTGAGTGGGAGGTTTTGGAGGAGTCTTCAGTGGGAAGTGATCATTTTCCAGTGTATTGTAATCTTTTCATTTCAGTGAATAGGGTAAGTGGTCACAGGGAAGGGAGGTGGGTTTTTAGCACTGCTAATTGGAAGTTATTTAAGTTTATTTGTGAGAGAGACCTTCCCCTAGTAGAGGTCAGTGAAGACATTGAAAGCATGGAGGAAAGTATTAAAACTATTTTTCTGGAAGCAGCCAATCAGTCAATTTCTAAAAGTAAAGGGAAAAGATTAAAGAAAGCAGTGCCTTGGTGGACAGAGGAGTGCACTGGAGCTATTAAAGAGAGGAATAAGATACTTAAGGTCCTAAGGAGAACTCATAATTGGCAAAACTTGATTAATTATAAGAGAGCACTGGCAAAAGCCAGGAAAACTATCCGGAGGGCCAAGAGAGAAAGCTGGCAGAGATACTGTAGCACTGTAGGTAGATCAACAGCCGTGGGAGATGTATGGAGCATGATCAAGGCTATGAGGGGAGTCAGGAGGGAATGGCAGTATCCAATATTAAAAAGTGGGGGAGAGATTGCAATAACTGATGGGGAAAAAGCAACAATGATAGCAAAGAGCCTGACTCAAATTCATAGCTCAAGCACTTTGACTGAAGAGGGTAAAAGAGGAAGAAGTAGGACGAGTTTAGCACACCCTGGGGTTTTGGAGGAAAGGTGTGATTTTAGTAGCCCGTTGGATTCTCCTTTCACTCTAGATGAAATGGAAAGAGCGGTAAACAAATCAGGATTAACATCCCCTGGGAAAGACAGTATCTGTTACATCATGGTGAAACACTTAGGGACTTTGGCAAGGAGGAAGCTATTGGAAGTCTACAACAAAGTGTGGGAAAAGGGAAAGCTCCCAACTGCATGGAAAGAAGCTGTGATTGTTCCTATAAGGAAACCTGGAAAGGATCCCTCAGACCCAGCGAGTTACAGGCCTATAGCTCTAACATCGCATTTGGGGAAAATAATGGAGAGAATGATCACAGATAGGATTGCTTTCTATCTTGAAAGTAGGGGAATTTTGTCACCACATCAGAGTGGATTTAGAAAAGGAAGGGGAACTATGGATCCTGTTGTGTGTTTGGAGACAGAGGTACGGAAGGCTCAAGTAAACAAAGAGTCGGTAATTGCGGTGTTCTTTGACGTGGAAAAGGCATATGACATGTTGTGGAAGGAGGGGCTAATGATAAAGCTAAGTATGATAGGAATATCTGGGAGAACATTTAACTGGATAAAAATTTTTTTGTTTAATAGGCACATTCAAGTTAGAGTGGGCAGAGCCATGTCAGATAGGTACTTGGTGGAAAATGGCACCCCCCAGGGTAGTGTTATAAGCCCAGTACTTTTTTCTATTATGATAAATGATGTTTTTTCTGTTGTGAACAATGATATTGGCCGTTCTTTATTTGCTGATGATGGGGCATTATGGAAAAGAGGGAGTAATTTTAAGTATATAAGAGGGAAAATTCAAGAAGCGATAAGTGCAGTGGAGGGGTGGTCATATTCCTGGGGATTTAAATTCTCTGTTGAGAAAACAAAGGTGGTAGTGTTCACAAGGAAAAGGGTAGCTGATGCCCAGTTAACATTGTACGCTCAGGAATTAGAACAAGTCAAAGTTTTTAGGTTTCTGGGTATCTGGTTTGATGTTAATCTAACTTAGAGGCACCCCCCCCCACCTCCCCCCCTCCCCTTATCATCAGTGAGCAGGATGTGCTCAAACAGTTCTCCAGACTGAACCCGCGCAAGGCCCCCGGCCCAGACGGCGTGTCTCCCTCCACCCTGAGACTCTGTGCGAAACAGCTGGCTCCTGTATTCACAGACATTTTTAACACCTCCCTTAAGTTATGCCACGTGCCGTCCTGCCTCAAATCCTCCACCATCATCCCTGTCCCCAAGAAGCCACGGATCACTGGACTTAATGACTACAGACCTGTAGCGCTCACCTCTGTAGTCATGAAGTCCTTTGAGCGCCTGGTCCTGTCCCACCTCAAGTCCATCACCACCCCTCTCCTGGACCCGCTGCAGTTTGCCTACCGAGCCAACAGGTCTGTAGACGATGCAGTCAACCTGGCCCTCCACTCCATCCTGCAGCACCTGGACTCCCCGGGAACCTACGCCAGGATCCTGTTTGTGGACTTCAGCTCCGCATTCAACACCATCCGCCCCGCTCTGCTCCGGGACAAGCTGTCCCTGCTCAACGTGCCTGACTCCCTCTGCAGGTGGATCATCGACTTCCTGACGGACCGGAGGCAGCATGTGCGGCTGGGAAAGACTGTCTCAGACTATACTAGCATCAGCACCGGATCACCCCAGGGCTGTGTACTTTCCCCCCTACTCTTCTCCCTTTACACCAACTCCTGCACCTCCAGCCACCAGTCTGTCAAGTTGATCAAGTTTGCGGACGACACCACCCTCATCGGGCTCATCTCCAACGGCGACGAGTCCGCCTACAGGAGAGAGGTGGCCCAGCTGGCGTCCTGGTGCAGCAATAACAACCTGCAGCTGAACGCTCTGAAGACAGTGGAGATGATTGTAGACTTCAGGAAAGTCACTACTCCTCTGCCCCCCCTCACCCTCTCAGGCTCTCCCATCACCACTGCTGATTCCTTCCGCTTCCTAGGCACTACCATCACCAGGGACCTCAAATGGGAGCTGACCATCAGCTCACTCATCAAAAAAGCCCAGCAGAGGATGTTCTTCCTGCGGCAGCTGAGGAAGCTCAAGCTACCCACCAAGATGTTAGTGCAGTTCTACACAGCCATCATCGAGTCCATCCTCACCACCTCCATAACCGTGTGGTACGCAGGAGCCACTGCCAGGGACAGACTAAGGCTGCAGCGCGTCGTGCGCACTGCTGAGAAGGTGATCGGCTGCAAGCTCCCATCTCTCCAGGATCTGTACATCTCCAGGACCCGGAGGCGTGCTGGCCGGATCATAGCCGATCCCTCACACCCTGGTCATGTACTGTTTGCCCCCCTCCCCTCTGGTAGAAGACTTCGGTCCATCCAGACTAAAACCTCCCGTCACATGAACAGCTTCTTCCCCTCTGCCATTAGACTGCTGAACACTAAGTGACTCTCGTGCACCATGTACAGCAGCTCAACCAGACTCATGTCAATCATCACTGTTTTCTTCCTGCATTACCGACTGCACTATATAGTTCTCCACAGTATCTGCTGCTGGCTAATATATATTTTAACTGTTGACCAGTATCACTTAATCTTATCCTACACTTTATTACATGTATAGTTTATTTCTCTTATCTTATCATGTTTAATGTTGCAGCATTGTACCGAGACAAATTCCTAGTTTGTGTACTACATGAACAATGGCAATAAACCTGATTCTGATTCTGAGGGAGCATATTCAGAAGATGTCAGCTAAGTGCAAAAAAGTACTGAATGTGATGAGGTGTTTGACAGGGGTTGAGTGGGGTGCTAGTAGAACGGCTATGAAAAACATTTATGTTGCGTTAATTAGGTCTGTATTGGATTATGGGTGTATTGTATATGGATCTGCTTCCAAAACCACGTTGAGCAAGTTGGATGTCATCCAGGCCCAAGCACTGAGGATGTGCTGTGGGGCTTTTAAAACAACTCCTGTTGCTGCTCTCCAGGTAGAAATGGGGGAAATGCCATTAAATATCAGGCGTAAACAGATGATGATGAGCTACTGGGTCAATCTGCAGGGGCACGCTCAAGAGAAACACCCTACAGTCAGAGTGTTGTTGCCTTGTTGGGAGGGGGAAAGAGGTAAAGGGGAGAATTTTGCATTTTACGCTGGGAGAGTGGCTAGGGATATGAAGTTATGTGATAGAACATATATCCCATCAGTTCCTTTGCCAGTCACTCCAACATGGTTTTTCTACCCAGTGTCAGTTGATTTGTATTTTTTGGAAAAGATGCGAGGGTGCAGAGAATTTGGAAACGCTGCAGTTTTAGTAGAGGATCGGTTGGGAGCAATATATCATTCCCTTACCCCAGTATTCACGGATGGATCAAAGGATCCTGGCACGGGCTGCACTGGGTTTGCTTTCCATATCCCTGCCTTAAAAATATCTGTTAATAGAAGAACATCTTCCCATCTGTCTGTATATACAGTCGAATTGTTGGCTTTGGTGGCTGCATTGCAGAGGATTGAGGAGCTGACGATCAAGGATTTTGTCCTTTGTTCGGATTCCAGTGCAGCCTTGCTGTCAATAAAATCAGGGTCATCCGATAGCAGACAGGACTTGGTCTATGAGATATATGAGACTTCATATAGACTCAGAAACAAAGGGGTGGCTGTGGTGTTTATGTGGATTCCAGCTCACAGGTGGGTAAAGGGGAAACGAGGTCGCAGATAAATTGGCTAAACAGGCTCTGGGGCACTGGGAGGTGTGGGATATTTCATTGAGTAAATCTGAGGCAAAAACGCTGATTAAAGAGTATATTAGGCAGGAGTGGCAGCATAGGTGGGACACAGGGGAAACAGGGCGACATTTGTATGCTATCCAGAGCGCAGTTGGAGTGAAGGGCAGGATGGGGACAAGAAATACAAAGGAAGAGAATATTTTATCTAGGCTAAGGATGGGACACACTAGGTTAAACAAAACTTTGCATCTGGTAGGTAAGCACCCGACAGGGATGTGCGACTATTGTGAGAGAGAGGAAGAAAGTGTGGAGCACGTCATTTTCCACTGCCAGAAGTATACCCAGGAGAGAAACAGATTAGTGGAGGGAATTAGAGAATTAGGGGTGGGTGATGCTAACTTAAGCATGATGGTGGGGGTTGGGGTAAGAAAGTTGTTGGTTTACCTTAAAGATACGGGTCTAATTAATAGAATATAGTTGTTGTTGTTTTTTTTGTTTGTTTTTTTTTTGAGGGTGTTTGGGGTATAATGTCTGGTCCACACTCCAACGCTGGATGGCGGTAATGCACCTTTAAGTTGGGTGCCCCCGCCAAAAAACAGAAGAAGAAGAAGAAGAAAGGGATGCGCCGTCTGCCTGAAGAATCTCTGGATGTGTTGCGGACGGTTCATCGGCAAATTCCTCAAGAATTATGGAGCACGAGCAGCCTCAAGATAAAGCGGCGCATTTTGATCTCATATCGGAAAATAAGTTATTTGTTTTAATTTCCTTGTTGTTTCATCCTGTTCCTCTGAGTTTCCACTTGATCTATCTGAATTCCAATTCATTTCAAAGTAGTTTACTATTCATGTTATTTTCTGCAGGTTAAATGTCGATTTAAACAAAAGCACCTCTTCAATGCTGAGGCCTAATAGGGCCAGCAGGCATGACAGTGAAGTCCCAGATACACCCAGGATAGACTCAGGCATACAACAGCCATCCTACAACTTACTCCCAGGTGAAGGAGGGCTGCGTGTTTTAACTGACGCTGTTTCTGCGTTAATTTTTTTTTTTTGCCCCCTAAAATAAAAGCTGAAAAAGAATGCTGTTTCATTTTTGCTGATCTTTGATTTTAAACTAGTGGAGCACAAGCAAAAAGATAACGACAGCAGCACTTTTTTAGAGGTGGTGTTTGCTTTATTGATAATTAATTCCTATTAATTTATTCTTTACTTCATTTTTAACCATCAAGCTTCCAGGAAGCAGATCCTGGATGAGGCTCTGCTGAATTTCATCGTGAAGGACTGCCAGCCCCTCAGCACTGTGGAGAGTGAAGGGTTCAGGGAACTGGTTCAGGCCCTTCAGCCCTCATATGTTTTGCCAACCAGAAAGGTTTGTGTGGAAATTATCTAAAGTAGTAGTTGATATATCCAATTTATTTAATCTTTAATTTAAATATATGGCTTTTCTTTTGGTTTGACTTGGTGTAATTTTCAGACCATCAAACAAAAGTACGAGGAGGAACGGGAACGAGTGAAAAAGGAAGTACAGCAAGCTGTGGCAGTGAGTATAACAGCTGACATGTGGACATCTGTGAACATGGAGGCTTACTTGGCTCTTACCTGTCACTACATTAATGAGAATTTGCAGTTGTGTACATCTGTGTTGGGAGTGCAATACTTTCCACAAAGTCACACTGCTGACAATTTGGCCCAAGTCAAAAGGGGCATGATGGAGGACTGGGCCATAACCAATGAAGTGTCTTGTGACCGACGCAGCACCAAACATGATTGCATCCACTAGACAGCTCCAAATTCGGCACTCAATTTGGCATTGCACATAGTCTCAATTTAGACGGGACCGTCTTCACAACAGCTGTCTGCACCCACTTCAGGCATGTTATTCAGCATTATTTGTTGTTTGGAAATCATGTACTAAAATGCCAATTTGTTGTTTTTTAGATAACCTTTGGCAACATCTTGACATCCAAGTGGGCAGGCAGACCAAAAGTGCCACAGCTGATGCCATCCAGGAGGTGCAGAGATACCTGGCAGAGGGCAATATTGCCAAGGTCCTAGGATCCTATGAGATACTGGGACAACCAAAAGACAATCTATCCAAACCTCTTTCAGCTTGCCTTACAATTTCTGTGCACTCCAGCCTCATCTGTGCCATGTGAGCAGGTGTTTTCTACAGCTGGAGAAGTTGTCAAAAAAGTGTAACAGACAATTTCAAAGCGTTGGAAAAACTTTTTTGAATAAAAATTAAAAAAAAAAAAAATCCCAGTCCACAAGCATCCTCATTCACAACATGTTCACTTTTAGATTTTCACATTATGATGCATGTTCACATTATTTGACTGTATCTAAAAATAGCAATGATATTTTAAATTAAAATGAAGATATGAAATAATACAATATAAAATACAATGACTTAAATTATATACAGCTCAGAAAAATAAAGGGAACACTAAATATACACATCCTAGATTTGAATGAATGAAATATGACAAAGTGAAAACACTTTGTTCTTTACATAGTTGAATGTGCTGACAACAAAATCACACAACAGCATGTGAAATTGTCAATCAGTGTTGCTTCCTAAGTGGACAGTTTGATTATTTTTTTTTAGCAGTATATTCTTGTATATACTAGGTCATCAAATCAGTGTCAGTTGAGTCTGTCAACGAGGTTGCCTGTAGGGATTTTTAAGGTCCAGCAGGTGTCAGTATTCAGTGACACAGTATCAATACAGTTTTGCAATGTGTCGAAACGCATCATGACGCCTCATCTACCCATCACTACAGACAAGGATGAGGCCAGGAGTGGAGCTGAACGCTGCTTTATTAAACCAGCTGGACTCTGTACACCCGACCACACCTGCAGCCGCTTGGCAGACGAAAAGCAGAAAAGACCGCCCTTCTCTCGGTTACTGGCGGATAGCAAACAACTGAAAGGTGATTACCGCCACCTACTGTAAAGAGTGTGTAAAATTATGTCATCTGAGCCCGCCCCTCTACCAGCAGCCCCTCTGATACCACCTGAGACGGCGAAACCGGAAACCGGGGCCGCCATCCCGTACTACACAAATAAGAGCTCCAATAATAACAGTATGTGAGCACTGAACAAATACATCATACCACCCAGTGACAAAACACACAGGATAGATGGGTGGAAATTATATTTCACTAGATATTGAGAAGGACACCAGTATTATTGTAGTCAGGGTTGTTTCTTGCTTTTTCAGAGTCCAGGATGGGGGTGGGGGGGCATGTTTTTGTAATGGGGTGTTTAAGACTTTTAAAATTAAAGAAAAAAATCTCCCATCTACTCTTAATTTGCAAATTTCTTCTATTTTGCATCTTTTTCCTCATAAATTGAGTAACACACACACACACACACACACACAAATATTTATATATATATATATATAATCCAACTCTAGCTTGTCTATTTTTTAAAACAGACGTGAAATATCTTGTGGATGTTTACAAGGGTAGAGCTTATGGGTCATGTTTCTTTTCAAACAGCATCTCACTGTAGAAATCAAGGCATCCAACACAGTATTCCAGTGCTCACATATAATAAAGACCTTTATTTGATAAAGAATGTCAGATTATGCTGTTTACGTGACTGCCCGAATAAAAGAAGCCACAACTCTGATTATAATTGGTTTATTTTTGTACATGAAACACAACCAATGATTGTATATCTGAATGTGTGAAAAAGAAAGAGAAATAAACTTTGGTGCAAAGTCTTAGCAATGCAGGAAATAATTTCTATAGTACACGGTGTTATATCGGGAAATGACATGAGACGGAGAGCTTGAGGGACATCCAACTCAGCTTTATTACACAGAATGCTCAACTATATACAGAGTGGGCCGTGCCCACCTGACGTCATCCTGTGGGTGGGCACGGCATCCCAGACACCCAAATCCCATACACAACCCAAGGTTTACTTCAATATAACATTTAAGCAAGACTTTCATTAGTTACATGAGCTTCACAATAGAACAACAGAATGTGATAAAAAAAAAATGCATGGCAGTGTCATCAAGAAAGTAGTGAGCGTATCAGCACTATTTTCGCCATTATGATTTACATTAGCTTCACAAACAAAACTTTCTTCTTGTGTTTCGTGTCGTAAAGGGACAGACTGACAAAGTTGTGAAATACAGCATATGAAAGATTACAACTAGACCCCATCTGGTAAATTAATAAAGATGAAGACATTTATTCACCATCAACAAATCAATTTTACTGTCTTCAAAACACAGTGATCTTATGTCACAAAGCCTGTCTATACAGAGATGCCTTTTTTATTTGTTAAATACTTCTGTACCCTCAACACCACTGACGTGTCTTACGGTGCATTCAGACTAGGGCTGCAACGGTTAGTCAAATAATTCGAAAAATTTGATTACAAAAATTCCTCGATTCAAAATCTATGCTTTGATGTGTCATTTAATGTGGCACTTTCGGTCATTATGACCTTCTTCCGGTACAACCTTCTTCTGGCCATGCTACGTAAACAAGACACAACTTTGTTTAATGGCGCTACTGGGAAAGAGGAAGAAAGTCAGAAAAAATGACAAAAGTATCTCAAGTCTGGGATCATTTCAAGCTCAAATTGAAGGAAAATATTGTGCAGTGTGTACATGCTAAAGCCAAGTGGCGAGCTAGCATTCTGCAACGTCGATGTTACAGTGTCTCGGCAGAGAACATCCCACATCATGCATGGCCAGCACACCCGAGACAAGATACATGATTGAGATTTAAAATTAAGACGAATAGAATGTAGTCAGCTACACTAATTATGCTTATATGACCAAAGAACATACAGCCACCGCCGCTACCATGTGCTAGCAACTACTGCTAGCAGATGCTAACGGCTAGTGAATGGAAATTTATGGTGTAACGTAACATTTAAAGTTACGTTCTATGCAATAAATATTGCAATAAGCACTGCAATAAAAGTGTACATGTGTTATTGAGTGTTTGGTACAATTACTACTGCTCTTTAGGAAAGAAAGTTCTGCACGTTGGTCAATACAAGTTTCTTTTAAAAAAAGTATCCAATTACTCGAGTAATCTTCGATTAGAGTGGCGATTACCTGAGCCGTAAAATCGTTGTTAGCTGCAGCCCTAGTTCAGACCACATGAAGTGAATTTTCTACACAGCATGATAACATATAAAGTCAAGAGAAAGATGCCAACACATGAATTGCTCCACTCAGAGGAAAAATTTGCTTGATGCTTAGATTTGACCACCAAACAGCATTGAGTTTCTGACAAAATTGAAACTGAGTATCAATAATGGAGAATAAACAGATTGAAAATGAGACTTCCATCCTGCTACTGATGTGCTACAGCTCATCAAACTGGGCACTGGTTAGCCTCAGTTCAGTGCTGCAAACAGCCAACATCAAGATTCATTTTCTGGAAGAGGGTTAGACATTTTCCCAACTGTGTGGGCCACTGGATAACGTAGTGAACCCAAACATGACGGCATTTTTGGAGAACAGCGGCAAAAGTTAGGAAGTTGACCCCGCCCCTCCGCAGGGCAAAGTTTCACTTGGTGCTATCAACTCTTCAACTCTTCATGCGAATAGAAAGATGCAATTTGTTCTGAATGCACCATAATACAAGTGTCATTTCTGGTGAGCGCACTCTCCCCCCCCCCCCCCCATTCCTGTTCAACTTTCCCCGACTCCGCAGGCAATCACCTCACCTGCGTGATGAGATGCACCTGCTGCCTCTGCCTTGCCAGCGCTTAAAAGGACCTTCACTTCAATGCTTCAGCGCTGGCTCGTTGGGTATACTACCAACTATAAGCAAGTAAGTTATATTCTCTCTTTCAGAGGAAATTTAGCAGTTCCTCTTGTCCTCTCTTCTACAGGTTGCTACCATCTTCATGGTGCGTCTCCGGGGTTGTTGTGCACTCACCTGCCTCATCATCATCACCACTTCTACTGCCATATCCACCAGGTCAGACCCCTCACCCAGCTCTACTCCTGCCTTCCAGCTTCTTCTCCTGGTTTGTCGTTTGTGCTGGGTTTCGCTGCCGGGTTCTCTGTTTCTCCCACGTGAGTGCAGTCCTATTTTCCCTTTTCAGTCTCCCTCCTTATCTAACCTGCTCTCGTCTCTCCTTCCAGGTTGGGTCTTCCTCTGGCGAGTGGCGTCTTTCATTAACAAAGCTCTCCCTTTTGAATTAATAAAATCCAAATTAATTTACTTCTCTGTGTCATTGTGTGTTTTCTCTGGTGTCACTCCCTGCACGTGAGCTGTCAATTATTAACAATCATGACAACCAGGTTAAAAATTTCCAGACTCATTCTAGGCTGTTTCATAACTGACAGGATGTAAAGGATTATATTTCTTCGGAAATACCGCTGATGAAAATACCTTCATTAATAGCAACAGTAGTGGTCATAAGTCAGTTTTCAAAACTTTCACATTTACAGAAACTTCAAATTCTCTTAACATACCCCCCCCCCCACCAGCATGGAGGGGTGAGGGTCGGGGGAGCATGTCCCCCCACAACCTGGAAAAAATAGACAACCCCCCCAATTCATCATAAAACTTTTTTATATCATGTTACATAACTGAATAAAATGCATCTGAAGCACCAGTTTTAAACATCCAGCTTTTTTCCTTGTAAATCTGCAATTTTTTCTCATAAATTTGCAGGTTTTTTCCTTTAATTTCGGAATGTTTCTCTTGTAAATTTGCAACTTTTTTCTTTTATTGTAAATTTTCAACTTTTGTCTCATAAATTTTTAAATGTTTTTCTTCTAAATTTGCAAGTTTTTCTTTTAAATCTAATTTTTTCTCCTAAGTTCGCAACTTTTTTCCTCATGAATTTGTTATTTTTCTTCATAAATTTACTGCATTTCTGCCATAAATTTGCACCTTTTTTCTTGTAAATTTGTGACTTTTTTCCTTCTAAATTTGCAACATTCATATGGATGCTGGTTTAATTTTTATTCTGTGTAACTGATTACATTTTCTTTGTTCATCTAGATATTGGCTCAAGTTTTTATAATGGTTTTGTTTTTAGGGTTTGAACATGCTCTGCATGATACAGAACATTTAGTTAATTCCTTCAAGAAAACTGGATAGTGAACTGAGGACACAGTTGCCATGTTGTTTCTTCATTTATATCCTTGAAAGTGTTCAAGGATTTTTCTTCTGGCTCAGTTCCACGCCTAACACAGTAATGATGGCAATTATCATCCCTACTATTGCCACACCTGCAGCAACCTTCACCCAGACGTGACGGGGAACTAGAACAAAGAAGGAAAAGTAATAAGTCATTGCTTACAAATGAAACAAATCACAACTGGCATTATAGTAAAAATGTTAATATGGCATGATAACTAAATAATTTTAACCATTCATGCTTTTAAGAGCCCCTGTTATGCTCTTTTTCTGCATGTTATCACAGCTGCCAGAAGTGTTAATGAAATGTCTGTGACACAATGTGGTCAAAACGCCTCAGGGTTTAATTACTGCAGTGCCATTCTACACATGGGGTAAGGAGCTCCCCTTAAAAAAAGGCTCTTTATGGTCTATTACTTCAGCTGCTATTGAACCGAAGTTTACCCCACCCTCCCTCTTTTGTCATTTCTCTTAGATCTCTGTTTAGATGGCAATGACATATTTGAGGCTAAGCTGAGCTTTAGCTTAAGTGTCATACTAG